>OY743171.1:17500-2673750 GCA_963555705.1 Ligustrum vulgare | reverse complement strand
TTGAATCCAAAATTATATGATATGTTCCCATAATGACTCACGCTATTTTTTGTGATCTAAAAGTTTGTATAACCTGAAAATTAGCTAAGTTAAGTAATAAATTATAAAGTGACTCACACAGTGTCCAATTATATAAAGTCTTATATTTCTATGTGATCACCAATAGAAACACTTAATATACTTTAGCATGACCTTCCTAAGTACAATCTACATTGATTAACACGCTCCAACCATTTTCTTCAATAGCTAATCATATTAATTGGAAAAATGTTTGCTTTGGATCAATTAAATTCCCGCTAAAACAAGCCCGGACTTATTACTTAACATAAACTCGGCTTATTCCTTGCCTACCATAAGCTCGAGCTCATTAATTAGCATGAGCTCAGCTTATCATTCCTTAACATTAACTTGAGCTCATTATTTAAACATGAGCCCGACCTATTATTTCCTAACACAAGCTCGGGCTTATGTGCTAACGTGAGCTCGGCCTATAACTCCCGCTAAAACAAGCTTGAATTTATTACTTAACATAAGCTCAGCTTATTCTTTGCCTAAACACAAACTCGAGCTCATTTCTTAACATGAGCTAGGCTCGAACTTGTTATTTCTTAACATGAGCTCGGCTTACTGCTTCTCAACATAAGTTAGAGATTATTACTTAGCATAATCTTGGCTTATTGCTTCTTAACATAAGTTAACGATTACTACTTAACATAATCTCGGCATATTCCTTGCCTAAACATATCAATATGTTCTATTATCTATGCAAGCCATATCCCTCGCCAATCTAAGTTTTGCTTCTATGCCCTCCGGCCATCGAGTAAAAACAACTAGGCCTACCATACAATTACATCAAGAATGGTTTTCAAGGTCGACCACAAAGCACGACCTTCACAAGTTATTAATTACACTGTCTGGTAAAATTGTTTCTCGCCCACGCGCAAGTGCTCAAGGCCTTAACCAAGAGTAAACAATTAGATACTTGCTCATGCAAGTACACATGGTCATTCTCAAGCAGTCAAGTAATCAAATCACATAATGAAGTCCTTGGATCTACATAAGCCCAGGTTTATTACATTACATGTCCGGGCTTATTTACATTCTACATAATGCTCAAGTTTATTACATAACATAAACTCTGCGTATTCTTCCTTACTATAAGCTCAAGCTTATTACATAACATAAACTCCGCGTATTCTTCCTTACTATGAGCTCAAGCTTATTACATAACATAACTTCGGCTTATTCTTGCATGACATAAGTTCGAGCTCATTACTTAACATGAGTTCGGCTTTTTATTCCTTAAACATAAGTTCGGGCTCAATCCTTACCTAACATACGCTCTTGTTATTTCCCCACGACATAACCATCTCATCACATTCTACCAAAACTACGGTATCTCATTATTCCACATTCATCTCTCCTCGAATTCAATACGAGATACACAGGGGCTTATGATGAGTACATGACCCCGAACACTACGTTAACATGTATGAATAAAACTTCAATGCTCGAGTCCTCATGTTCGGGCTTGTTCGTCCAATATAGGTTCATAATTGCCCTCCTCAAACAATAATTACATTTGATATAACATACGTCTAGAGGCCGAAAACCCGACCTCTGACGCACGGGGGCTAATGATCGGTATAATTTTTTATCATTCAATTATCAGAATATTACTTTTTACATTTATGTTTGAAGCCCAAGGTCATACTTTGGGCCCACCTCTTCCATGGCCCGATGTCACACTTTGGACCGATCTTATTTACAAAGATCAGCATAAATCTCGAGCTATGTAGAAAGCACAGTTTTAATAAATTACTGTCTCTTGATAATTATAGGATAAGCCCGACATATGGGTCCATTTATTCGTAAAGGGCCATGATCTTGTAATGTGCTGGATCTAACCCTAAAACACGCTAATGGGCTATATCTTGGGCCTTACATCCTAGAAAATCAAGATAATGATGTAATTAAATTCTCATTACCTAAAAGAGAATCCAATTCACTTGAGTATTCTTATATAAGGTAACTTCTTTTAATTAAGAACTCTTTTCCTACTAGAATTGGAGGACTTATTTCAAGTCTTATAAATAAGTCTCTTTCATTCATAATTATACACAATATTCATATTTTCATAAGTTCTTGAATATTTTCTATATTATTTTCTCCTTCTCTAGAATACTAATTCTCACATCGGAGGGGCGACGAGTGCATCCCTCGTTGCCTTTTTGCAGGTTCTTTGGAGGCTTTGATCATCTTCTCCAACAAAATACCAACTTTTGGTCTTGCCACGTCAAAGTCAGAAAAATTACCAAAACAGTTATAATACTTTAAAAAAAAAAAAAGTAAGGTAAAAAAATAGTTTAAGGAAAACATGAAAAATAATTTTGTGTTATAATAGTGTATTACAAGAAATAGAACATGGGCCTCCTAATATTTTCAAAATCTCAATAGTTCTTTAAATTTTAATAGTGTGAATATTTATTTTAATAAATTGTTAATTTATTTTTGTGAGTTTTATTTAAATTCTTATTTGTTAATAAATTTGATTTTTGTAGATCACTTCCATGAATTAAAATTGTCGTACATCGCACGGGTAATAACTAGTAATAATATATAGTGGAAATTACACATATCCCTACTTTTAAAGATCCAAATTCATAAATAAGATCAAACTTATATTTCTTCAAAAATCAGGTCTGAATTCAAATTTTAATTAATTAAAAAATTTACATAATAATATTCTATTAATTATCCAATAATATCCCAATTTTAAATTACAAAGCATTACTTCAAACCCTAATTACTTCTCCATCTAACACTACTCACTCTCTCAGCCGACCTCCCTACATTCCGCCTCTCTCTACCTCTCTTCTTCTAAACTCTACTGTCCATTGTTCCACCCCTCTCTCCCGGAACACAACCAGAATCGGAGCCACTATACGTAACCGCACCAGGTTCGTTCGACAGCGAACACGGCAGCACGACGGTGACTTGAGGAAATTTACGTTTGCAAAGTCCTAAACAGCCATATATGAAACTCCCCAACACAGAGGCGATTTTGAGGTATGAAGAGGCGCCGCGCATCGATCGAGAAGAGCCGCCACTCCTTCTAGTGGTTATTTTTTCTAACAGCGGTGCCGCTGCATGTAGTTGATGGTTTTTGACATTTTGGAGATAGTCTGCGATTTTTGATTTTTTAGGATGGTTTGGGGATTTCTGGTGGCGGCGACATAGTAGGCCGCCGCCGCTGGGGTGAAGGAGGTGGGGGGATATTCTAGATACCTTGATGATGATGGTGGTGATGAGGAGTTTTCTAGTGGCCAGAAGTTTTCTGATGGGATACCTTGGTCTGCAAATTTTGATTTTTTTAGGATGATTCGGGGGTTTCTGGTGGTCAGGAGTTTTCTGGTGACAGCGGCGACATAGGAGGTCGCGCTGGCGATTGGGGCGGCAGAGATGGGGGGATATTCTGATGGTGGTGGTCGAAAGATCGTGGTGGCAGTAAGATCGTGGTGGCGATGGTAGATGTCAAACATTATGACCTAATAATTTAAAAATATAAAATAATTGTGACCTAATAATTTGACATGTTGTGACCTAGATTGATTAATTTGACATTTTGTGACTTACTATTTTGATAATTCATGATCTTGAAATTTGTAATTGTGACCTAGAAATAATTTTGATTTGTGAGTACTTATTTTGATAATTTGTAACCCTCAAATCATTTTGTGACCTAAAAGATTAATGTATGACACTTAAAGATTTGTGACTTAATAATTTATAAATTGTGATCTAAAATAAATTAAAGTTGTGACCTAAATTTAAGTTCGTGACCTTAAAAATCTGACATGTGACTTGAATTAAATTTGTAACTTAAAAAATTTGTCTTTTGTGACCTGCAATTATACAATTTTGTAACCTTAATATATTTATTTATTAAAATATATTTATTTCTTTAATTCAATTAATTAAATTGATTACAACCTGATTTTTGAAATTATATAGGCTTGACCTTAATTTTGAAATTTGTATTTTAAAATACCTCATTTATGTATTTTTCCCTAATATATACTAGGATAACCTTAAGCCCATAGTTTCCCCCCTTTTCACCTACCATTTGAAATTTCTTATTTTTATCAATTTATTTTAATACATGAATTAGGAAAGTTCAATTATTCATGTAATATTAAATGATTTATGGATTTGTGAAAAAAAAATATTTATAAAAAGTCAAATTATAGATTATTTGTTCTTTTAATAATTATTGCATTATTTTGAAGTAAAAATATAAGCAATATGGATGTCAAATATAAGATCTCAGCGAGAAGTTTAATACAATCAAAGAAATGAGAGCAAACTCTAAACATATCATTTGTAAAGTTGTTTTAAATACTAAATGTAAAATTTTTACTTACACTTTTTACTATCCAATCTTTTTAATTTTTCTCATTTAAGTCCTAAAATGATATTTATCATTTCTTACCTAAATTTAATTTGACCTCAATGATTAATCTTGAATCCATTTCTTATCAAATTGAAAGAAATAATAGATATTTGACTTTTCTAAATAAATTTAATTAAATCATTTAATTTTTTACAACTTTAGGTTCCGATAAACTTATTGGTTCAATTTGTAAAATAGAAGGTGTTAGCAAAATCATTTTATTTAAAAATAAAATATGGTCAACACGTTTATTTAGCATGCACAAAAATAGTATGTAAAATTGTGGAAAATGAGTTTTAAAGAATGTGTGGTTGAAAATGAACATTGAAAAAAATTATTTTCGAAGAATCAATTCTATATGAATAAGAATAAAGTCTTATGTACTGTACATGGGTTAAACATCATTTATAAATTGAGATGTATAGATGATTTTTGCATATAAAGTTAATTATGTTTTTAATATTCATTCAATAAAATTTAATTAAAATTTGTATTTCATATTATTTGTTTGTTACACTTACATTCATTTAATATAGGACTACGTATAAGTTTGTCACATGTAAGTTTAACAAATTGCAACATTTAATTTAAGTTTGAGCAATTTTTTTATTTTTTAAAATTTTGGTAAATTTTGTTCGTAATATATTTGCTTTTGGTGCATGTAATGAAATAAACTATTTGTTTAATATATTTAAATATCAATTATTACATTAGGATAATTAGTACAAATTCTTATTGTGTTATACGGAGAGTCGATAAATTAATTTTGTAAATGTCTATTATCATCTTTATTTCATTTTACGATTTGAAAATTGTAAACATTTCAACTTTTAGAAAAAAAAACCGTAAGCTCGATTTCAGTTATCAAATCAAAATTGTAAAGTACAAAATAAGTCACATGTCCATATTTTACTTTGTCTAAATAGATTTAAAAAACTAGAAGTGTACTTTTACAACTTACACAATAAATAATTGTCAATTATATCTTTCGTACATCGCATGGATGTTATTACTAGTGAAAATTTATTATTTCATCATCTTATTATTGCAAATGCCTAACTTGTCAAATCTAATAACTCCTTTTAACAATACCTTGTAGTCCTTTCCCTTCTCTCTAATAGTAGAAACTACAAGAAAATCTATATATCTATATCTATATATTATATAAAAAGAGAAGAGTATAGCAGCAAGTTCCCGCCCATATCTTCCCGCCTAAGACCAAAAGGAACAATTATACAAAGCAATATATACAGAGGTTAAACTTGCCTCCCAAGCTTATAAATACATACCACTAAATACACCTTTCACAATTCATTACCAGCCTAACCAATAATAGCAACAATAGGTAATGACAAGCTGAAAGTGATACACAACATATTCAACGAAAATAGAAAGACTGAATAGTACAATAGTATCTGTTGAAGCAGGCCAGAAAATCCTTCCAACATTAAATACACCTTTCACAAATATACACTAATATAACCAATAATAGAAAAAATGAATAATGTTACATGGTTTTAAACATTGCACAACCTTCAATGTCTGCTTCTGTAGTATGGATACACGATAATGAATTGTAATGAAATTCAAAATCTGAACCTTGGACCGCCTATTACAAACAACAGTGGTGATTTCCTTTTCATTCTTCCACACAATCCATACTTTCTCCAGCACTATAGAAAATATAGAAGACCAGACTGGTAGAGTTTGTGAATCAACTCAATCGAAACTGAGTGGAAGATTATGTTGCGTGCTGTGAGGATATGAGAAGTCCCGGAATTCAATGACAAGGAGCAGATAAATACCCTAGAGATGGTGTTTGCTGATAAACATGTTAGTTTCTTGACTTTGCTTTGTTTTTCTCTGTAGTATATAACCAAAAGCATGAGCACCAAGCACTAAAGATCTAATCAAGCATGAGAAATAAGCATGTTTTTCACCCCAGTAACTAACTTCACTTACAGACGAACTAGAACCCTATCAATTTCTTTTTACCATAATCAAGTTTTTGCTTTAGGAGCATCGAAGATCTAACAACCAGGACCAATAAAGCCAACTTATTAATGTAAATGTTAAACATGTCAAAAAAGATTTGCAGAATATTACCTACCGGACGAGTATTTTTTGAAACATAAGCACATAGACCATTAGACAATTGTAGGTTCTACCCTTTTAGTGTGCAAATAGACCCGAAACAATTTTTTAAATGCACTTAATTTTGGTATATTTCAGAGCACACAGAAAAAAATAGGTTCAGCCAAGATATGACAACAAATACAACTAATTCTTCAAGAACGGCATTATGTAACATTATAAATGGTGAGATTTCATTTCTGACTTATATTACTGTTTTTTTGTTGGCAGTTTCCATTGTTCTTTTTTCCTCTGTTATCCATCTACATGACCAAAAAAATAGTAATAAAATGTAATATGTTTGCAGTTGACCCTATAAGATATCATCATAATAGAAGCGGCATAATGGTGTAATTCAAGGAACCCACTAGTCGACATCAAAAGCCATCTTAGGGTAGCAAAATCCATTTGGTTTACCACATAATAGTTTAAACTCCAACGAAGGTAAGTTTTTTTTGTGAAAATTAAGTAATTTTCATTCATCAAGTAAATTGTAATCAAATTTGTTTTTTTCCCCTCAATGTAGGTGAAGATACCAAATATGTCGATGTTTCAAGTATAGGTAAATATATTATTTCATATTATGAAGATGACATAAATGTTTCTCTTTTCTTTTTAATCGAGATCGTTCACTTTGTAAAGTTTCAACTCCTTTTCCATTAATCAAGAAACAATAACCCTATTCAACTGTTAATATTAAATATAGGAATCTATGAACAAGACAAAATGCCAAAACAATATTGAAGTAAGAGAAGGGTATAGAATCTTATGACCATATTCATAATATCTGTGTAAGAATCAAGCAAACAAATCATCAAGAAAGGCCCCAAAAATCGTGTTTCTAAATCCTACACTTTACTCAGAAACCATCTAACATTATCGATAAAAAGAACCCATTCAAATAATATATGTATAAGAATCCCACATTCAACACCTGAGCAATCACCGAAAATAAATCCCAAGGACATTTTTTTGAACTCCAATTTTAAATCAGAAACCAACTGACATTATCCAGAAACAATAACCAGATTCATATTTGAAAATCAGATTAAACTACATAAAAATAAATTATGAAGATAAAAATACAAATGACAAAAACATTTTTGGCACTCTTTCTGGATTCTAAAAATGGAATTGATAAAATAATTTTCCTTTCATTGTACACTGTATAAGAATCCAATGTTCAAGGCCAACTATAGCAACAAAAAATATCCCATAAACAGTGTTTTCAAATCCAGTTGAACTCACTTTCAAAAGAAAAAAAAAAATCCAGTTGAAGTCAGTAACTAAACTTCTCTTACAGACAAACTAGAACCCTATCAAAACTTTTTTTTTTTTTACCATAATCAAGATTTTGCTTTAGGAGCATCGAAGGTTTAATAACCAGGACCAATAACGCCAACTAATTAATGTAAATGTTAAACGTGTTAGAAAAAGATCTGCAGAATATTACTAGTTGGACGAGCATTGTTTGAAAGATAAGCACATAGACCATTAGACAATTGCAGTCAAGTGTCTTTAAATTTTAAAGTTTGATACTATTTTTCATTGGATGTGGATAATTGTTATGTTGTCCACATTGGACAACAGATCGGAACTGTTTATTCACAAGCGTCAACTGCAAATTAAGTAAATTCATGTTTAATCTTCTACTACTTCAACATAATTAACAAGTAATTAGAGTTGGAATTAATATTAAATACCTCGTTAAAAATTAGATTTTGAATACATTAAAATAATCATAACTTTATGTAAAACAATTCCACAATATATATTTTTTTCTCTTATCATAAATAAAATTTTCACATATCGTATTATGTTCCACATTTTCATTTTCCGTAACAATATGTTGGTATATTTTGTATATAGTGATGCCAAAGAAACAAAATATTATATATGAAATATGTGCCGAAAAATGAACGGAATAATGACACGAAAAACAAGAAGAAAGAACAAAGGGACAAAGTCGAAACAAGAGTTGAACACTTTGTCCTTAAGTCGAATTTGCCCCGCAAAGGTACCAACGATTTATGGCAATCGATTCCCAAGATATAAGGACTCCAACTTGTATTTGTAGCACTCCAAAACACAAGCACAACGAACCAGAATTTCAGCTTATGTACTCCAAAATAAAATGAACAACAAGAATCAAAATTATACAACAAATATGCAAGATTTTTGTTTAGGAGGAGAAGAGAGAATGATAATGTTTGCATACCATTGGTGTGGGTTTTAAGACACCCCAAGGATCATTTTTATAGAGTATGAAAGGTTGTGGACGAAGTGGTGTGGACCAATCCATGCAACTCTTCCAAACCATACAATCTTAAAAAAGGACATACATTTTTCCGGACAACCGTGCAATCGCACGACTTTTTTCCAAACCGGAAAATATTTTTTTGACGTGTGATTGCATGGTTTCATAACTATGCGATCGCATGGGCAAATTTTTTACCCGAATTTCGTCTTTTTTCGTAATTTCTCATTCATCCGGTATTTATTTTGAAATGTCAAATATACTCTTCAATGCATGCAGAGAATTTAAATTCTCTTTCGGGGCGTTTCCCCCTGAGCCCCCACGGGGGGCGGTACCCCCTCAACCCGACCGGACAGGTCGATCCCCTTTTGTGATCTCTGAAGCGACGAAGTGACAAACAAATTTGTCTAAATAGATTGGGTTGCGTTTTAATATTTGACCGAAGTTGAGATGAAGTCGATTTAGTTGATTTTCAATATTTAATCAATTTCTCGATTTAGGAAACCAATATCCAACACTATATATATATCTCGGGAGAAGACACCGATAGAGCTATTTGCCTTGGCATCCATTAGGACTTTTTGGTTGTAAAATATGGTGCGAGGAGTAATTAAAATCCTTATTTAATGTTTATTATTTCGATGTTTAGAGGATTTATCTACTTATCTACTAGAAGTGATGTGAGTAAAGGAGAGAGAGATGGTGAAGTGGGCGGCTGGAAGTTGGAGAAAGGGTTGGTGAGGTTTAGAGATCCGGTTGGTGAGGTTTTTGGGCCCAAAAAATGTGTGTTGTTCTCTGTTTGTTTGTTTGTGTTTTATTTTTATTTATTTATTTATTTTTGTTTGTGTTTTTTTTTCTCGGTCGAATTAGGTTAGGGGTTTTAAGGTAAAAATTCAAATTCATTTTAGAAACTTGTTCAATGTCCCAGCAATTAAATGGTTGAAATTAATAGCAAATAATGTCAATTTAGAGTTTAAGAATTAAAATTGAATATTTTATAAGTTTTACTCTAAATAACATAATTTATATTTCAAAATTGCATTTTTCTGTTATAAATATTATACTATTTAGTGAATGACATTCATACCCCTGTAGCCCTAGGGATAATTACTTTGTATATCCATTTATTTCCCTATATATATGGGCTCTAATTCTTAATGAAGAACAAGTTTATTTGCCTCTTTATTTTCTTCTCTCTTTCTCTCTATTTCATAACACGTTATCAGCACGATTCTCTCAAAATTATTTGAAGGTAAATTTTTTTTAAGCATAATCATCTATCATGTGCACCAAAATTAATTTGGTGATATATGAATTTGTTTTTATGCATCTAAATTCCAAATTTCCATCGACGAATCCTTTTTACGCATTTATCATCAGAATTCAGAATCTGTGCCGATTGTTATATTAATTCTTTCCTGCCAATGAATTCTTTTCAATTGAGAACCAATACATAAATCTGACTTTTCAATGTGTAAACTGTGCATGATTGGATGATTTCCAATTGGTTACTTTCCAATTCGTATAGAATAATAGATTACCAATTCAGATTTCAAGTTTGAGTTTTTATTTATGCGTGTTTAATTTATAATATATTATTGTTATTGTTGAATTTTTTTTACATTTAAATTAATAGTTCATTACGTTGTTGCTCCTGAAGTAGCGCAACTGTATAATTAATATTCCAGAAGAATATTAATATGACTATCATGAATAATTTGTTGTTGCTCCTGAAGTAGCGCAACTGTATAATTAATATTCCAGAAGAATATTAATATGACTTTCATGAATAATTTGTTGTTGCTCCTGAAGTAGCACAACTGTATATAATTAATATTCCAGAAGAATATTAATATGACTATCATGAATAGTTTTTTATTGCTCCTGAAGTAGCACAACCTTATAATATTCAAGAAAGATTATTATTTGCTCCAGAAGAGTATAAATTATAATTGTCAATATTCCAGAAGAATATTTGACCTATTATTGAAGAAATAATAGAAAAATACAACATGCTCCCGAAGTAGCATATATATCGAAGAATATGTCATAATGTTTATCCCTGAAGGAAAACATACAACTTATGTGATGTTGATGATCTGATTTATTATTGTGTGGTTTAATCACATTCTTCGAAATTAATTGTATTTTTTTTATCTATTGTGTAGTTATACAAATGGCCAACATCACTAAACTCGAATTTGTTGCACTCGACATATCTGGCAAAAATTATTTATCATGGGTCTTAGATGCTGATATTCACCTTGTCTCGAAAGGTCTGGGAGAGACAATAAAAGAAAGAAACAAAGAATCCCTGCAGGATCGTGCAAAAGCACTCATATTCCTTCGTCACCATCTTCATGATGGATTGAAAGTTGAATATCTCACTGTGAAAGATCCACAAATTCTCTGGAAAAACTTGACTGAAAGGTTTGACCATCAGAGGACTGTAGTTCTCCCCAAAGCTCGCTATGAGTGGATGCATCTCCGTTTGCAGGATTTTCAAAACGGTCAGTGAGTACAATTCTGAATTGTTCAGAATAAGTTCTAAGTTAAACTTGTGTGGAGAAAAAATCACTGATCAAGATATGTTGGAAAAAACTTTTTCCACTTTTCATGCCTCGAATGTGCTCCTGCAGCAGCAATATCGTGAGCGTGGTTTTAAAAAGTACTCCGAACTTATATCATGTCTGCTTGTAGCTGAACAAAATAATGAATTGCTGCTGAAAAATCATGGGTTACGTCCAACTGGTTCTGTACCATTGCCTGAAGCAAATGGTACCGCATTTCCTGAAGTAAATGCAATATCAAGACATGAACGTGGACGTGGATGCGGACGCGGACGCGGATGCGGGCGCGGACATGGACGTGGAAGAAACCATGGACGAAATTTTCAGCAAAACAATCAGCAACAAGGGAACAATTTTAAAAGGCATAAAGCAAACGAAAATAGCATATCAAGAAAGGAGCATGAAGAAATTTGCTTTAGATGTGGAATGAAAGGGCATTGGGGACGTACCTGTCGTACGGCAAAACATCTTGTGGATCTTTATCAAAAATCAGTCAAGGGGAAAGAAAAAGTAGAGACAAATTTCGCTGATTATGATGGTCCAATTGATGTGACTCATTTGGACGTCTCTGACTTCTTTGCTGACCCAAATGGCAATATCGATCATTTAATTGGAGGCGGTGTACTTGAGAATATTGATTAGTTTAATTTTCAGTATCTGAATTGTTCTTTTTCTTTAAAAGTTAGTATGAATTATGCTTTTACTTATTTCTTTTGAAGTTAGAGACATTTACATTATTAAGCATTTTTAGTTGATTAAAAATGTCACTAAATTTCTTTTTATGAAATCAAAGTTTTAGAATATTTATTTTATTTTGTTTATAAATTCAGGATGAATGACCAGGATATCTGTTTAGTCGATAGTGCAACTACACATACTATTCTTCAAAACAAAAAGTATTTCTTGAACTTAACATTATCAGAGAATAATGTTAATACAATATCAGGTGCATCAAAAATCGTTGAAGGCTCCGGAAGAGCTTGTATTATTTTATCAAATAATACAAAATTATATATTGACGATGCACTTTATTCTAGCAAATCCAGAAGAAATTTGCTTAGTTTTAAAGATATTCGCTGCAATGGATATCACATTGAGACGATGCATGAAAATAATGCAGAATATCTTTGCATAACTTCTTTTATATCTGGCCAGAAGCAGATAAAAGAAAAACTTCCGGCACTCCCTTGTGGCATGTATTGTACATCTATAAAGATGATTGAATCAAATATTATCACGAACCAGAAGTTCGTTGATCCAAAAAGTTTTATACTTTGGCATGATAGACTTGGACATCCAGGAACAATAATGATGCGCCGAATAATTAACAACTCACATGGACATCCTCTAAAGAACCAGAAGATTCTTTTACCTAATGATTATCCATGTGCTGCTTGTTCGCAAGGCAAGTTGGTCATTAGACCTTCGACTACAAAAGTCAATATTGAATCTCCAACTTTTTTGGAAAGAATTCATGGAGATATATGTGGGCCAATACACCCACCATGTGGACCATTTCGGTATTTTATGGTTTTAATTGATTCATATACTAGATGGTCCCATGTTTGCCTACTTTCTACTAGGAATGTAGCCTTTGCTAGACTACTTGCTCAAATTATAAAATTACGAGCTCAATTCCCTGATTATTCAATCAAGAAAATTCGTCTTGATAATGCTGGTGAGTTTAGATCACAGATATTCAATGATTATTGTATGTCAATTGGAATTGAGGTTGAACATTCGGTTGCTCATGTCCATACACAAAATGGATTAGCTGAGTCGTTTATCAAATGTCTACAATTAATTGCTAGACCATTACTCATGAAAAAAAAACTTCCAACTTCTGTTTGGGGTCATGCCATATTACATGTTGCATCATTGGTTCGTTTAAGACCAACTGCGTATTATCAATATTCTCCTTTGCAACTTGCAATTGGTCATGAGCCTAATATTTCTCATTTACGAGTTTTTGGTTGTGCCGTCCAAGTCCCAGTTTCACCCCCACAACGTACCAAAATGGGTCCCCAACGAAGACTTGAAATTTATGTTGGTTTTGATTCACCATCAATAATAAGGTATCTTGAACCTTTAACGGGTGATGTATTCACTGCACGTTTTGCAGATTGTCATTTTGACGAAATGACTTTCCCAACCTTGGGAGGAACAAAACTACATCCTGAAAAACATGGTAAAATTTCATGGAATGAAACAACTTTGTCTCACTTTGATCCCCGCAGCAATCAATGTGAGCAAGAAGTTGGAAAAATCATTCACTTGCAAAGAGTTGCAAATCGATTACCGGATGTATTTGTTGACACGAGAAAAGTGACAAAGTCACATATACCAGCAGAAAATATCCCTGCACAAATTGATGTCCCTGAAGGACAATCTGCTATAGCAAATGAATCTCAAATACGCCAGAAGCGTGGTCGACCAGTTGGTGCTAAAGACTCTGTACCTCGAAAAAGAAAAGTACAAGAGAAAAACCAACCAAAAACTTCAGCAGAAGTAGTATTTGAAAAGATTGATCAATCGGATATTGAGAATATGGATCAATCGGATATTGAGAATATGGTTCCTGCAGAACCACAAGTTTCCGAAAATAATGAGATCAATAAACTATTTAGTATCTCATAAACTATGGGAAAGGAATACTATTGTCATAGATGACATTTTCGCCTTTAATGTGGCTCTTGAAATAATGAAAGATGAGGATCCTGAACCACTGTCTGTGAAAGAATGTCAGCATAGAAGTGATTGGCCAAAATGGAAAGAAGCCATACAGGCGGAGTTAAATTCCTTAGAGAAACGAAAAGTATTCGGACCTGTAGTTCGAACACCTGAAAATGTGATCCCTGTAGGATACAAATGGGTTTTTGTAAGGAAAAGGAATGAAAATAATGAGATTACAAGATACAAAGCTCGACTTGTAGCTCAAGGTTTCTCTCAAAGACCAGGAATTGATTATGAGGAAACGTATTCTCCCGTAATGGATACTATCACTTTTAGATTCTTAATTAGTTTGACTGTGTCACAAAGGCTTGATATGCGCCTTATGGATGTAGTAACTGCCTATCTATATGGTTCACTTGATAGTGACATATACATGAAAGTCCCTGAAGGACTCAAAATTCCAGAAGCAAATAATACATGCCCGAGAACTATGTTCTCTATTAAATTGCAAAGATCATTATATGGATTGAAACAATCCGGACGCATGTGGTATAATCGTCTTAGCGAATATTTGTTGAAGGAGGATTATAAAAATGATGACATTTGTCCCTGTGTTTTCATAAAGAAAACAAATAGTGGATTTGCAATTATTGCAGTATATGTGGATGATTTAAATCTGATTGGAACTCCTGAAGAGCTCAATAAAACTGCAGATTACTTAAAGAATGAATTTGAGATGAAAGATTTGGGAAAAACTAAGTTTTGTCTTGGGTTGCAAATTGAACATTTCCCAGAAGGATTATTTGTTCATCAATCTTCTTATACAGAAAAAGTTTTAAATCGTTTTTATATGGACAAAGCACATCCATTGGCATCCCCTATGGTTGTTCGATCACTTGATGTGAAAATAGATCTATTTCGTCCACCTGAAGATGGAGAAAAAATTCTTGGTCCTGAAGTACCATATCTTAGTGCAATTGGAGCACTAACATATCTTGCAAATTGTACTCGACCTGACATAGCTTTTTCTGTAAATCTCCTTGCAAGATATAGCTCTACACCAACTCAAAGACATTGGAATGGTGTTAAACACATTTTTCGATACCTAAAGGGTACTATTGATATGGAATTATTTTATTCTCAAAAATTGGGATCTTCTTTAGTGGGATATGCAGATGCAGGTTATCTCTCTGATCCACATAAAGCTAAATCGCAAACAGGATATGTGTTTACACGTGGAGGAACAGCTATATCATGGAGATCCGTGAAGCAAACCTTGACAGCAACATCTTCAAATCATTCAGAAATTATTGCAATCCACGAGGCAAGTCGAGAATGTGTATGGTTGAGGAACATGACCCATCATATCCAAGCATCATGCGGATTAACTTCAACTAGAGACAGCCCAACAATTTTATATGAAGATAATGCAGCTTGTATTGCACAACTCAAAGGAGACTTTATCAAAGGAGACAGAACAAAGCATATCTCTCCAAAATTCTTCTACACGCATGAGCTTCAGAAAACTGGGGATATTGATGTTCAACAAATTCGCTCGAGTGACAATGTAGCTGATTTATTTACAAAGGCATTGCCAACATCCACATTCAAGAAATTGGTTCATGAGATTGGAATGCGTCGACTCAAAGATTTACAGTGATCAGTATCAGGGAGAGTAGCTGTACTCTTTTTCCTTCGCCCAAGTTTTGTCCCACTGGGTTTTCTTGGCAAGGTTTTGACGAGGCAGCATTTATTGTAATACTCCAAAATAACTGTACTCTTTTTCCTTCGTTTGATTTTTTTCCCATTGGGTTTTTATCAAACAAGGTTTTAACGAGGCAGATATTTTGTAATATGTCATTCAAGGGGGAGTGTTATAAATATTATACTATTTAGTGAATGACATTCATACCCCTGTAACCCTAGGGATAATTACTTTGTATATCCATTTCTTCCCCTATATATATGGGCTCTAATTCTTAATAAAGAACAAGTTTATTTGCCTCTTTATTTTCTTCTCTCTTTCTCTCTATTTCATAATATTTTCATATATTTTACCTATTTAAAAAAAGTATAATTGGACAAATCAAGTCCTCTACACAATATTTCACTCAAGAAATATATGGAATCTCTCAATCAATTTGACTGAACAAAAATCAAAATAGAGGCTCAAGAAGAAGAACAGAGAGGGATGGGCTGAAGAAAAACTAGAAAAAAATCTATCAACAGCATAAAAAGATCTGAACCAAATTATAAAAAATTCCATCAGTATCACATCTGATGGTCTAGCATCCAACAGTTCCAGAAGTGTAATGGACATAGGCTTTTTCCCGAAACACGATCTTAACTCTTTCAAACCAAACTAATTGAGTAAATGTATTCTTGTTGATATTTTCCTTTCAAATTTTATATATTAGTTAAATGAACAATATTTATATAAATACAACATTTATAAACACTTTACTTTCAAGCGACTGGTGGCCCTCCATCCACGACTTTTCAGTAGGTGAATGATTGAATTTTTAATTACCAAAGTTGACTAATATTAGCAACAAAATGTCCATAGTTAATATGAATTAATTGCACCTACGAAATTTTTGTGGGTAAAAGTGTGGGAATATATTAATTTACGTCACCTATGAATACTCAAAATATACAAAACAATTATATTATGTACTAAATATTCATTGGTAAAAAACTATAACATTTTTCAACGAAAATTACATTACTGATTACCGATGGAAATATTCGCTGGTAAAGATCTACCTTTACCAACCAAATATCCATTGGTAAAAAGGTACTACCTTTTACCAACAAATATTCTGTTGATAAAAGTTTTTTTCTTAGGGTTTACCTTCTACCCAAGAAATTGTTGTTGGTATAAGTTTTGTATTTTACCAACAAACCCATTATATATTCATTGATGTCTTTCTAGAGGACTATCGATGCAACAAAATAATGTGAAAGCGATAGAGCGCATATTTGCTATTTAATTTGTGATATTTTCTTTTACTCCATTGATTTTGAATGCTTAAATTGTGGTAATTAATCATATTTTATGTTTTGTGGATTAGGTGGAGAATTGAAATCAAATTGGACTCAATATCACAAATCAGAAAGAAGAAGTTTGGAAATCAAACGGACACAATCAGAGAAGGACGTAGCATAAGACGTGGGCACGCCTTATTGTTTTAGGAAGACTTGAATCATATGGGTGGACTTCTCTATACTCCTAATTGGGCCAGTGTTTATGACATAATTTTGGAGTCCTTAGTAACCAATTTCTTGGGGAACTTGGGCTGGATTTGGGAGGACTATTAAAGACCTAGATGACTTTATTTTTACTGAAAATAGCCACGCACAGCAAATAGAAAGAAAAGAAAAAAAGGCCCAGCAGAGACCCACTTTCTTTGGGAAGCCAGCAGCAACCAAGTCTTGGACTTTGGTGGATTGGACCAAAAAAAAAAAAAAAAAAGAGACAGCACTATAAGTGGTGACTTTGACCTAAAAAAGAGAAGATCATGACAATATTTTGGAAGAAGAGGCAGCCGAGAATTCTGGGGAAGAATTGAGGGGAGCAGTCACGCATAATCGAACAGATTTTTGGGGAGTTCGACATCTTTTAACTTTGTTTAATTATTATTTATTTGGTTTTTAATTTGCAATGTTTATGAGTAGCTAATTTATTATTCCAGTTCAAGGATATTTGAAGTATTGATTTACCAAGAATTGTGAGATCTAATTAATTTAATTGTTCTTTTATTTGTTTTCTATTTATATATCTTTTGTTTGCATCGAAGTTGTTGTTTTGATTAATTAATACAAAGTGCACGTTGTTTTAATTGTCAAAACGATACTTAGTCAATTAGGAATCTAAATCCGTAATTGTTTAGGTTTTCTAATACAAGTGGCAAATAACATAATTGATTATAGACTGATTTTTGACTCATGTTATAAAGATATATAATCTAACTTAAATGAATCACACGTGTGAATTTGTTGGTTAGAATTTTTCGTCTCTCTAGAAATTAATGCTATTGGTAAATTAAATCATACGATCGTATCTAGGGTTGTTTATTGATTAGGGAAATAATCAACGAGCGTCTCTTAATTATCGACAAAGTAAGGAGAGATAGGTTGTTAGATCGTATCAATGACCATAACCAATTTAGAGAATGAGTTAAGGATTTTATTTTTGCATCCATGATCAATTCTGTGAATCAATACTGAGATTATATCTTGGACTGAATATTTATTTAATTTGATATTTTCATCATTTTAATTTCACATTTATTTATTTACAATTTGATTTTACATTCTAAATCCAAAACCCTCCCTTGTTTTTAATTTATTATTTTAATTATCTTAAGGAATTAAATCTAACCAATCCCTGTGGATTCGATCTTGCTCACCACTATCACAATTTATTTTTATAAGAGCAAGAAAATATTATTATTTGTTGGATTCGACACCCATCAAATTTTTGGCGCCGTTGCTGGGGGTTGGTGTTAAATAGATTTAATTTCTTTTTAGGTTTTATTTATTTATTTAATTTTGTATTTGTTATTTTTATTATTTGTTATTTCGTTTAAGCTCAATTGATTCATCATTCATTGATTTTGAGACAGACAAAAAAAAAATGGCCAATGAGGAAAGAACTTTAGGGGAATTGGCTGCACCAAATGAAAATCAACAGCCACTTTGCATTCAGTATCCAGTCTTAGATGTGGGATTTGAATTGAAATCTGGAATTATCCATTTGCTACCCAAATTTTATGGTCTTGAGAATGAAGACCCCCACAAATATCTGAAGGAATTCCACATAGTGTGATCAAGTATGAAACCACAAGGAGTGACTGAAGAATAAATCAAGTTGCGGGCTTTTCCATTCTCACTAGCTGATAATGCAAAAAATTGGCTGTTCTATCTACCACCAGGTTCTGTAGCTACATGGACAGGAATGGTTAGATTATTTCTTGACAAATTTTTCCCAGCTTCAAGAGCTGCAAATATCAGGAGAGAAATTTTTGGAATCAAACAGAGTGATACCGAAACACTTCATGACTATTGGGAAAGATTTAAGAAGCTATGTGCAAGTTGTCCTCAGCAAGGGATTTCAGAACAATTTCTCATTCAATACTTTTATGAGGGATTGTTACCAATGGAGAGGAAGATGATGAATGCAGCTAGCGGAGGAGCCATAGTGAATAAAACCCCAACTGCCGCTAGCGATTTGATCTCCATCATGGCCGCTAACACACAGTAGTTTGGATTCAAACAAGACACACCTGTAAAAAGAGTGAACGAGATAAATTTATCTTCCCTTGAAAATCGAATAGAAAATCTAACCTCTCTTGTTCAACAAATGGCTACAAGAAATATGCAACAGGTTAAAGCATGTGGAATTTGTGCTGCCACTAGTCATCCAACGGACACATGCCCAACTCTTCAAGAAGATTCATTTGAGCAAGCTAATGCAGTTGGGAGATTTCCAGGTCCACCTCAACCGAATTATGATCCTTATTCAAATACTTATAACCCAGGATGGAGGGATCATCCCAACTTTAGTTATCAGACCAGGCCACAATTCCAACAATTCCAGCTTAGACAACCTACTCCTCAACCACAGCAACCGTCTTCAGGTTCAGGTATGTCTCTAGAAGAAATTGTTAAATCACTTGCAATTAATACACAACAATTTCAACAGGAGACGAGGACGAGCATTAAGAACTTGGAGAATCAAGTGAGTCAATTGGCATCAGCTGTGAGTAGATTAAAATCCCAAGGTAAATTGCCTTCCCAAACTATTGTCAACCCAAAACAAGATGTTAGTGCAATTACCTTGAGAAGTGGGAAGGAATTGAAAGAATCTAGCAAGATGAAGCAAGGCAATTTAGGGGAAGAATATGAAAAGGAAGTTATCCCTCAACATCAATCTGATAAGTCTGTAAGCCTCAATAGAGAACCATCGAAAGTTTATGTGACAACCCCTCCGTTCCCTACAAGATTGATTAGATCCAAGAAGGAGAAAGATGAGAAGGAAATCCTTGAAATTTTTCGCAAAATTGAGGTAAATATTCTGTTACTTGATGCAATTAAACAAGTACCTCGTTATGCTAAGTTTCTCAAGGAGTTGTGCACCAACAAGAGGAAGTTGAAAGGCAATGAAAAAGTAAGTATGGGAGAAAATGTTTCGGCTGTCCTCCAAAAGAAACTGCCTTCAAAATGCAAGGACCCAGGTATGTTCATTATCCCTTGCAAAATAGGTAAAGTAAGGATTGAGAAAGCGATGTTAGATCTAGAAGCTTCAATAAATATCATGCCCATGTCTGTTTATTCATCTTTGAATATTGGTCCATTAAAAGAAACGGGTGTGATTTTGCAACTTGCTGATAGATCTAATGTATATCCTGAAGGTGTGTTAGAGGATGTTTTAGTACAAGTAAATGAGTTAGTTTTTCCTGCTAATTTTTATGTACTTAATATGGATGAAGATTTTTCTTCTAATTCTACAACAATTCTTCTAGGAAGACCCTTTTTGAAAATATCTAGGACAAAAATTGATGTGTATGATGGTACACTCACGATGGAATTTGATGGTGAAATTATTGAGTTAAATATTTATGATGCCATAAATTGTCCTAATGGTGCTAATTCTGTCAATTTTATTGATGTTGTTGATTGTTTAGAACAGAAAGTTTTCAAAGGTAGTGGAAAATGTGGCTTGAGAATTGCCAATGGTAAGTATCACAAGGTGGATGATCATGGATATAAACCTTTCTATGAAGGTCACCAAATGGAGAATGTGACAAAATTGAGCGTTGGGAATCCAATTGATCATGGTTGAAGAAAGAAAAAAATGAGTCTAGCCAAAGACGTAAAAGAAAGGCGCTTCCGGGAGGCAACCCGAGTTTTTCTTTAGTTTTAGCAATAAATTTTATTTTTGTTTTCATTTTTCACTATTATTTATTTTAAGATCCCTATAATTTTTTGAAGTGAAATTGACCTTATTTTGATTTTTGGGCAGATATGAATCTTCATTAGAACTTGGGCACGCTCTATGAAGAATACAATGGATTGAAAGAATATTGGAATAAGGCGTGCCCACGCCTTACCCAAAGAGCATCTCGGGTTACAAGTTCTTTGTTCACAACTTGGAATAAGGCGTGCCCACGCCTTACCTAAAGTGCATCTCAGATTACAAACAAGGCTAAAAAAAAAAATAAATCGAAAATCAGACACAACCGTTATGACCCTCTCTCCTTCCCAACACCAATCCACTTCCGCTCTCCCTCATCTTCTCCAACCTCAATCTCCATCTTCCACCATCATCTTCATCAACAAAATCGCAACCTCCACCTTCTTCTCTCAACCTTCAACCAAGCCCACCACCATCTTCTACCTCCACGAACATCCCCCATCTCCATCTTCTCACACTGCCATTCCACCGCCTCCCTCTTTCCATCGTCCTCCTCGCTGTAAACCGCTACACCCGGTTCGTGGGAATGTGACAACACTTGTGCAAGTTGTGGGAACACTGTGATATTGCTGTGGGATTTGTCTGAGGTCGATACCATGATTTGGGACCTGTAGAGGAAGAGTTTTGTCATGGATCTCAAGTAAATGGACTAACAAGGAATGCCATTAACGAAGTTTGATTTCTTGCCCGCCTTCACATCGACATCTCCCATCTAACTTGCAAGGGAGTCCTCTATTCCTATTCTCTTCTAGTTTTCATAATTTATGATTTTATTACATTGAGGACAATGTATGGATTAAGTGTGGGGGAGGATTTTGATGTGTGCCTTTGCTTAGTTTTTGAACATTGATCCATGTTTGCTCTATTTTTCAAAGAATTTTTTTGAAAATTCTCTTCTTAATTTTGGATTTTGGCAATGTTTATTATCCCTTTATGATCTGAATTACTGTGAATTATCGAGATGAATTGAGGCACAATGGGGAATTGCAAGAGTGGTTAAGTTTTTGTTTATTGCACTAGATTGATTGCTCTGGATGGTGGATTGAATGAAGGGTGTGTGGGATTTGATGCACATTAACCCTATTTTGTGAGTTTTTGAGCCTCTTGAGCATCTACATTTAACACTACGACATGCTCTATTCTTTTGATTGTGTGATTGTCAAGTGTAGTTAATTTCTTCTAGAACTTGCTTTGTTATGCATGTTGAGATGCCTCTTGGTAATTGAATGCACTGAATAAGTATGGGCACTTAGGTAAAGCCAAATTTAGTTTTCTCAAAATGCTTACCTTGAAATATACCCCTAGAAAGCCAATTTTGAGCCATAGCCTTTTTGTTGAAAAATTAACCACAATACAAGCCATGAAAACTCCCATTCCTTGCTAATATTTCATTCTTTTGAACCTTTCATTGAAGGAATTTATGGGCTTATTCACTTGTGCTTCAAATTATTTTGATTGAGATTAACAAACATTGAAAAGCAAAGACTTATGATGTGAAAGAAATGTTGGGGGATAAAGTGGTCGAGTTGCAATATATACCTAATTGAGTCAAACCAAAGTTGATGTGTTGTAACACCACTCCGATTGACCTAACTCCACTCTTTTTAGCATTAATTTGAGTTTGAAACCAGGACCAAGCAATGACCTATATCCCATAAAGGGATGGGAGCAACACATATAAACCGTAATTCGTGAGCTTTTAAGCCTATGAGCTGTTTTCATTTTTATATTAAGCTCTTATTCTTTTATGCGCGTCCTGCATGATTTGTTTGTTCTTGGATGTGATCTCTTGTGCATGCCGTTGTAGTTTCTTGACTCAAGTGTAAAATATAGTAAAGGCATTAGGTGAAACCCAATTTGGCCTTCTTAAAGAGCCTACCATGATACATGTACCAATAGAAGCCTCTTTGAGCTTTAGTCTGTCTTTGGAATTTTGTTGCCACGTTACAAGCCATGGATTCCCGTTCTTTCATGTTACCTCTATCTTGAACCCACAAGAGAGGAATTTCACAAGCTTGTATTGATTGAGAAGTATGAGACAGACTTAGCTTCAGAAAAATGGGAGCTTTCACTTTGTGCTATTCAATGTTTAAGTGATAATGGGGTCAAAAAGAAATCAAGTTGACTCAAAAAAAAAATCCTGTGAAGAGAATAACACGTGCATAATAAGAGTCAATGGCTGAATCGATTGGATGCTAGGAAATTATAGAAAATCACATTGAAAGGGGGAGTAAGAGGTTATCGTTTTGAACCAACTCGGCTTGTGAACTTTCCTCTCAACTTAGCCTAAATATTTTCCTTTTATTCTACCTGACCCGAAGCCCCGTTACAACAAAGTAAAGACCTTTACTTTGCACTCGTGTTATTGTTAGCTCCGGTCATGACATCTGAGCAATTTGTGGCAATGAATTCTCCATGCAGTGAGCTGAGTGAAAATTCTCACCCTTATACACTTTGTGCGAAGAGAGAAATACCTTGTGAGGGTGTTAACTCCCATTACATATACTTATGAGTGGTTTGAATTTCTTGGTCTTTATTTCTTCCAGTTGATTGAAACTAACACCCATGTTGTAATTCATTGATAGTTGTTGAGGTGATACTCATGAGAGGTGAAAGGATATAAACTACACTGGGGTATAGAGTGTTTGATTGAAGTACATGAATTTTAAATGAGCTCTTACGAAGAAGTTTGTATAATTCCTTCGATGAAATTAGCCAAAAATATATCCTTTTTATCCCACCTTACCCAAGCCCCGTTTTACAACCGGTGTTAAGACCCTTACTTTGCATTCAAAACCATTGGTGGCTCCGATATGATATATTAGCAAGCTTATGACAAGAATTTTCTATGCTTTGACTTGAGAGTATATATGTACTTTACACCCTAAATACTTTGATGGTATTGTGTGAATCTAATGTGAGGTGTTAAATCCCACCACATGTGGATTTTGAAAAAATTGCTGAAGTAACTAGCCTTGTGTTGGATTGTGGATGGATAGGTGGAGTTAGAAGAATGAAAGATGATGAGAACAATTGATAAACTTGATCTAGTTTATGCTTGAGGACAAGTATAAGAGCGCATATTTGCTATTTAATTTGTGATATTTTCTTTTACTCCATTGATTTTGAATGCTTAAATTGTGGATATTAATCATATTTTATGTTTTGTGGATTAGGTGGAGAATTAAAATCAAATTGGACTCAATATCACAAATCGGAAAGAAGAAGTTTGGAAATCAAACGGACACAATCAGAGAAGGACGTAGCATAAGGCGTGGGCACGCCATATTGTTTTAGGAAGACTTGAATCATATGGGTGGACTTCTCTATACTCATAATTGGGCCAGTGTGTATGACATAATTTTGGAGTCCTTAGTAGCCGATTTCTTGGGGAACTTGGGCTGGATTTGGAGGACTATTAAAGACCTAGATGACTTTATTTTTACTGGAAATAGCCAGGCACAACAAATAGAAAGAAAAGAAAAGAAAAAGGCCCAATAGAGACCCACTTTATTTGGGAAGCCAGCAACCAAGCCTTGGACTTTGGTGGATTGGACCAAAAAAAAAAAAAAAAGAGACAGCACTATAAGTGATGACTTTGACCTAAAAAAGAGAAGATCATGACAATATTTTGGAAGAAGAGGCAGCCGAGAATTCTTGGGAAGAATTGAGGGGAGCAGTCACGCATAATCGAACAGATTTTTGGGGAGTTCGACATCTTTTAACTTTGTTTAATTATTATTTCTTTGGTTTTTAGTTTGCAATATTTATGAGTAGCTAATTTATTATTCTAGTTCAAGGATATTTGAAGTATTGATTTACCAAGAATTGTGAGATCTAATTAATTTAATTGTTCTTTTATTTGTTTTCTATTTATATATCTTTTGTTTACATCGAAGTTGTTGTTTTGATTAATTAATACAAAGTGCACGTTGTTTTAATTGTCAAAACGATACTTAGCCAATTATGAATCTTAATCCGTAATTGTTTAGGTTTTCTAATACAAGTGGCAAATAACGTAGCTGATTATAGACTGATTTTTGACTCATGTTATAAAGATATATAATCTAAGTTAAATGAATCACACGTGTGAATTTGTTGGTTAGAATTGGTCATCTCTCTACAAATTAATGCTATTGGTAAATTAAATCCTACGATCGTATCTAATGTTGTTTATTGATTAGGGAAATAATCAACGAGCGTCTCTTGATTATCGACAAAGTAAGGAGAGATAGGTTGTTAGATCGTATCAATGACCATAACCAATTTAGAGAATGACTTAAGGATTTTATTTTTGCATCCATGATCAATTCTGTGAATCAATACTGAGATTATATCTTGAACTGGATATTTATTTAATTTGATATTTTCATCATTTTAATTTCGCAATTATTTATTTACAATTTAATTTTACATTCTAAATCCAAAACCCCCCTTTTTTTAATTTAATATTTTAATTTTCTTGAGGAATTAAATCTAACCAATCCCTGTGGATTCGACCTTGCTCACCTCTATCACAATTTATTTTTATAAGAGCAAGAAAATATTATTATTTGTTGGATTCGACACCCATCAGAAAGATAATCAACATTTCAAGATTCATTATTCTTTGTATGAATTTATAGAATTGGATAAAATGTAGAGAACATGTATCCGTATTGATCGGTATTATTTTCCTATATTAATTCTATGACCCGACCTCTTTCGAGCTTGTTCTTCATTTGCCCGGGTTGCTTCGACTATGGTATGGTCGGTACTTTACCGACCTTACTACTACTCAACAATACCGGGCTGAGGTTTAAGGTCACGCTCGGTCTCACATAGGTCGGGTGAATCCCGATCTATTGTTTCGAGTTGATGCTTAAAGGTGAGGTCGGCTCTTCCCGGCTTATGGGCCGTGTAGGCAGGCTTCATAAGCTCTTTCGACAATGGGCCTCGTTAATGGGCCATATTCTTGAGCCTCAAGGCAATGTGTGATCCATAAGGAAACACTTTACAAAAAGGAAACTAAATCCCTATAAGTTTAGAATTCTTCTCAAAAGGTAAGTTTATAGCAAAAGGACTCCTTCCTTAGATAAAGGAAGTTATGGGCTTTTTCAGCCCTATAAATACAGCTCCTTAGATCACATATGCATCCATTATTCTTTACGTTTTCCAGTAAAATATTCTTTCTCTACTTTTCTCCAAAAAACTAATTCTCACACCGGAGGGGCGACGGGGAGAATCGTCCTCGCCTTTGTTGCAGGTCAACCAAGGTGAATTCATTGGTCTCTTCCAAAGATCAAGTATCATCAGATCTTGCCACGTCAAGGTTAGGATTTTTTACAGTATCAATTGGCGCCGTCTGTGGGAAGAGATACAATCAGCCATGGTAAATAGACGTCAAGCCCGTCCCTCCGCATCCACCGGTCAATCCCTTCCGGCCAACACTTCGGCTGAGGATGATAATCCTCCACCCCTTGAAGATGTTGGGGAAGAACAGAACCCAGAAATCACACCAGACAGGGAGCCTGTTAGTCGAGAAGATTTCAACAAACTTCAGCAGCAGCTCCGCGAACTCCGTTAGTCTCTTCAGCAACAGAACAATCATCAAGCACAACCTGACCCGAACACTCCAGGCACGATTCCTAGGGAAGATCCCCGGCCAGTTAATCCTATGCCTGACAACTCCCCGGGAATCAGGGGTGTCCATCCCATGACTAAGGGACCTTCCAACTTGACACAGCAAGAGCTCTCAAGAATCATTCAGGAAGGAATTGCTGACGGGATACGGCAGAATACACAGGGTCGGACCTCATTCGTAAGAAGAACTCCCTTTACTCCTGAAAAAACATCTTTTCCCTTACCAGACCGATTTAAATATCCCTGGATAAAGGAATACGATGGAACAACAGACCCAAACAACCACCTGAATACCTACACTGATGTCATGGATATGCAGAATGCTCCCGATCAGATTCTGTGCAAGGCCTTCCCGCAAACCTTAACAAATTCAGCTCGAGAGTGGTTCTCTACAATACCTCCAGGGTCAATCTCTTCCATTGCCGATCTTACTGAAAAATTCACATCTTTCTTTGCAAGTAGCAAAAGGATCAAGAAAACCGCTGCTTCCCTCATGCACTTAAGGCAAGGACCGAATGAAACTCTGCGAGAGTTCATGACTCGTTTTAACGCTGAAAGACTTCAGATTCCAGATCTCCATATATCAACGACCGTTTCAGCCCTAACCTTGGCTATTCGAGGTTCGGAATTCAGAATGTCCCTGTCCAAGAACCCGCCTGCAAATGTAACAGAGCTTCTCAGAAGAGCCGAGAAGTACATAAACATGGAGGAAACACTTTTGTCAGTTCGGGCACAGGAACAAGGGCAGGGGACAGTAGCACAGTCTTCACAATCAATAAGGCAGGGGAATAAAAGGTCAAGACAGAAGGATGAGAAGAATTCTTCCCGAACTAACTCGAAGGGGAATAGCTATGGGCATCAGAGTTTAACTCCGCTAAACGCACCTCGATCTCACATTCTCATGGAAATCAAGGGACATGAAGATTTGCGTTGGCTCAAACCTATCAAGGGGAAAATCGACGAAAAGAATTGACATAAATATTGTGACTTTCACAAGAGCCCGGACCATACCACGGATGAATGCAGAACATTAAAACAGGAGATAGAAGCCCTCATAAAAAGGGGCTTCCTAGGGCACTACATAAAGAAACACGATAAAGAGTGGGAAAGGGGAATAGAAAAACAGATCCGCTGGCACCATAAATTTTATCGTCGGAGGAATAGCATCTGGAGGTGATTCGAATAACGCACGCAAAAATCATGCCCGGGCACTAAGCGATCGGGAAGAAAGGTCGGGATATCGTGACCATAAGTCTTCAAGCAGCGTCAGCTTCAGCAGCGCTGACATGGAAGGAATTTCCTATCCTCGTGACGATGTTGTTGTCATCAGCGCAACAATCGCAAATTTTGATGTTAGGAGGGTGCTAGTTGACAATGGAAGCACAGCCAATGTTCTTTCCTTAGAAGCTTTCAACCAGATGCAGCTCCCTAAAGATGGACTTCGACAGGTCATTACTCCCCTAACTAGGTTTGGTGGAGGAACCGTGAAACCCGAAGGCCTAATTGGCCTTCCCACCTCACTAGGATCAGAAGATAAATGGGTAACAAAGATGACTCCGTTCCAGGTCGTCAAGACTCCTATGGCCTACAATGCTATCTTGGGAAGAACCTTCTTGAACAGCCTAAGAGCTGTAGTATCGACATATCACCTGGCGATCAAGGTCCCAACTTCCGCAGGCATAGAAACTATTCAGGGAAGTCAATCGGTAGCTAGAAGTTGCTATATCAGCTGTATTGGAAAGGGTAAGACAGATCTGATGTTAATAGATCTTCCTGTGGAAGAAAGAATGTCGCTATTCAGGGAAGTCAATCGGTAGCCAGAAGTTGCTATATCAGCTGTATTGGAAAGGGTAAGACAGATCTGATGTTAATAGATCTTCCTGTGGAAGAAAGAATGTCTCCAGTAGAGGAGTTGGAAGAAGTTCAAATTTCAGAAGGGAAGATCATCACAATTGGGAAAGAGCTCTCCAAACTAATGAAAGAAGAGTTATCACAATGTTTAAAGAAAAATATCGACATATTCGCATGGAGTGTTGAAGATATGCCTGGGATTGATCCCGCACTCGTCGAACACAGGCTTAACGTCATGCCCAATAAGAAGCCCGTAAAGCAGCGAAGAAGACAGTTTGCCACAGAAAGGAGGCAGATAATCAAAGAGGAAATAGATAAACTCTTAAAAGCGGGATTTATTAAGGAAGTGAAGTATCCAGAATGGCTAGCCAATGTGGTCTAGGTGAAGAAGCCAAACGGCAAGTGGCGAGTTTGTATAGATTTCACAGACTTGAAAAAAGCATGTCCAAAAGACAGTTATCCTCTTCCTAGGATCGACAGATTGGTGGATTCAACATCAGGCTCCGAACTTTACAGCTTCCTAGACGCCTTCTCGGGATATCATCAGATTCAGATGGCATAGGAAGATCAGGAAAAAACTTCCTTCATGGCAGATGAAGGAATATATTGCTATAAGGTCATGCCATTTGGATTAAAGAATGTTGAAGCTACTTATCAAAGATTGGTAAACATGGTCTTCTCCAGACACATTGGGCTTAACATTGAGGTCTACGTTGATAACATGGTCGTAAAAAGTTCAAGAAAGAAATACCACATTGCTGACCTTGAGGACATATTCAGTACACTTAGAGAACATCGGATGAAACTGAATCCCGCAAAGTGCGCCTTCAGAGTAGGCTCAGAAATGTTTTTGGGATTCATGATTACTCAGAGAGGTATCGAAGTCAATCCAGATAAAATTTCGGTCCTAGAATCAATGGAAGCTCCCCGAAATATCAGGGAAGTGCAGAATCTGACAGGAAGAGTAGCAGCATTGGGCCGATTTATGTCAAGGGCAGCAGACAAATGTTTTCCCTTCTTTAAAACTCTTCGAGGAAACAAAGACTTCAGATGGGACGAGGAATGCGAGGTCTCCTTCAGGAAGGTGAAAGAATACTTGGGTACTCCTCCAATATTAGTAAAGCCAAATCCAGGGGACAATCTGTTCTTGTATCTAGCAGTGTCCGATCATGCTGTGAGCGTCGTTTTGGTTAAAGAGGAAGAGAATGCCCAAAAACCGATATATTACGTCAGTAAGATGATATTGGACGCAGAAACCCGATATACATTGGTAGAGCAGCTCGCACTTGCCTTGGTTACAGCTGCCAGAAAGTTAAGACCCTACTTTCAAGCCCATGCCATAACTGTTCTCACAAATCAGCCCTTGAAGTAAATCTTGCAGAAACCAGACGTATCTGGCCTTCTACTCAAATGGTCAATTGAGCTTGGGGAATATGACATTGAGTTTAAACCTCGACCTTCCATCAAAGCTAAGGTCTTAGCTGACTTCGTCGTCGAACTCGCCCCAAGACCTCGGGGGCCAACAGGTAATGACAAGGAAGAGGCCTCATGGACCTTGGAAGTAGATGGAGCATCACATGCCGCAGGCTCGAGGGCCGGAATCATACTAAAGAAAGATGATGGTACGATGAAAATTCAGTGTGCAATACGGTTTGACTTCCCAGCAACTAATAATGATGCAGAGTATGAGGCCGTAATTGCTGGGCTTCAAGCAGCTCAACATCTAGGGGTCGAGCATGTCAAGGTCCTGAGTGATTCACAATTGGTGGTAGAACAGGTAAACGGCACTTTTGAAGCAAAAGATGAGAAAATGTCATCTTATAGGATGATGGTCTTGGACTTGCAAAGAAATTTCAAGTCTTGCTGCGTAGACAAAATTCCGAGATCCGCCAATCACAAAGCAGATGCTTTATCAAGACTTACTTTTTCCAATCTAGATCACTTGGAAAGGACCGTGTTCGTATGAACTCTTCATGAACCCAGTATTGCACAACAACCCGAGGTTATGGATATTTCAGGGCAAGAGCCCAGTTGGATGGATCCTATAATTGAATACCTAACGTCAGGGAAGTTTCCGATGACAAAGTAGAGGCAAGAAGAATCAAAGCAAGGGCCCCGAGATATACCTTGCTGCAGAATACTTTGTTCCGTCGAAGCTTCACACTTCCTTACCTACGATGCCTAACTCCAAAAGAAGCAGCCCTTGCTATGGCCGAGGTTCATGAAGGAATCTGTGGGGGACACCAGGGGGCGAGAGCTCTAGTATTGAAGTTGATATGATATGAATACTATTGGCCAACCATGAAGAAGGACATGCTCAATTACTTAAAAGCTTGTGACAAGTGCCAAAGATTCGCAGGCCGGTTACATCAACCCGCTGAAGAGCTATCCTTGATTATGTGTGTAGCGACCAAGAATTTTTACGCGATTAATAATTATTTTAATAGAAAATCGTGTCGCTACTATTTCACCCATTTTTATTAAGTAACGCCGCGACGTATTCGTATAGCCAAATCAAGAAATAATCAAGATCGTTCGATTTTAAATTAAATTCCGAATTTCTAAAAATATCTCCATTCTCTTGATTTAAAGTATATTAAGTCCAAGTACTTAATTCAATGTTATCCCAATATTTATTTATACAAAAATTATTTTTATTATTGAAATTAAGAAAATATATGCAAGCATGAGAGGTTCCATTATATATAATAATTATGAGAATCTTAATTTAATAAATATGGAAAAGTATATGAATGGTTGATAGACTCCATTATATGTAATCATGAAGAGCATAATATTTGTATAAATATGGAAAAGTATATGAATGAATTATATACTCCATTATATATAAACATGAAGAGCATAATATTTGTATAAATATGGAAAAGTATATGAATGATTGATAGACTCCATTATATGTAATCATGAAGAGCATAATATTTGTATAAATATGGAAAAGTATATGAATGAATTATATACTCCATTATATATAAACATGAAGAGCATAATATTTGTATAAATATGGAAAAGTATATGAATGATTGATAAGACTCCATTATATGTAATCATGAAGAGCATAATATTTGTATAAATATGGAAAAGTATATGAATGATTTATATACTCCATTATATATAATCATGAAGAGCATAATAATTGTATAAATATGGAAAAGTATATGAATGATTGATAAGACTCCATTATATGTAATCATGAAGAGCATAATATTTGTATAAATATGGAAAAGTATATGAATGATTTATATACTCCATTATATATAATCATGAAGAGCATAATAATTGTATAAATATGGAAAAGTATATGAATGATTGATAGACTCCATTATATATAATCATGAAGAGCATATTATTTGTATAAATATGGAAAAGTATATGAATGGTGCTTTACTTTAAGAAATTGATGTGTTAAAATTAATAGAATTGAATGATTATGTTTACAATATGCCAACTTTATACATCTATTTAAACCCATCTCTTTTACACACAACTCTACACATATACACTTATTTCCAATCTCTTGACAAAATCCACAAGTAAGAGAAATTCAAGGTGGTCAAGAAAGTTTTGGTCCATTTACTACTACACTTCATTTTAATCTTTTAAAAGGTAAGTATATCTTATGTTTTTATGAAAATTAAGTATGTTGTTATGAAATGTAAGTATATCTTATGTTTTTATGAAAAGTAAGTATGTTTTTATGAAAGGTAAATACACCTTATGTTTTTATGAAAAGTAAGTATGTTTTTATGACAAGTAAGTATATCTTATGTTTTTATGAAAATTAAGTATGTTGTTATGACAAGTAAGTATATCTTATGTTTTTATGAAAAGTAAGTATGTTTTTATGAAAGGTAAATACACCTTATGTTTTTATGAAAAGTAAGTATGTTTTTATGACAAGTAAGTATATCTTATGTTTTTATGAAAAGTAAGTATGTTTTTATGAAAGGTAAATACACCTTATGTTTTTATGAAAAGTAAGTATGTTTTTATGACAAGTAAGTATATCTTATGTTTTTATGAAAAGTAAGTATGTTTTTATGAAAGGTAAATACACCTTATGTTTTTATGAAAAGTAAGTATGTTTTTATGACAAGTAAGTATACCTTATGTTTTTATGAAAAGTAAGTATGTTTTTATGACAAGTAAGTATATCTTATGTTTTTATGAAAATTAAGTATGTTGTTATGAAATGTAAGTATATCTTATGTTTTTATGAAAAGTAAGTATGTTTTTATGAAAGGTAAATACACCTTATGTTTTTATGAAAAGTAAGTATGTTTTTATGACAAGTAAGTATATCTTATGTTTTTATGAAAATTAAGTATGTTGTTATGACAAGTAAGTATATCTTATGTTTTTATGAAAAGTAAGTATGTTTTTATGAAAGGTAAATACACCTTATGTTTTTATGAAAAGTAAGTATGTTTTTATGACAAGTAAGTATATCTTATGTTTTTATGAAAAGTAAGTATGTTTTTATGAAAGGTAAATACACCTTATGTTTTTATGAAAAGTAAGTATATCTTATGTTTTTATGACAAGTAAGTATATCTTATGTTTTTATGAAAAGTAAGTATGTTTTTATGAAAGGTAAATACACCTTATGTTTTTATGAAAAGTAAGTATGTTTTTATGACAAGTAAGTATACCTTATGTTTTTATGAAAAGTAAGTATGTTTTTATGACAAGTAAGTATATCTTATGTTTTTATGAAAATGTTTGGATCATTGCTATGAAATCAATCTCACAAGATTGTTATGAGTTCCATATGATATGTTTATGATTATGCTAAGGGGACCGGAGTTTAGTAGCGCTACACATAAGAATTCTTGCCATTTAAGTTCGGTAAAATTCTTGTGTCTCCCTATGTTTATGAATATTTCAATCCTATCCTATGTTATGATGAAAATGATCCATATGCATTCAAAAGAAAATTTATGCTTGGTATACTTACTGGAATTTATAAATCTCACTCCACGATATTTACCATTTTCAGATAATTGAAGGTTCGAGGCGGTCAACATGGAAGTGGCAAAAGTGGTTAAGATTGATGAGATAATTATGTTGAACTTTATGTAAGAAAATTATGTTCTATTTTTATTCACAAATAAAATTATGGGATTCTAATTATTCTTTTGAATAATTTTACATTACTATTTAAGTCTCGATAATATGATATGAGTCACTTTTTGTGGCACTCGAATGGTCGAGAATTCGGGTCGTCACAGTTGGTATCAGAGCCAAGAGTTTTAAAAACGATTCTGTAGATTTTTGAAATTTTATTTTTAAAAAAAAAAAAAAAAAAAAAAAAAAAAAAAAAAACTATTCACGTGAACAGTAAAACGACGTGCTATTCATGATGAACAGTGAACGAAATCACTATTCATTTAAAAAAAAAAAATTGAATTTTCACATGTCAAGTATGGTTATGATTTTGAAAAGTATGATGAAATTTGATGTGCGAATTTCAAGGACAAAATTCATTTTAAGCAAGGGAGTTTGTAATGTCCTGAAAATTTTATGGAATATAATTAGTTAGTGATATGATGTTTATATTGATGTATTTGATAAATTTCTAGAAGTTCGGGGACTAAAGGAAAAATAAGATTTGACGATAAATTTTATTTGGGTTAAGTTATTAATTATTGATGGGGAGATAATTACTATATCGATATTGGATTTGTTTTGAAGACTGTGATTAATTAGGAATTATGATTCAAGAAAATGTTGATTTGGATACAACCACATTAAATTATTGTTGATTAAAGGAAAATAAGATTATATGAAATATTTTAACTCATCACTCTACTATGTCACTCTCCACGTATTGACTCCTCGAACCAGGTATGTTATATGCTTTGCAAGTCATTTACGATTTTATTAAGACATGTTAAGTATGAAATCTTCATATGTTATGAATCTTTATGTGTTACACATAATATACATGTCAAGTATGATATAAATTGATAGAAGACTCAATTTTTTTATTCTTTTCAATGTAGAATCATGAGACAGAGAGGATATTTATATGAATTTTGGTGCATATTAAGCTTAGTAAGATTGACTCAATTAGAAATTAAGTTGGGTTGTAACTTTTGCCCAAAATATATGGAATAATATATTAAACAAACAAAATTGATAATGAATTCGTACAATAATTTATCCCTTTATCACTACCTTTGTGTAAAAACAAGGGAAAAACTGTGGATGGTTATTAGTACTTCCTCTTCAAGTTTCAATTTTCGGTTCAATAATTTATCCCTTTATCACTACCTTTGCTTAAAAGCAAGGAAAAACTGTGGATGATTATTGGTACCACTCTTCAAGTTTCAATTCTGAAAAAAAAAAAAAAAAAAAAAAAAAAAAATTCAGAAAGAAAAGAAAGAAAGAGAACGGGTGTTGAGCATAATGGGAATAATATGACTTAAGAATGATTTTCAAAATAATTGTTGTCCTCGAGTTTAGAAATGATAAACCTTAAATGGACTTTGCATAATTGATTTTAGACATGGCATTAAGTATGAGAAGTCAACAGAAATAATTAGAAATATGTTCAGATTATCTATCATTTAGATTTAATGAGAAATAGCGAGCCAATTTTATGAATTTTTATGAGATGTTAAGATTATAAGTGATATGATTTTAATGAGACTTTTATGAGAAGCATTATGAAGTTAGAGATTTAAAGATTTGGTTATTGGGAATTAAGTAATGGATATTATGTTGAGTAAGTGAATTATGCCTCTATATTGAAGAGAAATTTATTATGAACTTTGGCCTTGTGATTAAATTTTGGGAATATGATTTATGACTTATAAATATAAGTATGAGTAATCTTTTGAGCCAATTAAGGTATTGAAGGAAGTGATATTGTGATATTGACGACTATGATTTGAAATTTCTATGTTGAGGAATTATGAATTGATTTTCTGGAATATTTTTTTGATGATATTGAAGTGTTGGAATCGTTTTCAATATTTTTAGATCGTTGTGATCAAATGTGGAGTTATTTATTATTGTGAGTTATGAAGTATGCTTATGGTTTGGGATAAGTCCAAATTACAAGGGAGACTATGTCCAGAATTTTATCATTTGGAATTAAGAGCATGATATGATAAGCATCCACTAAAGGAATTAAGGTTAGACATGCAAGTTCATTTACATCACAAACGAGATTTAGTAGATGATAGCAGAGATTTTATTATTTTCTCATAAGGAGAACACACAAAGAGTCACACTGGAAAAGAAATACATGAAACACGCAAAAGCAAAAGAAAGCAACATGGGAAATTCCTCAAATTGAGAGATGTGTTTCCGGAGTAGCCGTATCCTACCACCTCTGACCTTTTGAGGAAATAAAGAAACCTTCAAAGAGGTGTGTTTCGAGAGTAAGAATACTCCGTAATCTACCACCTGGAACCTTTGAGGTACACACAAGATTTAAACATTAAGGAAAATCCTAGGAAATTAGAGGGGTGTCTCGAGAGTAAGAATACTCCGTACTCTACCCCCACCTATTCTAAGATTCATAAAGTTAAGTTTACATTAACCGGACTCCATTTTCGCTTGATTCCCCTTCCTTGCGACCAATCTATCTTAACCCCTGCTGGATCTTGTATTGAGATATATGACTGCAGCTTATCCAGTAGTTCATCAATAGTAGGAGCAGAAATAAGGAGCCTTCTGGAAAATGGAGAGATGAATCCCTGTTCCACAGCATAATCAAGAAAGGTTAACAAACCATCAAAGAAATTGTTAACATTCAGAAGCCCAATAGGCTTAGTATGGAGACCTAGTTGAGCCCACGAGGTAATGTTAAAGATTTCTTCTAAGGTACCAAAACCTCCGGGCAGGGCTATAAATCCATCAGCAACCTCAATCTTTCGAGTCTTATTCGATAAATTTTCCTCAGATCATTCATTGGAAGACTGGAATAATACTTGCGAATGTTTGTAAGAATGATATCCATGTTTTTGATGGATCTAACCTCTTCCCAGCATGAACTATTTAAAAGCATTAAGGATCGGAGGGAATCCGCGTGATATTGATTCCAGCAAGAAAGCGCGGAATAGAATAATGGAAAAGAGGGAACAAGGGTTTATGCGCCGTTTACTTTCTTGATAAAAGGAAGATTTGATGATGACGGGATTTGAGATATGGAATATTTTTCTTGGATTTTTGGGTACTGATATTTTGATATAATAATCAAGGTATAGAAATAATACGGGGATACGTGAAAGTGAAATAAGGACTGTATTGAATCAGGATTAATAAGTTTGTGCAAGTGAAAGGAATACCTTACGGGAAATGTTATGATATTTGAGTTAAGAATTTTAATTATTTGGGAGATATTTGTTTATTGAATTTTGCAGAAATTTTGGGTTACAAATATTGGAAAGATAAACTGATGATTATGTTGATATGTGAATAACATGTTTGGGTATATTACATAGAGAATATTCAGGTAATCGTTTTAATTATTTTGGGATATTTGGTGATAAGAAGAAATGACAAATTATTATGGTATGATATGTTAGTAAAGATTTATTGAAATTTTAGAGATATTAATACGAATATTTGAGGTTATATGATACGATGATAAGTGACAGGTTACATGAGTACTACAAGATATGATGAAATATCACATACGATTGGAAATTTTCATTTTGAGTTAGAATTTATGAGTAGACACATATGTCTATTATTGATAAGAAAAATACATGTTCTTAAGAAAACAAAGAGATGATTTAGTAAAAGTCCAGTGGGTTAGATATTATAATAATGAGATTACTAAGAGAAAGAAGAGAAGAGATTCTGATTAAGTGTTCAGAAATCATAAGATCAAGTAAGTTTAATTTCGAGGACGAAATTACTTTAAGGGGGTAAGTTTGTAGCGACCAAGAATTTTTACGCGATTAATAATTATTTTAATAGAAAATCGTGTCGCTACTATTTCACCCATTTTTATTAAGTAACGCCGCGACGTATTCGTATAGCCAAATCAAGAAATAATCAAGATCGTTCGATTTTAAATTAAATTCCGAATTTCTAAAAATATCTCCATTCTCTTGATTTAAAGTATATTAAGTCCAAGTACTTAATTCAATGTTATCCCAATATTTATTTATACAAAAATTATTTTTATTATTGAAATTAAGAAAATATATGCAAGCATGAGAGGTTCCATTATATATAATAATTATGAGAATCTTAATTTAATAAATATGGAAAAGTATATGAATGGTTGATAGACTCCATTATATGTAATCATGAAGAGCATAATATTTGTATAAATATGGAAAAGTATATGAATGAATTATATACTCCATTATATATAAACATGAAGAGCATAATATTTGTATAAATATGGAAAAGTATATGAATGATTGATAGACTCCATTATATGTAATCATGAAGAGCATAATATTTGTATAAATATGGAAAAGTATATGAATGAATTATATACTCCATTATATATAAACATGAAGAGCATAATATTTGTATAAATATGGAAAAGTATATGAATGATTGATAAGACTCCATTATATGTAATCATGAAGAGCATAATATTTGTATAAATATGGAAAAGTATATGAATGATTTATATACTCCATTATATATAATCATGAAGAGCATAATAATTGTATAAATATGGAAAAGTATATGAATGATTGATAAGACTCCATTATATGTAATCATGAAGAGCATAATATTTGTATAAATATGGAAAAGTATATGAATGATTTATATACTCTATTATATATAATCATGAAGAGCATAATAATTGTATAAATATGGAAAAGTATATGAATGATTGATAGACTCCATTATATATAATCATGAAGAGCATATTATTTGTATAAATATGGAAAAGTATATGAATGGTGCTTTACTTTAAGAAATTGATGTGTTAAAATTAATAGAATTGAATGATTATGTTTACAATATGCCAACTTTATACATCTATTTAAACCCATCTCTTTTACACACAACTCTACACATATACACTTATTTCCAATCTCTTGACAAAATCCACAAGTAAGAGAAATTCAAGGTGGTCAAGAAAGTTTTGGTCCATTTACTACTACACTTCATTTTAATCTTTTAAAAGGTAAGTATATCTTATGTTTTTATGAAAATTAAGTATGTTGTTATGAAATGTAAGTATATCTTATGTTTTTATGAAAAGTAAGTATGTTTTTATGAAAGGTAAATACACCTTATGTTTTTATGAAAAGTAAGTATGTTTTTATGACAAGTAAGTATATCTTATGTTTTTATGAAAATTAAGTATGTTGTTATGACAAGTAAGTATATCTTATGTTTTTATGAAAAGTAAGTATGTTTTTATGAAAGGTAAATACACCTTATGTTTTTATGAAAAGTAAGTATGTTTTTATGACAAGTAAGTATATCTTATGTTTTTATGAAAAGTAAGTATGTTTTTATGAAAGGTAAATACACCTTATGTTTTTATGAAAAGTAAGTATGTTTTTATGACAAGTAAGTATATCTTATGTTTTTATGAAAAGTAAGTATGTTTTTATGAAAGGTAAATACACCTTATGTTTTTATGAAAAGTAAGTATGTTTTTATGACAAGTAAGTATACCTTATGTTTTTATGAAAAGTAAGTATGTTTTTATGACAAGTAAGTATATCTTATGTTTTTATGAAAATTAAGTATGTTGTTATGAAATGTAAGTATATCTTATGTTTTTATGAAAAGTAAGTATGTTTTTATGAAAGGTAAATACACCTTATGTTTTTATGAAAAGTAAGTATGTTTTTATGACAAGTAAGTATATCTTATGTTTTTATGAAAATTAAGTATGTTGTTATGACAAGTAAGTATATCTTATGTTTTTATGAAAAGTAAGTATGTTTTTATGAAAGGTAAATACACCTTATGTTTTTATGAAAAGTAAGTATGTTTTTATGACAAGTAAGTATATCTTATGTTTTTATGAAAAGTAAGTATGTTTTTATGAAAGGTAAATACACCTTATGTTTTTATGAAAAGTAAGTATATCTTATGTTTTTATGACAAGTAAGTATATCTTATGTTTTTATGAAAAGTAAGTATGTTTTTATGAAAGGTAAATACACCTTATGTTTTTATGAAAAGTAAGTATGTTTTTATGACAAGTAAGTATACCTTATGTTTTTATGAAAAGTAAGTATGTTTTTATGACAAGTAAGTATATCTTATGTTTTTATGAAAATGTTTGGATCATTGCTATGAAATCAATCTCACAAGATTGTTATGAGTTCCATATGATATGTTTATGATTATGCTAAGGGGACCGGAGTTTAGTAGCGCTACACATAAGAATTCTTGCCATTTAAGTTCGGTAAAATTCTTGTGTCTCCCTATGTTTATGAATATTTCAATCCTATCCTATGTTATGATGATAATGATCCATATGCATTCAAAAGAAAATTTATGCTTGGTATACTTACTGGGATTTTATAAATCTCACTCCACGATATTTACCATTTTCAGATAATTGAAGGTTCGAGGCGGTCAACATGGAAGTGGCAAAAGTGGTTAAGATTGATGAGATAATTATGTTGAACTTTATGTAAGAAAATTATGTTCTATTTTTATTCACAAATAAAATTATGGGATTCTAATTATTCTTTTGAATAATTTTACATTACTATTTAAGTCTCGATAATATGATATGAGTCACTTTTTGTGGCACTCGAATGGTCGAGAATTCGGGTCGTCACAATGTGCCCATATCCTTTCGCTCAATGGGGAATCGACATACTAGGACGTTTCCCCATAGCCCCGGGTCAGGTCAAATTCTGGGCAGTTGCAGTGGAATACTTCACTAAGTGGGTGGAAGCCGAACCACTAGCCGTGATCACAGAACAAAAGTTGGAAGCATTTGTGTGGAAATCAATAGTCTGTCGTTTTGGTCTCCCTAAAACATTAATAACAGATAATGGGCGTCAATTTGAATGTCAATTTGAGTGTCAAGCCTTCAAACAATTCTGCAAGAACCTGGGAATAGAACACAGGTTGACTTCCGTTTCGCACCCGCAGAGCAATGGGTTAGTTGAAGTTACAAACGGGCTCATCTTACAAGACTTGAGGACTCGCCTTGACAGTGCCAAGGGAGATTGGCCCGACCTCTTCCCAGAAATACTTTGGACCAACCGAACCACGTTCAAAACTGCAACGGGGGAGACCCCGTTCATGCTTTCCTTCGAAATGGAAGCCGCTGTCCCAGTAGAAGTAACAATTCTGAGCTTCCGTGCTATGACTGCAGGATCACCCGACCATATTGAGGGACAGAGAAAAAGTCTAGATCTTCTGGAAGAAGTCAGGGAAGATGCATCATTAAGAATAGCAGCTTACCAATAGGCCATGTCTAGGAAGTTCAATATCTGAGTAAAGAAGAGGGAATTCAGAATGGGAGATCTTGTCCTTCGCCGCAGTGAGGCTGCCGGTCATCAACCAGGAAAACTTGGGCCTATTTGGGAAGGAGCATACGAAGTCATCCGAAAGGTGAGAAAGGGCTCATACAGTCTTCGCACAATGGATTCGAAACCTCTTCCTCGACCATGTAATGTAGAGAATTTGAAGCCATACTACAAGTAGAAACCTCTTCATAGATATCAGAGTCGTCTTGTCGGGCCTGCGCGCCCATGTTTATTCCTTTTACTTTCGGACTTGCACGTCCATCAACAATTGTTAAGGTCGGGCCTGCGTGCCCATTGTTCTTTCTTTCAGCGTCAGGGACGGGTACTCTTTTTCCTTTTCCAGATTTTTTCCCACTGGATTTTTCTGGGTAAGGTTTTAACGAGGCCTATCGTTCAGTCCCCTTCAATAAAAGTACTTATTCCAAAGAATGAGCACTACAAAGATCAGATCTTGAAGTAACTTACAAGGTCATTCACACGACTTTACAAGTTATTTTCCATCAAATAATTTACAATGTCTCATGGTAAGACTTTACAAATTATTCTTCCACGAATAATTTACAAGGTCTCATGGCAAGACGTTACAAATTATTTTCCATCAAATAATTTACAATGTCTCATGGTAAGACTTTACAAATTATTCTTCCACGAATAATTTACAAGGTCTCATGGAAAGACGTTACAAATTATTTCCTATCGAATAATTTACAAGGTCTCATGGTAAGACGTTACAAATTATTTTTCCACGAATAATTTACAAGGTCTCATAGCAAGATGCTACAAATTATTTCCCATCAAATAATATACAATGTCTCATGGTAAGACTTTACAAATTATTCTTCCACGAATAATTTACAAGGTCTCATGGCAAGACGTTACAAATTATTTTCCATCAAATAATTTACAATGTCTCATTGTAAGACTTTACAAATTATTCTTCCACGAATAATTTACAAGGTCTCATAACAAGACGTTACAAATTATTTTTCATCAAATAATTTACAATGTCTCATGGTAAGACTTTACAAATTATTCTTCCACGAATAATTTACAAGGTCTCATGGTAAGACATTACAAATTATTTCCAACAAGTAATTCACAATGATTAAAGGTCGGGCTAACACGACCTTACGTCTTGAGTTCGGCATTGCCCGACCCTCATAAAAATCTACCTCCAATTCACCAAGTTATGGGTACGACTTCATGGACCTTAAAGAGCGACCACGCCCGGTCTTTCTAATTACTATCAATTATGAATTTGATTGTTAGATTGGAAGCTTGTCTGAACCCGATCTGTGTAGCCCTATAAATACGATTTGTGTATTGAAAACGGCAATCAGCTTGTAAAAAAAAATGGAGAGCACAAGTAAAGGGGAAGAACACAGAAAGGAAATATGCAAGTTCATTAATCAGAATCAAGTTTACAGGTAGACCCCGAGGGATACCCCGGGTTTAGTACATGTTTTCAAAACATAAAAAGGGAAGGGGTTAGGTTTCAGGCTCGGGATCACTCCCGTTCTCCGCATCCTCGGGGCCTTCGCCATCCTCTTCTTCCTCAAAAGGGGTGAGGTCAAGTTCATCCGCCCCTAGGGGGAAGTCCGCCAGCGGGCTTGTATCAAGGTCGGGAGAATTCACCAGTCACCAAGCTCGAGCCTGCTTAATGGCTTGAGTATATGACTCAAGGGCGTAGTTGCCAAGGCCGAGCTTGTACTCTCTCGACCCCTTGAAAGCCTCTACTGCAGCAGCCTCGGCTTGAAGTTCCCTCTCCTGGGCCCTCTTCAATTCTTCAGCCAAACGAGCACTTTCTTCACGGGCTTGCTCGCGCTCTTTGGCCATTGCTTCTAGCTCAGCCCGGGTCTTCGCCAGGGCTTCCTCCACATTTGAAGCTCGAGTCGCCTCGTACTGAATGGGTGGACTAGTTGGCTTTCCGTTTCACCCCGTTCTATGCTTTGGAGAGAAACGCCCCGGGTAATGGTGAGCATCTGCAGGTCGAGATAAAAAGTTAGAAAAATTCTCCCTTAAAAGGAAATCCATGAGCACGGTGTAACCCGACCACTAACTGCAGTGCCGCGCTCATGAGGTGCTCGACCCCATGCTCCATCCCCACCTCGTACAGGTATTTTTTCACAAGGCTCGGGTACAAAGAATCTTGCATTCTCCTTCTACAGTCAGCTAGAGTTGGGTTCTCTGGCTCGACCTCAGAATCTAAATGCGGAGGAGCCCGACCTCTCGAAGGCCTCTCTACCCTCGACCTTTGAGAGTCCTCTAGGGCCTGCGAAGTTTGGCCCGACCTCGAAGGCACAGTTTTGGTTCTTTTTTGAGGTTGCCTCCGGGAAACCCCGTCCACCACTCGTTTGGCCCGAGCTCCTTCGGCCTTGGCCGTTGCCGCCTCTTTCAACGCTTCAGAATCAAAGGCCATTCCTGAAATTCAAAGAGTTCGGGTATAGTTAGGTCACACAAAGGTGCCAAAAAAATTGAAAAGTTTCTTTTATTTACGTAATTGAGGAGGTTACCGAGCTGGAGGTCAAGACCGGCCTGGTTAAGAATATCATCATTCACCAGGTCATTGGCTTCCTCGGCCAATAATCCAAAATCGCATATCATCACCGCGTTGGCCATGAGCTCAGTTACTACCTCATCGCTCAAATTACCTATTCTATTGAAACTATCTACATCTGACCTTCTGAAGGTCGGCCAGAAGAAGTTTTCCCCTTCCCTTGGTTTAATAAAGAAGAACTTTTCCTTCCAATATTTGATCGAGGACGGAACCCAAGGGACCTCAAACCGTCCCTTCCCGCATAGGTATACAAAACTATTACACCGGGGCAAGTACTTAAGCTCTAAGAGGTATTTACATAGATCGACGGTTGGTTCTATCCCTAGACTCCTACATAGAAGCTAGAAATATACAAGTATTCTCCACCCGTTGGGAGCAAGCTGACCCGACAATATGCTCGCAGTCAGCAAGAAGTCAACGAAGAAGTGGTGAAGAGGAAATCTCAACCCGGCCATTAAGGCCTCATGGTACACTACCATTTCCCCCTCCCGGCAATGGTAAGAGTACTCATCCTTAACTGGTACCGGAGCTGTATACCTATCCTCTAGTCTATACCTCCTCATGTCTACCCCGATCGTATGTTCTTTTATTTTATTAAAATAAGTGGGAAGTTCAAGGTCGACCTGTCTCGGCTCTCTACCTACCCGGGGATTGTCATCAATGTCTTCCCCGCTGTCAGATTCATGTTCCCGAGGACTATCTAGGGGTTCGTAGAAACCTAGAGGCTCGACCTCTAATGGCTCGTCTAGGTCTTCCACCTCCCTAAGGTCACCCACTGATACCCGCTTAGCCATAATTCTATAAATTAAATAATAAAATCAAAAGAAGGGTCAGGATAGGTCGAGCTTACCTAAGTACTAAGAAGGTATTGTTGGAGGAGTCGCTATAACCCGAGGAGTTCTCTGATCACTCTTTTTCGCAAAGTAAAAAGAATGAGGCTATGGGGACCACATATATATAGACAGAAAATTGGCAGGAAAAGTTTCAAAATCCAAAAGTTGCTCCTGCCACGTGTCATTTTTCTAAAGGCGAGTCTTTTGTGACAAAACATTAAATCCTATGAGTTGGCAAGTCACATGTAACAGCTGTCATGCACTAAGAAATCTTGTCTCGATCTCTGACGCACGGGGGCCAATGATCGGTATTATTTTCCTACATTAATTCCATGACCCGACCTCTTTCAACATTGTTCTTCGTTTGCCCGAGTTGCTCCGACTATGGTATGGTCGGTACTGTACCGACCTTACTACTTCTCAACAGTACTGGGCTGAGGTTTAACGTCACGCTCGGTCTCATATAGGTTGGGTGAATCCCGATCTATTGTTTCGAGTTGATGCTTAAAGGTGAGGTCGGCTCTTCCCGACTTATGGGCCGTACAGGCAGGCTTCATAAGCTCTTTCGACAATGGGCTTCGTTAATGAGCCATATTCTTGAGCCTCAAGGCAATGTGCGATCCACAAGGAAACACTTTACAAAAAGGAAACTAAATCCCTATAAGTTTAGAACTCTTCTTAAAAGGTAAGTTTATAGCAAAAAGACTCCTTCTTTAAATAAAGGAAGTTATGGGCTTTTTCAGCCCTATAAATACAGCTCATTTGATCACATATATCCATCCATCATTCTTTACGTTTTCCAGTAAAATATTCTTTCTCTACTTTTCTCCAGAAAACTAATTCTCACACCGGAGGGGCGACGGGAAGAATTCTCCTCGCCTTTTTTGGAGGTCAACCAAGGCGAATTCATTGGTCTCTTCCAAAGATCAAGTATCATCAGATCTTGCCACTTCAAGGTTAGGATTTCTTACATGATCACGTATTTTATTAATATTTCAAAGCAAGAAAATGGAATTATAATTTTGATCTCAACTGCTAGCCTAACCCTTGTACGTGTGTGTGGTTCCGATGCAACTTATAAATTTAACTCATATTTAATAATAATTAATAAATATCAAATATAATCAATCAACTTAAATAAAAAGAAAAAGAAAATATGTACATTGGTCTCATACTCTTGACTCATTCGCCAACGCGTTAAATCTCTATCAGCCTTTGGTTCTTTTCAAGTGGTATACTACTTGTTCATAAGTTGGACCACTTTGTGCCAGTTGCGGTCCCTTATTTTTTTTCATCGAATTAAATGATATTTCATATTAAAAAGTAATCAGACTCTTCCTGTGGTTACATTCTTTTGCATGCCTAGGCCAGTCTTTTATTTATTTTATTTTTTTGATTAAAAAATGAAATTGTAATGTTTTAGGCCTTGTTCGATGGCCAAATAAATGGAATTAGAATTATAATGTTGCTTTATTTTAGCTTTATAGGTAAGATGTGTGATGAAAATTTGGAGAGAAAAAATATGTGATTAAAAAGTAATTTGAGAAATTGTGTCGATTAATTTGGGGCAATCATTGCATTTTAATTTGATACCAAACGGAGCCTAAATTGAATATAAAATCAACTACTCATTGATCTCTACACCACAAGAAAAAATGGAGGGGAAAAAGAAAAAGAAAATGGTTTATTTTTGTAGACTTGTCCCTTAACAATTTCAATAAATAAAAAGTCGATGTATGACTTGGAATTGGATAAATTAATGAAATAGAATGTTCCTTAAACTAATAAGAAGTCCAATAAAGGCTGGATTTAAGTAGAAAATATTGGATTTTTTAATTCAATTATTATGACACGATTTCAAGTTTCATTTTAATAAACATACAAATTATGAAGTTTCTCGGCTATTGTGCGAACTATTTATGATTAACACACCGTTCTTTTACACAATGATTATAATTTATAAATCAATTTATAAACAACACAATTTTTCAAACTACTTTTTAATCACACATTTTCTCTCTCCAATTTTCAACTACACATTTACCTAGAAAATATCAAAATAAATACAAAAAAATTGGCACCATGGCCGCCGAACACTCAGTAAAACACTGAATATGTTTAAATTTAAATGTATGTGAAATTCACTTTTAAATAACATATTTTATCAAAAGTGATTTTTGCTTTTTATAATCACTAGTAGTAATTAAGCACGTGCTACACACGTTTTTGTAAAGGATGAATGGCATGCGTAATTTTTTTTGAAGTATTACTACTGTTTTTTTAAAGTAGTTGAGATAATTTATATTATTAAAAGACATATTGAATTGTGAATTATTTGCAATTTTTAAAAAATTAGTATTTTATTGAAATCGAGGAATCAAAATATATATATATATATATATATCAGACGTCATATATCAAGAGTTAATCTAACATCATAAAATATTAGACAAATCAAATTAATTTATAAGAATATATTTTTAATAAAAAAAGTGTAAGTTTATACCAAAATTCTAGTTTTGAAATTATTTATTTATATTCTTAATTAGAATGTAATTATAAAAATATTTTTTTCTTATGAATTAATTAATGGGTTTAATAAAAATTTAAAAGTGTTATTGACAAAAGATAAAAATATCTAAATGTATTGTAGATTAAGAATATAACTAATAATATTTAGTGAAAAAAATTGAATTTTAAAATTAATATTGACCTAAAACATAACAATTTAATGCTAAAATGTGGAATAAAAGGTTTTCTACTCATCCACACTTTATTATTATTATTATTATTATTATTATTATTATTATTATTATTATTATTATTATTATTATTATTAATTAAATAAATGAAAAATATAATAATATGAGAATAAAAATATGAAAGTGTAGTATAATTTTGTAAATTGATATATAATAAATGTAATGAATTATTTAATGTTATTAAATAAAGGGATAATGATAAAATGGGTATATAACTAAATATATGAGGGTAAAATATGAATTCAAAAGTTACTCCTCCATCCGCCATTTTTATGTAGAAAGAAAGATGTAGATAGATAGATTGTAGATATTATAAAATTGTAAATTTTTAGATAATAAATGAATTTAGAGTAAATAAATGTGTAAAGTATACTAATATGAAGTTATATTATAATATTGTAATTTTTAAATAATAAATTAATGTTTAATTTTATTAAAAAAGAAGGTGAGGATACATTGTGTATATAGCTAAATATATAACCGTAAAATAAGAAATCACTAGTTTTTTACTCATTCCAAATGAGAAATATATTTTTAGTATTATATTAAGATATTATAATAATAATAATATTTTTTAAACGATGAAGTAATTTTTTTCTTTTTTTAATACTAGATAAATGAAAAAATATGATACTATGAAATTATATTACAAAATTATAAATTGTTAATTGTAATATAATAAATTGTTAGATAATAAATTAACTTAATACTAAATAAATATTATGAAATTATAATATAATATTATAGTAGAACTTTTTTTAAAAGTCCCGTTAACAAAAAACAGTTGATTGTTTGGATGTCACTCCAGAAAATGTTGTTAACATTAAATTAATTATTTTGCAGAATTCTAAAAGTACTATTGCATAAACAAAAAACTTAAATTATATATCGTAATTAACTAAAACTTAAGTTTTTATTTAACTTCAATGTTAAAACTATTTGATTAATTCATAAAATATTATATTTCATTATTTTCAATATATTCCCTTAATTTTATTAATTAATTATGAAAAAACTATTTTCAAAATATTTCATATTTTATTAATTAATGAATTACAATATTTCATTAGATTTTCCATAAGAGTTATAGAAAAAAATATTGTCAATAAAATTCATATTTTATTAATTAATAAAATATAATTTCTTATTAATCAATAAAATATAATATTTTAATTCGAGTTATAAAAACCAATATATTTTCAACATATTTCGTATTTATTAATTAATAAAATATAATTTCATATTAATCAATAAAATATAATATTTCAATACATTATGAAAAATAATATATTTTCAACATATTTCAATTTTATTAATTAATAAAATATATTTTTTATTAATCAATAAAATATAATATTGTAATACAAATTATTGAATATAATATATTTTTTATAAATTTCATAATAAGATATAATATATTTCAGTTTTTTGTAAAAGTGCTTTTTTGAGAAGCTAGAAACTTGAGTTTCTCTAAAGCATATACAATGCACTGCGTTAATCAGAGTTGACGTGTCAGCAAAATAAACGGACTTTTGAAGAACGTGGTTAAATATACGTAGATGTTTAAAATTTATTATCCAATGATTTCTTTTACATTTTAAATAATATTGATTATATGAGATTCTTTAAAATTAAAATTAATAATTATATAGAGAGACGATATATGTATCACTTTATCCGCATATATTAGAGAGAGAAGTTTTATGTATCCAGTTTACCTATGGTAACAACAAGTCACGTCTTTTATTTGGAATTAAAATAATTATAAAATTAAATAAAATGTTTAGTCAATAAGTCCCACGGAGCGTCTACATGTAGAAGGAGCATCCCAAAATGTCAATTTTTGTCTTAGCCATATCAGCTTAAAATTGTAATTCACGTTGTGTATTGGAGAAGTATTTTTAACACACATTTTATCTATATGCTGACGTATTAAGTCTTTTTCTCAATCTATGGAGTGCAATGGAAAAGCTCTAAAACAACTTAAATTTTTTTTTTTTATCCAGTCAAAAAACACTCTCTCAATCAGAACCCAATACTATATATATATATATATACACACACTAAAAGTACTTTAGGACTTTTGAAAATATTTTTAGACCTTCCAAAAGTTGTACTAAACACATAATTACTTCTAATGAAGGTACGGATTTTGTATTTTTAGATACATATTATTTTTAAATATTATTAAAGTCGATTATAATTGAGCTTAGAGTACTAATGTACAATTTAAATATCTTACATAACTTAATTAATCTTATATCATAGACATCCATTAGAAATCTCCATTTATATATAATATAGAATCAAGATTTAAATAGAAAAGCATATAAATGTAAGTTATAATCAACCCAGAGTAAAAAAAAAAAAAAAAAAAAAAAAAAAAAAAAAAAAAAGTTTGAGATATTTACTCGATTCTAATTTATAACAAACAAGGACTTAATTCGTCATGGTCGATAAGCTAAAATAGATAGAGATTAAGTAAAACAAGAAATAATAATCAAGTAATAATATATATATAAACTGGTTTATTTATGATTTTGAGAAAAAAGTAGTGGTTGAAAATTTGAGAGAGAAAAGTGTGTGGTTAAAAATTATTTGAGAAATTATATGATTTATAAAATGGTTTATAAACAAAAAAACGTACATTTAGCAAACACAGGCCTACGAAATAAATAATTTAAATTTCTTGAACCATGAACACTCCATGAACACTTCAAACGAAGCTCTCCTCCAATCACACGGAAAATAGCAATTTTTATTAATTCGTAGCAGGGAGAAGTCCTTTGACGACCGTGACTTGACTGACCCTAAATTTTGTACTAGCTAGCAATTTCCTATGTCCGTCCAAAGTTTCTTGCCGGATTTTAAATGACATCAAATCAAGTTAAATGTCCTAACCAACTAGGTTGTGAAAAGCATAGAATGATTCCCTTGAATATTAAGAATGAAATGACTCATATTGAATCATTTATTCTAAGTTAGGTGTAGATCTTAAAAGTGGGGTGTCAACAATTCAAGCAAAATTTAAACTTGAAAAGTTAATGATTTGTCATACTTTGTTTCAAGTTTTGAGATTATTAGGAGGCACCTAACGAAGTTAAAACGTTGTATTGTTAATACCATTTCGAAGCATCCACGACCTAACTTCCAGAATTATTGAAGGTACGTGAAATGAACAATCTTAGCAAAAGTTATGATGCATGAAAGTAGAACATTCAATCTAGAGTTTCTAGATTTCAACGATGACCTAGCTTTAAAGATTCGCTAAAGATAGTACGCGAGCTGATCCACGAATCGCCTACACCATCTCGAAGTTCGTTTTGAAAACTACATCATAAACATATAGAATGTCCAAACGAATATTGAAAATAGTAATTAAAAGTGCATCAAAATATTGAAGTTTAACTCGTATTTTCTTTATAATTTTTTTTTTTCCAATTATGATTAACCAAATCAAAGAAGTCGGCGCAGCAAGCTGATCCGACATACGTTCAAATGCATGCTTCTTTACTTTTATGAGAAGCCTTTTACATCAAGGACACGGGGTTGTTCACCTTTGGAAACAGTTACTTAAGTACTACGCATAAAGTAATGGGCGAGATCTGTTAGTAGCAAATTCCCCATACAAATGGAGGCGCCTATCAAAAAGGGCAGGGTTCATGCTTTAGGTTTTGTATTTGATAAATAAAATAAACTGATTTATAAATAAGTTTATAAATTACAAAATTTCTCAAATCACTTTTAATCATACACATTTTTCACTCAAATTTTCAACCATTACTTTATATCTCAAAATCATAAATAAATCAATTTATAAATCAAACAGCAGTGTCACCAAACAAAGGATGACATCGATCGAAATGCGCCATTTGATTGTTTCACCGACATTTATTATTTTCACTCAAACAAATTTTCAATATAATTTATATTAGTTTTACTTGGAAATTTTATAAGGGGTATAACATCAATTTTTTTTTGTTGGTCGTTACATGTAAAGTCAAAATAATTTCGAATCGTTTATTGTTCCCAAACTCAAAATGTTTGAGTCTGCCAATGAACACATCGAATTCTCAAGAAGAGATTACACGGAACAAGAAGACGACTACTATTTCTTTAAAGTTCGTTCCCGATAATCAATTGTCCATGCATGATTAAAAATTAACTAGTGATCGATCGAGGACGATGTATAAGTCGATCTTTTCGGAGCTAATGGAACAATAAAAACTTAACTAGAGAATAAATTGGAATCGTACTATACATTAGGATTGAGATAGTTAGGGTTCGTTTGACACGATTTTTGCTTCATGTAGAAGAATAACTTGAAAAAAATTATATTAATTTTTGTTTGAAAACTAATTTATAAAATCACTTCCCAATCAAGAATTTTTTTGGAAGAAGTGGACTAACTTCCTCTACAAGCTATTTTAAACGGAGAAAGTACTTTTTAAAAAAACCGCTAAATGAGTTAAAAAAAGCTTTTGTGTCTAAAAAGTCATTCCTAATAGACCTAATTCTTATCTAACTAGTGAAATTACTTTTAAAACAATTTGCTAAACGAGTCAAAAATAACTTTTGAGTATCAAAACTTATCCCAAACGGCCTGATTAATGTCTGAATAGGAATTAACATGTTAATTAACATGCAACTAAGTTTGATCAGATATTAGTGATCGAGTGGATACTATAGAAAATGTCCCCACAGGACTCAAGCGTGGTGCCGCCGGTCTGTGGTCAAATAACCCGTTGTGTTGATTTATTCTTCGCATCTCAATCCTAACTTTCTATTCTTTATTTAAGTTCATTTGTTTGAGCTGAATTTATATTTCTCCACTTTCAATTCCTCCATGGCTAAACCCTTGTGTTCCTTAGGTCTTCTTCTCTTTTTCTGCAGCCTTTTCTTGAAATCTCAGTCCTTGGATTTTGTTTACAATGGATTCAATGGATCAAATCTTGACCTAGATGGAAATGCCAGTATCAGGGATAAAGCATTAAAGCTTACTGATAGATCCCAGAATGTAATAGGCCATGCATTTTATCCTAATCAAATTCCTATGTTCGAAAACAGTAGCCCTAATCCCTCTTCCTTTAGCACTCATTTTGTATTCCAGATTGTCCCTTCTGATGCTAACAGAGGGGGCTATGGCTTCGCCTTCGTATTATCCCCATCAACGAAATTTCCAGGTGCTGACGGGAGACAGTACCTCGGAGTCATCAACGCATCAAAAGACGGAAACCATTCAAACCATCTTTTCATGGTCGAATTCGACACGGTTGATGGATACAATGAGAAATCAGAGGGCGACGGGAATCATATCGGAATCAACATCAACGGATTAAATTCGAACGCCTCGGCCTCCGCATCTTATTTCGAAGGTTTTACTCCGAAAATAGAAGAAGTTGATTTGGAGGACAAAGATCCAATCCAGGCTTGGATAGATTACGATGGATTGTCGACAGTGAATGTAACAATTGCACCTTTATCAATTCGCAAGCCAATTAAGCCTCTTTTATCTCAACCGATTGACTTGTCACGAGTGATGAATGAATATATGTATGCTGGATTTTCAGCAGCCACGGGGGAAAGGACAAGTTCTCATTACATCCTCGGATGGAGTTTCAAGCTAAATGGGATTGCTGATCCACTTAATGTTTCTCAGTTTTCTGCTATACCAGCTGAAAAATTATCTTCCTCCAAAAATAAGCTGAAAATAGCACTTATTATCACCGTTTCAGTTATGTTATTTTTATTGGTGCTGGCGTTGGTAAGTATTTTCGCGTATCGAAAGTTGAAGAAGTTCGAGGTTTTGGAGGATTGGGAATTGGATTGCCCTCACCGGTTCCGGTACAAGGATCTTCATGTTGCCACTAAGAGATTTAAGGAGAGTGAGATCATTGGAGTTGGAGGGTTTGGAACTGTTTACAAGGGGGTTTTACGAGCTACCGGAGCCGAGGTTGCTGTTAAAAAGATAACGTCAAATGATACGTTGAAAGGAACGAGAGAATTTGCAGCAGAAATCGAAAGCTTGGGAAGGTTAAGACACAAAAACCTAGTCAATCTTCAAGGTTGGTGCAAGTACAAAAGAAATCTTCTTTTAGTATATGACTATGTTCCCAATGGAAGTCTTTATTCTTTACTCTATAGTTCCAACAGGGGGACTGTTTTGAGTTGGGAACAAAGATTCAATATCATCAAAGGCGTCGCATCCGGACTGCTATATTTACACGAAGAGTGGGAGAAAGTCGTAATCCATCGCGATGTGAAGTCGAGCAATGTTCTGATAGATCGCGACATGAACGCTCGATTAGGTGACTTTGGACTAGCTAGATTATATGATCACGGTCAAAATTCACACACCACGAATGTCGTAGGTACAATCGGATATATCGCGCCTGAATTGACACGAACCGGGAAGGCCTCAAAAGGCACTGATGTCTTCGCATACGGGATTCTACTTCTCGAAATCGCCTGTGGAAGAATGCCAGTCACATACGAACCGGACCGGAACGCGATATTAGTGGATCGGATTTTGGATTGTCTCCAAACAGGCAACATTTTAGATGCTGCCGATCGCAAACTGAATTCGACTTATGTGATTGAAGAGATGGAATTAGTGTTGGGACTCGGTCTGTTATGCTCTCATCGGAAGCCGGATTCGAGGCCTACAATGAGGCAAGTGATAAGATATCTTAACAGGGATGAAGTTCTGCCAGTGTTCGATAAATTAAATTCAGTTGGATCTCAGAGAACTTATGAAATCAGATCAAGATTCATGGCTTTAGGATTATCTGATGACAGTATTGTCACAACATCGTCAATTCGCTCATCTTCTGTAGGGGAAATGTCTTCTAGTTCGTTTCAAATTTCTGGCAGATGATAATTAGTTAATTTGTCTTAAAAATTTATATTAGGAGTAGATCAGCCAGTATAATTCATCTTGTAAATGTAATTAAATATCTTGGCCGTCTTATATATAATGGTTATACTTGTATCATAATTTTCACTGCCTCTGTGATAAGGGTAAAAAAATTTGTCTGGAAAAGAAATAAGAAATTGAAAAGACATAAGACACATGCAAAATCCTATTTCTGAAAACAATTCGATGAATGTTCTTAAGACATTATTAAAACTATGTTTCGTGTAGTTTTCATTAACTAGTTATCTTATTTATTTATTTATTTTGAAAGTCAGACGTCCTCACTGGTACCTTGTTTTGTTTACTTTGAAAAGTCCACGGTACGAAGTAGTTGCCAATTATCGTGGAATGATTGAGTTTTTAATTACTTTATAATCATTCAACAATTCTAAGTAATTATTTTTTGAGGTTGTTTTTAAGTGACAATATGTTACACATTCATTGGGACCAGCTTTGTGACATGTGACAATATCACTTAAAAATGTCCACAAATTATATTTCCTTAGAATTACTCATAATCATTCTTCTCAATTAAGTATTTGCATAAACAAGATTAGCAATATTTGTAACTACAATGCTGACTGTACTGCCTTGTATTAGAACAAGTGAACAACTATAAATGTGATCGAGTCAACGATACGATCAAGAAAGAATAATATATATTCTTCTATTAGTTAAGGAGTTGAACATATCATGGAAGATATTAACTGTAATTTTTATTAGAGAAGATATTAACTGTAGTTTCTTAGAATATATCGCGATATTAATTACCTTTTGTTAGCTAATTTATCTGCATTTTGAATTTTGAATTGTATAGATAAATCTAGTAATCTATTATCAACAGTATTGTACCATGAATACCCAATAAGATTTACTCAGTTAAACGAAAGGGGAAAAAATAGACATATTAATATCCCCATCATGTTAGCCTCATTTGGTATTCATAAAAATCAGATTTTTAGTAAATTTTTATAAAAGTTGATAAGATGTGTAGTTAAAAAATTATAGACCCCATAAAAAGTGTGGTTAAAATGAAATATTGACTTTAAATTAGATTAATATCTAAAAAATTAGGGAAACCAAACAGGGAATTAGTAACATCATGTTTGTTAGCCTTAACTGAAGTGTCGCCTTTTCATTGGTTTCATTATGTAAATATAGTGCTATTAATAAAGTCTTTAAGACCAAGCTCGACTCTAATGGTAATATTGAACGATATAAAGCTAGACTTGTTGCCAAATGTTTTACTAAAAAAAATGGCATTGATTATAAAGAGAAATTTTCTCTAGTCTCTAAGAAAGACTCACTCAGAATTATAATGGCTTTAGTAGCTCATTATAACTTAGAGCTACATCAAATAGATATGAAAACGGTCTTTCTAAATGGAAATTTGGATGAAAAATGTTTTTCAGTTGAAGGAAAAGAACACATGGTGTGTAAGTTAAAGAAATCAATATATATACGGACTTAAACAAGCTTCCCATCAATGGTATCTTAAGTTCAACGATACCATCACTTCCTTTGGATTTAAGGAAAACGTAGTTTATCGACGTATATATCTAAAGGTTAGTGGGACCAAGTTTGTATTCTTGATTCTATATGTTGATGACATCTTGCTAGTTACTAATGATCTTAGTCTATTATACGAGAGATAAATTTCTCTCTAACAATTTTGAAATGAAAGATATGGGAGAGATAACCTATGTGATTGGAATTGAAATATTTCGAGATAGGTCACAAGGATTGTTAGGGTTGTCTTAGAAAGCATATATCAATAAAGTTCTAAAGAGATTTAAGATGAAAAAATGTTCAACAAGTGTTGCTCCAATTCAGAAAGGAGACAAATTTAATATCATACAATGTCCTAAGAATGAATTGGAATACAAACAAATGATAGCTATTCCTTATTCATCTCTTGTTGGGAGCTTAATGTATGCTCAGACTTGCACCAGGACAAACATCATTTTTGCTATCGGAATGCTGGGCAGATATCAAAATAACCCAGGACTTGACCATTAGAAAGCTGCAAAGAAAGTATTGAGATACTTGCAACGAATGAAAGATCATTTGCTCACTTATAGGAGATATGATAACTTGGAGGTCATTGGATATTCAGATTCAGACTTTGGCTACCTATTCCTCTTAGTAGGAGGGGCTCACTTAAAGGATGTGTGGATACTAGAAAGTCCACATTTGGATACCTATTCCTCTTAGCAGGAGGGGCTATATCATGGAAAAGTGCGAAGCAATTAGTCATTGTTTCATCCACTATGGAAGATGAGTTTGTGGCATGCTTAGAGGCCACTATTCAAGAAAAATGGTTGTGGAACTTTATTCAGGGTTTGGAATTGTCGATAGTATTGCCAAGCTATTGAAAATTTATTATGACAATTCTACAGTAGTCTTCTTTTCAAAGAACGACAAGTACTCTAAAGGTGCTAAACACATGGAATTGAAGTACTTTGGTGTTAAAGAAGAAGTTCAAAGACAAAGAGTGTCAATCGAGCACATTAGCACCAATCTTATGATTATAGATCCACTAACGAAAGGATTGCCACCAAAGACATTTAATGAACATGTCGAAAGTATGGGCATTCTTAGAAATTATCATTGACATTATGTAATTATGATGTTTATGTACTTGATCCTTGGAGCTCGCTTAATTAATATTGCTTTTGACAAAATATTATTCCTGTCGTAACTATTGGTACATGTACATGAATGGATTATATGAATGTCGATGGGGATAGTTTTTATGAAGACATTATTGTTAAATAAATTATAGAACTTCTCATTACATATCATATTAAGTGAGGACTAATATCGTAGTACATGGAAGGAACTATATCGAAATAATGACGTGGAACCACCATGACTCTTATTAATCTTTATTTAAAGATGATAAATTAAGTGACCAATGTACAAGAGATTTTAGCTTTTGATATGCGCATTATGAGGCAATATAATAAGGGTCAAGTGGGAGAATGTAAGACCAATTAATGTGGCCCTTATTGATGAATGAATTAATATTGCTAAAATCTAATTGGCCAATTGAGAAGTAGCGGTTTCTTAAATGAACATAGTGAACTAAATGCACACTTTAATGGGAAGTGAACGGTTCGTAAAAACCATTTAGAAACTACCCCTCTTTGCCTATAAAAGTGCAATGTAATAACCCATTAATATACACATTCAATTACAAAGAGGCAAAGAGAGAGAACAATTTCTTTTCTTTGCTTCATTTAACTGCAAGTTTCGTCTTCATAATTAATCAATGGATCAAGGTATGTTGTTAATTGCTTTATAGATTATTATGTGAAAATCATAGAATTCTAAAGATCTGAAATTATTATAATAGCTTACAAGGAGATGGTAAAGAGTTATTTGATTCTGCTGCCTCGGTAGCTCTTTTGAAAACTGCAATGATTGCTGATTCAGATGGTAGCAGTATAACCATAAGCTCTCAAGATGGTTCTAGGCTTTTCTCAGTCGAGCGTCCTGCTTGCTTGAGAACAACTTGAGTGAAGAAGAGAATGGATATTAGTTTTAGTTTATGGGTTTTGTGTACTTAAAATAATTTTTTCTTTTTAATAATTAATTATTTTATATCAACTGTTTAACCACACATATTTTCTCTCTCCAATTTTCACCCACTACTTTTTACCTCAAAATCATAAATTAACAAATTTATAAACCAAACATTATTACCAAACAGAGGCTTAATCATTTCATCATTTTGACAAAAATTGGCATGTTTAAAAAATACGGAAAAATAAAATATACTAATTAATATATTGGATTTCAAATAAAATATATGTAAGCAATACATTAAAAATATAGTTAATAAAAATTATAACATATTAAAAAGGAAATAGGTGATGAGGTGGACAAATTTTCAGAGAAAAACGTAAAAAAATGTAAAAAAAAAAAATTATATAAAAAATTTAAATGAGTTCCAAATTTTAAATGACGCAATATACTTAGTGTACGTGTAAAAAAAATTATTTTGAATAGTTTTATCTTTTTTAAAATTTCAAATTCAATAACATTTTATATTGAAATTTTATTGAAATTATATTTTTTATTTGATATGATTGAATCAAAATATTTTCAAAATTATAATTTAAAAATTATATATTCCGTGCATCGCACGAGTAGACAACTAGTTATTTCTAAATAGACATTAATAAAATGAAATAAACAACTTAACTAACTAATTGTTTTTTAAGAAAATATCCCACTAATTTCGACGGTTCTACCTACACCACAACCCTCCCCTCATCTTCCACCACCTCCTAAAGTGTCATCTTCGCTGCAAAAAATTCTAGTGGTCAAGGGAAAATGATTTCACTGGATCATTTCACTGGAAGTGCTGATGACATGAAATTCTAGTTGTGGCCATTAGTGAAAGAAACATGACCTCTCTGCATTTCTCTGCTCAGTCAATTCGACTGCTTCATCTTCCCTGCTTCAGATTTCACAAGGCCCCCTTTCTCCTTAACTTTTGGGAAAAAAATCCCCGGTGACCCATCTCAATTTCAAGTTTAAGAGTGAATACATTGTGCAAGTGAGACCGAGGCTACATCCTGTATATTCCTTAAACACTAATCCTTCAGAGTGATCAAATGAAGCTAAGAGCATAGATGCTACCTGAGATCCTCCCTTCCTTACCATTTTGGCTGTTTTTCTAGTCTCTGAATTCTCATGTTGGATCATTGTATCTATAGTGATGTGGATTTTCGGCTTAATTGTCTATCGATGTCTTTTAAAATGAGTTTGATTTTGCATTGTATGTGTTCTATTAACCAACAGATTGTTATCGTTATTAATCCACTTTCTGTTGTTTCCAAAAAAAAAAAATTAATTTTTTTTTTTTTTTTTTTTTGATGAACAGGGGATCTTTTCTACAATCACTGGATCATTTCATTGGAATTGCTGGTCACATGAAATTCTAGTGGTCAAGAGAAAATGTATAGAAATTGTGACATTTTATGAAGGAAACTTCCATTGTCGTTTCTTGTTTTTCAATTAGAAAATCAAGAATCATGTTTTCTTGAATTTTTATATTGTTAGAATCTTGTTGGTGTTAGAATATAGGGAAGGCTTAGAATCAAAGGAAAGAGGGGGAGGAGATGGCGGCAACTAGGGAGGAGATGGAGCCTACCATTCTGGTTATTGGAGGGTTCCGAAAGTAATGAAATTGTTAGAAAAGGGATCTTCTTGCTGGTTTTTCCTCTTGGCCGGCAATAGGAAAAATGGCAGAGAGTATGGTTTTGCCATTGATGGATGATTTTTGAAGCTTTGGGGCAGTTTGATTTTCTGGAATAAATTTTCTGAAAGGATGCAATCTATTTAGGGAAATTTTAGAAGAGAATGATTCTTGATTTCCCAATTTCATCTTGGACATTAATGAGATTGTGTTGTGGTGCACATTATTTTTCTCTTTTCTTATTTTCAATTGGGTAATGTTGTATTTGTAAATTGCCATTGGTGTATTTATCAGAATGTGTTTTAATTGTAGTGTGTATATAATGCGGTGTATTAATTAAAAATCGTGGTGGTAATATATTTACCCTATTTCGTATTTTAAAATTTAGCTTTTTCTTTGCAAGTTTATTTGCAAGTTTAACTTTTTAAATTTTACTTCAAATATTTTGTGCATATCTAATACCGTGAATCGCACGGGTGATATACTAGAGGTTTTCTATGGGCATAATAATTGGACCAGTTTTAGAGTTCTAGATTATCTTTCAAATTTTAATTAAATAAAAGGATATATGCAGTGATATAAAAATTAGTATTGTTGTTGAAATACATTGTATTCATGGGTTTATTTGTTATAATACTTTAAAAAAAAAAAAAAAAAAAGTAAGGTGAAAAAATAGTTTAAGGAAAACTTGAAAAATAATTTTGTGTTATAATAGTGTATTACAAGAAATAGAACATGACCCTCCTCATATTTTCAAAATCTCAATAGTTCTTTAAATTTTAATAGTGTGAACATTTATTTTAATAAATTGTTAATTTATTTTTGTGAGTTTTATTTAAATTCTTATTTGTCAATAAATTTGATTTTTTTAGATCACTTTCATGAATTAAAATTATCGTACATCGCACGGGTAATAACTAGTAATAATATATACTAGGATAACTTTAAGCCCATAGTTTCCCCCCTTTTCACTTGCCATTTGAAATTTCTTATTTTTATCAATTTATTTTAATACATGAATTAGGAAAGTTCAATTATTCATGTAATATTAAATGATTTATGGATTTGTGAAAAAAAAAATATTTATAAAAAGTCAAATTATAGATTATTTTTTCTTTTGATAATTATTGCATTATTTTGAAGTAAAAAAAGAAGCAATATTGATGTCAAATATAAGATCTCAACAAAAAGTTTAATACAATCAAAGAAATGATAGCAAACTCTAAACATATCATTCGTAAAGTTGTTTTAAATACTAAATGTAAAATTTTTACTTATACTTTTTACTTTTTTCAATATCCAATCTTTTTAATTTTTCTCATTTAAGTCCTAAAATGATATTTAACATTTATTACCTAAATTCAATTTGACCTCAATGATTAATCTTGAATCCATTTCTTATCAAATTGAAAGAAATCATAGATATTTGACTTTTCTAAATAAATTCAATTAAATCATTTAGGTGGCGTTCTGTTTGTATTTTATTTTGTATTTTCATTTTCGAAAATGTTTTGTGCTTTGTGTTTTCTTTTTTGTTTTCAAATTTGCTGAAAATGCGTTTGGTTTGTCATTTCTGAAAACTGTTTTTGAAAATGAAAAGCTGGAAAACACGTTCTTTTTGAAATTTTGCAGAACACTATTTAAACTATTTTTAATTAATTTGCTTGCAGAATACTACTAACTCCAACTCAAATTTCCTTTCACAATACACTAAAAATATGATTATATGCAACACACTAATGTGAGCATTAAGAGTCTATATTAACACAGCTTGGTCAAGTTCGGGACTTGATAAAGCTCTACTTCTATTAAAATTCAGAAAATGCAAGTTCTTTCAAAACCACCAGAATCCATTTATCATTGCATTTTTTGAAATATAACAACAAGAATTCTCATTTAATTTTTTTTTGTAATGTTGATATTGAATTCAATAAAATTTTATTTAAACTAAGTTCCAAGTTAGGATAATTCTAAAAAAAAAAATTCTTTATTGAGGCTTAGTTTCAATCTAGGATAATTCTGAAAAAAAATAATAAAAAAATAAAAAAAATAAAAATTTTATATTAAGCTTAGTTCTAAATTAAGATAATTCTCTATAAAAAAAAAAAAAAAAATTCCCAAAACGCGTTATCCGCGTTTTGGACATTTTTTGTAGAAATACACACAAAACGCCCAAAACGATGTTTCGGGCGTTTTCCGTTTTGTGTACAAATTTTTTTTTTGTTTTACAAAATGCGTTTTCGAAAATGGTAAAGAGAACGCGTTTTTATCGTTTTCGAAAATAAAAACAGAAAATGACCTCAAAACAGCAAAGAGAACAGGGGTTTAATTTTTTACAACTTTAGGTTCCGACAAACTTATTGGCTCAATTTGTAAAATAGAAGGTGTTAGCAAAATTATTTTATTTAAAAATAAAATATGGTCAAGACGTTTATTTAGCATACACAAAAATAGTTGTAAAATTGTGGAAATTGAGTTTTTTGTTGTTTTCGAGATAAAATATATGGTTAAAAATTGAAAAGAGAAAATATGTGTGATTAAAAAATAATTTGAGAAATTGTATAGTTTAAATTGAAATTTAAACTATGATTTAATGATGTAGTCAAACACTACATTAATTACAAATTATAAAATTGCCGTACATGCATAGGATAGAAAGCACGAAACCGTAAAAGATGCTAGTGTTTTCATTCCGAACACGTATTGTTATAACTCTCATAATGTAGACATTTCAGAAACTCCAAAAATATCTCCTCTCTTATTTTTCATAAAATTCAGAAATCTTGCTGGTATAACTCTCATCATGTTGAAATTTCAGAAACTCCAAAAAAATCTCCTCTTCTTTTATTTTTCATAAAATTCAGAAATCTTGAGAATCTTTTGACTAAATTATTTGGAAACAATTGCACATTATTATCGACTTTCGACTTTCGTGGACTTCAACTAGGCATTAACTTATTCACACGAAAATAATTTGCTGCTCTCTAACTTAATAGTTGCTCACCTTCAATATAAACTAGCCAAGTATCTTTAAATTTTAAAGTTCAATACTTGGCCACTTTTCATTGAATGTAGGTAATTGTTATGTTGTCCACATTGGGCAACAGATCGGAACTTCCTATTCACAAGTGTCAACTGCAAATTAAGTAAATTCATGTTTAATCTTATAATACTACTTCAACATAATTAACAAGTAATTCGAGTTGGAATTAATATTAAATACCTCGTTAAAAATTAGATTTTGAATTCATTAAAATAATCATAACTTTATGTAAAACAATTCCACAATATTTTTTTTTTTTTATCTCTTATCATAAATAAAATTTTCAGATATCGTATTTTGTTTCCCTTTTTCATTTTCTGCAACAATATGTTTGTATATTTTTTTATATAGTGACATCAAAGAAATAGAATATTATATATGAAATTCGTGCCGACAAATTGACAGAATAACGACACGACAAATAAGAAGAAAGAACAAAGAGACAAAGTCGAAACAAGTGTTGAACACTTTGTCCTTAAGTCGAATTTGCCCCACAAAATTGTCAACGATTTATGGCAATCGACTCCCAAGATACAAAGACTCCAATTTGTGTTTGTAGCACTCCAAAATGCAAGTACAACGAACCAGAATTTCGGCTTATGTACTCCAAAATGAAATGAATAACAAGAATCAAAATTATACAATAAATATGCAAGAATTTTGTTTAGAAGGAGAAGAGAGAATGATAATGTTACTGCATATCATTGGTATGGATTTTAAAACACCCAAATAGTTATTTTTATAGAGTATGAAAGGCTGTGGACGAAGTGGTGTGGATCAATCCATGCAACTCTTAAAAAAGATACACATTTTCTGGACAACCTTGTGATCGCATGCTTATAAGTCGTGCGATTGCACGACTTTCTGCCAAACTGGAAAATATTGTTTTGACGTGTGATTGCATGGTTTCCTAACCATGCGATCGCATGGGAAGAGTTTTTACCCGTATTTCGTCTTTTTTCGTAATTTCTTATTCATCCGATATTGATTTTGAAATGTCAAATATATCCTTCAATGCATGCAGAGAAATCTAAGGCTGTGTTTGATAGAAAAGATGGAAAATAGATGGTAGGAAAATATTTTTTAGGAATTGATTTGGCTGAAAATTATTTTCCTGGAAAATGTTAATTGGAAGTGTTTGATTAGATTAATTTTTCAGGTGAAAAAGTGGGAGATTTTCCTAATTTTGTTGTTTGATTGATATTATTTTTCGTGACAAATAATCAAAATTTAACTATTTTAATAATTTTTTTTTTAATTTTTCACTCATTTGTACTTGATAATAATAACGTTAATTTCTGGAAAAAAAAGTCAATTAACAATAATAAAAATGATCAAACGTGACGCAAAATAATTTTCCACCTTAGCTGGAAAATATTTTCTCAACAAATAGGTAAGAAACAGTACAAGAAAAAGGTCTAATAGTGACAAGTATTTCTTAATATTGTGATAGTTATAAGTGTCATAAAAAACTTTTGTGACAGCTTCAAGAAGTGTGTGTATTCCGCGTGTCAGAAAAAAAATTGTGACGCTTGAAAGCGTCGCAATATTTTGTGACGCTTGCATTTAGTGACGCCTTCAAGTGTAATTATTAAATGGGTTTTAATGACACCTTCAAATATCACTATTACTTTAATGACATAGAAAAGTGTCACTATTTTTTTTTTATATATACTTTTAGTGACATATAAAAGTGTCACTAATTTTATATATATGTTTTTTTTAAAAAAAAAAAATAATTGAAATTATACCTATTAAACCATCCGCATATATAGCAAAAATTATCTAAAATACATCACTAATTTACAACAAAAATTCATAAGAATCTACACAATCTCACCAATGTACATAATTATTATGCTAAACAAAAACATGATCATTAACATATATGTTCCATGCTACAAAAAAACATAATTATCATGTCATTAACAAAACTTTCCAAGTGTGATGATAATGATCATGTCATTAACAAAAAAACATAATTATCATGTCATTAACAAAACTTTCCTCTAACTCTCAATCATTAGCACCGCTTCCATTAGGTGAAGTATTGTGTGCATCATTCTCATTCAAACCACGAGAATCCTGAAAAGTAATAAATAAAAATATAGTTATAATTCTTATACATTTCATCAAAATAAAGAAATGAATCAAATTAGCACAAGTGAAAATTTTCCAAGTGTGATGATAATGAAGTTTTTCATAATTTGTAACGAACCTATGGATTGGATACACGAGTGCTAGATATTGGGTCAAACGATCCAAATGCGGTGCGATATATCTGAACTTCATCTTTCAAGTTCGCAATTGTTTCATTCGTCCTTGCCATATAGGTATTCATCATTTCCTGTTGTTGAGCAAGTAACATCTCAAATTTTTGTATTTGAACATTTGGATGATTGTGATTTGCCTCTTCACTCCTCATTCTTTTAATTTGAGCACGAAATCCAGTCACTTGTGATTTTGTCACCCCAGTGCCATAACCACGTGATAGTCCTGACCTATCTTCACCCATTAGTTTATATCAAATAGCACTTTCCAATTCTTGTTCATTCTCATAAGATCCCATGGCTTTGAGTTCATCAATCTCCAACGCAGCCGTCGTCTACAATACAATAGAAATCAACTCAACCCAAATAATCAAAATAATAATACATTAAAACCATTTTTCAAATGCTCACCATGAACTCTCTTGACTCATCTTGTACAAAAGAACCATCTTTCTATGTATGCGTAATTTCGAATAGCTTAACAAGTTCAGGGCGTTTTTTTATTTTTGATAACCTATCATAAACAAAAAAACAAAACCAAAAAAAAAAGTCGAGAGCAATCACATCTTCACCTAATGTAGACAATTACAAAGTTAAAAATATGTATCCTTACATATTCATCTTCAACTTGAGCATAACTCTTAGTACCCGTGATGTGCACATGAGCCTGCGTAGCACGAACATCCTTCCCTTTATTCATGACACTTTTCAATTGCAAACAGACATAATGATAATGTCATCCGTGTATCGCACGGGTATATAACTAGTATATCTTATGCAAGAAGACAGAGCTATTGAAATCCCAGAATCTGTATACAATGTCATCAAATAATCGACTATTAAGCATGATGGACCTAAATGCCAAACATAAATAGTATTTTCTATGTTCTTCGACAAATGGCTTCTTCAGAATTATATATCTATACAATAACAAGATTCAATCTCATTAGCAAAACCATGTCAATCGAATATGTGTTATCTCCATAATCATTCATTTTTTGGTCTACTGTCTACAAACGTAATGTACTGTGTCTGTCTCTAAATTTTAAAGAAATCTGCATTACACAAAAAAGACCTTTTACAATTCAGAGTTAGTAGCTTTCTATACAATACATTACGGCTGTAAGTTTCTGATAGCAAAGCATTACCTAAAATTCAGGAAAGAGAAATAGGAGATAATGGATTTTGGTTTGGGTTTAGACATTCTGTTGTCAAAGTATATCCTAATTATCAACAATAATAGTGGCTAAAATAATGGAAAATAGGTGCCTATACTAAATGTTTTAAAATTCATAAATTGACATGTTGCAATATTTTTTTTATTAATCAACATAGAGTTACATACCATTCAAATAGAGAAAAGTTGATTCCAAGCAACTTCAATCCCTTCATACTCATCAAATGCTTTATATCTGCATGAATCAGTAAAATTAAAATCAGAAATTTTCTACACTCTCATTTGAAAAATCCCACTAAAAAAGGAAGAGTTCATCTTTAACCAAAAAAAACCCATACTTTAGAAGAAATCTCACACACTGTCTATGAAACTATTTAACCAAGAATCTAATTGTACTACAGTAAAACAATTAGAGATGAAATCCTAAATTTCAAGTCCAAATACAATTCAAAAAACTCAATGACAAAAGGGAAAAATGTAAGAAGAAATTAACAATTTATTTTCTTCCATTAGCACAATAACTCCCAGAAACCGAGACAATAGTTGTTAATAACAGAACACCTTCCTGCTTCATAAACTGAACAACATTCCACATTTGCTCAAATAACCGATTATTTTTTATTTCCTAACAAATCAACCATATATAAGAAATAGAAAAATAAAATAAAATTGTCTGTTATTCAAAATCCACCAAATCTAGAGATTAAGATTAGCTGTGAGCCAAGACATATAATCTACATACATTTAGAATACTTGAAAAAATGGAAAAGTGAGTAATTGACAACTGAAGACAATAATCGATGCCAATATATCAATAAGCTGTATATATGCCACAAAGGAGAACTGATAGGCCTCGAAACTTTTTATTTTTTTCGATCAATAAATGTTGGGATCCATTTATGAGTTGGTATCAATATTCTCTACGTATATAATAAAAATTTAAAAAAGTCAGATACCTTGTTAATCTTGTAAATTCAATTTATACCTTCATCTGATATTAACTGTGTTTCCGATAAGTGTGGGAAGAAACCATCATTTATTCTAACCTAAATGGACCATCATTATAAGTTTTGAATTCAATCATGAGGCGTCTTATTTTTTCTTTGTTCTTTAGTTGTTTGACACCTATGTAATTTTTTGAAATAAAAATTTAATGCACAAACATAAAATATATCATTTGAACATCCAATTATCTTCAAGTAATATGGTAGATTACATTACCTTTAGAACAAAACCATGGAACTCTAAGCAAGTTAAGTTCAATCTTCAAACATTGAAGTCCAAGGGGATTTCTCAATTGCCCAATGGCATATTCGTAAACTGATCCATACAAAACAAGTTCAAGTTCAAGTTTTAGTTGTAGTTAGGTGGAACAGATGAGTGTAAACTTTCTTTAATCATAAATAAAATAAAACTGAGCATGTTGTGGCTAAGCTTATGAGCAAGTTTTCGGTTAAGTTATTTTTTCTCACTTTGAAGTGGTTATTTTGAAAGCAACTATTAACTTTGGCAACCATACTTTTGTTTCAAAATGTCCCCCTCCTCCACAGCCCACAGGCAACCATAAAAAGAAAATTTATATGAACAATATGAGGAATATGTAAACGAAAATGCAATAATAGGGAGGAAGAAAAAAAAAAGTGCAAAACTTCTGTGTCGAAATGCTTTCGATTGGAAGAAATTAAATCCACTGGAACTTTCAGAATCATAATGCATCTCAAACTTTGCATAGTTCTACGATCAAGTCGAACATAAATAACTAATAAAATTAATGTACCGTTAGTCAGAAACCTGGAGGAAATCAAACCTTGTCGTGTTTTCTACGAGCCTCAGCTGAATCAGCCTCATCATCTACCTGCAAATCAGAATCGACAATGCCATCACATTTCAATGAGATTAAGTAAAAAAATAAAATTTAATTAAAATATTCACATTTAAGTTTGCTTATCTGATCTTAGGATTTATGCTTGCATGCTATTATATCCATTGAACCGGGCTCGTTCTATGAATCCAAAATTAATAAGAACAAGGAAAGAAGTCTAAATTAATTACCCATTCAATCTCGTTTTCCTCCTCAGCCAAAATCTTCACATAAGCCATGTTAATTTTTTCAGTCTGAAGCACAAATGGTTTCCTCTCCTGGGTAACCAAGATATAGGTCGATCTTAATTGATAGCCCCATAAAGTTTGCAATGAAATGACTAAAACTGATATAGCAAAATGGGATGATATTTTTCCAAAAAACCATACCTCTTTCGATATTTTCTTCCACATCTTAAATCTTTTCCTATTTTCGAGCCTCCAGTCTTGCGTTATCTACCGAAACGAAACCCACAAAAAGAAGATGCCCAGGAAGACAAGGAAATCAAAATGGTGCAAATGGAAATGGCTGTAGGTTTTATGATGGTAATGACAGGATATGTTTAGATCTGGTGTGTGTAAGGAAAAGGCAGGAAAAATGACAAGAAATGCTCATCAAAGACGGTAGGGGATGTGCGTGAAAACGACAGAGATTTTGGGAGCTGAATTTCAGAGATTTCGGGGAAGAAAGTGAGATGCCAAAGACGGACGGACAAACACCACAATACTTTTTCTATGTGTAGGCGAGAAAGCTTCTCTACGGTCGGTGATGAATAACTCCGGTGATGGCAGTAAATTGGAGCTGAAGAATTTGGGGATGTTTTTGCACAGCAATAGAATTATAGATGAAGAGTATTCAAATTGAAGGCACACGAATTTAGGATTGGAGGGAGTCTGTCTAAATTTGGCGCCCCAGTTAAATTGGCAAAAATTGTGACATTTGAAAAAATTGTGATGTTTGGGTAGGGCTGGTTTTAATTGTCACTAAATTATAAATAAATTATATTTTTAATTTTTTGTATGGATATAATTCTTTGTGACGTTTGGAACTATCATAAAATTTAGTAACGATTCTAAATGTCATTAAATTTAAAATAAATTACATTTTTAATTATTTTTTTATGAATATAATGATTTGCGACACTTCAAACCATCACAATTTTTAGTTATGATTTTTAGTGTCACAAAAATTGTGACACTTGCATCATGCGTAGCAAAAAATATGTCACTACTGGACATTTTTCTTGTAGTGAAAATATTTTCAAGGCAAATGAGGTAATTGTGCTTTAAATGGTTGTACTTAAGAAAATATTTTCCAAGGTAAATTTTTCAAACCAAACACCCAACAAATGCAAAAGGTGGAAAATATTTTCCATGATTTGACATTTTCCTGACAAATACACCTGTATCAAACATAGCCTAAATTCTTTTTCAGGGACGTTGCCCCCAAGCCTCCACGGGGGGCACTGTCCCCTCGACCCGATCAGGATTGCATGGTTTCCTAACCATGCGATCGCATGGGAAGATTTTTTACCGGGATTTCGTCTTTTTCCGTAATTTCTTATTCATCCGATATTGATTTTGAAATGCCAAATATATCCTTCAATGCATGCAGAGAAATCTAAATTCTTTTTCGGGGGCGTTGCCCCCGAGCCTCCACGGGGGGCACTGTCCCCTCGACTCGATCAGACAGGTCGATCCTCGTTTGTACGTTCCGAAGCGACAAAGTGGCAAACAAATTTGTATAAACGGATTGAATTGTGTTTGAATATTTGGCCGAAGTCGACATAAAGTCGCTTTAGTCGATTTTCAATATATAATTAATTTCTCGATTTATTAAACCAATATCCATCACAATATATAGATAGAGGGGAGACACTGATAGAGTTGTTTGCCTTGGCATCCATTAGGACTTTTTGATTGTAAAATATATGGTGCAAGGAGTAATTAAAATCATTATTTAATGTTTGTTATTTCGATGTTTAGAGGATTTATCTACTTACATACTGGAAGTGATGTGAGCAAAGGAGAGAGAGATGGTGAAGTGGGCGGCTGGAAGTTGGAGACAGGGTTGGTGAGGTTGAGAGATCCGGTTGGTGAGGTTTTTGGGCCCAAAAAATGTGTCTCGTTCTTGGTTTCTTTTTGTCGAATTAGGTTAGGAATTTTCATGTAAAAAATCAAATTCAGTTTAGAAAATTGTTTAATATGTTCCTGCAATTAAATAGTTGAAATTAATAGCAAATAATATCAATTTAGAGTTTAAGAATTAAAATTAAATATTTTATAAGTTTTACTCTAAATAATATAATTTATATATCAAAATTGCATTTTTCATATATTTTACCTATTTAAAAAAAGTATAATTGGACAAATCAAGTCCTCTATACAATATTTCACTCAAGAAACATATGGAATCTCTCAATCAATTTGACTGAACAAAAATCAAAATAGAGGCTCAAGAAGAAGATCAGAGAGGGATGGGCAGAAGAAAAACTAGAAAAAAATCAATCAACAGCATAAAAAGATCTTAACCAAATTATAAAAAATTCCATCAGTATCACATTTGATGGTCTAGCATCCAACAGTTCCAGAAGTGTAATGGGCATAGGCCTTTTTCCAATACACGATCTTAACTCTTTCAAACCAAACTAATTGAGTAATTGTATTCTTGTTGATATTTTTCTTTCAAATTTTATATATTAGTTAAATGAACAATATTTATATAAATACAACATAAACACTTTACTTTCAAGAGAAAATTGATGGCCTTCCATCCACGAATTTCCAGTAGGTGAATGATTGAATTTTTTAATTACCACAGTTGATTAATATTAGCAACAAAATGTCCATAGTTAATATGAATTAATTACACCTACGGAATTTGTGTGGGTAAAAGTGTGGGATTACATTAATTTACGTCACCTATGGATACTCAAAATATACAAAATAATTATATTATGTACTAAATATTCATTGGTAAAAAGCTATAACATTATTCAATGAAGATTACATTGCTGATTATCGATGGAAATATTCGTCGCTAAAGATTTACCTTTACCAACCGAATATCCATTAATAAAAAGGTACTACCTTTTACCCAACAAATATTCTATTGATAAAAGTTTTTTCTTGGGGTTTACCTTTTACCAAGAAATTGTTGTTGGTATAAATTTTGTATTTTACCAACAAACCCATTATATATTCACTGATGTCTTTCTAGAGGACTATCGATGCAACAAAATAATGTGAAAGATAATCAACATTTCAGGATTCATTATTCTTTGTATGAATTTATAGAATTGGATAAAATGTAGAGAACATGTATCCGTATTTTATTAATATTTCAAAGCAAGAAAATGGAATTATAATATTGATCTCAACTGCTAGCCTAACCCTTCAGTACGTGACTACGTGTGTGTGGGGCCGATGCAACTTATAAATTTAACTCATACTTAATAATAATTAATAAATATCAAATATAATCAATCAACTTAAATAAAAATTAAAGAAAAAGAAAATATATTGGTCTCATAGTCTTGACTCATTCGCCAACGCGTCAAATCTCTATCAGCCTGTGGTTCTTTTCAAGTGGTATACTACTTGTTCATAAGTTGGACCACTTTGTACCATTTACGGTCCCTTATTTTTTTATCGAATTAAATGATATTTCATATTACAAAGTAATCGGACTTTTTCTGTGGCTACATTCTTTTGCATGCTTAGGCCAGTCTTTTAAGTTTTACGCCCAGTTCGGCAACCAAATAAATGGAATTGAAATTATAATGTGGATTTATTTTAGTTTTTTGGGTAAGATGTGTGATGAAAAATTGGAGAGAGAAAATATGTATTATTAAAAAGTGATTTGAGAAATTATGTCAATTAATTTGGGACAATCATTGCATTTTAATTTGATACTGAAAAATTGGAGAGAGAAAATATGTATTATTAAAAAGTAATTTGAGAAATTATGTCAATTAATTTGGGACAATCATTGCATTTTAATTTGATACTGAAAAATTGGAGAGAGAAAATATGTATTATTAAAAAGTAATTTGAGAAATTATGTCAATTAATTTGAGACAATCATTGCATTTTAATTTGATACTGAACGGAGCCTAATATAAAGCCAACTACTCATTGATCTCTATACCACAAGAAAAAATGGAAAAAGAAAAAGAAAATGCTTTGTTTTTGTAGTCTAGACTAGTCCCTTAACAATTTCAATAAATAAAAAATAAATGTTTGACTTGGATTTGGATAAATAAATGAAATAGAATGTTCCTTAAACTAATAAGAAGTCCAATAAGGGCTGGATTTGTTATAAAATCATCGAAATCATAAGAACAACATAGAGAGAGAAATGGAGAGAGTTTAGAGGAGAGAATTTCTCTTCAAGAATTGGTGTATTAAATTGGTAAGTATAGGCTCCTATTTATAGGAGTGGACAATGGCACAATCGTAATATTGTAAAGTTTACAGGGATATAATGGTAATGTCATTCACATATATACATTATTTATAACACTCCCCCTTGAATGACATATTACGCAATTGTCTGCCTCGTTAAAACCTTGCTAAGAAAACCCAATGGGATAAAACTTGAGCGAAGGAAAAAGAGTACAGTTGCTCCCCCTGATATTGGCCATCGTCAATCGTTGAGTCTTAATGTTCAAGTAGAACAAATCATGTATTGAATCTTTGAAGTTCTTCAGTGCTTCAGTGCTGCCTCGTTAAAACCTTGTCAGTAAAACCCAATGGGACAAAATCTGAACGAAGGAAAAAGAGTACAGCCGCTGCCTCGTTAAAACCTTGTCAGGAAAACCCTGTGGGACAAAACCTGGACGAAGGAAAAAGAGTACAGCATGACAGCATGATTCTCCCCCTGAAGTGTGCAATCAAGTATTCATGAACCTTTTGAATAATGATATCATCTTTCTTCTGGAATATATATGAAAATCTTCTTGTGTGTAGTCGATATCATAACATTCTTCATAAGATGTGTATGATTTTCTTCATTTGTTGATATCATTCCAGTATAACAATGTGTTGCTGAATTATAGCTTGTTGATAGCTATGATGATGCCTCAAAAACCTTGCTAGGAAAACCCTGTGGGACAAAACCTCAGCGAAGGGAAAAAGAGTGCATTATTCTCATTAATTTTCATCAATACGCCTCAACTGTTGCCTCATAAAAAAACTTGCTATGAAAACCCTGTGGGACAAAACCTCAGCTAAGGAAAAAAGAGTGCAACGCGTATTTATTCCTTTCATGGAATATTACATGTATATTGGTGCAATCACGAATCTTTTCATTGTATTTTTCACTTCTGGTGAATAATCAAATTTAGAATTCACTTCTGGTGAATAATCAAATCTATAATTCACTTTCATAGATTGCATCTTTCACTTCTAGTGAATAATTAAATATTCATTTTCAAATTCACTTCTAGTGAATAATCAATTTCAAATTCACTTCTGGTGAATATTCATTTTCGTATTCACTTCTAGTGAATAATCAATTTCCCAGATGTCATAAATAGTACACTCCAATTTCACTTTCAACATATTATATCATGGAGTCATTTGTATCATTCTATAGTGATACTAATCTGGGCATATTGAATCTTTCAATGATTTATACATGTATGTTCTTGCACTTTATAAACTGCAATTTCTAATTTTGCAGGAGCATAATCAATCATTGAAATAGATATCAATTTCGACATATAATCTACAATCATTTTACTTGAAATCCCAACGTACCGCGATCAACTGGTACATCAAAGAATACTCCCAAAGTACCGAGATGAGAATCATACATTTTGATCTCACTCATTGGTATATCAAGGAGCTCAAGCTAGTGATTTAGACTATAGTCTATCCACCATATGTCATGCCAGTTCTATGAAAAATTTCGCGCGCAACTAGTCGTCTTTTACGACTGTGAAATATTTTTCATTTGTACATATAATTACTGGCTTTACACATTTAAGCATTTGGACTTCAGGTCCTTGAACAATAATCCCTACATTAGGGTTTCATACTTGGCCAAAGAATTATGATTTCATCAATCTTATTTCATAAGAGGGTATGCAGTCGACTTATTTATCGATTCCATCTCAATATAACGTGGAGAGATCTCTTTATATGTTCTATCATCAGGTACCTGAATATCTCATCATTTGACTATGTCCCTTTTACTTACTTTGAGTATTTAGCCTCAAAGGAATCATTTCAATCATTCAAGAGATATTTATTTTTGGAATCGATAGTCATTATGCTTCAGGCATAATTACGCTTCAGGCGTGTTTTCACCATAATGTTCTCATATATTATCAATCGGCTAAAATGCCATAACACATGTCATTCTTTTAGGGATGTAATTTCAATCATATATCTCAGTGCGCTTTGGTGGAGTGTATGCATATCGCACTTTTACAAATAATAAAGCTTCTTGAGCTATTCCCTGTTTGACATAGAATATTGTTGTATGATAAACAATTTCTGAATAAGTTATTCTCATAGAAAATAATTTGGAACTTTTGATAATCTAACCGTTTATTATAGAACTTCTGGTTCTATACGGTTTTATTTCATTTCTATGTATGAATATTTGATTCAATACAATATCGCTAAACTTCTGGTTCAATACAATGTATATTTCATTTATGAGCTTCTGGTTCATACTATATACATATTTCACTTGTACGTATGAACTTCTGGTTCAATAAGATATTTCACTTGTACATATGTATGAACTTCTGGTTCAATACAACATTTATTTCATCAGTATTCTATATAGTTCAAATCAGTATACCTTTATTACTTTTAGTATACCGAAAAATCAGGTACAATATCCAAGGAAATATCTCATAATCTCAATCTTGTCGCCAAATCTTCCCTTATATCGAAAAAGGTAATGGCATATTATCTCACCTTTTCAATAATTTATTCCATTATTTCTTGATGGAATCCATATCACTGACACGCGGAGCCGCCGCTCTTTTACGCGTTGAATAATGCATTTAAATAGATGATTTGGGAAGAAGGCTAGATCCATCAAAAATGGATATCATACTTTCAAATATTCGCAAATATTATTCCAATCTTCCAGTAAATGATTTGAGAAAAATTTATCGAATTAGGCTCGAAAGATTGAGGTTGCTGATGGATCATGGCATGCCAGAAGATGTTCGCTGGTTGATCGAAGCAAAAGTTCGATTAGCTGGTGAATTACCAGATTCATTTTCTAAGCACAAGCCTGGCTTAGGTAAGAGTACTTTTGCAAAGAAGCGAAGAGCAAAAAGATTAAATAGTTGCTACAAATGTGCTCGATGGACATGTGATACCCGTTGTAAATCAATAGGATATTCATCCATAAATCGAGATGATAAGATAGACTTCATTAAGGGTGGACTGAGTAAGGAGTCATTGGATGATATCCGATTGACTCTTGAGACGCACCCTAGTGGATATGTGCAGCGTGAGCTACTATCTTTATGGGCTAAATTCATCAGCGATAAAGAGAGATATAGTCTCAAAAATATAATAGCAAAAGATCCTGTTTGCCATGCTGTTATAAACAATGATGCTTTGGCTATGCAGCATTAATACAAGGTAAATCATTTGATATATATGCACATATAAAATATTTTTTTTTTGTTTCCTTTCACGAGTTTTGATAAAGGCTGGTTAAAAATATTAAATCGCCGAAAGGTGAGTAGGATGATTTTGTCAAAAGTAAATCTTCACTTTTTCGAAAAACGACCAGTAAATAGTGAAGTTTTTCGGTTTTAAATAGCCAAACATTTTTCATAGTTCATGCATCCCAAAATAACATTTTCCTTCTTTACTTTCAAAAATGGAAGGACCAAAATTTCGACAGATCAAAACTATCTGTGTATTTTGTGGATCAAAAGTGGGAAAAGGTTTTGGGTATCTAGAAGCAGCCGTGGATTTAGGAAAGAAATTGGGAGAGAAAGGTATCACTCTCGTGTATGGAGGAGGTAGCAGTGGATTGATGGGTTGTGTTTCACAATCCGCTCTAGTAGAGAAAGCAAGAGTGATAGGTGTTATACCTACTCCTTTAGCTGATATTGCAGGCAAAACACGAGGGCATGAAGTACAAACCTTATCTATCCATGAACGCATAACTTGCATGTTATATGGTTCTGATGCCTTCATAGCCCTGCCTGGAGGTTTTGGTACTTTAGAAGAAATCTTTAATATTACTTCATGGGCTCAACTAGATCTCCATACTAAGCCTATAGGGCTTTTAAATGTAAACAATTTCTTTGATGGTTTGCTAACATTTCTTGATTATGCTGTGGAACAGGGATTCATATCTCCATTTTCTAGGAGAATCCTTATTTCTGCTCCTACTATCGAGGAACTGCTGGATAAGTTGCAATCATATATTCCAATACAAGATCCAGCAGGAGTAAAGATAGATTGGTCGCAAGGAAGGGGAATCAAGCGAAAATGGAGTCCGGTTAATGTAAATTTATCTTTGTGAACTCTAGAATAGGTGGTGGTAGAGTACGGAGTATTCTCACTCTTGAGACACACCATAAATTTCTAGGATTTTATCAATGTATTAATCTTGTGTACCTCAAAGATTTAAAGTGGTAGAGTATGGAGTATTTCTTACTCTTGAAACACACTTTTTTCTTTATTTCCTCAAAAGGTCAGAGGTGGTAGGATACGGCTACTCCCGAAACACATCTCTAATTTTGAGGATCATAAATGTTTTCCCCTTTTGCATTTTGCATGTATGTCTCGTTTATGCTTCTTCAGGAGCAATAATAATATCATTTCAGTATGTTTAGATGATAATTTTTACTTCTTCTGGAGTAAATATGTACTTCTTCTGGAATATATAAGTGCTCGTGCAAGAACTTTTCCAGGCACTTATCATCTAACATTCATCTCATAATACTGATGAGATTATTTTCACATTAGCTATATCCGTGCTATCATGTGATATTATCTTATCATACATCAACATTCTCTTGTTGAATAATTTTCATCCACCCATTCAAATTCAGATATTGGTAACTTCTGGTACCATTGGATAAAACATTTTATTAATATTTATCAACCTTTTGGTAATGATAACTTCTGGTATCATTTGATAAAATATTTTCTAACTTTAGTATTGATAACTTCTGGTATCATTTAATGAAGTATCAAATAACAATAATATTGTATATATATATTAACAATAACGATACTGGGGTTATACCACCAAGTATATATGTTGACAACAACCCTCTAATATGTTAGAATTAACCAACAACTGAGGTGTTTATATGTATTCAATTGATATACCGACCATATAGGCGGTGTCAACGTGATGAAATAATTAAACCAGTCATATAGACGGTATCAACGAGATGAAACAATTAAACCGGCCATATAGGCGGAATCGACATAATGAAATAATTAAACCGGGTAAAGCCAACCATGTAGGTGGTAAAACCAACCATGTAGGTGGCAGCATAATATAATTCAATTGATCACATATTAATCGTTAATTTACGATTATTATACTTGTATGTATTATTAAGGGCAAAATCGTCCATATTTTAATATATTGCTCATATGAATAAATTGAAACCGTCAATAGGTTTAAAATTTAATTTAGAACAAACTTACTTTTGGTCCGAAGTTCAAAATCTCGTCAGGATTGCTCCAAAAACAGTTTTTAAGAAAACCGCCATGTTCGACCGCCGGAATATTTTAAAAACTGCACAAAACAGAAAAATAAGATCATAGAAAAATCCAATTCATCAAAACGGACAAACTGCCTTTCGTCATCGCCGGATCCGCCACGCGCCGCCGCCGCCGGCCGCCACGCGCCGGTGATCGGAAAAATTAACCCATCACCATAATATGTGCCTCGGCGTCCTGAACATGCCGGTGGTCTCCGATTTTCCAAAAGATCAACCGTTTGGCCGGAATCATCATTTTTCAGTCCGCCAGCATCTTCTTCTCCGGACAATAACTTCCGTTTTAACCGTTGGATTTGCGCCAAATTTCAGTCGAGTCTTCTCCTAGAAAAACCCGTTGATATGCCGCTGGCCGATCGTCGATCGGAGTTCAGAATCGTCCGGAATAAGCATTTCAATTTTCGGTCAGATATCTGTTTTTGCACAGTTTTTCAGATTTTCTTCTTCGGTCGATATCTTTTGTTTCAGCCGTTGGTTCTGCGCCAAATTTTAGGCGAGTCTTCTCCTTGACAAGCCCGTTCTGATGGCGGTGGCCGATCGTCGATCGGATATCTGGATCGGCCAGAATCATTCTTTTTCAGTTTGAGAGAAAAGGAAACATTGGTTAGTAATAATCAGGTTTCTGATACAGAGGCTCATCATTTAGATGCAACTGTAGAGCATACTCCCGTTATTACTCAATTGGTTAGAGACTCGTGCTGATAACGTGTTATAAAATCATCGAAATCATAAGAACAACATAGAGAGAGAAATGGAGAGAGTTTAGAGGAGAGAATTTCTCTTCAAGAATTGGTGTATTAAATTGGTAAGTATAGGCTCCTATTTATAGGAGTGGACAATGGCACAATCGTAATATTGTAAAGTTTACAGGGATATAATGGTAATGTCATTCACATATATACATTATTTATAACAGGATTTAAGTAGAAATTATTGGAGTTTTTAATCCAATTATTATGACACGATTTCAATTTTCATTTTAATAAACATACAAATTATGAAGTTTCTTAGAGCCTCTCCATTAATATTTTATGAATTAATCAAATATTTATTTAATTTTTAGTTAATTATGATATATGATTTAAGTTTTTGTTTATGCAATAGTACTTTTATAGTTCTGCGAAACAATCAATTTAATGCTAACAACATTTTCTGGAGTGACATCCAAACAATCAACTTTTTTTTGTTAGCAGCACTTTTAAAAAAGGTTCTACTACAAAAATCTCTATTCACAATAAGTTTTTAAATTTCACTATCTATTAATGAAATTTTATTTGATATTAATCAATAAAATATAATATTTTAATACGAGTTATAAAAAGTAATATATTTTCAACATATTTCGTATTTATTAATTAATAAAATATAATTTCATATTAATCAATAAAATATAATATTTCAATACGTTATGAAAAATAATATATTTTCAACATATTATAAATTTATTTTTTTCTGAAGAAAACATATTTCAATTATATTAATTAATAAAATATATTTTTTATTAATCAATAAAATACAATATTGTGATACAAATTATTGAATATATTATATTTTTAATAGATTTCATAATAAGATATTATATATTTCAATTTTTTGAAAAAGTGCTTTTTTGAGAAGTTACAAACTTTAGCTTCTCTAGAGCATCTCCAATGCACTGTGTTAATTAGAGCTGACATGTCAATGAAATAAACGGACTTTTGAAGAGAGTGGTTAAATATATGTAGATGTTTAAAATTTGTTATCCAATTATTCTTTTTACATTTTAAATAATTTTGATTATATAACATTTTTAAAAATTAAAATTAATAATTATATAGAGAGACGATATATGTATCACTTCATCAGCATATATTAGAGAGAGAAGTTGTATGTATCCAGTTTACCTATAGTAATAATCAGTCACGTCTTTTATTTGGAATTAAAATAATTATAAAATTAAATAAAATGCTTAATCAACAAATTCCACAGAGCGTCTACATGTAGACGGAGTATCTCACAATATCTATTTCATTCTTAGCCATATCAGATTAATATTGTAACTCACGTTGTGCACTGGACAAGTATTTTTCACACCTTCTATTTGTTGACGTATCAAGTCTTTTTCTCAATCCATGGAGTGCGGATGCTCTAAAACAACTTTAAAAAATTGTTTATCCAGTCAAAAAGCACATTCTCAATCAAAACATAACACTTATATTTTTTTTTAACTAAAAGTACTTTAGGCCTTCTAAAAATACTTTCAAACCTTCCAAAAGTGCTACCAAAGTAACCAAACACATACTTACTTCTAATGAAGCTACGGATTTTGTATTTTTAGATACATATTATTTTCGAATATTAATAAAGTCGATTATAATTGAGCTCAGAGTACTAATGTACAATTTAAATATCTTACATAACTTAATTAATTTTATGTCATAGACATCCATTAGCAATCTCTATTTATATAACATAGAATCAAGATTTGAATAGAAAAGCATATAAATGTAAATTATAATCACCCCAGAGTATAAAAAGTTTGATATTTACTCTATTCTAATTTATAACAAACAAAGACTTAATCCGTCATGTTCGATAAGCTAAAATAGAAAGAGATTAAGTAAAACAAGAAATAATAATCAAGTGATAATATATATAACGGGCTTTAGTTACATATATAATTCAATTTCATTAGCCTACGAAATAAATAATTTAAATTTCTTGAACCATGAACACTTCAAACAAAGCCCTCCTCCAATCACACGGAAAATATCAATTTTTATTACTCTCTCTGTCTCACAATGATAGACTTTTTTTTTTTTTTTTTGTTCCACAAAAATAGACCAATTTCCTTTTTGAGAGTATATTAATGTTTTCATTTTCTAATATATCCTTATTTAATATGCATTATTATCAACAAATATAAACAAGCTTTATAATATATAAAGGTTGGGTAGTTTCTAAAAATAATTTCTCTCCCATTTTTCGTTTCTATAAATAGTAAGTTCTCATAAAATTAAATATTGTGAATGGAAAGTGGATTAGTATGGATGTAAAATGGATGTATGTCAAATGTGAATGCAAAATCTGGATAAATGTGAACGCATTTATTGTCTTATATATATATATATTATTTTTATTTATTTATTCTTCTTAATATTATAAATTCTATGTGTATATCATCAATATAAAAATTATATTTTAATTATTAATTGTTAAATTATTTGTTATCTTTAATATTAAAAATCACATTTTCTGAATATCACATCAAAGATTAAATGCAAAAGTATTATTTTGTACACTTTAATTAATTAATTTGTCCACGTGTCACACTATTTCAAAATTGCTTTATTAAGTAATGATATTTATAATTTCTTAACTAAATTTATTTTGGTCGTAAATAATTAATTTCAATTCGAATTGAAACTCATATTACTCATTTTGTTAATTTATTAATTTATTTAATTATTTTTATTTATTTATTTATTCAATTAGTTCATTTATTTATGTTTAATACTATAGGTTTAAATAATAAAACTATGCATAATATATATTACTGACTTTAAAAATTAGTTTAACTAATTTTTATCAAAATAAAAATAAAAGCATGTTAGCAAACTCATAAAATGTCAAAATAGGGTGCGGTGAAATATATTTATTTAAAACGTATAAAAATAGTTTTTTTTTTTTTTTTTTTTTTTTTTTTTTTTTTTTTTTTTTTTTTTTTTTTTGTAACATAACACTTTGATTGCTTAGTGGAAAATGAAAAGTCACGTTGTATTGAAAATTATTGAATAAGTTTTGAATATTTTGATAGTTCGTATCTATAATTTTTTAATTTTTTAAAATTCTCTCATTGTGGTGGTTTCACGTTGTAAACAGGTTTATACGGAATTTTACTATTTAATTTTGATATTTTTCTTTTCCTTTTATTTTAATAAAATTCTGAACCCATATCTCAGATATATATATATATATATATATATATATATATATATATATATATATATATATATATATATATATATATATATATATTTTTTTTAATTATTACAAATTTTATTTAAATGTAATTTTTCTTTTCCATTTTAAGTTTTAAATCAATTCAAATTACAATTATAAAGAAATTCCTGGAACGATTAATATACGAACCATTAAAAAATTAAAAAATAATTAAGGTATGTGTAATGTACATTTTTGTAATTAATCGTCTTCCTCCGTTTTTTATTTTTAATTAAATATTCATTTCATATGTAACATATAAATTTAATATATGTGAGCAATAAATGACAGTGTATCTGTAACGCCCCGAGTTTCGAGGAGCGCGGGAAAGTCACTTTTCTAAATTCTTGAATAAACTTTGTTGCGGAAAAATGATTAAATATTAAATATCGCATTTATCGAATAAAAATTTAGTGATAATTCAAATGGAATAAGTATTTTCGTACAAATTTGTAAAAATGACAATTCTTGATAAAATGAATTAATCATTTCAAAGTTCACGACTTTTAGAAAAATATCAATTTGTAATTTGCCGTCATTGCCCATCACTCGCCACCGTCTCCGAAATCTGCAAAATTGTTTAAAATAACGGGTTGAGCATTTCAAAAATGAAATACTCAGTAGACTCATCGCCAATAATTGATCTACAAGATAATTGAACACGTAATCATGCAAATAATGTAGTGACATTCTGTTCTTAGTCATAGGCATCACATAGTGAACGCAAATGAGCACATTCTTTTCTTTTCTTGGCTAGCAGATAAGTTATGCCCAGCATAACATAAATTATTTATCTCAAAAGAGATATTCTTTTCTCATGCAATTAAGCATAAAATCACACAAATCCACATAACACATGCAATTATAATATAAATCAATTAGTGGGGGCGAGTCTACCTTAAATCCGACAAGTGCAAAGTTGAGCGGGAAACGACTTAAATCCTTTAAATCTCCGTACGCATCGTCTAGCCAATAAATTAAATTAGTCTTTAGAAATTTATAGTTTAAAAATGATAATTTACAATTTGAGGACTAAAATTGATGTTTTGAAAGTTGAGGGACTAAAATGAATAATTTGAAAGTTGATGGACTAAAATGAATACTTTGAAAGTTGATGAACTAAAATGAATACTTTTGAAAGTTGATATTTATAAATATACATATATATATATACATATATATATATATATATATATATATATATATATACATATACATACATATATACATATATACATAATTTTAAATCAATATGAACAAAATCAAAAGACTTTAAAATATGGGGGCTTAAATGATTGCTTTTAAACCTTTGGGGACTAAAATGTAAATCTTTTAAAAAATGGGTCGGAGCTCAAAACGAATATTAAACAATAGGACTGAAATAATAGATTTTAAAAATGAAAGGGCTGATTAAAACTCATTTAAAACTTAAGGACTGAAATTGATGATTTGAAACCAAAAGGGAATGAATTGATCATTTTTCAAACGTAGGGACCAAAGTGTAAATTTTCGAAACTCAAAATATATTCTCAGATTTCTCTCTCTCTCTCTACCACTTCGATCTACAATTCAGACGATGAGAGAGAGAGGCGACTGGGGAGCGAAAAACAGGGAAGAAGACCGGTGGTTACTGCCGGCCCATTCCGTCGGCGATTTCACAGCGGCTGATTTATGTGGATTATGAGAAGACAGTTGAGGTGGTTATGGTGGTGCGCGGACTTAGAGCTAGGCAGTAGCGGTGGTGATGATTTGAGGTCTTGACAGTTGGTGGTGACTCTGTTGGTGTGGCTGATGGTGAAGAAGGTAGTGATGGCATTGGGTTTTGATTTGGGGCTGCAACGAATCTTGGGTGCAGCTTGTGGTTCTGTATTGATTCGGTAGTGGTGATTGGTTTTTTGGTAGAAATTATGGTTTAGGTGGTGTGGTTGAATTGTGATTGCAGACAATTGGTTTGAAGAAATCTGATGATGGTGGTGATAGTTGATTTGCAAATTTGGTTTCAGATTGATGTATATGATGGTGGTTGAAATTGGCATTGATGGTTGATAAATCCAGTGTTGCAGTGAGGTTGGTTTGATAGTGATAAAACAGTGATGGCGTCTGTGGCTTAAATGGTTGGTTGGTGACTGATGATGGTGGTATTGGGGATGAAGGTGGAAGTGGATGGCTGGTGATGCTGGTTGGTGCAGTGTGGTGAGGTTGGTTAGGCTTTGATGTATTGAGACTTTGGTTGCAGAGAAATTGGGTTGGTTTGGCAGTGATGGAGCTGCAGGTGGTTTTGGGCTATGGAGATGGAGGTAGTACTTGGCAGTGGTGCTGGATGTTATCAATGGGGTAGTTGTTGGTGACGAACTGGGGCTTTGATGCAGCATATCTTTAAAGGGGAAGAGAAAGAAAAGAAGATGCTTAATGGAGCTGTAAAGGTGGAGTTGCACATGGAAGGTTTGGGTGTAATCATTGAGTTTAGTAGCCACATGGGGTAGGATTGGAATTGTGGTTGCTTTGATTGAGTTGGTAACTTGCTGATTGTTTGCTGATTGAGGACGGATTGCAGGAAGGTGAAATCAGTTGGATGCAGAAAGTGAGGGCTGAAAGAGGGGATGCAGATTTGGACAACTGCAAGAATAATCTCTTGATTGGGGTTGAATTGCAGGATGTTGCAGTAAGATAGCCATTGTTATTAGGGAAAAGAGGGAGGGAATTAGGGAGTGTAGATGGAATTACATGTGGTCTGGTAGAATTTTTGGAAAGCAGAATCATTCCTTTAGAGGTTGGAATTGAAATTTTTTAAAGTGAAAGATTTTGGGGAGAATTGTAGGAATGTGTAATACGTTGAATAACTAAATTTGGGGATTAAAGAAGTTTAAATTGGGCAAGAATCAAAATATTGAAATAAATGAATTTGGACGTAAAGTTGAAGTTTGGTCTTAAAATATTTAAAACTTGGACTTAAAATCATTAAAATTTGAATTAAGATTTTAAATGGTGACATTGGAATATTTTAAATAAAATTCGGAAATTTAATTACGATGAAAATTAATTTAATTTCATTTAAAATTTGGTTAGACGACAACTCTTTTAAATTAAATTGGAAAAGTCGTAGCGACGCGCATTTAGTGTTTTTAAAACATTTTATTCAAAAAGAAATGAAAATTCCCGGTCGCTACAACCCTACCACCTTAAAATAATTTCGTCCTCGAAATTTAAACTTTCTTGATTCAAAATATTTGGATTCTTTTCTCAGGTAGTTTTATCAGTACCATGTCTACCCCATTGAACTTTAAAATAAAGAAATGAAACTGGGACAAGTTTAAAGTCGAAATTTGGACTTAAAGATTTAAACGAATTTAAATTTCTTTTCTTAAAATCTTAAAATAACTAATATGACTAGACGAGAGCGCTGGTTTTTTAAATAATAACCGTTAAGATTTGGAGAGTCATAACGACAAGTTTGGTAAAACAAGTCTTTTAAGTTTGAAAATTTCTCGGTCGCTACAGTATCGCACGAATGTAACACTAGTTCATTATTTAATGTAGGGGTATGTTAGGTAGAATGTAGATAAATTTCTAGTTTCAACATATATTAATTATGTTTTATTAATTTGATGAAAATAGAAGTATATTTTTGTAAGACGGAGAGAGAAATTGGTGGCAGGAGAAGTCCTTTGACGACCATGACATGACTGACCCTAAATTTTGTACTAGCTAGCAATTTCCTATGTCCCTTCAAAGTTTCTTGCCGGATTTTAAATGACATCAAATCGAGTTAAATGTCCTAACCATCTAGGTTGTGAAAAGCATAGAATGATTACCTTCAATATTAGAATGAAATGACACAGATTGAATCATTTTTTTATTTTTATTTTTTTGATCAAAACACAAATTGAATCGTTTATTCTAGGTGTAGATCTCAAAAGGCATAATTGGCGCAAAAGGTCCCTACCTTTGGACATTGTTGTGCAATTTATCTCAAGGTTTGATTTTTTGGCATATTCACCCCCACATTCACATTTCTTTGCAGAAAACGTCCCTACCGTTTGATTTCATCCAAAGAACTATTAGTTGACTCAAAAATTACACATTGATTACTTTAAAGAATGACAAAAATGTCATTTGTATTAGGTAATTGGAGCAAATGGTCCTTACCTTTCACACTTCTTGTGGAATTCGTCCCAACGTTTGTATGTTTGTTTTTTTTTTTTTTTTTTTTGGTAAATTCACCCTTACCTTCACCTTTTCTTTCTAAAAGCGTCCTTACCGTCTAATTTCTTCCAAAATACGTTAGTTGACCCAAAAATTACCTATTGACTATTTTTTTAATAATCTTATTGATTATTTTAATGAAGGACAAACAAGTCATTTCCTATTATTTAATTTAAAATGATGTAAAAGAAAGAATAAAATAAAAACAGAAAAAAAAATAGTTACATAATTTTAAATTAAATAATAGGAAATGACTTGTTTTCCCTTCATTAAAATAGTCAATAAGATTATAAAAAAAATAATCAACAGGTATTTTTGGGTCAACAACGGATTTTTAGATGAAATTAGATGATAATAACGTTTTTAGCAAGAAAATGTAAAGGTAAAGGTGAATTTGCAAAAAAAAAAAAAAAAAAAAAAACAAACAAACAAACATTGGGACGAATTCTACAAGAAGTGTGAAAGGTAGGGTCTAATTGCGCCAATTACCCAATGCAAAATGACATTTCTTCCTTCATTAAAGTGGTCAATATGTAATTTTTGAGTCAACTAACGGTTATTTGGATGGAATTAAACGACAAAGACGTTTTCGGCAAAGAAATGTGAAGGTGGTGGTGAAAATGTCAAAAAATCAATCCTTTTGCGCCAATTATCCTCTCAAAAGTGGTGTGCCAACAATTCAAGCAAAATTTAGGCACCGTTTAACAACTCATTATAATGAGCAATTATTACAATTTATAATTTACACAATTTCTCAAATCACTTTTTAACCACATACATTTTCTCTCTCCAATTTTCATCCACAAAGTCACTTAAACTTGAAAAGTTAATGATTTTTCATACTTTGTTTCAAGTTTTGAGATTATTATGAGGCACCAAATGCAGTTAAAACGTCGTATTCTTGATACCATTTCGAAGCATCCACGGCCTAACTTCCAGAATTATTGAAGGTACGTGAAATGATCAATCTTAGCAAAAATTATGATGTGTCAAAGTAGAACATTCAATCTAGAGTTTCTATATTTCAACGATAACCTAGCTTTAAAAATTCGCTAAACATCGCCTACACCATCTCGAGGTTCGTTTAAAAAACTACATCATAAACATATAGAATTTCCAATCAAACATTGAAAATAGCAATTAAAAGTACATCAAAAAATTGAGGTTTAACTCGTATTTTCTTTATAATTTTGTTTTTTTTCAATTATGATTATTCAAGTCAGAGAAGTCGGTGCAGCAAGCTGATCTGACATACGTTCAAATGCATGCTTCTTTACTTTTATGAGAAGCCCTTTAAAGTTCGTTTCCGATAATCAATTGTCCATGATTAAAAATTAACTAGTGATCGGTCGAGAATGATATATAAGTCGATCTTTTCGGAGCTAATGGAACAATAAAAATTTAACTAGAGAATCGATTGGAATTGTACTATACATTAGGACTGAGGTAGTTTAAGGTCCGTTTGATACGATTTTTGCTTCATGTAGAAGAATTACCTGAAAAAAATTATATTAATTTTTGTTTGAAAATTAATTTATAAAAGCACTTCCCAATCAAGAGTTTTTTTGGAGGAAGTGGACTAACTTCCTTTAAAAGCTATTTTAAACTGTTCTTTTAAACGGTGAAAGTACTTTTTTTAAAAAAATTGATAAATGAGTCAAAAAAAACATTTGAGTCTCAAAAGTCTAAATAGTGAAAGTACTTTTAAAACAATTTGCTAAACGAGTCAAAAAATAACTTCAGTCTCAAAACTTATCCCAAACAGGCCTGATTAATGTTTGAAAAGAAATTAATATTAACATGCAACTAAAGTTTTATCAGATACTAGTGATCGAGTGGATACTATAGAAAATGTCCCCACAGGACTCAAGCGTGGTGCCGGTCTGGTCAAGTACGCCATTGTGTTGATTTATTAATCTACGCGTCTCATTCCTAACTTTCTATTCTTCATATAAGTTCATTTGTTTGAGCTGAATTTATATTTCTCAACTTTCATTCCTCCATGGCTAAACCCTTGTGTTCCTTAGGTCTTCTTCTCTTTTTCTGCAGCCTTTTCTTGAAATCTCAGTCCTTGGATTTTGTTTACAATCGATTCAATGGATCAAATCTTACCCTAGATGGATATGCCAGAATCAGGGATAAAGCATTAAAGCTTACAGATAGATCCAAGAATGTAATAGGCCATGCATTTTATCCTGGTCAAATTCCAATGTTCGAAAACAGTAGCCCTAATGCCTCTTCATTTAGCACTCATTTTGTATTCCAGATTGTCCCTTCTGGTGCTAATAGAGGGGGCTTTGGCTTCGCCTTCATATTATCTCCATCGACGCAAATTTCCGGGGCTGACGGGGGGCATTACCTGGGAGTTATCGACTCATCAAAAGATGGAAACCCTTCAAACCATCTTTTCATAGTCGAATTCGACACGGTTAGTGGATACAAAGAGAAATCAAACCGCTACGGGAACCATATTGGAATCAACATCAACGGATTGAATTCAATCGCCTCGGCCTCCGCGTCTTATTTCAAAGGGTTTACTCAGCAAACGGAAGATGTTGATTTGGAGGATGAAGATCCAATCCAGGCTTGGATAGATTACGATGGATTGACAGTGAATGTAAGAATTGCACCTTTAACAATTGACAAGCCAATTAAACCTCTGTTATCGCATCGGATTGACTTGTCACCATTGATGAATGAATACATGTATGCTGGATTTTCAGCTGCCACGGGGGAAAAGACAAGTTCTCATTACATCCTCGGATGGAGTTTCAAGCTAAATGGGATTGCTGATCAACTTAATGTTTCTCAGTTTTCTGCTATACCAGCTGAAAAATTATCTTCCTCCCAAAATAAGCTGAAAATAGCACTTATTATCACCTTTTCAGTTATGTTATTTTTATTGGTGCTGGCGTTGGTAAGTATTTTCGCGTATCGAAAGTTGAAGTTCGAGGTTTTGGAGGATTGGGAATTGGATTGCCCTCGCCGGTTCCGGTACAAGGATCTTCATGTTGCCACTAAGGGATTTAAGGAGAGTGAGATCATTGGAGTTGGAGGGTTTGGAACTGTTTACAAGGGGGTTTTACGAGCTACCGGAGCTGAGGTTGCTGTTAAAAAGATAACGTCGAATGATACGTTGAAAGGAACGAGAGAATTTGCAGCAGAAATCGAAAGCTTGGGAAGGTTAAGACACAAAAACGTAGTCAATCTTCAAGGTTGGTGCAAGTACAAAAGAAATCTTCTTTTAGTATATGACTATGTTCCCAATGGAAGTCTTTATTCTTTATTCTATAGTTCCAACAATGGCACTGTTTTGAGTTGGGAACAAAGATTCAATATCATCAAAGGGGTCGCATCCGGGCTGCTATATTTACACGAAGAGTGGGAGAAAGTCGTAATCCATCGCGATGTGAAGTCGAGCAATGTTCTGATAGATCGCGACATGAATGCTCGATTAGGTGACTTTGGACTAGCAAGATTATATGATCACAGTCAAAATTCCCACACCACGAATGTCGTAGGTACAATCGGATATATCGCGCCTGAATTGACACGAACCGGGAAGGCCTCGAAAGGCACTGATGTCTTCGCATACGGGATTCTACTTCTCGAAATCGCCTGTGGAAGAAAGCCAGTAGCATATGAACCGGACCGGAACGCAATATTAGTGGATCAGATTTTGGATTGTCTCCAAACAGGCAACATTTTAGATGCTGCTGATCGTAAACTGAATTCAACTTATGTGATTGAAGAGATTGAATTAGTGTTGGGACTCGGTCTGTTATGCTCTCATCGGAAGCCGGATTCGAGGCCTACAATGAGGCAAGTGATAAGATATCTTAACAGGGATGAAGTTCTGCCAGTTTTTGATAAATTAAATTCAGTTGGATCCAAGAGAACTTATGAAATCAGATCAAGATTCATGGCTTTAGGATTATCTGATGACAGTATTGTCACAACATCGTCAATTCGCTCATCTTCTGTAGGGAAAATGTCTTCTAGTTCATTTGAAATTTCTGGCAGATGATATATCATAATTTTCACTGCCTCTGTGATAAGGATAAAAAAAATTTGTCTTGAAAAGAGATAAGAAATTGCAAAGCCATACGACACATGTAAAACCCTATTTCTGAAAACAATTCGATGAATGTTCTAATTAAGACATTATTAAAACTTTGTTTCGTGTAGTTTTCATTAACTAGTTATCTTATTTATTTATTTATTTTGAAAGTCAGACGTCTTCACTAGTACCTTGTTTTGTTTACTTTGAAAAGTCCACGGTACGATGTAGTTGCCAATTATCGTGGAATGATTGAGTTTTTAATTATTTTATAATCATTCAATAATTCTAAGTAGTTATTTTTTGCGGATATTTTTAAGTGACATTGTGACATATCACACATTTATTGGACGGTGAAAAAGTAAGTGATGAGGTAGTTATTTTCACCATTCAATGAATGTGTGACATATTACAATATCATTTAAAAATATCCCAAAATATAATCACTCATAATCATTCTTTCTCAATTAAGTATTTGCATAAACAAGATTAGCAATATTTGTAACTACAATGTTGACCCTACTGCCTTGTATTAGAACAACTACAAATGTGATCCAGTCAACGATATCAAGAAAGAATAATATATATATATATATATATATATATATATATATATATATATATATATTCTTCTATTAGTTAAGGAGATATTGACTGTAGTTTCTTAGAAAATATCGCGATATTAATTACCTGTTTTTTAGCTAATTTATCTGCATTTTGAATTTTGAATTGTATAGATAAATCTAGTAATCAATTATCAACAGTATTGTACTATGAATACCCATATGATTTACTCAGTTAAAGGAAAGGGAAAAAATAGACATATTCTTCTTCAAATATGTGTTTTGAACACTACACCTTGGAAAGCAAAACTGAAGAATTTTATCTTTATTGTTTTATTGTTTTTATTCCTTTTTCCCCCCATCATGTTAGCCCATGTTTTGTATTCATAAAAATCAAATTTTTAGTGAATTTTTATAAAAGTTGATGAGACGTGTGTTTAAAAAGTTTTGTATTCCATAAAAAGTGTGATTTAGATGAAATATTGACTTTAAATTATATTAAAATCTAAAAAAGTTGGGAAACCAAACTGGGACTTAATAACATCAAGTTTGTTAGCCTTAACTGAAGTGTCGTCTTTTCATTGGTTTCATTATGTATATATAGTGCTATTAATTGGAGGTGAGAAAAAAATAAAAATAAAAAAATTTTGGAGTAGTACGTTGAGTGCGGAAAATGAATAATGAATGCATAATTTCCATGTGAGAAACCTACTGAAGTTTCTCCTAAATTTGAGCAATGGATAAGAGTAGTTTGAATGGTGAGATCATGGATCGTAAATTCTATCTCTAAAGATATAGTAGATGCTTTTATCTACTTAACTTTTGCAAAGGAAATGTGGATTAAACTTGAGGAATGATATGGTAAATGTAATAGTCCTCTATTGTATCAACTGCAGAGAGAGATTGGCAATATAACGCAGGGGACTATGCCAGTTGAAAAATATACACTAGATTGAAGAAGCAATGGAATGAACGTGTGCTTAATGCCTATACCTATTTGCACATGTGGAGCAGCTAAAAGGTCTCCTGTCTCGTGATAACCCATTTTTACGTTAGTTAAAAGTAAAGGAATTATTTGATCAGAGTTAAATATTCAATGATCATGTCAAATAAGGACATAAGTTCAATAAATGATTTTATTGAGAGTTAATTTGTATTTACAAGTTCTTGAGGACTAGTATAATATAATGAATGTATTAAAGGACTTAGTTTCCAATTAATTGAAGTTAAGGACTTAATGTGATATTATTTAAAGATTGGGGACTTGACTTGTAATTATGCAATACTTATCCATTTATTTAGAAGATAGGTGGGGTTATCTCTCATGTTGAGGAAAACCAAAATTGAACAGAGGCTAAGAACGAAAAGGGAAGAAAATGGAAGAAAAGGGGAGAAAAAAGAGAAAGAAAAGAAGGTGATGAGAACCGAGAAAGTTAAACCTCGATACGCAAGCCTGTGTGATGAGATTCGAAGCGCGGAAGAAACGACGGAAAGTTCCGAACTCAGATTGTGGTCGGACGGATGAATCATGACCCGATATTCACGACGCGATGGCTCGACGATGCGGAATAAAGAACCCCGACTTTAAACGCCACAAGGATTTGTCCAATCTTCCTGATAAGTTTTTGGTTTTGAACGCCACAAATATTCTCAAGAAATATTTGATAAGTTCGATATTTGAACGCCACAAGAAATATTCTTGATAAGTTCGAAAACATAGGAATCCACCTATATCTTTTATTGAATCCTCAATAAAAACTGTTTTTAATCAAATCAAATCTGATTTACAATGAATGGAAAAAGCGTATAAATAAACAAAATAAAATCCTAGTCGCTAATCTACTCAAAATAGAATTCTAATTAGACTAAAATTCTAAAATAGGCAAACAAATAATTAAAAACGAAAAAATAATCAAAATCCCCAAAAATCCGGAAAATTAGATTTACGGCCGTGATGAACTCATTTACGGCCGTAAATGACTTTCTGTTGAAGACTTAGGGTCGTGACCATATTCTTTACGGTCGTAATGAAGGTTCTGCTCAAATTTGCGATAACTGTGTTACGACCGTAATTCCAAATGTTACGGCCGTAAAAGGTCTGCTGCTTAATTTTCTGGTTCTTTTCGACACGGTTTGATCTTCAAAGCTTGTCGAACCTGTTGAATTCTTGTTTTGGTTTGAATATTTAAATTTTCCCGTCAAGCCTGCTATGACTCCAATTGTCGAGGGTCCGGAACACATCATACCCTCATTCTTTAGGATGATTCGTCCCGAATCATAGCTTTTTTTCTGTTGTTTCACTTCACCTCCTGGATCAAACGGAAAATTTCTGCTTTCATGCCATGAGTTCAATAAATTATACTCATTTGATTGGAAAACATGGAAGAGATGGAGTTTGAACTCCCTTTGCCATACGTAGTGTGGTTGAAGCTTCCAAACATAATTAACCTGCAAAAAAGATTTAAACAAAATGGGGAGGGACATGTTAGCTTCATGAGGTACAAGGTATGGATCCTTGTATTCATGATAAACCACCACCAACTCCACTTCTTGAACCATGAGGCTCTTCTCTTCGCCTCTTTCCTCCTTTGCAATTTCTTGTTCAATTTTTTTTTATCTTCAAACTCAACCACATCTCCTACCTCCACATTTGTATCACCCTGTTCATGTACTACTTCATCACTACCAAAATGTGGATCTTCCAATTCAACGCTCAAATCTTGAACTTCCACCTCAACTCCCAATTCATTCCCCTCTTTATCAACAATTTCATTCTTAATTATTTCCTCGCTACCCAACTCCACCTTCTCCTCATCAAGTTTTGGAGTTTGTTTATTTGTTTTTAAAATTAAGAATGCATAAAAAATATTAATTATTCTATTGATATTATTAACTAAAAAGAAATCAAAACATTAATTATTCAAAATTAGTCTTTGTTCAATAACTTTTTTTTTAAAAATTATTTATAAGCAACGCATTTTTTCAACTACATATATATTTCAGAAAATATGATTTTTAATATTAAAGATAACAAATGATTTGATCATTAATAATTAAAATACAATTTTTATATTGACGGCTACACATAAAATTTATAATATTAAAAAGTAAAATTGATTAAAAGCATATCAACCATTATTTAGTATTTACCATGATATTAGTACTTATATATATATAATTAAGGCAATAAACACGTTCACATTTATCCAAATTTTGCATTCACATTTGACATACATTCATTGTGCATTCACACTAATCCACTTATTATAAATAATAAAGATAAGGTGTTTAATTTTATGGGAACATACTATTTATAGAAAGAAAAACGAGCGGGAAAATAAAAAATTCGCATGTGTACGTTACCAAAGTAAATGGTCGTATATACTCAAATATCCATACAAATTTGTCATTTTATGAAAATAGCCAAAATTTTTTATCAAATCATAAAAATAGCCTTAGATATTAGAAACTACCAAAAATACCCTTACATATCATATTTCAACTATACCTTTTAGAATTTAGAAAAATTGCAAAAAAAAACTCTTAAATCTTTACATGTATATACTTTTAATTAATTTTGTTTACATGATTTTATTTGAACTAGTGTTTCACCCGTGTGATATACGAAAATTATTATCCGTAATATCGATTTCAATAAGTATTCATGAAATTTTAGTGCTTATACACAATCAACACATATAAAAGCATAAAAAAGAGTAATCTATTACAATAATTATTAGAAATATTTATTAATTTCAATAATTTTTATGAATTATTAATAACTTCATTGAAAATGTAAATTTAATAATTTTTTAATGGTATATCACATTTTATGTATAATATTATGTGCACGAATATTGATGCATGTGAAAGGTATTAGCATATTTCTTATAACGTATACATTTGCCTCTTGTATTTAACGTACCTTTTAATTTTCATTCAAAAAATCAATCACAATAATTAAAAAACAAATAGTCAAAATATTTGAATTTAACAAATAAAACTTTATTTGCAAAAATAAGTAGTCAAAATAATAATTTTGGAAATCTCATAATTATCATGATACGACAACCAAGTAAAGTTGGTTATTACGAAATTATAATGAATTACTCTATAATCTTTAAAATTTATTAAAGTTAAGAATGATTTAAAAATATTAATCATTCTATTAATATTATTAATTTAAAAAAATCAAAGCATTAACTCTTCAATATTAACTTTAGTTCAATAACTTTTTTCTATAAATTATTTATAAGAAGCACATTTTTTCAATCGACTTTTTAATAGCATATTATTTCAAAACTATTTTTCAACCACACATTTTACCTCGAAACAAAAATATAGTTGCTAAACAGAGGCTTAATTTATTAAAATATTTAATAATAATATATAATATATATTTTAGAAAATATGATTTGTAATATTAAAGATAACAAATGATTTGACCATTAATAATTAAAACACAATTTAATTATTGATGGCTATACATAGTATTTATAATATTAAGAACGAAAAATAAATAAAAAATCAATGATTAAATAATAACTTTAATACTGATAATTAAAAATATTGATTGATCTCATTCAATATTAATGTTAATAATAATTATTATTATTATTGTAACCAAAATATACAAATTACAATAACATCATATTAATTATTTACTATAATACTAAGTCATAAAAAATTTAAGAATTAAGTTCTGTCAAACTATCCTACTTTCATAAGAAATATAGATTTCCACCAGTGCGATGAACTGAAATTGTTATCCACAATATAGATAAGTATTCATAAAATTTAATGATTATACATAATTAACACAAATACAAATGATACAAAAATAATTATTTATTACAACAATTATTAAAATTTAAAAACAATATAAATAATCCAAATTATCGAAAACTTTATTGAATGATAAATGCAAATTCTGTATGTTTTTAATTGTATATCATGTTAGATGTAATATTATGAGTACAAATATTGATATTTGTTCAAGATATAAATATATTTATTATAATTTCTGCATTTGCCTTACATATTTAACATTTTCTCAATTTTCATTCAAAAATCACAATAAACTATAAATATGTGTTTAATTTTAACTCATCAAATATACAATAATTGAATAACATTGAAGATCAAGAAATTATTATATAATATAATATTTGTACAATTATATATATACATATATATAATGCAATAAATGCATTCATATTAATCCACTTTGCATTCACACTATTCCACTATTCTCCCTTTATATATAGTATAGATTTTGTTCGCTCGTAGTAGCACCCCCTCGGATTGGTATCGAGCCATATGACAAATCTAAACGATAAATATTATATAACAAAACACAAAAATAAGTACATGTACCAAGATTTATAATTATGCATACATTAACAGTACCCTATAATTATAAAATAGAAATCTTGAGAACTTTAAAAGATTTAGAAAAAGATATGAGAAGAGATATATATGATCTAATAAATTTCGATATAACGAATGAAGATTTTATCATAAACGAAATATTAGATTTAATACACAAAGGCATACTAGAAGAATTATATAAAGATTATAGATATGGATTATCATATAATAGATCCTCAATTAGCTAGATATCTAGACATAGAAACAAATGAAAAATTAGACTTAATAATAGAATAAAGAAGAAATTTAATGGATTAAATAAGAGAAGAAAGAAATATAAAAGGACGGGAAGAGCTAAGATTAAAATTATTAGAGAAAGAAGAATATTATAATAGAATTTTAAATCAATTACCTAGAATACAGATAATTTTAGAAGACAAAGAGAAAACTAAAAATGAAAAATATGATGAAATAAGAACACTAGAAGACTATCTGAAATATTATAAAATATATTACAGGAAATTAATGCTTAAGTCAGTATAAGAATTTTTTGAATATCAAATAATGAATTATAAAGAAGCAAAATATGAAACGTAACTTATTCTAGAAATTGAACATATCAAAGAAAGAAATTAATGACAGAATTTCCATAAATAAAATTTGAAAAACAAATAATAGAAAATAGAAGACTTCCAATTGTATCTTATCAAATAAAAGGAGCTAATACAACTATATTTCAACCATTAAACTTATGGGGAGAATCCAATGGATTTCTTAATATGCAATTAAATTGGATAATTGCATTTTTATGGCAAACATATAAAAACATAAATTTATAAGATAAATTAGCTATTGAAGAATTACAACAATTATTTATACAAGATACGAATATCAAAGAAAAATTGCAAAATGTTCAAAATAAACTAACAATACAATTCAAAGAATTAAAAAATATGATAGGAGAAGTTAAAAATATAAATGAAGAAATTTTAGAAGAATTCCAAAGAAATTCAGGAGAATTAATTACTCAAGATAAAATTGGAATAATTATAGAAAAATATATAAGTTAAATGAGAAAATAAGAAAGAATCATATCAATAGAAGAAAGAATAAAAAATTTAGAAATAAAAATAGATGATATTTATGACAGACAGACTATTTAAGGTACAAAAAACTCAAACTACTAAACCAAGGGTATAAGATGTCGATAAATGAATGTATTGAAGACCTAAAAATATTAATAAAATCATTAATAAGTGATGTTCAAGAAGTAAAAAATGAATTAAAAGAAGTAAGAAATGATATAAATATACTAAAACTTGATATTAGAGAATTCAAAGAAAATAATAAAAACAAAGATAAGAAAATAGACAAAAAACTCATAAAAAAAGAAATGTTTAGAATAGGAAAGAAACACTTTGAACAAGAAAGAATTATAATAGAAACAGGAAATATGGATGACGAATTTAGAAAAAACATATTATCAAAAATACTAGAAGAAGAATTAGAGTTACAAAAGTCCATAGAAAAAACATTAGGGAAACTAAAAGCTAAAGAAGAAATTGAAGAAAAATAAAATAAAATAAAATAAAGAATTAGACTTGCTTATAGAAAATTTTGACCAATTAAGCTTAGAAAATGATAATGAATACTAAGTTTTAATGAATACTGGAGGAACACCTAGCCCAGCTCCAATAGGAACTTCCAAACAAGAATTACCAGATTCAGATGAAAGCTATGTACCTTTGTATAGTAAATCAGTCCTGAGATTGATGGAAGGATGTATTATCCTGTTGTGCATATTATCACAATTGGATATGATGCTCAAAATTTCCAGATAGAAGTTGGAAAAAATATCAAACCTGTACCAAATATTACAAGATCATGGTTTAGATCTCGAAGTGTGTTGTGAATTAAGGTTCTCTACAACATTGTGAAAAACTTGTATGATAAAAAATTCAAATGCATATATCAATATAATGGATGGACCCTCCTCACTAATGGAGGAAAAGAAAAGTCAACAATTTTGAAAGAATACATCAACAAGTTTTACACTCATCAGATCTATGAAAGTTTTGGAACCTTAAAAGAGACGTACATTGTCACAAATTGCCCCGCATGCTAACAAAATCGATGGACATCTGGAACATGTTTTATTGAAGGAAGATCTAGCGTGCCAAAAGTAGACAACCCTATGTAAGGGCCATGTGAGGAAATAAATAATGGAGGGACAAGTGTGTCCTTGTGACATTACGAAAAATTTCAAATTATTGTATCCATTATGTAAGCAATGATGTAAGAGGTTGTACAGTAGTACCTCGTAAAGTTGTATAAATAGAAGCCTTCTAGCTAGGAAAAGACAGAGATCACTAGAGTACTCAACTTGTGAGAAAGCCAAAGAAATCCTCTGTCTCTGAAAAATTCTCCCAATCCTATTTAAATTATCAAAATTTCAATTGTTTTATAAAAAAGATATGAATTTCTAAGTTTCTGTCTTCTAAATCCTATTTCATAAGTACGTTTTTCGTACTTATCTTGACTTTAAATTTAGACAATTATAAGTGTTTTAGGATATTATATTACTAATTATATATTTGTTATAGGAAAAAATCGATTTTGGATGCGTTTGGAGGCAAAACGAAGAAAAGAGATTGAAATCGTTTTAAAAATGACAAAGTGGGATTAAAGTGCAAAATTTCAAAAATTAAAGAACTCAAATTGGTATAAATGGAGACACGGGCTGCAAAATTAAATACTAAAGGATCAACTTGAATTATTTGAGAAAATTGAGGGTTGAAATTAAAACCTATCTATACTTGTGATTGGGCCTTGAAAACCAATTGAAGGGAAGGACTCGGCACATATATATACATAATTGCTGAGGTTAGTTGAAGGGGGGCTGAGCTTGAGATAGATTTACATATATACATTGGAAGGTAGAAAGTTGAGGGGGATAAAGAAGTGGACGGCTGGTGGTGATACAAAAGGAATACATTGGAAAAGGGCAATTGATAGGGATTAATTGAAAGAAACATTCTACTGTGATTAAAGAGTGGAGATTTCCATTCCACACAATTAAAAGAATTGGTCGGGAATAAAGGAGCACTCAGAATTGATTTCAAGAAACTTTGCAGCAGACTTGAATTCCAGTTTTTTTTCGCATTTAATCGGATGATCTCTATCAATTCTTCTATTAATTATTCATCAATTAATATGTTAAGCTAATTTAATTTATGTATTGAATGAAGATGAAACTTTTTATTAATTTATTTTGATTCGATAATTAGTAGTGTAATAATTTTTTGTATTGTCTTGATTGATCTTGCATGCTTTATTGTTATTATTTGATTGATTGGCCACCAACTAAATATATCGTTGATTGTTGTAATCTTGAAAAAGTCACAATTGGTTTGAACATTGCATGATTAACACATGAACACTAGATGTTAGGAATAACAATATGACATGTGCAATCTCATTGATAATTGTGTAATTCAATGCGTTCTAAGCATTTGTATTCGGATTAGTAATAAATTTATTTTGTGTTTAGGATAGATTTAATTTGTTTTGAAAAAGAAAGTTAATTGCATGTGAATTATCGATTGTCAAACAACGCATGAATGATTTAAACTACAAAATTGTGGAATTGAGATAGATGGTAACAAGTTGATTCGGATTCCAATACATGCTCCTTATTCATATTTGACTCCCAAACATTTGTTTTTATTTAATTTTATTCATTGCAATTTTTTTTAGAATAGATAGACAAACAAAACCATTTTTTTTTATTTATTGTTTCAATTAATTGAATCGACGATAAACCGATAATTAGGACTAAACATTATTCCTCGTGGGAACGATACTCTCAACTTATCACAATTATTACTTGTCAACGATCCCGTGTGCTTGCGGGATTCACATCGAACAAGTTTTTGGCGCTGTTGCTGAGGAATAACGGATTTAGTATAATTATTAGTTTACCTTTAATTCAATTAAAATTTAATTTCTAGTTTTTAGTTTTCATTATTTTTATTTTGTTTTGGGTATTCAGAATTCCTCGTTTTCTCTTCATATTGGTCATTGAGTAGTATATGCTAGGTTTTAACGAGCCTGAACTATTACCAATAGATCCTGAAATAGAAAGAACCTTTAGACAACGTAGAAGAGAACAAAGAGAAAATAGGAATATGGATAACAATCAAAATCAAAACCAATTGCCACTTGCTCCTCATGAGCAAGAAGTGCAAATTCAACCCGGAGCAGTTCTCGATAATGCTCAAGCTCTGGTTGGGGATTTGGTAAATCCCGCGTCCACCCTTGTATAACAAACAATTGTTTATCCACTATTTGGGTAGTCAAATTACCACCTTAGACCTGATGTCATAAACTTATTTCAAAATCATCAAGACATCAAGTTCTTTGGAAAGGTGACTGAAAATCCGCATGAGCATATTCAAGCCTTTTTAATGCTATGCGATGTAATCAGTCACAAAGGGATGTCAGCAGACGCTTTTCGAATGCGTTTGTTTTCCCACACTTTAAAAGATAATGCAAGGGAATGGCTGCGCGCATTAACTCCCGGAAGCATTGTATCTTGGAATGACATGGTGCAAAAATTTACCATGAAATTTTTCCCTCCTTCTCGAGTTCTACAAATCAGAAACGAAGTTCACACTTTCAAACTACGAGATCTTGAGAGTTATCCTGAAGCATTGACGAGATTTGAGGACTACTTTTGAAAGTGTCCAAATTTGGACATTCCCAAAAATGCTCAGGTTTACATTTTTTATTTAGGATTGCATCCTGAATACCGCAATATGCTTGATGCTTCGGCAGAGGGATCAGTAATGAGATTAGATATTGACCGAGCACATGAACTATATGAGAGAATTGAGGAGAACCAGGCGATGTAGCCTACTGAAAGGGAAATTCCAAGAAAAGCATCTGATATCCACAATGTCGATGCAGTTACACAATTGGCTGTCCAAATGGAAGTAATTTCAAAAAAGATGGAAAATTTAGCTTGACCTGTGCACATGGTGCAACAACCCACACCAGTTTGCGAAGGATGCGGGGCAGATCATGTTACAACTAGTTGTCCTTTAGCCTCAACACATGGAATGAAATATGAGGAGGTCAGTTACGCCCAAAATTTTCAAAAAGTATCAAAATGACCCCTATTCCATTACATATAATCCAGGGTGGAGGAATCATCCTAATTTCTCTTGGTCTAACAGTCAAAGTCAGGGCCATGAAGGAAATTTTCAAACAAAACCACCATGGTTTTAACATCATCATCATCAACAACAACAACAGCCAAGGAAGCCATCATTGGAAGATATGTTTGCAAAGTACACAGCAAAGACTGAACAAGTCTTTCAAAACCAACAGGCAGCTATAAAAAATTTGGAAAACCAAATGGGACAGATGGTTGTGGCATTAACAAGCAGAAATCAAGGAACTCTACCAAGCAACACAGAGAAAAATCCTAAGGAACAGGTAATGGCAGTGTAAGCTATAAACTATGCAGTTATTGAGACACCTTCAATTACAATTGCACCACCTGTTAAAGCATATGTGCCGCCTATTCCATTTCCCCCAAAGGCTTTGAAAGCAGCCAAAGGATGAACAACTTCATGCCATTACTACAAGGAGTGGAGTTCAGTTTCCAGAGATCACTGTGAAGAAGAAAGCAACTGATGGGGATTAAGTAACTCAAATAGGCAAGGAACAAGTTCAGTCTGAAAAATCACAAAATGAAAAAGAACAGTTAGACATTAAACAAGGTAAGGAACCCATTCATGTTAATCAGCACATACCTCCAGTCCCATTTCCTCAAAGGTTGCAGAATATTAAGTTGGAAAAACAATTTAAGAAATTTTTGGATGCCCTCAGAAAGTTGTACATCAACATCCCATTCATTGATGCCATAATGCAAATGCCAAACTATGCTAAGTTTCTGAAAGAGATATTGACAAAGAAGAGGAAGTTGCCACAAGATAAAAAGTGACATTAACAGAAGAATGCAGTGCAATCCTACAGCATAAGCTTCCTCCTAAATTGAAAGATTCAAGGAGTTTTACTCTACCTTGCCCTATAGGAAATTCACACAATTTAAATGCTTTAATTGATTCTAGAGCAAGTATTAACTTAATGCCACTGTCTATTTATAAGAAATTAGGATTGGAAGATCCTAAAGCAACTTCAATAATCTTACAGTTTGCTGATAGGACACTGAAGCACTCTTACGGAGTGATTGAAGATATGCTCATCAAAGTTGGAGATCTGATCTTTCTAGCTGATTTCATCATTTTGGATATAGAGGAAGATCAGAACATCCTGGTGATCCTAGGAATACCATTCCTAGTAACAGGACGAGCTTTAATGGATTTTGAAAAGAGTGAAATAATCCTAAGAGTGGAGGAAAAACAACAAAGCTTCAGCATGAATAATGCACTCAAATGCAAAATGATTGACCTCAAAGAAGAGGAAGAATGGAAAGGTCACAAGACCAGGAAAAGAGAGAATGGATATGGTGGACTAGTTGGAAGGGATAAAAATGACAATTTGATAGTGTGAAGGCTGAAGAATGAACAAGAGAATGTCTGCATGTGCAAAAAGTGCAGAGCTGAAAACTCTCTTTTCAAGCTACCATGAATAGCCAAAACATCAAAGTCAAGCTAATGACTATAAATAAGCGCTTGTTGGGAGGCAACCCAATTTTCTTCTCTTTTATTTATTCAGCTTTATATGCATTAGTTTGATTTATTTGTTTGATTTATTTATTTATTTTTACATCTTCATCCAATAACACTTCTGATGCCTGAATTTCATTTCTGCTTTGATAGGACCGATTCTGCAACAAGAAGATGATCAAGAAACGTTAAGAATGCATATCTCCACTTCTACATTCAGATTGACTAGGGAAGTCCTTAAACAGTTCCATTTTCCCCCAGTTATATTTTTATGTGCTTATCTGATACATTGAGGACGATGTATATTTTAAGTTTGGAGGTGGATAATCCCTTTTTCTACCAAAATTTTCATTTTTATTCAGTATGCATTCATAAAAAAAAAAGAAAAGAAAAAAAGAAAGAAAATTTGAAAAAATTGTTGGCATGTATATTTCCTAGGATATAATATGGATCAAATTTTGCTTTGGCTTGAATTTTGAAAAACATGAAAACATGAATTTTATGAACTAGTTATTACTTGCTAGATTTCTTCTTCATGCGCACATAGCCATTGTTGAATTATTACTTATGTAGGGATTTGTTTAACACTTGTGGGGCAAATTTATGCAATTTGAACTTAAGAATGACTTGTAGATCCCTAAACTTAGATGATTAGACATCCCAACCTTTAAAACTTAGAAACTAAACTCGCTCAAGAGCAATTTGGGGGTGGAAGGAAATGGTGAAGGTAGGTTTGAACTTTTAAGGGTCTGTAGTTCCTGAAATGTGTCATTGGTCGAAAAGGTCTTGGTCAACAGGTATAAATCATTGCCAATATAAAAACAGAAATATGCTGAAGGTCTTATTCTACTCTTCAAATGCCTTTTTGACTCGAGTAATTAAGTCCGAGGGGTCTTTCAAACCTAATGCCCTAAAGTCGTCTAGCTTGGGAGTCACTGACCTAAAGCTCGCTACAGGGGTCAATTAGAAAGGAAGTACGGATAGTGGACTTACACATAAGACAATGCAACATCTTTAACTTTTCTGTTTAAGTCTTTATGACTCGAGTAATTAAGTCTAAGGGGTCTTTCAAACCTGGTTCCCTAAAGTCGTCTGGCTTGGGAGTTATCGACCTAAAGCTCGCTACAGTGGTCATATAGAAAGCAAGTAGAAAAAGTTATGCACAAAAATGGTAAACGACATGGATATAGAAAGAAAAAGTCGTCCAAAAAAATAAAAATTAAAAATTAAAATTGGTATAAGCTTGTTGATTGAGACTTTGATACTAAAGGCATGGATTAGGGAACCGCTTTGTAGCGACCAATAATTTTTACGCGATTAATAATTATTTTAATAGAAAATCGTGTCGCTACTATTTCACCCATTTTTATTAAGTTAACGCCACGACGTATTCGTATAGCCAAGTCAAGAAATAATCGAGATCGTTCGATTTTAAATTAAATTTCGAATTTCTAAAAATATCTCCATTCTCTTGATTTAAAGTATATTAAGTCTAAGTACTTAATTCAATGTTATCCCAATATTTATTTGTACAAAAATTACTTTTATTATTTAAATTAAGAAAATATATGCAAGCATGAGAGGTTCCATTATATGTAATCATGAAGAGCATAATATTTGTATAAATATGGAAAAGTATATGAATGATTTATATACTCCATTATATATAATCATGAAGAGCATAATATTTGTATAAATATGGAAAAGTATATGAATGATTGATAAGACTCCATTATATGTAATCATGAAGAGCATAATATTTGTATAAATATGGAAAAGTATATGAATGATTTATATACTCCATTATATATAATCATGAAGAGCATAATATTTGTATAAATATGGAAAAGTATATGAATGATTTATATACTCCATTATATATAATCATGAAGAGCATAATATTTGTATAAATATGGAAAAGTATATGAATGATTTATATACTCCATTATATATAATCATGAAGAACATAATATTTGTATAAATATGGAAAAGTATATGAATGATTGATAAGACTCCATTATATATAATCATGAAGAGCATATTATTTGTATAAATATGGAAAAGTATATGAATGGTGCTTTACTTTAAGAAAAGGATGTGTTAAAATTAATAGAATTGAATGATTATGTTTACAATATGCCAACTTTATACATCTATTTAAACCCATCTCTTTTACACACAACTCTACACATATACACTTATTTCCAATCTCTTGACAAAATCCACAAGTAAGAGAAATTCAAGGTGGTCAAGAAAGTTTTGGTCCATTTACTACTACACTTCATTTTAATCTTTTAAAAGGTAAGTATATTTTATGTTTTTATGAAAAGTAAGTATGTTTTTATGAAAGGTAAATACACCTTATGTTTTTATGAAAAGTAAGTATGTTTTTATGAAAGGTAAATACACCTTATGTTTTTATGAAAAGTAAGTATGTTTTTATGACAAGTAAGTATATTTTATGTTTTTATGAAAAGTAAGTATGTTTTTATGAAAGGTAAATACACCTTATGTTTTTATGAAAAGTAAGTATGTTTTTATGACAAGTAAGTATATCTTATGTTTTTATGAAAAGTAAGTATGTTTTTATGAAAGGTAAATACACCTTATGTTTTTATGAAAAGTAAGTATGTTTTTATGACAAGTAAGTATATCTTATGTTTTTATGAAAATGTTTGGATCATTGCTATGAAATCAATCTCACAAGATTGTTATGGGTTCCATATGATATGTTTATGATTATGCTAAGGGGACCGGAGTTTAGTAGCGCTACACATAAGAATTCTTGCCATTTAAGTTCGGTAAAATTCTTGTGTCTCCCTATGTTTATGAGTATTTCGATCCTATCCTATGTTATGATGAAAATGATCCATATGCTTTCAAAAGAAAATTTATGCTTGGTATACTTACTGGGATTTTATAAATCTCACTCCACGATATTTACCATTTTCAGATAATTGAAGGTTCGAGGCGATCAACATGGAAGTGGCAAAAGTGGTTAAGATTGATGAGATAATTATGTTGAACTTTATGTAAGAAAATTATGTTCTATTTTTATTCACAAATAAAATTATGGGATTCTAATTATTCTTTTGAATAATTTTACATTACTATTTAAGTCTCGATAATATGATATGAGTCACTTTTAGTGGCACTCGAATGGTCGAGAATTCGGGTCGTCACAGTTGGTATCAGAGAAAAGAGTTTTAAAAACGATTCTGTAGATTTTTGAAATTTTATTTCTTTAAAAAAAAAAAAAAAAAAAAATTCACTATTCACGTGAACAGTAAAACGACGTGCTATTCATGATGAACAGTGAACGAAATCACTATTCATTATAAAAAAAAAAAGTTGAATTTTCACATGTCAAATATGGTTATGATTTTGAAAAGCATGATGAAATTTGATGTGCGAATTTCAAGGACAAAATTCATTTTAAGCAAGGGAGTTTGTAATGTCCTGAAAATTTTATGGAATATAATTAGTTAGTGATATGATGTTTATATTGATGTCTTTGATAAATTTCTAGAAGTTCGGGGACTAAAGGAAAAATAAGATTTGACGATAAATTTTATTTGGGTTAAGTTATTAATTATTGATGGGGAGATAATTACTATATCGATATTGGATTTGTTTTGAAGACTGTGATTAATTAGGAATTATGATTCAAGAAAATGTTGATTTGGATACAACCACATTAAATTATTGTTGATTAAAGGAAAATAAGATTATATGAAATATTTTAACTCATCACTCTACTATGTCACTCTCCACGTATTGACTCCTCGAACCAGGTATGTTATATGCTTTGCAAGTCATTTACGATTTTATTAAGACATGTTAAGTATGAAATCTTCATATGTTATGAATCTTTATGTGTTACACATAATATACATGTCAAGTATGATATAAATTGATAGAAGACTCAATTTTTTTATTCTTTTCAATGTAGAATCATGAGACAGAGAGGATATTTATATGAATTTTGGTGCATATTAAGCTTAGTAAGATTGACTCAATTAGAAATTAAGTTGGGTTGTAACTTTTGCCCAAAATATATGGAATAATATATTAAACAAACAAAATTGATAATGAATTCGTACAATAATTTATCCCTTTATCACTACCTTTGTGTAAAAACAAGGGAAAAACTGTGGATGGTTATTAGTACTTCCTCTTCAAGTTTCAATTTTCGGTTCAATAATTTATCCCTTTATCACTACCTTTGCTTAAAAGCAAGGAAAAACTGTGGATGATTATTGGTACCACTCTTCAAGTTTCAATTCTGAAAAAAAAAAAAAAATTCAGAAAGAAAAGAAAGAAAGAGAACGGGTGTTGAGCATAATGAGAATAATATGACTTAAGAATGATTTTCAAAATAATTGTTGTCCTCGAGTTTAGAAATGATAAACCTTAAATAGACTTTGCATAATTGATTTTAGACATGGCATTAAGTATGAGAAGTCAACAGAAATGATTAGAAATATGTTCAGATTATCTATCATTTAGATTTAATGAGAAATAGCGAGCCAATTTTATGAATTTTTATGAGATGTTAAGATTATAAGTGATATGATTTTAATGAGACTTTTATGAGAAGCATTATGAAGTTAGAGATTTAAAGATTTGGTTATTGGGAATTAAGTAATGGATATTATGTTGAGTAAGTGAATTATGCCTCTATATTGAAGAGAAATTTATTATGAACTTTGGCCTTGTGATTAAATTTTGGGAATATGATTTATGACTTATAAATATAAGTATGAGTAATCTTTTGAGCCAATTAAGGTATTGAAGGAAGTGATATTGTGATATTGACGACTATGATTTGAAATTTCTATGTTGAGGAATTATGAATTGATTTTCTGGAATATTTTTTTATGATATTGAAGTTTGATGAAATTGTGGTCAATTTTTAGATCGTTGTGATCAAATGTGGAATTATTTATTATTGTGAGTTATGAAGTATGCTTACGGTTTGAATAAGTCCAAATTTCAAAGGAAACTCTGCTTAGAATTTTATCGTTTGGAATTAAGAGCATAGTATGGTATGCAATCACTAAGAGAATTGAGGTTAGACATGCAAATTCATTTACATCACAAACGAGATTTAGTAGATGATAACAGAGATATTTATTATTTTCTCGTAAGGAGAACACACAAGAGTCACATTGGAAAGAAATACATGAAACACGCAAAATCAAAAGAAAGCAACATGGGAAATTCCTCAAATTGAGAGATGTGTTTCCGGAGTAGCCGTATCCTACCACCTCTGACCTTTTGAGGAAATAAAGAAACCTTCAAAGAGGTGTGTTTCGAGAGTAAGAATACTCCGTAATCTACCACCTGGAACCTTTGAGGTACACACAAGATTTAAACATTAAGGAAAATCCTAGGAAATTAGAGGGGTGTCTCGAGAGTAAGAATACTCCGTACTCTACCCCCATCTATTCTGAGATTCATAAAGTTAAGTTTACATTAACCGGACTCCATTTTCGCTTGATTCCCCTTCCTTGCGACCAATCTATCTTAACCCCTGCTGGATCTTGTATTGAGATATATGACTGCAGCTTATCCAGTAGTTCATCAATAGTAGGAGCAGAAATAAGGAGCCTTCTGGAAAATGGAGAGATGAATCCCTGTTCCACAGCATAATCAAGAAAGGTTAACAAGCCATCAAAGAAATTGTTAACATTCAGAAGCCCAATAGGCTTAGTATGGAGATCTAGTTGAGCCCACGAGGTAATGTTAAAGATTTCTTCTAAGGTACCAAAACCTCCGGGCAGGGCTATAAAGGCATCATACAAGTTATGCGTTCATGGATGGATAAGGTTTGAACTTCATGCCCTCGTGTTTTTCCTGCAACATCTACCAAAGGGACAGGTATGACACCGATTACTTTTGATTTCTCTGCAAGAGCAGATTGGGAAACACAACCCATTAGACCACTGCTACCACCCCCATATACAAGAGTGATACCTTTTTCCCCCAGTTTCTTTCCAAGATCTACGGCCGCTTCTAGATAACTGAAGCCTTTCCCCACTTTTGATCCACAAAATACACAAATAGTTTTGATCTGTCGAAGTTTTGGTGCTTCCATCTTTGATAGTATAGAAGAGAAAACTTACGAAGAAGATGTGATTTTGGGATGCCTGAACTATGAAATATGTTTGACTATTTAAAGCCGGAAAAATTTACTGTTTTTGATTGATTATGAAAAAGTAAAGATTTATTTTTGACAAAATCGGCCAACTTTTGACTGTTTTACCAAAGATATCACCTTTCGGTGATTTATTTCCAGCTTTATCAAAACTCGAGAAAGGAAAATATATTTTATTTCCAAAACGCGTGAAAGAAAACAGCAAAATATTTTAAATGTGTATCAAGAGATTTACCTTATATCATTGTTGAACTGCCAGAAGCCTCATTTTGTAAAACAGACTGGCAAACAGGATCTTTTGCTATTATATTTTGGAGACTATAACGATTTTTGTCCTCGTTAAACTGAGCGTATAAGGAGAGAAGTTCACGTTGCACATAACCACTTGGGTGCGTCTCAAGAGTCAGTCGAATATCATCCAAAGACTCCTTACTCAGTCCACCCTTTATGAATTTGATTTTATCATCCCGATTAGTAGAAGAATATCCTACTGTTTTGCAACGAGTATCACAGTTCCAACGAGCACATTTGTAGCAACCATTCAGCCTTTTTGCTCTTCGTTTCTTTGCGAAGGTGCTTTTGCCTAAACCAGGCATGTGCTTTGGAAATGTCATAGGTAATTCACCAGATAGTCGAACCTTTGCTTCGATCAACCAGCGAACATCTTCTGAAACACCATGAGCCATCAGCAACCTCAATCTTTCGAGTCTTATTCGATAGATTTTCCTCAGATCATTCATTGGAAGACTGGAATAATACTTGCGAATGTTTGTAAGAATGATATCCATGTTTTTGATGGATCTAACCTCTTCCCAGCATGAACTATTTAAAAGCATTAAGGATCGGAGGGAATCCGCGTGATATTGATTCCAGCAAGAAAGCGCGGAATAGAATAATGGAAAAGAGGGAACAAGAGTTTATGCGCCGTTTACTTTCTTGATAAAAGGAAGATTTGATGATGACGGGATTTGAGATATGGAATATTTTCTTGGATTTTGGGTACTGATATTTTGATATAATAATCAAGGTATAGAAATAATACGGGGATACGTGAAAGTGAAATAAGGACTGTATTGAATCAGGATTAATAAGTTTGTGCAAGTGAAAGGAATACCTTACGGGAAATGTTATGATATTTGAGTTAAGAATTTTAATTATTTGGGAGATATTTGTTTATTGAATTTTGCAGAAATTTTGGGTTACAAATATTGGAAAGATAAACTGATGATTATGTTGATATGTGAATAACATGTTTGGGTATATTACATAGAGAATATTCAGGTAATCGTTTTAATTATTTTGGGATATTTGGTGATAAGAAGAAATGACAAATTATTATGGTATGATATGTTAGTAAAGATTTATTGAAATTTTAGAGATATTAATACGAATATTTGAGGTCACATGATACGATGATAAATGACAAGTTACATGAATACTACAAGATATGATGAAATATCACATACGATTGGGAATTTTCATTTTGATTCAGAAGAATTTATGAGTAGACATATGTCTATTATTGATAGAAAAGTCAATGTCTTAAGAAAACAAATTGATGCATTTAGTCAAAGTCCAGTGGGTTAAATATGGTTGGGTTAAATATGGTAGCGATGATGCTACATAAGAAGAAGAAGAAGAGATTCTGATTAAGTGTTCAGAAATCATAAGATCAAGTAAGATTAATTTCGAGGACGAAATTATTTTAAGGGGATAAGTTTGTAGCGACCAATAATTTTTACGCGATTAATAATTATTTTAATAGAAAATCGTGTCGCTACTATTTCACCCATTTTTATTAAGTTAACGCCACGACGTATTCGTATAGCCAAGTCAAGAAATAATCGAGATCGTTCGATTTTAAATTAAATTTCGAATTTCTAAAAATATCTCCATTCTCTTGATTTAAAGTATATTAAGTCTAAGTACTTAATTCAATGTTATCCCAATATTTATTTGTACAAAAATTACTTTTATTATTTAAATTAAGAAAATATATGCAAGCATGAGAGGTTCCATTATATGTAATCATGAAGAGCATAATATTTGTATAAATATGGAAAAGTATATGAATGATTTATATACTCCATTATATATAATCATGAAGAGCATAATATTTGTATAAATATGGAAAAGTATATGAATGATTGATAAGACTCCATTATATGTAATCATGAAGAGCATAATATTTGTATAAATATGGAAAAGTATATGAATGATTTATATACTCCATTATATATAATCATGAAGAGCATAATATTTGTATAAATATGGAAAAGTATATGAATGATTTATATACTCCATTATATATAATCATGAAGAGCATAATATTTGTATAAATATGGAAAAGTATATGAATGATTTATATACTCCATTATATATAATCATGAAGAACATAATATTTGTATAAATATGGAAAAGTATATGAATGATTGATAAGACTCCATTATATATAATCATGAAGAGCATATTATTTGTATAAATATGGAAAAGTATATGAATGGTGCTTTACTTTAAGAAAAGGATGTGTTAAAATTAATAGAATTGAATGATTATGTTTACAATATGCCAACTTTATACATCTATTTAAACCCATCTCTTTTACACACAACTCTACACATATACACTTATTTCCAATCTCTTGACAAAATCCACAAGTAAGAGAAATTCAAGGTGGTCAAGAAAGTTTTGGTCCATTTACTACTACACTTCATTTTAATCTTTTAAAAGGTAAGTATATTTTATGTTTTTATGAAAAGTAAGTATGTTTTTATGAAAGGTAAATACACCTTATGTTTTTATGAAAAGTAAGTATGTTTTTATGAAAGGTAAATACACCTTATGTTTTTATGAAAAGTAAGTATGTTTTTATGACAAGTAAGTATATTTTATGTTTTTATGAAAAGTAAGTATGTTTTTATGAAAGGTAAATACACCTTATGTTTTTATGAAAAGTAAGTATGTTTTTATGACAAGTAAGTATATCTTATGTTTTTATGAAAAGTAAGTATGTTTTTATGAAAGGTAAATACACCTTATGTTTTTATGAAAAGTAAGTATGTTTTTATGACAAGTAAGTATATCTTATGTTTTTATGAAAATGTTTGGATCATTGCTATGAAATCAATCTCACAAGATTGTTATGGGTTCCATATGATATGTTTATGATTATGCTAAGGGGACCGGAGTTTAGTAGCGCTACACATAAGAATTCTTGCCATTTAAGTTCGGTAAAATTCTTGTGTCTCCCTATGTTTATGAGTATTTCGATCCTATCCTATGTTATGATGAAAATGATCCATATGCTTTCAAAAGAAAATTTATGCTTGGTATACTTACTGGGATTTTATAAATCTCACTCCACGATATTTACCATTTTCAGATAATTGAAGGTTCGAGGCGATCAACATGGAAGTGGCAAAAGTGGTTAAGATTGATGAGATAATTATGTTGAACTTTATGTAAGAAAATTATGTTCTATTTTTATTCACAAATAAAATTATGGGATTCTAATTATTCTTTTGAATAATTTTACATTACTATTTAAGTCTCGATAATATGATATGAGTCACTTTTAGTGGCACTCGAATGGTCGAGAATTCGGGTCGTCACACGCTTACCATTGATTGTTTGGGTAGACTTAGTTAATTCTGACCACCTAGTGTGGAAAAATGCAAATTTTTGATGTTTAGAAACCACCTGAATAGAAGGAACCTTGGGATTCGAGAGAAAAGCAGTAAGTTGTAATCATCCATGAGCGATGCAAGGAAAATCATTAGATTCATTAAGGTGACCACATATGATTTGGGCTTGATTATTCATAATAAGCGACACTATTTCCTATAAGAAGATATATTATTAAGAAAACTTACTACACTTTTTCCCAAATATTTTCCAAAAGAATGTTATACAGTGAAGGCATGGATTCAGGTGAAACTAATTACCTATGAAGGCAGGAGGCCGTTGAAGGGAATGATAGCAAGAACATGTGAGCCTGAAGGTTACTAACATCAGAAGGAAGATAAAAAGGTACAAAGAACATGAAAAGATGTTAGTATTCTTAATATACCTGTCTTTATGGAATTAGGAGGAAGAAGAACTATTAAAATAAGTTATTATGGGAGAATTTAGAATTATTAAGTTTAATTATCAAAACAGTCCTTATAAGGATGAATATCATAGCATAATTGAACCTTTATTCAAGCATAAACAATTTACTAGACCCAATAATGAAATAAAAAAGTTATATCATGTTTTATGCCATGTCTTGTAGCTATTTTTCCAAAATTAAAGGAATTATTGGGATTAGAAATTACAAAATCAATTATTTACTTTTGGCTTGATAGTGATAATATTGAAATAAATAATGAATTATATTTAGGATATGTGTTTAGTAGCGATAATGATTACGATCCCATAATAGATTATGATAGTGATGGAAGAGACGAATCTTTATTTACCAGTTTTTGAAAGTTCTGGTATTATGAATGAAGAAAATTACATCATGAGAAAATCCAGATATAAGATAGGTCCATATAAAGTTAAAAAGAATATTAAAAATAAAAGAGGAATTGAATATGAAAATGAAATTGATAAAATAGGATACTAAGATCAACTTTATACATCACAAGAGATATCAAAAAGTTTTAAAGAAAATTTAATAGAAAATTTTGCTAGAGGTACTATAAGATATATAGTAATACAAGATATCCAAGATATAATTGATAAACTAGAAAAAAGAAAGAAGAACATTTCAAAATATAATATACTATTTGAACCTAGCTTGGATATCATGCCTGATATAGATATTATCAATTCTCAATCACTAATAGAATTTGAAAAGTTACTTGAAACTTTATAAATTATTTACAACTCCTTTATACCATGCCTGGATATACAACTAAAGGACTAGATAATTTGTTAGAAAGAATAATGAAAAAAATAAATAAAATTACATCTCAATTAGTGGATATAGATGAATCATCTGAAGAATATTATATATTTTCAGAAAATTGTAATCAATACATTATAGACTATTCTAATGTATCACAACAAAGAATGAATTTATATAATAAAATCATGACCAATGATAATACAATCTTAATATAATGCTAGGATATACAATCAAAAGATTAGATAACTTGTTGGACAAATTGAAAGAAAAAAGGAAAGATATTAAACATCAAATAGAAAGTGAAAATATATCTTCTGAAAAATATAATAGGCTTTTAGAAAAATTTGAACAATATATAGCAGATTATTGTATTTTGTTAGACCAAAGAATGGATTTATATGCGAAAAGTTTGTATAACAATTTATCAACTTGAATTTATGGACACTTCACAAGTATCAACTTCTAATATTAATGATCATAGACTTTAGTGAACAACGAAATTTCATTTTTATTAGCTATTGCTGAAAATCTAAAAATATATATATTCTATTGGACAATCTAAACTGAAAAATATATATGAAGATATTGACTGTGCTTGCTTAAATAGAATAGAATTTGATTCTGTTGAAACTGCTAAAAATATAAATACAGTTCATAGAATTATAAAAGAATACAAAAATATAGAAGAAAAAGTTTCAGAAGGAATAACATTAGGATATATAACTAATAAAGATCATCCCAAATCTTTTGAGAAATTATTATAATATAGAACATTTTTAGAAGAACTTAAAAGGTTAAAAAATATGAATATAATAAGAAGTACTGAATTAAATTAATCTAACTAAGTTAATGATATATCTTGCAAAGAAAATAGTTCATTTTATTAAGGGTAAAATAGACAATATATGAAGAAAGGCCATTCCTATAAACTAAATATTTGACATAGCCAATTCAATAAATTCCCCAAGTAAATATGTTAATAAATGCATTCCTGATTTCCAAATTCTCCCGTCCTAAGGTTATTCTATTATATCAGTAGTAATTACTAATTACTCTGATATTTAATTATCACAAAGTAATAGTTTTTGAATTAAAATGATCTTCTCTGATAAAGTTTTATGAGATTTAAGTTGATGAGTAGATTTCAAAGTCGAAAAAAATTAAAATAAATAAATAAAATTCCAATGAAATATATGATTAAATGGAGTTTGATCAACTTATAATCTAAAATAAAACAAGAGGAGCCATATCTTGACAATATAGTATTCTACTAAAAAGGCCGTAAAAGAAAAAGTATGTAGCCCTCATCTAGTGGAGATAAAATAAAATTATTAATAAATTTTGATAAAAATTTATTGAATTTGTCATAGAAAAACTATGAATGCTATGAAGTAAGTGGTTAAAATTAATTGTTTCAATACTATGTTATAATATTTAAGAAAATTCTCATTGTAAATGTTTAGGACACAAAGTGTACACCATAAGCAAACCTCAGGCCTAATCTGTTGTTCAAATCTGACACACTATGTTGCACGAATCGGACACATAGTGTGTCCGATTCGAGGGACATATCATTGTTCATGCGGGCCTAGCATACTCCAAGTATATAAGGGCACAATTGTTAAAAGTCTACTCGTAGTCAAAGTGAAAAGAAACTTCATAAATATATATTAACCTTGTTATTAGTGTATATACTTTATTCATGGTTTCATGCGTAACGCAAGTGTTCGATTAATAATTTTTGACTATAAATAAATTTATTATATACAAATTAGTATTAGTACTATGGAACCACATGTCCATCTTCTATCCAGATATTATACAACTGTACAAGTCATTTTACAAATGGATTAGACCACAGAATAAGAAATTAACAACCACAAACCTAACCAAATAAAAAATTATCAAAATAATTACAAGTTGTTGCACCTAAATAAATAAACTAACATAAGTAAAACAACTCATTTATCAAACTCATTAACCACTCCATAAAACATAAGACTTTTAGTATTTTTCTCTCTCTCACCCTCTCTCTCTAGAGAGCCACACAGTCCTCCATCGATGAAGTACAAGGAAAGTAGCAGAAAAATATGTAACAACTCACCATTTATCATCCTATTCATCATATTATTATTGATTTCTGGAACTTTTATATTCACCAAAGAAATAAATTCTATTGCTAAAATTACCCTACAATTTCCTGATTTTCAACTTTTTCAAGAAACTGAAAAATCCCCATCTGAAAATAGCATAAACCAGACAGTATTATTTCATGAAGAAGAAGCACAGATATATGGAACCAAATCAGGGCTTGATGAAAAGATTGAATTGCCATCAGACAGCTGTGATTTGTCTAAAGGAAAATGGGTTTTTGATAATCTCACACGCCCTTTATATAAAGAAGAAGAATGTGGGTTTCTTACATCACAGTTGACTTGTATCAGAAATGGAAGGCCAGATACAATGTACCAGAACTGGAGATGGCAGCCCAAAGACTGTTCTTTGCCCAAGTAAGTGTGTATGTATAACAAACTATTTTGAAATTTCTTCATTTTTAATGAAATTCTTATTCATCCTTAAAAACCTATTCAAATTAACGAAATTCATCGGAACTTATAATCTTTTGAAAATTCATTAAAATCTCAGCTTAAAAGATTTATTTCTAACCGTTATAAACGATCTTGTATTGGTTTTGATGAGATTCAAGGCGAGATTGTTGCTCGAAAAACTGAGGGGGAAGAAGCTCATGTTCGTCGGGGATTCAGTAAACCGAAATCAATGGGAATCAATGGTTTGCCTACTTCAATCAGCCATTCCTCCGGGGAAGAAGAACTGGAAAATGGGAGCCCCATTATCTGTTTTCACTATTCAGGTCTCTCTAGAACTTCTTCTCACATGTATCTCGATTAATTTAACATATGCATATTTGTTACCCAAAAAGATAGTTATATAGTTATTTTCACACGAATTAAGAAAAGGTAATTAGAGCATCTCCAGTAGACTCTTTAAACTCAAAATCCTCTTTAATTTAAAGAGTAAGGTCTTAAAATAATACTCCAGCAGCTTCTTTAAATTAACTTTTAAATTTAGAGAATGAGTTTGACTCTCCAAATTTGGAGAACCAAACTCACTCTCTATTATTAAATACATTGGAATATTTCACTTTTCAATACCCTCCCTCTTTCTTTATTAAATATCATGCACAATTATTAACCATATTTTCAACTACCCTTGTATCCACCGTTCACGCTATATTCATATGTGTGTATATTTGTTCTCTGTGTTTGCAATTTTTCTTCAACATGATTTTTTTATTTGGAAACCAGCAACGTGAATTTTGTAATTGATAGGGGATGAAAATCAGTACAATAGCTCAAATGAGAAAACTTGACAGGGAAGATGTTTATTTAGAGTTAGAGGAATAATAAAATTTGAGGGAAAAAAATTAATGCTCTTTGAAAAAAGAAAAATATAGAAGAAAAAATAAAGAGGCTATTGGAGTAACTTAAAAAAAAATAACTCTCTAAATTTATAGATTCTCTTTAAAGTATGAAAAATGCTCTCTAAATATAAAGAATTTGCTGGATATGCTCTTAGTATAGTTAGAGTATTAAGTTTTACTAATGTTTTCCATTTATTCCATTTATTCTTTATTTATTGTTTTAAGTAAACTCACTTATTTCTTCATAAAAATTTAAAAATACAATAGTTAAGTAGTTGGTGTGTATTGTATCAAGATACATTAAATAAGGGTATATGTGGAAATGAAATATTTAATACATGCTCAATATTGAAATATGACTATCTTTTTAAGACAGACAAAAATAGTATATAGGACTATCTTTTTGGGACGGAAGGAGAATTTTTTTAAGAATCATGTGGCTAGAAAAAAAATTACGCATGTCGGTGGGATCAAACTCTGGGGAGAGGACTCGATTCCTTTTTTGGATTTGGTGGACACCACCTAAAGGTAATGCCACAGCTAAAGGGTCATTTTGGTCTTGTGCTCTCAACTTATCCGTATTATCCGTTTTCTTTTTCGTAGGATTAACTATTATGAATCTTATCATAGAGTATAAGATTTATGCAATTTTATTGAGTCATGTAATAAGTGAATATATAATTTTCTTGGTTTAAATAAAATTTTTAAATTGAATACATAACCCCACTATTCTTTTAACAAATTTCTCTTTTTGGTTCAAGTAATAATTAATATAGGTGGTCTTATCACTTAGGTGTGTTAGATAACATTCGATGGAAATTATTTTTCTTGTCTTCTGTTTGATTGAAATATTTGTTATGGAAAAGACTTTCTATATACAAGTATATAATGCACACTTCGAACAAATTTTGTGGAAAATCTGTTTCTCGAATTTGGTGTGAAGATTTACATGAAATTAAAAAATATTTTCTTTTCCAATTTCATGTTACATGAAACATAGCTTTATGTTATATATTTATGAAAGTTTTGTTTTTTCCTTTTTCTAACTAATTCCAATGTGGTAGCATTGATTTCAAGAATTCAAGGCATGTGCTGCACATTTATTAAAGCAAATATTATATTTTTGAAATCTAAATTGTTAGTAATTTTATATTAGTCACGTGCTCCATGGAACCATTAAAATTTGAAGTCCTGCTTCAATTTTCATCACACTAGAACATGGAAAGATGGAGAATCTTTGAATGGAAAAGCAATGTTTTGAAAAACAGGCTGCCTTCTCTTTATATTTCAGTTTTCTATTTTTATTTACGAAAATCTTTTCCATTTTCTATTTTTAGTGTTGTTTTCAAAATTGCTGAAACAGCGTTTGATTTGTTATTTCTGAAAATTGCTTTCGAAAATGAAAAATTGAAAAACATATTCTGTTTAAAATTCTTCAGAAAACTTTTTTGTATACTTGTAATTATATTGCTTGCGAATAAATTTATAAAATATTGATATTTTGTGGATTGAGACAACCTTCTTGATCACAGAAAATGATATTTTGTTTAGCTATTATGAGTTTCAATTTTCCAAATCCATTCTTTATTTTAAAAATGTAAAACAAAGAGTTTTTAAAATTTATTATTATATACTCTCTTTAAAATAAAATAAAAAATATTTTGTATTTCAAGGGTTTTTGAACGAGGAAAACTATTCTTATTTAGCTAACTTTAAGAGTTTTCTGAAAACAAATTTTAGCTATAAATAATACTAGAAATAAATTTTAGCTAAAAATAATACAAAAAATTATAATTTGTAAATAATATTAGAAATATTTTTTTTTTTGGGAGTTACTAGAAATAAATAATATTAGAAATGATAATTTGTAAAAGGGAAAAAAAAGTGGTGTTGGTTGAGGTTAAAAAAAAAAAAAAAAAGTGAAAACACGCATTTTTCGCATTTTCGAATCTGTAAAAAAAAAGCGGATAACATCAAAATTGCGTTTTTTGTTTTCTTTACAAAATTTGTTTTCCGTTTTCGTTTTCATTTTCATTGCCACTAGAATGATCACCGATGTCAAGCATCCGCAGTGCTATATCACATTATTATGCCTTCAATTCATTTACTGGTATAAATTGATAAGGATGAGACATATGAGTCCAACAAAGTTGGGAGTTCTCAACCATCTAACCAACTGCATTCTATGAACAGCCAACTTCATCGTCAACCTTAGATTGTTAATTATGATTATTATTATCACCTTGTAATATTCTATATTTTTAATTCAAAGAGTTAGCTGCTGTCATATGTAGTATATATCGTACCAGATTCATGTAGACGATATGGAATGAAAAATATCTTCTCTGAATATATTGTGCTTTATCATGGTATTAGAGCAAAATACTCTCTCACGAGATCAAAATCCTGAAAGTCCACCATTTATCTTCATATTCTGTCAGCCATTTCTTTTTTTCATCTGTATCACTATCATCTGTTAAACCTTTTTTATTATTCTGCCACCTTTCCACGATGGGTGATTCTAGCAACACAGCCACTGTTACACAAACGATTGACACAATCCCGAGTCATCTCATTCAAATTAATGCTAATACACAAATCCCCCTCAAACTCACCTTATCCAATTATTTTTCTTGGAAAACTCAATTCACTTCCCTTCTTTATGGTCATGGTCTCATTGGCTTTATAGATGGTACATCTAACACTCCACCGGAGACACTTTAACAAAATAATGACACAACATCCAATTCTACACCAAATTCGGCCTCTATCGTCTGGAAAAGGCTGGATTAATTGATTCTCTATTTCATTCTTGCCTCTTGAACTGAGTCAATCATTCCGCTAGTGTCACTCTCCACCACTAGTGCAGCAGCATGGTCTCGCCTCCATCGCATCTTTGCCAAAAGATCACAATCCCACATTATTCATCTGAAAGATAAACTCTCGCAAATGTCTTGGGGTATGCAATCCGTTGCTAATTTTCTCTTAAAAATAAAAACACTAGCTGATGAACTAAGTACTCTTGGTGCCCCACCCACTAACGAGGATCTCTTAATTTACTGCACCAGAGGCTTGGGCCCGGCATTTAAGGAACTCATTGTTTCCCTTTGAACCCGTGATACTGCTGTTAGAATTGTATGATAAGTTTATAGATCATGAACTCTTCCTCCATGATGCCAATGTTGGGAATTAGGACGCAACTAATCCCGCCCAGGATCGATGTGACACAAATAAATTGGACTGAGAAAATATAAATACGCAAAAATAAAATGCAAATACGAAACACAAAGATTTACGTGGTTCAGCAATTTGCCTACGTCCACGGACCCACACCAATATATTTCACTAACTCGAAAATGAGGAGTACAAAATACAACACTGTATTTTTATCTGCCTATGCAAAGGCTATTCTCTCCAACTCACTTTTCTCACTATTTTGTGAAATGCCTCTCTTGTGTTGCTCTCTACAAACACTCTTTGTTGTGGTGTGTTTTAAGTTGCAAATGAGAGCCTCTATTTATAGGCAAGAATTAGGATGAATTGGGAATAAAATTCTTTCACCTAACTCCTCCACCTACTAGTCTCCACCTAATTCTTTCACCTAACTCATCCACCTACTAGTCTCCACTTACCAACAATCTCCCACTTGGAGACTAATGTGGCTTCACCTGAGACACCTCCTCCTTGCAACTCCTTGTGAAATATGGTGTGAGTCATTTCCTTTGTCTTCACTTCAGAAGACCAATTGAAGCTGAGCACAGCTCCAATTTTTCCTTTGTTACTGTCTTGGTCATCATGTCGGCTGGGTTCTTACTACCCTGGATCTTCTCTAGTGTTAATACTCCATCCTCCAAAAGAGACCTGATGAAATGATAACGGAGTCCAATGTGCTTGGTTCTAGAATGAAATGCTGAATTCTTTGCCAGATGTATCGCACTCTGACTATCACTGTGCAAAACATTCTTCTCCTGACTGAATCCCAATTCTGCCAACAAACCCTGTAACCAGATCATTTCTTTGCTAGCCTCGGTTACTGCCACGTACTCTGCTTCTGTAGTGGATAGAGCAACAATCTTCTGTATCTGCGAAATCCAGCTAACTGCAGTAGTACCTACTGTGAAAACATAACCAGTAGTACTTCGTCTGCGATCTACCTCGCCAGCAAAATCTGCATCTACAAAGCCTTGTAGAGTCACCTCGCCTCGTCCAAAGCATAAGCATCTATCAGTAGTTCCCCGTAGATATCTTAATATCCACTTTACTGCTTCCCAATGCTGCTTTCCTGGATTTGCCATAAACCTACTCACAACTCCCACTGCATGAGCAATATCTGGTCTGGTACAAACCATGGCATACATTAAACTTCCAATGGCTGAGGCATATGGTATTTTAGCCATGAAGTTTATCTCGTCCTCTGTCTTAGGACTCTGATCACTAGATAGACGGAAGTGATTAGCTAGTGGCGTGCTGACAGCCTTCGCACTGCACATGTTAAATCTCTGCAGAACTTGACTAATGTACTTGGCCTGAGATAACTGCAAGATACCCTTCTGCTTATCTCTGAAAATCCTCATTCCGAGAATCTGCTTCGCTGTACCCAAGTCCTTCATTTCGAATTTTGCTGACAGCTGCATCTTTAACTTCTTGATTTCGTCCATATCTGAGCCTGCTACTAACATATCATCGACATAAAGTAGCAAAATTATATAACTGGACTCGAATCTCCTGAAGTAGCAACAATGGTCAGCATTACATTTGAAGTAGCCATTTTTCTGCATAAATCCGTCGAACTTCTTGTACCACTGTCTCGGGGCTTGCTTTAAGCCATACAGGCTCTTCTTCAATTTGCAAACGAGCTTCTCCTTTCCTTTGACTGAGAAGCCTTCTGGCTGCTGCATATATATTTCCTCCTCAAGGTCACCATGGAGGAAAGCAGTTTTTACATCTAACTGCTCCAAGTGCAAACCCTTTGCTGCAACAATACTCAAGACTGATCTGATTGTTGTCAGCTTCACAACTGGCGAAAATATTTCCGTGTAGTCAATTCCTTCTTTCTGCTGGAAACCTTTGACCACCAACCTCGCCTTGTATCTCTTTGATCCATCATGTTCCTCCTTGATTCTGTACACCCACTTATTGTGTAGAGCTCTCTTTCCTGTAGGTAACTCGGCTAGTTCCCACGTCTGGTTAGAGATGAGAGACTTTATCTCATCTTTCATTGCAAGCTCCCACTTGCCAGAATCACCGACTTGACATGCCTCATGATAGCATTCAGGTTCACCTGCATCAGTAAGTAACATGTAACTCATGTACTTTCTATTTGGAACATGAGGTCTGGTTGACCTTCTAAGAACAGGGACTGGAGACTGTGATGCATCAGTCTCTAGAACAGGCTCCTGTAACTGCAGATCCTCCTCTGTCTGCTGCGACGTACTACTTTCTGGAGCATCATCCAACTCAACATATGTTGGATCATCATGTACTGTGTCATCGGACTGCACTGCATTTCTGTCCTTGTACATAACCTTCTCGTTGAATATGACATCCCTGCTTCTGATGACCTTTCTGTTCTGGTCATCCCATAAGCGGTAGCCGAACTCATCTCCGCCATATCCAATGAATGTGCACTTTAGTGATTTGGGGTCTAGCTTGCCCCTTGCCTGATCACTTATATGTGCATATGCGACACATCCAAAAACTTTCACGTGGGAAAGTTTTATTTCTTTTCCGCTCCATACTTCCTCCGGTATCCTGTACTCCAACGGTACCGAGGGTCCTCGATTGATCAAGTACACCGCTGTGTTGACTGCTTCTGCCCAAAACTGTTTGGGCAAGCCTGCATGTAACCTCATGCTTCTGGCTCTCTCCGTTAATGTCCGGTTCATACGTTCTGCAACTCCATTTTGCTGTGGAGTCCCTGGCAACGTCCTCTCCATTTTGATGCCATTCTGGTAACAGAACTTTTTGAATGCCATATCCGTATATTCTCCTCCGTTGTCGGACCTCAGCTTCTTTACTCGCAATCCTGTTTCATTTTCCACCATGGCTTTCCACTTCTTGAACACATCGAATACTTCGGACTTTTGTCTCAAGAAATAAACCCACACTTTTCTCGAGTGGTCATCAATGAAAGTCACAAAGTATGACTTTCCGCCAATAGATGAAACTGCGGTTGGTCCCCAGACGTCTGTATGGACTAACTCAAGTTTCTCTTGCTTCCGAGTTCTGCCACTAGTGTTGAAACTCACCCTGGTCTGCTTCCCAAAGATGCAACTCTCGCATAAGTCTATATCAGTAGACTGAAGCTCTGGTAGTTTCCCCTTTGCATGCATATACTTGAGTCCCTTCTGACTCATATGCCCAAGTCTCTGGTGCCACAAGTTTGGGCCCTCCTTGCTTTCAGCAACTGCAATTGTCACATAAGCATCCGTCGTTGTGTAAAGGGTGCCAGTATCCTTGCCTCGAGCGATAATCATGGCGCCCTTGGTGATCTTCCAGTTATCACCAGAGAAGGTGGTGACATGTCCTTCTCCCGACAATTGCTTGACGGAGATCAAGTTCTTCCTCAATTCTGGAATATGTCTCACGTCCTTCAGCTTCCACACAGATCCATTGATCTTGATCTGTACATCACCTTTTCCGACCACGCCACACGGTTGATCATTACCGAGATATACTCTGCCAAAATCACCCCGCGTATAGTTTACAAAAAACTCCTTGTTTGAGGTAGCATGAAAAGATGCTCCGGAATCAATCACCCAGTATTCCGTTTTTCTCTCCAAAGAGCATATCAAAGCATCGTCCGCTTCCTCTTCCACAACATTAACCTCCGTCCTGTTCTCCTTTTCTTTTGGAGGTGTTGGACACTGGTTTTTGTAATGACCGGTCTTGCCACACTTCCAACATTCCACAACCTTTGTCTTGTTAGGATTGTTTGGATTTCTGGACCTCGATCTACCACTTCTGAATTTGTCGTTGCCCCGCCCATTTCCTCTGTTAGAACTCCTGCCTCTGCTTTCCACGTTCAACGTCGATCCTGAAGTTGAGACACCTTCTGACTGTCGTCTGATCTCCTCCGTTAAGATCATGCTTACGACATCATCGAACTTCAATTTTGACTTTCCCGCAGAGCCACTAATTGCTGTGACTGTACCATTCCAGCTGTCTGGCAACTGCCCAAGAATCAACAGAGCTCGAACTTCATCACTAAAAGTGATTTCGACTGTGTTTAGCTGGTCCGTCACTTCATTGAATTCATTTAGGTGCTCCCCAAATCTTCCGCCTTCGGCCATCTTCATATTGAACAACTTTTTAATTAAGTGGACTTTATTTGCTGCAGATGGCTGTTCGTACATGCTAGAGAGGGCTGCCATGAGAGACTCTGTCGTCTTCTCATTTTTTATGTTGAAGGCCACTGACTTTGACAACGTCAGCCTGATTGTGCCGAGTGCTTTTCGATCAAGCAACTCCCAATCCCCCTGGCTTATATCTTCTGGCTTTTCTTTTAGTGGCTTGTATAGATCCTTCTGGTACAAATAGTCCTCCATTTGCATTTTCCAAAATCCAAAATTTGAACCATCAAATTTATCAATTTTGGATATTTTCTCATCTGTCGACATTGCTCCCACTCGATCACAAAACAGTCTAAAGAAATCTTTTCTGATGTGGAAGATCAGTCAAAGCTGCAACCACAGAGCATACTAAGAATTTCAAAAGATTTTAATGAGCCAAGGCTCTGATACCAATTGTTGGGAATTAGGACGCAACTAATCCCGCCCAGGATCGATGTGACACAAATAAATTGGACTGAGAAAATATAAATACGCAAAAATAAAATGCAAATACGAAACACAAAGATTTACGTGGTTCAGCAATTTGCCTACGTCCACGGACCCACACCAATATATTTCACTAACTCGAAAATGAGGAGTACAAAATACAACACTGTATTTTTATCTGCCTATGCAAAGGCTATTCTCTCCAACTCACTTTTCTCACTATTTTGTGAAATGCCTCTCTTGTGTTGCTCTCTACAAACACTCTTTGTTGTGGTGTGTTTTAAGTTGCAAATGAGAGCCTCTATTTATAGGCAAGAATTAGGATGAATTGGGAATAAAATTCTTTCACCTAACTCCTCCACCTACTAGTCTCCACCTAATTCTTTCACCTAACTCATCCACCTACTAGTCTCCACTTACCAACAGCCAACTCCCTCACTCATCCTCTACTCTGGTAATAAAATTCAGTCAGTCTCCAACTCCTTCATCTGACATCTCATCGTGGTCAATCACACTCTTATTGCTACAGGAAGCCACCTCCATCTAATGCGCTCAGACTATTGCCCTCACCAAAGCTACCTGGCTCTCAACTTTCTCTTAGCACTCATAATACCTCATGTTACTCTACTGTGATTTGTCAATTTTGCAATATGTCGGGTCATCGAGCCAACAAATGCTGGAAATTGTTCCCTCGCCTAAGACCACCACGACCCTCTGTCAATCATGTTTCACTCCCATCCTCCAACAACTGGATTCTTGGAGATGACTTTGGCCTTCCTATTTCGCAAACAAGTTCAACATCCCTCTCTTCTAAATTTCTTTTATCGTCTATCATACATGTACCTGCCATACACCGCAACATTATCTCTATTTAAAAATTTTGAAAATCTAATAATACTTCTATTGAGTTTTTTCCTTCTTTTTTTGTAAAGAACTTGCACACAGGGGCACCACTCATTCACGGGCTGAACAAGCATGATGTCCATGAGAGGACACACCAATCTATCTCTCCAACCTTGCACAATTCTCCTCCCATAGCACTTGTCCGTACTATTTCCTCTTCATCAACATGGCATGCAAGACTAGGCCACCCTTCTACCAAGATATTCAAATCTTTAGTTAGCTTTAGAATAATGTCGATATCTTCTTCTTTTCCCTCTGATTTTCATTGTAAGTCATGTAAATGTAATTAAAGTCACAAACTTCCTTTTGGCTTATCTAGTGTTCATAGTCGAGGGCCTCTAGACATCATCTACATTGATGTTTGGGGCCCTAGTTCTGTGCTTTCCATTGATGTCTTTAAATATTATTTGATTTTTGTTTATCTCTATACAAAATTTATGTGGATCTATCCCATTCGCCTCAAATTTGATGTTTACGCTATCTTCCAGTCCTTTAAATCTAAAGTGAAGAATCAATTTCAGAGATCTATTATTACACTCTACTTAGATGGTGGGGGTGAATTCATGGCCTTAAAAAATGTTCTTGACAAATTTGGGATTGCTCACCTGCAAAACCCCCGCACGCACCCCAACATAATGGCTCGGCTGAACGATGTGATCGCCATATTGTTGAAACTAGACTAACTATTTTACATCACGCTCCCCATCCAGCCAATCTATGGACTTGCATTTCCTACTGCTTTTTATCTAATCGAACTCTTTCAGACTCCTATACTCAATTATTCATCTCCTCATGCTTCTTTATTAAAATCCATTCCTAACTATGCGAAGCTCAGGGTGTTTGGCTGCCTATTTTTCCTTGGCTCAAGCATTATACTTCTTCTAAGCTAGAATCAAATCCCAGCCCCGTGTATTCCTAGACTATGCTGCAAATCAAAGTTCCTACCTGTATCCAATTTGGTTGCCTCATGTACACATGTTTCTCCAGTTCAGCCCTCGCAGCCTATCTTTGCTGTGGCTTCATCTTCAGTGGTTGCTCATGTCGCTTCTCCTTTGGTTTCCATGTCCCCACCCGAATCCACTGTCACCCTAGCAGCTCTTGTTCCTGCCACAACTAATGCCCGTTCCATGATAACGAGGTCCAAAATTAATATTTTCAAACCCAAAGTACTACACATCACTTCCACAAAACAACCTCTTCCCGACTCTTTAGAACCCACGTGTGTCTCCCTAGAAGTTAAATCTCCTCTTTGGCGCCAAGCTATGTCAGATGAACTTAATGCTCTTCTTCGTAATGGAATCTAGGACCTTAACCCTCCATCTCTTTCACAAAATATTATCGGATGCAAATGGGTGTTTCGCATTAAGCGCAATCCTGATGGCTCTATATCCTGCTATAAAGCTCGTCTCGTTGCTAAGGGATTTCACCAACGCTCTAGTGTTGATATTCATGACACCTTCAGCCCGGTTGTGAAACCTACTACCATTTGTCTCATTCTTAGTGTTGCCCAGGGTTGGTCAATCCGTCAACTCGATGTCAATAATGCTTTCCTCCATGGCACTGTCTGAAGAGGTTTATATATATAAGTGAACCTCTCGGTTTCATCGATTCTGATAAACTACTCATGTCTGTCTCCTCAAGAAAGCTATCAATGGTCTTAAATATACTGCACGAGCTTGGTACAAAGAACTCAAGACCTTCCTTATTTCCTATAGCTTTCATAATTCTCTCAGTGACCCCTCCCTTTTTTCTTTACTTTACTCCTTCTGTCACTATTTATTTTCTTGTCTATGTTGATGATCTCCTCATAATCTGCAATGACGTGATTGCTGTGCATCTTTTATTGAAGCTCTCTCTCGTCGTTTTTCTGTTAAAGAATTACGATCTCGTCATTACTTCCCTGGAGTTGAAGTTATTCCCATCTCTTCTAGCCTTTTTCTATCTTAACACAATTACATTCATGCTCTTCTCACTCGTACAAACACATCTGGAGCTAAAGAATGCAGAACTAGTCCATGTCTACTTCAGTATCCCTTTCTCTCCATGATCACTCTTCCCCTGCTGATGCTATATATATCGTCAAACCCTCGAAGCCTTTCAATATCTATCCCTAACATGTCCTGATGTCTCTATTGCTATCAATAAGTTATCTCAATTAAAGCATCAACCTTCTGAAGTGCACTAGATTGCAGTCAAAAGTATACTCTACATAAAACATACAATCCATCAAGGTCTTTTCTTGAAATGACACTATGACCTTACTCCTTCTGCTTTCTCTAATGCTGACTGGGTTGGGGATCATGACGATCACACTTCTACTTCAGTGTATATCTTATATATTGGCAACAATCCCATTTCTTGAAGTCCTAATAAATAGAAATATGTTGCTCGCTCCTCGATGGAGGCCGAATATAGAGCCCTTGCTGCTTGCTCGGGTGAGGTGCTTTGGGTTCAAAACTTAATTCGTGAACTTTAGCTACCATCTCCTACTCATCCAACAATCTTTTGTGATAACCTCGGTACCACCTATTTTTCAGTGAACCCTGTATTTTACTCACGTATGAAGCGTATCATCATTGACTATTACTTGGTTCGAAACCATATCACAAGTGGCACATTCAGTCTCTTGCATCCCCACTAAAGACCAACTGGCTGATGCACTAACCAAACCTTTATCTTTGGCATCATTCGCTCATCTACGGTCCATGATTAGAGTATACTACGAGAGCTCCGCCTTGCAGGGCATGATAAGGATGAGGCATATGAGCCCAACAAAGGTGGGAGTTCTCAGCCATCTAACCAACCGGATTCTATGAAGCCAATTTCATCATCCACCTTAGATTGTTAATTAAGATTATTATTATCACCTTGTAACTCTATCTTTGTAATTCAAAGAGTTAGGTGCTATCATAGTATATATATTGTACCAAATAACATAGACGATATGGAATGAAAAATATTTCTCTCAGTATACTGTGCTTTTTCATAAATAATATATATATTACAGGATTACAATGCCACAGTAGAGTTTTACTGGTCACCATTTCTAGTGGAATCAAATTCAGATGATCCAAGAAATCACAGCATTTCAAAGCGAATTATCATGCCTGAATCCATTTCTAAGCATGGAATTCACTGGCAACATGCAGATTTTCTTGTCTTCAATTCCTACATATGGTGGATGAACAGTGGCACGATGAGAGTTCTGTAAGTATATATATAGTCTCAAAACAAAAATAACGTAAATCAGATAGTATATTGGTTTCGTGTTAATTTATTCTAGTGTTCAAGTAATTGTATTTCCAATTTGTTCAATTGGGTAATAGTAATACACATTAAATTTAATCCTATTAGATTAGATAACTTGTTCAATTCTGTCACTTGAAGTCTTGAACTAACGAAAACCAATGTCCGGCTACCAAAAATATGGTCACAGTTTATATCATTGAAGTTGCTTTTATTTAATGTCAGAAACAAATGGCTACGAGTGCAACTTCAATTATTGCATTTGGTGTTGCAATTTTCATCATTGAAATTTGATGAAGTCGCCTTAATTGAAAACAAATAAAGTCTAATTACCTCAAATAAAGTGTAGTATCTGTATCCCACTGAACAATGTTGATATTTAGTACCTGTTGACATTAGAGTTGAATTATAGTCACTGTGAATGAAATTTACCCCAGTCAAACATATGCTAATGTGTCACATGGAACAGGCAAGGGACATTTGATGAAGGGTCTGGGAAATATGATGAAATTGAACGATCCATAGCATATGAAAGAGTTATGAGAACATGGGCTCAATGGCTTCAACAAAATGTTAACCTTAATCGCACCTCAGTCTTCTTCACCGGAATGTCACCGGTGCATCAAGAGTAACTCTCGTGAAATCCTCATGATTTTCCGTCTATTTTACGCTAGAGAAAACTTCAATTTTATTGAGATATATTTTCTTAATGTTATTTGATAGGAGCTCCATTTGGAACGACCCCGATGGGATAGCCTGTGCCGGAGAGACAACTCCAATTTCGAACATGTCCATGGTATTGAACATTGGCACGGACTGTCGACTCCTTGATGTTGTGGCAAAAGTGATCAAGACAATGAAAGTTCCGGTCAAATTGCTTGACATTACGACCCTATCAGAGTACCGGAAAGATGCACATACATCGGTGTATTCCATTCGACAAGGAAAATTGCTCACACCGGAGCAGAAGGCTGATCCGGCTGCATATGCTGATTGTCTTCACTGGTGTCTTCCCGGAGTACCTGATACATGGAATGAGTTCTTGTATACCCATATTATTTCTAGATCTTGACATGGACATGGAATTTTGCCTATTTTATTTTATTACATTTGTTTTTGTACTTCGGATGATTAGATGAATATAAACAGGTTCAAAGTCTACATCAGATCACTACATTCTTCTTATTGCTTTGTACTTGAGCTTAATACAAGCTTCAATCTATGCTCCTTCCATTTGATAACTTATATTTTGTGCGAAAATTGATGGAACTTCATGGACAGGCTTGACCAGGAAGGGCATTTCAATATATATATATATATTGGTTAGGTGGGTTGGGGGTGCCAGGGGGGGTGGGGGTGTGAATATGTTATCCGGGATTCAAACTCTAAAGTTTATCTGATTTTATCAATTTTGGGAAAAAAAAATAAAAAATAAAAATTGTTAAATTTTTGGGATATTATCAAGGATCTCATGGAAAATTTAAAATAACTTACCAAACGAAGGCTTAGAAAAAGAAAAGGGAAGCATGACTCATATAACATCTATGATTGGATCAAAGGCTTCGGGCACTCAGTCGACAAAAACTACTCGAAAAATTGGCAGTATGAAAATTGCAGTCAAACTAAAGATATTTTAAGGATAAAAGCTTTATATTCTTGGAGAAAATTACATTTTTATTGAGTTATTGTGGAATTATTATATATACGTGTTCCTTGGGGTCCATTATATACTTCTTAATTATTACAGCTTTCTCTTGCCTACTAAATATCATTTCATAACTTGGTCAGCCCCAGTCCCCACTCAATTAAAAAAAATAAAAAAATAAAAAATTGCATCCGGTGACCAAAAGAATTGATCGCTAAAGACCTTTAGCTACCAAAATATTGTGGTCGGTGATTGGTCGCTAAATCACCGTCGGTAAAAGTCCTTATCGACAAATCACTGTGGTCGCCAAATATATCACATCCATGGACCAATGTTTGTAGTGGCTCTTTTGAAAAATCTAAGATTACATGTCGCCACGTACGTATTTCATTTGTCACATCATTAATTCCGTTACAAAAATTATATAAGTGACAAACGTTCAACATTTTAACAAGTTTAATGACTAAAATTCACTACTAAAATTGAGGATATTAGGGGCATTTTAGAAGAATTCCAATTAATGTTATTACGGGCGAAAAAATAAGTTAAAACGCCCCTAAGAGAAGGAGAGGCGAATTATTAAATATCCCTATGAATGGTGTCCCTAATAATAAATAGAGGCGTATTGAACACTAAAAATGCCCCTAACAATATCTATGTCATGTAGGATTATTATTCTCATAATTCTATTAGGAACACTTAATGAAATTCCCCTATTTAATTTTAAACAATAGAGGAACTAATAAATGTCCATATCATTAATGAAATCATAAATTAATATATTAATTATAGAAATACATCTACTTGCCCATAATACATTTAAATTGAATTAAATAAATAATAAATTCAGCACCAATTTATTGTAAATATAAATATTCAATAGAATTAAATATTTCCATAACATGAAAATTTTAATATAAATATAGAAATTCTATTCAATACAATGGTTTATTAGCAACCACAATATTTAGCCATATACAACACTTTTCCGCACCTAGGTTATAAGCTAAAAACTAGTTTAAGAAGTACAAACAGCTCCAAAAGTCAAAAAAATAAAAATAAAATACTTGTTCATTTGTCTTCCCAAATAAGTTACACGATCCTAAAATTTCCTACATTAGAGATAATAATAATGTTCAATCAAAATGCAAGGCCTTGTGGGGGTGTAGCATTGTTCAATCAAATTTCAATTGCTTGTGTGGCAGAACCATTCCGGCAACTGAAGCTAAGTTTTGCAAACCACATCTAGTAATCTTAATCGAGTCGATTATTACTCCAGCTTCTACCAAGTTCTCGTAATTGTCTGTCATCACGTTGTACCCCCGCTCACTAGCCTTCACTTTCCCTTCGACCACTTCGCCTTTAATCCCTGCATTCTGGGCAATCAGAGATGCAAATGTCACTTTTGCCTAAAACCACATCATAATATCAAACTCATTATCACGCTCTTTCTCCTTCTCTTCAATAAGTTTTAAAGTGCCCGTCTAGGCCAAAATGATGAGTATGGAAGTTAGGTTCAAAACAAAGTACAAAAATATGCACCTTTTTATCTTGTAAGTCCTTGTTAAGATCCACTGACTTAATTTTATTCGATTTATGAGATTCAAAGCAGAATCATCGTTAGAGGGACAATTTGTAAGAGACCTTAAATTATGCTTCACAAAGAGTTGTTGAATTATGAATCCTCATTCATTCTTCAAGGGCATATGAGCCTGAAGGCCACAAATTGAGAATTATCTATCACAGAAATAAAAAATAAAAATACACTGAATTAGATTTTTGATTAGCTAATTGATGAGAAATTACTTCAATAGCAGTTAATTACTTCTGTTGAGGCTTTCAAATCGGTCGGTGTACAAGAAGAGGAAGTCACTGATAGCATGTGGCTGGTTTATTGTGATTGAAGGAGCGGCGATAGCGAAGGAGGAGAAGATCCGAAGAAAGTGAATCACAGTCACATAGAGGAGGGTAGAGAGAACTGTGGACCAGAGACAATCCTAATTTTTTTCTTTACTATGTAGAACAGCAGAAGATTATCTTTAAAATAAAAATAAAGGCTCCCCCCCCCCCCCAAATTAAAAGAAATATCACGTACACCAAATATTTGGCTCCAATTTTCTCTCCAGAAAAATTTTGGAAAAATATTAGGTTCTTTTTTATCCACCTTAATTAATATTAATAGGAGCTAAACTTATTTTCACCCCTAATTAATTGCTAATAGGGGCGTGTGACTTATTTTTCCTCTAATCTTCTGCCCCTAATAATCTTAATTTTCGAAAAAATATTAAGGACATTTTTATCCACCTTAATTAATTAATGTTAATAGAGGACAAATATATTTTCACCCCTAATTAATTATTAATAGGGGCGTATAAATTATTTTGCCCCTAAATTAGTGTCACTAATACTCTCAAATTTAATAGTGATTCCACACTTTAAAGTACATAAATCAGTCGAATACAATGACATAAGACCAGTGATTATTGACATAATTTACTCTCCAAAACAGTTTAATAGATTTCTCAATTAAAAAATAAAAGTGGATACACCCACACCTACTTTTAAAATTCACAATTCAAAAATAAAGTTTGTGAGTTTTTTATAAAACAATCAGGTCCTAATCCATTTTTAAATAGTAATTAATAATATTATCTTAAACCAATAAATCGCATAGCCTACCTACACACTCACTCAGTACACCAATTGAAGATCGGTGTTATGTTGGAGTTGATTTCCACTAGGGAGGAAGCTATCGGCACAGTAGATGGAGGTGAAGGAGATTATCGGCGACAGACGTACCACCACCGACATACCCGTCGTTCTGACCTTGATTCAGATATGTTTTGATTTCTCTACGTCAAGTAGTATCTTGATTTCCAGGAGTATCTTTTTTGCGGGAGACATTGTGGTTGCCATATATCACCTTGAGGGCTTAGTGGTAACCGATGAAGCAGTGGATAACCTCTAGCAGGAAAGAAGGCCACTACGTCCCTCAAGCTTTTCCCTTCTTCATTTCAATTCCATACGGAACAAGCCAGAAATCAGTAGGAGACTTGCGTGAACACTAGAAATTTCTCTTGTCATTGTTCGTCTTTGGAGACTTCACCTTGATACTATGGAAATCATGCGGTGTGGTTGTGGTGTGATGTGGTTGATTTGGTGTTATCGTGATTGTGTTGTAATGTGCGATGGTGCTAGGATGTGTGGTGATGAGGTAGTGGGCCAGGAACATTGTTGAAGGTTCGACAGTTGTGGTGGTTTAGTATGATGCGGTGGTGGGACAGTGGTTGTGGTGGTGGTGGTGGATGTGGCGGTCACATGTCGCACTTTAAGGTCATATGTCACATTTCACATGTTGTAGGTCCCAAGTAACAGTTTATAGATTACAATTCATATTCCATATGTCACATAGTAATTTCAACGTGTTACAATTCCAAGAGAATTGGCCACACTTAAAACTTTAGGTCATGGGTCACAAAACATATCTAAGGTCACATGTCGCACTTTAAGGTCATATATCACAGTCTATATGTTGCAGGTCACAAGCAACAGTTCACATGTCGCAAATCATATTCCAGAAATCACATATCAATTGCAACAGGTCACAGATCGAAGAGAACTGGTGACCCTTATAGTTCAAGTCACATGTCACTTTAAGATCAAATGTCAAAAGATTTTCCCAGAATTTTTCAAAATTAGAGTCATACTTGAAAAGAAAAGATGGTGTCACAGTATGCTTGATTATATTCTTATTAATTAATTAAATCTACTTAATACACACACACACACCCCGATACCATCTCTATGTGTAAATGTCTATATATGCAGGATTGTGAATTGACAGTTGTTATTAGTGATGATGATGGTGTGTTGGTGGTGGTGATGGTGATGGTGATGTTGATGATTGTAGTGGTGGTTTTGTGTTGGAGCCTTGATGTTGTGGTGATGGTGGTAGTCATGGTGATTATGGTCATAGTATGTCAGGGATATTGGTGCGTAGGTGGTGGTGGTGGTGGTGGTGATGCTTCGAGATTGTAGGGACAACGGTGATAGTGATGGTGATGAGGCGTCGGCATAATCTGGGTGGCATGATCTGGGTGATTGAGATTGAGATTAGACTGGATGAGGTTAATACTTCTAATTTATATAATACATTTAATTGTTAATTACAACCTGATTGTTGAATGTTTAAATTATTTTCTTTAATTTTGAAATGTGGTATAGTAATCATTTGTAATGTATATTGTTCCCAAAAATAAAATTAGTTATTACACCCAGCAACAAGCCAGGAACCCTCCATCAAACACAATCGCACTTGGCCAGTCACAACCCAATTTAATTTTTTTTTCTTTTTTAAACAAATTTTAGGCCCAACTCAAATTCTAATGCACTTGACCCAACAAATTCCCAAATTGATTTATAGTAATTTAATACTAAATGACAAATCAAAATAATATTGAATTGAATTTTATAAACAAAATTTTAAACCAAAATGAGATTATTTAGACTAACCTTCTTTGGAAGTGAAATCCAAGCTAGATAGGTTTTAATTAGAGCGTTTTTTCTGCTTGTTCGACACGACTTTGAACCAGCTTCCCAATCTTTTCGATCGAACCGATCGGGCAAATTTTAACAACATTGCTTTGTTTGGTAAATATGTGGTTGAAAAGTTATTTGGAGAAATGTGAATAGTTAAAAAGTGATTCTACATCTACAATATACAATACATACAATATAAATACATACATACATACATACATACATATACATACATACAATATCTAAAAAGAATGGATTAAGGAAAATCTTTTGAATACCTATTTTACCCCTATATATTTTGCTATATACCAAATATACACTTACCCCTATTTAATAACATTAAGTAATTTATTATACTAATTAATTTATTATTAAGAATTACATTGTCGTAATATAATTTCATATTATTATTATTATTATTATTATTATTATTATTATTATTATTATTATTATTATTATTATACTATTTCATTTATTTGGTATTAAATTAATTTACTATCAACATTTTACAATGTTGTAATAAAATTTCATATTATTATTCTCACATTATTACACTTTTTATTTACTAGAGTTTCTCCTGCTCGATGCACAAAAGTTATTCAAAAATATCAATTTCGATAATAAAACTTTAATGTTTATATATGATTAATACAAATTTAAAATGCATGAAAAATAATATTATATCACAATAACTATTGAAATTTAATAAATAATATAACTAATTCAAATTATAATAGATTCTTTGAATAATAAGTCAATTTATATATTTAAGTACTAATATATGATTGTTAATTTCAATAATTTTTATGAGCTATTATTAATTTCAAAGAAAATACAAATTTAGTAGTTTATTTAATGGTATATCATGTTTGATATAATATTATGGTATAATATTAATTTTGTGGAAGACATCAATATATTTTTCATAATTTCTGCATTCTTTTCTCGTATTTAAATTTTTCCACTTTTTATTCAAAACTATCAATCACAATAATTATAAATGCGTAATTAACTTAAACCGATGATTACTTGTATTTAACCAATAAAATTATATTATTTTACTTATAAAATCAAATAGTAAAAAATAATAATTACGTAAAAATTGGAAATAGAAAATGTGTGTGGTTAAAAACAGTTTGAGAAATTATGTAATTAATAAACAGATTTATAAATCATTTTAGTTTGGTTACCAAACGAAGGCTAACCATACATTCTGAAAAATTTATTGTTCAAATAATGTGATTTGTAAAAATTTTGTAGAATGTGTGATTGAAATTTAATATTTGTACGTGTATTAAAAATTATTATGACAAAATAAAAGATGAAAATGACACATTACAAAAGACCAAATTACAAAAATATACATAGCAAGACAAAAAAAGGTAAAAGAAAAAAAATCTCTGTTCGTTAAATTTTTTGTGTCTAAAATTATGTTTTTTTTTATGTTTTCTAGATAAAATATGTAGTTAAAAAGTGAAAATAGAAAATATATATGGTTAAAAGTGATTTGAGAAATTGTGTAAAAAATGATTAAAAATATGTAGAAACACTTTTGCCAAACAAAAGCGAAATGAAAGAATAAAGCAAAATATATAAATAAATAAATAAAATTCAAAATGTTTTCAGCCACTTTTTAGTTTCCAGCTACTGACAAGTGACAACAGTAATTGCTTTCAGTTTTACCATCTGCTGTGTTAAAAAAAAATAAAAAACTTTTAGACGAGAACTTTCTTGTTATAAATTATAGTACAGAAGATTGGAAAAGTTTTGGATAAGAGACTCTACATTTCGTCTCGCTTAATTCAATGGGCACAAGGGCATGTTCGGGTTAGAACAAAATATGTGAGGGCAAGTTTGGAAATCAAAAGATTCTCCATCATTGGTACTTTTAAGGTATTGTAGATTTTAAAAAAGAAGAAAAATTACTTCGTCCTTTAATAAATATTATTTCGTACTTTGTAAATGTACTATATTATGAATATAATAACCACTTACGTCAGTGGTGGATCCAGGATTTCATGTTGGGCCGAGTTGAATTTTAAAAATTGTGGGAGTGGCCGACTGTGCTAGTCCTTTGATTTTTAAGGTTTAAGGCGAACTTCATAAAGTTACTCAAAATCGAATCCTCAAACAAAGTTGATGACATTCTAAGCCTAAAATTACATTCACATAATAATATCATTTTTCACAAATCACATTCTAAGTCTCAATTCTAAAACAAAAACAAAAACAAAAATAAAATCAAAGATGAAATACTAGTTGTCTGACTTGCAATAGCATTAAATGCCGCATCTCATATATCATATCATATTCATATATGATAAACAGATGCAAACAATAAAGAATTAGACAAATCATAGCTATCGGACTTTTTGTATCGAGCTAATTCTTTATTTATTTATTTATTTTTTCTTTTTGGACCTTTAGCACCGAACTACAACCCAGTATTGGCCATGAATAGATCTGCCTCTGACGTACGTGAACTTCAATTCAAAATGTTGCAATTCTATTAATCCGTGACTTTTATTTCATAGGTTACATAAAAAAAAACATTTCAAAAATTTTAATTCACATTTACCTTTCTTTTGTCATTTTATTATTTGGGTGTTCTTCTCAATATTTTCAAGTTTTGCACTGATTTGTTATTATAGTTTTTTCTTTAAATTCTTTAAGAAAAATTATGTTATAATTTTTACTTTGCCATTTAGTAAATATTATTATGATTATAAAATATTAATATAATAATCAAAATATTACATCCAAATTTTAAAAAAATGGATTGTCTACTCAAATTCCATAGTTTACAATATATATTATAAATGTAACATTACCTTTAATCCAAAAGGCTACAATTTCATTGATCCACGACTTTAATTTTCATAGGTTACATGAAAAATATTTTGCAAATTTTAATTAACATTTAAGTACAATATAATTACTAATACAATTATATTGCGCTACATTAATATAAATTAACTTTTGCATTAATCTGCATATGACATTTTATACATAGTATTTCATGGACTTCCATATTAAATCAATATATAAAATGAGATACTCTAAATCCTTATACAATATCATCATTATCAATTGATAATATTAATAACATAGTTCATTATATTAATTTGTTACCTAACAATATACAATGTATAATATAGTTTAATATTATTATATGTTATTAATATTATAAATTAACTTTTGCATTAATCTGCATATGACATTTTATACATAGTATTTCATGGAATTCCATATTAAATCAATATATAAAATGAGATACTCTAAATCCTTATACAATATCATCATTATCAATTGATAATATTAATAACATAGTTCATTATATTAATTTGTTATCTAACAATATACAATGTATAATATAGTTTAATATTATTATATGCAACTCCTCCTGATTTTGTGGAACAACATGAATTTTTTCAAAAAAATACGAGTATGTTGACTACATCAATGACAAACTAATTGAGTTATTTCATGTAGAAAGTGTAGAATTTATCAGTTTCGACGAAACAATAGACGATACAAACTAATTTTAGCAAGAGGAGTTCCTAAATACATTGTTGTCAAACGGTATCCCACCAAATAAGTTAATCTTGAAAATAAATTCTCCAATGATACTCTTAAGGATTCTAGACTCATCGAACGATCTTTGCAATGAGACAATAATGATTTATCATGATTTCAAAAGACTTATAATCTATGCAAAAATAATCATTTGATAACATGCTAAAAATAAATTTTTCTTTGCCGTATCCTATTAATTCCATTTAATGATGGGGTATATTAATTAAAATTCAAGATGAATAATTTTCACTATGTCTATACTGTGCAATGACTATTAACAAGGTTTAAGGATAAATAATGCTTATTGTTGGAATATACGTTCATAAACATGCACTTTCTCATGGTCAATTATCCATAGCACTTTCTCACGAAATTTCAATACAAACTATTAAAGTCATGGTACAATCAAAAAATAAATATAAGAAAATTGTGAGAAGTTGACAAAAAATATTATATATGTACAAAGAAGTGTTATTATAATTAAAACATTTCATTTCGGTTTATTCAAATTTTTCACATTATATACATAATTTCATAAAAATATAATATACACACACACACACACACACACACACACACTTTTTTAACAATGTAAATTTTTTTCTTTTAATATTTTATACTTCAACTACTTATAAAAATAATATTAATACTTCAAAAACATTACACATATCAGTTATCCTATACATAAGATGTGTAATGTACGTACTTACTACTAATTTAAAAAATAGAGGCTGAATTATTAAATCAATTTATAAGTTACATGGAGTGTAATTTTTTTATTTTGTCTTTTAATTCATTAATTTGGGTACTCGAGTTTTCTTTTTTGCTACTTTGATTTCAAAGTCAGAGAAAAAAATTTATTCCTACATGAAAAAGCACACAATAAACATACCTGGCTACTTGTGGTAGCCAAAATATATGAGCTTAGGGATTACATGAAAAAAATAATAATAATAACTATTCGGTGGACCCGTGGTACGCGGGGACCAAATCCCATTAGGGACATCGTGCCCCGATTAGTCGGGTTTGGGAGCGGGTTTGTTACGAGTCCTCCACCTTGAACCCTCTAATCTATTTTAAAAAATAAAATATAGGCAACAACGGGGCGGGAAGGTAGCTCCTCCACACGAGTGTAGGAGGAACCCAACCCATTAACATCCCTATAAATGTTTGATACAATCAAGATGGAAAACATGAGATTTAGTTCCCTTTGATTCATAAAGGAACTTTTAAGTGATTTTTAAGATATCACAAAATTTAAAAAACATTCTATATAATGAGCATATGACATGATAATTTTAGTGTAGGATTGATAATGAATCATATGTATAGCTACTTCTGTAAAATGTCGAAATATTGCACACCACGTCATGTTGATAATTGGTATTGATAATGAGTATATTAGGTACACGTGCAAATGGTTAGAAAGTGATGCAGAGCGAATCAAGAAATTCAAGGAAAAATTATAAAAGAAATATGAAATCTCAAATCCACTAAGTATGAGATATAAACTCAAAATTTTATTAATTGAAAAATATGGAAAATAAAGAATTAACCATTTATTTATGGGGTAATAAAACATGAAATCTAGTCTAAATCAACTAGATAAGAATAAAATCTAGGGGCGTTTGCAAAAATACCCTACTTTTGGTATCATAATTGAAACTTACTTCATTTTCAAAAATACTGAAAAATACTTCATACGGAAAAATACTGTTTTCACACAAGTATCATATTGTGATACTTCAAAAGTATCTTATGATACTTTTAAAGTATCAAACATGATACCTTTGAAACTTTCAAATTTTTGGTATCATAACATGAAACTTTATCAAACTTTTATGATACTTAAGACGGAATTTTAGTATCACATCATGATACTTTACAAAAAAATTATGATACTTTGTCTCAAAAAAAAATCAAACACGTTTCATGCCATATTCTCACATTTTTCACAATTTTATCTGGTATAATCTACAACTAACATCATCATCGCCAAACACAATCACAACATAGAGATGACCATAGTAAATTAGAACTGTCCTCGGCCAAAAGCATCCATCGGGAAGAAGGATTTGACAGTATCTGCAATGGCATCAGAGTCCATTGAAGGGGGGCAGAAAGCTCGCGTTCAGGTTCGGGAGATTCACATTACCTCTCTGGTTCAAAACTTGTTGCTCAATTTTACCTCCCAGTGTTGTCATTGCCCTTTTACTCGAAGGCCTGCAATATTAGCATCGATCCATAAGGCCCTATAATTGTTGCTGGTGGTTTTCATCAAGAGGTTTCTGTGCTGGTTGCTCAAAACTCGCATCTACTGATGAATTAGTGGTGGATTTCCAGGTGGGTTGTTAAGCAAGCTCGTCAATGGTTACCGCATCAGACAAATTTGCATGTTCTCTGGCCGGCTCCTTTGATGATGAAGACGGGTAGTGGTGGTTCGGACGATGGCTGATGCGGGTGCTAGCTTGGTGGTTGTGCAGTGGTAGGTCGTCGGGGTGATCACAGTGGAAGAAGAAGAGCAACGGTAGCAGCAACGGGTTGGGGAACAGACCGTATTTTTCAAGGACACTTTGATTTTCAATTTACTATTGTTTTGACGGTATAGAGCGCAATTAACCCTAAAATATATTATAAATCAACTAAATTGAAAGAACTTGAAACAAATTAAATGACAAAATAACACTAAAATAATAAAATGCTATTTTTGAGGCATAAACGAAGGCAGGTTTCTAAAATCACCCATAAATCACTGCAAAAGCAGTAAGTCTTGTTTTTCATCGTTCTTTCCTTTGTGAAAGGATATTATGGGCCCAAATTTAAGCTTAAGCATCAAACCTATATTTTACGATTTTGCCATTCTCAGTCCGATTGTTCCTCATTCAGTTATTTGTTCTACATTAGTCCCTTCCATTTCCAAGGACCTTAACCCTGACTTATAATCAGGATAGAGATGCTCAACATCTCCATAAAACTCGTATAGAACTACCACATTAAATGTACTAGAAATACCCATAGAAGCTGGAAAATCTTGAATGTAGGCATTGCTGTTAATTCGTTCAAGTATTTTGAAAGGCCATATTTTCTCGATATCAGCTTGATGTAAGTAACCGACAGAAAACTTCTCTTTTACTTCATCACGGAATGCTGATAAGGAACCTCTGTATACACAATAGCAAACGGGTTCCTATCTGTAGAAGTGTGAATTGCGCTGTTGTACGCAAACTAAATCGACGATAATGCGAGATCTCAATGCTTGGGCTTGTCGCTACATATACTCTGAACCATGTTTCCAAGGCTATGGTTTGTGAATTCGGTCTGTCCATCCATCTGGGATGGGCAGTGCTGCTTCGATTCAACTTCGTCCCAAACAATTTCCACAATGTGATCCAAAAGTTCTCCAAAAATTATCTCGATCTATGTGATATATCTTGGAACTCCTTGTAATTGAACAATCTCTCTGAAAAATAATTTGGAAATATTCGATGCATCTGAGTTCTTCCGACAAGCTATAAAGTAAGCCGTGTTGGAGGATCTGTCAACTTCTACAAACACAGAATCTATACCCCCACTGAGTACAAGGTAATCCAAAAATGAAACCCATAGCGTGATCTTTCTATATACCGTGATTGACATGAAGCGGCATGTACAACAGGATATTATGTACTTAACCCTTCAACACATGAGAAGTATAACACTTTATGACTATAATTCCAATATCTTGCTTCAGATGTTTCTAATAATACTTGGCTTCCAAACTGGCTATTATTTTGTCATGTACCAAATGTCCTCCTATACCTCCTCCATGCAAATCTCAAATCAGCTTTTCACATAAAGATAAAACTAGAATGCAAATCTCAGCAAAGAAGCTTTTCGACTAAGGGCATCAAGAACCGTATTTGAACTTCAATTTATGTTTAATCATAAAAGGAAATTTCTAAAATAAAGTCACCCAATGAGCATGCATCTTGTTGACATGTTTCTGGTTTCAGATAAATATTAAGGATTGATGGTCATTGAATAATACAAACTCATTTTGGACGAGATAATGCTCTAATTACTTCAAAGCCCTTACAACTGCATAAAATTCCTGATCGTATGTGCTCGATTTTGTTCTACCATCACTAAGTTTTTCAGAATAGAAAGCAACGTATTTCTTCTCTCGGAAAAGAACAACTCCAACACCCACGCCACTTGCATCACATTCTACTCCAAAGACTTTCTTGAAACATGGTGATGCTAATACCAAATCAATGCACAACTTCTCTTTGATCAGGGTATTGTCTTGTTCAGCTCCCCAAATAAATCTTCCCTAATTCAAAGATTCAGTAAGTGATGCCACAATGGTGCTAAAATTTCTAACAAATCGTCTGTAGAAAGTAGCTAAACTATGGAAGCTTCTTACATCAGAAACTATTTTTGGAGTTGTCCATTCTTTAATTTCCCTTGTATTCCCTTCATCCGCATGTATACTAGTCTCACCAATTGCAAAACCAAAAAAACAACAACTTATTTGTGTGAAATGTACACTTCAAAAAATTCACATATAGTTGACATTTCTTCAAATTGCTTAGGACTTCTTTCAAATGACTCGGATATTCTCCTTTGGTTTTGTTGTAAATGAGGATATTATCGAAGTAAATTAAGATAAAATAACCAATAAAGGGAGGGAGAACCTTATTCGTTAGTCTAATGAAGGTACTCGAGGCATTTGTAAGTTCAAATGGTATCACCAACTATTCATAAAGTCCATCTTTACTTTTAAAAGTTGTCTTCCATTCTTCTCCAGGTCAGATATGAATTTGATGGTAGCCATTTCAAAGATCTATCTTCAAAAACACCTTAGAACCCTCCAGTGCATCAAACATGTCTTCCAACCGCAAAATAAAATTTTTACACTTCACTATTATCTTATTGATGGCTCGACTGTCAAAAAATGTACGTCATGTTCCATCCTTCATAGGCACCAAGAAGATAGGTACTACAGATGAGCTTATACTCTCTTTTATGAACCTTTTTCTCAATAAGTCTTCAAATTTCTCCCTTGAAATCTTGTTCTCGTTTGGACTCATCCGGTAATGAGATAAATCTAGAAAAGTAGAACCATGCACTAAGTCGATTTAGTGCTAAATAACTCTCATAGGAGGCAACTCATTTGGCAATTCATCTAAAATCAGGACCTCAAAGCCCACTAAAATTTTATGCACTTGAAGAGGAACTCTCTCTTCCATCATACTTGTTGACAAAAACTCATTAAACACCACTAAATATAGGCAATCAACTTCTTTTACTGAATCAACTATCTCTTTGTCATAGTGTGTAAGAATAAGAAACTCTCTAGTCGTTGTTTGGTTGTCTTTTTCTCTTGTTTAAGAGGAGCCATGTCAATTTTGCACATGTCCCAAGAAATGATCACTATGTTATCATGCCTTTGAATGCTGAGTCCACATCAAACATCCAGGGGAGACCCAATAAAATATAACATACATCCATATCAATGACATCATGAACCACGTTCTCACTATAATACTTGCCAATGGAAAGAGGTACTTTACACGTTTCAGTAACATGAACAAACAGACCCCTTTTCACCAAACCAAGTGAATAAGGACTAGGATGAATCTTAGTTGGTAAATGCAATAAACTCACCAACTTTCTTGATACAAAGATCTCGTAGCAAACATTGTCTACAATCACTTCACACACCTTATTTTTTATCAAAAATAATGAATGAACGATACTGTGACGCTTCCCCTCTTCTTTCAGAGATAAAAGGACTTGCCATAATACTAAAGTAATTCTTTCACACCTTCTTTAATAGCAAACTCAACTCTTGTGTACTCATCTTCTATATCAATTTTTCTTCCTCGTCTACATCTTATGCTACACCAAATTGGCCTATTTTGTTTTCGAACAGGTATTGGAACAATTATCCAGCTTGTGACACCTATAAAATATATCTCAAATGGGACTAGCATACAAATTTGCATTCTGGGACACGCCTTGAGTTTGATCTCTATTTCCAAATCGACCACTGTTAGAGTTGATTGGATTTAGATGCACGGCCTTCCCTTTATCCGAAGGGAAGGAAAAAATTGGTTCAGCGGGTGGAGAAACTCTCCTATAAGAGGCTACTCTTATTATAATTCATCATCTCGGCCTTCATATCCATGTTAATAGCTTCCTACAATGTCTAAATATTTTGCATAAAATTTATTTTAAATCAACTAAATTCGAAGAATTTGAAATAAATTAAATGATAGAAATAGCACTAAAATATTAAAAAACTATTTTCGAGGCCTAAACAAAATTGGATGGCCAAAATCACCCTTACATCAAGGTGGAGCATTGAGTCATGTTCACATCATCGTTTCCTTTCCGAAAGGGTCTTATGGGTTGAAATCTGAGCTCGAGCGTCAAACTTGTATTTTATGATTTTGCCCTTTTCGGTCCAGTTGTTCCTCAATTCATTTATCCACTTTCATCAAAAAGTAGTAATTAGCAAGTATATAAGCTTGCTCCTTTTATAATAGAATGACCCTTGCTATTTATAGACAAAATCAAGGGTATAATGTAGATAAATATAGATATTTTCACTATTTTATATGCAAAAAATGATAATTGCTAATAGTTTTCAAATTCAGGCTTTGGCGTGTCCCTCTAACTTTGAACTTGGTGAGCCACAATTGCATTTGTCACTTCCGAAGGAGGTATGGAGATGGTGTCCTGCTTTTTCAACAGTTGCTGGCCCAATGTTATCCATTTTCTCATTTGCTAAGTGTTGAGTATTGAGTTAATGTTGAGCTCTTCAAGTTGGATATATTAGAGCCCATCTCGTCTCGGTACAATCTAAACTAACGAAAGGACTATTGCACTGAGTGGTGAGGTCAGAGTCCGCCTATCCGGGGTAGGTTCCTTGGGCTCGTGATAGTCATTACTTATATGGGCCTTGGCCCATTTGAAATATAAAAATTGAGTTGGGCCTAGGCCATTAAAGAAGTATATCAACAAATTCCCCCAAGGTCCGGACTGAATGAGTTCGGTTTGGACCTTAAATCTTCTAGCATTTTTTTAACAGCTACCCTTTTTTCTTTCCCAACACGCTTCACATATCTCCAGGTAATCATTATTCATTATTAGCCTTACATTACATTATTTATGACAATGTTTAGTTCAAAGGATAGGGGTGTCTTTGGAATTTCTTATAGCTATTTCAAGTTCTAAATAAATTGATCTATCCATTAGATTCAATCTAACAGCCAGAATTCTTTGCAAAAAGCTAAAACACTTTTTTGGCTTTTTACCATTTCATTTTTGCCTTTTCTTTTCTGATGATTCTAGTGTTTTCTTGTGCTTTTTTTCTAGCGAACCTCTGTCGAAGCTATTTCTATGTGGTTCTAAGTTATGACATTACAAGTGCTTCCTTTTTCTTCTTCCAAAACTCCCCACTTTCATTTTTGACAATTTTTTGAGAAATTGTCATGGTGGTGTTCAGGAAATTGGGGGTATCTGTGGATTTTTTTGGAAGTTTGGAAGTCAGTCGGGTGTTGTTTTGAATTTGGAGAATATGAGTGAGAGAGTTGATATGTCCTAAGGGTTTCTCCGTTAATGTCGGTGAACTCCTCTGGTGAGGAAGTCATTACAGCCTCAATGGGGAGTACAGAGAAGTATAGGCCAGTATTGATAGAGATGGGTGGAAAAATGTTTGCCAACCTCCGAACTGAGTCAAAGTGGGAGGCAAATATGAGATAGTGGTGAAAGAGGGGGATTTCAAATTTTGGAGGAAAAAAATTAAGAATAGCTGAGGAGATTTAATTAATGGTTCCTCTCTCCAAGGATAAGACTTATGACCCGCCTATTGGCCATGTTGCGATGAATAGGGAAATGTTAGAGGTCGGGTTTAGGTTATCGTTCTCCCTAGTAATTAGAGAATTTTTTCAATCCTAGAGCCTAGAGGACAGCTGTAGCGACCAAGAATTTTTACGCGATTAATAATTATTTTAATAGAAAATCGTGTCGCTACTATTTCACCCATTTTTATTAAATTAACGCCACGACGTATTCGTATAGCCAAGTCAAGAAATAATCGAGATCGTTCGATTTTAAATTAAATTCCGAATTTCTAAAAATATCTCCATTCTCTTGATTTAAAGTATATTAAGTCTAAGTACTTAATTCAATGTTATCCCAATATTTATTTGTACAAAAATTACTTTTATTATTTAAATTAAGAAAATATATGCAAGCATGAGAGGTTCTATTATATATAATAATTATGAGAATCTTAATTTAATAAATATGGAAAAGTATATAAATGGTTGATAGATTCCATTATATGTAATCATGAAGAGCATAATATTTGTATAAATATGGAAAAGTATATGAATGAATTATATACTCCATTATATATAATCATGAAGAGCATAATATTTGTATAAATATGGAAAAGTATATGAATGATTGATAAGACTCCATTATATGTAATCATGAAGAGCATAATATTTGTATAAATATGGAAAAGTATATGAATGAATTATATACTCCATTATATATAATCATGAAGAGCATAATATTTGTATAAATATGGAAAAGTATATGAATGATTGATAAGACTCCATTATATGTAATCATGAAGAGCATAATATTTGTATAAATATGGAAAAGTATATGAATGATTTATATACTCCATTATATATAATCATGAAGAGCATATTATTTGTATAAATATGGAAAAGTATATGAATGGTGCTTTACTTTAAGAAAATGATGTGTTAAAATTAATAGAATTGAATGATTATGTTTACAATATGCCAACTTTATACATCTATTTAAACCCATCTCTTTTACACACAACTCTACACATATACACTTATTTCCAATCTCTTGACAAAATCCACAAGTAAGAGAAATTCAAGGTGGTCAAGAAAGTTTTGGTCCATTTACTACTACACTTCATTTTAATCTTTTAAAAGGTAAGTATATCTTATGTTTTTATGAAAAGTAAGTATGTTTTTATGAAATGTAAATACACCTTATGTTTTTATGAAAAGTAAGTATGTTTTTATGACAAGTAAGTATATCTTATGTTTTTATGAAAAATAAGTATGTTTTTATGAAAGGTAAATACACCTTATGTTTTTATGAAAAGTAAGTATGTTTTTATGACAAGTAAGTATATCTTATGTTTTTATGAAAAGTAAATATGTTTTTATGAAAGGTAAATACACCTTATGTTTTTATGAAAAGTAAGTATGTTTTTATGACAAGTAAGTATATCTTATGTTTTTATGAAAAGTAAGTATGTTTTTATGAAAGGTAAATACACCTTATGTTTTTATGAAAAGTAAGTATGTTTTTATGACAAGTAAGTATATCTTATGTTTTTATGAAAAGTAAGTATGTTTTTATGAAAGGTAAATACACCTTATGTTTTTATGAAAAGTAAGTATGTTTTTATGACAAGTAAGTATATCTTATGTTTTTATGAAAATGTTTGGATCATTGCTATGAAATCAATCTCACAAGATTGTTATGGGTTCCATATGATATGTTTATGATTATGCTAAGGGGATCGGAGTTTAGTAGCGCTACACATAAGAATTCTTGCCATTTAAGTTCGGTAAAATTCTTGTGTCTCCCTATGTTTATGAATATTTCAATCCTATCCTATGTTATGATGAAAATGATCCATATGCATTCAAAAGAAAATTTATGCTTGGTATACTTACTGGGATTTTATAAATCTCACTCCACGATATTTACCATTTTCAGATAATTGAAGGTTCGAGGCGGTCAACATGGAAGTGGCAAAAGTGGTTAAGATTGATGAGATAATTATGTTGAACTTTATGTAAGAAAATTATGTTCTATTTTTATTCACAAATAAAATTATGGGATTCTAATTATTCTTTTGAATAATTTTACATTACTATTTAAGTCTCGATAATATGATATGAGTCACTTTTTGTGGCACTCGAATGGTCGAGAATTCGGGTCGTCACAGTTGGTATCAGAGCAAAGAGTTTTAAAAACGATTCTGTAGATTTTTGAAATTTTATTTCTTTAAAAAAAAAAAAAAAAAAATCACTATTCACGTGAACAGTAAAACGACGTGCTATTCATGATGAACAGTGAACGAAATCACTATTCATTATAAAAAAAAAAAGTTGAATTTTCACATGTCAAGTATGGTTATGATTTTGAAAAGCATGATGAAATTTGATGTGCGAATTTCAAGGACAAAATTCATTTTAAGCAAGGGAGTTTGTAATGTCCTGAAAATTTTATGGAATATAATTAGTTAGTGATATGATGTTTATATTGATGTCTTTGATAAATTTCTAGAAGTTCGGGGACTAAAGGAAAAATAAGATTTGACGATAAATTTTATTTGGGTTAAGTTATTAATTATTGATGGGGAGATAATTACTATATCGATATTGGATTTGTTTTGAAGACTGTGATTAATTAGGAATTATGATTCAAGAAAATGTTGATTTGGATACAACCACATTAAATTATTGTTGATTAAAGGAAAATAAGATTATATGAAATATTTTAACTCATCACTCTACTATGTCACTCTCCACGTATTGACTCCTCGAACCAGGTATGTTATATGCTTTGCAAGTCATTTACGATTTTATTAAGACATGTTAAGTATGAAATCTTCATATGTTATGAATCTTTAAGTGAAATATACATGTTGAGTATGATATGAATTGATAGAAGCCTGAATTTTAATTTATTCCTTTTTATGTAGAATCATGAGACATAGAGGATATTGATATGAATTTTGGTTCATATTAAGCTTAGTAAGACTGACTAAATTAGAAAAATAAGTTGGTTCGTAACTTTTGCCAAAAAATATATGGAATAATATATTAAACAAACAAAATTAATAATGAATTTGTACAATAATTTATCCTTTTATCACTACCTTTGTGTAAAAACAAGGGAAAAACTGTGGATGGTTATTAGTACTTCCTCTTCAAGTTTCAATTTTCGGTTCAATAATTTATCCCTTTATCACTACCTTTGCTTAAAAGCAAGGAAAAACTGTGGATGATTATTGGTACCACTCTTCAAGTTTCAATTCTGAAAAAAATTCGGAAAGAAAGAAAGAGAACGGGTGTTGAGCATAATGGGAATAATATGACTTAAGAATGATTTTCAAAATAATTGTTGTCCTCGAGTTTAGAAATGATGAACCTTAAATGGACTTTGCATAATTGATTTTAGACATGGCACTAAGTATAAGAAGTCAACAGAAATGATTAGAAATATGTTCAGATTATCTATCATTTAGATTTAATGAGAAATAGCGAGCCAATTTTATGAAGTTTTATGAGATGTTAAGATTATAAGTGATATGATTTTAATGAGACTTTTATGAGAAGCATTATGAAGTTAGAGATTTAAAGATTTGGTTATTGGGAATTAAGTAATGGCTATTATGTTGAGTAAGTGAATTATGCCTCTATATTGAAGAGAAATTTATTATGAACTTTGGCCTTGTGATTAAATTTTGGGAATATGATTTATGACTTATAAATATAAGTATGAGTAATCTTTTGAGCCAATTAAGGTATTGAAGGAAGTGATATTGTGATATTGACGACTATGATTTGAAATTTCTATGTTGAGGAATTATGAATTGATTTTCTGGAATATTTTTTTATGATATTGAAGTTTGATGAAATTGTGGTCAATTTTTAGATCGTTGTGATCAAATGTGGAATTATTTATTATTGTGAGTTATGAAGTATGCTTACGGTTTGAATAAGTCCAAATTTCAAAGGAAACTCTGCCTAGAATTTTATCGTTTGGAATTAAGAGCATAGTATGGTATGCAATCACTAAGAGAATTGAGGTTAGACATGCAAATTCATTTACATCACAAACGAGATTTAGTAGATGATAACAGAGATATTATTATTTTCTCGTAAGGAGAACACACAAGAGTCACACTGGAAAGAAATACATGAAACACGCAAAAGCAAAAGAAAGCAACATGGGAAATTCCTCAAATTGAGAGATGTGTTTCCGGAGTAGCCGTATCCTACCACCTCTGACCTTTTGAGGAAATAAAGAAACCTTCAAAGAGGTGTGTTTCGAGAGTAAGAATACTCCGTAATCTACCACCTGGAACCTTTGAGGTACACACAAGATTTAAACATTAAGGAAATCCTAGGAAATTAGAGGGGTGTCTCGAGAGTAAGAATACTCCGTACTCTACCCCCACCTATTCTAAGATTCATAAAGTTAAGTTTACATTAACCGGACTCCATTTTCGCTTGATTCACCTTCCTTGCGACCAATCTATCTTAACCCCTGCTGGATCTTGTATTGAGATATATGACTGCAGCTTATTCAGTAGTTCATCAATAGTAGGAGCAGAAATAAGGAGCCTTCTGGAAAATGGAGAGATGAATCCCTGTTCCACAGCATAATCAAGAAAGGTTAACAAGCCATCAAAGAAATTGTTAACATTCAGAAGCCCAATAGGCTTAGTATGGAGATCTAGTTGAGCCCACGAGGTAATGTTAAAGATTTCTTCTAAGGTACCAAAACCTCCGGGCAGGGCTATAAAGGCATCAGAACCATATAGCATACAAGTTATGCGTTCATGGATGGATAAGGTTTGAACTTCATGCCCTCGTGTTTTTCCTGCAACATCTACCAAAGGGACAGGTATGACACCGATTACTTTTGATTTCTCTGCAAGAGCAGATTGGGAAACACAACCCATTAGACCACTGCTACCACCCCCATATACAAGAGTGATACCTTTTTCCCCCAGTTTCTTTCCAAGATCTACGGCCGCTTCTAGATAACCGAAGCCTTTCCCCACTTTTGATCCACAAAATACACAAATAGTTTTGATCTGTCGAAGTTTTGGTGCTTCCATCTTTGATAGTATAGAAGGGAAAAACTTACGAAGAAGATGTGATTTTGGGATACCTGAACTATGAAATATGTTTGGCTATTTAAAGCCGGAAAAATTTACTGTTTTTGATTGATTCTGAAAAAGTAAAGATTTACTTTTGACAAAATCGGCCAACTTTTGACTATTTTATCAAAGATATTACCTTTCGGTGATTTATTTTCCAGCTTTATCAAACCTCGAGAAAGGAAAATATATTTTTTCAATATTTATAAAAACTCGAGAAAGGAAAATATATTTTTACCAGCTTTATCAAAACGTGTGAAAGGAAACAGAAGAATATTTTTAAATGCGTATCAAAGATTTACCTTATATCAATGCTGAATTGCCACAACCTCATTTTGTAAAACAGACTGGCAAACAGGATCTTTTGCGATTATATTTTTGAGACTATAACGATTTTTGTCCTCGTTAAATTGAGCATATAAGGAAAGGAGTTCACGTTGCACATACCCACTTGGGTGCGTCTCGAGAGTCAATCGAATATCATCCAAAGACTCCTTACTTAGTCCACCCTTTATGAATTCGATTTTATCATCTCGATTAGTAGAAGAATATCCTAATGATTTGCAACGAGTATTACAGTTCCAACGAGCACATTTGTAGCAACCACCCAGTCTTTTTGCTCTTCGTTTCTTTGCAAACGTGCTTTTGCCTAAACCAGGCATATGTTTTGGAAAGGTCATAGGTAATTCACCAGATAGTCGAACTTTTGCTTCGATCAACCAGCGAACATCTTCTGGAATATCATGAGCCATCAGCAACCTCAATCTTTCGAGCCTTATTCTATAGATCTTTCTCAGATCATTCATAGGAAGATTGGAATAATACTTGCGAATGTTAGAAAGGATGATATCCATTGTTTGATGATTCTAACCTCTTCCCAGCATGAACTATTTAAAAGCGTAAAGGATATGAGTGAATCCGCGTGATGTTGTGTCCAGCAAGAAAGCGCAGGATTATTTTAATGAAAAGAGGAGACAAGAAGTAATGCACTGTTAAATTTTATCGATAAAGGAAGATTTGATGATAAGATTTGAGATATGAAATATTTTTCTTGGATTTTGGGTACTGATATTCTGATATAATAATCAAGGTATAGAAATAATACGGGAATACGTGAAAGAGAAATAAGGACTGTATTGAATCAGGATTAATAAGTTTGTGCAAGTGAAAGGAATACCTTACGGGAAATGTGGTGATATTTAAGTAAAGAATCTTAGTTTGGGAGATATTTGTTTACTGAATTTTGGGTTACAAATATTGGAAAGATAAGTTGATGATATTATGTTGATATGTTATTGGGTATATTACATAGAGAGATTATTCAGGGAATTGTTTTGATTATTTTGAGAATATTCGATGATAAGAAGAAAGGAAAAATTATTATGATATGATATATCAGTAAAGATTTGTTGAAATTTTAGAGATATATACTAATATCTGAGGTCACATGATACGATGATAAGTGACAAGTTACATGAATACTACAAGATATGATGAAATATCACATACGATTGGGAATTTTCATTTTGATTCAGAAGAATTTATGAGTAGACATATATCTATTATTGATAGAAAAGTCCATGTCTTAAGAAAACAAATTGATGCATTTAGTCAAAGTTCAGTGGGTTAAATATGGTTGGGTTAAATATGGTAGCGATGATGCTACATAAGAAGAAGAAGAAGAGATTCTGATTAAGTGTTCAGAAATCATAAGATCAAGTAAGATTAATTTCGAGGACGAAATTATTTTAAGGGGGTAAGTTTGTAGCGACCAAGAATTTTTACGCGATTAATAATTATTTTAATAGAAAATCGTGTCGCTACTATTTCACCCATTTTTATTAAATTAACGCCACGACGTATTCGTATAGCCAAGTCAAGAAATAATCGAGATCGTTCGATTTTAAATTAAATTCCGAATTTCTAAAAATATCTCCATTCTCTTGATTTAAAGTATATTAAGTCTAAGTACTTAATTCAATGTTATCCCAATATTTATTTGTACAAAAATTACTTTTATTATTTAAATTAAGAAAATATATGCAAGCATGAGAGATTCTATTATATATAATAATTATGAGAATCTTAATTTAATAAATATGGAAAAGTATATAAATGGTTGATAGATTCCATTATATGTAATCATGAAGAGCATAATATTTGTATAAATATGGAAAAGTATATGAATGAATTATATACTCCATTATATATAATCATGAAGAGCATAATATTTGTATAAATATGGAAAAGTATATGAATGATTGATAAGACTCCATTATATGTAATCATGAAGAGCATAATATTTGTATAAATATGGAAAAGTATATGAATGAATTATATACTCCATTATATATAATCATGAAGAGCATAATATTTGTATAAATATGGAAAAGTATATGAATGATTGATAAGACTCCATTATATGTAATCATGAAGAGCATAATATTTGTATAAATATGGAAAAGTATATGAATGATTTATATACTCCATTATATATAATCATGAAGAGCATATTATTTGTATAAATATGGAAAAGTATATGAATGGTGCTTTACTTTAAGAAAATGATGTGTTAAAATTAATAGAATTGAATGATTATGTTTACAATATGCCAACTTTATACATCTATTTAAACCCATCTCTTTTACACACAACTCTACACATATACACTTATTTCCAATCTCTTGACAAAATCCACAAGTAAGAGAAATTCAAGGTGGTCAAGAAAGTTTTGGTCCATTTACTACTACACTTCATTTTAATCTTTTAAAAGGTAAGTATATCTTATGTTTTTATGAAAAGTAAGTATGTTTTTATGAAATGTAAATACACCTTATGTTTTTATGAAAAGTAAGTATGTTTTTATGACAAGTAAGTATATCTTATGTTTTTATGAAAAATAAGTATGTTTTTATGAAAGGTAAATACACCTTATGTTTTTATGAAAAGTAAGTATGTTTTTATGACAAGTAAGTATATCTTATGTTTTTATGAAAAGTAAATATGTTTTTATGAAAGGTAAATACACCTTATGTTTTTATGAAAAGTAAGTATGTTTTTATGACAAGTAAGTATATCTTATGTTTTTATGAAAAGTAAGTATGTTTTTATGAAAGGTAAATACACCTTATGTTTTTATGAAAAGTAAGTATGTTTTTATGACAAGTAAGTATATCTTATGTTTTTATGAAAAGTAAGTATGTTTTTATGAAAGGTAAATACACCTTATGTTTTTATGAAAAGTAAGTATGTTTTTATGACAAGTAAGTATATCTTATGTTTTTATGAAAATGTTTGGATCATTGCTATGAAATCAATCTCACAAGATTGTTATGGGTTCCATATGATATGTTTATGATTATGCTAAGGGGATCGGAGTTTAGTAGCGCTACACATAAGAATTCTTGCCATTTAAGTTCGGTAAAATTCTTGTGTCTCCCTATGTTTATGAATATTTCAATCCTATCCTATGTTATGATGAAAATGATCCATATGCATTCAAAAGAAAATTTATGCTTGGTATACTTACTGGGATTTTATAAATCTCACTCCACGATATTTACCATTTTCAGATAATTGAAGGTTCGAGGCGGTCAACATGGAAGTGGCAAAAGTGGTTAAGATTGATGAGATAATTATGTTGAACTTTATGTAAGAAAATTATGTTCTATTTTTATTCACAAATAAAATTATGGGATTCTAATTATTCTTTTGAATAATTTTACATTACTATTTAAGTCTCGATAATATGATATGAGTCACTTTTTGTGGCACTCGAATGGTCGAGAATTCGGGTCGTCACAACAGCTCCATTTCTTTGTTTTCGATCCTTAGCAGTACATCAAGGATGATCCAGCCACTGAAATAACCATTGATGCTAACTTTAGAACTCTAATTAAGTATATTTCTCATTGTTTTCCGCCCTCAACACTTAGTTTTATCTCTATTAACTTGTGCTCTAGAATACATAGATATGTGGAATGAGTGCAAATATTTAATTATTGACAAGAATCTCTATCGAGTAGGTCTCCTCTATGAGAAGCTAGAGTTTGTCCCCCTTCTTCAAGAAAAAAAGTAAGTTAGCTGTCCAATTGTTTCAAATATTCTGCATTTAATAACTCAACACGTGTCCCTCTGCAGATAAAAGAAAAAAAAAATTAATCATGTACTTGAGAGATTCCAAGGTCAGGGAAGGAATGATCGTGGCTCAAGTGACCATTTCTATTATTATTACAGTTGTCCTCGGTGAAAAAAAGGAAAGGTCCTGAATCTGGGGGAGTGACCATTGCTAGGACTTCCAAACTATTTCTACTGAAGTTATTTCGGAGGGAGTTATTCCAGAACATGTGATTATCAACCCTTGACGTGCAATTCCTAGTGAGGTTGAACAGCTTTCGCTAACCCCCCAATCCTTGAACTTCCTCATTCGTCTTTTGAGGAGAAGGAAAAAGAGCCCTTCTTGGGAAAACTATTGATGAGAGGAGGCTGAATTTGAAGCCACCAAGGAGAGTTGGCCGAAACCCTTGAGATTTTTTTACAGAAGCATTTCCCCACCTTGGGATCCAAGCCTCCCAATGGAAGCCTAGTAGGTCTACAGGCTTCTTGCTAAGTCTTTAATAAAGAAGCAGAGGAAGTATTTGGAAAAAATAGAGCTCGGAGAGTGTGCAATGACGGAAATAGTCAATTTCTCAAGGGTCATAGCTTAAATGTATACAATGGCTATCCATCTCCAAAGGGCGACTAAGAAGAAAAGTCTACTCGACCAAGAGATAGAGCAAAAAAATAAGGCTTTGGAAGAGGGGCAAGTGATAGTCATGCCGCTTAGGATTTCGCTACTGCTGCAAATGCTTCTGAAGCAGAAGTTGAGGAAAATCTAAGGGCTAAAGAGATGAGGAGAGCGGATCTTGAAAAGAAGAATGTAGACCTACATCATTCCCTTGAAAGTGAAATGAAAAAGCATCTGCTCCTTCAAGAATCATTGGAGAAAGCCCGAGTTGATATTAAGGCCACAGAAGAATGGGCTCAACTAGATGTCGCTAAAATTATTTCTCACTTCAAGACCTCAGTTGAATTCGAGGCCATTGAGTCTGAACTTTACATAATTGGCATCAAGTTCGTTATAGAAGAGTTTGAAGAGAAGGAGCTTGATGTTGACATTCAATGGCTGAGAACAGATGTCGAGAAATTAGAGGAGAAAGAAAAGTACCTAAGGATTGAGCTCGACCAGCAAGCTGAAGATCCTTCCACTGGATGGACACTAAGAATATTTTGTACTTTAGTAAATTTCGTAATTCCCTTGAAGGCCTCCATTGTCCTTTATCTTATTCTTTTTTTTTTATTTTCAAGTTCTTCAGCTATTGTGTATTTCCTTGACGACTTAACTTGAGCTATAAATCATAACTTAATACTTAAACTTTAAATATGTAGATCCATGATAAAATAAAAATGAGATCGTACCTAAAAATATTTTGTTCTGAATTTGATGAGTATAATTCATAACTCAAATATAATTTATTCATGTTGGTCATTAAAATGAGATCATACCTTGAGTATTTAAGTCGAAGATAATACGATCAAACTAGTCCACACCTTCAAAAAAAAAAAAAAAAAAAAATCTCTTTTTGAGTTCCGGGGATGAACCAAATCCTAAGTTTGTCTGTTTTGGATACTTCATTGAATCCTATAAAGTTTGTTTAACTTTTTAGTTCAATTTCTAAGTGACTTTTTTAGCCCTTTTTTCTTCTTATACTCTCATGAGGTCAGTTTTTTTTTTTTCATCTGATGCTCTCGTAGGATCAAGTGTTTTTCCAAGTGTGCAATACTTACACTCCTTGCGAGTCATTTATTCTCTCTTGGGGATTTTTTTGACTATTTGGGGCCCTTATCCTCCCATAGAGATTTCTGGACTGTTTACCAATTGGGCATTTTTACCAGACCATGGTCATATTTTTGTTCCTCTGTTGAGTTTTGAGGACATAGCCGAAATCGGGACTTTTTAGGCCATGGCCAAGCTCAAAGTTGGTTGAGGGTTTTAGGGCCATAGCCAAACTCTTAGTCGAACTCCTGACATCTAAGGACCATAGCCAAACTTAATTATTTTGATGGACAATTTAGTTTTTAACGACAACTATTTTTTCATTCTTCAAAAAAGAGTCATAACAGGCTGTTACAATAGGCCTTACATCATTATTTCTAATAGTGCTTGAGGTGTTCAACATTCTAGAGGTACGGAAGTGGAGTTACTTCCAAGGTCTACAATTCGTATGCTCTATTACTCAACACTTTGGTTACCTCATAAGGTCAATCCCAGTTAGGTAAAAAAGACAACTATATTAGGTTATCTTGTTCCTAGGAAGACATTTATTAGGATCAATTCTCCTATCATGAAGTCTCTTTTCCGAACTTTGTTGTTTTAGTACCTCTTGCTTCTTTGCTTATATATAGCATTTCTGAGCTCTGCCATATTTTTTTCTTGCAAAAGACCCATTCCAGCTAGGAGGGATTCGTTCTTGTTTTCTTCATTGAAGTGTTAAGTTAGATATGATATAACTCCTATTTCCACCAGGATGACTGTCTCTATTCCAATTGCGAAGGAAAATGGTGTTTCTCAAGTGCTCCCCCTATTTGTCGTTGTTCTATACAACTACAGTACACTGGGTAGTTCATCTGCTCAAGATCCCTTAAGTTCGTTGAGTTTAGCTTTCAAAGTATGCTTTATGATCTTGTTAATAACTTTGATTTGATTATTGGATTAAGTGTGGTTTGGAGTGGAGAAATGCTCTTTATGTTGAGCTCATCCAGAACTTACTAAACCTATTGTTGTCAAACTGTTTGCCCTTATTTGTAACGATAGAGTGAAGAATCCCAAAACGGAAAATGGTTGATTTCCACATGAAGTCTGTGGTCTTCTATTCGGTGATTTTAGCTAATGACTCTACTTATATCCACTTTGTGAAATAATCCACTGTGGCTATTACTCCCATAGGCATGAGACCTATTAGCTCTATTCCACATTTGGAAAATAGTCAAGCGCTAATAATCGAATTTAGTTCTTCTGTTGGAGCTCTGTAAAGAGGAGCAAATCTTTGATTTTTATCACCTCATTTGGAAAACTCTATTGCATCTTTCTTCAAGGTAGGCCAATGTATCAGTGCCTTCCAATTTTGTATGCGAGGGATTTCCCCCCAATATGGTTCCCACAAATCCTTCATGGACTTCCCTCAAAGCATAATAAGAATCTTCTTCATTAAGAAATATTAAGATGGAAGTGGCGTATCATTTCTTGTATAAAACTTCATCAATAATTGTAAATCTGGATGATCTTATTCTTAGTTTTTAAGCTAAATTTTGGTCTGCAGTAGCCCTACCATCCTTTGAAAATTTGAAAATTTCATCCATCTACGTTGGTTTTGGATCCACCGCCATTAATGCCAAATGCCACTTCATCTTGTTCGATTGATGCGAACTGAAGTCTTCCTACTGAAATGTTGTTGATCTTGTTTACTCCATCACCGGTGGCTAGCTTAGATAATACATCTGCGTTATTGTTTTGAGCCCATGGAATTTTTTTTACTCTAGAGCTAATAAACGAACTTAACTCTTTTCGAAATGTTTTCAAGTATTATATCATACGCTCATCCTTAGCTTTGTAGACTCATTCCAATTGATTGATGGCGAGCTAGGAATAGATGTAGGAAATGACTTGGTTTATGCCTACTAATGCGTCAATGTGTGGTTGGAGGATGCAGGTCAAGTTTGGTTTGTGGAAAGCAACATATTTTAATTCATATAGGTCTTTAACACACCAAGTTGTGTTAACTTCGTTCTGTGAGTGGGTGTATGCTTCTCGTGCCATTCTTTTTCTATTTCTTTTAGATCCTCCATATTTTGAGTTCCTCCAATAATCATTTTGACTTTTGCCCCATGATTTTTATTTCCTCCATGGAGCAAAAGAGGCACCACATTACGACACTCGCCTACTTTTGTCAGGTTGGCAACGAACTACCGTAAGTAACCCTGTATGATGAGGGCTTCAATCTCCTCTTTCAATTGTTTGTAATTATTTATTCCATAACTAGCAGATCGGTGGTAACAATAATATTTCTTTTGGTTGAGGTTGGAGGAATTAAGTTTCAGAGGTGGAGATTTTTTATGAAATTCTCTATCTTTTATATAATAAAAAGACACATTTTAAAAGGGGTTTACAGCATGGTATAATCTTGGAACCTTTGTGGGTAAAGTCTAGGTATAATATTTCTTTCTCTTTTCCATTTGGGTATCCTGTCTCTTTTTATATCTTTTTCCTCAATTTTTAGTCCCTCGAAAGTTTCTGCGACCTCCTCCTAAGTAGTAGTAGTACGTCTTCCGCGCTGATATATTTTTCAACCTTGCTCATGAAATCATGATATGAGGTTGAACCATTTTCATGCATGGACCACCAGAATCGTGTTAGAGGTCAAAGTCTAGACAAAGCAGCCATGAAGGGGGCATCATTAAAAACTTTTTCCGACTTTTTGTTTGTTGAATCTATCAAGATAGTTCCTTAAGGATTCAGTTTAGCATTGCTGATAGATAAAAGGTGTTCCTTTGGGGGAATTTCTCATTCTTGATTCAGGAATGTCGTGATGAGTCATTCAAAGATTTATTGACCCATGTGAAAGCTGTCTGAACCATCTTTGAGCTCAGTCTCAAAAGGTTAGTGAATTTTTTTTACATAAGATGATGTCACTTGCATCTTGAAGTTCCATCAAAGAGGTATATTTGTATAGTATTCCCCGTAGGATAAATATTTCCTTCATATCCGGTATGTACAAGAATCTTGAATATTTCTGGCAATATTTTAGCGAAAATTTTCCCTGAGAAAGGTGATCGCAAATTTTTTCTTAGCCCCTTTGTGGAACTCTTCTTCTTGGATTCAAGTTCCAAAATACTTCGTTTTAATGTTTCAAGTTCGTCTATTTTCTGTGTTTCAATGTTGTGGAAATACTTTTTCTTCAAGATTTAGTGTTTATGTTCTAGTGGAGATTGCTTTTGAAGGTTGGTGGCTAGCTCTCGCAGGCAACTAAAGACACTACCTCCCTTTTTTGGGTATGAGGCCGGCTAGAAATGGTTCATTCTTCATCTTGTGTTTCTTTGAATGAGCTTTAATTGAAATTAACGACCCTAATTATTTGAGGGATGTTTCCATGATGCTATACTGGTGATTCAACCTCCACTATTGTCCTCGTAAGTTGGGCGGTATTTTGATTCTTCTCTAAACGAGCTATCACGTTAGCAAAGTTATTTGATTTGTTCAAGACCAAATCCATGCATGAATCCCTTGGTTATTGTAATGTTTTGGTATGGTTCCTCCCATAATTTGGAGGAAACTTCTCATCAAGACTTCTTGTCCTTCCATTACTAAAACTTTGGCTCATTTTGGTGATTTGGTAAATGTCTTGTGGATGAAACCACAAGGTTGGAAAATGGAATTTTCAAACGTTTTGGAGATTTAGTTTTTATAGTAGACAATGGAGAACCTCGTATTAGGGATAGACCCATCTTTTAGCACCAAACTGTTGACGTCAAAAAATGAATTGGACGCGTGGCAAATTTCTAATCAACTTAAGATAAGAATATGGTATAATTTGCGGTTAAGAGATGATTTATGTAGTGGATTCAAGAAAGCTTTCACAAGTAAAAATGAGAGAAACAACTCAATGTAAGCATCACAATGCAGCTCAAATGATTGGGTAAAGTCAGGCAACACCAAAACTGAAGTCATAGTCAACTTCTGCTTAATCAATTGAAGAGATGTCTCTGCCTCGGGAGTCCAGTGAAACTCGCTATCCTTCAAACAATCTTTAGTTTGTGCCATGATACTGTTGAAATGTGCTATAAACAAACATGCGATAAAATGAAGCAAGGCCATTAAAACTCCGCACTTCTGTAACAATTTTAGGCTGTAGCCAGTGGCTTAATTCTTCTACTTTTGATATGTCTATTTCTAACCCCTCTTTCGGCACCACATAACCCAGGAATACAACACGATCAATCAAGAATGAACACTTTTTCACTGGAATTTAAAAATTATTCCTACAAAGAACTGACTGAACTTCCAAAAGGTGCTGGACATGATAATTGTCGTTAGCACTCTAAATCAGAATGTCATCAAAGTAAACGACAAAAAATTTACCCATGAATGGGCGAAGATTCTAATTCGTAACCCGCATAAACATCCCCAGGTCTAATCAGAAACTGATGGTACCTACTCTTCAAATAAAGCTTCTTGAACACGCAAGCACCAGTAAGCTCGTCCAACAAATCATCGATACTAGGAATAGGTAAACAAAGCAGAGCAGGAACAACCCAAGGACTAAGACTCTCCCTAATGTGTCCCTTTGACAGCAGCTCGTACAACTCATATTATTTAGTGGGATTCATCCTGTAGTGCGCCGGATAGGCAGAGAAGCATCAGGAACCAAGTCAAATGTTCCTTCGTCTCCATCACCACATTCTTCGCAATCAACATGTAAAACTCAGGTTTTGTAATCACTAACCATATTCCCACCCTGACATAGATTTTGTAATTATTGGTACATGGTCTGCACATAATTGTAGGGCAGAAAATGTTTCTTCATATGCTTCTTCAATTTGTCCCATGATACAAACTTGGCCTTCCCTAACCTATATCTCGCTACTTTAGTGTGCTGCCACAACGAATCTACTCGTCCAAAAAATCGCGTCACGACGAGAGGAACACATTTATCAACAAGAACCTCCTTAAACTCAAAGACCTCCTACACTGCTGTCACTCAATCCAAGAACTCTTCTAGACTCAACTCGACATGAAATTCCTGAATATCAACCTTAAATCCTAATTCTCAACGTCTGTTGTCAACAAATCCACTTGTTGACGTAGCTGTGCGATTTCATCATGTCTATTCACCTCCTGATGTGATCCAGATCCCGAATACAATTCTTCAAGCAACTGTGGATGAAAACACATTCTTGGCGACTAAAGAGGCAAGTTTCATGTTGGGCTCAAGTATGAAAATCAAGTTGGAGACCAGGAATAACGAAAATGTTGCAGTCAGGCCATTACGGCCGTAAAAACAATCCTCACGGCCGTAAATTATATTCTGCTTAAAGTTACGGCCGTAACCAACATCCATCACGGTCGTAACTGTCTCTCTGTCGAAAATAAGATTTCCAGGAAAATTAGACTTACGGCCGTAACCTATCTCACACGGCCGTAAGTATGGAACGGATCAAATTTTAGGATTTTATTTCCTCTTTTTCCAGTTTTAGTTATTTTAACTATTTTACTTTAATTAGAATTCTATTTTGAGCCTAATTAGCGACTAGGTTTATTTTGCTTATTTATACGTTTTTTCTATTCATTGTAAAACAGACTTTACAGACAACTTTGATATTATAAATTGAGAGGCTATTTTGCTTTCAAAATCTTATTCTTCATTGAATAAAATCCGAACTTGCAAGTTATTCTTGTTTGTTCAAATCTCGGTGAGAATTATTATTGCTTGTGATCAAGAGGTCAATATATCACAGTGATTATATTGGTTGCTTGGTTCAATTAATTTTAATTGGATCCATAAATCGTGGTTATTGGCGTTCTTGGGTCGATTCAATATTTTGTGGGTTGCGTAGCTACAATTGCTGCGTGGTTTGCATCACCTCCTCTACCGGGGCTTCATGGCTTCAGGACATCTCCTTGGCTGGATGGTGAAGGAACAACGACTTCGGCTCTGATACCAACTGATGCTGGAAGAAATGTATGCGAATGAAGAACAACACATTCAATTCGTTGATTTGAAAGATTACCGAAATGAATTGATTAAATTAGAGGAACTTCAAGAAAGAACCAGGTTTATGCAAAAAAAAAAACTGTCTCCAAATGTAAAACAAAGAAGTTTAAATAGTAAACCCCAACCCTAAACGAGAATTATTCTGAAAAGACGAAAATAGACATAAAAACATAAAGAATCTCATTTTTAACTATTTAGATGATTTCAAAAGCCCAAAATCCATCATTAGTAGTGGCATGCTGTTGGTTCCAACCCATCGAGAGCTTTCTGAAAACATATTAAGGCCAAAATCTGGGTATCTATGCAAATTCTATGCTCGTTTCTTTAAAAACTTCGAACACGAACAATCCCACTTGTCCAAATAATCCAACACTCGATCTTAAATGCCATAAGAATTTTAAGTACCAGAATGAATAGATAAGCAAAGTCACATATTTCAACAAGTATGTGAATGCATCCTCTATAAAATATCCAAAAGCAAAGTCACATCTTACAACTCAAGTATGTGAATGCATCCTCTATAAAATATCCAAGTATCTTGAATATACAAAGTTATATAAAACTTTACTGGTCTGAAAAGAATACACATTTATTTAATCAATCTTTCAATTGCATGGACCCCAAGAATATCTTTAACAATATGCTTTTTGTCTCATGCTTGCTACTAAGGGTTTTTTCTACTGTAAGTATTCGAATCGCACAAGTAATTTAATATATATTGAGTCCATTTAATTAACTAAAGCATATTGAATATGCCAGTGATCAATTGACTAATTGCATTTTTCTTCCATCTTCATTTCTTTTAAAGTTTTGGAACGTGACATTTTCCACTCTGTAAACGCAAATACATTGTCAAAGACAAGGCAACTTATTTTTTCCCAAAAAAAGTGTGATTTTAGGCCTTCGATTAGTATTTGTTTGTACTATTTGATGATTATAATTTTAGGTCTAGTGGAATCTTATAATGTATAGAACTAACAAACTTCAACAATTACTCAAATTAAAATGCAATTTGTACTTGGCAAGAAACAAAGGGAAGATCAATAATTAATGTTTAACCAAAATAATCAGCAAATTATGGGCCTTGGACCATAGTAGTAGAAAAAGACAGATTTATTTATTTGAGGTCAATTAATGTGTTGTATGTTGTATATTAATTTGGAAATATAATTTTGATTATCTCAAGAAGATAGGGTTGCAAATTTTGACAGTTAGTGCATGCATCAAAGACAGTAAAGAAAGAGTAATATTGTTTCATCACAAGGAACAATAATGTATGGGGCGTATTTTTCTTTGGCCGGGGGGTGGGGTGAATAATTTTTTTGAGATTTCCCGAAGAAAAAATTCATATAAATAAGGAATTCAAGCAACTCGATACGAAAAAAGTGCAAATATTCAATTTTTATAGCATTTGAATTGAATTTGAATTTCCAATGATGATGACTCTTCCAGTCCAGGAAAAAAAATGAACTCTTAATTGGTTTTATATATAAAAAAAAAAAATTGTTTTTCACATTTAATGGAAATAAGAAAATACAAATTGAAGAAAAAAGAAAACAATAAAATTAGTTTATTGAAAGAGAAAGTTGTAGAATTAGTTTGTGTTCAATGGTTGAGAGAAATTATGAAACGTGAATAATTAGTTTTTGATTACTTTTATTAATTCATTTTTTTATATGAAACATATAAATACAAATCTCTCTACGAAAAATTAAAAAAAAATTGACATTCTAGTGATCGATCAGTAGACTGGGATTAGCATATAAGCAAACATGTTGAAGATTAAAATATTCAAAATAAAAGGTTGAAAATTAACTTGCTAACATAGATCGTGAATTTTAGACCTCCTCTACAATTTTCATGTATTAAAAAAAAAAAAATCAAAAATCAAAAATCAAATCAAAGCAGTGTTTGAATTCTATCCAATGACATTATTCCATGTTATCACCAAAATTTCAAGCTTCGTCCAATTTTATAAAATTTCGTAGATGGAATACATCCACCTACAATTGAACAAAGAAATAGTTAATTATGAAGCTAGTTAAATAATTCGTATATTAGACTAAGGTGTTAGCTCAGTGGAACACCTCTTATTAAGCTCATGCTCGAGCTTTTAGGAGTTGAACTTTTTTTAACTCGAGTCGAGTCGAGTCGAATCGAGTCGAGCCAAAGTTTATCTTAAAAAATAAGATTGGACTCGAGCTTTAAACCTGAGCTTTTTCGAACTGAGCCGAACCAAGTCCCGAACTTTTAATTTATTTTTATTTTTATAAAATGTATATATACAACAAGTTGAACCAAACTCGTGGTCGAATTTCATGGCTCAAGCTCCCATCGAGCTTTTTGAACGGACTTTTTTAGGATCAAGCTGAGCTGAGCCAAAGCCCTCGAAATCCCGAGCTGCGAATCGAGTTAAGCCTGAGCTTTTTTCAAGTCGAACCAAGCCCGAGCAGATGGAGCCGACGAGCTGTTTTACTATCCCTACCTTTATCCCCTATCTACTGTTCAAAAAAAAAAAAAAAAAATCAAATATTTGGTTTGTTGACATTTGTTATCAATACAATTGTTGTCCTTCCAATGATTTTTCGACACATTTGATATATCAACTCTTTTTTATTTTAGTAAATAAAAAGACACAAATCTATAATGTACCGGATATCGCAAATGTATTAGAGGGATAGCTAGATACATACGTTTGTGTATGTGTATGTGTATGTGTATGTGTATGTGTATGTGCAACATGCATCATGTGCCATGCATGGACGTAAAAAAAAACATGCATTGAAAAATGAGCACACTGATTTGATTATGTAGATTATTAAATTAAAGTATCGATGATATATTATTGAGAAAAGCATAAAACGACAGACATGCTCATTCTCAAATGATGCCAGATCCGAATTAATAGGCCGACACACATGTCTCCATACAAGGTATTATAACAATTACTGGTGACAATCAAGTACTATTGGGGGTTGACTTCAAGGGCTAGATGTATGTGATGAATGGCCCTCAATGCATATTCTTTTCGTCACATAAAAAATAATTTTTTGTTTTCATTTTTTCACACACACATATATATATATATAATTAATATACTTGAAAAAATAAACATTCTTACATTTTTTCTAACTACTACAACAAAAAAGTCTAGTAGTGACACATTTTTTGCTATGCATGGTGCAATTGTCACAATTTTTGTGACACCAAAAATCATAACTAATTAAATATTGTGATGATTTGAAGTGTCGCAAAATAATTAAATTCATTTAAAAATAATTAAAAAAATAATTTATTTGTAATTTAGTGACATTTAAAATTGCCACTAAATATTGTGATAGTTCCAAATGTCACAAATAATTATATCCAAACAAAAATAATTAAAAAAATAATTTATTTATAGTAGTGACATTTAAAAACCTCACTATTGAACAATTTCTATCCAAACGTCACAAATTTTGCCCATTTCACTAAGGCGCCAAAAATTGTAAAACATCGTATTAAAAAAAAAAAAAAAAAAAAAAAAAAAATTGTAAAACACTCCCTCCAAATCCCCGGTGCTTCTCTTGCTTACCTGCAAAAAAATCCCCAAATTGTAAAACACTTCCCTCAAATCACCGGTGCATCTCTTGCTTGCCTGCAAAAAGATCCCCAATTCGTCTGCCTCCAAATTTAATATTGGTGCGACAGTGCACCTCTTGCTAGGCAAAAAATCCCCAATTTCCTCTGCTCCAATTTTTGAGTCGAAGGTTTTTGTTCCTTATGGCAAAACATTTTTCAAGAATTCAACGATAGATGGTAGAATGGCCTGTAGAAGAAACCAACCTTGCAAACACTAATTAAACAAGATTATTCTCAATATATGACAAGTAATTGGAATGATAATATTGACAAGAATCAAGAATAAGAAAATCTCCCTAAAACTTGATTAATGCCACAATCGTGTTACTCAAACCGAGGGCTCAGAAATTGCCCCAATAACCACAATCGGAAACACCACACGAAGCAGAGAAGAGCACACTCCGAGGCAACTCGTAACCCACGAATTTTCACCAAGAAAATCGCACCAGCAGAGGCCTTAAGCCGGACGCACCAAGACATGGTGCAAACAAAGCCACGGACGGAGACAGCAAGGGAAGGAGCAGCCAACCACAATGGAGGCAGCAAACCGGAGGCCAAGAAAATGGAGCAGGGTCGCAGGGTTACCAGTTTTCACAGAGAAAAGGAAAAGCCAAGCACTATCGGTCACGAAGAAGGCGAGAGAGAGGCTTAGGGTGCGTGAGTTGTGTCTTAACCGAGAGAGTGAGGAGCGTATGATAGATATAGGGTAGGTTTAGGTTTAATTAGGAGAATGGGTCGAGGGCCTAATTAAACCCGGGCCGTCAATCGGATCCACCTACAGAGCAATAGGGCCAACGACCCAATTAACACCTCAAGGTAAAGTGATAAAGTCTCTAACCTGTCATTCTCGTAGGTTACGCATATTGTGGTTAATTGAGGCAAATAATTCTTCGATCATGGGCCGAAGGCCTACGAATGATTGATCTTTCGTTAAAACAAAATGATTCCCAAGAGGTACAGAAGCAGGCTTACAATTAATCATACCAAACTTCTTTAACACCTTTTGCACATAGGGAGTTTGATGCAGGAGTAAACAAGAATTAAACCTATTTCTTTCAATTTCCATACCTAAAATACGTTTAGCATGGCCTAGGTCCTTCATATCAAATTCTTTGTTTAACTCATTTTTAACCTTGTCTACTAAGATCATGTTAGAACCAATCAATAACATGTCATCCACATAAAGTAACAAACACACACACTCATCAGTGTTGTGGTGCATATAGTATAGACAATGATCAAACTCATTTCTCTTGAAACCAATAGATAGCACATAAGAATCAAATTTCTTGTACCACTGTCTAGGTAATTGTTTTAAACCATGTAATGTTTTTTTAAGGAAACACACATGATTAGGTTTTTCTTTATTTTCAAAACCTTTGGGTTGAAACATAAAAATTTTCTCTTCAAGATCTCCATGTAAAAAAGCAGTTTTCACATCAAGTTGTTCAAGTTCCCAGTCATAATACGCAACAAAAGCAAGCATGACTCTAATGGTGGTATACTTAACAACGGGCGAGAAAATCTCATTATAATCTACCCCTTCCTTTTGTGTGTAACCCTTGGCTACTAACCTAGCCATATATCTCACAGGCTTACTCTCAGTGGTACCCTCATTAACCTTGTAGACGCATTTGCAGCCTACAATAGATTTATCTTTAGGTCTGTCCACTAAAACCCAAGTTTGATTCTTATGGAGCGACTCCATCTCCTCTTTCATGGCAGTAACCCAAAATTTACTTTTTTTCACTTCTCATAGCCTCCTCGTAGGTATTGGGCTCTTTATCAGCTAGGTCTTGGTAACTAGCATAGGCTATAACGTAGTCGGACATTCTTTGGGATTCTCTATGTGGTCTTCTTTCCCTATCTCTAGCTATCTGATAGCCATCCAAAGGGTTATGATCAACAGGATGATCTATATGATCATCTTCTTCAAATTCTACATTCTCGTGATCTTGTTGGGGGGTACTCTCCACCTCACTCGGGGTAATGGGGATAGGGACTCTAACACTCTCCACCTCAAGGGAGGGTTCATCTCCACCTATCTCTAGCTGTTCCTCATTTCCTAGACACGGCATCTCAGACTCATTAAAGGTGACATCTTTGCTGATGATTATTCTCACGCCCTTTTGACTTCTGTCCCACAACCTATACCTTTTAACACCTTCGGGATATCCTAGAAAAACACACTTTCTAGCTCTAGGTTCTAGCTTTCCCTTACTTTGATGAGAAAACGCAGTACAACCAAAAGTTCTAAGCACAGAATAATCAGCACATTTTCCATACCATTTTTCATATAGAGTATCACCATTCAAAGCAGCTGAAGGAGTCATATTAATCAGATAACACACAGTCATAACAGCTTCACCCCAAAAAGATTTAGGCACACAAGAGCTTAACATCATACATCTAACTTTATCAAGTAATCTACGATTCATCCTTTCAGCAACTCCATTTTGCTGGGGAGTGTAAGGTACAGTTCTATGTCTAGTAATATCATTTTCTTTACACATATTGTCAAACCGAGAGTTGCAGAATTCAAGACCATTGTGCGTTCTCAAATATTTTGTACTTTTACTTTTCTGATTCTCCACCTGTAATTTCCATTTTTTAAACTTGTCAAAAGTTTCATATTTATCTTTCAACAAATAAATCCACACACGTCTGGAGAAATCATCAATAATAGACAGGAAATATTTATTACCACCAAAAGTGGGATTGCTCCCTGGACCCCATAAATCAGAATGAATGTATTCAAACATTCTAGTTGTCTGGTGTGTGCTAGATGCAAAAGACATCCTGTGATGTTTTCCAAGCACACAATGATCACAAAATGGCATGTCAGACACCTTATCCTTTCCAAACACACCCTTATCATTTAAATATTTTAGACCTTTAACACTCACATGTGCAAGTCTATTTGGCCATTTTTGTGTGTGATCGGTGTCAATGGATGCAATAGTATGGTTTTTACCACTTACTACCTCAGCATGAGTTATGTAAATGCCATTTTTCCTAATGGCCTTAAAGGCCCTAAGAGCACCCTAAAACATTTTAATCATCCCGTCACCAAGCCCCCCAGTGAAACCTGCATTTTCTAATTCTCCCACAGATATCAAATTTCTACCCATATGTGGAATGTACCTAACATTCTTCAATGTATGCACAAAACCATTTTCAAATTTGATAATAACATCACCAACACCTGTGATGTTATATGCGACTCCACCCCATGCAACAACATGACCATGATCAGACTCATGCAAATGATCAAACCAATGCTTATGAGAAGTGACATGAAATGATGCACCAGAGTCAAGAATCCATTCATCAGTATGGGAGTTCATAGATAGGTTAATTTCACTAGGCTTAGGATCTAAAAGGACGTAAACCTCACCAGGTTCATTATGTTTTGGTGCCACAATGTTTGCCTCCCCTTGTTCACTCCTCTTTAATTTATTTTTCTCCTTATAGCAATCACTAATAAAGTGTCATAACTGACCACAACAATAACACTTTTTACCTGCAGCTTTCCCTCGTGATTTGGATCTACTTCTACTCTTTTCTTGCACCACTACCTTCCCCGCTCCCACTATTTCCACCACCCTTTGTTTGAGTCCTACCTCTCATAAAGTGGACCTCCCCTTGCTTTCTCCCACCTTTCTCAGCTCTTATCTCCCTATCCTTACTTTTAAGTGAATCAATGACTACCTCCGGGGTAAGGGTCTCCCTCCCATACTTGATAGCATTCTTAACATCCTTATCTATGTCAGGATTGCCATTCAATAAAATTATGGCCTTGTATTCTTCAGGCACTTTATCACCACAGTTTGTTATATCTTGAACAAGTTTATTGAAAATATCAAGATTGTCATCTAATTCCTTTGAAGGATCGATTTTGAAACTGAAAAAACTTTCAAGTAGAAAAAGTTTGTTTGGGGTTGATTGTGTTAAGTAAAGTTCCTGTAACTTTTTCCAAAGAGCTTCAGTAGTATCGTGTTTACCAACTTTTCGTAAAACACTATCAGATAAATGCAAGATAATAGAAGTATAAGCAAGTTCATCAAATTCTTTTTTCTGTTCTTCAGTTACAGTGTCAAGAAAAGAATTATCAATAGCTTTATAAACTTTTTGCTGAACCAAAATACCTTTCATTTTCTGTTGCCAAATAGAAAAATCACTATTTCCATTAAAGACACTCAAGTCAAAATGATGTGCAGACATATTTCAAGAAAACAAGCAACACACCACAATGGAGTAATATGCAACTCACAAAGAATTTCACACAGAAACCTAAAGGGCCGCAATATATACGCCGTTCTAAATTCTCAGGATTCTGTGAGACTCAAAAGGTCTCAGGTCAAGAGAATTTTCGACACGGGTAAGGTCAAGGGGAACAATTCTAATATCAAACGTAACACGAGATAGATAATCACCAAGATATATCAAGAACAGGTATAAATACAGCAATACCAAAATCATAGGTAATGACAATTAAATCATATAACTAGCAACAGGCAACTGCAAGCCTAATGGTCACCCCACACGATGACCTGCTATTACAGAAATTTAAAAAAAATGATCAGCCAATTTACCAGAGCAGACTTTTTCTGTGTCCGTAATAGGGAGTGATGCGAAATTATTTGTTTATTTTTGCGAATTTTCAATTAGCGATCCTTCGATATATATAGGCAAATACAGCACCAAGCAAGAATCAACCTTCAAAGTTAACTGTGATTGCAAAAATAGAAAAATAACACAATCAATCAAAACAATTTCCAATGCGCAGGTTATGAAAAAATGTTAGAAATAATTTCAGCAATAAGGCAATGAACACAGAGTTTAAGAAAAAATTATCGATTCCAAAAAATTCGCCAATCAGTCAAAGCCCCTTGCTCTGATACCACTTTGTAGAAGAAAGAAACCTTGCAAACACAAAGTAAACAAGATTATTCTCAATATATGACAAGTAATTGGAATGATAATATTGAGAAGAATCAAGAATAAGAACATCTCCCTAAAACTTGATTAATGCCACAATCGTGTTACTCAAACCGAGGGCTCAGAAATTGCCCCAATAACCATAATCGGCAACACCACACGAAGTAGGGAAGAGCACACTCCGAGGCAACCCGTAACCCACAAATTTTCACCAAGAAAATCGCACCAGCAGAGGCCCTAAGCCGGACGCACCAAGACACGGTGCAAACAAAGCCGCGCACGGAGACAGCAAGGGAAGGAGCAGCCAACCACAACGGAGGCAGCAAACCGGAGGCCAAGAAAATGGAGCAGGGTCGCAGGGTTACCAGTTTTCACAGAGAAAAGGAAAAGCCAAGCACTATCGGTCACGAAGAAGGCGAGAGATCGAGAGGCTTAGGGTGCATGAGTTGTGTCTTAACCGAGAGAGTGAGGAGCATAGGATAGATATAGGGTAGGTTTAGGTTTAGTTAGGAGAATGGGTCGAGGGCCTAATTAAACCCGGGCTGCCAATCGGATCCACCTACCTAGCAATAGGGTCAACGACCCAATTAACACCTCAAGGTAAAGTGATAAAATCTCTAACATGTCTTTCTTGTGGGTTACGCATATTGTGGTTAATTGAGGCAAATAATTCTTCGATCATGGGCGGAAGGCCTACGAAGCTAAAAAACCGACCGATGTTTCATCATCGCCCTCGAGGTTTGTTTGAGACCAAAAATCCCAACGTGGCCTGCTCATGATCGGCTTTATTGGTAAGTTCTTGAACTAATTAAATTAAATGGTTCATAGTTTTATCTTATATACATTAGAAATAGAATTAATTTTATTGTATTAACACAGGGAATTATCAGATGGTCTTCCATTACTAGTTTCTGTTTTGGAGTTTTTTTTTTTGTGGATTTTTGTTTAGTTTTATAGATCTGCAAATTTTGTTTTTGGATTTTGTGGTTTTGTTTCTAAACTGAAATTATAGAGGCATTAAGCTGAAATGTATGGAATTAGTTTTAGGCTTTCGGTTTGACTCGTATGTGCTCCGATCCCTTATTGTTCATGTAGTGAAGTACTGCTGAAAAAATTGCTTTCAAAAAAATAAATAAAAGAAAGGCTCATTGTTTTATGGATAATATGACAAATTATATAGAATTTTTGAGGCAAAATCTTGGAGTGCAACTCCAGAGTCAAGGAGTGTTGATTGGCATGACTTGTGAAGCTGCTAATATACTCAAAATCAGTTTTAATCGTTGCCGTTCTTTAGGCAATAAAGTAGTCAGATTGACTGCTAGGATTATATTATTTATTTATTTATTTATTTTGGAACTTAGTTTAATTCTCAACTTGTAGTGGATTTATCCGCAAATCAGTTTTTAACACGTTGTATAAATAAATGCCTTGTTGCTCAATGAAGATACAATTTTCTGTAGTCAAAATTCCTGCTCTTGTTACATTTTTTTCTTTGATTTTTCTAAATAACCAACAGTCTATACCATAAAGGGATGCTGCCAGTGCAGGAGAAATAGAAGAGATGATCCAACCCAGCAAAAGATGATCATAATTTTGCAAAATAGTTTATGTTGGATTTACGGTCTCACATTTCTCAGCATCATTATCAATGTACATGAGAGAAGGAGGAGGAGGAGGAGGAATAGTAGTGCAATCAATATAACTCTGTTACGACAATATCTATGATAATAGCGACAATAAATATTGTTTATTGTTAACTTATTTAAGTTGTTATTTTCTATTTTTCTACATGTTTGTAATTTAAGTGGATTTAATTTAATTACTAAATACATGAAATAAGAAAATGTGACTCCTTTCTTAATAGAGTGTTGACTAGAAATTGCATACCTTGTTTCGGGTGAAATTGAGGCGAAAGGAAAAGTTTATCAACCGAGCTAGGCCTTATATACGACTTGTAAGTGGAATCCTTCTCTTTTTGAAAGAAATGCAAATTATTTGTGATAGTTATAAGTGTCACAAAAAAATGTTATCCAATAATTATTTCTGCATGGATTATGTTTTTTGAAATCAAGATAAATAATTCATATCTCATTGCAAAGATCATCGGATGAGTATAGATTCCTTAATACTATCATTGAAGAATTTATTTTCAAGATTAACTTGTTTGGTGAAATATCATTTGGCAACAATATATTTAGGAGCTCCTCTTGGTAAAATTAGTTTGTATCATCTATTACATTATCGAAATTGAAAAGTTCTAATCTCAAAGGCATTTTGTCATTTGGTGGATCCAAGTCAATGGCCTATTTCGGGCTCACTCACAGCTTTGGCAACAACCGTAGGAAGTGCACAGAAAGTCAACCACTTTCATGAAAAGAAAAAGGAAAAACACCTTTCTAAGAGGAAGAGAAATTCCGATGGCAATCAAGGATTTATTTCGGAAGAGCACAAAATACTGTCATGCAATACCATCATGATACATGAAATAACTCAATTAGTTTATTATTGAAGTAGTCAACATTCTCGTATTTTGTTAAAAAATCCATGTTGTGCCACAAAATTAGAATCAATTGCATATAATAATATTAAATTATATTGCATATTGTATATTATTAGGTGATAAATTAATGTAATGAACTATGTTATTAATATTATTAATTGATAATGATGATATTGTGCATGGATTTAGAGTATCTCTTTGTTATATATGTATTGATTTAGTATGGAAGCCAATAAAGCACTACATATAAAATGTCATATGCAGATTAATTCAAAAAATAATTTATATTAATGTAGTGCAATAAAAGTGTATTAGTAATTATATTGAGGTAAATGTGAATTAAAATTTGTAAAATATATTTCACATAACCTGTGAAAGTTAAAGTCATGGATTAATAAAGTTATAATTTTTTGAATTGGAGATAATATTACATTTATAATATATGTTGTAAACTATGAGATTTGAGTAGACAATCCAATTTTTGAAATTTTGGATGTAATATATTGATTATTGTATTAATATTTTATAATCATAACAATATTTATTAAATGACGAAGGAAAAATTGTTTCTTAAAAAATTAATGAAAAAACTATAATAAAAAATTAATAAAAAACTTGAAAAAAATTGAGAAGAGTACCAAATAATAAAAGGACAAGAGAAAAGTAAAGGTAAATTAATGCTTTTAAAATATTTTTTTATGTAACCTTAGAAATAAAAGTCACAAATTAATGGAATTGTAGCATTTTGAATTAAAGTTCACATATGTGGTTAGTATATTCATAATATAGTACATATACAATATAAACTATGAAATCTGAGTAGACGATCAATTTTTAAAATTTTGAATGTAATATTTTAAATATTACGTTATTATATTATATTCTAATAACATTCATTACAGGACGGAGTAGTTTTTCTTCTTTCTTAATACTAAACAAATAAAATGTATAATAATGTGAGAATAATAATATGAAATTTTATTACAACATTGTAAAATGTTGACAATAAGTTAATTTAGTGTCAAACAAATGATCAAATAGTATAGTAATATGAAAATATATTATGACAATGTAATTCTTAACAATAAATTAATCAATGTAATAAATTTAATGTTATTAAATCAGGGTTAAGGTATGTTGGGTATATAGCTAAATATACAGATGTATAATAGGTATTCTAAAGATTCTATTTCATCCATCATAGATATTGTTAATTGTAGATGTAGATAGATTGTAGATATACCCTTACATTAAATAATTATTTAAATGTGATTAGTTTATATTTATTAATTGCAAAATACATTAATATAGGATTGTATTAGAAAATTAAAAAAAAAAAAAAAATTATACCTTCAATAATAAAGAAGATGACCCATAATTTGGGACATACAAAAAACCAAGTTTGTTTCCATGAGAGAGGGAGAAATTACAGTGACGCTCTTCCTAAAACAAATATTTAATTCGTATCATATTATAATGAAACATTTTACTTCCCCGTCCCATAAAGATAGAATTTTTTTTTCCTCACAAATAATGAAACTGTAATTAGCCCTTGTTTGATACCTATTATTTTAAAAAAAATACATTTTGCAACAGTAAATTTTGGAGAATGTGTGTTTTAAAAGTAAATCTTTTTTTGCGGATAGATAATTTTAGAATTAATCTACCTGACCCTAATGGTTTACAAATTTGTGTGTTGGCACAATTATGTGATTGATAAAATGATGTATATGCCAAATGTAATGTACGTAACCCAATCCATAATCCAATATGATAGAATAGCATGGTTCAGAATTTTATTGGTAGAATATCTAGTTGAAAATGAATTTTGAAAAAATAAAAATAAAAAAAAAAAAATTGAATACTGAGTATCAAACACGAACTTAATATAAAATTTTATCACAATTTTATTAATATATATAATGGTTCATATAGGATTAGTATTGTTATGTCTAATTTGTATACTTATGGTGCGTTTGATTGCGATGGTGGAAAATGGGTGAAAAGAAATTATTTTTCAAAGAAATTATTTTTCTTGAAAATTATTTTCGTGGAAAATCAATTGAAAGTGTCTGATTGGTTTAATTTTCTAGGTGGAAAAAGTGAGAAATTTTTCAAGTTGGGTTTTTGATTGTCATTATTTTCCATAAGAAATAAAGTAAATATTTACTATTTTAATCAAAAAAAAAAAAATTCAACTTTTTCAACACATTTGTACCCGATAATTATAATGTTGTTTTTAGGGAAAAAAAAAGTTAATTAACAATAACAAAATTGATTAAACGTGGGAAAAAATCTTTTCTATGTAACATGGAAATTATTTTCTCAACCAAAAGTTAAAAAAAAAAAAATTCCACATTTTCAAAGAAAAATGGCACGTGGCTTAAGTCCAAGGAAAAAATTTTCCAAACTAAAAGAGCCTTAGCCTGCGTTTGATAGCGATGGTGGAATTTGGGTGGAAAGAAAATGAATTCCAGGAAATTGAATTTTAGAGAATTGAATTCCTGATAATTGGAAGTTTAATGTGTTTGATTGGTTTAATTTTTTATGTGGAAAAAGTAGAGAATTTTTCAACTTTTATTGTTTGATTAAAAATAATGTAAAATTGATCTATTTTAATAAAAAAATATTTTTATTTTTATTTTTCACACATTTGTACTTGATAATAATAATAATATTAATTTTTAGAAAAAAAATAAATAAATTAACAACAACAAAAATGATCAAACGTAACGAAAACGGTATAAAATTTTCCATGAAAAATAAAACCTCCCCCCATTGGAAAATGAATTCATTCAAAACAAGGAAAATACCGAATTTCAGGACAAGTGGAAAAATGAATTTCATGAAAAATTTAGACAACCAAACAGCGTAAAGTTGGAAAATCACATGGAAAATATGATTTTTCATGGAATTTGAAGCGTATCAAACGCACCCTTAGTTCATTTGTATGATAGATGGTTAAAAGTGGTTTGAAAAGTAAAAAAATGTGAGTTTAACTTTTTTGGATGATTGAAATTTATTATTGTAAAAAAAAAAGTAGTAAATTTTATGATAAAATTAAGAAGAGATGAAGTTTACTTTTCTAACAATCAAGTATTGAATACTAATAAATATTTATTAATAAATCTTTTTCAAACCTAAAAAATCTCAGAACTGTTTTAGAAGACAAACCGATCTTCCTCCCAATAATCTCTCTACGCCCCCAACCAAGGTCATCCGGCCACCACCACCACCACAAATTTCGCCGGTGTTGGTCTGCCTACCACCACGAGCCGTCGAACTTCCTTCCCTCTGACAACCCGCAGTTGCTAGATGGAAGCATCGGCGCAGATGCTCACGTCGTAGCATCTGCGCCGCTGCTTCAATCTAGCAACGGTGCGACGAAGCAGCTACGATCTATGGCTTTTGGTGGTACTTTGGTGTTTAGTACAGTGGTGTGTTTACAGTTAGTGGCGACTTTGGTTGTGCCGCCTAGCTGTGAGGTGGTGGTGGTCTGGTTGCTTTCAGGCAGGTTAGTTAGCGGTGGCTTTTCTAACGGTCTGTATTAACGTTCATCTACGGTGGTGTATGTGGCTGTGTGGTTGTGGTATATGCTATTGTTTGGTGCATTTAGTTTAGGTAGTTGTGGTTGTGCAGGTGATGGATATGAGGTTCTTGGGTGATGTCGGCATTGGTGATGACGGTGAGGTGTAGTGGTATTTGCGATGGTGAACAATGTAGCTGCAGGTTTTTATGGTGTTTTTGTGTGCTGTACAATGGGTTGTTTACAGTTGGTGATGGTTGTGGGTATCACTTCGTTGTGAGCCGGTGGTGATCAAGTTGCTTTCTGGATGGTGAATTGTTGGAAGTGGCTTTTCTGGCAGGTCCTCCGTCTCTGATGGTTGTATGATGGCATGTTGCAAGTGGTGGATCTGAGGATATTTCGGCGATGCCGACTGCTACATTGGCAATGGCATTGGCGATGGTATGGTGAGTATGTGGACAGGGTGGGGTGGAATGGGGTGGGGTTGGCGTGAATTCTTCGACTAAATTTATAATTGTAATTAAACTTTGACTTTGTGTGATTAACGCTGACTTGGTGGGGGTGGGATGGGGTGGGGTGGGGTATGGTGGGATGGGTGGGTCGACTTCAGTGAGGGTAGGGGCGGTGGTGGGATGGACAAGGTATGATTTGGTGTTATTTGAGGCTTTTTATTAAATATTATATTAGTTTTAATTATATATATATATATATATATATATATATATATATATATATATATATTAATTAGTTTTAAAGAGTTAGAGCTTTGGTAAAGATAAAAATTTCATTACAACTTTTCAAATTTAATCTCGACCATCCATTCTCAGTCAAGTTCACAAATTTTAATTTTTCAAACATTTTTAAACCACACATCTATCAAAAAACAAAAAAAAAAACTCAAAAAATCAAAATTTTTCACATTACCAAACAGGCTATTAATCTAGTATATAGGGGTGGGGTCGAAATTTGAGGTCAAATTTGTGATTGTAACTGAAATGTGATTTTGTATGGTCAATTATGACTTTGCTGATTGGACGGGGCAGAGTGGGGTGGGTGGCGGTGAAATTTGCGATTAAATTTTGAATTGTGACTAAAATGTGACTCTGTGATCAACTGTGCTTTCTAGGTGGGGTGGGTGGGTGGATGGGTGGGTGGGGTTGGACTGACAGGGTGGGTTGGATTGTATATTGAAAATTATATTAACTTTAATTTAAAAAGTAAATTATTTTTATATTATATATAATATTTATTTATTTATTAATTATTGTCAAATACCTGATTTTTTTATTTTTTATTTTTAAAAAAATTAAGTTTATCAGCTTTAAGAAGTGATACTTCCAATTTTGTAGTTATGTACTATTCTCTTCCTCTATATCTAAGGTGAGACCATTTACATCAAATGTTGGTTTACTCTATCCCTAGTCAATTCCCTCACCCGTCTCTTGCACTTATATGAGCTCGTCTGACTGTTCATTTCATCGCCAAAGTGCAAATTATCGTCAGACTTATTTCTCATTCGATAGACTTTGCTTTCTAATGGCGTGTTCTAGTGTGCAGGTGACGCTTATGTGGAGGGGGAGGAGACTGAGAATCTGTTGGCGTCAAATTTTGGGATCAACAAGTATATATTTGTTAAAGAAAAAGAAAATTAAATCTATCTTTATTGGACGGGTGGAGCATCAATAGAAGGGTTATATATATAACGAAAATTGATAATTTTATTTATTTCTAAAATTTGTCTTATTGCAGCACATATATAGAAAAACAACCGTGATTCCCGACGCAAAGGCGGTTGCCAAAATGCAATTTTTCCTTGAGTTTAGTTCAATATGAAATAAAACAAGACATGGTCTAATGAATGCAGCAGCCCCAATATGGACTTCTTGGGACCCCTGAAATTTGGAGAAATGATTTTAGACTACAAGTAATTTGGACATGTATTCTTCGAAAACATGATCATGTTTTTTTTCTTAAAATTCATAGATTAGTTTTTTAATCTCTAAGGATGTCGAATTCCGATAAATTTTAAGATCGAAGAAAGGTTAAATCTCAAACACCTTTTCATACATAGATTAGTTCAATGGTATGTTGATATTCCATAAAAATATCACAAGAATTTATATATACAATTAACGTTGCTATATAATATATACTATTCTTACATGTTACCTAGATAAGTTGAATTCAATAGCACTCGACAATAATGAAGAAGAAAAACGTTTGTTTTATTAGTATTGAAGAAAAATGTCCAGTCATAGTACAATTTACCATCAATAGATGCAGTCATCAAATTGATTAAGTACATGTTTGACTTGCTTAGATTTTTAGTTAAGAAAGAAAGAAAATAATAAGTTATATGAATGTATTCAAAATATCAATTCCTTTTACAAAATGTCACTTAACTATAAGTTGGACTTACTTCTAAGCTTAGTCAACATGCTTTAAATCAAAACTGGAGGCAAATGTGAAAAGGAAAATATAAGTTAGAAGACTTTTCTGTGCTCCTGTTTGATAATATATAGTCTTGATATCATTGATGGCATAAAAAATGGTGGAATTTCAATATCCTGTTTACCATACAAACTTTTGGGGTCCCAATATATATATATATATATATATATATATATAAAAAGACAAGAGTTGCAAAAGTTTAATATGAACTTACTTGGACTAAAATTTCGTGGATTTTTGCATTTACTTTGAAAGTTGAATAAGTTATTATAGAATAGTATCTAGAGAAGATTTTGAAGTCTGTGAAAATTACAGCTTAATTGATTTATTTTAAGCAATGATGTGTGTGTTCTTTTAGATTTTATATGGAATGTTTTGTGTTAAATCAATGAATTGAAATTATTTGTTGATTTATTTGTGTTTTGTAGGTAAGATGAAGGGTTAAAAATTGGAGAGAGAAAATGTGAATGATTAAAAAATGATATGAAAAATTGTGTAAATTAAATTTTTGTAATGATTCCAATTAATATCCTAGCCGAACACTTAAGAATTATTATTTCCTCGAAGGTGGACAAATGACAATAGGCCTAGATCACATGATACATGATATTTCATCTCTACATAGCATCAAAGATAGATGCATATATACATGTATTACATACTTTTTACTGATAAATTATTGAGAGAGAGAGAGAGAGAGAGAGAGAGAGAGAGAGAGAGAGAGAGAGAGAGAGATGTCTTCCTTCTTCATCTCTAGGGCTTTATTGTTTTTGTTTATTTCCATTTGGAGTATGTAGGCATGAAAAAATTATCATTCTTGAACATAATTGATGGGTTTTGATGCTGATATTGGTTAAACCTCTTATATTTGGAAGATTTATCATTTAAGTTCATATTCTGTTGGAATATAGAAGGGGACTAAAGTTCTTATTCTTGAGCTCTAGGGAACCCCAGTTTCACTTTGTAATAACAAGTGTATAGATTGATTATAGATATATAGTAGTATAAAAGTTTGAAATCTAGCTGACAAAGATGAAGGGAAGTGATGATACTGAATATTCTAAGACAAGCCCTTTGGAGAGAAATGAAGATGAGGAAGAAAGTGAGGCGAAAAACGAAGCCCGCAACCCTAGAGATGGAGGAAGCTCAAGCAACAGCACAGTCGAAGAAGGCGAAAAGAAGACATTGGTAAGGCCTTATTCCAGATCTAAGATGCCTAGACTCCGGTGGACGCCAGATCTTCATCTGCGCTTTGTTAATGCTGTGGAAAAACTTGGAGGACAAGATAGTGAGTACTTTCAAATGAACTCTATCAGGAGTAAAATTGGTGATGCTATTTTATTTTGGGTTTATAGATCTAATAGATTTTATATAATTGTCTGTTTTTCTTGATTAACTTTCTGCAGGAGCAACTCCAAAATTAGTGCTTCAATTGATGAATATCAAAGAACTAAACATTGCTCATATCAAGAGTCATTTACAGGTAGCTGAAATATGAAGAATTTATAATTATTGAAATCAAGGCATATTTCCACCTATATAGATATTGATGATCTTAATTTGTAACATTAATATTTCTATTTTTGTAATTTTGTTTGTACAGATGTATAGAAGCAAGAAAATTGATGAGCCCAACCAATGTATGCTTTTTCTTCATTTTTTCTCTATTCATTTATCTTTATTCTACACATTAATTAGGGTTTTTGGTGTTCGAATCTTATGCAATTCTTCTCATTACAGGGGTGGCAGATCATACGCTTTTCACGGAAGGCGCAGACAAGAATATATACAATCTAAGCCAACTCCCGCTTCATTCTACCTTCAGGTACACATAAATAGATTATGTTAGAAATTCAAACAAAACTTCTTTTATTTAGGGTTCTTGGAGTTTAGCTTCTGATGAATAAATTCCAAATTGTTATTTCTCAAGATTTGGAGATTCTTCTTGGAATAACTATGGAAAATGGATATGTAACTCTACTATGAGGCATAATCCAATCAATGAGAGGATCTTGGGCTGCAGCAGCCAATATAGGTCAGCAAATCATGATACTTGCAATGAAATATCCACTCGGAAAATCGACGAATTTGGATTCCTTAACAGGCATGAATCCTGGATAGGCCTATCTAGACAAAACCCTATTGAGCAAACCATGAATATGCAAAGGCAGACAACGGTGAAAAGAAAGGGATCAGAGTGTGGCCTCGACTTGAATTTATCGCTCGGGGTAGAATTCAGGGAAGATGTTCGAAGGAAGCAAGGTTTACAATATGATGAAAACATCTTATCATTATCATTGAACAATGATCCATACTCCTCGAAGTTTAAGAAGTTGAAGGAAGATGAGAATACTAAAATTGCAAGAAGGGCAAGTACTCTGGATCTGACTCTATGAATTAGGGAAATTCTAAGTGAGATCTTGAGGTACTTGTTTTCTGAAGAGAATGCATTTCTTCTAATTGGATCTTGTAGCATTAGTGTAAGGTAACAAATACTCTACTTATATGGCATGTGTGTTGAGGTCGATTGGACAATATTGTAGAAGGAAAAGTTACATATTGTACATTGTATTTGACGTGTTTGGTGAGTCGATCGACTGGACAATACTTGGACAATATTGTAAAAGAAAATTTACTCATTGTCCAAAGTATTATCCAATATTGTGTACCAAACATTCTCCTGTTCTTTATGTGAACGGTTTGGATCTTTCGTATTTTACCAAGATCCAGCTGCTTTTATTATAAGTTGGTCAGTCTTCAGTGCATGTTTTACTTTATACCAAACAAATTGATGAAATAATGATTTAGGTAACTTGTATAAAATGCAATGGGTTGTGTGTATGCATGCTTGATGGAGTTCAGCAATGAGGAAGATTTCTCGATTTTAAGATGTTTCCCTACAACGATCGATTAAATCATAGAAAATCAAAGGTGCTAGGATTTTATTGATAAATCGAAGATTCAAAGTAGCATTTTAGGTTTGGTAGATTGAGTCGATTCTTGTTCTTAAAGTTAGGTCACCTTGATCGAGGTGCATTATTGCGGAGTTTGTTAAAGAGGATGTACGATGAACTTACAGAATTAGACACTGACCGGTAATGTGAAAATTTTGGTTTTTGTGATTTTTTTATTATTTTTTTATGGATGTGTGGCTTAAAAAATTTGAAAATTCAAAAAATTGTGCGGTTGAGATTGAGTTTGAAAAGTTGCGGCGAAAATGTTACCATTATCAATTGGGCTCTTATGTTCTAAGGCACACAAACACGTAGGGTTGTAAGAAAAAATCGTCAAATCAAACCGAAATAGCATTTTAGAAATCATTGGATTGGTGCCACCTGGACCCGCCAACGAAATTGTTTTGAACCGAACCAAATTGGTAAAAAATGGTTTGGTTTAGGTTGAAATTTTTAAATGCGGTTTGAAATCAAACCGGATCGATGAAAAAATATATAAAAATAAAAAATAAAAAAATGGAAAATTTTTGAAAATTCGATCAATATGTCAAATTCAATAGTTATATGGATATTTTGTTAATTTATATTACATTTATTATCCAAATAGACAATTACCATACTTCGAAATTTAAATAAATTCAATAATCTCTATCTAAATATATTCAATGAATGGTTTGAGTTCGTAACAACAGACAATGATAAGCTTCGATAATTGTTAAATTGATTATGTTTTTTTTTATCTAATCAATAAATATTATTTTTACTGTGATAGGTTATACTCTCTATCACTATTACAAAAAGAGTCATTTGCGACGGTTGTTAAAGACAAAATGCATCGATTGTACAAGTAACGCGTTTGGCGGAGATGCAAAAGGTCAAGACTTTATGCTTCGGTTGTAAAAAACGCATAAAGTCTTTACAGTATAAAGTCGACTTTATGCATCGGTTGTCGGTCAACAACCGACGCCTAAAAAAAATTTTAGGTGTCGGTTGTTGACCTTCTTCAAGTAGTAAAATTAGAAATGACAAATATCACATGCACAGATTTCCATAAGTGTAACAGTTCTAGAAAAAATCTACTAGCTATTCTAAACACAAAAAAGCACACAAACTTTGTAACTGGAGGAGTTGTAAGGATATTGAGGTATGTTCTATATTGAATTGGACGGGATAAGGAGAAAGAAATCTCACTCTGTTTGTGCAAATCCCTCTTAAAATTGAATACTGCAGAAAAACTGAGCCAAAACATTGTGCATAGGATCTTCACAGGGAACCCAACAACAACATCACTTATTCATCATATCACTCTCTAATTTTATGTTTAGTAGTCCTTGATATGCTATGCAAGCAATTATTTGGTGCAGTAACTATTTATGCTTTGTAACAGGGTTTTTGGAATGCTATAAAACCAATCAGAAAAAATGAGATGTGAAATCAAACTCCAATCTAAAATCACAATAGAGAACCAAAAATGAAATGAAAAGTTTATAAATGTTACCTTAAAAGTAGGAATAAACTTATCAGTTGCTCGCCGGAAATCTCTGCCAGTGCAGTCTCTTGTAGCCGCTACTAGAAAATGCCCAATGCCCAGGGAGCTGCTCCTTGACCTCACGAAGCCAACAGTGCAAACCGTTTTGCGATTGGAGATTACATTTGGCCAGAATTTGAGTTTGAAGTTCCGGTTGGCACTTTATATTTTCGATCAAAACTCGTCGTCGGAGCCGCCTTTCCTGCCCAAACTATCGTCGAGCCTTCTCCTTCACCGTGCGGTTCTTCTGGCGGTAGTTTTCCTTTGATTGGCAGTGGTCTCGATTGGGAGAATTTCTCTGGGAAGTTGAGAAGGGTGATAGGTTAGGGTCTTAGGGATATTTAGGTTTTTTATTTTTTAACGCCTTTTAAGAATCAGATTGATGGCTTTTGCTGGCCTATATGCGTCGGTTTCTAATTAAAAACCGATGCGTATGCTAATTCCATAATCTAAGGCATCGGTTCTTAGTTAGAACCGACGCATATAGTTGACTTATATTTACAAATTTGCCACCGCGTTTTTATAAGCGTCGATTTTCCTAAAAAGCGTCGTATATTTATTATTTTTTTGGACTAAATCTGTACTAGTGTATATAATCAATAAACCTCTTTTTTCTTGATATAATAATCACGGAGGTCTTATTAGGTATCATATTATTATTTTTATTTTTTTTGCCTTATATACTTGTATTGTAACGTTGTCGTGACTTTTGTTTGTAATATCTTAGTTTAAAAAGATCGACAAAATAACTATATTGTAATTTTACATTGATTTCGTTTTGGTTTAGTTAGTATTTTAATTTATAGTAGATTTATTGTCAATAAAGTATACAAATATATCGAAATTAATAAACTAATAGCATAAAAGTAGATACGCAAAAAATATATGATGAAATAGGCGATTTAAAATCGGACCAAACCGTTAGATTTAGGTTTGAGTTTTTCTCAAATTGTTCTCAAACCGTTTTAAATGGTTTGGTTTAGATTTGAATTTTTCTCAAATCGATTTAAGCGGTTTGGTTTCAAAATCTATCGAAAATTGATAAAACCGGATCACTTACACCCCTACCAACACGTACACTTTATAGAAATACTATCTTCTCGATCTGCAATCATAACGTAGTCTAGTCCCATAATCTTTATATTTATCTTCATAATTGTTATATAATAATATATAGAGGAAAAGCATTTTCCAAAAACAGATTTTTCCTGCCTAAAAGAAGTATTTCAGTGAATCAGAATGTTTTTTATAATTATACTATTATTTTGAAATAGAAAAATATGCAATATGAGTATCAAATAGAAGATCTCAATGAGAACTTTAATACGAACTCACAACTGAAAGTTAACTGTAACTTGTTGTTCTTAAAATCATATCAAAGATTAATGAATTTACATTTTTTCCATTGCCACTATTTTAAAATTATTTTATTTAAATAATACGACAATATTTATAATTTCTTAACTAAATCAATTATTAACATAAATATTTAATTTCAATTCTAGTATTTTCTTATTAAATTAAAAGAAGTAATAAATACCCCGAATTTTTTAATTAAATTCAATTAAGTCCGAATAATTTTTGCAACTTGGTATTCGATCAATTCATTTGTCATTTTAAATTAATTTTAATTAATTATTTATTTATTTACTCCTTTTGTTCATTTATTTATGTATAATACTATAGATTTAAATAATCAAAATACGCAAAATATATATTACAAATTTTAACAATTAGTTTATTAACTAAATTTTAATCTGGGTTGTGATTAAATCGTGCCCGACTCGGTTTTCGGGCCTATTTTTTAGTATGTAGTTGATATAGGGGCCAATTCGGACCGGCTTTTGGATCGATTCCTAGTTTTTCTGGTGGAACTGGTCACTCAAGTCTTATTTTCTAAACCTTAATTGCATGTATCTTATTTTGTAATTAATTTTCTTAATTTGTTTCTCATTTTTAATTAAATTCTCATATCATATGTTAACATATAAATTCGATATATGTGATCAACAAATGATCGTGCATCGCTCGGGGTGTAACACTAATTAGAATTGTGAAGTTAACCTAATCCCCTAGAATATGAAAGAACTTTATAAATAAACTCATAATGCAATAATTATATAGAAAGCTAAAAATTATACAACCAAAAACAAGGCCAACTTGGGACCATGGTGAGCCATGCTCACGACTAACCTGGCTAGTATCCAAGTCATGCAGGGTCTACTATTGTCCTTAGGGCTTATCGAGACATAATTCACTACAATGAGAGGGTTGGGCTGAAACCCTCTGATCAATAGTCATGTAGAGCATAGGATTGGATGGACATTAATGTCAATCTACGCACCACATTTGACACTATTACGATTTTTTGATAGTCTTGTGGCATATTTTGTAACACACAAATTATTCCTATTTGAAGAAAAAATTTGTCTCAACTGGCTAGGTGTGTTCCTGGTGATTTGAACACTTGTGCTCATGATATGATGATTCTAAGAGAAACCTTGGTACCATTAGGAGACAATAATTCATGTGTTATGGGGTACGTCACATGCTACAAAAAAAATCTTAATAGACACATTTTCACAATTGTACTTTTTCAACCTTTTATATCATAAATATAAGAGGGAAAAGGTATTATAAGTGAAAAAGAGAGAAAAAAATGCTACATTTACTTACGGACTCAAATATGTGCTACTTTTATAAATCTCCCGCCACCCAACTTAAGCGACCACCACTAGTACATTAAGAAGGCGTCGGTTGTAAAGCAGAAAAGGCGTCGGTTGTATAGGAGACGCCTTTAGTAGAGACGCTAAAAGTGCATACTTAAGGTGTCGGTTGTAAACCGACGCCTTAAGTTAATTAAAGGCGTCGGTTGTTAAACAACAACCGACGCCTTTGCTCAACTAAAGGCGTCGGTTGTTACGTAAAAACCAACGCCTTTAGTTGACAAAAGGCGTCGGTTGTTGTTTAACAACCGACGCCTTTAATTAACTTAAGGCGTCGGTTGTTGTTTAACAACCGACGCCTTTTACAAATATTTTTTTTTTCATTTATTTTTATTTCCCTTATATACCTATATAAACTATAACAATCATGTACACATCAAAAAACTATCTTCAACAAATATATATAATCGAAGAATGCAGAACAAAACTTAATAACTCAATAAACAGAATTTCGAATTAATTAATCTTGTATTCACAATATTGTTAAAAAATTTGTACATGTTAAACATAAAATGGGCCAAGTTTACATACACTCTTCGACGAAGTATTTGGCCCATAAATTTCGAACCTCGTCAATTTTCTTTGTTGAGTAAATCTCTTGAAATGCCTAAAAGTAATTAATAAGAATTAATAATTATTATGTTAATTACATATAAATCGTAATTAAACAATTATTTTCAATAACTTATACCTCGTGTAAAGAAGTAAGTTGAGAACAGGCTGTGACTATCTGGAACATGTTTCTCATGACATAATAGTCACACTTATCTCCTCCAGGTTGCTGAGGACACTGAAATTTGAATATTTAAAATTAAAACTATTATTAATAATCGAATGAAAGTGAATATATATTAAACTAATATGAGAATTTGTAGCAATTTATAAAATTCTAGTTTTCATACCGAGATCTTTTTCCAATTTACATTGGATGTTGCTCTCTTGCCTCCTATTGACCAAAAAGCTCGAAATGCCCTAAAATTTCAGTAAATATGAATAAGTTATAAAAATAATAATAAACCTGAAAATTCTTACGTAAATTTTGCCAGAGTCTCCCCTATAAATTGAACGTATCCAACTTGTATAGAGACCTATTTATTGAAAATTATCCTAACAACTATCATAATCACAACACAAACACATCAATTTCACCTCAAACTCTCTACGATTATTCCATGAAAGTAACCTAACTTATCTATATGAATGCACTAAACACAAAAGTTTGAACAACGCAATAATTACTTACACATTCAATGACGGCTTGATTTCTATGTTACGCCAACATGATTGTGCTGAATCTATGAAGTACACAGTATTGGCCTCACAACATATTGCAAGCAACATCCAATGATTCCTACGTATTATAAACGTGTAAGTAATCTTTAAATAAATAAAGAAATACACAAATAATAATAATTGTCTTACTCCTAATAGTACGGCGCTAAAATGAATTGCTTGGATCTCAGCGTATTCATTGTTTCAGCCATGTAACTCACAACACTTTCTACATGTGTTTTAACTCTGATCGACGCAATCTGTGATGGACACATAAATCCAATTGACTGAATACCAAATTGCTCACAAAACCCATGAAGGAACCTAAAAATAACAACCAATGAATAAAAAATAAAAACGAAAATTTAAATGAAAGACATAAATGCGTGTTCAGCAATCTTACATTATGAGTACTTGCAAGATAGATACATTCAGCCATTTCATTGAGAGCAAGTCGGTGATGTCGTCAATCGTAACATAAAAACTTTCACCTTCCGTGTGATGAAACACAGTCGCGTCTAGAGGCACTTGGATGTAGTCTGTACCAGCTGGAAGTGTAAGCACCAGAGAGTGTAACATCTTACAATCATTACCCAGACGTTGTAATGTTGCATCATTAATGAGTGGTGATCGTCTGGTAGATGACATATCAAAACTCTGGGATTTTTTATTTTTTTCAATTTGTTTTGCCTGTTTTGTCAACTCTTCCTGTAATTACATGTTTTTTGTCATCATAACATTTCTAATATAATTTTAAAAGTAATTAAAACTCGAAAGAAGTTTTTTATAAATATAAAAATCATTACCTCTCCAAAAATTACCAAATCTTTAGGCCATTGACAGAAACTTCCAATAGCTTCCCCCACCACGGTGTAGTATGGAGATGGTACTGGAAGAAGTGACGCTTCGGCACCTTGTATAACATCATCAACCGACACTTTAACATGATCGGTCAAGAGTTGTTGATGGTGCACAATAGTCTCAGGTCCGGATGGAAAAACCATTCCTCTAGCCACTATTTGATGCTCACCATTACAACTTATAGCGAGACGACAAGGAATCGGTTTCTGTTGTTCAATAATATTCAATGTTATAGCCCTTACAATTGAAATATAATCAGTAATATTGAAAAACAAAATATTTTAAGAGTAAATACCTGAAGGCCATCAAATGGATCAGGATTAACTGAGTAGCAACTACTGCGAGTTGGTGGTCGGGGTTGTGGAGTTATGTCGACTTCGGCATCAACATTTAAGCCCATGCGCTGAAGGATAGCTTCGTATTTCTGCTGCATACTATCAATCTTACTCTGTACCTCTGCTGCATACTCTTTCCTGACACGTTCGGTGATACCAACCTCCAAATCCTTCATGATAATATTTTTAATATCATCTACCGACACAACCCCTCTCGATCGTCTGCTGGCCGAATCAGGTCTGCCATATACATCCCTCACCGTGACGTATACACCATATCCCCTAACCCGACCAGGATGATCCTCCTTACCAAGAGCTTCCGATAAGATGTCGTGGTGTCTCCTTGGGACAAATGTCCCTTTAGTTGCTTCCTCAGATTTTTCAATCTGTTCTCAAAAAAAAAAATGAAAACTAAATATTAGTGTTTAAGTGAAATTTCATCATATTATGAAAAATGATAGGCTATGCTTACAATTTTTCCGTACACCCCCCTCGTTTTCTCGTTGGGGATGTAATAAGATCTGTCTTCTTTCTTCTTTGATCTAGCTCGAATCCAATCTAAGCTGCGATCATCACTTAACATGGACGAGCTAAGTGATGCACATGAAGATACAGAAGACAGTAGTGGGTCTGACAAAAGCCACTGTGGCCTCATCCCGGCATAACCAGCGGAGCCCAAAAAGTGTGGATGCTCGTTGTGCAACTGGCTGTCCCTGGCCTTCTTGCTTTTTTCCTTGAAAAATAAAGCATCACATTCATTAGTTTTCAACTCAATAATAAAAAATAATTAAGAATCATCACACAGGAGAGTAGGAGTTATAATGTCATATACCTTGAAAATCTCAGTCTCACGCTCTTTCTTGAATTGCTCCCATTTTTCTTCGGTCAGGTAATTATATAGCATAGTAGGTGATGCGTATCTTGGGTGCTTATTGTTAATGAACTTATGCACCAACTTATTCTTGAAATCTTTCCATCGGGACCCAGCAACTCTTAAAATAATTCGTTTCCTTTCGTCGTCGGGTATGCTGAACTGCTTCTGAAATATAACAATAATATGCGATATTTATACCCATAACAAAAATATATATAATGAATTATTAAGTTACTATGTATGAAGTGATGTAATACCTTTATATCTTCCCAAATCATGTCTTTAAGGCCTTTAGGGACTTTATGCCAATCACTTATATTTATATCCACATGAATACGGACCAAAGACCCTATATAAGAATTGAAGTTCTTCTTATGGGGTCCTATTGGCCTATTGTATTCATCAAATTCAATCGCACTTACTTCATCCCCCTTCCTCTTCATGTTTTTGCAACTAGTTGGTCCTCTAATTTTTTTTTTTTTTACTGATACACTGATCATCAGATGAACTAGAAGAATCAGCCATGACTTTCACGGGACTGTACACGTATCTGCGTATATAACAAAACAAAAATATATAAACAAATTAGTAAGCGAATAGTAACAATGAATAGAGCATATATGAACAATATTAAAAGGTTCAAAGTAAGAAAGTAAACGATCTTACATAATTATATTGCCTCAGGAACGAAGGTCAATCCACAATCCTTCTTCATGATCCTCACGCATGTAATTTATTTCAAGATTATCTTCCCTTGTAATTGCATCTGGTTGTATACCAATAGAAAATGGAGGAGTTTCGTCGAAATGATCATACTCTTCTTCATCTACCACATCATCAATGCCAACAATATGTCTTTTGCCCTGAAGTACAACTGACCACTTAGTATTTTCTGGGTCAAGAACATAAAATATCTGTTTCGCTTGTGATGCCAGTATGAATGGCTCATCAAAATAACCCAACCGATCAAAATCCACCAAAGTGAAGCCTAATTCATCCACCCGAACACCCCGTCTATTATCAACCCATTTACATCGAAATAGAGGAAACTTGAACTCCCTGTAATCAAGTTCCCAAATATCTTCAATTACTCCATAGTAAGACATTACGGAAAAATCTCTTGACATTGCTACTTGAGTCACTCCACTATTTTGCATCGTGCTCTTATCATCTTGACATTTTGTATAAAATGTATACCCATTAATGTCATATGCTTTATAAGACCTCATAAGCATGCCAGGGCCGTAAGCTAACCACTTTACAATTTCAGAAATGTTATTCGACATTTGTGATAATTCTTGCAGCACTTTATCTTTGAACCATTCTGCAAATGAGCGATTATGTTCATTAGTTACCCACCTCTCACCTTTTGAAGGATCTTGCTGCCTTAAAATGGACATGTGCTCGTCCAAATATGGATGAACCTCGGTAAGGTGTTGCAAGACAAGGAGGTGTGCTTTGTCTCGCAATTCAACACCAGGCACAATTGTTTTGCATCCAATCGTACCTTTACCTTTCAGTCTTCCCTCGTGACGAGATTTAGGAATACCAATAACATCAATATCATCTAGGTAATCAGTACAAAATTCAATAGCCTCCTCGGCAGCATAACCTTCAATGACACTGCCTTCAGGTCGAAATCGATTTCTCACATATCCTTTTAATATACCCATGTATCTCTCAAATGGATACATATACCTCAAGAACACCGGACCACAAATCTTAATTTCTCTCACCAAGTGAACAAGTAAGTGCACCATAATGTCAAAAAATGATGGAGGAAAATACATTTCAAATTGACATAGAGTGATAACAATATCAGCCTGCAAATCGTCCAGCGCATCCGGATCAACAACTTTACTACAAATTGCATTAAAAAAGAAGCAAAGTTTAATAATGACATTTCTAACATGTTTTGGGAGTATGCCACGAACTGCAACTGGTAACAAGTGTTGCATTAAGACATGACAGTCATGAGACTTCATACCAACCAATTTCAAGTCCTTCATCGACACAAGACTTTTGATGTTCGATGAGTATCCAGATGGAACCTTAACAGAATTTAGGCACTCACAAAAACTTGTTTTCTCCTTTCTAGACAAAGTGTAGCAGGCTGGGGGTAAATAGGTACGCTTTTCCAACTCTTGCGGTGCTAACTTATCTCGTATCCCCATTTCTACCATGTCTTTTCTGACTTTGATACCATCTTTTGTCTTTCCTTGAATGTTCAATAATGTCCCGATGACACTATCACATACATTTTTCTCCACATGCATTACATCAAGACAATGTCTTACCTGTAAGTGTTCCCAATAGGGTAGATCCCATAATATGGATCTCTTCTTCCAAAGACTCTTCTGAGGAGGTTTAAAAGGTTTTCCCAACATAACATCAATATTTTTAACTCGTTCATAAACCTCATTTCCTGTTAATGGTAAGCGAGAAACTCGAGTCTCGACTTTTCCATTGAAGAGATTTTTCTTCTTTCGATAAGAGTGGTGAACAGGAAGAAATATACGATAACTCATAAACACATTTTTCTTACAGTTTTTCAACCAAAGATCAACCGTATCTTCTTCACAAACGGGACATGATTTAGCTCCTTTATTAGTATACCCCGACAAGTTACCATAAGCAGGAAAATCATTTATGGTGCAAAATATCATAGCACGTAACGTGAAATTCATTTGACTATGTGCATCAAATACTAACACACCTTCATTCCACAACAGTTTTAAATCTTCAATTAGTGGCGCTAGGTAAACATCTATGTCATTTCCCGGTTGTTTAGGCCCTGATATTAACAACGACAACATGATGTACTTGCGCTTCATACATAACCAAGGAGGAAGATTGTAATTCACCAAGAGAACCGGCCAAGTGCTATGTCGACTACTCATATTACCGTGCAGGTTCATCCCATCTGTACATAGTCCAAGCCTAAGATTCCTATCTTCTCCACCAAAATCGGGGAACATCCTATTAATGGTCCTCCATTGAGGAGAATCAGCCGGGTGTCTTAGCTTTCCATCTTCTTTCCTCCCATCGGCATGCCAACGCATGTTCTTCGCATCCTTTGCATTAGCAAATAAACGTTTAAATCTTGGTATCACAGGTAGGTACCATAACACCTTTGCCGGTGAGCCTTTCTTATCCTCCCAATTAACATGGCCTTCCTTTCGCTTATACCTCGATGCTCCACACTTTGGACACATGTTCAAGTCCTTATACTCTTTCCGATACAATACACAATCATTTGTACATGCATGTATCCTCTCGATCTCCATACCCATTGGGCACAACATTTTCTTTGTCTCGTAAATTGAACTAGGAAGTTCGTTATCCTCCGGAAGCATATCTCGTAAAAGTTCCAATAAATTCGTGAAACTCCTATCACTCCACCTATTCTTTGCTTTCAAGTTATACAACTTAAACACAGCAGACAATTTTGTGAATTTCTTACAACCAGAAAATAAAGGCTGTTCAGAATCATTAAACAGGCTATCGAAAATATGAGACTTTTTGATGAAATCCTCTTGTATGTCACGCATCATTTCATCTATCCGATCATTATCCACATCATTCTAATCATTGTCCAAATTATTCTCCTCTTGATCACCCTTATCATCACCGGTGCTCATCCTAGGAAGTATACTCTCACCGTGCCATATCCACCGTACATAACCTTCCTTAAACCCACGACGGATCAAATGACTCTTGACTTGTTCAGAGCTACGGAACTTTCTCAGATTCTTACAATCACAACAAGGACACAAAAGCATTTCTTCACCTTCTTTTATTTTGTTTTCCTCGGCACATTTCATAAACTCTTCAACTCCTTTCACATATTCATGTGTATTACGTTTCTCATACATCCAACTCCGATCCATATCTAATAACACATATATCAAGATATTCACCATGTGTTAAAACGAATGAAATCACCTTAATTTATTATTTTCATTTTTATTTATAAAATCTTACGAAAATTTTGACAGAATCTCCCCTATAAATTGGACTTAACCAACCTGTAGGGGGAATCAAAATGCCACAATAAAACTAAAATATTTAACTTCAACATATTCAAAACTCAAACAAAACTCCATTCGAACTTCAACATTTTCATCTAGTCTAAAATATTCAACCTCAGCATGTTAAAAACTCAAACATTTTTAGCCTTTTAATTATTCACTATATACGCTCATATCTCCAGATCATCACAACATAATTATCTCAACTCACCAAAACATCCAACAAGTACAAGACATCTCAAATAATTCACTTATAAATACCTCACATTCATTATTTATCCGTAACTAATTTAAGACACATATATCAAGATATTCACCATGTGTTAATACGAATGAAATTACCTTACTTGATTATTTGCATTTTTATTTATAAAATCTTATAAAAATTTTGACAGAATCTCCCCTATAAATTGGACTTAACCAACCTATAGGGGGAATCAAAATGCCACAATAAAACTAAAATATTTAACTTCAACATATTCAAAACTCAAACAGAACTCCACTCGAACATCAACATTTTCATCTAGTTTAAAATTTTCAACCTCAATATGTTAAAAACTCAAACATTTTTAGCCTTTTAATTATTCACTATATATATACGCTCATATCTCCAGATCATCACAACATAATCATCTAAATTCACCAAAATATCCAACAAGGACAAAACATCTCAAATAATTCATATATAAACATCTTACAATCGTTACTAAAATAAAATTAATATTCTACAATTTCAATAAAACTCCAATAATTTAAAAATTGAATTTATAAATCTACTAACTCAAAATCAATCTAAATTCCAAATTCAAAAAACACTAATAAGTTCATTTAAATCAATAAACATATTAAATCATAAATAAATAAATTCAATTATAAATTAACAAAATGAACAAACTAGTTTAAACTTAAAAAATAAAAAATTACCGTGTTGGTGGATGTATAGGAATTCCTATGGGACCACAACACAAAAACACCAAATAATTAATAAATCCTAACAAACGCTACCAAAACAAAATCCCTTAAACTCACAGATTACTAACAAGAACTAAACCCCTACTTAACATTCATAATATGAATGTACACAGAGGCTAACACGGAACTACATGGTTGGGCTGAAATTCAAACTCTAAACCCTTTGCCCCAAACTAATTTACAACTTTCAAGTAGGTAAAAAGATCCAAATCTTAGGACAAAATCTTAGTATGTTACCCAAAGAACAATATAAAATTTCAGCCAAAAACAAAAATCAAAATATGGGACATTGACACTTAATTACTCATTCATAAGGCAGCAAAAAAATAAAAATAAAAATAAAATACAATTCACCTGAAGTTCTCAGCAGAAAGTAATCGGAGATGGCGGGGCCGCTGGTCTCAAGGACTGCTGCTGGAAGAGAGGTGGTGGAGGTACCGGTACACGGTGGTGGACTGGGTGTGGCGCACGAAGGAAAAGAGAGGGCAGCGAGGTGGGGGTGGTGCGCAGTGGAGAAAAGAATGGCGGCGCCGAAGCTGCACTACCGGTCGGAGGTGACGTTGGCACGGTGGGGGAGTGTGATGAATGAGACTTTGAGGCTGTGGAGGTGAGCGGCGCTGTGGAGTGATGTGGGATTATTCAAAGTGCTGAAGAACTTGGCCTTATAAGGTGGGTGGAGGGAAAATGCCTATATTAAAGGCGGCGGTTCCTTATAAGAACCGCCGCCTTTAACAAAAATGCATCGGTTCTTACTAAAGAACCGACGCCCTTAATGGCCTACTAAAAGGCGTCGGTTCTTACTAAAAAAATCGACGCCTATAATTAAATTATAGGCGTCGATTCTTTAGTAAGAACCGACGCCCTTAATGGGCCGGCTCTATTAGCGTCGGTTCTTCCTAAAGAATCGACGTTTTTTATGAATTTTTATTTACAATTTTGCCACCGCTTTTTTTGAGGCGTCGTTTTTCTTTTTTTTATGTAATTTTGTACTAGTGCACAGGGGAAACAAATGGGGGAAGTTTCACTGTCTATATAAAAAATAAATTATTTTCCACATTATTATTTGTTGGAGAATATGGTTGACTAGTGAACTCATGACTCATCAACGTACAAATTACCACGTCACTATTTATTCATTTATATTCTGTGTATCTAGAAATAGTAGTGTAATTAGCTACTTTCAGTAATGAAATTCAGATCTCAACTCTAAGATATTTTCTCCTCTCGGTGCTCCTGTTATTCTCTAGCTTAGATCCTTGTATCTTATCTTTATTAAACTATTTTTATTTTTCAAAATACTGTTTAGTTGTTTTTTATAGCAAAAGTGTTATATTTTCTCTAACATTTGTAACAAGTTTTATTATGCACATTCTTGTATTACGTAGTTTCATCATTGGGCTACTGGCACAGCCACCAGTCGGGGGCAATTTTACTGTGGGGGAAATAGGTCAACTGATCCCAGTATCCGAATTGGAATTTTTTATTATATAAATGTTAACTTTGTTTTTTACACTTTTGTCCCCATAACAAAATTAGTATTTTATAACCATAAAGGACAATGTTGTCAAATTAACATCCAACTTAATTCCCAAAGAAACTTGCGTGAATTTTAATATTTTCCCTGTTTCATTTCTTCTTTCTTCCGATTTTAACAGAAAGAGAAGGTGTTTGAATTATATATGTCCATAGAGTATAATTCAAGATATTTTAAATGAAATATTAATTGATTGTATTAATATGAATACGAAGTTGCATTTGTCCATGGATCAATTTTATATTACAAATTTAGTATTTATGCTCTATTCGATAACATTATAATAGTTTATAAACGATTTTTTAACTGTTTAAAAAGTAAGATGTGTGGTTGAAAAGTGGAGAAAGAAAATTTAGATGGTTAAAAAATGGTTTGAAAAATTGTGTTGTTTATAAATTGATTTATAAACAGTAATGATTACATTAGGGAACACACTATAAGTTGTTAAATATAGAAAGATTCAATTTGTAATTTGATCTAAAATTAACGTTCATGATCAGTAAATAAATCTGGACAATTTATTTTGATAAGATCATCTTGTTTTATTTAAAATCTGTATTTGAATTTGGTAATAAAATTGAGAGTACGTTTGGAATGTATTGAACGGGACCATGTGAAATTAATTTTGTGACATTAACCATACAAATTTAATTTGACTTGACTATCGTACGTATGACCTTAGTCCTGATCGGATAATGAGTTTCAATTACAAGCTTAAAGTTCATTGAGGTATCAATGAGTGAGATCAAATTCCTGATCAATATCTTGGTACTTTAAGAATTAAAGTGAACAAATGAGGAACATATATTCATATTGTGGAATCTGTCACCTTTTAAGGTATGATCATAATCTCACTGGTTCTTCTAGTGGACAGCGGAATTTGAGCTCAATAATTCGACAGTGACTGTTGAATCCTACGATTTGATGTGATCACATTGAACTGTGAGATAGAAGATGAGAGTTTAGATTTTATAAATATTTAGAGAACGGTATTTTGGTCATTTTAACTTGCTCCAAATATTTGAATTTATTAAAGGGGGAAACATGTAAGAACAATAAGTCAGAGGATATAATTATTGATTATTGTTTCTATAGATAATTGGTCCAGTTTGATTGCAGCCCAAATAGCCAGACTTGGAAGGCCCAACATCATAGCTGCAGACTCAGGCAAGAATCCAAAAACCGAGTCCATATCGCATTACCAAAATGAGACTTTATTGTTGCAACAGATTCAGTTTGGGCCGTTAGATCAAACACCTGGAGCGTGTTTAGGTGTTGGATGATCTTGCCCTATTAATACCAAAAGTAGACTCCAGATGCGCAGAATGAAGCCAGATATTTTCTCTCTTTCGCCTCTTGTTTCAGGTGACTCATCTCCCCTTCTCTCAACTCTCTGATACGAAGAATTGCTTTGTGATCTTTTCTTCTGTTTTTGATATAGTTTGAGAGTATTTTCAGAGCTCTTTGTGAGTACGATTTATTCGCTATTTTGAGAGATTTGTTTACAGTTGTCTGTAGTTTCGGTTTTTAGAAACTTTTTGATTTTGCTATCTTTGTGAAATTTAATTTACATTTGTGTTTTGTAAAACCTTTGTGATTTTGAATAAACTTTGTGGTTTTTTTTAGTATTCAGGGTTTACAAATTACTTACAGTGGTATCAGTCTTAAGGTTTTCTGATACTCAAAGAAATCTTTTGGGTTTTTTAGGGATCTTTGAATTTTTCTCTTAAAACTGTAAAATCTTTGTGAAAAACCCTAAATCTGAAAACTCAGGGTTGACTCTCAGTGATACCTTCGTGTTTTCTCAAGATTTGTAAATTTGGCGTACGAATCTGGTGTTTTTTGGCACATTTGAGTTTGGATCTGGAAGATTTGCAAGCGGATCTGTCTTCTCTGAAAAGTTCTTGAAAGAAACTGAAGGAATAAAAATTCCTCTTGCAGCAATTAGGTGAAATCATTTAATTTTCTAGGGTTTATTAAACTTCTTCTTTAATCTTTCTGTTTTCCTCCATTGAAGTCTTTCTTGGACCCCTTTACTTACCTTTGTCCAGGATTCCTTAAGAGAATTCGAAATATGAGGGAGTTTAGGGCCGACCTAAATAGGGTTGAGGGAAAGAAAGATTTCTTTCCCATACTCCCACACCTTTTTGACCTGCACTTTGTGTCCTTGTGCCTATTTCTGTAAAACTTTGTGATTTACAGTTGCTATCACTGCTTTGTGCTGTGACCTCTTTGTGTGATTTGATCTTTGTGATCTATAGTTTTTGTTGTTGCTGCAAATACCTTGATTGTATTACTTGCCATTTGTTGGTCTCTGTAATTCTTTTTCCCCAATTTTTAAAAAAATGGCTACTGCAAAAGTTGAGGTTGAAATTTGGACTGGGAAAGGGGATTTTAGTTTATGGCGTCAAAAAATAAAAGCTCTTTTACTCCAATTAAAATGTGCCAAAGCTATTGATGAAACTTGGCCTGATGACATAACTCCTGAAAAAAGAACTGAAATGGTTGAATTAGCTTGGAGTACAATATTTCATTTTTCTGACTCTGTGATTAGAAAAGTAGGAGAATTGCTACCACCTTATGGGATAAACTTGAAGAACTCTTTCTCACTGTTTCTCTTTCAAACAAATGTTTTTTGTGGAAACAATTTTTCAGTTATAAGCCTGATCCTTCTTTGGATCCTGAGGAAAACTTGAATAGGTTTAATAGACTAACACAAGATCTTATAAGTACTGGTGAAAAACTTTCTGAAGGTCAAAAAGGAGTTTGTCTATTAAATGGTATGGGGAAAAATATAAAGACCTTAGAAATGCTTTGGAATATGTGGGTCATAAGTTAACTGTTGACATAATTCTTTCATCCCTTAAGAACAAGAACTTGAATCCAAATCGAATATAAGGAGGCATACAATGTAGAGTCCACAGTACCAAAAGGCAAAAACTTATTCAGAGGTAATAATAATAAGACCTGGAACTATAACAACACTAGTACAGACAGAGTCATTCGCGTCGGTTGTATAAACCCAAAGGCGTCGGTTGTAAAGGCGACGCGTATGGTAGCGACGCACGCAAAAAGTATTGACTTTACGCGTCGATTGTTAACCGACGCCTTTTATGAAATTTAGGCGTCGGTTGTTAATGAACAATCGACGCCTAAAGTTAATATAAAGCGTCGGTTGTTACAAATAAACCGGGGCGTAAAAATAACTTTACGCGTCGGTTGTTAATGAACAACCAACGTGTAAAGTTTTTTTATTTTTATTTTGGGGACTGGATTATATTTTACACACACACATAATCGACGAATCCGTAATAAAATTAAATAAATCAATAAATTGAATTCAAAATTAGTTTTATATTTACAATATTATGTTACTTAGATAAAAATTTGTACATGTTAATATAAAAAATCAAAATTTACACAAGCTCTTTGATGAAGTACTTAGCCCATAAATCCCGAATCTCGTCGATTTCCTCGGTTGAGTAGTATTCTTGAAATGCCTAATACGAATATAAATTCACAATTAAATTAAATATAAATTCACAATTAATAAATTCTTAGTACGTATTCAATAACTTATACCCTATTTAAAGAAATAAGATGAGAATAGGTTGTAACTATCTCATACATGTTTTTTCACAACATAATAACCACACTCAGAACCTCTAGGTTGCTGAGGATAATGAAATTTTGACATTAATGAAAATTGAAGTTAGTAATATAACTAAATAGAAACTATTTCTAAAATTTGTAGTAACTTATAAAATTTTAGTTTTCGTACTGAAAATTTTTTCCATGTTACATTTCTATTTTCCTACTTGCCTCCTAATGCCCAAAACTTACACCTTAAAGAAATAAAGCATCACATCACATAACTCCTCATGTAAAATTATGTACACCTTGAAAACTTCAGCCTCACTCTCTTTCTTAAACAACCCCCATTGCTCTTCAGTCAAGAAATCATATAGCTGTGTAGGTAATGCATATTTCGGGTGTTGATTGTTAATAAAATCATGCACCAACCTAGTTTTGAAATCTTTCCATCGCATCCCCGTGACTTTTAAAATAATGTGTTTCCTTTCGTCATCGAATATGCTGAACTCCTTTTGAAAGATAACAATAATATGCGATGTTATACTCATAAAAAACAAAAAACAAAAACAAAACATTTCAAATTGACTATCAAATATTAATTTTACTATGTATGAATTACACACTTATATCTTCTCAAATCATGTCTTTAAGGCCTTGAGGAATGTTATGCCAATCACTATGATGCAAACCACGTAGCAATTGTAGCTACGCAACCCACAAATTATTGGAATCGACCCAAGAACGCCAAAGAATCACGATTTATGGATCCAATTAAAATTAATTGAATCAAGCAACCAATACAATCACAAGGATATATTGACCTCTTGATCACAAGCAATATTAATTCTCACCGAGATTTGAACAAACAAGAATAACTCGCAAGTTCGAATTTTATTCAATGAAGAATAAGGTTGTGAAAGCAAAATAGCCTCTCAATAATAATATCAAATTTGTCTATGAATAATGAATATTACATCCCTATAAATAGGGTCAAAATCTAGGTTAAGAGTTCTAATTAGACAAGGAAACAACTACCTAAAAATAAGGAAAATAATTAAAATCCTAAAATAACGCGTATAGCTATTTACGGCCGTGACTAATTTCCTTATGTCCGTAACTTGGTTTCTGTTTAACAGTTACGGCCGTGAGACATATTTTACGACCGTAAGTTCTTTTTCCTGAAAATCATAATTTAAAATAGAAGCTGCATTACGGCCGTGACACTGTGAGTTACGGCCGTAAACCCAATTCTTCAAAATTCCTGTTTTTCCGCAGTAGACTCATTGCGGCCATGATTCTTGAAATTTCACAATTTCCTTCGGCTGCTTGAATGAGGTTGATCCAGTCGTCGTTTTGGCTCGGCCCCAACATGGAACTTGCTTCTTTAGATGACACGAACATTGTTTTGGCCATTGTTTCTTGAATTAACTTGTCCATTGCTTCCTTGGCCCTCTTTGTTTGCAATCGAGTCATCGGTCCTCCTTTGATCTGCAACGGATCTTTGTGCGGGCTTGTATCCGTGGTCTGGATCACATCATCCCCTCCCTCTTCGAAAGGATTCGACCTCGAATCTGAACCTGCATCAAATGGAGATAGATCAGAAACATTAAATGAAGCCGAAACATTATACTCACCAGGAAGATCTAATTTATAGGCATTGTTGTTGATCCTTTCAATCACTTGGAATGGACCATCTCCTCGTGGTTGTAACTTTGACTTGCGTTGTTCTGGAAACCGCTCCTTTCTCAAATGTACCCAAACCCAATCACCGGGTTCAAATATGACGCCTTTTCTTCCTTTGTTAGCCTGCGAAGCATAATGTTCATTTTTCTTTTCAATCGACAACCTCACCTTGTCGTGGAGTGCTTTAACCATCTCAGCCTTTTTCTTGCCATCTAAACTACTACGTTCATTCACAGGTAAAGGAATTAAATCCAATGGCGTTAGCGGATTAAAACCATAAACAATTTCAAATGGTGAACAAGAAGTAGTAGAATGTATAGCCCTATTATATGCAAATTCAATAAATGGTAAGCACTCTTCCCAATTTTTCAGATTTTTATTGATTATCGTGCGCAACAATTGAATCATTGTCCTATTTACTACCTCGGTTTGTCCATCGGTCTGTGGATGACAAGTTTTAGAGAAAAGTAGTTTTGTACCTAATTTGTTCCACAAGACCCTCCAAAAATGACTAAGGAATTTAACATCCCTATCCGAGACAATACTTTTAGGAACCCCATGTAAGCGTACGACTTCCCGAAAGAAAATTTCAGCTATGTTAGTAGCATCATCAGTTTTGTGGCATGGTATGAAATGTGCCATTTTACTAAAGCGATCTACTACCACAAAAATTGAATCTCTTCCCTTCTTAGTCCTAGGTAGTCCCAAAACAAAATCCATAGAGATATCGACCCAAGGTTCACTAGGGACGGGTAAAGGCATATATAATCCATGGGGTTTAATCCTAGATTTAGCCTTCTTACAAATAATGCATCTATTACAAACCCGAACCACATCAATCTTCATCTTAGGCCAATAGAAATGTTCACTTAGGACTTCAATGGTCTTTTTAACCCCAAAATGACCCATTAAACCTCCACTATGGGTCTCTCTCACAAGTAACTCTCTCATTGAACACCTAGGGACACACAATTTATTTTCTCGAAATAAATAATCATCATGTTTAAAGAACCTATCTACAGCCTCTTTACCACATGAATCATAAATACTAGAAAAGTCCAGATCATTAGCATACATACCCTTAATGTATTCAAATCCAAGCAATTTAGAATTTAAAGAATTTAAAAGAACATACCTTCGAGACAATGCATCTGCCACCACATTTTCCTTACCTTGTTTGTACCGGATGACATAGGGAAATGTTTCGATGAACTCTACCCACCTTGCATGTCTCTTACTCAGCTTAGCTTGTCCCCTCAAATGCTTCAAGGACTCATGATCAGTGTGTATCACGAACTCCCGTGGCCACAAGTAATGTTGCCATGTCTCCAAAGCCCGCAAAAGTGAGTATAACTCCTTGTCATATGTGGGATAATTAAGAGCAGCCCCCTTTAGCTTTTCGCTAAAATAGGCGATTGGCCTTCGATCCTGCATTAAAACAGCTCCAATACCTAGCCCTGAGGCATCACACTCAATCTCAAAAGCCTTGTCAAAGTTAGGAAGTGATAAAACCGGTGCTTTACATAACATATTTTTGATAGTATCAAATGCATGCTCCTGTTCTACACCCCATTTAAACCCTACACTTTTTTGACAATTTCTGTGAGTGGTGCGGCAATCGTGCTAAAATCTTTAACAAAGCGCCTATAAAAACTAGCCAAGTCATGAAAACTCCTAACCTCAGTTATGCTTTTAGGTGTTGGCCATTCCTTAATAGCTTTGACTTTCTCTTCATCTACTTCTATCCCTTTAGCACTAACCACATAGCCAAGAAACACAACCTTTTCCATGCAAAAATCACACTTTTTAAAATTAGCAAAAAGTTGCTCTTGTCTTAAAACCACAAGCACACACCTAACATGCTCCACATGTTCATTCAAAGTTTTACTATATATCAAGATATCATCGAAGTAAACTACAACGAATTTACCTATAAATGCACGTAAAACATGATTCATTAAATGCATAAAAGTGCTTGGTACATTAGTAAGTCCAAAAGACATTACTAACCATTCATACAGGCCATACTTAGTTTTAAAAGCAGTTTTCCACTCATCTCCTTCTTTCATTCGAATTTGATGATAACCACTCTTAAGGTCAATTTTACTAAATATGCTAGAACCATGCAATTCATCCAACATATCATCTAACCTAGGAATAGGATGACGATACTTTACCGTTATGTTGTTGATGGCCCTACAATCAACACACATTCTCCACGTCCCGTCCTTTTTAGGTACAAGTAATATGGGGACGGCACACGGACTCATACTTTCCCTTACGTACCATTTGCTCATCAAGTCCTCCACTTGCCTTTGAAGCTCCTTCGTCTCCTCGGGGTTACTTCGATAAGCGGGGCGATTTGGAATGACTGCTCCAGGTACAAAATCAATTTGATGTTCAATACCTCGAATGGGTGGTAACCCACTAGGTATGTCATCGGGAAATACATCCTCGAATTCCTGCAATAAAGAAATAGCCAAACTAGGGAGGGATTTGTTAGTTTCATCAAAGGCAAGGAATGACTCCTTGTACAATAAAAGGACCATGGGTCGTTTTTCCATAAATGCTTTCTTGACTTCACTCCTTTTTGCGTAGAAACTCATTTTTCTTTCTTTTCTGGCACTCTTCGCTCCCTCTCCTTTTTCTGAGGTATGTACCCCAACACTCCTTTTTTCTCTCGCCTCTCCTTTTTCTGGAGTCGTGGCTCCAACTCTCTTTTCCTCTCCTTTTTCTGAAGTCGTGGCCTCAACTCTCTTTTTCTCATTTTCCCTTACTCTTTTTTCTTCATCATTTTTCAATTTTATTTGATCTTCATACACTTGTGAAGGTGTCAATGGTGCAAGTGTAATGGTCTTTCCCCCTTTGGTAAAGCTATACCTATTTTTATACCCATCATACGTTACCTTCCTATCATATTGCCAAGGTCTACCCAACAAAATGTGCCCGGCATGCATAGGAACCACATCACACATAACATCATCTACATAGCTACCAATAGAAAAACTCACCAACACCCTCCTATTCACCTTAATTTCTCCACTATCATTTAACCATTGAAGTCTATAAGGTTTAGGATGTTTTAACAAAGGTAATCCTAATTTTTCAACAAGTATAGTACTAGCGACGTTAGTACAACTACCACCATCAATAATCATACTACATACCTTGTTATTAATGAGACATCGTGTATGGAATATGTTCTCCCATTGTTGTTCCAAATCATCCGTATTGATTTGAGCACTAAGAGCTCTCCTTGCCACTAATAACTCGCCATGCTCCCCGGATAACACATCATCATCATCACATATTTCCTCCAATGCCGGCATATCGCTATAATCCTCTTCCTCACTATCACTCTCCATGGCTCCATCCTTCCGCACAAGTATCACTCGCCTATTAGGACATTGAGATGCCACATGTCCTCTCCCCAAAAATTTGAAGCATTGAATGTCTCTACTCCTAGATGGTTGAGGTTCCCCTTTAGGTACGAGTTTATTAGCTTGTTCCTCCTTCCCTTTTGGTGCCTCAAACTTCCCTTTTGGTGCTTCAAACTTCCCTTTAGAAACAGCCCCATCTCCTTTATTTTCCCACTTCGGCTTCCAAGAAGAATTAGAACCAGATTGATACCTTTCTGTTCCCTTTTTCTTTAATTGCTTCTCCACCTTTATAGCCATGTGCAACATATCCTCCATCTCCAAATAATGTTGTAGTTCAATCACATTAACTATATCCCTATTCAACCCATTCAAAAATCGAGCCATCGTAGCCTCCCTATCCTCTTCTACATTAGCTCTAATCATCAACATCTCCATCTCCTTATGATAATCCTCCACACTCTTTGATCCTTGGTATAGACTTTGTAATTTTTGATGAAGCTCCCGATGGTAATGACTAGGAACGAACCTCTTTCTCATGATAGCTTTTAATTCATCCCAAGTACTAACGGGCCTCTCGCGATTCCTCCTCCTAGAAGTCACCAATTGATCCCACCAAGTAATAGCGTAATCGGAGAATTCAAGTACAGCTACCTTAACCTTTTTCTCTTCCGAATAAGTGTAGCAATTGAAAATTAATTCCATCTTCTTTTCCCATTCTAGGTATGCTTCCGGATCACTCCTACCCTTGAATGACGGAATTGTCATTTTGATGTTGCTCATACTACCATCCATTCTATCGCCACCAAGATCTCTATCCCTTCTTCCATGCCTAATTCCTCTATCCAAAATTGCTCTATCGTCAAAATCACTACCTTCTTCATTCTCATCGATCCCCTCTACTCTACGACCTTGCCCACCTTGCCTACGGGCATTAGGCACTTCCCGAGGTTTTTCAAGCCTTTCTAACCTTCCTAACACATCCCCAAACGACCTCTCAAACCATTGTACCATCTCTTCCGTCATGTTAACTCGATCGTTGTTCTTTGTAGTAGAAGATTGTTCAGACATCCTAAAACTAAATATTATATACCTCATGTGTATTTCGCTCGTGTATCACTCAAATTTGGCTTTTACCCTTTATTGATCTCACCTCTCTGCCTTTTTCCACTCAATGGATTTCACCCCAATTGCTTCAAAGAACGAACCCGAACTCCAACAAGTTTAAGCCCGAATGATTCAAATCGAGTAAGAGTGAGAATTTTATGAATTGTTTGGAAAACTTGAAGAAGACCTTTAGAGAATGGAATTTGACTCGATATAGAACTTGAAACTTTTTATGGAAACTAAGATTGAGTCAAGAATATATTTTTTTGAAATCAAATAACAGCTATTTTAATTGGACTGAGAATTTTCATTTTTTTTTTTTAATTTCTCAAAAATTCAACTACGAGACTAATGAAACAAACGGAATTTAATTTGGATACTAAACGAAGGGAATAACGACTTTTGAATTTTCTTGTGACACTTTTTCGGATTAAAGACTCAAGAACTTGAAGAACACAAAGAACAAAATTAAGAAATTCAAGAAACAAAATAAAGATATAACCTTGATTTTTCAAGTCTAAGCTCTGATACCAGATGATGCAAACCACGTAGCAATTGTAGCTACGCAACCCACAAATTATTGGAATCGACCCAAGAACGCCAAAGAATCACGATTTATGGATCCAATTAAAATTAATTGAATCAATCAACCAATACAATCACAAGGATATATTGACCTCTTGATCACAAGCAATATTAATTCTCACCGAGATTTGAACAAACAAGAATAACTCGCAAGTTCGAATTTTATTCAATAAAGAATAAGGTTGTGAAAGCAAAATAGCCTCTCAATAATAATATCAAATTTGTCTATGAATAATGAATATTACATCCCTATAAATAGGGTCAAAATCTAGGTTAAGAGTTCTAATTAGATAAGGAAACAACTACCTAAAAATAAGGAAAATAATTAAAATCCTAAAATAACGCGTATAGCTATTTACGGCCGTGACTAATTTCCTTACGGCCGTAACTTGGTTTCTGTTTAACAGTTACGGCCGTGAGACATATTTTACGGCCGTAAGTTCTTTTTCCTGAAAATCATAATTTAAAACAGAAGCTGCATTACGGCCGTGACACTGTGAGTTACGGCCGTAAACCCAATTCTTCAAAATTCCTGTTTTTCCACAGTAGACTCATTACGACCGTGATTCTTGAAATTTCACAATTTCCTTCGGCTGCTTGAATGAGGTTGATCCACTCGTCGTTTTGGCTCGGCCGCAACATGGAACTTGCTTCTTTAGATGACACGAACATTGTTTTGGCCATTGTTTCTTGAATTAACTTGTCCATTGCTTCCTTGGCCCTCTTTGTTTGCAATCGAGTCATCGGTCCTCCTTTGATCTTTAATGGATCTTTGTGCGGGCTTGTATCCGTGGTCTGGATCACATCACACTAATATTTATATCCATATTAACACAGACCAAAGACCCTATATAAGACGTGAAGTTCGTCTTATATGGTCCGATCAGCCTATTACGATCATCAAACTCAAGGACTTTTACTTCCTCCCCCTTCTTCTTCATCTTCTTGCAAGTTGTTGGTCCTATCGTCTCTTTCCTTTAGCTACTACGTTGACCGTCAGATGAAATGGAAGAATCGGCCATGTCTTTCACAAGATTATTCATGTATCTGCGTACATTACTAAACAATACTAGAAAGTCATAAGTAAAAATGTAAATGATCTTACATAATTAATTACTTATCACAGACGAATGGTAAGAATGAATAGAGATTTATAAGTAAAAATGTAAATGATCTTATACAATTTGTAATCACAAACGATGATCAATCCACAATCCTTCTTCATGATCCTAACGCATGTAATTTGTTTCAAGATTATCTTCCCCTATAAGTGCATCCGGTTGTATACCAATAGAAAATAGAGGGATTTCGTCAAAATGATCGTAGTCTTCTTCATCCACCACATCACTAATGCCAACAATATGTCTTTTGCCCTGAAGGACAACAAACCACTTAGTATTGGCAGGATCAAGAAAGTAAAATACCTGTTTCGCTCATGATGCTAGTATGAATGGCTCATCAAGATAACCCAGCAGACCAAAATCCACCAAAGTGAAGTATAATTCATCCACCCAAATACTCCGTAAGTTATCAACCCATTTACATCGAAAGAGAGGAAACTTAAACTCCCTGTAATCAAGTTCCCAAATATCCTCAATGACACCATAATAAGACATTACGGCATCTATTGGACTGGTATCTTTGGCACTAGAGAAATCTCTTGACAGTGCTACTTGTGTCACTCCACTATTTTGCATCATGCTTTTATCATCTTGACGTTTTGTATAAAACGTATACCCATTAATGTCATATACTTCATAATACCTCACAAGCATGCTAGACATATGCGCTAACCACTTTACAGTTTCAAAAATGTAGTTCGGTGTTTGTGATAAATCTTGCATCACTCTATCCTTGAACAATTTTGCGACTGAGTGACTATGTTGACTAGTCACCCACATTTCAATTTTTGAAGGATTTTGCAGCCTTAAAATTGACATGTGCTCACCCAAGTACGGATGCACCTCAGTAAGGTGTTGTAAGACAAGGAGGTGTGCTCGCAATTCAACACTAGGAACAATTGTTTTGCATCCACTCGTACCTTTACCTTTCAGTCTTCCCTCGTGTCGAGATTTAGGAATACCAATAGCATTAACATCATCTAAGTAATCAGTACAAAATTCAATAGCCTCCTCAGCAGAATAACCTTCAATGACACTACCTTCAGGTCGAAATCGATTTCGCACATATCCTTTTAATATACCCATGTACCTCTCAAATAGATACATATATCTCAAGAACATCATACCACAAATCTTAATTTCTCTTACCAAGTGAACAAGTAAATGCACCATAACATCAAAAAATGATGGCGGGAAATACATTTCAAATTGACATAGAGTGATGACAATATTGGCTTGCATATCATCCAACGCCTCCGGATCAACAAGTTTACTGCAAATTGCATTTAAGAAAACAAAGTTGTATAATGAAATTTCTAACATTTTTGGGAGTATGCCTCGAACTGCAACTGGTAACAAATGTTGCATTAAGACATGAAAGTCATGAGACTTCTTACCAACCAACTTCAAGTCCTTCATCGACACAAGACTTTTGATATTTCATGAGTACCCAGATGGAACCTTAACATCATTTAGGCACTCACAAAAACTTGTTTTCTCTTTTCTAGACAAAGTATATCAAGCTGGTGGTAAATAAGTACACTTTCCCGATTCTTACATTGCTAACTTATCCTGTATTCCCATTTCTACCATGTCTTTTCTGACTTTGATACCGTCTTTCGTCTTTGCTTGAATGTTCAATAATGTCCCGATGATACTATCACAAACATTTTTCTCCACTTACATCACATCAAGACAATGCCTTACCGATAAATGTTTCCAGTATGGTAGATCCTAAAATATGGATCTCTTCTTCCAAAGACTTTTCTGAGGAGGCTTAAAATGTTTTCCAAACACAACATCAATATTTTTAACTCGTTCATAGACCTCATTTCCTATTAATGGTAAGCGGGTTACTCGAGTCTCAATTTTTCATTGAAGGGCTTTTTCTTTTTTCGATAAGGATGGTCAACTGGGAGAAATGTTCGATGATTCATTAACACATTTTTCTTACAATTTTTCAACCAAAGATTAATCGTGTCTTCTTCACAAAGGGGGCATGCTTTAGGTCCTTTTTTAGTATAACCTGACAAGTTATCATAAGTTAGAAAATCATTTATGGTGTAAAATATCATAGCACGTAAGGTGAATTTCATTTGTCTATGTGCATCAAACACCAACACGCCTTCATTCCACAATAGTCTGAACTCTTCAATTAGTGGCACTAGTTAAACATCTATGTCATTTCCCGGTTGTTTAGGTCCAGATATTAGCAACGACAACATGATATACTCATACATAACGAAGGAGGAAGATTGTAATTCACCAAAAGAACTGGCCAAGTGCTATGTTGACTGCTCATATTACCGTGTGGGTTCATCCATCTGTACATAGTCCAAGCCTAAGATTCCTATCTTTGCCACCAAATTCAGGAAACAGCCTGTTAATCTTCCTCCATTGAGGAGAATTGACCGGATGTCTTAGTTTTCCATCTTCTTTCCTCCCTTCAGCATGCCACCGCATGTTCTTCTCATCCTTCACATTGGCAAACAAGTATTTTAATCTTGGAATTACATGTAGATACCATAAAACCTTTTCTGGAGGGCCTTTCTTATCCTCCCAACTATCATTATCATCCTTCCGCTTATACCGTGATGCCCCATACTTTGGATATAGATGCAAGTCCTTATACTCATTTCGATACAATAGACAATCATTTAAACATGCATGTATCCTCTATCTCCATACCCATAGGGCACAACATTTTCTTTGCCTCTTAGATTGAACTAGGTAACTTGTTGTCTTCCGGAAGCATCTCTCGTAAAAGTTCCAATAATGTCGAGAAACTCCTGTTACTCCACCTATTCTTTGCTTTCAAGTTATACAATTTGAACACATCGAACAACTTTGTGAATTTCTTACAACCATAGAACAAAGGCTTTTCAGAATCGTTGAACAAGCTATCGAATATATGAGGTTTTCAATGAAATCATCTTGAATATCACGTATCATTGCATCTATCCAATCATTATCCACATCATTCTCATCACTAATCTCATAATTATTGCTCAAATTATTTTCCCCTAGATCACCCTTATCGCCACCGGTGCTTGTCCTAGGAAGTATACTCTCACCATACCATATCCACCGTGTATAACCTTCCTTAAACCCACGATGAATGAAATGGCTCTTCACTTGCTCAAGGGTACGAAACTTTCTTAGATTCTTACAATCACAACAAGGGCACAAAATCATTTCTTCACATTTCTTTCATTTTTCTTCATCAGCACTTTTCATAAATCAACAAATGAAATCATTTTAAACATTATTTTTTAGTTTATAAAATTTCTACAAAAATTTTGACAAAATCCCCCCTATAAATTGGACTTAGCCAACCTATAGTGGTGGTGGTGTCGCTCTGTCGGGTTTAGAAGAGAGGAGAAGAGTGTGTTGAAAATGAAGAGAAAAGGCATGATTTGTGGATATATGTTTTACCTATAGGCATCGGTTCCTACTATGAACCGACGCCTACTGTGTAATATATGTATTATAGGCATCGGTTCTTTGTAGAACCCGATTTTTTGTAGAACTGATGCCTATAACATTAGTTTTGGGCGTCGGTTTACACATGACAACCGACACCCTTGATCAGCATTGCCCTTACGCATCGGTTTATACATGACAACTGACGCCTATTGTTAAGTTTTATTTACAAAATTGCCATCGCGTTTTATATAGGTGTCTGATTTATCTAAAAGTGACGTAAATGTGTTACTTTTTTTGGGTAATTCTGTACTAGTGTAAGATCAATCCTAGGCAATCCAGAGATTACCAAAATAAGAAATACATGCCTAACAAACCTAGAGATAAGAGATTTGATAATAATAGGTTTGATAATAAGAAATTTGATAACAACAGGTTTGATTATAAAAGATATGATGACAAGAAGTTTAATGATAACTACCAGAAAGTGTTATTACTGTGGAAAGATGGGTCATCAAGTTAAAGAATGTATCAAAAAGATAAGCGATAGTAAGAATTCTCAACAGGAAACTGGGAAAATACAAAATAATAGTGGGGTTGTCTATGTGACCACTACTTCAAAAATAAAAGATGAATGGATTTTAGACTCTGGTTGTACCTTCCATATGTGCCCTTACAGGGGTTTATTTGATAAATTCTCTATGCATGCTACTGGCTTTGTGAAACTTGGCAATGATGTATTCCGTGACATTAAGGGGGTTGGGAAAGTAGTATTAAAACTGAGTGATAATAATACCCTGACCATAAATAAAGCTAGACATGTCCCTGATTTAATGAGAAATCTCATCTCCTTAGGTATATTAGATGATGAAGGCTAAGATTCTGAGAAATAATTTGTTGATTTCAAGTTCAGCCAAGTCTAATGGTATATACATTCTTTCTGTGCACACCTATTCTCCTACTTCTTTTACTATTAAAAATGACAATAATGATATGTCTGATCATTGGCATAAAAGACTAGGTCATGTAGGAGAAAAGGGTCTCAAATTGTTAGAGAAAAATGGTGTTTTTGGTAAAGACAGTTTACAAAAAACTTTCATTTTGTGAAGAATGTACCTTAGGTAAACATAAAGTTTCATCTTTTGGAAAAAATGGTACATAAATCTAAAGATATTCTTGAATATTTGCATGCAGACCTATAGGATCCAGCCCCTATTAATACTGTTTCTGGTTTCAAATATTTTCTACTCATTATTGATGATTATTCCAGAAAATCTTGGGTTCATTTGTTGAAATCCAAAGACCAAACTTCTCTGTCTTCAAACACTGTATTACCTTGGTTGAAAATTTGAAAAATAAGAGTCAAAACTATCAAAACTGATAATGGTTTAGAATTCTGTAATTTTGAATTTGATGATTTCTGTAAACACCAAGGTATTCTCAGACATATGACTGCTTCATACAGTCCACAGCAAAGTGGGATTGCTGAAAGGATGAACAGAACCTTGTTGGAAAGAACAAAGTGTATGTTAATTCGGTCAAATTTACCCAAAAAAATTTGGGGTGAAGCAGTCAAGACTGCATCTTTTCTAATAAACAAATGTCCTTCAAGTGCTGTGAACTACAACATCCCAGATCAAATCTGGAATGTTGTAGTCCTTGATTATTGCTTTCTAAAAGATTTTGGTTGTGCAGCTTATGCACATCAGATTCAATCCAAACTTGATCACAGATCTTTAAAATGTGTTTTTATTGGTTATGGGGAAAGGGTAAAGGGCTACAGGCTGTGGGTTAAAGAGCAGAAGGGTTTTAAAGTGATTTTAGGTAGGTCAGTTGTTTTCAATGAAAATATTTTTCCCTGCTAGTTTGAAAAATATAAAAAACCTCTTTGTGAAAAAAACATTGTGACTACTGAAGTGATTTTTGATGATACTCACATTTAGGTGAAGCAACCCCAACATATACCTGCTGACATTTCTACACCCACTTTACCTGATGACAATGTTGAACCTGATCTTAGTGATTACCAATTAGCTAGGGAAAAAACTAGGAGAAATATTAGACCTCCATCTAGGTTTGATGACTCTGAATGTTTCTCTACCTCTACTTTGTCTACTTCTTTAGATTCTAAACCTTGGTCCTTTGAAGAAGAAATGAAATCTAAAGATAGTTACCTATGAGAGAGGAAATGAGCTCTTTGATTAAAAATCAGACCTGAACTTTAATTGAAAAACCTCTTGATAAGAAGTTAATTGACCGTAAGTGGATTTTTAAAATAGAAGATGGGGATTCTGAAGGGGGTAGACCTAGATACAAAGCTAGGTTAATTGCAAAAGGGTTTTCTCAAAAAGAAGGGATATATTATACGGAAATCTTTTCTCCTGTTGTGAAATATACTTCTATCAGAATATTATTTGCTTTAGTTACTCAAAATGATTTGGAACTTAAGCAGATGGATGTCAAAACTGCTTTTCTATATGGCCTACTTGATGAAACTATATATATGACTCAACCAAAAGGCTTTGAAAAGAAAACAGTGGTATAAAAGTTTTGATTCTTATATCCAAAGTTTAAATTTTCAGAAAAGTCAACATGATCCATGTTTTTACTTTAAAAATGACAAATCTAATTCTATGTACTTATTACTGTATGTGGATGATATGTTGAATGCTGGAAAGAATTTGCATGATATTTCCTATCTTAAAGAAAATTTGAAAGCTGAATTTGAAATGAAAGATTTAGGTCTAGCTAGGAAAATTCTTAGAATTGATATTTTTAGAAACAGAAGTGAAGGAAAACTATTTTTGAATCAAAGAAGTTATATTGAAAAAGTTTGTAGATTTTGATTTTGCTGGGAATATTGACTATAGAAAATCTACTTCAGCCTACTTTTTTACTTTAAATAATTCCTGCATCAGTTGGAAAGCACAACTACAGAAACTAGTTGTCATTTCTTCAACTGAGGCAGAATATATTGTTGCCACTAATGCAGTGAAAGAATGCATGTGGCTGAGAGGATTGCTTAATGAAATTGGTTGTTTAAATGAGTCTGAACTTGAAATTTGCACTGATAGCCAAAGTGCTTTGTATCTTAGCAAAAATCCTATTTTTCACAACAGATTCAAACATACTGATGTAAAGTTTCATTTTATTAGAGACATTACTGAAAAACGTTTTGTGAAACTTGTAAAAATTCCCACTCAACTCGATCCAGCAGATGCTGGAACCAAAGTGATCCCCATTTCTAAATTTAAAGATTCACTTAGACTACTCAATATTGTTGAATTTGATACTGCTTCTTTGTATCTTTGTAGGATACTGGATATCGATGCTGACTGCACCAATTAAGTGAAAAATTTGTAGATAATTGGTCCAGTTTGATTGAAGCCCAGATAGCCAGACTTGGAAGGCCCAACATCATAGCTGCAAACTCAAGCAACAGTCCAAAATCCGAGCCCATATCACATTACCAAAATGCGCCTTTCTTGTTGCAACGAATTCAGTTCAGGTCATTAGATCAACCACTTGGAGCGTGTATAGTCATTGGATGATCTCGCCCTATTAATCCCAAACGAAGACTCCAGATGCGCAGAACAAAGTCAGATATTTTCTCTCTCTTTTGCCTCCTTTTTCAAGTGATTCATCTCCCCTTCTCTCAACTTTCTGATACGAAGAATTGCTTTTTAATCTTTTCTTCTGTTTTTGATATAGTTTGAGACTATTTTGAGAGCTCTTTGTGAGTACGATTTGTTCGCTATTTTGAGAGATTTGTTTACAGTTTGTCTGTAGTTTGAGTTTTCAGTAACTTTGTGATTTTGCGATCTTTGTGAAATTTAGTTTAGAGTTGTGTTCTATAAAACCTTTTTGATTTTGAATAAACTTTGTGGTATTTTTAGTATTTTGTGTTTACAAATTCCTTACAGATTCAACAATTTCACTTTACTAAGAGTGCAATCTCATTCTTTTACCTGTATTGGGGTGTACAGAAATAGTCCTGGGCTATGGTACTAGGCTTGGTAGGATTTTGGAGTGTAAATATGTTACAAATAGTCTTCTAAGACTATTTTTCTTAGCCTAACTTGCAAAGTGCCGAGACACACACTAAAATGTAAAGCGTGTGTTTTCTCTTTATAAAGAAAATCATAATCCTAGTGTAACCTATATATAGAGAAAGGTGACCACAAACCTACATAGCTGTCATTGGAGAACACCGAGAAAAGCTTGAGGGTTTGAAGCTTTTATGAAATCAAGAAGCAGTTGGAAAAGAGATTATTGTAAAGTAAACGACAAGGGTAATATCTCTTTCAGTTTTTGTGTGCACAAATTATTTATTTCAAGTTAAATACATAAAAAAATAGAAAATCCTGGAACGGAATGATCTAATCACAAAAAATTAATTTTTATGAGTAGGACAACCCGTGTTCCCAACACAAGGAGCATAAGCCCCAGCTTGAAAACCCACACCTCGCCCTCCATCTCTCCTATTGTTAGCCGAAATTGAACATTAGTTTTAAAGATTTTGTCTTCCCATCAACAATGAACAAATAATTTTGGATTATCTCAATTCTCACCTGAATTTCTGTATTTTTCATTGGTGAATTTGGAGGAATGAAACTAAGCGATTCAGCGATGGATCCTTTGACGAAATTTTAAAGTTTGCTTAGGACCTCAGTTATTTCTTTAATTTTTCGCCAGTTTGTATAATTGTATGTAATGTCATTGAATACTAGAAACAGGGTGTGGCATATTGAATTTTTTTTCTTGGAACTTGAAATTTTGGATACCTTAAATATTCTGCTTGATTTCTGATCATAGGAAGCCATAATTCTACCACCATTTATTTATTGAAGTTGAAGCCAAAATATTTTTTATTATGTTAGTGAGGATCGATCAACAATAGTCTAAGACGTATTTGTTATTTTGATTTAGATATGAAAAAGTTTCTCGTCAAAAGTCTAAGAATGGGCTGACTAGAGAGAAATTCGACTACTCAAGTAGAAAGTTGGGATCAACAATAGTCTACTTATCCTCATGTTGATCTAGAAAATCTTCATGCAGATCCAAGGCTACGAAAAAGACTTCAGATTATTAACCAAATGATAGAAATGCAACTCGAAGAGCTTATTTATTGAAATATTCACGTCGGCCTCGTGGATATAATTTTAAACAACAAAAATAGGGAAAACATTGCGTCATTTCAATGATGAATGGTTTGGTGAATTTAAAAATTGGTTAGAGTTTATTATTGAAAAAGAAGCCGATTTCTGTCTGTGTTGTTATCTCTTGGACAATTAAAAAAAAAAAAAGTGATTGTTTTGCTTCAAGGGATTCAAAAATTGGAAGAAAAATGATAGACTTAAAGCACATACAGGCGGCCCCACAAGTACGCATAACAAGCTTGGAGCAATTGTCAAACTTTAATGAATCAAAGACTATACATTGTGACTTCTTTTTCAGAACAACCAACACAAACTTGGAAGGATTATCGGACTCGTTTGACTACAACAATAAATTGTTTACAATTTCTTCTATGTCTAGGATTGGCATTTCGTGGTCACGATGAATTGACAAATCATTTAATTTAGGTAGCTTTCTTGAACTTCTAAAATTTCTTATTAATCATAATGAAAGCATAGACAGGGTTGTGTTAAAAATGGTCCAAAAAATCATAATAACAGCTCATGATATCCAAAAAGAAATAGTAAATGTAACAACAAGTGAAACAACAGTGCAATAGTTAATCATTTGGGAGAATGGAGATGACTTTTTTTCGAAGGATGGTACAAGTTTTGAGCAAAGAGGTGAAGCTTGTGTTTTGTTGGGTTCTGTTCAGTCTTTTGAGTTTGTATTTAACATGCATTTGATGAAAAATATTTTGGGGATTACGAATGAGTTGTCACTAGCATTGCAAAGAAAATATTAAGATATTGTAAATGTTATGACATTGATTAAATTGCCTAAACATCGTCCATAGAGGATGAGATCTGATGGATGGGAATTATTACTTGATGAAATTTCTTCCTTTTTTATAAGCATGAGATTGTTATCTCGAACATGAATGATGTTCATACTCTTCTAAGAAGATCAAGGCGTAGTGCTGAACAACTTACCAATTTGTACCAATATAGAGTTGAACCTTATACCAACTTCATGAGCTCAATAGTGGTTAGATAAACACTGGGTTACTACTTTGTGTGGCATGTTTGAATCCAAATGACTCTTTCTATGCTTTTGATAAGGACAAGTTGAAACATCTTGCTAGGTTTTATTCATTAGGATTTTCTAAACTTGATCTTATGGTATTTGATAATCAACTAGAGACCTATATAATTGATATGAGGCCGGATGATGAATTTTTAACATTTATTAATGTTCTTGCAAAGAATTATTACAAACAAGAAAGAATGTTGTATATCCACTGTTGATAATGAAAAAATTATCAAGAGATTTCAAAAAATGAAAACTTGACGAGAGCATCTATGAAGACATAATAATTTCTACTTTTGTACTACAAATTTTTATTTTTATTTTTTTGAAAAGTTATGCAAGACTTTTTGTTGAAATGCTTTTGTTTATTATATGATTGTGATTATTAATGCTATGTTATAAACTTATGAAACTCTAGAAATGTCAATTTTTATCGTAAAATTATATTATCACTTTATTTGTCCCCAGAACATAAAATTTATGGCTACACGCCACCACTAATAATAACAAACTATAATAAACTTGTAACACGGTATAACCTATTGTCATCACCAACTCCAACCTCAAAAAAAACCCAAAATGAATCACCTAAGTCGATGAGAAATTGGAGAAATTAATTTTGGGACATTCGCATAAATACCCAAAACAAAGTCAAAGTCAAATTGAAATTTACATCTTTCAAGAAATATCATGCCTTGATACTTCTGATTTACTGAAATTTACGTCATTTTAAAATATCATATTATGATACTTTCCAAATCTTTATGATAATTAGAGTCCAGATTTTAGTATTACACGATGATATTTATGATACTTAGAGATTAAATTTAAGTAATGAAAAGAAAATTACTTGAATTTAGAAAAAAAAAAAAAACTGCAAAGGGTTATATATCAGTTCAAAGAGAAAAAGTTACAGAGTGCAATTATCCCATTTATTTTTATTTTATTTTTTGCTAGATTGTGGGAGAATATAAGTTCTATGAGTATTGGAAGTGACGCACTACAAAAAAAAGCCTTCAGCGACGACAAAAAAAAAAAAAAAATCATACTCTGAAGGATATTTTATGGTCATTGAATATCTTCAGGGACTAATAAATTGTGGTCACACGATGGTTTCTAATTCACCGTCGCTGAATATCTGTAGCGACCAATTCATGATAGTTGCTAAAACTTGAATTTCCAAAGACCAAATATTTCTCTTGAATTGGTCATTGTTTATAACAAATAAGGTGCCACTTTTGGTTGTAAAAGGGTCATATTTAGTGACCATCTTAAAATTGATAGCTAATGCTTACCTTCCAGTGACCAAAGCGTAGTCGCTAAAGCTTAACTTTTAGTGACCACGATGGTTAGTCACTGAAATATCATAAAAATCGCTTAAATTTTCCTCCAATTGTTTAGCGTCCACCTCAAAGTTGGTGGCTAATGCTTACCATTCCACGACTAAACTTTTGTCCTTGAAGGTACACCTACTTGGACAAAAAAAAAAATGGTTTGTGAATGTTGGCACCTTCCTTGGACCAATGTGTGGTCGCTGAAAGTATAGCTTTTAAAACCAAGTCTTAATCGTTGAATGATTCTCTTTATAAGCCTCAACAACTACAAAATTGGTCGGTGAATGTTAAAAAAATATTCATATGGTCAAAAACCAATATTTTGTTGCAGAAAGACATTTTTACCAACCAAACTCTAGTTGTTGAATCTTGTGTCGATAAAATGCCTTTAACAACCAATTTTTGTGTACATGCTAAGACCATGTTCTCTTTGCTGTTTTGAGGTCGTTTTCTGTTTTTATTTTCGAAAACGCTAAAAACGCGTTCTCTTTACCATTTTCGAAAACGCATTTTGGAAAACAAAAAAAAATTTGTACACAAAACGGAAAACGCCCGAAACATCGTTTTGGGCGTTTTGTGTGTATTTCGACAAAAAATGTCCAAAACGCGGAAAACGCGTTTTGGGAAATTTTTTTTTTTTTTTTTTTTTTTAAATCTTAACTTAGAACTAAGCTTAATATAAAATTTTTATTTTTTTTTATTTTTTATTATTTTTTTTGAATTATCCTAACTTGGAACTAAGCCTAAATAAAGAATTTTTTTTTTTTTTTTTTTTGAGATTATCCTAACTTGGGACTTAGTTTAAATAAAGTTTTATTGAATTCAATATCAACATTACAAAAAAAAAAAAAATTAAATGAGAATTCTTGTTGTTATATTTCAAAAAATGCAATGATAAATGAACTCTGGTGGTTTTGAAAGAACTTGTATTTTTTGGATTTTAATAGAAGTAGAGCTTTCTCAAGTCCCAAACCTGACCAAACTGTGTTAATATAGACTCTTAATGCTCACATTAGTGTGTTGCATGTAACCATATTTTTAGTGTATTGTGAAAGGAAATTTGAGTTGGAGTTAGTAGTATTCTGCAAGCAAATTAATTAAAAATAGTTTAAATAGTGTTCTGCAAAATTTCAAACAGAACGTGTTTTCCATCTTTTCATTTTCAAAAACAGTTTTCAGAAATGACAAACCAAACGCGTTTTCAGCAAATTTGAAAACAAAAATGAAAACACAAAACACAAAACAGTTTCGAAAATGAAAATACAAAATAAAATACAAACAGAACGCCACCTAACATTTTGTCCAATGTTTCAATTTAGCATTCGATAGAAACATTTAAATTAATAATATTGAGAATAAGAATAATAAATAAATTAAAAGAAATTGTGATGCATAAGGTAAATTGTAAATGCACTCTTAACAAAAAGCAATAGCTAATACATAATAAAATATCGAATATTTAACCACCAAAAAATTAAATTCCATGTTTTTCTTGTAACTTCAACAAATATAATAATAGTAATGAAGCATTGACTCATATTCATTAATGCTGCAAGGCTCCGGATTAGTAAGCCCGTTGTTTGTGTTTGTGATGTTGCAACTCCACCATCACCTCAATTTTGTAGTAGCATGAGGACTGAGTCAAAACGGAGGCTAAAGCTTTACATCCTCGTTTTATTCTTGTTTTTCTTTCGTCTGCTAATTGATTCTCAAGATCATGGACATGATGGACATTTGAATTGTATCACCATAAAAACCATAAACTAATTGTAAATTGAACTAGGTCGCATTCAGTATGCTGACTATTTATTAAAAAAAATTTGAGATTGGACATTCGTTTTACCTTTTCTTGAAGACTCTTGCACAAGAGCTCTCTAGCAGCAAGCCTTAATTGCAAAGACTTCAATCTGTCCTGCAACTTCTTCATTTCCTTCTTTTTATGCTTTGCTTTTTCTGCCCGTTTATTCAAAAATTAAAAAGAGCACAAGTCACAGCAGCTATTATTAATAATATACAGAGGATTCTTATGGTAGGTTGCTGCTTCAAACCAGCTGCGTGACGCGTGACAAATATATTTCACCTTCCAATCCAGTAATTATCCTTTCCATAAATATCAAGAAATTTTAAATTTCTTTAATATGTGATGATATAATTCAGATTCCATTTTAGAAGTCTAATATTTTCTAGAAAATGTGTCATAAGAGCATCTTCATTGTACTTCGTGGATTGGGGCTGACGTGGTAATAAAATAGACGGACTTCTAGAGAACGTGAATAAATAAACGAAGAAGTCGAAAATTTACTCTCCAATGGTTCCTTCTACATTTAAATAATATTGATTGTGCGTTATTTTTTATGTAAAATTAAAATTAATTACTATGTATAAATTGAGCCTTATCTGCAGGCTTACTCACTGTATAAAGAGTCCAAATAGAAATAATTTGTATCATAAAACTTGATTGGACAAAGTTCTTATTCATAATAATTAAATAATTAAAAAATAAAAATTAATGTTGAGTCAGCATGTCTCACGGAGCGTCTAGATGCAGACGTTCCACCCCACAATGTCTATTCTTTTAGCATCACGTCAGCCTTACATCATAATCCACGTTGTGCATTGGAGAGGGATCATTTTTATCATTTCCATCTATTTGCTGACGTATCATGTTTATTTTTTAAATTCACGGAATACATTGGAGATGCTCTAACGACCTGATTTCTCATGGAAAGGCGTGGACTTTTTACTCGGTTTACTTTTTTCATTTTCATTTTCATTTTCATTGAGAAAACTTGCTACACTTTCCTTAATATTAATTTTTAATAATCATTGAAAATTGACAATCCAATTTTTTGGGTTAGTTTATTATCTTCTCTTAAATTTAAGCAATTAAAAATTATGCAATAATGTCGTGTTCACTCTTTTAAGTCAATGTGATGCATGATTAGCTGCAAGGAATTTGAGATAAAATAATCCAACTTGCCTAATTTAATTCTTTGATTGATATATATCTTAAGACTTTAATATTCATAAATGATAACATAAATTACATATATATGATTCCTCATACTTGGACCCACTTAGGGATGTCAACGAGTCGAGTCGAGCCGGCTCGTGAGTCGAAAATCAAGGCTCGAGCTTGACTCGAGCTTTTAGGGATCGAGCTTTTTTTTGCTCGAGTCGAGCCAAGTTAAAGCTCGTTTCCAAAAATAAGGCTCGATCCGAGCTTTAGCTCGAGCTTTTTCCGAGCCGAGTAAAGTCCCGAACTTTTAATTTTATTTTATTTTTATTGCAAAAATTCATAATTTTTTATTGAAAATGTATATATATAACAAGTTGAGCCGAGCTCGTGATCGAAATTTATTGATGAAGCTTCCATCGAGCTTTTTTAAGCGGGTTTTTTTTGGCTCGAGCCGAGCCAGCCAAAGCCCGTCTCTTAAAAAAAAGCTCGGCTCGAGCTTTGGCTCGAAATCTCAAGCCGCGAGCCGAGCTTAGCTCGAGCTTTTTTCGAGCTGAGCCCGAACGGCTAGAGTCGACGAGCATTTTTGCCATCCCTAGACCCACTTTATACTTTTACTAAAAACCTTTTTTTCTTAACATTTAATTCCTCAATCTTTTCATTTTTGTAGCATTGCATCCTTGTTCACGTTTTACATCTATAAAACCAATGTTTTAACATGGTGGAAAATAAATTTCCAATTAAGTTCAAATAAGAAATAGAATAAATAACAGGTGGGAAAAAAAAAAAACATATCCAACCGTAATCCATCGAAAACAAGTTTAAGGATGGGGATGGCATCTGTACATGGCGAAAATTAATAAATCTCCATTGAAATACTTATTTAATTTTTAGATATCTCTTATTTTAAATATAAGTTAAATTTTAAAAATTAAAATAATAATCCAAGTGTGAAATCTGTACCCCCAAGTCTAGGACAAGACTGGCGTGGAGAAGTAATTTTGCCGATTAATGCTATAAGTAAACCCGGATGTTATAGCACAGCCCAATTTTCCCATCCCTATCCACATTTACTCAATTGAATATTGTTTTCTATAACGATCAGTTTTGGGCGTTAGAAGTGTGAATTATAGATTGTGAACATGAGTTCAGATATGTTGTCTGTATCTCGCTGTTTCTGTTCAGCAGCAATGGAGATTAAAAAAATGGTTTTTTTTGTGGTTTTTTAAGTAAATGGATGGTTAAAAAATGGAGAGAGAAAATGTGTAGGGTTAGAAATTGATTTGGGAAATTGTATAGTTTAAAAATTGGTTTAAAAAGCAAAAAAACCAAAAATTTTGCGGATCAAAGCTTTTTTAAACACATCATTTTCATTTCAACTGTCAAAAATTTAGTGGATCAAAGCTTTTTTGTTCCCATTTTCCTTAAAGGCTGAATTATATGTAGTCACAAGAAAAAAATGATACTAAAGTAAACGAGTGAAGAGTTAAATGTCGAGAAAAAGAGTTGTGGCTACAAGTATAAAAGCAACCTCGTACGGTCGTATCATACCCATTTATTTTCACACGAAGCCTTTGTTTGATTCCTATTATTTCAAATTATAATTTGAATTTTGAAAATCTAATGGTTAAAAGGAGGTTTGAAAAGTAAAAAAATTGTAGGCTTGACTTTTTTAGATCGTTAAGATTAATTACTGTAGAAAAAAATTATATTTTTAATGAGAAATAATGAAAATCAAATAAAGACGAAGTTTTGTTTCAATTTGCACACATCTACCTTGGTAATTGATATAGACTTGACCTTTGTTCCCATTTATTTCACCAGCAACTCCTTGTAGCACACCAGACCAACAAGGACTTCAACATTCGTCACATTTTCTAGACACACACACACACCCCTACCATTCATATATCTATTTTCCCAATATAACCGTAATAGCAAAAAGAAAAAAATTAGATTGATCGGCAGATGGCGAATCCAGGGGCTTATGCAGAACATCTTCCGGCCGTGCCCGAATGGCTGAACAAAGGCGACAATTCCTGGCAAATGATTGCCGCCACTCTAGTTGGCATCCAGAGCATGCCAGGATTGGTAATGCTGAACCATCTCGTCTTAAAAGCTTAAATTGTTACTTCAGATTGATAATTTTTCATAAATTTTGTCTTCAACAACAGGTGATTCTGTATGCCAGCATTGTGAAGAAGAAATGGGCGGTAAATTCAGCTTTCATGGCGCTCTACGCCTTTGCCGCCGTCCTAATTTGTTGGGTTCTACTTTGCTACCGCCTCGCCTTTGGTGACAAGCTCTTGCCTTTCTGGGGAAAGGGCGCCGTTTCTTTAAGCCAAAGCTATCTCATCAAGCGCGCGTCTATACCAGAAAGCACACACCATTATGCCAATGGAACGATTGAATCTCATATGAATCAGCCATTTTTTCCGATGGCGTCTCTAATGTATTTCCAGTTCACCTTTGCGGCCATTACGACGATTCTACTGGCGGGTTCTGTGCTTGGTCGGATGAATATCAAGGCCTGGATGGCTTTTGTTCCTCTCTGGCTAACGTTTTGTTACACTGTTGGAGCATTCAGTTTGTGGGGTGGGGGGTTTCTTTATCATTGGGGCGTCATTGATTATTCTGGTGGCTATGTTATTCATCTTGCATCAGGGATTTCTGGTTTCACCGCTGCTTATTGGGTAATATTCTCCACACAATTCAGATCTCGTGCTCGATTTTACCTATGTTTTCATTTAATTCAAATTTTTGCATAAATGAGTGGAAGAGATAGATATTCCATCCCAGAACCTTGAATTACATAGCTGAGTGACCAACATGAAAATTTCACTAAAAGTTGGGTGAATTTCTTATCTGAATAAGGAAATATATGGTTAGCATGAATTATCCATCTAAAAGCTTAATAGATGTTAGCAAGAAGACGAATCCAGTAGATTTAATCCTCTGATCCTCTGTTTGGTAAAAGTTTTTTATTTATAAACGAAAAATATTGATGTTTTCGAAGTAAAATATGTGGTTAGAAAGTGATTTGAATGAATATGTGGTTAAAAAGTGATATAAGGAAATGCATTATAAACAAAGTTACCAAACGGAGGCTAATAAGTTACGGTTTATGTTAAGTTGAACTAACGAAACTGAGAGTGGTTTAATTGAAACAAAACCGAAGCTTGAACAAAATTATTGAGTTTGTTTATGTATTGAAACAGGTGGGTCCGAGGTTGAAAACAGACCGGGAAAGGTATGTTCCGAACAATATTTTGTTGATGCTTGCCGGCGCCGGATTGCTATGGATGGGATGGTCAGGTTTCAATGGTGGAGCACCGTATGCTGCAAATTTAGTTTCTTCAATAGCCATATTAAACACAAATATTTCAGCTGCAACAAGCCTTCTTGTATGGACAACCCTTGATGTTTTCTACTTTGGAAAGCCATCAGTCATCGGAGCTGTTCAAGGAATGATAACTGGCCTGGCTTGCATTACTCCCGGCGCAGGTACGTCACAGCTAAATATTCGAGCATATTCGAAGATTCTGATATTGTTTGATGAATCATCTCGTCTAAATAATTAAAATATGTACTAAATTGTGTCTTCGAAAATCGTAGATTATTGAATAAAAAGCATATATAGAACCAATTAATAAAACGTCAAGAAAAAAAAAATCTTTTCACCATAAACATGTTACGAAGCTCGATTGATAAAATTTTGACGATGCAATTATTTGAACCTACAATTTTTATCAGCCTTTCAATCACATTTCATAGACATTTTTATAGATCTTCTAAAAATTTTGTCAAAAGATATCAGTGAACTTGAATTTGTCACAATCGAATTATTGAAATTCTATTTTGGACACATACAGGAGTGGTTCAATCGTGGGCGGCTATAGTATATGGAATACTTTCTGGTAGCATTCCATGGTATTCAATGATGATTCTACACAAAAAGTCCACTTTGCTACAAAAGGTACACTTTCGTATACTTATCTGCTTCTTAAATTTTTTTTTTCTTTTTTTTTTTAAATTATTATTCTTATTTTAGTATTGAAATTTCTGGATGTGTACAATTGAGAGGTGGTGCAAGGTCTTATTCACACTGCCTTTCCTTATAAATACTCGAAAAACAAAATTAGTTAAAAGTGATATTAAAAATCATCCTTTACTGTCACGTGTGATCTATTCTACTTTTTTTTTTCGCTCACGGTATGAATATCTAGAAGTATAAAAGGTCTAGATCTATGTAATTGACCAGACACCATAAAAGCTTCCGGTCGAAAGAAGGAATTGAATGAAAATGAAGTTAGATCAAGGCATGTACGGTCATGAGATCGAACGTCATTAAAACTTGTAATGAAAAATAGGTAGGATGGATAATTTGAACCCAAAGTCTTGGTTAATTTTAGGTATATATGGCCAAGTTGCTCAAGTTATTGTCAAAAAGGAGTCTGATTGGTAATGGCACATGATAGGTGAATGTCCCACTTCAAGATTAGTCTATCTTGAGATCTTCTAGAAGAAAATCTTGTCCGACCAATGGAATTTTCATTTTCAAACCATTCAACCAAATCAAGTAAAAACAAATTATTTAAAATTAATAAATCAATTTTTAATACCCACTTGCATAATCTTCCATTGTTGGGACACAACACAATAGCACACACTACAAATATTGCACATCTTTGATAGTGGTTCGCCGTCACATTAATTAATAATGTCTAGACACTGCTTATCAATAGTATTATTATTCAGAAATTATAGATAAACAAGAGAGATCACGAAATTAAAAAAAAAAAAAAAAAAATTTAAAGTAATTTTTCTAAGGATTTTCATATTGATCATATGGCACTAATCCGTATATAGTATATACGCCCTAATACTACGTATTTTGTTTATCAGGTAGACGACACCTTGGCCGTATTCTACACACACGCGGTGGCCGGAATTCTAGGTGGCCTTTTAACCGGGCTATTCGCTGAACCCGACCTTTGCGAGATGATACTGCCGGTAACAAACACCAAGGGTGCATTCTACGGCGGAGGCGGCGGCCAATTCGCCAAGCAATTAGTTGCAGCACTTTTTATCATTGGTTGGAATATATTGTCAACAACAATAATTCTTTTGTTAATCAGAATTTTGATACCTTTAAGAATGCCAGAAGAACAGCTTATGATTGGAGATGATGCAGTACATGGAGAAGAAGCATATGCCCTTTGGGGAGACGGGGAAAAATATGATGCGACGCAACATGGATGGCATAATGCGGCTCATTTTGACATGATGGCTCAACCTGGGGGTGCTAGAGGAGTCACTATTAATTTATAAGGCTTGGATTAATTTGAATTATTGAATTTTTCTAGGAGTTGTAGATATGATTTTAGGGTTATTTTAATTGATGAGTACAAATTTGGTGTAACGTCGAGTGTATTGAAAGAAAAAATAAATTTGAAATTGAAGGATTTCGTAACATATGCATAGAAGAAAAGCATGAAAGAGAATTAGAATTGCACCAAAATTTAAAAAACCCAACAGATGGATTTTACTTTGCGATCACAAGACAATGACCACACTTGCAGGGACTTGTGATCGTGGCCCCCATGATTGTATAGGTCCTCGCTCGGGAATTTATTTTTTCTTTATTCTTTTGTATTTTCTTACTTGTTTGAAAATTAATCACTTATTTATGCATTTTTAAATCACTCTTCATTATATGTTGAATAAATTACAAAAGTCCCTCACTTTTTCATATATACAATAAAATGAGTTCAAACTAAATCTGACAACATTTACAATTTGAATACAACCTTAGTGTAAATTTCACAAAGCAACATTAAAACTCAAGGTAGCATGATAATTTTGAACCTGCAATTCCTTGTGATGATACTTGTGAAATTACACATACAAGCACCATGTGTTTCAAGTGTGAGACACCAACTCTCATTTGAGGAAGAACCACCTCAAAGTTCCTACAAGTAAAGTTCTTTCAACAACTTTGTCACTTTTAGACTCGACTCTTCTTTCGTGATAACCAACACTTACAACTTAGGATAGGATTTTAATTGAAATTATGAGTGCCGAAACAATTCACTTATCGAATAACTTGTAATCATTTGAGCCCTAGGTATAGTTGTTCGTATGGTCAAGTAGGATTGCCATCATTAGCGAATTTAATTACGGAGTTTCAACCTCATCCTAATAGTTGTTGTCCTTACTAATTTTCTTGTGAGCAATTTAGTAAGGAGACTAGCCAAATCTCATTTTGTCTTTACATAAGTGAATGAAGTTATTTCATCGCTGATTAATTTTCTCACGTAATAATATCTTAGACTCATATGTTTAGATTTATCATTATACACTTCATTGGATACTTCTGGCAAAGTTTTGTGACTATCACTTTTGCCATAATTTTTTGTATTCAAACATACTTTCTAATTTTATTCAACTCAGCCCTAAATCTTCTGATTTTGGTAATTAGACACTAACAGCTTAAAGATGTATCAAATTACTCATTTTCCTTCCTTTCTAAAAATTCAATCAAGTCCCTAAAAATTCTAAAATGTCAATAATCGGACTTAGTATCTTAAATTATATATTTTTTTAAATTGTTCTTGCTAGGTGAAGTCATGAGAAAATTCTAAAGTACGGTAGCTTCACATCCGTTCAATTTAAAAAAAAAAAAATTCAAGACTTTGAGGTGGGGTTACATTAAAACAATTGTTGTTAATTGTTCATCTTATTTCTTGATGTGAGATTATAATTCTGATATAATGTTGATACATATGAAAAGGTTGTCAGGGATCGTAAATAGGTTCGGGATCGTAAGTGGGTCATTGAGATTGTCCTTTAGTACAAAATTTAATTAGCACTAATAACATTTTGTTAGGGACAGGGACGGATCCATGGCATGGCGAGCTCCCGCGCTCGCCCGTGCTGGATCCGTCCCGAAAAAAAAAGTAGTAAGAATTTTTGGCATTTTTTTTGTTGCGACTGAAAAATTACTGAAGTCCGCCCTTACTAGAATTTTTTTATTGATATCCGCTCGTGCTGAAAAAATCTTCTGGATCCGTCACTGGTTAGGGCCGTAAATAGGTCCGGTATCGTAAGTGGATCCTTAGAGATGTCCCATAGTATATATTCTATTGTATGTTGTGTTTTGTAAGATATTCATAATTTGATTTCATATTTGGATTTAACTTGGACTGATTGATGTTTCTCCAGTAAGTGTAATTCGTTATACTCACCCCAATATTTCCACCATTTCAGGTTAATGAGCTCAGTGAGGCATGTCAATGAGTGGGGTGATCCTTAAATAAAATGATAGACTATTTCAAATAGTAAATTTTAGAAACTAGTATTTGGTGATTTTCATTCGTTAATTAAATTTCAAATTTTAGTATTTTGCAAGTTTTGGCATTTTGGCTTATTATGTTTGGTATTGACACTTGAATTTGAGTAAACTATTTCAATAAATAATGTTCCACATTTTATTTCTAGTTATTATTGTTTAAAAAAAAAATTATTCACACATTTTGGCGTTTATTAAAATTACTTAGCCCTGGTTTGGTTTTCATTAATTTTTTTTTCTTATTTCTACAGTACTCAATCTCAATCATCTATTAATAATTAAATCTACAATATTTGACTTTTCAACCAAATTTCAACCATCCATTCTCCTAAAAATTACAATTCATTTAAAAAAACTTTTTTTAAACAATACAAAACACACTCTTTTTATTTTAAGGAAATTTAGATTTTACACTCTGAGTTAATAGAGTTTGGGGTGTTATATACTTCCTCCTAGATGTCTATTTACATCCTATAGGTTTTGTGTGGGGGAGTGTACATCGACTATTTTCCAAGTATTATTAGACATTATTGAATTCAATTCATCTTTTATAGCATCTTTTTAAAAGATGTTATCCGTAGATAACTTTGCTTGTCGATAATATTTACAATCAGTTTCCACTTGAAGAACACTTGAAGTAGTAATTGTGTTACTCATCTCATTTCCCTCTACAGAATTAAGTTAAAAATCAGTTTCATCCGATCCTAGTACTTTACCTTTTCAAGCTCTTTTGTTTCTACGAAATTCATTTGTATCAACATTCTCGAAAGTTATTTCCACTTATGATCTAGTAGAATTAGAAATTTCAAAGAACTCTACGTCTCAGGATTCAATTATGACATTGGTTTCTAAGTTTAATAAGTGATATGCCTTGTAATTTTGAGCATATCCTAAAATCGTGCATTTGGTACCTCTAGGACCAAACTTAGTCCTTTTAGGATCTACGTTCTTGTATAAACAAAACACTCCCACACTTTATAATAACCAATGTTTGCTTTTCTTTCTCTCCACAGTTCATACAAAGAAACCTTAAGTCTTTTAGTGGAAATCCTATTAACTATGTTACACGCACTCAACAAAGCTTCACTCTATAAGTTAAATGACAACTTAACATTTAATAACATAGTATTAATCATCTCAACTAGTGTCTTATTCTTTATCTCAACCAAAGCATTTTGTTGGGGTGTTCTAGGTACACAATATTATTATATTATGCAACGTTGTTCACAAAAGAGATTAAGTTCATTAGAGAAATATTCACCTCCTCTATCATTTCTAAAAATTTTGTTTTTTTCTATTCAATTGATTTCTTGCTTCATTTTTTTTATATCTTAAACATATTAAAAGCTTCATCCTTAACATCAACCAGAATATGGCGCGATCCTTGGTTGCCTAACCCTAATCATGCTTTTGTGGGGTCCGAACCAATCCCAGGTGATGAGGAAGCTACTGTAAACCAACTGTGTGTTACAGGTGAAAATAGATGGGATTATGATATTATCGATGACCTCTTTAGCGAAGAGGAACGAAGACAAATACTGAAAATCCCCTTGAGTTCTTATGGAAGAACAAACTGAATCTATTGGTTCCACGACAACAAAGGGATTTATTCGGTTCGAAGTGGATATAAAGGTTGATGTTGGAGTCCTTCTAGAATCAACCGAGCAATATGGATGGTTTTTGGCACAATAGATGGAATCTTAAAATACCAACAAAGGTAAGTAAATTTCTCTGGAGGGCATTAAAAGAAGTTCTCCCTACAGTTGCTCATCTAAGAGTAAAGAGAGCGGATATAGACAAACACTGCCCAGCTTGTTTACAGCACAATGAATCGGTTTTGCACATTCTGGTCCAATGCGAGTTTTCCTATAGAGCTTGGAATGCAACAGGAATTTACCACTCTTCTTCCTCGGCAGAAAACTTCAAAGACTAGTTAAACCAGGTGGTAAGAAATAATAAACAAGACCAAGAACTTATTGGAATGATTTGCTTGGCCATTTGGACAAACCGAAATGATGTGGTTTGGAATTCTCGCTCCCGTACTGTGTTGAAGGTCATATCGAATTCAAAAAAAATTCTACAACAATGGCATGAAGTTTACCAAGCAGGTCCAAAATTGAACCATAATACACAGGTGCATAACCCTATTAAATGACACCCACCTGAGGCTAGTTCTTTCAAAATCAACGTTGATGCCGCAATTTTTGAAAATCTGGGAAGAGCAGGACTTGGACTTGCGATATGTGATGATTGAGGTTCTTTTGTTGCAGCCAAAACTATTCCGATTAGAGGGATTACCGACCCACTTATTGCTGAAGCTTTGGGAGTTCGTGAGGCTTTGTCTTGGATAAAAGTTTGTTTCCCCGAAGTCCAAATCATAGAGATGGATGCTCTTTTAGTAAATAAGGCTCTCCAACAAACTGAAGCTAACAATTCCTACTTCGGAATCCTCAGTGAAGAATGCCGACTCCTAACAAGTGATATGCTAAACATCAAATTCAGTTGGGTGAGGAGAACGGCCAATCAAGTTGCACTAGCACTAGCTAAGGCTGCTAGTTCTTTCCATGATAACATTGAATGGTCTCATTCTCTGCCTTTGTTTATCTCGAATGTACTTCTTGCTGATTTGATTAATGAATAAATCTCTTTTCCTCAAGAAAAAATAACATCAAATAGATATAACAAAACCTAGCATGATCATATATAAAAGTTATGGGTGACTATATTGCTGCCACCACTAAAATTACTACTTACACCATAAATTTAAAATTTTGATTTCTTTATAAATATAGACATGTATAAAATTACATAATAACCTTTTAATTTAATCTATTAATTTTTTATGCACACCACAATCCATCAAATCATCTCCTTTTTTTTTCTCTTCTCTTCTCTTCTTTATATTTAATTTTCAAAATCATATTGTTCTTCTTGTTATTTATACTTTATTTTCAATACCAAGTTAATTACAATGGATACAGGTATAATAATTTCATATGATTTCTCAAATAATCTCCCGCAGCCATTAACACGAATTGAAGTTGAGGTTAGTGAAAGATTTTTATTGTTTACAAAATAATTCGTTTGGATAATGAAAAGGGTGTTTATTGCATATATTTTCATAATTTTTTTATTTAGTCGATTTGTGTATTGTACAGTTGAAAATTTGAAAGAAAATAGTACAAAGCCGCTGCATTCGATTCATTCATAATTTACTTTTCAACTCCATAGGTCTTTTCAACTCCATTAGGTGTGACTTGGGAATGTGTCCACCACTATCATCAAACATTATTAAATTTTACCTATGAACACTAAAATCCTCAATTATGCATGTATTACATTCAAACTTAAATTAATGACATGATAAAAAAATAGAATTTAAGTCTACATTATTTTTATGATATGTAAAAGGAGGGTAGGGTTAACTTATGTCTAATAATCATTATATTGTTTGGAATTTTAATCGATTTTAGACATGACAAACCATATTTAGAAGATCAATATATTGTTTGTTTTTTATGTCAGGACAATGAGGAGGAACTCGATAAGTTCGATTATACACAACAATTTATCAAAGACCAAGTATGTAAGAAGCATATGTGATTTACATTATCAAACTATTAGTACAAATTTGTAACTATAAAATGATGTTTTCTAGGTATTTCGACGTCGAGATTCGTTAGCTAATTGGGTTCATATAGTTGGAAAGGAGCTTGGTTTAGTTATTGTTGTGAAGCATTCTAAGCTTGGTGGGTGTGGGCGTAAGCCTAGAATACGTTTTGGATGTGAGTGTAGTGGAAAGTATAGAGAACGTGAAAATCATTCTGACAGCGAACCCAAACGAAAGAGATCTGTTGGAACACGAAAATGTGAGTGTCCATTTGATCTAAACAGTGTTAAGTTGCCAAATGAGAATGATTGGATGGTAATTGTATTATGTGGACTACACAATCATCCCCCTGCGCAACATTTAGAAGGTCATCCTTATGTGGTGAGACTGACAACAGAAGAGGAAAAGATTTTAGTAGACATGTCACATAGTTTGGTAAAATCGAAAAACATATTAATTACCTTGAAAGAACGAGATCCAAAGAATGTTAGCACAATGAGAACCATATACAATGCACGTGCTAGACATAGAAAAGTTGAGAAGGCTGGAAGGACACAATGAGAACCATATATCGGCTTCCTCTTTTTGAGATTGTAGGAGTGACTTCAACCCAAATGACTTTCTCTATTGCTTTTGTATTCATGGAATTTGAGTGGGAATCAAATTATAGTTGGGCAATGGAAAAATTGAAAAGTTTGATGAACATGGATGTCTTGCCTAGTGTAATTGTCACGGATAAGGAGCTAGCTCTTATTCATGCAATTGAAAAAGCCTTTCCGAATTCCAAAAATCTATTGTGCACATGGCACATATATAAAAATATATCTTCCAATACGAAGAAATTTTTTGAGGTAAAAGAAGTATGGGATAATTTCTGTAAAAGCTGGAGCTTACTTGTTTCGTCTGCCACGGAGGAGATATATGAAAATTTGCTCAAAAATTTGTCTACTGAATTTGTACAATTTCCAAATGCTCAAGGATCAGGGTTGAATAAATATAAGGAGAAATTTGTTGCTGCTTGGACAAATAAAATTATGCACTTCGGTAATGTCACAACAAATAGGTAATTTTTATAATTTTATATATTTCATTTGTAATATAAAAGTGTTCTTTGATTTTGTCAATATTATTACCTATATATGTAATGAAATTATTCTTATAAATTTATCCATGTATTCATAGGGTTGAGAGTGCACATTCCAAATTAAAGAAACATCTGGGATCATCACAAGGTGATTTTGAAACTTCATGGAAAGTCATGCATTATCTTGTGGTGTTGCAATTCACTAAAATAAAGGCTTTGTTCGAACAAAGCATGAACTTAGTTCAACATAACTTCAAACGTGGACTTTTCAAGTAGTTGCGGGGTTTTGTGTCGCAGAATGCAATGAATCTCATTTGGATTGAGTCTAAGCAAGCTAAACATATTGGTTTTGACAAAAGTGCTTGTAATTGTACACTTCAGTCTACACATGGATTACCATGTGCATGTGAGATTTCTAAATACATACTTCTGGGGCGTCCAATCCCATTCTCAGCTGTTAACCCTCACTGGAAAAAATTAGACACTTTGGTCCCTTCATATGAGCCTTCTTCCAATTTGAATATTATAATTGAATTGGAAAACATTCAGAAATATTTTGATGCATGCGATGATGCAGGTAAACTACTTGTTAAAATGAAGTTACGAGAAATTTATGAACCCTCGACAACTTCTTTGGTGCCGCCTGCTAAAAAAGCCAGAACCAAGGGCCGACCGTCATCGAAGATTGATACTTCAACAAGAAGAGATCCTTCATATTTTAAAATTGTTGAGTCCGTTAATGACAATCATTGTCCTAGTACCGCTAGTTTCTTCAAAGTTGCAAAAAAGGGAAAATTGAAAGTTCAGCGATCCAATATGCATAGTTTGGATCGATATTTTGCTTGTTTTCATGATAATGTCAAGGAGGCTATATTTAACGTTGTTGATGTTGGCTCCGATGGTCATTGTGGTTTTCGAGCTGTAGCTAGTTAACTTGGCTTTGGAGAGGATGTTTGGTATCAGATTTGACATGACCTCATAAATGAAATGAAAGCTAATTGTGATAGTTATGGTAAATTATACGGTAGCAATGAACGGGTAAAAGAATTATTATATCAGTTGGATTACTTTACCACTGATGCTCATTTTGATCGATGGATGACAAAGCCTGACATGGGCCATCTCATAGCTTCTTGTTATAATGTCGTACTTGTTCTTCTGTCTTCCATGCAATGTTTAACATTCTTACCATTGCGCTGTCAACATCCTCTAGCAAAAAGACATAAGATTATATCATTGGGTTTTGTCAATGGCAATCACTTTATTCGGGTATTTTTATTATGATAATAATTTTTTAGTTCATTGATTTAAAGTTTGTGTTGTTCATTTGATTTATATGTTACGCAGGTTAACCTAAAGCCCAATTGTCCAATTCCACCAATTGCATGTAATTTGTACAAAAGTAGAGACGATATTGCGAGTGGATGGAAAAATCCGTATAAAGCACAGATTGAGAAATTCAAAAACATGATTGGTTATGATATTGCTATGCAAGAGACTATTTGTCTAGACTCTCAATAATTTTCTTCAAGCGACACGATGAACTCATATCTCAATGGGATTAGCTTGATCAAATTGCTGATTAGATGATGCAACACTTTAACTGAACATTGACCATTTTTTTATTTTTTATTTTTTGTTCTTGAATACGTCAACTACGTTTGTTGATTAGCTTGTAAAAAACTCTATGCCTGGATCTTATCGAGAATTCATATTAACGATGCAAACACATCATCTCTTTGGTCAACAGACGTTGGCAATAAAATAAATGAATTCAATAAGCATGATGACAATGGAGGGAAGCAACATGCTGAGAGAGAAAACACGTTCGGGGGAACCAGAGAAAATGAATTAGAGAAGCGTCCAGTGAATGCAACTAGTTTTCCTAGTGGATATGATTATTTTTTAGATCTCTGGGTTGCTAGTGGAGAGTTCTACTTCGACATTCATTTTACCAAAAGATCTGAACTAAACTCCATTGTGCCATTCGAAATACATGGCATGGCAGTTTGCTAGGAAGATTCTCCAGTGTATTACTTGAATTTTCCAAAGGATTCACTTCGGTGTAACAATAGAAGAATTGATTATGCTAATGAGGATAGTAAATATGTTCTACCACCAAAGGATCAGATGGAAATAGCTAAGGAACGATGAAACAAGATTGGGATTATAATGGGGAAAAAGGATGTCAAGAAATTTACGTGGAACTTAAAATTTCAGATTCAGGTGCTTAAGAGGCCTGCTGTTTCTGTTCACAGATCAAGCAGCATGCGTGCTGGAGTTAAAAATCTATGCCCGGAAGGATCTCTACAATAACCATGCAAATCATGCACCCCAGCAGCAAATCCAATAGCAAATGGCAAGAATTTATTGAATGCATCAGCACATACAAATGATGGCACTGCTACAAAGGGCTGCATCAAGAAGATAAATCAAATGTCAAGGTATGGACTTAAAATATTCATGCAAGATATAAAGAAAACAAGGGAAACCAAAAGAATTTGGATATCAGTATGCTTTCAGATTTAACGGTGTATGAAACTTCCGACGCTTGTAAGTGAGGTTGATGGGGGAGGTGATGGCGGGGAGGATTGATTGAAGGGAGGAAATAGTTGTGGTTATCTAAGATTTTCCATTTCGCCAGTGACTAGGTTGAAGAAGGAGGTGAGGTCGTGTAGGATTTAGAGAAGGGAGGAGGGATCTGTCATATGTGGATGTGGTATACAGATATAATTTCCCTTTCTTTGTTTTAGATAAATTAGGGACATATTGGTAAATTTATTGTGGTGTATTTATAAAATTCATATTTTAAATGTTGTGTAGTTATAATGTGGTGTAGAAATTAAATATTGTGGTGGTAATATATTTTCCCAAAAGTTATAAAGCATTTATTACCTTATTTAGTTAACGCCTCATTTAATTCACATATGTTGAAATGAAAAGTCTAATAGAATAGTAGTCATTTCAAAAAGATGAAAATACTTCTTAATCATTTTAGACTTAAGAAACAATTCATGTTTACTATTTTCTGAGTTATGACATGAAACCATTTCCCTTTTTACCGTTCTTTTTAAACCAGAAAACTTGAAATGTCCAAGTCTATCATACCAAAAATAAATACACTCAATCATATAATTCAAATTGCTAATTTAATTATATCATTACCAATAGTACAGAGTTTGACAATTCCATCAATATAATAGCTTTTAGCAACAAATACACAATCCCGAGAAAGTTCAAGTTTACCCGACTCAAATACAGATGTAATTCTCTGTTTTCTCAACAAATCCCACTAATTAGATTTCTATTCACACGTAAAACATTTATTATAGTTATCTTCTCTCAGGATGTTAAATGAAAATCCATGCTTCTTTGCCAACAACCTTGGACTGAACTTCATTTCCATTTGAATGTGTTCGTCATCCACTTCTTGATAGGTCTTGAAAAGAGTCATATCATAGCAAACATGGATGATGGCACAAGTGTCATACCACTATCCTTGAACATTTTCTTTGATTGTATCGATAATGCTCACAATTAAGACAACGTTGTCAATCTCAATGGAATTCATTTGCCTTCTTGTTTTAGTTGTTTGTAATTTCTGCACTCTCGGACATAATGTCCAGGTTTGTCACGCACGTAAAATAAACCTTGAGGTTTTTCTTGTCCTTGTTATGTTTATTATCTATGTTGGAGTTGAAGGGTTTCCTCTTCTTGGAATCATTATTGGATTTGTTGGCTTGATTCATAATATTGGCTTTGGAACTGCCCTCATGAGAATATTCATTCTCATCTCATACCCTTGATTCTTCTTCAATACGAAGATGTTTTTGAGTCTTTTCCAAAGAGTAATCTTCGAAATTATGAAATATTATCTTCCTATAAATTTTCGAAGAAGATAGCAGTTTTGCAATGATTGCACCAACTTGAAAGTTTTACGAAGTTCTATCTCCAGGCCCTTTATTTTTTAGACAATGACTTGTAATTCATGTATTTGTCTTAGCAATGGCAAGTTATGTAAAAAACTGAATCAAAGAATTTAGAAATAAAAAATTTCTATTCCCTTCCTCCTCAGCCTTGTATTTATTTTCCATTACTTCCCAAATCTTCTTAGCCAAAGTGGTGTTAGTGCAAAGGTCATAAAGTCCTCGGCCTTGTATTTATTTTCCATTGCATCCCAAATCTTCTTAGCCGAAGTGGTGTTAGAGCAAAGGTCATAAAGGCAATGGAAAGAGCATTCAAGATTTGTCCCATACATATCAACTCGTCATCTTGTCTCTTTTTCCTTTCTGCCCTTATTACATCAGTATCTTTCATGGTTGATTTATGTAATTCCAAATATGGATATAAAATGTAAAAGATATTCAAAGTGGTGAGAAGGAATTTCAACTTGTCCTTATATCATGTGAAATTTGTCCCATCTAACCTATAGAGCCTTACAATAACTTGATTCATCATCATTCGTTTCCATGGTAATCTCATTCTCCATCTATCTAAATATTATTTGAGATTGTTGTAAATATGGAAGTGGAGAATGAAGAACAAAAAGAACACGAACTTACAAACTTAAAAATACATCAAAAGGAAGGTACGAATCCAATACGGAATCTCTGTCCTCAAACGATATTTGTAGTCACCAGGACTAGTGCTTAAAGGATTTCAATGCAAATAGTATGAAGGAGTAATCAAACATTGACAACAAGTTCAAACCAAGCAATTCTAAACTTGAATTTTGAACTTGAAGAACACTTTTAAGAAAACTGAAATTTGATCTTTGATTTGGATGAAATTTGGTATAAGAGGTGTTAATAATATGTCAGTGATATTTTTCTCCCATGAAGAACACCTCTATTTCTAGATTACCAAGCAAGATGCTAGAGATGGTTTAAAGATCAAGTGAAAATGTGTGAAAACATTCCAAAAGGTACCAAAATTTAAAAATCCAACAAAAAAATTTAATGCCCGACGATCGCAAGGCAGTGAACATTTGGTCAGTGCTGAAGGGGGGGGGGGCTATACATTCGCATCCCTCATAGCCTATGTCTTTTCTTCAACAATTAGATTATAATTATTTTCAAATTTAAAAATATATTGAAATACTCGTGTACAACAATGATCATCCACTTGTTTAAAACATGATTGCTCTAAATAAATTTATCAAGGAAATTTTTTAACACCAGGTTGAGAAGTATTAGGCTCTGTTCGGTAACACTGCAACAATTATAAATTGTTTTATTTATCTTTTTAGGTAAAATTATAAAAAGTGGTTTGAGAATTTATTTTATTTATAAATTTTTTTATAAATTGTAACGTTTACGTTAAAGGATAGAGGCTTAGTAGATAGTAGTATATAATTTTGAATTTTTAGCCAACTACTTCAACATGACAAATTATGCCTCACAACGATTTGTGGTTTATAAATGATTTATAGTCTTTTCGAGGTAGAATATGATGTTGAAAAATGGTTTGAAAAAAATTTAGTTGAAAAGTGATATGAGAAATTGTCTAATTTATAAACTCATTTATAATGTGTACCCTGAACATAGGTCTATGCTCGGTAAACTTAGTCTCCGTTTGGTAAACTGTTTATAAATAAATTGATAAACAATACATTTCTTCAAATCACATAATCATACATACTTTTCCAAACCACTTTACAATTACATATTTTACCTCGAAAATATAACATTTTTGTTTATAAACAAATTTTTTTTTTTACCAAATAGAGGCTTATTAATGGATATTTAGCATTTGTTTAGTAAACATAATAAATTGGTTTATAAACCAATTTATAAATTACACAATTTCCTAAATCATTTTTTAACAACACATTTTCTTTTTCCAATTTTCAACTGTTATTTTTTACCTCAAAATCATGAATAAATTAGTTTATAAACCAAACAATGAATTTATAAACAACTCATTTTTCAAATCACTTTTAACAGTGTATATTTTTTAAAATTACATTTAACCACATATTTTATCTTCAAAACATCACATTTTTTATTTATAAACCAAAAAATAAAATAAAATAAAAGGTAGTTGGCTAAAAAAGTAATATGATAAACTTCATAAATGGTCCTTAACATTTGGGTTTGTTGCGATAATAGTTCATAACATTTAGATTTTTCCATTTACACACTGAGAATCACCATACGTTGCGAAAGTAGTCCTTATCGTCAGATTTTGTTAATTCTCGCCGTTAAAAATGTGTAAATTGCGCAAATAGTTCCTAATTTGAATTTCATGTGATAATAGTCACTTACATTTTAAGTCCATGTTTGGCGTATTTAGTCCCTAATATATAGCCCATGTTTGAAACCAGTTATTTCAAATAATGTGGTTAAAAATCAAAATTTTTGAAGAGTTTGTGGTTAAAATATAATTTTTTTTTTTGAATTTATGTGTAGATTATATTATTGATATAATGCATTGTTGAAAATAAGTTTAAAAAAAATTTCGATCCGAGGAACTAATTAGTCGATCTGATCCGAAAAATACTGATTCGCAGATCAGTGGCGGATCGCAGGGCCATTCCAGGTCGATTAAAAAATTTGCGAGTCGAATTTTGATTGGTTCTGAGAATCAAAAATTGAAATCGAAAGTAGAATTGATTAAAACATATTTTTTATTCTATCACTCATTCTATCAATTTATAATCTACACATAAATTTTTTTAAAAAAAATATTACCTTTTAATCACAAATTCTTCAAAAATTACAACTACAAACCACATTATTTGAAATAACTGGTCTCAAATAGGGGCTAAATATGTTAGTGACTAAATATGTCAAACATTTCTTGGTTATAAACTAAATACGTCAAACACGTGTTGAATATGTAAGAGACTATTATCATAAGAAACTCAATTCTTAAGGACTATTTGTGCAATTTACACATTTTTAACGGTGAAAATTAACGGAATATGACAATTTGGCCTACTTTCGCAACGTATGGTGATTTTGAGGATTTTTATGGTATAAATGTCAAAATCTAAACATTAGATATTATGTCACAAGAAATTCAAATATTAGGGATCATTTGTGTTATTTATCCGTAATAATATTTTGAAAGGGAAAAATAGATAAAAGTGCAATCATTTTGACTCTTCAAATCCCTGCTCGATTTGTAAGCAACAGTGTTCAAATCAGTCACCTCAATTGCAATCATTTGACTTCATCAATCAAGGCACAAACTTTTTCAGTCAAACAATGACGGAAAACATGCAAAGGTCAAAAAATTAAAAATAAAAAAATCAATAATTTCATTTAATAAATTATTTATAAATAAATTTAAAAATAACACATTTTTTCAAATTACTTTTAAATCATACACATTTCTCCAAATGACCTTTAAACAATATATTTTAGGGTAATAAGCATAAATGGTCCCCAACCTTTAGGTTTCTTGCGAAAATGGTCCCTACAGTTTAGATTTTTCCATTTATACTCTCAGCATCACCAAACGTTGCGAAAATGATCCCTACCGTTAGATTCCGTTAGTTTTTTCTGTTAAAAAAGTGTAAATAGCACAAATGGTCCCTAACATTTGAGTTTTTTACGATAATAGTCCCTAATATATTAAGGTCATGTTTGACATTTTAGTTTGTAACCTCCAAACGTTTGACGTATTTAGTCCATAACATATTAAGCCACTATACGTTTGGTATATTTAGTCTCTGACATATTAAGCCCCTATTTGAAACCAATTATTTCAAATAATATGGTTTGTAATTGTAATTTTTTGAAGAATTTGTTGTTAAAAAAAATTGAATTTATTTGTAAATTATTTTATTGATAGAATTTGTGGTTAAAAATGAGTTTAAAATATAAAATTTATTCTGAATTTCTAAAATGCACAATAAAATATTTAACAAAAATTCACCGCTTCAACCTATTGGAAAAAAATAATGAAACCATGGAACATAAACAAACAAATACATTGGAAGTTATTTTAGAAATTGAATAAAAAAATATGTTTTTATCAATTCTATTTTCGATTTTGAGAAATGATCAATATCGATTTTCGAAATTTAATTTTTTTTTTCAAAACTCATTTTCCTCCACATGTTCTATTAATATATATTTTTTAATTTATGCATAAATTAAAAAAAAAATTACGTTTTAAATAATGTGGTTTGTAATTTTAATTTTTTTAAAGAATTTGTGGTTAAAAAGTAAAAGAAAAAAAAATGAATTTATTTGTAAATTATTTTATTGATAGAATGTGTGTTGAAAACGAATTTTAAAAATAAAGTCTATTCTAGATTTTTAAAGTCACAGTAAAATATTTTACAAAAATCACCGCATTAACATTTCAACTTATTGATAAAAAAATAATAAATTTATGGAATATAAACAAACAAATACATTGGACATTATTTTAGGAATTGAATAACAAATATGTTTTTATCAATTCTACTTTCGATTTCGATTTTCGATTTTGAGAATCGATCGATTTGAAAAGTAAGTTTGGAGAATTTTGGTTAAAACGTAATTTTTTTAATTTATGTATAAATTAAAAAAATATATTAATAGAACGTGTGGAAGAAAATGAGTTTTAAAAAAATAAAATTTCGAAAATCGATATTGATCAGTTCTCAAAATCGAAAATAGAATTGATAAAAACATATTTTTTATTCAATTTCTAAAATAATGTCCAATGTATTTGTTTGTTTATGTTCCACGGTTTCATTATTTTTTCCAATAGGTTGAAGCGGTGAATTTTTGTTAAATATTTTATTGTGCATTTTAGAAAATCAGAATAAATTTTATTTTTTAAAACTCGTTTTTAACCACACATTCTATCAATAAAATAATTTACAAATAAATTCAATTTTTTTTAACAACAAATTCTTCAAAAAATTACGATTATAAACCATATTATTTGAAATAATTTGTTTCAAATAAGGGTTTAATATGTCAGGGACTAAATATACCAAATGTATAGGGGCTTAATATATTATGGACTAAATACGTAAAACGTTTGGAGGTTACAAACTAAAAATGTCAAACGTGACCTTAATATGTTATGGACTATTATCGTAAAAAACTCAAATGTTAGGGACCATTTGTGTTATTTACACTTTTTTAACGGAAAAAACTAACGGAATCTAACGGTAGGGACCATTTTCGCAGCGTTCGGTAATTCTAAGGGTATAAATGCAAAAATCTAAACGTTAGTGACCATTTTCGCAAGAAACCTAAAGGTTGGGGACCATTTGTGTTTATTACCCTATATTTTATTCTGAAAACGTTACATTCTTTATTTATAAAAATAAATTTAAGAAATATTTCAATAACTTATTTTATAAGGAAAGTAACTCTTGCTTCTTACTAAGCCTTTGTTCAGCTGAATTTAAAATAGAATGTAAATTATTTTGTTGATTTATTTATGTTATCTAGGTAAGAAGTGAGTTAAAAATTGGAGAGAGAAAATGTGAATTGTGAAAAAGTGATATGAAAAATTGTGTAAGTTAAAGTTTTGATTTTTTTTTTTGTCTTCTAGCCAAATAAATGACATCGCCGAACGAAGCCTAAAAAACTGATCGAAATACATTTTTAAATAAAAAATTACTCACGAGTAATTTTGTTTGTGGTTAATTTTTTTAAGAAGAAAGCCACGTTAGGAATAAGTCGATTCGTAGAGCTTGATTCGACACAACTCGTCTCCCTAGTCTCTAGACAGCTCTAAGGAAACTTTACGGTTCTAAGTCCATTTGAAAGCAATGTTTCAAACCTAGGAACTCATGGTTGATCAAGAACTTTACCTTTGCATGTCATACAACTGCTACCTGTCATGGTACTTATGTCATTTCATTTGTATGTGTTTTCTAAAAGAGTCTGTTGACAGTTCGATAGGAAATTTTCTTTTTCCAAATGATTTTTTAACTGTATATTTTATTTAAAAAATATGAGAAATGATAAATGGACAGGATCCTGTTCAGATAGGGTGTCTCACTATAGTTAAAAAGACGTGAGATATATGTAGACTTCTCTGCTACAGTGAGTGGCCTATCCAGACAGGGCCCAACCCGTGTAGCATGATCCAAAAAAAATAACATCATTTGTTTTTAAACAATTTTGAGCCGATAAAACGAATACATCATTAGTTCTATTTTTTTTAAAACACGTGTTTTTGTTAAAAAGTTATGTTTTAAAACATGTTTTTTTATGTTTTCAACATAAAATACGTAATTAAAAAAAGAGAGAAAATGTGTGAGTAAAAAGTGATTGAAGAATTGTGTTGTTGAAAAATATGTTTTTAGACAATTTGACAAACAGAGGCTAAGGTTATATTTGTTAAAAGTCTTGTGTTTAAAAACACGTTTTTAATTTTTTTAGATAAAAATGTGATTAAAAGGTGGAGATAAAATATATATAATTAAAAAGTAATTTGAGAAATTGTGTTATTTAGAAACATATTTTCAATTTAAGAAATTGTATTATAAAAAATAAGTTTAAAAATATATTTGCCGAACAAAAAGTGCGTGTATACTGTATAATCACCGTCATCAACTGCAAACAAAGTGAAATTCATGACTGATGTGAGACGACAATTGAAGAGATTGCAATTTTAAGTTGAATTCCTCCACCTTTTATACGTATTTTTTTAAAATTATTTTATAATAACATATTTTATCTCAAAAAATGCAAAAAACAAACTAACAAGTACAATTGTCGAACCGAAACCAAGAGAAAATATGTAGTTAAAAATTGATTTAAAAAAATGACTTTTAACAAATTTTACCAAACACTATGAACCAACTCTCCAGTTCACGAAAATTCTGGGTGCCGCACGTGCTCTTGCTTGAAATTTTACCAGCTACAGACACCTGGTTTTAAAAAAAAAAAAAAAATTACAAAATAAAATCTAAAAAACACAATTTTATACAGATTTATTGCATACATAAAGTATAAACACAAACGTTAACCCCCCCCCCCCCCCCCCCCCCCCGAGTTTATAAAGTAATTTTAGTTTTTATAATACTAAAAGAATTTATGTGGGTTTTCTTCAATTTTGAATAATCTGCCTTTTGAGCACCAACGAATAATGTTTATCCAAAATGTCTGCACGCATGTTAAGAAAAAGTAAAATGAAAAATACCATTAAGAAATGAGGAAAATATCATAGAGTGATAATTTTTGTAACTCGACTGGGTACATATGACAGCCCTAACCTCAATTTTATTTGAATAATTCTAGACTTACTAACAAATAACTACTAACAACTTACTAACATAAATTATACCTATTTTACCCTTTTAGCTAAAAATATAACTAATATCTTATTTCACATATTATCTTATTAAATTTAACACATAATAAATTCTAAAAATTTAACTACTTTAAAATTTTTTATAAAAAATATTATGCCTGTTTATGATCCCCATATACTTCACGAAAAAAGAAAAAATTTAATTAGAAGTTTACATAGAGAATATTTAGAATTGGAAAGATTAGGAAGAGACTTAAATACTGATCCTATTGCTATAGAAAAATATAAAGAAATTAAAAGGCTAGTTTTACAACATAATGAATATTTAAGATTAAAAGAACAAAACTTGATAAGACAAGAAGATAATAGATATATGGATGAATTTGAAGAAAGATTTTTAAGAAGAGTAAGACAAAGATTATAATTCCGCAAAATAAAAATTTCACTTTCACGATCCGACCCAGAGTGGTATCAGAGCCAGTAGTTATACTTAAAAATATATTTAGAAAAATGTCTAAAAAACTACCAATAATCGAACCTAGAGTATATAATTATAAATCTAAAGATTTACCAAATAATAGTCATTGGCCATTAATAACTGAAACATATGGAAAATTTATACCATTTATACTATTAGGAGAAGGAGGATTTGGAGAACATAAACAATTAAACTGGACAAATTTATTTTTACTAAATAAATTAGGAATAAGTTTAGATAAAACTACAGAACAAAATTTAGAACAAGCAAAAAACCCAGAACAAGTTCAAGAAATTATTAATAATTTACCCTTAGAAATAAGACGAATGATAGAAATAACTAATGATTATAAGGATATAAACAAAAATATACCAACACAAATATTAGAAGTAAAGCAATATGTAAATAATCTATCAAAACAATTAATAACCTTAGAAAACCAAATTAAGCAAATAACTGATAAAATAAATAAAATAGGAAATATGGTAGGAGTATATGAAAACCCAATAGAAATTATAGAGCAAAAAACTATTATAAAACAAATAAATATGATAAGAACAATTAAAGAAGAAGAAATAGGGAAAAATGATTTACATAAAAGAATAGATAATATACAACAAAATATTGGAATTATAAACCAAAATATAACAAAAATATATGATGAAATGGAAAAAAGAAAACCTAAAAGAATAATAACTGACAAAGAATTTAAAGCCATCAATAGATTAGGAATAAATATGATTACTGAACAAATAGAAAAATTTATGGAAAATCCTAAAAAAGAAGGTGAAGAAGATTACATAACAGAAGAAGATTATATAGAAAAATTTAAAAATCTTAAAATAGAAGAAATTAATATGAATGAACAACAAAGAGCTTTAATCCCAGCAGGACAAAATCCATCAGAATATATACAACAACCAGGAACTAACCAAGTTAAAAAAGAAAATACAAGTAATACTAATCCACAAAATACACCAGAAATTTATATGAATCAAAGACAAAACACAAATTTCAAAACAAATAATTTTATACCACAACAAAAATATTATACCAAGCCAAGTAAAAATTATCCTATAGAATATACACCATGGAGAAGTATGGAAACACAAATTAGTTCAGAAGGAAGATGGATAGATTTAGGATGTGTGCAAGATGTAGATCATGAATTAGAATTATGGATGAAATCTATGGCTATGATGGCCTATACCAAAGAATTAACAGGAAAGCAATTACAATTAATGTTAGAAAATACATTTATAGGAACCACTGCAAGATGGTGGGGAAATTTAACAGAAACTTATATAGGACAGGTTAGAGGAAATGACCAAGATGAAATAGGAACTATTTTAAGCAGATATGAAGATGCATTAAAAAGAGAATATACATTAGTAATAGATAGAGATACCAAAATTAGTTCAAAACTAAGACATAGATATTTATTAGAAAATCTATCAATATGTGATATGTGTTACTTTAAACAATTTGCATGTGAATTTAGAGAATATTTTGAAAAAGCAGAATATAATCAAGAAACATATGGTATGGAAATTATGAACCAAATATTCTTTAAATTACCAAATCCATGGAATTTAGAATTATTTAAGGACTGGGAAAAATTAGAAATACCATTAAGTAATAATAGTTTAGGAGCAAGAATACAATTTATAGAAATGAGACAACAAGAAAAATGTATGGAAGCAAATAATATGATAAAATTCCATAAAGCAAGTAAAAAATCATTATGCTGTGATAAATTACAATATAAACCAACACAATGGGGATGTCATCTAGAAAGAAAATATAAGAAAAAGAAATATTATAGAAAAGATAAATTTAGAAATAAATTTAATAAATTTAATAAATATAAAAAACCATATAATAAAATATTTAAAAGGTATAGAGTACCATACAAGAGATATTTAAGGCAAAAACAAAACAAAACTAAAACATACCCTAAAAATCCTAGAAAATGTAAATGCTATTCATGTGGAGAAATAGGACATATATCTCCAGAATGTCCTAAGAAAGATAAAAAGAAAAATATGATGTATATCTCATTAATAGAAAAAGAAAATTATAACTTATTACCTATTGAACAAGAAGAAGAATGGGAAGAAATTCCTGAAGATGAAGAAATTTATGAATTAGAAGAACATGAAGTAATAAATACAATAATGGAATTAGAATCTTCAGAAGAAAGTGAATCTAATGAATCTAGTGAAGAAGAATATTTATATATAAATATGATTAGACAAATTAGTGAAGAAGGTACATCTAAAGAATATGAATATCAATTAGAAGAAAATGAAGAACAACTAAATGAAAGATTAATATTTAATCCTAAAATGTATGAGAAGATCTTAAAATCAAAATTAGATGTAGAACCAAAAGAAATATTTAATTTACCATTTTGGCAGAAAAACAAAGAAATAGCATATGTAGCAAGAAACCATAGTCACCCTATAGACATAAGAGATACTACAGGAAATACATTAATACCAATAATAAATGAAGAAATTATAAGACAAGAAATAAACCTATTGAATCCTGAACTAAAAGGAAAAATAAAGAACATATATTTAGGAGCTGTACAAATTATAGCAAAAGCCTATTTTAGAGAAGGAATAGATACACCTATAGAATTCTATATTATGGATGACAGAATTGTAAGTTCAGTACAAGATGCTCTAATAGGAATTGTAACAGGAAACTTAATGTACCAAAAAGTAAAATTTACAATAAGACCAAATTTCAGCATAAGTATGGGAGAACAAAATAAAAATAAAGCCTTAACATTATATTACAGGTTAAGAGGGATAGATATGGAACCAGGAAGTAAAACTATAAGTTTAACTATTAGAACAATATATGCTTTTACTAGTAAACATGAAGTAAAAATTAAGAATGCTACAAGAACACATATAATAGAACCCATATTTCAAAATTTATTGGAATACAAACCAGCTAAAGAAAATCCAAGAATGACAATACCAGAAGATATAGAAATAAATTTCAATCAAGCTAGAAGATTAGTAAATATGGATAAACCACAAATAGAATTTGGAAGAAGATCAATTAGCCTAAGAAGAAATACTAGTACAAGATCATTACCTGAAATAGAAAATAGAAATGATTCAGAAAAACAAATAATGACAAAAATACATAGAAAGATACCAAGAATGAATCTATCTAAAAGAAATGAGACAAAACAATTTGAAGTTATGATAGAAATTAGAATAAATGGAGAATGGAAAGAGCAGAAAGTATTAATAGATACTGGAGCAACTGTATCTCATATAAAAGAAAACATAATAGGAGACTTAGAACTTAAAGTAACGAATAATTCAATTCAAATACAAGATTATTTTGGAAATATTCATCCCATGGATACTTATGTAGAATTACCAATAAGAATAAATAAAAGAAATGAAATAATCATAAACTTGTACGTAGAACATACAGGAAAGGTAAATACGGAATTATTATTAGGAACAGACTTCTTAGAGCAAGTAAAACCATATTACATAAAAGATGATAGAATGCTATTAACCATACAAAATGAAAATCTAGTTATACCAAGGTTATTATGAATAAAATACAAGGAGGAAGAGAACATATTTATATACTAACCAAAATGAATTACAATGGATATCTTAGCAGAAATTATCATGCATTGTTTGATACAGGAGCATCATCCTGTTTATTTAAAGAAAATGTATTACCCCCAGAAATGTGGAGTAATAAAAAAGATAATGAAGAAAGAGTAATACTTGCAGGATTTGATGGAAGCACAAATCTAATAACTAAAGTAGCAAGGAATGTTAAAATACAAATAGGAAAATATGAATTACAAATACCTTATGTATATCAATTTGATGATATGCCAGGGGATATATTATTAGGAAATAACTTCATAAAACAATATTATCCAATAACTATTGATGAAAAAGTTATACTTTTATCTACCCCTTGCCACCATATAGCAATTGCAATAAGAATTAATGATCCTTACTGTAGAGAAAAAATGCCTCATATAGCAGCTCAGCGTGGTGAGGATAGACAAAAATTAACACAAACAACACAATTTATGCCTAATAAAAATAGAATAAATCTAGTACAAGAACATTTTGATCAAATTGTAATAAAAAATATTACAGAAAAACTATTAAAATTATCAGGAGATAATCCTTTGGAAAAATGGCACATAAATAAGCCTATGGCGGAAATTATACTTGAAGATGATACTAAGATTATTAGTGTAAAACCAATCAAACATACACCAAAAGAATTACCTGAATTTGAAATGCACATAAAAGAAATGCTAGAAAAGAAATTTATTAGAGAATCTAACAGTAAACATAGTAGTCCAGCCTTCATTGTAATAAAACATTCAGAACAAAAAAGAGGAAAATCTAGAATGGTAATTAATTATAAAAGGTTAAACACTTATACAAAAGAATTAAAATATCCAATACCAAATCAACAGGTATTATTTAATCAAATTAGAGGAAAGAAATATTTCTCTAAATTTGATCTCAAATCAGGATTTTATCATATTATGTTAACTGAAGAATCTAGACATTTAACAGCTTTTACGGTACCACAAGGATTTTATGAATGGAATGTATTACCTTTTGGATTTAAAAATAGTCCAGGAGAATTCCAAAGGTACATGGATAAAATATTTAAAGATTATTATCATTTTATTACAGTATATATTGATGATGTTCTTATTTACTCTGAAACTAGACAAGACCACTTAAAACATCTAAATATTTTTATAGATATTGTAAGGAATAATGGAATTATATTATCAGCTACAAAAATGGAGATAGCTAAAGAAAAGGTAGAATTTTTGGGATCTATAATAAGCCAAGAAGGAATAAAACTCCAAAAACATATTGGTACAAAAATACAAGAATTTGACAATCATATAAAAGATAAAACACAATTACAAAGCTTTTTAGGACTAGTAAATCAGACTAGGAAATATGTACCTAACTTAGCAAAACATTTAATCCCATTACAAAAAAGATTAAAAGGAAAAACTAGATGGACACCATGGTCTAAAGATGAAGAAGAAGAAGTACAAAAAATTAAAGACCTTTGTAAAGATTTACCAGAATTAGAATTACCCAAAAAAGAATGTGATTGGATTATAGAAACCGATGCATGTGAAACAGCATGGGGAGCAGTACTTAAATATATTTATCCAAATGAGGATGAGGAAAGGATTGCACAGTATACTAGTGGCAGTTTTACTCAAACTCAAACTAATTATCATATAAATGAAAAAGAATTATTAGCTGTAAAGTTTGCTATTAAAAAATTTGAATTATTTATTGTTACTACAAAATTCAAAATTAGAACAGATAATACACAAGTTAAATATTGGTTAACTAAAGAAATTGATCCAACTATTGCAAATAAAAGGTTAATTAGATGGCAAGTAGAACTTAGTCATTATGATTTTGAAATTATTCATATTAAGGGTACTGACAATGTTATTGCAGATTATTTATCAAGACATGGAAGACATACTTAAGAAAGTAGAAGAAATTAACTTGGTCATGGGTCAAATGAATATCAACTATTCAAATCTATTCAATCATGTGAATACTTGCATGGCGCAGATTGTACAAATTAACAGTGAACTAGCCTTTTACAAGTCAAGGGTTAATTCTCTTGAGGAAATGTACAAAGGAGGATCACAATCCTCTCCAGTGAAGAATTTATCTGTAGGACTTCCTATTGAGGAAGAAGTATCTAATGTATCAATTATTGGAAGTTCATCTTCCAAAGCCATTGGCAAAACTATTGAACCATCTAAAGAAACTTTTTTAGAAGCTGCGAAGAAACCAGCAGTAGTAACAAAGGAACTATCAGAAAGGGAGAAAGTTATGAAGAAACTAGAGACATTCTTGAAGTATGTGGAGTATCTAAACAAGAGGACAAAAGAAGGAGAATGACTAAGGACAATTAGCCATCAAAAAATCAATAAAGCAATTATTTTTCCAGGAGCAGAGCCAAGAACAGTCAGGGGACTGTTTGACCAAGGACTTATTCAGTGCATCTACCCTAACAAGGATATGAAGGAAATATCATTATTACCTAATTCTATCAAGGCAGCAGTGAAAACATATTTTGGAATTACCAAAGCTGAAAAGATCTATGTCAGGATTTACTCAGCCATTCCAGAATTTATTGATGAAGAATTTCTAAGGGCAGAACATATTGTAAAACTCGGAGTAACTAGCAAAGCTATTCTTTCAGAACCAGAAATAAAACCATTTAACAAAGAGGAATAGATAAAAGCTATTCCAGAAAAAAGGGCATTGGGATTTAGAGTAATGTACACTGAATTAAGGGATACCCTTACACAAACTAATGTTTGGGTATATGAATCTAATGATGACAAATTATTGATCTACAGCATTGCAAGAATTAATCAAGTTAATTGTCAATTATGGAAATTAAGAGAATATGCTGAGAATATACTTGCCAGCAATTTGGATCTTAGCAAAGAAGCCTATGAATATCTACATCACTTAATGGAGGTAGAAACGGGTCACAAATGTAATAATTGTGGGGACCTACTCAACTATAATGAAGATGAAGCATACCTTGTCTGAACACGAATTATTCAAGGCATGGGGGTTCAGACCCATGTGAAACTTTAGAAAAGCAGCAAAAATTATTGTAACTTTAGCTTTACTTTATCTACTTTAAATCTTAGCCAAGTATGTAAAAGATAGGGAATATTATCTTGTTTCCCAACTTTGCTTTTTCCAACTATAAAAGGAGGAGTCTCTCCTCATTGTAAGGATCCGAAAATCATATGAGTTTTCAGCAATAAAAATCTATATTCTCTATCTATTGTCTTTCTTTTCATTCCTAGTTCAAAATTTTCTTTCATCAAACCAATTCAGAAACAGTTAGCAGAAGGTATGAGTAACTAAACTTCACATAGATATATATGAAGCTATAAATAGGTAGTAATACTCTATTTATTTATGAGTCCATAAGTTTATTCTTTATAAAACTTTTGTTGAAAGAGTACATCCAGAGGTAGGAAACGAAACTGGATTGTGCTGAACCTCTTTGAAGTGTTTGTTTAAGTGTTAAACAGAAAATGTTGGAGTAAGTCTTTCGAGCATCCTTCAATGCATAAGTCTTTCGAGCAGCAACGATCTTCTATGAAGATGTGTTTAATACTTAGATAAATAACTGAAGAGTATTTGGTCAAAAATCTTTTAAAATCAGATTTACAAAGAAGCGTGATGGACCCATAGATAGAAAGAAGTATTATTGATTATTTATAGTGGATTATATATCGTCTTTTTTATTGATATTATACAATTACTGTTATTAAAGTCTTAAATTTATCATTTTGCTTATGATATCTCTTGCATGCTTTTATATATGTTGAAAATTTGTTTTTATTATTCCTAGAATTAACTATTGGAAAATGATTTGAATTAATAGCTTAAATTTAAATAGTTTTATAATTTATGAATTCAGAACATTTAATAAAACTAAATCCTTCAGAAGTAAACGACTTTAAGTATTTAAGAGAAGAAACAATTAAACAATTAGAAGTTGTAAGAGAAGATTTAGGAAGATTTTATGATTTATTAGACTACGCAATAAAAGAACCCACATTCACAGATTTTTCACAATTTACTAGAATTATAGTAAATAGAGGAAGAATAATTAGTGATCTAGAGAAAAAAATTGAAGAACTAAATATAATTATTGAAGAAAAGAGTTTAACATATAATAGTATATATTATGCATTTTATGTAAACAATAAATTTAGAGATATAGACATAACATCAGAAAGTTAAAAGAATTATAATTAGAAGAATAACATAGTAATTAAACATTCAAAATTTTTGTCTTTTAGTCGTTAGTACAGTTTTGTTAGTAAGTGTAGCAAGGTCCATTTTATTTTGACAAAAGCCCTAACCTCAATTTGATTTCTCCAAATGGAACAATAACATTGATATATATCTAACACTCTTCTAGACTCATCATCACCTATCCAACTGCTCGGTTTGCGACTTAAGTAAATACTTACCTCTGATTCTAATTGTTCATTGTTTTTAATTGTTTATGATTTCAATTGTCTTACTCTTGTCTGATTCATTACTCTTGTCTGATTCAAAACAATAATTCTACATTCACAATTTCATCCACAATGTGGATGACAATCCACTCACAATGGGGGTGAGTTGTGGCAACCCACCACAATTGTGAGTGGATTGTCTTTCATATTGTGGATGAAATTGTGAAAATAAAATTATTTGATTCAAAATACTAGAATTGATTGTTTATGATTTTCAATTGTCTTTAACTTAGCCTCCATTCGGTAAACTATTTATGAACAAATTTATAAACAACATATTTTAATTACGTAGAGTTATAAACTGTTTATTTCACCTCAGATGACATTTTATGAACAAAATTTTTTACCAAGAAAAATATGAAAGGTTGAAGGAAGACAACAAAAGTAACCCATCCCCCAACCCTGCCCACAGCCTTGGGATTTGGCCTCCCTGTTTTTCCTAACCAACCCCATGTGTAGAATTATGTCCTTCCCATCCCCCCCCCACCCCCCCCCCCCCCCCGGGGCCAAACATTCAGAATTTCAGATAGCTTTAAAAAAAATGTGCCTATTGCTTGCTAGTGGATTCACTAAGGATTTTTCAGGTTATGTTTGGTAAAATCTTTTCTTTGGCTTATTAATAAAGAATTTATCATTCTTGTGATAAAATATAGGATTGAAAAATAATTTTAACAAATATGTATGGTTAAAATATTATTTGAGAAAATTTGTTATTTATAAATAAGTTTACCAAACAAATCTAGAGAGTTGGTATATATATTAAGTTTTAAATTTTGTGAGTATTATGAGATAATAACATTGGAATCTAAACGATCTCACCACTTTGATATTTGTTTGCTCAAAAATTGCTTCAAACTTTTGTATCGTTTTTACGATCCACCCTTCTAAAACCTTATCATATAGGACTCATTTTATAAACACGTCAGTCTTGATCTTGCTTCGACAATCATGTTGCATTTATTCAGGGATGGAGCCAGGACTTTGAGTGAGTGGGGGCCAAAAATTTTGAAAATCGAGAATGTAAAAAACTTCAATAATAAACACATTATGAACCGAAGTGGGTATGAATCGATTATTGGGAATTTACTTAATCATGCACAGAGGAATCTAAAATATTTTCAATTCCCAAACGAGGATCTGCTTTGTGTTTATATAGAAATCGTGACAAGAATAATACCTCTTGATTATTTTGTAAACGGATTTGAGAATCTTGATTCTTTCAATCTACTTGCACACCACAGCTGTCTAATTGTCCAGCCTCTAAAGGTGATCCACAAGAGAGAACAAGAATGAGATGCTAGAGTTTCTCTCTTCTTGTGCTAGCAAGATAATAATGAATTATAAATTAATTTTTTCAAACCCTAGTTGTTTATTAATATAAGTCGGAGTGGGCTTAGCCTATAACTTAAATATCGACCCGGTCCATGTGATTTAATTAATCCAATTAATTAAACATGGAACATTAGTTAATTAATCCAATTAATTAACTCGGGTCTATTAATAAACAATATAATTAATTCTACAAATGACAAACACTTGTTAATTAATTAATTCTAATCACATTCTTCTAGTTCTCCCCTTGTATGTGACCCTTTAGGTTCCCAACCACGATGTCGAATTACGTGAATTATTATTTTGATCTAATCAAAATAAGATTAATTAAAACTCTCTTTTGAATTAATCATTAATTCTCCTAGATTAATTAATTCACATTAATTGTCCCAAATTGACATCTAATAATGTGTCAGGGCAATACATGTGATGGGAAATGTCACGTGGTGTGACAAAACCAAACTAGTTCGTTTATCATGAAATTTTAATCCCTTCGTCAATATGATTCGATCAATTACGAGATATGAAAATGTGTTAATCTCGTTTATTGATCATATCTTTTATTTCGCTCTTAAGTTAATAAACGTCGAAAATATTTTCGACTTTATTAATTCACCTTGGCCGAGTATTTCGATATCGACTTAACCAAATAAAACGCAGATCATAATCTCTTACTGAGTGACGAGTCCTATATTAATCATTCACAACCTTCATGTATTTCTTGATATACTCGAACGACATTGTATTAGCGACTCCTTTCAGAGCAACATTCGACATCACCAAAGTATGACTGCCCTCATATAAAGTAATATGATGACCTTAAGTCAAATGATCAATTCCACTTACGAATGTTAGAGATTAACCACTGACACTCAGATAGTTATCCATGTGGAATCTCCGTTGCGGGTCTCCAATGTTTTGTTATCTTAACAAAATATCCACGTGTTTATTTAGATGTCTCTACATCTTAACTTGTGAGATCAACTACTCACTTCTAAAGTGGGCGATGACACACGTGTTGGTCTATTCGTAATAAAAATATTCGTATCTCGATATTACTTTACGATCAAGGATATTTAAGATTCAATTGTAACTTATATTTTACTATCACAACTCCTTGTGATTAACAAGTTATCAAGATTTGAATCTACTGACTCTGTTGATTTAATTTGCAAGAATAATAATAATATTAAAAATCAATTAAATAACAAATCTGTCATATATTAAATGCATCAAATATATTAGTAAGTCTTTGGTCAAACGATTGGACCTATGGCATAACACTTACATCGATAAACATTTTTATAGGTTGACTAGATAATCATTACAACTCATTATAACTATGAACCTGTTATACGGATTGTTTTATTGAGCTCATTACAACTCGTTATACGGATTGTTTTATTGAGCTCTGTCTCCTTGGCTTTTTGTACAACCATTGTCTCTCGAAGCTTCGCTATTTTCTCTCTTTTCCTCACCTGTAAATAGATTCATTAACACTCGAGCTTTAGCATATGAAATTAGATCTTCATGATGATTATTATATATCAAGTTATCGTTCACATTCAGGATATGACAAATGAAGTTTCTGATTCTACCCAATTGATACATTTCAATGAAATACAATGACTTCAGACTGAAAATTCACCTGATCCATTATTTCCATTCCCACATAACTGCATTTACAATTTTTTTCCCTCAGTGGGGGCCTTGACCCCCACTGGTCCTCAAATGGGTCCGTCCCTAGATTTATTGACGGTAAATGAAATTAAAAAGTTTATGTTGATTAAAATTACATATTTCATGAATTTTACAATTTTTTAACTGCACATCTTATTATTTTTTATTAACATTTATTAAAATTTTATTTTAATTTCCGTCAAACAAGGAACATATTGCTTCCCCAAACCTCAAACCACCTTACAAAAAACATACCATAAATGAATTTTAACAACGCTAAAGTTGATGCAACCTATTTTATGGCCCATCAGAATTACATATGACTGCCAAAGAAATGCGAAAAAAAGAAAAGGAAGAAAAAAAAAAAAAAAAAGCCAAAGCCCTTTGCGTACAACCTCCTTTTCTTACAAACAGCAGCTAAACCTCTTTTGCTGCCCTATGCTATACCTAGGTGAAAACACCCGTATCCTTAGCCAAAGATATTGGCTGACGTTATTTCCTTCATTAATTTCTACGTACCAAATCCTTCTCTATATAACTACTTTTTTCTCAACTTGTGTAGTCAATGAACAATGGATTTCGCTTCCTTTCCTAACTCAAGTTCTTGCGAAACCATATTAATGGCAAGTAATGGCAGGGAGAAGAAGAATGTGGGTGCAGCAAACAAAGCAAAGACGGTAGCTGCCGTGAAACTCTCGACTGACCCACAAAGCGTGGCGGCGCGGCAAAGGCGGCACAGGATCAGGGACCGTTTCAAGATTTTGCAGAGCCTGATCCCTGGCGGAGCAAAAATGGACACAGTATCCATGTTGGAAGAGGCGATTCACTATGTGAAGTTTCTCAAGACTCAAATATGGCTTCACCAGACAATGATTAACTATGATGAGGATTATGATCATGATTCTTCTTATTTTCTTCCTCTGCATAATCCATTTTTCACTCATCAGACTGATGTTAATATGCAAAATTATGATGTGGGAGTTCAAGATCATGAGGCAATGCCTCAATTAGGGTTACCAAATTCTTGCTTTCTAAGTGAAGAAAATGTGCCTTTTGATGATCCAGCCAAGCAGTACTACTATTAATTGTGTATATTTTATGTATTCTCTCTCTAGATGATCTCTACATTTAGATTTCTATGTTGTTTGTCAAACTTGATTTGTAATGGTAGATTAGGATTGGGTAATGACAATGTAACTATTATATTGGATAAATCTATTTGTACTTACTCTGGATGACAAACTGGGTTACTCCCCTCACATGGAGGGGAGCTCACAGATGTGTGGATCCCCTTCTATGTGAGGGGGGAGTAACGCAATTTGTCATGCAGTAAGTACATGTAGCAAAGTCCATTGATATTCTCTATTTGGGTGCATAACAGTAGGGGTTCGGGCTTTAAACCTGATGACGATGGCATTCTAGACTTAGATTTCGAGTATCCCTTATCATTAGAGCCTGTTTGGTAAAACGAAAAATTTCACCTCAACTTTTCAAACACAATCTCAATCATCTGTTCTTAATTAAACTCACAATTTTTTTATTTTTTAAACATTTTTAAACCACACATTTAAAAAAAATAAAATCACATGAATAACTTCAAAAAATCACATTTCGAAACAGATCTTTAAAAAGCATGCGAGTATGGTCCTTTTGTTAGTCAAAATGTTAAAATGACCAGTACACTCCTTTTCAAAACAAAAATAAGAAAACTAGAATACAAAGAAAAAAGAAAATCAAGGGGTTGTGAAACAAATTTGTAAACAATTCCCCTCACCACTTTTCCAAAATCATAGCGTCTAAGCACAAAGTAGGCCCCGAGCATTGCCAAGCAAGACGATCGTTTAGGGTCCCCGACCAATGAAGGCCCAGTAAATTTGCAAGTGTTCGGGTTGGCTCATTTTTTTGATTTATAAACATGTTTATAAACTACACAATTTTCCAAATCACTTTTTAATCATACATATTTTCTCTCTCCAATTTTCAACCACTACTTTTTTACCTCAAAACAGTAAATAAACCAATTTATAAACCAAACAGTGTTACCAAACGGAGCATTAAGTCAAATGTTCGCTTAGAGCCCCTCTAAAAACTCAGGATTGGCCCTATCTAGTAGGGGTGAACAAATAAATTGACAACCCACTAAATCGAACCAAATCACAACAAATGGTTTGGTTGAGTTCGGTTTCAAACGCGAAATGATTTGGTATTGTTTGATTTAGAAAATCGCTTAAAATGGTTTGATTAAAGTTTCAATTGTCGAAACCGCAGTTTGAAACTGCAACCCGCCAAGTTTTAAACAAATTATAAAAATAAGTACAGAAGTAGCTTATCAATTTCAAATTGTTATTGAAACCTTTAAGTCATCTTGTGTGCTGCTTTGATTTCATTTTCTAGTAGAAATGAGTTATAGAATATTTTTTATTAAAATTTGAACATGTTCTTGAAAGATTTCTAGTATCTGTCAATTGCAAAAAACGTGAGATTTCTTCAGTAATAAAGCTATACGCTAAACTATGCCAGTTTGATCCTCCTATAAGCACTCCAGTATCATTTCCAACTAAAACTATTGAATGATGTAGATAAGTTACAATGAGGCATACAGTTTCCATTGAAGAACTTTATAAACAAATTAGAATAGAATTCATTATGATGCATATTTATAGGATACTGAATAGAAGAAATACTCTCATTGTAACATTGTGTGTTGTCTTTATTTATGTGAATGATTCTGAACAAGTAAATCTCATTTGTAGTTCCAACCTGTCGGAATAATTCCCTTGCCAATGTGAGTTGCATCTCGAAAAAAATCCAAGAACATCTTTTGATGTAATTTACGTAATGGTCAGTAGGTATTTCTTAGTTATTGACCACAAAGTTCATGTTGATCCTTCACTCAATGTTGAGTATCGATTATGAAATCTTTGATCTTTGCTGGTAGATTAATCATTCATTCATTTTTGCATTATCGTACAAAAATGTGGCTTGGTTTGGGATCTAATAATTTATTTAATTGCAAATCGCGGTTTTAAACCCCACTAAACTGCAAAAAATAATTTGGTATGGTTTAGTTTAGAAAATGAAATGATTTGGTTTGGTTCGAAAAAAAATCAAACTGTTTTAAAGAGTTTGGTTTGAAATTTTGCTACAAGCCACTCAAACCAAACCTTCTTCACCCCTATTATCTAGGCATCATCGATCACCTAATTCAATCTTGCCACTTGTTCGCTAACCACAAATGTACAGATCACACAAATAATAAAGTGGACGTGAGACTAAGTATCGATTCAACGATACACTACAAAAAAAGTGTCCAGTAGTAACAATTATTTAGTAATATTGTGCGAGTTATAAGTATCACAAAAAAATTTGTGACGGCTTGAAGAAGTGTGTATATCTCGAGTGTCAGAAAATAAATTATGACGCTTGTAGGCATCGCTAAAATTTGTAATGCTTTCCAATATCACTAAATATTCTGACGTTTGGAAGCATCACTAATAAATTGTGACGCTTGTAGATGTCATTAAAATTTATGACGCTGTCCACTATCACTAAATATTCTGACATTTGAAAGAGTCACTAATATTAATTGCGCGGTAATAAATTAATTGTGCTATAATGACGCTTTCAAGTGTAACTATTACATGGAATATTAAATGCACTTTAGTTACACCTCCAAATATCACTATTTTGAGCAAATACAAGTGTCACTATTTTTTTTAAGCGTTTAGTGACGCATAAAATTGTCACTAATTATATATATATATATATGTTTAAAAAAAAACTATTGTTGACTATGAAATTAAACTATTCACAATATAGCATAAATTATCTAATACATCACCAATTCACAACAAAAATTCATAATATCCTACACAAAATCTCACCAATATACACAATTAATATGCTAACATAGAAAATCTTGCACCATATGTTACATGCTACACGTGATTAACATATCATTAACAAAAGAAAATACTTAATTGTTTAGATATCACGGTATACTGAACCTATACATAATATCTAAAATAATAAAAATTATATTCTTTAACATGATCTAAAGATTCATTTAACTAATCCTCAAAATGATTATATTCTTCCTCTTGCTCTCAATCATTAGCACAACTTCTAGGTGAAGTATTTTGTACATCATTTTGACAAACTCTCTCTGGTCGAGAGATTTGTTGCAATCAGGTCTCAACCATAAGTAAGTATTGGATGATTTATTACAAGTTAGAGAGTAAAATCGGATTGAAAACAGAATCTAGAATGCACCCAGTCAAATTGTTGAAGCTCAAATCCCTGTGATTATTGTCCAATTTTACGTATTTTAAAGAATTAAATAAATGAAAATATATAATTTTGGGATATAGATTTTGTCATTTAGAGTGAAACTTATAAAAGATTCAATTTTATTTGTTAAACTCTAAATTGATTTTATTTGCTAATAATTTCATTTATTTAATTGGAGGTACATTTTCGACAATTTCAAATCAAAGATTCCTAATTTAATTGACCTGAAAAAGCCCAAAATGGATAAAAAAATAAAAAAACCCAGCCCAAAAAGGATTGTCTTTTTCCATAAACCTACAGCCAGCCGCACTTCCTTCTCTTCTCTCCTTTCTCGCACCATCGGCCTCGTCTCTCTATTCTCCTTCATCTCCTCTGTCTCTTTCCATCAACAAACGAACCAGCCACTTCTCCCTCTCCAGCCCACAGCCCTCTCAATCCCTTCCTTCACGCAGCCCTCCTCTGCCTTCTCTTCTCTCTCTCCCTGCCTACTTCTCTGCCTCTGTCTTCTCTCATCCTCTACAGCCCCGACTCCCTACAGCAGTCATCAGTCATCTCCCTCAGTCGAACTCCATCTCTCCCCAACCAGCACTCATCTTCATTCCCCCAATTCGCTCACCTCCACCCTTACCCACCTACAGCCGTAACACTCGGTCTTCATCTTCAACCAACAGCCATCAGCTCCTCTCTCTCACGTAACTCTGCCTCGTCTCTCACTTCTTTCTCACGGCCAGCACTCCCTCTTCCACCAGACCCGCAGCTCCACTTACGCAGGCAGCCTCCATCATTCAAAACCTCAGCACCACCAACCTCCATATCTCAAACTTCCCAGAACCAGTCCGTAGCCTCCTGCTCTCGTCCAGCAACCACACAGCAGCCGCATGACAGTTCCTCTAACTTGACAATACATGGCATATTGAGGGGAAGTTGAAATTGGTGTTTGGTTCCAATTTTCATATTCTTGTTTAGATTTTGAATTGTTTTAATTATTAGTTTATATAATTTTAGATTATTTATGTTATGTTGGATTTGAGATATATTTTGGTTGTAGAATTTTTAGTTTTAAAACTTTGAACTTTACTTCCTAGAATGGTAATTGTTTATTTGAATTTTAATTCGGTTAATTTAATGATGTCCGTCTAAGTTATATTTGAGGGGAGTTATTCTTAGCTTCAATGGATATGTTTTAATTCGTTATGGATGAATTCTTGTGATTGATAATAATTAACGAGTGTTTTAAAGTTTCAAATTATTTGACTTCGATTGATGTCGGTTATGTGATATGTATTGAATATGCACATAACATGCTCGACTAAATGCCGTAAAATAAATTGATTAATTTTCGTACTAATATTTCCAAATTTTATCGATCTCAAGAAATTCATGCTAAATTTATTTGCAAAGCCCAATTGATAGCGAAAGAATAACTCCACTCAAATTTTCCTTTCATTGCAATTTAATCTTATCATCTTTTTATTCATTTAAAAACAATTGAAATCATAGTTTAAGTTTCGAATTTAGAAAATATTACGATACCAATACAATCCCTAGGAAGAATGACCCTAAATTATTGCTAGGCTACAACTTGACCCCTTTATACTTGGAGGGTAGATGTAACATCGAGTCAAGTTTTTGGCGCCGTTGCCGGGGATTATTTTGGTGTTAATTGATTTTTGCTAAATTCTTTTACTTGTTTTTTGTTTTATATTTTTTTCATTACTACTATTCTTGATATTATTCGTTGTTTATGTCCGTTTGGTTTCGAGATAATTCTAAGCGATTAGTAAGATCGGAACCCACTAACCAATTTTTAATTCTTGAAAATCAGCAGGTAGAAATGGCAAATAATGCAGATCCAAATGAGGCGCCAGTCGTTCGAAGTCTTAGAGATTACATTTTTTCAACGATGACAAGCACTCCGTCATGCATAGTGACGCCTGCAAATGCAGCGGTCTTCAACTTCAAACCGGGAATGATTGATCATCTACCACGCTTCCATGGGATGCTATCAGAGAGTCCATATCACCACATCCAGGAATTCGAAGGGGTTTGTTTTACTTTTCTTGAAAGAAATTGCACTGAGGAAGTCATTCGACTCAAGCTTTTCCCCTTTTCACTAAAGGATAAAGCTAAGTCATGGCTTAACTCTTTAAGGCCTAGTTCAATTACAGATTGAGCAAATATGCGGAAAGAGTTCATTAAAAAAAATTTTCCACCACAAAGAACCACCGCTATTCAAAGACAAATTATGAATTTATCCCAAAAGAATAATGAAAACTTTTACACTAGTTGGGAAAGATTCAAAGATTTGTTGTTATCTTGTCCCCATCATGGTTATGAAAAATGGATGTTAACGAATTTTTTTTATGAAGGGCTCAGACCAGAAATGAGACAATTTGTGCAAACCATGAGTAATGGTGATTTCTTTGCAAAAGACCCAAATGAAGTTTTTACATTTTTTGATGATTTAGCTGAAAATGCCCAATCTTGGGATAACATTGATGAGTTTGATAGGGGTGTTACAATAAAAACTGAATTTCCAAAGATTGCATGTGGAAATGGAATTCATTCACTTAGAGCAGATGATGACATAAATGCCCGATTAGCTGTCATCACTCGAAAACTTGAAAACTTGGAAACTCAAAAAGTGAATGAAGTCAATTCATCTTCCACTATTTTAGAAAAATGTTCAATTTGTGATGATGTACAACATTTAACCTCTGATTGTCCTGCACTTCCCCAACTAAAAGATATGTATTTTTATCAATCTGTTGCTGTCAATATGATTTCCAAACCTTATTCTAACCCATATTCGAGTACTTATAATCCAGGTTGGAGAAATCATCCAAATTTCAGTTGGAGGAATGATCAAGGAGGAAGCAATAATGTTGGCTACAATGCTGGACCCTCACAACCAACACCATATATGCCACCGCAAAAAAGAAGTCTGGAAGACCAAATCCAACAATTCATGCAAAGTCAAGCTGCTATCAACAATCAAAACTCTCAGGCCATTAATGACATCCGATCTCAGCTTACAAAGCTGACTACTCAGGCAAGTACATCAGAAAAAGGTAAGTTTCCAGCTCAACCAATGCCTAATCCTCAAACTCAATACAATGGGCTCGATGAACCCAATCTAAGACATGTGAAAGCAGTAACTACCTTGAGAAGTGGTAAGCAAATCCAAGTTCCTGAACCTAAAGAGAACTTGGTGGGTAAGCAAGCTGAACCTCCTGTTCATAATACTGTATTAAAATCTCTATCTGATGTTCAGGAACCACCTAGGCCAGTAGTAGGTGCACCCCCTGCCCCTTTCCCTCAAAGATTACAACCTGGTAATAAGACCAAAAATCAAACAGAAATTCATGAGATTTTTAAGCAAGTTAGGGTAAATATCCCTCTATTAGATGCAATTCAACAAGTCCCTGCCTATGCTAAATTTCGTAAGGATTTATGTACAGTGAAAAGGAAGCTGGCTGTTAAGAACAAAGCATTTTTAACTGAACAAGTGAGTTCTATCATACAATGTCAAACTCCTCAAAAATTTAAAGATCCTGGTTCTCCAACCATTACTTGTATGATAGGAACCACTCGTATTGGTCATGCATTACTAGATTTAGGTTCGAGTGTGAATCTTTTGCCCTTTAGTGTATACACACAGCTTGGTTTAGGTGAACTTAAGTCCACTCCAATGATTTTACAATTAGCAGATAGATCTGTTAAGATGCCTAGAGGGATAATTGAGGATGTTTTGGTTCAAGTCGATAAATTCTATTATCCAGTTGATTTTGTTGTTATTGATGTTCAAAGTACACCTAAAACTTCTCCTCAAATCCCTGTTATTCTTGGTAGACCATTTCTTGCAACTTCAAATGCTTTAATAAATTGTAGAAGTGGTATTTTAAAGTTGACTTTTGGAAATATGTCTTTGGAACTTAACATATTCAATGCTTGTAGACAACCAAAAGATTTTGATGAAGTACAGGAAGTTAATATGCTGGAAGAGCTGCTAGTTGAGTTAGAAGATCCTAATGAGCAACTTGAGCAGAATCTCGAATTGGACAGCATTCAAGACTCTTCAAAAATTGTAACAACAGCAGCTGTAAGAGCTTGGCAGCTCAACATTGAGCCTCTAAATGTTAGCCAGACACCCATGCAAACATCAGCAGAAAAGATGCCAACTCTGGAGCTTAAACCTCTTCCATCGGAACTAAAGTATGCATTCTTGGGACCTAATGAATCATACCCTGTGGTAATCTCTTCTACTCTTACTTGTGATCAGGAAAATTTGTTGTTGAAAGTATTGAATGATCATAGATCTGCAATAGGTTGGACTATAGCAGATATTAAGGGAATTAGTCCTTTAGTGTGCACTCATAGAATTTTCCTAGAAGAAAATGCTAATCCTTCAAGGGAATCTCAAAGAAGGCTAAACCCTAACATGAAAGAGGTTGTTAAAAACGAAGTTTTAAAATTACTTGATGCAGGTATTATTTATCCTATTGCAGACAGCAAGTGGGTAAGTTCTACTCAAGTAGTTCCTAAGAAAACTGGGGTTACCGTTGTTGAAAATGAACAGGGGGAAATGATAACTAAAAGGGTACCTACTAGTTGGAGAATGTGCATAGATTATAGGAAATTGAATTCCATGACCAGAAAAGACCACTTTCCTTTACCATTTTTAGATCAAGTGCTAGAAAGAGTTGCGGGACGTTCATTCTATTGTTTCTTGGATGGCTTTTCAGGCTACCATCAAATTGAAATAGCATTAGAAGACCAAGAAAAAACTACTTTTACTTACCCTTTTGGGACTTTTGCTTTTAAAAGAATGCCTTTTGGTCTTTGTAATGCCCCAGCAACCTTTCAAAGATGCATGCTTAGCATATTCAGTGACATGATAGAAAACTTTTTGGAAGTATTTATGGATGATTTCTCTGTGTATGATGATTCATTTGATGATTGCCTAACAAATTTGAAAGCTGTTTTATGCAGGTGTGAAGATAAGCAACTTCTCCTTAATTGGGAGAAATGTCATTTCATGGTAACAAGAGGAATTGTTTTAGGTCATATAATTTCTGCTAAAGGCATGGAAGTAGATAAGGCAAAAGTAGATTCAATTTCTAGGTTGCCTATTCCTTCAAGTGTAAAAGACGTTCGATCATTTTTAGGCCATGCAGGTTTTTATAGGAGGTTCATAAAAGATTTTAGTGTCATAGCAAAACCTTTGACTACACTTTTGATGCATGATACAAAATTTGTTTGGACTAATGAATGCACTGCAGCTTTTGAACATTTAAAAAAGGCACTCACCACTGCACCCATAGTTAGATCACCTGATTGGTCTCTACCTTTTGAATTAATGTGTGATGCAAGTGATATAGCTGTAGGGGCAGTGCTTGGCCAGAGGAAAGGTAAGGAACCTTATGTAATCTACTATGCTAGCAGAACTTTGAATCAAGCTCAATTAAAATACACAACTACTGAAAAAGAGCTGCTAGCAATAGTTTTTGCACTGGACAAATTTCGAACTTATCTTATTGGAACCCCTGTTACCATCTTTACTGATCATTCTGCTCTTAAATATTTGTTCACAAAGAAAAATGCTAAACCTAGACTCATTCGATGGATTTTGTTATTGCAGGAATTTGACATCACAATTAAGGATAAAAAAGGGGTGGAAAATGTTGTCGCTGATCATTTATCCAGATTAAATTCTGAAAATTCAAAAGTTTCTCACCCTTTAAATGATTCATTTCCCGATGAACAGTTATTTAGCTTGAACATTGTTCCATGGTTCGCTGACTTGGTTAATTATCTTGTTACAGGTCATATGCCTTCAAATTGGAGTGTCCAAGACAAAATGAGGATGAAAGCTATTGCAAGGAACTTCTTCTACGATGATCCGTACTTATTCAAATATTGTGCTGATCAAATTATCCGAAGATGTGTTCCTGATGATGAGGTACAATAAATTCTTACTTTCTGTCATTCTCATGCTTGCGGAGGCCATTTCTCTTCGCAGAAAACAGCTGCTAAGGTACTTCAATGTGGTTTTTATTGGCCTAGTTTGTTTAAGGATGCTCATACATTTTGTAAAAATTGTGAAGCATGTCAGAAACTTGGTAGTCTTAGCCATAGGAATATGATGCCATTAGCTCCAATCCTTGTTCTTGAAATTTTTTTGTTGGGGATTAGATTTCATGGGTCCTTTTCCCCCTTCTTTTGGATATTTATATATATTGGTTGCTGTTGATTATGTGTCAAAATGGGTAGAGGCTATTCCATGTAGAACAAATGACCATAAAGTTGTGCTCAAATTTTTGAAAGAACATATTTTTTCTAGGTTTGGTATGCCTAAGGCCATAATTAGCGATGGGGGAACATATCTTTGTAATAAACCTTTTGAAACTTTGTTAAAGAAATATGGCATTAGGCATAAGATTTCCACTCCCTATCACCCTCAAACTAATGGTCAAACTGAATTAGCCAACCGGGAAATTAAAGGCATTTTGACAAAAACAGTTAATCCAAATAGAAAAGATTGGGCTATAAAATTGGATGATGCTTTATGGGCCTATAGGACCGCCTTTAAAACTGTTCTTGGAATGTCTCCTTATAGAATTGTATTTGGTAAACCTTGTCACTTGCCGGTTGAAATTGAACATAAAGCTTATTGGGCAATCAAAACACTCAACTTTGACTTAGATCAAGCTGGTGAATTCAGGAAATTGAAATTGAATGAGTTAGATGAATTACGTTTGGAAGCGTATGAGAATGCAAAAATTTCAAAAGAGAAAATGAAAGTTTTTCATGATAAGAAAATCTTTAGAAAATCATTTTTCCCTTCTAAAAAAGTTTTGCTATATAACTCTAAACTTCATTTGTTTCCTGGTAAGTTGAGAACTAAATGGATTGGTCCTTACATTGTGCAAACTGTTTATCCTTATGGAGCGGTTGAAATCTTGGATCCAAAAGCTGGTACTGTTTTTAAAGTTAATGGACAACGTTTGAAACCATTTTTGGATATTTTTTCTGCTGATGTTAATGAACTACCTCTGCTGGACCCGGATTCCAGCGACTGATTTTCTTGGAACTAACTTTTATTATTATGTATATTTTTTCTTTTCTTTTTGCAGATTTTATTCTTTTCTTCATTTTTTTTAGTTTTTCATTCTTGAATAATTGCTCATGTGCATAAGCCTCCTCTCAGGTACACTCTTCTCCTTTAGCTTGATTTAATTTTGAGTCGTGTTTATTAATCACCGTTCATTTTTCTTCTCTTTGAGTCATTGAGGACAATGTCTGATTTTAGTTGGGGGGGAGAATAACTCAAATGTACTTGTTGCATTAATTCTTTTGTGATAGTTGAGCATTAAAATTGAGTACATCTTGAGGCTTGAATTATATCTTTGTTATTCTGTAAAGACCTCCCTTCTAAAAAAAATTTATGCACGAATTTAAGCCTTGTGGTAAGATGGATAGTCAACACATACAACTAGAGCTCTCTCAAGTTTAAGTAATTTTATTTATTCATCATGAGAGTTGAGTGATTGGTGGTTTTCTTATATTACCCTTGTTTGATATTGCTACTTCCATTGGGCATCATTACACGGATTGTGGATTGTTGGTGGTTTATACTTAAGAAACGATGAAGGTCAATGTCAAATGAAAATTTGATCCTTTGAAGCCAACCTTATCATCTTCTCTTCCCATCACAAATCCCTTCATATCACAAATTCCTTCATAGCCACAAATCCCTTTCATTTATTTCACATTAAAGATGACATTACATCCAGACACTGCTCCCATAAATACATAAACTTGTTTCTACTTTCAAGTATAAGTGATGATGATTATTTTTGCTCCATATTTGAAAAAAAAATGTTCAGTGCATGAAAAAGAAAGAAAAGGGGAGTTGGAAATTATTTGACAGTCATTGAGACTAGAGGAAAATGTTAAAAAATTATTTGAGAGGATCTCAGTTTGAAAAAAAAAAAAAAAGAGAAAAAAAGAAAAAAGAAAAAAAAGAAAAAAAAAGAAAGAAAAGGGAGACGTATTGAAGAGAAAGTAAGGGATGTGAAGAAGAAAGCAAGCTTGAAGTGTGATTAAAAGTAAAAATTATTATCCTTGCTTATATTTTGAAAGGCTTCGATTTCTACCTACTTCTTTTATTTCCTTATCCTATCGAAAAAAAAAAAAAAAGTATAACTGAAATATGCAAACCTCTTCTTCCCTCACTCTTTATCAATTCTCTTGAGAACACCATCATTACCTTTGCAGCGACATTGATATTGACATTTTGATCTTAAGTTGGCTTGTGGTAAGAATGGTTGAGTCCCAATGGTTGTGAGCTTTTCATGAGGTCAATATTTGCATTACTGTCATCCACATATATATGGCCTTTGTTTATTGAATGCTTGAGTGATCAATTTTCAAACTCCATGAGTGACCCCCTAACCAGTTCAGAAACAAAATACACATACCCGTGAGTATATGGAGTTTATAGTTGGCTTGAGTGAATACTCGACACTGTATGTGTTGGGGTTAGTGGTTTGATGGATCGGCTTAAAAAACACACACACAAAATTTTGGGGAAGTTTTTATGGAGTAATTTGGATATAATGCTTGAACTCTTGATTTTGCGAAGTTGCTGTGCTCGACTATTTAAATTCATTCTCAATTGAAGTTTTTCATGGAGGTAGACATGTTTTTAATTCGCTTGAATTGCTAGAGACTAGCAAACAGCTAGTTGGGGAGTGTGATTATTGTCCAATTTTACGTATTTTAAAGAATTAAATAAATGAAAATATATAATTTTGGGATATAAATTCTGTCATTTAGAGTGAAACTTATAAAAGATTCAATTTTATTTGTTAAACTCTAAATTGATTTTATTTGCTAATAATTTCATTTATTTAATTGCAGGTACATTTTCGACAATTTCAAATCAAAGATTCCTAATTTAATTGACCTGAAAAAGCCCAAAATGGATAAAAAAATAAAAAAACTCAGCCCAAAAAGGATTGTCTTTTTCCATAAACCTACACCCAGCCGCACTTCCTTCTCTTCTCTCCTTTCTCGCACCATCTGCCTCGTCTCTCTATTCTCCTTCATCTCCTCTGTCTCTTTCCATCAACAAACGGACCAGCCACTTCTCCCTCTCCAGCCCACAGCCCTCTCAATCCCTTCTTTCACGCAGCCCTCCTCTGCCTTCTCTTCTCTCTCTCGCTGCCTACTTCTCTGCCTCTGTCTTCTCTCATCCTCTACAGCCCCGACTCCCTACAGCAGTCATCATAAAATTGCAATGAAAGGAAAATTTGAGTAGAGTTATTCTTTCGCTATCAATTGGGCTTTGCAAATAAATTTAGCATGAATTTCTTGAGATCGATAAAATTTGGAAATATTAGTACGAAAATTAATCAATTTATTTTACGGCATTTAGTCGAGCATGTTATGTGCATATTCAATACATATCACATAACCGACATCAATCGAAGTCAAATAATTTGAAACTTTAAAACACTCGTTAATTATTATCAATCACAAGAATTCATCCATAACGAATTAAAACATATCCATTGAAGCTAAGAATAACTCCCCTCAAATATAACTTAGACGGACATCATTAAATTAACCGAATTAAAATTCAAATAAACAATTACCATTCTAGGAAGTAAAGTTCAAAGTTTTAAAACTAAAAATTCTACAACCAAAATATATCTCAAATCCAACATAACATAAATAATCTAAAATTATATAAACTAATAATTAAAACAATTCAAAATCTAAACAAGAATATGAAAATTGGAACCAATCACCCAAACACCAATTTCAGCTTCCCCTCAATCTGCCATGTACTGTCAAGTTAGAGGAACTGTCATGCGGCTGCTGTGTGGTTGCTGGACGAGAGCAGGAGGCTACGGACTGGTTCTGGAAAGTCTGAGATATGGAGGTTGGAGGTGTTGAGGTTTTGAATGATGGAGGCTGCCTGCGTAAGTGGAGCTGCGGGTCTGGTGGAAGAGGGAGTGCTGGCCGTGAGAAAGAAGTGAGAGAAGACAAGGAATCAAGTCGGCTGCGTTCTGTATCTCCCGTATGCTGCAATTGAGTTACTGAATTCAGAATATAGATAATCGAATTGGGTAAACTTTAGGAAAAATTACATAAAACCTTGTGTTTCAAAGATGCAATTCAAAAATTATGTGAAGGAAATCTTTGTTTTTAAAATTCAGGTGTTAATTCATTTAGTTAGATGTTTAATAATTAAAAATAAATATAATAATATATATAAGATAAACATAATTATCTACTATATATTATATTAAAACTAATATAATATTAAATCAAAATTTTAAATTTTCACACCCCATCCCGACCCTATGCCCATCACCCAACAACCCCACCACTACCCAATCCACCCAAAAATGATTTTTTTCTTTTCCACACCCCGTCTCGACCCTATACCAGTCACCCACCAACCCCACCCCTACCCAAAAATGATTTTTCTTCTTCTAATTTTTCACACCCTGTCCCTACCCCGCACCAACAAACCGACCCCACCCAAAAATGGTTTTTTTTCTTATACTTTTCCTCGTCCAATGGTCACAACCTTTAATATAATTGGTCACAATCATTTATAGTTGGTAAAATATTATTTATTTATTGGTCACAACTTACTCGATTTTTTTCATGATTTGTTAATATTTTTTGTCATAATTACCTAATAATTGGTCACATTCCCTACTCGTTATAAGTCACACAAAGTCACATTTAGTAGACATTTTGGTTACACTTACCTAATAATCCACCCTACCCCACCCCCACATGCAAAGTCACAACATGTCACACAATGTCACAATTGGTCACACAATGTCACATTACAAATTTAGTTGAAAAACCTCACCCACCTACCCACACATTCCTAAAATCACAGTTGGTCACACAAGGTCATAGTTTGATCACACAAAGTCATAGTTTGGTCACACGAGGTCACAGTTAGATCACAATTGGTTTAGTTGCAAAATTCGGTCACACAAAGTCACAATTCGATCACATAAAGTCAGAGTTGGTCACACGAAGGCACGGTTCGATCATACAAGGTCATAGTTTGGTAACACATATGACCGAACTATGACATCGTGTGATTGAACTGTGATCTTGTATGTTCAAATCGTGACTTTGTGTGATCAAGTACGGGATGTGACAAATTATTAGGTAAATGTGACCAAAATATTTACTAATTGTGACTTGTGAGAAATGGGGGATGTGACCAAGAAAACTAAGAATACGGAATGTGACCAAATATCAGGTAAATTTAACAAAAATGTTAAGTAATTGTGATTGAGGAAACGTGTAAATTATGACCAATAAATAAATAATACGTACCAATTATATGATAATTTTGATCAATTATAGGTATATGTGATCAAAATATTGAGTAATTGTGAGTTTGTGCGACTTATGATAAGTGCGAATGTGATAAAGAAAACAAGTAAGTTTTGATCAAGCAATAAATAAATTGTGATCAATTATTGATGACTATGACCAATTATTAGGTAACTATGACCAATAAATAAATAATATGTAATCAATTATGGATCATTGTGACCAATTATATAGATTGTGACCAACTGTGACTTGGTGTGACCATTGGACGAGGAAGTGATGTGACCTACAATTGTGTCAAATATAACTATGTGTGACCGAACTGTGACTTTGTAAGAACGAAGCGTGACTTTATGTGATTGACCTATGACCTCGTGTGATCTAACCATGACCTTGTTTGACCTAATTGTGACCTCCTGTGACCTAACTGTGACCTCGTTTGACCAAACTTTGACCTTGTGTGACCGAACTTTGACCTTGTGTGACCAACTGTGACTTTGGAGGGGTGGAATTTTACAACTAAATTTGTAATTGTGACTCTGTGTGAGCTTGAGTGACTCAACTGCGATCTTGTGTCAACTTACGTGACTTACTATGATTTTGGGGGTGAGGATGGTGGGGTAGAGGTCGGCCGGGGCTAGAAAAAGTAGAAGAAATCATTTTTTGTGGTGAGGTAGGGTCGAGGTGGGTGGGTTGGTGGGGTGGGATTGGGGTTAGGGTTGGAAAAGTAGAAGAAAAAAATCATTTTTTTGCGTGCGTGGGGGTAGGGTAGGGTGGGGTAGGTCAGGGAGGGGAAAAGTAGAAGGAAAAAATTATTTTTTGGACTGGGGTGGGTGGGTAGGGTGGGGTTGAGGTCGGGTTGGGGATTGAAAAAAGTAGAAGAAAAAAATTATTTTTTGGGTGGGTGGATGGGGTTGGGTAGGGTGGGTTGAGATGAGGTGGTTGGTGTGAAGTGTGAAAAAATAGAAGAAAAATAATTTTTTGATGGGGTATAGTGGGTGGCGGGGTGCTGTGTGTTGCGGTGCGATGGGGTGGGGCGATTGGGGGAAATGTGAAAAAATAGAATAAAAATAATTTTTAGGTGGGGTGGGGTGGGGTGGGGTGCGGTACGGTGGGATGGGGTGGGGCTATTAGGGGAAGTGTGAAAAAATAGAAGAAAAATCATTTTTGGATGGGGGTGGGGGTGGGGGTGGGGGTGGTTGGGTGGGGTGTAAAAAATAGAAGAAAAATCATTTTTGGATGGGGGTAGGGTGGGGTGTGGTGGGATAGGATGAGGCGATTAAGGTGAAGTGTGAAAAAATAGAAGAAAAATCATTTTTGGGTGGGGTTGGTTGTGGTGGGGTTGTTAGGGTGGGGTGTGAAAATATAGAAGAAAAATCATATTTGCGTGGGGTAAGATGGGGTGGGGTGGGTAGAGGTGTGGAAAATTAGGAGAAAAAATTGATTTTGGGTGGGGTGGGGTAGGGTTGGGGATGGGTGGCGTGGTAGGATATGGGCGAGTCGTGAAAAAAGTAGTAAAAAAAATTATTTTGGATGAGGTGGGTTGTGGTAGGGTCTGGGGCGAGGCTGGTGAGGGAGTCGAAAATTAGAAGAAAAAATTAATTGTAGGTGGGGTGGGTGGGGTTGGGGTAGGTGGCGGGGTAGGATAGGGTAGAGTACTCTGGACGAGTTGTGAAAAAATAGTAGAAAAAAATCATTTTTGATGGGGTGGGGTGGTGTGGGGTGGAAAAATATCTCAAAAAAAAAAAAAAAACTTATTTTTGGAGTGGGCGTGGAGGGTGGGTGTGATGGGATGGGACTAGTGGGTGGGTGATTGGGTGGGTGGGTTGGGTTTGGGTTGGGACGGGGTGGGTGGGTGAGATGAGGAAAAAAATAGAAGTAAAATCGTTCTTGTGGTGTGGTGTGGTGTGGTGGGGTGGGTGAGTGAGTGAGTGGTGGCAGGGTGGGTGTGTTGGGTTGGGGAGGAGTAGGGGTGGGGTGGGTAAAGTGTTGTTGGGGGTGGGGGTGAGTAAAAAAATAGAAGGAAAAAAGTTATTTATGGGGTGGGGTGGGTGGTTTTCGAGGTGGTGGGGTGAGTGCGGGGTTGGGTTGGGATGAAGTGGAGTGGTTGTGGATTATGTATTGTTTTGATTTTATTATTTAATGTTATGCCTTTGTTTGACAACTCATTATAATTATTATAATATTGTATTAATTAATTAACTAATTAACACTTGATTTTTTTAAAAAAAATCTTATGTTTGTTATGTTTAAAAAGTGAAAGTTTTAGTTGTATAGTTATGTACTACTTTATTTGGGTTAATTGACGGCCCCCCCCAATGATTAAAAAAAAAAAACAAGAGGAGGCCCAGAGTTATGGTCCACGTTGAGATATGATTCAACCTACAGTTTACAGAGTTGCAGACAGCAACGTTTCTGTTGGGTGTAGCCAATTATTCTTCTCACAACTCCGATGAAGTTACTGACTCAGGAAATTCCCACTGTAAGCAAAACAAGAGTTAAGAGTTGAAGTTTGGTTCAAAATCAAATGGGCAAAAATTTTAAAAATAAAAAATAAAAAATAAAAAAAAAAAAAAACAAACTTTCCGGTTGATCCAGCTAGCGTGGCCGCAAGATCTCGCCGCCTACTGGATTCGCCCATGGGTCCAGGTGCAGTATTTCTCCAAAGTAAAATACGCAGAACTGTAAAGCCTCAAAAAATAAAAAAATTATACATAAAATAATAAACTTTTACTTCCTATTAAAAATTGGAGTAAAAATAGAAGTTCAAAAGTCGGGAAAAATGTGAACAATGTTATAAATATATTATTTTATATAAATATCTGAATGACCAATTACCATTATATTCCTGTAAACTTTATATAATACGATTGTGTCATTGTCCTCTCTTATAAATAGGGGCTATTTCATTTCATTAACAACATTCCTAATGAGAAGTTCTCTCTGATTCTCTTTATATTCTCTATTATTTTACAACACGTTATCAGCACGAGTCTCTAACCTCTTTTTTTTTTTTTCTTCCTGGTGTTAATCTCTGTAATTCTGCAGCCTATATACAGAAAGTTGTGTCATCTCAGATCCCAAATATATATAAAATTATCATATCTTTAAGTGGTCCTGATCTCCACTTTACTATAATATTGTTTAAAGCAAAAGGTGTTTGTTTTTATGCCCAGGAGAACATTATTCAGCTGGAATCAACACAGAATTCTGTTTGTTCAACCACATGGAAACCTTAGCACTGTTCTTCTTCTTCTTCTTGTTCTTTTCCTTTATAGAACCCACAGTGCTCTGGTTGCCGACCTATCAGCGAGAACGGAAACCGGATTGTTGGCCCACGATCACTATCACAAGATGCAGGGCTACAAACATCAGCACAAACAATTCTTAGGCTCCCACTGTCTGGTGATTTTGTAGTAGACTACATAGATTACAGTCGTCAGGCCATTCTTATCAACAATTCTGATCGTTGTGATCCAAAGAAAGTTCTGAATTTCAGTCTTTCGAGTTCTCCTTTCGCGGGTCAACAGATTCCACCATCCTGTCGCGTGATTTCTAATGTTTCAGTTCCCTCTCCGCGCTATGTTTCTAAGAACTGGCCATCGAGGCAACTCAGGGAAGATTTTCGGTTGACGTCGAATAAACCTAGATGCAGATCTTGTGAATCTAATGGTGGGATTTGTGGGTTCCAAAGCAATACAATTCTTGAATTTTGGATGGTCGACCGTGGCGGCGTCGTAAAAACTATTTTTGAAGCAATTCCGGCGAGATTTTGAACTTCGGACCAAAAGTAAGTTTGTTCTAAATTAAATTTCAAACATATTGACGGTTTCAGTTTATCCATATGATCAACATATTAAAATATGGACGATTTTGCCCTTGATGATACGTTAAAATATATTAATCGTGATTTAACGAAATTGATTAATCATTATTAATGATATGAAGATAAATGTTAATAGAATATATATTCTAAATTATTTAACACTACTATGTGATCAATACGATAAAATAAAAAGATTTAAAAGTAACATAATAGTTGCCATACCGTGATGGATTGAGTTTTATGGACTGGATTTATACCTTAACTAGAGATGACTCATTATCGTAACGGATTGGACTATTATGAATACCTTGACTGGATTTGAAGATATGACTCACTCACTATTATGAATACCTTGACTGGATTTGAAGATACGACTCGCTCACTCATGAAAGATAATTATTTATGTTTTTACCACCTACATGGTTGACTTTACCAGTTTTAATTATATCATGTCATCGCCTATATGATCGCTTTAATTATTTCATTATGTTGATACCGCCTATATGACCGGTTTAATTATTTCATTATGTTTACATCGCCTATATGGTCGGTATATCAATTGAATATATATAAACACCTCAGTTGTTGGTTAATTCTAACATATTAAAGGGTTGTTGTCAACATATATATTTGATGGTATAACCCCAGTATTATTATTGTTAATATATATATACAATATTATTGTTATTTGATAATTCATCAAATGATACCAGAAGTTATCATTACCAAAAGTTAGTAAATGTTGATAAAAATATTTTATGGTACCAGAAATTACCAATATCTATATTTGAATGTGTGGATCAAAATTATTCAACAAGAGAATGTTGATGTATGATAAGATAATATCACATGATAGCACGGATATGGCTAATGTGAAAATAATCTCATCAGTATTATGAGATGAATATTAGATGATAAGTGTCTGAAAAAATTCTTGCACGAGCACTTATGTATTCCAGAAGAAGTACATATTCACTCCAGAAGAAGTAAAAATTATCATTTAAACATACTGAAATGATATTATTATTGCTCCTGAAGAAGCATAAACGAGTCATACATGCAAAATACAAAAGGGGGAAACATTTATGATCCTCAAAATTAGAGATGTGTTTCGGGAGTAGCTGTATCCTACCATCTCTGATCTTTTGAGGAAATAATGAAAAAGGTGTGTTTCAAGAATAAGAATATTCCATACTCTTCCACCTTAAATCTTTGAGGTACACAAGATTAAACATTGATAAAATCCTAGAAATTTATGGTGTGTCTCAAGAGTGAGAATACTCCGTACTCTACCACCACCTATTCTAGGGTTCACAAAGATAAATTTACATTAACCGGACTCCATTTTCGCTTGATTCCCCTTCCTTGCGACCAATCTATCTTAACTCCTGCTGGATCTTGTATTGGAATATATGATTGCAACTTATCCAGCAGTTCCTCGATAGTAGGAGCAGAAATAAGGATTCTCCTAAAAAATGGAGTGATGAATCCCTGTTCCACAGCATAATCAAGAAATGTTAACAAACCATTAAAGAAATTGTTAATATTTAAAAGCCCAATAGGCTTAGTATGGAGATCTAGTTGAGCCCATGAGGTAATATTAAAGATTTCTTCTAAAGTACCAAAACCTTCAGGTAGAGCTATGAAGGCATCAGAACCATATAACATGCAAGTTATGCGTTCATGGATAGATAATGTTTGTACTTCATGCCCTCGTGTTTTGCCTGCGATATCAGCTAAAGGAGTAGGTATAACACCTATCACTCTTGCTTTCTCTACTAGAGAGGATTGTGAAACACAACCCATTAATCCACTGCTACCTCCTCAATACACGAGAGTGATACCTTTCTCTCCCAATTTCTTTCCAAGATCTACGGCTGCTTCTAGATACCCAAAACATTTTCCTACTTTTGATCCACAAAATACACAGATAGTTTTGATCTGTCGAAGTTTTGATCCTTCCATCTTTGAGAGAATAAGGAAGGAAAAACTTATGAGAAAATGATATTTTGGGATGCATGAAATTATGAAAATCATTGGCTTTTTAATCTTGAAAAACTTCACTATTTACTGCTCGTATTTCGAAAAAGTGAAGATTTACTTTTGACAAAATCACCCTACTCACCTTTCGGTGATTTAATATTTTTAACCAGCCTTTATCAAAACTCGTGAAAGGAAATAGAAAAATATTTTATATTTGCATATATATCAAATGATTTACTTTGTATTAATGCTGCATAGCCAAAACATCATTGTTTATAACAGCCTGGCAAACAGGATCTTTTGCTATTATATTTTTGAGACTATAACGCTCTTTATCGCTGATGAATTTAGCCCATAAAGATAGTAGCTCACGCTGCACATACCCACTAGGGTGCGTCTCAAGAGTCAATCCGATATCATCCAATGACTCCTTACTCAGTCCACCCTTAATGAAGTCTATCTTATCATCTCGATTTATGGATGAATATCCTATTGATTTACAACGGGTATTACATATCCATCGAGCACATTTGTAGCAACTATTTAATCTTTTTGCTCTTCGCTTCTTTGCAAAAGTACTCTTACTTAAGCCAGGTTTGTGCTTAGAAAATGAATCTGGTAATTCACCAGCTAATCGAACTTTTGCTTCGATCAACCAGCGAACATCTTCTGGGATGCCATGATCCATCAGTAACCTCAATCTTTCGAGCCTAATTCGATAAATTTTTCTCAAATCATTTACTGGAAGATTGGAATAATATTTGCGAATATTTGAAAGTATGATATCCATTTTTGATGGATCTAGCCTTCTTCCCAAATCATCTATTTAAATGCATTATTCAACACGTAAAAGAGCGATGGCTCCGCGTGTCAGTGATATCGACTCCATCAAAAAATAATGGAATAAATTATTGAAAAGCTGAGAACAATGAGATAATGCGTCATTACCTTTTTCGATATAAGGGAAAATTTGGCGACAAAATTGAGATATTTTCTTGGATATTGTACCTGATTTTTCCAGTATAAAAGTAATAAAGGTATGCTAATTTGAATTGTACAGAAATACGTTGATAAGTGTTATATTAACGTTTATTTGATGCACTTATATCCTTGAATAAGCAATAATGTGATTCTATCTAAGTATTATTAATGCATTTTATGTTTTATATTGTATAGGATCATAAAAGAAGAGAAAAGAAGAAAAAAGGACCAAAATGCACTCAAAACTGAAGTTTGGGGACTTTCACGCAAATAAAGTTACGGCCATAAGAAAATAAGGTTACGGCCGTGAAAGTGTCGTGAAGCAAGTTGAACATAAGCAGAAACCACTTTACGACCGTAAAGGAAAAGTTACGACCGTAACCGTCTAAAAGAAAGAAATCAGCAGAGACTTAGTTACGGCCGTAAATCAAAATGTTAAGGCCGTAACTCCAATTTAAGGAAATATGCAGAAACTCAATTACGGCCGTAAAAGGAATGTTACGGTCGTAAATCTTCAAGTCAAAAATTTTCTTATTTCAATTCTTTCCATAATTTTGGATTTCTTGCTCCCAAAGCTAGGGCACGAAATTGAGGCTATAAATAGGGAAGTTCATGACAAGAAAAAGTGGTTTTTATTATTGAAAGAGGCTACACATTGAGGAAAATTGAGAGCAAATTATAGAGCATTCTTGGGAGATTTTCAAGCGCAAGAATATCAATAACGATGGAATTCATGAAGCCACTTGAAGAATCTACCACAAACATGCTAGGCTAAATTCCATATCTTGTTCAAAGGGGAAGTTGTTTCAATTCAATTATATTATTTTCTTTTCCAACAAATTAGTAGCGTGAATTTATTCCTTTATTTCAATTGTTGGATTATTATGTTTTGAATGATCATTGAGTTTATTTGATTAATAATTTAATTTGGCCAATTGAATTGTTGATCTTTGAATTCATGAATATGCTATGTTTAGATTCTTGATCCGTAATTGTCATTGAATCTTTATTTTAGTAGCAAATAAATCTCGTGCAGGTTTAGTAATAATTCAACTTGGATTGATTGATTCGAGCTTGTGTAATTAACGATCCAATTCAATCTATTCTTCTAAATTTTCATACTAGTCGTGCATTAAATTCTAAGAGCTTTTTTAGGATTGTCCATGGCTAGAATTGGTTCGAAGAGCTTGTTTTGAATCAATACACATAAGGAAGAATTTAGATAATCAGAGCTTGTTGATTATTTATGATTGATAATTGAATTAGGAATAGAAACACGTTACAAGGAAAAGTATAACATTAATTGAGGGCACAACCGAACCCGAGAACAAGATTTCTTCTCATATTAATTCTCTAGTCTTATTTAATTATTTATTTCAAGCATAGTTTTCATTCAAGCAATTCAAACAACAAAACCCCCCATTCCATTCTAATTGATCGAACAACTAAAATTAGTTTCCGTTTCTCGTGGGATCGACCCTTACTCTCACTACTACATTATTAATTAATATTAGTGAGTAAGAAATTATTTATTATTTTGGTGCATTGCGACACGCATCATACGTACTGATGAAATGAATATTGTATTGAACCAGAAGTTCATACATATGTACAAGTGAAATATCTTGTTGAACCAGAAGTTCTATAATGATTGGTTAGATTCCAATTCAATAATGAGATTTATTGAGAATGAAAAATGGCATTCATTAAAGAACCAGAAGATTGTTATCATTGCTGCTTGTTCTCAAAAGCAAATTAATTATCTCACTAAGAAAATGAATGACTGATTATTTGCTCAAGTAATGATATTACGAGCAAAGTGATAAATGCTAGCATGAATATATCTTAAAGTCATTAATGATTTTACGAATTAGTTGAGATAATAGAATATTATATTGCTAATGGTTTAGCAGATTAAAAGCCTCAAGTTATTTGATATGAGAATAATTTTTTTCTCATGCAGCAATATTTTACAAACATGTCAATACTATGAAATAAAGATTTGCTTATGAAGCTTTATGATTTGTAAAAGTGCGATATGTATACAATCCACCAAAAGCGCACTTAGATATATGATTGAGATTATATCTCTAAAAGGATGACATGTGTTGACATGTGTTATGGCATTTTAGCCGATTGATATAATATAATATTTGAGAACATTATGGGGAAAACACGCCTGAAGCGTAATTATGCCTGAAGCATAATGACTATCGATTCTAAAAATAAATCTCTTGAATGATTGAAATGATCCCTTTGAGGCTAAATACTCATAGTGAGTAAAAGTGACATAGTTAAATGATGAGCTATTCAGGTACCTGATGATAGAACATATACAGAGATCTCTCTATGTTATATTGAGTTGAAATGGAATCGATGAATAAGTCGACTGCATAAACAACCCTCTTATGAAAATGAGGTTGATGAAATTATAATACTTTGGCCAAGTATATAATCCCAATGTAGGGATTATTGTTCAAGGACCTAAAGCCCAAATGTTTAAATGTGTAAAGCCAGTAATTATATATAGAAATGGAAAATATTACACAGTCATAAAAGACGACTCGTTGCGCGCAAAATTTTTCATTGAACTGGCATGACATATGGTGGATAGACTATAGTCTAAATCACTAGCTTGAGCTCTTTGATATACCAATGAGTGAGATCAAAATGTATGATTCTCATCTAGGTACTTTGAGAGTATTCTTTGATGTACCAGTTGATCGCGGTACGTTGGGATTTCAAGTAAAATGATTGTAGATTATATGTCGAAATTGATATCTATTTCAATGATTGATTATGCTCCTGCAAATTAGAAATTGCAGTTTATAAAGTGCAAGAACATGCATGTATAAATCATTGAAAGATTCAATATGCCCAGATTAGTATCACTATAGAATGATACAAATGACTACATGATATAATATGTTGAAAGTAATATTGGAGTGTACTATTTATGACATCTGGGAAATTGATTATTCACTAGAAGTGAATATGAAAATGAATATGTTTAATTATTCACCAGAAGTGAATTCTAGATTTTATTATTCAAATGAATATGTTTAATTATTCACCAGAAGTGAATTCTAGATTTTATTATTCACCAGAAGTGAATTTTAAATTTGATTATTCACCAGAAGTGACAGATGCAATCAATAAATTAGTACAACATTGCTTAATATAGCATGTTATGACATCATAACTGAGCTATAAACGATTTATATAAAGCTCATCATGAATTATATGTTTGATGAAAAGATATGAGATTGCATCAATATACTTGTGATATTTCATGAAAAGGAATAAATACACGTTGCACTCTTTTTCCCTTAGCTGAGGTTTTGTCCCACAGGGTTTTCCTAGTAAGATTTTTAATGAGGCAACAGTTGAGGTGTATTGATGAAAATTAATGAGAATAATGTACTCTTTTTCCCTTCGCTGAGGTTTTGTCCCACAGGCTTTTCCTAGTAAGGTTTTTGAGGCATCATCATAGCTATCAACAAGCTATAATTCAGAAACACATTGTTATACTTGAATGATATCAACAAATGAAGAAAATCATAGACATCTTATGAAGAATGCTATACAAGGAGATTTTTATATTCCAGAAGAAAGATGATATCAATGTTCGAGAAGTTCATGAATCCTCAATTGCACACTTCAGGAGGAGAATCATGCTGTACTCTTTTTCCTTCGTTTAGGTTTTGTCCTACTAGGTTTTAACGAGGCAGGGACTATACTCTTTTTCCTTAGTTCAGATTTTATCCCACTGGATTTTACTGACAAGGTTTTAATGAGGCACCATTTCAGAACTTCAAGATTCAGTACATGATTTGTTCTACTCGAACGTCAGACTCAATGATTCACCATGGCCAACATCAGGGGGAGCTTCTGTACTCTTTTTCCTTCGCTCAAGTTTTATCCACTGGGTTTTCTTAGCAAGGTTTTAACGAGGCAGACAATTTCGGAATAGGTCATTCAAGGGCGAGTGTTATAAATATATTATTTTATATAAATATCTGAATGACCAATTACCATTATACCCCTGTAAACTTTATATATTACGAATGTGTCATTGTCCCCTCCTATAAATAGGGGCTATTTCATTAAAAACATTCCTAATGAGAAGTTCTTTCTGATTCTCTCTATATTCTCTATTGTTTTACAACAAACAACACATCATTTCAGAACTATAAAACAAACCCAATGCACATTTGTTTTAATAGATGCAAGAGAAAAATAATTTATACATTGAAAAAAGTCAACAAACAAAATACACAGAATAGACATATAAATGTGAACAACACATTTCCTTTAAGAACTAATTATTTTGGCCCAGATGCAGTATTTCTCTAATCTAAAACAATACACAGAATTGAAAAGAAAAGCCAACACACATTTGTTTTAATAGATATGAGAAAAAAAAAGTCAATACACATTTGTTTTAATAGACATGAGAAAAATACTTTATGCATTCAACAAAGTTACCAAACAATAAAATTACACATATAAATGGTAGTCAAAAGACAAGGAAAGAAGTTTTTTGAACCTCCAGTCGCACGATCTACCGTGTTTGTGCAAAAACGGCAGGAAATGCTCGAATCGAAGACGTAGAAGATGGGTGTGAAAAGTGCAGATGAGAGAAGAAATCTTTGTGCCAAAACGGTAGAATCGATGACGAAGACAGAAGAAGGGGACGAAGAGAGGAGATGACGGAAAACGGTAGAAGCGATGATGAAGAGAAAAGAAGGGGACGGATACAGTGAATTGGAAGGCGGTGAAATGGAAAGGAAATAACCGTAAAAGAATTCCTTCTTAGATCAACACTAGAGACTCAACAAGCTGCGTCAAAATGGCTTCACTGGTGCAGAAATTTTTGAGCAATTTGGTGTAATTTGAAGTATTTGGATTGAGTTTAATTTGAACGGAAGACGAATTTAGATATAGTGAATTGGAAGGCGGTGAAATGGAAAGGAAATATCCTTAAGGCTGCGTTTAATAGCGATGATGAAATTTGGGTGGAAAGAAAATGAATTTCAGAGAATTGATTTTCTGGAAATTAGAAGTTTAATGTGTTTGATTGGTTAAATTTTCTAGGTGGAAAAAATAGAAATTTTTTCAACTTTTGTTGTTTAATTGACAATATTTTCCATGAAAAATAAAGTAAAATTTATCTATTTTAATAAAAAAAAAAAAAAAAGATTTTCACACATTTATACTTGATAATAATAATTTTAGTTTTTAGAAAAAATATAAAATCAATTAACATCAACAAAAATGATCAAACGTAACGAAAATTGTATAAGATTTTCCATGAAAAATAAAACCTCTTCCCCCTTTAGAAAACGAATTTATTCAAAATAAGGAAAATACCGAATTTCGAGACAAGTGGAAAAATGAATTTCATGAAAAACTTAGGTAAACCAAATAGCGCAAAGTTGAAAAATAACATGAAAAATCATATTTTCCATGGAATTCAATTCGTATCAAACGCACCCTAAAAGAATTCCTTCTTAGATCAACACTAGAGACTCAACAAGCTGCGGCAAAATGGCTTCACTGGTGCAGAAATTTTTGAGCAATTTGGTGTAATTTGAAGAATTTGGGTTGAGTTTAATTTGAACGGAAGACGAATTTGGGATTGGTGGGAGAGTGTTACAATTTCGCGCTTCAATGAAATAGGCAAAAATTGTAACGCTTGGATAGTGAGGATTTTAAATGTCACTAAATTATTTTTTAATTACTTTTTGTATGGATATAATTATTTGTGACGCTTGAAACCTTCATAATATTTATAATGTGTTCGGTAAAATTTGTTTATAATCGGCACAGATTCTAAACTACTTTTTTAATCACATAAATTTTCTCTCTCCAATTTTTAACACTAATTCTACCTCGAAAACATAAATAACACTATCATTACGTGTTATAATCATTCCCGAACACAGGCTTAGTTGTGATTTTAAGTGTCACTAAATTTTAAATAAATTATATTTTTAGTTATTTTTATATAAATATAATTATTTGCGACACTTCAAATCATCACAATATTTAGTCATGCTTTCAAACATCAAAAAAATTGTGATACTTATATCACGCGTAACAAAAAATATGTCACTACTAGGCATTTTTATTGTACCGATAATTGAGCAAATTGTATTTTAGATTACAATTCCTTAACCGGAATTACGAAAAGCTTTGGTTTGAGAATTTTGTTTGGTAAACTAAACTAATGATTAAACTAAAAAGTAAGAAAATTTGTTTTTTTAAAACTAAGAAATGAACATGTTAGAATTATGAATCCACTCTAATCCTACCATCCACATGTTTGACTCTAACATTTAAAAACAATATATGAGGTATTGTTGAAAATCCATGTTCCTATGGTTATTTATGTCCCCTTTCGAGCGATGCATAAAAACATTTTTCTACAAGAGATTAGACTATGTTTCTATGACAATTCCAAACATGAAGAAAAACATTAACAAATTATGAACACTTTTGAAATTACACAAAGCATATGAGTATATTTCTATCTCCTATTGAACTTTGGAGCAATTAATCAAGGTCTAATAACTTCCTACTCTTTAGAATAATTGTGCGTTCACAATCATAGATGAGAATAAAAAGATAAATAATCGCATCAAACTCGCAAATTGTATATATTAAATATAGAGTCAAGACATGGAATCAAAAACTAGATCTTCATCACACTTCTAACAATAGAAATCTAGCCTGGAAACATGATAAACGATAAATTACAACAAGAGTCGTAGGAGTTTATAACCCTTTTTACCATGTTGTAGAAAATCTTCAATCATGCGCCAATTGCTTCCTTGAGAATTTGACAGCCCTTCAGGATGATCTTTCACAAGTTTGGAACTACCCAAAACGTGCCTCAAGTCTTGTATTTATAGGTGTGCTCGAAGTTAGGTCAAAAGATATTAGAAACCCGTTGAAAATCGTGCAAAAATCCCATCAGTCGGCCCAGGATTTTCCCATGCGATCGCACAGTACAAAGTCACGCGATCACATGGTTATCAAAAAATTATTCTGTCCATTCAGATATCAATCATGTGATCACGCAGTACCAGCGTCATGCGATCGCACCGTTGAAACTTTCCATGCAATTTTCATCTTTCAGCGTGCTACCAGTTGATCCCTGTGGTTTTATTGTGCAGCAAGTCCCTCAACTTCTGATTGCTATAAATTGTCCCCTCAACTTCTGATTTATTCGAAATTTGATTTCGTCTTTGATTTCTCTTCCAATTGGCACCTTGATTAACTTCGTAAGCTCTTAAATTGCACACTTTAGTACTTTTATCATTCAGTTGACTCGATTTTTGCTCCAATTCCTTTGCATTCATGACTTCGGAATTATTTCTGAAATATAAACGGATAATAACAAAATTAATAGAAAATATTCTCAAACAAACACATAAAATCCTACTTTTAGGATAGAATTAACCATATAAAATACACATTTCACCACTATTACTCTAAAACAACCCCTTATTGGTGTCTCCACAAATTCACGCATTGGCAAGTTTAATTTTTAGAATATGATAGTAGTGTAAGGAATAAGGTCTATTATCGTCGTTATAGACCCAAAGAATGTTGAAACGACAGTTGCGTCCATCGACGAATCCTACATATGGACAAATAGCTAGGCTGCTTGCTTCACCAGCAAGGCTTTGATAAAGGCTTCATCTTCTCTCTCTCTGTTTGTATCCACACAAATCTGTATCGATAGTTAAGAATTGCCTTCCTTATTTGTTTTTGAGTCTTTGTTTTTATACTACAATAGAAGCAGCCTTTTGCAACATTAAAGCTTACTTGTACGAGTAAAAAAGGCTCCGGAGAGAGTAATAAGACTATTAGTATTTTTATGTTTATATACTATTGACGATTTATACCTATTTATTAAAACCTCGTCAACCAAAGATGCAAAATCGAAAACTTCAGACCCTCAATCCTTCAATGCCTACTTATACTAACTTTTTCGCCATCAAACTATTTCTTAAGCAGTTTGGTTCTACATTTTTGGTCGGGATCTAAATTCTTAAGGTTTGGAATTTTTTAATCAATTCTATGTTCAAACTACAAAAGTGTACACCACATGTATCAAGCATCTCCTACACAAGTTATTATTCGACAATGGCTATGTGCTCAAGTTTTAACAAAGTCTTACATTGACGAATGTTCAGAAAAAATCAAGTTTACATGTTGTCCAATTTCCTAACTAAAATACAAGAGTCAATCCAAAATAAATCAACAAAGTGTTTCAAAATTTCTCAAATTTTTATAAATTTTTTACCCCAAAATTGAATGAATGTGTAAATGAAAGCACATGAATGACATTCCCACCCCCAACATTGTCCTCAATGTATTTCAAAAATATAAATCACATAAACAAAAATAACAAAGAAAGGTAAGGTACTTCCTAGGTTTGGACAGGTGGTGTTCCAATTTTGAAGCTTCGACCTTCATGTAACTTAGATGACTCGACCCTTTTCCCACTTTTCCATGTTTGGCCCAAGGTGTTTTCACATTAAGTTCCATGCAAAAGAAAGATAAACAACATTGGAATGCATAAAAATTGCATAAGAATCGAAACAAATCAACTAAACACCCCCTAACTAGGACTAAGAAAACTTTTGAAATATTTTAAAAATGGTCGACCACTGATTTTCAACCCTTAACATCGTCTCGAAAAAGTAAAAATCTCCCGAGACATGTTCTAGGTATATTAAAGTACATAACTTTATCAAAGATTCATCACATTTGGAGTTCATTTGAGTCATGAAAAATGTGACAAAGTAGGTTCACCTAATTAACACAAATCAACGTCTCTCAATTCTAGACTAATCCCATCACATTGTCCGCAATTACAACTTTCACATAAAAGTGAAGAACACAAAGATTTAAGCAAAATCTTGTAAAGTTGTGAAAAGTCATGACTTTTCGATGTTTTTGTTGTGATGCACGACATGATTTTGAGTCAATTTACTATGTAAACATGTAATAAATATTTTGGACTCAATGTTGGGTGATTTGGGGAGGAAAAAAGGGGTTGAAGTGTTTAAAATGAAAGTCCTTGCAATATTTAACCAAATTGTAGTTCTGTCCAGAGGATAACCATGTGATCTCATGGTTATACTACCGTACGCTCACATAGTAGGTTTTTGACAGTGAACAGATCTTTTTCATTTTTTGATTTTTGGACTCTATTTTCGACCCCTAAATGCCTTTTTAATGCATGTAACCAACTTCTAAAATATGTCTACATGTCCTAAACTAGGTTCTCATGTTGAAGATTGTGACGTTAAACAATAAATCAAATAACAAGCAAGTAAATCCTAAAAGTGCTAAAACATGCAAAACAGGAGCAATGAAGTAATCAATGCAACTAACACGTCAAAATGTGAATTCCAACAAGCTAGTGATCCTAAAATACAATGTGAAGCAACTAAACAATTAAAAATGCAATGAAAACTAAGAACTACTCCTAATGCTCAAACATGCAAAATAGAATACTAAAGCTACTTAGAGCACAAAACAACTAAATGCATGTATTCTAAACATACTAGTACTCCTAAAATGCAATGTCAAGCAAAGGAATATCTCAAAAGCAATAAATAAAACAAGTAGATAATGGATTTGAGAAGTTGGGTTACCTCCCAACAAGCACTTCATTTATAATGTAGATCTAGACGTTTTGGCAAACTTCTCAAGGTGGTTTTAAGTTGGATGGTAAAGCCTCTTCATCTCCTCTAACCTTGTACCATACCTCTCCCAACATTTCAATTCCAAATCAACATCGATCCTGGAGCAGTTTTCTAGTTGTGGCTCATGGGCATTAAATTGCCTCATTGTGAAAGTTACCTCCTAATTTTTCAGCATGCAACACTACATCTCCTTTTTCTACATCAATTAGTGCTCGTGCAGTGACTAGGAATGGTCGATCAAGTACCAAAGGAATGTTTTTTTTATCTTCCTCCATATCTAAAATTACAAAATCAGCAGGGAATATGAATTTGTGAACTTTCACCAACACATCCTCCACAACTCCATATGGATCGCAGATTGAGCGATCAGCTAGTTGCAGCTTGATATTGCTTTGGCTCCCCCAATCCCAACTTTTTGTACACAGATAGGGGCATCAGATTTATACTTGTACTTAGATCACATAAGAACTTGTTGACCTGTAAATTCCCTATGATGCAAGGTATAGAAAAAGCTCCCTGGTCTTTGAGTTTAGGTGGCAACTTCTTTTGCAAGATTGCGCTGCACTCTTCATTCAAAGACACCTCCTGAAGTTCCTTAATCTTCTTTTTGATATACATCATTTTCTTTAAAAACTTGGCATAACTTGGAATCTGTGTAATGGCTTTCAAGAATGTGATATTTATGTGCAGTTTCCAAGCATATTAACAAATTTGTTGAACTGCTTGTCTTCTTTTGTTTTCTTGAGCCTTTGTGAGAATGGGATAGGGGACTCATGAGGCTTAATTGAGGATTTCACCTCATGTCCATCTTCCTTTTCAACCATTGTTTTCTTGGCCTCCACAACATTTTTAGGAACTCCAGCTGGCTGTTTCATTTGAATCTCAGGAAGTTGCACACCGCTATGTATAGTGATTGCATTTATCTCATTTTGCATTGCACTGATAGCCATTAGTTGTTCCTTTGGTTTAACCTCAGTGTTTGCATATAATGTACTTGGGGCTCTGCTTGTTAGGACCTATGATGGATGTCCAACTTGATTATCCATAATTTTGATTAATGTCTGCTGATTTTGGAATGTGGTTTTAGTTTTTCTCATAAACTGATTTGTTTTAGCCATGAATTGTTTGGTTTTCTCCATGAGTTTACCGAACATCTCTTCTAGTGTAGGATTCTTTTCCTCAGTGTGGTATCGAGGCACAATTGGTCCATTTCTATGATCTTTCCAAGCAAAGTTGGGATGATTGCGCCAACCTAGATTGTAGGTATTTGAGTATGGATTATTCTGGCATTGACCCCCTTGCATACAGTCAACCTAGCTGATATTGCAGTGTAAGCATCCACCTCATATACTTCTAATGTCTTCTTTGGGACCACCTCGTCTGACCCCCACATGACATTTGTGTTGGCAATTCTTTCAAAAAGCTCCAATGCCTGTTCAATGGTCTTTTTTGTCAAAGCACCATTTGATGAGGAGTCAAGCATGGTTTGGACACTTCCTCAGCATGCCCTTAAATCTGTTCCACGCATTATCAAAGGATTCAACATCCTGTTCCTGGAACACAATGATTTTGTGTCTATGCTTGACAACCTTTGCTAGAGGCATGAACTTAGTGCAAAACTTCTGGACCAAGTCGTTTCAAGTGGTGATACTCGTAGCGGGCGCGAGAATCTAACCAATCAACTGCTCTATCTCTTAGAGTGTAAGGGAGTAACCTGAATATGATCGCGTCGTTAGAGACACCCTGATATTTAAAGTGTTGACACATGTCTAAAAATTTAGAAACATGTGTGTGTGGATTTTCATCAGGTCTTCCATGGAACTATTGTCCATTTTGAACATGTTGATGTTGGTCTTTAGTTGGAAGTTTTCTTGCCCAAACGGTGGATATATAATGCTTCAACAAAATTGTCACCAAGCTCCTTGTTGGCTGCTTAAACTGGTTGCTACCTAATCTTATATCTCCCTTTCAAAGTAGGTTTGTTCTTGGGAGATTGCTTAGTGATAATGTGTTATTGACTCAGGAGTAGGCTGATGATATTGATAGAAAAGTTAGAGGGAGGAATGTCATGTTGAAATTGGACATGGCAAAGACTTATGACCGCATAAATTGGGATTTTCTTTTTCACATTCTTTCGGCTTTTGGCTTCGACAATAGCTGGATAGATAAAATCAAGCATTGTATATCCAGTTGTTGGTTCTCAATCTTGGTTAATGGAGAATTATCTGGTTTCTTTCCGTCCTCTCGTGGGTTAACATTGGGCAATCCCATTTCCCCTGCCCTTTTATTCTTTCTACGGAATTTCTCTCTTGAGGCCTTCAAAATATTCAGATATTTCCTATAAGCATGATTGAAGTCCTCCCATTTCTCACTTAGCCTATGTGGATGATGTGCTAGTTTTCACAAATGGTCAAAAACGAGCTATTGAAAAATTTACTTCTTTTATTACTTTGTATGAAGAATACTCTGGCTAGCTTGTCAACTGCTCGAAGTGTTGTTTTATTATTTCTTCAAAAGCTCCAATTGCTCAGGCTCATAAGATAGCTCGTACCACGGGCTTTCATCAGCAAAATCTACCATTCATATATCTTGGTGTTCCCCTATTCAAAGGTGCTCAAAAGGGGATTTTGTTTGATGATCTTCTGAAAAAAATAGGAGGGTGGCTAGAGGGATGGATGAACTAGATTTTGTCACCTAGTGGCCGCATTACTTTAATCAAATCGATTCTATGCTCCACGCCTCTTCATCTGATCCAGGTTATCAATCCCCCCAAACTTGTGATTAAAAAAATTGCAAACCTTGTGGATCGATTTCTTTGGGACCACTGACAGTGAAAAGCGCACCCATTGGACTTCTTGGAAGAGAACATGTTTTCCTTTTAAAGAAGGTGGTTTGGGGTTTCTCCGATTGAAGGATATGGTAAAAGTTTTTTTGATTAAGCTTTGGTGGCAATTCTGCCAACAAAGCTCTCTATGGGCTTGTTTTATGTGGGCTAAGTATGTTCATGACTCTCCTCACTCTCTTTTTTCCATTCCTTATAATGCTTCTCCAACTTGGAAGCGCCTGCAATCTGAAGTGGAATGGACAGAGGAACGTCTTGTATGAAAAATTGGCCTGGTCATTTGTTTTTTGTCATCATTGCTGGATGGGAGATTATAAGTTGGCTACAATTTTTCCACACCTTCAACATTCCAATGCAAAGGTGCTCGATTTTCTGATTCATGGGCAGTGGAACTTACCTAAGCTTCTTCAGATCTTTTCCCATGAATAGGCGGGTAAGATCTCTCAAACTCCAGTGATCTTATCTCGTAATGATACTCTTATGTGGAAGGAGACAGTAGACGGGAAATTTAACACAAAAATAGTATGGAATTCTTTACATGACTCTAAAACTATCCAATCATCTTACAAATTTACGTGGCATCATTTAATCCCACGCAAGATCAACTTCTTTTGTTGGAAGTTATGGCAAAATTTGCTTGGTGTCGATGAGGTTCTTCAAGTTCTTCTGGGAATTTCTTTAGCATCTAAGTATGTAGCTTGTGGCAATTTAGAATCCATCCACCATTTGTTTATTTCTTGTGAATTTTCTCAACGTGTGTGGAGCTTTTTTGGAGAGATTTTTGGTGTCCAAACTCATTTGGAAGATTCCATCCATACGCAGTTCCAAACATGGATATTTTCGGGTAAACACGTTTCTTTTGGCCATGTTTGGTTGATTATCCCTCTTTTTATCTTTTGGTTTATTTGGGTATCTTGTAATGATGTAAAATTTGGTCAAGCCTTCTTGTCCTCAGGAAAAATCACTTGTTAGATTTGTAATCTCCTTTATCTCATTCATCGAGGGGGAAGCTTTAGATATGAACATTGGAAGGGTGATTTTTCTTTGTCTTCAACTTTTAATGTCTCCCTATCCATGCCTCAGTGCCTTTCTGTAGTTTGGTGGATCAAACCTCAGCTGGGATGGGTGAAACTTAGTGTGGATGGGTGTTCTAAAGGTAACCCAGACAAAGCGGCTGGAAGGGGAATCATTCGAGATAATAAAGGTTGTGCTATAGAGTTTTATTTGAAGCTTTTAATTTATGTTTATCAAGTTCCTTTATTATTAGATTCACTGTAGATGAAGTAGTACTTCCTAATGCTTTTGCATGCATATAGAACCATAGTCTGCATTGATTGTATATTTTTGAGTGGTAAGGTTCATATGTCCCCCTTAATTTATGTAAATTTTTATTGAGGTCGATAAAACTCATACCCCGGGCTCATATTTTCAAGATGAGGTATTTCCTAATATAAAAAATAAAATAAAAAAATAAAATTGCTGGATTGACTTTGAATCACTTGAGGTGTCATAAAGTCACAAACTAACATGTCATCCTCATTGAATGGCTCAGCAGCGGACAATCTCAGATTGTTGTTTGCCATTTGATCCTCTTTGGTTTTCAATATATCTAACTCTTAGCTTCTCTTAACCTACAGTGTAAAGTACGTTCTATTTCCAAGACAGCTTCGAAAAGATTCATGTTTTTCGAACGTAACATACACAATTACGAGAAAAGCAAAGAAACTAGTGACTAAACTAAAACAAAAAATTACTAAAATAAAAATTAAAAATAAAAATAAAGCAAGTAAAAAGTCCGAATTAGTGAAAGTAATCAAAAAATAAATTTAAACTACAATCCCCTGGTAATGGCGCCAAAAACTTGTTCGCTGACCACAGGTGTACAGTTTGCACAAGTAATAAAGTGGACGTGAGTCCAAATAACAATCCCACGAGAATTGAGCAAATTGTATTTTAGATTACAATTCCTTAACTGGAATTACGAAAAGCTTTGGTTTGAGAATTTTATTTGGAAATCTAAACTAATGATTAAACTAAGAAGCAAGAAAATTTGAATTTTGAAAACTAAGAATTGAATATGTTAGAATTATGAATCCACTCTAATCCTATCATCCATGTGTTTGACTTCAACATTTAACAACAATTTACGAGGTATTGTTGAAAATCCATGTCCCTTTCGAGCGATGGATAAAAATTTTTTCCCACAAGAGATTAGACTATATTTCTATGATTAATCCAAACATGAAGAAAAACATTAACAAATTATGACACTTTTGGGATCACGCAAAGTATAGGTATATTTTTATCCCCTATCGAACTTTGTGACAATTAATCAAGGTCTAATAATTTCATACTCTTTCAAACAAAGAAAATTCTCATAAACATCAATAATAATGCTTGCACAATCTTATATGAGAATAAAAACATAATTAATTGCATCAAACCCATAAATTGTATATATTAAATATAGAGTCAAAAAATGGAATCAAGAACTAGAGCTTCATCACAATTCTAACAATAGAAATCTAGCCTTGAAACATGAGAAAAGATAAATTACAACAAGAGTAATAGGATTTTATCACCCTTTTCACCATATTGTAGAAGAATCTTCAATCATTCACCAATTGATTCCTTGAGAATTCGACAGCTCTTCAGGATGATCTTTGACAAGTTTGGAACTCCCCAAAAGATATTAGAAACCTGCTGAAAATCTTGCAAAAAGCCTATCAGTCTGCCCAGGATTTGCCCATGTGATCGCACAGTACAAAGTCATGCGATCACATGGTTCTCAAAAAATTATTTTGTCCATTCGGAAGTCAATCATATGATCGCGGAGTATAAATGTCACGTGATCACACGGTTGAAACTTTCCGTACAATTTTCATCTTTTAGCGTGCTACAAGTTGATCCCTGTGGTTTTATTGCGCAACAAGTCCATAACCTTTTGATTGTTACAATTTGGCCCCTAAACTTCTGATTTCTTCTAAATTTGATTTTTTTTTTTCATTTTTCTTCCAATTGTCACCTTGATTAAGTTCATCAACTATTTATTTGCACACTTTAGTACTTTTATCTTCCAATTGACTCAATTTTTGCTCCAATTCCTTTGCATTCATGACTTTGAGATTATTTCTAAAATATAAACAAATAATAACAAAATGAATAGAAATTTCTCAAACAAACACATAAAATCCTACTTTTAGAATAGAAATAAGTGTATAAAATACACTTATCACCACTATTACTCTAAAACAACCCCTTATTGGTATCTCCACAGATTCACGCGTTGGCACATTTATTTTTTAGAATATTATAGCACTTCAAGGAATAAGGTCTATTATTGTCACTATAGACCCAAAGAAGGTTGAAATGGCACTTGCGTCCATCTATGAATCTTGTACATGGCCAGCTAGCTAGGGCGGCTTGCTTCGCCGACAAGGCTTCGATGAAGTTTATCTTCTCTCTATTTGTATCCACACAACTCTATATCGGTAGCTAAGTGTAGCCTTTCTTATTTGTTTTTGAGTCTTTGTTTTTACACTACAATCGAAATAGCCTTTTGCAACGTTAAAAAATGTTATAAAAGGTATTTTGTTACGTTCTGATGTATGTTGCAAAATTCGATGTTTCCGTTGAGTGGAACAACTTTTTCAACGTCCGTTGTGTGTTACAGAAGATTGCATTGCACGTTACGGTTAATATTCTAAAATGCATGCACAGTGCGCGCACAACGCATGCCTAGTCGTGATGCGCGTCTCCCACGCGTCGCTTTGGAAAATAGCCAAAAAAAATGTTTTTTGAAAATTCTATCTAAAAAGCATGATCGAAGCGCGCTTAAGCGCGACCGAAGCATGCTTAAGCTTCTTCTTTCCCCCCCTTTTTTTTACGCGTTAAAGTACGTGTAAAGTTTAAATCCAGTATATAGGAATTGAAAAATGCTTTTTAACTATTTTTAACGCCTACTCCTACTTAAACTTGAAAAGTTTGACTCTCGTGTTTCACGCTTTATCACACTTCATGCTTTTTAGAACACTGATTACGGTTGACCTTTCAGCAATATTCACTGAGCATTGCGATTAACTTTTATCAATGATTATTGCCTGTTGCTATTTATGTTTTAGCAACGTTCAATGACTATTTCCTTAGGTGTCATATATTTTCACAACATTAATTGAATGTTACCGTATATCAATTATATATGAGAATTATTAAGTGTACAAGTCGTGTCAAGACTGGACCCTCACTGTAGCTACATTGTTTTCACTATAGCTACAACATTCACTATAGCTACAGTGGCGCCTTGTCCCTCTAGTATTGCCCATTATATAAATATTTTTAATTTTGTATTATTTTTCTATTTTAAAATACAAGTTACACAAGCAAAATTGAAGACGTTTTTCATTGGAAATTATTAAAAGATCTATTGCTTCGATATCTACATTTAGCTCTGTTCATGAATTAAATAAAATAGGAGTTCGCTTGTGTAATACCCCGACTAAGAAAACTTAAAAGATATGATAGGTACTACTCATACCAAAAAGGCGCACTTTCTTTTCTAGAAGTCCATCTTTAGAAACTCCAGGGTTAAGCGTGCTTGGATTGGAGAAATTATGGGATGGGTGACCTCCTGGAAAATTTTCTCGGGAGCATGCGAGTGAGGACAAAGCATGTTGAAAAGACTTATGTTGGTACAGTGAGGATAGTACGTCGTCATCTAACGTCCGGGACAGCCCGTTAAGCGGTACCTGGGTTGTTACAGCTTGTCCATTTTATATTCACATATCTAGCATAAAATCAATTAATAACTGTAACAAAAAAAAAAAAAAAGAACTAAAATAAATACTTCATAACAAAATTCTACTTGAACCAAGGGATCCTAAAGATTTCTCACCACAAATTGGTGGCATTCAAGACATAGAAAATGGCAAAAACAATTGCAGAGGACATTAAACTTGACCGAGTAATTTTCTTCGGGTAAATAGCACAGAAGGTCACTAACGTTTGCACTTCTTGTGGAAATCGCTCCCAACATTTCAATTTTGACATTTACAGCATCAAAATCACCTTTCTTTGCGAAAATAGTCTTTCCATCAAGTACCGTTAGATTCAAATGTAAGAAAATATGGGTAATTTGCACATTTCGTCCCTAACGTTTAGAAGTTTTGTGGAATCTATCCCTATCATTTCATTTTTTTGGTTTTAAACATCCCTAAATCACTTAATTATTGCTAAATACATTATTTTTATTATTTTTCCATATAAAACGACAAATTTACCCTCCCTCTTTAAATAAATAAAAAAAGAAATGTAAAAATTAATTGCATTCACAATATCAATATTTTCAAAAAGTGCAAATGAGTCATAATTGAACAATTGCAAAAATAATGAAAAAATAAAAAATAAATATAGCAATAAGTTACTTACGTATTTTAATTTATGATCATATAAATGTATTAACAGGATCATTCATTTAATACAATCATTTAATTCATTATTTGATGTAACTTTGAAACTCAAAAAACTTTTTAATGGGTCTTTCTTCTTATTGAACTTCAAATTATCATAATTTTCAATATAATTTGAATTTATCCGTTATTGATTGAGTAAATAAAATCCTGATTATATGTAAATTGTTATTGATCAAATAATCAATTTTGGATCAATGACCATTGAATTCAAAATTGGTACAATTCTATGATAATTTAATTATATGTGGAAACTATCACAATGTTAAGTTCAATAAGAATAAAGGCTTGAAGATATATATATATATATATATATATATATATATATATATATATATATATATATATATATATATATATATATTAGAATTTCAAAGTTATATTAAATAATGAATTAAATGATTTTGTTAAATTAAATATCTTTTAATAAATTTATACGATCTTAAATTTAAATATATAAATATCTTATTGCTATTTTTATTTATTTATTATTTTCAATTTTTGTAATTATACAATTATGACTCATTTTCACTTTTTGAAAATTTAGACGTTGTGAGTGTAATTAATTTTTACATTTCTTTTTTATTTAGAGGGGAGGGTAAATTTGTTATTTTATATGAAAAATAATAAAAATAAATTATTTAAGTAATAATTAAGTGATTTAGGAATGTTTTGCACAAAAAACGAAAGGATAAGGATGTATTCCAGAAGGCTTCTAAACGTTATGGACGAAATGTGAAAATTATCCATCTTTTCTAATGGTTGAATTTATCGGTGCTTGATGGAAGAACTATTTTTGCAGAGAAAGATGATTTTGAGGGTGTAAATGTTAAAATTGAAACATTGGGGATGATTTCCACAAGAAGTGCAAACGTTAGGACCTTTTGACTTTTGTTCTTTTTACCCAATTTTCTTCCATTGCGTTCCCTTGAACATCTTGTACACACGAGCTGAGGAGTAGTATCCAGCAAAAAACTCATAAACACCCAGAGAAGAAGCATAACTATCATCAACCCTCCTCGGTTAGAAGGCTTCCAAGTTCAGCGAAAATCATCATTACCAGTACCATTCCAAAGAACTTCACACAGCTTCCAACACACACACACATTGAATCAGAGTTTGTTGGTGCCTGAAAACATCCCTATGATCTAATTTCCAGTCGTTTTCTTCTTGAACTTCTTCCTGGGTCTCTAAATGGTTATACTTGGAGATGTCACGATAGAGGGTCCGCAACATAATTATTGCCACCATTCCAGACAGGAAAGAATAATTATCAAAGTGTGCTCTTTTACTTTACAACTTGAAGGAAACGTGTATCCAAAAAAGAAAATGATATTATTGTGTGAATGGACTAAAATCCAAAGCCATTTTGACAAATTTTGGTGATATTATAATTGTGTGAATAATCTAGGATTCTTACCTGAGCGAGTAACCATTTCTTCCTGCTTTAATATCTTTTTGGAAAAGGTTTGAGTTGATTTAAATTAGAAGTTGGAAGTGGAAAAATTGAAGTTGCCAGAGTACCTAAAGAAATTCTGCCATCTCTGTTACGATTTCATAACTCAGAATCACCACAAGTATGAAGTATGAAGTAAACATAAAAATTTCAAATCACTTTATTAAAAACAAGATTAAAAGTACAGAATGATGGTTTGTACAAGATCGAACAAACAATCCAGAAATTTCACAAAGCTCTCTAAAAACTCATACAAAAGAACCACTAAGAACACTGTAAAATAATCGCAAAATAACCTTATGATATACAAAATCAATCAGAACAAAAATCACAAAGAATTAGATGTGAGATGAGAGATTTTTAGGAGAGAACCACGAAGAGCACCAGAGACAGAGAGAGAGAGAGAAGAAGAATAGAATCTTCTGGAAGAATGAATTAGATCAGATGAAGAGTCTCGCCCTTATCTCTAAATGAAGGGCTCAGATCAGCTTGGTAGACCCAACAGTTGATATAACCAACAGTTGATATAAATCCAGTTGTTTTGAGAACTTGGGCCTTAAATCGATTGCAATGGGCTACTTCTATGTTGAACTTGATAACTCAATTAATGGATCAGTAGCATTTGGATTTAGACATCAATTCTTCATCCAGCTGGGATTTTCCATTTTGGGCTTCAACATATGGGCTTTTACAAATTTGGCTTTATCACTTGGGCTGATATCTGATTTGGTCCAATTGCATCTACAATCTCTTCTACCAGAAAGAGTATCATAGCCAAGCCCTCTTTCCGCAGTATAAAATCAAGTCAAAGTAGAAACCCAATTTGCATGAATGAATAAGAGAAACCTCAAAAAAGGAGTCTTACTATCTCAAAACTATCCCATACTGGAAATGCAGGTATCATCAAGCAAGCGTATTCCTTGACATAGAGCTTCAAGCCTCGCCTTTGCATTGCATTGCATTGTCAATTACTTCAAATCCTCGAAGGATGGGATTATTAGATGGTGAATCCTTCTCTGCTGTGTTTGATTAAGTCGAGTCAATCAGTACCGGTGCATCACACTCTATTAATTACCAAAACTTTGTGTTGATTTCTTTGAAAAAATTATATGTTACTACAAGAATAATGTTTCCAACTAAAATTACAAAACCTGCCATTATCTACTTGCAGTCTAGAATTTTGTATCTTTATGATCGTAATTCACATAACCTGACAAAACAGTAATGAAAATGATTTCTGACAAAACCAGCAGCCACTCCATTGTCTGTAATAAGGCCATTTCTATCTCTTCTTTGATAATGATTTCTTCCATATTGCACTTTTTGTAAATTCCCCTAATTGAAGCTTAGTTGCTTTGTCTCAAATATCTTGAAGAAATATGTATGCCATTCCTCTAAAAAGAGTTCAAAATAAATACAAATATAAAAAGCATATTTAGCAGAATTAAGCTAGACCAGACAGAGCCAACGTGAATATATTTCGACTAGCAATATCCATTGAGATTAACTTTTGCAAAAAAGATTTATGCTCAAGCTCGTGCAAGTATGATCTCAAAGAACCTTCCAATATACCAGGTTTTCTTAAAGGATTCAGAAAGCTTTTCTTCCGGGACTGGTGATTGGGGTTTGCAACATTGTGCAACATCATGCCCGAGTTTCAGATTCACATCAGGACTAGATTTTGCACCTGCAATTTTATATGAGTCAAAAGTGAACGGAACGGAGGCCAATCTTGAAGCATCTAGCCTATGACTAAAGGTATGAATCTTTTATTCTCCTTATCCAAGAAATAGCATCTTCCTCCTTTTCAAACTTCTAAAAGACCCTATACTTAACCGGTCTCTAATCTCTCTTCCCTCCTTCAGCTCTGAAGACTGTTCAAATCCAAATCCTTCTATAATTTACAGCATCTCGTCGACTTAAACTCTCCAATCTTATCAAATATGATGACTGAATAAAAAAATTTCATCTCCATTGATAAGTAGTAACTCCTAAAGGAATAAACAACTAATAAACCAATAAACAAATCCACTACCCACAAAATCAAAATCAAGAATGCATTGGACTTTTAAACTTTGTAAACATACCAGAGAAACTCTAAAATCTTAATCCATTTGTAGAATTCAAAATATTATCTTAAATTCATCAAAATATTACATTTACATTACCCACTATTGTAATTGCAATTGGATCATTAAGTGCTTGGACCGGCCCATACTGAAGCCAAAGTATTAAACCGAGCCGATCCATGTCCTTAGCCCAAATTCTGAAGCCTGAACATTTAACTTGGTCTGGAGTATTAAAGCCCAAACCTGGTAACCCGGTATTTGAGCCCAGTTTCACCACCGCCATTATATGCACCGTTGGATCACTTCACCCTCATCTCAACCGTCCACCTGGGGATAAAGCTTAAGTCAGACACTTGGTTTCTCACTTTTGATCCAGATTTATTCTCTCTGACTCACTCTCTCTCTCTCTCTCTTTCTTCGTCTTCACTCTGAAAAGGAGAAAACTCATATTTTTCTCGCAAATCTTTGTGGTTAAATCTCTGATTCTTAGGGCATAATCAGAGTAATATTCTTTGTGGTTGTTTACGGTAATGATACTGTAATTTCTTAGTGGTTATATGCGAGATTTTTGAGTTTATTCTGAGTTTTGATCAGTCATTAGAAATCTGTATATTTTCGTTTGATACTTTGCGATTTTTGTGATTAATAAAATTTCTTTGATATTTATGTCTGAAATCGCATTTGTATCATTTTGTGGTTGATTCTGAGCCTTGATTTCTTAACAGTAGTATCAGAGCCTTAGGGTTCGCGTAAATACACTGATTCGACTTAGATCTTGTTAGATCCAGATGTTTTCTTTGTGGATCTGTTATTTTCTGGATTTTTCTTTGTGGCTTCTGAATATTACGTTTTGGGGTTTTCAGATCTTGGTGGTCATCTTTGAGAAAATTACTTTTCTTAAAGTTTTATGAAAGCTTTCTTTAAAATGTTTTTTGTTTTCTGGAAATTTTTAGTTTTCAAATTTCTTGAAAAATTTTGGGAATTTCTTCAATACACTCTTTGTGGTATATATTGCTTAGTGGGAATATTGTTTAAAACCTATTTTTAAAATTAGGTTTTCTTAGATTTTTAATTTTTTGGATCATTTAATTCTGGGTCTTATATTTTATGGGATCTTTTGTTTTGATTCAGTATATTTCTTTATAAATATACTGAAATACTTAATAGATCCTACACTTGGTGGCGGATCTTCGTGGCGTATTTGAAAGGCTTAGTGGTATTGAATTTGTGGGTTCTGAATCTTTGTGGATTAATATCTTTTTGGAGCTGCAGTCATATAAAAATTTACATCAGGTGATATCTTTTAATTACTCTACAATATACTGCTATTTGTTTTTCAATTTCTTGATTCTTTCCAAAATCTCTCCGTTGAAGCCTATTTTTGGACCCCAAACCTCACATTTGTCTAGGATTTCTTGAGAATCTGGGAATCTGAGGGAGCTTGAGCTGACCCATAATAGGTTGAGGGATATACTGGAAGAACTGTTTTTCAATATATTAGTTCTTAGTGGTTTTCTTGATCAGCCTGATTATTGTTATTGATTTGTGATCACCTTGATTGCCTTACTGTTTGATAATTGTTTTAGAGACTGTGTAGCTTATATCTTGATCTTTGTGGAATATTTTTGATAATTTTTTTGACTCCTGTGCTCATACACTGCATTTCTATCTGTCCGTCTGTTCTTGGCTTGAAGTAATAAAGCCGCAATTCTTGAGAATTTTTTCTTTACAAAATCTTTCAGTCATTACTTCAGTGGCTACTATAAAAGTAGATGTTGAAGTATGGAATGACAAAGGAGATTATAATCTCTGGAGCTAGAAAATGAAGGCTTTGTTACTACAAATGAAATGTGCCAAAGCCATTGATCAGTCTTAGCCTTTGAATTTATATCAGGATAGAAAAATTGAAATGGATGAAACTGCATGGAGTACTATTTTTCTTCATCTGTCTGATAATGTGATTAGACAAATAGGGAAAACTAAAACTGCTATGGAACTTTGGGAAAAATCAGAAGAGGTTTATGATACTGTTTCTTTTCCTGATAAGTGCTTCTTGTAGAAACAATATTTTTCTTTCAAGTTTGATCCATTTAAGGATGTAGATGATAATACAAATAGGTTTACTACGATCACACAGAGTCTTTTAAATTGTGATGAAAAACTTACTGATGAACAAAAAGTTGTGTATTTACTGAATGCTATAGATGATAAGTTCAAAGACCTTAGGAATGCACTTGAATATGGTGGGCAGAAATTAACTATAGAAATTGTTCACACTTCTCTTAAAAACAAGGAACTTGAGTTCAAAAATAATCCTAAAGAGGCATATAGTGTTATAGGATCTCAAAAGAAAAGGAATTCCTTTAGGAAAAATAAGTCAGTGAGTAATTTCAATAAAAATTGGAATACTTCTAATAATAATAGAAACAGGAATAGTGTGAACAGTAAGTCTGCAAGAGGAAATTTTTAAAATAAAGTCAATTTCAATAGGTCTATTGACAACACCTATAGATGATAGAATAATTCTAGGAATCAGACCAATTTTAGAGGTTATGATAACTCTAGAAATCAAGACATCCTTAGAAATCAGAATAATGTCAGGGGGCAAGACAATACTGGGGGATTATATAATATAAATAGACCCAGACTTTGTTTCTATTGTGGTCAACCTGGACATTACATCAATAGTTGTTTCGAAAGAAAGAATGAAATAGGAACCAGTAACCAAACAGAAGCTACAGTCCAAGATAATAATGGTGTGGTGTATGTTACTACTGAATCTGATAATAAACATGAATGGATACTTGATTCTGGTTGCAGTTTTCATATGTATCCTGAAAGAAATTTGTTTTCTGACTTCAGTAGTGACTATAATGGTTCTGTGAAACTTGGAAACAATGTGATCTGTGATGTTAAAGGAACAGGTAACATACATTTGAAACTTGAAAATAACAAGACATTAGTCTTGAATCAAACTAGATATGTGCCTGACTTAAAAAGGAATTTGATCTCACTTGGTGTGCTTGATTCTGAATCCTATGAGATAAGATTGCATAAAGGTTACCTATCTGTCTTTAAAGGTAATCTGTTACTTTCCTGCACTCCCAAAATCAATGGAATTTATGTCTTAAATTCTTTTCCTCTATGTGCTAAATCTTTTAATGCTGTTTCTGATATTGATAAAACTACTCTATGGCATAAAAAGCTTGGTCACTTAGGAGAAAAAGGTTTAAAATTACTTGAAAAGAAAGGTATTTTTGGTAAAGATGTTTTACAAAAACTTGATTTTTGTGAGAAATGCATTTTGGGAAAGCAGAAAAGAAACTCTTTTGGAAAAGGGATTCATAAATCAAGTGACATTCTTGAATATTTGCATGCTGATTTGTGAGATCCTGCTCCAGTTAATTCTGTTTCAAGTTTTAAATATTTCTTGTTGATTGTTGATGACTTTTCTAGAAAAACCAGGGTTCATCTGTTAAAAACTAAGGATGCTACTGTGTGGATGTTTAAAAATTGGATCACCTTAGTTCAAAATTTGAAAGATAAAATTGTTAAAATTATTAGGACAGATAATGGCCTTGAGTTTTGTAATCAGGATTATGATTCCTTCTGTAGCAGTCTAGGTATTCTTAGGCACAGGACTATTGCATACAGTCCACAGCAAAATGAGGTTGCTGAAAAAATGAATAGGACACTCGTAGAAAGAACTAGGTTTCTCCTACTGCATTAGACATGGACCTGTGCTCAGCTTCAGCTGATGATCTTGATACTGTGATCTGCTCTTTTGACTTCTTGGATATTAATGAATCCTCTAAAAATACGCAATAGCTTGATATCAATCTCCTGGTGTCCTTGCATGTTCCCTAGTCTGCGTCTGCAAATACTTTCTGCTGGATTTCAATTGATTTTGAAGGAAAGTAAAACCAGTGTCCCAAGGTTGCTTTGATGTATTGAAAGATCATGTGTGCGGCCTTCAAATGTGTCTCCCTTGGCCTTGCTAAGAATTGGCTTAATCTGTTTACTAAATATGCTACATCTAGTCTGGTGATAGTAAGGTACAACAACTTTCCAATCAGTCTTCTGTAAGTTGTTACATTAACTCTCCTTCTTGTGAAAGCTTTAGGTTGGCCTCCATAGGTGTACTTGTAGGTTTGTATCCTAGGAACCCTGTTTTAGTTAGTAATTAAAGAGCATAACAACTTTGAGAGACTCGTATTCTTTTAGGTGATCTTGCTATTTCAAGGCCTAAAAAGACCTGTAATGGTCCCAGGCCCTTTTGTTTGAATATTGAATTCAGTGACTCTTTTAACACATCAGCTGCCTCCTCATCATTGCTGCCCATGTTGGTTTGATTAACCGCAAGTGCACGATATCGCTAACTAGTAGTAAAAGTGGACTTTTGAGTCCGAATTGTCGATCCTACGAGAACTAGTTAATTCATTATAAATTTACTTCGATTTTAAAATTCTTAGATTAAAACAAAAATCAACTAAGAAAATAAAATTGCAAAATAATAAAAACAAAAACGACAAATAATTGGAAATCAATGAAATAAAAAAGAAAATAACAATTAAAATAAAAATAACAATTTAAAACTAAAATCAATTAACGAAACAAGAATAAACGTTGTGGGGTTTTGAACAATTAAATGAATATTGGGATTAACGATTTCGAATTAATGTTCTAGCTTAATTTCTCATCTCAAGTTATTTTCTAGAATTGTATTTGGTCGAATTCATGCTTGCATCTAATTTACCTCTCTCGAGTTCAAATTGAGTCTATTTAACTAAGTTAACCATGTATCTCTACAGGGGGTCATAATTCTCCTTAGCTAAATGCATTAAATTATCTAGGAATTCATAAGTGACAACAAGCAACCACAAATTCATAACTCTATCTTTTTGTTGAAATTGGCGGATTTTATTGCGTGATCTAATTGTTAACTCACCTCTCGGATTATGAAAATAACTATTAAATAAAGAATTGGTGATCAAGCAACTCAAACATTAAATGTAATAAAAAAATCAATACATAAAAATAAAGTACCAACTTGAGAATTAAAATCAAATTAAACACATTAAATTTAAGTCGTCAATCTCGATTATTAGATTAACTATTCATGTTTTTGGGAGGGAAAAAAAACAATAAATAATGAAAGTAAAATTCGGAATTTAAAGAATTGACGAGTTAGCATCTTCTTGTATCACCAAAAATTTCCCAAAGCTGTCCACCCTTTTTTTATTCCCAGTCGAAGTCCCTAATAATACCAAGCTGCACTCCCAATTTGTTTGACAGCCAAGTCTTTATCTCGAAAGATAAGCCTACTTTTAGGTCTCTTTCCAATGTATATCTTACCACCTACTTTGTAGCAGCCGACCTCCTCAATTTTAATTGCCAATCTCCTTCCCAGAATAAATTCCAGTCGAGTAACCTCAATTAAAATTAGCCACGCAACTTCCTTAATGACACAGCCAGTGCACTCCTCCTTTTTGTCACTTGGCTGCTTCCTCGAACCAATTAATTCTTCCACAATTTTTGTCTCCCCCAATGTATCACCACCAATTAATTTCCTCAAGGCACCTCAATTCTTGTCCAACTCTTCCCATGGCTGCTTCACGGCTCCCCTTTTTCCAGCAATGTGTATATATATTAATAGGTTTTTAAACTTCAATTAGTCATGCAATAATTTGGGCCAAAAGTTTTTTTTGCAATTGATTATGAGACCCAAGTAATATTGGTGTAGGTTTTACTACTAAAGCCTCATTTTTGCCAAATAATTCATTTTGACCTCATCTTCGTTTTATCGTCAATTGCATCCAAAATTGAGTTTTTCCATCCAATTCTTGAATAATTACTTCAATTCCTCATTTTCTTGACTTTGGGATAAAAACCTCTTGTCTTCATTTTATTGTCAATTGCATCCAAAATTGAGTTTTTCCATTCAATTGTTGAATAATTACTTCAATTTCTCATTTTCTTGATTTTATGATAAAAACCTAAAAAAGTGTAAATAAATACAAACTAAGTAGAATTTATTCGAGAAAAAAATAATATCCTAATTTTGACAGATAAATAAGTGTATAAAATACACTTATCAAACCCTCCCAAACTAGAATATTTGTTCATCCTTGAATAAAAATAAAACTAAACTATAAAAATAAAAATGCAAACAGGAATTTTTTTTTTTTTTTTTTTGTCAATTTATTTACCATGCACTTCAATAATCCAAAATGACGATTCACTTTAGAGAAGAAATATAAACAACAAAAATTATTTTCATTCATCCAATGCTCAATTTCATTGTGTGTGTGTGTAATTAGCCAAAAATTGAATGCAAACTCATGTAAAAATGTACTTGATACTGTGTGACTAATCATGCAAAAATAAGCCCGAATACTATGTGGTCAACAATAATTTTCTTTTTATTTTCCTTACACTCTCATGGATGATCACAACCTTAATGTTTTTCTCTCATATCCCGAGGTCTTTCCTATTGATGTGGTTTCTAAACATGTATAAATTGCATTTTTTCACAAAAGGCATTTAGGATTTGACAAGTTTGCACGGCAGGCCAAAAATAATTCATCTCCAATCCCACACTCCAGTATTAGGAATTTTAATCATCAAAGCTTATACTATTTTCATTTCATTTTTTCTTTGATATGGACGACTTTTTCTTTTAATGTCCTTGTCTTTTATCATCTTTGTGCAGAACTTTTCATACTGGCATTCTATATGATCCCTGTAGCGAGCTTTAGGTCCGCAGCTCCCAACTCAGTTGAACTTAGGGTACCAGGTTCAGAGAACCCATCAGACTTAATTACCTGAGTCATAAATGCTTAAACAGAAAAGTTAAAGATGTTTTAGTATCTTATGTGTAAGTTCACTCTCCGTACTTGCTTTCTAATTGATCCCGGTAGCGAGTTTTAGGTCGGTGACTCCCAACTCATACGACTTTAGGGCACTAAGTTTGAAAGACCCCTCGAACTTAATTACTCAAGTAAAAAAAGCTTTTGAAGAGCAGAATAAGACCTTCAGCATTTTTCTGTTTTTATGTTGTCATGGTTTATACTCGTTGATTAAAACCCCTTACACTATAGATGGATCATTAAAAACTTCAGACCCTCAATCCGTCAATGTCTACTTGTACTTAACTTTTTCCCCCCAAACTTCTTCTTGGTTCTACATTTCAGGTAGGGATTTAATTTCTTAAGGTTTAGAATTTTTTAGTTAATTCTATGTTTAAAGTGCATAAGTTTACCTTACAAGTATCAAGCATCTCCCTACACAAGTTATTTTTCGAAAGCGGCTATGTGCTCAAGTTTGATTAACGTCTTACATGGATGAATGTCAAGAAAAATTTAGTTTACATGTTGCCCAAATTTTCTAACTAAAGTACAAAAGTCAATTCAAATTATGTCATAAGTAATAAATAAATCAACAAAAATCTTCAAATTTTTCACCTTTTTTTTTGTGAATCCCAAAAAATAATATATCGAATGAACAAGATGAAGAAATGAGATACCACCCCCAAACTAGAAAGTTACATTGTCCTCAATGTAAAGAAAAGATATATTAATTAATAACAATACATAAAAGAGGAGTTAGTACTTCCCAGGTTTAGAGAAGCGATGTGATAAATTGAAGCTTGGTTTTGATCTTGCTTGGACGATTTCGACCTGTTTCTTGTGTTTCCATGCTTAGTTGGACGTGTTACAAGTAGTGTGTTCCTCACAAGTAAAATATAAACAACATTAGAATCATACACACCATTAATAAATTGAAAATAGATCAACACAAACAATCCCAACTAAAACATATCAAAAATTTGAATTTTTAAACATGGTCGACCATCATGAACATTACAATTATCATGCATAATTCCTCAAACCATGAAAAATCATGCATATGATTTGTTTTTGATGTGATAAGAGCAATGAAGTTAAAATAATGTGATGCAAAATTGTAAGCTCGTGGATGATGTATGAGTTTAAAATAAAAAATGCACTTGAAAATCAAATCAAAGAGGGGATGGTGCTATAGATTCGAACTTGTAAAACTCCAAGAAGAAAAAATAAAATAAAATGCAAGTACTTCCTAAAAAATTTAAATGTAAAGCTATAAATAAAGAAAAATAAATAAAAGAGATAGAAAATTGGGTTGCCTCCCAATAAGCACACCGTTTATAGTCTAAAGCCAGACTTTTGGTAATGGTCATTTAAGGAACTCTAAATAAGGCTTTCGATGACCTTCTTTGCTTGTGTTGGTTGAACTTACTCCATTTTTCATTTATACTCCAAAACTTCACTTTTCCCATGTCATACGTGTTATCTTCACAATTCGATTCAAACTTCAATATGTAAACTTTAATCATCTCGTCGGCGTTGATGATGAAATCAATTATTAAGAGATCATTGAAGTCAGATGATTGGTTGGTAAAGTCAGCATCATTAAATGTTGCTTTTTTAGATTGCTCGACTATTAACAATTCCACATTTTCCATCCGATCATCTTCTATATTTGAAGTTTCCTCAAACTCGATGTCCAAATCTTGATTTGTTGACAATGAAACAATGAACTCTTCATGGCAATTATTTTCTTCCTCTTGCATTTGTTGAAAGCTCGGTGGAGTTGATTCCTTTAATTGACACTCATTTAAATTTGGTGGAAGAAATAATTTCAAGGGTAAGTCACTCTCATCAAATTGTGTGAAGCGTATAAAAAATTCAGCTGAAAAGTCATATAGGATAGCTTCATTAATTTCATATTCAGCTTTTATTTCTTTTAATCGATCCCCTATGATTAAATCTCCCAGAAGCATATCATCATCTTCAACTCCTAGAGCTATCAATTGTTGTTGCCTTATAAAGAAGTCTCGCACAAGCATTTTGTTGAAATCCACATCGGCCATCTCAAATGTTTAGTATCAATACCTCAGAAGAAAAATAGAAAAAGAAAAAGAATTAAAAATAGCGAAATACTAATACTAAATAACTAAAAGAATCTCTAAAAGCTAAGAATAATAAAATCCAAAATAAATAAATAACAAATTAAAATAGTCCCCAGCAAAAAAACTTGTTGGTTTGATTAATCGCAAGTGCACGATATCGCTAACAAGTAGCAAAAGTGGACTTTTGAGTCCGAGTTGTCAATCCCATGAGGACTAGTTAATTCATTATAAATTTAATTCGATTCTAAAATTCCTAGACTAAAACAAAAACAAACTAAGAAAATAAAATTGCAAAATAATAAAAACAAAAACGACAAATAATTGGAAATCAATGAAATAAAAATAACAATTAAAATAAAAACAACAATTTAAACTAAAAGCAATTAACGAAACAAGAATAAACGTGGTGGGTTTTTGAACAATTAAATGAATATCGAGACTAACGATTTCGAAGTAATGCTCTAGCTTAATTTCTCATCTCAAATTATTTTCTAGAATTGTATTTGGTCGAATTCACGCTTGCATCTAATTTACCTCTCTCGAGTTCAAATTATGCCTATTTAACTAAGTCAACCATGTATCTCTATAAATTTTGGATTTTATGTGGGCATATATCTACACATACTCAGATTTTGGTTATGAAAATTTTCAGATTTGGAACTTAGAAATTTTGGTTAATTGATGTGCTATAATATTAAATTGAGGTATGAATGTATGTATATATGATCATGAATATGTATATGAATATTTAAACAACATGTGTGATTTTTGGAATTTTGGGATAATGGTATAGAAGAGTAAACTTTTAACATTTAAGGAACAAGTCAGTTTAAATTGAATTTATGTTCAAAGTTATAAATTTTTTTTGTTTGAGATCATTTTTAGAATAAGTAATGCCTAGCTTTAATTTGTGAAAATTGATAAGTAAGATTTCAAATTTGTCCTTGAACTTAATATATTACTTCAAATATTATATTATATGTGGTGCTAAATGTGTTTGTTATATTATGAGTCACATGAAAGTCTCAACCTCATTTAACAGTGTTAAATGTGGTTTTCACTAAAATCCATATTTTTGTTAATGAATGGAAATTAATTAGGAGAAACGGTACATTGACGTCACGGGCAACCAAGACTTGCACCTGCATATTAAGCAAAGTGACTACTAAGGACTACAGGTAAGTAAACTTTCCCCTATTTTTTTTTTATCAAAGTTGAATGTAAATGTGAAATTAATGTGTAAATGACTGTCCTGCAACTTATTTGCTTTGATGAATTTTGTTTACCTTTATGAAAGTATATGTTAATAAGAAAAAATGTTCAAGCATGCACGTTACATGTCATTGCATCATCAAGCACGCATTGACATCGAAATGGGAAAGTCAAATGTTTTAATGAAAGGAATGTGTCAAAGTGCAATTTTTGTCAAAATTTATGTATCCCAAGTTTTTTAAGAAAGAATGGGTGTACTTCTATGTCATCAAAGATGCGAGTGGGAAAGGGGGCGTGGGGGACCGGTGTACCCGAATGTAATGAGCCGCTTTGCGGTGGAATGAAGTGAATGAGCCGCTTTGCGGTGGAAATGTGAAAGTTAATCTGGTTCCAAATAAGAATTGCCCACTGTTATCTGATTGACTAGAAGTTACATCAAGTGAGCTCATGATGGAAATGAAGTGAAACTTTGAAAAGTTTGAATGTTCTGGAAAGTAAAGTAAAAAGGGGATACATATATGGAATTTTTAAAGCATTCATGTCATAAGCATGCATTCATGCATAAATTTTACTTACTGGGCTTTAGCTCACCCCAATCCCTCCCCATATTTCAGGTGATGAAAGTTAGATGATTAGAGGAGAGCACTTGGCGGCTGACTCAGACAGTACCCGCTGTCGCCCTTATTTCATAAAGTTAAATTTATTTAAGATATCATTTAAATTATTCCTTAATTCATTTATCATTGATAATTGTTTGGTTGAAGTTAGTTTTGATTAAGTATGAGTAACGTATTAGAAGTTAAATTACCTCTTATTTCACTTGTCAATGTCTATTGATATTTTTGGAAATTTTATGCTGAGGAGTTTGGGGATTGAATGAATTTGTTTTGGCGCTGATGAATGTGGTTGAGATGTGGTTGATCTTGTTTAAATTTTTATGTCGTTTATGTTGTCTCTCTATAGGTTGGTTAAGTCCAATTTATAGAGGAGACTTTGCCGAAATTTCTGTAAATTTTTATAATAGATAAATGAAAATTTTAATGTGTAAACGATTTATTTTCGCATATAATGTGAATGAAAGTTAACACGCCTAGGTTTAATATTGTTGAACTTGGAGTGTTACAATTTTTGGTATCAGATCTAAGAGTTTTAAAAGCGATTCTGTAGACTTTTAAAATTTATTTGAAAATGGTTCGGGTACTGAGTCACGCCTCAAGTGCTTCTCCCTCGATCATCTGGTAAGTAAATTTTGCTTAAATTATCAAATGTCATGTAATGCTACTAAGATTGAAATTCGAACACATTGATATGTAGTACTATATATTGAACTAGATGTTTTATTCTCTTCTATTTAGAAATGGCTCGCACTAGACGTAGCAACACTCAAGGGAGAACTTCTCAAACTCAAAATGAAGGGACGGACCGTAGTACTGGTGGCAGTGGCGTTCTTTAAGATGATTGGTGGCGGTGAGGGCGGTGGTACTGGTGGTGTAACGCCCTGAGTTCTAAATACTCGGAATGTCACTTTATTGTCTCAAACTAACTTTTAAAATGATAATCAAGTGGAAATGACTAAAACTTAAATCACGTAACTTCATAAAAAATTATTCAAATTGTTAATAGATCGAAATTGGTAATAACTTGACAAAATAGATAAGTTTACGATTTCAAATAAGAACATTTTGAAAGACTCAATAATAGTCACCATCGTACTCCTCGTTGCCAACTCCATCATCTGCAAAATTGTTTTTGAAAAACGTGAGTATTTCAAAGAAATACTCAGTAGACTTGTTCACAATAATCACTTGACATTATAAGCTAAAACACGTAATCATGATATTCAAGTCTCAGGTGTATAACGATCACCAGTAGTTTCATGAACAAGTAATAAATATACAAGTTCAAGTCTCATGCATTTACACAAGTAAATTCTTGTAACATAGTCTCATGCCTGAAAAGCAAGTAATTATCATGAACACAATCATACATGTTAAACTTATAATCCAAATAATCATTGATGCACACTTTTGAAAATGTAAATTTGTAAATAAGAGTTTACCTTATTTCTCGAGTATTGAGCAAACGAGGTTAAAACTCCTAATGTTCTTGCTCCTCATCTAACCCTCTAAAATAAATAATTGTATAATTAAAATCATAATTCGGAATAATTAAGTTTAGAAAGACGAAATTGTGTAAAATATAGTTTTGAGAAGTTTTAGGGATTAAATAGTGAAATTGGAAGAATCGGGGACTGGTTAGTGCAAATACCTGGTATTAAGGACTATTTTCATAGAATCAGAAAGTTCCTTGCCAAATTATATTTCAGCATAAACTCCGGGGTCAATATAATTTGATTTGAAAATTTGGGACTTAATTAAATTAACTAAAAATGAAAAGGGCTGGAATAAAACATTATTAAAACTACAGAATTAAAAGAGTTTGGAAACTAGGTCCTAAAGGAATAAATTTTATAAAATCAAAATTAAAGTATCATATTTTTCTCCTATCTCTCTCTCATTTCGAAATCAAGTAGAAAGAAGAGAGGGGTGATCGGCCATCTTTCTCCAAGGCTGCTTACGCCCTTCACGTCGGCGCTTGGCCGGTGGTGCCATCTCCATCCCGCGGTGGTTATGGGTCTGCTGAAGGGGTGGCAAAAAATAAAGGATTTGGAGCAGATTTGGGTGTGAAAAAGGAGATATTATGGTTTGGGACTAATGGTTCGGTTTTGGTGGTGATCGGGTTGACTGGTGAACTGGGCAGATTGATGGTTGGTTCGACTTGGTGTGGAGTGGGCAGTGGTGAAATCAATTGGGTTGGTTGGTGGTGCTTAGGTTGTTGATGGGCGGTCCGTGGCTTCTTGCGTTTGAAGACATGGAGGTTTGGCGGTGAGGTGAAAATGGCTCGATGGATTAGTTTTGGTTGCAGTGGTATGGTGGTCGACAGAATATGTGTTGGCTTGGCAGTTGGCTCGGCTACAGAGGTTACTATGGTTGGTATGAAGTTGAAGGCAAAAACAATATCATCTTTGAATTGTTGATCATTGTTGCCAATTCAGTCTCTTGATCCTTTGCTGATTAGTTGAGTTCAACAATCAGTAATGGGGGAAATGTTGGAAATCAATAATTATGGGAAGAAAGGCTAGAGAGAAAACACAACAATTTCTTAAAAGATATTTGTATTCTAAGGCTTGGCTTCAACAAATGTCTCAAGAACAAGGCCTTTTATAGGTACAAAGAAATCCCAAATACATTGTGTAAATTTAAGAGGCTAATTAATGACTTCTTCTACATACTATGAATAGTAGAATACAAAGAACTATGTGCATACATGAATAAAATAAATACATGAATATTAAATAAGTTAATTCATGTATCAAAATTAATTTCCAACATTCATGAATCAACTTTTAATTTCCAACACCCCTTCTTAAACTTGATTCCCTCTTGGTTACTCCAATCCAAGCACGCAATCTTGAAAAATCATCATTCTTCAATGGTTTGGTGAAAATGTTTGCTACTTGATCATTGGTCTTCACATAAACAAGCTCTACTTCTTTGTTCTCAATGCACTTTCTATTGAAGTGAAATCTTGTATCTATATGGTTGCTTCGATCATGGAAAATGGAATTTTTACCCAAAGCAATAGCTGACTTGTTATCAACATAAATTGGTGTAGCTTCGTTTTGGGGCATATGAAGCATCTCTAACAATTTCCATAGCCAAATAGCATGACAAACACATGATGCAGCGGAAACATATTCAGCTTTACAAGTAGAAAGAGTCACAATGGGCAGCTTCTTTGAACACCAAGTGAAAGCGGTGTTACCCATGAAAAATAAAAATCCAGTTGTACTTTTCTGATCATTAATATCACCAGCCCAATCACTATCGCTATTGTAGCGCCCCGAGTTCCGTATACCCGATTCACCACGTCATTTTCTGATCTAATTTTTCGAATAATATTTTTGCGGAAGAATAACTGAAATTCATTTTTGGAAGTATTAAATAAACTGTAATGGTCGATAAAATTTAAAACATTTATGAAACAATTTGAAATAGTAAATCGAACCATTAATGTTGTAAAGAAATTTACAATGTCATAATTTCTCAAATAAATGAAGTTCTCAAAATTATTCGATGTTTGGAAAATACAGAAATCATTAACGTCAAACTTTCAACCATTTATCGATTATTGCCACCATCATCCATCACTTGCCACCGTCTCCGAAATCTGCAAAACTGTTAAAAGTAGAGTGAGCATTTCAAAAATGAAATACTTAGTAGACTCATTGCCAATTAATTAATCTACAAGATAATTGAACACATAAATGTCGGCTCTTTATAAAACGGGTGTGGGTTGCTCTTCGTGTGCATTTAAGCACTTGGCTGGTTTTGAAAATCATAGGCCTTTTAGAAAACATAGGGTGTGGATTGCTCTTCGTGTGCATTTAAGCACTTGGCTATTTTGAAAATCATAGGCTCTTTAAAAACATTGGGTGTGGGTTGCTCTTCTTTGTACATTATAGTACGGGGCTCTTTCTTCTTGTGCACATAAGGCACATGTTATGCATAACGTCATCATTCATCTAGTAGCGGGTGGGCTCCCTCAAGGGGCCTTTTCCCAATCTTGCCCGCATACTCATAACATCATTATTTCCGAAGAAATACATTCTCATTTTTCATAAAAATGACTTTCACAAGTCATGTGACATTAACATGCAATCATAATTTAAATCAATTAATAGGGGCGAGTCTACCTCAAATCCGACGAGTGCAAAGTTGAGTGGGAAATGACTTTCATTCTTTAATTCTCCGTACGCTTCATCTTAGTCAATAAGTTACCTTAATCTTTTGAAGTTTATAGTTTAAAAAATGATAATTTAAAATTTGGGGACTAAAATTGATGACTTTTGAAAGTTGAGGGACTAAAATGAATACTTTTGAAAGTTGAGGTTTATATATATATATATATATATATATATATATATATATATATATATATCATTTCAAATCAATATGAACAAAATCGAAAGACTTTAAAATATGGAGGCTTAAATGATTGTTTTTAAACATTTGGGGACTAAAATGTAAATCTTTTAAAAAATTTGGGCTTAAAATCAAATAAATTAAATCAGCAGGGACTGAAATAAAATGGGTTTGATACTTAGGGGTTAAAATAATAACTTTTGAAATTTAGGGCTGAAATGATTATTTTAAAATTATAGGGACTGATTTAAATAACTTTAAAAGTTAGGGACCAAAATGTAAATTCTGGAAATTAAATATATTATCAGATTATTCTCTCTTATCTCTACCATTTCGATCTCTCTCTCTCTCTCTCTCTCAAAAGACTCAGGCGAAGGAGGAGCTGGCGATCGACGTTTTCAATCAAGGCTGCCGGCGCTCTTGCGCCGGCGGTTGGCAGCGTTACTGCCGCCATCACTTGGCGGCAGTGGAGGTGGTTTTGGGTGCAGAAACGAAGGCAAAACCGAGGCTTGAATCGTTGTGTGTTCTGGCGTAAAACCGACGCTACTCCGGTCGAAGGTGCCTAGGGATGAGGTAAGTAATTGGGTTTCGATTATTCTTTGTTTTGGTTTTGATTTGAGTACGGATTTGAGTTGAGATTTCGGCGATTTTGGGGTGTGGCAGGTGATTGATGGTTGTTGTGAGTGGTATATTGATGATGCTTTGCTTGTACAATTATGGTTGAATTGTTTTCGTATGGTGAGTAGTGGTGTTGATGATGGAATTGTGGCAGTGCCCGGTGGTGGTGGCTATTGTGCAGGTTGTTGATCTGGGCCGGTGAGATTGGTGGTTTGGGATTGATTTGGGCAGTGGTGTGGGGTGATGGTGATGATGGTAGTTCGAGGTGGTGTTCAACCGAGGCAGGGTGATGGCTGGATTGAGAAATTGCAGGTGAATGGTTGAAGCTGCAGATTGATTGTGCAGATGGGTGGTGAATGGTGGAAATGGTGATGATGGTTGATAAATCCACTGTTGCAGTGAGGTTGGTTTGGTAGTGATAAAACAGTGATGGTTGGCTCGGTGGTGAAGAGGCAGTTGGCATTGGATGGCTGATTTGTGTGAAATTGAAGTGGCTGAAACTTGATACTTTGGTGGTGAGCCATGGTAGCTCGGCTGATTGGTTGGTCCGGCTATGGTGTCTGCATTGGTTTGATATTGAAGAAGGAAATGGAGCTGCTGAAACCACAGTTTGCTCCCTGGCTGAGCGATGGAGGCTGTATATATATATATATATATATATATATATATATATATATATATATATATATATATATATATTTATATATTTCCCTGCATTCCAGCTCTTCTCTCACGTTTCTCTCAAACTTTCCAGCATGTGAATCCATGTTATAGTAATGTGTTTTATACATATTGTTTTAGTAGCGTGGAATCTAGGTAGGTGGGAGTGTGAGTTGTGCCATGTGTGTTGGATTGGAGGTGTGGTTGGTATGATGAGTGCAGACAAGTGGTTGAGGGTGGGGATTTGGGAAAGAAAAGCTAAGGTTGGTGATGCTAATGGAGCTGTAAAGGTGGAATTGCACATGGGAGGTTTGGGGAAAATGGATGTGGCAGTGCTGAGGATGATGAGATGATGAAATGGTGTGATATTAAAATTCATAATCAGATGGAAAGGATTGAAAGTATAAATTGGTTTTCAGGTTGATGTAGATAATGAACGAAGGTGGTGATGATAAAATGATGAAGTGGTAGGTGGAGTATGGGTTGGAATTGAAGTGGAAAGTGAAGAGAAAATGGTGTAAAGTGGAAAAGAAAAGAAATGTGTGGGGAAATTTGGTGGATTGATTTAGGAAATAATAAAAAAATAAGATATTTAATTAAGAATTATATTAAAACTGTTATATTTTGGACTGAAAATAAATTTGAGAATAAATAAATTTTGAGATAAAAATTGAATTTCGAATTTTGGACTTAAAATAGTTTAATATGAAAATTGAGATATTTTAAATAAATTTGGAATTTAAAATGATTTTGAAAATAATACCTTGATTAAATAATTAAAATAATATAATTTTAGAAATTCGAAATTTAATTTAAAATCGAACGATCTCGATTATTTTTCGATTTGGCTAGATAAACGCGACATGATGTTAACTTCAAAATAATGGGTGAGATAGCAGCGACACAATTTTCTAAATATTAAAATAATTATTAATTGCGTAAAAATTCTTGGTCGCTACAGCTATAACCATGAAGCTTCAAATTGGTAGAAGAAGAATAAGCTAAATCATAATCAAGGGTACCTCTAATGTGGCGAAGTATCCTTTTAGCAATCTCCATGTGGGTTAAAGTTGGTGCCTCCATATAACGTCTTACGAGACCAACACCATAAAGAATATGGGGTCTTGTACAAATCAAATATCTCAAGCTTCTATAATTAGATGGATCCACTTTCATGTTCTCATCATATTTTGACATTTTTGTTCCACACCCAATGGGAGTACTCACCTGATTGGAATTTTGCATTTTGAACCTTTCAAGAACTTTCTTCGCATAAGCTTCTTGAAAAATAAAAATGCCATCTCCATTTTGTTTTACCTCAATTCCGAGATAATAGGACATAAGCCCAATGTCAGTCATCTCAAATTCTTGAGCCATCATTTTCTTAAATCCTTCAAACATTTTTCATTGTTACCGGTGAAGATCAAGTCGTCAACGTACAAGCACACAATCATAAAACCTTCATATGCATCCTTTTTTTACATAAAGAGCATACTCATGTGGACATTTGATGAATCCACGATCTTCCAAACACTTATCAATCCGGCTATACCATGCTCTTGGCGCTTGCTTCAAGCCATATAGTGCCTTCTTCAACTTTAAGACTATATTCATGTTCATTGACAACATAACCCAATGGTTGTTGAACATACACTTCTTCAAGATATCCATTCAAGAAAGAGGACTTGATGTCCATTTGATAATTTTTTCACTTATTTTGAGCATCCAAGGAAATAATTAATCGAATGATTTCCAAGCGAGCAACGGGGGCAAAGACCTCATCATAGTCAATGATGTGTTTTTGGCTATAGCCTTTGGCAACAAGTGTTGCCTTTTATTTCTCCACTTCTCCTTGAGCACTTTTCTGTACTTTTTATATCCATTTTACGTCAATTGCTTTTTGTCCTTCAGGAAGAGATACTAGCTCCCATGTACCATTCTTTTTTATTGCTCGAATCTCCTCATCCATTGCATGCCTCCATTTCTTGTCTTTTGTTGCCTCTTCAAAGTTTAATGGCTCGGTGTCGGCGAAGAGACAAAACAAAGATGGATTATCAACCATTTCAGTTTCTTCATAAATTTCTGCAAGATTCCTAATACGGCTCAATCCCTAGGAAGGACTATCATGAGGAGATTGAGGAATAGGAGAATGCGGTGGAGTAGTAGCATTTTCACTTGCTTCTTGGCTAGATTCTTCTTCTTGAAAAGGAAAAATCATGTATTCTTCATTTCTCAGAACATTCCAATCCCACGAGCTTCTTTCATCGAATTCTGCATCTCTACTAATAAAAATCTTCCGATTGCAAGGATTGTAAAACTTGTAGCCTTTGGAGCTTTAATCATAGCCTATGAAAACACACTTCTCACTTTTCTTATCAAGTTTTAATCTCTTCTCATCCGGAAAATGAATATAGGCTATACTACAAAAAACATGTAAATGATAAACACTAGGTTTCTTACCGCTCCAAGCTTCTTGTGGAGTCATGCCATGAACACTCCTTGACGGGGAAAGATTAGATAAATACACGGCACATGCAACAGCTTCAGCCCAAAACTCCTTCTGCATACACTTTTTCTTAAGCATACTATGTACCATGTTGAGGATGGTTCTATTCTTCTGTTCCACGACACCATTTTGTTTCGGTGATCTTGGAACTGTGAGGAAATTCCGAATTCCATTGGTCTCACAAAATTTTTTAAACTCCTTAGAATTGAATTCTCCCCCTCGATTGGTCCTTAAAGCTTTGATGGTTTTTCCACTCTCATTTTCAACAAGAGCTTTGAATTTTTTGAATGCTTAAAAAACTTCATCTTTCGTCCTGAGAAAATAGACCCAAGTCTTGCGAGAAAAATCATAAATAAATAGCAAGAAATAATTTGCTTTACCATGAGAGGGTGGTTTGATTGGCCCGCACACATCCGTATGAACTAGTTGGAGTGGCTTTGTTGCTCTTGAGGTGGATTCCTTTGGAAAACTTCTTCTAACTTGTGATAAGTGTGCATTTTACACACTTATTGTACTTTTAAATAGACAATTTAATTGACAAATTGAGCAAATATCTACTTATTTATTGTGTTTATCTTGTAAAATTAGGTACAAACTCAATTGGAAAGCAAATGGACAAGATTGGAGTGCAATTGAGCTTAAAGATGAGCAAATTTGACGTTCAATGACCAAATTGAAAGAAATCAAAAGTTTGAGGACTAAATTGCAACATCCCAAAAAGTTGAGGATCAAGGTCTATTACTCAAATTCAAGGATAAACCACAAGAGAAAGCAAAATGATTGCTTAATTTATGAATTTGAGTGAAAATGGATCAATCGCATACAAAAACATGAAGTTGGGGACCAAAGTGCACAAGTGTCAAAAGTTGAGGACTTGGGTTGCAAAATCGAAGTTGAGGGACTTGGAAGCAGTTTAAAAGCTGATTTCATCTTTTTCCACATAATTATTGAGCTGGGCATGTGGATCAAGAGAGAAATAGAGTTGGGGGACCTTTTTGCACACCTTTCAAAGTTTGGGGACTAATGTTGCAATTTCCTAGGTTTTAAAGTTAAAACCTGATTTTTTGGACAGTGCTGGACGTCTTCTTCATTCTGCTCTAGAGCTGCGCAGTTTCCTCCTCTTCTTTTCTTTTTTTTTTTTTTTTTTTCTTTTCTTTTCTTTTCTTTTTTCTTTTCTTTTCTTTTCTTTTCTTTGTCTTTTCTTTTTCTTTTCTTTGGAGCTTGTTGCCGGGTTGCTACTGGAAATTAGCTGCTGCATAAGTTGCTGGAAGCCAGGGAGCTGCTGGAAATCTGCTGGAAGGCTGCTGGTGCTGGTGAGAATCTGCTGTGCTGGTGCTGGTGCTGCTGGAGTTGCTGGGAAACTGCTGGTGCTGGTGCTGCTGGAGTTGCTGGGAAGCTGCTGGTGCTGGTGCTGCTGCTGCTGGAGTTGCTGGTGCTGGTGCTGCTGGAGATGCTGGACTGCAATGGAGAATGCTGTCATGGCTGGACTGATTTGCACAAAGCTGGAAGATAAAGGATTGATTTGCACATAGCTTGATAGTTGGAGGACCTTGATGCAATTTCCATAGTTTTCTAATTTCGGGTTTTATTTTACTGCTTCTTGTTATTTTTATTCTCAAACTTATGTTTAGCTAAATTTTGCACGTTGGGATGATTGATGGAATTTAACCTAGTTTGGATTAATTTTAATAGTTGCTATTTGATTAAATGCTTATTTCACGTGTGTTTGTTATTGAGATTATTACATGTGTTTGCTTGATCACCAAATATGTGTTTTGTGAAGTGTATGATAATCGAGAGATATTATGCATTTTAGACCAAATAACAAATGCTCTAGGTTCTTGTTAAGGATAGAGATATACCTTAAACCCTAGATGATCCATTGAGGTATTTTCACAAAGAGTTAATGCAATTAATTGTGCCTTAATCGACATAGAGATATAGTAGGTTAGACCAATTGATTATGGTTGATTTCACTCGAGAGAGGTAATTGGCTAAGCTTGGAAAATCGGGTCTAACATTGTAAATGAGTAATTTGTTAATTTGCATGTTGATAAATTAATTAGGCGACGGTTAAATGAAATCATGAATCCCAACTATTTTATCTTTCATTTTCCTTATTTTAATTTGGTTTCAAATTAGTTTCTTTAATTTAGTATTTTCCAAAACAAGCTTTTAATTGTGTGTTTCTTTTATTGTTAGAATTAAATTAATTAAAGTTGTATAATCTAAAGTAAACATTTCTCGTGGGATCGACAATCCGGACTCAAAAAGTCCACTTTATTACTTGTACGCGACCCGTGCGCTTGCGGTACACTATTTTGCGCGAACAAGTTTTTGGCGCCGTTGCCGGGGAATGTTTTTACTTTGATTATTACTTTAATTAATTTTAGTTTTAACAATTTGTAATTATTTTTCTTTTATGTTTTATTTTGTTATCTTTGGTTAACCACCACAATTCTAATCTCTCTTGTGTTTGGTTTTCTTTCTATGCATATTTGATTCTAACACTGGCAAAATAGGAAGCAATTGCATTGAATAATCTCAACATGGGTGATGAGTACATGCTTGAAGAATATTCAAGTTGTGAAATTTGTTACAAGATGCATTGTAATGGACAATGTTTGTTTTCGGGGAATGATTTGATTACATCGAAACTTATTGAGTTTAGACAATATTTGAAATGCCGAAAACAAGCAATTGATACATTGGATGTGAGTTACATGCTCTTGGGAGATTGTGTACCGGATGATTGGGATGAGGACATCACTCTTGTGGGAGATGGTCCTCCACTATTGAATGAGAAGGTACTTGCAAAGTATTACAATGAGCTTGCCAATTTGGATGAGGATGATATGCTAATGGGGGATGCCATGTATTGGGAAGGATTCCGGATGTGGGGGTATAACCCACTCTTGGGAATTAATAGGAAAAACATGCCGTTGCCCATGGATTCAAATTTTGGATCGGTCATTCAATCTAAGGAGACATCAACAAATGGAGATGAGCTTGAAGAGAATGATGATTTAATCACAAAAGAATCACTTGGAGAAGTGGCAATTAATGAGGAAGAGATCAAATCAAATTCTCTCAACTTCATTGATTGTCCAATAATAGAATTTGTGATTAAGCCACTTGAGGAGGAGCAAGTCTACATTGTTGAGTTCGAGTTGGATGGAATAGGCAAGTCCCATGACTTTGGAAGGGGCAAGGTGCAAGTATTTCGATCAAATGAAGAGTGGGGCAAAGCCAAAAGAAGCACAATAGGCAGGACATCAAAAGCCTCATTTAGAGTGCCATGAAGTGCTTATGCGGAGAGTCGAGCTAATGACTTTAAAATAAGCGCTTAATGGGAGGCAACCCATTCTCTATCCTTTACTTGCTTTATTTTTATTTTTGCATATTATTTAGTTTCTTGCATTTTATTTACTTTCTTGCAAATAAGTTGGTTGGGCCAAGTCTCTATCTTCTACATTTATCTTCCTCAAGTTGGGTAGTGTGAAATAGCTCCAATGCATTCTCATTTAATTCTAACATATACTCATATCAAACTTTCAAAGTCAAAATTTGCTTAAAACTCATTTTTAAATCACTTGGTTCATATTGTCTTTTATCTTCAAGTGTGATTTAATGTGATGTGGATGGGCAAATTACATTGGATTTATGAGTTAGAATCGAGATGATGAATGTAATTTAAATTTTTGGATCATTCACCACTTATTATCTACTCTTTTCTTGTGTTTTCATAGGATGCTCACAAGGTGTTCGATGAAATGCCTCATTGGAGAAATTTGTGTTCAATTGATTGGAGGCTTCAACACAAGTTTGGGGGTGGATTGTTGGTGATTGCTATGAGAGTTCACATGCCCAAGACTACTTATTATTGCCCCACCACTTCTTGGGATGTCTAGTAACTTTTTTCCTCTTACTTTGATTCTATTTTACACATTGAGGACAATGTGCATTTCAAGTTTGGGGGTGATTTCCTATTGTGTATTGACATGTTAGATAGCCTTGCCGTGGCCAGGATTACTTAGATGTTTAAAATTGTTATTGATTCATGATTTATGACCAATATGCTACTTGTGTCTACTTTTACAAAATGCTTATCCATGCAAGATCATAATTATCTTAAGCACAATAGTCACAATCGATTGTTGGTGAAGTTTGGGAATTGTTGAAGGGTGAAGAAGTTAATGGAGTAGAAGAACTAGGTTGTGAGCTTGTATTATTAATTTTTATCAACCTATCAAATATTTCCTAATGCTCTAAATCTCTTGATCCTATTGTAAGACAAGTTTGGGGGTGGTTGACCCGGTGAAGGAGACGGTCTAGACGTGTGGTAATTCCATGCATGTTGGAAATAAATTTTGTGTGGAGTGTATTTCGCCAAGTATAAGCTAAGTAATGACCGTATGCTAAATTTCTAAGCCCATTTTAATTTTTGCATTGCATTGCCCTATCTCGAAGCCTTTTTGACTCGAGTAATTAAGTCCGTAGGAGTATCTTGAAACTTGGTGCCTTAAGTTTGAAACTTGGGAGTCACCGGCCGAAAGCTCGCTACATGGGTCAATTAGAAAGCTTAATGAGTAGGGTACTCACACACACACTTGAAAAAAAAAAAAAAAAAGAAGCACATTATCATTGCATTCGCTTAATAAGTCTACCCCACTTCGTAGCCTTTTTGACTCGAGTTAATAAGTCCGTAGGGGTATTTTGAAACCTGGTACCCTTTGATCTTAAAACAATCGGGGAGTTGCCGACCTAAAGCTCGCTACATGGGTCAATTAGAAAGCTTAAGGGAGTGGGGAAGACACGAGCATTCATCACGCTAGTTGTTAGAAATCATGCATTTGTACTTGCATAAGGGCTTAGATGAATAGTGGGTTTGAATTGCTTGGTATAAACTTGAATGTCGAAGCACTCATTAGTGGAGAGTCACTGCATTTCTAGGTTGTTGAGATTGTCGGTAAAACACACCCAAACTAGAGTGGAAAAAGAAAAGAGTGATTTGAGAGTACCCTCTAGAATTGCATCCCGGGAGAGGAAAGAAAAATATTTGTTGGGGGATGAATGTCACGAGTGGGAAAGAAAAAGAATTGACCACTAATGGTGGGTAGTTTTGACTTGAAACCTCTTTACTCATCAATATTCTCGAAACTTAATTGACAATTGAAAGTGACTATGCACACACACACCGATCGAACATCGGATTAGCTTAACTTCTTTTTGGTAGCATTATTTGGAATCATACTTTTGAATTGGTTATACAATTTTGCACTCATGAGTAATTTGCAAGTTATCTAACATTGTTGATATATATTTCACGTTACTTGATTGCACTAGTATATATCTTTGCTCGAGACGAGCAAAAGCTCAGGTTTGGGGGTGTGATAAGTGTGCATTTTACACACTTATTGTGCTTTTAAATAGACAATTTAATTGACAAATTGAACAAATATCTACTTATTTATTGTGTTTATCTTGTAAAATTAGGTACAAACTCAATTGGAAAGCAAATGGACAAGATTGGAGTGCAATTGAGCTTAAAGATGAGCAAATTTGACGTTCAATGACCAAATTGAAAGAAATCAAAAGTTTGAGGACTAAATTGCAACATCCCAAAAAGTTGAGGATCAAGGTCTATTACTCAAATTCAAGGATAAACCACAAGAGAAAGCAAAATGATTGCTTAATTTATGAATTTGAGTGAAAATGGATCAATCGCATACAAAAACATGAAGTTGGGGACCAAAGTGCACAAGTGTCAAAAGTTGAGGACTTGGGTTGCAAAATCGAAGTTGAGGGACTTGGAAGCAGTTTAAAAGCTGATTTCATCTTTTTCCACATAATTATTGAGCTGGGCATGTGGATCAAGAGAGAAATAGAGTTGGGGGACCTTTTTGCACACCTTTCAAAGTTTGGGGACTAATGTTGCAATTTCCTAGGTTTTAAAGTTAAAACCTGATTTTTTGGACAGTGCTGGACGTCTTCTTCATTCTGCTCTAGAGCTGCGCAGTTTCCTCCTCTTCTTTTCTTTTTTTTTTTTTTTTTCTTTTCTTTTCTTTTCTTTTTTCTTTTCTTTTCTTTTCTTTTCTTTGTCTTTTCTTTTTCTTTTCTTTGGAGCTTGTTGCCGGGTTGCTACTGGAAATTAGCTTCTGCATAAGTTGCTGGAAGCCAGGGAGCTGCTGGAAATCTGCTGGAAGGCTGCTGGTGCTGGTGAGAATCTGCTGTGCTGGTGCTGGTGCTGCTGGAGTTGCTGGGAAACTGCTGGTGCTGGTGCTGCTGGAGTTGCTGGGAAGCTGCTGGTGCTGGTGCTGGTGCTGCTGCTGCTGGAGTTGCTGGTGCTGGTGCTGCTGGAGATGCTGGACTGCAATGGAGAATGCTGTCATGGCTGGACTGATTTGCACAAAGCTGGAAGATAAAGGATTGATTTGCACATAGCTTGATAGTTGGAGGACCTTGATGCAATTTCCATAGTTTTCTAATTTCGGGTTTTATTTTACTGCTTCTTGTTATTTTTATTCTCAAACTTATGTTTAGCTAAATTTTGCACGTTGGGATGATTGATGGAATTTAACCTAGTTTGGATTAATTTTAATAGTTGCTATTTGATTAAATGCTTATTTCACGTGTGTTTGTTATTGAGATTATTACATGTGTTTGCTTGATCACCAAATATGTGTTTTGTGAAGTGTATGATAATCGAGAGATATTATGCATTTTAGACCAAATAACAAATGCTCTAGGTTCTTGTTAAGGATAGAGATATACCTTAAACCCTAGATGATCCATTGAGGTATTTTCACAAAGAGTTAATGCAATTAATTGTGCCTTAATCGACATAGAGATATAGTAGGTTAGACCAATTGATTATGGTTGATTTCACTCGAGAGAGGTAATTGGCTAAGCTTGGAAAATCGGGTCTAACATTGTAAATGAGTAATTTGTTAATTTGCATGTTGATAAATTAATTAGGCGACGGTTAAATGAAATCATGAATCCCAACTATTTTATCTTTCATTTTCCTTATTTTAATTTGGTTTCAAATTAGTTTCTTTAATTTAGTATTTTCCAAAACAAGCTTTTAATTGTGTGTTTCTTTTATTGTTAGAATTAAATTAATTAAAGTTGTATAATCTAAAGTAAACATTTCTCGTGGGATCGACAATCCGGACTCAAAAAGTCCACTTTATTACTTGTACGCGACCCGTGCGCTTGCGGTACACTATTTTGCGCGAACAACTTGCTTACTAATGAAACATCCTTCACAAAGTTGCTTTGGATGATTAATTTTCGGCAACCCATTTACCATTTCTTAATTTATCAAGGTCTTCAAGCCACCAAAATTCAAATGCCCAAATCTTCAGTGCCAAAGCCAAGAATTGTCTTCAACACAAGCCTTTAAACACCTTGGATGGTCAACATTAATATTGAGCAAAAACATTCTATTCTTCTACATTGGTACCTTTGCAATCAAATTAAGAAAAATTTCTCGCAAAGGAAGGAAACGATCCTTCAAGTGAATATCATAGCCCATCTCAATTAATTGTCCCAAACTCAAAATATTAGACTTTAAAGTATGAAATATCAAAAGGTGACTTCCATTTTTAGCATGAATAAGAACATCACCTTTGCCTTTCAATGGAACTTTGGTTTCATCTCCAAAAACAATGTTCCTTTCACCGACTCATTTATTGTTGAGAATAACTCCTTGTTTCCAATCATGTGATTTGCGGCACCGGTGTCAAGGTACCATGATCGTTTATCCTTTTCTTCTTTGGTTGCCAACAACAACAACAATTTTTCATCTTCCTTAGCTTCAACATAATTAACTCTCTTCATTATTGATGTTGTTACTCCAACATTCGGAAGCATAATGACCATATTTATGACAAGTGTAACATTGAACATTGGACTTGTCATACTTTCTTCCGCCACCTCTCTTGGAGCCATAGTTCCAACGGCCTCGTCCTCTCGATTGATTGCTTGATCCTTCAGTATTCAAATTTTGTTTTCCATCATTTCTTTCATTATCATGACCATAATTTCCTCCACGACCACAACCGCGGCCACGATCTCAACCTTGAATTTGTCCTCTTCCTTGAGATCGTCCTTGCTCTTTCTCTTGATCTCCCAAAGAGACCTTCGTTTGGAGAACTTGAGCCACCGGCTCACCTGTTTTTTTCAATCTTTCTTCATATGCTTGCAAGGACCCCATGAGTTGATCAAAAGTCATGGTATCCATGTCATTTGACTCTTCAATGGAAATACTAACGAATTCAAGTTTTGAGTCAAGCGATCTAAGAATTTTCTCAATTGTATGACTTTCTTCAATATTCTCCCCGTACCGCTTCATTTGATTGACAATGGAAGACACTCTAGTAAAATAGTCAAAAACAGATTCAATCTCTTTCAAGGTTAGAGATTCGAACTCCCCATGAAGGATTTGAAGGCGAACCTTCTTTACTTTTTCAATTCCCTTGAAATTATTCTCTAGAATCTCCCAAGCTTCCTTAGATTTTGTTGAGGAAGCAACTTTCTCGAACATGGCTTCATCTAAGCCCATGTGAATAATAGAGAGAGTGTTGATTTGACTTGAGGTTCCTTTGCAAACATTACTTTGAGCTTGACTAGCTCCTTCATTCTCTGATTCATCATAGCTTTTCTCAACAACTTTCCATGCATCTTGTGTTATTCCTAATACGAATGTTTAAAACGCATTGAATCACACAATTATCAATGAGATTGCACATGTCATAGTGCTATTTCTAACTTCTAGTGTTCATGTGTTGATCATGCAATGTTCAAACCTATTGTAACTTTTCCAAGACTACAATAAGCAATGATATATTTAATTGGTGGCCAAACAATCAAATAATAACAATAAAACATGCAAAATCAGTTAAGACAACACAAGAAATTATTAAACTACTAGTTATCGAATTGAAATAAATAAACAACAAGTTTCATCTTCATCCAATACATAAAGGAAATTAGCCTAACATGTTAATTGATGAATAATCAATAGATGAATTGATAGACATCACCAGATTAAATGCACAAAAGGAAATCGAATTATGCCCTTTTGAATCAACTACTGGCTGCCTCTTTTCTATGCACAGTCGACTACCACTTATTCTCAAATAATTCTGGTCGACTGAACAAGGTTGCCAAAGGAGTGCCGTCCACTACTTGGTAAGTTCCCAGCCGTGTACCTCTCACCAATACTCCCCAGCCGAAGTCTCTTGCTTTTTAATTTACTTCAGCCAACAAGTTTCGAGTAAATCCAACCAATTCCTCCTCCATAATTCCAGTAGGCACCTTTTTTACTCCCACCTGAGACTCCAATTTTTTATTCCACCACCTGTCAACCTTTTTGTATATATGTGTATCTCCAATTCTCTCCCCCACTCGGCTGACACCTAAATTCCCCCAAGACTCTCCCAAAGTCGGCTCCCAAGCTGCCTCTACCACTTTAATCACCCCTTCTCTAATTGTAGGAAATATGCCCTCCTTTTATTCACAACCATTCAGCCGAGCCCTATAATATGGGCCAAAAGAATTAAAATCTAATTGATTTTAAGCCCAATTACATTTAGGTAGGTGTTTTACTTTAAGCCTCAATTTCCTCAAATAATTCAAGGTTGTCCTTGAATATTTAATTTTGCAGCCCATGTCTCCATTTATACCAATTCGAGTTCTTCAATTTTTGGAAGTTTGCACTTTAATCTCCACTTTGTCCCTTTTTGTACTTTTTAGTCCATTTTTTCCGTTTTGTATCCAAACGTATTCAAAATTTGATTTTTCCTCAAACAAACAATATAAACGTATAGCCTTTATTTGTTTTTCTATAAAATTTTCACATTTTTCTACAGTATTCAATCTCAACCATATATTAAAAGTCAAGCCCACAATATTTTACTTTTCAACCAAATCTTAACCATCAATTCTCCAAAAAATCACTATTCATTTTAAAAACTCTTTTTATACATTACCAAACACGCACATAATTAGCAATATCATATCCTAAAACACTTACAATAATCTAAATTTAAAGCCAATATTAGTACGAAAAACGTACTTATAACAACGCCTTCATGTGTATCTCCAATGTCCATAATTTCCCTTTCTATTCATTTTTTCAAGGTGGCTCTGATACCACTTTGTTGGAAATAAATAATTATGGGAAGAAAGGCTAGAGAGAAAACACAACAGTTTCTCAAAACATATTTGTATTCTATGGCTTGGCTTCAACAAATGTCTCAAGCACAAGGCCTTTTACAGGTTCAAAGAAATCCCAAATACATTGTGTAAATTTAAGAGACTAATTAATGACCTCCTACATACTATGAATAGTAGAATACAAAGAACTGTGTGGATACATGAATATTAAATAAGTTAATTCATGTATCAAAATTAATTTTCAACATTCATGATTCATGTTTTAATTTCCAACAGGAAATCCCCAAGCTAAAGGTGGATGGGGGAGTCAACACATATGATGATATGGTTGAATTGAAGAAACCGTTAATTGATGCTAAATCTAAGTCACTTTGCCGGAATTGCTTGTGACGGTAAATCTGAAGCCGTATCTATTCAGGAGGCAATAGGTTATGGTAATGAACTTATCCCAGTGACTAATGAAGAGATTACGAAGCTGTTATACTGGTTTAAACTTACTCTTGTTGGTAAGTTTTCGCATCAGAAGCCCTCAGTAATCTTAATAATAAACACATTATTCTGAATTTTCAAAAAGAAGAAGATTTCTACAGAATATTTCAGAAAAAAACGTTTGGTATGTTAGAGGAGCTCGAGCTCCAATGCGTACATTGAAGTATACGTATGATTTCAATCCATCAGTAGAATCGTCTATTGTTCCTATTTAGATAGCATTACCAAAGTTGAGCCCTTTAGTATTCTATGATAGGACTACTTTTCTCCATTGCATCAACGATCAGAAAGCCTTTGAAGCTTGATGAGGCTACTGCAACCAAGTCAAGAACCAATTTAGCCGGAATCTGGGTTAAGATAGACATTTAAAGGCCAAAAATTGATAAAATTTGTATTAGTAATGATACATTTGGTGTATGGAAGAATATGATATACGAAGGCATACCTGAATATTGTCTATTTTGTAAACATCTAGGAAATGATGTTAAGCAGTGTTTGACTACGGGTTGATAAATATATTTTATACACTTATTTATATGTCGAAATTAGGATATTATAATGTTTTTCATGAATAAACTCTTATTAGTTTGTGGTTATTTGTCATTATTTCAGATTTTATCCCAAAATCAGGAAAAATGAGAAATTAAAGCAAATACATAAAAATTGGATGAAAAGTGGAACTAATTGAAGACGTTTTGAAACTCAAGAGCTTAATTGCACAATTGAAGACTCAATGAGCAACTTATCATATTTGGAAGAATTGAGAGGCTTAAATGAAAATTTATTTGATTTGGACCTTAGAGCTAATTTGTGTATTGCTGTAAAAAAAGGAGTAGGTCAGCCGTGGGGATTTTGGAGAGAGAGAGAGAGAGAGAGAGAGAGAGAGAGAGAGAGAGAGAGAGAGAGAGAGAGAGAGAGAGAGAGAGAGAGCAGCCAAGAGTTTAATTTAGAAGAGTGGTTGGCCGTGTGTGCTGTTACAACAAAAACGGTGAGTTGGCAGATATTATGAAAAGCACTCGGCTAGTGCAATCAAAGAAGGCTGCCAATTGGGGAGCAAATTAATTGAGGAAGAAGAGGCAGCCGATAGGAGCTTTCTGGTGGAGAAAAAAAAAAGGGTTAGCTTTGAGGAATTAATCAGTTGGTTTGAAGTCGTGGTCGGCTGTGCACAAGACAAGAATTGAGGCTGATTTGGTGGAGAATCTTGGTAGAGAATTAAGGAGGAGGCTGCTATACAAAAAGGACTTGAGGCTGGTGCAAACAAGGAAGCGGCTGGACCAAAATATACACAGACACGGCCGGGGACTAAAAAAATAAGATGGAAGTAATGTCAATTCTTCAACTCTTCAAAGTTCGGGTTTTGTTTACATTATTTATTGCATTTTATTTCAAGAATATGAGTAGCTAAATTTTATAATCGGGATTGACGATATAAATTTAATGCTTTTAGTGTGATTTTAATTCTCAAGTTGGTGCTTTATTTTCATATATTAATTTTATTATTGCTTTTAATACTTGAGTTACTTGATCACCAATTCATGACTTTATGGTTGTTTTCATAATTTGAGAGGTGAGTTAACAATTAGATCACGTAATAAAATCTAGCAATTTCAACAAAAAGATAGAGATATGAATTTGTGGTTGCTTGTGGTCACTTATGAATTCCTAGGAGATTTTATGCATTTAGTTAAGGAGAACTCTGATCCGCTGTAGAGATACAAGGTTGACTTAAGCCTCCGTTTGGTAACACTGTTTGGTTTATAAACTGATTTATTTATGATTTTGAGGTAAAAAATAGTGGTTGAAAATTGGAGAGAGAAAAGTATGTGGTTAAAAAGTCATTTGAGAAATTGTGTGGTTATAAACTGGTTTATAAATCAGAAAAAGTACCGTTACCAAACACAGGCTTAGTTAAATAGACCTAATTTGAACTCGAGAGAGGTAAATTAGATATATGCGTGAATTCGATCAAATACAATTTTAGAAAAAACTTGAGATGAAAAATTAAGTTAGAACATTAATTCAAAATCGTTAGTCTCGATATTCATTTAATTGTTAGAAAGACCACCACGTTTGTTTCTTGCTTTTAGTTTAATTTTCTATTTTTATTTTAATTGCATTGTTTATTTCATTTATTCTCAAATTTTATTGTCGTTTTTGGATTATTTTGCAATTTTATTTTCTTAGTTAATTTTTGCTTTAGTTTAGGAATTTTAGAATCAAAGTAAATTTATAACGAATAAATAGTCATCGTGGAATCGACAATTCAGACTCAAAAGTCTACTTTTATTACTTGTTAACGATATCGTGCATTTGCGATTTCACACCAACACGGGTACTAATGTTAAAAGAGAAAATGCTAAAATAAATTATAATGATGGGAACTTGGGTGATCAGGAGAAATATAAAAAAGGAAAAGGAGCTTGGATAAGAAAGCAAAAGAAAAGAGTTGAAGTGGGAGAATCATCTAGAGTAGATAAAAATCAAATCATCAATGTGCAAAATAATACTAGCTCCCAAAATATTAAGGAGAAATACCAGGAAGACCTTGCTAAATCGGAAGAGGAGGCAGAATGTATTGGAAAAAATACAAATGATAAAGGAAATTTACATGTATTATCTGATAAAGGAAAAGGTGTGGCTGAATGTAATAATGCAGATGTACACACAGAAAAGGATGATCATCAAATAAAACATTGTGGTTATTTTGAATGTTTGAAAGAAAGATATGAGGAAGGAAGTGATCTGATGGACATCAACAGGGATTTTAACCTTATTCCTGATGCAATTCTAACTGAGAGTATACCTATAAATAACATCTCCATTGATCTAGGGGAATTTGGATTATTGAATATTGATGAAAATAATCCTACTGAAGTTCAAATTAATGATGGATCAGCAGTGAACAATCAATTTATGAGAAGTAATTCATGCCCCAAGTTGGAGCTGGATATCACATGCAACAAAGAAGGGGTTGAAAATTCTTGTGTGAATGGTGATCAACAGAATATCACTGCAAAGTCCTATGAAGCTAAGACAATGTAAGAAGAAAGGTAGAAGATACCACTATGTGCCTTCATGATGAATTCAATTATGATATGGAACTCAAGGGGGATTTCTAACTCCCTTAATAGACTTAAAATTCTCATTAAAATGCACAAATTGGGGATTATTTTCATTGCTGAACCGATTGTTGAGAAGAGTAAAATTCAGGAATTCAAAAGAAGATTGGGATATGATCATTGTCATTCTAACACGAATGGTAAAATTTGGGCATTTTGGAATGAAGATATGTGCTGTAACATTGTGGATGACAGAGAGCAAGTTCTTACTACTAAGCTAAAATGGATAAATGAAGAAGTGTATGTATCTGCTATTATGCTAAATGCACATTGCAGCTAAGAAGACGGTTGTGGAATGATTTGATTCAATTTTCTGCAAATCTGGATAAACCTTGGGTGATTGGAGGTGACTTCAATGCTATCTTAAATATGGAGGAGAGAGGGGGAGGTAACCAACCGAATGTTCATTCAATGGATGATTTAATGAATTTCTGATTAAGTGTGGAGTGGGTGAAGTTCAAACAGATAATAACCAGTTCACATGGACAAATGGTAACTTGTGGGAGAAACTTGACGGAAAGGAGCAAAATGGGGAGTGTGAGGAGCTATTAAATCCGATACCAAACATTATTACTGCTGATGAGAACAAAGAGCTGAATATGCTTCCAAAACTTGATTAAATGAAAGATGTAGTGTTTTGAAGAAATTAAAGATGTAGTATTTTCATTTAACAAAGATGGCACAGGAGGCACAGATGGATTTGGAGGTTCATTTTATCAATCTTGTTGGGATATTATCAAACAGGATCTATGGGAGGCTGCCACTGATTTTTTAGGGGAAGATCATACCGGCTAGGACAGCTGCTACTTCTATAATCCTTAATTCCCAAAAAGGAAAATCCTTGCTACTGGAAAGACTACAAACCAATTAGTCTGTGCAACATGATATAAGGTACTACCAAAAATCATTTCTCAAGCACCGAGTGGATTTACTCAAGGTAGAGCTCTGATAACATCTTGCTTGCTCAAGAAATGGTCTATCATCTTGACAGAAAGGCAAGAGGAAATGTTATCCTTCAACTTGATATGGCCAAAGCGTATGATAGAGTGGATTGGAAGTTCCTACAAAAAGTGCAAAGGAAATTTGGTTTTGATGATTGGATGAACAAAATCAATTGATGCATCAGTAGCTCTATGTTTTCTATTATGATTAATGGAGAGCTGAAAGGGTTTTTCAATACTAAAAGGGGATCCTATATCACCTGCACTCTTCATTATCTTGGCAGAAAGTTTATCCAGAGGTTTGGAAAATCTGTTCACAAGGCAGAATCTTTTGGACTATGACTATGGAGGAAATGTACCAATCTCCCACCTTGCATTTGCTGATGATGTCATTGTATTTACTAACAGGAGGAAACAGAGCTTAAACAACATTATTGAATTCCTGGGATTGTATTCTAAAGGGTTCGGCCAAATCATCAACTTGTCCAAAAGCTCTTTCATTACAACCAAAGACCAGCACAAGCAAATTGTGGCAGAAACTACTGGTTTTAAAATGAAGGATCCACCCACATTTATTCAGATTTTACATTCACACTTGACATATATCCATTTTACATTCACATTAATCCACTTTGCATTCACACTTTTTAGTTATCAGTATTAAAATTATTATTTATTTATTTATTTGTAATTCTTAATATTATAAATTCTATGTGTAGCCATCAATATAAAAATTGTGTTTTAATTATTAATGGTCAATTCATTTGTTATCTTTAATATTAAAAATCACATTTTCTGAAATATATATGTCGTTGAAAAAAATTGCCGCTTATAAATAATTTAAGAATTAATGCTTTGATTTCTTTTTAATTAATAATATCACTAGAATGATTAGTATTTTTTAATCATTCTTAGTCTAATATTTTTTTAAAGATTATACGGTATAAGATTTTCTGTATAATTTCATGATCTCCAACTTTACTCAATTGTCGTATCAAGATAATTGTGAGATTTTCAAATTATTATTTTGATTACTTATTTTAATAAATAAAGTTTTATTGGTTAAATTTAAATATTTTGTTTACCTATTTTCTAATTATTGTGATTGATGTTTTTGAATGAAAATGAAAAGTATGTTAGATACGAGAGTCAAATGTAGAAGTTATGAGAAATATATTAATACATTTCACACGCATCAATATTTGTACACATATTGTTACATCAAACATGATATACCATTAAAAACTACTAAATTTACATTTTTAATGAAGTTAATAATAATTCATAAAAATTATTGAAATCAATAGTCATTTATTATTTAAATATATTAGTTAACGTTTATTATTCAAATAAGTGTTTAATAATTTGAATTTGTTATGTTATTTTTTAAAATTCTAATAATTATTGTAATAAAAAATTATTTTTTATACATTTATACAAATGTTGATTATGTATAAACATTAAAATTTTACGAATATTTATTGAAATCGATATTGTGGATAACAACTTTTGTGCATCGCACGGGTGAATATACTAGAGATATATAAAGGAAGAGCACTTAACAAAAACATGTTTTGGAACATTTCCCGTTTAAACCGTCTTCCATAAAGTGGAAGTATTTCAATGAATCAGAATACTTTTGATAATTATTAAAAAAAAATTGCAACGTGGGTATCGAATCAAAGATCTCAACAAGAACTTTAATAGAACTCACGAGTGAGAGTCAACTATAAACATGTGTCTTCTCTAAAATCACATCAAATATTAAATGTAAAAGTTTTATTTTATACATTTTACTTTTTCCAAATGTCACACTATTTCAAAATTATTTTATTTAAGTAGTGATATTTTTATTTCCTTAACTATATTTAATTTGGTCATAAATAATTAATTTTAATTCGAGTTGATACCCATATTACTCATTTTGTTTAATTAGTTTTATTTATTTATGTATTCATTTTGTTCATTTATTTATGTTTATTACTATAGATTTAAATAATAAAAATATGTAAAATACATATTACTGACTTTTAATATTAGTTTAACTAATTTTTATCAAAATAAAAAATAAAGGCACGCGTGTTAGCAAACTCATTATATTTCAAGATAGAGTGTGGTTAAATAAATTTATTTAAAACATATAAAAATAATTTTTTCAGGTAACATAGAGATGTCAAGACGGACGGGTCGACCAAACTCATGAAAATCGGCCCGGATCGACCAGGACCGCGGGCCGACCAGTAACTCGTGTGGAAAGTTCACGGGTCAAGAAGGTGTGTTCCATGGGTTTCGTGGGTCAAACCTTCGCGGGCCGTGGTTAACCCAGAGATTCCATGAAGTTTGTACTTAACCCCTAGGTACAAGGTTCGAATCCCTGGGGAGGCAAAAATCCACTTCCTGGAAACGAGGCCGTCAGCTTTGGAAACTTGCAATTTAGTCCTTTGATCAATTGCACATGCGATCCACAACTTTTCGAAAGTGACAATTTGGTCCCCAAACTTTGACTCTTTGAAGGATTTGACTATTTTCTCCTCAATTTCTTCAATTATTCATCCATTTAGCTCTTTTCTTGTGCTTTCTCCATGTATTTGAATGTTGAACCTATTTAACTACAAAATATGCACAATTCAGTAGGTATTTGTCCAAATTACTCAAAAAGTACCACAAAAAATATATGAAATATGCATGTAAAATGTACTCAACAAATACCCCCAAACTTAAACTCTTGCTCGTCCCGAGCAAGAATATTTACATGCATCTACAAAAATAATGATATAATGATCAACAATGCTAGATAACTTGCAATCTTCCATGAGTGTGAAATTGCATAATTAATTCATAATTATGTTCCTAAATAAAGCTACAAAAATGAGTTTGGCTTATCCGATGTTCGATCGGTGCATGTGTGCATAGCCACTTTCAATCGTCAATAAGATTCAAGAATGTTGATGAATAAAGAAGTTTCAAGTCAAAACTAACCCACCATTAGTGGTCAATTCTCTTTCCTTTCCTACTTGTGACATTCATCCCCAATGAATAATTTTCTTTCCACTCCCGGGATGCAATTCTAGAGGGTACTCTCAAATCACTATTTCTTTTTTCACTCTAGTATGGGTGTGTTTTACCGCCAATCTCGACAACCTAGAAATGCAGTGACTCTCCACTAATGAGTGCTTCGACATTCAAGTTTATACCAAGCAATTCAAACCCACTATTCATCTAAGCCCTTATGCAAGTACAAATACATGATTTTTAACAACTAACATGATGTTTTCTTGTGACTTCCCCACTCCATTAAGCTTTCTAATTGACCCATGTAGTAAGCTTTAGGCCGGCAGCTCCCCGATTTTTTAGATTAAAGGGTACCAAGTTTCAAAATACCCCTACGAACTTATTAACTTGAGTAAAAAAGGCTACGAAGTGGGGTAGACTTATTAAGCGAATGCGATGATAATGTGCCTTTTTTTTTCAAGTGTGTGTGTGAGTACCCTATTCATTAAGCTTTCTAATTGACCCATGTAGCGAGCTTTCGACCGGTGACTCCCAAGTTTCAAACTTAAGGCACCAAGTTTCAAGATACTCCTACGGGCTTAATTACTCGAGTTAAAAAGGCTTCGAGATAGGGCAATGCAATGCAAAAATTAAAATGGGCTCAGAACTCTAGCATATGGTCATTACTTAGCTTATACTTGTCGAAAGACACTCCACACAAAGATTTGCTTCCACATGCATGGAATCACCACACGTCTAGACCGTTTTCTTTGACAGGTCGACCACCCCCAAACTTGTCTTACATTAGGGTCAAGGAATCTAGAGCATTAGGAGCATTGGATCGGTTGATATAAATTAACATACAAGTTCACAACCTAGTTCTTCTACTCCATTAACCTCTTCCCCTTCAACAATTCCCAAACTCACTGACAATTAAACATGACTATTGTGCTCAATGTACATGAGATAACCAAGTTAGACATAATAAAAATGTAACAAGTAAATATCAACAAGTAATTAAAAAGGGTAGGAATTTGGGTTACCTCTTAAAAAGCTCTTGGTTAAAGTCGTAAGCTCGACTTTTGGATATGATTACTCCGGATTTGCAAGAGGGATGGATGACTTCTCCTTTTCATAATCAACCCCCAAGTATGGCTTCAAGCGTTGCCCATTGACTTTGAATTTCCCTTTGCTTCCATGATAAAGTTCGACTGCTCCATGTGGGAAGTTTTGAGCAAAAGTGAAAGGTCCCAACCATCTAGAGCGGAGTTTACCGGGAAACAATCTAAGTCTTGAGTTATAAAAAAGTACTTGTTGCCCAACTTGGAAGACCCGCTTCACAATGTTCTTGTCATGCCACCTCTTTGTCTTTTCTTTGTAAATCCGAGCGTTCTCACATGACTCAAGGCGGAATTCATCAAGCTCCTTGAGTTGGAGTAGTGTTTTCTCACCGGCCAATTTCATATCAAAATTCAAGGCTTTTGTTGTCCAATAGGCTCAGTGCTCAAGCTCACCCGGAAGATGGCATGCTTTTCCAAATAGAAGGCGAAAGGGAGACATACCAATGTGGTTTTTGAACGCGGTGCGGTATACCCATAATGCATCATCCAATTTCTTGGACCAATCTTTCCTTGAGGCATTTACCGTCACTTCAAGGATCTTTTTCAACTCTCTATTTGAAATTTCAACCTGCCCACTTGTTTTCGGATGATAAGGAGTGGATATTCGATGTTTGACTCCATACTTGGTCAAAAGTGAGTCGAAGAGGCGGTTACACGAGTGTTTTCCTCCATCACTAATGATGGCACGAGGGGTGCCATAACGAGTAAAAATATTTTTCTCTAAAAAGTTCACCACCACTCGAGCATCATTTGTGGGGAGTGCTACCGCTTCTATCCACTTTGACACATAGTCCACCGCAACTAAAATGTATTGATTAGAAAAGGATGATGGAAAAGGTCCCATAAAATCAATACCCAAAACATCGAATATCTCCACTTCTAAAATAAAATTTAAAGGCATTTCATTTCGATTAGAGATATTACCTAGGCATTGGCATCGGTCACATTTGGACACAAGTGTGTGAGCATCCTTAAACAAAGTGGGCCAATAAAATCCTGACTGAAGAACCTTTGATGCAGTTTTCACTGCACCAAAATGACCTCCATAAGGTGAAGAGTGACACTGTTCAAGAATCTTCTCCATCTCCTCCTCGGGCACACACCTTCTCATGATTTGATCCGGACCCCTTTTGAATAACAACGGTCATCCCAAAAATAGTGCTTGATATCCGCAAAGAATTTTTTCCTTTGTTGATAAGAGCGGTCCGGGGTAGTGATGCCACTTGCAAGAAAATTCACATGGTCCACATACCATGGCACACTAGAAGCTTGTAGAAGATCCATGATTTGGAAAAGTTGCTCATCCGAGAATACCTCACTTATCTCTTCATCAATAACTTCCTCGGTTTGCTCAAGTCTAGACAAGTGATCGGCTACAAGATTTTCGGTCCCCTTCTTGTCATGAACCTCCAAATCAAACTCTTGGAGAAGAAGAACCCATCTAATTAACTGCGGTTTAGTATCTTTCTTCGCCAATAAATACTTGAGGGCCGAGTGGTCGGTATACACAATCACCTTGGAGCCAATAAGATACGATCGAAAGTTATCAAAGGCAAAGATCACCTCTAGTATTTCCTTCTCGGAAGTAGCATAATTCAATTGAGCATCGGTCAAGGTTCTACTATTGTATTAGATGACATGCAAGACTTTTTCCTTCCTTTGCCCCAAAATTACCCCCACGGCATAATCACTTGCATCACACATAAGCTCAAAGGGCAAACTCCAATCCGGAGTCACAATAATAGGTGTCGTGATTAGTTTCTCTTTAAGAGTGTTAAAAGCTTGGAGACACTCTTTAGAGAAGTCAAATGTGGCACTCTTCTCAAGCAATGAACAAAGTGGCTTTGTGATTTTTGAGAAGTCCTTGATGAATCTCCAATAAAATCCCGCATGCCCCAAAAAGCTTCTTATGCCCTTTACCGAGGTTGGGAGAGGTAATTTTTCAATAAGTTGAATTTTTTCCTTATCAACCTCAATCTCCTTACTTGAAATCTGGTGCCCAAGAACTATCCCCTCTCGAACCATGAAATGGCATTTTTCCCAATTCAAAACTAAGTTGGTGTCCTCACATCTTTTTAGCACCATTCTCAAATTATTCAAACAATCATCAAATGAAGTACCAAAAACTGAGAAGTCATCCATAAATACCTTAATAAATTTCTCCACCATGTAAGAAAAGATAGCCATCATGCACCGTTGGAAAGTGGCGGGGGCATTGCAAAGACCGAAGGGCATCCTCCTATATGCAAAAGTTCCATATGGGCATGTGAATGTTGTCTTCTCTTGATCTTCTGGGGCTATAGGAATTTGATTATAGCCCGAATACCCATCTAGGAAGCAATAATGAGAGTGACCCGCCAATCGCTCAAGCATTTGATCGATGAATGGGATGGGAAAATAATCCTTCCTAGTAGCATTGTTAGGCTTGCGATAGTCAATGCAAACTCTCCACCCCGTCACTGGCCTTGTTGGAATAAGCTCATTATTTTCGTTCTCGACCACGGTAACACCTCCTTTCTTTGGCACTACTTGCACCGGGCTCACCCATGCACTATCTGAGATTGGATAGATAATACCCGTATCAAGCCACTTCACCACTTCGGCTCTTACCACTTCCTTCATGTTAGGATTTAACCGACGTTGATGCTCCACCGAAGGTTTGAAATCATCCTCCATAAAAATTTTATGCATGCATAATGAAGGGCAAATACCTCGAATATTCGAGATGGTCCATACAATAGCCTCCTTGTGCTCCCTCAATACCCAAAGCAATTTATCTTCCTCCACCTCATTCAATAAATTAGAAATAATGACTGGAAGGGTAGAAGATTCCCCCAAGTAAGCATACCTCAAATGAGAAGGAAGAGGCTTTTGCTCGAGGGTAGGTGCCTTCTCGAGAGATGGTAGGGGCGGTGAAGAACTCTTTTTCAACTCCTCAAAGTAGGGGCCCCTCTTGTGTTGATATTGTGGTGATGCCTCTAAGTAATGAGCCATTTGTTCGACTTCATGATCATCATCCTCAATAGTCAAAGAGTGAGCAATACAAGACTCCAATGGATCCTTAGAAAGTCCACGGTTGAAGGAGTTTACCACTAGATGATCCATGACATCCACTCGAAAGCATGAGTTTGACTCCGAGGGATATTTAATGGCCTTCAACACATTGAAGATGACTTGCTCATCTTGCACCCTCAAAATCAATTGCCCCTCTTACACATCAATAAGGGCCCTCCCGGTTGCTAAAAATGGCCTTCCCAATATGATTGGAATTTCATGATCTTCCTCCATGTCTAGAATAATAAAATCCATCGAAAAGATGAATTTATCCACCTTCACAAGAACATCCTTAATGATCCCCCGAGGATATTTGATGGACCTATCCGCCAATTGTAGAGACACGGTGGTTGCTTTAGCTTCCCCCAATTCCAATTTCCTGAAAATGGAAAAAGGCATCAAATTAATGCTAGCACCAAGATCACATAAAACTTTACTAAAATTAACATCACCAATAATGCATGGAATAGTAAAACTCCCTGTACCTTTAATTTTTGGAGGAAGCTTGTTTTGAATGATCTCACTACATTCCTCGGTCAGTATCACCGTCTCATGCTCTTCAAGCCTTCTTTTGTTGGATAGAATATCCTTCATGATCTTGGCATAGCTTGGCATTTGAGCTAATGCATCGGCAAAAGGAATATTGATGTGTAGCTTCTTGAACACTTCCAAAAATTTGCCAAATTGACTGTCGAGCTTTTGCTTTTGCAACCTTTGAGGAAAGGGGATAGGAGGCACATAAGCCTTGATCGGTGTTGGTGCCTTTGATGTGGATGCTTCTGGCTCAACCTCTTTGGGTATTTCAACAACCTTTTCGGATGCTTGAATAGGCTCATTATCTTCAATGGGAGCCTTGTTTGATTGAGTTGTTGATTGTGGGGCCGTGATCTTGGGCAATTGCATTCCACTCCTTGTTGTAATAGCTTGAACCTTCTCCCTAGGATTTGTGTCAGTGTTGCTAGGAAAAGCTCCTTGTTACCTTTCCGAGAGAAGATTAGCTATTTGACCCACTTGCTTCTCCAAACTTTTCAAAGAGGCATCATTGCGTTCTTGATATTGCAATTGATGATTTGCTAGCTTGGTGATAGCCTCTTCCCATCCCTCTTTCTTCTCTTGTGGCTTTGGATTCAACACATTTTGATTGTTTCCATAAGATAGATTTGGATGATTTCTCCAACCGGGATTGTATGTGGGAGCATATGGGTTGAACCCTTGGCGTTGGAAATTTTGAGCATAAGCAACTTCCTCGGTAGATGAAGAACCACTTGCCACCAATGGACACATAGAGCTTTGATGATTAGCCCCACATATATAACATACCGGAGGGACTTGAACCATGTTGACGGGCCGAGATGTTGAAGTAGATAACCCTTCCACTTTCTTGGCTAAGGAATCAATCTTTGACAAGACAAGTGTATAATCATCACCCCCACGTACACCACTAGAACTCCTCGGTGCACTTCTATCCGGCCACATTACACTTTGTTCACTCATGATCTCAAACAAGTCATAAGCCTCTCGAATGCTCTTTCTTTTGATGGACCTATTAGATGATGAATCCACATTTGAACGGCAAGGAGGAGTTAGCCCGGCATAGAAGTGGTTGATTTGTTGCCCCAATGTAATCCCATGATTTGGGCACTTCCTAAGCATATCCTTGAATCTCTCCCAAGCTTCATGAAAGCTCTCCATCTCGAATTGTTGAAATGTAGTAATATCATGCTTGAGTTCAGCAACTCTAGATGGTGGGAAATTTTTTGTAGTGAACCTTTGGACAAACTCCACCCAAGTAGTGATGCTTCCCGAAGGCAAAGTGTCAAGCCATTCTCTTGCTTTATCTTTCAAAGTATGTACAAATAACCTCATCCGGATTGCCTCCACATTCACACCCTCATAGTTGAAGTTGCTACAAATATCTAGAAACCGTACCACATGGGCATGTGGATTTTCATCGGTCCTCCCATAGAATGAGATAGTGTTGGAGAACAAATTGATGACATCCGGTCGAAGTTGAAAATTTGGATGATTGTAGGAGGGATAGACAACGCTTGATTGATTCTCAACAATAGGAGGATTCATGAAGTCTCCAAAAAGCATGGCTTCTTCATTAACAACGGGCTCTTGAACTCTAGCCGTTTGAGGGTCAAAACCGGGTGGGATTCCACCCCTCAGAGGAATTGTAGCTGGAGCAAAAAGCTCGATGTTAGCTCTTTCTCCTTCCATCCTAGTAAGAAGTTGTCTCCTAGCTTCCCGTTGTTCCCTTAACCTACGTCGAAAAGTTCCCTCGATATCTGGATCTACTTCAACTAGATCAAGACTTCTACTTCGACGCATGCACAATTAACAACCTAGAACAATACAAGAAATTAGAAGATTTCTTACACAAAACAAAACAAAATAAAATTTGTACAAGAAATAAAAGTAACTAATAGTTAAAACTATTATCAACTAAAATGTAATTTAAATAGAAACAATCCTCGGCAACGGCGCCAAAAACTTGTTCGCTAGAAACACACCGCAAGTGCACGTATCGCATACAAGTGATAGTGGACTAAATGAGTCAGGTTTATCGATCCCACAAGGATTGTCTATTTCAATTACACCCTAGTTTTAATCAATTTTAACAAGGAATACAGACAATAAAGTTTTGGTTTTGGAAAGTCGTAGCACTGGAATTTAAACCACAATTATAAATAAACACTAGAAAAATGGTGATAATTTGATGATGAAGGAGTGTTGGGATTCTTGATTCCACTTGAACATTACCTAATTAAATGCTTAACAAGAAAAAAGACATGCAATTTATTAATCATGTTAGACCCGATTTTCCAAACTTAGTCAATTACCTCTCTAGAGTGAAATCAATCCTAATTAGTGGAATTAACCTACTATATCTCTATGTCGATTAAAATTACACCAATCGCATTAAACCTTTGTGAAAATAGCTCAATAGGTCATCTAAGGTTTTATGTATATCTCTATCCTAAATAAGAACCTAGAGCAAATATTGTATTGATCTAGAATACACAACAATTTTTCAATAATTGCACATCCCATGAAATCCTAGCATAAATGTGGCCACAATAAATGCAAGTCAATAAATACAACAATAAATGCACAAGATAATAAATAGCCTAAATTTTTAATACAAGCATTAAAATCAACTAAGCTAAGTCAAGCTTCATCAATCATCCCAATACAAAATAGTTTAGCCCATGATGAAATAACAATAAAACTCAAGAATTAAATACATCATTTCAACAATAGATCAAAATAGATGAAGAAATATGAAGATTAACAAGAAAACTTCCCTTCAACAATGGTTAGTGCTTCAAAACATCATTGTTTCTCCACAATGTTGTAGGTATTTCTTCCCTAAATCAACATTCATCAACCAACCTAACTAATTACAATGGAAAATTACAAGAGAAAGGAAGAAAAAATGAAGAACAAAAGAGAGAAAATTAGTTTTGGGGTGAAAAATGGAGAAAAAAGTGATGAATCCCTAGCAAAAAACGCCCAAAAATACCCAAAAATCGCGTAGATCCGCGTCCTTCAGGAATTGGGCGGAACCGGGTCACACCGGATTGACCCAGAATTCAGTTCAAAATTTTGACCACGCGATCGCGTGGTTGGGCTGAAAACTCTCGGGTTGGTTTTTGGCCTGACTTCGCGAACGTGACCTAGTCGATACACGCGATCGTGTGGTTGACCTGGCAGCTCCGTCCTTTGATGATTTGCAATTGGGTCCTCCAACTTTCAATGTAGATCAACTTGGTCCCCAAAGTTTCCCATTTCTTTCAATTGAACCCTTCCAAAAGTGCATTTGAGTCCGTCAACTTTGGAAACTTGCAATTTAGTCCTTTGATCAATTGCACGTGCGATCCACAACTTTTCGAAAGTTACAATTGGGTCCCCAAACTGTGACTCTTTGAAGGATTTGACTCTTTTCTCCTCAATTTCTTCAATTATTCATCCATTTAGCTATTTTCTTGTGTTTTCTCCATGTATTTGAATGTTGAACCTATTTAACCACAAAATATGCACAATTCGGTATTTGTCCAAATTATTCAAAAAGTACCACAAAAAATATATGAAATATGCATGTAAAATGTACTCAACAACCTCCAGCAAAGGTAAAATTCCTCCCACTATAGCCAAAGTTTGTTATCTGCACCCATCAGCGTTAACACCAATTCAACTGCAAGCACCCAACCAACACGTCAAACTAAACCTCCCATACCCGGACTCCTCAAACCACCATCATCAATTGAACCAGAATCTGCAAAACCAGAGCCTTTGTCCAACACACAAATTCCACAATTTCAAAACAACCACCTCCATCGAGCAACGAAGCACCTCCAATGTCGGCCGGAATTCAATCACCATCACGATCCAAACACAAAATCACCACCACCAGCCGCCACAACCAAAATGCCCTCAAGACTAGACAACCCAAAACTCAAATTAAATGAGAAACCCATATACTTACCTCCACTCCCAACCCATTCCATTCGGAGTATCACTGGAAAAATCACCAAAGAATTGAACCTCCAAGCCTCGGTTTGGTCTCGGTCCTTCGCACCAAAATCAGCCCCAATAAACCTTCTATTTCGCAATGCCCAACCTATGTTTGTCGTCTTCAAGTAATGGCGGCACTGCCGCCGCCTGCGAGCCGACGTAGGGACGCCGATGGGCATGACCGACGACGCCCCGTCGCCACCTCCCTCCTCTGAAATGGGAATACAGAGAGAGGGAGTATTGATTTGGGTTTTAATGATATTGTTAATTTCTTTTAAATCCCAAATTTTCAAAAAGTTGTAATTCAGTCCCTTTCGTTTTTAAAATGTGTGAAATTTCAGCCCTTGTTATTTTAAATGTTTTAATTCAGTTTCAAAGATTTCAATACGTAACAAATTGGTCCCTGCAGTCATGAACTCTTTCAATCAGCCCTATTATTTTCAAAAAGCCTAATTTAGTCCCTAAACTTTTAAATTTCAGTCTTCCTTAAATTTTCATTTAAATCCCTATATTTTATTTTTATTATTTCGAAAATACTAATTGAATTAATTTTCTTGGCTAGACGAATCATTTGGAGAATTAAGAGATTGAAGTACTTGCCTGCTCCACTTTTGTGAACTCGTTAAATTTGAGGTAGACTCACCCCCACTAATTAGTTTAGATTATAATTGCATGTTTTTATGTGAATTTACGTGATTATATTCTTAATTGCATGAGAATAGACGAGAATATCTCTTATGAGATAAATTGAGAATTTTGTCATGACTTAAATGCTTTATTGCATGAGACGAGAATATATTCATTTGCACTCCTTATGTGATGCTTACGATGAGAATTTGAGAATATGATGTGATCCAGAACCCTGATAATACGAATCATAGTAGGCTTGACGAGAAAATTCAAATATTCAAGCCAAACAAAGGAAAAAGGACCAGATTCATCCTTACGTCTGTAATGCCCAGCTTGTCACTGCCGTAATCCAGTCTCGGGTTAAAATGCAGAATTTCAAGTCTTTAAACTTACGGCCATAAATAATGAAGTCACGGCCGTAACTCTTCATCAGCGAGCGACTTACGGCCGTAATTGGAGCTTTCACGGCCGTAACCATTCAAAGGAAAGACATTCATGGCCGTAATCAAATGTGCCACTGCCGTAACTGCAATATCAATTTTGGATCAAAGAATCATTTACGGCCGTAACTGGATTCTTCACGGACGTAAATAGCTAGCGAATCAGATTTGCGAGATTTTTAATTATCTTGTTTCATTTTCTTTATTTAACTATTTTACTAATTAGAACTCTATTTTGAGCCAATTAGGATTTTGCTAGGGTTTTAGTTTTCTTATTTATAGTCTTTTCCATTCATTGTATTAGAGAGACTTAAGACAACTTTGATATTATTATTGTGAGGCTATATTGCTTTCAACAACCTTATTCTTCATTGAATAAAATTCGAACTTGCGAGTTATTCTTTTTTGTTCAAATCTCTGTGAGAATTAGTATTGCTTGTGGTCAAGAGGTCAATATATCCCTATGATTGTATTGTTTGCTTGGTTCAATTAATTTTAATTGGATCCATAAATCGTGTTTTCTTGGCGTTCTTGGGTCGATTCAATATTTTGTGGGTTGCGTAGCTACAGTTGCTACGTGGTTTGCATCATTTGGTATCAGAGCTTAGGCTCCAAAAATCAAGGTTATATCTTTATTTTGTTTTCTTGAGTTTTCTATTCAGTTTGATTTTTATGTTTATCATCGAGTCTCATAAAAATCTTCCATATCTTGTTGAGTGTTTTGTTTTTCAGTTTTTTTGCGTTCTTCTTGTTCTTGAGTTTGTTGAGTCTTTAATCAAAAAATGTCACAAAAAAATTCAAAAGTCGTTATTTCCTTCGTTTGGTATTCAAATAAAATTTCGTTTGTTTTGTCCTGTTCGTTGTCGAATTTTCGGATTTATAAAAAAAAAATTATTTATTTATTTTGTTTATTCCGAAAATTCATAAAGAAAAAAAGAGTCAATTCAAGAACTACTTTCTTGAATTTCCTTAAATTCTTGATAATTTCTTGCCTTCCAAGTCAAATTAAAATTCTTGATATTCTTTTCTTTCTAGTCAAAATTCAAGAACCACTTTCTTGAATTTCTTTAAAATTCTTGATATTGTTTTCCTTTTCCAGTCAACATTAAATTCCTTCTTGATATTTGTCAATATCTGGACCCTCTTATTTTGAGTCTCTCAAATTTTTGAAAGCTACATAAATGGATGAATTATGAGTTCGATTCTACTTTCATGACTAGATGTCGTGTGGGTGATAAACTGTGTAGTTTGGCTATTGATAGGGAGTACATCTCTAATTTGGCTAGTATCAACATGGTTGGAAAATTGGGGTTGCATTTACTACAACATCCTAGACCTTATAGGATGACATGGTTGAAGGAGTGTGGGGAGTTCAAAGTGACCAAGCAAGTCTTAGTGAATTTCACCATTGGGAGGTATAGTGATGAAGTATTATGTGATGTGGTGCCTCTAGAGTCTTGTCATATGTTGTGGGGTAGGCCATGGAGGCACGAGAGGAAAGCATTTTATGATAAGAATAGAAACATGTACAAATTTGTGAAGGATGGAGAATCAATCACCCTAGCTAGTTTAACACTAGAGCAAATACTTGAAGATCAAAAGGAGGTGAAGGAAAAGATTAATCCATTATCCAGATTGAATTATCAATTAAAACTTCTAGAAGAGGACATGATTGCACGGAGGGATAAAAATGTAGTTAAGTTGCAAGAAGAGCCTCAGGATATGAATGTTGGGAAGAAGGAGGGAGACTTGAAACATGAATTAAAAGTAGTTGAAGAGAACTCGAATTTTGTGGTAGGAGATGAAAAAGTGGAGTTAGGTGATCAAACTCCAAAATTTGATGGGGAAAAATTGGAAGTTGGGGTAGAACTTCAAAATTTGAGCTTTGAATTGGTAGATCCACATTTGAATACCGTTGAGGGAGTGCATGAAATTAGTGATAAAAATTTGGAGGTAGAAGATGTGGTTGAATTTGAAAGTAAAAATTTTGAAAATGTGGTTGAAGATGCAAAGGATGAACAAGGTGAAGAGGAGGGCCACGTGGTTCTTAAAGACGAATTGGAGATGGTGGTTTATCATGAATACAAGGATCCATACCTTGTACCTCATGGAGCTAACATGTCCCTCCCAATTTTGTTTAAATCTTTTTTACAGGTTAATTATGTTTGGAGGCTTCAACCACACTACGTATGACAAAGGGATTTCAAGCTCCATCTCTTCCATGTTTTCCAATCAAATGAGCATAATTTATTGAACTCATGGCATGGAAGCAGAAATTTTCCGTTTGATCCAGGGGGAGCAGTTGCATTCATGAACAAAGTTATGATTCAGGATGAATCATCCTAAAGAAGGAGGGTATGATGTGATCCAGAACCCTGATAATACGAATCATAGCAGGTTTGACGAGAAAATTCAAATATTCAAGCCAAACAAAGGAAAAAGGACCAGATTCATCATTACGGCCGTAATGCCCAGCTTGTCACGACCGTAATCCAGTCTCGGGTTAAAATGCAGAATTTCAAGTCTTTACACTTACGGCCATAAATAATGAAGTCACGACCGTAACTCTTCATCAGCGAGCGGCTTACGGCCGTAATTGGAGCTTTCATGGCCATAACCATTCAAAGGAAAGACATTCAAGGCCGCAATCAAATGTGCCACTGCCATAACTGCAATATCAATTTTGGATCAAAGAATCATTTACGGCCGTAAATAGCTAGCGAATCAGATTTGCGAGATTTTTAATTATCTTGTTTCATTTTCTTTATTTAACTATTTAACTTTAATTAGAACTCTATTTTGAGCCAATTAGGATTTTGCTAGGGTTTTAGTTTGCTTATTTATAGTCTTTTCCATTCATTGTATTAGACAGACTTAAGACAACTTTGATATTATTATTGTGAGACTATATTGCTTTCAACAACCTTATTCTTCATTGAATAAAATTCGAACTTGCGAGTTATTCTTTTTTGTTCAAATCTCGATGAGAATTAATATTGCTTGTGGTCAAGAGGTCAATATATCCCTGTGATTGTATTGGTTGCTTGGTTCAATTAATTTTAATTGGATCCATAAATCGTGGTTTCTTGGCGTTTTTGGGTCGATTCAATATTTTGTAGGTTGCGTAGCTACAATTGCTAGTGGTTTGCATCAGAATATCACTGTAATATTTGCATTATTACGTGTTCAATTATTTCGTAGATTAATTATTGGAGATGAGTCTTCTGAGTATTTCTTTTAGAAATTCTCACCCATTGTTTTTAACAAATTTTGCAGATTTCGGAGACGAAGGAGAATGATGAGAAATTGGCAAAACTATAAATAGAAATTATTTTAAAGTCATGTTTTATTTATGAACTCCATTATTTAAATTGTGTTGAAATTTCAGAATTTCATGAATTTCGCCAAATTATTTATTTTAATTAAATTTTATCGCAAAAATTACAGTCAATAAATGTGATTGTGTTGAGAATTAATTATTTTTCCGCAATAAATTTATTTCCAGAGTTAGGTTTTAAAGAAAGGAGTGGCGTTCTGGGTTCACGGAACTCGGGGCATCACATTTAATATTTGCTCACTTTTGCTTTTATGTCCTTTAATATTTTTTCCAAAGCATTACTATTCTTAACTTTCAATTAATTAACATAATTTATTTTGAATCACAACTTATATTCAAATATTCTACTAATGTGCATTGCAAAGAGGGGAAAATATTTATTTATGACTTTTGTATTAGTTATTTACTTCAATTATTTAAAAATACGAGAGAGAAATAAGTTTTTTTTGACCCTCATAAGAAATATTTTGAACAAAAATCATATTTATGAACAATATATGAAAACTAATAGATGGTTCATGATAAAAGATTTATAATATATTAAACTTGGGAGCATAACAGTAAAAATAAGAAAAGTTTTGGAATATTAATTAAAAATAAAATGGTGTAATTAACAAATGTTGTGGTTTTAATATAATTGACATTTTTCTTTTCCTTTTCGTTTTAATAAAATTGTGAACGTATATCACAAATATATCTTTTTTTTACTTATTATAAATTCTATTTATAATGTCTTCGAAAAATATTATAACACCTTGTGATTGATGTTATTTGTGTGTTTAAAAATTGGAAAGAGAAAAGATGTGTAGTTAAAAACTGACGTTAGAAATTGTGTTGATTATAATAAACACTTGCTGAACGGAGGCTTAAATGTAATTCTTCATTTCCATTTAAAGTTTTAAACCAATTCAAATTACAATATTTAAAGAAATTCCTGGAATGATAAACATATAAATCGTAAAAAAATAATTAAGGTATATGTAATGTAACTTTTTTGTAATTAATTGTCTTCCTTCATTTCTCATTTTTAATTAAATATTCATTTTATATGTTAACATATAAATTTAATATATATGAGTAATAAATGATCGCGCATTACACGGATATAACACTAGTTATGATAATGGCTGGTAACTCTGAATATAAAATTAGACACATAAAGCACATTGTGGTCATGTGGCAAAAACCTCAGGAAGGTTGGCTAAAACTTAATACGGATGGGACCCTTAAACAAGATGGATTTGCTTCTGGAGGTAGGGTTATCACGAGTTTCCATGACTTCTATGGAAAATTTTCGATTATGGAAGCTGAGATAAAGGCATTGGAGAAAGGATTACAGCTATGTAGTTATCATGGATACAAAAGAAGTCTGGCGACTCCATGGTTACTTACCAATTTTGTAATTCTTCAGTAAAGGCCCTTGGAACATACAATATAATCTTGACTGTATAAAAAATTGCACAAATAGAATTCCTTTTCACTCACATATGAAGAGAAGGAAATGTGTGCCAATTGGCTTGCTTCGTTGGGTCACAAAGAGAAATGTTTCAAGATGGTTGCTAATAATGAATTTTGTAGGATTGTTAAAGCTATAATCAGACTTGATAAAATTGGGCTTCCAGCACTCAGAATGGCAAAGCAATAATCACAGCACGACGAGAAGATAGATCATGGATATATGTGGTTCTGGCATTATTAGAATTAGCTTGATTTTGTCTACTTCTATTTTTGTCTTTCATAGCCTCGTCAGTTTCCTATTATTGTTTTTCCATTTTTGTAAGATAATTTCAAGGAAATTTTATAATGCATTCATACAGAATAGTAGGTTTGTGATGACCCATTAAAGTTTTGGAGGTAAGGTACATAAGTCCCCCTTCGAGCATTGTAAGTGTTTGTTTACATTAATAAAAATGTATCCTAGACTTGAGTTTTCGAGTTAGGATATTTCTTCAAAACACACACACCAAAAAACATATTACTGACTTTAATAATTAGTTTAGTTTAACTAATTTTTATCAAAATAAAAATAAATGCATATTAGTGCATTTAATTTAGGTTTAAATACAATTTCTAATTCGATCAAAGAAATTGATTTTGTAATGTATTTCATTTAGTTGAAAGAAAATAATATCTGAATAAAATGAACAAAATTTGTTCTATAACGATTTAATTGTCTCCTAAATGAGTTCAATAAATCTTCTTCAAATAGGCTTGAATCTTACGCACCCCCCACCCCCCCTACAATTTGATATATAATTCAAATTTTATTTGAGTGAATAATTTGCATTATGAATCACAATATTCAATGCCAATCCATATTCAGCTTGCTTTATTTTAAATTTCATAGTATATTATCACTTTCTATTTTGGAAATAATATAACTCCCACAAGATATCAAAACTTGATATCTAGTCTTAGTCTCATATGCTTTTCAAATAAATTTCGACTCCAATGGCAAAAAATATACTTTTATATTGTTATCAAAAACTTACTCACGAGATTAGAAAATAGATTTCGGAAATAAGATTTTCAACTTCTACGCCACCTAATTTGTTTCTTTGTGTCATCCATGAGACCAAGAGCATCTCCAATACATTCCTGCATTCCATGGATTTGGAGAAAACACGTGGGCGTCAACAAATTGACAGAATTGATAAAAAATTCTTCTCCAGTGGACTCCATGGATTACAATGTTAAGCTGATGTGGCTTCAAAAAGAAATAGAAAATGTGAGATGCCCCGTCCAGATGTAGACGTTCCGTGGGACTTGATGACTCGGCATTTTATTTAATTTATAATTATTTTAACTATAATAAAAGACGTTAAATCTTGGAAATCAAAATCGGGAATTTATTTTTTATTTTATGATTATTTTAACTATAATAAAATAACCATAAATCTAAAAGTTCATAAAAAAAATGGAGTTCAAAATTTGGGACATCCAAAAAAATGGAATAAACTTTGCTTTTTAACCGAAAAAGTTTGAATATATTAATAAACATTGATTTTAAGATTAATAATTTTAAAAAAAAAACTATGCATTTTTAATAAACTTCATTTATCAACAAAAAATTGTCGTTAAATAAAGTTATATAAAAATATTAGTTCAAGAAAAAAAAAAATTAATTTTATATTAACAAAAAATTTAATCTTATTTTAATTATTTTGCGAATGAGCTATTTATTTTATATTAAAAAAAATGCCACCTTATCAAAATTATTTAAATGTAGAAGGATCAATTGGAGGGTAAATTTTAAACTTGTCGGTCTATTTATCCATGTTGTCTAAAAGTCCTTCTATTTTATTACCACCTCAATCCCAATTCATTAAGTGCATTGGAGATGCTCTAACGATCCATCTAATTAAATGAAAACACACAAGAATTTCTCAGTTCAGAATTAAAAAAGTCAAAATACACAAAAAAATAAAATAAAATAAAAACTACCTTAACATCACAAGACAAACAGAGGTAAACAGAAAGCATATCACAAGATCAAATTAAGTAGCTTAGCGGACAAGTATTTGATTTCTGGGAACTCTTGCAGTTGTACTCCGTTTTATTCTTCTCCGCTTGTGAAAAATCTTTATGAGTACACTGTCGACTTCATCAAAATATCTGTCTCTCCATCTTTGAGAAAGCAAAAGTGGCAAGGCAAACATTCCTAAGCCTGTAGCAAAGCCCAGTGAAACAAATATGTAAAACCAATCAATCTCAGTCCCATTTTCAGATTTTGGGGGTGGGACACCATCTTCCTTATTCGGCTTGCAACTTTTGCTCAGTGGAAATCCGCATAGTCCTGCATTTCCTTTATATGAAGGTTCTAAAAATGTAGTAAGCTGAGGGCCTGAGGGGATCGGGCCGGACAGGCCATTAAAAGACAGGTTCAGAAATGAAAGAAATGTGAGACTTGCAAGCTCCTCTGGGATCTTTCCAGTTAGGAGGTTCATTGATAGATCTAATGATCCAAGTTGTGTCAAGTTTCCAATTGATGCTGGGATGGTTTCTGTGAAGGCATTAGAAGATAAGTTGAGAAGATAAAGTGATTTCAGATCCCCTATTGAATCTGGTATCTTCCCATTCAACTTATTTCTCGAAAAATCAATGCTTTTGAAGGCAGTTATAATTTTCTCGAGTTCTCTCTCTTGTCCTTTGATGGTTACTGTCAGCCTGTCTTCATAGTTGGGAATGTTACCGGTAGCAATGATTTGAGTGCTAAGGTAATTGTATTCCGATTTATCTTCGAAGTTGGAATTCATCATTCCTTGCCAATTCGAAAAGTATGATGGGGACAAAGTACCAGTGAAGTTGTTGACAGAAATATCGATGATTTGAAGCTTTGGCCACTCCTGTATAGCCCCAGGACATTGAATTTCTCCATGGAATCTATTGGATTGTAGAACAAGGACTCGCAGGCTGGTATTCATCAACATGCAAGGAAATGTATCTTCAATCTGGTTGTTTGCAATGACCAGAACTTCCAAAACAGAGCAATTAACCAGAGATCTGGGAAACTTCCCTGTCAATAAATTCTGGCTGAGGTATAAACTTTTTAGTTTGCAACCAACAAAAAATGTGTTGGGACTATTTCCACTAAGCCTGTTCATCCCCAGATTCAGAACCTCAAAATAATCACCATTGAAATTTGTCAGACAAGATGGTATACTTCCATTCAATGAATTATTAGACAAATCAAGGACTTGAAGGAAGGAAAACATGCAAATGGATGTTGGTATGAAGCCGTTGAATTTGTTGTTTGAATAGTCCAGATAAAAAGAGGAAGGGAGTGGAATTGGTAACTCTCCGTAGAGCTGGTTGAAGCTCAAGTCAAGTGCATAGAGACTAGGAATACTATAAGGCTTCTCGAAACTGGTGAGCTGATTGAAAGAAAGATTCAAATGAATGAGTGACCGATTATTAATTTCCCAAATCCATGCAGGTATTTCCCCCTTGAGTTGATTGGATGAAAGGTCCAGGTAGCTCAAGTTTAAGTGTTGCAGTGTCTCTAGAAACTCCTTCAACTTGCAAGAAGCTAAGGACAATTGATCGATGTGATCAGGAAAGAAAAAAGAGTTTGAATTTTCGATGTTCAAATCAATTGCCAAATTATTATGGGAAAGGTCGAGTGTTAATAGATTACGGATCCCTCTGATCATTTCTAGCCGGACTGTGCCACTAAACAAGTTAAAAGAAAGATAGAGATATACCAGCTGCTCGAGTTTAAAGAAAAACTTGGGAATCTGCCCTTCTAGTTTATTAGATCTCAAATCTAGCTCCACTATGTGGGAGGGTGCTGGATTAGGAATCTCTTCAATTTGACCATCAAACTGATTGTTGGAAAGGAAAAGAAACAGTAAAGATGGGTGCTCAAATAGAGCAGCTGGAAGTGAACCAGTCAGTCGGTTATTAAAGAGGTATAGGTTGGTAAGTTTCTTACACATATGAAAGTGCGGGATCGAACCGGTGAAGAAGTTATATGACAAGTCCAAATTACTAAGTTCAGTAAGGTTACCGATGGAATCTAGTGATGAATCTGAAAAGTTTGTGGATCTAAATGAACCAGTCAGTCGGTTATTAAAGAGGTATAGGTTGGTAAGTTTCTTACACATATGAAAGTGCGGGATCGAACCGGTGAAGAAGTTAGATGACAAGTCCAAAGAAATGAGTTCAGTAAGGTTACCGATGGAATCTAGTGATGAATCTGAAAAGTTTGTCAGTCGGTTATTAGAGAGGTCTAGGTTGGTAAGTTTCTTACACATATGAAAGTGCGGGATCGAACCGGTGAAGAAGTTATATGACAAGTCCAAAGAAATGAGTTCAGTAAGGTTACCGATGGAATCTAGTGATGAATCTGAAAAGTTTGTCAGTCGGTTACCAGAGAGGTCTAGTATGGTAAGTTTCTTACACATATGAAAGTGCGGGATCGAACCGGTGAAGAAGTTAGATGACAAGTCCAAATAAATGAGTTCAGTAAGGTTTGTCATCTTGGAGGGGATTTTTCCACGGAAATTGCAACCCGACAGTTCTATCCTAGATAACATGGTAAGGTTACCGATGGAATCTGGTAATGAATCTGAAAAGTTTGTGTTACTAAGCACCAAAGTCCTGAGAGCACTTGTCCATGGAAATTGTGGTAGGGTTACACAGAGGTAGGGATTGAAAAATAAATCAAGATTTTGTAAACTGGGTACCTGGAAGATATCTCTTGGAAAGAATCCTCGAAGAGAACAGTTTGCAAGACTTAAGGTCGTCAATTTTGAGAAATTCGCAAAGAAGCGTGGAACCGTTGTGGACAGATTGTTACTGTCCAGCCGGAGAATCGAAAGGGAATGGAGTTGCGAAAGGGAAGAATCTATAGGGCCTGAAAGAGAACATCCACGCAAGCTCAACTCTCTCAAATTGGGTAAAGATGAAGATAAAACCTGGCACCAACTCTTCTCCTGAGCTGAAATATTAACACCATCAAGGTATAGTTCTCTAAGCTCAGTAAGATTCTGAACTAGCCTTGTCAAATCTGGATTCTCAAGTTTCAGTGTTGTATAACCAAATTCTGAACTAGCGTTGACAAATGAATTATATGAGAGATCAAAACTAACCAACCTCGTCATTGTTGAAAGCTCAACCGGAACTTGTCCAACAAAACATGCTGTTGACAAATTTAGGTGTGTCAAATTTTTAAAACTGGAAAGCCTCCTTGGAATCTGAGTATAGTTGAAACAGTTGAATGCCAGATTCAGCTTCTCAAGATAGTGAAGAGTAAAAAGACTAGTTGAGCTCTCCAAACTAGCAAATATCGATTCAGAATCAAGCTCCAAGCTTATCACATGACCTGCATCATCACATCCTACACCTTCCCAACTGCAACAGTCCTCATTCTCATTCCACGTGACTAACTTTCTTGATTCCAAAGGATCGTATCTGAATTCGACCTTCAACTTGAGTAACAAAATTTTCTGATCTTCCAGGCATCTGCTAAGGCTGCAGACCGGAACAAAATAAGTTATTAAAAAAATTGAGGTTATGAAGATGGATAAAAATTGCGGAGTGAGTATAATTTTCATTTCAAAGTAGATTAACGATGCAAGAACGCTGGTTTTTGGAATGGAGATTTTGAAGCTGCAATTAGAAATACTCTCACATTTAATAGAACTGTGTCTTTGTCATCTTGTATTCAACTTTGAACACATTTTCTTGACTTATGGGACATAATTTTGACGCGTTATATCCTTTTCACAGTTACTGAGCTTGTTAAAAACACCGTTAGTTTCCAAACTTTAAGAAGAAATTCTGGTTAGTCATTGTTTGAGAGATTTTAATCTAATTTTTTATCAAAGTAAGTCAACAATTACTTATAATTACATATTTCATGGATCTCAGAATTTTTTAACCATACATTTCATCAACTTTTATCAAAATTCGCTAAAAATTTGATTTATTTCTATCAAAAAAGGGCTAACTTCATTTTTGTTCTAAATTGGCGTCTTAAGTCCTGATTTTCGTCTCTATCAAATAAGGAAAGGACAAGTGATTCTAAGGAAAACAAGAGAGAAATTCTCCCAAACTACTTGTGAGATTGCTTCTATTCTCCAAAACCTTCTCCCAAAATACGTAAGGAAGAAGATCAATTAACGTCAGCCAATAAGCACAGACTTATCTCTTACACGGACCCTTATTTTTTTACCTTCATTTCCCATTTTTCTTTCTTTTTAAGTTGACTAAAGGAATGACGTGTCCGAGTTTATGTCAACAGAAGTAATTTGTAACCTGTGTATAACTTAGAAAAATCCAACCTTCTTCGAGAAAGGACTTAACATTCTCTTCTAAAAATAATAAATAATTCTAAACTTATAAAGGACAATAATAACTAAAATAAAAAGGCATAAAGAAGTAAATATGAGAGAATAAAAATGACGACCCAAAACCTTATAATTGTAAACGGGTTTTAAAAAATGATATAAATTATAACATAAATCTAGAACATTATATGGAAAATTTGATTGGCTCTCAAGGATTATAAAACATAGACTTGGGTCGTTAACAGGTATTTTCACACGAAAGAGAAAAGGACAAAGATAAAAGACCATTTCAGTCTTGATATTAGTCAATAGCAGTAGCTTTCCACTAAAATGATATTTCTTTCATAAACTGTTTTATACGTTGTATTAAATAATAATAGACATGACAATGGAGAAAATTTATAAACCATTCATTATATTCTGCATAGCTATCAAAAATGTTATCGACATTTTAATTAAGGACGAGAAGTTCATTCGTCTTGATATTAGCTAGTCAATGGCAGTAGCTTTCCACTAAAATGATATTTCTTTCATAAACTGTTTGATACGTTGTATTAAATAATAATAGACATGACAATGGAGAAAATTTATAAACCATTCATTATATTCTGCATAGCTATCAAAAATGTTATCGTCATTTTAATTAAGGACGAGAAGTTCATTCGTCTTGATATTAGCTAGTCAATGGCAGTAGCTTTCCACTAAAATGATATTTCTTTAATAAATTGTTTGATATGTTGTATTAAATAATAATAGACATGACAATGGAGAAAATTTATAAACCATTCATTATATTCTGCATAGCTATCAAAAATGTTATCGATGTTTTAATTAAGGATGAGAAGTTCATTCGTCTTGATATTAGCTAGTCAACGACAGTAGCTTTCCACTAAAATGATTTTTCTTTCGGAACCCGTTTGATACATTATATTAAATAAGAACAGACATGACAATGGAAAATTTTACAGATCATTCAATTATATTCTGCATAGCTATCAAAAATGTTATCGACGTTTTAGTCAAGGACGAGAAGTTCGTTCATCTTGATATTAGTTAGTCAATGGCAGTAGCTTTCCACCAAAATGATTTTTCTTTAGGAACCCATTCGATACGTTATATTAAATAATAATAGACATGACAATGGAAAAATGTATAGACCATTCAATTATATTCTGCATAGCTATCAAAAATGTTATCGACGTTTTATTCAAGGACCAGAAGTTCGTTCCTCTTGATATTAGTTAGTAAATGGCAGTTGCTTTCCACTAAAATGATTTTTCTTTCGGAACCCGTTTCATACGTTGTATTAAATAATAATAGACATGACAATGGAAAAATTTATAAACCATTCAATTATATTTTGCACATCTATCAAAAATGTTATCGTTGTTTTAATCAAGGACGAGAAGTTCGTTCTCAGCTTTTCTTACTAGGCATCTATAATTCTTAATAACTTCACCTCTATTAGGTGAAGAAAATATATATATTTGTGTTGTGAAACTACTATAATAATAATAGAGAGAGAAAGAGAGAAATGAGAGAATTCTTCTTCTCATTAATAGGTGTGATTTTAATGAAATGAAATGGCTCCTATTTATAGGAGTGAACAATGGCACAATCGTAATATGTAAAGTTTACAGGGGTATAATGGTAATTGGTCATTCACATATTTTATATTATTTATAACACTTCCCTTTGAATGACCTATTCTGCAATTGTCTGTCTCGTTAAAACATTGCTAAGAAAACCCAATGGGATAAAACTTGAGCGAAGGAAAAAGAGTACAATTGCTTCCCCTGATGTTGACCATTGTCAATCATTGAGTCTAATGTTCCAGTAGAACAAATCATGTATTGAATCTTGAAGTTCTAAAGTGCTGCTTCGTTAAAACCTTGTCAGTAAAACCCAGTAGGACAAAACCTGGACGAAGGAAAAATAGTACAGCATGATTCTCCCCCTGGAATGTGCAATTGAGGATTCATGAACTTCTCAAACTTTGATGTCATCTTTCTTCTGGAATACGTATATAAAAATCTCCTTGTATAGCATTCTTCATAAGATGTCTATGATTTTCTTCATTTGTTGATATTATTCCAGTATAACAATGTGTTGCTGAATTATAGCTTTTCGATAGTTATGATAATGCCTCAAAAACCTTGCTAGGAAAAACTCTGTGGGAGAAAACCTTAGCGAAGGGAAAAAGAGTACATTATTCTCATAAATTCTCATTAATACGCCTCAACTGTTGCCTCATTAAAAACCTTGCTAGGAAAACCCTATGGGACAAAACCTCAGCTAAGGGAAAAAAAGTGCAACGCGTATTTATTCCTTTCATGGAATATCACAAGTATATTGATGCAATCTCGAATTTTTTCATCAAACATATCATTTATGATGAGCTTTATATAAATCGTTCATAGCTCATTTATGATGTCATAACATGCTATATTAAGCAATGTTGTACTAATTTATCGATTGCATCTTTCACTTCTGGTGAATAATCAAATCTAGAATTCATTTCAGGTGAATAATTAAATATAGAATTCACTTCTGGTGAATAATTAAACATATTCATTTTCATATTCACTTATAGTAAATAATCAATTTCCCAGATATCATAAATTGTACACTCCAATTTCACTTTCAACATATTATATCATGGAGTCATTTGTATCATTCTATAGTGATACTAATCTGGGTATATTGAATCTTTCAGTGATTATACATGTAGGTTCTTACATCTCATAAACCACAATTTCTTATTTGTATAAGAATAATCAATCATTGAAATATATATATCAATTTCGACATATAATCTACAATCATTTTACTTGAAATCCCAACGTACCGCGATCAACTGGTACATCAAAGAATACTCTCAAAGTACCGAGATGAGAATCATACATTTTGATCTTACTCATTGGTATATCAAATAGCTCAAGCTAGTGATTTAGACTATATGTCATGCCAGTTTTATGAAAAATTTCGCGCTCAACGAGTCGTCTTTTACGACTGTGTAATATTTTTCATTTGTACATATAATTACTGGCTTTACACATTTAAGCATTTGGACTTCAGGTCCTTGAAAAATAATCCCTACATTGGGGTTTTATACTTGGCCAAAGTATTATAATTTCATCAACCTCATTTTCATAAGAGGATTGTTTATGTATGCAGTCGACTTATTTATCGATTCCAATTCATCTCAATATAACATAGAGAGATCTCTTTATATGTTCTATCATCAGGTACCTAAGTCAATTACATTTAATTATGTCCCTTTTACTCACCATGAGTATTCAGCCTCAAAGGGATCATTTCAATCATTCAAGAGATATTTATTTTTTGGAATCGATAGTCATTATGCTTCAGGCATAATTACGCTTCAGGCGTGTTTTCCTCATAATGTTCACAAATCTTATATTATATCAATAGGCTAAAATGCCACAACACATGTCATCCTTTTAGGGATATAATTTCAATCATATATCTAAGTGCGTTTTGTTGGAGTGTATATAGATATCGCACTTTTTAGAAATCATAATAGCTTTACAAGCTAATCTTTATTTCATCTTATTGACATGTTTGTATGTAAAATATTGCTGCATGAGAAGTATTTATATTCAAATTGTTCTCATAGAAAATAACTTGAGGCTTTTAATCTGTTAAATCATTAGCAATATAATATTATATTATCTCAACTAATTCGTAAAATCATTAATGACTTTAAGATATATTCATGCTAGCATTTATCACTTTGCTCGTAATATTATTACTTGAGCAAATAATCAGTCATTCATTTTCTTAGTGAGATAATTAATTTTCCTTTGAGAACAAGCAGCAATGATAACTTGTTAACCTGAACAATCTTCTTGTTCTTTAATGAATGCCATTTTGCATTCTCAATAAATCTCATTATTGAATTGGAATCTAACCAATCATTATAGAACTTCTGGTTCAGCAAGATATTTCACTTGTACATATGTATGAACTTTTGGTTCAATATAGTATTCATTTCATCAGTACGTATTTCTGTATAGTTCAAATAAGTATACCTTTATTACTTTTAGTAAACCGGAAAAATCAGGTACAATATCCAAGAAAATATCTCATGTTCTCAATCTTGTCGCCAAATCTTCCCTTATATCGAAAAAGGTAATGACGCAATATCTCATTGTTCCCACCTTTTCAATAATTTATTCCATTATTTCTTGGTGGAATCGATATCACGCGGAGCGCTCCTTTACGCGTTTAGATAATGCATTTAAATAGATCGTTTGGGAAGAGATTAGATCCATAAAAAATGGATGTTATATTATCAAATATTCGCAAATATTATTCTAATCTTCCGGTAAATGTTTTGAAAAAGATTTACCGAGTTCGACTTGAAAGATTGAGGCTGCTGATGGATCAAGGCATTCCAGAAGATGTTTGTTGGTTGATCGAAGCAAAAGTTCGTTTAGCTGGTGAATTACCAGATTTATTTTCTAAGCACAAGCCTGACTTAGGTAAGAGTACTTTTGCAAAGAAGCGAAGAGCAAAAAGATTAAATAGTTGCTACAAATGTGCTCGATGGACATGTGATACCCGTTCTAAATCAATAGGACATTCATCCATAAATCGAGATGATAAGGTAGACTTCATTAAGGGTGGACTGAGTAAGGAGTCATTGGATGATATCCGATTGACTCTTGAGACGCACCCTAGTGGGTATGTGCAGCGTGAGCTACTATCTTTATGGGCTAAATTCATCAGCGATAAAAAACGTTATAGTCTCAAAAATATAATAGCAAAAGATCCTGTTTTCCAGGCTGTTATAAACAATGATGTTTTGTCTATTCAGCATTGATACAAGGTAAATCTATTGTGTGTATATATTTGCACATATATTTATAAAATATTTTCATGTTTCATTTCTCGAGCATTGATAAAGTGTATTGAAAAATCACCGAAAGGTAAACTTTATCAAAAGTAGTGTAATTTAGTCAGAAGTAGGTTTTCACTTTTTCAAAAGACGACCAGTAAATAGTGAAGTTTTTCAAGTTTAAAAAGCCAATGATTTTCACAGTTTCATGCATCCCAAAATATCATTTTCTCATAAGTTTTTCCTTCCTTATATTCTCAAAGATGGAAGGACCAAAACTTCGACAGATCAAAACTATCTGTGTATTTTGTGGATCAAAAGTAGGGAAATGTTTTGGGTATCTAGAAGCAGCAGTGGATTTAGGAAAGAAGTTGGGATATAAAGGTATCAATCTAGTATATGGAGGGGGCAGCAGTGGATTGATGGGTTGTGTTTCACAATCTGCTCAAGCAGAGAAAGCAAGAGTGATAGGTGTTATACCAGTTCCTTTAGCTGATATCGCAGGAAAAACACGAGGGCACGAAGTACAGACGTTATCTATCCATGAACGCATAACTTGCATGTTATATAGTTCTGATGCCTTCATAGCCCTTCCTGGAGGTTTTGGTACTTTAGAGAAAATCTTTAATATTACCTCATGGGCTCAATTAGATCTCCATACCAAGCCTATTGGGCTTTTAAATGTTAACAATTTCTTTGATGTTTTGCTAACATTTCTTGATCATGATGTGGAACAGAGATTCATCTCTCCATTTTCTAGGAGAATCCTTATTCTGCTCCTACTATCGAGGAACTGTTGGATAAGTTGCAATCATATATACCAATACAAGATCCAGCAGGAATAAAGATAGATTGGTCGCAAGGAAGGGAATCAAGCGAAAATGGAGTCCGGTTAATGTAAATTTATTCTTTTGAATCTCAAAATATTGTGGGTGGTAGAGTATGGGGTATTCTTATTCTTGAGACACACCTCTAATGTTGATGAGTATTTGAACTTAATCTTGTGAACCTCAAAAGGATTTGGAGTGGTGGAGTACGGAGCATTCTTACTCCTGAGACACACAAAAAAGATTAGGGGTTGTAGAGTATGGAGTATTATTACACCTGATACACACCTCTACTTTTGAGGATCATAAATGTTTCCCCCTTTTGTGTTTTGCATGTATGTCTCGTTTATGCTTCTTTAGGAGCAATAATAATAATATTATATCAGTATGTTTAGATGATAATTTTTTACTTCTTCTAGAATACATAAGTGTTTATGCAAGAACTTTTCCAGATATTTATCATCTAATATTTATCTCATAATACTGATGAGATCATTTTCACATTAGCTATGTCCGTGCTATCATGTGATATTATCTTGTCATACATCAACATTCTCTTGTTGGATAATTCATTTTTATCTATCTTTTCAATACAGATAATGTTAACTTCTGGTACCACTTGATAAAATATTTTCATTAAAAATATAACAATCTTTTAGTAATGGTAACTTCTGGTACCATTTGTTGAAATATCAAATAACAACAATTAAATTTATATGAGTAGAAATATTTAAAATCAGTAGAACCAACCATATAGGTGGTAACGTAATATGCTTGAAATTTGTAGAACCAACCATATAGGTGGTAACGTAATATACTTTAAACTTGTAGAACCAACCATATAGGTGGTAACAATATAATGGAATAATTACATTTTATAAATGAGCAAGTCATATCTCTAAATTCAGTCAGGGTATTCATAATAGTCCAATCCGTTACGGTAATGAGCTATTTTAATTAATAGCTTAATACATCACGACATGATAACTATTATGTTACTTGTACCTTATTGATCACAGAATAGTGCTAAACACTTGCAATATATATTTTTTCAATATTAATCATAAGATCAATAATCATGATTGAGTCAATACGTCAAATTACGATTAATATGAAGCCGCCACGTTCGACTACCGAAAAATGACCAAAACTGTACCAAACAGAAAAGTAAGACCATAGAAAAATAAAAAACGTCGATCTGAACAAACTGCCTTTTGACACCGTAGCCGGAAAACGGCCCACGCTCCCTCATGATCCCAATCGACGTCTACGCGTGGCGTCACGCGCCGCCGCCGTCTGTCGCCGCCGGTGACACTCACAAGTGCCGGAGATTTGTCTCGCCGCCGTGATTCCAGATCTGGTCTCCGATCATCGATTGGATATACCGTTTTTCATAGATCGAATTTGAAAGTTTCGAATTTTCCAATTTTTTCAACTTTTCTTTTTGAACAAGATCGCGACCACGTTTCTTTTCTCGTATGGAACCTTTTGAATCATGCAAAGTTTCTATCTGTCTTGATGTTTTCAGATCTACAATATGTAGGTTGTTTTCTAAAGCTAAAAGTGTTTAATTTGGGAAAGGAAAACATTGATTTGTAATAATCAGGTTTCTGATACAGAGGCTCGTCATTTAGATGCAACTGTAGAGCATACTCCCATCGTATTACTCAATGGGTTAGAGACTCGTACTGATAACGTGTTGTGAAACTACTATAATAATAATAGAGAGAGAAAGAGAGAAATGAGAGAATTCTTCTTCTCATTAATAGGTGTGATTTTAATGAAATGAAATGGCTCCTATTTATAGGAGTGAACAATGGCACAATCGTAATATGTAAAGTTTACAGGGGTATAATGGTAATTGGTCATTCACATATTTTATATTATTTATAACAATTTGCATATAAACATAGAATTTGTTATTTTCGGGGTAAAATATGTTGTTGAAAAGTGATTTAATTAAAAAAATTGTGCGATTAAAAATGATTTGGAAAAATGTGTTAACTATAAACTTGTTTATAAACAAGTTACCAAGAGTTCAAGTTAACTATCCCACTTATCCATATATTATTTCGCCACTTTCTTCGGATCGTAATAATAATTTTCTAGGCTAACCAATATTTGGCAAATACGAGTAGGTCAAGGAAAAAAAGGAGAAAGAAAAAAATATTAAACTATATCTTTATCATATTGTATTGAACTTTGAATACATTTTCTTTACTTATGGGACATAATTGTCGATGCGTTATATCCTTTTCATAATTACAAGTCAGTGTCGTGCATCGCATGACTGTGTGCCTTTGAGTAACACCTATTTGACAAATGTTGCATAAGATAGTAATAAATATTGATTGAATCGATCGCCTGAATATTTTATAAACCAGATTGTAAATGGAATACATTCAATATCCTGAAGTTTAACTATGCATTGAGAACATTATAGAACATAACCCTGAATTCCAAAAGGAGGTGATAAGAATACAAAGTAGTGCACATTATTTTGTTGAAAAATGGAGCCAATGGTGGCTTCAACTTTTCAAGTTGGCAGACAATATTTTTAGTGGAGCAATTATGAAAATGGGAAAGTGGGATTTCTTTTGACTAAAGGGTAGAAGAGAGAGAGATTTGCAGCTAAAATTATTCACACGTTTTCCAAATCTACCCCTGATTTTTGCCTATAAATTGAGGCTTTCATTTGCAGTAAGAAATCACCACCAAAAACGGACAATCACAAATAGAGAGATACGAGAAGTTTTTTTCTGTGGAGAGAATAACCTTTGTTTATGTAGATAAAATTACAGTATAGTATTTTTGTAGTCCTCATTGTTCGAGTAAGTGAAATATGTTGGTGTGGGTCCATGGACGTAGGAAAATTCCTGAATCACGAAAATCTTTGTGTCCCATCGATCCTGAGCAAGATTAGTTGTGTCTTAATTCCCAACTACTGGTATCAGAGCTTTGACTTATTAAGATCTCTTGAAATTCTTAGTTTGCTCTGTAGTTGCGGCTTTGATTGATCTTTCACATCAGAAAATATTTCTTTAGACTGTTTTGTGATTGAGTGGGAGAAATGGCGACAGATGAGAAAATATCCAAAATTGAAAGTTTTGATGGTTCAAATTTTGGATTTTAGAAAATATAAATGGAGGACTATCTGTACCAGAAGTACCTATAACTAAAAGAAAATTAAGACGATATGAGCCAGGAGGATTGAGAGTTGCTTGATCTAAAAGCACTCGGCACAATAAGGCTAACATTGTCAAAGTCAGTAGCCTTCAACATCAAAAATGAGAAGACGACAGAGTTTCTCATGGCAGCCCTTTCCAGCATGTATGAACAGCCATCTACAGAAAATAAAGTCCACTTAATTAAAAAGTTGTTCAATATGAAGATGACCGAAGGCGAGAGATTTGGAGAACACCTAAATAAATTCAATGAAGTGACAAACCAACTAAAGACAGTCGAATTCACCTTCAGTAATGAAGTTCGAGCTCTGTTAATTCTTGGATAGTTGCCAGACATCTGGAATGGCACAGTTACAACAATTAGTAGCTTTGCCAACAATCAAAATTGAAGTTCGATGATTTCGTAAGCATGATCTTAACTGAGGAGATCAGACGACGGTCAGAAGGAGTCTCAACTTTAGGAGCAGCGTTGACATGGAAAGTAGAGGCAGGAGTTCTAATAGAGGAAATTGGTAGGGCAACGGGAAATTCAAAACTGGGAGATCAAAGTCCAGAAATCCAAACAAATCCAAAAAATCTAAGGTTGTGGAAGTTGGAAGTGTAGCAAGACCGGTCATTACAAAAACCAGTGCGCGACACCTCCTAAAGAAAAGGAGGACAGGACAGAGGTCAATGTTGCGGCAGAGGAAGTAGGCGATGCTTTGATATGCTCTTTGGAGAGAAAAACAGAATACTGGGTGATTGATTCCGGAGCATCTTTTCACACTACCTCAAATAAAGAGTTTTTTGTAAGTTATACATGAGGTGATTTTGGTAGAGTGTATCTCGGTAATGATCAACCATGTGATGTAGTCGAAAAAGTTGATGTACAGATCAAGATCAATGGATCTGTATTGAAATTGAAGGACGTGAGACATATTCCAGAATTGAAGAAGAACTTGATCTCTGTCAAGTAATTATCGGGAGAAGGACATGTCACCACCTTCTTTGGTGATAAATGGAAGATCACCAACGACGCTATTATTATCGCTCGTGGAAAAGATACTGGCACTCTATACACAATGGCGGATGCTTGTGTGACAATTGTAGTTTCTAATAGCAAGGAAGGTACAAACCTGTGGCATCAGAGACTTGGACATATCAGTTAGAAGGGACTCCAATATATGCATGCAAAGGGGAAACTACCAAAGCTTTAGTCTACTGACATAGACTTATGCGAGAGTTACATCTTTGGGAAGCAGACCAGAGTGAGTTTCAATACTGGTGGCAGAACTCGAAAGCAAGAGAAGCTTGAGTTAGTCTACACAGACGTCTGGGGACCAGCCACAGTTTCATCCATTGGTAGAAAGTCATACATTGTGACTTTCATTGATGATCACTCGAGAAAAGTGTGGGTTTACTTCCTAAGACACAAGTCCAAAGTATTCGATGTGTTCAAAAAGTGGAAAGCCATGGTGGAGAATGAAAATGGATTGCGAGTAAAGAAGCAGCTATCAGTAGAGTTCAAAATGAAGGACTTGGGTCCAGCAAAGCAAATTCTTGGAATGAGAATTTTCAGAGATAAGCAGAAGGATCTCAGGCCAAGTACATTAGTCAAGTTGTATGAAGATTTAACATATGAGGTGCGAAGGTTGTCAGCAAGCCACTAGCTAATCACTTCCGTCTATCAAGTGATTAGAGTCCTAAGTTAGAGTACGAGATAAACTTCATGGCTAAAGTACCATATGCCTCAGCCATTAGATGTTTGATGTATGTCATGGTTTGTACCAGACCAGAAATTGTTCACGCAGTGGGAGTTGTGAGCAGATTCATGGGAAATCCAGGAAAGTAGCATTATGATGCAGTAAAATGGATATTGAGATATCTATGGGGAACTACTAATAAATGTTTATGCTTTCAAGGAGGCAAGGTGACTCTACAAGGTTTTGTGGATGCAGATTTTGCAGGCGAGGTAGATCGTAGAAGGAGCACTATATGTTATGCTTTCATAGTAGGTACTACTGCAGTTAGCTGGATTTCGCAGATACAGAAGATTGTTGCTCTATCCACTACAGAAGCAGAGTATGTGACAGTGACCGAGGCTAACAAAGAAATGATCTGGTTACAGGGTTTGTTGGTAGAATTGGGATTCAAACAGAAGAAGAATGTTTTGCATAGTGACAGTCAGAGTGAGATACATCTAGCAAAGAATTCAACATTTCATTCTAGAACCAAGCACATTGGACTCCGTTATCATTTCATCAGATCTCTTCTAGAGGATGAAATATTAACATTAGAGAAGATCTTGGATAGTAAGAACCCAGCCGACATGATGACCAAGACGGTAACAAAAAAAAATTGGAGCTATGCTCAGGTTCAATTGGTCTTCTAAGGTGAAGACAAAGGAAATGACTCACACCATATTTCACAAGGAGTTTCAATAAAGGGATGTCCTAGATGAAGCCAAATTAATCTCCAAGTGGGAGATTTTTGAAAAATGGAGTCAATGGTGGCTTCAACTTTTCAAGTTGGCAAACAAAATTATTAATGGAGTAATTATGAAAGTGGGAAAGTGAGATTTCTTTTGACTAAGTGGTAGAAGAGAGAGAAATTTGCAGATGAAATTATTCACACGTTTTCCAAATCTGCCCCTGATTTTTGCCTATAAATTGAGGCTTCCATTTGTAGTAAGAAATCACCACCAAAAACACACAATCACAAATAGAGAGATACGAGAGGTTTTCTTGTGTGGGGAGAAAAGTGAGTTGGAGAGAATAGCCTTTGTGTAGGCAGATAAAAATACAGTATTGTATTTTTGTACTCCTCATTTTTCTAGTTAGTGAAATATATTGGTATGGGTCTGTGGACAGAGGCAAATTGTTGAACCACGTAAATCTTTGTGTTTCATATTTCCATTTTATTTTTGTGTATTTATATTTTCTTAGTCCAGATTATTTGTGTCCCATCGATCCTGGGCAGAATTATTGACGTCCTAATTCCCAACATATTTCTCACTTACTGAGTATAAAACACACATCTCCAGACTTTAAAACATACATGTTGAAGGAATGAAGCTGCACTGAATGTGGATCAGAAAGTAACACCTATTTGACAAAAAAATTGCACAAGATAATGATAAATATTGAAAGAGTCGCCTGAATAATTTGTAGACCAAATTGTACATGGATTACTTTCATTATTCTGAGGCTTAATTATGCATTGAGAAGAATTGTAAGCCTGGATGTCAAAAGGAAGTAATAGGAATACAAGTGCTGCACATAGTTTTCCACTGACTGACTATAAAACATACATCTCAAAACTTGAAAACATAAATGCTACTAAGGTAGCACAAATTAGAGCTGAATGTATCTCTATGTCATGTGTCGGAAAACTTAGGGAAATTGGCGCATTTAGACCCTAAACATTTGCCTTTTTGTGCAATGGGTCCCTAAGCTTTTATTTTTGGTGTTGAAGTCCTTCACCGTTGCATTCTTTGGCACAAGAGGTCCTTTTGGATAATTTCCTTCCATTTCAATATTATGAAGTCAAGGAAAGACCAAAATGCCCTTACACATAATTGCCTCATTTAGTCTCTTAATTTCAAATTTGGTGCTTAAGTCTCTAACCTTTCGATTTGGTGCAAGTAGTCCCTAAACTTAAGCATTATTTAGCACATAAGTTCCTGACATTTCAGTTTGGTACTTAAGTCCATAATGTTACATTATTAGCGCCACATATCCTTTTAGATGGTTTTCCTTCATTCCACTTTTAAAAAATCAATTTTCTTCTTATCAAAAATATTAAAATGCTCTTATATTAATAAATAAATAAATAAGCTTTTTTTCTGTTAACTTAAAATTTTTGTTTCTTGCATTGTCAAAGTCTGTTCTACCATATCAATTGGGCTTCTAATAAAGGTTTAGACTAGGCTAATACAAATTCCCCAACCACCTTTAAAAATTTAATTTTCTTTTTATCAAAGACTCTATATATATATATATATACACACATACTCAAAAAAATTGAACCATGAATCCAAGTACACAATAAACCAATGGTCGTGTATAAGGATACACCGAAAAAATGAACTATTGATTGGATTGATCTGGAACACTAGAGACAGGTACTTCAACTTCTCCACGTCCTCCAGACCTTTCATGTAAGTTCGAACACTCCCTAGACCCCCTACTGCGAACAAAATATTAAATCAATGATGTGGCAATGAATACACTCTGACAAATTTGAGTTTTTCAATTCTCAATTGTTTAACGTTTATGCAATTTCAAAAAAGAAAAATATTGTAGGGAAAAGTGAACATAACTCTCAATTTGCAGAATTGCTTTCAAAATGCCGATAAACTGTTTGGGAAGAAAATTGATTTTAGATAAATTTCATCTTTTAAATAAGCCTTAAACAAATAATAAAGCCTATTTTTGTTTCTTTTTTTTTTTTTTTTTGATAAAAGAAAATTGATTTTTAAACGTGATAAATTGGGGAATCTGTGTTAGCACAGTAAAAACCTTTATAGAAAGCCCATTTGACATGGAAGAACAAACTCTAACAAAACAAAAAATAAAAATTTTAAGTTTCCAAAAAGAGGCTTATTTATTTATTAATATAAGGGCATTTAAATATTTTTGATAAAAATAAAATTGAATTTTTAAAGGTGAAATGGAGGAAAACCATCTAAAAGGATGCCTTGCGCTAAATAATGCAACGTTTAAGGATTTAAGTACCAAATTAAAATGTTAAGGACTTATTGCGCTAAATAATTCCTAATTTTAGGGACTACTAGCACCAAATTGAAAGGTTAAGGACTTAATTATCAAATCTGAAGTTCAGGGACCAATTGCGCCGATTATGTATAGGGCATTTAAGTCTTTCCTTAATTTTTTAACAATGAAATGGAATAAATTCATCCAAAAGGACCTCTTGCGCCAAAGAATGCAACATTTAAGGACTCTAGCACCAAAAATGAAACGTTTAGGGACTACATGCACCAATATCCTGAAAACTTATTATCAAGAAATTTAAAACCTTGGTCAAAGGATACGTATCATCATTCACTGGAATGAGAGAAAACTAGCTCATCAACTACTCGTAGCTCTATATTGAAATTATTACGGGGAATTGTGTCATTTGCTCGGGGAAAACCTCCTTGCCCAATAATTTCAAACGATATAATTGATTCTCCTCCCTATGGAAGAGGTAAACCGAAAGGAGATTAAATGAAACAAATTAATTTGACAATCCTAGAACTGAACACAGTGATCATTCTATAAGAGTATGTATAATTAGTAATAACAGAGACTGTGATGCAATCATATTCTTTTTCTCACAAAAGATCGAAAACTTACAGTTCTTACACTAATTTGTTAGGACTCGAAATTATGACAAACAAGATTTTAGGGTTTTTTCCTCAAAGATTTGCAATGCTATCCAATCCCTACCAGACAAGTTAGTAAGTCTTATGACTTCTTGTTCTCCTCGATCTGAACTCACCCTCACATTCCGGAATAACTTGAAATTCTCAAGGTACTTAATATTTTTCAAGTTGATCACCTTGAGCCTCAAAACTTGAAAATGGGAGCAAGTTTTCTCCATGCCTTTGCAGAAAGTGACCACATGTATCAACATGTGTTACGAATAACGGCTAGTCACATACAAGATTAGAAGGACTCACTATATAGGTCATAATAAATTCTAAGCCCTTGTTTGATTTCATTATTTCAATATCATCGTTTTTCTCTCTTTTTTTCCTACCATACATTTATCAATAAAATATTATTACACAAAAACTTTAAAAAAAATCCCTACCTTTTAATCAAACATTCTTCTAAAAATCAATATTCAAAACCACAAAAACTCTTTTTAAACAACATCAAACACAATCTAAATATAGTAGTCAATCATCAATTGCTTTGAAAAAGGGAAAAACTCAATCTTTTTCCCTAAAATAAGGGGCTGATTAATATTCCTTGATTTTCAAGGAAATTATCATTTTCCCTACAACAAGGGATTTTCCGTGGGAATCTTTTTTTTTTTCTTTTTATAATGACAAATTCCAACTTTTGTACCATTTGATTGTCAAGATTTGGAATGGAAAGACTTTCCAACTTGTGGGCATGTGATGGTGTGTTCCACCATTTTGTGGAAAAGGATTCTTACCTAGTATGTGGGATTTTGATTTCCACCGTCCGTGGATAATGTTTTGGTATTTTTTCTTCTTTTTTTTTTTTGATTTTTATTAATATTAATTGAGACATTGTACAGACAAATATTTTAAATATATATATATATACATACTAAAATAACTCAACTTTACAAAATCTTCCATGAAAAATAATGTCAATCAAATAACAAAACTCGAAAAAATTCTCCTCTCTTTCACCTAAAAGATAAATATAATCGAATACATTCAATTCATATTTTGTACAAAAATCATTTCGGCATGTCTTCCTATCATTTCCATGAAAATTCTCCACTTATTCGATAAAGGACTTCCTTAACATTTTGTTGACTTCCAAGCATGAAATTTCGACATGACTTCCAATATGAAAATTATATATTATTTATTAGGTTAATTGATTAAATCAGCATAATATTTGAGAATTGATTATGATGCAGCAGGATTTATTGATTAAAACTCTAAAACTCGTCATTACAACGTGTCTTAGCTAGCGGCTGATGATATATTAAGCTCACTGAACTATGAACTCTAATTAAATTTGTACTAAGTCCTCTATCTCTTCTAAAAGTAATAAATAATAAAAGACAATAGTAACTAAAATAAAAAGGCATAAAAACGTAAATAAAAGAGAATAAAAATGACTACCCTAAACCTTATCATGTCTGGTCAGTTTGTATTATTGATTACTACAACAACTAAGTGTTCTACAATATAATTTGTCATTTCATTAAACACTACAAATTAAAATTTTATTTTTGTTATATCTCAATTCCGCGATAAATTAACAAGATCATGTGCCGTGCCATAAATTTCATGAAAATGATAAACTTTGAACCTTATAGGCTACTAAATATATATTTATGAATAATTACAGTTCATTTGAAATTCAGAAAATAGCTGCTTTATTCCTTTTTATCACTCAAAGAAACTTTGTTTTCTCCCTAAACAGTCTCATCTAATTAAAGAAGAGGAAGGAGCTCTAATGGATTAAACTATAGTTCTATTTAACGTATCAATAAACTAGACACAAACTTCTTTTCCTAATTAATCAAATTACTAATGAATTACCAATGAAATAGCTCATCATTGGATAATAATAATCGAAAAAATAATTAGAAATAAAAATAACCTAGCAATTCATGGATATACTTGCGAATAGATAACAGTTTTGGGTACTTGTCATATGATAAAGTTTATCGATATCATTTCGCTAACATGTAAGAAGTCTTCAAATGTGTTGAAGAAAAACTTGAATTTTATTGATAGTTTTTGAGTTGCTATGGCACACTCTATAATTTCTTGCTTCTTTTTCTACATACATGAGACTACAAGAATGACCTCTATTTATAGGACCACATGGATAACTCTAGACATTGGGATATAAGTAGATACCTAGTAGTTCATGAATAAGCATTATGTAATTTCCTAGATATATTTTGTTCCATTCATGTCACTTCATTTATTTTTCTAAGATTACAAATTCATACCACATTTAACACCCCCTCTTAATTTGTAATCTTGAGCTTTTTATTTTGTCGAACTTGTCAAATGTGACCGCCTTTGTCAAAATATGTGTTGGCTGATCATTTGTGTTGACGAATTCCATGCAAATTTCTTCTCGACTTGCCAAATCTCAAATGAAGTGATTACGTAGTTCAATATGCTTCGATCTGGTATGGAAAACTAGATTTTTGTCATAGCAATTGCTGACATGTTGTCGTAATATATTGTTGTCAGATTTTTTTGTGCAAACATCAAGTCTTTCAGAATTCTTCTGAGCTAAACTGCTTCACAAGCGGCATCCGTAGCTGCAATGTATTCTGCTTCTGCAGATGATTATGCTACAGACTTTTGCTTCCTTGAACTCCATAAAATAGTTTTTGTCCCAAGACAAAAGATGTAGCCTGATGTACTTTTACGGTCAACAATAGGCCATACCCAAACACTGTTAGTATAGCCAACAAGTTTGAAGTTATTTTCCTTTTTGAACTTAATGCCTATCTCAAAATTCCTTTTGATGCTGTGAAGTGATTCTTGTTCGGTTCATTCATGTACCTGGAAAGTAAACTTATAGATTGAGTGATATCCAGCCTTGTGTTGAGGTAGATGAGTGAACCAATTAACTTTCGGTAGAGTGTAGCATCTACTTTTTCAGCATCATTATTGACTTGGAATTTTTCATTCGGCCCCATTGGAGTAGAGACTGGCTTACACTGGCTTATGCTAAATTTTTCTAGAAGATTGTCAATATACTTCTCTTGAGATAGAAAGATTCTTCCCGAACTTTGTTTGACTTAGATGCCGAGAAAATATTTCATTTGACCCAAGTCACTCATCTCAAAGTCTTTCATTATCTTTTTCTTGAATTCTTCCACCATGCTTTTATTTGTACCAAAGTAGATAAGATCATCCACATAAAGACATACTACAAGAAAGTCTCTTCCAAGATTCTCGACATATAGAGATGATTCACTCTTGCTTCGATTGAACCCATTTTGGATGAAATAGCTATTGATTTTGCTATACCATGCTCGCGGCGCTTGTTTTAAACCATAAAGTGCCTTGCATAAATGATAAACTTTTTCTTCTTGTCCTTTGATTTCAAATCCTTTGAGTTGCTTGACGTAAATTTCTTCTTGAATTTCACCATTTAAGAATGCCGATTTTACATCAAGTTGATAAACACATACCTCCAATTGAGCTGCCAGTGCCAAAATAGTACGAATTGTCTCTATTCTTGCAACCGGAGCATGCATTTTGGTCTAATCAATTCCGGGCTGTTGAGAATACCCTTTTGCAACAAGCCATGCTTTGTGCTTTTGGATCGACCCTTCTTCATTGTATTTTATTTTATAAACCACGTTACATTTACTTATTTCGGTTAAGGTTAATAATCTAAGAAAATAGGTCTACTCAATCCTTGTGAGAATGACATTCGGACTCAATTCCATTTTATTACTTGTTCGATACCGTACACTTGCGGTAAGAAAAATTAACCAACAAGTTTTTGGCGTCGTTACCGGGGATTGTAGCTTAAATCTATTTCTAGGTTATTTTCACTAATTTGAACTTTTAGCTTTATTTAAATTTTTCTTCTTTATTTCAGTTCATACATTTTCTTCCATTTGTTTCTCTCAGGTTTGTGCATGCGAAGTTCGAGACATGGTGATCTTCTAGAAGTTGACCTGGAAATCGAACGCACTTTTCATCCCAAATTAAGAGAGACAAAATTAGCAAAAAAACAACAAAAGCAATAAGATAAGGCAAACAACTTGGGAAATCAAGAATTGCAAGTGCAAGATGAGGGGACCATGCTAGTGGGGACTTTATTACTCCACAAATAATTCAAAATCAGTCAAGTATTGTCTACCTTCCATTTGGTCAGCCAAACTTCCAGTTAAAAACAAATGTTATTCATTTATTTCAAAATGGACATCAATTTTATGGAAGTGCTGATGAAAATCCGCACACCCATGTAACGAGGTTTTTAGAGCTTTGCCAACACTTCAAGTATCAAGGGATATCAGATGATGCCATCAGACTTCGTCTCATTCCACATACTCTGAGAGATAGGCTTTGGAATGGTTAGATTCTCGTCCTACAGCTAGCATAACTACATGGAATGATCTGGCTCAGAAGTTCTGTACAAAGTTCTTCCCACCAGTCAAAATTGCAAAGCTCAAGCACGACATATCAGTATTTCAACAACAGGATGCAGAGTCATTTGATGAGGCATGGAACAGATTTAAAAACATGCTCAGGAAGTGTCCTCATCATGGGATTTCGAGGGGAGTGCAAGTACAGTACTTCTATGTAGGTTTACTTCCTCAATTCAAAAGTCTAGTAGACTCATCATCTAATGGGTCAATTTCTACTAAGACTATTGATGAAACATTAGAGTTGTTTGAAAGAATTGCTAATACAAATGCAATGTGGGCTTCAGACCGAGTACTCCAAAAGAAACCTGAGGGAGTTTATGAGGTGGATAATTATACTGCTTTATCTACAAAAATAGACTCGCTGGTAAGTAAGGTGGAAAGCATATCAATGGCTGGAAATCCAATGAAGAATGCTAGAACACTTTGTGAAGAGTGTGGTGTAGACCATAACACTTCAGACTGTCATATCTTAACTCAGCTACCATAGCAAGTTGATTTTGTTCAAGGGGGTGGTCGTCCACAGAATAATCCCTATTCGAACACATACAATCCAGGGTGACGAAATCATCCTAACTTTGGATGGAGGGAAAATCAAAATACAGGCAGACCACAACAACCTATGTACCAGCAAGAAGAGAAGAAATCTTCAATTGAAGATCTACTTGGGAAATTTATCGAGAAAACCGAGCAGTACATGGGTAAAAATGATCAATTTATGAGAAGGACAGAGACTACACTTCAAAATCAACAGGCATCTATCAAGAACCTGGAAACACAAGTGGGGCAGATGGCAATAGCTATTTCGGGGAGACAGCAGGGTGCTCTACCTAGCAACACAGAAATAAATCCTAGAGAGCATGTGAAAGCCATTACTACTAGAATTGGGACTCAACTACCAGAGATCAATGTTAAACAGTCAGCTGCTAACCAGGATAAGGGGGTAGAACAGGAAGAAGAGCAGAATCGAGCGTCAGAAAATACTTCTGAAACAAAGGATGGGTCAAATAAGGTGAAATCATCAATTAAGCCTTACGAGACTCCAATTCCTTTTCCACAGAGGTTAAAGAATCAGAAGGTGGACAAACAGTTTGAGAAATTTCAAAACATCTTCAAAAAGATCCATATCAACATCCCCTTCGCAAATGCACTTGCTCAAATGCCTATTTATGCAAAATTCATGAAGGAAATCCTAACACACAAAAGAAAGCTGGAGGAAAATGAGACAGTGATGCTTTCAGAGGGCTACAGTGCTAGATTGTAAAATAAACTTCCACCGAAATTAAATGATTCTGGGATTTTTACTATACCTTGTAAAATTGGAAATTTTCACTTTGATAATGCTTTATGTGATTTAGGAGCAAGCATTAACTTGATGACATTCTCTGTTTGTAGGAAATTAGGTTTGGGGGAACCGAAACCAACAACAGTGACTTTACAGCTGGCAGACCGATCAATCACTTATCCAAGGGGAATAATGGAAGACATTCTGGTAAAAGTGGAGAAATTCATTTTTCCAGCTGATTTCGTTGTGCTGGATATGGAGGAAGACAAGAATGTACTATTGATATTGGGGAGACCATTCTTGAGGAATGGGGGTGACCTCATTGATGTGAGAAAAGGACAGCTCAAATTGCAGTTCGACAATGAGGAAATCACATTTGATGTCTATAAAGCAATGAAGTATCCTACCCCATCAAGTTCATGCTATCGAGTCGATGTTGTAAATGGGGCATTACGGGAAGCAGTACGGGAAGTATTTAGCTTGGAAAATCCATCTGACCCCTTGGTAGTAGTCATTATGAATTCAAGTTCCATCAATTCATTGTCAAAAGAAGAGCTTGAAGCATGCAAGGAATTTTTGGCTAAACCTCCATATAGACACATAACACGTTTTGAAGATTTGGGGATGAGTTCTACAAAGCCACTTCCATCCATTCAGCAGCCTCCAAAGCTAGAAATCAAGCAGTTACCACCTCACCTTCGCTATGCATATTTGGGAGAGTCTTCTACTCTACCTATTATAGTGGCTAGCTCTATCATATAGGTTGAAGTACAGAAACTACTTGGAACATTTGTTGAGTAAAAAGGATGCAAAACCTAGGTTTATCAGATGGATACTGCTGTTGCAAGAATTTGATTTGCAAATCAAGGATAAAAAGGGGTGCGAGAATGTAGTAGTAGGTCATCTGTCTCGCCTTGAATAGGAAAAGGAGCCAGTTTTGGCTGATATTAGTGAAGTATTCCAAGATGAGCAGTTGTTTGGTGTAGAGGAGGCTCCGTGGTATGCAGACATTATGAACTACCTGGCAAAAACCATCATTCCACCTGGATACTCGAGTCATCAGAAGAAGAAATTCTTTTCTGACTTGAAATATTATTTTTGGGAAGATCATATTCTTTATAAAAGATGCCCGGATCAGATTATTAGGAGGTGTGTACCAGAAGATGAAACAATCAAAATATTGGAGCAATGTCATTCTTTTGCGTATGGTGGTCACTTTGGAGCTTCTAAAATAGCTGCAAAAGTTCTACAGTCAGGATTCTATTGCCTTACCATATTCAAGGACGCCTATGTACTGGTGAAAAATTGTGATAGGTGTCAAAGGACCAGGAACATATCCAGGAGAAACGAAATGCCTCTTAACAGTGTTCTAGAAGTGGAGATTTTTTATGTTTGGGGAATAGATTTCATGGGTCCATTCATCCCTTCTTACTCAAATCAGCACATTCTTTTAGCAGTGGATTATGTATCTAAGTGGGTTGAAGCTGTTGTGTTACCTACAAATGATGGCCGCGTGGTGATGGATTTTCTAAAGAAATTCATTTTTGCAAGGTATGGCACTCCACGAGCTATAATCAGTGATGGAGGAAAACATTTTTTTAACAAGCAGCTCGAACAGCTACTGGTAAAATATGGAGTAAAACACAGGGTTGTCACTCCATATCACCCCCAGACTAGTGGACAGGTGGAAGTCTCTAACAGGGAGCTTAAAAGGATCCTTGAGGTAACAGTGAATTCAACAAGGAAGGACTGGTCCAAGAAGCTCGACAATGCATTGTGGGCTTACAAGACAGCTTTCAAAACACCCATCAGAATGTCTCCATATCGCCTCGTATTTGGGAAGGCATGCCACTTACCCGTTGAGTTAGAGCACAAGGCTTTTTGGGCTGTGAAGAAGTTGAATTTTGATTTACAAGCAGCGGGAGAGAAAAGGTTGTTGCAACTAAATGAAATGGATGAATTCAGGTTGGAAGCATATGAGAGTTCAAAATTGTGTAAGGAACGCACCAAAAGGTGGCACGACAAGCATATTCAAATAAAGGACTTTGAGGTTGGTCAACAGGTTCTACTGTATAATTCCCGCCTCAAATTGTTTCCGGGCAAACTGAGATCGAGGTGGTTGGGTCCCTATTCAGTAATCAAGGTTTATCCATACGGGGCAGTTGAAATCACTCATGAGGAGAATGGCACATTTAAAGTGAATGGACAACGCTTGAAGCCGTATTGGGGTGGTGATTTCTCTAAAGAAAAGACCACCACTACTCTTACCTCATTGGAGTAAATCCCGAGAAAGTCGAGCTTAAGACTATAAATGAAGCGCTTTATGGGAGGCAACCCATATTTCTTCCTTTTCAGTTACTTTGCTTTCCTTTGTTATTTTATTTATTTATTTATTTTCTTTTATTTTAGGGTCAATGACTTCATTTTTGCATTTTGATACTTTTGCATTTAAAGTTGACACTTCATATTCTCACATTTTGCATGTATAGAAAGTTAGGTAGATTATTAGCCAAAGAATGTTCTTACCAATTATTCACATAGTCACCCACCTAAAACATGGTATCTATTCTCATAATTCATATTCATGCATCACAAAATATGTTGGAGTCGAGCAGGAGTCAAAAACAAAACTGAAAAAAATTTCATCTGGTAAAGCGTGCGATCGCACGGTGTTAAACTGGGCACTGAACCAGTTTTAAAACCGAACAGCCAGGGTTATTCTAAACACAACCCGACACTGCTCTCTCTAAAAAATCGCCCAGACTTCAATTTCTTTGAAAAATCTTCCTGCTTGCACTACATTGGGTGTAATCCTAAATCTCCAACACATTCCAATCAATAATTCAAGGTAAGATTTCACTACAATTTTGAATTGTGCCTTAAATGTCAAAATTTTTCCCTATGTTATAAATTCGATTTTAAGCTTGATGGAGGATGGGAATAGGTAGAAAATGGTGTGATTGTTGATGGGCATTGATTTTAGGAAATTTTGGGAGTGATATATGCATACTTTGTTATGTTTTTCACTAAATTTCAACAATGCACTCAAAGTGCTCGACAAAATGCCAACGTGAGATTCGTGCCCCATTTGCAAATTTTGTCTGAACCATTATCTTCACTGCATGCTTGAGATTAGTTTCTTGCAATAAATTCATGTTTTGATCCATTAGAATGCATAAAAAGCTTAGAAATCATATTTGCAAGCATTGCACCTTCATTGCACCTCCATTGCACCGCTGCAGCCTCACTGCACACTTTCATCCCTCTGGTTCTTGAATCAAACGACCTCTGTTTGACTTGAAATTTTATATGTTGTAGATGAGGTCATGTACTTTAATATGTTCAAAGATGTCCTGGAAAAATTTTAATTTTTTGAGGTGATATCCGAAGTCAAAAAGCACCACTCACCCATATTTTTTTCTTTCTATTTTGTGCATTTTCATAAGTTTGGGTGTGTTTCTCATTGTTTTTAAATTTCACACCTACTCTATTGAGTCTAATATTGCCTAATCATCATTTGTAGGTACAATGCCGCCCCGAAAAGCTCAAGTTCCACCATGCAAGGGCAAGGGAAAAGTGGGGTCACAAAAAAGGCCAAGGAGACACCGTCTAGCTCGAACTCCGATTCTGAGGAGTTCGACACAGGCTCAATCCATAGATTCATGGGGCCAGAAGAGCAGAAATTGTTTGACGAAACTCTCAAGAAAAAAAGGTTTTTGGGGGAAAGGGAAGTGATACTAACTGACTTCCCACATTCTGAGTTGGTCCACCTCATAGAGAATGCAGGATGACACAAGCTCGCATCCACACCACGTAGAGTCGACCCACTGCTGGTAAAGGAACTTTTTGCAAACTTTAATCCATCTATTGATACCAAAGGAGCAGAGTATAGGGGCCAGACTTGGGTGCGTGGTAAGTGGATCCACTTTTCTCCTGTTGTGATAGAGAGAGTTCTTGAGTTGTCAAGGGGCGGGATAGAGCCAGTACCAGAGGATATTGAAATTGACCTGATTACTCGATTCTTGTACGGTCAAGAGGATGTTGTGCTAGAGAGGCCAGTGCAATTTGTGCATAGAGAGCTTACAGACTACTTAAAGATCTTGCATATCTTTGTTTGTCATAACATAGACCCCACATCGCACCGCACTACATTCAATGTAGAGAGGGCCCGACTGCTACACCACTTGGCAAGGGGGCGCAAGATAGACTTGGGGCGGCACATATTTGACTTCATCATTACTCTTGCATCCCATCTGGACACCACACGAGGTATTTTGTTCCTAAGTCTCATCAGTGCCATTTGTCTGGCCGAGGGAGCGGAGTTACTCCCTCATGAGGAGCCTGATCCCTTAAAAGCCACTATTAGCCAAAAGACTATTGAAAATGTACAGGGACCCAGGGCACCTCTAGCTCCTGCAGATATGCCAGGGCCAGTTATGGAAGATCCAGCACAGCCAGCCCCGCTTGCACCTCCGGCAGATGACAGACTCTTACGACAGATCATGACTGAGCTTACACTAATGGAGCAGAAGCAGGCTGCTAGGCACACAACTGTCATGGGCATACTAGCTCTCCAGGATGGGAGGATGGACATGCTGGAGACTCAGATGCAAGGTTTGATTCGAGCCGATATTCCTACTGAGCAGAGACTGGCTCGATGCACCTGGGAGGAGGTCTGTCGATAGCAGACACGTATCATGACTCCCTTGATCTCCATGGAGCACAAACTCGAGACCCTTGAGCACAAACATGCACGCGATCCACGTAACCCATCAGATCCATCTGTAGGGCCCTCACATCAGTAGCAGCCTATATACACCAGGGAAGTGTTTGATCTTTTTGGTTGTACTTTGCCTCATTTTTCTTAGTATTTTGTTTACATTGAGGGCAATGTACTATTTTTATTTGGGGGTGGTGTATTCGGCTTACCTCATAATGTTAGTGTTGATCTGTATAACTGCTCTACTATCTATTGGAACTCTATTTTGCTGAATTTATTAGAATTTGCTCAGATTTTCTCTCGATTTAGGATGTTTATTGTATTAAATAAATAAATAAAAAGGCTTTGTTTTTGTTGATTTGTTTGCTGTCTGTGATGTAGTTCGGTTTATTTATTTATTTTAGTTGGGACTTCGGACAGCATGAAAACCTACATTTTTATATTTACTTATTTTATGCTAGACTTTGTAAAACTTGAGCACATAGGCGAAGTCAAATAATTACTTGTGTAGAGGAATGCTTGATATGTGTGGGGTAAATTGTGCACTTGGAACATAGAATTGACTGAAAAATCTCAAACCTTAAGAAAATTAGATCCCGACCTGAAATGTAGAACCAAACTGCTAAAGCAGCAGTTTGGGGGTGGAAAGTTTAGTATGAGTAGGCATTGATGGATTGAGAATCTGAAGTTTTAATTGTGTATCTGTAGTGTAAGGGGTTTTGATCAACATATATAAACCATAAAAACCAGCACAAAAAACAAAAATGTTGAAGGTCTTATTCTACTCTTCAAATGCCTTTTTGACTCGAGCAAGTCTGAGGGGTTCTCTGAACCTGGTACTCTAAGCTCAACTGAGTTGGGAGCTGCTGACCTAAAGCTCACTACAGGAGTTAACTAGAAAGCAAGTATGGAGAGGACTTACACATAAGATGCTAAAAACATCTTTAATTTTTCTGTTTAAGCCTTTATGACTTGGGTAATTAAGTCTGAGGGGTTCTCTGAACCTGGTACCCTAAGCTTAACTAAGTTGGGAGCTACCGACCTAAAGCTTGCTACAGGGGTCATATAGAAAGCAAGTATGAAAAGTATTGCACAAAGATGGTAAAAGATAAGGACATTAAAAGAAAAAGTCGTCAAAATAAAAGAAAAATGAATTAAAATGGTATAAGCTTTGTTGACTGAAATCCCTAACACCTTATAAATTATTCTCGGTTTGTCGTGCCAACTTTTCTAATCCTAACTGTCTTTTGTGGAAAAATGCAATGTATACATGTTTAGAAACCACATCAATAGGAAAGACCTCGGGATATGAGAGAAAAGCAGTAAGGTTGTGATCATCCATGAGAGTGTAAGAAAAATCAAAAGAAATTATTCTTGACCACGTGGGATTCGGGTCTATTTCTGCATAACTAGTCACACAGTATTAGATATAACCTTAAATGAGTTTGCAGTAGTCTTTTGGCTATTCACACACACACATGAAAAGTTGAGCAAGGAATAAGTAACAAGTATTTTAACATGTTGTTTGATTCTCTTTCTGGAATGTGTATTTTGAGCCGAACCTAAGACATAAAAGTAAGCAAGTCAACCGATTAGTCAATGTTATCTTTCTTGGAGTCATGTTTCAGTTTTATTTGTTCGAGGACAAACTATTATTCTAGTTTGGGGGCGTTTGATAAGTACATTTTATGCACTTATTTATGTGCTTAAATTAGGATTTTATATAGTCGTTTGAGAGTAATTGCTACTAATTTATCTATCATTTTTATATATTTCAGTTCTATCTCGAAATCAAGAGAATAAAGCAACTGGAGAAAATAATGAGCAAAAAGGAAGGAAATTGGACCAAAAGGGAGCAAAGCAAGAGTACTCGATGCGGAACATGGATAAAGAAGGAGATCAGTGGAAGAAAATTCAGAGAACAAATGAGGAAGTGAATAATCAAAAGAAGAAAAGATGAAATCGAAGAGTTTCAGAAGTATAAGGATCAAAATGTTTCAATTAGAAGATGGGGACTTGAGGTGAAATAAAGTATGAGGACCAAGTTGCAGAAAATAAAAGATGAAAATTGCTGCCAGACATTACAACCGTGCGGCCACACGGTTGAATACCGCTTGCAATCGCACGAACAGAAAAATTGGCGACTGAAAGGCGGGTTTTTTAGTCTATGGCCGCAACAATTTCTACCATGCGGTCGCATGGTAGTCCCGACTGGGCCATTGGTAGGCTTTTTACGCGAATTCTGATAAAATTCATCCATTTTTTCCTAGGTCAGGAGGAGGCATATAAATAGAACAGGTTGCACGAATTTTGACACTCTCTCTTGACCTAATACATTCAACACAATATACAAGTTTTGGAGAGAGAATTCATGGAAGAATCATCATCAAACTCTCGGATTTTTTATATTCTAGGTGATGGAGTTTCTTTAGATTTGTGATTTCATATTAACAATGTATCTAGGCTAAATTTTTATAGTGCTAGGATTATGATGAAGTCTTAGAATCTTATTTTATGCTTTGATTTATTTAATTTTATGACAATTGGTGTTTTAAATAATTGATTCGTACTTAGTTTCATATATAATTTTGATGCATGAATTATATGATGTTTGTGGTGACTTTCTATGGTCGAAAGAATAGAATTTTGCTAGACTTGAATCAATTGCCATATGTTTCGATAGGGATAGAAATATACCACTATGCCCTTTGTGATCTTTTCGTGTTCATGTTTGTTTAATGCTTTTCTAAATATTTGTATTCATCATAGAAATATAGGTGGATCGTAATTAGAAAAAGGCTTAAATCTTGTTCGAAAGAGAGTTTTGGGCATTATAGGAACATTGATCTTCAATAATATACCTTGACATGGATTATTTAAACCATAGTGTGAAATATCGATACTAAGATGGATTCTAAATCATAGCACTTAATTCACATATATTTGTTGAAAAAATTTTGCATTCCTATTAAGTTGTTTTTTTTAGTTCAATAATTTTAGATTCATTTGGTAATTTAGTCCAATCATTTAGGATACTCTATAAACTACGTTACATTTACTTGTTTCGGTCAAGATTAATAATCTAAGAAAATAGGTCTACTCAATCCTTGTGGGAATGACATTCGGACTCAATTCCATTTTATTACTTGTTCGATACCGTACACTTGCAGTAAGAAAAATTAACCAACAATGGTATAGCCACACGATCACGGGACTTCAAAAAAGAAAAGAAAAAAATAAGCAATTGTTACGGTTAAATCCATGCTATCGCGCCTTCTTCAGGCACACGATCGAGCGGGCATTTTCTAGACAAAAAGGCAGTTTTTTAACTAAGTTTGAGATTTTTAAAATTTTATGACATCATACAAGTTTTCTTCCGCCAAATGACTCTCCAATTTGATTTTCATCAAAATGTACAACTTCAACATTACATTGCATTTATCAATTGTGATCTTCATAAAATTCGTGAATAGAATTATGATCTGCATAAATTTTTTATGAAAATTTGATTTATGAATTGATTGGGATTGGTTTAGGTTAGGTTTGGATTGGATTGATTATGTTCCTAGGTGAAATATTTTGGATTGACTCAAGTTCCCAAATCTTGTGATTACTTCTTAGAATTTACAATGCATGTTAGGTGTTCGATAAAATATTTCAAATGAGTTCTTCTTCATGTTTTTGCAAAAATTTTCGAGTGGACCTCTTTAAACCATGTTATACATCATATGTGCCTCATACATTCATGATTTATAGTTGTTTGAGGTATATAACTTGACATTGAAACCATCGCACCTCATTGCACTCCATTGCAGGCATCACTACACCACTACACCAGAAAACTGCTTCATATCACTACATCACCATATATTTTTTCCCCACCCAAACAGACTTCGTTGAAGTTGAGGATTGGGTATGTTGTAGACCAGGTTATATACTTTCATATACTCGAACATGTCTCGAGAAATTAAACTTTTTTGAGACGATGTCAAGGTCTAAAAACTCAATGGTCATCCATACTTTAAAAACAGCTAAAAACACCTCAAATCGTACATGAAAAAAGAAGGAAAAGGTCAGATCATCTAAGAGTCGTCAACGTGACAAGCTCAAATAATGACATCGCCCCTCTAAACTCGGGAAGTCCTTGACCCCTCTTTTTTATATTGTTTATATTTAGTACATCTATTTAGCATACACTTAGGATAATGTAATCTTCTAAGTTTGGGGTGGGTATCTCATTCATTCGTTGCTATCCATGTTATACATGCGCGTTTCATTCAGTTTTCAAGATAAAAATATAAAAAAATTCAAATTTTTTGTTGATTTTTTTGTTGCCTATGATATTGTTTGGATTAAATATCTTGCTTTAGTTAGAACACTGGACAACATTTGAACTTGACTTTATGTTAGCTATTTATCCATGTTAGACTTTAAGAATTTGAGCACGTAGCCACTGTCAAAAAATTACTTGTGAGAGATTATGCTTAATGTTTGTGTGGTATTTTATGCATTTGGACATAACATTGACTTTATATGCCCAAACCTTAAGTTGATAGATCCTGACCTTCACATAAAAACACACTTGCTTTAGAGTAGTTTAGGGGTGGAAAGATTAGTACAGGGATGCATAAACTTTTGAGAGTTTGAGTTCTTGAAATATGTCTTTGGTTGAAAAGGTTTTAGTCAACAAGTATAAGCCAGCTTTGGCTTCATTTAAAATAGTTTTATTCTTCCCTTCATAACATTTTTTATACGAGCAAGTAAGCTTTTAAGGGTGTTGAAACCGGGTACCCTAAATTCATTTGATTTGGAAGTTATCAGCCTAAACCTTATTACATGGGTCAATTAAAAAGCTCAAGGGAGAGAGGACTTACATATAAGACACAAAAGCATCTTGTACTATTCTTTATACCCTTGGTAACTCGAGTAATTAAGTCTTTAAGAGTTCTCAGAATCTAGTGCGCTAGAGTCATTAGAGTTGGAAGTCACTGACCTAAAGTTCGCTACATAGGCCACTTAGAAAGCAAATAAGAGAAGTATTGCACAAAATATGAGAAAAAATAAAGAAAAATGGAAAAATAAAGTGCTTGGTATAAGCTTTGAGACCAGAATTTTGGAGAGTGAGAGTGTGGAATAGGGAACTCATTACCAACTTTTATGCATACTTGTCTAATTCTGTCTGCTCCATGTGGAAAAATGCAATGCGTTGATATTTAGAGACCACATAAATAGAGTGAACCTTGGGATTGTAGAGAAAAGTATAAGATTGTGATCATACATGAGAGGTGCGAGAAAAATGAACAGAAGTTCATTGTTTGACCACATAGGATTTGAATTTTTAATGCATTATAAGCCACACTACGTTGAATATATTTTTATATGAGTATGCATTTTATTTGGGCTATTCACATACACATGGAAATTCGAGCATTGGGTAAATAGAAATAATTTTTATTGTGTTGTTCAACTTTCTTTTCTAAAGTGTGATTTTTTATCTGAACCTGAGACATAGCAAACGAATAGACATTTGGCAAAAATATTTGTTATTTGAATTTTTGTTTTATAATTTAGTTCTACTTTGTTCAAGAACTTTCATAATTCTAGTTTGGGGATGTTTAATAAATGTATTTTATACACTTATTTACCTACTAAAATTAGGATATTATATTGTTGTTTTCGAATAAAAGCAATCTAATTTGTTATTATTTGTTTATATATCAGAAATTCTCCAAAGGTCAAAAGAATGAAGCAATTGAGGCCAATAAAGACCAACTGGAGGATAAATGAAGCTAAGTTGTACATATTGAGAAGTGGATAAAGCCAATTGAGGTAGGAGAGGAGCTAATTGGAAGAAATAAGAAGTTTGGTTACTAAATTGATCTAATCGAAAGATGGACCTTGAATGCAATTAAAGAATGAAGAAAAAGTTGCAGAAAATGAAATATGGGAATTGCATCCAAAACATAAACCACACGATCATGCGATCGATGAATTTTCCACCATGCGATTGTATGGTCATTCGATCGGGTTGCAGCTAGGCTTTTTACAGGCAAATTTTGTCCATTCTTCTCTAAATTTACCTAGAGTTTGTCCATACCTATATATACTCAACCTTGGGCACGATTTTGGGGGTTCCCAATCATACTATATTATACCAAAACACTGTCGGATCATCAAGGAACCAGTTGGAGTCAAGTGCAAGATTGAAGATTTCTACAATAAGATCATTATTCAGGTGATGATCTCGAATAGTTCTTGTTCTTATTTATTTTCAATTATGCTTCTAGGCTAGGCATTTATGTTAGAATCTTGTTGAAGTTTTACTTTCTGGATTTTATGTTTTGATATTATTTAATTTAATGCAATTTATGGGTTTGAGCAATTATTACCGAGGATTTCATGCATCTATAATTATGTATACAATAATTATATGATTGTTGTGGCATTTTCTTAAGTTTGAAATATTAGGATCACATTATACATGTGTTTAATTTCCATAAAGTTTGATAGAGGACATAAATATATTGCTATGCTTTATGTTATCTTTCAGTGTCACAAAACATTAATGCTTTTATATATGTTCGTATTCATCATAGAAATATAATTGGGTCACATATAGATATAATATTTAATTCACTTTCGAAATAGGGTTTTAAATACATTAAAACATTAATATTCAAAATTTCATGAATTGTAGTTAAGCATTTAAATCAAAGCATAAATGATGCACGTAAAGTGGATTTTTTGGTTTCTGCATGATTTCTTATATGTTTTATTATTTCAAAGTTGTTTATTTTTAGTCTTTAGTTTAAATCAAATTTAAACACAAATTGATTTCCTATAGTTCCGATTAATTAGTTTAATCTAAAATAATAAGTTTTCTCAATCATCGAGAGAACAATACAGAGACTTAAAGTCCACTTTATTACTTTTGCTATCCATACACTTATGGTAGGAAATAGTGCAACATAAATGCTAACAGATTCTTGTTCTTGAGCTAGATTCATCAAGGCACGACACAATTGAAAGATGCAAGGTCCATTTCTTTGCTGAAATATATCTCTAAGGTCTATTCGAGTCTCATGTGCAGATCAAGAAAGATCACACTCGCTATATGTCATTAGAAACAGAATTTAATATCTAGGAGATCAATATTGTTGTTGCAAGTCTAGGAATTAAGGAGCTCAAGTTCAATGCCTTTATGCTTTTCAATCAATACGTCAATGAAACCCAATTTATTCTTCACGGAAAGTGCAATCTTTATTGTCCTACTCTAGGAGGCATAGTTATCTCCGGTAAGAAGTTGTGAAACTAGAACAACAAAGGGATTGTATAAGTGATGAAGAAAATAAGGATATGAAGGATCATCAATGGTAGATTCTCCAGTGAATGGCTAAGCACTAAAGTTTTGATAACCTTTTGACTAGCATCATCCCAGAAATGATAGTCAAACTCATTACCACCATACCCAATAAGCACTTCTTTGATTTAGCATTGAGCTTTCTTCTTGCAGTATAATCAATGTGAATGTATTAAACACAACCAAATAACTTCAATTGTGAAAGTTTTGCCTCTTTATTGTACCAAACCTCCTCTAATATTCTAAAATTCATTGGTGTTGAAATACCTATGTTGATCAAATAAGTTGCACTGATGACTGCCTCAGTTTAGAACATATCTGGTAACCCAACATGTAATCTCATACTTATAGCACGCTCATTAAAGTACTATTCATCCTCTCAGCTACACCATTTTGTTGAGGTACTTCTAGAATGGTTTTCTTTATCTTGTTCCATTATCAGCACAATACTTTTTGAAATCATTAGCTATATACTCTCCACCATTATCTGACTGTAAACACTTTACCTTCAAATATGTCTCATTTTCAACCATCTTTTTCCTTCTTTCGATTGTATCAACAAATTTCACATAATAAATTGAACCTCCAAGACAAGTAACAGCTGAAGGTCTTCACACATCTGTATGGATCAACTTCAATTTTATAGCTTTTGGCTCCCTTCCGATTGTAGAGAAACTTTTGCTTGCTGAAAATAGGGTTAAAAGCCCCAAAGATCACTGAACTTTATAAGGATTTTTCAAGGGGTCACTGAACTTTAAAAATCACACAATTCATCATTAAACTTTACAATTTGTAACCTCAAAGGTCATTAACATCACGATCCGTTAATTTTTTAACGAAATGTTGATGTGGTGCTGACGTGACGCTATTTCTCATCTTATTTGGCATCCACTTATGCAGCCACGTAAATTTGGTGACCATTGAGGTTGTAAATTGCAAGGTTCTGTGATGAATGCGGTGATTTTTAAAGTTTAGTTATCCCGTGAAAACATTTTGCAAAGTTTAATGATCAATGCAGTGATTTTTAAAGATCAGCAACCCTGTGAAATTTTTTTACAAAGTTCAGTGATGAATAGAGTAGTTTCCAAATTTCAGTGACCCAATAGAAAGTTTTTACAAATTTCAGTGACCACTGCAGTTATTAATCAACATGTTTTTTAGTAACATAATATACACGTAAACACAAACTCTTTCCCTATTTTTTAATCAAACATTCTCCAAAAAATAACTAAACTCAAAACATATTTTTTCTTGCCCTCTAAAAGAATAACCAAAAAAAAAATATCATCACGATTACATAGATAGCAATATTTTCATGGCCAATGGGACCTTTTCTTTACCAACCTATGTTGTGTATATCATGAGTTTGATTAGAAAACGAAGAAATATCAAGAACTGGATTTAGATCTAAGATCTTATACCACCTTATATGATTCCTTTTGGGAAACACGACGAATACACAGAATAAACAAATTTAACGATTGGAAAGATCTAAATTCAGAAATAATAAGAAACCAATTAAAACAATGAATAGAAAAACAATGGAAGAGTAGACGATAAGACATTGACCCAATATTCACGACGCAATGGATGACGATGCGGAACAAGAACCCAGGTTGTTGAACGCCTCAAGGATTGTCCAATTCCTTGATAAGTTCGGGTTGGAACGTATCTTTGATAAGTTCAATTGGTTGTACAAAAAAAGGAATCCCTCACTTTTCTAAGAAAAACATTCAATTTGATTCACTAATAATCCAAGTAAATGTCTACAATGATAGAAATTAATATATAAACTCAAAAATGAAATAAACTACGTCTAGCCGCTATAGGGCTCTAATTTGTGAAAATAATAAATCAAAACAGAAAATAGAATAAGCTAAGAGAAAATTTGTTGAAGAACATTAGAACTATAAGCTAAGAGAAAATCTATTAAGCAAAAGTCCTAAATGGCCCAAAGTTTTTAAGTCAACAACACAACAAAAGGATTACCCTGAAACACAAGGCAGTTGACAAGAAATAGTAAAACCTGAATTAACATTTTTCAAAAAGCAAGACTATCTCTTTGGAACGAACAATCAATTTTACAAATTATATTGTTACAGATGCTCTTCTAGTTAATCATCAAAAATATCATCAACAAAAGGACTACCCTGATGCTCACAAGTCACAAGTAAAACTATACAGAAAGCAAATACAAATGTAGAGAGAAGTTCCATATGTAGGCAAAGCCATTCAAAGGCTGCAAGACTACAGAAGAACGACCGAGCAAAGCAATCAAATCAAAAAGATAGATATTCCTCTTCATGAATCTATTTTCTCGGACAAAACCTCTTATTGTAGCTGCTCCACCAATTGACTCGGCAAAAGATGAACTATTGGAGATTTTTGGATGCTAACCATGTGAATCAGTTTCCTTGACGAAGCCATGTAGTATTTCAGCATTTGTATGGATCAAAATGATATTCACAAGAGGTGGGCATTAATCGACCAAACCAGCCCCAAAACAACCCGACCCGATCGGTTTGGGTTGGTTTTTCATGAAAATCGAGTTTGGTTTAAATTCGAAGTTGGGTTGGATTGATTTTTTATCAACCAGACCATAGTGAGTTGGGTTCGGGTTGGGCAAAAAATCAACCCAACCCAACCCCACCACTGCAATCAAAATTTAACATTTTGCAAATATACTTCACCATAAATCTAAATAAACAGATGCAAATCACAATCGAGGTGATAACTTGCTCATCCAGATCTATTTTGATACTCGAGTTCGTGTTAGAAGATGATTTTTCCAATAAACAAAAGGTTACCTATACACACAACACATATCTAATAGCTCATAGCTTGAACATGCATTCAAACACACTTTGGGCCATCAAATAACAAAGTAGCAAATTAACCTTTTGAATTTATAGCATTCTACTATTGCTAATGTAGGATCTAAACACACCTTGAATCACTTTGATTCAATTCAACAATCCACCAAGAATGTCAAGACCATCAACCAATCCGAATTCCAACCGATATGTAGGCTAACCACCTCCGATTTGGAAAATCAAAAACACAATTTTATCCCTCTCAACAGGCCCTATCACTTTATGAAAAAAGCCCCAAAAGTTATCCCAAAATCAAGTTTGATCAAGGCAAGAAAAATGTTTTAACAACGGGGAAATGAAAGAGTTTCTATTTTTGAAAGAGAGAGAGTGACGAGAGTGAGAGTCCCCTATTTTAGAAAAAAAATAAAAATTAGTATGTTGCATTTCTTTTTACCCAAAAGTCATTCCCTTTTGTAAAAAAACCCAAGTCCAAAATAACTTGTAAAAATCGTTTATCAACTTACGCAACTAACAAAAATATGTTTTTCAATCTATTTTATGGTTGTAAGCCCTTTATTTATTATTGCCCCCGATTACTTTAAGTAATTCTTGAAATAGCACACAAGTTTATATTAAACAAGATAACATTTTCTAAGGGCTTATTTGTTTGGTTTTAAGCCAATAATCCAACAGCTACCTGCATCCACAGGTAGGCAATTGCCATTGGAACAACGAGGAGCAAAATTTTCCAGGTAACTTTTGTCATTTTACCAACAATACCAATAAGAAATTATTTATCAATACATTTATACTTTTTTGAATTCGGACATTCTTACAAAAAGTTCAACAATGAATTCTGTTCACGTTCCATCCATCTTACCAAACATTTTGATGACAGATAGTTGATTCAATAAAACATGAAGCAAAGATTCAAACTTTTCTCTAATGTAAGCTGGAACAAGTAATTAAGCCTAGCAGTGATAGATTTCTTGTGGAAAATAATTGAAATTAGTGTGTTGTCTTACGAATATATATAATCTTGTTGTCCAATAGATTATCAATTTATACTTTTAGACTGTTCTAAGATAGATCAACTGATGGATAAATCAATTGGATCAGAAGATCAGGCTATTGGAAAAACAAAATAAGTAGTGAGATATGGAATGTGATTATATATACCTGCTACCAATGCTGGTAAAGAGGCTGCAAATTTTTCTATCTTCATCATCAAAGAATTCTTCATGCTTATCGTTTGGTCTAAGATAGTTGAACCATTCATAGTCTTTTCCCATTCTTGCCATCTCACTTTGTTCCTCCATTCCCATTTGCTGTCATAACAAGAACCTATAATGAGTACAAGAGTTCTTTAAATAATGTCAGCAAGACGAAATTTTGGATCATCCTACTACTATATTTAGCGTATCCAAGAAAAATATAACCTCTTGATCGTTATAATCAATGGAATTAGACATTTCATTCAGAATTTCATGACATTTGATATGCCATTTCCTATCCACATGCTATATAGTTCGAAATAGTATTTTAACAATTGAACAAAAGAAAACCGTAAAAGAAGAAAAGAAAATAAAATGCATACTGGCAATTAGCCTTGAGTATACATAAACTTTAAACAAAATTTACACTTCAGCATTTTAGCATTCACTATTTTTAGTACATATCCAATGTAGAAAACTACAAGACACGTTTTTATGGCATTCTCAACAATCAAACTGCTGTTTAGTTGGTCCTGAGGGGCAAATTTCATACACTTCTCTAGGAAAATAAGATTGTCTCTTAACTTCTGCAAGAACAAATAAGATTGTCTCTAACTTTCTAGCATTCATGTGCTAAGGTACTAATCCAAGGACTACATACCATCCACACTATGAGTATTTACCACATGATAACATCATCTGCAGGCCCAACCAAGATCTAGAAAATCATTTATGAACTTCATCTAACCTGAAAGACACGCCGTTTGTGTTCTATAGCACTTTGGCAGTAATTAACTAATTTTCGATTCACCCTTCCTAAGACACGAGATCACAACCTTAGGTTTTCGATTCAAGTTAATATTTTAAATAAACTAGTACTACCGAGGGTCATGGATGACAAAACTTGGAGTAAGTGCCATAGTTTTGTTTGAATCACTAGAATAAACCTGGGAAGAAGGTGCCGCCATATTTGTTTTCATTGATTCAAAGTTGGAATTTCACTTAATCGTGAAAGTAATTAATCAAAATATTTTCACTACCAACATTGGGAACCATTATAAATAATCTTTTCCACCTACCTGCTGTCCTGTGAATCCACTCATTGATAAAAAGTAAAAACTAAGTTCCAGTCCCCCCCAACTAATAGTCCTGACCTGACTACATGTATGTAGCTCACTGTTGGAATAAGGGCTAATTAGGATCACTCATGTGCTTAGATTTTAAATTTTTAAAATCAGGTAATTTCATATTATTTTACTAAATTAGTTATCATCCATCGAGAGAGATTTCTTCTTCCCCATGGAGTGAAAAAGGAGTAGTCTGTCTGCGAAAATCACACCCATCCTCAAATTCAGAAACTCACCAAAAATCACAAGTACTATCCCGCACCCAAACCCCAATTCTCCTCTCCCCATCTTCAATGTGCCTGCAAATCTGCATTCCCCATCCACATCCGCTATCTCCTCGACTCCATATGTAATACCCCCTTCCAAATTTTGATCTATCCCTCCACTCGATTTGTTCATCTTTCCTCTACACTTCTGTATTTTCCTCTTCTCAGAAAAACACTTCTATTCAAATTTTTCTCATTTTCATGATCGTCATTCGAAATAATTGACTATTGATCTATGACACTGGTGTTAGAATGCAGTTCGTGGCCAGTTGGAGATTTCACGAATCATGAAATTGGGGAATATTGTCTTGTTTGGAAAATCTGGTGCGTTTCTGTACAATAGTAGAAACTATTGCTTTTTTAATTAAATTCTGGCTAAACACGTTCAAACCTTTGAAATTTAAAATTAAATGATTGTCATTGCATTTAGTTTTTGTGTGTGTGTGTGTGTGTGTGTTATTGTTAATATATTTTTTCTTTGTAGTTATGCTTTTGTGAAATGTGAAGGGAATCATTTGAGAAGCTAATAAATGGAATATGTCTGGCACTTTATTAATAAAAATCAATTTCTTTGTATCACTTTACACACTTATACATACTGTTACAACATTTACAATTTTTATTGTATGTTTGTGTCCAATAATAAGATATGTGATGAACTCATGGTATAGTTGTAGCGACTCAGAAATTTTACGCAATAAATAATTATTTTAATATTTAGAAAATTGTGTCGCTACTATTTCACTCATTGTTTTGAAATTAACGCCGCGACGAATTCGTCTAGCCAAGTCAAGAAATATCGAATTTGTTCGATTTTAAATTAAAATCCGAATTTCTAAAATTATGTTATTTTAATTATTTATTCAAAGTATTATATTCAAAATCTTTCTAAAATCCAAATTTTCCCACATGTCTTCTTCTTTACACCAAGACAACAATTCTTTACACAATAACATCATCATTTTTGTACAAATAATTTTACACCTAATTCTACACTATCATATTCTATAGTATCAAATCAATACATATTCTTCTCCATCACAACTCACGTCCCCTACTATAACACCCGCACTTAATTTTTGGGTTTAACCTCAAGAAATTGTAAATTTAGGGACTTAATTGGATGTTAAAATTTATTTAGACCTTAATCATGACAAATTATTTTATTGTTGAAATTAAGAAAATATATGCAAGCATGAGAGGTTTCATTATACGTAATCATGAAGAGCATAATATTTGTATAAATATGGAAAAGTATATGAATGGTTGATAAGATTCCATTATATGTAATCATGAAGAGCATAATATTTGTATAAATATGGAAAAGTATATGAATGGTTGATAAGACTCCATTATATGTAATCATGAAGAGCATAATATTTGTATAAATATGGAAAAGTATATGAATGGTTAATAAGACTCCATTATATGTAATCATGAAGAGCATAATATTTGTATAAATATGGAAAAGTATATGAATGGTGCTTTACTTTAAGAAAAGGATGTGTTAAAATTAATAGAATTGAATGATGATGTTTACATTATGCCAACTTTACACATCTATATAAATCCATCTCTTTTACACACAACTCTACGCATATACACTTATTTCCAATCTCTTGACAAAATCCACAAGTAAGAGAAATTCAAGGTGGTCAAGAAAGTTTTGGTCCATTTACTACTACACTTCATTTTAATCTTTTAAACGGTAAGTATATCTTATGTTTTTATGAAAAGAAAGTATGTTTTCTATGTTTTGGATTATACTGTGAAGTCAATTTCAAGAAATTGTTATGGGTTCCACATGATATGATATGATATGTTTATGACTATGCTAAGGGACCGGAGTTTAGTAGCGCTACACATAAGAATTTTTACCACTTATGTTCGGTAAAATCCTTGTGTCTCCTTATGTTAATTATGATCCTTATGTTATTCATGAAAATTGTTTTTTTTTTTATATGCTTACTGAGGTTTTTATAAATCTCATTCCACGATATTTCTTCCTTTCAGAAAATTGATGATTCGAGGTGGTCAACATGGAAGTGGCAAAATAAAGTGGCCAAGATTGATGAGATTATTGGATTGAACACTTTAAATTTTCTATGTTTTGATATTATTTTTATGAAAAAAAACAATATTCACTATTTTAATTCCGCAATTAAATTATGACTTTGGAAGTCGCACTCTATTAAATCAGTTATGAAATAAATTCTTATTATATTACTATTTAGGTCTCGATAATATGATATGAGTCATTAATAGTGGCACTCGAATGGTCGAGAATTCGGGTCGTCACAGTTGGTATCAGAGCAAAAGGTATGTTTTCCTGTATACTCTTTAAATCATTTCAAAATATTTCTACAATAAATGTTATTGCAATTAATCTATTTTAATTGCAGTTAAAGTAATTAATTTTCTTCATATTTTACATGTGTTTAAAATAAAATAAAATAAAATAAAAAAATATTATTATTATAATATTCATTTACTGTTCACGACAGCACGTAACATGGAGCACTGTTCACGCAGTGAACAGTGACCGAAGCAATGTTCACGTGAACAGTGAACAGTGCGTGGTCACTGTTCAAATGAACAGTGAATGCGTCACTTAAAAAAAAAAATTTATAAGTAAGATTTTGATCTAATCACTTATGCAAATTCTATTTTGATTACCAAATTATTTTATTTGGTAATTGGGCTCAATCTTGTATGAAAATTTAATTTGGGCTAAGTAAATTACTATGTGTATTGTTATTGTATCAATTTGGTCAATCTCATGTAAAGATCCAAAATGGTTAATGAATATTTTCTAAGAAATAGACCATTATTTAATTATGAAAAATGTGACTCATCAATCCGCTACGCCACCTTCCATGTCTTGACTCTTCGAATCAGGTATGTTATATGTTTTGCTAGTCATTTACGATTTTATGGAGGAAAAAAAAAATTTACCTTGAGACTTTACATGTTATATATGATTTGTAGTATAAATTGATAGAAGTCTCAATTTTAATTCCAACGTAGAATCTGAGACATAGAAGATACATATTGGAATTTTGGTACATGTTAAGCTTAGGAAGATTGACCCAATTTGATATTAAGTTAGTTGAAAAAAAAAAAAAAAAAAAAAAGGGTAAGGGATAATAAACAAAAATTTATTTAATGAATCCGTACGATAATTCATCCCTTTATCACTACCTTTGTGTAAAAACAAGGCAAAAACTGTGGATGGTTATTAGTACTTCCTCTTCAAGCTTACTTCGTCTTCAAGTTCCAACTAACAGTTCGATAATTTATCCCTTTATCACTACCTTTGCGTAAAAGCAAGGAAAAACTGTGGATAATTATTTGCACCACTCTTTAAATTTCAAATTCTGAAAATTTCACTCCTCAAAATTTATAATTATTCTAATGAAACTATATAAAAAAAAAATAATAATAATTATGCTTCCTATTTTTGCTAGATGGTGAGTGGACAAGGTCAAACAACCCGAACTGATAGGTGCAATCATTTTACTTGGTTGCATAGAAATTACAAGAGAAACCCTAACCATGGTTTGCCACAACATTTGGATGCCATGGAAAAGATTTACCGAGGGGCAAGGGCAAATGGATACCAATTTCATCGAGACGAAATTGTGTATCATCTAGATCGAACTCTCACTCCTTATTGGAGGAAATTCATCAAAAGAATTGAAGAGACATTCGACTACCAAACCTCCCCAAATATATTACTACGATGCATGAGGGAAAGGTGGAAGGTAAATCGTGAAGACCTTTATGACATCAATAGGGCGCCAGGCTACGAACAAAATCCAAGCAATGTCCTACCAATACCTGAAGTTAATTACGAGGGACTATATGTTGAAGATGAACCAAATGAGGAGTACAGCCCAGCGTCGTATTCCGCAATTGACCCAAGGCAAAATCCCGAGGGAAATCAACATGAGGGTGCTGATAGGAACTATTAGTTGACAATAAATTTTTGCCTTTTTAATTATGAACCCCATTAAGTTTTAGTATGTTTGGACACTGGGTATGCCTGGTAGTACATTATGTATGTTAACTTATGAATGTTTATGAATAAAACATGTTATTTCTTTAAGTTCTTGCTTTTAAGTTGACTTCTTTCTAAATAGTCACCATTGTTTAATTAAGGCTATGGCACCATCAAGACGCGGAAGGACTAACAACAGCAATAACCAAACCCAAGAGCCCCCACAACCTATTCAACCACAACCTATTGCAGTTGACCCACAGTTTGCTCAGCAATTTCTTTCTATGATGCAAACTTTTGTGCAAACTACTGCACCACCACCGGCACCTACTCAACAGCCAACCCCAACGCCACCACCTTCTCTGACACCTCCTCAACCAGAGCAACAACAGGAAGTTGTGCCCGACACTAGGACCACTATCGCTGTTGTTGAGCAATTCAGGAAACAGCAACCCCCTATCTTCTATGGCAGTACGGATCCCTTGGAAGCGGAGGATTGGCTAGTAGGAATGGAGAGGATTTTCGAACTCATTGACTGCCCGAACCCTAGAAGGGTGATCTGTGCAACCTTTATGCTACGTAAAGGAGCTAGACGTTGGTGGGACACCACTGTTAGATCAAGGGCTCCTGGTCATGTTTGGATGTGGGATGAATTCAAGGAGGTATTTTTGAAAAAATACTACCCCACGAACATTCGAAATCGGAAGGAAGCTGAATTTCTCACTTTGACTCAGGGATCGATGTCCTTGATCGAATACGAGCAGAAGTTTGATGAGTTGGCTCATTATGCTCCTGAATTTGTGGATACGGAAGAGAAAAAGGCAAGACGTTTCGAGCAAGGTTTGAGGGATGACTTGAGACGGACTGTTATTGTGCTCCAGCTTGAAAGTTACCATGATGTGTTGGCAAGGGCACAACTGGTAGATTTCAAAAATCGCACTAGAGAGGAAGATAAGCATCATGGTGAACAGCCAGAAAAGCAAAAGTGGGTTGATAACAAACAGCCAGAGAAGCGAAAGTGGATGGATAACAAGGGCAAAGGAAAACAGAATTTTTCCAAGAAAGGAAGAGGAGATTCGACACAAGGCAGCAACAAGAGCTACCCACGCTGTGAAAAATGCCAGAAGCATCATCTGGGAACTTGTCTTATGGGGACAAATTCATGTTTTCGGTGTGGAGAACAAGGACACATGGCTCAATATTGTCCTAAGTATAGTCAGCCAGGAAACAACCAGCAAAAGCCACAGGGTAACAATCAGCAGAGGCCTCATGGAAACAATCAACAGAGAAATAATCACAATAAACAAGGCAATGCATCCGGAGGACAGGCTAGGGTTTATGTATTGGGAGGACAAGATGAGGATCAGAATCGAAATGTCCTGGCAGGTAAAGTCCTCATATCCAACTTACAAGCATATATATTAATTGATTCGGGTGCCACCCACTCATTTATATCCCCTAAATTTGTAAGTAAACTGAATGTTATGGTCGAACATACACAATTCCCTTTAGAAGTGACGATGCCCAATAGAGATGTGTTGAATACTGATTGTATAACTAGGATGGCTAAGGTAGAAATTGATGGTAGATCACTGGAGATGGAGTTATATTTACTAGATATAGACGAATTCGATGTAATTCTTGGAATGGACTGGCTATCCAAGAACCACGCATTAATTCGTTGCTTTGAGAAAGAAGTAATTTTCCAAAGACCAGGAGAAGAAGAATTTCGACTATCTGTAGCTGGATGTGGACCGTTATCTCGCATCGTTTATGCATTGAAAGCACGACAAGCCTTATCATTAGAAGACACAACGGGTTTTCTGATGTCTGTAATAAGTAAGGACGAGAACAACAGACCAACAATTAACAATGTTAAAGTTGTATGTGAATATCTGGAAGTCTTCCCCGAGGAATTACCTGGCATACCACCAGAACGAGAGGTAGAATTCACAATTGACCTCATTCCCGGCTCAGCGCCAATCTCCAAAGCTCCGTATAGAATGGCGCCTAAAGAATTACAAGAATTGAAGACGCAGATAGAAGGGCTATTGGAAATGGGTTTCATTCGGCCTAGTGTATCACCATGGGGGGCGCCAGTGTTATTTGTTAAGAAAAAGGATGGATCGATGAGAATGTGCATTGATTATAGAGAATTGAATTGGATCACTATAAAAAATAAGTATCCCCTTCCCAGGATTGAAGATTTACTTGATCAGCTCCGAGGTGCAACGGTATTTTCCAAGATTGACTTAAGGTCTGGTTACCATCAGTTGAGAGTCAAAGCTAGTGATGTCTCCAAGACAGCATTTAGAACTCGGTATGGACACTACGAGTTCTTGGTTATGCCTTTTGGGCTAACTAATGCTCCTGGGGTTTTTATGGATTTAATGAACCGCATTTTCCATGATTACCTGGATCAATTTGTTATCGTGTTCATCGACGATATCCTAATCTATTCTAGAAGTAAAGAAGATCACGAGGACCACTTAAAGATCATTTTAGGGATTTTGCAGAGGGAGAAACTCTACGCCAAATTCAAAAAGTGTGAGTTTTGGCTAGAACGAGTAGCATTCCTTGGTCATGTTGTCACATCACGAGGGATAGAGGTGGATCCTAGTAAAGTAGAGGCAGTGTTGAATTGGCAAAGACCAACCAATGTAGGAGAAATTCGTAGTTTCTTGGGTTTAGCAGGATACTATCGGAGGTTCATAGAGGGATTCTCCAAAATATCGGGACCTCTTACACAACTAACTCGCAAGAATGCGATGTTTGATTGGACAGAGGATTGTGAGCTAAGTTTCAAGAAGTTAAAGCAGAAGTTGGTGAATGCGCCAGTACTAACCATACCCACTGGGTCAGATGGTTTTGTGATTTTTAGTGATGCTTCAAAGCAAGGTCTGGGATGTGTCTTAATGCAACACGGTAAAGTGGTCGCCTATGCATCAAGACAATTAAAGATACATGAAAAGAACTACCCCACGCATGATCTAGAACTTGCCGCCGTGGTCCATGCACTAAAGATTTGGAGACACTACCTTTATGGAGGCAAGTGTGACATTTATACGGACCATAAAAGCCTCAAATATATCTTCACTCAGAAAGAGTTGAACATGAGGCAAAGAAGATGGCTAGAGTTAGTTAAAGACTATGATTGTGAAATTCATTATCACCCCGGCAAAGCAAATGTAGTAGCTGATGCCTTAAGTCGTAAAGTTACAAGTCAGTTAGCCATGTTGACAATGCAAGAACCATTATGGAGAGAATTTGAGAAATTGAATCTTGAAGTTGTCACCACTCAGCCAGGTGTGGTCGCTCGAGTCGCAGTTATGTCGATCCGACCCACACTTCGTGATAGAATTAAGGGTCATCAAAAGGGTGATCAATCCTTTGAGCATATCAAGTCTGAGATTAACTCAGATAAACGAAGGGATTTCACTATTTCTGAAGATAAAGCATTATACTACCAAGGACGCCTATGTGTACCTAATTTTGAGGAACTAAAAAGAGAGATTCTAGAAGAGGCTCACTCATCTCCTTATTCAGTACACCCAGGAGGCACAAAGATGTATAATGACTTGAAAGCAGTATTTTGGTGGGAAGGTATGAAGAGGGATATAGCTGAATACGTCAGAAAGTGTTTAGTGTGTCAGCAAGTGAAAGCCGAACACCAACGACCATCAGGGTTACTTGAACCATTGGAAGTCCCAGAATGGAAGTGGGAGCACATAACAATGGACTTTGTGATTGGTTTTCCAAGATCAGGGAAAGGCAATGAAGCAATTTGGGTCATAGTAGATCGACTCACCAAATCCGCTCATTTCCTGCCAGTTCGGATGACGTTCACTATGGATCAATTTGCGCAACTTTATGTGAATGAAATAGTAAGGTTACATTGTGTACCCGTTTCTATAGTATCTGATAGAGATTCAAGGTTCACATCAAACTTTTGGAAAAGTTTACACAAATCTATGGGAACTAAGCTAAAGTTTAGCACGGCCTTCCACCCTCAAACGGATGGTCAATCTGAGCGAACAATCCAAACATTAGAGGATATGCTTCGTACATGTATCCTCGAGTTTGGTGGACAATGGGAGAAACATTTACCTTTAGTCGAGTTCTCATATAATAACAGTTACCACACTTCAATTGGCATGGCGCCATATGAAGCATTGTATGGAAGAAAGTGTAGGTCACCAGTTCATTGGGATGAAGTCGGGGAGAGGAAGATTTTGGGGCCAGAAATTATTGAACAGACAATGCATGCAATTGAGAAAATTCGCGCCAGTATGAAAATTGCACAAGATAGACAAAAGAGTTATGCAGATAAAAGGAGAAAAGGCCTAGAATTTTCAGTTGGTGATAAAGTGTTCCTCAAAGTAGCACCGATGAAAGGAGTGATACGGTTTGGAAAGAAGGGTAAATTACGACCAAGATTTATTGGCCCGTTCGAGATCTTGCAACGGATAGGAAATGTTGCTTATCAATTGGCATTACCTCCAGAACTCTCAGCTGTGCATAACATATTTCATGTGTCAATGCTTAGAAAGTACGTCCCTGACCAAAGCCATGTTATCAACCACCAGTCTATAGAATTACAACGAGGTTTGACCTATGAGGAAGTACCAATAAGAATCGTGGAACAGACATGTAAACCCCTCAGGAATAAAGTGATTTCACTAGTAAAAGTACAGTGGAAAAATCACTCTATGGAAGAGACCACGTGGGAGCGAGAGATTGAAATGCGAGACAAGTACCCACAACTTTTCGATGATTCTCAAGGTAAATTTCGGGGACGAAATTTAATTTTAGGAGGGTAGATTATAACACCCGCACTTAATTTTTGGGTTTAACCTCAAGAAATTGTAAATTTAGGGACTTAATTGGATGTTAAAATTTATTTAGACCTTAATCATGACAAATTATTTTATTGTTGAAATTAAAAAAATATATGCAAGCATGAGAGGTTCCATTATACGTAATCATGAAGAGCATAATATTTGTATAAATATGGAAAAGTATATGAATGGTTGATAAGATTCCATTATATGTAATCATGAAGAGCATAATATTTGTATAAATATGGAAAAGTATATGAATGGTTGATAAGACTCCATTATATGTAATCATGAAGAGCATAATATTTGTATAAATATGGAAAAGTATATGAATGGTTAATAAGACTCCATTATATGTAATCATGAAGAGCATAATATTTGTATAAATATGGAAAAGTATATGAATGGTGCTTTACTTTAAGAAAAGGATGTGTTAAAATTAATAGAATTGAATGATGATGTTTACATTATGCCAACTTTACACATCTATATAAATCCATCTCTTTTACACACAACTCTACGCATATACACTTATTTCCAATCTCTTGACAAAATCCACAAGTAAGAGAAATTCAAGGTGGTCAAGAAAGTTTTGGTCCATTTACTACTACACTTCATTTTAATCTTTTAAACGGTAAGTATATCTTATGTTTTTATGAAAAGAAAGTATGTTTTCTATGTTTTGGATTATACTGTGAAGTCAATTTCAAGAAATTGTTATGGGTTCCACATGATATGATATGATATGTTTATGACTATGCTAAGGGACCGGAGTTTAGTAGCGCTACACATAAGAATTTTTACCACTTATGTTCGGTAAAATCCTTGTGTCTCCTTATGTTAATTATGATCCTTATGTTATTCATGAAAATTGTTTTTTTTTTATATGCTTACTGAGGTTTTTATAAATCTCATTCCACGATATTTCTTCCTTTCAGAAAATTGATGATTCGAGGTGGTCAACATGGAAGTGGCAAAATAAAGTGGCCAAGATTGATGAGATTATTGGATTGAACACTTTAAATTTTCTATGTTTTGATATTATTTTTATGAAAAAAAACAATATTCACTATTTTAATTCCGCAATTAAATTATGACTTTGGAAGTCGCACTCTATTAATTCAGTTATGAAATAAATTCTTATTATATTACTATTTAGGTCTCGATAATATGATATGAGTCATTAATAGTGGCACTCGAATGGTCGAGAATTCGGGTCGTCACACCTACATTTTTTTCTTCCTTCTTTATCATTCTTTCCACCTCAATATACCATCATCAAAGCATCTTCATCATTATCATTCATACACCCACAAATTCCTTTACAACACCATTATCATCATCATCAATCCATAACCACAGCTTTTCCATCATTATATCAATCCACTACTGCACAAACCATTTACACTGCAATCAGTATCATCACTGTCAAGTTACCACCTCCAACTCATAGTCCGAACCATCACAATGCAATCCAGCCACCACTGTCTGCACTCATCGACTGCAACTTCACTACCTAAAACCAAGCCCTCAATTCATCACCAAATCGAATCATGAACATCATCAGCATCACCACTGACCCAAGAACCAAGCTTTGAATCCATGATAATACTTCCACTGCAACCAGTTTTCGTTGCAGCTCCAAACCACCAAATCATCATTTCCCCAACCACAGTCACCACCCATCGTCGAACATCAGACCACCAACCAATCTGCTAAGCTGCTACCTTCTATACCCAATTCGAATCATGAACACCAACATCGATCGAAGCCATCAAGTCTCATCATCAATCCACCACCTAACTGCTAAACCATTCGAGCAACCCCACTGCCTCATCACGATTTCCAACCACCAAGCCACTGAATCATCACAAGCTGCAACCACCAGCCTGCTTTTCCAATTCGCCATCCTCAAATCTGCCATAGCCGAATCTCCAAACCAGTCTCTGATTCATCATCATCATCACCAAACAGCAACCTCGTTATTTGTTTCGGAAGTCACAACTTCGATCTCGATTTCCAGCTTTGATTTAACCATCAATCTCGCACCCAAATCGCGACCTTCAAGCCTCGGTCTAGCCACATCTCGCATATAAACCGCACAAAAACCTAGTCTACCACCCCTCCCGCAGTTCGCCGCACCTGCGCCGGAGTATTCGCCGGCAATTCCGTCGGTCAGAAACCATTTCTTTTTCGCCGTTGATTTCTGAAATGTGAGTAGAGAGAGAGGCGGAGTGCGTTTTGAAAGAAAGAGATAAGATCTGAGGATATATTTTAATATATTTCAAAAATTCCAACTTTAGTCCCTGAAGTTTTAAAGGTTTTCAAATCAGTCCCCAACTTTTAAAGTTATCCATTTCAGTCCCAAAGTTTTAAATGATTTTATTCAGCCTTCATTTTCAAAATATCCAATTTGTTCCCTCGTCTTTTAAAAGTATTCATCTTAGTCCTTCAACTTTCAAAACATCAATTTTAGTCCTCAAATTATAATTTATCATTTTGAGCTATATATTCGATAGACTAAAGTGACTTATTGGCTAAGACGAAGCGTACGGAGAATTTAAAGAAATTGAAGTCATTCCCGCTCAACTTTGCACTCGTCGGATTTGAGGTAGACTCGCACTTATTAATTGATTTAAATTATGATTTCATATAAATGTCATGTGACTTGTGAAAGTCAATTTTCAAGAAAATTAAGTATGTTTTATGAAAGGTAAATATACCTTATGTTTTTATGAAAAGTAAGTATACCCTATGTTTTTACGATAATGTTTTATATGTTTTGGATCATTGCTATGCACATAAGAATTCTTGCCACGAAGTTCGGTAAAATTCTTGTGTCTCCATAAGTTTATGAGGATTTGCCACGAAGTTCGGTAAAATTCCTATGTTTCCATATGTTTATGAGGATTTACCACCTAAGTTCGGTAAAATTCCTGTCTCATATGTTTATAAGGATTTCGATCCTATCTTATGTTATGATGGAAATGGTCCCTATGAATTTCAAGAATTATGTTTTGGTATACTTACTGTTATTATGATTTTACTGTTACTGTGATTTTACTGTTATTATGATTTTACTGCATAAGAATTCTTGCCACCTAAGTTCGGTAAAGTTTTTGTGTCTCCTTATGTTTATGAGGATTTCAATCCTATCTTATGTTATGCTTTCAAAAGAAATTATGCTTGGCATAATTAAAATGTTTTTATAAGTATATGGTTTTCAAAGAGCTGTTTTCAAAGAGCTATTTTCAAAGAGCCTATGATTTGCAAAATATGTCCCGTACTGTAATGCACAATATGAGTTTTATCAAGAGCCGTTTTATAAAGAAGCTCTATCAATGCCCGTTTTATAAAGAGCCGGGATTTATGTGTTTAATCATCTTATAAATTAAATTAATTTGCGATGAGTCTACTGAGTATTTCCCCCATGAAATACTCACCCTACTTTTTAACAGTTTTGCAGATTTCGGAGACGGTGGCGAGCGATGAATGATGGTGGCAATAATCGTTAAACGGTTGAAAGTTTGACGTTAATGATTTCCGTATTTTCCAAACAATCGAATAATTTAGAGAAGTTCATTTATTTGAGAAATTATGACATTGTCAATTTCTTTACAAAATTAATGGTTCGATTTACTATTTCAAATGGTTTCATAAATATTTCAATTTTATCGGCCATTACAGTTTATTTAATGTTGCCAAAAATGAATTTCAATTATTTCTTCCGCAAAAATATTATTCGAAAAATTTAGACAGAAAATGACGTAGTGAATCGGGTATACGGAACTCGGGGCGCTACAATAGTTCGGTGATTTAATGCCTCACTCTGGTTAAGAAATTTACAATTTCAGCTTCCAAGTTAAGTGTTTATATATAAATATATGAAAGATGGGGTAGATTATGAAATAACTTCTTGGCATGTTGTCGACCTTTACTGTTATATCACTTCCAATCGTAATAGTGCTCTTTCTCTAGATTTCAGACATGTTAATGGAATAAAAATTAATGTGCTTGTTGAGCCAATTTTGGTTATTTATAGAGCTTTTGGCATAATCCTTTTCTGGTATTGGTAGCTAACCTTGTTATTGTGCAGGAGATCTAAAAATTCCAGACAATTTGATAAGCAGCATTTTGGTAATCTATATTAAATGAATGGCTTCCCTCTACAGTCATTTAGTTGGTCGAGTGTTACACTAGACTTCATTATTAGGGCCAACTGAAGAGTTCAACATGTGCTGTTATTTGGGGAAGGTGGCCTTCTCCCCAATCCAAGTGGCAAAAAATTTGTATGCAATGTTCTTATCATTGACATGTCTGGCGGTGTCGAAGTCTGCCTGATTCTGTAATTTTTGGAGTACTTGCAGTAGATATGGATTCAAACTCTGGTTTTGCTGTTGAAGATGATGAAATAACGAATTCATTATTTACAAATGTAATTAATTACAAAGTTGAAATAAAATTACAATTGTAATTAATCGTAAATTGTAATTGATTGCATGATGTAATTAAATTGCAATTGTCATTGTAATTAAAATGAATGTTACTAATTCAATTAATTTTAGTAAAAAAATATTTATTATTTTTTACAAATTCATTAGTTACAATTGTAATTAATTGCAATATTGAAATAAAGTTGTATGTGTAATTAATTACAAACTGTAATTCATTCCAATTTTTAACTAATTCAATTAATTTTAAAAGAAAAAAATAAAATTTCGAGTGACTTGTAATATATATATATATATATATATATATATATATATATATATATATATATATATATAATATTAAGTTACAATAGCAATTAATTAGTTTCATTTGTAATTGATTACAAAATTGAAATTAAGTTACAATTGTAATTAATTACAAACTATCACTATGATTTTCATTGTTGATTACCTGATTTTGATAAAATGTTTTATATTCTTAAAATATCTTTTAAAATACCTGATGTTTAAAATTATACCCCTTAAATTTTTGTATTTGTGTACTTAACCCCTGGAATAATATGTCCAAACCCAATTAGTTGGGCCAGACTTGGGTTGGCCCAAGTCCACAATCTTAACCTAATTAGGTTTAGGGTTAAACCAATAAGTACTAAGAAATATTTAGAGAAAAAAAGAAGTTATTTTTCTTTATTGCTAGCACAATAATCCAGATCTTGACTTGCTGTGTGGATCACCATCAGAGGCTAGACGCTAGGATGGTTGTGGTAAAGATCTATACTACGTCAAAATCAGATTCTAGCGATTCATTAAAAGGTATAATTTCTATCACAAACTTCATCGTAGTGCAAGGTTGATCCGGGTTATGGTTTCGATTCTTTTAATTCCGTTGTGCATGTTTGTTTCGAAACCTTACAGCTCACTGTGTACCTTTAAGCCACTATCCCAATTAATAACTATCAACTACTTGCACAGTATAATATTTCTATGATTCCCTCTTGCTTTGCTTCCTCATTTATCTGATTTTTGAAATATCCATGGAGTAGTTGGCAACAGACCCACCCTTTAGGTCCTAGTTCCCAAATTGTGGAACAAACAACCATGGTTCATTATTATATACAAGAAAAGTTTAGGATTAACTGACACTTTGAAAGTCTCTGACTCTCTAATTCTTACTTATTGGAAAACAGTAGAAAATCGATATGAATTTGGCAATTCAAGACTCCAACAAACAAAACAGATAAGCCTTACTTCCAATAAGTTTGGGGTCTTCTTTCTTGTTTTTAATTTTTGCAATAGAGTCAAAATTAGAAAGGAAAAAAGAAAGACAGAAAACGATAATATCATCGGAGTTTTTGTCGTCGACCCTCTTGAACAATTTCACATATTAAATGGTGGATTATACACAAACTAGAACTACTTGTCAAAATAGGATGGTAGAAAAAAATAAATAAAAAATTCTTGTTTAAATATTCAAGGACTAATTCCCATTGTTATCCTTTTAAGGACTACTGCATTTTCAAAGTAGGCTTACATGAAATTGACAGCTCACAACCTGGATGTTTTTCAAAGGAACCAATCTCTGTCATAGACTAATGATCGATCCAGTTAACAGAAAAAACTGAGGAATTTCTCAGTTCAGAATTAAAAAGTAAAAATACAAAAAGAAGGCTTAACATCACAAGACAAACAGAAGTAAACAGAAAGTTTAACATCCCAAGATCAAACTCAGTAGATTAATAGACGAGTAATAATCTTCAAGTTTGTTGTTTCGATTTGCTGGTGAGCATTAGTCATTAGAGTCTCCTGATTTTATTTCTAGGAACTCTTGCAGCTGTACTCCGTTTTATTCTTCTCTGATTGTTAAAAATCTTCAAAAGTACATTGTCAACTCCATCAAAATATCTGTCTCTCCATCTTTGGGAAAGCAAAAGTGGCATGGCAAAAATTCCTAAGCCTGTAGCAAAGCCCAGTGAAACAAATATGTAAACCCAATCAATTTCAGTCCCATTTTCAGATTTTGGGGGTGGGACACCATCTTCCTTATTTGACTTGCAACTTATGCTCAGTGGAAATCCGCATAGTCGTGCATTTCCTTTATATGAAGCTTCTAAAAATGTGTTAAACTGCGGGCCTGAAGGGATCGGGCCGGACAGGCCATTAAAAGACAGGTTCAGAAATGAAAGGAATGTGAGACTTGCAAGCTCCTCTGGAATCTTTCCAGTTAGGAGGTTCATTGACAGGTCTAATGACCCAAGTTGTGTCAAGTTCCCTATTGATGCTGGGATGGTTTCTGTGAAGGCATTAGAAGATAAGTTGAGAAGATAAAGTGATTTCAGATCCCCTATTGAATCTGGTATCTTCCCATTCAACTTATTTCTCGAAAAATCAATGGCTTTGAAGGCAATTAAAATTTTCATGAGTTCCCTCTCTAGTCCTTTGATGCTTACTGTCAGCGTGTCTTGATAATAAAGGTTACTGAGTTTCAAGTAGGTAAAGCGAAGGTCATTGTATTCCGATTTCCCATCAAAGTTGGAATTCGTCATTCCATGCCAATTCGAAAAGTATGATGGGGACAAAGCACCAGTAAACTTGTTGACAGAAATATCGATGATTTGAAGCTTTGGCCACTCTTGTATAGCCCCAGGACATTGAAGTTCTCCATGGAATCTATTGGATCGTAGAACCAGGACTTGCAGGTTGGTATTCATCAACATGCAAGGAAATGTATCTTCAATCCTGTTGTTTGCAATGTTCAGAACTTCCAAAACAGAGCAATTAACCAGAGATCCTGGAAACTTCCCTGTTAATAAATTCTGACTGAGGTATAAACTTTTTAGACTGCAAACAACTGCAAATGTGTTGGGAATATTTCCACTAAGCCTGTTCATCCGCAGATTCAGAACCCCAAGATAACCACCACTGATATTTGTCAGACAGGATGGTATACTTCCGTTCAATGAATTATTAGACAAATCAAGGACTAGAAGGTAAGAAGACATGCAGATAGATTTTGGGATTACTCCAGTGAAGTTATTACTGGAAAGAGAGAAAAACGAAGCACTGTATAAGTAATTGCCAATATTTGTTGGTATGAAGCTGTTGAATTTGTTGTTTGAATAGTCGAGATATACAGAGGAAGATGATGGAATTGGTAACTCTCCGTGGAGCTGGTTGAAGCTCAAGTCAAGTTCAGTGAGCAAAGGGAGACTAGGAATACTATAAGGCTTCTCGAAACTGGTGAACTGATTGAAAGAAAGATTCAAATATGTGAGTGACCGATTATTAATTTCCCAAATCCATGTAGGTATTTTCCCCTTGAGTTGATTGGCTGAAAGGTCCAGGACGCTCAAGTTTAAATGCCGCAGTGTCTCTGGAAACTCCTTCAACTTGCAAGAAGCTAATTCTAATCTTCTAATGTCAGGAAAGAAAAAAGAGTTTGAGTTTTTTAAGTTCAAATCAATTGCCAAATTGTTATGGGAAAGTTCGAGTGATGCTAGATTATGGATCCCTCTGATCATTTCTAGCCGGAAAGTACCAATAAAGAAGTTAAAAGAAAGTGAGAGAACATTCAGCTGCTCAAATTCAAAGAAAAACTTGGGAATCTGCCCTTCTAGCTTATTAGAACTCAAATCTAGCTCCTTTATGTTGGAGACTTCTGGATTAGGAATCTCTTCAATTTGTCCATCAAACTGATTGTTGGCAAGCAGAAGCTTCTGTAAAGATGGAATCACAAATAGAGCAGATGGAAGGTTCCCACTAAGCAAATTGCCCTTAAAATTAATAATTTCAATATTGGACAAGGCTTCAAAATGAGCAGATGAAAGTGAACCAGTCAGTCGGTTATGAGAGAGGTCTATGTGGGTAAGTTTCTTACACATACAAAAGTGTGGGATCGAACCGGTGAAGAAGTTAGATGACAAGTCCAAATAAACAAGTTCGGTAAGGTTTGTCATTGTGGAGGGGATTTTTCCACTGAACTTGCAACTGAACAGTTCTATCCTGGACAACATGGTAAGATTACTGATGGAATCAGGTAATGAATCTGAAAAGTTTGTGGAGCTAAGCACCACAGTCCTGAGAGCACTTGTCCGTGGAAATTGCGGTACTGTTCCACTGAGTAAGAGATTGTAAGATAAATCAAGATTCTGTAGAGTGGGTACCTGGAAAATCTTTCCTGGAAAGAATCCTTGAAGAGAACAGCCTCCAAGACTCAAGGTCGTCAATTTTGAAAAATTCGCAAAGAAGCGTGGAACCGTTGTGGACAGATTATTACGGTCCAAACGGAGAATTGAAAGAGAATGGAGTTGCGAAAGGGAAGAATCTATGGGGCCTGAAAGATAACATCCGCGCAAGCTCAACTCTCTTAAATTGGGTAAAGATGAAGATAAATCCTGGCACCAACTCTTCTCCTGAGCTGAAATATCAACACCATCAAGGTATAGTTCTGTAAGCTCAGTAAGATTCTGAACTAACGTTGTCAAATCTGGATTCTCTATTTTCAGCTTTGGATAGCCAAATTCAAAGGTGTCAAAGAAAATATTGGAGAGATCAAGACTAACCAACCTCGTCATTGTTGAAAGTTCAACCGGAACTTGTCCAACAAAACATGCCTCTGACAGATTTAGGTGTGTCAAATTTTTAAGATTGGAAAGCCTCCTTGGAATCTGAGTTTTGTCGAAACAGTTGAAGGCCAGATTCAGTTTCTCAAGATAGTGAAGAGTAAAAAGACTAGTTGAGTTCTCCAAACCAGCAAAAATCGATTCAGAATCAAGCCCCAAGCTTATCACGTGACCTGCATCATCACATCCTACCCCTTCCCAACTGCAACAGTCCTCGTTCTCATTCCACGTGACCAGTTTTCTTGATTCCAAAGGATCGTATTTGAATTCGACCTTCAACTTGAGTAACAAGATTTTCTGATCTTCCAGGCATCTGCGTAGGCTGCAGACTGGAGCAAAATATGTAATTAAGAAAACTGAGGTTATGAAGATGGATAAAAACTGGGGAGTGAGCATAATTTTCATTTTGAAGCAGAGTAACGATGCAAGAACCCTGGGTTTGGAATGGAGCTTTCGAAGCTGCCATTAGAAATACTAACACAATCTAATAGAACTGTCTCTATCATCTTTGAACACGTTTTCTTGACTTAGGGAAAGATTAATGTGGGGGGACAAAGACCTACCCGGCATTATTCCACTTCTCCCAATTAATATTTAGAGGGAGGGGGCAATAATATTACTTTTGTGGATGTAAAAGAGGGGATTCAACCTTAGTTATTTCTCCCAAATTTCCCTTTGCACATTATTTGAGATTCATGTTGTACCCACCAACTTTTTTCCTTTGAGTTTTTCCACATTGGATTTTTCTCCCAACATTAATCTTGCTCTTATGGGACATAAATTTTGACGCGTTATATCATTTTCAAAATTATTGAGCTTGTTAAAAACATTTTTAGTTTCCCAACTTTAAAAAGAAAAATTTCAAAATTATTGAGCTTGATAAAAACACCTTTAGATTCCCAACTTTAAAAAGAAATTCTTGTTAATCACTGTTTGAGAGATTTTAGTCTAGATTTTTGGCAAAATCAATAATTAATTATAATCACATATTTTATAAGTCCCATAATTTTTTAACCATACACCTCATCAACTTTATAGCATGTTTAGTAATGTGAAAAGTTTTGAGTTTTGTGAATTTTTTAGTTTTTTTTTTATGGATATGTGGTTGAAAAATATTTGAAAAGTCAAAAATCATGAGTTTAACTAAGAATGAATGGTTGAGATTGAGTTTGAAAATTTTTGATAAAATTTTTTGCTTTACCAAACAAGCTCTTACAGTTGAAGTCTTCGGATATTACATTTTATAGTATATACTTGTGTCACAAGTATTTATTTCTGGCCAATGAACTTCCTAGAAATGACGAAAGTAGCAGTCAAAGATGTTACGTGTAAACAAAATTAAAAATTTATTATTGTAATGCTCGAGTCGAACATGTTCATAATACTATAGTTTTTCATGTCCAACCAACCCCACCATCTATAGTATAATTAACGGGTTACTCTCAACATATTTCTTCAATATTTTGCTTGTCAATTGGGTTGGTAAGTACCAACTAAAAGGTGTGACCCTATTTAATGCCTTATTAATAAGGTTATTTCTACCTTACAAAATCCAAGCATAGTTGAACGTGACAACTCATTTGAATTGTTTCCTTTCTTGCTTATAAGTAGAAAGATGGGGGAAAAAAAGGTAATACTCGTAATTTTTATAAGCTTAACCAAACACGCCACAGATATTAAATTCCAACAAAAGAATACTACTCTAGGATCCAATGGTCACCCATCCCCCCAGCAGACAACCCATACCCCCCCCCCCAGCAGACAGACAATACAAATGTATAGCCCTAACATGGATTTTTTTTGGCATAAGGATCCTGTGATCTAATTCAAATGTTTGAGCCTGGGTTGCTTTTAAATTTGGACTAAAGCTCAATTTAAAAAAAAAAAAAAAAAAAAAAAAAGGAAAAATTACATAACTACCTAGATATAATGTACTGTAATTGAAAAATACCCAATTTTCAAACTATTCATAATATTACTGGATTTCTTGTCATAACTTTAGAAAAATACCGAATTTTGAAGAGAGAGAATGTAATATTTGATTGACAAGATTAACCAGAAATCCTTTTATTTAGGGAAGTTACCAATTATTTAGTTAATTAAATTAGACAATTTCAAATATCCAGAAATTTAGCCACTTGTTTCCTTTCTTGGCATAAATTAAGTACATTTTATATTTGTGTACTGATCAATCCCTGCCATTTTTATGTAATATTACATTGTTGCTACTAATATTAAACGTCGTGTAATGTACTGCAATATATGTTGTCATTACAGTGTATTCAACATAAAAATATGACAGTGTTTGTTTTAATTACATTATAGAACTTGTAATATTAGATAAAGTAAAATTAAACTCATTGAAGAGTTATTGTACATGTAATTTTGTCTCGTGAATCCATAGTGTTAGTATTACTGGATGTAATATTACAACATATGTAATTCATAGTGCAAGTGCTGAGATTGTTCATAATATTACATTTCATGTAACACCAAGTTCGAGGAATGTTAAATTGCATGTGGTTTAATTAAATTACATAGCTGATAACATTACGTTCGATCTAGATAATGACTTTCCATATTATTAAACTAATTTAATAATTGTAATTTTCATATTATTTGTTGATTTTAAATGTAATTACACTCTTAATTTAATCTCCTAAATAAATGATAACTACATCCCTAATAATAAGTTTCATAATTAATGAGGTCAATCAAATAATACACTCTCTCTCATAAAATTCGGTATTTTTCTAAATAGTTTCTAAATAATGTATTTATCTAAGAGGATTGGAGGATATAGTGTAGAGTCTAATTAATGCAAAAAAAAAAAATAGCAAAATTTTTGGCACTTCATTTTTGGCCACTGGTTGGGCCCAAGGCAACAGCCTGCTTTGCCCTCTCTTAGGTTCGGCCCTAATGATAAGTTCACTCCACTTCTCATTCAGAAACCTCTTTCTTTTTCTTTATCCTATAATGGCTTCCTCCGCCAATAATTTATTTTCTCATGAGCAAATGAAACTGTTCCTTCAGATACAAGCAATTTGATAAGTTCTTCATCTAATATAACTCTTTAAGTTTTTTCCAAAGTTCCTTAGCAATAGTTATTCCATGAATATTTTCAAGAACAATATCGTAAACAAGTAATAAAGTGGACAATGAGTCCAAATATCGTACCCACAGGGATTGAATAAATTGTATTTTAGATTAAAGACCTTAATCGAAACTATAAAATTGAATTGAGTTTGAATTATGAATTAAACTATAAAGTAAATAACTGCGAAGCATGAAAATAATAAGAAAAACATGCTAGAATGGAGAATTCATTTCACTTCCATCATTTATGCCTTGATTTAAAAGTTCAACTATAATTCATGGGGTTTTAAAAATTCATGTTCCTAATGTTATTAAAGCCCTCTTTCAAATAATGAATTAAAGCATTTTTCTAAATGTAACCCGACTATATTTTTATGATGAATATGAACATGTAGAAAAGCATTATTTTTTTGTGAACACTATTGAAAAATGCACAAAGCATAGGGGTATATTTCTATCACCTATTGAACGGTGTGGCAATTAAAACATGGGGAAATTGGCGCAGCCCCTAAACGTTTGCCTCTTTGTTCAATTGGTCCCTAATCTTTCATTTTTTGCGTTGAAGTCCTTAAAAATTGTATTCTTTGGCGCAAGAGGTTCTTTTTAATGATTTCTTTCCTTTTCAATGTTAAAAAATTAAGGAAAGACTTAAATTTCCTCATACATAATTGGCGCAATTAGTCTCTGAACTTTAGATTTTTGTTTTTAAGTCCATAATCTTTCAATTTTGTGCAAGTAGTCCCTAAACTTAAGAATTATTTAGCACAATAAGTCCTTAACCTTTCAATTTGGTACTTAAGTAACTAAAGAAAATTAAATTTTTAAAGGTAGTAAATTGGGAAATTTTTGTTGGCACAGTAAAAACCTTTATTGAAAGTCCAATTGACACGACATAAGAGTTTCTAACAAAGAAAGAAAAAAAATCTTGACTTGTCAAAAAGAAGCTTATTTATTTATTAATATAAGAGTATTTTAATATTTTTGATACAAATAAAATTGAATTTTTAAAGGTGAAATGAAGAAAAACCATCTAAAAGAATATATGGCGCTAAATAATACAATGTTAGGGACTGGAGCACCAAATTGAAAGGTTAAGGATTTGCGTTAAATAATGTCTAAATTTAGGGACTACTTGCACCAAATTGAAAGGTCGGGACCTTAAAAACTAAATCTAAAGTTCAGGGACTAATTGTGTCAATTATGTACAAGGACATTTCGGTCTTTCCATAACTTTATAACAATGAGATGGAAGGAAATCATCCAAAATGACCTCTTGTGCAAAAGAATGCAACGTGTAAGGACTTCAGTGTCAAAAATGAAAGGTTAGGGACCCAATGCACAAAGAGGGAAATTTTTAGAGACTAAATTCCCCTATTTCCCTTAAAACATTTATAATGTAATCATAATCTTTCAAACTTAGAAAAACACCACAACAATCATACAATAATTGGTCAAAGACTCATATGATAATAAAAGTGCAAATTAATTGCTCAAACCCATGAATCATAAATATTAAACAATAAATCAAAATATAAAATTCGAAAAGTAAAACTTCATCACGACTCTAATATAAAAGCTTAGTCTAGATACGTGATTGAAGCTAAATCACAAGATAAATAATTGGAGTTCATCACTTGAATCATAGTCATGATCTTTGATCTTCAATCTTGAATTTGGCATAGTGTGGTACTTTGATTATTTGAAAGCCTTTCGGTATGATTTCAACTGATTTGGAACTAAATGGATCCCTGATTTCAATGTCACGCGGCTGCACGGTGATGTGTTTTTGCCACTGCTTATTTTGGAGACCTTCATGCGACTGCGGGGTAATCTGGGACGCTTCCGCACAGTTCTAAAATCCCTTGCAAGTTTCATCTTTCATTATGCATAAGTAGGTCCTCGTTCTTTTATTGCTTCGCAAGTCCTTCATCTTTTTGTTAGAGCTATTTAGTTCTCGAATTTCTGATTTCTTCCAAATGACTTATTTCTTCTTTCAATTTGTTCGATTAAGCTCTCGATTCATCTTCTTTCTTCCAATTTAGCTCCGTTTTGCACCTCGAGTGACTTCATCAACTCCTCATGTGTACATTTTAGCTTATTTATCATCCAATTTGTCTTGTATTTACTTCAATTCCTTCATTTTCTCGACTTTCGAATATTTTATATAATATAAACAAATAATAACAAAATTAATAACAAATATTCTAAAAGATAACAATAAATACTTTTAGCATGTTATACTTCTCAAACATCCCCAAACTAGAATTATTATTCATCCTCGAACAAAATAGGATCAAACTGTAAAACAAAATGTGAATAGCAAATATTTTTGTTTATTCAATTTGTTTACCATAAGCCTCGAAAATCTAGATCGACATTATACTCTAGAAGAAAAAAAAGAGCAATATAAAAATATTTCCACTTATCTGATGTTCGACTTCAATGAAATTCATCGAATTTCTCCCAATTTTGTCACAGAAATCTCCCTGTTTTCGTTGTCTACACCACGGTAGTCAAAATTCCACCCAACACGTAACCAAAAATGAGTACTGAACTAGAAAAAAAATGCACATATCGCTATAAATTCATGGGTACGCTGCTTTAGAAGGCCTTTGGATCCGTTTCAACAGTCGGGTTTGAGTTCCACGTCCAAATCCAACCTACAAATCGATCGCTTCCTACTGGTGGCATAAGTCTGCTTCCACTATTCAGGATCGAGTTCCAGTTAATATTCTTGCTCTCAACAAATCAATTGCTTTATCTAGACGTTGACATGAGTATTTCGAGAACTCACAGGCTGGACCAAGTTCACTAGCAACTAATTGTTCACGTGTGGTTCACTACAACAAAATGAACCTTTTACGACTTGCATTGCACGCCTTAAAATTGTTTATATGGCGTGCGACTACACGCCGTAAACACGTTATTTACGACATGCATTATGCATGTCGTAAACTCTTACGACGTGCGTCGTTGTACGCCGTTAATAATAGAACGTGCATAGACGCACGCCGTAAAAAGTATTTTACGACGTGCATCCCGCAAGCCGTAAATTGTTTTTCATTTAAAAAATATATATGTATATTTAAATTATTTCCAAACAACATATATTAAAACAAAATATACACATTTATTCATATAAAATCATGTTTTACATGAGATCTTGAATGCACCACATTGTTCCATGCAGAGGACGAAATAGTTTTACATATCCAACTGTTTATTTAATTATTTTATTACATAGATAAAGAAGAGTTTCACATTTTTTTCAACATATCTTTCGCTCCAATCATATTTGAAGCTTTCTCGTTCTTCATTATTCAATGAAACAGTGCAGCTCGATCTTCTTCCACTATCTCCCTCAGCAATTCATCTTTAATTTTCAGTGTTTGCCACTTAGAAAGGTCATCAACATGTTCTTCACTAAATGTCATACTCGAAACCCACTCCTTCCATGTAGTTCGACCGTGCTTCTCTACTTCTAACGTGTCTGTTGCTAAAAGCTGGTAGACATAAACGACTTTACTCTGACCTGGTCGAAATGCACGTGCAATTGCTTGCTTATTCTTTGAAGGATTCCATTATGAGTCGAGTAGGATTACCCGTGAAGCAGTAGTCAAGCTAATGCCTTCTGTGCAAGTTCTAATCGAAGCGAGCATAACCTTAGATTGTCCCCCTAGCTCCTCAAATTTATTCATTACCCTTACGAGTTCAAAAAGCTCAATGTCACCTTGAAGAACCAGCACTTCTCGACCCTTTCGCCACCCATAGAATCACTCAAGTATTTGTATAAATAGATTGATTGGAGCAATATTATGGCAAAATATAAGGAGCTTTTCATTTCTGAGAAGACATCGTGGCAAAAGGCTCATAATGAATCTGACCTTTGAACCTGATCTCATGTCAATTTTTTATTGCTCAAGAGCGTTGAGGAGATGTAACTTAATTGAGATAACATGCTCTCAATTTCCTGCATGATAAATTTGAATGTTAAGGCCTTTTCATTTACATAGTTGTGACCATGCACTAAAATATAGGATTTGATATGCCTTACCTTGTCTATTTTATCAACCTCGCCGAGATTGAAGTTTTTCATCAATTCTAGTACCCGAAGCACCTAGAGTGAAAACGAAAACAAATTTTCAATAATAATGTCACCCTCAAGTACCCGAAGCACCTAGAGTGGACATTCGACTTTAATCCATAATAATGTCACCCTCTAGTACCCGAAGCACCTAGAGTGAAAATGAAAACAAATTTTCAATTTCCGAATATAGAAACAACCTAAATTCAATTTTCACTGTTCCCGGACATGCATTCCCTGGGATCAGGATAGGTTCTCGTTAACATTTCTAAAAAATAACAAGAATGACTATCCATTATTACTTTCGAGTGTTAACCGAAATATTTTTACTACAAGTACATAATGATTTACATAATGATATACATACATGTGACATGATATAATTGGATCATAATTTCTTCAACTAAACAAAAAACTTATCCAGTTTCTGTTTGACACCTCATCTTTATGTAAACTATGTGACTCCATTATGTACAAGTAGCATTATTATAGCTGAAAAATATCGTTCTGGGAGTTGTACAAGTTGAATTTAATGATTTTTTAGCATTTGATTATGTTAAGATATCATGTGATTTTTTCTCATCTTTGAGTTGGACGAGTGAACTAGATTTCTCTTACATAAGACATGCGAGGCCTTGTATCACGATCCCTACGTATACACAAAGATGCAGCATGTAACAAAAAGTACACCTCATGGATGTCATATGCATCCAATAAAGGGTGTGCCTGAAACATATCAAAATATCATAAATCAAACAAATTAATCCCCTAACCAACTGTAAACCCTCCTTTGGAAAGAATATAAGGCTAGCTTGGACAAATTTTGGCACTCAGTGGATAGAGCTTATACCCATTCAGCGAGATACTGCTAACCGTTAGGCCTATTAAGATCCACTGCTTTACGTCTAGTAACAAGTTCGACCAGCACCACACCAAAGGAGTAAACGTTGGCTTTTTCTGTGATCTATCCACTTTGAGCATATTTAGGAGCTAAATGTTACAATTACTCTTGTTTCAACTACTCAAATGTTCCAATTACTCTTATTTCAACTCCCGTCTCTCCATCAGGTTGCCAACTTGCCAAACTAAAGTCAAGAAAATCCGAAAAGTCAAGTAAAATATGAAAAGTATGTGAAAACATTTACAAAGACATTTTTTATTTGGTGTGCTAAAGAAACTGTGTATAATAGAAAATAAATATTTTTATTATCTTTTCTATCAAGTGGAGAAGCTTTATAGCAGGAAGGCCCACCAAGAATGGTGATCGAACTAATGTTGTGAAAGGAAAATATTTTAATTCACAGTATCGAACTATTGGATTTATTTCAAGTAGAGACACGTGCAAACATGATATAATTATGTATGACCTCTTTGATTGCAAGAGAAAATCAATTTCTTCACAACTAATAATTTCAGAAAATAAATTGTTATTGTTTCGTCTACTTCTACTAACTACAGAGAAGCATAGATAAAACACAAACAAATATATCATATCATAAGAGATCATGTGTGCAAATTTATAGGTACAGACAGCTACAAATGAACAACCAGAAAATTCAGTAACTGAAATAGATCAAAAAGTGTCTAAATTCTTCTTGTTTTCTACTTGAACAGTTTGACTATTTCCAGGTAACAAACTTCTAAAAGATCAAATAAGAAACCAAGAAAGCCCAAACTCGAAGAGACCGGAACATCACGCTACATCCACTGCATACTTAATTATATTTTCAACTAGAATAGCAAGTTAAAAGATTTGTTGTACTAGGGGTTCGAAGTCATGGGTAATGAGGATGTTATTCGGCTGCAGGTCTCAATGGAGAATGCAACCTACTCTGCATTCCTCATGAAGATACTGTAGCCCTCTCGCAGCTCCAAGTGCAATTTTTTGACATGCAGACCATGCTAATGGATCTCGATGACGTCCTGAAAATACTAGAAACATCAGTAAATAATGAAAAGTATTCTTATACCAGGATGAATGAAATCATTTGAGCTCTAATGGTAAGATATATCTACATACAAATAAAGTACGATGGAAAGATTCATGACATGCTCTTCCTAAGCCCGTGTTTGTCCATTTTCCCAAAATTCTTTTTTTTCCTCAAATTCATTTTCAACTACACATTCGCATCATAAAATATTTGCACGTATACCCAAAATTTCTTGTACTTTTTAACCATATATTCCCCAAAAAAATCACTATTAGAAAACTCATTTTCCCAAAAAAAAAAAAAAAAAAAACTCTTTTTAATGTTTGTCAAACAAGCCTAATAGGTGTAGGTCTCAATAGCATTTATAAAGTGAGAAAAACATACCATAAAGATGAGAATCCAAAGAACCATTGCAAATGTATTCATAAGCTAGTAATCTTCTGCCATTTTCAATGCAGAAACCAATCAACATAACGACATTTCGGTGCTGAGCACAGCTGAGAACTTCAACCTCCGAGCAAAATTCTTGATCTCCTTTAGAACTAGACAATTTGTGTTGCTTGACAGCAATGGCTTGACTATCTGGAAGGACTCCTCTATGGACAGACCCAAGCCCACCTTCAGCTAAAAATTAGCTTGTGAAAATCCTCCAGTGGCAAGCTCCTATATTTGTCACGACCCGTCCCGAATCGTCCTAGTGGACCCGAGACGTGACGTGTGCCAATAATGGAAGCTAGTTGGACACCAGATCCACCACCAAGGCAAAAAGACCTGTTTTTGACCAAAATAAAATAAAAATAAAATGCAGCGACTTGTTTGGTATCATTTACAAAAATAAGCAGAATATGTGTAAACCCCTCCAAAAAGGGCGACAAGCCCATCAACAATGAAATGTCACATGTGATGCAAAATACTCTACATATGACCCATGAATAACAAGGACTTGTTAAACGAATGGAATCATACAACTATTAGGTCACGTGGCTCTGGTTCTCTTCACTGCAGATTCTTCCAAAAAGGCTGCTCAAAACACAATGCGTCCTAAAATAGAAAAATAATAAGATATGAGTTTACAAACTCAGTGAATGGATAGTTCGAAAATATGTATATTTTTCTCATTTATACATATTTCCTGAAAATCTTATTTACTCGGTTATAACTTGACACAATTTTAAATTTTGATATTGACCTTCATTATTGAACGTACTAGTATCATAAAATCATTCATTCTGGATTCTAAATGATGTAACTTAAACATAAGGATAATAAGTAATTTGACATCGATAAAAATCATAACAACTGTCATTTCACCATACTATAAGCTGAATTCTTCATTCTGTAAACTGGATAAACTGAATTCTGTTATTTGAAATCAAATAAACTGAAGTAATACTGAAAATCACACCAAAATGTATCCAATGAATAGTCTCGTTCTTGTACAGAGTAATCTCATGTACAAGACAAAGTCATTCAAACCTGATAACTAATAAACTGAGTCTGATGATCTGATAATCTGGTCATACGCGCGCAGAGCTGCCCGAAGGCTATAAACTGGTCATACACTATGGAAACGCATTCACAATAGTGCAGAGCGGGTAAAATAACATATCTGGTCATACACTGTGGAAACAGATTCACGACAGAGCAGAGCGGGTAAAATCACCATATCTGGTCATACACTGTGGAAACGAATTCACATCAGTGCAGAGCGGGTAAAATCATTGTATATGGTCATACACCATGGAAACGAATTCACATCAGTGCAGAGCGGGTAAAATCACTTGGGTACTTTCTGGTGGTTTTTAAAATAATTAAATATACTGGAATATCTAATGCTGATAGAATGTCAATGAAATCCTTTAACTGAACTAATTCTAGCTTTAAAAGAACTTCTTATAATAAACCTCACTTTATTCTTAAAATCTTACTGTAAACTGAATAGCTAAAAATAACCAAGTTCTGCAATTTATATCATTCAATATAAGCACTATAATAAATAAGCATTCCATAAATGTTTTAGAATTAAGATAAATTAAACAAGTGCTTATTTTAAAAAAATAAAGTGATCCACTCACAGAGTTAGAAATTGTAGCTAGTTCGGCTGGTAAGCTTTTCCTATTTCAATATCACCTCGTGAAATATAGATAAGAGTTTGCATTAACTTAACTCATCACAATTATAGTGTTCATGTCCAATTAAAATAACGTCCTATAACATTTCACAAATCTCATATACTTCCAACATTATAATTAACCAACATCTCTTTCGTGAAATATAATCTCATTATCGTTAATCTATCCTTCAATTAACCAATTCTTCAAATAAATGTACAATAACACCAAAACCCCTTTCCAATGAAACTAGTAATAGACTAAAACTTGAACTCAATTGCATGGGAAATATACACTCCAAATAAACATCACCAAACTAAGTATTTAAACATGAAATAAGTTAACATTGGCTCTAAAGACTAAATCATACTCCAATCTTGAATTAATCCACTATTTATGCAAACCCTAGACTTCTCACCAATCATTTCATCATCAAACTCCATTAACAAACTCTATATACTAAAAACAACACTTCACCCACCATAAATTTCATATCTAATCAATAAGTAAAAACCCTTATTTTAAATAAATTCTCAAATAAGAAATTTCTTCCTTACCTCTTGGGAACTAGAAGAATGGAACTCAATCTTGGCAAAAGACCCACAATTTCTTCCATTCCTTCCCTTTTTCTTCTTCTTTTTCCCCTTCTTTTTTTCTTTTTCTTTTTTTTTTTCTCTCTCTTTCTTCTCAGGTTACGGCTGGCCAGAAAGGGGGTGGGGGAAATGTGTTTGGTTATGTTATGTCTACCCAAATCAAGACAATTTATTTTGATAGAAATTTGCATGTTGGGTCCTCACTTATTTATTCCATAAATCCACAACTATAAATAATAATAAGTTAACTCCCCAACTTATAATAAAATGTAAATGATCCTCAAGATTATACGAATTTAAATTAGGCCTAACTTGGACAAAATTGATCAATAAATGTTGACTAGACTAAATAATTATTTGACTTGTTAAATTAGAAACGGGTTGTAACAATATTAGTCACCTATTGGACAGTGGACACATTAAAATTCTCAAAAGTATTCAATTAAAACCCTAATTATTCTGAAATTAACAATTATAATTAAAAATTTAAACTACAAATTCAATATAAACTAACTAAATTCTTAAATTTCCACATTCTGAAAATCTCAAATATAATTCAACATTAAACTAACAAAAAATCAACCAAACTAACAGAATTTATAAATTCCTAAATCTGAGAATTTCAAATAAAGTTCTATTTAATATAAAATCAAACAACAACATAAATTATTAGAATTCTAAATCTGAAAAAACGTGTGTGTGTGCGCGCGCTGCGCGCGCACGCGTGTGCGCGCACGCGTGTGCGTTTGTGCGTGAGATTGTGTGAGTGTGTGCGCATGCGTGTTTGCTTGTGTGTGCGCGATTATATGTGCCTGTGATGGAGAAATGAAGGGGAGATTACCGTGAGGTGGTGGTGAAGGCGACGATGGACGACGGCTGGAGGAGAGACAGAGTGAGGGAGAGATTTCGAGAGGGAGCCGAGGGTGAGGGAGTGAAAGAAAGGAGAAGAAAAAAGAGAAGTCACGCTCTAATCTCAACTTTCCGGGCATTTTTTGTTTTATCTTTCCATATTACGCCTCAATTTTCCGGCGTGCTTTCTGCTCGCATCCATTTACAACGTAAATCCTCTTTTATAGTTGAATTTTTACGACATGCATGTTACGCATGCCGTTAAATATGTATTTTTATGGCGTGCTAATTATGCACGCAGTTAAAGGTGATTCACGTCATTTTTTATGGCATCCTATTGTTGCACGCCATAAATACATGTTGTAAAAGGTCATTTTTGTTATAGTGATTCCAAATGATGAAGATTTGGAATTTCAGTAATTATTTATATACTAAGCAAGATCTCCAAGAGGCGGTGCACGGTATTGCACTTAAGGACAATTTCAAGTTTAAAGTGAAGAAGTCAAGCTGGAGTACCTATACAATTGTCTATGTAGACTACAATTGTAGTTGGCATCTACGAGCAACGAGGATGGATACAAATCAATTCTTTGTAATTCACAAGTATGCACGAGAACATACTTGTCAAGTGGGCATTCGTCGAAATGATCATAGACAAGCGCGTTCATAGTTTATCAAACGACAGATAATGCATAAGTTTGATGACACTACAAGAAACCGGAACGATAGCGACAAAAATTAGCGACGATAGGAAAAGTCGTAGCTAATGCCCAGCCTATAGCGACGAAAAAAAAAGCCATCTCTAATACCCAGACCTTTAGTGATGACATAGAAAATATGTCTCTAATTCCCAGCACTTTAGCGACGATTGTCGTCTCAATAAGTACCAGCGACGACTTTTGTTGTCCCTATTTGTCTACAATTTTTTTTTTTTTTTTTAACAAATAATGTAAAATTCAATTTCGTTAAAAATAAATAATTCAATGGGACAAATATTTGTACAATTATCTAACTAATATATATTAGTTAAAACAAAAATAAACACAAGAACTCAAATGCCCCAATGGTTGAGAAGACACCATTCAACCCTTAGGTCAAGGGTTCGAATCTCCACATTACAAAATTATCATATGAATAAGAGGAAATGAGCGGGTAGAGCTCAAAATTGGGTCGGGCTGAAATTGGGTAAGAGTGGGTCAAAAAAAATTAATTTTTAGCAACGACTTCTTGTCATCTCTAAAGCCTCTAACTCAATAGAGACAACAAAGTCGTCACTATTGAGCATCAGCCATAGACCTAAAGCGACGACTATTAGAGACGACTTCTATTACTCAATAGCAACCACATTTGGCCTTTTAACTATTGAGCCATTTTCTCGTAGTGTGACCCAAGAACTATTTACAGACCTAGAGACATCATTAGCGATGAACAGAGAGATTTTGGGGTGACCCTGAGCTTCTAGAATGCTAGAGAATGTGCATTAGAGGATTTAATGGGTTCACCCGAGGGAAGCTATGCTAAATTGACCAGGACTAATCCTGGTTCGGCATTCTTTATTGAGGCTAACGATGACAATTGTTTCGAGTATTTTTTCATAGCTCTTGGACAATGCATTTGAGGATTTAGAATATCGACGCGACCTCTAATTCTAGTAGATGGTATAACACTGAAAGCTAGATATGAAGGCAAGTTGATTATTGCTACATGTCAAGATGCCTACATTCAAATATACCCTCTTACGTTCGGCATAGTGGATAGCAAAAATGATCTAGCGATGAATTGGTTTTTCTCCAAGTTGAGAGAAGTAATTGGAGACGTCGATGACCTTTCTTTTATAACTGATCGAGGAAATTCTATCATAAATGGTATTGCTGAAGTTTTCCCAAGGCACACCATGGTTACTACATGTACTATATACAAGGCAATTTGAAGACGAAGTACCGGAGCAGTGAGATTGTTACCTTGTTTAAGAGAGTAGTAGAGGCTTACACTTTTGAAGATTATAATAAGTTCATGATCGAAATAGATAACAAGAGTAAGGATGCCTCAGGGTACTTAATAGATAAACTGGAAATTCAACATTGGGCATGGTGTCAATTTCCAGGACGTGGATACAATATGATGACGTCAAATAAAGTGAAGTCTCTGAATGCATTATTTAAGAATGATCAAAAGTTACCAATTCTGGAAATGATTGAGAACATTAGGGAGAAGTTACGAGTTTGGTTTCACGATAGACGCGAGGAATCTCAATCATGCACATCTTATTTTGATATAATTCATAAATTTTTTATTAGCATTATGAAATTATTAATAGATTTTTTATTAGCAAATTATGAATTATAATTACATTTTCCAACATTATGATATTATTATATGTTTTGTTACAATTATGAAATTATAATTACATTTCTTAATTCTAATTATGAAATTGTAATTAAATTTATTATCATTAGTAATGAAAATATATTAATTTTACAATATAAAATTATAATTAATTTTATTAATTCTCAACATTATTTATTGTTTATTAAAAAATTAATTTCGATAATATTTTTTATTATCGATATTAATTAAATAAAATTAATTTTATTAAAATTTAATTGATCCTGTTGGACGAACCTTTTGGTTGAATATGGTCCGATCGGACCTTTTGGACCATAAATGTCCTTCCGTTTGATTGGACCAAAAGATGGTCAATCTACCGGACCAAAAGATGGTCGGTCCGACCGGACCAAAGTGGTGGTCCGGTCGGACCGACCATCTTCCTCAACGCATCGAGCCTTTACCCCCAACCATAATTAGGGCGGAGCTTGCCATTTCCAGTGAGCTCCGTCAATAAAATCAACAAAATAAATATCAAACCACAATTGCTAAACTCAATGACATGATAAATTTATGAAAAATTCGAAAAACTATCACAATTTTCAAACATTGAACTATAAACCTACAAATCAAAGCTAAAAATATAAACCAACTATGTAGAATATTTGGAGGTGATGAGCTTCTTCTTTGACGGACCCAAGTTTTGTGTTGAGAGAGATTTGGATGTTTCTTCATCGACGGACTTCGATTTTGAGAGATTTGGATGGACCAAAAATTTTATAAAGAAAATGGTACGTTAGACTTTGACAATAAAAAACTCTTTTTTGTTGTGAAACTATCAAAGTTCAAACAAGAAATATAGAGATAGAGAGATTGAGAGCTAGAGAGAAGGAGGAGAGAATTTCTTCTTGAGAAATCGTGCAAGAGATTACAATGAATATAGGCCCTATTTATAGGGGCGGCGGATAATGGCATAATCGTAATATGTAAATTTTACAGGGGCATAACGGTAATAGTTATTCAAAACCTAATACCTAATTTCATTACCTCATTCCCATTATTTCATAACACTCCTCCTTGAATGACATATTACTTGTTTGCTCAATTATCTGCCTCGTTAAAACCTTGCTAAGAAAACCCAGTGGGATAAAACTTGAGCGAAGGAAAAAGAGTACAGTTGCTCCCCCTGATGTTGACCATCATTCATCATTGAGTCTAATATCCGAAATGACATCAATGATAAGTAGTTCAAATCATGTACTGAAATCTTCAGTGCTTTTAGTGCTTTAGTGCTGCCTTACTTTAGGTCTTTAGTGCTGCCTTGCTTTAGGTCTTTAATGCTGCCTTGCTTTAGGTCTGACTCGTTAAAACCTTGTCAGTAAAACCCAATGGGACAAAATCTGAACGAAGGAAAAAGAGTACAGCCGCTGCCTCGTTAAAACCTTGTCAGGAAAACCTGTGGGACAAAAACCTGGATGAAGGAAAAAGAGTACAGCATGACAGCATGATTCTCCTCCTGAAGTGTGCAATCAAGTATTTCATGAACCTTTTGAATAATGATATCATCTTTCGTCTGGAATATGTATATATGAAAATCTTCTTGTGTGTAGCCGATATCATAACATTCTTCATAAGATGTGTATGATTTTCTTCATTTGTTGATATCATTCCAGTACAATTTAAAGAGAGAGCTTGTTGTTGAATAACTTGCAGATAGCTGTGACAATGTCTCAAAAACCTTGCTAGGAAAACCCTGTGGGACAAAACCTTAGCGAAGGGAAAAAGAGTACATTATTCTCATTGATACGCCATAATTGTTCCATAATTGCTGCCTCATTAAAAACCTTACTAGGAAAACCCTGTGGGACAAAACCTCAATTAAGGGAAAAAGAGTGCAGTGCGTATTTGTTCCCTTCATAGGAATATCATAAGTATATTAATGCAATCTTAAATTATTTCATCAAATATATAGTTTGTGATGAGCTTTTATAAATAGTTTATAACTCATTTATGAAGTCATAGCTCATTTACTGAACATGCTATACCAAGCAATGTTTAGTTATTTAACTAATTGCATTACTCAAATCTAGAATTGATTCACTTCTATCAAAATCTAGAATTCACTTCTGATGAATAATTAAATATTCATTTTCAAATTCACTTCAGGTGAATATTCATTTTCCCGAATTCATTTTCCGATGGATAATATAATTTTGCATATTGAAAATCAATTGCATGCCCAAATATTCAAATATAATAATAGTACACTCCAATTTCATTTTCAACATATTATATTATGGGGTTATATGTATCATATCATTCTTCATGTGATTTTATTTTAAGAATCACATTTCATTCTATAATGATATTATTTTTGGGCAAATTGAATCTTTCAATGATTTATACATATACGTTCTTGCACTTTATAAACTGCAATTTCTAATTTGCAGGAGCATAATCAATCATTGAAATAGATATAAATTTCGACATATAATCTATAATCATTTCGCTTGAAATCCCAACGTACCGCGATCAACTGGTACATCAAAGAAAACTCCCAAAGTACCGAGATGAGAATCACACTTTTTGATCTCACTCATTGGTATATCAAAGAGCTCAAACTAGTGAATTTAGACAATAGTCTATCCACCATATTTCATGCCAGTTTTATGAAGAAAAAAAAATTTGCGCGCAACGAGTCGTCTTTTACGACTGTGAAATATTTTTCATTTGTACATATAATTACTGGCTTTACACATTTAAGTGTTTTGACTTCAGGTCTTATAACAATAATCCCTACATTGGGATTTTATACTTGGCCAAAGTATTATAATTTTATCAACCTCATTTTCATAAGAGGGTTGTATGTATGCAGTTTTTATGTCAATATAAACATAACATAGAGAGATCTCTTTGTATATCTATCATCAGGTACCTGAGTCTCTTACATTTAATTATATCCCTTTTACTCACCATGAGTATTTAGCCTCAAATGGATCATTTCCATTATTCAAGAGATATTTGTTTTTGGAATCGATTGTCATTATGCTTCAGGCATAATTACGCTTTAAGCTTGATCACGCTTCATGCGTGTTATTGTTTAATTTCCCCATAATATTCAAGAATCTTGTATTATATCAGTCGGCTAACAATGCCGCAACACATGTCATTCATAATTATGGATATAATCATAATATTATATCTAAGTGCGTTTTGTTGGAGTGTATATAGATATCGCACTTTTTAGAAATCATAAAGCTTTACAAGCTAATCTTTATTTCATCGTATTGACATGTTTGTATGTAGAATATTGCTGCATAAGAAATATTTATATTCAAGTTGTTCTCATAGCAAATAATTTGAGGCTATTAATCTGCTAAATCATTAGCAATATAATATTCTATTATCTCAACTAATTCGTAAAATCATTAATGACTTTAAGATATATTCATGCTAGCATTTATCACTTTGCTCGTAATATCATTATTTGAGCAAATAATCAGTCATTCATTTTCTTAGTGAGATAATTAATTTGCTTTTGAGAACAAGTAGCAATGATAATTTGTTAACCTGAACAATCTTCTGGTTCTTTAATGAATGCCATTTTGCATTCTCAATAAATCTCATTATTGAATTGGAATCTAACCAATCATTATAGAACTTCTGGTTCAGCAAAATATTTCATTTTTACATATGTATAAACTTCTGGTTCAATACAGTATTCATTTAATCAGTACGTATTTCTGTATAGTTCAAATCAGTATACTTTTATTACTTTTAGTATACCGAAAAAATCAGGTACAATATCCAAGGAAATATCTCATGATCTCAATCTTGTCGCCAAATCTTCCCTTATTTCGAAAAAGGTAATGACGCATTATCTCATTGTTCCCACATTTTCAATAATTTATTCCATTATTTCTTGATGGAATCGATATCACTAACACGCGGAGCGCTCCTTTACGCGTTTTAAATATATCATTTGGGAAGAGATTAGATCCATAAAAAATGGATGTTATATTATCAAATATTCGCAAATATTATTCTAATCTTCCGGTAAATGTTTTGAAAAAGATTTACCGAGTTTGACTTGAAAGATTGAGGCTGCTGATGGATCAAGGCTTTCCAGAAGATGTTCGTTGGTTGATCGAAGCAAAAGTTCGATTAGATGGTGAATTACCAGATTCATTTTCTAAACACATGCCTGGTTTAGGTAAGAGTACTTTTGCAAAGAAACGAAGAGCAAAAAGGCTGAACGGTTGCTACAAATGTGCTCGTTGGACATGTGATACTCGTTGCAAATCAGTAGGATATTCTTCTAGAAATCGGGATGATAAAATCAATTTCATTAAGGGTGGACTGAGTAAGGAGTCATTGGATGATATCCGATTAACTCTTGAGACGCACCCAAGTGGGTATGTGCAACATGAACTCCTTTCCTTATATGCTCAATTTAACGAGGATAGAAATCGTTATAGTCTTGAAAATATAGTAGCAAAAGATCCTGTTTGCCAGGCTGTTATAAACAATGATGTTTTGGCTATGCAGCATTAATACAAGGTAAATCATTTGATATATTGTGTGTATATATTTGCACAAATATTTTCATATTTCATTTCTTGAGTATTGATAAAGTGTATTAAAAAAATCACCGAAAGGTAAGTTTTATCAAAAGTAGTGTAACTTAGTCAGAATTAGGTTTTCACTTTTTCAAAAGATGAGCAGTAAATAGTGAAGTTTTTCAAGTTTAAATAGCCAATGATTTTCACAATTAAATGCATCCCAAAATATCATTTTCTCATAAGTTTTTCCTTCCTTATATTCTCAAAGATGGAAGGACCAAAATTTCGACCGATCAAAACTATCTGTTTATTTTGTAGATCAACTGGATCTCCATACTAAGCCTACTGGGCTTTTAAATGTTAACAATTTCTTTGATGGTTTGCTAACATTTCTTGATTATGCTGTGAAACAGGGATTCATCTCTCCATTTTCTAGGAGAATCCTTATTTCTGCTCCTACTATCGAGGAACTGCTGGATAAGTTGCAATCATATGTCCCTATACAAGATCCAGCAGGAGTTAAGATAGATTGGTCGCAAGGAAGGGGAATCAAGCGAAAATGGAGTCCGGTTAATGTAAACTTAACTTTGTGAATCCTAGAATAGATGGTGGTAGAGTACGAAGTATTCTTACTCTTGAGACACACCTTAAATTTCTAGGATTTTATCAATGTTTAATCTTGTGTACCTCAAAGATAGGTGGTAGAGTACAGAGTATCCTTACTCTTGAAACACACCTCTTTGAGTGTTTCTTTATGTCCTCAAAAGTTCAGAGGTGGTAGGATACGGCTACTCCCGAAACACATCTCTCACTTTGAGGATCATAAATGTTTCCCCCTTTTATGTATGACTTATTTTATGCTTCTTCAGGAGCAATAATAATATCATTTTAGCATGTTTAGATGATAATTTTTCTTCTTCTAGAGTAAATATGTACTTCTTCTGGAATCATTTCAGTATGTTTAGATGATAATTTTACTTCTTCTAGAGTAAATATGTACTTCTTCTGGAATACATAATGCTCGTGCAAGAACTTTTCCAAACACTTATCATCTAATATTCATCTCATAATACTGATGAGATTATTTTCACATTAGCTATGTCCATGCTATCATGTGATATTATCTTATCATATATCAACATTCTCTTGTTGGATAATCCATTTTTATCTATCTTTTCAATATAGATAATGGTAACTTCTGGTACCGTTTGATAAAATATTTTTTTTTATATTTATCAACTTTTTGGTATTGATAACTTTTTATCAACATTTACCAACTTTTGGTAATGATAACTTCTGGTATCATTTGATAAAATATTTTCTAAAATTAGTATTGATAACTTCTGGTATCATTTAATGAAATATTTAATAACAATAATATCAATAATAATACTGGGGTTATACCACCACGTATGTATGTTGACAACAACCTCTAATATGTTAGAATTAACCAACAATTGAGGTGTTTCTGAAATAATATAAAACTTGAATATATGTAAAGTATTCCGTAAACCGACCATATAGGCGGTGTCTACATAATGAAATAATTACCTTTCATGAATGAGCGAGTCATATCCTCCAGTCAAGGTATTCATAATAGTGATCAAGTCATATCGTCAAATCCAGTCAAGGTATAGTGATCGAGTCATATCGTCAAATCCAGTCAAGGTACTCATAATAGTCCAATCCGTTGCGGTATAAATTCAGTCCATAATAACTCAATCCGTCACGGTATGACAATGATTATTTTACTTATACCTTGTTTAAAATCTTTAATTTATCTTGTTGATCACATATTAATCGTTAATTTTCGATTAATTTACTTTTATGTATTACCAAGGGTAAAATTTTCCATATTTTAATATGTTGCTCATATGGATAAATCAAAACCGTCAATAGGTTTGAAATTTAATTTAGAACAAACTTACTTTTGGTCCGAAGTTCAAAATCCCGTCGGAAGTGCTTCAAAAACGGTTTTTAAGAAAACCGCCACGTTCGATCGCTGGAAAATCTCAGAACTGCACAAAACAGAAAAGTAAGATCATAGAAAAATCAAGAACGTCGATATGAACAAACTTCCTGTTGACGTCGTCGCCTGATTCCGCCGCACGCACCTTCACGCGCCGCCTCGACGTCTGCGCGTGGTCTTCACGCGCTTCACGCGCCGACGCGCCGGTGCCGTCGACACGCGCCGGTTCGGAAGAATCGTCCGGTCGGCGTGGTCATGGATCCGGTCTCCGATCATCATTTGGATATATGGTTTGGCGTGAATTTGGTTTGGAAGTTTCGGATTATACAATTTCTTCAATTTTTCTACGTATTTGGAATTGATCTTCTAATCTATGATGTATAAATGATGATTAATAATAATCTGGTTTCTGATACAGAGGTTCATCATTTAGATGCAACTGTAGAGCATACTCCCGTCATATTACTCAATAGGGTAGAGACTCGTGCTGATAACGTGTTGTGAAACTATCAAAGTTCAAACAAGAAATATAGAGATAGAGAGATTGAGAGCTAGAGAGAAGGAGGAGAGAATTTCTTCTTGAGAAATGGTGCAAGAGATTACAATGAATATAGGCCCTATTTATAGGGGTGGCGGATAATGGCATAATCGTAATATGTAAATTTTACAGGGGCATAACGATAATAGTTATTCAAAACCTAATACCTAATTTCATTACCTCATTCCCATTATTTCATAACATTTTTCCTTTTTTTCTAACTTAAAAATTTGGTCAGTGGGTATTTTGAACCCGACCATTAACCACTAATTCCGCAAATTCCTGTAGAAAAAGGGAAAAATTAATAAACATTCACCAAACTTTACAATTGGAACCACTTACTCACCAAACTTTGAAACAGAATCAAACACTCACCGAACTTCAACTTTTGTACACCTTCCACCATTAAGGTAGAAACCGTCCAAAATGCGTAATAGAAATTTGACCTGGCAAACCCAGTTGTACTCGTTATTTCCAAAACAGACCCTACCTCCCAAACAAAGCTCTAAATCAATAAGTTAATAAAGGAAACTCCAATTCCAATTTGTGTGTTCTTCTCCGATTCTTCATTATAATCTCCTTCCAAGTCACTGAGCCCTAATTTTGAACCATTTTCTTCTCCAAAAATTACTCATTCAAATTAGTGAAGCCTACCCACTTGTAATGGACCACAGCTCAATAGCCAAAGATGCTGTGTTGGAGACCGACGATGATGGAGACAAGGAAGGTATGGATGTTTTTGAATATTTTATTTTACAGTTTTGAATATTTGGTGTTGTTTATTAACTTTTTAATGGAATGTGAACTATTACCAGAGGCAGAGAATGATGAGGAAGGACTGGATGTTTTGGGAGTAGAATTTTCAGGCTCGAAAAATGAAGTAAACGATGAGGATTTCCAATATGACGAAAATGCTCTGGAACGTGTTGTTGTGCGATTGAATTCTGACCATGCTATTGAAGAAGCACAACAACAAGTTGATTAACATGACAATGGATCAGATCATTCATATGATCCCTCTTCTGAAGAACTGCACACTGATCACTCTTCAGGCGAGGAGAACAATGTAAGATACCCTACTTATAAGGAAAAGAATGAGATGTTTGATCCTAAGTTTGAAGTGGGGAAGACATTTAGAGATATACCACAATTTAGGAAAGCTATTAAAAATCACGGAGTAGCGATAGGTGCAACCTGAGATTCAAAACAAATGATAATAGAAGAGCACAAGCAGTGTGTAAAACTGGGCTTAACTGGAGGATATGGGCATCTAAAAACAAGAAATTGAATTGCATCCAAATAAAGTCGTAAATCCAAACCAAAATTGTATTATAGATGGTATGAATAAGCATTGCACAGCAAAGTATGTAGCCAAGAGATATCTAGAAACATTTAGGGTGGATCCTGAATGGAAAACTAGTGCAATTAGATTGAGAGTTTTGCAAGATGTGAAAATAAACATAGTGAGATAAACTGCATCGAGGGCTAGGAGACTGGAAAGGATATTGATTGAGGGGAGTGATGACCATCAGTTTGGTCTATTGTAGAATTTTGCTGGGAAGTAGTTGAGGACAAATCCAGGTTCTACTTGCAAGATTGCTGTTCATGAAGCTAAATTTCAGGGAATATATGTGTGTTTAGATGCTTGTAAGAGAGGTTTTATTTCAAGTTGTAGGCAGCTAGTAGGATTAGATGGTTGTTTTCTAAAGGATACTTTTGTGGGTCAAATGTTAGTTGCGATAGCGTTTGATGCCAATGACTACATTTATCCAATAGCATTTGCAATTGTGGAGAGGGAGAACACAACTACTTGGAGATGGTTTATGAGGTATTTAGGTGGGGACTTGAGAATTGTAGACTGCAATGAGTGACCGACAAAAAGCATTACAAAATGTGATCGAAGAGATGTATCCAAATGCTGAGCATCGATTTTGTATAAGGCATATGTATACTAATTTCTTCAAAGGACTGTCTCTCAAGGAATTAATTTGGAGGGCAGCAAAATCTACCATTGTTGCGGACTACAGGTTTTGGATGCAAGAGTTGGAAAAGGAGTGCAAGCCTACTTATGAGTGGCTGTTGAAGAGGGACCCTAAGGAGTGGTGAAAGTCACACTTCATGACAAAAGTCAAGAGTGACATACTATTGAACAACTTATGCGAGTGCTTCAACAAAGTTGTCTTAGAGGATAGAGAGAAATCAGTTGTGACAATGTTGATAGCTATGCACATTAGTTGTATGAAAAGAATCCAAATGAGGAGGGATAAGATGAAGAGAGTAATAGGGCCATTGTGCCCTAAAATCCATAGAAAATTAGAGAAGAACCTTGAGTTGGCAGCGTGTAGTGAACTGGATTGGTCTGGTAGGGCACGGTGGTATGTAAGAAGCAAGGACGGTGAGTTTGTTGTTGATCTTGATGCTCACACAAGCACTTGCAGGATGTGGGACCTTACGGGAATTCCATGTGCACAAGCTTGTGCTACCATTTTAGATAAAAGGGATGAACTGGTGCATAACGTACATGACTGCTACAAAGTGAGCACATATCTTAGTTGCTATGAGAATATTGTTATGCCTTTGAATGGGAAGAAGTTGTGGTCTCCGAGCGAGAGAGATACTCTAAGGCCACCTATTTGGAAATTGACTAAAAGAGAGAGAAGGCAGAAGAAAAGGAGGATGCAGGCTGAAGAGGCTGTCGTTCAACTGAAAGGTGGGGCACTCAAAATATAGAGGACTAGGGCAGTTTCGATGAATTGTAGTGTATGTGGCTTATCCGGTCATAACAAACGTTAGCACGATCGAGCTGATGCACCACAACTTCCAAATAAATAGTTCCAACCAGATGTTAATCCAACCGTATATGACCATGGAACTCAAGATTTAACCTAGACAAAGGTATTAATCATCAAGAACCAGCTTGAGATTTTATATTTTATTTTTAATTCTCATGTGTGATATATCTATGTAATGGATCTCATGTGTGATGCGTCTATGACTTATAGGGTAAACTTCAGACTAGAAGATCCCAGAATACTCATGGTTCTATCTCTACTCCATTGCCACCAGAGTCTGGATTCCAGTTCATACAAACTCCTGGCATAGTTCTACCCACTTCTGCAGATGAGGAATGCAACTTCTAGAAACTAGCATCCTAGGTTGTTTTCATTGTATTTGATCTTGGACTTTTGTAATGTCATGCTCATTTTTTGCTGGTATTGCAAACAATTTCACAGCTTATGGTTTTTGAATAGAGCATGTAAATTTTTTTTGGTAGGTAGTATCAGCTTATTGTAACAAGTCATAATCTTTTTCTTGGTTTTGCAATGAAGCATTTCATTGACTTGGCTGTAGTCTGGTGTCAGTTTTTTGTTGAAATGAATTGGCACAAACCTGGTAATAACTGGTACAACTAAATCTGGCACTTATTGTTGATAACAGGCAGTGAGGGAAAAATTAATAACAACCTAGAAAATGGCAAATTATTTTTGGCAATGGTTGTGCAGTGTTTGGTGTTCACCTGGTAACATTCACATAAGCAGAGTAAAATCTAGTTCGTTATGCTAGGAATGAACTCATTCACATGAAATTTTGGACAATTTCCATACACAAGCATAATCCACAATAAGTTGTTATTACATTACAAAGTCTAACATAGAACGTTCAACATGCTAGCTACAACGTCACTTAAAAAAAAAAAAAAAAAAAAAAAAAAAAAATCTACTGAAATTGTCTAATAATCGTCCACCTTCTCTTTCCCCTTAGCGTCCACACCCTGTTTACTCTTACGGAAGGTAATTACATTTATCTCAACGTCCTCTTCATCTGAGATCATTGCTCACATTCTTAGGATGTGAGACAACTCATCCATATCGATGTTGTCCTTTTTTTCACGTGCAGCAGCCTTGCTCGACTCACCCTTGTACCATTGGAAGTATCGACAACCGTATCGAGTGCAAGAGAAGAAAAGCTTTCCTTTTGTTCTCCATCATTTTTTCCACCTCCAGTAATCTCAAAAATCCCTATCCACAAGTGGGGCATCGCTTCTTCGTCGGGCATTCATTCAACCAGTGGCCCTCATTTCTACATGCGTGGAAAATCCCATAATTCCTACATCCCATCTGAAATAAAATGTATGATCAACAAATAATGCAAAATAAGTTCTTATGCAATCAGATTGACATCATTCAAATGGGCATGATTCTGTGCATTCATCAGTTTGCAATAGTCTGGACATAGTTCATAATGATTAATGTAGTAGCCATTGACAAATGTGATCTTACAGACTCTACATAACATAAATAACAGCAAGGTTTAAGGAAAGAGCAAACACAACACTTTTATATTACATTAGTTTTGGGTAATTCCTTTAACTATTAGCTGGCTATTTCGAACCAAAAAGTAAGAAGAAAGTAATTTTTTTAGAACTATTATCTACCACAACACAGCTTTTGGACATAAGCATCTACCTCTGTCACTAAGCATCTACCTCCATGATAGCTTAGGCAACAAATGCAGTAAAATAGAAAACAAAAATAAATGGACTAGCACCAACTGAATCAAACAATTAGGAATCCTATACTTTTATATTAAAAAATACCAAATAAAACAAATACAAAATATTACTTTAATTTATGTTCATTAAAACTCAATTTATGTTTTCTATTATTTTGGTATGCTGACTTGGATTTCATTGCTGATTTGGAAGAGCCATGTCAGTAATGGTTTGCCACGTCTGATATTCCGTTAGTTGGGCTTGACGGTTTCTAGCTTAATGGTGGAACATGTACAAGAGTTGAAATTCGATGAGTGTTTGATTTCGTTACAAAGTTTGGTGAGGAAGTGATTTCAGTTGTAAAGTTTGGTGAGCGTCGATTAATTTTTCCCTTAGGAAAAGCTACGGTAGAAAACCCTTCGCTCTCCCTTATTACTCATCATCCTTTTCCATAGTGGCGTCCTCCAATTTCCACCCCCTCCTTCTTCCAAACTCCTCCCCAAATTCAATTCAATCCAATTTCATTCTCTTTTTATCAAGTATTTCCCTTAAATATATATCCCATGACATCAATTAATTTCAACTCGTTTAACGAAAACTGGTTCAAAAACCCACCAAAAATCCCGTTCCAACCCATAAACCTCCTGCAATCATTCTTCAAACCTCACTCCAAAACCCCAAATTTTGCTTCCATTTCAAACCCTATTTCCAGAAAACCCAAAAATGATCCGAAGAAACCGGGAAAATACACCCAAATGTTGGACCAGTTCTACTGGGAGTGCGAGAATTTGCCGGACTACCGGCACACCCCAGAGGTCGAAAGGATTTTGAATGAGGACCCGGTTATTGATAAGAAAGAGAACCCAACACGAGAAGAAATTGAGGAAAATGAGAAGTGGTGGGCTGATCTTCGGGCTAGCCCGGTTGCTCAGTTCTTGGCTCAGGCTGAAGAGATTGCTGATAAGCTTAATGAGCTTGAGCTTAAGGAGAACTCCACTCCTTACAGGAGAGAAGACAAGAAATTGTGGCAGGTACTTTGACTTTTACATTTAGTTAAGCGTCTTTAATAAATTGTGTCAAATGTGAATTTTATAAGGCTTTGAAGACAATTACAATTTGTCGGAGAAGGCTATGAATTAATTTGTTAGTATTTTCGGTTGCGAGTATTTTGTCTTAACCAATTTTAATAGGCGTTCTTGATTAAGTTACACTAAAATATTAGATAGAAGTCACTGGTTTTGATTCTAGAAGGAATTAATTTAAAATTTACTGGTTTTAGTTTGTTTTTGAATAATTTTAACAGTATTAATATCTTTTTCTGGTAATAAATAAATTATGTTCGTGTAGGCATTGCCAAATGTGATTGGGCAGGATGGGAGGCCAATGCCGAGGAAGTCAATAAAGTCGGATGAGGAGTCGGATGATAAGTTTTGGGATTTTGCAAAGCAGTTCTTTTTTGGGCTTTGGGGTTTCCGGCAACGGCCATACCCACCTGGGAGGCCTATCGATGTTGCTCAGGCTATAGGGTACAAGAAACTTGAGAAGCGGTATTATGATTGTGAGTTGTTGCAAAGCTTTCATTCATTTGCTCCACATTCTAATATTTTTCTTTAATAAGTTTTTCTTTTGAGTAGAAATAGGCTCTTTTTTTTTTTTTTTTTTTTAACATGATCTCATATTGACTTTTGGGAAATCAGGCCTCAGGATTTTGTTAAACTTTGCGGCCTTTTAGAAATTGATTGTGCTTCTCTAATATAAGGTTTTTAGATCTCTGTAGAAATGGTTTACTTGTGGTTCTTGTCATTGGTTTGATTATGCAGGTGACATCTAAGACTAAGGAAATAATGTTCTACTTATAAAGGTTAACGAGAAAACTGTTATTTTCAATGTTAATATGGATCAATTTGTTGCAACTTGTGTTGGTCTGAATGAATACAGGCTTCTGCAATGTGTATCCTTCGCAGGAAATCTTGCTTCCTCAAACTTCATTACGTAATAATTGATTTTTTTTTTTATGTTTCTAACTGGAGGAACCTTCATCCTTTTTTGGGCATCTATATTGGAGAGAGTTGAAGAAGACAGATTAAGTTGGAACAATGCTGTGTATTTCTTTATCATATGCAAAGTAGGTTTTGTTTTACAGAAATTTGACTGGTACTGCATCTAACAACTTTAGGTGTTGCTATCCTATTGGAACAAATGTCTAGTCTAATAAGCATTAAACTAATCAATGCTCTAATTATGTACCCCGGTTTTACAACCTGTTTATAAACAGTTGTTCATAAATACCGGCATAACAATATCTTGTTGGTTCATTTTTTAAAAAAAAAAAATGGTGAGCAAGGACGAAATTGTTGACTTCTTAAAAAAAAATGATTTAATGAGATGTTGACATGTGATCATTTATAAACAAAATTTACAATCAAAATTTTGCCAAACATGCTATAAGATTTTTACACGAGTGATCAATTTATCTGAATAGAAACAGTTTTTTGTGTTTTATTTCACAATTTGTGAAGTTTAACATGTTGGAGAGATCTTTTCAATGCTTGATTTATTTATCCATTTATAGAATTCAATTGATATTTATAAACTGTTAATGACATTTGAAGTTGTGTGTGTGTGTGTGTGTTTTTCATATCCATTCTTTGAGGTATTGTGTAATAAATGGTTTAAATGCAAATATATAAGCCCTTTATTCTCCAAGGTATTATTTGAAACTTTATTTTGATTTCAGTACATCTTCAAGATCTAGTCAATCTTTTTCCTGTATGATCTATAATTTAAAGTCTTTGTTTAAACCACTTCTTTGTGTATTTCCAACATCTTCGAGCCTTTTAAAAACATGAAAAGCTTCTAACCACGAAGTTTGAATTAAGATAGTCAACAAAATCTATTGATTTTTTTCCCCTGACAAAGCACAATCTGATAGCATCCTATAACATTGGAATATTCAGAATTTGTCACTGGAAATTTAAGAACTATGAACGTGGATGGTAATTGGTATGTTTATTTGCTGAGAGTACTCACTTTCACGTCATAAAACTGAAATGACAAATTTATGTCTGTGTGTGTGTGTGTGTGTGTGTGTGTTTTTTTTTTTTTTTTTTAAGTACAAAACTCCATAGGAAACAATTGTAACGTATGGGAAAAAAATTATGACATGTTTAATATTCTTGTGTCTTTTTTGTTTGAAATTTTATACTTAAGGTATTCCCCAGCTGAAGTATATTCCTGGTTCTGCCCTTGTGCTTAATATAGTTTTGTTCTTCTGGGCAGGTGTTTTACATTTTCCCTATTGTAAAGCTGTATAATTTACCAACCTTTGTACAGTGTTTTTTTTACAATTCTCTTGTTTTTATATGGTGCATGTAATTTTTTTAATTTTATGTTATATCCTTGTAATGCTTTTCTCTTAGTTATCATGAGGAGTGGTGGGTTTTACTATAAGGATCGGTTAGGTCGTACAAGAGGACCAATGGAATTAATCCAGCTTAAAACTGCTTGGGGTGCTGGCATTATTGATAAGCATACTTTTATATGGGGTGAAGACATGGATGAATGGGCACCTATTGGCATGATATACGGTATGGAGCGTGCAATTGCCACTTGGGAAGGTTTGTAATTTGTCCCCTGTAAAAATCTTATCCACTTTTTTTTGTTACCATATAGAATGTCATTTTTGTTTGAATGTATTGTTATGATTCCAGCACCATTTTCTTTTGGTGGATATACAGCCCCTGTTTGGTATTGATTAATATCCAGATTTTAATGTAAGTCAAAGTCAACAATTAATTTTAACTACTCATTTCATAGGACGACAATTTTTCAACCACTTATTTCATCAACTTCTATCAAAATATGCTAAAAATCTGATTTTAATCTCTACCAAACAGAGGCACAATAAGGTGGAATCGTTAATGGATTGACATATTTCAAAATCATGAGATGTTTATCTTCTTCTTTCCCTAAAGGGAACAAGAGGTGTTGTCTTTACGAGTCTATAATATATTATTTAGATAAGGGAGATTAGTTTAGCACTTGTCCATTCACGGTAGTGCCATACAGTTTTTCTTGGGAATGTGAGTTTTGATTTCATAACTTCATTTTTGATTAGCTGCATGCTCACTTTCTTTTCAGTTAGATTAGGTGCTGCTGCAACAGCTTTTCTTCATAAGCTACAGAAAGGTATACCGCCTTGGGTTCCACTCAAGGGATTTGAGGATAAAACATATAAGCAGCTCCAAGAAGTAGCACATAAGAGCAAAAGGCGTGACTTAGCTGTGCTGGAAGCTAACAACGGTGTTTGGCCCGGTGTAAGGACACCTAGTCATGCCCTGTTTCTTTGGGCTGGTGGCTCAGAGCTGACATCAATTCTGGAAGAGGACCACATGCCGAACAAATACATCCCGAAAGATCTTAGGTATATCCTCAGCATTTTATGCATTTCCTATTTGCTGTAGATGGTTTTGATACTTTTTAAAGTGAAAATTGCATCAATGGTTCCCTATCTTTCAAAGTTCCGAGTACATCCTCATCCTTTCATATTTTAAATTCCAGAATAGGCCTCCAACTACGGAAATAAGTCAAATCTCAGTTATGTTATTACATTGCCTTCCCATGTCCAACTTTATGAATTTAAGTTTTGTTTCTCCGTTTTGATTTGGACTAGTTTCCAGAAATTTGATGTGGGGAATATTTTCATGCAAGTCACTTGAGAATTTGATGGTTTCCACAGTCGAGAACTCATTATGCAACTACTATAGGTTGGGGAATGGTGCCTTTTATCATTTTTGTGATGGCCTATTTTTATTTTTTATTTTTAAAATCTTAATAAGCAAAATCGTGTTTTCTATTCGCGAATTAACTAGATTTCATATTTCTTACTTCACTTTACGGCTGCACTTCCTTATGTACAAGTACTCCTTAGCTCTTCCAAAAAATTTCAAGTTTATGGGTCATTCTTGTGGGACAGGCTTGAATTGGCTAAAATTATTCCTGGATTGAGGCCTTGGGAGGTTTTAAGTGTCGAACAAGCAATGGATCAAATCACCTATGGTGGCAAGTGGTTCCGTGAACCTCTTGGTTCATTCACAACTGGCCCTCCATATATCCATGAATGGAATAAGGTCACTCTGGTACGTGTCTGTCGCAAATTCCTTATAGTTGATACTTAAATCTTATTATTTCATTTGTTGGTTCATATGCGCAACTACAATTTTAACACCATCTTGTTCTGCTCTCTTTATGCAGAGACTTTTTCAAGTTTTCTACACCCTAAGTCTTAAAGTGTACAGCAAACTGGAGAGGACTATTCCGGGTTTCAGCATCATCATGGAGAAGGTCCAGGCTGATGCTCTCGCAAGACAAGACAGACTAAAGGCAAAGAGGGCTGCAAAGATAAGGGGCGAGAAGTGATAAACAACGCTCTCTTCTGCTTATTTTCAATTTTCCCTTCGATGGCATGGGAATTGATTTATCATTTTGAGTAGTTGGTGTTGCGTTTACCCGTGGTTAAACTGGGCAATGTCCATATCAAAGGATTTTAGGATCTCAAGAATTTTGAGCTTGTAACTTGACATAGATCATCATGTTAGGCTTATTTTCTGGAAAGGATATTCAATTAAAATTTAAAGAAAAACTCGAGATTTCTTGCATATTTGTCTTGCGAAACGAGTCCTCTACCAGTTGTTCTTGGGCTCATGCAACCCAAAGAAACACGTAAAGTAAATTTGAGAGTATATACATCATTTATGTTAGAATATCAAAAAATGTTCATCAGAAAGACAAATATTTATTTAAAAATTCTATTTGATAATTTAAACAAAGATAAACAACCGACTTAGCCCAGTTTGATAATAGTCTATGAAATATTTAATTGAAAAGTTGCAAGTTTCATAAAATATATAGTTAAAATTACTTTTTGACATTAATTTTAAATTAAAATTAGATTTTTATCGGAAACAAAACTGGGGCTTGATGCATTCGAAAAGAACCCAAGACCGGTTGAAGCTTGCCTGTCTCTCATAAGACAGTGGACTGCTATTGACATAAACGGTAAACCTAGGATGATTATTATGGATAAAATTGTGTATAATTATATTTTTTTAACGAAAAAAATACGTGCATGCAAAGACGATCAAATAACGACTTACACATGCAAAATATTGAATAAATTTTGATTTACCGAAATTATGTTATGCACATATAATTTCGACTTAATAACATGGAGAAATTAGAAGGAGATAAAATGAAGCGAGATATGCGAATGCAAATCTCCTTAAGACGGATTTCGCTCCCCGCACTGGTGCTAACAGGATCAAATGGGCGTCCATCTCCCAAGATACAAGTACAACGCTTCTTCCAAAATTAATATAGCACATTATTAATTTCGTCGGGCGAACCAACGCTTGATTATACTCTTCAAGAACGGAATTGATATCGAATAATAAATATCAAATACGAAACTCAAAATAATTTGGAAATTATTTTGACGGAATTTGGAGAAAAAAAGAATTAGAAATCAATTATATAGAATTGATTTGGAGTAGGAAATATGGAAAATGGGGTCCCTATTTATAGATTTTTAAGTGTCTCTTCAAAAGGTTGCATCTTTTGACAAAATTAATTTAAACCATTAGATCATACATTTTCATTTTTTAATGGTTTAGATTGCACATATTCATAAGATTATGACTTTTCATTTTCAATCTTTGAATAAGCACGTACAATCCTAAACATCATGACTTTTCAATATAAGTCTAAATATTTGAAAAGTTATGACCAATCATTGCACCAATTGGAGGCTTTTCCAATCATACTATAAATAATTGCATAATTATTCCAACAATCTCCCACATGAATGGAAGAAGTCGACTCAAAATAAGGAAGATGAAGAGTACAATTTGAAAGATAACACATCAAGATAGATAGATTTCGCTTTGAACCTTCCATAGTAAGAATCTATCAAACTCACTTGGCTAATCAGTGAATACAACGTTTTGAACTGTCAGCCAGGGGCGGACGCCGCGGACCTAAGGTGGGTCATAGTGGGGCACGTGCCTCACTAAAAAATCTATTTTTTTTATTTTATTATTTTTTTTTTTTTGAAAGAAACTAGAATTTGAGATTTTAGTTTGTTAAAAAATTTTGTTTAAAAATATTTTTTTATATTTTCAATGTAAAATATGTGGTTGAAAAGTAAATAGAGAAAATTAGTGATGTTAAAAAGTGGTTTGAAAAATTATATTGTTTAAAAACATTTTTTTTTTATAGTTTGTCAAACTGAGGTTATTTTGTTTGGAGTTTATACTTTCAAATTAATATTTTGTGCTATTGATATCTTTTGAAATTTACATTTGGGGATTGAATATATTTATACAATAGTTTATTTCTTTGTTTGTATCAGTAATTGATAAATAATACTGTAATAACATTTCAAGTGTCTCTTCATTTTTCGCAACATTTATACAACTTTAATCGTGGTGATTGGTATTTGTTGAATATATGTTTACAATTGTTTATTTGATTGTTTGTATTAGTTATGAATAGATATTTGAAACATAAATATGCATTTTCTAAAGGATTTTTCTAAAAAAAAAAAATTTGGGGGCGCTGCCCCCGAACCCCCGTAAACTCCGTCACGAATAAAAAAAATTCATTTTTGTGCCCCACTAAGATGGAACGTCTACGTCCGCCACTGCTGTCAGCCGTTATTGTAAGTTCAGACAATAGATCAAATACATCATCCCTCACATCAAACTTGGTTCTCTATTGTATTCATTATGTCGGCCCTGAACTTCTTGGGTCCTGCAAGTGCTTTAGAGAATTCGCCTAAGTAAAATTCTCAAAGAACCGGCCACGTTCGCACTAACATAGGTGATATTCTATAAAGAGTATCCTACAATACCCCACTTGTACTAATTACAAGATATAGTTATCATTAAAAGTAAAAACTTATCCTTAACATTCTTTGTAGGTAGCACTATTGCATCATAGAAATAGGAAGGAGTAAAAACTCTAAAGTACTTCTCATCAAGTCAATCATAACAAGTTTTCCTATTGAACATAGTCTGTGGGATCTCCAGTCGCCAGGTTAGGTTAGGTTTCCATTAAACTAACTCATTAGTTTAGGCTTTACACCATTTCCCTCGATGAGCAATCTACTCTCAAAATAACCCATTTATAAACAAGTCCGGTAGGTTATCATTTGATAAAACAATCAGTATTGTTCCATTTAAGAGTAATTGCCAAATGATAATGTGTCTATGAATAAATTTGAGACTTACTGTTATATACGACACTTTGTGCCATATGATTTGTAGCTATCAATTTCTATCAAATGATTTAACATGCACAAATGTCACCAATTTCAAAATCCTTCGAAAACGTATGAAGTCATCATGCTTCGTTCTAACTTTATTGAAAGCATTAGGGGACGTTCTCTTTGTGTTTCAATTTTGGATTTTGAGTTTTGGATTTTGTTTTGGATTTTGGTTGTTTGTTTTGGGATTGCTGAAAACATGTTCTTTTTGTAATTTTGGAAAACTGTTTTCAAAAATAGAAAACTGAAAAAATGTGTTTACTTCGTAATTTTTTGATATATTTATTTTGTGATATTTTATATGTAAAAAATGGTTGATTTGTTGAATTACATTAATTTTAATGTTAATAAATCAGTTAGTTCTCTATGTCAATAAATTCATCATTAATATTATTTCAGCTAAACAAAAATTTAACCTCATACCAATAAAATCTTAACATGGATCTATATATAATGACAAAATAATATAATAACTTCAAGTGAAGGAAGTGTCTCACATTTAATAATAATAATAATAATAATAATAATAATAATAATAATAATAATAATAATAATAATAATAATAATAATAAAAAAAAATAAAAATAAAAATAAAAAAATTACAAAAAAAAAAATCTTAACATGGATCTATATAATAGCAAAATAATATAAGAATTTCAAATGAAGGAAGTGTCTTACTTTTACAAAAATAAAAATAAAAATAAAAATAAAAAATTTACAAGAAAGAAAATTTAACATTGATCTATATATATAATGACAAAATAATATAAAAATTTAAAGTGTAGGAAGTGTCTCACTTTTACAAAAATTAAAAAAAAAAAAAAAAAAAAATCTTAACACGGATCTATATATAATGACAAAATAACATAAGAACTTCAAGTAAAGGAAGTGTCTCACATTTTAAAAATAATAATAATAATAATAAATAAATAAATTACAAAAAAAAAAAAAATCTTAACATGGATCTATATATAATGACAAAATAATATAAGAACTTCAAGTGAAGGAAGTATCTCACATTTACATACAAAAAAAAAAAAAAATTATTTCCAAAACACTTGTTTTGGTCGTTTTGGACTTTTTAACACAAAATATAGAAAACGCAATAAAATCGTTTTGAGTTTTCTTTGTATTTTTTTTGGTGTTTTGGAAAACGCGTTTCTGAAAATGGGCAAAGTGAACGCGTTTTCGATATTTCCAAAAATCGAAAACTCAAAACGAGTTCAAAACAGCAAAGAAAACGGGGCCTTAATTTCTTTCTATTCTTAAGTTGTATTAAGGATTTTCACAAAATAAACCACACCATCAATAGTAAAACATATTTACTAGTAGATTTTGAATCCTTGCATTGGATATCCAATTTTCAACATCATGTGCATATTAATTTTAACAAGGCATTCATTGCAGTGTAGTTTATCATTTCAAATATTTTTGAATATCATAATATTCTAATTTGAAGAAAGTAACGACATCTCCCCACAAATCTTGGGTTGCATTCGAACTTTAATTGAGAATGTTATACAAACAATCATCATACCCCCCCCCCCCCCCACAATACTGGGTTAGGCTAGAACTTAGAGTTCATCTTCTCTTTTAAATTTCTATCATGTTTTTATTTATATTTATCCACTCACTTCTAGTCAACACATAAATTGCTAGAAACATCAATGAAAGCTCATGTACTTTCATATTTAAGATGGTCAATAATAACCATGTTTTGTTTAAGGACTATGACATTTAATATATCATTCTTGTATTCGTTTGTATGAAAGGGCTTTCAACCTTTCCACCTTTTAACAAAAGGTAATTTTAAGAATGTGACTTATAGACCTTACTATCCCCATAAAGATTTGGATAGATCCAAGTTTATGTTGAGAATGAATTGTTAGACCCCACGATACCAAGGTCAAACTAATTTAAATATTCATCAATAGTACTATTCACATTCTTCATTTTATAGAGGCAAACCTCATAATGAATAAATACACTTGTTGTGCAATTATAAGTAATATGATTAGATAATATAATATAATATTATATTCTAATTTGCACTAGTACCATCTCACAATATTATCAAATTAAGTGAGGTTTTCCATCAAATAGATCATTGTCCTTTCCAAATTATCATTTAAGATGAATGATAATTCTACCAACATATCAACATATAGTAACATAATCTTCAACAAGATAAACGAGTATATAATTTGGATACAAAAAGATTGTATCAATGTACACAATATAAGCAATAAAACTTATATACTTTCTACTAATAGAGGTTCATAGAACGCTTCTAATCAAAATTTAATATCGATCCATGCACTAAAACAGAATATAGCATGCACAACAAAAAGATAAATTCATCTTAAGATTGTTGGATAAAATTGTGCATAATTATATTCTTTTAACGAAAAAAAATACGTGCATGCAAAGACGATCAAATAACGACTTACACATCCAAAAGATCGAATAAAATTTGACTTACCGAAATCATGTTATGCACATATAATTTGCGAGGTATGCAAATGCAAATCTCCTTAAGACGGATTTCGCCCCCTGTACTGGTGCTAACAGGATCAAATGGGCGTCCATCTCCCAAGATACAACGCTTCTTCCAAAATTAATATAGCATATTATTAATTTTGTCGGGCGAACCAACGCTTGATTATACTTTTCAAGAACGGAATTGATATCGAATAATAAATATCGAATACGAAACTCAAAATAATTTGAAAATTATTTTGACGAAATTTGGAGAAAGAAAGAATTAGAAATCAATTATATAGAATTGATTTGGAGTAGGAAATATGGAAAATGAGGTCCCTATTTATAGATTTTTAAGTATCTCTTCAAAAGGTTGCATCTTTTGGCAAAATCAATTTAAACCATTAGATCATACCTTTTCATTTTTTAATGGTTTAGATTGCACCTATTCATAAGATTATAACTTTTCATTTTCAATATTTGAATAGTCACATCAAATCCTAAACATCATGACTTTTCAATATAAGTCTAAATATTTGAAAAGTTGTGACCAACTATTGCACCAATTAGAGACTTTTTCCAATCACACTATAAGTAATTGACCAATTATTCCAACAGATTATCTCCCTCTCCTCACTTGTATATATAGTTCTTGGATTGTACACAAAAAGACCTTCTAAATCTGCTACAAATATTCATTCATGGTGAAAATTATGGAAGATGCAGTAACAAAAATAGAAGATTTGGTTTTCTCTGAAAACAAAGAAAAAGAGAGTCTGAAATCGACTCAACAGATGGGATGTTGAGCAATTTGGTTTCCAATCCCGAAGAAGAGGAAGAAGAATGTGGCGTTGTGAATAATTTTATTTTCAAATTAATCACTCAAGTGTAGTCCATGACTGATAGCAGAGAAGGTAAGCCCGGACGTAAGAGGCAGCATGATGATGGCATAAAGCAGGACCAGGGTCGGGGCAAGCATAGACATGACCCATCAACATCATTTACTCGCTTGAACACACCAACGACCAACATTCTCATGGAGATCGAGAACATAAAAGAACTGAAGTTTCCAGCAAGGATTAGGTCCCCTCCAGACATACAGGACAAGGGCAAATATTACGAGTTCCATCGAGATCATGGGCATAACACAAAAATATGCTATGCACTATGGCGAAAAATTGAGTCCGTGATAAAGAGTGGATTCCTCAAATTCTTCACCGGTAATGAAAAGAATCAAAAGAATGATCACGAGTAGCAGAAATCACCAAGGAATGGTAATAAACCAACGGTTGGGACGATTAACATCATTATTGGTGGGACGGGAAAAAAATTTATGTCAGGCAGAACACAGGATCACAATCTATTTCTCATGAGGACATCACATTTGAATTAAGAAATGGAATGAGTGGTCGTTCTTTATGACGATGACATGGTCATAACAGCGTCATAGACAGTTTTGATGTGAGAAGGAGATTAACAGACAACGGGAGCGCAGCCAAAGTATTGTCCCATGAGGTCTTCACTAGAATGGGATATCTATCAGCAGCCTCAAATCAATCAAGACCCCCTACCTACAGGGCTTCGGGGGAGTGTTATCATGTCTAAAGGTACAGATGAACTTCTTTTGACACTTGAACTAGACCCTAAGAAGGTAGCGAAGATGACCATGTTTCATGTGGTACATGTCCCCATACCTTACAACGCCATCCTTGGCTGGTCACTATTAATTAAATAAGACCAAAGCAATTATATCGAATTTCCACCTCGCCATGAAATATTCAATAGGGAACGGAGTAGGAATTGCCCGTGGGGACCAGGCTTCAGCCAGACAGTATTGTTGACCTATGGTTAACTTAACCTTATTGTTTTGATCATAACAAACAAGAATATATTGTGTTATTAACAAGTGTGCTTCAAGTATTTCATGTAATGATACATATTCAAAGCACTCTATGTTCAAATCGTCTCTCAAAGATATAAATCAAAACTATGTGATCAAGCACATGAGACGCAAAGAAGATCATGAAAGAATTGAAGATATTCAAGATCAAAATTGAAGTTGAAAAGCATGACATGAAGATCAAGAATTCAAGCATACAAGATTAGAGTTCAAGTTCAAGAGTTGATTTAACCTATGTAAAGGTATAACACTCTCAATCTTTAGCGATGAAATTCAAAGAGCTCGAAAATGATTTTTATGCATCAAGAAACTTACTTGATAATTCATCACTTGCATAAAATATTTTTATCTAAGTCAATATTGCTTTTCATATGTTATTTGATCTTAAATCATGATTATACTATGTTAAACCACTTTGAAAAACAAGTTAGAAACCTAAAAATCCTAAGGCTGCGTTCTCTTTGTGTTTCAGTTTCCTGTTTTCATTTTCGAAAATGTTTTCTGTTTTCCATTTTCTGTGACTTTTTCGAAATTGCTGAAAACGCGTTTGGTTTGTTATTTCTGAAAACTATTTTCGAAAATGAAAAGCTGGAAAACGCGTTCTGTTTAAAATTTTGAAGAAAATTATTTCATATTGTTTGTGAATATAAATGAAATAAAGATATCATGTTTTGAGTTACACAACAAAAATAAATGAAATAACCCCTAGCACACAATTTGGTTATACAAAAAAAGTTCAAAAATTCATGTTGCCCTTCTAAAGTAATCGTTCCACATTTGAGTAGTAATTTTCCCTTCTAAAGTAATCGTTCCATTTAATACTTTATATAGATACATCCTTCGAGTAAGCACTTATAACGTTTAAAATTTAAGTTTCAATAAAATTTACAAAAATCAATTTATGTTAATTAATTATGCCCTTACAAAATAAGTATCTACAATACAAAAGTAAAAAAGAAATGTTTAATAATTAAGCACATGATACATCATCATAAAGATTGTTGAATTTGGAGTTCTACGCAAAAAACAGAATGCAATTCGGAGTTGTACATCAAAAGTTATACATGTTTGAAAACAATGACCAATAAAGCAAATATGAAAAAGACTAAATTGAAAGAAAAGTAAAATTTGTGAACTAATGTGCAACAAAATCTGAAGTTGAGGGACCTAAGTTGCAAATAAATTAGGATATTTTCGAAAGAAATTTCAAAATTTGAGGATTAAAATGACAAGTTTTGAAAATCAGGGACCAATAATGTAATTAAAAATGATGAATTTTGACAAATTTCAAATTTTTTTGATTATTTTAATTTTTTTTAAGTGGAAAACGCGCGTTTTCCACTTACAATGCAAAAATTTCGGAAAACGATTTTACGTTTTCCATTTCCTTTACAAATTTTGAAAACGTTTTCGAAATTTTTTTCCGAAAACGGCGCAAGAGAACGCGTTTTCGGAAATGGAAAACGGAAAACGGCTGGAAAACGCCAAAGATAACGCAGCCTAAATTTTCATGTTTTTCAAAAGTCAATTTTCGGCCGAAAGTTCAACGGTTGAAAATGTGTAACGGCTATATGCATGTTTCGGTCGACCGAAACTCCAGAAATGGTCAACCGAAAGTTGCTGAATTTGAATATCTTGATCTATAAATAGCTATCTCATTTACATTCATTTTTAACAACATAGAAAAGATTTTATAGAAACTTTCTTGTGAAAATTCATTGTTCTTACTTGGTTTATATTCATTTATTATTATTATAAAACTTTGATTGATCTAAACTTTGTTTTATCAAATCATCAAAGTTTTTGGAAGAAAGTTTTGTGAAGATTCTTGGTTTTTATATTGTTTAAACTTCTTCAACATCTTCACACTATATTGGAATTGAAGTGTAAGTCTCTCTTTGTTCTAAACTTGTTTTAATCTTTTAAAAGAGAGAAATTTCAATTAAGGAACTTTGATTATTTGTGCTACATTTTTCATTATCATTTGATTCATCAAAGTTCTATTACCTAAACACTTTGAGCTTAACTCATTGTTAATTATTCAAGTGTGGCATCTCTTAGTACTTAATTTGATTCAATATTTTAACAAGAGATTATTTGAAAAACTTTGTTTCATTGCATTGAACTTTTCATTATCATTTGCATCAAAGTTTTTCTCTAGCACTCGAGCTTAATTCATTGCTATCTATTGAAGTGTTAGCCTAACTCTCTCGGTACTTAATTTGAGTATATCATTTGTCAAGAGAGTTATTTCAACTGTAAATTCAATTCGTTATATCTTGTGGTTTCGAGAGCCTTGTGAAAACTCGATTGTTTGTTAAGGGTAGGTACTCCTTGTTGTAAGTCGCCTAAGGATTTGGTACTCCTTGTTGTATGTTACCAATATAGTGGATTTGATCTTACTCGTGACGGAGAGCTCGGTAATGGGGGACGTAGATCACGTTGGTTGATTGAACCTCCATAAATCGCGTTTGCATTCTCTTATCCCTTTTACTTACTTACATTGCACTTACTCTATTCTATCAATTTATATTGTGCAACACTATATCTAAGTGCTATACTTGCTTTATCAATTAAGTTTACACATTTATAGCACACTACATTGATAGTTAAATTACTTACAACACTAAGTGCTCATACTTGTACACATTGATTTTTAAGTTTGAGATTATTTATCGAAAAAGTTTTATAAACCAATTCACCCCCCTCTTGGTTAGTTTACTCTTGGGCTAACAATTGGTATCAGAGCTTAGGTGCTCAATTTTAAAAGATTTTACAATCTTGAGTTAATGGCTAACCATAATCTTGAGGGGCATTCTACAAATCGTCATCCTTTCTTTGATGGTACACATTATAACTATTGGAAGACTAGAATGATGATTTTTGTTCAATCAATAGATTATAATATTTGGGAAGTCATCGAAGAAGGTCCTCATAAGCTTACTAAAGTTATTAAGGTTGATGGAAAACCGGATCAAACTATTTCAAAACCTAGAGAGGAATATGATGATAATGATAGGAGAAAATTGACTTTAAATGCTAGAGCCAAAAATATACTTTATTGTGCTTTGGATAAGAATGAATTTAATCGTATTTGCACATGTGATTCCGCATTTGATATTTGGCATGCATTAGAAATCACACACATGGGTGCAAGCAAAGTGAAAGAAACTAAGACAAATCTTTTATTTAAAGATTTTGAAAATTTCTTTATGAAGCAAGATGAGCCAATTACTTGCATGATTACTCGTTTTACCGATATTGTCAATGGTCTTAAAGGCTTTAATCATAAATTTACTAACGGTGAACTTGTGAGTAAAATTCTTAGGTCTCTCTCTCACGATTGGAATCCATTGAGGATGTTGATCGAAAACACAATTGACGTCAACACACATCCATTGGAAGAGCTTTATGGAACATTGATGACTTTTGAGCTCAACAATGTCGAAACAAAGGAGAGGACAAGAAAAGGAAAAGAAGAGGTAAATGCTCATCAAACTCAAACATAAGTGATGATGAACTTGATGATCTTGCTATCCTTATCAAGAAGTGGAGAGGCGTACGCAACAATTATAGAATCCAAAAGAGAGATGAAAAAGATGAAAAGATTGTTTGCTATAATTGTGACAAACCCGGTCACAAAAGTACCGAGTGTCGAAGCAAGAAAATATTTTTCAAAAAGAAAGCTCTACAAGCCACTTGGGATGAAATTGATGATGAGCAAGATGAAGATGAGAGTCAAGATGAAGTGGCTAACATGTGCTTCATAACTATTGAGGATGAGGTAAATTTCTTTGATACCTCTTGGACTTTGAATGATCAATGATTTAAAGATCTATTAATCTACATATTTGATTAAAACCTCTTGCACTTCATAAAATAAAAAAATAAAAAAATTCTTACATTGAAAAGAGGTATGAGTATGAATATGAAACATGGTGCTAATATGTGTTTTATTCATAATTTTATGTTACATACATGATTTAACCGAAATCATATGTAAATTTCATTTGCATATTTCGGTCGACCGAAACTATTCGACCGACCGAAAGTGTCATTTCGGTCGAACAAGTGTTCAACCGAAAGATATTTCGGTCGAACAACTATAGAGTTTGGTCGACCATTAGTCAGCCGAACGTGACTGCAGCTACCTGTTTTTTACTCCTGCAGAGTTTCGATTGACCAATATACTTTCGGTCGACCGAAAGTGGCTGGCCTTAGGGATTTTCTTTTAATTTCAAAATTTTCATACACAATCCCTAAATGACTTGAAATCATCTTCTCCTCTTCATAAAACTCTTGAACTACATTACTTTTGATCACTTATTTTTGGCTTTGATTAAAAGAGTGATATGATTGTTGACCAAAATTGTTTTGATACTTTTAAACTTTTTAACTCATCCACACATGATCCACCTATTCAATGAGTTGAAAATACTTTGATGCTTTGACAATATGTATTATTATACCCTTTAAGTCATTTCATGCTACAAATGTTTTTCTAAGGGGGAATGCTTTACTAAGGTGGAATATGATTACAATCAAGATATTCTACTTGTGCCTCATTATTATGCTTATCACACCTATGCTCATGATTAAGGGATAGATGCCACCTTTTTGCTTATGACAAAAGGGGGAAAATATGGAAATCATGGTGATGATTTGTTTTGCTTGACATTTGATAATCTATATACATAAAAAGGATTACATTATATGCTAGATTATGCCTCATTGGTTTGTATAAAATAGGGGGAATATATGCTAAAATTGAACTTATCAATTGTTCTAATTTCCCTATACTTTGATTATATGCTTCAATTGCTTATATTATCATTATAAATCATCTTGTTTGTCATAATCAAAAAGGGGGAAATTGTTGACCTATGGTTAACTTAACCTTATTGTTTTGATCATAACAAACAAGAATATATTGTGTTATTAACAAGTGTGCTGCAAGTATTTCATGTAACGATAAATATTCAAAGCACTATATGTTCAAATTGTCTCTCAAAGATATAAATCAAAACTATGTGATCAAGCACATGAGACGCAAAGAAGATCATGAAAGAATTGAAGATATTCAAGATCAAAATTGAAGTTGAAAAGCATGACATGAAGATCAAGAATTCAAGCATACAAGATTAGAGTACAAGTTCAAGAGTTGATTTAACCTATGTAAAGGTATAACACTCTCAATCTTTAGTGATGAAATTCAAAGAGCTCGAAAATGATTTTTATACATCAAGAAACTTACTTGATAATTCATCACTTGCATAAAATATTTTTATCTAAGTCAATATTGCTTTTCATATGTTATTTGATCTTAAATCATGATCATACTATGTTAAACCACTTTGAAAAACAAGTTAGAAACCTAAAAATCCTAAATTTTCATGTTTTTCAAAAGTCAATTTTCGGCCGAAAGTCAACTTTCGGTCAACCGAAATTGGTCAACTGAAAGTTCAAATGTTGAAAATGTGTAACGGCTATATGCATGTTTCGGTCGACCGAAACTCCAGAAATGGTCAACCGAAAGTTGCTGAATTTGAATATCTTGATCTATAAATAGCTATCTCATTTACATTCATTTTTAACAACATAGAAAAGATTTTATAGAAACTTTCTTGTGAAAATTCATTGTTCTTGGTTTATATTAATCTATTATTATTATAAAACTTTGATTGATTTAAACTTTGTTTTATCAAATCATCAAAGTTTTTGGAAGAAAGTTTTGTGAAGATTCTTGATTTTTATATTGTTTAAACTTCTTCAACATCTTCACACTATATTGGAATTGAAGTGTAAGTCTCTCTTTGTTCTAAACTTGTTTTAATCTTTTAAAAGAGAGAAATTTCAATTAAGGAACTTTGATTATTTGTGCTACATTTTTCATTATCATTTGATTCATCAAAGTTCCATTACCTAAACACTTTGAGCTTAACTCATTGTTAATTATTCAAATGTGGCATCTCTTGGTACTTAATTTGATTCAATATTTTAACAAGAGATTATTTGAAAAACTTTGTTTCATTACATTGAACTTTTCATTATCATTTGCATCAAAGTTTTTTTCTAACACTCGAGCTTAATTCATTGCTATCTATTGAAGTGTTAGCCTAACTCTCTCGATACTTAATTTGAGTGTATCATTTGTCAAGAGAGTTATTTCAACTGTAAATTCAATTCATTATATCTTGTGGTTTCGAGAGCCTTGTGAAAACTCGATTGTTGGTTAAGGGTAGGTACTCCTTGTTGTAAGTCGCCTAAGGATTTGGTACTCCTTGTTGTATGTTACCAATATAGTGGATTTGATCTTGCTCGTGACGGAGAGCTCGGTAATGGGGGACGTATATCACGTTGGTTGATTGAACCTCCATAAATCGCGTTTGCATTCTCTTATCCCTTTTACTTACTTACATTGCACTTAGTCTATTCTATCAATTTATATTGTGCAACACTATATCTAAGTGTTATACTTGCTTTATCAATTAAATTTACACATTTATAGCACACTACATTGATAGTTAAGTTACTTACAACACTAAGTGCTCATACTTGTACACATTGATTTTTAAGTTTGAGATTATTTATCGAAAAAGTTTTATAAACCAATTCACCCCCCCTCTTGGTTAGTTTACTCTTGGGCTAACAAGTATTACGTAACAAGTGTCAAAAACTTTGGCCTCAGACCCAAATCTATACACTCGAGCTAGACCTCGACCATCAAGGAATGTTGTACCCAGTGGAGAAACTTTTGGAGCCCGAGTTCAGGAAAACGATCACTATAGGTCAAAGATCTTAAATGCGATCTTAGTTTTAAGCTCCTACAATGTCTAAGTCAAAATCTTGATGTGTTTGCTTGGAAAGTCAAAGACATGCTGAGAATTAACCCTAAGGTTGCAATACGCAGGCTCATTGACCAATTAAACAAAGAGAGACAGTTTGCTCCGGATCAAGGGCCAGTAATACATAAGGAAGTTTCCCAACTCAAGGGAGCAAGGCTCATTAGAGAGGTACAGTACGCGAACATGGCTCGCGAACATGGTCTTGATTAAGAAAAGCAATAGAAAGTAGTGTGTTTGTGTCGACTACATCGATCTAAACAAGACATCTCCCAAGGATTGTTACTCATTGCCACAAATCGAAAACCTCGTGAACAACACGTCAGGTCATAAACTATACAACTTCCTAGATGCATTCTATGGTTATCACCAGATCCTCATGGTCGAGGAAGATCAGGAAAAAAACATCATTCATGATCGACTCAAAATATACTGCTACAAGGTCATGCCTTTCGAACTAAAGAATGTTGGGGCAACATATAAAAGGTTAGTCAACAAGGTGTTCATGAGCACATTGAGGTATACGTTGATTATATGGTTGTAAGAGTACCGAAGAGAGTAAGCATACACTTGAACTCGAGGAAGTATTCTCTACACTCACAAAATGCATAATGAGGTTGAACCTCGCGAAATGTGTATTCGGTGTAGCTTAAGGAAATCTTTTGGGCTTCATGGCTTTTAATTCAAGTATTTGAACTTTTGTCCTTAACTCCACCAGCTCCATCTCTGTTAAAATAATCAAGAAGAAAAGTAGACAATTCTTTTATATATTCGATGTCAAATTTGAAATAAGAAAACCATATTTGGATTCTAATTATATATCTATTGGAAATAGATTGATCAACATTATTTCTCAAAAATGCTTTTAGCTTTTGTGTTATTAGTTCTTATCAAGAATTTTTTTTGGTAACAAATAATCTTCATATTTTTGTACTCATCACTTTACAACAATAAATTCTTTTCTATTTATTTCATACCTTGTTTCTACTTCTTTGAATGTTCCTAATGTATACCATACAAGTATTTCAGGACAAGAACAACTTTTTTTACAATTTTTTCTTTATTATTCTTCTTTACCTTGAGTACTGCTCCCTAGTAATTGTCTGAAGCATCAGTTCCAGGATGAAGAAATTTTCTTCTTGTAGAATAATAATTTTTCATAAGTTCTTTAATTCCTTTTTCACTTTCCTTATATTTTCAAGATATTGTTCATCCCAAGACCGTATTACATTTTTTCTTAATTTTGGAAGAAAATAATTTTTTAAATTAGCACAATTTTCAATAAACCCTTTAGCACGATTTATTAAACTGATGAAACTTTGTAATTTTCTTTTATCTTTGATTTCTTCAGGAAATTCTTGAAGTTTTTCATGATATACGAAAATTGTTCAAGATTGTCAATGTACTTTTTAATATTTTTCGAATGAAAAAGTAAATCATCTATATAGACAATAAAAAAATGAGTAATAGGTTTTATTACATCATCCATTCTACTTTGGAATATCTGTGATGCGTTTTTCAATTCAAATAGCATAACATTCCATTCTAATTGTTTCAAGGGATTAGATGTGCTAAATGCAGGTAAATGTTTTCTATCTTCAGTGGACATAATTTTCCAAAATCCTAATTTACAATCAAACTTCGAAAATATAATTTTATTTTGTATTTATTTAATAAGGATGTCATTATTTGGTAAGTAATAACCTTCAAATTTTGTAACTTCGTTTACCCTTTTTTGTAATTTATTACGATTATGGTTTTTCTTCTTTTAATTTTACTATGTTTTCTAAACATAAATGACGCGATCCAAATCGGGAAACACGACAAAAATGCGGAATAACACAATCTAAATCCTAGGAAAGATTTAAGACAGATTAAACACAAGAAATCAAGAAACAATCAACAAAAAATCAGATAAGATTGACGATAAAACCTTGACCAAGATTCAAGACGTGAGAACGATGCAGAATATGAACCAAGATTGGGGAACGCCACAAGGGTTGTCAATTCCTTGATAAGTTCATTGGGTGAATGCCACAAAGATTAAATCTTTGATAAGTTCAAGAAAAGGAAATTGTCTGAAGCATCAGTTCCAGGATGAAGAAATTTTCTTCTTGTAGAATAATAATTTTTCATAAGTTCTTTAATTCCTTTTTCACTTTCCTTATATTTTCAAGATCTTGTTCATCCCAAGACCGTATTACATTTTTTTCTTAATTTTGGAAGAAAATAATTTTTTAAATTAGCACAATTTTCAATAAACCCTTTAGCACGATTTATTAAACTGATGAAACTTTGTAATTTTCTTTTATCTTTGATTTCTTCAGGAAATTCTTGAAGTTTTTCATGATATACGAAAATTGTTCAAGATTGTCAATGTACTTTTCAATATTTTTCGAATGAATAAGTAAATCATCTATATAGACAATAAAAAAATGAGTAGTAGGTTTTATTACATCATCCATTCTACTTTGGAATATCTGTGATGCATTTTTCAATTCAAATAGCATAACATTCCATTCTAATTGTTTCAAGGGATTAGATGTGCTAAATGCAGTTAAATGTTTTCTATCTTCAGTGGACATAATTTTCCAAAATCCTAATTTACAATCAAACTACGAAAATATAATTTTATTTTGTATTTATTTAATAAGGATGTCATTATTTGGTAAGTAATAACCTTCAAATTTTGTAACTTCGTTTACCCTTTTTTGTAATTTATTACCATTATGGTTTTTCTTCTTTTAATTTTACTATGTTTTCTAAACATAAATGACGCGATCCAAATCGGGAAACACGACGAAAATGCGGAATAACACAATCTAGATCCTAGGAAAGATCTAAGACAGATTAAACACAAGAAATCAAGAAACAATCAACAAAAAATCAGATAAGATTGACGATAAAACCTTGACTCAAGATTCAAGACGTGAGAACGATGCAGAATATGAACCAAGATTGGGGAACGCCACAAGGGTTGTCAATTCCTTGATAAGTTCATTGGGTGAATGCCACAAAGATTAAATCTTTGATAAGTTCAAGAAAAGGAAATTGTCTGAAGCATCAGTTCCAGGATGAAGAAATTTTCTTCTTGTAGAATAATAATTTTTCATAAGTTCTTTAATTCCTTTTTCACTTTCCTTATATTTTCAAGATCTTGTTCATCCCAAGACCGTATTACATTTTTTTCTTAATTTTGGAAGAAAATAATTTTTTAAATTAGCACAATTTTCAATAAACCCTTTAGCACGATTTATTAAACTGATGAAACTTTGTAATTTTCTTTTATCTTTGATTTCTTCAGGAAATTCTTGAAGTTTTTCATGATATACGAAAATTGTTCAAGATTGTCAATGTACTTTTCAATATTTTTCGAATGAATAAGTAAATCATCTATATAGACAATAAAAAAATGAGTAGTAGGTTTTATTACATCATCCATTCTACTTTGGAATATCTGTGATGCGTTTTTCAATTCAAATAGCATAACATTCCATTCTAATTGTTTCAAGGGATTAGATGTGCTAAATGCAGTTAAATGTTTTCTATCTTCAGTGGACATAATTTTCCAAAATCCTAATTTACAATCAAACTTCGAAAATATAATTTTATTTTGTATTTATTTAATAAGGATGTCATTATTTGGTAAGTAATAACCTTCAAATTTTGTAACTTCGTTTACCCTTTTTTGTAATTTACTACCATTATGGTTTTTCTTCTTTTAATTTTACTATGTTTTCTAAACATAAATGACGCGATCCAAATTGGGAAACACGACGAAAATGCGGAATAACACAATCTAGATCCTAGGAAAGATCTAAGACAGATTAAACACAAGAAATCAAGAAACAATCAACAAAAAATCAGATAAGATTGACGATAAAACCTTGACTCAAGATTCAAGACGCGAGAACGATGCAGAATATGAACCAAGATTGGGGAACGCCACAAGGGTTGTCAATTCCTTGATAAGTTCATTTGGTGAATGCCACAAAGATTAAATCTTTGATAAGTTCAAGAAAAGGGAATAACTCAACCTTTCAACAAGAGAATCCTCTCTCAATTTAATCAATAAACTCAAACTGTCCTTTACAATGATAGAAACTTGATAATATAATGTCAAAAACGCATCTAACCCTAACCCTAGCCGCTAAGAATTAAAAAACAGAAAATAATAAAGAAAACAGAAAATAATTAAAAAAAGGCGAAAATCTGGTTTCAATTTCAACCGAGCGATCGCGTGGTTAACCTTGAAACTCTCGAGTGATTTTTTTGTACAGTCGTACGATCGCTCCCTCCTTGGCCTACGCGAACGCGTGGTCTTCCTGGCTGATTCCAATTTTCATCCCCTTAAAACAACTCGATCCGATTTGATCCTCGATCGAGCCCAACATAAAAGTTGCTCATTTTCCCATGTAGATTATTATGGAATCTCCCATAGCCTGATTTTTCCTTTGTTGTCCTACCTTGGATCACATCATCCCCCCTCTTTTGAAAAGGATTCGCCTTCGAATCTCGATTTCGCCCAATCCTCTTGCAATTCCTGGGTTTGTTCGCTTTTGGGTCATGCTTATGCTTGCCCTTGCTGGTTTGGTATTTATGGTGGGACTTTGTGCATCCTTTGGACTCCTTGACCTGCTCCCTCTTTATATTAAATTCAATTCGAACTTTAGTTTTGGAATTCGACTTGGGTATCTGCAAAACAAAATTAACCAAACTAGGGAGGGGTTTGTTAGCTTGGTTAAGTGCAAAGTTAGAATCCTTTTACATCAACATTTGTGTGAAAAAAACTCATTTTTGGGGTGTACTCTCTTTTCTTTTCTTTTTTTAAATTTTTTGCACTCTAGCTCTCCTTTTTCTGAGTTCGTGGTCTCAACCCTCTTATTTTCAATTTTCACTTTCTCTCTTTTTACTGAGGTCGTGGTCGCAACTCTCTTATTTTTTCCTTCAAACTCACTTTTTATTCTCATTTGATCTTTTGGACCTCTTTAGGTGATAGAGGGGCAAGCGTGATCCTTTTCCCACCTTTCACAAAAGAACATTGGTTTTTAAACCCATCATGCACCATCCTTCTATCATGTTTCCAATGCCTATCCAATAAAATATGCCCAACATGCATAGGCACTACATCACAAACCACATCATCCTTGTAACCCTCGATGGTAAAATTGACTCTAGCCTGCTTATTCTCCTTAATTTCTCCCGACTCGGTCAGCCATTGCAATTTATAAGGGTTTGGGTGTTTCATCAAGCTCAAGTCAAATTTTTCAACCAATATTGTACTAACCACATTAGTACAACTCCCCCCGTCAATCACCATACCACAAACATTTTCACCCACTAAGCATCTAGTGTGATTTAGATTATCCCTTTACTCACCGATTTCATCTACCCTGACTCTGGTACTAAGGACATGTCGATTAACAAGTGAGCCATTAACAACATAAGTCAACCCTTCCTCATCACTACTACTAGCCCAGCACCCTGTAATCTAGGAATTCCCTTAAATTCATCATCCGAGCTAATTTCACCATTATCACGCAAGATCATTACCCTTTTATTTGGACACTATGATACTGTAACACCCCAAGTTTAAGAGTCTAAAACCTAGGCGTGTCAACTTCCATTCACATTAAACGCGGAATTAAATCATTTACACAACTAAAATGTTCATGTATCTATTATAAAATTTTACCGAAATTTCGGCAGAGTCTCCTCTATAAATTGGACATAGCCAACCTGTAGAGGGACATCAAAAACCATTTTAAAAATTTAAAACATCCATCACATCTCAATCACATTCATCATCGCCAAAACCAAATCATGCATTTCCCAAACTCCTCAATCATAAGATTTTACCAAAGTATCAACAAGTATTGACAATTGAAATAAGAGGTAACTTAACCCATAATACGTCACCCATACTTAATCAAAACTAACTTCAACCAAAAAATTATCAATAATAATGAATTAAGGAATAAATTCAAATGATAACTTTAATAAATTTAACTTTATTAAATAATGTCGACAGCGGGTACTGTCTGAGTCAGCCGCCAAATGTTCTCCTCGGATCACCTAACTTTCATCACCTGAAATGTTGGGGAGGGATTGGGGTGAGCTAAAACTCAGTAAGTAAACTTTATGCATGAATGCATGCTTATGACATGAATGCTTTAAAGATTTCCATACATGTATCCCCTTTTTCTTTACTTTCCAGAACATTCAAACTTTTCAAACTTCCACTTAACATTTCAAAACTTTCACTTGACATTTCAAAAATTTCACTTCATTTCCATCGTGAGCTCACTTGATGTAACTTCTAGTCAATCAGAATACAGTGGGCAATTACTTATTTGGAACCAGATTAACATTCACATTTCCACCGCAAAGCGGTTTAACATTCACTTTCCCACCGCAAAGCGGTTTAACAGTCCACCGTAAACGGTTGAACATTCCGTCGCAAAGCGATTAATTCGGGTACGCCGGTCCCCCGCGCCCCATTTCCCACTCGCAACTTTCATGAACTAGAAGTACACCCATTCATTCTTAAAAAAAAACTTGGGATACATGACTTTTGAACAAACTTGCACTTGACACATTTCTTTCATTTAAAAACGTTTCACTTCCCAATTTCGATGCCAATGCATGCTTGATAATGCAATGACATGATAATGTGCATGCTTGAACATTCTTCATAATAACATATACTTTCACAAAGTAAATGAAATTCATCAAAGCAAGTAAGTTGCAAGACAGTCATTTACACATAACTTTCACATTTACATTCAACTTTGATGAAAATGGGGGGAAGTTTACTTACCTGACGTCCTTGATATTTACCGTTTTCTTGATTTGCAAGTGGAGGAACCTCGAATACCCGTGTCGTCAATGTACCAACAATCCTAGTTATATTCATTCATTAAATAAAATATACCTTTATTAGCATTAACCCCCGTAATTGAAATTGACCAATTAAAATTCGAAATCATAACTGAGTGAAAATTAATAAAAACATTCATAGAGTCCCTTAATATTTCAAAAATTACCATTATGCTTCAACTTAACTAGCAGTACAGTTTAAAAGACATAACGTACGGATTTAGAAACTTGAAACTTCACCCACGCACATTATCCAAAATTTGAAATCCACAATTGAGGTTAAAATTCTGTGACTCACAATTTGATTCAAAACTGTCTAAATACATTTACTCAAATCTCAAACCAAATTCTAACTTTGGAATTTACTTATTTATAAATCAACATATAAACTAAACAATTAACTAACACAATTGAACTTATATTTATACCCCTTTTCTAGCTCAAAAATGAAACTACACATTTTTCGACAATTGAAAAATTTATCTACAAACTAAAATCTGAAATTATACATGTGCCCACATAAAAATCCAATTTTTATATATTTACATATACCTATACATACATAATAATATACACATTCCCATACATCAACACTCACACACCTAAACATCCCAACTCCTTAATTTATGCTTAAATTCGAAAATCAATAAGAATTGAAATCTGAAAATTCAACCCATAAATCTGAATTTGTACATATAAGGTGCATACATACGTCATTTACATAGAATATATATATATATATATATATATATATACATGTGTATATCGAATTATGTAGGTGTGTGTGCGTGAAATTGTGTGAACCGTGTATGTGCGCGTTCGGTCTCGGGTGTGTGTGTGTGTGTGTGTGTGTCGTGAAGAGAAAAGGGGAAAAGAGGGTGGTCTTACTACCGGTGGGAGGCAGCGGTCGGCGGTAGTTTCCGGGGGAGGAGCGAAGCCGAGAGACGAGGGAGCGAGCAGAGACCGAGAGAGAAGAGACGTCGGGTGTGAGAGAGGGATATGAGAGTGTGAGGTCTTTAGGTTAGGTTTAATGTTTAACTTTTGGTAAATTGCAATTCAGTCCCTCAACTCTCATAAATTGGTAATTTAGGTTCATAACTTCTATTTGACTCCCCAATAGCCCCTAAACTTACCCCAATATCAATTTAAATGAAATATGTCACTTAAATATAAAATTGCACGTAAACAATATATAAACTTTTAATTGGCACATTGATCGTGACGGTGTCCAAGTCCTTCCACTGCAAAATAAGTTAAATATGAAAAATAATAATAATAATCAATTACATAATTTATAATGGTACCAATATAAATTACATGAAATTCAAGAATGCGCGTAAAACGAAAAAAGTGGTATTACAGATACTATATGACCCGAACCCAAACACTTAAAGCACTTAATATTTCTATCCCTAGTAGGCTGAGAATCAGAAATATTTTTACCTTTTGTTGTAGGTTCCTCCTTTCCTTTTGGAACATGGTCATCATTGTGTTCCTGCTTCGGTTGTGATGTAGGATAAGAACCCGGTGAGTGTCTTGCTGCCCCCTTTCGCCTTAGTTTCCTTTCCACCTTCATTGCCATATGCACCATATCCTCTAGTTCCACATAATTTTGCAGCTCAATAATGTTGGCAATATCTCTATTCAACCCACTCAAAAACCTAGCCATTATAGCTTCCCAATCCTCCACCACATTAGCCCGAATCATCGCCACCTCCATATCCTTGTGATAATCCTCTACACTCCTCGACCCCTGAGTCAGACCCTATAGCCTCTGGAAAATATCTCCATAATAATGAGTTGGCACAAACAGCTTCCTCATTATGGTCTTTAACTCACCCCAAGTCTCCACCGACTCCTCAAGGTTCCTCCTCCTACCTGTCACCAGATGATCCCACCAAATATTTGCATAAAATGTGAATTCAATCCCTGCTTTCACCTTCTTTTTGTCTGAATAATTATAATAATCAAATACCCGTTCAACCTTGATTTCCCAATCCAGGTATGCCTTCGCATCACTCCTACCATGGAACGATGGTATTTTCATTTTAATTTTCCCAAGGTCATCATCAACAACATCCCTACCCCCACGATGCCTCCTAGTATCAAGATACTCCCTATCATGCCTCCTCTCATACCTACCTCCTCTATCCCTCCTTCGTATACTTCCCATCAAAGATATACTACCACTTTCACTACCCATGCCCGCATCATCCATACCAACTTCATGCCCATTACCTCTCCTAACCCGAGAACCATTATGAGATTGGTCCGGTGTTTATGTTCATGTTTTGCACCTCGATTCTCCATCTGAGCCATAAACCTCTCAAATTGTACCCTCATTGCTGCAATATCATCATTACCCTGTTCATCCTTCCTATTCACACCCATGAGTGATTTTCTGTCACCCACAGAAGATGATGATGTGGATTCCTTCTTGTAAGACATTTTGTTTTGAACTATCAGAAAATTTGACTACGAGAATGGCAGAAAAAAGGGAATTGGATTTGGACGAGAAACGAACTCGAAAAACGCTTTTGAATTTTCTGTAGGATTTTTATGGATCAAAAGTTGAAAAAATTTACTGGCACGAAGAACACAAGAATCAAGAAAATCAAGAAAATGCAAGAATCTGAAATAGATCCAAGCTCTGATACCAGATGACGCGATCCTAATTGAGGAAAAAATGTGGAATAACACAATTTAAATTCTAGGAAAGATCTAAGACAGATTAAACACAAGAAATCAAGAAACAATCAACGAAAAATAAGATAAGATTGACGATAAAACATTGACCCAATATTCATGACGGGAGAACGATGCGGAATATGAACCAAGATTGTGACGTCACAAGGGTTATCAATTCCTTGATAAGTTCGTTGGATGAACGCCACAAAGATTAAATCTTTGATAAGTTCAAGAAAAGGGAATAACTCAACCTTTTAACAAGAGAATCCTCTCTCAATTTAAACAATAAACTCAAACTGTCATTTACAATGATAGAAACTTGATAATATAATGTCAAAAACGCGTCTAACTCTAACCCTAGGCGCTAAGAATTAAAAAACATAAAATAATAAAGAAAACATAAAATAATTAAAAAAAGGTGAAAATCTGGTTTCGATTTCAACCGCGCGATTTCGTGGTTAACCTTGAAACTCTCGGGTGATTTTTTTGTGAAGTCGCGCGATCGCTCCCTCCTTGGCCTACGCGATCTCGATCCGATTTGATCGTCGACTTGAGTCCAACACAAAAGTTGTTCATTTTCCCATGTAGATTATTATGGAATCGCCCGTAGCCTGATTTCTCCTTTGTTCTCCTATCTTGGATCACATCAATAAAGACTGGATTACTATATGGACTTTACTAGGCCTAATTAATTTGGCTTCTAGCAATTCTTTTATTTAAACCTTAAATTCTTCCTAGTCTTCAACACTATGCCCTTGTTTGTTATTGATTTTAAAGAGTTTATTTGAAAAAATAATTTTTTGAATAGTGATATTTAGGAGAATGTGTTGTGGAATCTTTTTATGGGTTATGTATAATATTATTTTATTCATAAATGTATGGTTGAAAAGAAGAAAGTGAAAAATGTTTTTTTATTATAATGGGGCCAACCAGGGACTATATTTCTTACATTTTACTCTTACTATTGTTTATGGGTTTATAGGTTCTATCTTAGCTTTAAACTTATACGTACTCCATTTTGCTAATGGATTCTCAGAAAAAGTTTCAGGAATTTCTTTCATAAGTTTTTCTAACTTATTTTTAGTTGTAATTTTTAATACTTTTAGGGGTTTAAATTTGTTGTACTTCAACATCCACCGTGCTGGATTGAGGAGCTCCAATGATTAATTTTATTATAAGCTATACTTACTGCTTTTGTAATTCTAAGTGTAAATATCTTGAGTGCACAAGGCATTGTGAACATATATTTATTAATAAATTGTGTAAAAAGTGCATATTTTAATAAGAGATTTTACCCTTGTAAAATATCACAATCAATTGTAGATGACATATATAATATCAACAAATACTTCTCTAAACGATATTATAAAAGATACATGTGTAGCAAACTTGCTATGCCCCTGTTTAGTGAAAATTAAAATAAAATTTTTAGTAGATTTTGATAAAAGTTGATGAGATGTATGGTTGAGAAAATTGTGAGTCCCATTAAAATATATAGTTGAGATTGATTGTTGATTTTGACTTAGATTAAAATCTAGAACTTAATTGGTATCAAACAAGGGCTATATATTACCTTATTTCCTCCTACTACCATAGCAGTTATTACTTTCTTTGAATCTTATTTCCAATATTTAGTAGGAAGTACGTTTGGTAAGCAAATGCTTATAGTACTTCCTATATCTAAATATGCATGAAATTTTACTCTAAAATAAGCTCGCAAATTGAGTGTAATATCAATATATGAACTCATGAGATTGGTGTTAATTACTCTCTCCATGGCAACACTGATCTCATATTTTCATCTATTCTTGGTATGATAGCTAGATTTTCTTGAAGTGTTATTTTTATATATCATTGAAAAATCTTGTAAGGACTTACTTTTTCAAGAAATCTCATTCCTAGTAATATAGGTGATCAGCTAAATCCATAATTATCATCTTTAAATAAGATTATTTCCATCTTATGTTTTCTTGGTCTTCTCCTACGAATATAAGAGAGAAACTTATATATCTTTTTATCTTAAGATTATGTCCTAGGTAATCTCTAAAGACATTTTTTGTGATAACTCATAATCTTGTAGTTGGCTAACAAATTCGATATCTACGTGATTCTTATCCGCTCTTATATTTACAAGGACAAGAAGGTCATTCTTGATTTCTTCTTGGTTAGTATATCTGGTTCTGATATAATATTGTAAACTTGCTAGTTCATCAATATCTCGGTTCCTTAGTTGGTCTTGCTTCAAACTACTCCTATGTGTGTAGTCTCACACTAGGATTCCTTATTATTTTTCCTTTGGAGTTGATTTCGTTATCTTGTTTGTGAAACTCAAGTATTATTTGTTCTGGTATTGTAACTTCATGTTCTTGGTATTTCCTAAGCGGATTATATTGTGCTAATTCATCAAAATCTTTATGTATTATTATGTTATCTGTTATTTTTCTTAAATTACTATGGTGACTAATACTAAAAGAAAATAGTGATTTTATACTTATACTAATAGCTTTACTTTTATGTAACATATTAAAGTTTCCAGTTCTATAATACAGATTGAAACTTTAGTCTATATTTTTGTCTGTTATTGATACTGCATAATTTGGTTTTAAATATCTTTTGATAAACTAGATTTCATACGACATTTCCTAATAGAACATCTATTAAGAATCTTCTAGTTCCTAATAGTTCATAATTTGGTTTTACTGTAAATATTACCTTCTTATTTTGTATGTTTTTTTTATTATTATTTTCTAGTGCTTCTCTACACAAAGTATTTATCATTCTTTTAGTAAATTAAATCCTACTTCCAAGACTATCTATATTTATTCCTTCTTCATCTCCTAAAGGCAATGTGTTGTTATATTCCTTTAATTGCATTCAAAAAGTTTCAATTTTCAATATTCCTACATTAGCTTTCTTTATTACATATATCATTGGTCATTCACTTTTAAAAAATAAATATTAACTAAAAATAAAGAAAGATAATAAATATTTTCATGAGAATGCAAAATAAAGAGCCAAAAATAAAGAATTTGTTGGAGCTTGTAAAAAATTTTAATTTTTAAATTTAAAGATACTCTTTATTTATAGAAATGCTCTTTAAATATCAGTGTTTAGAGAATCGGACCGGACCGGACCGGCTAGTTCAACCGAAAAAATCGGGAACCGATCGAAAAATCGGTTCGATCAAGGCTTAAATCGGTTATTTAAAACCCGGATCGGAAAATCAATTTTTTCTCGGTTCAACGAGGAAAATCGGGAATTGGTCCGGGTTTTAAACCCATTTTGACTATTTTGTTTTTTGCTAATATTCTTTTTTTTTTTTAAGTTGTTTTAAGTCACTTTTGGTTATTTTAAGCTACTTTTGTATATGATTTTATTTTTAAATGAGTAAATGTTGGTTTATTTGTAAAATAACTTATTTTTAGAAGAATTTGTAATTCTTGGAATAATATATAATTTTTTAATTGAAGCCGGTTCTACATCGATTCGACCCGGTCCACATTCTAACTCATGATCCGTTGCCTTTTTTCGTTCGAATCGGTTTCCGTTTTTTTAAACATTGTTAAATATAAAGAGTTTATTGAAAATGTTCTTAGAGTATCTCCAATAGACTCTCTAAATTTAAAATGCTTTTTATTTTGGAGAGTCAACCCTTAAAATTTAACTCTAATAAACTTTCTACTTTAGCATTTTAATTTAGAGAGTGAGTTTGACTCTCCAAATTTGGAAAGTCAAACTTACTCTCTATTATTAAAGGAATTCAAAAAGTTTCAATTTTCAATGTTCCTATAATTACCTTTCTTTATTACATATTTGATATTATTGATCATTCACTTTTAAAAAAAGTAAATATTAACTAAAAATAAAGAAAGTCTATAAATATTTTTATGAAAAAGTAAAATAAAGAGCCAAAAATAAACAATTTTTTAGAGTTTTGTAAAAAAATTTACTTTGTAAATTTAAAAATATTCTCTATTATATAGAATATGTTCATTAAATATAAAGATTTTATTGAAGATGCTCTTGCCGTTGTAAATACTATTTTAATGTTATGTCTCCGTTTGATAATACTGTTTGATTTATAAATTGATTTATTTATAATTTTGATATAAAAAGTAGTGATTGAAAATTAAAGAAAAAATATATATAATTAAAAAGTGATTTGAGAAATTATTAAATTAGAAAAATGACATTTACCGGCTAAATTTATTCGCCCTGACTTGCCCTTAGAAGGGATGCATATATGTACACAACTAGGGTTTTAGGCTTTTCTCTGCATCTTACCTCTTAACGGGCAGAAACCAGGGAGACAGAGAGGAGGAGGCCGCCTAGTCGATCCTCACGCACCTCCACAAAAATGGTCAGCTTCTCTCTCTTTAAGCTACATGTATCAGCATTGATTAGTCAAATAATGAAACCAAATGTATAGGTGTTCGGATGATTTTCATGAATGAATTCCTAATGTAAATATTCGATTATTTCATCACGGTTTTAAGTAATTTTACAATGTGGATATTAGAATGATATCTGGGAAATGCTGTTAATTATCTGTCGCCAGGCTAATTTAAAAAGCTTAAGAGTGTATCTGTGTGATTTTGTCGTTGATGCTATGATTTGGTTTCTTTTTAATATGACTGAACTCTTCTTTACAAGCAATTAGAGAAGATTAATATAGAGCATAGTGCAAGATATTTCAATCTTCATGACCTAATACAAGATATTTAGTAATTCTTATTTACACCTTATTATTATCCAAGAATAGGGCTTTAGTGCCTTTTTAGGTGGTTACCTTCTGATGTTCTTTTATTTGCTTTATATGTAATAATAATCAATATGAGTTTTGTGTTCAATTACAGGCTAGAGGTTTGAAGAAACACTTGAAGAGGCTCAATGCCCCAAAACATTGGATGTTGGACAAACTTGGTGGTGCTTTTGTAAGTAAAGTTTTCTGCTTGTGTCCTATTTCCTATTTTTGCATCCTTTTGTTCTGTTTGTATTCTCTTGTAAACCTATTTGCTTATTTGCATTTATATTTTGACATCTTGTGTGTTTGTAAATGTCCAGGCACCCAAACCATCATCTGGACCCCACAAGTCAAGGGAATGCTTGCCCTTGATTCTTATTTTGCGTAACAGGTTGAAGTATGCTCTCACATATCGTGAAGTTATAGCTATCTTAATGCAACGTCAGGTGCTTGTTGACGGGAAGGTTAGGACAGATAAGACGTATCCTGCTGGTTTCATGGGTAAATACATCATACCATGAGTTTATTCGTCTTAAAGATCAATCTTTTTAGATTTTACTTCAAGAAAATAAAATCCAGCAAATTGGACGATGATAATTCAGTATTTTTTTCTGTCAAGGGATTTAATTTGGATGACAAATCTTGATATCTTTGTTTCTTTAGCTGACATCTCCATGATTTTGAACTTTTTGTTAGATGTTATTTCTATTCCAAAAACCAATGAGAATTTCCGTCTACTCTATGATACAAAGGGTCGATTCAGGCTCCATTCTGTAAGGGATGAGGAGGCTAAGGTTTGCTTTCTATGACCCTTTATTTTTCTTATGGACTGGTAAAGAAGCTGTCATATTTTATGAGTACCCTGTCTTTGTGAATCTTATCGCACACCATATTAACACACTAGCTGATCTGCCACGTTCAAATTCTCTGCTTGTGGACATTTGAAGAGTAGATGCACTTCCTCTTCTCTATTTTCCCATAATCGAGATGGAAATGGAAAGCAAATTAAAATAGAGAACTAATATTGGATGAATAATCTCCTCTACATTTGAAATGAACCTAAATTTATAAAAATTAATTCATTAGATTTTCAAATCACTTCATTACAGCCTTGGTGACACGATCTACCAATTCTGAATGCTGTTTCATTAGCATTGTATCAATTTGATACATCGCTATGAAAGTTCTTACTCATTATGTTTTTGTTCTGCAGTTTAAGCTTTGCAAAGTTCGATCTGTCCAGTTTGGGAAGAAAGGTATTCCCTATATCAACACCTATGATGGAAGAACTATTCGCTATCCAGACCCCCTCATAAAGGCTAATGACACAATCAAACTTGACCTAGAGTCCAACAAAATTGTTGATTTCATCAAGTTTGATGTTGGCAATGTTGTCATGGTGACCGGTGGAAGGAATAGGGGACGTGTTGGAGTGATCAAGAACCGTGAGAAGCACAAGGGAAGCTTTGAAACTATCCACGTCCAGGATGCTCTTGGGCATGAGTTTGCTACACGTCTAGGGAATGTGTACACTATTGGAAAAGGTACAAAACCGTGGGTGTCCCTTCCAAAGGGCAAAGGTATTAAGTTGTCCATCATCGAGGAGGCCAGAAAGAGGCTTGCTGGCCAATCAGCAACGACAGCATAGATATATTCACAAAGGTTCTTTCGGACATGTCTTGAAGTAGCTTTTACTTTCTTGCTGAACTTGAATGCTGTCCTATTATTATATGACCTGTTTTGGAGGAGTTACATTTTGTTTCCATTCATTTACAATTTTGACTTATTTATATTGTCTTTTAGATTTTGTTTAATTGATATATGGATATTTATATGACAACTTTTATCAATTTCTTTTACAATAATTTTAGATGGACATTTATTTTGAATATTTTAAAGTGACATTGTGATGTGTCGATATCTCATTGAATGATGAAGACGTGCATTAAATAATGAAATCATCACCGCTCAATGAAAAAGTGACACATCACAATGTTACTTTAAAATGTTCAAAATTAATTCCCAGAATTACTCATTATCTTATGATTCTTCTTGTGTTGGTCAATGCAATATTTTGACTACACTAGTTGCTCGAGGTACACCAAACATAATTTGTTGAGGACTTGCCTTCACTGACCTTGAACAGTTAAATTTTTACTGCTCTTTTGCTTTCAATGTGATTTCTAGAATTTTGTTAGGATTATATATGTAGTGTATCTTCTAGAGTATACGAGTAGATACGGATACGAAAAGTGTCTAGTGTACCTGAGTTTACGTTTTTAGTCTGCTATAGCTAGTTCATGAAACTACGACACGAGCGCCACCGGGGACTTGGACATCAGTTCACGTTTGGACGAGTATTCTCATTGTCGTCACTTAGCTAATCTACTTTGGCCCGTCAATTTTGGACTATGCTTTTGAAGAAGTTAAATGCTTCAAGTTACTCGTGGACACCACACGATTTTCTTCAATATATTCTCTCTTTTGAGATGATGAGAATTATGGAGGATTGTGACATTAAAGCATCACAAAAGGCTTGTGGATAACACACGTCCTCATCTTTACCATATCTCCACTATATCGTATTTTTTCTTCTTTTTATGTCAGTCGTACGCTCAAATAAGATTCACGTAGCCGACCCAGGGAGCTAATTTATCGAGAATTAGACACAAGTTGTCGAGTTAGGTAACCAAACATGCCACGATTCTGGCTTTCTTTAAAAAACCTTTGAACATTATTGGATGTGTGTACTAAGTTATTCTTATTCCTATTGTAATGGTACAGTTAATACAGCCTATTTCCTCCAATTCCAACTTTCCTTTTTCTGATTCCATCCTTGGGAAAAAAACAAACTATACATTGAAAGATCCATCCTCTACATATCTCTTCATTGATTCTCATTCGATAAATAAAGAAATAAATAAATAAATTCTTGTATGGTGACATTCTACTGTCGTGCGAAAGCAACTCATGTTTTTTGACGACGTGATTTCAATACAATATTATGGGATTAAGAAGTTCTTAATCCAAAATTACGATCGCAAATGTATGAAAATAGTTCATGTCCTTACGAACCCCTCCCTATATTTATTAGCAAGAATCGTACCAAGATGTATATTTGGAGACTAAATATTAAATTTGTCCGAGCTCTAATATATTTTATTAACCTTTAAAAGAGTTGGTCCAATACAATCGACTCGTCCTTATAAACCCTTACTAGGACTAGCACAATTTCTCCACACTCCCACCACAACCACCATGACAACCACCACCACCACTACTGCCAGCACACCAGATACCCCAGCCTTCCGCCAGAAATCAGAAATATATGAAGAAAATGTTGCAGCCTTGCCACCAACCCACGATGGCCTCGAGTTCTGGCAATTTATGATTGCAGGCTCCATTGCCGGCTCTGTAGAACACATGGCCATGTTTCCAGTTGACACCCTAAAAACTCGAATGCAAGCCATCACTTCTTCATACAAAACTCCGGCGATAACTCTCCGGCAATCCCTCGGCTCGATCATGAAACTCGAAGGCCTCGGGGGCTTTTACCGAGGAATTGCTGCAATGGGATTAGGAGCCGGACCTGCTCATGCAGTGTACTTCTCAGTATATGAAACTTTCAAGAAATTTCTCTCAGCAGGAAATCCAAACAATTCAATGGCACACGCAGCTTCTGGTGTTTTTGCTACTGTAGCCAGTGATGCCGTGTTTACGCCGATGGATGTGGTGAAGCAAAGGCTACAGTTAAAGGGCAGTCCGTATAAAGGGGTGGCAGATTGCATGAAGAAGGTCGCGGTGGAAGAGGGGATCGGGGCTTTTTACGCGAGTTATAGGACTACCGTGGTGATGAATGCACCGTTTACTGCAGTTCATTTTGCTACCTACGAGGCGGCCAAGAGGGGTTTGATGGAGCTGTCTCCGGAGAGTGGTGGTGATGGAGATGCGGACGAGACTTTGCTGGTGCACGCAACTGCTGGAGCCGCTTCTGGAGCTTTGGCTGCTGCAGTAACGACTCCCCTGGACGTAGTTAAAACTCAGTTGCAATGCCAGGTAACAAAGCATATAACTTAGCCTCTCTTTGTAGAAGGTTTGATTGTAAAATTTGTTTTTAAATTGTCACTAACAATATCTCATTGATCAATTTTTTTTGATAAGTCAACAATTTTGCTTGATTAAAGATTTTTGTCCGTTATTTTTTACTTAAAAAAAAAATAAAATGGACCAACGAAATTTATAAACAAACTTTTACCAAACATCCTTAATCCTATGAAATATATTTTCCATAAAACCCTATGGCACACAAAAATCAATAATTTCTCTTCATTATTAATCTTGTCCAATCTAACGTACCAAATATGCGTGTCTACATAGTACTATGTGTGTATTTGGAATAGTTTAAAAAGAGTTTTTTTGAAATGAATACTGATTTTTAGAAGAATGGATAATTGAGATTTTGTTAAAAAATCAAATATTGTGAGCTTAACTTTTAATGGATGGTTTAGATTGAGTACTGTAAAAAAAAGATAAGATTTTAAAGAGAATCAAACAAGTTGTAAAGTGGTTTTCAGAATCATAATTTTGGATTTGGATCGATATAATGGTTTTACATATCAGAACATTTGATAGAGTCGAGGATCATAAGATCGTACTAAATAATAATTAAAATATTAATAAAATATAAAGTAAAAGTTCTAAGATCAAATTAACAACTCTAAGTCAATAACTAGCTAAAAACAAACAATTAAAAATAAAAATTAAGTTCTGCTACTTTGTATATGATCTAGATGGTTTTTTCTTTTTAGGATGGTGAGATCATACGATCCTACTATCTATATCACAATTCTGATATCCACGAATACTAATGTATGTTATATGCTCGTCTCGACTACGAATCGAGTAACCGATTTTCTACAGGGTGTTTGTGGCGTCGATCGATTTTCAAGTAGTTCAATTAGTAATGTTATTCAAACAATCTTGAAGAAAGATGGATATGGTGGGCTTATAAGGGGTTGGATTCCCAGAATGCTATTTCATGCCCCTGCTGCTGCAATCTGCTGGTCAACTTATGAATCAGCAAAAAGCTTTTTCCAACAAATCAATGGCAGAAATAGCTCTGTCAACTGATCAAGATATTGATTTTTTGGACAAATCTCAATCTGGTTAAGTAACTGGATGAAATTGCTTCGTCTATAACTGTAGTGCTTGAATAATGCAAAGGATTTTTCCTCTATTCATGCTCTGTACAGGTGCTGTTATACTTGTTGGGTAAAGGCAAAATTAGTAAGTTTATCATTGGAATAAATATAACACTATTATTTTATCAGTAAAAAATTAATAAATTGTGTGTTATATGCTCGATTGAAATATTGTTACAAGGAAATAACCTGTCAATTTAACTATTTGAGTGAGTGAATGATTCGTGAAGACGAACACTAATTTTATAAAGAAATTCGTTGAGCTAGAATTCTTGAATGGATAAAAAGTTGAAGAAAAGTTGCAAACGGCATTAAATGCATGGTAGAAAATGATCTAAAAAAAAAAATCTTGGACAAACAAGCTCTGAGTGCGTTGTATTTAACATGATTCTGTGGGATAATCGAAAATTTGTGACTTCTTTTTCTTCGTTAATGTAGTTGAGTGCCTATTGTAAAACAAGTAGAGATTATGTTAGGGCTCTAAATTAGGATTGGGATACGTTAATATATTTTGGAATCTTGTTCATCAAGCACCAGTGGTCTAGTGGTAGAATAGTACCCTGCCACGGTACAGACCCGGGTTCGATTCCCGGCTGGTGCATTTCTAACTTTTTGAACGTTTTCCTTATTTCATTTCATGTTGGTAGTCTGGTTCATCCGTTTGGAAAACAAGTTTATAAACAACTCGTTTTCCCAAATCAATTTTTAACCAACACAAATCTCCCCCAAACTATTTTTCAACCACAATTTTTTGCCTTGGAAAAAGCAAAATCTTTGTTTTTAAAAAAAGGAAAAAAAAAAAAAATGTCAAACAGAGGCTAAGTATAACTTCATATGCATTTATATTTTGCATGCTAAGTGTTAAATTCTGCACTAGCATTCATGAACCATTGTTAATCACATATTTCGATTCTACATGTTTGAATTGCAGCTAGCGAAAGGATTCAAAATCCCCAACTCTGCATTACAATTTGTGAATAATACAAATGAAATAACGAAAACGCAACAATTTAGAATTTGTCCACAACGACCCCATCTCTAAGAACCTCATAAGCATCTCGATTTCTGGTTTTCTTCATACCAGCAGAGAAATGCAGCTTTGTACTTTCGGACGAAATAGCACTCACTTTTATCCATATCATCACCTTAGTTTTCATTCCCTCTATATCGGTCAGCTTACCTTTCTCGAGATATCCGGTTACAACGGTCGAGAAACGCAAGACGGATGAATCCTTGTAACCAACTTCACAGACTGATGGGATGTAAACCGTTAGCTTTCTCGTCTCCTCGTTGAACTCGTAGTTGGTGGCATCGCGAGGGAATATACCAACTGCCATGTCGTAGTCCTTGAGCAATTCCTCCAATGGCTTTTGCATTTTTCCTGAAAAACACCGTTTCATTAACGAACTTTAACTAAACAAGGCTACAAATTGGCGATATAATACAGCACAAGCAAATCTATCAAGTTAATTGAAGAAGAAAAGGCAGAAATTCTGAATTATGGTGTAATTCTTCAAATGACAATGAAACTTTTTCATTCTCTATAAGCACAGCATTTCAGTATTCCAGTTTCTCATATGATCTTCAGCAATAAGCTTTTTTCCTGCATTTTTAAGGTACAATTTTCTTTTCCATTGGCAACCAAAGCATTGTGAAAGTAAAATAGGCTGAATGAACCAAGAAGACAAAAAACAAACCTTTTATCTTGTTAACCAACCATTTGGTTCCTCCTTCGATACTGGTCGACAATGACTAAGAAAACAATGAGCAAATCGGTGTCAAAACACAGAGAATATGTGTGTAATAGTCCAGAAAAAGCTTTTGAAAACTAGCAGAGATCCAATATTTGTGGAACATTCACTTATTACATATATTTTTAAGGCTGTGTTCGGCGGCTAAGGTAAGAAATTTAAATTATTTTGTTGATTTATTTGTGTTTTCTAGGTTCTTGGGGTTAAAAATTTGTTTGAGAAATTGTGTAATTGGTAAGAGAAAATATGGATGGTTAAAAAGTGATTTGAGAAATTGTGTAAATTAAATTTGTTGTCTTTTTTGTCTTTTAGTGTATTAATTTGGCATTTTAATTGATTGCCGAACGGTCCCTAAGTTCAAATATCGATAAATCACACGGAAGTTTTGGACATCCCACATCTCAACTTGGTAGTTTCTTGTAAAAACAAAAAAGCTTAAAATCTCCAAAACTTGAACCACAGATTTCATTATAAGTTTCCACAAGATTTAACGAAATTCCCATTTATGTTGAACTTTGAAGCACATATCTTGCAAGAGAGAATTAATTGGGAGTCTAAGCCCCAATCAGCTTGGCATAGGCCTCGAGTTCCTTCCCCAGAACTCAAAACAAAATCTTTCTAATGCCATCTTACTCATTAGATTGATGCTAACAAAAATCGGAGCACGCTTTCACAAAATCAATAAATTTTTAGTAATCTTCTTCAAAAAAGCTACATTATCACTTATAATGCCATTGATTCAGTTAAAAGTTTTGCGAAATGGAAACTGTGAGTATTTCATTACACAAGTTCTTATAGGGACATTATATTTGGTTACAAATTACATAAAAAAAATCCTCAATATTAATAGATTCCTTGATCATAATCAATGCTAGGCATCAGTAGACTCGCAAGATGATACCATCAATTTTCACTTGAAAATTCTTCGATTCTTTTTGTTCTACAATAGATGATTTATGTATTAGGACATCAAGGCAAATTATGCAAAAGGGAACCTGGGATACTACAAAAATTGTTAAAATTCCAACTTTAATCTGTTGCATACAATAATCCGATTTCAATCGAAGTAAACCTAATGAATAAACTCACAAGAACGCCTAAATGTGTACACATCAAATAACACAATCCATTACTAAGATTCCCAAATCAAATCCCTTAAAAATAATTTAAAAAATCAGCATAAACAGAATCCATATAATCTCAATCCAGAAAATACAATTAGAAAATTGGAAATTCAGATAAGAAAAAGAAAAATAGAGATTCTTACATTAATATCATTGCCGACGGAGTTCATTTCCTTGCTGGCCTTTTGGCCCAACCAGTATGAACCTACCTTGCTAAATACCTGATCCATTTATATAAATTTGTATTGAGAATCTGAGATGATATTATTATTATTATTATGATCTGATGAAAATTGAAAATCTTTCTCTCTCACTCCGCCCGAACTTTAGAGCGAGAGAGCCGGTTATGAATGGAGTCGAATTTACGATACTCTCAACAATTGCATGGCAAAATAAACAATTCTTTCCTTTTACGTAAAATAAATAAATAAATAATAAAATATTTATAAAAAAACATTGTATTGTTTGTTAGGTAAGTTGGTAAGATTGTTACACTGTTGGATTAAAGGATAAAATTAAGGATAATAAAAATGTGAAGTACAAAATTTTAGCATTAGTAAACTGGTATTTGATTATCCATCTATATAAGGAATAATCAATCACAATTATGAAGTTTAGATAAAAACTAGAAATGAACTTACATGGAAACTACGTCGAACCGTTCTAACTTCAAAAAACCATACGCAAAATGTTGACGCGAAGATAACGATGGTGGTGCTGATGCAAAAATCGAAATAGCATCTTAAGATTGTACGTGTGGGATATCTCCAAGTAGCACCGTGGAAGTTTTTCAAACCACAAGAAACGAGTAGTATCGAACACATGGGACTCAAATACATCTCTAGGTCGGATACAATGAAGCCATTATATTGTCTGCGTTTAGCATCCACAAAGACAATTCGAACACCGATGATCAAACATATCTACACTCTTCATCTCCTTCAACCACCACTAAAAAAACTTAGCCCCTATTAATTGGTAAAGATTAAAATCAAAATTTTAGTAGATTTTAATAAAAATTGATGAAATGTAGAAGTCGAGCGACCATAAATATATGATTGAAATTAATTATTGACTTTGCCATAGATTAAAATTGATACCAAACAAGGGCTTAATGTAAGAAATAGATGCAACTGATAAGTTCCTATGCAGAAAATCTAGGGGTCGACGAACAAACATTCATACGCCCATGATGTAATGTTAAAATGATTTCTCAAAGTGTATCTCAAACAAGAATCATCAATCATATAAATGGATCTTCATTGACCAATAATAATATAGATTTTATCACATTTCAACTAGTTGGAGTAATTACCTAGATATGCAAATTAGGGAATTATCAAGTCACTTTCACTATAGAAGTTTGGTTGATTTTTTCTAACATTGTCACTTTTCAAGTGGACGCTAACTATGATAATCTCATGTATAGTTGATGTATGATCAATATTAGGTAAGAGAGATTACATGATTGTTAATATGTTTCTTAATATTATTATAGTTATTCGATGTGAAATTTATATTTTAACAATAATTTTGATATTTCATGTTATTAAATTAGGAGATACATTAGTCCATGTTTGGCACAATTAAAATTTAGATTTTAATTTAATTCAAAGTCATTAATCAATCTAAATCATATATTTCATTAGATCGATCACAACTTTTCTACTCCACATTCAATAACTTTTATCAAAATCTACAAAAATTTTTAATTTTAATCTCCACCAAACAAAAGCTAAATTAATTAAAAACACTAAAGATTTTGGTAAAAAAAAAAAAGTCTCGCCCATTTATTTATTCAAATTTTTTCAACTGTGTCAGAATCTATCAATCTCTCTGAAATCCGTTTGATAGTGATGGTGAAATTTGGGTAGAAAAAAAATGAATTTTAAAAAACTAAATTCCTGGAAATTAGAAATTTAATGTGATTGATTGATTTAATTTTCTAGGTAGAAAAAATGAGGAATTTTCAAGTTTTGTTGTTTAAGAAATTGAGTTTTTTTAAGTCAATTTTTTTTATAAACATTTTTTCGACCAAAAAAAAATGAACAAAAAAATAAAATAAGTACCAAAAACATTTTCCACGCACGTTGGAAAATAAATTCTCATCTAATAGGTGAGAATTGATTTTCCATGAAAAGGTGGAAAATGACATCATGGGCCCACAAGTTGAAAAACATAATGTGGTTTTTAATTATAATTTTTTGAAGAATTTGTAATTAAAAAAATTAAAATTGAACTTATTTTATTAATGGAATGGATGGTTGAAAATGAGTTTTAAATAAACAAAATTTATTCTGAATTTTTAAAGTGCACAATAAAATATTTAACAAAAATCCACTCCATTCACAGTTCAACCTATTGGTAAAAAAAAATAAAATAAAAAAATTCAAGGAACATAAACAAACAAATACATTGGACATCATTTTAGGAATTAAATAACAAATATGTTTTCATCGGTTCTATTTTCAATTTTCGATTTTGAGAACCGATTAATATCGATTTTCAAAATTTCATTTTTTCAAAGCTTGTTTTCTTCTACACATTCTATTAATAATTTTTTTTTAATTTATGCGTAAATTAAAAAAAAAAATCTTACTTTTTAACCCAAATTATCCAAACTTAATTTTCAAATCAATCGATTCTCAAAATCGAAAATCGAAAGTAGAACTGATAAAAATATATTTGTTATTCAATTCCTAAAATGATGTCCAATGTATTTGTTTGTTTATGTTTCGTGAATTTATTATTTTTTTTACCAATAGGTTGAAATGTTAATGCGGTGAATTTTTGTTAAATATTTTATTTTGCACTTTAGAAATCCAGAATAAATTTTATTTTTTTTAAAACTCGTTTTCAATCACACATTCTATCAATAAAATGATCTACAAATAATTTTTTTTTTACTTTTTGACAGCAAATTCTTCAAAAAAAATTACAATTACAAACTACATTATTTGAAATAATTGGTCTGAAATAGGAATTTAATATGTTAGGGACTAAATACGCTAAACGTATAAGGACTTAATATGTTAGGGACTTAATACGCCAAACATTTGGAAGTTATAAACTAAATATGCCAAACATGACTTTAATATGTTAGATAATATTATCGCAAGAAACTCAAATGTTAGGGATCATTTGTATTATTTAAACGTTTTTAACGATGGAAACTAACGGAATATAACGGTAGGGATCATTTTCGCAACGTTTGGTGATTCTGAGGGTATAAATGTCAAAATCTAAACGTTATGGACCATTTTCGAAAGAAATTCAAAGATTGGAGACCATTTTTGCTATTAACCCAATTTCAAAACAAAACAGGTGGCATTTTCCTCATTTTTTCAAGACAAAGTAAGTGGTGCATGGAAAGTAAAAATTGGACCTAATTCACTGACTACACCTGCTGCGGAATAAATTGGTAGGAAGTAGCAGACATACCTCACTCGTTTTGTGTGTACCATTTATAAACAACAAAAAGAAAAGTTTTTGATAAAAAAATGAATAAGCTAATTTTTTATAGTAGAAAATAAGCCTGTGTTTGGTAAAAGCAAAATTTTAGTTTATAAAAACATGTTTATAAATCACATAATTTTTCAAATCACTTTCTAATCACATACATTTTCTCTATTCAATTTTTAATCACTATTTTTTACTTCAAAATCATAAATAAACCAATTTATAAACCAAACAGTTTATAAACCAAACATTGGTTCAAAAGACAATTTTTTTTTTTATTTTTTTTTTTATAATTTAACCCACGAGCAAATTAATTACAAATTGTCAAAGTAACATTTTGTAAAATTTCAAACAGAACATGTTTTTCATTTTTTTTTTTTCATTTTTCCTCAGTTTGTTAAATTTTTTTTGTTTAAAAACATATTTTTTTTATATTTTCTAGGTAAAATATGTGACTGAAAAATGGAGAGAGAAAATATGTTTTACTAAAAGTGATTTGAGAAATTGTGTAAGAAAAAATATGTTTAAAAATATATTTACAAAACGGAGAAACAACTTTCAGAAATGGCAAACAGAACGAGTTTTTAGCATACTTAAAAACAGGAAATGAAAACAAAAAGTAAAAAACGTTTTCAAAAATAAAAACTAAAAAGTAAAATACAAACAGAACGCCTCCTTACCTTTGCCAAGGAAAATATTTGTGTATCAAACAGGGCCTTACTGTCTGTTAAAGATGAAAGTCTGGTTTGATTAAAGAGAGTAATCTGGATTTTTGGCTAAACTTGAGATTTTTCCTTCTAGTTTCACGTTTTATTTTGTAATTTTATGACATACGCAATAATCGTTAGTCGTTGTCAAGGTTCGCGAGCCGAAACCGAATCTGGAGTGGCCTCTTGTAATGACTCTATATAAAATTATAAGAGATTATTTTTATTTTATATATTTCCCTACTTTTTCTTATTCAACTAATACCTCATTTTTAATAGAGCAATTTTTCATTTAAGTTCCTCCCAAATATATGAATTATTTACCTGGCTCTAAATGTCAATATCCTCTCAATAAAGAGTTGAATATGTTAATATGTAATCTCTCAAAAAAAGAAAAAAAAAGGTATTGACATAATAAGAGGTTATGTATCAAGGTGCAACAAATATATCTAACGACTACCAAGAAAACTATAGAGAGACTCCTCGAAGAAATGGCATTTGTCCATAGCACATTATTGGAAACATTGTACAAACGATTGGACTATATAGTTAGATTTTGCATGTGGTGGTCAAAATTTTGTAAGAAAACTGTGAGAGGGATCGTGAGCACCTTCCAGCTCCTCATGTTTATTAGGATTTCAAGAATAAGAGAACTAATCTTGTAGTCGAAGAAATAAAAAATAAAAAAATTCTCCACAACATGAGGGGAGATTCTAATGTCGTGAAATGAATCAAATCTTACAAAAGTTGTGTCAATTTAATTAAGTAGTAAATACTAAATAACTATCTAAATGCATGATTACAATATTTAGAGATTTTGTTAACATTAACAAATATTTCCAATGGTAAATTTCATTTGTGGTGCCTAAACCTTCATCAAAATCTCATGGGTCAATGAACTTAAATTTATCTCAATTACGACTCTAAATTTCAATTTAATCCAAGTGGGTCAGTAGACTTTTGCTTTACTCTAAATTTCGTCACTCCATCATCTATTATTTACCAAATTGATAAAAATTGCTAAATGACTGCCATAGTATGAAGAATCTTCCATTAATTGGTGCTTGACATGAGAGTTTACCACCACGCAATGTCGTAGAATTGTTAAAAATAAACAATCTCCATTTTAACATAAAGATTCCGTTTGGTAAATGTACTTTATTTGGTTTATAAATCAGTTTACAAATCATACAATTTTTCAAACTGTTTTTTAACCACACACTTTTCTCTCTTCAATTTTCAACTACTACTTTTTACCTCAAAATCATAAATAAATAAGTTTATAAACCAAACAGTGTTACCAAACGGATTTGTACCAATATTATTACGAGGGTTTATTGTAATAATTTAGTGGAGGACATTGACTTCTAAGCATGTTACATTAATTTGGAGTCTTCTTGCTCAGATTAAGGCAACATACAGATCAAACGAACTTGAGAGACACAACACTTGTTTCTCCGGCTTGATATATTACTAACCATTTGGTAAAATTGTTTATAAATATACATTTTTTAAATGACTTTTTAATTACAGATATATCTCAAAATTACTTTTAGTCAAATATTTTACTTTGAAAAGTTGAAAACATTACGTTCTTTGTTTAGTCCAACTAAATTAATGACAACAAGGTATCTCTTTGCATCTCCTTCTCCGAGACACATGCACTAGAAAACACTTGGACTGTCATTTTGTTTGCTAAGGGAATGAAATGTGAGACCGATAGATGGAAATTGGGAAAATAGATGGCAAAATGTGAGTCATGTGACTGGTTGATGAGATTGAAACTATATTGAAGTATAGTGGTCCAAACGAAATAAATTATAGTTCGGTTGACTAAATTTAATTTCTTTTAACTTTCAGCTATCTTATTTCTAGTTTCTTCCAAATGGGTCCACACCAAATTTAAGAATAGCATTATTGAAACAGAAAGAACATGATTAATCAACTACCCATCCAAGTGGGACCAATAATATGTTAAAATATTTACAGATTTTAGTGATGAAATTTTCAAAACAACCAACAATGTTGAATTCTTTATTTAAAAGCATTGTTTTTAAAAGATTTAATTCCAAATTTAACTTTAGGGTAATTATATTAACACTATTAATTTTGTTAACCACACCACATTATATATACACATTTATTAAAATATAGATTTGATAATTGCACTACGTCATTTTTACAAATATAGCATTCACTAAGTAAAATGAAAATAAAACATGATACACCACTACACCACATCAATATCAAGAACACACATTAATTAATATTAATATTAATGTTAATATAGATAAAATACACACTATACCAAGAACACACATCAATACATATAAAAACTTTACACATTACATCAAGAACGCGCACAAAATACACAATACACCAAGAAAATACACTAAAATAAAAATAAAAAAATTCCAATTTTGCTCGGCATTTTAAATTATAAGAATCACAAAATTACATTATATCTTTCTCTCAAATGTGGAATAGATTATAAAACGCAATTGTTTATCTATTTGATTTTCAAATGTGATCGGTACTTGCAAAAAATTAAAAATTAAATTGGATAAAAAAGAAGGTGGCGAACGTAGATCAGATTTGGCAATTATCAATTTCGACATCAAATAATATCTACAATCACAGCCAAAGGGAAAAAAAAATTGAAATCATAATAAAGTGGAAAATTTTTCATCCCAGATCAGATGGCGAACCCAACATAAATTAGTCAATAAATTTCCTAAAACTAGAATGCAGTAAAAATAGTTATGATTTAGAGTTAAAAAATTATATTTAGTGAAGTGGTTTAGAATTATAAAATTATGAAATTTTATTACTTAACTTTAAGGCTTGCTTTATTTATTAGAAGGAATGCAATTTTGTAGAGTATTTACAGTAGATGTGTGGATTCTTAAATCACATTCACGGATTTGAAGGAAGTAAAATATTCAGTTCCATATGATTACGCTATTATCTCTTGCTTTTCAAAAAAATTGTAAATGCTTGCTTCCAAAAAAATTGTAAATTATTTTTAAAAAAAAGTATAATACACATAACACTTAGGATTTTTAAGATTTGTGGTGTACACAAGAGTAAGGAAGATGAAAAACTAATATAATTGAGAGTTATTTAAGTCAAGTTGTTTGCTACCAATTTTGTAAATATGAAAATTGTGGTGTAATTAACAAAATTAATGGTGTTAATATAATTACTCTTTACTTTATTAATCTTCTTTTCACAATCATACCGTTCCGCACCTAGCCTCACCTCAGTCTCCACTTTTCCCTTTCCCTTTCCCACGCTGCTTTCTCAGTTTCCCTTCTCAATTCTAGTCCTAATCTTTCTTATAAACACGAGCAAAGTCGGGCAAGAACAACACAATTAAGATTAGAAATAATATATAGCAATGATATTTTTTTTTTCTGGCTTTCACTTATTCAACAAATTCCTCATTTTCAATTGTCCTGTACTTGTCTTTTACACTGTTCGGCAGCGATTTAATGAGGAAAGAGAAATTTTTTTATTATTTTCGAGATAAAATATGTGATTAAAAATTGAAGAGACAAAATATGCGTGATTAAAAAATAATTTAAAAAATTATATAATTTAATTTGTAGATTAAACTGCGATTTAATGAAGTGGTCGAACGCCTCCTAATTAATAATCAATCCCAATAAAAAGGTTAAAGAAACCCAACATAATCCAAACAGTAATCATTTAATACATAATCACACTTATAATTTAATACATTACAATATATGTAACAGTCAAAGTTTAACTATTTCCTCAGATACTGCTAACAGCCGTCCAAAATATTGAAATTGTATAAACATTCTTCTAGATTCCTGCAAGTTTCCCCTTTTCCCAATCACACACAAAATGAAGAAGAAAACACGGTTGCCACTTTTAGCACTCATGTTCTTTGCGTTCATAGTGTTTTCGATTCTGTACAATGAGCGTAACATTCAACATATCAAAACTGAACAATCCAAAAGTGATGATAATAATCACCAATCTACAGTAAAAATCCAGCCTTTATCCAAATCCACGACTGTCCAGAACTTTACTCTTCCAAAAAAAACCCCAGGTAAAAAGAATTAGAATTAACTTTGATGCATGCTTATTCTTATTATGATAGAATTCGTAAAATTGATTAGGTATTGTTACTGGGTTTTTGAGTTTGTGTTGTTTATGTGTTCCTCAGAATTTAAGGACAGGGGTTTTAAAGTTTGTGTATTTGCTTGGAATTTAAGGACATGGGTTTCTTGATCTGGTTTGGATTTTGATGTGCTGTCATTATTTATGCTATAAGATGGTTTTTCTTGTTGGGGTGCAGTTGGTTTGGATAAGTTTAGTAAATGCAGTTCCACTGTACCGTACAGTGGGAGGAGAGCTGTCTGGGCAATAGGCACCCCGGAGTCTGGCGGTCGTGGAGGAGCGCCGGTGCCGGGACAGTGTGATGTGTCTTCGGGCAAATGGGTTTTCGATAACACTTCGTACCCACTGTATAGTGAGTCTAGTTGTCCATACATGTCTGATCAATTGGCTTGTCACAAGCATGGAAGGCCTGATTTAGGGTACCAGTTTTGGAGATGGCAACCCCACAACTGCAATTTAAAGAGGTAGCACTTTTTCCCTCTTAGTTGGATTTTACATATATCTATTTATATTGTGTTTTTGAGTTCTAAATAAGCATCTGTGTGTAATATGGATTAAACCTCATTCGTTAACGACTCTGAGAAAAATGATGAACGGAAAAGAGTTCATAAAATGAACGAATACCATAATAGATTACTAGCTCAGGTATTCGTTGTTGGAGATGTTTCGATAAAATGGATGAGTTTACAAGTGTTCCTCACACTTTTCTGTTTCATCTTACTACTCGCACACCAAAACGGTTCGGAAAAGAGTTCATAAAATGAACGAATACCATAATAGATTACTAGCTCAGGTATTCGTTGTTGGAGATGTTTCGATAAAATGGATGAGTTTACAAGTGTTCCTCACACTTTTCTGTTTCATCTTACTACTCGCACACCAAAACGGTTAAGTTTTTTTTACATCACATAGGAAACTAAGGCAACTTTACTTTTGTGACTGCGTTTTCATTTTGTTTCTTCTTTGACTCGTCACTGCTGAGATGTAGGTGGAATTCTAAGGAAATGTGGGAGAAGTTGAGGGGAAAGAGATTAATGTTTGTGGGGGATTCACTGAACCGAGGGCAATGGATATCAATGTTGTGTTTGTTGCAGTCAACAATACCAGCAGATAAGCAATCCATCACGCCAAATGCAGAACTTACAATCTTAAAGGCAGAGGTAAACAGCATTTTCAAATTATTACCAAAAACATTGACGCGCGAAATACTAAAGTGTTATTAGGAATTTTCTGCCTTTATAAGACATTTAAACACTCATCAAACAGCTCCGAATTCCAATGTAATTGTGTCTTGTACAGAATTATAATGCGACTGTGGAGTTTCTTTGGGCACCTCTTCTTGTTGAATCTAATTCCGACAACGTAGTTGAACACCGGCTTGCTGAACGAATAATACGTCCTGATGGAATTCTTAGGCACTCATCAAAGTGGGAGCATGCTGATATACTTGTCTTCAATTCATATCTGTGGTGGAGACAGGGATCTGTCAATTTATCGTAAGTACTAATTGAATTGTGGGCATATCAAATAATGGAGGGATAAGAGCAGGTTTTGCTATGCTTAAAATGTTTGCTTAAAATAACTTTACTGTTTTCCAAGCATAGTCAAACATGCTATGAGAAGATATTATTCACAGTAGCATAGCATGAATCGATGTTCGTTCTTATTAGATGGAGCTCTGAAGAAAATGGGGTTTGTGAAGAAGTTGATGGGACGAAAGGCATGGAGTTGGCCATGGAAGCCTGGGCAGATTGGGTGGCTACTCATGTTGATTCCCGAAAGAAGCGGGTTTTTTTCGTTACCATGTCACCTACACATCTGGCGTAAGTGACATTATAAGCCTTTTCAATTCAAATTCTGCATTCTTTAACACTATAGCATTTATAAATAGATTTATTTATGTTTTTTAGGTAAAATGTGTGGTTAAATGGTGGTAAGAGAAAATACACGTGGTTAAAAAGTGTTCAGGAAAATTTGTTGTTTATAAATTGTAATAATCGCGTTAAAGAATAGAGGCTTGAAATGAAATTGGATTTGATATTTCTCTCGAGTTTTTCTAGTTCTTTCTCAAGTAGTTCGACTCCAATATTCAATAGGTTTTGTTGCCGAGATATCTGTCATAACTCTACTTTGCAGTTAAAATTTTTAATTTTTTTTTTTATGTATCTTTTTCGATGATCAGAAAGAAAGATTGGGAGTCTGGAAGCGAAGGAAATTGTTATAATGAGAAACTGCCTATTAAGGACGAGAAGTACTGGGGAGCTGGTTCAGACTTGCCCACAATGCGGATGGTAGATAAGGTTTTGAACCGGTTGGGTTCAAAGGTTACTGTCCTTAACATCACTCAGCTTTCGGAGTATAGAAAAGACGGCCATCCCACCATTTACCGTAAATTTTGGGAGCCATTAAGCGCCAAGAAAATGGTGGACCCTGCTAGTTATTCCGATTGTATACACTGGTGCTTGCCCGGGGTGCCCGATGTATGGAATGAGTTACTTTTCCATTTTTTGTAAATGTGCATTTTTCAAGTGTTCGTGGTCATCCCGAGAGGTACGCGTTGGTTTCGTAAATAGGCGCATTCTAGGATCACTATATTGCTTCCGTGTACTGAAGGGGAAATCCCATATGAAATGAGTGTAAGAAATATTCACCATTATTTTCGATAGAACTCTATTTTGCTCTAAATTATCTTTAATTAAATTATTTGAGTTGAAGTTGAAGGCAGTATTTGAATTATTTGAGAATGAATAGTTTTTATGAATTGTAGCTTATTTTATTATTCTGTTGTTGGCTTATAAAGTCAAAGATTATTTAGGAATCGAGAGAATTAGAACAGTGTTTCCAGTTTTTATATGCACTCTCCTGATATAAGTTGGCGATCTTTCTCGAACAGGGTCTGTTCTATTAGATTCGTACCTATGTATCCTTGATTTCTAAGGAGACGGGAAAACCAAGTCTGGTGGATGAATCATGACTGCTAGATCAGAGCGTGATTAATGTGCAATGGAGGATCGTTCTTAGCCCATGTTTGGCTCCCATTTTTTACAAACCAAATTTATTCAACACTCAATCTCAACTATCCATATTAGTCAAGTCCACAATTCTTGACTTTTTAAATAATTTTTAACCCTACATTCTTCCAAAAATACTATTCAAAATCAAATTTTTACCCAAAAAATGGGGGCCAAACAAGGGCTTAGTTGGAATCGTTCCACTAGGTGGTCGACTGAACATTTTCATTGCCGCTCTCTCCAGTATGCACGTGGTGTTGGGATCGTGGCGGCACCACCAGCCGCTGGTAGATAGGTAGGGTTGGCTGTTGTTCCACGCACTTCCCATTTTAATAGCCAATTGAAAAAGGAAGGAAAAGTGGAGAAGATTCTTGACACTTAACCGAGCCCAAGAGAAGAAAAACTAGAGATGAATAGAAAAGTTTGAGGTTGTGGTATTGAAGAAGTTGTCCATTCCTAGAGTTACTTTTTTGAGCTTAATATGTTCTCTTCTCTTGTCATATTAAGACATGAGTTCTGTATTTAATCTTAAAATGTCAAAAATAAGAGCTTGTTTGGTCTCACACATATCTTCAACATTTACATTTTTGTGAGTGATAGTAAAAACAATTTACCTCGAGAGGTTGAATATGAAATCATCGAGTATCACATGAAGAATCACAAACAAATAACATTGAATTATTCACTTGAAGTCTTGGAAATAATGGAAGAATGCCAAATAATGGAATAAAATAATAGGCTTGAACACATGATTAAACGTTGTCTTAAAAGTATATTTGTCCCCTCTCGGTCGAGATGCTTAAAAGGTTTGATAGCAAATGATTTAGCGGATTAATCAAGCCTACAAACCATGTATTCCAAAGCGCAAAGAGTACATGAAAGAGAAACAAAGAACAAAGCATGGCACTTTCATTTTTTCGATTTTTTTCTCATTATTTTTGTCTTTCAATACCTCTTTGTATTGATTTAATTGTGTACTTCATCCATAATTTTTAAATATTTGAACAACCATTTGAAAACACAATTTTTCAATAATCCCCCACTTGTTCAAATATTTTCACCAACTCATTTTACAACGGTGTTATGCATAAAATAATATTACTTTAAACTTTATTTAAAGTTTAGTTGTACTACCCTCACACTTCTTAGACTCAAAATTTATTCTTTTACTCAATAAAAGAATCTATATTACAATTTTTTTACTCCATAAAATAAATTGTTTTTGCAAATTCTTTCACTCATTTGAAAGAAATAAAATTTTAATTCTATGAACAAAATTTGTTCTATCAACAGTTTAATTATCTCCTCAAAGAATAAAATAAATATTTTACAATATTTGTTTGAGTGTTACCCTGACATTTTGGGATAAATTTCAAATCTCTTAATTTCATTTAAGTGAATGATTCTATTTGGGAACCACAATATTTAATTAAAGGCAAATTGATAATAAATACTTCAAATAAGTATTTGCAAAGGATTCACATATTTTAAGAGAAAAATACTTTATTTTTGCAAGATAAATATTTATCATTTGCTTTCACTTAACCTATGCACACATTGTTACCAACCATATCATTAAATTTAGTATTTAATAACTTAATCCAATTTCAATGATATGTTATTTGCCAAAATAAAGTATAACAATATAGTATTCTATATTACAAATTTAACATGTACTCCATACACAAAATAAATTTATAATGCATGACAACTTACTTACATTTGTCATTGCACTCCATAATTTTCTTCTCCATTGCTTGTATCCATCCTCTCACAACTTTTAAAAGTCTCTTTTAGGACTTAGTCATACTACCCTCACATTTGAGTTATAACAAAATTAAATTCAATATTCTTTCGCTAAAAGAATGAATTTACAATACATTTTGTCGAATGTATTTTAGTGATTACACTTTATCACTTCAATTGACAACAATATTGTCAAATAGATAAAGTGACTCTATCACTTTATTAATTTATACTTCTCTCTTTTAGAAGTATAGATAATTTTGTTTATGTGATCCAACTTAATAACTTGTTTGCTAGGATATTTGATCATAATCACAAATTTCATTAATTCGGAAATTATAATTTGAATCTTTTGCCAAAATGTCACTCTACATTTTAGGCTAAATTCAACTTTATGAATAATCTTTCAACACAATTGAAAGAAACATTTTGTAATAAAACCCAATTGTTTTATTGATGTTTTGTTGCAAAATATTATTGTCTCCACCATGAGCACAATATAATTTTCTTTTGTTATAGGCCTTATCCGCACATATTTAGAATAAACACAAGTTTCTTAATTCTTTCACTTCATTTGAAAAAAATAAATTTGTAATTCTTTCACTCATTGAAAGACGTTTTTCTAAATATGAGCAAATTTATTTTACAAAACAAATATCAATATTAATCAATGGTCGTGAAAAAATCATATTTGTGACTCATCATCCAATTTTGTAAATATTTATCACTTTTCATATGATCATTGTAATAATCACAATAAGTACAGAAAAATCCAATCTCATCTATTCATAATGAGAATTCACACATTTTCAATAATTGTTATGCATCTTTATGTATTAATAAAAATACGTCATATAAGTATTTTATTTCAAAAGAGATAAACACTCTAATGAATCTCAATATTAATCAATTATTATTCTTGATCTTGTTTGATCTCACCCCCATAATTCCTTAATTAGGAAATTCTACTAATTGGGTAACATTACTTTCACAAGCAACAGATGACACCTCCATAATTTGTTGTGGAGCCATTTCTCATTTCTTAATACAACATAAGTATCAAAAATTCCACTACCATGTTTAAATCAAACAATAGGCATTTGTAGCACAATTGGTAATCTCAAATTTACCATTGAAAATTATCGCTTTTATGCTAATAAAATTATTAGCAAATTTATCATGAAATAATTTAAGTACACTATCATATTTACTTTCTCTACAATATTTGATTAAACATTTTTAAAACAACTTGTGCAAATACTCATACTTGCTTGCCTCAATATTTAGGAACTCTATTTCACATCATATAATAAAATGGCATCACTAATAAACAAAATAAAATTCTCATGCCAATATCATGAGTTCTATTGATTCATACATCAATATACTTTCATAACGTAAAAGAGAGACACACTTCTCATAAAAGAATCAAATAGAAAACAATATCATTGAAAGAGCTAATACTTCAAATTTCCACTACAGTGGAAAATTTCTTCATAATGAATAATTACATAGTTAAAATATCATATCTCAATTATTCAAAAAAAAAAAAAATATACTTCATAATTAGGGATCATGATAATAGAATATAAAACTACTATATCATTCTTCTTATCAAACTCAAATTAAAAAGCAACTTCATATATTCATAATAGTGCTTATACACAACCTGACAGCACTTAAGTTGTCCCAGAAAAGTTTGAAACAAATTCCACTTCACTTTGTAATTTAAACAATTTATAGAACTTGTTTTAATGAATCCTCCATTCCAAATGAACATACAAATGTTTAAAAAATAATCACGCCATTTCAGAAATATCTTTCTTCTATTCAATTCAAAATGGCACACTGTCAGGTCGTCTCAAAAATCTGGTAGCCATGTGCCTTGCTATGAAGAGACACATTAACTGCCTACCTTTATTATCATTTGTAATAATTAAAATAAAATGAAAGAATAAACAATTTTACTAAATTACCATTAACAGGCAACAAGCACAATTACACATATTATGCATCCATGTCATCAAGCCAACGGTCACTTGAAATTTTTGGAGAAATGCACTAAGTAATAGCAGTTTAATTAAATGGAAAAACATAATCTTTTCATTTTAAGTTCTCGAATATTCATCCCCATAAATTATATTTATTAGAAAGTTACCAACATTATCGTGATTCAAGATTCTCAATAATAATTTCTAATCCATCTGTCTAAATGTATTTTAGATTGTTAGTAAAAACAACTTACCTCGAGAGGTTGGAGACGAAATCATCGAGCATCACATAAAGAATCACAAAATTATAATATTGAATCATCCACTTGAAGTCTTGGAAATGATGGAAGAATGACAAATAATGGAATAAGATAATAGGCTTGAACACGTGATTAAATGTTGTCCTAAAAGTACATTTGTTCCCTCTCGATCGAGATGCTTAAAGGGTTTGAAAACAAATGCTTTAGCAGATTAATCAAACCTACAAACCATGTATTCCAAAACACAAAGAGTACATGGAAGAGGAACAAGAACAATAGAAAAATGAGTATGAATATTGGTGGAAAATGATCTCTATATTATATGAATGTTCTCTCTAATTTTCATGTATTAAAATGATCAATATAACATCCTATATATTGTAGTTGATCCACCTTTTACGAAAATACACATCATTTGAATAAAAAGCATCTTTTGATGCCAAAAAACCAACTTATGGACCAAAAGATGTCTTTCGAAAACCACCATGCGATCGCATGGTTATGTGCCATGCGACTTTCATTTTTCTGATTTTTTTCTCATTATTTTTGTCTTCTTTTCAATACCTATTTGTATTGATTTAATTGTATACTTTTTCCATAATCTTTAAATATTTGATCAACCATTTGAAAATACAAATTTTCAAAAGTGGGACCTAATATTTTTCAATCACACATTATCAAAAAAAAATCCACAATTTTCCAAAATCTCTAAAAAAAATTATCTACACCGAACAAGCTCCAAGTGAATTAGCTCAAAATCTTATATAATATGGTTAATATTACCATCTTTACTTGAGTGTTACTAATCGCTTAAAAATTATACGACAGAATTATATTAATTAAAACTCATGACAAAATCTTATCCGTTAATCGATACCAAAAAATGCGTAAGTAGCTGCCTTAGCGAATGGTGTAACAATTATCGTGTTGTCTCCTACATAAATTTGGAGAAATTTAATTCTTTGTGAAGATGCGGAGCATCAACCATAAAACATCAAGATCTTGACACGCTATTATACGTATTTTGATAATAGTTGTGACAAAAAACTTATTGTATTGTAGGTTGTTAAACCAAACAGTTGGTATAGGTCACTTCCTAAGGCCCCTTGTTAAAGGTTAGGTTGCTACATTGGATTTTTATATCCCTCAAACCTGCCCGGCATAATTCAGTGGTTGAAAGGTGAGGTGAGAAACTCTTAGCTTAATTGGTACCTATAGGGTGGGATTTGATTCCTATATTTGGTATGGAAGAGATTCATTGCAAGCGCAGTAAATAAATAAATAAACCATCAACCTGCTTCACTGAGAAATATCTCGCGATTAACCACCTTCATCAAGGCTCCGGGGTAGGGATAGGTGAGGGTCTTTAAGGTGTGGGCTATACTTTCTAAATCTCTCAAACCTGTCTAGTCATTTATCATTGACTATAAATCGAATCCAAATTATTTTGGAATTGTTGGGTAAGGATTACAATCCACACCATAAGAAACTTACAAGTACTTAAATGTTTGGCCTCAAATTGTTGATTAAATAATACATGAATGTACGAATTACTTACTATACCCCTAAACATTTGAAAAAAATTAAATCTTCATGGCTATCTCTCTCTCAACGCTCCGTCTATCATAACACAAAGGTCGACCTGCTATGACGGGAAAAATGTAAATACTATAACTAGAGACAACTCCACCCATCCGAGAACCTCCAAACTATAAACATTGTGCACCATTTATAATAGTTTTTGGAGGAAAAGTGGCATTTCTATTCAACATTAAAGTTCCATAGGTTGTTAAAGTGATATACTTTCAACTAAGTTTAAGAATTTAACCAATGTTTGGTCGATATTTTCTTAGTATAGATTTTCAGAGAAATGATATTTTGGAGAATGTGTAATTTAACCGTCTAATTGGTGTAGGTAGATTTTTGAAAATTTTGGTGAGTTTTGGGAGAATATATGGTTGAAAAATGTAAAAAGTAGTTGATCTCATAGAAACGTGTAATTAAAAATAAATTGGAGAGAAATTAATGTTGAAAATATGGTACTATGGAACCAAACATGCATAAAGAAAATTTATGGGTTCCATGCAACATTATTTTGTTAGGATAATGTGTGGCTATATGGCGTCGAGGAAAAATAAATTTTAGAGAATATGGCCAAACATGGACTTAAAATGTTTAAGGATAATATTTTCATGTTCATAATTAAGCCGAAGACTAGAAGATAAAGAGAGAAGTAATGATTAGGCAAAAGAATTTATAAAAATAAAAATAAAATAAAAAATTGAACTTATAAATATGTCAATTTTCAAAGAGAGGAAGAAACAGAACATACTTGGCAAGGGCATCATAAATTAATTAGTACGTATAAGAATTATTAAAAAAAAATCAAAAAACTTTAGAAAAAATTTAGTCATTGGGTTTTGATTTTGTAGGGGTGGTGTGGGGTGTGTAAAATTTGACACACTTTGGTGTGCATTCCCCATGTTAGTTATATAATTATAACTAACATTTCATTCATTTCTCATTCTTAGTCGCATATAATTATATATATTTATGCGTGTGAGAAGGCTGCAAAGAGTACTTAAAATTCATAGAGCTTCGGAGGGATAGCGTCATAGGTCATCTTGATTGTAATTCTCCAAAATTTTGGTGGATCAAGTATAGCGCTATCCATCGTGGTTTTTGTGGTACTACCAAAGGCGGGGTTGCAGAGGATGGGTGTGGTGATCATAACTGCAATATTTTTTTGATTTTTTTTTTTTTTAAAATACCATAATACACAATTCAATATCTTTTCGCTGTTAATATTCTGACTTTCTAAGTATTGTATTGATCTTACTCAGTGTTCTAGAAAGCATGTCGCCTCACCTTGAATGTAAGTGTGATTTAAGCGGTCAATTGTCAAGTTTGACCCCTTAATACTTGACTAGGGGCGCCTAGGCACTCCTTATAAGTTTATTTTTTGAAGTGTTAACCTAGTCATGCTTTATTATCATTTTTATTTTGAAAAAGCCTTTTATTTGACTTTAATTTCAAGCCGTTTTATAAAATCTATTAAGTTGGACTTGTTGGAAACTACTAAAGTATGTATGAAATTCCTATAAATTTATTAAGTAGTATTTATCCAGTTGAAAGTTAAAACTAAAAAAAATAATCTAACTTTTATATTCAAACAACTTGAAAATTGTATAATTGACATATTGTATGAATTATTAAGTAAATATATTATTTTAATATTTGATATGTATTATTTTCATTATTAAATAAATTTTAAAATGATTAAAAAACTAAAATTTCTTTGAAACACTGATCTTATTACATGTGTATTTCAGTTAATTATGGGAATTGAGGGTTGTCCATCTAAAGAGGAAAAATGATGACTGACAAAGATGGTATAAACGTCTACATAATGTACATTTACATTGCACCTTAATTCTGTAGTCGAAGTTTAATTTCAACTTTTTTGCAGTATAATAAATAAAACTTTAACTTCCGTTTAATAACATCTGCACCTCGTCAAAGTTTATAATTTACAGCATCTCCAACCGGACTTATTTTGGAGTAAATGGAGTCCAAATTAAAATTGCTCCAACCGAACTCCATATCAGGGTGCTAATCTATTTGTTATAAAATTAACACACCTAGAGAGGTTGGATACAAAATTATTGAGTATTACATGAAGGATCACGAACCAATAATATTGAATCATTCACTTGAAGTCTTGGAAATGATGGAAGAACGTCAAATAATGGAATACAATGATAAGCTTGAACACGTGATTAAACGTTGTTTTAAAAGTACATTTGTCTCCTCTCGATCGAGATGCTTAAAGGGTTAGATTGTAAATGCTTTAGTGCATTAATTAAGCCTACAAATCATGTATTTATTAAGTACAAATAATACAAGGAAGATGAACAAAGAACAATTGAAAATGAGTATATTTTTTGGTGGAAATGATCTCTATATTTGATGGATGTTCTCTCACTACAACAAAAGTGACTTTTTACGGCATTCATTTACGGCGTACGTATAAGGCATGCCGTATACTTAGATTATTTACGGCATGCATGTGTACGCCGTAAAATACATTTTACTGCATGCATTGCACACCGTAAAAAGTAAACTTTGTTGTAGTGATTGTCCGATGAATTGGTTTAAAAAAAATCCGTTTTCTGGATCAAAATGGTAAAAAAATAAAATAAAATAAATAAAAAAATTTGTTTTTGTCTGGAACCATTAAAAGGGGCTGCATGGATGTAAAACTCAATGCTCTTTTCCTAAGAAATTGTATCCGAAGATGATTAGCAATTTTGACACTATTGATCTGATTTGAAATTTAAGAGTTTTAAAAACTCAACCCTCCAGCTGTAACAACAAACACTTTTAATCTAGAATGATGTATGTTTTGATAAAGTGTTGAAATTATCCAATTATCGAATGATTTGTTGTTACCCTTTGAACCCGAGAATTACTCATTTCATAATGACATGTAGGGTTGTCGTCATTGGCAGATCTCTTATAAAGGAGTTTCACCTCATCCTTCTCGATTATGATTTTATGATTTTACGTAAGATATAAAGCCAAGTTTTAGCTTAACTTTTTTACAAGTTGTTGAATCACTCTTTGATTCAATTTATTTTGTTTATATCTAAACTTCTTTAGAATATTTAAATGTGATTACTTCTCAATTATTTGACAACACTAGTCAAATATTTCGCAATATTTTATAATCTATTTTGTTCACTTTATAGACTTCAAAATAATATTACTTTAAACTTATTTCAAAGTTTAATTGTAGTAACCCCACACTTCTAGGGTAGACTCAAAATTATTCTTTCACTCAATGAAAGAATATAAATTTATATTACAATTTATTTACTTGATAAATAAATTATTTCCATAATTCTTTCACTCAATTAAAAGAAATAGAATCGTAATTCCATGAACAAAATTTTGTTCCTACAATAGTTTAATTGTCTCCTCAACTAGTACAATAAATATTTTACAATATTCATTTGAGTGTTACCCCCACACTTTGGGATAAATTTCAAATTTCTCAATTTCATTTAAGTGAAAGATTCTTCTTGTGAACCAAAATGTTCAACAATAATCCATATTCACTTGTGTGTTTCATATTATTACTCTCCATTAGTAATAATGCTTTTCACATATGATATCAATTAGATAAACTCATTCTATCATATTATCTTGCACACTTTATCAAATTATATAAAAATAATAATCAAACTTGATTATACACAATATTATGAAATAAGATGATAACAAAATTTGAACAAAAATATATTTATGTATAGCAAATGAACCTCTATTTGTTCAAATTTCTCAAATAAGATATTTGCATCTCTACTTAATTAAATACAAATTTATAATAAATACTTCACATAAGTATCTGCAAAGGATTTAGATTTTTAAAGAGAAAAATACTTTATTGTTGCATGATAAGCATTTATCATTTTCTTAACATCCATGCTATATAATTGTCTCATATACCAAATCCATTTGGTATACAATAATTTAGTAATTATACTATGAATAAATGTAGCATATATTTATTCCTCAAAGAGTCCAAGTAAATGAAATTTACATGATTCAACACTTATATCATGTTGTTTAAATAATATAAAGAATAACGTACTTATCATAATAGAATTTTAAGACATTGAATGATTGAAACCTCACTAAGGTTAAAATCTCATGCATTAATGAAACTTCACTTTCATTTGTTTAAAACTTGAAAATCACATGCTTCATAATTTCCCACTAAGTAGTATATTGATTTATGCAATAATCAAGATAGATTTTCATTTATCTAATGCACACAATGTTACCAACAATATCATTAAATTTAGTTTTAATAACTAAATCCAATTTCAATGATATTTTATTTGTTGAAATAAATTATAACAACATAGTATTCTATATTGCCAATTTAATACTCCATCCGTCTCACAAAGATAGGTCTGTTCCCATTTTCACACAAACTAAGAAATTGTAGTTAATATAGTTAAAATAATTAATTTACCTATAATTTTCTAAATATACTCTTATGTTAATTTCAAAGACTCATTAATTCATTCAAACTACATGCCATTAAATTGATATTGGAATTAACTACCAATGTACATTAACTAGTGGTATATGAGGAAATGAAAAATTAAATACATGCTCATTATAGTAAGTGGCATATCTTTGTGGGACGGACGAAAATAATATACAAGCATATCTTTGTGGGATGGAGGGAGTATATGTATTTCATGAACATAATATATTACTCCCTCCGTCCCATTTATATAGGCTGTCTTTTCTTTTTCTTTTATCTCAATTATATATGCTTATTTCTTTATTGAAAAGTATTTATTTTGTTTGTTTACTAGTGTATCCCTATTTATTACTTCTAATAATAATTGTTTTGATATTAAATAAGGGTAAGTTGAAAATTTTCTTTACAAAAATTACTTTTTCAATAAGATTAAATATGTTTTCTTAATCTGTGTGAAAAGTCTAACAAGCTTATATAATTGGGACGGATGGAGTATGTAAATTTATAATGCATGACAACTTACTTACCTTTGTCACTGCACTCCATGATTTTCTTTTTCCACTGCTTTTATTCATCCTCTTAATTTTTATTTTTATTTTAAATCTCTTTTAGTGTTTAATCATTTTACCCCCACATTTGAGGTACTAGTGGCGTACCCGTGCGTTGCACGTGATCGACCAGCGATATTTTTCATTTTAATATATCCAAAATTTGTAATTATTAGTTCTTAACAATTACACATTTATAAGAGATTTTATAAGAAATACGAAATAACATGTTATATTATGCCTATGTTTGATGTTCTTTATTTGAGAAAAATTTGTTTTACATAGTGATTGATGTGATATTGTGTAGTTGAAAATGAAAGAAAAGATAAAATTGAATACTGTAAAAAAAAAAAAACGTTTTTAAAGAGCATCAAACATATTATTTATTGTTAGCTTCTATAATTACGAATATTGATAATTCATTTAAATTCATAGAAATAAAAATACAATTTTGAGATGAATTTAAAATATCGCAATACTTACATTGAAAATCATATTTCATCCTAAAAGAATATAATCGTGTAAAATAAATATTTTTATAAATAAAAACATAAGAAATGCTAACCTCTTTTCCACATCTACAATTATAACAGTTAGCCATGAGCTTAAAATCCAAACCCAATTTCTTATAACATGTTTCTTATTGAGTATATTTTTCTTGATAGACCAAAATTTCCACAGAATAAATAATAAATGGAAAGTGTTCATTCTACATGGGTTTTCAATAAAGAAAAACACTGAAAAAAGTATAAAAACTCTTTTACATTATAAAATTGAAAACAACCTGAAAAATTCCTTTAAACAGAATTTACATTCTCTATTGATAATATGAGACTACAATCATACAATATTAGAATATAGCATTGCAATGAGTTATATGAATCATGTCCAGCTTAGCTTAAATCATTTTCTTTTAGTAAATATTAATAAGTTTTTTAGATAATTTTTTTTTATAGTGATCGAAATTTGAAATAAGTTATTTATTTTATCAAGGTTGCTCAATGTGATCTGAGCTAGTAGCTGTATGTGTACACCATGCTGCAGAAACACTGTTTAACACAAGCAAGTGAAAAAACTACATGGAAAAAATAAAATAAAATAATGAAGCAGTTATCTTGATTCTGTTCAAAGTTAATCTTAATTATTAATTATTAATATTTAACTTAAAATGTTAAAAACAGATTCTTAATATAGCATGCCATTGATCAATTACACACGCCTCTATATGTTGAGTAAACAACTAAACATTCATATTGGCCATGTTGCTAACAAAACCAAAATATATAAATATAATCAAATAATAATTAGTCTTATATTGTAGATCATTTATCAACTGTTTGCCGCTACTTTCAATGCATAAAGGAGAGAGGAGATCAGATATATACTCGGATTCAAATCTTTACCTGCTTGCTTTCAAGAAGATCAATTTTTCCTTTCTGAAAATTAAGTACCAATGAAGCTATTGACAGCATAATACCAAAGTTAACCAAAAAAGGGAAAGAAATACTAATCAGAATAACCCCATTGCACTAATATCAATACAATTATAAAATTCAAATCGACATAAAAAATAATAATTAGTAAATAGACAAAAGGTGTATTGAGAATTAAGTCAACTCACCTCAAGTTTAAGATCAGAGGGCTAGTGTGAGGGGGTATTAACCCATTCAATATCGAGAACAGAATTAATAAAATATGCCAAGTTTTTCTTCGACCCAATAAAACTCATTTTAAATTTACCACCATTTACACTAATTCTCGTGTGAGAACTCGAACAAGCCTTCATCGATTTTTTTCCATCACATAACCCAACAAAAACTATAAAAACCAAGTCTTTACTGCTACCAAGACCATTCCCCCAGCAAATAATTTCACAGATTGCACCACACGATAGCTAATTGTACAAACATCTTTCATCAACCTCCCCTTAAACACACAACCACTTATTATTTTACTGTATAATCATTAAGCGATGTGTATAGAATGTGAAATCTCAGAGAGGGAGTGACGTGCGTATAATGTGTGGAAATGGGAAAATAAAGATTTGGAGATAAAAAATAAACAACTGAGAACTGGATATTGAAAGACAAACAATTTATCAAACAATAAAATTGAAAAAGTAATTAAAATTAAAAAGCTTAAAATATGACAGATCAACTCCATAACAGTCCAGAAATCTTCTATTTGTCGATCTTGGAATTGAAAGGGTTAGATTTTCTTTCTCCATCGATGATCAATCTTCTTCCGTTTCTATCTTATCTCTGATCCGATAGCTTCCAAAGCAGTAAAGTATAGAAAGCAGGTTGGCCGAGAGGGGATATTGTGTGGAAGAACCAATGGCATATGAATAGTGATGGCAATGGGTCGGGTTTGCCAAACCCATACCCTACCCACTAAATATTTACAACCTCCATACCCTACCCATATACCCATTTAAAAATTGCGGGTCGGGTGCGGGTTGGGTGCGGGTCGGAGGCGGGTTTGCTTCTATACCCATTTAAAACCCATTACTAATTATTTATTTTTATTATTATTTTTTTAGGCTATAAATAGGTTATAGGTGCTCCGGATTAACTTGAATCAATTAAATATTGGGCTTCACTTGAATTTGAGTTGAAAAAAACTTGTTATGTATTGAAATTATACAAGCGAATTTGAACAATTTTTTTAGACGTTAACAAAGTTAATAGTTTAAACATATTAAGGTTTAAACGATAACAATGTCAATAGATATTTGGGTTCTATTTTTTTTTTATTTTTTTTATTTTTTTAAACAATCACTTTTGTTTTAAATTCTATAATTTTTAAAGGAAATTAATGGGTATGCGGGTCGGGTATGGGTATTGTAGTAAAACCCACACCCGACCCATACCCATGTCGGGTTTTAAAATTTACCTCCATACCCTACCCACGAACCCATTTAGTCGGGTAATACCCGCCCATTTATGTCGGGTCTCCATTGGGTATCGGGTTCGTGGGTATTATTGTCATCCCTACATATGAATAATCTGTGGAGAGAATGTGAAAATTGGATGGAATATGAGTAATCTATAGGGTATTTCCGTATCTGTTGTGATAATAAGATTTTGGTGAATAATTAATTAATGGCCATTAACTATTAAGGGTTAGTTATGCATTTTAAGATAATTTTGAGGACATAAACGTTCAAAAAAATTTCTCCTCTCAAGCCACTTTTATAGATGGTATAGATAACAAAATTAAATTCAATATTCTTTTCGCTAGAAGATGAATTTACAATACATTTTGTTAAATATGTTTTAGTGATTACACTTAATCACTTCTTTAATTGACAACAATATTGTCAAATATATAAAGTGACTCTATTACTTTATTAAGTTACACTTCTCTCTTTTCAGAAGTATAGATAATATTGTTTATGTGATCCAATTTATAATCACTTGTTTGCATTTAAATATCCTTTAAACTTGTCAAAGTTCTACTAGGATATTTGATCACAATCATAATAAAATTTCAATAATTCAGATATTGTAATTTGAATATTTTGCTAAAATGTCACTCTACATTTTACTCTAAATTCAATTTTTATGTATAATCTTTCAACTCAATTGAAAGATAAAACCTCAATTGTTTTATTGATATTTTTGTTGCAAAAATCATTTTCTCCATTATGGGCACAACATAATTTTCTTTTGTCATAGGCCTTATCCCCACATATTTGGAATAAACACAATTTTCTTAATTCTTTCACTTCATTTGAAAGAAATAAATTTGTAATTCTTTCACTCATTGAAAGACTTTGTTTTTCGAGATATGAGCAAATTTGTTTTACAAAACAAATATCAATGTTAATCAATGGTCATGATAAAATTATATTTGTGATCTCATCATCCAATTGTATAAATATTTATCACTTTTCATATGACCATTGTATAATAATCACAATAAGTACAAAAAAAAATCTAATCTCATGTATTCACAATGAGAATTCTCACATTTTCAATAATTGTTATGTATCTCTATGCATTAAAAATACTTCATATAAGTATTTTATTTCAAAAGAGATAAACACTCTAATGTATCTCAATATTAATCAATGATCATTCTTGATCTTATTTGATCTCACCCCAATAATTTCATAATTAGGAAACTCTACTAATTGGGTAACATTGATTTCACAAGCAACATATGGCACCTCTATTATTTGCTGTAGAGCCATTTCACATTTCTTAATACAACATAAGTATCAAGATTTTCACTAACATGTTTAAACCAAACAATAGGCATTTGTAACACAATTGATAATCTCCAATTTACCATTGAAAATGATTGCTTTTATGTAAATAAAATTATTAGCAAACATATCATGAAATAATTTAAGTAAACTATCATAATTACTTTCTCTACAATATTCGATTAAACATTTTTAAAGCAACTTATGCAAATACTCATACTTGCACGCATCAATAGTTAGGAACTGTTTTTCACATCATATAATAAATTGACATCACTAATAAGCACAATTTTATTCACATGTTTATAAAATTCGCATGCCGATATCAAGAGTTATATTGATTCATACATCCACAAATTTGCATAACGTAAAAGAGAGATACCCTTCTCATAGATGAATCGAATAGAAACAATATTATTGAAAGAGCATATACTTTTAAATTCTACTATCATGGAAATTTTCATGAAAATTCACGCAATAAAATATCATATCTCATGATAAAATAATGATAAGAGAATGTAAAATTGCTATAACATCCTTCTTGTCAAATTCCAAGTGAATCAAATAAATTCAACCAAACATGAAAAAATTGCATAATTCATACTATTATATTATGCATATCACGTATAAACTGACGTTCTAAATTGAATCAGATGTAACGAATTTCAATGCATAATATGTTCATTATTATATGGTAATATCATCTATTGGCATATGTTCATCCAATGTGTTTACCAATTTCATAATCTCAATTTTCAGGTAATTAACAAACAAACTAAATTTTAATAAACAATATGACGCATGCAGTCATAAAGAATGAAGAGATTCTTTATATTAATTAACACAAATAATTTAGAAAGTGAGGCGATGATTCATCAAGGGTCATCTTTGTAGTTTGGAAAAAGATGGCAACACAATTTTAACAAATGGAAAGACACCCTTCATATTCAATTTCAAGTCATATTAAAATATTTTCAATTCCAAAACGAGGAACGGCTTTGAGTTTAGATAAAAATAGTGATAAAAATAATACCTCTTGATTATTTTGCAGATGAATCTGAGAATCTTGATTCCTTCACTCTACTTGCAAACCACAGCTGTTCAATTGTCCAGCCTCCAAAGGTGATCCATACGAGAGAACAAGAACGAGAGGCTAGAGTTTCTCTCTGCTTGTACTAACAAGAGAATAATGGATTAGGGTTAACTTTTCAAAATCCTAACAAGTTATCAAGATTTGAATCTATGGACTCTGTTGATTTAATTTATCAAGAATAATAATAATATTATAAATCAATTAAATAATAGACCTGTCATAAATTAAATGCACCAAATATATTAGTAAGTGTTTGGTCAAACGATTTGACCTAGGGTATAACACTTACAAACTCCCACTTGCACTAGATCTAATCACTTATGTATTTAATATCATAAGAGTCCACATGACCATCATGTTTATTCTGTGACAACTCTTTGTCAATGGATCTGCAATGTCTTACATTTGTGGGAAATTGTTCTTTCCTTTTTTCATTTCTTTGTATTACTTCTCTAGTGAGATAATACTCCCTTAATACATGTTTGGGTCATTGATGAGACCTTAGTTTCTTCACTTTACGTGATGGCTCAATTGTTATCACTATAACAATGTTAGAAACTACTCTAAGTTCATTAATGAACTTATTGATCCAAACATCAACCTTTGCTGCTTTTGAAACAGCAATGTATTAAGCTTCCTTTATTGAATCAGCTATTGTTTTTGTTTGAAACATTTCCAACTAATCGCTTCATTGAGAGTAAACGTATTGAGATTTGTCGTCTTCCTAGTCTAACTGGAAGTTAGCACTAATGAGCTCTTAGTTCACTTTCTTCATTTAAAATCTTAAGATTTTATCTATACATGCAAATTAGGATAAGCGAGGCATTCTTTTAGATCTATCTTTATAGATCTTTATCTCTAAGATATAAGTATTTTCTCCCACATCTTGCACGAATAAAATCTTTTACAACCATAATTTCATCGAAGAAACACAAAGATGTCGTTTTCATTAATAATATGTCATCCACATATAATATTAAGAATACGATATCACTACCACTTGCCTTTTATAAACACACAGTTCCTATTTATTTATTTTTGATAAAATCAAACTTTTGATTATCTGATCAAAATATTCCAGCTCTTAGAGGCTTGTTTCGATCGAAACATGGATCAGTCAATCTTGCATACATTGTTAGCATTTTGGATTCAAAACTTTTTGGGTTGTGTCCCATACACTTCCCATTGTATATTCTGTCTCAAGAATGCAGTTTTGTTATCCTTCTGCCATATCTTATATTTATGATATACAACTATTTACAAGCAAAATCCAAATGGAAGGTTGTAGGTGAAAAGGTCAAAGTCAACTATTTGGCTTTGTTTGTAATATTTTCACTATCAGCCTTGCTCTGTATGTGTGGATGTTTTCATCTATCTTGACCTTCTTGTAAACACATTTACAACTTATGGGGTTTATTCCATCAGTTAGGTCGATCAAGGTCCTTACCTTGTTTACATACATCAAGTCCATCTTGGATCCCATGGCACCTTGCCATCTCCTTGAGTCAACACTTGACTTTACTTTTTGCGTAACTTGTAGGTTCATTATCCTTGACAAGTAATCGTGAATTCAATCATTCAAGGAATCAAATGATCCTACTAAATTTACACTGAGCTGTTGTGTCATCAGGAGTCTCTACTTCATGATCATGAGTTTGTCCCTTAGCTGGTGTGGGATCAATCTCAAGCTCATTTATTTGGTCAACAAATATTTGTGATACTTGAACTTCTTCAAGTTCTATTTTGCTCCCACTGTCCTCTCCTAGTATGAACTATTTCTCTAGGAAGACAGCATGTCTAGAAAAAAAATACTTTCTTCTCAGTAGGATTATAGAATTGATATCCAATTATTCTTCTTGGATATCTCACAAATATACATTTATTAGAGTTAGACTCTAACTAATCCGATTCAATGCGCTTCACATAAGCGTCATAGCCCTGAACTTTGATATGAAATAAGTTGGACTTTCTGCCTATCCATAACTCATATGGACTTTTTTTGACCAATTTAGATGGGACACGATACAATGTGTAACATGTGGTATTTAGTGCATGACCCCAAAACGATTTCGGAAGGCTTGCGTGACTCATCATTTATTGTACCATATCTAATAATGTACAATTCCTATCAGATACATCGTTGTGCTGCGGTATATAAGTTGGAGACCACTGCCAGAGAATCTTATTCTCCATTAGTAAATCTAAAATTCACCGTTAGATATTCTATACATTGATCAAATCTTAGTGATGAATATCTTTACCAAATTATTTCTCTAGTTCTAACTTGAATTCCTTGAACCTTTCAAGGGCTTCATGCTTGAATTTCATCAAGTATACATAACCATATCTAAATAGTTGTTAGTAAATATGATGAAGTAAGAGAAACTACCTATAACATTAATTAATATGGGTCCACATACATCAAAATGTATTAGGTCCATTAATTGTGCAGATCTTTCTTCTTTTCAATAAAAGGAGATTCATGTCACCTTGCCTAGCAGACATGAATTGCATTTGTCAAGTGATTCAAAATTAATTGACCTCAAATCTACATCTCTATGTAATTTGAAAATGGATTATGTGACATTAATCTGCGATGCCAGATATATATATATAATTTTAGATTAACGCCTTATTTTTCCTTTAATTTTCTATACTCTTAATAGAAAACTCATTATAGAATATAAATGTCATTTTGTAATTCACCACAACTATATGATATCTTCTTAAGATAAAAGGGAACAACGATTGTCCTTAACATTAAACAATTCATGTCTAAACATGAAATTGAATTAGTGCTCTTAGTAATGGTGAATATGACATTTCTCTAATTCTAGTACAAAGCTATAAGGAAATGACAAGAAGTTTGTCCTTATAGGTAATTCAGCAACCTTTGCTCATTCCCATCGTATAGGTCAACTTCTTCATTCTGCAGTAGTATATTTTTTCTCTAGTCTGCACATATTTATTCAAATATGAGATCCATGTTTGGTATCTAATACCCAAGCGACTACGGAAATAGCTAAATCAATCTCAACAAAATTACTTGTAATAGAAGTTTCAAAAAACTTCTTTACTTTCAAGCTTGCAATGTCCACCTTGCATTTCTTCCTCCAACAACCTTTCATTTCAAATGAAAATAAGGGTCATTGAAATTTGGATTATCCTTCATTGCTTTGACTGTTGTTTATCTTAGCTATATTGGATGTTTTTCCATTTCAGAGGAATCATTGGCCAAGACATGTCCCATTATTAAACCCGATATTGGGCTCAATAGTCTTAAGCATATTCAGCAACTCAAGAAGTGTGCGTTCGAGCATATTCATGTTAAGATTCATAATGAAATCTGAATAGCTGTTTGGCAGAGATTCTAGAACCAAGTCACTACTTAGTTCATGATCCACAACTAAACTCAATCAAGACAGCTTCTCAATATAGCTAATAATCTTCAGTATATCATACTGATTGAAAATTACTCTACCATTTGCACAGTGTAGATGCTTAGAAATATCATATATTTCAACAGGTGACTGGTTATCATACAACTATGAATAATCACTATATTAACATCTGTACTCTCATGTTTGCTTTTTGTAACACAATTGAAATAGTTGCAAGCATCACGTATGTTGCAATACTATTGTCAGTACTGTGTTAAGCAGCCACCTCTTCCGAAATTGAGTTCTAAACTTGAACTTCTGGAAAAGGATGCTCTAGGACCTATCCAATTAATCATGCTTGAGAATAGTTCTCAAATTATGGTGCAACTTCGAAAAATATGGTCTAGTCAGATAATAGGCATCCAGTATGCATCTCAAGATTATATGATTACTCGATATTCAAAATAATAAATGACAAAAATAAAGAATTAATAAAGATGCATCCATTAATTTAACATGGATTTGAATTAAATTAATTATGCTCCCACTGTTTAAAATAAATTTATGACCTCTTACACAAATTAATGGAATCCATACTTTGATTCCCAGTGGGCTGGGATCCCATTTGTTATATCAAGACCTTGAGGGTACTCAACAAGCCTTAATAAAATATTTGGGTAGATACTCTTATCAATTGTATCTCTATACAACTCCTAGATCATTAAGTTGACAACTGTTTGTCTACAAACATCTTATGTGTTAAATTAATATGTCTCTAAAATTTTATCTCCTTGAGTGTACTCAATAAAAGATAGATTTTAGTTAAGTCAAACCCATCATTCAAAAATATCTAATATTTCATAGTGTCAAACATATTCCTGATAAACCCGCCTTGAGTGTACTCAACAAGCTAATGTCAATATGAAATTCTCATTTTTCACTATAATGATGGAAGTCGAATAGAATTGACTTAATATAAAATAGAGGGATTTAATCATGCAAAGGCCTCATCAAATTATGTAAATATAATTTATCATACATCTAGCATGCTAATAAACATACACATAATAAATATAGTGTGGACGATTATTGTAATACCCCGACTAAGAAAGATTAAAAGAAATGATAGGTACTACTCATACCAACAAGGTGCACCTTCTTTTCCGGAAGTCCATCGTTAGAAACTCCAAAGTTAAGCGTGCTTGGCTTGGAGCAATTCTGAGATGGGTGACCTCCTGGGAAGTTTTCTCGGGGAGCATGCGAGTGAGGACAAAGCATGCTGAAAAGACTCGTGTTGGTACGGTGGGGACAGTACGCCGTCATCTAACGGCCGGAACAGCCCGTTAAGTGGGACCCGGGTCGTTACAAATGGTATCAGAGCCGGTCGCTAGCCGGAAATCGGGAACTAAGTGCTACGCCATAGGGCGGGAGCCACCTCTAGAATCCCAACGCCTGGCAACAGATCCTCAGATGGGTTAAGCGCGACGAGGACGTCGCGAGTTTAACAGGGGTGATTGTAATACCCCGACTAAAAAAGATTAAAAGAAATGATAGGTACTACTCATACCAACAAGGTGCACCTTCTTTTCCGAAAGTCCATCGTTAGAAACTCCAAAGTTAAGCGTGCTTGGCTTGGAGCAATTCTGGGATGGGTGACCTCCTGGGAAGTTTTCTCGGGGAGCGTGCGAGTGAGGACAAAGCATGCTGAAAAGACTCGTGTTGGTACGGTGGAGACAGTACGCCGTCATCTAACGGCCGGAACAGCCCGTTAAGTAGGACCCGGGTCGTTACAATTATGGACTTTATTCTATCTAGTCTTCCCGAGCCAAAAAGGAAGACTAGTTGGTCAATTCCTAGGGAGACATAGCATTGATTATGCAATGCTCCATCTCCATGGTTTCCTCCATTTTGTATCTTCAACTAATCCAGCTGCAACATGTATCCTATACTAGTTGGCACGCAGGCCTCATTGAATTAAACATGCAGACTCAAATAATAAAATAACAACGGACTCGCAGGTCCATAATAATTATAATAGGCTTGCAGGCCTAATTATTACAATAGGTTCGCCGGCCCATATACTACAAGAAATAAAATTAACCATTCAACACATCCACATGATCGAGTTCATAACCATCTACCAGTATAACATTCATCAAATAAATGCAACCCTATATAATATCAAATATTATATATACATGTATTTCAAGTTTCTAGCAAATAAATGTCGTCTAAACATTTTAGACAAAAGGGATCGAAATAATTAAATAAATAATTAATCAAATTAATCAACTTATTTAATTAGCAGGATTTATTTAATCAAAATAAAATTTTAATTAAATATCGAATTAGAGCCTAACTCTAATTATAAGGTTTATGGGCAAATAGAATTACTACTTTGATTTAGGATAAACCTCCTAAATAAAATTCATTTCAATAATTAATTAATCAATTATTAAAATTTAAATAAAATCAAATTTTAATTAAATGCATATTGGAGTCCAACTCCAATATCAAGATTTTCAGGGCAATTGAGTTTTAATTTAATAATTAAATAATTAATTAATCAAATTAATCAATTATCAAATTAATTTAATCAAAATCAAATTCTAATTAAACATTAAATTAGAGTCCACTCTAATTATAATATCAGGGTAAATTGAATTAATATTTAGACTTAGGATAAGACTCCTAAATAAAATAAAAATTCAATTTAGGTCAAAGTTACTAAATTGATTAAAATCATATTTTAACGACAATTTAAGACCATGAATTTATATAATAAATTTTAATTGGGTCAATATTGAAAATCTGGTCAAAATTGAAATTTTGGTCAAATCATTTAAAATCAATTTATAAATCTATTTAAATAAACATTTAAAACACCTTTTAAACAATTTGCAATGTAACCCAATTCGTAATTACAAAGGAAGCCCTTAGTTTCAATCATATTGTAAAGCAGCCCCTTTATTCAAATATTGCACTTTGACCCCTAACGAAATATTGAAGATGGGATCTTGCAATTTTTGAAATTGCATTGAAGCCCCCGTCTCCCTTTTGCCTCAACCGAACAACCCTAACCCTAAACCTTGTCAACAGTCACATTGGCGCCGCACACTCTGGCGCCGCCCCTCCCTAGATGGTGACCGCGTTACCGCTGTTGCCGTGGACTGTTGCAAAAACTAGCAGCAGCGTCCAAAGCTGCTACGCGTTTCTTGAATCGGTGCTCGCACGCTGTCCCTTCTGCAGCACCGTCACTGCAACTTGCAACGGCGACGCATTCACGCTGCAGTTGAGAGATTCACTGCTGCTTTGCACAGCGCAGTTGCGAGCTGCAGCGCTAGCCACGTACTTACAGGCGTTCGGCGCATTCTGCACCACTAGTCCCCGTGGCAGCCATGTTGCCATTCCAAGCAGCGGCGCTCTGCCAGTCGCCCACTGCTACTCAGGATCCAAATATCGACCCATAATAATTTTTCTCTTAAACCCCGATTTTAGAAGGATAGAAATCAATTTCCATTTTTGCTAGAAACAAGAACATGAACAATTAAGAATTAATTGCTTATAAGATTCATGAAACGACATCTAACAAACACAAAGTAGGCTCTGATACCACTGTTGAGAATTTACTTAATCATGCACAGCGGAATTTAAAATATTTGCAATTCTCAAACGAGGGTCTGCTTTGTATTTAGATAGAAATCGTGATAAAAATAATACCTCTTAATTATTTTGCAGATGGATCTGAGAATCTTGATTCCTTCACTCTACTTGCATATCACAGCTATCCAATTATCCAGCCTCCAAATGTGATCCACACGAAAGAACAAGAATAAGAATGAGAGGCTAGAGTTTCTCTCTTCTTGTGCTAACAAGAGAATAATGAATAAGGGTTAACTTTTTCAAACCCTAGTTGTTCATTAATATAAGTAAGAGTGGGCTTATCCCATAACTTAAACATCGACCCAGTCCATGTAGTTTAACTAATCCAATTAATTAAACATGGGACATTAGTTAATCAATCCAATTAATTAACTCGAGCCTATTAATAAAAAAATATAATTAATTAATTCTACAAATGTCGAACACTTATTAATTAATTAATTAATTTCAATCACATTCTTCTAGTTCTCACCTTGTGTATGACCCTTTAGGTTCCTAACTACGATGTCGAACCACGTGAATTATTATTTTGATCTAATCAAAATAAGATTAATTAAAACTCTCTTTTAAATTAATCATTAATTCTCTTAGATTAATTAATTCACATTAGTTGTCCCAAATTGATATCTATCAATGTGTCGGGCAATACATGTGATGGGAAATATCACGTGGTGTGACAAAATCAAACTAGTTCATTTATCATGAAACTTTAATTCCTTCGTCAACATGATCCGATCAATTACGAGATATGGAAATGTGTCAATCTCGTTTATTGATCATATCTTTTATTTCGCTCTTAAGTCAATAAACGTCGAAACTATTTTCGACTTTATTAATTCACTTTGGCCAAGGATTTCGATATCGACTTAACCAAATAAAACGCAGATCGTAATCTCTTATTATCTAAGAGTGGTGAATTCTATATTGATCATTCACAACCTTCATGTAATTCTTGACATACCCGAACGACATCGTATTAGCGACTCCTTTCAGAGCAACATCTGGCATCACCAAAGTATGGCTGCCCTCATATAAGGTACTATGATGACCTCAAGTTAAAGGATCAATTCCACTAACGAACGTTAGAGATTAACCGCTGACACTTAGATAGTTATCCACGTGGAATCTCCATTGCGGGTCTCCAATGTTTTGATCTCTTAACAAAACATCCACGTGTTCATTTAGATGTCTCTACATCTTAGCTTGTGAGATCAGCTACTCACTTCTAAAGTGGGCGATGACACACATGTTGGTCTATCCGTAATAAAGATATCTGTATCTCGATATTACTTTACGACCAAAAATATTTAAGATTCAATTGTAACTTTTATCTCATGATCACAACTCCTTGTGATTAACAAGTTATCAAGATTTGAATCTACGAACTCTGTTGATTTAATTTAGCAAGAATAATAATATTATTATAAATCAATTAAATAACAAATCTGTCATGTATTAAATGCACCAAATATATTAGTAAGTATTTGGTTAAACGATTGGACCTAGGGCATAACACTTACAGGAAGAATGTCAAATAATGGAATAAAAAGATAGGCTTGAGCATGTGATTAACGTTGTCCAAAAAGTACATTTGCCTCCTCTTGATCGAGATGCTTAAAAGGTTAGTTAGCAAATGCTTTAGTAGATTAATCAAGCCTACAAATCATGTATTTATTAAGTACAAATGATACATGGAAGAGGAACAAAGAACAATTGAAAATGAGTATATTTTTTGGTGGAAATGATCTCTATATTTGATGGATGTTCTCTCTTGTTTTTTATATGATAAAATGATTAATATAACATCATGTATATAGTAGTTGATCCATCTTTTACGAAAGTACACACCACTTGGACAAAATGGCACATTTTGGTGCCAAAAAATAACTTAGGCATCAAAAGGTACCTCTTCGGATACCACCATGCGATCGCATGGCACGTCTAATTTAAAACCTGTTTACAAAATAGATTACTGTGTGATCGCTTATGCCAAGGTCATGCGATCGCATGGCCTTTCAATTTTTCGATTTTTTTCTCATTTTTTTGTCTTCTTTTCAATACCTCTTTGTATTGATTTAATTTTGTACTCCATCCATGATCTTTAAATATTTGAACAACCATTTGAAAATAATAAATTTTCAACACTATCTTGGAGTTTTGAGCTGTGCTACATCAAATATGGCGTTGCACTGTTCATGTAGCGTAGAAGATCCATTTTTTTGTTCCAGTTCTGCCCTTCGATTTTGTATACCAAAATTTTTTCTTCCTTCCATGTTCATTGATCATTGTTCTTTTGTTATTTGTTTGGTTAAATTTATTTATGTAATATTTTCCATATATATATATATAGAAAAGAACTTAGTGAATCACCTTCTTTGGAACTTCGAAAGCAGAATTTTCGGCAAGATGACTAGTCTTGAATCTGATGTAGAGGTCGACAGATGAAATAAGTTTTGTAGAGGGAAAAATCGAGCAGCGGTTAACCTGTTTGAGAGAGTGATGGTAGTGGAGCGACGGATGGAAGGGAAGACGGAGGTGTATTGACGGAGGAAGAAGGCTGGAATTCAATTAGGAATGGGGTGAATTGGTGAATAATAATTTTCCTGATGTGCATGTATGTATGTATGTATGTATGTATGTATGTATTATTATTATTATTATTATTATTATTATTATTATGGGAACAAGAGTGTATTTTATCTTAGAAAAATATTACATGTACATGAATTTAACAAGAAGGTTGACATATTGCACGCGTGATACAATCTTATCATTTCACACATCACATCAACTCTTAAATCAACATATACGAAGTTGCCTCTCATTTTTTGTCAACTCTTTTGTCAAGGTTCTAGTATAAGAAGCATTTACTGAATATGATCACCAAATTATATTGTTTTATGCTTGGAGGGCCAATATGGCAACCAGCTAAAACATCAAGGATGGAGGTGCAATTTCCTCACTTAATACTTCTAATCTGAACCGCGCATTATGGATCAAAGGGCTGAGATCAGTTTGGCTTGATTATATGTCTCTCTCTCCATTTTGACATCAGACTTGAGGCTCTCCTTGCGCGACACTGTGACCCTTTTTTGATCTCATCTCAGTTTCACCAATTTTTGTAATCACTTGTAATAGTGATTGGGTCAACTTGTAGACCATATAGTGCGCATTATTGTGTAGTGTTGGATGCGGTTTATTGGTGAGAATAAGGGCTGTCTAGTTCAGGTTCTTCAGAAGAATTGTGCGAACGGTTTTGTTGCGTGATTTTCTTGTAATCTTGACTCTCTTTGGAAGACTTTGACAAGTGGAACGAGTTCGGTCCTAAGCCCCAGATGTAGGTGAATTTCACCGAACTGGATCTTCAAGTTCAGGTGGTATTTGTTCTTGTTTAATTTATTTTTTGTTATCCTTATTAATCACTCGAAAATTAGGCACGAAATTCCTTACAACATTAATCTTTTTCTTAATTCCATGTTTCAGGCCAAAAAATTATTAACTTTTTTCTGGTCAAATTTAGAATTAGCCATGTTTGATACCAATTTTATCAATTTATAAAATGGAAGTAGTCGTAATATTTTTGATAATTATTTTAAAATTAAATTATCAATTTATACCATTTAAGTAGTAGTAAAATATATAATTAAATACTTTTCGAAATAAATTAATTGTTAAGAATTAAAAATAATAGGAGAATGTAAATTTTATTGTTCATTTGGTATAAGATTTGAAGTCCTGAGTTGGAGATGACTCTGTACGATAGTGCGAAAATTACACTATTTTGTGTAAATTTACTCCATATTGAAGTTCTTGGATTGGAGATGCAATACATGGATTGGTGGAAGTTTCAGCTCTATTCCCTCGAACCCCCCACCTCACCCCACCCCACTCCCAATTCCACTGCTAATTCTTACTTGATATGCAACAACTTGAAAATGCAGTACAAAATTGAATTGAATAATATAAGACATAAAATTCAACAGTTACAATCCAACAATCCAATCCTTGTACCAAAGAGCTAAAGATTTGGACTATATTTCATCTTCCTCAAGCAATTTTTTTTATTTTTTATTTTTTGGCAGCTTCATGAAATCGTGCATTACTTGAAAAGAAGAGTACCCTGTTGATTCCGGGCCCAAAGAAAGGTACAGTGATCCACCAGCGAAGGCCCAATAGTGGCCCAACAAACCCTGACCCACCGTTAAAGGCTTAAAGCATCACCTGAGATGATTGCCGAGGTGGTATGTCAAGCAAACCTCTTTAGCTGACCTGGTTAGCGCACCAGCCGATGTGCTTTATATTCAGCCGGGGCGCTTTATGGCGTTGACCAGAAGAGAGATGGAGACAGTGAGGAGTCAGTGATGGGACACTGCCTTTACCAAGTCGTGACAGGCGCCCATCCCCTACGAAATGTAGCAATGATTACGGTTGAAAAGCAAGGTTGTCACTTCCATGAGCTAGGGTGATGACAAGTGTAAAGTATGCCACGTGTCGTGATCCAAGGCAAGAAGCTCCTCTATAAATAAAGCACAATTGTCTCCAAGGAAGGGGTTAGAAATTTCTGATTCTTAACTTGATATTTCTCTCACTCCCTTTTCTCTCTTTTATACATTTATATTTCCCGCACCTAATATATATTTTCCCAAAATGAGTACTGACTTAGGCATCGGAGTACAAACGGGAGTCACCTCGGCCCCCTTTGCAAACTGATTGTTTGTCACAGTGCGCAGGAGATCCACGTGTTCAAGAGGGAGGAGTTAAGACGTGTTGGTCCAAGGTCCATCCGGATTTTGTGGTCAACATTTTGGCGCCGTTTGTGGGAAGCCATACTGTTAACCACGAAAACACATGGTAAAAAGCCACACATAGAAAGGTAGTCCTGAAAAAGGACGAATAACCTCTTACAATAGAGCGGATAACTGCAAAGAGCTTTGAAAGATAAGTTGGTTGGCCTTGAAAAAGGTAAGAGCTTTGAAAGATAAGCTGGTTGGCTTTGAAAAATGTAGGAGCTTTGAAAGATAAGCTGGTTGGCCTTGAAAAAGGTAGGAGCTTTGAAAGATAAGCTGGTTGGCCTTGAAAAAGGTAAGAGCTTTGAAAGATAAGCTGGTTGGCCTTGAAAAAGGTGGGAGCTTTGAAAGATAAGCTGGTTGGCCTTGAAAAAGGTAAAAGTTTTGAAAGACAAGTCCGTTAACCTTGATTGAAATATAAGCGCAATAACCTTGAAAAAAAAGGTAAAGAACTTTGAAACATAAGTTTAACAACCTTGAAAAAGGTTTGGAGCAGCGAGGCAAAGGCCTATCTATCCTTGAAAAGCGATCTAAGACCAGAAATTCTTCTGAAACATGAATGAAAGTGACGGTGATGTTAACCCCCGTAGGGGAAGAAGTGGCCAACGCAGCGAGGGCGAGGTTCCTCAAGGACTTCATGAAAACGCCAATGAGGAAGTGGCACAACCTAACCCACCTCGCCGGCACCGTAATCGCCGCATGATGCGAGATATGACACGCATGGCGGCCCAAATGTTAGAAATGCAGAAGCAGCAAATAGAACAGACTGCTGCAATGAATGCCTTTATGGCCAGAGGGTATGTTATGAACGAACCCGTGATGCCTCAGCAATACTCACAGCCACATTATTCACCATCCGAGGCAGCCACTGTCTCTTACTATTATCAAGACCCGCGGGCATACGCCGAGGTGGAATCCGAGCCCTTCTACGAGCGAGACCCAGAACATGAAACACATGGGGAACAAAACCCACTCCCAGCTAGACGCAAGGAGGCTTCTCCCGCAAATTCCGGCAGTGTTTTTATCCGAATAGGAGGGTTATTCAGGGGACAACGACGGGGACAAACGGACCCAGGTCGGCACAATGCCGCAGAGCCTAGAAATAGGCGCGAGCGACGCGCTGGAGAAACCTTATCGCAGGATCAAATGTACAGGGATTAACAAGGTATGGGGGGAGAAAGGATGGCATCAGCACATGAGCCTAGGAATAGGCAAGAAAGAAGAGCTGAAGCAGTTCAGACTAATCCTCGTAACGAATTACAGAGCCATGAAAGACCAAACTACGGCCGCGTTCCACCACCACAAAGGCAGGAGTACGCCCCGCCGCTATATGGCCAATACCGTGATCCGGAGTATTCCGGTCACGACGAGAACAGCGAGCTGCCGTCATACGAGTTGGATGACGAAGAGGAAGTAAGTCCCTTCACAGAGGGCCTCCGTAGATGCCCCGTCCCCCATGACTTTGAGATGCCAGAAATAGCAAAATACTCTGGCCGAGGTGATCCTGATGATCACCTGTTAAATTACCGCGCCAGCATGGAGATAGCCGGGGCCACCCCGGCACTGAAATGTAAAGCTTTTGCTTTAACCCTTGAGGGAAGTACCATACGATGGTATAAAAAACTCCCTCCTGGCAGCATCCACAGTTGGAGGGATATGAAAACTGCTTTTAAGAATGGCTTTGTTTCTTCCAGGCCTGGTCAACTCCCACTCCAACGCCTTCAGGATCTGAGGCAAGGAAGGGACGAATATCTGAAAAGTTACCTAGCTAGATTTACTGAAGAAATGCATATCTGCGAAAATATCACAGAAGTGGAGATGTTTTCCGCCCTAAAAGGAGGGCTAGATATGACCAGCATGTTTTGGAGGGATGTCCGGAGCAGGAAACCAAGGGATTACAATACCCTGGTAGACCTGATGAAGGAAGGGATTGTATCGGAGGAAATGGCTAGAGCCAGAGATAGTCACCCCCAAGGGAGATACAACCTTGGATATTTCAATGAAGCGGACCCCAAAAAGGGAGGAAACAAGGATAGGATCGACGGTAACCGAGGTGGCGTGCCTCGTCCATTTCCGGGGACGGGATCTAGCTTTGCCGCAGAAATCACAGAAGCTATCCCTCACTTACACTCTAATACACCTTCTCAAAATCCCCCCACGGCTCAAGGGAGACCGGAAAGCGGCCGAAGTGGAAAACAGCCCATGATTGGGGCTTACTGCGCCTATCACAGATATTACGGCCATGCAACGGAGGATTGCAGGGAAATTCACATGCTAGCTGACCAAAAAGCGCAGGGGAGAAGGGGGGAGATTTTCCCCTAGACACAGAGAGAACCCAGAAAACTGGTGGTCAGAAGTTCAACCGAGCTGATAGGAGAGCTCCGTGGAAGAACTCAACTAAGGAAAGAATTGACAATCGTCAAAGAGACAGTAATAGGGGCCAGGATATCGCCTCGGCACATGCTAAAGATACACGGGAGCCACCTGTGCCTGTGGCCGACCTCCCCATTCGTGAAATCGACACGATACTGGGAGGCCCCCACCCAGGTGGGAGCACCAACAACTCCCAGAAAAGGTATATAAGGGAGGCCAAACAGCCTGCCAATGTGAATTATCATATCCATTCGCATCCTGTCGGGATGTCTCGGACGGAATCCATCACATTCACACAAGACGATGCCATTGGGGTGCACTTCCCCCACAACGACGCACTGGTTATCAGTGAGGTGGTGGCTCGAAATGGGCTATCACGGATGATGGTGGATGATGGTGCCTCGGTAAATGTGATTTACGGGGTAACTTTTGATAAGACGGAGATCAGCACTCCTCTCATTCCAGTCCTTGATCCAATATACGGATTCACGGGGGACAGCATAACCCCCAGAGGGTCCATAACCTTTATGACTGAAATAGGGCAAGCACCGACCCTCTCCAGAATCCCTATGGAATTCTTGGTGGTTAACAAAATCTCCTCCTATCATGGCTCAATAGGGAGGCCTGGTCTCATTGACTTGGGGGCTGTAACGCATACCAAATACATTTGCATGAAGTTCCCCACGGAGCATGGCGTTGCAACTGTGAGGGGAAGCCAAACAGAATCCCGGGCTTGTTACACAAATGCAATCCGGAAGTTTCAAGATCGAAGCTTGAACATGATCTGTGATGTAGCCATGACCGAGGCTGCTCCAGACCCTGAAAGATTGGGTGAAGGGCAGCCTGGAGATAAGGATGTCACAATGATCCTAGAAGAGGATTTAGCAGATCTAGACCCCAGGATGGCAGGTGACAATTGCCCCACCTCGGCCGAAAGATTGGAATGCTTCGGCGTAGACCCACTTGATCCAATCAAGGAATTACAGATCGGACTGGACTCGCCAACCGAATACAAGAGTCAATTGAAGGACTTCCTACTTCAAAACCTCGATGTATTCGCATGGAAGCATGGTGACATGATTGGGATCGATCCTAAGGAAGCCTGCCACAGGCTCCAGCTGGATCCCCGAAGCCCTGGGCACAGGCAAAAGAGAAGGCCCATGAGTTCGGACAAGTATGAGGCCTTGAAAGACGAGGTCGCAAAGCTATTGAAAAATGGTTTCATCAGAGAGTCCCGATATCAGAAGTGGGTATTAAATCCTGTTTTAGTACCAAAACACAATGGGAAATTGAGGGTGTGCATTGATTTTTCCAACTTGAACCAGGCATGTCCCAAAGACAGCTTTCCATTGCCCCGGATCGATCAACTGGTCGACTCCACAACAGGACACGAGTTGCTAAGCTTCATGGATGCATATTCCGGGTACAATCAAATCCCCATGTTCGAACCGGATGAAGAGCATACTTCATTTATCACAGATAGAGGACTCTATTGCTACCTAGCAATGCCATTTGGCTTGAAAAATGCGGGAGCTACCTATCAGAGGCTGGTAAACCGCATGTTCTCGAAACAATTGGTGAACACTATGGAGGTGTACGTTGATGACATGCTAGTCAAAAGCATGGTAGCTGCGAATCATATCCACCATTTGTCAGAAGCATTTGATGTTTTGAGAAGATATAGGATGAAGCTCAACCCAGCGAAGTGTGCGTTTGGAGTAGCATCTGGAAAATTTCTTGGGTTCATGGTGAATAAAAGAGGAATCGAAGCTAATCCAGACAAAATCAATGCTTTGTTAAACATGTAATCGCCTCGAAATCCAAAGGAGGTGCAAAGCTTAACGGGAAGAATTGCAGCCTTGAATCGATTCGTCTCCAAATCCACAGACTAATGCTTGCCATTTTTCAAAATCCTAAAAGGGGGGAAACGATTCCAGTGGACACCGGAATGTGAGCAGGCCTTCGCCGACCTGAAAACATCCTTAGGACGACCCCCGTTGCTATCAAAGCCAAAGGCTGGCGAGCCTCTCTACTTGTATTTGGCTGTGTCCAAGGAGGCTGTTAGCTTCGCGTTGGTCAGAGAAGAGGAGGGGAATCATTTCCAGTATATTACGTGAGAAAAGCCATGCTAGATGCGGAGACACGCTACCCAGATATGGAGAAACTTGCCCTCTCACTACTCACCGCTTCTCGCAAACTTCGTCCCTACTTTCAGGAACACTCCATACACGTGCTCACCAACTTTCCCATGAGACAAGTGTTGTAAAAACCAGATATATCTGGGAGATTACTGAAATGGGCAATAGAAATCAGCCAGTTTGACATACACTATGCTCCTCGGACTGCGATAAAAGGCCAAGCTTTGGCTGACTTCGTAGTCGAATTCACACACCCACCGGAAGTCGAAATGGTTGATAACGCAGATGATAGCCAGGAGTGGAAATTATTTGTTGATGGGTCCTCAGCTGAGGAGCGATCCGGTGCAGGAATATTGCTAATAAGCCCAGAAGGGTTTAAACTACATAGCCCAATCCGCTTTGAGTTCAAAGCCTCGAACAACGTTGCTGAGTATGAGGCATTGTTGGCTGGTTTAAGACTTGCCAAAGCTTTGAAGATCAAGTCCATAGTGGCGAACAGCGATTCGCAGCTCGTTGTAAATCAATTCAATGGGCAATTTTCTGCCAAAGAACCCTCTATGATTGCTTACTTGAAGAAAGTAAGAGACTTGGCGATACACTTTGAAGAAATGGAATTGCAGCACATCCCCAGGACAAAAATTCCAATGCTGACACTTTGTCCAAACTAGCAAGCAGCAGTGATGCAGAGCTATGTAATCTGATCTCGGTTGAGTGCATGTTGACCTCCTCTATTGAGCCAGGACCAGAAATTTTGACAGCAGAGGAAGAGAGATCCTGGATGAATCTGCTGATTGCATATTTGAGGCACCAGACAGTTCCAAACGAGCCGGAGGCAGCTCGGAAATTGCAAAGGTATGCTGCAAATTTCGTACTCTTGGATGATCTACTCTATAAACGGAGTTTCACCTCCCCGTTGCTAAGATGTGTTGGGCCTGAGGAAGGGCGATATGTAATGAGAGAAATCCATGAAGGCATATGTGGCAACCATGCCGGGGGACTAACGCTAGCTCGAAAAGCCCTCAAACAGGGGTATTTTTGGCCCACTATGCGAAAGGACTCTCATGACTTCGTGCGCAAGTGCAATAAATGCCAAAGACACGCAACCATACTGCATCAGCCACATCACAGACTAACCGTGGTGACCAGCCCTTGGCCTTTTTCAAAATGGGGGGTTGATATTATAGGTCCTATGCCTAGGGGTGTCGGAAATAATTGCATTGCTATAGTAGCAATTGACTACTTCACCAAGTGGGTCGAGGCTGAACCACTTATGAGGATCACCGAGGCCAACACCACCAAGTTCATTTGGAAGAATATCATATACCGGTTTGGGATACCCCATTCGCTGGTTAGTGACAATGCTAAACAGTTTAAAAACAGAAGCGTAGACGAGTTGTGCGAGGATTTGGGAATTAGAAAGCTGTTTTCATCTCCAATCACCCGCAGGCCAACAGTCAAGTGGAAGCAGTGAACAAGACCATAAAAAACACCCTGAAAAGGAAGTTGGAGTCCAAAAAGGGCGCATGGGTCGATGAACTCCCACAGGTGTTATGGGCGCTTCGAACCACCTCGCACACCGCTACTGGTGAAACACCTTTCTCGCTGGCTTACGGAGCCGAGGCGGTATGCCCCGTTGAAATCGGAATCCCTTTGCTTCGTCAAATTCATTACGACGAAGTTAGGAATGAGGAAGCGCAAATGGCCGGTTTAGACTTCCTCATGGAAAAGCGGAGTGATTCCCAAAAGGTAATGGCCAAATACCAGACAAAGATGGCTCGATACTACAACAAAAGAGTGAAGATCCGACGCTTTAATATTGGGGACTTGGTCCTAAAAAAGGTTCTCCCTTCAACACAGGAGCCAGGAGTAGGGACTCTAGGTCCTAACTGGGAAGGCCCTTACAAGGTCGTTGCCGAGGTGGCACCCAGAACATACGTAATTGAGGACTTGTCTGGAGTACCTCTATGTAATCCTTGGAACACGGACCACCTTCGCCATTATTTTCAATAAAACTAAATTCCTCCTCTACGATTGCAACATTATCAAATGATTTCAAAAATCGTGGGCGAGCTGCGTTAAAAATTACGCCAATCTCTATATTAGACAGACATAATAGATAAATGCACGTTCCAAAATTATTTGGTCATGACGCCATACGTCCACGCTATGCATAAAAATTGTTAAGAAAAGGGACTCTCATAAGGTTAAACTGCGATCACCGTGTAAAGATTGAAAGTTTTAGTACGATCAAAGGGGTACCTACAAAAAATTGTGTATACAAATCTTATAAAGTATAACTTAGACGCGTTCGAATGTCTGTCACAATCAGATCTCACTGGTAAACATAAACGCTTTAAACCATTCAGATCTAAGGTACTGTGCTCATTCATCGTCATTCACCATGCCATACGTTTGAAATCATTCAAATATAACCAAATGTTGTCACATAAATCAAAATCCTTGGTGGGTTAAGTTAGTTCATACATAGGGAGCGCTCTCTTGTCTCCGCAAAATTGTTGACAAAGAGTTTGCGAGACGTATATGTACTAAGTGCTGTGTGAATAAGCCTAAAAGACAAACGTTAAAAAAAATAAATAAATAAAATAAAAATAAAAAATTCTTATGTTATTTTGGTCGCAAATACCACACGCCTCCGCCAGGCATGAACTTTGTTAAAAACAAGGGAATCCGGTGAATTTATACTGCGACATTAACAGAAGTTCATACAAATTTGCAAATGTAGGTGCCACAGAGTTTTAAGGTAAAATCGCTCAAAGGTTGGTCAAGATCAGATCTAATTAGCAAACATAAGTACATCGGCTGGGGGTATAGCAAATGATTAAACTTGAATAGAATTATTGCTGCGAAGTGATGACAAATTCGATCCGCTCATGAATGACCACATCGGATTTGAGGGACTAGCACGCCCAAAATATGGCACATTGGACAAGGCCCAGTGAGGGTCCACTGGATTTCTATCCATGACCAAAGTTTTAGATATCGCCTTGGACTAATGGCCGAGGAGGAAAGGCACAGGAGCCCCTCCAGCCGAACTAGGTTATGCTTGTCCGAGGTGCTCTAAATCAAGTACATTTTACAAATCGAGACATTTGCAGACAGACACTTACAATGTCCAACATACCATCACACAATTATGAAACATTCGCACTTGGAAATATTCATGCTTAAATAGTTAGAAACGTTGCTACGCCGAGATATAAATAGACCATTCCATTCATAAAAATGAGGCATTTATAAATCAAATAAAGGCTACACTCACAATATTAGGTGTCGGGGCACTTACAAAGAAGAAGAAGAAGAAAACAAAAATGAACATACTAGCTAACAACAAGGCAAAAATAGGAAAGGATCATTGTGGAGGGACACCTTCTGGAGAGCCCTTGCTGGATGCATCAAGAGGATCTGCAGGAGCGTCTTGAGGCTCGGGGAAGAATGCTTCAATGGAGGATAGATCCAAAGTTGGGAAGGCTTCCTTCACGTCCCCTAAAGCCATCCTCGCCCCTAAGTTCCCAAAAACCCGCTGCATGGCCTCGTACTTAGGGGTCTCTTCAAAGGTATCTTTGAAGTTCTGGACAGCCTCCGACACTCTAGTATTCAGAGCATTCTCCACCCGTGTCGCAACGGTCTTATCCAGGACTTCAGTGATCCTCGTTTGCATGTGCTTTTCCAGATAGACAACTTCCTCCTCCGCCTTTGCCTTAGCCTCTCGCTCCCTCCTCAATTCTTTGTTTGCTGCTGCCACCTCGGCTTCCAACCTAGACTTGGCTGCATTGGCGGCGGTCAGAGCCTCAGAGGCGATGGACTGTGCACGGTTAGAATCATCCAGTTTTTTGCACAATGTTGCCACATTAGACTCAGAGGCCAGGAGGTCATGTTTCAACCTATCATTATCCTCCTGGAGCCGCTTGGCATTAGCTCTCTCCTCGGAGGAAGACTTCCGGGCTATGGCCAGCTGGGACTTCAAATCATTAATCTCCTTCAGCATATTATCAGCGTGGCGGAGAGCAGTCTCAGCATCCCTCTTGTCCCGTTGAGCTACCTCCACGGAGGACTCTACCTCGTCAATGAGGGCCAGAGCTCTGGCGTTCATAGCCTTGGAAACAAGCAACTTCCGAAATGGAGTAGCACTGGAGGAAAAGGCGGCCTAGCCCTCTGTCCAAAACTGTTCAGTAATTAAGGCCGCCTGGCTGGAGGGGAACCGGGGGACTCGAACAATGAAGGGATGAAAGTGACATCCCTGGGGAGGAGGCTGGTTTTGATAGCCTTGAGCTCTTCTGCCCCCTCTGATGTCACCTCATTAGTCAAGCCTGGGATGGGCACGGTTGGCTCGTCCTCCAGTTCCTCAATCATTGATGGTGGAGGGGCAGAAGTGGATTCCTTGCCCTTACCTCTTCTGAGTCTCTTCAGAGGGGCGGGCTCCTCCTCAGGGTCATGTTTAGATATGTCCTCGAACGGAGGAGGAGGCACTGAGGCATCCTTAGCCTCCTTGTCTCTCTTAGATCCGCCCCGGTCAAACCTTTTTCCTTTCCCCTTTGGAAGGACTCCCTTAGGTTCGGCCTCCTTTTCTGTGTTAGGATTCTAAGGGCCCACAGGCAGCAGAGTAGGCGGTGGCATTAGGGCTGGAAGAGGGCCCTGAAGTTAGGCCGTAGACGCCTCGGAGACCTCCTTTGCCACCCCGACTTGCAGGTTGGCCAATACCGCCTTTTGCTTCCTTTCCACTTCACTGCCATGGCGGAGTGCAGGGGGAATCTTCGTAGCCATGAGACCTTTCAGAGAAATCTTTGGAAAGTCCTTGGAACCTAACAAGAGAAAGAGAGAAATGAGTCTATATAAAATAATAATAATAATAATAATAATAATAATAATAATAATAATAATAATAATAATAATAATAATAAATATAGAAATGAGGCTATAAAAGCAGTAACGAAGCAAACTCACCCATGGCTCGCATAAGACCGTGCTTGACGAATAGCTTGTTTTGTTGGATGACCCCTTGAAAAGTGCCTTTGTAAGTGAACAGACGCCTCACGGCCGTTAAATCCGCGTCAGGGAGTAGGCGGGCAAAAGTGTCCCCTGTCACAAATCAGAAACATGTTGAGAACCAGCCAAAGAAGGTGAGTTGGAAATAAAAACAAGTGACACATGACACTTAAGGACGTTAAAGCAAACGCGAGACTCACTAGGAACGGAAAGAGTTCGGGGAACAGAAATTTCTGGACAAGGGTCCACAGGAGAGCTCTGCCACTCCCCTGCAACCCAGAACCATTGGTTCCTCCAGTTCTTTATTGAGGTGGGATGACCAGTGATAACTGGAGGATACGCCCCCCTAGGAGACAAGTAATACCAATCCTTGACGTCCGGCCTAACATCTCTTTCCCTTCTAACTGATTTCTTCAAGGTGTAGAGGGTATGAATGATGTATAGTGGGATGGGATGGTCAGGGTTGACCTCTTGCCACACCAGCCAAGTACCCACTGCTTGAGTCCAGAAGTTGGGAGCCAGCTGGTAGGGACACAGGTTGTAGCTTCTAAGCAAGGCCCTGAAGAAAGGATGCAGGGGTAACCTCATCCCACAGGATAAAGCGTCGTAACATATAGCCGCTTGGCCTGGGGGAGGACTGCATGGTCGGCAGAAAGGTGTATGATGCACTAAACGGACCCCTTCTGGCATCCTGAACTTCGTCGAGGCGCACGCCAAATCAACTCCTCGGATTTCGGTAGCAACCTCGCTGCTCTCCCACGAATCTGGGTTTAGATCGGGGTCCACATGATATCCTGATATCTTATTTACCAGGTCCACCCAACTTTCGACCTGGGCTATTTCCTCCTCTGAGAGCCCCAACTCCTCTCTATGCGCCCGGAAAGGGGCCATGTTGCCCAAATCAAGATCCTGTGGGCCAGAAGAAGAACCCATTGCTCTTTCTCTCCCCATGTCTCTATCACGTTTGCTTCGAAGTTCTTTTAGCGTAGATTCCTCTTCGGATGACAGATGAGCCATGTAAGTCTGATGTTTATCTTCTTCGCTGTCAGAATCACTCAAATAGATTATGCCACTGTTTTTCCTATTTCTCCTCTTAACCTGCTCCCTAAAGAAGCGGGAACTAAAAACCGATAAAGAGATGGGGCAGAAGCCTCTGACGGGAACCGCCATTGCTAACATTTCCTGTGAACCCATTCCCCCAACTCTTTCTAGTTTTTCTTTTGTTTTAAAGGTGGGTCAGACTCAATGAAAGAAAAACAAGGTGCAAAAACAAAATTTTCAAACCCACAATGAGAAACTGAAAATAGAAAAGTTTCGCATGTTCAGAGACCAAGAGGTTTACCTTCAGGTGACAAATGCGTGAAATTGTGCACTGGAAATGGAGAACCCGCCTATGAAGAAACTATGGAACAGTAACGACGAACGCTGGGTAGAAAACCCTTGAGGAAAAGACTTGAAACTTGCAGGAAAGAGAGAAACGGAGCAAGCTTTCGCCAAGGTATTGCTGCAAAAGACTCTTAGAAAATGGTAAAAGGGGGAAATAACGAAATGAAGAGGGATTTATAGGAATCCCAACAATCTAAACTCCTTGATTTTCGTGAACCGCATGATCGATATGAATAACCCATGCTTCTTGGAAAATGGGTTAATCAAAGCGCCAGCCGTCAAAGGAAGAGACAAAACCGTTCAGCTACCACGGTTAATGCCACACGCCGTGAAATGCTACCTCCCTCCCATTTCGTGTATATATTTCTTGGAAATAAATACCAATAGCCCATCCGAATTGAATGCGCCGCCTAGGAAACGTGTTGGCACGATCCTGGCCATCAAGGAGCGAAATCTGAAGCGGAAGGTCGGCTATAGTATGGATCCGAACCTTGCGTAAGAGATTTCATTATACACGACCATGAATGATCCCCTCGGATTTGAGCTATAAAATCATAGAAAATCCTACATGACCATGAATGATCCCTTCGGATTTGAGGGACTAGTGTTGATTACGGGCCCAAAGAAAGGTACAGTGATCCACCAGCGAAGGCCCAATAGTGGCCCAACGAACCCTGACCCACTGTTAAAGGCTTAAAGCATCACCTGGGATGATTGTCGAGGTGGTATGTCAAGCAAACCTCTTTAGCTGACCTGGTTAGCGCACCAGCCGATGTGCTTTATATTCAGCCGGGGCGCTTTATGGCGTTGACCAGAAGAGAGATGGAGACAGTGAGGAGTCAGTGATTGGACACTGCCTTTACCAAGTCGTGACAGGCGCCCATCCCCTACGAAATATAGCAATGATTACGGTTGAAAAGCAAGGTTGTCACTTCCATGAGCTAGGGTGATGACAAGTGTAAAGCATGTCACATGTCGTGATCCAAGGCAAGAAGCTCCTCTATAAATAAAGCACAATTGTCTCCAAGGAAGGGGTTAGCAATTTCTGATTCTTAACTCGATATTTCTCTCACTCCTTTTTCTCTCTTTTACACATTTATATTTCCCGCACCTAATATATATTTGCCCAAAATGAGTACTGACTTAGGCATCGGAGTGCAAACGGGAGCCACCTCGACCCCCTTTGCAAACTGATTGTTTGTCACAGTGCGCAGGAGATCCACGTGTTCAAGAGGGAGGAGCTGAGACGTGTTGGTTTAATGTCCATCCGGATTTTGTGGTCAACATACCCCATTACTTTGACGAGTCTTTCCTACTAGACATTGAAATCTAAGCTAAAACTAGATTTACACATAGCACGATTCTTGTCTAAGGATAAATCTAATTGTACACATGTATTTTACAAAATTGGATGACAAATGATGATTTGGCAATTCTATAAATGTGATAGTGAAAAGTTACAATCCGTAAACAAAGATATACACATGGCATGGCTCATTTGTCTAAAGTCATGGCAATTTCATATCAAGTGATTGAAACTTTCAGCAAACCGTGATCATTTCTTCGATTTCGGTTTTATATGTATTCTTTGAATGGATATGAATTATTGATGTGAGGTAAATATTGGAAATGAGATATTTTCCCTTGGTCGGAGATTTGAAATTTTTTAGAGTTGATACAAGGGGTCGGTTAGAAAAGTCGTACATTAACATAATGTCCTTTTTGTTAATGTCCTTTTGCAAAACGTACCAAAATTTATGCAATACAAAACTTTATTAACTCAAGATGGTCACCTCTATTCAAGTCAAAGTTAACTACTATTCACATGATTTTTCCAAATGATGGAAAATGCTTCTTTGCCCGAAATATGTGACCGAATTGTTGTAAACCGTTGATTTCGATGCTTATATAATGGGTAAAAAAAGGGATAATTGACATGTATATGAATGTAATTTATTCGAATACTCATTTCGATTCCTATAGCACGAATCGAGTGCAAGATTGAAATCCTTAATGGATTCCCAAAATTATTCAGTAAAAGTCTTCTTGTTTATTTTAAAGATTCCCCCCCACCCCGAAATATTGCCAAAATAGTAAAATTACTCAAAAGATCACATTTTTCTTACTCGGAGAACACTAAAAAACTGTATTCGAAAATTTCCCAATTTTTAAATCTTCCAATTAGTAGTAGTAATAATAATAATAATAATAATAATAATAGGCTGACAAGATTATTCAAATAGTTAGGAACACTCGAAAAATACATATACAAATATGTAAAATTATTGCAATTGCCAAGGTACAATGGCTAGCTATTTTTTTGACAAATGGTAAAAAATACTTATGTGACATAATTAACGCTAGAAATTGTCCATCTAACTCTAGATATTGTCCTTGACAATGTCTACCATTAATTTAATAATTTCTATATAATCAATGCATTTCTCTTTAATTTTTCTAGAAAACAAATAATATTTTTTTATATTTGCATACTCACTCCGTCCCACAAAGATAGGCTTGCAAACTATTTTCATCCTTTCCACAAAGATAGGCTACTTACTACAGTGAGCATTTATTTAATTTTTAATTTCCTCATATACCCCTAATTAATGTACCTTGGTAGTTAATTTCAATCTCAATTTAATGACATGTAGTTTGAATGAATTAATGAGTCTTTGAAATTAACCTAAGGGTAAATTTGAAAAAGTATAGATAAATTAATGGATAATTATATTGACACCACCAATTTTGTTAATCACACTACATTTTTTATATTTACTAAATTAATCACAATTAAATTGACTAAAATGACCATCACATTATATTAATTTATCTTATTTGTCATTTTTATGTACACCATGAATATTATAAAAATAAAAAATAAAAAATAAATCTTAAATTTTATATGATGACGTGCTAATCCAAGTACAAGATCCGCCCATTTTGCTTCTCATATGTGTTAATGATTGCTCTGAATTTCTGATTCTGGTTTACATTAAGGAAAATTCTGCTTGTACTTACCATTTGACATATAATTTGACATAAAGTAATATCTCGTGATATATTACCTTTTAGTTTATCATGAGAATTTAAAAACAAAAAGTGCACTTTCCCAAAGTGGAGATCAATTTTCAGTGCCTGAAGCTACCAAAAAAGAGCTCCCGCCATACTCTGCATTCCAATCCGTCGACGTGGTGTCATCTTCTTCCACATTTCCAGCCGCCACCTGCTCACACGACGACATTTCACCGGAGTAATCATCGATCAATTTTCAGTGGCTGAAGCTTCCAAAAAATTCCTCCCGCCTTCCAACCCGTCGACGTGGCGTCATCTTCCTCAACATTTCCAGCACCCACCTGCTCACACGACGACATTTCACCGGAGTTATCATCGCCATTGGAAACACTTCAATGTCAGAAGCATTCGGTAATTTCAAATCCGAATTTTTAATGCTCCCAAAGTAGTCGTTAATGTCACTCCTCTCAACTCTGTTTGTGAGCAACCCCATTTCTCTTTATCTTGATTTGTGCCTCTTGTACATAAAATCTTCTGCTTATGTCTGCAAAATGTGTTTCAATAAACCAAAAGCTTAAAGCAGATTTAGCAAAAATCCATGGACAAAAGGACACATTTCACCGATTCAACATTTTGAGTGTTGGAAGTATACGAGATGCGATTGACTTACCAATAGCAGCATTTTTATATTCATATTCGGTTGATAGTGTTTACAATCCTGACCATTCATATTCGGTTGATAGTCTTTACAATCCATTCCCAAGTGGTGTTCTTTGTAAATCTGAAACTTATGTGCTTCGTAGATGGAGAAGGGACGTGGTTAGAGCATACACAAGGGTGAAAATAAATTATGACGGTTGGGTTAGTACTCCTACTCAAGTTAGATATGAACAACTTTGCAAAAGGTTCGAGAGTATGGCAAATTTGGTAGCAGAGGATGAGGGACGTACAACAGGCCTAATGGAATGGATGGAAACTCAAATGAATGAGCTACGGATCTCAAGCTCGAGTACAAGTCCATGTAGTATCCTCAATAGATCTAAGGGAAAGGACAATGAGTTGGATAAAATGTCGAACGATCGGATCTTGGATCCTAAGTGCGTTAAATCGAAGGGGGCACCTAGGAAATTGCGTAAGAAATGACCATTAGAGACATGTTCGAGGAAAAACAAGGTAGGTGTGTCATTTGAAATGCATTATTTAGTCTCATTAAAACATGCCACTGCAAGACAATTGCTAAAAAATTAAAAAAAAACGTGTTATGTTGCAGGGAAAACCGATGTCAACCAAAGGAAATACTTCAATCCAGCATAATGTTGAAGAAAGGCTTTCAATCACTCAACCGTTACTTAGACAACAACCACTAACATTTAATCAATATTCTTACTCACAGCCTGTTTTGGTATGTTTAGTTTGTAAGAACTTGTGATTTGGAATAAGTATTATAAATTTCATTTGCATCTCAAAATCATTTATGTTGTGATGTGCAGGGAGATCAACTTCAAATAGGAGCTTATGGAGTAAATTGGATGGCACCTAATGTCTTGAATCAACATTTTATTCCAAGCTACTGCCCCCAAGTGCAAGATGACCATGACCAAAGTTAGAGAACTTGTTATTTCAACTGATCTTTTGTAATGAATATGGGGTTTATTCAGTAATGTCTATGTCCATGGCATGTTACAAACTGTTTTTTTTTTTTTTTTTTTTGAAGTATCAATGACATAGATTTTTGCCCAGTTATTTCCATGTGTCATAGCTCTTGTGATTTTGGAATGTATCAAACTGATTTGCATTCATCTGATAGTTGTTGCTTATTTCACAGAGTGATACTTAATTCTGCATCAATACCAGGTTACACCACAACTAATTATTTGATAGCTTGGAAGTTTTCACAATGTCATAGATTTTTGAGATTAAATGTCAAAAGAAAACTCACAGGTCTTCAACCAGAATATCATCCATTGAATTCAAATTGAGTTTAACTGGCTACAATCTCACAAGTTGCAGAGTAATATTCTAATACAATACCAAATATTGCAAACTACCACAAATTCACAATCTACAGACTTCACGTTAAGCTAAAATGCTAGTTTCAACTTCACTACTACATTTCACAAACTACCACAATGTCACATTCTACCCAGCCAAAATAACCCATAGCTGCTAGAGAAACTTCAGTCCATGATGTGTCCTTCAGGCTTGTCATCCTGTCGAGCTTTATTCTTGCGAATGGTGAAAGTTACTGATATCTCGGCGTCCTCATCACCAGAAACTCGTGCACAAGTTTTTAATAATGCAGCCAAATCATCAGAACCATCTTCACCTGCCTCTACCGATTGCTCCTTGCTTGATTCACCTTCATCCCATTCGAAAAAACGGCAATTCTTCACAGTGCATGAAAATAATTTCATCCCTCGATATTTACTTGAAATCTTCTCCACCTCGAACCATCTCACGTAACCATCTCCGCATACAGGACATCGACGCTTGTTCTGGCATTCGTTGAACCAGTGCCCAACTTGTCTGCAGCTATGGCATATACCGTAGTTCTTCCCCTTCATATCGACTCTACATATATAAACGAGTTGGTTTTGTAATTAGCAGTCACGGCAAAAATGAAGAATTTACTGGAAAGGAAACTTGTAATTTCACATACTGATTTTTTAAAAGTTGTTTAAAAATACTTCAGATTATATCACCAAGAGAAAAAACACAAATTTAAATGGATGTAATGCAGAAAACTACGAATTTTAGTGTTCATACGTGGATTCGAGGTCCTGCTACTGGTGTCCTGCTACAGTGCTGGGGTCTTCTTCGTAGACTGGCGTAGTGTAGGGCTCTTCTTCCTCGACTGGTGTCCTGCTTACTTCAATGGATTCCAGGTCTTCGATCTCTGTTGGAATTCTTTGCCCGAGACGATTGCGTGGTTTTCACTAGAAAATGACAACGAATCTGAAACACTATCGTTGAACTCGTCCCTTGGGTGGGTTGGGTTGGATGGTTTGAGCTTTGATCTAATTAACTAAAAATCTTAGAAAATTAAAAAATTGTACTCATAAATCAACTATTAACTCAAATAAATTATGTAAAAGACAATAAGCTCAAATATAATAAATTGAATACTTGCTAATAAAACTAAAATATGTTCAAATCATATTTGAGTTTCATTCAAATTAAAAATGAGCTTAAGATTCTTGAAATTTAAATAATCCTGTATTTTTAAAATTTTAATTGGGTTGAACCCACCCAACCCGAACAATTTTTTTTTGTAGAATTCAATCCAACCCAATTTTCATCAAAAATCGACCCAAATCGATCGGGTGGGTTGGTTTGAACGATTTCGAGGGGTTGGATGCGTTAATGCCCACCCCTAGATATGATGTCGACAATTTATTAAAACAATCCAACTTTGAAGAATTCATTTTTAAGAAACTGAGTTTCGATCCAATATGTATATTTGAATTCTATGTTGAAGTATTTGTCCATGTCCAAATTCCTGATTCTGCTTTATATCCTTTTTGTGTTGAAGTATTCGGGGCCGTTCTCTTCGTGTTTCGATTTTGGATTTTGAGTTTTGGATTTTGGTTGTTTGTTTTGGAATTGCTGAAAACATGTTCTCTTTGTGATTTTGAAAAACTATTTTCAAAAATAGAAAACTGAAAAATGCGTTTACTTTGTAATTTTTTGATATATTTATTTTGTGATATTTTATATGTAAAAATTAATTGATTTGTTAAATTACATTAATTTTAATGTTAATAAATCAGTTAGTTCTCTATTTTAATAAATTCATCATTAATATTGTTTCATCTAAACAAAAATTTAACATCATACCAACAAAATCTTGACATGGATCTATATATAATGACAAAATAATATAAGAACTTCAAGTGAAGGAAGTGTCTCACATTTACAAAAAAAAAAAGTAATAATAAAAAATAAAAAATTACAAAAAAAAAATCTTAACATGGATCTAAATAATTGCAAAATAATATAAGAACTTCAAGTGAAGGAAGTATCTCACTTTTATTAAAAAATAAAAAATAAAAAAAAATAAAAAAAAATAAAAAAAAAACTTAAAATGGATCTATATATAATGACAAAATAACATAAAAATTTCACGTGAATGAAGTTTCTCACTTTTACAAAAATAAAAATAATAATAAATTTAAATTTACAAAAAAAAATAAAAAAATCTTAACATGGATCTATATATAATGACAAAATAATATAAGAACTTCAAGTGAAGGAAGTGTCTCACTTTTACAATAATAATAATAATAATAATAATAATAATTTACAAAAAAAAAAAAAAAATCTTAACATAGATATATATATATAATGACAAAATAACATAAGAACTTCAAGTGTAGGAAGTGGCTCACATTTAAAAATAATAATAATAATAATAAATAAATAAATTATAAAAAAAAAAAAAAAAATCTTAACATGGATTTATATATAATGGCAAAATAATATAAGAACTTCAAGTGAAGGAAGTGTCACACAAAAAAAAAAAAAAAAATCCAAAACGCGCGTTTTGGTCGTTTTGGACTTTTTAACACAAAATATCCAAAACGTAATAAACTCGTTTTGAGTTTCCTTTGTATTTTTTTTTTTTTTTTTGTGTTTTGGAAAACGCGTTTCTGAAAATGGGCAAAGTGAACGCGTTTTCGATATTTCCAAAAATCGAAAACTCAAAACGGGCTCAAAACAGCAAAGAGAACGGGGCCTTCATTTTTAAAGAATTGAATTTCAATCACATGGTAAGCATATCTCACTTTTGCAAAGTGTGATGATTGGATAAAGTGATTTACAAAATTTGATTTTGAACAGCTGCAATAATTTTGTAGCGCCCCGAGTTCTAAATACTCGGTTCATCACGTTATCGTCTGATCTAACTTTTAAAATAATATTTTAGTGGAAGAAATAACTGAAATTCATTTTTGGCAACATTAAATAAACTGTAATGGTCAATAAAATCTAAAACCTTCATGAAACAATTGGAAATAATAAATCGAGTCATTAATATTGTAAAACAATTTGCAAGGTCATAATTTCTCAAATAATTGAAATTCTCAAAATTATCCAATGTTTGGAAATACGGATCATTAAAATAAGATTTTCAACCATTTAACAACTATTGCCACAATCATCCATCATTTGCCACCCTCTCCGAAATCTGTAAATATTGTTAAAATAGGCATGAGCATTTCATAGAAATACTCAGTAGACTCATCGCCAATTAATTAATTTACAATATAATTGAACACATAAATGCAGGCTCTTTAGAAATCATTGGGTATTGGTTGCTCTTCTCGTGCATTAAAACACATGGCTTCTTTTTGAAAAATCATATGATCTTTAGAAATCATAGGGTATGGGTTGATCTTCTCGTGCATTAAAGCACATGGCTTCTTTTTGAAAGATCATAGGCTCTTTAGAAATTATAGGGTGTGGAAGCACATGGCTTCTCTTTGAAAATCATAGGCTCTTTAAAAATCATAGGGTATGGGTTACTCTTTCTTCTCGTGCTCTTAAGACACATAAATTATGCATAACATCATCATTTAACTTGCAAGATATTCTTTTCTTTCTTTCTCATGCATAAAAGCATATACGTTATGACAAGCATAACAACATAATTATTTCCGAAGAAATACATTCTCGTCTCTTTTCATAAAAATGACTTTTACATAAGTCACATAACATACACATTCACATACAATCATAATTTAAATCAATTAATAGTGGCGAGTCTACCTTAAACTTAACGAGTGTGATTGAGCGGGAATGACTTCAAATCTTTCAAATCTTCGTACGCCTCGTCTATCCAATTAGAAAAATAAGTTAAATTAGTTTTTAGAAATTTACAGTTTAAAAATGATAAATTACAATTTGGGGACTGAAATTGATGATTTGAAAGTTGAGGGACTAAAATGAATATTTTAAAAGTTGATGGACTAAAATGAATACTTTGAAAGTTGAGGGACAAAAATGTAAATTTTCAAAAGTTGAGTTGAAACTCAAAACGAATATTAAACTATAGGGCTGAAATAATAGATTTTAAAAATGGAGTGGCTCATTAAAATTATTTAAAAACTTAAGGGGCTGAAATGATTAGTTTTAAAACTATAGGGACTGATTTAAATCATTTTGCAAACTTAGGGACCAAAGTGCAATTTTCGAAAATCAAAAATCATAACAAATCACTCTCTCCTCTCCATTTCGTCAAAATCGAAGAAGAGGGAGAGGGAAGAGCGAGGTGCGGGCGAGGGGTTGAGGAAGAATCCGGTGGGGCCGTTCTTCCGGCGTTAAACGCCTGCGATACCACAGCGGTGACCAAGAGGGGAGGTGGTAGTAAAAAGGACGAAGTTTGGTGTTGGCTTGAGTGCGAGACCGAGTTCATGGAGGTGATTTTCCAGTGACAAATCCGGTCATAGCAGTCGACGGTCGAGGTAAGTGGTTGGGGAAACCTATTTCTTTTGTTTTTGGGTTTTTGTTTGGGTGAAGATTTGAGCTGGGTTGGCCGTGCTTTGTGGCGGTTTTGGAATGGGTGGTTGTTGAGTATTGTGGTTCGGTTGTGGATTCAAATGGTGAGGTGGTGGTGACTGTGGTGGTGGTTTGGCCGGCGGAGAATGGAGATGCTGGGCTGCTAGAGTTTTGAGGTTGAGTATTGTGACGGTGGTTGTTGGTTTGGGGTAGTGGCAGTGATGGTGGTTGGGGTCTATTGGGATGGTTGTTCGGCAGTGGAGGTAGTTGGTTCGAATGAGTTAGAGGTGCTGCAGGTGGTTTGGTGTTGCACGGTGGTGATGGTGGAGATTGGGTTGACTGGCGGTTTGGGTGGGGGTTCTTGGTTGAGCTGGTTGTGTTGGTGGGTTGGTTTGTTGATGATGGAGGTAGCAGTGGTTGCACGGTGGTGGAGATGCAGTGGCTTGAGGTAGGTTAGTTGTGCTAAGCCGTGGTGATGATGATGGTGGTGGTTCTAGGTGTATACTGGAAAATGGTGATGAAGGAGGAAGAGAATACCTCGGCTGAACTGAAATGGATGGAGCTGGGAGGCTGGGGGTGGTGAGATGATGCTAAGATGGGTTTGGGAAGGGTATGTGATATAGAGCTAGGTATGGCATGATATTGGATTGATGTGATAGATGGAGGTTGGTAGTGTGAAAACCAAGACAAGCATTGCACGTAGTTCGAGGTAAATTCGCACGCAGATTCAACTGGGTCAGAAGAATGAAACTGATAAAATGAGATTGCCGTAATTTGGGATTTACAGCGATTTTGAAAATAATAATTAAAATAAATAATTAAAATAATATAATTTTAGAAATTCGGAATTTAATTAAAATCGAATGGATTTGACATTTCTCGACTTGGTTAGACGAATACGTCGCGGCGTTAACTTAAAAATGGGTGAGATCGCAGCGGCACAGTTTTCATAATTTTAAAATAATTATTTAAATGCTGGAAAATTCTTGGTCGCTACAAATTTACTTTAGTATAGTTCAAAAAAATAAAAATAAAAAATTTACTGTAGTAATAGTTGGCAGAAATTCAGGTATGGAAGATCTGACCAAGTGACCAACTGATCTTGGAAGAAGCCGGCTGGAGAAAAGTCCCTTTTAGATGATTTGTGATGTACGGTTTATTTTCATTTGTTTTAGTAATGGTTATTTTTGAAAAATTGAATGTGGTGTATTTATAAAATTTATATTTTAATCGTTTTATATATATAATTTGGTGTGATTAACAAAATAAGTGGTGTCTATATAATTACCCTAAATTAATTATTTCAACTATAATTTCTTAATCTGTGTGAAAATGGGAACAGACTTATCTTTGTGGGATGGAGGGAGTATTTAACATTGTTGCACTAGAGAAGTTTTTTGAAGTAAAGTCAATGCATTTGCCACATGTACAAAATAGACAATGTCCCATTAGAGATGTTCTCGTTTCTAAACAATAGTCTATAAATTCGACCAGTATTTAGTTGGTCCATTTTTTTAAAAGTAAAAATAATGTTGACCAATCGAATTTTTTCAAAAAAAAAAAAAAAAAAAATGATTCAATAAGATGTTGACATGTTTTCATTTATAATCAAAATTTATAAAAATAAAAGTTTGCCAAACTATTAGGCTTTGTTTAGTAACACTGTTTAGTTTATAAATTGATATATTTATGTTTTCGAGGTAAAAGTAGTTGTAAAAAATTGAAGAGATAAATAAGTTACTGAACGGTTGCTTAGTTATTGTCATTTGGCCTATGTCTGGTGGATGTATTTTTTATTTTATTTTTTTTATAAACACGAAGTTTAAATTATCTTTAAATATTAGAATGTAGTTTCAGAAAATGTGTTTAATTAAAAAGTAATTTAAATAATTATGAGAGGTAAATTGTATTCGAAATGCTTCCAAGAATTTAGATATCAAATCCCAAAGTAGATCCTCTAAATCCAATCAAAGTAAAATCATTTGAGATTAAACATCTATTTGATAAACAGATTATAAATTGATTTATAAATTATACAATCTTTTAAATTTCTTTTTAACCGTATATATTTTCTTTCCACTTTTCAACCACATATTTTAACTTAAAATCATAAATAACAAGTTTATAAACCACTATAATGTTACTAAACGGAGGCTAAATCTAAGAGCATCTTCAATACACAACATGAATTGAAAGAAATTAGGTGACACATCATCAAATAAACAGAATTTGTTAAAAATGCTTCTTCAATGTATTGTGTGAATTACAGTGTTAAGCTGACGTAACATTAAAAAAATAGATATGTGAGCTGATCCATCTACAATTAGATGCTTGGTGGGACAGGATGACTATCATTTTTTAAATTTTATAATTGTTTCAATTATGTTGTGAATTAGTTATTAATTTTAAATTTTTTAAAAAAATATCAATCACTTTCATCAAGATTTTTTTTAACAAAATATATCATTTCATGTGCATATCTATTTTTCGTTTTTAATTTTTAATTAGTTTGTGAATTAATTATTAAATTTTAAATTTAAAAAAAGGTAAATCTCTTTCATCAAATTTAAAAAATATGTCAATCCACATGCACATCTGTTTTTATTTTTATTTAATCTTTTAATTATTTGTAGAATGAGTTATTAATTTTAATTATTTTGTGAATGAGTTATTAGTTTTTAATTGGTACTAGAAAATTTCAATGACATTGCCTTTGTTTGGTAATTTTTTTTATAAATAAAAAAAATTTTATTTTCGAGATAAAATATTTGATTTAAAAATATATGTGGTTAAAACGTGATTTAAAAAAATTATTATTTATAAATATAAAAAAATTCACCAAACTAACTATAATTTATTACAGTCGGATTATTAATTTCTAGTCTCTTATTATTATTTTAATTATTTCATGAATGAGTCAATTAATTTTAAAAAAAATGCTACATAATCAACCTTATTTATCCGCATTATCCAGAAGTCAGTTCATTTCATTACAACGTTAGCCTCAATCCATGTAATGTATTGGAGATGCTTAAGTATCGATTTCAAGACAAGTTTTTGTTTATGATAATAAATTTGAGTTTTTTGAAGTAAAGTATAAAGTGTAAAAATTGTTTGAAAAAATGTGCGTGAATAAAAAGTAATTTGGAGAATATGATAATTATAAACTTATTTATTATAAACAAGATTATCAAATACACAATAAGTCAATTCAGAAGGAGCAATCATAAATAATTATAGTGTTCGGTAATTTGGCATATGTTTGGCAAACTTGTTTGTAAATAAATTTATATACAAAACATTTTTACAAACTACATTTTAATCACAAATATTTTTTCAAATAATTTTTCAACCAAATATTTTACCTTGAAAATACTACATCTTTATTTGTAAATAAATTTTTTTACTGAACTTATAAACAACATATTTGTCAAAACAATTTTTTAACCATACACATTTCTTCGAATCACTTTTCAATAGACCACTTTTCAACCGACATCTTATCTCAAAATTAACAACACATTATGTTTAGCTTTTTTTTGGTAAACTTGTTAAGCATTTCCATAAATCACTTTTTAACAACACATATTTTTAAAAATCGCTTCTCAACTGCACATTTTACTTTAGAAAATTCAAATCTCTTATTTATAAACAAAATTAAGATGTAAAATTGAGAGTTGAGGTTAAAAAGTGATTTGAAAAAAATTATTTATAAACATGTTTACCAAACACTAGAATATTTTTGTACTCAAATATTTATTAATGTCATCCAAACGAACTATAACCGGTCATGGCTAAGGTTGCATTGGTAATGTTTAAGTTTTATGTCATCGAAACGTGTCAACGAAATAATTTAAAGCCGTTTGATTTAAGTTTAAATATTTTAAATATTGTTTGAAACCAAACTATTTTAAGATTAATAAATAAATATTACTTTTTTGTGAAAAAAAAATCAAAATATTCCATATAGTTCAAATCAATAAATTTACAATGTAAAATCCAAAACTAGATATAATTATTAAGCCTCAGTTTGGTATCACTATAATTTTAGATTTTAATTTAATTCAAAGTCAAAATTTAATCTTAAACACATCTTTTAAAGGATCCATAACTTTTCAACCACACATCTTATCGACTTTTTATCAAAATCTACTAAAAATCTATTTTTTATCAATACCAAACAGAGGCTAAAATTTAAATCAAAACATATCGACAGATTTGTCAATTGTCTTAACACACAATTACCCTATATTGATAAACTCATCCATCCATCCATCCATTATCGTTCATAGTTCTTACGCAAAATCCATTTTATGTCACAGACGCTGAAAACCAAAAACTTCAGTAAACCATCAGTTGAGAGACCGAAAACAAAGTGACAATGACGACACCACTCGTCTATTTTAATGTGGCTCAACTAACTGGCTACAATCACATGAGAAAACACTTTTATTTTATTAGATAAAAGAAACATACTCATAAAATATTTTCTCCTACCTCACTTCTTCCTAAACAAAACTAGAAAGAAGGTGTGTGATTATTTTGGATTACCCGGATAGTTTGATCTTAGTGCGGAATTAACAAAATTAAAAAGACCCATCACTTTATTAATTATTTCTAAATGATTAATCAAACAAGTCAATTTATCTTATGTCGAATTATAACATTTGTAAATTAATAACAAGTAAAGAATACCAAATATGATAACAGAGAAATTTAACATGAGTAAAAATTCTGGGACCAAGTCAATTATCTCTACTATAGACAATATAGTTGACAGTTAGATGATTTCTAGCAACTTCACTAGACTTCTTGTACTACTACTGCAAACCCTAAGATATTACTGTTCACTCTTCTAACTTTTCAATTTGTCCAATTGTTTCTTCCAAGTGGATATTCAAGAATCTGCAATTCTTGTTTGTAATTCCTGCGCTTGCAATTCATCATTCCTCAATCTTTAGCTTCTGAAGTTCCAATTAAGAAAGTATCTTCCTTGATGTGTTAAGAAAGTGAGTGTTTTAAATTAGGACCACTGATATTTTCCTAACATTGTTGTTTGGATCTCAAGAAATAAAAGATTTAATCTTTAATTGAAAGTGTTCTTGGATCTTCAAAGAATTGTGTATAAGTATTTTCTAAGAGAAGCACAATGTAACAACCATCTGAATTTCGTGCATACGTTTGATATTTATAGCAGAAGGTATTTAGGTTAGTTTGAGCCGAACAAAACAGTTAAAAATGCACATTAGGGCGCAAATCAACCGTTGACTGCTCGAGTACACATCGAGTGGAATTCGAGCACCCAAAACTGCTAAAATCGAGAGAGCGAAATTCGAGCGTCATTCAGTATTTTGGTCATAACTTTTTCTCTCGATGTCCAATTGAAGTGATTCAAAATGAGTTGAAAGCTAACTCAAAGGTCTACAATTCTTCCAAAAATAGATATTTCTAAATTCAAATGTTTCTATACGAAAACTTGCTGTCAATCTCTAACTAAAGTTCTGAATCATAATTCTTGCAAGTTTTTATTATTTTTTATTTCTAATTATATCTCAATTGTTCTTCAACACTTCTTTTATCTTCTTGAACCAAAATACATAAATTACTCAATTACCATGATTTAACTCTAATTAAGACTTTATAAATTAGTCATATTGTTCACGAGATTATCAATTACATAAAAAACCTAACAATATGCAATACCTCCACTTGTACCGTTTCCTTCTAATTTAACACATCACAATTTTTCTCCTTACACTCTGACAATCTCTTTGAACTCTCTGTCTTGTGCTATCGTGTTTCCTCAAAGCAACCCATTTTTATAGTTAGCTCACAATGAATAGAAGACAAAACTCATTTTTTTTTACCCATGTGCATTTCACCGTAAAACTCAACACAACATTAAAAATATAACTCACTGACGTGCGTGCAACGCACCTTATTTTTATTTTCTTTTCTTTTCTCCCTAAAATTGGTGGCTCTTCCCACTATTTTTCTCTTGAGCCAACTAATATATATAGTAAAACCTAGTGGACTTTTAATCAATAATAGGTTGCCCTAATTTTTTTCTTCCATGGCAAGACATCTTTGAGAAAATTACATCTTGGACCCCCAAATATAAGAATTTGAGTCCCAACAACCTCCACCTAAACTCAATTTTCTCACATTTTCAATTAATTGTAAAGCTAGTCGATGTGACTCGATCACCACAACTCAACATTTGTATGACTCAATTACCACCACAACTCCACATCGTGGTCAATCCATCACCACGATTCCATCTCAAATAAACATATATCAACTAATATGTGAACCATGAGTTCTGATATCACTCTTGGAAACAAATCAATCTCCCTCCCAAATTTCAAATACCACTTGTTGGGAAAAATAAAATCTCCAACCCAAGCAATGCAACAAAAACACAAATACAAAATAACAAATCAAAAGAGAAGAATGGTAATTTTAACGTGACTAGACTGACCGTCGACAATCATATGAGAAGAACAACTTTATTAGATGAAAGAAACTCACTCATACAATATTTTCTCTAAAAAAAAAAAAAAAAAAAAAACACCTCCACTCGTACAATTTTCTTCTAATTTAACACATCGCATTTTTCTCCCTACGCCTCAACAATTTTTTTGAACTCTCTATCGTGTGCCATCATATTTCCTCAAAGAAACTCATTTTATAGTCGGCTCACAATGATAGACGAATCTTATTATGTACACATGTGCACTCCACCATAATACTCAACACAATATTAAAAACATCACTCACCGACTCATGTGCCCGACGACCATGGGCGGAGGCAGGTGGCCCACCCCATTAAAAAAAAAAAAAAAAAACTGAAAATCTTTTACAAATTAAAAAAAAATAAAAAAAAATAAAAAAAAATAAAAAAATCTTTGAAAATGGCCAGCTCATTTCATTAGTGGCCCAGCCCATTCATGTGGGCTGGCTCCGCCCCTGCCGACGACAACCGTCTTTTTCTTTTTTCTCTCTGCATAATTATATTGGCGGCTCCGCTCACTATTTTTCTCTTGAGCCATCTAATATATGTTGTAAAACATGGTGAACTTTTAAAAAGTCCTATAATAGGTGCCCTAAATTCTTTCTTCTACAGCAAGACATCTTCAAAAATACAAAACAAAAAATATATATATATATATATATGTATTACGTTTTAGGCCATCTAATATGATGATTTGAGTTAATTTTGGGTGCATCAAGTTGTTTTGTAACTTTATATTTTGTTACTAGGAGTTTCCCAAAAGCCTTATATGTCTCCTAATATTTTTATATTTAGCTGATTTTAGATTTACCCTCAAAGTCTCATAGCTACTTAAATAATCTTTCATCATAGATAATATTCGGGTTCGAGTTTAAACAATGTTGGATCAAGAAACCAAGATCATTGTGTGCATTTGTTGTTCTAGATTGTCATATTGTTCATGACTATATTCTCGATATTTATGTTATTAATTATAGTTAACAATATTACATATGAAAGGTCTCAGCATCCAGTTCTTGGCATAGGAGGCTCACATATGGATTTTGAAATCAAATTGGTGTGGGTTAATTTCACCAAAGGTCATTGAAGTTGCACAAAAGCTTCAAAATGGTTACTGAAATTCCATCCTTATGTTAGTGGTCACTTAAGTTACAAATCATTTCGGCAATGGTCACTAAGGACTAATTTTCCCCTAAAATTAAAGATGAGGTTTCAAAGTATAATTCTGGCCCCCAAAACTAACATTGTAAAGGAGTCCCCCAGCCACCACCATCACCACTACCACCGTGCTCCTCTCTTGACCACCACCATCTAGAACCACTTTTTCATATGGCACTTCAAAAACAACAAACGCAATTGGAACCTGTCTTCACCTCCTGATTTCACACCGACATCATAGAAAGATTTCTCCCTCCCCCATACCTATGGTGGTGGTGGTGGCAACAGAGGAGCTCAATGGTGGTGGCATTAGAGATGCACGATGGTGGTGGCTCATTCGCTATTTTGGTTTTCGGACCAAAATTATACTTCTAGTCATCATCTTTGATTTTGGACGAAACTTAATCTCAATAAATATTGCCTAAATGATTTGTAACTTGAGTAACCACTAACGTAAAGATGAAATTCCAATGATTGTTTTGAAATTTTTGTACAACTTGATGAAATGATTTTGATTGAACCTGACATCGCTACAACCTCTAGACTTACGAACGATCAGTTGAACATCCTCCCTTACAAGCCAATTTCAATGGTGAGTAGGACTTTGAGTCAATTGGATACTCGTTACACAGTAGCAATGGAAAAAATAAAACTAGCTAACAAAGAAATCAACATCAAAAGCTCTATGCTCAATTTATCTACTCCTTGATACCAAAGGGGAAAAAATCAACAAAAATCACAAGGATTATACACGAAAACAAAAGAAAAATAAAAAGAGACCAATGCCCAATACTAGAAAACAAGTACATAAAATAATGACACATGTACTCTTTCAATCACAAATCAACCAAAAGATCCAACAGCCAGTACATTTCCATGATTAATTTGTTTTAGACAACAAGCCTCCGAGGTTTACTTTGCACCTTCGTGCTTCAAAGGAATCTGCAGAAACAATGGAATGAAAATTAATAGTTGAGATCGACAAAAAAAAAATTTGCATTTCTATAAATAGAAATCATATAAAAAACATTAGTTCATTACTGAGTGAATAATGCATTACCTGAAGTAAACCAAAGCACCAAAGAAATAACAGAATATTTATAAATTGTGAAAAGTGTCCGGCATTGGTTGTTGACTACAAAAAATGGATACCGCTTCTCGTAAAACGCTATTTAGGCTCTTTAAAGGAAAACCAAACTGCCATTGCATCTAAGTTTTTGCTTAAAAAAATTCATCGCCGTCGAACAACTTTACTACAATTAATGCTTTCCCTATAGCAGGGAAAAAGTGCAATAGCTTTAATTACATACAATGTTCATTTAGTATAAAGGATTCAAGAGTCTCACAAGGAAAATACACATGCAAAAATTGAGATGGAATATAATCCAAGCAAAGCAACTGAATTTCAGGACAGGAGACAGTATGAAAATGCAAATGTTAACTTTACAATACAGAAGGAAACTTGATAGACATTTCGAATATGCCTAAAGAAAGTGAAGCGAGATCAGATAAATAAGGGATATTCAAATATAGAAAGGGCTTATTAAACTAATGGTGTTTATTGTAGCATGAAGGGCAAGTTGATATTAGCTAACATAAAATATGCTTTGTGTAATATCAGCATCCGAAAATAAAGTCATACTACTAAAACTCAAAAGTGAATAAGCAACTTGAGAAGGATAAATGACTGAAGTCCATCTTACTTAACCATTTGCTAATATGCATGGCAGAGCAACCTGATAGAAAACAAGGGGTTGGCATATCTTATGGAATGGGTAAAAAAACTTAAACGTCTCAGTCCAGTTCCCAATTCAAGAATGAACTGAAATAATAGAGAATCATTAAAGAAGAGAAGAGATAGGGGGAGAAGAGAAGAGAAAGGAGGGGATCGATAGTAGAAGGGGAAGAGAGGGGAAGTAGAGAACCTTGAGAGAGAGAGAGAGAAATAGGTCTGTACTCTCAATAACAGAGGGTATGTAATACAATGCTGTTGGAAATCCCGTGATTATGGAGAAATTATAGGGATTGATTGATTGTAAATTATTAGGTAAATTTTCTATTTTTAGGAGATTATGTTTGATTGGTTAAATTTTTCATGGAAAATGTCACTTCCATGGAAATTATTTTCCAACATTGTGTTTGATTGAAACAATTGACATGGAAAACATTTTCCATGTACAACATGTAATGCACAAACTAAGCCATTTTCTTGGAAAAAAATTTCTCACCATTTTGCTCAGAAACTTTTTCCAACTTACATGGAATTTTTTTTTTATTTCCACCTTATGAATCAAACACACTTATTTATTTCCTGTTCTACCGATTCTTTTGTGTTATAAATAGGTTGATTTTGTATTATTGATGTTTACAAGTATACAAAAAATTGTTCCACAATCTCTGTCTCTCGAATTATTTATGGTATAAGAGCAGGACTAGTCAAGTCCCAGGCAACCGTGACAGAATCATCCAACAAAGAGTTAGAATCAACAAATAACCTCGACAATGAAATCGTGGTCATCTCCACTATGAGTTCAAAATGGAGCAGAAAGCTCATCATTTCAACTCACCATGGAAAAATTAAATGGATGAAATTATCATGAATTGGCTCAATCCATCAAACTGGTAATCGACGACAAGGGTAAACTAGGGTTTCTTACCGACGAAAAGAAGAAACCCGAACTCACTAATGTCGTCGCCTTGCAAAAATGGAAATCAGAAAACCCTTAGTGATTGCTTGGCTCGTCAATTCCATGAAGCCCACCATGGGGAAAACCTATCCGTTCTTGTCCACTGCAAAAGATGTTTGGGTTACTCTTAAAGGGACTTATTCAGATTCCAAAAATACCTCCCAAATCTTCATCAAGACAAAATTGTGGCAATTTAAACAAATAGAAAGAGAAGTCACCGATTATTACATGGAGATGTGCAACCTTTGGCAAGAATTAGATTTGAGCAGTGAAGAAGATTGGGATGCTAGACTGACAGTGCAAAATACAAGAAACGACTTGAAACAGAGAGGGTTTTCAAGTTCTTGGCCGGACTGAACCGCGAGCTCGACAATGTGAGAGGGAGGATCCTTGGCCGATGACCTCTGCCTTCAACATGTGAAGTCTTCTCCTAAGTGAGGAGAGGAAACACGTCGTCTTGTTATGATGAAAGGCGACCAATTTATTGTGCCTGAAACTTCCTGTTATCTCACAAGTCCATTGGATCCAATTCCAATTTTCATGGGTCTGATCTCATTTCTTGTGTGCCCGGATTTGATTTTAATACTTATGGGCTTAGTCAGGACTCTCATGGGCCTCAAACTGGATCAGGCCTGAATACAAGAAGGCGTCCTTATTGTGATCACTATCGTAAACCCAGTCACAATCAGGATACATGTTGGGATATACATGGAAAACCAGCAAATTGGAAACCGAGGCAAAATAATAAAACCCAAGGATACCAAACAACCCTTGATCATCAGACAGAAAGAAATCAAGAAGGAGATGCAAAAAAAATCTTCGAGAGGATTTGACCCCGAGCAACTTAATCAACTTTACAACATATTCTCTAGTCTCCAAACATCTAATCAGTCCTCAACTTATGTCCCATCCAGTTCATTGGCCCACAAAGTTAATTTTATAGCTTTAAGTACTATATCTCGAACTAAAAAACCTTGGGTTTTCAACTTAGGTGCTTCATATCTCATGACAAATGCGCACCCTCTTTTACATCATATTCTCTTGTACTGGTAATCTTAAAGTAAAAATACAAACGGGACATTGTCACCAGTTGTTGGGAAAAGGGAGGATTAAAATATCAGACCCTATAACTCTAAAGTCTGTCCTTCACATTCTAAAACTATCATGCAAATTATTATCTATTAGTAAATTGACAAAAACCTCAAATTGCTCAGCTACCTTTTTTCCCACTCATTGTATTTTGCCGAACCTATCATCGGGAAAGATGATTGGCTTGCGCTAAGGAGTGTGATGGATTTTACTACCGTGATAAGGTTAAAGTGAATAAACGACATCAATTAACTGTTTGTGATTCTGCTTCTATTTCTAGAAATAACAAATTATTGTTATGGCATTTTAGAACGAGTCATCCCAATTTTCAATATATGAGACGTTTGTTTCCTTCTACTTTTTCGAATAAAACTATCTTTGACTTTCAATGTGAATTATGTGAACTTGCAAAACATAAACGAACATCAATTCCGACATCCAAATATCAACCTACTAAACCATTCGCCCTAATTCATAGTGACCTATGGGGTATGTCTCGAAATCCAAACTGCACTCACAAAAAATGGTTTACCACGTTCATTGTTGACCACACTCGAGTTTGTTGGGTTTACCTATTGAAAGAAAAAAAGTGATTTTCGTAGCATATTTATAGAATTTCACTAAATGATTCAAATTCAACTCTAAACACAAATTCAAATTTTGCAAAACGACAATGGCACTAAGTACTTCAACTCTACTTTGGGGGATTACCATAAATACATGGGATATCACCAAAGTTCATGCATTGACACGCCCCCAACAAAACAGAGTTGTCGAGCGCAAAAACAGACATCTTCTCGAAGTAACTCTTGCTTTGATGTTCACAACAAATGTGCCAAAAACTTTCTGGGGAGATGTCATTTTAACACATCCACATATCTTATCAATAGAATGTCTAGTTGGGTTCTCTCTTTTGAAACACCTCTCGGAAAACTTCTTAAATACTTTCCTACACCTCGCCAAATATCAAATTTATCTCTTAAGGTATTTGGCTGCACCGTGTTTGTTCATGTTCATGCCCATACCCAGAACAAACTAGATCCTTGAGCAATAAATGTGTCTTCATCGAATATTCCCCTACCAAGAAAGGCTACAAGTGCTATAACCCATCACAAAAAAAGGTTATTGTTAGCCTTGACGTCACATTCTTTGAAAACACTCCTTATTTCCAAAAAACTCCTCTTCAAGTAGAGAATGTGGAAGATATTTTTTGGACTTCAATCTCCCTCTATCTGAACCACTTCAAATCCTAAACCTGACACGGGAGAAAATTCTAACTCTGAGAGAGATGTTGAAAAACAAAATGGCAAAGAAATGATGGTTTATTCATGAAGGCCAAAATTTGGGAACAAGGAAGACCTCACACCCGAGACTCCAAATGAATTGGACCCGATGATAGCTCCTATCTATGAGTCTCCCAATATTAATTTACCTATTGCTTTGAGAAAACAACCCCGGTCATGTACTTTCCATTCGATCTCAAAATTTGTGTCATATTATCCTGTCTAGTAGATTTCGTGCTTTTATCTCTAACCTTGACAACATAGAAATTCCAAAAAACATTCAGGAAGCACTGGAAGCTCCTAAATAGAGAGAGGCAGTAATGAAGGAAATGCAAGCATTGAAAAAGAATGAAACTTGGGGGTGGTGAATTTACCTAGAGGAAAGAAACCAGTTGGGTGCAAACGGGTCTTCACGGTGAAGTATAAAGCTGGTGAAAAAGTTGATCGATATAAAGCACGACTTACTATAAAGGGATTTACTCAAACATTTAGGATTAACTACACAGAGACGTTTGCATCGGTAGCAAAACTAAATACCGTTCGAGTACTCCTGTCTTTGGCAGTCAATTTAGACTGGTCTCTTCAACAACTTGATATAAAGAACACCTTTCTAAATGACAACCTAGATGAAGAAGTCTATGACATTACTACCGAGCTTCTGTAAAAGGGGGAAGAAAATCAAGTGTGCAAACTCAAAAAGTCAATTTACGGTCTCTAACAATCTCTACGAACGTGGTTTGACAGATTTGCAAAGGTGATAAGAAGTCAATGAAACAACCAAGGACAATCTAATCATACCATGTTTTATCACCAGACTATAGATGGGAGGAAGACAATTCTTATTGTACATGTGATTGATATTATTCTAACAGGGGATAATGTAATTGAGATGGAGAGATTAAAGAAAACTTTGTCTAATGAATTTGAAGTCAAAGATCTGGGGCAAATGCGAAATTTCTTAGGGATGGAAGTAGCAAGATAAAAAAAAAAAGGGGGGGGTATTAGTGTCTCCCAAAGAACGTATATTTTAGACCTCCTAACTGAGACCGATATGATATAATGAAAACCAAGTGACACTCCCATTGAAATAGGAAAAAGGTAGGAGAATGTTGGAAAACCTGCTGAAAAAGATAGATATCAACGACTATTGGGAAAGCTGATCTACCTATTACATATAAAACCTGACATTGCATTTGCAGTTAGTATGGTAAGCCAACACATATGCATTCACCAAAGAAAACTCATCTAGAAGCAGTACACAAAATCCTCAGATATCTCATGCAGAGCATTATTTTTCAAAAAATATGAAAATAAGGGAGTCAAAATCTTAACAGATGCAGATTGGGCAGGTCGTAATGGGAAACTTGGTAAATTGGAGAAGCAAAAAACAAAATGAAGTAGATCAAGTTTTATGGTTAAAGGAACTTTTGGAAGAACTACAGGTCACATTAGAGTATCCACTCAAACTTTATTGTGACAACAAGACAACTATTAGTATTTCTCTTAATCCAGTACGACATGACCGAACCAAACATGTAGAGGTGGACAGACATTTTATTAAGGAAAAGGTGGAAGATGGAGTTATTTGTATTACCTATATCACTACAACATATCCCTACAATAGAACAAATTGTTGATATCTTCACCAAAAGACTACCACGATAGAGTTTCGATGATTTCATTAGCTAGTTGGACATGAATAACATTTTTTATCCAACTTGAAGGGGAGTGTTGAAAATCCCTTGATTAAGGAGAAATCATTGGGATTGATTGATTGTAAATTATTTGGTAGATTTTCCATTTTTAGGAGATTATATTTTATGCTTATTTGTTGACTTTTCTACCGATTCTTTAGTATTATAAATAGGTTGGTTTTGTATTATTGACATAATATATACAGAAAATTGTTCCACAATCTTTGTGTCTCTCGAATTCTTTAAATGCATAAGCCCTTCCATATAGGGTTTTAACTAGTCTAATTTAAGTTTTAAAAATAAATAAATAAATAACATAAAATACTAGAAATTTAAAACTAAACTCTCATTCCTTTCTCGTAAAATAAGTATCTAAATTTGGCAAACCTTCCAATCTTCCATGTCTAATACTACATTACACCTAATTAAAAGACAATCCACTAAAACTTAATTTAACCCATTTGTTGAAGTCTAAACAAGAAAAACACCAGAACACAGAAAAGAAACAGGCCTGGTTTCCTTTATAAATGAACTGACTGGACCATGAAGCCCAGTTGGGGAGCATGAAGCATATTAGGCTGGTCATACTTAAAATGAAGTGCAACAAAATAGATAGTGACATTCATGCTGGCTAAGGTTCCAACATACAACAAAGCAAGAGCTTTTTAAGATATTCACATTTCACGCACACACTGAATATAACAAGTAGCAAGAGTTTCCTTCTTTATACTTTAATAATCCCATAAAAATGTCTCTTTTCAGGACACTATAGAGACAATGTGCAGAATAAAGGGTTCTGTCGAGCCAAATTGAGCTATATTACTGCCCATCACATCAGGGAAGAAAAATGTTAATCAAATAATACTAACAATTATCAAACATATTGCGTCCAACAAAGGTAAAGAAAGATTATGTGAAGTGTTGTGAAGTGTTATATTTCATTTCATGCTATTATAATATTTTATTATTTGCCTTGTACGACTTATTTATTTATTTATTTTTAAAGATTTGACCAATAGAATTTGACAGCTAGAGTACCGTAAGTATGAAATAATGTTTCTTAAAGACAAAATAAGAGGCCATTCACGTCAAATTTGTATCTCCCAAGCAAATCCTAGATTAAACTTATAACTGCTGATAGTTGCATTACCCATAAAATCTAGAAATTAAGTAAACAACACATCACCTTGAATTTGAATATCATTCTATCATAGATTTATTCTATAGATATTGTGTATTATATTTTGTATTATATATCTATGTAAATCATATATAATTCATTATTTCTTGTGTGGGTGTGGGTGTGCGCACTGCGCATGAGTATGGACATGTCATGATTCCAAGATATCCATCCAATAAATGAATGACTTGACAAATTTTTCCAATTTAACAAGTTCCAAAAGCCTTTTAAAGAGTTTCACAAAACAGTATCTGGAACTTAAAAAAATTAATTTATAATGCTTACAGAGCATTAGAAAAACATCATCATATACACAAAAATAATATGTTGCTAAAATTTAAAATCTTTAAAGTAATTTGAAAATTCATAAATAAAACATTTTATACTCAACATGAACCACACGAGTTCTCACATGTTTCTCATCATTCAAAATTTTGTCTTTTTTATCTCAACATCATTTGCATCCAATGAAAAAATTGAATCCAAACTAGAATATATGCCACATTAAATAGAAGCGGAGAGAAGAAGAAGAAAAGAAAGAAAGATACGAGAATAAATAAGGATATCCATTGTTCTAGGCATTTCGCGGCAACACCCCAGTTAGGCATTAATACCTTCACCATTCAGAAAAGCTACATTTTTTGTGTCTACACAAACACATATCCACATATATCTCAGTCTTAACATATTCATCTTTCATGGTCAAATGTTACCACATATTACTCAAACCTCCAATCATTTAATGCGAAAATCTGGAGAAGGATAGACCAAAAATTTAGTTAATAATTACCAACACATTGAAAGCAAAACTCGTGTAACATAAACATACCTTAAGACGGATGCACTAGGGTTACTCATGTAACATAAACAATACTCTAGATCAAGACGATCATTCTATTTTATGTTATATATCTATATAGATTGCATCATATATAATGTGGGCACGTCAAAATGAGTGTGTGTGCATGTTCATGTTATGATTCCAATGCACTTGAATTGACAATTTTTTTAAAAAATTTAACAAGTACCAAAAGCTTCTGAAAGAGTTCCCTAAAATAGTATTTGAAACATCAATTGAAATATCGGTCTACAAGAATACTTGATAAATAAGTTTATATTGCTTATAGAGAATTAGAGAAACATTAAAACATACATGAAAAGATTATTTTGCTCAAACTTAATTTCTTAAAATAATCTGAAAATTTATAAATAAAACGTTTATACTCAACATGAACCACACAAGTTTTCACATATTTCTCATCATCAAAATTTTTAATCTTTTCCTATCTCAACATCACACGAATCCAATGAAAAAATTGAATCCAAACTAAAATATATGTGATGTTAACTAGAAAGAAAGAATAAATAAATAAGGATAATGATATGCTAGTCATTACATGGCAAAATACTAATTAGACATTAATACCTACACTATTGAGAAAAGCCATATAGTCATCTTTAATGGTCAAATGTTACCATATATTACTCTAAACTCCAATTATTCAAGGAAAAATCCGAAGAAAAACAAATGGAAGATTTAGTTAAAAATTACCAATGTATAGAAAGAAAAACACAGGTAACATAAGCCATGCCAGTGATGCACTAGGGTCACACATGTAACATAAACAATATCTAAGATCAAAACGATTGTTATTGTTATATTATATTATATTATATATTGATGTTAATTAAATCATAAATAATGTGCATGTGTTGATTCCAATGCATCTAATAAATTAATGATGAGACAAATTCCTCGGATCTAACGAATTCAAAAAGCTTCTGAAAGAGTTCCACAAAATAGTATTTGAAAATTCACTTGATAGATTAGTTTATAATGCTCACAGTGAATTAGATAAATGCCAAAATATAAATTAAAAACACTATTCTTCTCAAACTTAAAATCTTTAAAAAATTGAAATTTATAAGCAAAATGTTTTATACTCAACATGAACCACACAAGTTTTCCATTGTTTCTCATCATCAAAACTATTAGCCTTTTTCTATCTCAACATCATAAATTGAATCCAAACTAGAATATATGTCAGTTTAACTAGAAAGGGGAGAGATGAAGAAGAAAAGAAAGAAATAGAGAATAATAAATAAAAATATCCGATATTACAATCATTCCATGGAAAGACCCCAGTTAGACATTAATACATACACTATTCAGAAAAGCCACTTTTTTGTGTCTAGCCAAACACACACACCACATATCTCTAAATCGTTAATGTAGTCAACCTTCAAGGTCAAATGTTACCACATACTATCAAAACTACAATCATTCAATAGTTAAATCCAGAGAAAAATGGATCAAGGAAGATTTAGTTAGTAATTAAAAACGTATTGAAAGCAAAATACATGTAACATAAATGATACCCTAAGACAGTGATGCACGAAGGTTACTCATGTAACATAAACGATAACCTAAGATCGAAGCAATCGTTATATTATATTATACATCGCTATAAATTACATCAAATATAATGTGTTCCTCTGAGCGTGCGCATATGCATGTGCATGTTATTATTCAATGCATCAAATAAAATACTGACTTGACAATTTTTCCAATCTAACAAGTTCCAAAAGCTTATGAAGGAGTACCATAAATAATATTTGAAACTTCACTTGATATATTAGTGTAAAATGCTAACATGGAACTTACCACACAAGTTTTCCCATGGTTCTCATCATCAAAATTCTCTCTTTTTCTATTAAACATCATATAGCCCAATGAAAAATTGAATCCAAGCTATGTCACGTTGACTAGAAAGCGGAGAGAAGAAGAAAAGAAAAGAACGTAAGAAAGAAACAAAGAAAAGGAGAATAAATAAAGGATATATGATATTCCAGTCATTTTATCACAAGACGACAGTTAGGATTTAATACCAACAGTATTCAGAAAAGCCATGTTTTTATGTCAACACAAACACACATCAATATCTCTCAGTCGTTAATATAGTCAACTTTCATGGTCAAATGTTACCACATATTACTCAAAAATCCAATCATTCAATAGAAAAATCCAAAGAAATTTAGATGGAAGATTTAGTTAGTAATTAACAACATACTGAAATTAAAAAAATAAAAAAACAATATCCTAAGACAGTGATACACTAGGTTACTCATGTAACATAAAAGATGCCTTAAGATCAAGGCGATCATTATATTTTATATTATATATCTATTTAGATTATATCATATATAAAGCGTGCACGGGTGCATGTTATGAATTTGACAAATTTTTCCAATCTAATGAGTTTCAAAAGTTTCTGAACAAGTTCCATAAAATAGTATTTGAAACTTCACTTGACAAATTAGTTTAGAATGCTTAAAAAATAAAAAATCAAAGCATGAAAATATAATTTTGCTCAAATTTTATTTCTTTAAAATAATTTGAATTTCTTTAAATAAAACTTTTTATAATCAACTTGAACCACACAAGTTTTCACATGTTTCTCATCATCAAAATTCTTATTTTCTATCTCAACATCAACATATGCGCCCAATTAAAAAAATGAACCCGAACTAGAATACATGTCACATTAACTAAGGGAAGGGAAGGGAAGAGAAGAGAAGAGAAGAAGAATAATAAAAGAAAGAAAGGAGAATAAATAAGGATATCCAATATTCCAGTCATTTCATGGCAAGACGCCAATTAGACATTAATACCTATATTATTCAGAAAAGCAATATTTTTATGTCTACACAAACCCACCTCCACATATCTCTCAGTCGTTGATATAGTCATCTTTCATGGTCTAATGTTTCCAAATATTACTCAAAACTTCAATCATACAACAGGAAAATTCAGGAGAAAGACAGAGAAGATTAGTTATACGATACCAATGTATTGAAAGCAAACCACATCTAACATAAACGATACCCTAATATAGTGATGAGCTAGGGTTATTCATGCAATAAAGAAATTGGGACAAGAAAATTCTACTCGTCGGTGACCTGAACACAATTGTCCAAAGGAATGTCTTGACTTAAAGAAAACCAATATTTTATTTGTAAAAATAAGAAATTTATAACACTAGATGAGCAATAAATTACCTTGAGTTATAATAAGAACATTTATTCATTCCAAGCCAGCAACTTTATACCTCAACTTCATATTATTATTCTCCTGTCAAAAGGGTTAAACCACATTAAAATGTGAAATCATCCCTCAATGTTATAAAAGATTCTGCTCTAGACATCTTGGAATTTGATTTTTCAATCTGTTCCAAATATTAATCTTAATTAGCATTCTCACCTGCTCCATAACTTTGGAAGAGCCCTGCTCGACCACTTTAGACAATCCATCGAGCTTGGCAAGCATTTTATGATACAATTCCTCCAACTCAGCTGTTACATGGGTAGCTTCGGAGCCCACTAATTTACTCAGCCTCGCAATCTCAAATCCCTCCGCGACCATATCTAGTTGCTTCTGATCCTTCATAGCCCCCAAACTCTCAACCTTTTCATCCTCCTCCATTGCATTGGGCCCCCTCAAATCACAATTAACCAAAGGGAATGGCGCATTGGGGCTAAAAGATTCGTAATGGTTACGGAAAGATGGGCCAATGTTAATTATACTCAAGCTCTTTGGCTCGAAAGTTTTATCAGTAATGCGGTACTGAAAGGCTTTGTATTCATGGGTGTGAATTAATTGATCTTGAATCGGCGTCGTCAAGAGAAGAAAGAGGGAAGGAGGGAGAGAAAGAGATGAATTTTGGGGGGTGAATGAATGAGAAGTGGAGGACGAAAGAGCGCGGGTGGTGGTTAAGTCTTTAAGAGACGGGCGAAGTGCAGTTTTCCGGCGGGCGGAGAACCAGCCGAGAAGGGTGGTGGTGATAGTGTGAGGCGGCGGCGGAGGAAGAGAGAGGTGGGAGGGGAGGGAGATGAAGGAGGTGATGGTGGCGGTGAGAATTGGACCGGTAGCGTCGGAGGACGAGATGGAGTCATCGGAGAGGGGATTGTGGGTGGAAATGGTAACGTGGCCGAAGAGGTAGCCGTGGAGGTCACCGGTGGCGGCGGAGGCACGGTGAAGGAGGGAGGCCAAAGTGGTGCCGGATATTTGGATCTTCTCAATTGAAAAGTCGTCCATTACTTCGATAGTGTGTTTGCTGGGAGGAAGAGAAGCAAAGAGAGATTTGCTATTTTTTTTTTTTTTTTGGTGAAGTAAAATTGACACAAATTTAGGGTTGGCAAAAATTTCATGCCCCATCCCATCCGACCAAACTCAAGTTAACACATTAGGCACCTTTTGTTCACACAAGATTAAGTCGTACATTAATGCAATGACTACTGTTACCTTGTCATACGTCGAGAGGGCAGAATTAATACGATCGATTCTAAAGAGTTGAATGCTTTTCATTGTCTCTCTTTTCCTTACCCGAAGCAATTATTTCAAGGATTATTAAGCTCTATAGAGTATTTCTTTGGAGCCCAAAAAATCATTTATGACTTGGTCTTGGAAGGAGGTTTGCCTACCAAAAATGGAAGATAAACTTAGTTTTAGGGATATCAAACAGTGGAATCATGTTATTTTTTGTGAAAACTCTGTGTAATATTCACATTAGAGATGAATCTCTTCGAGTTCGATGGATTCATCATATCTATCCAAGCATAATCGACATTTGGGATTAGAAATCGGGAGAGAGTGTGTGTCCCCCCTACTCAAACAAATTGTTGTCATATAGGACATTATCGTACAACGTGAAATGTTAGTTTCCTAGGCTAACCACATTCTGTCTAACTAAACAGTTGGGGAAAATTTCAGATTTCCTAACTTATGAGTTTTTTAGGTTGAGAGGGGCTAAAGTGATTTGGGCAATTGATGTTTGGAGAAAGTAGGATTATACTACAATCACCTCGGAGCTTACCCTCGAGATGACCGTCCTCTCACATGGAGGGGGTGGGCTCCACTTGTCGGAAGTGGACTCCACCCCCCTCCATGTGAGGAGGGGGTCACCTCGGGAGTAAATCCCGAGGTGCTTTTAGCATTATTCGAGAAAGTATATCTCCCCCTAGCATTATTTCATGCTATGGCTAGCAATGAAGGCCAGACTGGAAACAAAGGACAGGTTGCCTTACCTGGACATTGACCTAACTTGCATTTTTTGTCATTCTAGAAAGAATCATAAGGAACTCATTTTTCGATTGTAGCTTCGACTAAAAAATATGGAGTATTATTAGGGGATGGCTGGGTATCGCTCGAGTAATGACATCAATGGAACTGCTCTCAAGTGGTTTAAGTAGGATACACAGTCTATATCATTTGTATATTAAGAAACACAATTTTTTTAAAAAAAAATTAGCTCCCCATTGCGATGACATCATATAGCATATTAAAATACATGTATACAAGGTTATGTTTTCCTTGTATCCATATGTTTTAATTTTTTTGTTGCGTCTTTTATTGGTCATTAGTCATGCTGACTATTATGCTTTGGTCCTTTTATATGAGCTTGTTTGGTAATTAGAAAAAAAAGATTTTTGGAAAATATATGATTGAAAAGTGTGAAAAGTTGTGGATCACATTCAAATGTGAGGTTGAGAATTAATTTAAAGAAACAAAAATGCGTAAAAATCTCATTAGCAAACATGGCCTTTATGTTGGTTGGTAAGACATTGTTTGTTGTTCTATTTCGCTCGAGAATGCTTTATACTTTTCCATGGATTTCTATCTTTTTACCTTGGTATGCTCAGAGTACGTAGTTGTACCTTTCACACTTTTGATGAGTCGCCATCACCTGCATGCCCAAGTACTCAAGCTGATAGGTTGTGGCACAAGGAGTAATTCAATCAAATGAAATTGTGTCGTAATCTATTTAGTTTTTAGTGTTTTTACTATGTAGTTCTATTTGTCCTTTTTATGTATTTGAGTTTTGTTGCTATTTTCCTTTGAAATACCTTGCTTTTCCATTGTTTTTTTCATATGGAGGTTGAGTATTCCTTTTGTGATAAATTTTATTGAACATAAACCTACATCATATTCCAAAATGTTTATGGCCTTGGTTAGGGATGGAAAAAAGGGGTATTAATACAAATACCCTTATATTTGGACCATTTACAAAAATACATTTTTGAAATTTTTAGGAAGTAAAAATACTTTGTAAATCTTGAATGCCACTTTTTTTAATGTTTTTGTCACTTTTTAAAAAAAAAATGACATAATGACACTTATTTTGAAAAAAATGATATATATATATATATATATATATATATATATATATATATATATATATATATATATATATATATATATATATGTGTGTGTGTGTGTGTGTGTGTGTGTTACTTTCTCAATCAAACATAAATTAAAACCTTAGAATAAATTCATGACTTTTTAATTTTATTCAAAATATTGGAATAATTGTGTATTTAACATAATTTCATTTTATTATTATTTTTTTCTTTTAACTAAAAAGTGACAAATTGTCACTTTTTTCTACTTGAATGTCAATTTAATTTTTTTTTCAATATTCGTCACCGGTTAACAAATTAGATAAGTTCACAAACATTAATAGATGCATTACACAATGCCACCTTTTTTTTTCCGTATCACTTTTTTGTTTTAAATCACCTTCTCTTTTAATTAAAAAGTGATACGGTGTCACTTTTTAGTAAAACAAAGGGACGTTTTGTTACTTTTTGCTATTTGAATGTCACTTTTTCAATTTTTAATAAAAAAGTGACACAATACATAATGTCACTTTTTATCATTTTATCACATTTCCTTTTTTTTAAAAAAAAAAAGTGACCAAATGTCACTTTTTAAACTAAAATGTGGTACAATTCCACTTTTTTAAGAAAATCTGACAAAATAACACTTAAAAAAAATACTTTTACTAATTTTCTCACTTTTTTTAAAAAAAAAGCTATACAATGCCACTTTTTAAAAAAATGTGACACAATGTCATTTTTTATCACTTTTTCTTTGAACTAAAAAGTGACACTTTACTACTTTTTTCTACTCGAATGTCACTTTTTCAATTTTTGCAATATTCATTACACTATTTCAATTTTTGCAATATTTTAAAAAAGATTATTTTTAAAATTCATTCATTCTTTAGGGTAGATTGTGTAATTTCCCCGTATATGATATGACACTGAAAAAAAAAAAAAAGTGTAGCCCACACCTTAGGGACCCCACTTGCTCTGTCCTACACTGGGTCTTGGTGAATGAGGTAAGTTGATATGCCTCCAGGGTGTAAGGTGGAAGACTTGCCTTTTAACTTAATTTACCAAGAGCCTCATCAATTTCACAAGAAAAAGTGGCAAGTTGCGACTTTTTTTTTAAAAAATGACAGAATGGCAATTGTCGATGCTTGATGTCAACAAGCATCTTGCATTCACCAACTTCACATGAAAAAGTGGCAGGCTGCGACTTCATAAAAAAAAGTGACAGTATGACACTTCTCCAAAGCTTGATGTCAACAAGTATTTTGGATTCATCAACTTCACATGAAAAAGTGGTAGAATGAGACTTTAAAAAAAAAAAGTGACAGGATGACATTTCTCCAATGGTGATGTCAACAATCACCTTGCATTGACCAACTTCACATGAAAAGTGGCAGTTTGCGACTTTTTTTTAAAAAGAAAAAGTGATAGAATGACACTTATCCGAAACTTGATCTTAACAAGCATCTTGCATTCATCATCTTCACATGAAAAAGTAGCAAACTGCGACTTTTTTTGTAAAAAAGTGACAGAATGGCAATTCTCAGATGCTTGATGTCAACAAGCACCTTGTATTTATCAGCTTCACATGAAAATGAGGCAGGCTGCGACTTTTTTCAAAAAAAAGTGTTAGCATGGCACTTCTCAGATGCTTGATTTCAACAAGCACCTTGCATTCATCAACTTCACATAAAAAAGTATCAGGCTGCGACTTTTTAAAAAAAAAAAAAAAAATGTTAGCATAACACTTCTCTGATGCTTGATCTCAACAAACACCTTGTGCTCATCAACTTCACATGAAAAAAAGTCATGTTGCGACTTTTTTTGTAAAAAAAAAGTGACAGAATGGCACTTCTCCAATGCTTGATCTCAACAAGCATCTTGCATTCATCAGTTTTACATGAAAAAGTGGCAGATTGCGACTTTTTTTAAAAAAAAGTGACAAAATGGTACTTCTCCAAATATTAATCTCAACAAGCACCTTGCATTCATCAGCTTCACATGAAAAAGTGACAGGTTGCGACTTTAAAAAAAAAAAAAAAGTGACAACATGACACCTCTCCAATGATTAATCTCAACAAGCATCTTACATTCATCAACTTCACATGAAAAAGTGGCATGCTGCGACTATTTTTCTAAAAAAAAGTGATAGCATGACAACCTCTCAAATGCTTGATCTCAACAAGCATCTTGCATTCATCAGTTTCACATGAAAAAGTTGTAGACTGCGACCTTTTTGTAAAAAAATGACAGAATGACACTTTCTCATATAAGAAATTTGACAAACACATTGCATTCAATTATTTGATTTGATACAAAGTTAAATTCGTATATAAACTCCATCAAATTTAACAAAATCAATATTCTTAACAAGTCAGTGTTATCAATGGCATTCTAGAAAAGCCAATTTACATACATACTTGCAATTGCTCCACAAAAATTCAGAAATGCAATGAATTTCTCAGAATAACTCATTTTGAAACATGCTAAAAATAGATATCAAAGAACTATAACAACAACTATTATTTAAAAATAAAAAATTGAAAAAGCAACAGGTCTTCATTATAGGTTTACGCTAAACCTAATTAGGGTAGAGATAATGAACTTGGACCAATCCAAGTCCCGCCCAACTAATTGGACTTGGAAAGTGGCAGGCTGCGATTTTTTTTAAAAAAAAAAAAAAAGTGTTAGCATAACACTTCTCCGATGCTTTATCTCAATAAACACCTTGCATTCATCAATTTCACATGAAAAAAGGCATGCTGCGACTTTTTTGTAAAAAAAGTGACAGAATGACACTTCTCCAATGCTTGATCTCAACAAGCATCTTGAATTCATCAGCTTCATATGAAAAAGTGGTCAGTTGAGACTTTTTTTAAAAAAAAAGTGACATAAGGTCACTTTTTTTATAAAAAAATTGACAAAATGTTATAATTTTTTCTTTTAACTAAAAAGTGACAATGAAACACAAATTTGACACATCGTCACTTTTTTATAGTTGAATGTCATTTTTTTTTTCCAATTTTATTAGTGAAATCTCAACCTATAAATGCACAAAAACCATGCTATTCAATTCCATGGGACATTAGTTCTTGCATTAAGATTTTGCTGAAAAAGCAACAGGTTTATTATTCCTTTCGAAGCAATGTTTGTATATTTATATCAATTGTGATCAAAGAATAACATTCCTCCAATTACCAAAATTCCTTTCACCAATATTTCATCAAACACCTTCACAGCACTTTGAAAATACCCAATATTTTTCACTTTCAAAAAAAAAAAAAAATACCCAATATTTTTGTCAATCTTACTCATAAATTTTGCTCAATATACTCCTGGGACCTATTGTTGTTCTTAAGGTAAGCCATCAAAATGTAACTTCCATAAAGCCATTATTAAGCCGCTCATTCGCAACACAAGAAATGTAGATACTAATTGCATGGAAATTTACATTAATAAGTTATACCAGCTAGAATAGCATCTAGATTACTTCTTACTGCAGCATAAAAAGCTAAAATATAAGCTTAAAACATACATCTGAGTTTTTTTCATTTTGGCTGCCCTCACTCATAGAGTTTTGAACAGTCATATTACCAAAAAATTGTCCCGTGGCATTAAATTCTTCATCTTCTTGAGCTTTAACGAATCTTCGGTAGCCTCTCTTCAAATCAAAGGCTCGTGTTTTGCACTTTTTTCCACATAATGCTTTCTCAACTCCTCACTGGTTGCAAAACTTTACTGATAAGAAAGGCAATGCTCTCTAGAATGTCACAATAAGTCAAGGCATTCACATCTACATAATTTGTCAGAATCCGGGGGTCCGACGAAATGAGCAAAGCCAAGACGAAATGAGCCTCTGATATACATAGATTTAGATCATCATCATCATTTCCCAATACTTTTTAAAATACTTTACTGTACCTCATGAAAGATATAGCCATCTATAATTCTCCCCAGATCCTCTTATTAGTAGTCCCTACATATTTCAAATTTAATAGCAGGAGAAGGGTTTCTAGTTGGGAGTTTTTAAAGGAGAATCTCGTTGGGTTTATCACTATATACCTGACGACGATGAGCTCCGACGAGGTTGCGAGTCAGCCAATTGAAGGATGGAAGGAGAAAAACCTTCATATTTCAGAACACACATGGAGACCGTGATCGGAGATTGCGACAGGGTCTGATTTGGATGGATTTTTGGTTTAGGACGTAAATAATATGGTCTTAAAATTTTTAATAGTGTATTTTTCAAATTTCATAATTTTTTGGGGGTAAGTGGTGTAATTTCCCCGGAAAAAAATCCGAAGGGCCCAAAGCACCTCGAACCCACCTCGCCCCTAAAATCGGATCTGTGGGACGAGTTCACGGCGGATAGAGCTCGCCCCGAAACCCACTTGATTTTTTTAGTAACTGAAAAAATAAGTTCAAAGGAATCAAACCCGGGTAGAACTTGGGAACATTAGATTTAGGGTTTTTTAAGTTTGAACTTAAAGATTGTATTAATTTGATCTTCTCTGGGATTATGCTTTATTTGTTATTTTGTTCCTAAGTTTTCTTAGATATTATTTTTGAAAAACAGAGAAAAATTGGGTCACGTGACCAGGAGGATGGACGACTCACCCCGCTACCCACCTTGCTACTAGTTTGGTCTAGGGGCGGGGCGGGGCATGCCTGTAGTTCACAGGTTCGTAATGGCCCTAATGGGACAACCCCGACTTGTCCCATTGCCATTCCAGCTTGGTAATTCGGGGTCATTGGTGTCTAAAATTAGCTGAAAACAAGTTCTTTGTGTTTGTTCACTATGCGGGGATTTCCAAAAATATCGAACGTTTTTTGGTTTCTACAATTTTTGGAAATCGGTATGTATATTTTTTTTATTTTTTTCCCTGGTCGTACAAAATTTTAGCATCATTTTGTACACGTGTCTCTAAACTGCAGTTGTTATTGTTGCTTCAGGAAGAACCCGTAAAAAATGGATGTTTTCAAATATTTTTCCTTTTTTTATTTTGTTGTGCCCTTTAGCTAGTTCTGCATTTTACTACTGTTTTACGATTCCTCCCAATTTACATGTTACAATTCCATTTTTAGGTTGTTTTTTTGCTATTTTAAAATATGCTTTACTGACCTTATATTATATTATACGAAGAAATTACATTTAGATATCATGAATTTGTCCATAGATTTTTTTATATTTATTTAATTTGATTTTTATTTTAGCCATTTTTAGCTGTTGATTTATTTATTGAGTTACAAATGATAAATTCCCCGTTCTCGCATTATTTTAACCTACGGCGATTTCAATACGGGTGTGTCATTTACAATAAAAATAAAATCATATTATAACCAAATGACCTAATGGCTCAAGAGAAATACCATGAGTGTAATTATTCTTACCATAATCTTCATGTAAAATGTCAGTTCTCCCTTCATTTTAACCTAAATAAATAATATTGTATTAGATGTCATATTGGTAAGAGGTAGGAAAAATCTCTTATTGATAAATTTAGAAAGAAGGACAAAGAAATATCTAAGTTTTATGACGATAGGGACATATGGTTGTAATTTACGATAATTTTTTTTCTTTCTCCGAAGTTACCGAGTACATGCTTATGTAAGTTAATATTGTATCAGATGTCATATTGGTACGAGGTATGAGAAATCTCTTAATGATAAATTTAGAATGAATGATAAAGAAAGATCGAGTTTGATAACAATAGGGATTTATGATAGTAGTTACCATGACATTTTTTTCTCTCTAAAGTTACCAAGTACGTGCTCTTAAACATACATGAGAAAGCATTGAACTATGGAACTAAAAATAAATAAATAAATAAGAACATTATTCACTTTTAAGACTTTTAATAATACATACATTTGAAAATTTCAACTGGAATATCTTTAAATTGTACCCGAATTTCTGTCTTTCTTGAGTTTAGGGCTTTCCTTGCCTTAAATATAAAAGGTACACCTACAACAAGTAATTTTATATTGATTTAACGTGTTATTTTTTTTTTATTTATTTTTATCAATCTAAACTCATGTTTTTATGAAATAATAGGTCTAACACATGCTTTTATGTAATATCTGGATATGAGTTTCATTTTTATTATTGAATGTTCAAGTTATTTATCACTCATTTAGACTAAAGTGTTTCGTTCTGTACTATGTGACAAACATTACTGTATGGAAGGACACTGACCTTTATCTCTATCTCTGTATTAGGACAGAGACTTGAAATTCTTATTGACAATACTTTTTTTTTTTTTTTTTGTGAATTATGCCCCTATGATTATGTGGAATGGGTTAAACATGATGTGAGATTTTGTTGCCCTTTGAATGGTTGTTTTAACTTTTATGCATAATATATGTTTTTCGAGTTAAAACGGGTCATTGAGCAAAACTCATAGGATGCGAACCACGTAGCAAATGTAGTTACGCAACTCATAAAAGATTAACACGACCCAAGAACGTAAAAAAAAATCTCGATTTAGATATTGATTCAAAATTAATTGAATCAAGCAACCAACACAATCAATTGATATGTTGACCTTTTGATCACATCAATAATAAATATCACCCAAGTTTGAACGTCACAAGAATTGAATCTTGATAAGTTCGAATTGTTAAAGGGAATTCTCACCTTTAGAGAGTAAAAAACACTCAATATGTTCATTAAAATCCAAGTCATTGTTATATTACAATGAAGATGCTTTTATATAGGCTACCGAATAAAAATTCTAGTCTACTTAGGAAACTAAATAAAATTTAATCTAAATAGGGAATATATAATATCTCTAAGAATAGAGTCCTAATTTAATTGGAAACAATAATATAGAAGAAACTTAACATAATCCTGAAATTAGGGAAATATTGTAAATTCTTGTCAGCATAATTGACTTCCAGATTTGAAGCCCCAAACGATGGAATTTGGGCATAAAATCAGTGGGCTCAAGGGCTTTAGTCCATGAGTTTTGCTCAGTGGTCTGTTTCTACTCAAAAAATATATATTATGCATCCAATTTCGACATGGTTGACTGGATAACACTTTGTTTAGCTTGAATATTTAGTCTTTCTATCAAGTCCGCTATGATTCTCATCATTCCCTCCTTCTTCAGGATGATTCATCCCGAATCATAGCTTTATTCATGATGTACAGTTGCAGCACTTGGATCAAATGAAAAATTCTGGCCTCCATGACATGAATTCAATAAGTTGCACTCCTTCAATTGGTAAACATGGAAGTGTTGACATATGAACTTCCTTGGCCATATGTAGTGTGGCTGAAGCTCCCAAATATAATCAACCTGCAAGAAAGATTCAGATAAAATGGGGTGGGAAACATTAGTTTCATAAAGTATAAGGTATGGATCCTTGCACTTATGGTGTATCACCTCCAACTCTTCTTTTCGAATCACGAGACTCTTCTCTTCATCTCCTTCTTTTCAACTTCTTGCTCAAACTCTTCTATTTTTTCACTCTCGAGATCAACCACTTCTTCTAACTTCACATTCTCATGCTCAACCACTTCTTTTAAATTTTTGGACTCAACCAACTCTTTCACATTTTCGTTCTCAACCACTCCAATTTTCAATGAATGCACCTCTTCCTTAATATTTTTATCTACCACAACAATATTCAATCCATTTTCTAATTCACTCTCCTTTTCAACATTCCTATCCGAAGGCTCTTCTTGCAACTTAACTACAGTTTTACCATTCCGTGCAATCATGTCCTCTTCTAGAAATTTTAATTGATAATTCAATCTAGATAACGAATCAATCTTTTCCTTCACCTTCTTTTGATCTTCAAGTACTTGTTCTAGTGTTAAACTAGTTAGGGTAATTGATTCTCCATCCTTCACAAATTTGTACATGTTTCTATTCTCATCATAAAATGCTTTCCTCTCATTCAGCCATGGCCTATCCAACAACATATGACAGGACTCTAGAGGCACCACATCACATAATACTTCATCACTATATCTCTCAAAGGTGAAATTCACTAGGACTTGCTTGGTTACTTTGAACTCTCCACACTCCTTCAATCATGTCATCCTATAAGGCATAGGATGTGGAAGACAACCTCAATTTCTCAACCATGTTAAACTAGCCAAATTAGAGATATATTCCCTATCAATAGCTAAATTACACAGCTTATCACTCATATAACATCTAGTCTTGAAGATAAAACCTGGACAACCATCAATCCTTTTATGTGGATTTCAAGAATTTAAGAAAACTCAAGAATAATTTGATTTAGTCATAGATTTGCAAAGAAGGAATTTATTTTTTGATTCGGGAAAATAGCCGGTTGAAAAGGATTTTCAAGAATGATCATGAATTTAAATAAATTCAAGAAGTGGTTCTTGTTCGGATTTTTTTTTCGACTTTTTTTTTTTTGGATTGAAATTTCGAAATTGCTTATTTTTGTTGAATTTTCGATGTTTTATTCGAAAATTCAACTACGACAACAACAAAACAAACAAAATTTGATTTGGATGTTAAAAGATTTAAATAACAACTTTGAATTTTTTTTGGAATACTTTTCTGAATTTAAGACTCAAGATTCGGAAGAACACGAAGAACAAAATTAAAAAACTCAAGAAAACAAAGAAATATATAACCTTGATTTTTTTGGAGACTAACCTCGGATACCAACTGATGCGAACTACGTAACAATTGTAGCCACGCAATCAACAAAAGATTAACACGATCCAAGAATGCCAAAAGAATCTCAATTTATAGATTTATTCAAAATTAATCGAATCAAGCAACCAACGCAATCGATTGATATGTTGACCTTTTGATCATAACAATAATAAATCTTACCCAAGTTTGAACTCCACAAGAATTGAATCTTGATATTCAATTTGTTAAAGTGGATTCTCACCTTTCGAGAGTAAAAAACACTCAATATGTTCATTAAAAACCAAGTCTTTGTTATATTACAATGAATATGCCTTTATATAGGCAACCAGAATAAAAATTCTACTCTACTTAGGAAATTAAATTAAATCTAATCTAATTAGGGAATATATAAAATCTCTAAGAATAAAGCCCTAATTTAATTGAAAACAATAATAAAGAAGAAACTAAACATAATCTTGAAATTAGGAAAATATTGTAAATTTTCGTCAGCATAATTAAATTGCCAATTTGAAGCCCCAAACGATGAAATTTGGACATAAAATCAGTAGGCTCGAGGGCTTTAGCCTGTGAGTTTTACTCAATGACCCGTTTTTACTTGAAAAACATATATTATGCATCCAATTTCGACACGGTTAACTGGATTGCACTTTGTTTGGCTTGAATATTTAGTCTTTCTATCAAGCTCGTTATGATATATCATTGTGTGTTATAGCCTCTAGCTATTCAGAAATGTAATATTACATTGCATATAATAACGTGGTGTTTTATTGCCTACAACATATATAGTAATATCGTAATATTACTGTGCTTGTAATAACAACTTAATTCATGATTTTGAAGTGATTACTGAGCATTACGGATGCGGTAATAACAAGTATCTAATTAAGTACCGTGCACATTATACATCGTTTAACTTAGGGTATTTGAAAATTCCAGTTGGCATAAATCATGGTTCCTCGTAAGATGATGTTACATTACATGAATTGTAATTGTCGGCAAAAAAATATTATACCTCATATTCATGTCGTAAAACTTGTAAATGATATATACTCCTGTTGGTATACTATGTATTTATTATATGAAATATGTGTTATTACATCTATTAAAATATTCGTTAAAATTACATTCCTCAAAATTGTAAGATATGCATGCTATTTGGTGTGACACTAATTATGAAGGGAGTACATTTGATTAAAGGAATTATAATCTTCATTACACGTGTGGTAATTTATTACATACATGGTGTGAATATCGTAATCTTCATTACAATTATCATTATAAGTTTATTTTAAGTTTATAATATAATTATTAATAATATTAAAAATCTGAGTTTTCACCTGATTTTTGAATTAATTAGTTTGAAATGGTATTTATATTTGGATTGATTCGATTTGAGTTAAAATTAAAACGTTGACGGATCCACGTGAATTCGAGCCAACAGTTTCGAAATTGTGGTTTTAATTTGATTTAGTGGTTTTGACGATTTCGTTGTACAACCATAATTTTTGTAAGGGTCCTCACAATCCGAATTTTTCCTTGTTTTAAGATAAGTGCATGCTACATCAAGCATTTCTAATACTCTCCTAGTAATTAGGGCTAATTTTGTCCTCTTATAATATGAAGCTCAATTAATTGATTTTTTGGATCTCTTTACAGTTCCTTATTGGCCCGAAATACCAAGTTTCGATACTCCAAGAGCACTAGAAATATACAAGAAAATTGAAATCCAATTCCAAGGCATCATTTTCCAAATTAAACTGTATTATTCTCTTTATTTCCTCAAATTCAAGAATACTATATATCAAATAACAATAAGATTTGCTATCGAACATGGTGATGCAAGTGCTTCACAAAATTACGATGGAAAGTCTAATGTATAAACCAAAATCGGCTGAACTTCAAGAATCCCTCATTCTCAACGTCCACAAAACAAAGTATTTCAAGCATAAGCTACTGAGTACTGAACATACAAGTTTCAACAATGCACGTCTCAAAAACAAATTACTAAAGCTGACAATCGAGCAAAGTTCATTGGGTTAATTGCATTGTACACTGTAAAAACAACAAATTGACTTTTATTGCTAGATGAGAAAATCTGAAAAATACGTTGATCATCTTCTTTCCATTGCTACTCTCCATCGTACGTTCCAAGTTGCCTTCCACCGCACCAACCGACCACCTCTTCTTCCCGCTGCTACCTTCACCCCTCTGTTCCGATTCCCTACCACAACATCAACCACCAACCCACCACCTGCATCAACCACCACTTGCATCAACCACCACCACCACCACCAGAGAAAGTTGGTTCGCCTTGTTTGCAGGCCAGTAGATCAGCAACTACTAGCTACATTTAATTCAAAATCCGAACTCTTCATATACATCGACTAGAATTTAGGAGAATCGATGAGAATTGTTGGGTACTCGAGCTTTGGGAGTTCATCGGCCGTTGCTAATGTGGCAAACGCAATGATAGGTTGATCAGGCAGGAAGAGGCTCCGGGTGAAGTTTCACCACCAGCCGAACCCATCAAAGAAGATGCTCATTTGGAGAAAAAAGGAAGAAGAGAAACACGCCCCCACCACCACCGTCATCGACAGAGGAGCCACATGTCGTCGTTGAAGTCACTGCACTAGTTTCACCACTACCACCAGTCACCGAAGAATGTTTGATTTTATGTTTTTAGACAAAGTTGAGAATTTTGTAAAGTATTATGACGTGATACTAAAATTTTGCCCCAAATATCTTAAAAATTTGATGAAATTTCATGTTGTGATGCTAAAAATTTGAAAGTATCACAAGTATCATATTATGATACTTGATGAAAACGATTTTTTTTTAGTTAAAAAAAATTAAAGTATGTTTCAATAATATTTTAAAATAAAGTAAGTTTCAATTATGATATCAAAAGTTAAGGTGGCGTTCTGTTTGTATTTTATTTTGTATTTTCATTTTCGAAAATGTTTTATGTTTCCTGTTTTCATTTTTGTTTTCAAATTTGCTGAAAACGCGTTTGTTTTGTCATTTCTGAAAACTGTTTTGAAAATGAAAAGCTGGAAAACACGTTCTGTTTGAAATTTTGCAGAATACTACTTAAACTATTTTTAATTAATTTGCTTGCAGAATACTACTAACTCAAACTCAAATTTCCTTTCAAAATACACTAAAAATATGGTTACATGCAACACACTAATGTGAGCATTAAGAGTCTATATTAACACAGCTTGGTCATGTTCGGGATTTGAGAAAGTACAACTCAATTAAAATCCAGAAAATGTAAGTTTTTTCAAAACAACCAGAGTCCATTTATCAGTACATTTTTAAAAATATAACAACAAGAATTCTCATTTAATTTTTTTTTGTAATCTTGATATTGAATTCAATACAACTTTATTTAAACTTAGTTCCAAGTTAGGATAATTCTCCAAAAAAAAAAAATTCTTTATTTAAGCTTAGTTCCAAGTTAGGATAATTCTAAAAAAAAATAATAAAAAAATAAAAACTTTATATTAAGTTTAGTTCTAAGTTAAGATAATTCTATAAAAAAAAAACGCATTTTGAACATTTTTTTTTGTACAAATTTATTTTTTAGCGTTTTTCGTTTTGTGTACAAATTTTTTTTTGTTTCTCAAAATGCGTTTTCGAAAATGGTAAAGAGAACGCGTTTTTAACGTTTTCGAAAGTAAAAACAGAAAACGACCACAAAACAGTAAAGAGAACGAGGGCTAATAACTTATGCAAATATCCCAAGATCATTTCAACTTATCATAAGCCGAAAGATACACCAGATCAATAAATTGTAGTCATTGCACAGCATAGTCAGTCACTAAATCTTGCCGCCGCCGTCGTCGTCGTCGTCATCGTCTCCGTCTCTTTTCCTACAAATATTAACATACCTAATTCTTCCAGAAAAGATAATAGTGTAGCTAATCTATTTCGTGAACCTACAAACATCATCATCAACCAATTCTCGATGAAGGCCACAACAAAGATGATAAAAACGGATATGATACGAAAATCATTAAAACGGGATAATCAACCATCATCAATTGTCTTTCTAAGTAAACCATTAACCCAAGAACCGAAATTAAAGAATAACCCGGTAATGAAAATTCAATATATCCAGTAATAGAAATTCATAAAAGGAAAATTAGCTAATCTAATTTGAAGTGTAAAGGAAACTATAATTTGTTCTTCGATTTTGATGAGAAAATCTTCATGATGTTGACCCGGATGTAATGGTTATAATCGCAAACCTCAAGCCCTAGTGGGAACAGGTGGCGGAGCAACAGAGACAGCGGCAGCATTGGAGGCGGCACCAGGGGTGATTAAAGAGAGGAATCCAGAAACCCCGCCCTGCGACTCCTGCTCGTCAAGGAAAAGATCTTCCGGAGCCCTAAACGAACCGTGTAAGAAAACAATTGCTACGCCAATCATAAGAGCCGAAACGAGAACAGACCCGACACTGGTGAGGAAAAACACGACAACGGTGGAGAAGATCAAGAACAGAAGGGTTTCAAAATCGGAGAATTGGCGGCCGAAGATGGTGACGGGAGGGTCAGAGGACTGGCGGAAGACGTAAAGGAAGAGCCATGCGGCGAGGAGCGCGGAGAGGAGGATGAGAGAGAATGGGCTGGTGAGAAGGGAAATAGCGAGCACGGCAGTGATTACGGTGAGGTAATTGATGCGAAAGTAGTTGTAGTTCTTTCGGAAGCGGATAGTGGCGTCCGAGAGCGAATCCGGTTTGGAGAAGGAGGTCCGATCAAGAAGCTCTGGCCAGGGACGGCGGTGGGCAAGGCCGACGCGGACGGTGTCTGATATTTTGGAATAGAATGCACCGAATGCCGAAACAGAGGAAAAGGATTGCTGGGTGTCGGTGATGGTGATTGCGGATGTGGCTGCCGAAACGGTTGGTGCGTCGGAATCGGAAATGGGGAGGATTGCCGGGGAAGAATTTGCCATTTCTTCGGTGGTTGATTTGAGAAAGAGAGAGTTTACAGAGAGACTTTATAATACGTCCATGGTTGGGTTGGCTTTGCTTAACTAACACGATCCGCGGGAATGAAACCACGCAACTGCTTCCATGTGATACAAGTAGAAATAAAGTACAGTTACACAAATGGTCACTAAAATTTAAACAAAATTCGAAGTTGGTAACTAAATTTAATTTTTTTTTTTTTTAAATGAATTGTAATTTTTAAGAAAATGGATGGTTAAGATTTAATTGATAAGTCAAATAATGTGAATTTGACTTTTAATGAATGATTAAGATTAAATACTATAGAAAAAAGAAAATTTTAAAAAATATCAAACAAGAGCTTAGTCACCATTTCCTTCCGTCATCCCACTCCTATGTGGCAAGTGATCAATCTTAATATTAAACCCCGCCTTTAAATAAATGCCACATGTAACAAAGTCGACCCTCAAATTGAGTAAGTAAAGTATGATAAGCAACAATTTAAAACATGGTTTAAATTTGAAGATTGCATGTCTTTAGTAAATCAAGATTATGTAGCTCGAGTTTGGCACATGTGGTGTCAATGTTGATTGCTTGTCAATATAAAATTGATTGTGTAGTAATAAGGGTGATAATGAAAACTCGTAAGTTTGCAAATTGAATCCACATCACGGTTTTGAAACGGTTTGTGTTAAGTTGTTTAGATTTGAAATGTTTCACAATTGAACCACACCATTTATTCCCTTTTTTTTAAGTGTTATTTATTTTACCTAAATTATTTTATTTATTAGTTCAATTTGTACCTCGCAAAAATTAGTAATTTAGCCTCTGTTTCATAAAATTGTATATTTTACAATTGATTTAGAGCCTGTTTGGTAATGTGAAAATTTTTAATTTTTGTAGTCTTTTTATTTTTTGATAGATGTGTAGTTTAAAAATGTTTGAAAAGTTAAAAATTGTGAGCTTGACTAATAATGAAGGGTTGAGATTGAGTTTGAAAAATTGAGGTAAAAGTTTTATCGTTACCAAACAGACTCTTATTTATGATTTTGAAGTATTTATTTTATTTACCAAACACTTGCTTACTTGTTAGAAGGTTTCATCGACTTTTTAGGGAAATAATAATTTATGATAACAATTTCTTATAAATTTGGTATAAAAAAAAAAAAAATTGTTTATAAACCCCAAAAAAATTGTGGAGAGGTAAAATAATAATTATCGAAAAGTGGTTTGAAAAAATATATGCAGTTAAAAAGTAATTTAGAAAAATATACTATTTATAAATGTAGGACGTTTTCGACGGCTCTTGTTGCAATTATAAATCACTATTATATATAAGATTCACTTCAATTTTCACTATTCATAAGGACCAAATGCATCTTTAACTTTAAGGACAAATACGTTTTTTCTCCTTCCCAACAAAAAACAACCAACGCTTTCTCTGCCAATTCTTCATCTAGAAATTCTCTCTTGAAGCTTCCCTTCTTCTTTTCAAACGCAAGCGTTGCTTCTTCTTTCCTTCAACTGAAACCAATTTCTTCTCTCACTTCACTAGCAATCCTTCCACTAAAACCCTCGTCGAACTGGCCTTGTCAAAGCACCGACCATGGGTGTTTTGGAATTTTTTATTTTCACTCTTCAATTCTTATTTTTCTCTCACTTTTATCATGTAAGAATTTCTCCCTTCGGCCTGAAGTGGTTTTTTTTACCTGCTGTGTTTTTGGTGCAGACGTTGAAGGATTTTACAAGCAGTGCGTTCTGGTTTGTAATTTTCTTAGTTCTTTCAAGGACTTATTTTTTCTGTTTATTTTCGATATACTTTACAGTGCTTATTTTATGATTAAACGTCAGTTTTCGATTAATAAATGTCGAAATTTGTGGTAACAGTAAAATTAATACTAATTTGTTCTTAGTTTTCTGGGTTTTATTTGGGAAAATGGGTTTTCAGTTATGACGGTGAGAGCTTTAAGCTGTGTATTAAATTTTAAACCATTGGCTTGAAATCATATATCATTTTGGAATATGAATGATATGTACACTTTTAGTAATTTTGTACTGATAGGGAGCTTCCAATCTGTGGTTTGGATTGTTTCTAATTTTATAATGAATTTTTAGAGGCATTTTTGTTTATTTTCCTCTTGAATCTTGATGAAGTGTTTTCATGAATGTGAAGATGTATCAGTTGGGTAAACGAGGACTGTAATACATTTAACTCCTTTTTGACATCTAGACGTCATGTTATTAACTATTAACTATTGCTTTATCTGCATTATGGAAACTGCTTGAATGGTTTGCTGTGTAATTTTACAGGATTTGAACATACCTTATGCTTATTCAGAAAATTATCCATTTGAATTAGAGGCTGAAGGGGAATTTTCTCCTGGTAGAAAGAAGTTTGGAAGAAGTGAGCCCTTTCAATTATTATTTTTCATGCCGACATGCAATATTTTGTATGATGTATAGTCGTTCTATGATGTTGAGTTATGTATTAGACCATGCTATGATTTGTTCCCCTTTGTAAATATTGTTGTAGAAATGCAGCTGGCATAAGTTACATTCTCATTGAATAGTAGTTTATGGTTGTATTACATATCTGTATACATATATCCATATGCATATGTATATAGCGTCCTCTTCACGACCTTAGTAATTTTCAATAATGTGTAAGCCATAGCACTATAATTGGATTTTGAATTGTAGCAACATATTTAGATGGGCAAATTATTGGACATTGTTTTAAGAGCTAGGTTCCTTTTTTGTCCAGAGACGCAATGAAATTCTAATGATGACGACTTGTTATTAAGAATATAATGATCATGGCTTTTTAAAAGCAATTGATGTTCATATTAGTCTTTAAGTACTATTGTTTGTTCTTTAGTGTGACAAATTTGATAATTTTCTTTTGCCCATGACGATAAAATGACATTTGCTTCTTGTAAATTCCTGTGACATATGGACAGTCTTGATTTATTATCTTTCTACACATGTAAGCAAACTGAGTGTGTTTGCTTACTCACTGTTAAAGCTCTTCATTTTTAAAGGCAATTTATTAAAAGGAAGAAATTAGCTCTTTTGAAATAAATTTGCTCAAAGATAAAGGTAAAGAGTACATGTTTGGTAAGAGTCTCCGAGTTGACATATTTAGTTTTATAATATTCAATTTTCACACAGTAATAACTCATGTTCATATATTTGATGAAGGACATTTAATTCTTGCTTCCCATTCTTTGGAAACATAAGATCTAGCTGCAGTTTTGAGAAATTTTTCCAAACAAGTCTTAGATACTAACCATGACTGTCAAAAATTTTTCCAACTTTTTCTAAAGAAAGAAGATTGAATTTATATTGAGTTCTCTTTCTTAAATTGTATTGTAAATTCAAAGGAATGAGTTCTTACAACTTACAAGACACAATAACATCTTCTCGAACAAAAGAATAGAGTCACAGAGTTTTGAGTTATAACTCTTAATTTCTTTCACTCTGATTACATTTCTTAACATTGCCATTTTATGTATTTGGATTTTTCTGCGATTGGTTTCAATTATGTTGTTGGCTAACATAGTATTTGTTAAGCCATTGAAAAATTATTTTTATAAATCCTCACCTTATATCTTGTTTCGGGCACTTTTTGGTCAAAGTATTAGAATCCTCTAATGGAAATTCAAAGTGCTACTTACTTACCATGTTTCAAAACTTGCAGGTGTCCACAACACTTCTTGTAAGGTTTGATGTTTTGTAATCTTGTTTTCTTGAGGTTAAATAAAAGTTTCAACTAATATTTAATCATTAAATTGCAGTTGAAAAATGAAAAAGGAGATGATATATATGCTCAAAATGAAATGTGAAACTTCAATAACAAGGTTTGTGCTTATCTTTTTTTGTAAATTCAAATACAAATTTTTGTGATTCTTATCACTTTAAAACACATTCATATTGATAGGCAGAAATTTTTGAATCTCGTCAAGATAGAAAGATATGTTGTTGAATATCATTCTTTTGCAAGTTTTTGTGTTAATTGGTGGATTCAGTTTGAATTGTTTGAGAGAAGTTATTATCTTATGCAATGAAATGTTGTTTATCTTTATTTCTTGAAAATTTCTATTTAAATTATTTCATTTCACTAGCTATGGAGACTCTGTGTTTTCAATCATTCTCTTACTTTTTGAGTATTCAAGTACAAATGTATATACTGATGGTTCACTTTTTTGAATGCACAACTTCTTCCTATACGTTCATTTTTCACTCAAAGGATATCGTGCATATGCTTAGACTTGAATATAAGCTAGCATGAAAATATTTATATTAACAGTTACTAATGACTAAAATTTCAATAAGAAAATGGAGTAGAAGATTTCTATAATTAACTCCATCACAGAAGTATTCTGAAATTGTTAGTAGATTCGAGTGCTCAATCTTCTTTTTGGGTTGTATTGTGTAAAAGTTTTCCATCCCCTGTCAGGTTTCTTGTATCCTTTGCTGGACGATTTCTTGTATTATGTAAAAGTTTTCCATTCCACTTAGATTTTTATTTATTATATAGTTAGTTTTCATTAAGTAGTCGTCCAATTTCTTTTTTATTTTTTTATTTTTAGGTTAAATTAAGTGGGAATGTGAAGTGTTTATAAATTTCTATTTGCATTTGGCACATTAGATAAAATTGTCAACAAAATTTATTATAGAATTATAATATTTTGTATGACTATATGATATTATAATGAACTAATTCCATTTAACAAGGTGTCCTTCCTCTTGAAATTCTGGTTTTGGGATAATTTTGACCCTTCGATTTCATGATTTTCACTGTCTGAACCTCAGCATACAGAGATTTCTTTGGATACATTTCTGTAGGGTAAGTTCTAACAAGATCCCATTTTGAAATTGATAATTATTGTAACATTGATTCATACCATTTCTTCATTTTTCTTTTTTCTCTTGTTAGAAATAGTTTCAGGAAAGTAGTAGGTTTGATAATTGGATGTTTGTGATTGGCAAAGCAGCCTACAAGACCTGCCCCTTGTGATGAAAATGATAGATCTCTACAACTTGATCAAATTATTTGTAATTCCCTTAAAGATTAGTCTCATTGATGGAGGATTTTTGGGTTATAAGGAGAGGTGAGTCCCCAAGAACAAGTCCAATTACAGAGTTATTATTGTTCATGGCTTTGTTTGCTCGAAAGAAATGAACTTTATGGCACTCCAATTAATGATCTAATCTTAACACTTATTATTTATAACCAAATAATAGCTTTTTAACTTGCAGTCTCACGAGAATCAATACAAATACGAAACGTCACGTGTTTTGCACGTGTCCTCCTACTAGTTGAATTATAATTTGTAATGATGGATCAAAAGAACACACTTATGCATAAAGGGTTTAACAAACGGAGGCAAATGTTCAAGCTCAAATTTTGCAGTGGTTCTGTAAAGAACTAGAAAAACATGGAAGCATACACACAAAGAAAACATATAGACCTTATAACAAGAACTGAGCCATCAAGACGAGCAAGATCGATTCCTTAGAGCATGCATGTAAACATTATTAGACATTCACGAGAGTCGAACAGAATCCAAATTTATCATGCGACAGAAGTTGATTCGTGGATACAATAACGTTTTATATAACGTGAACACCATACATAAGATGCCTAGAAGGTTGATCCATTCCACCCAAAGTTGGAACCCTGCAAAAGCAAATAAACGTCGTAAGTAAAAGCAATATAGAAGGCAAGAATTTCACGAAAAAAAATCTTCAGATGGATAAAAAAAGGGGAATATAAATTATAATAGCGATAATCATGGATCTAAACGGTGAAAGTTCGTTTACATGATTTAGAATTGGTGCAAGGCATGAAGACATTGTGCATATTCTTGACTCTGATGAGCCTAAACAAGCAGGAAGAATGCAATGAGACGACACTAGTGCCTGACAGAGACAACCTTTTACAAACTTAGAAAGCTCGAATTGGTTACCTTAGTGTCATAGAATTTGAGGTAGAGTCGTGATTTCGGGATAGACAACTTAGTCTCAAGTATGTTGGCAATAGCAGCACTCAGCTTCTTGTTGACATCAGGGTTAAGCCCTCCAATAGACACCAACTCTCCATAGGCAGCAGGCTGCTCCGTCCCACCAAACGCTATTGGTACAGACCCCTTCAACACAATCATCACATACTGCATCGTGACAGGTATAATGAGAATTTAGTAGTCCTTTGAAAGCTATCTATCATATGGCCGATTAAAAGCAAGCCATTAGTTTAAATTAAGCCGGTTATCGTAAAGTAGATCATGTGAAGGATAAATCTCCTGAAAACCATGACTTGAGTTACTTCTCTTAATAAGGTCATCTTAATAAGGTCAACATGATATTAGAGCATAACAAGCTCAAGCGAGCAATTTCATCTGTCTAAAGCTCAAACAAGCATTGAGATTCCAAGATTGATGAGCTCAAATAAATCACCGATTCACCACCATTAGGGGCATGTTAAAGAATAAATATCACGTCTAATTCTAATAAAGATAAAAAGGGATACTCTTAATAAGGTTAACCTTTTACGGTGGAAACTCAAGCTTCAATAATCGAAGATCCTTTTAGATGGAACACTAGGCCTTTGTTTTTTAATACAATTGTTACAATTTATAAACCAATTTTTAAACAACACAAATTCCCAAAACCACACATTTTCTCTCTCCACTTTTCAACCACACATCTACCTCAAAAATATAAATAAACTAATTTATAATTGCTATAGTGTTATTGAAAGCTTCAATAATCAAGACTCATTTCAATTGCTGGCTTATTTCTTTGCAAACCAAGATCAGAAGCAAGAGATCTAAAAATGTAATAGCTTCAACATTTCAATTGCTGGCTTATTTCTTTGCAAAATAGTTCTCAATTTCGCATGCGACAATTTTATCAAGATCTCAATACTCCAATTTGTGGCACAGGGGGAGAAAATTTTAAAAACATCCAGCTCGAGGTACTATAGTGTGTGTTTTTGGTATGTTCTTTATTTTGTTAGCGTAAAGTAGATCACGTGAAGGATAAATCTCATGAAAACCAACAAGCTCAAATGAGCAACTTGATCCGTCTAAAGTACAAACAAGCATTGGGATTCCAAGATTTACGTGCTCAAATAATTCAGTGAAGTCACCACCATGAAGGGCATGTTAAAGAATAAATATCACATCTAATAAAGATGCAAAGGACTATTCTTAATGAGGTTAACCTTGTACTACAATGGAAACCCAAACTTAAATAATCAAAGATCCATTTAGATGGAACGCTAAGCTTCAATAATCAAGACTCATTTCAATTGCTCGCTTATTTCTTTGCAAACCAAGATCAGAGGCAAGAGACTTAAAAATGCAATAGCTACAACATTCCAATTGCTGGCTTATTTCTTTGCAAGATAGTTCTCAATTCCGCATATGAACAAATTTTATCAAGATCTCAATACTCCAATTGTGGCACCGGGGGAGAAAAATTTAATGACATCCAGCTCGAGGTCAGCCTTGAACAATGTGGTTCAATGATCATGTTCCAGAAATCAGCAAACTATTTACCTCCAGCAAACAAATTCAACCAGTTTTCTTAATCCATAAACTAATCCCAACATACAAACTAACCCATAATTTCATTTATAATCTCCATCTCAATAAAATTTTAACCTCCAGCAACAAATTCAACCAGTTTTTCTTGTTCATAATCCATGAACTAAACCCAAAAAAACAAATAAGCCGTAATCTTGTTTTTAATTTTCAGTTTAGCAAAATTTTAACCTCCAGCAACAAATTCAACCATTTTTCTTATTCTTAGTCCATAAATTAATCGCAATATACCAACTAATCCATAATTTCCTTTTTAATCAAGTGTGTAATTTTTTTACCTCCAGCACCAAATTCAACCAGGTTTCTTTATAAACTAATCCCAATATGCCAAAAATAACAAAATTAAAGAACCACAGAAACCCACCAAGATTTGAAGCATAATTACTTAAAAAACGATTTCTACAAAAATTTAAATCCCCAAAATCGATAATATAACAAGGAATAGAAAAACCCACAAACAAAATTGAGCATACGAATCAAAAACTGAAATAATAATTAAATATTGAGTAAAAAAAAAAAGGTAAACAAAAAGAAACAGTCAGAATAAATTATAAATACATACGGCTTCCGGTTTGCCAATGAGTTTGGCTACAGTGGAAGTGGCTTCAGAGAGGATGGAGGATGAGTCAATTCCCTCCAGGCTCACGTTAGTCGACAGATTCAGGCACGGCATTTTTTTTCCCCGACAAAATACTTCTTTCTCTCGCACTGACTCCACACACACTGGTATGTTCTTTATTTTGTTATCCAAAGAGCAAAATAGTTAAAAAAAGTCTTCGCCACTACTACACTTCATTATGTGCTCCATTTAGTGCTATTTGTGTTCATTAATCATTTTTAAAAGTGATTTACTTTATTTATTGAAATAATTGCACTTATACTATCTTTTTAGGATCAATTGCACGAATCGTCATATTATAAAAAAAATTTGAAAAATACATATCTTTCTTCCCCGACTGCTTCCACCGGTGTTGCTCTTCTTCTTCCCCACTGAACCACCACCACAGCACCACCGAACAACCACCACCCCCTTCCCACTAAAACAATTAAGAATGGCAATGGGGCAGGAATGCCAATCTCCGTCCTCGCCCCGTCTCCGTCTAAACGGGGTCGGGCGAGACGGAGACGTCCATAATCCCCGTTTACGTCCACGTTTATTATTATATATATACTTTTATCAATTAATGTCTTTTTATAATTGTTATCTAATGTCTTAGTTATACAAATTCTTTTTTTAAAGAATGATTATTTTACAAAATTCTCATTTAATAGATTTAAAGAATGATTAATATTAATAAAAAAACTCATAATAACTTTTATAGAGTAATATAAGTTTAATTATGTTAAGAAATATGTTTGAGGAGAATGATATGAGACTTATGAGAGTGAGAGATGAAGAGTAGTATTGAGTTGAAATGTAGGGATTGGTTTTGAAATTATATATTTGGGCGTTGGGTGGTTCATGACACTTTTAATTTGTTTGAATTCTTTTTAATTGAACTTATTAATCGGGGATGGTTTCGGGGCGGGGATGGGGATTGACAATCCCCATCCCCGGTCGGGTATACTTTTTCATCTCTGTCTCCGTCCCATCCTCGTCATTGTCGGGGATCCCCTCCCCGTTGGGTTCGGGGATTCCCCGCCCCATTATCATCCCTAAAAACAATTGAGTGCGAAGGACTCATCGGACGCCCCCCCACTCTTCTTCCCAAACTCCGAAGTAGCAAGAATTTTGGCAGCCTCCAAAATAGTGTCTTCTCCGACTTCACTGGTCTTCCTCCCCAACCCCGACCCCGCCGCTCTTCTTCCCCGACTCCGAAGCAGTAATTGGAACCAAAAAGTGCACAGATGGGGTCTCAGCTTGAGTTTGATGATTGGGAGCAGGGCTCTATACTTTATCCATGCTTCTAGTTTGCAAACAAGCTCTGCAGAAGTTAAAAGAAAATAAATGAAGCTGAAGTGTTGAAAATCCAGGGAAAACGTACAGAGTAGTGCACGAAATTGTGATGCTTGTTTAGTTGTATTTGACAATGATGGATTGACGATGATGATTGTGGAGTATACCTGAAAATATAGAGAATAGTGCATGAAAAGTGTGACTTGTTGTCTGAGATAAAGTATCATAAAAATTTGTAAAGTATCAAGGTATGATACTAAAATTTTGCTGTAAGTATCATAAAAAATTGAAAAAATTTCATGTTATGATACCAAAAATTTGAAAGTATCATATTGTGATACTTTAGAAGTATCATAAAATACTTTTAAAGTATCATTATAAGATACTTGTACAGAATGACGTATTTTAGTAAAAAAAAATTAAAATATTTTTCAGTGATTATTTAAAATGAAGTAAGTTTCAATTATAATACCAAAAATAAGGTATTTGTGCAAACGCCCCTATTTAAAATTCAAATATTAAAAATGACTTCATACATTTATGAATACTCTGAAGACACGCTTAATCATAGTTTAAGAAGTAAATAGTACAAAATGTTCATAACATTTGCATGTCTTGTAAAAATTATCTCTAACTTTTCAATTTTAGCATTTAAACCATCAAAATCACATTTCTTTGCAAAAAATAGTCCTTCTTTCAAATACAGTTATATTCTACCATTAGAAAAATGGGCAATTGACACAACACATCCCTAACGTTTATATTCTTTGTGAAATACATTCATATCCTTTTATTTTGGTGTAAAATATCCTTAAATCACTCAAATCTTGCTAAATAAACCATTTTCATCATCTTCCTTAATTTACCCACCCTCTTTAAATAAGAAAAGAAAAGAAGAAAATGTAAAAACTAAATGCACCCACAATATCAAAATTTTCAAAAATGCAAATGAGTCATAATTGTACAATTAGTGAAGTTTTAATTGAATTTCTTACATTTTTTCACGTTTTATTCACCATGTCTCATGTTCTTGACGTATTGGTTGTGGAGTCATTTTTTAAAAGGTTTAACATTCTTATTAACGCGTGCCTCAATGACAATTTTGCTGATGTAAAATATTTTAGCTCCTTCAATAATTTTCCCTCACAATGGTTTAAGTATCCGCCACTTAAATTTGTAAAATTGATCATTAACACATGGATCATGAGCAATACCATTGATCGAACTAGAAGCCCGACCTTATCAAGAACATGACAGAGACGTGACTTTAAACACCGGGCTAGATTATTCCTGGAAAGGTCGGCACATTTCCTTAAGGTCGGCCTATTTTGGAAACGTCGACCCATTTTGATAAGGTTGACCCATTTTGCATAGACACCAACATCACATTCAGCAAGGTCGGGTATGTTGCTCGGGCTTTAGACAATGAATATGGTCGATCCATATGCCCAGCCATGTGCATTTCATTCCTAGAGGTAATGTTTAAAGTCATTCATACAAGGTCGGGATGAACCTAACACTCGCATGAATTTTGGCTTGTCCTTAATCCTTTTTATTATGGATGGGCCATACCGTGGAGTCCAATAAATCCAATATATATCTATTTACAAATGAATTCTCACAAAGGAAAAGTCCAATTCATATAAGAACTCTTTCCCTGAAAGGAAAGTTTTTTCGATAAGGACTCCTTCTCCTAGTAGAATAAGGTAATGGGCTTTGAGCCCTATAAATATAGCTCCTTTTCTATCAACACTCATTCGTCATCAACACAATTACCAGCTTTATATTTTTTTTCTCTCCACATTCTCTCTCTTAGAAAACTAATTCTTACATCGGAGGGACGACCGGGAGAATCCTACTCGCCTTTTTTTGCAAGTTAGAGGTGAATCAATCCATCTTTTTCAATGATCAAGCAAATTCAGATCTTATCATGTCAAGGTTAGAAAATTTTACAGCATCAACCATACTTTCTGATTATTATAAGGAAGACATGTCCCGATACACTGGTTTAACAGAAATAATCAAGAACCAATGTCATATTCATGCATGGAAGAAAACTTGACCATCAGAACCTCCATCATATTCATGCTCAGAAGATGAACGAGTTAGAAATTAGCGAAGAAATATACTTCAAAGCAACTCAAGGAACCAAGTGATGAAGATTCATGACAATTGGCGCAATATATAAGTAATGAAATTATTGTAAATTTTTTCATACACGAATCAAAAAGATTTACATATGATCACGAAAAAGAAAAATGGACTCATTGTACATCTCGACAGACTAGAAACAACCTAGAAAACTCAAAATATGACAAATTCCTATACTAGGCATCTAATTTTTCTCAAATGGCTTCCAAAAGACACCAAGTTCTCGGTGGAAAAACAATGAACTTAAAATTACATTTTGAACCTTATGATCAGGAAATAAACAACGAAAACGAATATTCTGATTAGTCTCCCAAGGTACATGTAGTTGATGAGGATATGGAATCTGAAGTTTCGGTGGAGTGGTAAATAGGTGGTATGTTAAAGCCCATATACCATTCCTAAAGGGATTAGTCTAAGATAGTAGCACTCTATCATGGCACGGTTTCTCCCTACTCAGGCGGAACGACAAGGTTGTTAATTGTTGAATTATTCGAAATGTGCACCAATCATGTCTTGTACTTGTAGGTATATATCAATGAGTCTTCTACCCAAAGTAGTATTATATTTGTATTATAGCTTGCTGGCCAGTATGTGGAGATGTGATAACCCGTATGCTTGCAGGCATCGCGGGTGCCGGACGCAGGACCAATCCATGAACATCCAAAGTTAACCAAAGTTCAACCACATCTTCTACCTCCAAATTTTTATCACTAATTTCATGCACTCCCTCAACGGTATTCAAATGTGGATCTACCAATTCAAAGCTCAAAATTTGAACTTCTACCCCAACTTGCAATTTTTCTTCATCAAATTTTGGAGTTTGATCACCTAACTCCATCTTTTCAAGCTCAACTACCTCTTTTAAATTTTTGGCATCAACCAACTCCTTCATGTTTTCATTCTCTACCCCGTCAACTTTCAATTCATGCATATCCTCATCAATAATTTTAATTTCTTGTTCATCCACCTCTTTATTACCCAATTCCACATCTCATACCTTAAATATTGGAGTTTTTTCCACTCAACGACTTTCACCCCAATTGCTTCAAAGAACGAATCCGAACTCAAACAAGTTTAAACCCGAATGACTCAAACCGAATGCGAGTGAGAAGTTATCAACTTGTTGGAAAACTCGAAGAAGACATTGAGAGAATGTAATCTGACTCTATAAAGGACTTGACACTTTTATGGGAAATAAGAATGATTCAAGAAGGTAATTCTTGAAATTAAATAACAACTTTTTCCTTTGTTGTTGATTTTTTTTTTTTAATTTCTCGAAAACTCAACTTCGAGAATAACGAAACAAACGAAATTTAATTTGGATACCAAATGAAGGAAATAACGACTTTTGAATTTTTTGTGACACTTTTTTTGGATTAAAGACTCAAGAACTTGAAGAACACGAAAAACAAGATTAAGAAACTCAAGAAACAAAATAAAGATATAACCTTAATTTTTGGAGCCTAAGCTCTGATACCACATGATGCAAACCAGGTAGCAATTGTAGCTACGCAACCCACAAAATATTGAATCGACCCAAGAACGCCAAGAAACCACGATTTATGGATCCAATTAAAATTAATTAAACTAAGCAACCAATACAATCACACGGATATATTGACCTCTTGATCACAAGCAATATTAATTCTCACCGAGATTTGAACAAACAAGAATAACTCGAAAGTTCGGATTGTATTCAATGAAGAATAGAAGTTTGAAAGCAATTTTCCTCACAATAATATCAATAATTGTCTAAAGTCTGTCTAATACAATGAATGGAAAAGACTATAAATAAGCAAACTAAAACCCTAGCAAAATCCTAACTGACTCAAAAATAGAGTTCTAATTAAAGTAAAATAGTTAAATAAAGAAAAGGAAACAAGATAATTAAAAATCTCGCAAATCTGATTCGCTAGCTATTTACGGCTGTGAAGAATCCAGTTACGGCCGTAAATGATTCTCTGATCCAAATTTATATTGCAGTTATGGCCGTGACACATTTGATTACGACCGTGAATGTCTTTCCTTTGAATGGTTACGGCCGTGAAAGCTCCAATTATGGCCGTAAGCTGCTCGCTGATGAAGAGTTACGGCCGTGACTTAATTATTTACGGCCGTAAGTGTAAAGACTTGAAAATCCGTATTTTAACCCGAGACTGGATTACGACCGTGACAAGCTCGGCATTACGGCCGTAAGGATGAATATAGTCATTTTTCCTTTGTTTGGCTTGAATATTTGAATTTTCCCGTCAAGCCTGCTACGATTCGTATTATCGGGGTTCTGGATCACATCAAATACCGTATTGAAAACAATGCATAAATAATGTTGATCGATTTTCCATTCAAAATGGATTACCAGTTTGCTCCGAGGCCTTAATTTTTTAGCCAAATTTAAGCGTATTTTTGAAGCTAAATTTTCTGAGATCATCGGTGCGGGTGCACAACGATTCTATATCTGGATTAGCAAGGGGGTTGCTGTGCAGTTGCATATCAGATGTGTTCTTGCACTTGGTTGAACGTAGTACCACGTATTCTACTTTACGCAACTCATCACTTCTTGACAACTAGGGATCAGAAAATGAAAACCAAAATGTTATTTTATGGGGATAAATAGTTTGGGACAAAATGACATTTGATTAATTTTTTTTGTACAACTTCCTTTGCGAGTTCATCCATTTCATGCGTGCCATAACTTGTTCGCTATTAGCTGTCTGAGCAACGCTTTGAGCATGAGGGAGAGCACTCGCTTTAGATCACCTCTTTCTTTGTCCCTAGAAAGGAGATCCCAATTGGCAGAGTATCCCTTCCATATCCAATCATTAGAGATCAAGTACTCCTCAGTGAGCACGAGACCATCATCTAACATAAAAACCCCATCGCTAAAATCACGATCTATACCTAGGTCAAAAGAAGGTGATGGGATGGGTGAATGATAGGTGTCTATGGATGCTTCAATGTTCACGAAGGGATGCCAGGTCCCGATTGATTATTTTCGGAGCACTGACAAAGATAAACGCTTTAAAGTTTATCAAATGCGGACAATATATGGGAAAACACTAAAAAAAAAAAAAAAAAAAAATCTCTAAGAGTGTGTTTGGTATTTTTTTTGTTTAAAAAGAGTTTTTTTGAAATGAATAGTAATTTTTAGGAGAATTGGTGGTTGATATTTGTTGAAAAGTCAAATATTTTAAGCTTGACTTTTCATTGATGGTTGAGATTGAGTACTTTAAAAAAAAGAGGAAATTTTAAACAAAACCAAACAGGGGCTAAATATTGATACTACACCTTCCTGCCTCAGTTGGATTATTGCGGGTATTTTCCAATTCTAATTCCCTACACAGACGATGCATTATTTGTTCCATAAGTGTGTGACCGCATCTGTACAGCAACAGACAAATGTCATAACACAAAACCAAATTAGACATGTCGATTCCAGTCATGAAGAATCAATCCCAGATTATATAAACTTTAAACATTTATGCGTATCATATTTCGACGAACACAAGTACTGGATTCACTAAAATTTAAGTACATTTGAATTTATTGCTCTGGGAGTATAAATGTGGTTTGTGTTGCTCCCACATTTACTCAAAGGCTCTAGCGATATTGCATTCTTATTTCCCATCTGTATTGCCTTCTTCAAATGTTGATTAGAAGTGTGAGAGAGTTTCGAGATCCTGTGTCCTTAAATACCTGATTTGTCTGGAGGCGGGATTCGATTAGGTTATGCATTTTATATGTCTACTGCACATCAAAATACTGCAAAATATATATGTAAGAGGAAAACACTAATATACTTAAATTATATAAAAAAATCATAGTACCTTTTCAATGATCTGCTTTGGACATTTTGAACTCTGCCAAGATGGAACATCAGGTCTGTTCGCCTCCTAAAAATAACGTAAAAGCATGGCATTAACTGGATCTTTCGTGATAGATTTAAGAATCGACCCTAAAATGTAACTAAATCCATACCGACGACTGAATTCTCTGTACTGATGTGGTTTTGATGTTATTGTATCCCCGAATTGGGGTGTTCACGGGGATAGACATCTTATGAACGCCGTTCAATGCCTCGAAAATCTGTGTATTTACAAACTTCATTAATTTTTCGACTTTCCTCCACAAAATGTATATCTCAACAGCAGTATCCCTATGTGAATTGGCTATGATCTCAAGACACTTCATGTATTTATCATTCAAACTACTGCATTGCTGAGATAACATATAAATTCGGATTAGATGAATAAGGAAGATGCCAAGAATATTTGTTACTTTTATCTGGGGCATGAAGTTTGCATACCTTGGACAGACATAAGTCATGCTGCGATCCACCTGCTTTGACACTGTTATTATTATTCTGATGTCCAAAGTGATCATTACCAGATGTCACTCTCCTGTTTTTGGAATAACTTGTGTTCTCAACCTGACCGAAGTGACTACCTGTTTCATGTTGATCATTTTGATATTTTCAAATTTGTGTTTTCTATTTGGAATGAATGGAAATGTGACAACCAGGCGAAGATGCAACATTACCAGCAATTTCATGTACTGGATTGTGAGTATGGGGTGCTACAGCAACTGGACATGATGAAGAAGGATCTATTGCATTCCTAACACTACAAATCTTTGAGGTTTCACCTACAAATCTGTGATGTCCAAAATGATGGTAGCCCTCAGCTAAGACTTCACAGTCATCATCGCTATCATCCACCTCGAACACAATCTCTTTTCCTTTTATAGCTTGCCTATCACTCTGATGGAAGGTAGTTTCCACTGTGTCATTTGGCAGCACTGGATTTGACTGAGTGGTGTCAACTGAAATGTGGGACTAATTACAGGGGTGATGCTGTTTGAGATTAGTCACAGTGGGTTGTAATGTGTCGCCTTTGACGGATAACATTGTTGCAAGTATATCAAGCTTGATATTGCCTGTCTCCTTTATGAGGCACTGTTGTTTGAACTGGTTCGGTGGAAGCTCTACAAAGTAATCATCGTTGTTTATATGAAGGCTTGGTGCACGAATGCTTCTTGAGACCTTTGAATTGCTTGCTTTCCGCTTCAATGATGCATAGAGTGGGTCTATAGTTTCTGCCACTTTTGGTACTACCATTTTCACATGAACCCGGATTGAATTTAGCAACGTCAAATAAAAAATAAATGATTACATCAGAAAAATACACCGGGATCAACAAAGTAATAAGAGATTAATTTAATTGAAATATGAAGACTCGCATTGGGGTGGCCGAAGATATCAGTTGCTATACTAAGATATGGCACATCATTGTCAACGTAAGAAATCCAATTGAGTATCCTTAGGTGTTTTGAAAGAAGCTTGGTTGACATTTTATTTTATAGAATAGGCATTATTTCATTTTGTCATGAACTTATTAATAGGAGTACGCAATTACTGTCTCGTGACAACCATCATATGTGCAGTTTGGCTTGCATTTCCAATTTAAACTAGTCAAAGGCTCGCCTCTTTTGTCTGTTGTGTACATAGTAGGTATACAATCAACTATTCCCGGTTCTTTGTCTTCTAGGCATCGGAGGGGAATGAAATTCCTAATGGTTCTGAACCGTTAATTTTGAAGATTTTGTAGGATAATTGTTATTGGAGAAGTTTTCTGTTTGGGGAAAAAATGTAGTTATTTTTGAAGAGATGTTTGGGGTTTTTCTATTTATTATGGTGATAATAAATAACTGAGGCCTTACTGAATTTTCCATTTTGCATTGGTTTAGTAGCATGAAATCCTTTTTTGAGGTTGTCAATATAGTCACTAGCGGATCCAAAAACTTTTTCCAGCTCGGGCGGACATCAATAAAAAAATTCTAGCTAGGGAGGACTTCAGTAAAATAACTTTTAAGTCGCAGTCCAAAAAAAAAAAAGAGTCTAACTAAAGTTTTTTTTCGCCGAATCCACCACGGGCGGTGAACCTATCTCGCCATGAGGTAGATCCGCCCTTGAATATAGTTGGCTTTCCCATTGAGCATATAATTCATAGTTGGCTTTCCCTCGCCCTCAAAAGTTGTGCGCTTGTTCCTTAGCGCCGACTTCAACGATGCAAGTGTGATCCTTAATATGTCGTTACCCCTATGGATATACATTCATGTCATTTGATTCCACAAGGATGAGAAGAGATTCATTCACATACCTGTCGTGTGTAGAGTTATACATCAACTGCGTAACCAAGAATAGGATCCCAATATTAACAACATCCCAGTTGACCCGATCTGACATTGCCATAAAAACGTTGAAGACATCGTCGTTTGTTGTAAGGGATATATGATTGAAATATTCGTGTCACAACCTACATTACTTTGATTCATACTTCCCTCGGTTAACATTACTGATGCATCGAAGTCCAGTAATAATGCAGAAATCATCTGTGTCAAATTTTACAGTATCGTTGCCAATTTGAAACCACATCTCCTGTTCGTTTGGTTGATTTACTTCCCGTAGCAGAAAGTGCTGTATCAACTGTGGATTTACCGCAATTTCATGCATGTCGAGGTAGCGACCAAAGCATGTTGACCTAAATATCATTTTCTGTTCATCGGTAAGACGCCGCTTCAAAGTTTCGACAACAAGGTCTGAAAACTTGACATTCACCTTAGAAAGGAACCAGTCATCAGGCTTGACCTTCAATTCCCATTCCTATAAACATGGAACCAAATTTGTTTATCTATATAAAACTATTTGGGATTGAGTAGCTATATCATGTATAATTGTGTGAAGAATGCAACCAAATGCGTAGTGCATCAGGTTCTGTGGGTTTCAATCCAAAATTTTACTTATTGGTGATGTAATACATCACCAGACATTAGAAGTTTGGAGTTATATCCGCTGGTAATCATACCATACTTTGTAACGGAACGTCAACTGATCGCTTCTTGTTGTGAGGCGTATGGATGCCTTTTACATTGTTCTTGAAAAATTTGAAAGCAGACACCTTCCTAGAGAATTTTGTTGTGGTTCCAGACTTTTTAGCCCTAGGACGATGCTTCCCCATTGCTACGAAATCTACCATTACAACAAGGTGAAATCTTAATTATACCAGAAATATGTAATTAACATCGATCAACATTACTACTGTTGTCTTGGTGCAATACCAAACTACATACCTTAAAGAGATTAACAAAAAATGTTGATTCGAATCCGACTGCTGGAGGATGATAATCACCAGACTGGTAGTTGCACTAAAATTTGTCGCATTTCCATGGATGAATTAAAATGAAAATCAAGCCATATATACTCAGTATAATTGTTGTGACATAAATGTATAGTGCATAGTGGTAAACTAGAATGACCTTTAATTCGAAGCTCACGATTGCTACTCAATTTGGGATTTCGCAGTGCCAATCCAAACTATCACATTGCCATACACAGACTGCAATTCAAAATTTATGCATTTGGTTTTTGACTACTACGAATCAAATGCAATTTGGATACCTGGGCTGACTTTTCCCTCAAGAAGTTGCTTGAGTTCAAAGATGGAGGTTGCAAATCAAAAGTGAAGAATTGTAGAATTCTAGTTTGGAGCAAACGAACACCAATTTTGTGTTCTACAGATCTGATTCAATTGAATTATGAAGTAACAAAGTTCATGATTATTTAAACCAAAATAAATGACAACAGAGGCGCGAGAAAGTAAAAGGACTCAATTGACTCATCCTATTGTCACTAACAGACTTATTACAAAGACTGACTATATAATTCTTCATCCCCCCTCAAGTTGGAGATGAGTGATACAAATCAATCAATCCCAACTCGGAGATAAGAATGCACTTAGTAAACAAATCAGCTAACTGATGTTTGGTGGAGACGTGTTGAAGCAATATGAAACCTTCCTTGTAGTGATTGCGGACAAGATGACAGTCTATATCTAAATGCTTGGTTCTCTCGTGGAAGACAGGGTTGGACACAATATGAAGAGCTGCTTCATTGTCACATTTCATTGGAATAGGCAATGTAATAGGAATGTATAAGGATTGAAGAACACAAGTAATCCACTTTAACTCACAGGCAGTGGTGGCTATACTTCTGTACTCAGGTTCGAAAGACGATCTGGAAATGGTTGATTGCTTTTTAGTTTTCCAGGAGATGAGTGATGATCCCAGAAATATGCAGTACCCTGTTACTGATTTTCGAGAATCTACACAAGTGGCCCAATCATCATCATAGAAGCCCTCTAATTGTAAATTATTTTGTGTTGGATAGAAAAGACCCATAGATGGACAACCTTTTAGATACCTGAGAAGATGTATAACTGTGTTCCAATGACTAATCAAAGGAGAGTTAACAAATTGACTCAGTTACTACATAGAAAATGCGATATCTGGTCGTGTAATATTGAGATACAACAGCCTTCCTATCAACCTTCTATAAGCTTCTGGTTGATCAAACAATAAGTCATCATGAGCAGTCAATCTCAATCCCTGTAGAAGTGGTGTAGCAGCTGGTTTTGCCCCTGTTAAACCAACACTATGAAGAATATCCAATATGTGTTTTCGCTGATATAGATATGTCCCATCAGTTCTCCTTGCAATTTCAATTCCCAGAAAAAATTTGGCGAATCCCAAATCTTTTATGGTAAACAATTTGTCCAAATACTATTTTACTTTTGTTCAATAGCAACTTAATTGTTTCCATTCAACAACACATCATCAACATAGACCAATAATGCCAGGAAGTAATCATTAGTTTGCATAACAAAGAGGCATTGATCATGTGGGGACTGTATAAAACCATAAACCTGAAGTTTATAGCTGAATTCACTGTTCCATTGCCTCGATGCTTGTTTTAACTCATACAAAATCCTTTTCAGCCTACCAACCTGCCCTTTTTCTGCCTTCATATAACCTTCAAGTGGTGTCATATAGACTTCCTCTTGAATAAAACCATGTAAAAAGGCGTTACTGGTATCCAGTTGCATCAGTGGCCATTCTTTAGCAGCAGCCACCGCAATAATGAGTCTGATAGCCAAAATGTTTTATCATAGTATAATCTGGTTTCCAAAAGGTTTTATCATAGTATAATCTAGTTTTCTTTTGTGTAGGACTTCATAGGGTGTTTTGCAATGTAAAACTGGGTCGGGGAGTCTATTTATCAAAAAGGTCTCCATGAGAATAGAATGAGTCCAAAATTTCTTTGGCAAATTAGCTTGAAACATAAGGGATCGAGCAACTTGTAAAAGATGCCTATGTTTTCTTTCTACTACTCCATTTTGCTGTGGCGAGTAGACACATGATTTTTGATGCATTGTCCCAAACCTATGAAACAGTTCTTGATATTCCCTTCATGTAAATTCAGTCCCTTTATCACTTCTTATTGTTTTAACACGTTTTTCAAACTGATTTTCCATCATCAAGAAGAATTTCTCTAAAAACTTTGTGACTTGGCTTTTGTGTACCAGCATAAAGGTCCAGGTTGCCCTAGTGAAGTCATCAACTATAGTCAACATAAATGGAGTTCCAGTCAAAGATGGTTGTTTATATGGTCCCCAAAGGTCTACATGTATTAGTTCAAAAGGTGTTGTTGTGTGAGTATGGCTAACAGGAAAAGGTAATCTTGATTATTTAGATTTATGACCAATTTCACAACCTTTAAAGGAAGAAATGGTATGGACTGATGTATAAGGTGTAAGAAAATCCAAGTGTTTAATAACATCAATTGAAGGATGCCTAAATTTATTATGCCAATCATTTAATATTGACATACAATGTTTATTTGAAATATGTGAAGAATGACAGAAAGTAGGAGTAACCTCCTGAACATTATTTGAACTATGAACAAAAAAAGAAATGTTGAAGTCTTTTTTGTCAAGTATGTAGAGTCCTCGAACCATTTTTCCAATAGCTAGTGTATCTTCAGTGAGTAGGTCCTGCAGGATGAAATATTTAGGATAAAATGTGAATTTTAGCTTTGCTGTTTCAGCCAGTTTTGCCACAAACAGTAAGTTGAACTTGAAATCAGGGACAAAAAGAGTATCATTTAGGCATAGTTTAGGAGTCACGTAAACTTTTCCAATGGAAGAGACACATTTAATGTAGCCATCTGGTAAAAAAATTGGAGTATAGGCTTGGATAGGTTTTGAATCAATTATAAAAGTTTTATTATGCATATATGACTACTTGCGCCTGTATCAATCACCCAAGTTCCTGGTCCTAATTTATCTAGCAAAGTAAGTGCTTTTCACAGTAATGATGCCTACAAAATCATCATAGTGTGCCATATTTACATGATTTCCTACCCCAGCTTCCTGCTTCCCATTCATGTATTTTTCTACTTCTTGTTGAATTATTGCAACAATGTCTGGATTCTAATTTACAATATTCTGACTACCTCCCTTTCCTCCAGTTGCTCCAGTTGCGATTTCCTCTTCTCCATACCTCAAGGGACTGTCAATCATGTTGGCCAAAGTTCTATTATATGGTGTCCTCCCCATTTGTTCCTTAGGCCTCCCAAACCATTCTGGATATCCAATGAGTTCGAAGCAGCCTTTTCTAGTATGTTTATTCTTATTACAATGATCACAAAAATCCTTTATCCTCTCTTCATAGCTCCTTCTATAATTACCAGTTCCTGTTCCCCTGCCTCTTCAATTTCCAAAGGTATTTCCTCTTCCTCCATATTGGTTTCCATTTCTTCCACCTCCAGATTGTGTTCTGATTGTCATATCATTATTTTCATTCACCGTGGGAAAATTAGTGTTGAACATCCCTCTGTTTTTCCACTCGCAATGTCATGGAATACGCTTTATTCACACTTGGTAAAGGCTCCATAACCAAGATTTGGTTCCCTATGTGATCAAACGCATCGTTTAATCCCATAAGGAATTGCATCAACCTGTTGAAAGAGCTCATTTCATGCATATCCTTGGCAGCTCCACAAGTACAAGTAGGAAAGGGAATGAGACAAGTTTGTTTGTCCCACAGTTTCTTCAATTTCATGTAATAGACTACTATTGACATACTCCCTTGGGAAAAACTACTGATTTCCCTTTGCAATTGGTAGAGCAATGGCCCATTGCTCTCCCCAAAACGTTCTCTAAGCTCAGTCCGTAATTCAAATGCTGTTTCAGTGTACACGAATGCATCGACTATGTCCTTTGATATAGAATTAAGGATCCAGGAAATCACCATACAATCTACTCTCTTCCAGTGATCATAATTTTCTGAATTTTCCTTCGGCATAGTTCATTTCCCATCTATAAACCCTAGCTTAACTTTCGCCCCTAGAGCTAATTTTATTCATCTACTCTAACTTAAGTAGTTGGTACTCGTTAGCATGTTTGATACCAGCTGCATTCCTGGATGGTCTTAGTTCTGAAGCATCATCGGATTTTTTCTGTGAGTCATCGTCGTTGCTATGTTTTCTCCATCAATTCCTGCTCGAGTTTGAGTTGTGTTTCCTCCATTGTTTGGAGGTTTAATTCCTTCCATGTTTACAAATCTTTATTAATTAATCCGCTCTGATATCATGAAGAATTGTAGAATTCTGGTTTGGAGCAAACTAACACCAATTTTGTGTTCCACAGATCCGATCCGATTCAATTGAATTATGAAGTAACAGAGTTCACGATTACTTAAACCAAAATAAAAGACAACAAAGGCACACGAAATTAAAAGGATCAATTGACCGTACCTATTGTCACTAAAAAACTTATTACAAAGACTGGCTATATAATTCTTCAAAAAGGTATTACGGAGCGAATTGCCTTTTGATAATAATCCTTTGGTGTCTGGTTACTGTGAAGCAATTGCAGAACCTATAAATTCATTACCTGTAGACCTTAGCTTCATTGCCTGGAGATCTTCAATTTGTTTTAATTCGAGTTCATGTGAAGAACCCTATATAAAAATAAATACTCAACAATTTGACTGGTGGGTGAAATTATGGTGATGAACATGTGTAATGGTTGATAGAGTCATCATACTGAGCTCAATACGTTGATAATGATATGAAATTTGAATCTTATTCTAATCCATTTTTGATTAATTTCCCAGGAGTGAAATTAGGTGATGTTACACGGAAGAGCTGGATTCCGGTAATTTCTGTTGAAATCAAAATATACCATATCTGTACAACATTTAAATTAGTGGTAAATTTCAGATTTGTTTCTAAACGGTGGTATAATTAATTAAATTACCAAATGGGGGTTATATTTCTTTAATGTAAACCTTGAGGGGGTGATTTTCTCGTCTTTTATTGGATGTTGGAGCAGGCCCGTACTCATGTTAAAAGTTTTGGAATCAATTTTTCAAATTGGTCCCTGAACTTTACATTTGACGTAATTGAGTTATTTTCACTTATAATTGTATTCCTTTATTTTAGATTGCATTCAATTAAATCATTTCCATCTTTATTCTTCATTTCGTCACCCGTCTCATCTATAGATTGTTTGCAATTTAGTCCTCGAATTTTGGATTTTAACCTTTTTGTACGATTTTAGTCATTTTTCTTTGTTTTGCATCTAAACACATCAAAACTTGAGTATTTCCAAAAAAAAAGTAAAAAAATCAATACATAATTTAGCAATATCATATCCTAAAACACTTATAATTGTCTAAATTTAAAGTCAATATAAGTATGAAAAATGTACTTATCAGTTGCCTATCAACACGTGTTACAAAGAACGGTTATTTACATCCATGATTAGGGGACCCACTACAAGTCATAATAAAATATAAAAATAGTAGCTAATCATCATTTACTTTGAAAAAGGAAAAAAAACTTATCTTTTTCCCTACAATAAGGGCTTGTTTGATAGGCCTTGATTTTCATGAAAAATTATATCTTTTTCCCTACAATAAGGACTTGTTTGATAGGCTTTGGTTTTCTATGGGAAATCCTTTTTTTTTTTTTGCCATTCAGAATTCCAACTTTTGTGCTATTTGATTGACAAAATTTGCAAGGAAAAGGTTTTCCAACTTGTAGGCACGTGATGGTGTTCCACCATTTTGGAAAATGGATTCTTACGAATTGGATTTCCACCTTCCGTGAAAAATATTTTGGTATTTTTTTATTCAGTTTTTTTTATTTTTAATAATTATTTCGGACATGATTTGTACAAACAAATAATTTTAAAATTCGTTTGACTAAAATAACTCAACAAATTCTTTCATAAAAAACAATGTCAATCAAATAACAAAACTCAAAAAATTCCCCACTATTTTCACCTAGAAAATAAATTCATTGAAACACATCCAATTGATATTTTCTACGAAAATCATTTTCATGGAATTCAATTCCTGAAATTTGGTTTTTTTTTTTCCACCCAAATTTCACCCTCACAATCAAACGGACCCTAATTGTCTTATTTTGTCTACAAATAAAAAGTGATAGTTGTAAGAAAAGACAAGTGATTCCCAAGTGAGAAATTCTCCCAAACTACTTGTAAGATTGCTTGTATTATCAAAAACCTTTTCCCAAAATACATAAATAAGAGAGGAATTTAGTCCTACACCCATCTTTTTAATTTCATTTTTGAAATTTGACATCTCTAAAATATAGTTTGATTATTGTCATCTAAAGATAAATAATTCAATTAAATATCACCTAATTAAAAAAAAATCTTAATTAATTTTTCAATAATATTAGACATCCAAATATTCTGCCTGATTTCCCTCACAATTTGTTAACGGCGAGAATTTCAAAATTAACAAATCCAACCGTCAAACATCAATCTTCATCAATTGCGATTCTGAGAGACCCAATTCCAACAATCCCCTTCTTCATACTTCAAGGCTCAATCACAGTACCCACATCCCGTTCACCATCGCCAAACCACTTCTCATATCTCCACAATGCCCGACAATCCTTTCCTCTACCGCCATCTTCTCCAAAATCCCTAACCTGCAACCCGCAACACCATCTAGTTTTCGATCCATATCAACATCAATTTTCAGGTACCTGCTTTGTCATTGAAGATATTATAGTCTCCAATTCTGTTAATTAATATTTATGTTCTCCAAACTTCAAATTATTATTATTTTAATCTTAGATAGGGCATCGACAAGTTCGCTACTTTGCTTCTTTTAGTTCCTCTTATAAATTGCTTTAGGCTTGTGATACAAGGTCTTTCCATGGCTACTGATGAAGGACTCATCAAATCAATTATCCGGGAGGAAAAGACTGATGAATTCTCAATGATCTCGACTATTGTCATCTTTAAATTTCTAGTCAAATAACAAGAGAATCTTTGTAATCTATTATAATCTACTAATATATAATACCATCATATTCTTTACAGGGAATTGCTTCTAGGTCCTCTTTATTATGTTCTAGTATTGATTCTATGTTCAATTGTCTTCTGGCATGACTCACCTATTGGTCATTGGAGAAATTTCATTGGCAATGATATGTGGTGGCAACGGAGTGAGCTCTGTGTAAGAATCTAATTTTGCATATCATCGAACTCTTTAAACTTGCCGAAATATAGGTATAACTAATTTTGTGGGATGAAGATTTCGTTCACTAAAAATTCCTTACAATCTGCAGAAGATTTGGGCTAGTAGATTTTCAATCAGTACATATGGGTTACTAGTTTTTGTCTAGTGCGTTTAGTCTTACACAATGAGTTATTGTATTGCAGGTGTGGATTTTCATGAATTACGTGATATCCTACAAAGGGACTATCTTGCAATGATGTCTCGATTATCACTATTTCTTTAGAAGGAAGGATATGGTGTTTATCGATGTAACTAGAATTAGAGATTGAAGTAGACAAAAGGAAGTTTATACAGGAAGGTTATATATATTTTTTTTAATGTAACTAGAATCAGAGATTGAAGTAGACAACAGGAAGTGTTGGGTTTTTGATACCCAATAAATCCGGGCGATGATGTAAAACAGTTGTGGAAATATAACGACACCTCGATAGATAGTTCGGCTCGATAACAACTCGGGATCACTTGAAGTGACTTAATTGGTAGTTGCTCGTGGTTCACTTGGAAGGCCCAATTGTGGTGGTTATGGGCATGGACTTTGGACTTGGGCTCAGGTTTTGGAGCATTGGCCCAACTTGTGACCTAGCCCAACATGTTATATATATCCCATGTCTTCCCATTGTCTAGTGTAGAAAAGTAGAGAAGTGGAGAGGTTGTGGGATTTGAAAAATGGGAGAGAGGGAAAAAGAGAGAGCAACCGTTCTTGGAGTTCTAACTTGGTAGTTCTCCATTGTTGCTCTTGTTCTTGTTCTTCCCATATTGGAGCAACCAAGAGTAGTGGTTGTTGAGTCGAGGTCGAAGTCGAGGTGTCGTATTGGAAAGCTTACTGAGCCCGGAGGTGTATCGAAGACCCAACCACATTTTCAACAGGAAGGTTATGTGTTTTTTTTTTTTTACTTTTTTCTTTTGATACAAATTAGGCTCCAAATGAAGATAGAAATTGTTCTGTGTCAGTATAAATTTGTGGGAATTATAAATGTTGATGACACCTAGTGTTTTTTCTCCCTTTTTTGCAATCTGATGATATTTTCAAGATTTTGTAATTTCTGGTACCGCTTGAGGTTCACATTTTTCTTCAAGAAGTGCCTTATAAATAGAAATATACTGTGAAACAAATCATCTTTAATTTTTTTGAAAATATTAAGCCTCTCGTGGCCTAACTACTTTCTTCCAGATTCATTGATGAAATATTAATGAATTATCTTTCAACTTGTTCTATCTAATTGATGTTCTTTGCTTTACCATTTAACTTTTCATGTCTTGAAGTTGGCCAGTGGAAAAGGTGTCCAGGTCATTATCTATTTTGAGAACTTGTGAAGGAAATTCCATAACATTCTGCTGCTAGTCAATACAGGATCACGTGTGTCGAATCCAAGTGGCCATTTTCTACGGATGCTAAGGATATTACGTGGGTGGATCACTGGATTACCCAAAATTCTTTTGTTTTCACTTATGGAACACTTGAGAGAGGAGTTGGAGAATGACGAAATTGTCATCATTGTTTCTTGCATGACTCCACCAAATTCGATATTCAACGAATTCCACGAAAATTCAAAGGGTTTTTTTGTCAAAAATTCGCCTAAATTTGAAAATTGGTGAATCATAAAGACGACCTATCATTCAATCCTCCGAACAAATTAACCTATAAGTTGGTATGGCTAATCGGAACTGGCTTGGTAACCATGGCCTAAAGTCGATCTCTCCACCGGAGAAGTTCAAAAATTCATCTATAGTGATTGTAAGTACAATGGTGAACCATTCTTGGTAACAAGGAATTTGATATTCATTGATTTGTGCTTTCTTGTGCAATTGGAGCAATCTGGAACTGAAACTTAAACATTGCTTGATGTTCACCAAATTATACAAAAAAAATGTTGCTTCATTGGTAATCTTAGTAGATTAGCAACCAATATTTTTATTGTAAGTAGCTTGTTTTGAATTAAAGTAAAATATTTTTGTTAACGGGTTTTGGCATTTTGAGTGATACTTGAAAATTTTATTTGTCATTTTTGAGTGATGATCATGACTTATTATTCATCTCAATGTGAAAAATTCTTAGTCACTTAAGATAATGAGACTAATAACTAATGTTCCAACTTACAAATATTACCATCATTGTATTACAAATTTCATTATATTTCCCCAAACAACATAAGTTTCTCTTAATATAGCTCTTCATTGATTTGAACAAACGGAATTTAGAGTCGAATAATTCCTTTATATTTATACATCTCAAAGGAAAAAAATAGTAATAACTACTGGTAAAGCTTTGAAGACAATTTCAAAAAAGAACAATCTATAGCAAAAAAAGACCAAAAATAATCTAGCACTTCGAGATGTAACTTTTCAATGCTAAAAAATACAATGTTGATTCAAATGCCCTTATCTTCCACACGTTCATATTAACTAATCCTCATCAGGAAAGGTCTTTGATGAACCACCATTCTTCTTCAGAAGCAATCCATACTATTAGCAATGTTGATTCTGTTGGTGCCCCAAAAATAGTTTGCTTTCCTGGTTTATCTTACATATGTCATGTGATGTGAAGATTATGTTTACAAAAAGATGTTAGAAAATTTATCACAGATAATTATTTATCTATAATCCAAAATAAATCATCATGCTGAATTATCAAGAATTAAATAACTGAAGCGGAAGCGTACCTTAATCAAACGTGATTCACGATAAACGATTTGGCGGTGTTTGGATTTTCTAAATCGATACGTAGTCCTTATTTTCTTTCTGATGATGGGATGTCAGACAAGATGAACAGTACGTAGGATTTAGGGACCATAACCGACTTTATATACTGAATTGCCAATTAACCTAATCCGGCCCATCATGAATTAGGTAATGGCCTAGTATCTATACATAAAAATCCATACATTAATTAGATGCATTAAAGCTCGATATATATTAAATCCTTATTAGATCACTTTAAATGGGCTTAACCAAAATCGATAGCCTTTTATTCAATACACAATAATTCACATATAAGCCCACACGATTGATTAAAATCCTTACAATCTCCCACTTGGGCTATATGTGTAACCTTACAATTGTGTATCAATCATAACCTTATGAGTACTCAGAATTTTGCTATCATTACTGAATGCATCCCCAAACAATCCGGTCCATCAATTATATCAACATAGGATCAAAGCGGCTTTCGCTACATTAATCGTAACTAAACCTTCAATGGTCACGTATATCGACATAACTGAATGATATGGATCAAGTATGGATGTGTAGCATGGAAATTACATGTAATGTGATCTTCAACATGCCTATTTCCAACTGGTCCATCATTAGTGAGATCATCCTTAAACAAGTTCAGAGATAATAAACCTGAAACCTTACAGCTGTAAATAACTTTAACTTTAAACTGTATCCAAAAGGACAGTAAATGTGTCTAATGCACCCAAAATACAAACTCCCACTGAAACCGAATATCCTTAAGAAATACAACACCCATATGAGTATTGTGCTCATGAAAGACCTTGGGTTGTAATATTTTAGTAAGCGGATCCGCAATTATGGAGTTTGTCCCAATGTGCTCTTATTGACACGTGTCCACTCTGAACTGTATCCTTCACAACCAGGAACTTATGTCAATGTATTTTGACTTAGTTGAGCTCCTGTTGTTACTGGAATATAAATCTGCTGAGTTATTGTCACAATATAACTTTAGTGGTCTTTCTATACCATACAGAATACGCAGCCTTGTGACAAAATTTCGCAGCTATATTCCATAATTAGATGCCCCCAAAATTAATATAACTGTGCTGTCAAGTGAAAGAAGCTAAAGTGTCTGTTAAGCACTCCATCCGGAAATAGCTCCTCCAACCAGCAGATAAATGTAGCCTTATGTGGATCTTTTACTTTCTTGGCATCTAATAAAAATCGGAATCAAAATACCATATGATCTCCAACTTATCTGATTTTCTGTATGTGAGCATGTAATCTTTTGTTCTCTTTAAATACCTTATAACCCATGTTTGGCTGTTTTCCAAATGATCCATCCCAGGGTTACTTAAATATCTCCTTAGTATCCCAATAATGTATGCAATATCCGAACGCATACAAATTTGAGCATACATCAGACTTTCTATAGCTTAACTATATGGGATCTTCTGCATTTCTTTAATTTCAAGATAACTTTTCGGGCATTAGTCGAGACTAAATTTGTCTCCCTTAACGATATGGCTGTCCCCTGATTTACTGTCTTGCATGCCAAACCTCTTAAGTATTTTATCGATATAGCCCTTTTGTGACAATTCAAGAATACCCAGAGAACAATCCCGATGTATCTGAATTCCTAATACAAAAGAGACGTCACCAAGATTTTTAATCTCAAAAATTCCTTGACAAAAATCTCATAATTTTATGTGACATACCTATATCATTAGTGGCAAGCAATAATCAACATATAAAACCAGGACAATATACTTACTCCCACTGAACTTGTAATACAAACAATCCATCAACAACATTAATCTCAAGACCAAATGAGATAATTACTTGATGAAATTTGTATTACCCTTAACGGGAAGCTGGCTTGAGTACATAAATGGATTTCTTTAATTTGCAAACCATTAGCTTTGGGTCTACTGACACAAAGTTTTCTGATTGCACCAAATAGATCGTCCCATCAATGTCTCCATTGAGAAACGCCACCTCAATATCCATTTGATGTAACTCGAGGTCAAAACGTGCAGCAACCTAACTTTCCTGAAAGAGTCTTTCATTGAAACCGAAGAGAAAGTCTCTTTATAATCAATGCCATCATTCTGTGTAAAGCCCTTAGATACAAGACGAACCTTATATCTTTCCACATTACCTTTCGAATCCCCTTTGGTTTAAAAATCCATTTAAGACCAATGGGTTTCGCACCTGCTGGTAATAGGATAAGATCTCAAACTTTATTGTCTTGCATATGCTTATACTCCTTATTTATGGCATCAATCCACTTTTGAGAGTTAGAAACCTTCATGGCCTGATGGAATTGATTGGACCATCTTCCACCATTCCATTATTTCCTTATGTTCTTGGAAAAATACTATTTAAATTATCCGGAATAGCATTTTTTCCCTTTCTCTCGTGGATCTCCTTAATGGCTTTAGTTATTGAGGTTGTTGAGTTTGTACTTCTGAAATTTACTTTATTTTGGATGGGAGGTTCTTCAATATTGTCTAATTGAGGTTCCGGATATGCTTGTTGATCAATGACATGCATAAAAACTTGCACATTGTCAAAAGCAACAATAGGAATCGAAACCGATCCTTCCTCAACTTCTTCCTTAAAGACAATATCTCTAACCTTATTTCTCCCCCAAACTCAACATCCTCAAAAAATGTTGCAGTTCCCGTTTCAAAATTTGACTTAAGTGTGGGATCATAAAATTATTAGCTCCTCGATCGCTCAGAATAACCAATAAAGCAGCTGCTAACTGTTTTGGAGTCCAATTTCTTAATGTGTTTATGTGGTTTCTCTTGTTCTGAACCCTTAACAACTTTATGTTCTTTATTTCTTTTATTGCCCTTATCTTTAGAGATGTTTTCCAAGTGAACACTTTCAGTTCTGTCCTGCTTCAACTTTTCTTCCTCTTGCACACAAAATAGAATGAGCTCATTTAGAGTTCATTTCTCCCTTTAACAGTTATAACTGACCTTAAATTGACTGAATTGTGCAAGAAGCTTGCACACTATGAAATGGGCTCATTGAGAGTTCATTTCTATTTTAACAGTTATAACTAACCTTAAATTAACTGTATTGTGCAGGAAGCGATATCAATACCAAATGCACGAGCAAGTTATTAGACAAGTCGAGTTTTAGTTCCTTAAGTTTTAAAGCAGTGTGAGACATCTACATGATGTACTCCCTTATTTTCCCATTGCCTTTATACTTTATTGAAATCAAGCTTTGCATAAGCGTGCTTGTTTTAGCCTTATCGTTTTTCACAAAATATTTCTTAATTTCGGTAAGGAATTCATTGGCATCATTTACCTCCTTAGATACTATGCCACTAAAGGCTTCCGGAATGCCGCACTTAATGATCATGTGACTCACGTAATTTAAGCAATCCCACTTCTCAAAGTTCCTCATTTTATTAGATGAACTTTCATCCGTAAGAGGAGTAGGTTACTCAATCCTTAGTACACGGTCTAGATCGATGCAGCCAACTAAAAGTTAATGTTCTTGTCTTGATCCTTGAAGTTTATTCCATAAATACAGGGATTAAATTTAAGCTTGTAGATATACTACTAGCAGAATTTGAAACCGAATAGAGAACACTTCAACAAAATAGCTCACATAAATACCTTATTATGCAAATCATATTTTCAAACAATGGTAGGGCCCATCACAAGATACCTAGCACAACATCAATATTTAGTCTTTGGACAGAAATATTGACTTGTAAGTGATACTCTTGGTGTAGTAATCAAACACTGACAGTAAGACATGTCAACCAACAAACCTTTCTTTGGACCGATTTATTGATCACACGTAAAACCAAATAACCGTCACGTATTTATCACCACAAGTTCATGTGAAATTCGGGCCAAATATTGACCTTCCTTTGGGCCGATCAATATCCGCATGAAATAACACACAAACACCTAATTTTCCCTTAGTGTAGTGATCAAACACTGACAATAAGACATGTTAACCAATAAACCTTTCTTTGGACCGATTTATTGGTCACACGTTAAACCAAATAATTGCCACGTGTTTATCACAATAGGTGCATGTGAAATTCGAGCCAAATATTGACCTTCCTTTGGGCCGATCAATATCCGCAATGAATAACACACACAAATACCTTCTAATATTCAAAGTTAATTAATATCCACAAGAGAGGTTGCTTTGGCAACATGTTGCTTCAACTAACTTACTTTCGAATATTATATCTCTTAAAAGATTCCGATGTACCAAGATTTGAAATTGAAATCCATTGATTTGCATCTATATTTGACTTTAGGATTTGAATTATAGAATTCAAAACTTTAGAATAAAGCAATTCTTAAGTTAGGAGAGTCAATTGCAATATTCTTAAACTTTTGGTGGCTAATTTTGTAAAATTTTAAGCTTGAAGGACTTAAATTATAATTTTCCCAAAACTTTATTGGCCAATTTAGAGAAATTCTAAACTTTAGGTCCCAATTTGAAAGAAAAACAAACTTTAGAGGGCCAAAATAGGAAATTTTCAATCATTAAAGGTTGATTTTGAAAATTTTCAAACTTTAGGAGCCAATTGAGCAAATTCCCAAACTTTAGGGACTTAATTTAAAAAAAATTTCAAACTTTAAGGACCAATTTTGAAAATTTCCAAACTTTAGTGACTGAATTAGAGAATTTTCAAACTTTAGGGACCAAATTAAAGAATTTCAGAACTTTAGGTGCTGTATTAGAAAATTTTCAAACTTTAGGGACCGAAAATGAAAATTTTCAAACTTCAAGGGACCAAATTAAAGAATTTTCAAGCTTTATGGATCGAATTTTGAAAATTCTCAAACTTTAGGGGCTGAATTATAAAATTTTAAAACTTAAGGACTGAATTACATAATTCAGAACTTGAAAGGCCCAACTTAAATAATTTTATAAATTTGGGGGCTGATTTTATAAAATTCCATAACTTTAAGGGTCAACTTAAATAATCTTATAACATTAGGATCAAACATTAATTCCTTAATAAGATAAGGGGACCTAATTGTGCAATAAACCCAAAAATCTGAAATTGCACATTCAGTCCCTGGAATCATCAAATTTTCAGCGAAAGTCCCTTCTTCAAAATCTGATTTCTCGCAGCAGCTAGGGTTTCACTCAACCCTAATCGCCGCCGCAGTCTCCAAATCCAGAGACCGCAGCGCCACCACCGGTGACCCTCCTTTGCGCCTACCGGCGCTGATTACCTGCGCGATGTAGCGCTGCGCGATGTGCAGCACTTTTCCCCACCGCTGCGACTTGCAGCGCTATCCACGGCGCCGCACAGCGCTGGCCATACCTTCTTCATCCTCAAACTCAATACCACAATACACAGTCCCATAACCAGATTTATTTTCATACATGTTCAAATCTTAATCGAAAAACCAACACCCAGATGATATCCAGTCATGTTCAACATCGAAAAATCAGATCCAAAACAGAGACCCATATTTCATACACACAATAACGATCGATTTGGTTGAAATCCAAATCATATATCCAAAACTCATCACCAAACTCGAACCCTCACAGATTTCGTCCACAAATTCATAACCCAAACTTAATCACAATACACAAAACCCTGATTTTCGACCGCAATACAGAGTTCCATACTTCAACAGAAATCCATACCTTATTTCGAAAAATATATACATATAGATTCTTAATTTTATTTTGCTGTATATGTATATATTCACGCACAGAATTTTGGTTTTGAAATCAGACTTATGCGCGTATACATACAATTAGGTTTTACATGTACACGTACAAAATTGATCTGATAATTCAACACGATGTTGGCTCTGATACCACTTGTTAGAAAATTTATCACAGATAATTATTTATCTATGATCCAAAATAAATCATCATGCTGAATTATCAAGAATTAAATAACTGAAGCGGAAGCGTACCTTAATCAAACGTGATTCACGATAAACGATTTGGCGGTGTTTGGATCTTCTAAATCGATACGTAGTCCTTATTTTCTTTCTGATGATGGGATGTCAGACAAGATGAACAGTACGTAGGATTTAGGGACCATAACCGACTTTATATACTGAATTGCCAATTAACCTAATCCGGCCCATCATGAATTAGGTAATGGCCTGGTATCTACACATAAAAGTCCATACATTAATTAGATGCATTAAAGCTCGATATATATTAAATCCTTATTAGATCACTTTAAATGGGCTTAACCAAAATCGATAGCCTTTTATTCAATACACAATAATTCACATATAAGCTCACACGATTGATTAAAATCCTTACAAAAGATAGACTTGCTCCCATAATTGAGGGTATCACTCGAACACAATCTTGATATTCTCAATTGAATAAATTGAAGCAAGACCGTAATGCCACGCAAAATACTTCTTAATCACCAATAGTCCTTGCATGAACATGACCCTTTTTCCTAAATGATGAAAACTGCTACTCTCACAATAAATTCACTTTCGTGGATATCGAAGTGAAGCTTTATTAAAAAATGGAAGTCATTAAAAACTCCAAGGTTTTATCCCATACTGATTTGTCTTTACCCCTTATTTCCTCCAATTGTAGCCCACATTAGTTGCTTTTCTAACAGCAATAGAAGCAGCTTTTCGTTCAGATAGAGAAACCTCAAACAACTCGACCTTTGAGCTCGTTCGTTTTGGTGGCAAAGAAATTATGTGGTTTTGGAAAGTCTCATTGGCTTCAGTCTTCAGAGGACGAATGATGTGTAGTTGTTTTTGTAGAAGAAGAGTGTTGAAATTCTGCTTGCATCTGCACGTAAGATTGAGATAGCATGTGGAAGAGCCTGCTAGTAGGACATTCCAAATGGACTCTGCATAAGTTATAAATAGCAAATCTAAGTGACAACCCATCTTGAAGTCGAATTTTTTAAATTTTCGACATTGATATATGTGGGAGCGGTAGATCGTTTCAGCTCTGTGTTGTACAAAACTTGCACTATGATTCTGCTTTACTAAAACTAAAATGGCAAATATAAACTATCTATGAAATAATTTGATTATGAAGAAATCAATCTGCCCCCTTGTTTTGCAAGAAATTTCATTATTTTTCATTTATTCTTCTGTAGGCACTCCTCCGGGATAAAATTCATAGAACCGCCATCTGCAATTGCCATTGGAAAACTCATATATTCCCAATCCTGGTGTCCAATGCAATTTGAAACTTGTAAAAATTTTCAAGACCACAGAATACTTATTCTCAAATGGAAGATACTCTTGCCAATTGCCACAAATTTGTTAGTGGAGATTCATTTACATTCAACACTTTAGCCATGGGTTTAAGTGTCCCCATCATGTGACGATTTGGAGGAGACCTTCTGTGCCGGTTGATATGGTAGTGAGGTTTCAAGGGAGGCAGATGGTAAATGGGCGTTGATCAGAAATATCTAAATGTTTTAGTTTTTCAATTCAGTTTCAATTACGGTATAGTGGATATGTAACTGATAGTTAACAAATAGATTTTTTTCCTCCCTCATTTTTGGGGTGATAGTTGAAGATGATGATTAGACAATTTTTTTATTTGGAAATAAGATTTTTAAGAATATATTTTATGGGGTGGCAAATATCAAAAACTGGTTTTATAGGGTGATATCACTCGAAAGAGCCATCAATTAAGGCCAGCCAATAAGCCCAAACTTATCTCTTGCACGAACCCTATTTAATTTTTTACGTCCATTTTCCACTTTTCTTTTAAGTTGGCTAAAAGAGTGACATTTGTCCGTATCATTTTTTTTTTTTATGTCAATAGAAATAATGTGCAACCTGCGTACAAATTTGAAAAATCCAACCTTCTTCGATGAAGGACTTTATTAAAATTTTCTTGACTTCCGAGCATGAAATTCGACGTGTTTTCCGAAATGAAAATTAGATATTATTTATTAACTTAATTGATTAAATAAGCATAATATTTCAGAATTGATTTTGATGTAGCGGAATATATTGATCAACACTCCAAAACTAGTCATTACAACATGATTCGGCGGCTAATATATGAAGCTCACCGAACTATTAACTCTAGTTAAACTTGTACTAAGTCCTCAATCTCTTCTAAAAGTAATAAATAAGTCCTAACTTACAAAGACAAAAATAACTAAAATAAAAATGAATAAAAATGTAAATAAAAGAGAATAAAAATGACAAACCCAAACCTTATTCATCAGATTATATATTTCCATAATTGATTACTACAACAACTATCTATAGGTGTTCTCCAGTAGATTTGTCATGTTGTTAAAGACTACAAATTAAAATTTTATTTTTGTTATATCTCAATTTCGCGATAAATTAACAAGATCATGTACACTCCGTGTCATAAATTTCACAAAAATGATAAACTTTGAGCTTATAGAAAATATTAATGAATTAAAAGCACAATTCATTTGGATTTCAGAAAATGGCAGCTTTATTCCTTTGCAACACTCAAAGAAAATTCATTTTCAGCCTAAATAGTCTCATCTAATCAAATAGTTAAGAAGAGGGAGATCTAATAGATTTGATAAGTATATTTTTATGTATTAAGAAGCGGAGCAAAAACTTCTACTAATTTTGTATTTCCACATTCTTTAGGTAAAATCCCAATTTGAAGATGAATCAAACAAAAATTGATACAAAAGGGGCAACAATTGAAGCAAATTGAACTTGGAGGACCAAATTGCAAAAAGAAAATGATGGGTTGAAAAGTTAAAATGATGTTGAAGATAATGGAAATGATAGTGGATGAAAAAAGAATGATAGTGGATAAAAAAAGGACAAAGTGGATGAATAAAGAATGAAAAAGAGTGATAATGGATTTAAAAGAAAGATAATGTTGGATGAGTGGACTAATGGATGTAGTGGAGTTAATGGAGGTGGTGATAAAAACTTGATGAATTTTGACTATAATTAGAAGGGAGTTGGGAGTTGGGAAGTGGAGAAAAAATTGAGAGAGGAAAGAATAAAAGAAAGAAGAGAAGTTAAAAGCCCTTCAAAATAGATCTTCCATGTCGGGTTCTATCAATTTTTCTTATTCTAATTTGATGATATGTTCTAAGTTTTTTGTGTTGGAAAATATATATTGTCCAAGGGAATTTTCACTAGTTAATGTGAAATTGAATCACACATTGATTGGGAGTTGGGGAGAGGACCTTTGAAAGGAAAAACAATCCCATATTGTTCAGAAATAAGAAAGGGAGAGTAAGTAGAGACTATGAATAAATTTTCATCCCACATTAGAAAATCGAAAAAATGTGAAAATGTGAGGAAAGCTTAAATAGTTATCTCACATAGGATAAAGATGAGGTTGTAGACCAACTTAAATATGGTTAATTAACAATTTGTAAGATATAATTATTTGTTGTATAGAAACTCCTTCATTTCCTACGCACCCGTGGAGGCGATCCAAATCTTAAACTGACATGGCCTTGAACTTGTGTACGGGCGCGGCTTGCGTACATGAATGTCGGATTGAATGAACAAAAAATTGGCGACAAAGTGTAAGTCAAGTATTGGAATTTTGATTTACGTTTTTTCCATTTGAAACATAACTCTAAAACTATTTCTCATTTAATTGGTAACTCCAAAACGTCTGAAGAGTAAAGGTAGTGAGTTTTGGCAATTCAAAGACTAAACTAAGTACAAAAGCTCCTCCTTGGCTTCTCATTTCCTATATATACAGTAATAATTCCTTCAGTCCAGACAAAATAACAATACTGCACAAAACCTCTCCTCATTTTGAAATCATGTCTTCTTCTAGTACCTTGGTGATCTAGTTCCAACACATCTCCAGTTCCGCTGTGTCTAACATAAGCCCCGACTTTATGATCTTCAATGATAGGAATCATGGCAGGCTTAATGGAAAGAACTACAAATCAAGACAAACAAAGCTTCAAACATGTTCAAAGGGCTTCAAAGATCAAACATTGTGTTAATGAAGCAAGTTTAAGGCTAAACCAAGGGAGCAACCCAAGAGATAAGCCAAGAACCAAGTTGGAAACAGAGTCAATGATCAAATGGGAGGAAAAAGTGCGCAGAAAGTCAGTCATGGCCGTAACAGGTGCATTCATGGCCTTAACTAGAGCAACACATATTTTAACCCGTAAGACAGTTACGACCATAAGTTAATTTTCGCGGCCATAAAATTTTAAACCATGCGATCGCGCTAAAGTTTTCTTGGGCGATCGCACTGTAGTAATTTTTAGGGTTTCTGCGTTTTTTATGTTATTTTCAGAACTTTCTCGATGTTTCGAGTCAATTATTCCACGAGGATCCCCGAACGGGATCACATCATCAATTGATTTTTCTGTTCCCTTTTTGTTCACTTTTTGCTCAGTCTATTTCTGCTTATTGTTAATTATTCATTTCGTTACTAATATTTGATTTTTTTATTGTTTAACAAGTTTTCCTACATTTTGTACTAAGGTAGACGATGAAACTCATTTAATTTCATAGTTATTTGGTTATCATATTAATTCCGTTTGTGTGACATGTTTATGGTTCTTGCTTATTCGAATAATTAATTCAAATATTCTTTCATCTTTAATATCAAGTATTTTTTATAGTTAGAAATTTAATTAATTAATCCATGCTTGGGTTTTTAAGTATTAAGTTATTATCTTTGATTTCTCATTTTCTTTGAAATTAATACAGGTAATGCTTGGATAATTTGTTAAAGAAGTAATAAGAACCTACTTAAGATTTATTTGATTCGGGACTTATTTTTAAATCTGGAAGCAATAATAAATTGATTTTGATTTGTTGATCAAATTTGAGAATTAATCGATAACCAAATAATTATGTTGTGAAATTGTGGTGGATTTTAAAGCATTATTAGTTTTTCCTTCATTAAATTTCTCTAAGATTCCCTATCTTGTATTATTTTCATTTTAATTACTTTTAATTAATTCAAGAAAAATTGGCTTTTTTTCTCAACTCGCTAGAACTATAATTAATTGAGATTGGAATACACTTTCATAAAATTTACATTTTTCATGGGTTCGACCTCGTATGTCATTGGATTCTCTAGTTGAGTGGAAAAATTGGCCGGCACACGTTACAAATCTTGAGCGCCTGTTTTTTGGTGGAGTGGAATGTGGTCAAATGCACTATTTCTTTTACTGTTAGGTAGATGTAATAGTAGTGCACTTTGCCTTATATAACCTACCATTTTCACACATCTACAACACATAGATCTCTTCAAGTTGAAATATATTATCATCTGTTTTTTAAATCGGAGAGTAGGTAAATATATATATATATATATTTATGTTTTTAGTAATTTCATTTAAAAAAAATTAAACATTCTTTTGTGATTGCTTTAAAATATAGTTTGCTTGTTTCATTGTTTTTTCTTTTAGTTATAAAAAATGGATCATACGCTTTTAAATCTTCGAAATACTAATCATATTTTACTTTAATCGATTTAAAAAGATTTATCTCTAGACACGAGAGGTTGAGAATGTTAATGTACAAAGTCATTCTAGAAGATATTCGTTGACTGGTCGAAGTAAAAGTTCAATTAGATTGCGAAACTTCAGACCTTTATACTAAACACATGCCATGTTTAGGTAAAAATATTTTTTCGAAGAAGAGAAGAGCAAAATGGTTAAATGCTTGTAATAAATGTGCTCAATGGACCTATAACACATGATGTCGTTCGATGGGGTTTGTGTCCATAAATTGAGAAGACAAAGTCATTTTCAAAAAGGATGGACTGAGTAAGGAGACTTTAGATGATATTCGATTGAGCTTGAGACACGTCCTAGTGAATACATGCAACATGATCTTCTTGGAAATCTGACTAAAAAATACCCGTTCGCCAGTTTAGAAGAAAACTGGATGGGAAACATATCCCCAATTCATAGAAGGTGTTTAAGCATTTTCTAGACGTAAAACAAAAGGAAGATGTGAGCTACAATCAAAATTAATTGTTCATATTATCTATTTGATTTTTTTATATTTTATTTCAATATAGACTGAGTCAAGTTACTTCTTTAATTCTTGTTGCACACATGAAAAAACCATCAGTTCGACGGATCAACACTACATGCGTATTTTGTGGATCCATACTTGGAAAGTAAACCAAATACATTGCTGCAGCCTTAACATATGAATGACGGTCCACAAGAGAAAAATAAAACTAGTGTATGGAGGACGTAGGTGTGGTTTGTTGGGGTGTGTTGTACAAGCTACACGGACACATGGAAAGACGACAACAGTTGGTGTCATATAAATCTCTTTAACAAAACTTTCGGAGAAAACACTTGGATTTCAGGTAAAAATAAGTCTTTATATGAACGCATGGACTCATGGTTATTCATTCTGATGCTTTCCTAGAGATTTTGGTACATTAGAAGGAATTTTTAATATGATTTCTTGGCCCCAAATGAACATGCACACAAAACTCATTGGACTTTTAAATGTTAATCATTTCTTTGATGGTTTGTTAGTGTTTCTTGATTATGTCATGGAACAAAAGTTTATTTCTCATTTAGCATGACGAATTCTTTATTTTTGAACCATCTATCGAAGAGTTATTGGATAAATTAAAAACATATGTTCCAAAACAAGATCCAGACATTGTTGTCCATAGGAAGCAGCAGTAAATGAAAGAGTGAACCAGGTGATTTGAATTTAGACTTAAAGTTGTAAATAGTATTATTCATATCTTGTGATTTTATTCACGGCATTTTTGTTGTTGATATTTTTTATTTTCAGCTATGTTTTATTTAGAATTACTGAAAAATCAGGTAATGTCTCTCTTACTTTTTCTTTGGTAACATCAAGAACTATGTCTAGTTAAGTTTGGGGAGGACGTTAGTAAATTAAAGATGGCTGAGTACGAATACTCTCGAGAAACGTCCTTTAGTTAAATTATTATTTTTTATTTTTTATTATAATTGGCTGAGTACGGATTTTTTTATTTTAAAAAATTATTTTTGTTTCTTAAAATTAGCAATTGATGACTAATTGAGACATCTAGAAAACAAGTAGATTTGAATTACCTAGTGAAAGCTTGTTAGTTGAAATACTCAGTTTTGGAGAATGCGTACCCGACCGCATACCCATTATTTTCTTTAAAAAATTATAGAATTTAAAACAAAACAAAAGTTATTGTGTAATAATAATAATAATAATAATAATAATAATAATAATAATAATAATAATAATAATAGAACCCAAATATTTATTGACATTGTTAACGTCTAAAAAAGTTTTTTAAATTTGCTTGTTTAGTTTCAGCATAGAACTAAACCAAGCTTTTTTTTTTTTCAAGTAAAACTCAAGTGAAGCCCAATATTTAACTTATTCAAGCTAATCCAGAACACCTTCAACTTATAACCTATAAACTATTTATAGCCCTAAAACTAAAATAAAATAATAGGTAATGAGTTTCATATGAGTATAGAAGCATACCCACACCCGATCCAACCTCACCTGCATCCGACCAGACATTCTTAAATGGGTATATGGGTAAGGTCTGGATGTTGTAAATTTCTAGTGGGTAGGATATATGTTTGATAAACTCGACTCATTGTCATCCCTACTTACAAGTAAAAGAGTAAATTAAATGAATGATCACCAAACTTTATCCCATATTACTACTTGCTCATTGAACTTAATAATATTATTAGTTGCTCACCCATCTTTTTTTAACTATTTCCCATCCATCACTCAACCAATTTCCATCCATATATTTAACAAAATCTGACACAGTGGACAAAAAATCTTAGTTGACATCCTAGGTGGCACATGAATGTATTAAAATCAGCCACATATGACTGAATTAAAATAAATAAATAAATAAATAAATTAGCAGAGATCATCTACAGCGGTGCAGAACCCTGCCCTCCCAAAAGGATAGGCTGCTCTTCCTTCCCCTTTTTTACTTCGTCGATTGTTTTTGGTACTGCCCGGCAATTCCCGATAAAGCTATAAATCGAACCTTAATTTTCAATATTTTAAACAATGGATCTAAAGATTTACGCCGAATACAGACGAAAATCAATCAAAATCTCATTCTTTTTTTTTTTTTTAAAAAAAAAAAAACAAAGCTTTAGTTTCTCCAACCAAACTTTCAGTTCTAAAAACTTCCCCTGCCTTTCGGATCTAATAGCCAATTGGGCTTTTGAATTTCAAGAAAAATAGCGATCTATAGGGCAAAATCCAATCTTTATGATAAAATCACACGAGAATCAAGAAGATAAAAAGAGGGGTTTTGTAAGCTTTCAAAACCCAAAAATCAAATCTCTCTTTCAACACAAATAATAAAGAGATTTTCAGGTGAAAGGGGTGGAAAAACCAACAATATGAGATTGAGATCTTATCTTCTTATAAAGAAAAAAAATTCAAGAAATCTGACAATATGGAGAGAAATTTAGGATTCAAAATTTGGAATGTATGGGAGGTGATTTAGGGGAAAAGGAAAGGGTTTGGGGATGGAGAAGAGGATGATGACAAGGATGAGAATGTGAATTTAGGAGGGAAGTCTCTCCTCTGCAGAAGATCTGCTAAATTCCTATAATTAAGATATATATATATATATAATTTTGTCATATATGGCTGATTTTAATACATTCATGTGCCACCTAGGATGTCAACTAAGATTTTTCTGTCCATTGTGTTAAATTCTGTTAAATATAAGGATGGAAATTGGTTGGGTAATGGATGAGAAATAGTTAAAGAAAGATGGGTGAGCAATCAATAATATTATTAAGTTCAATGAGCAAATAGTAATATGGGATAAAGTTTGGTGATCATTCATTAAATTTACACAGAAGTAAAATATAAAAAATAACTAGTTTTTATACAACAAGATTCAAGTATAGTTCTCTTTATACAATGAAGTAAATCATCCCGATGATAAGCGATACATAGGACTCGTGGATTTTATCTCACAGCACTTAAACTTTCCATTTGTTACCATTTTCCAACTTCAATGCCTCCTAATCTGTTTCTTTGTGTCATCCATTAGACTAATGATCCAGCCAGTTAAATGAAAACAAAAGAATTTCTCAATTCTGAATTAAAAAAGTTAAAGTACCAAAAAAAAAAAAGGCCTGAAAATCAAAAGACAAATAGAAGTTTTAAACAGAAAGCACATCACATTCACAAGAGTACACAGTCGACTCCATCAAAATATCTTTCTCTCCATCTTCGGGAAAGCAAAAGTGGCAAGGAAAAAATTCCTAAGCCTGTAGCAAAGCCCAGTGAAACAAATATGTAAACTCAATCAATCTCAGTCTTTCCACGAAAATGCCCATCTTCAGATTTTGGGGGTGGGACACCATCCTCCTTATTCGGCTTGCAACTTATTCTCAGTGGAAATCCGCATAGTCCTGCATTTCCTTTATATGATGGTTCTAAAAATGTATTAAGCTGAGGGCCTGAAGAGATCAGGCCTGACAAGCCATTAAAAGACAGGTTAAGAAATTGAAGGAATGTGAGACTTGCAAGCTCCTCTGGGATCTTTCCAGTTAGGAGGTTAATTGAAAGATCTAATGATCCAAGATGCGTCAAGTTTCCAATTGATGCTGGGATGGTTTCTATGAAGTCATTAGTAGATAAGTTGAGAAGATAAAGTGATTTCAGATCTTCCCATTCAACTTATTGCTTGAAAAATCAATGACTGTGAAGGCAATAAAAATTTTCTTCAGTTCCCTCTCTATTCCTTCGATCATTACTGTCAGTGTGTCTTCATAGTAGAGGTTATTGGGTTTCATGTAGATGGATGCATAGTCGTCGTATTCCCATTTCCTTTCAAAGTTGGGATTCATCATTCTTTGCCAATTCGAAAAGTATGATGGGGACAAAGCACCAGTGAAGTTGTTGACAGAAATATCGATGATTTGAAGCTTTGGCCACTCTTGTATGGCCCCAGGACAATGAAGTTCTCCATGGAATCTATTGGATCGTAGAACCAGGACTCGCGGGTTGGTATTCATCAACATGCAAGGAAATGTATCTTCAATCCTGTTGTTTGCAATGTTCAGAACTTCCAAAACAGAGCAATTAACTAGAGATCCTGGAAACTTCCCTGTTAATAAATTCTGACTGAGGTATAAACTTTTTAGACTGCAACCAACAGAAAATGTGTTAGGAATATTTCAACTAATCCTGTTCATCCCCAGATTCAGACCGTCAAGATAACTGACATTTGTCAGACAGGATGGTATACTTTCGTTCAATGAATTATTAGAAAAATCAAGGGCTTGGAGGGTAGAAGACATGCAGATGGATGTTGGGATTACTCCAGTGAAGTTATTACTGGAAAGAGAGAAAAACTCAGCTCTATATAAGTAATTACCAATATTAGTTGGTATGAAGCCGTTGAATTTGTTGTTTGAATAGTCCAGATACGAAGAGGAAGGGAGCGGAATTGGTAAGTCTCCGTGGAGCTGGTTGAAGCTCAAGTCAAGTACATCAAGACTAGAAATACTATAAGGCTTCTCGAAACTGGTGAGCTGATTGGAAGAAAGATTCAAAGAACTGAGTGACCCATTATTCAATTCCCAAATCCATGTAGGTATTTCCCCCTTGAGTTGATTGGCTGAAAGGTCCAGGATGCTCAAGTTTAAATGCTTCAGCGTCTCTGGAAACTCCTTCAACTTGCAAGAAGCTAATTCTAATGTGTTGATGTCTGGAAAGAAAAAAGAGTTTGAATTTTCGATGTTCAAATCAATTGCCAAATTGTTATAGGAAAGGGCAAGTGAAGTTAGATGACGGATTCCTCTAATCATTTCCAGCGGTAATGTGCCACTAAACAAGTTAAAAGAAAGAAAGAGAGATTCCAGCTGCTCGAGTTTAAAGAGAAACTTGGGAATTTGCCCTTCTAGATTATTAGAACTCAAATCTAGGTACACTATTTGGGAGGATGCTGGATTAGGAATCTCTTCAATTTGACCATCAAACTGATTGTCGGAAAGCCAAAGATACTGTAAAGATGGGTGCACGAATAGAGATGATGGAAGTGAACCAGTCAGTTGGTTATAAGAGAGGGCTATGTTGGTAAGTTTTTTACACATATGAAAGTGCGGGATCGAACCGGTGAAGAAGTTAGATGACAAGTCCAAATCAATGAGTTCAGTAAGGTTTGTCATCGTGGAGGGGATTTTTCCTCTGAAATTGCAAGCTGAAAGATCCATGCTGGATAACATGGTAAGGTTACCGATGGAATCTGGTAATGAATCTGAAAAGTTTGTGTAGCTAAGCATCATAGTCCTGAGAGCACTTGTCCGTGGAAATTGCGGTAGGGTTCCACAGAGTAAGGTATTTCCAGATAAATCAAGATTCTCTAAAGTGGGTACCTGGAAGATCTTTCTTGGAAAGAATCCTTTAAGAGAACAGCCTACAAGACTTAAGGTCGTCAATTTTGAGAAATTCACAAAGAAACGTGGATCCATTGTGGACAGATTGTTACGGTCCAGCCGGAGAATTGAAAGAGAATGGAGTTGCGAAAGGGAAGAATCCATAGGGCCTGAAAGATAACAATCGCACAAGCTCAACTCTCTCAAATTTGGTAAAGATGAAGATAACACCTGGCACCAACTCTTCTCCTGAGCAGAAATATGAACACCATTAAGGTATAGTTCTCTTAGCTCAGTAAGATTCTGAACTAGCCTTGTCAAATCTGGAATGTCAAACAAAGTTCTGGAGAGATCCAAACTAACCAACCTCGTCATTGTTGAAAGTTCAACTGAAACTGGTTCAAATAAAAATGCCATCGACAGATTTAGGTGTGTCAATTTTTTAAGATTGGAAAGCCTCCTTGGAATCTGAGTACCGTTGAAACAGTTGAATGCCAGATTCAGCTTCTCAAGATAGCTAAGAGTAAAAAGACTAGTTGAGTTCTCCAAACTAGCAAAAATCGATTCAGAATCAAGCTCCAAGTTTATCACATGACCTGCATCATCACATCCGACACCTTCCCAACTGCAACAGTCCTCGACCTCATTCCACGTGACCAGTTTTGTTGAGACCAAAGGATCCTATCTGAATTCGACCTTCAAGTTGAGTAACAAAATTTTCTGATCTTCCAGGCATCTGCTTAGGCAGCAAACTGGAACAAAATATGTTATTAAGGAAACTAAGGTTATGAAGATGGATAAAAACTGTGGAGTGAGCATAAGTTTCATTTCGAAGCAGAGTAACGATGCAAGAACCCTGGTTTTTGGAATGGATCTTTTGAAGTTGCCATTAGAAATACTATCACAATTTAATAGAACTGTGTCATTGTCATCTTGTATTCAACTTTCAACACATTTTCTTGACTTATGGGACATAAATTTCGACGCGTTATATCCTATTTACAGTTATTGAGCGTTTTGAAAACACTGTTAGTTTCCAAACTTTAAGAAGAAATTCTGGTTAGTCATTGTTTGAGAGAGATTTTAATCTAAATTTTTATTAAAGTAAGTCAACAAGTAATTATAATTACATATTTCATGGGTCTTACAATTTTTTAACTACACATGTAATTAACTTTTATCAAAATTTGCTAAAAATTTGATTTATTTCTATCACGAAAGGGCTAACTTCATTTTGTTCTAAATTGGTGTCTTAGGTCCTGATTTTCATCTCCATCATTTAAGGAAAGGACAAGTGATTCTAAGGAAAACAAGCGAGAATTTCTCCAAACTACTTGTAAGATTGCTTATATTCTCTAAAACCTTCTCCAAAAATACGTAAGAAGATCAATTAACGTTAGCCAATAAGCCCAGACTTATCTCTTACACGGAACCTTGTCCCCCCCCCCCCTTTCATTTCCCATTTTTCTTTCTTTTTAAGTTGACTAAAGGAAGTGACAAGTGACGACTGTGTCATTTTTTCTTTTTATGTCAGCAGAAGTAATTTGTAAACTGTGTATAACTTTGAAAAATCCAACCTTCTTCGGGGAAGGACTTACTTAACATTTTCTTGATTTCCAAGCACGAAATTTTGAAATGTTTTCCAATATGAAAATTATAGATTATTTAATAGCTTAATTGATTAAATAAGCAGAATATTTGATAATTGATTACCATGCAGTAGAATATATTGATTAACTCCAAAAGTCGTCATTACAACATGTCTCAGCAGCTGATATATGCAACTCACTGAACGGTGAACTCTGGTTAAATTTGTAACAAGTCCTCAGTCTCTTCTAAAAGTAATAAAAAAGTCCGAACTTGTAAATGACAATAATAACTAAAATAAAAAGGCATAAAGATGTAAATTTAAGAGAATAAAAATGACAACCCAAAACTAGGGGTGGGTGTGGGTTGGGTTGGGTCGGTTTTTTGCCTAACCCGAACCCAACCCACCACGGTCGAGTTGATAAAAAATTAACCCAACCCAACCCAATTACGAATTCAAACCCAACCAAACCCACCAAATTTCGGTCGGGTTGGGCTTTGGCCCAATTAGTAAAATTTTTGAAAAAAAAAAACTCATGAATCTATCTTTAATTCAAATCAATTATGTACACTACAATAACCAAAGATTCAATAAATTGAACACTTACTAATAAAATTAAAATATATTCAATCAATATTTAAATAAGTCAAGTTTCATTACCAAAAAAAAAAAAATTTGTATTTTTTTTTTGGGTTGGGTTGGGTCGGGTTATTCACCCAACCCGCAACCCGACTCAACCAGAAAAAAATTAAAAAAAAAATCCAACCCAACCCAATTTTCATGAAAAACCGACCCAAACCGATCGGGTTGGGTCGGTTTGGGCGGGTTCGACGGGTTGGGTCGGTTTTTGCCCAACCCTACCCAAAACCTTATAAATGTAATAAGCTTTGAAAAATTGATAAATTATAACATAAATCTAGTAACATATGGAAAATTTGATTGGCTCCCAAAGATTATAAAACATAGACTCAGGATTTTCCAACGAAAGAGAAAGGGACCAAGATAAAAGACCATTTCAGTCTTGATATTAGTCAATGAAAGTAGCTTTCCACTAAAATGATATTTCTTTAAAACCTGTTTGATACGTTTAATAATAGTTATGACAATGGAAAAATTTATAAATCATTCAATTATATTTTCCACAACTATCAAAAATGTTATCGACGTTTTAATCAAGGACGAGAAGTTCGTTCGTCTTGATATTAGTCAATGGCATTAGCTTTCCACTAAAATGATATTACTTTTGGAACTTGTTTGATGCATTGTATTAAATAATAATAATAATAATAATAATAATAATAATAATAATAATAATAATAATAATAATAGTGGAAAAATGTATAAACTACTCAATTATATTATGCGCAACTATCCAAAATGTTATCGACGTTTTAATCAAGGACGAGAAGTTCTTTCGTCTTGAAATTAGCCAATGGCAGTAGCTTTCAACTAAAATGATATTTCTTTCGGAACCTATTTGTTACATTGTATTAAATAATAATAGACATGACAATGGGAAAATTTATAAACCATTCAATTATGTTATGCGCAACTATCAAAATGTTATCGGCGTTTCAATCAAGGACGAGAAGTTCATTCGTCTTGTTATTATGTAGTCATTGGTAGTAGCTTTCCACTAAAATGATTTTTCTTTTGAAACCTGTTTAATACGTTGTATTAAATAATAATAGACATGAATATGGAAAAAATTATAAACCATTCAATTATATGATGCCCAGCTATTAAAAATGTTATCGACGTTTTAATCAAGGACGAGAAGTTCGTTTGTCTTGATATTAGTCAATGGAGTGGCATTCCACTAAAATGATATTTCTTTCATAACCTGTCATTATATTAAATAATAATAGAAATGACAATGGAAAAATTTATAAACCATACCATTATATTCTGCACATCTATCAATAATGTTATCGACATTTTAATCAAGGACGAGAAGTTTGTTCGTCTTGATATTAGTCAATGGCATTATCTTTCCACTAAAATGATATTTCTTTTGGAACCTATTTCATACGTTTTATTAAATAATAATAATAATAATAATAGACATGATAGTGGAAGAATTTATAAACCGTTCAATTATATTCTGCGCATCTAACAAAAATGTTATCGATGTTTTAATCAAGGAAAAGAAGTTCTTTCGTCTTCGTCTTGAAATTAGCCAATGGCAATAGCTTTCCACTAAAATGATATTTCTTTTGGATCCTATTTGATACGTTGTATTAAATAATAATAGACATGATAATGGAAAAAATTATAAACCATTCAACTTTGTTATGCGCATCTATCAAAAATGTTATCAGCGTTTTAATCAAGGACGAGAAGTTCATTCGTCTTGATATTAGGTAGTTAATGACAGTAGCTTTCCACTAAAATGATTTTTCTTTCGGAACCTGTTTGATATGTTGTATTAAATAATAATAGACATGTGAATGGAAAAATTTATAAAACATCCAATTATATTCTGCGCAGTTGTTAAAAATGTTATCGCCATTTTAATCAAGGACAACAAGTTTGTTCTCAGCTTTTATTACCAGACATCTATAATTCTTAACAACTCCTCTATTTGGTAAAAAAAGAATATTTGCATATAAAGTATAAACATAGAATTTATTATTTTCAGGATAAAATATGTAGTTGAAAAATGATTTAAAAAAACTGTGTGATGGGAGTCAAATCCAACAATTAATAATAATTTCTTGCACTTATAAAAATAAATTGTGATAGTGGTGAGCAATGTCGAATCCACAAGGATTGGTAAGATTTAATTCTTCAAGAAAATTAACTTTGGTTAACTTTGGATGTTCACGGATTGGTCTTGAGAGACTCCCTTTGAGGTAAGGTAAAAACCTCCTTTGATCTTGTATTATCTTTGAAAGTTAATCAACTTTACTTGAGTGTTTATTCTTGTGTTGTTGATTTTCGCCACCTTGAAATTTGTTTAGTTGATACCCATTAGGCTAGGTTTGTTAACCTTTGAATTTTGGGTTAGATTTAAACTTGGGTTAAGGTGTTTTATCCTTTATTTTACCATATTAGCTTTCTTGGGTTGGTATTAAAATAGTTGTGGGAATTTTTGGTCAATATACCAAGGGGGTCCTCATCAAGTATCTATTGTTTTGGATAGAGATTCTTGTTTTACTTCTAAAATTTGGCCAAATTTGCAAAAAGTTATGGGTACTAAGCTACATTTCAGTACAACTTTTCATCCCTAGACAGATGGTCAATCAGAAAGAACTATACAGACTTTGGAAGACATGTTGCGAGCTCGTGTGTTACAGTTTAAAGGGACCTGGGATACTAATTTATCTTTAATGGAGTTTGCTTATAATAACAGTTATCACTCGAGTATACAAATGGCTCCTTTCGAAGCACTGTATAGTAGAAGATGCAGAACTCCAGTTTGTTGGGATGAAGTCGGTGAAAGAAAATTGTTGGGTCCAGAATTTATTCAGATTACTGCCCAAAAAGTAAAAATAATCAAAGAAAAGCTTAAGACAGCTCAAGACAGACAGAAGAACTATGCTGATAAATGAAGAAGAAATCTTGAATTTGAAGTTGGGGATAAAGTTTTCCTGAGATTATCACTTTGGAAAGGTGTAATCAGATTTGGCAGATGGGGAAAATTGAGTCCTCGATATATTGGCCCTTATGAGATCGTTGACAGAATTGGTCCAATTGCTTATCGATTAGATTTTTCTATCAAGTTGTCCAGGATTCAAGATGTATTTCACGTTTCTATGCTTCGTAAGTATATTCTAGGTCCATCTCATGTTTTGGAATCACAACCAGTGGAATTGAAGGAGAATCTTACTTATGAAGAGGAACCAGTTCAGATATTGTATAGAAAGGAACAAGTGTTGCGCAGTAAGACTATTCCATTAGTTAAAGTTCTTTGGAGGAATCATGTGATAGAAGAGGTAACATGAGAAAGTGAAGAGCAGATGTGTTCTCAGTATCCTCAGCTCTTTATTACATAGCAGAATGAATTTTGTGAGTTTTGTAATACTTTGGCCAGCCAACTTTTACTTTTTGGTCAATTATGCAAGCTTATATAAAAAAATAAAAAATAAAGAAAGGTAAATAGGACAAATTTTGAAGTCGGCGGTGGCTTCTTGATTTACTCATCCAATTAGTTTCCATTCTCTTCATTTTCATAGTATATACGTACAGAAAGAGTGAAGTCGAGACAGAGAGAAATCGAGAGAAAAAAAAAATGAAGAGAGAAAAGAGAGAGAGAGGAGAGAGAAAAAAAAGGAAAAGAGGTGTTGTCCACAACATGGTTTATACTATTAAGCTTTTGTTTGTCGATTTTGAAAGGTAAGTGATAATTTATTTATTTCTTTTGTCAAATTTAGGGTTGTTAGATTATTAGTTTAAATTTCATTTTATAAAGGGAATTTGTCAAAAAATGAAAAGATTATATTTTATTATTGCCTTTTTCAATTATTGAGGTAGTTGGTATGGTTAGTTGTTAATTTAGATATTATATAATTTTCAGGTTGTAACGAATCGGTTGGGACAGCTTATCAGCCTAATTAGTTGTCACGTACATAGACTGTGAGTGAAAAAACTTTTTTTTTTTTAAATATTGATAAATTGTTTATATAATTACGTTAAGCCTTTGTTTGATTTTATAATTTTTTCATAAAATTTACTACTTTTTTCTACAGTAATCAATTTCAACCATTCAAAAAAGTCAAGGCCCACAACTTTTTACTTTTCAAACCACTTTTTAACCTCACGATTTTCCAAAACTTTTTCTTTTCCCAAAAAATAATAAAATCAAACACACACTAAACGTGATTATGTGATTTATTTGTCAAATTACGTGATTATTGTGAAATATTATGAGAAGATGATATTTGTGGAATTAAAAAGATTGTGAAATGATTATTTGTGAAAAGTAACGTGATATTGAAATCCACCAAAAAATACCCATGATTATATACTTCTTCTAGTTCTCTGAGGGGCTTTGACTGTGTTCTATACTACACTGAAGGGTCTTGACCGGTTATGATATTACCCTGAGACGGTCTGACTGTGTATGATAAAGTTCACGGAGGTGGTCTTAGCCGTGTTCTAGAATTGATTATTAGAGGTCTTTGAGACTAGCTCGTGAGGCAGACCAGAGTACAGATTATATTCAGTGAGTAAATTTTGGTGAGATTTGTTAGGGTATGGCCATACCTGAAGATTACAGACTGTGATAACAGTATTCTATTGATATGATGAGACTATGTTATTGATTTGACTAGAGATGATATTTTTCAGCATTATGAGACTATGATTATATGGTATTACATTGTGAAGTATTATATGATGTAAAGTTGATTTTCGATAAAATTGTATAAATGAGAAAGTATAATTATTTTCTAAATTCTCCCCTCACTGAGCTATCAACTCATATATTTTTTCACGATTTTTCTTATCAGGTAGCAGTTGAGTTTCTTGACAGCTTTTGGAGTGAGCCTTTGATTTTGGAGTCAGAGCCACACGACAGTGTTAGCTAGTATGATTCATTTCATAGACACATGTAGTTAGTGATTTGGGACGCATGTTCATTTTTGGATTGCATTTGTGCATCACATGTAGATAGATATGGGGCTCACTTTTTATTTTACGTCTATATGTACAGTTTATGTTGGTTTTATAATGAAAGTTTGAGAAATTGGCTTATCTCTATTGTGATGGAAATTATAGTGAGTTTGTCGGGATTTTGTGTATTGATTATAGGTTGGTTAGTCCATATTATAGAGGAGATAATGCCAAAATTTTTCTTAAATATAAGTTAACTAAAGTTGCAGTTTTTAGTAGCCCTGCTGGTGGGTCCTACTTTTAGTTGGTATACATCATCGGCGACATCACGTTTCCGGTCCATTAGTGTTACTCTGGGCGGGGCGTGTCAAAAGCTTTGTTGGAGTTTGACGAGTCTAAAACTACTAGCTCCGAAGAAGCTGATGCTGTAAAGTTGAGCAAGAAAGAAGAGTTAGATCGACCACTTCGACGAGAAGAAAATTTTAGATTCATTTGCAAGAAACACTAAGGATTCATGAACCTAGTACCTTATGCACAAGTAGACAGATTTTCACTTAGCATTAATACGCGTCAGGAAAAAAATGGTTTTGATTGGGAATCCATTATCCCTCTTCTTCTATTCCTTTTTTCTTGTTTTCCTTAGGCTCTAACCTTTGTTTTAGGGTTAAATGGTGGGCTGTAAGTACATATTTGTAGTTGAAAATGTTTTTGCATAAATGTATACCATAGAATTTGAAATTCAATTTGGTTGAGATAATGTATAATTTTTTTGGAAAAAAAATTGTTTTTGTAGAACTGAAAGCAGTGTTCTAAAAAACGTAAAGCGTGACGAAATGTCGAGACCGAGCTTCAAGCTTAAGTGCGCCTAAGCGCGAAAAAGCCTAGCAATGCGCCCGCGAAGCGCGGTTAAATCGTGAAGCATGACGAAGCGTGAAGGTGAAGCTTCAAGCTTAAGCGCGCCTAAACGAAAGCTTAAGCGAACTTTTTAGAATAGAGACCGGAAGTGAGTTGTTCGATTGAATGGAATTGAAGGGTTCCATTTACAAAAGAATAAAAATTTATGTTTCAATTTCAGATTTTGAAATAACTAAATTGAACCAACTGATGTCTACCCTTTAAGGATAGAGACAAGAGACCTGAAACTTCGTCACGCTTAGATTGCAGATTAGGATTCATCATGTTTGGTAGAATTTTCAACTTGATCCCAAATTTCCAAACCAAGACAAATCATAGAGTTTTACAAAGCTTTACACTTTCTACCTAATATGGTCCTACTCGAGCAAATTTGATTATGATTGAGATATACACTATTCCAAGTCAATCGTGCGGTCTTGTTTGGTTCAACTTGGAAAAATATCTTACATGTGAATAAAATTCGCCAGTCGTAGGCTTACAAAATATATATCGAAAACATCGAAATCTTATTTCAAAGCATAAAAATTCATTCATAAATTCGTGCTTTAAAGTTTGGAGTTTTGTCTCCCCATTGTTGTATCAAACACCTTGAGGACAAATCTTGTTTTTGGAATATACAATTTGTGCTCTAAAATTGAACCAAGTGTAGCAATCAGCTTCCTTTTTACTTCAGTGTTGATGCCACCCATTGATACAATTTCTGCCAATGCTGCTGGTTCCTTATTCCCTCCAAATGTTAAGGTTAGAGATCCTTTCAACAAAATCATCACAAACTAGAAAACAAAAACACACAATTAGTCAAAAAGGAAGTTTGTGTTAGAATAATTAGCACATTCTAGAATATGCTTTTGAATATGCTTAGAATATGCTTAGAATATGCTTTTGAATATGCTTAGAATATGCTTAGAATATGCTTTATATGCTTTAGAATATTCTAAGCATATGCTTTTGTTTTGTATGTATATATAGGATTGAGTATTATAATGAATGGTGTGGTTTTAGCGTTGTCTCTTCTCTCTTTCTCTTCTTCTATTCTTTCTTCTTTCTCTTAGTTTATTTGTAGAACATATATAAGGATATATATGTTATTGTGTTTTCTACATGGTATCAGAGCAATTTGATTCACATTGCCTTCGAAAAACGAAATCAGCGTGCATTTTTCTTCTTCGCGAAAAACTCTAAACCGTACTGTTTCACGAATTTCGAGGCACTTGCAGTAGGAATTACGGTGATCTAAGACCATATTCAGAATCTGCAGGTGGAGCCGCGTCGACCGGAGTGGCGCGTGAGAGTACACGCGCCGGTGTAAGGAGGCGCGTGAGTCAGGCAGTCGGACCTTCTGGTGGCGCGTGGGGGCGCGTGCGGCAGTTCCTGGCGGCACGGTTGACGGATTTGCGATCGACTATTCATCCTCTATCTGCTTGTGGTGTTGGTTTGCAGTTATCCATTCTTTTTTACACACTGCTTTGCTTGACTTTGTTGGTTAGTATCGTTTTCTCTCTTATAATGGCATCCGATGATTCTCTTCAGGCTATTAATGTGCGTTTGAATGGTAAAAACTATGCTTACTGGAGTCATGTTATGAAACACTTTCTTAAGGGTAAAAAATTGTGGGGTTATGTCAGTGGAATAGTTGAGAAACCGGAAAATAATGATGCAAATTATGCAACTCTGTTAGATACCTGGGATTCAAATAATTAAAAAATTCATACATGGATAAATAATTCTGTAGAACATAGTATTGGTACACAGTTGGCTAAGTATGAAACGGTAAAGGAGGTTTGGGACCATTTGCAGAACTTGTACACTAAATCTAGTTTTGCAAAACGATATCAGTTAGAGATTGATATTCGAGCATTGCAACAAAAGAATATGAGCATTCTGGATTTTTATACTGCTATGACATCAATTTGGGATGAGTTAGCTCTTACTGAACCGGCAGGTCTGAAAGCAAGTGCGGATTATATTATTTATAGAGAGGAGCAACGATTGGTTCAGTTTTTGATGGCACTTCGTAGTGATTTTGAGGGACTCAGAGGTTCTATTTTGCACCGTACTCCTCTTCCATCTGTTGATTCAGTTGTTAGTGAACTTGTTGCTGAGGAGACACGGTTAAAATCTCTTACTGAAGATGTATCTCTTCCACATTCTGGGACTTCAGTCTTAGCTTTACCATCTACACAGAATCGAACCAAAGGATATGCACGGTTCCCAAATGATGTTTGTAGTTTTTGTAGACAAAAGGGACATTGGAAGGCTCAATGTCCTAAGTTATTGAAGTCCCAGCAGTCTTATAGATCCAATGCCCACACAGCAGCGATTGTTCCACCTGTTGGCTCCTCTATACTTGGTCCACCGCCTTCATCTGATTCCCGATTGACTGATCTTAGTGAGCAGTTTCAGAAGTTTTTAGCCTCACAGTCACATGTCATGTCAGCCTCTACTCATGTAGGTTTGTCCTCTCAGAACTCCTCAGGTAAAACCTCCTCGTGGATTTTTGACTCGGGTGCTTCTAAGCATATGTCTCCTAACTCATCACTTTTTGATTATTTATATCCTTCTATGTCATCTTCACCTGTTATGACTGCTGATGGCACCCCGTTGTCCTTAGCAGGTGTTGGTTCTGTTCATACTTCTAATCTATCTTTATCAGATGTCTATTGTGTTCCTGACCTTACTTTAAATCTTATTTCTGTTGGTCAATTATGTGATTCTGGTAATTCTGTTCACTTTACTTCTACTACTTGTTATGTACAGGATCCGCAGTCTCAGAAGCTGATTGGGATCGGCCATAGGCAAAGAGGAGGACTTTATGTTCTAGATAATCTGAGACCAGCGCATGTTGCAACCTCTAGTACTGATTTATCGTCTTTCCATTTGAATTCTTCTTCTTCTAATTTCTATTTATGGCATTCTCGCCTAGGACATGTGTCTGCTAGTCGTTTGAGATTTTTAGCTTCTAAAGGTTGTTTGGGAGACTTAAAACCTCATGATATTTCTGATTGTAGTGGATGCAAACTTGCTAAATTTTCAGCTTTACCTTTTCCTCGTAGTATTTCTTCTTCTATTGCATCATTTGATCTTGTACACTCAGATGTATGGGGCCCTGCTCCTGTTTCTACTAAAGGAGGATCCCGATATTATGTTTCCTTTATTGATGATTATAGTCGTTACTGTTGGGTATATCTTATGAAGCGACGTTCTGATTTTATTTCTATTTATCGTTCGTTTCGAGCACTTATTAAAACTCAACATTCTGCTGTCATTAAATGTTTTCGATGTGATTTGGGTGGGGAATATGTTTCTAATGATTTTCGTGAGTTGCTTGCTCTTGATGGTACAATTCATCAAACTTCTTGTACTGATACTCCTCAACAGAATGGTGTTGCTGAACGTAAGCATAGACACATTGTTGAAACTGCTCGTTCCCTTCTCCTATCTGCCAAAGTATCTAGTGAATTTTGGGGGGAGGCAGTTCTCACTGCTGTCTATTTGATAAATAGGATACCATCTTCTCATTTATCTGGTTTGTCACCAAATAACTAAGAGCAGGATTTGTGGGAAGTGTCAAATTCCCTTAAATGGCGTGGTAGGCTATTCTTGACAAATTCCAAAACTTTTTTTTTTTTTTCTGCAGCCACAATTTCTTTAACGTTTATTGAAATCTTGCTCTAACAATTTGAGTCATCGTCTATTTTTTTTTTATTTTAATAAAAGCTATCAACTTCAAGAAGTAGCACCGTTGATTTGATGTGGTCCACCTACATGCCCCATATGCAACTATAATGTAATACATGTAAAAGATTAAGCCATTAGAGAGCCAAGAAATTAAGTTGATACACAAATTTCTCATAAATAGGAAGTTGCGATAATTGAACTCATGGCTTTTGTCGTCTCTTAACACCAAAAGTTAAAACCGCGTCATCTTCAACAGAATGGTCCAATTGAGTGGAATACTCACTCTTCTTTTTGGTTTTCAACGCCAATAGACTTGCTGACAAAACTAGGATAGTCATCTGATAGATTTCCTTAAATAGAACTATTCAACAAAATTATTGCACTAGTTTGTGGTTCTCCTATGGTCCTCCCTTTTGACTAGGCCTCCATTTTTTAAAAATTAAATTTATTCAATACTTAGAGTGCGTTTAGTATTATTTAAAAAGAGTTTTTTGAAATGAATACTGATTTTTAAGAGAATAGATAGTTGAAATTTGGTTGAAAAATCAAATATTATGGACTTGACTTTTAATGGACGGTTGAGATTGATTACTATAGAAAAAAAGAGAAAAATTAGAGAGTACCAAACAAAGGCTTAAACTCAAGTACTCAACCATCCATCTTTAGTCAAGTTTACTATTTTTGATTTTTCAAACATTTTTTAACTACACATTCTTTCAGAAATACTATTCAAAGCTACATTATTACTTTACTAAGAAAATGGGGCCAATCAGGGGTTATATATTGCCAATGCAAATCTTAGCTAAGTGGGGTACTACCATTGGCATCCTCTTATTCAATTCCAAGTGTCCACAAATCTTTTATCTTTAATTCTATCTGAGAAAGAAACTTGTGGAGCTTAGAGCCTTGTAAATAAGCAGAGTTGCATAGAGGATTATATACTTTGAACCAACTCATCTAAAATTTTAGTCTCTTAGAGCTAGAGAAATGACTAACTTAAGTCCCCTTTGATACATTTATCATAAAATGTCCAACACGCGCACAATTTTTATCGAAAAGGGGTGGGAAAACTAGTCTGGTAGCGACTGATCGAATGGAGTGGAAAATCTTGCTAAGAAGGATTGGTAAATCCATGAACAATCAATCCCTAGCTTAAAAGCTTCGAGGTTTCAAGAAACTGCTCGAATTTTAGCAAAAACAGCTCTCTGGGCTCGAGTAAAACACTTAAAACCACAACATATAAACTGAGTTTAATCAAGATTAATTTCATTCTCCCTCCCATTCCATCGAACCCACAGTACTTAATAGCTTAAAATCTTAAGAATTTACCAACAAAAAAATAAAATAAAATCTTTAGAGTTTTCAGAAAACTGCTCCAGTTTTTGCAAAAACAGCTTTTCGGTTAGAGCAAGATACTAAACCACAGTATATAAAGTCAGATAAATTTCCATTTCCAGCACCATTGCCAAGGTTCTATAACCAAACATTCTTGTCTGAAATCTAACATGGACAAGCCCATAATTATAACAACATTAATCCAACAGTAATACAGAGAAAGACAGCTTACTTTTTCAGGTTTTCCGATGATTTGAGAAACAGCCTTCGTGAGTTCAGAAAAGATTGAATCTGTGTCGATTCCATCCAGGTTAACGTTGGTTGAAATATCAAGACAAGGCATTTCCTTCTTTTTTTCTTGATTTCTCCTGTCTGTAGCTACTTTTGCTTATATTTTTGTGTTGCTCACTCAACTTCATATAATTGCTTATTTATGTACAAATTTTACGTCACGATCAAGAGCGATGGCTGCCTGCCCCATTGAACAACCTAGTTTCAATTGAGGTTGATCTTCCTTTATTTTACCTGGTTTTCTAAAACAGATTTTTTTGGATAGGTTTTGAGCATTTTTCCTAAATAACTCCAACACAACAAGATATGTTCATAATGTGTATATATTGTTACCAATACGAATAAAGTGAGGTTAGCCTAAGTTTGAAGTGAAGTTACTTCACTTTCTGGTCGGTTGTGGTCGAGTAGGGATTTTAACTCTCAACATGGGATTGAGAATATTGAATTATAATAAATATTCAAACTGGGTTAAATATGTTTCGAACAATTTTAAAAAGGATTTTTAAAGTAATAATTACATGAGTGAAGTCGTTAAAGAATTAATAATTATTTAGAATATGATTTTATTTGTCATTACTTGTTAGTACCACGTTACTATATTTTTACAAGTTTTTATCACGTTCAATTGTATCGTGAATGCTCCTATTATATTCGCACTCTCCAAAGAGATATAATTTAAAAGTAGTTCGTCAATATTAAGTCTTGTAGATGTCTTTGTTCGTGTTATAATGATAATTTTAAACATATTAACAACACGCTATATTTTGTCTAATTATGTTACATTTTAAGTGTTTATTCACATGTAAGTGTACGAGAACCTTGAATTCTAAGTTAAAAAATATATATTTGATGTGAAGTAATTACAAAGCTAAAGACATTCACACGAGGAAAAAAAATTAGAATTGCAAAAGTGGGGTGGGTGAGTGGGGGGTCCCCAACTAGTTTGTTCTCACTCAATAACTTGTGAACTTGACAACATGTTGCTTGCATTTATGAAAGCATATTTCTTTGTCGATCTTGGACAAAAATGTTATGACAATTTTAATATACCCCAAGTTGATTGTCAATGAAGGCGAAACAACCTTCATGTAATTGTAATTCTTGAATGTATCTTCGTCTTCTCAATTTTCCGACAGAAACATAAATAATTTGAAAGACAGTTTCATATTGAAATGTTTGTGAGAGAGACCAAACAAAAAAAAATTGTTCCGTTACTCGTTATGCAAATTGTCTATTAAAATTATGCCAAGAAAGTGTCTATCTATCTATCTATCTATCTATCTATCTATCTATCTATATACATATATAAAAGTAGAAATGAGGATAGAGAAGCATTAAATGCAATTTTTCCTCCAAAATGCACTTACAATTTTTGAAAAAAACTAGAATAAAATAAAATAAAAATCTGTGTTGATTAATGTCATATTTAAATTCGTGTTGATTAATGTAATTTTAATTCGAATTATTGTTGTATATAAATCCGTGTAGATAAACATGAATGAAAAATGTGTTGTTTGTAAATAAAATTATAGAAAATACTTAAACCTCTGTTCGAAAACTATATTTTTGTTTATAAACAAAACTATTGTTGTTTTGTTTTCGAGATGCGTGATTGAAAAGTGATTTCGAAAAAATGTGCATAATTAAAAAGTGAGTGAAAAATGCGTTGTATGTAAATAGATTTATAGACAAAATTACCGAACGGATGCTTATATTTTTAATCATTCTTAATTTAATAATTGTGTAAAGATTATGTGGTGTAAGATTTTCGATATAATTTTTTGATCTTCTACGTTGCTTGATTGTCGTATCATGATAATTGGAGATTTTCGTAATTCTTATTTTAACTACTTAATTTTGTAAATAAAAGTATAACGTTATTTTTTAAATATAAATATTTGGTGGGTCGAGATTAAACACATATTTATAATTATTGTGATAGATTTTTTGAATGATTTTTTTTTTTTTTTTTTAAAAAAGATGCTAAATACAAAATCAAATACAGAAATTATGTAAATTTACATTTTTAATGAAGTTAACAATAACGCATAATAATTATTGAAATCTAAGATCGTTTTTATTTAAATATATAAATTAACATTTACTATCCAAATAAGTTTTTAATAATGTGGATTAATTATGTTGCTTTTAAAAGTTTAATAATTTTTGTAATAGAATATTATTATTTTTATGAGTTTTATATTTGTGCTAATTAAAAGTATTCAACTTTTACGAATACTTATCAAAATAGATATTACGAAAAGTAACTTCTATGCATTGCACAAGGTAAATACTACTTGAAGAGTATTGTACAAGATAATAAAATATATATTGAAGAGTATTGTACAAGATAATAAAATATATATCAACTTGTTATTATATATATTATGTCAATTTCGGGACGCTCACATTTATTGTCAGCTCCATTCTAATGTGGTTTACCACATCAGATACAAATTTAAAACGATGCGCAATTATCACTTCCTATCCCCCAAGGGCAGCAAACGGGTCGGATAGTTCGTGAGTTCGGCTCAATTTGGCTCGTTAAAAGTTTGGCTCGGCTAGTGAAAAAAGGGACTTGAGCTTGGACCGAATAGAAAATTTGGGTGTTGGACAGTTCGAATTCGTCTTGTAAAGTTCATGGATCGGCTTGTGAACAAGCCCAACAAACCCGAAAATGGGTCGACTGGCTCGTTTTTCACGAGCCGGAATGTGCCAGCCCATCCCGGCTCGCAAGAAACAAATTGTTTTACAATGGTCTTGTGACCGTTGTCAAATGGTCACAGCCTCACATACTCGTGAGAGGCGCCTCAAACGGTCACAAATGTGACCATTTGGGTTTTATATTTTATTTTTATTTCTTTCCTCTATAAATACTACATTTGTTCCTACAAATTTTTAAGCAACTACTCACTCAATTCTATCATTCTATTACAAAAAATTACACTACTCTCTTCTCAAGTCTCACGTGCCAATTGCAATTTGCAATCTTCAACTTCAATTACTATAAATACTTCATGCAAATCTCAAATTCCATATTTCATTTTTATCTCCAAATTTTCAATTTTATTATTTCTAATGGCACACTCAAAGGCTATTTTTCTAGCCAATTTATTAATGAATTTGCCGATATCAGCGATATTCCAATTCCCGAAAATTTGTTGGATTTGAAAAATAAGATCGAAAATAATACTACTCATATTAATTTAAATGACGTTGTTGACGAAGATGTTGCTGCTGCATATGAATCCGGCTCTGCTAGCACGACGACAAGCTCCAAGAGAAATTCAAAAAGGAAGCTAAAAGCGTACTTCTGGAATTATTTTGATTTGATCGAAACAACGGCTAAAGACGCTGATGGAAATCCAATAATGAAAGCACAATGTAAAACTTGTGACGGATTTTTCTCTTGGAAGATCGGTGGTGGCACATATCACCTCAACAGATACTGCAAAAGATGTCGAAAACCTGGCTCGGTTGAAGCAAACCAATCACAACTACAATTTGGTCAATCGAGTCTAACTAATTTGGTCTTTAACCAAGATCTAGCGCGTAGGGAAGGGATGATCATGTTCGTATCGAGTGGTGAGTTCCTGCTCTCAATTTTAGAAAATCCACATTTCACGGCTTTCATTTAGAAGTATCTCCAACCCAAGTACAAAATCGTTTTTAGAAATACTTTACAAACTGATTATATTGCTAAATATTTCGAGAGAAACGAAATTTTATAGATGTTTTAAATAGATATAATAGTAACTTATCATTTACTTCGGACTTGTGAACTAATAATAATCATAGAGGTTACGTAACTCTTACTTGTCATTACATAGATGATACTTGGATAATGTACAGAAAAAATTATGGCATCTAAGTTATTTGTTACCCACATAATACAACAAATATTTTCAATGTACTACTTGCAATGCTTAAAAAAATTAATTGTGATAGTAAAGTTCGTAATTTTATGTACACTAGATAATGTTTTTGTTAATAAAGCAGTGATAGATAGATTAGCTAACCACATGAATCCTGAATTTGGTTGAGTCTTATTTCATATTCGTTGTGTATATCAGATTTTTAATTTGATAGTTCAAGATCACCTTAAGCTTATAGAAGATGAATTGCAAAAAATTAGGTATGCTTGCAATTTCATTATGATTGCACCTTCTAGAAAATAAGCTTTTGATGCACATTGTGCAAAACATGGTAAGCATGCACTATCATTGGACTGATGTAGGATATAGATGAAACTCAACTTATTTAATTATTGAACTTTGTCAAGGTTATGAGGATTTAATATGTGAATATTACAACGGTCGGCACTCACACGGCCCGAATTTTGATTTGCTACCTAATGATTGCGAACTTGTGTTTCATGTAAAAAACATTTTGAAAACCTTTTACGATGCTACAAACGAATTATTCAGTGTTTATTATCCTACTAGTCCTATAGTGTTGAAGTATTTTTATTGCATTGCTAATAATTTTTAACAAGTACAAACAATTTCCTATTTTTTTTCTCAAATTATTGTAGCAATGGAGACTAAGTTTAGAAAATATTGAGAAGATTTACCCACTTTGTTTCCATTACGAATAAATTTAGAGGGAACTAAATATACCATAAATGCAATATCAAATAAATTAACTTTTGGGACCCCAATAACATATTCAGATTTAGAAAAATGTTTATGTTAAATGTACAAGATCAATGTCGAAAGGTCAGATAAAAATGTTAGAAAAACCGCTACCACCCCTAAGTTTGTGCTACTATAAGACCTCTACACTCCTCAAATTAATGGTTCCCTTTCTTTCTCTTTTCTAGGCATTTCGTGGAGTAGCCCGCTTCCCATTACTATAGGGAAACTTCTATTTCCTTTTTTCTGAATGTCCTAAGAAACATAAACAGGGTTTTCATTATTCCTCTCCTGGATATTCCCAATTTTTTTTTTTTTTTTTTTTTTTTTTTTGCATTATTTTTCAAGAAATTGAAAATTATCCCATCGCCCAAAAGAATGGAATTCGGAAGTTCGAAACTCCCTTTACAGAAGACTTCGATTCAGTAGCTACCAGGCACTTAACCATTGATTGCTCGTGCAAAAGCTGTGAATTCTTAGTGGAAAACTGGCGAACTCTTTTTTTTTTTAGCTTTTACAGATGCTCTCTCCACTCTCATCTTGTTAGAGAAAAGGGGGTGTGTCAATGCTAGCCTGACCCGCTCTTAGTTTTACATATGCTCTATCCACTCTCGTCATAAGAGTCACAAGAGATCCGCTTTAGCAAGGCTTTAATCAAGAAGATATGTGATGAGGTTGGAAGCGTGGAAGAAACGCCGGAAAGTTCCGAACCCAGGTTGTGTTGGACGGATGAATCATGACCCGATATTCATGACGTGATGGCTCGACGATGCGGAATAAAGAACCACGACTTTCGAAAAGCCACAAGGATCTGTCCAACTTCCTTGATAAGTTTCTGGTTTTGAACGCCACAAATATTATAGCAAATATTTAATAAGCTCGATATTTGAACGCCACAAGAAATATTCTTGATAAGTCCGAAAAAAATAGGAATCCACCTATAACTTTTATTGAATCCTCAATAAAAACTGTTTATATCAAAATCAAATCTCAAGTCTCCATTACAATGAATGGAAAAAGCGTATAAATAAGCAAAATAAAACCCTAGTCGCTAATTTACTCAAAATAAAATTCTAATTAGACTAAAATTCTAAAATAAACAAACAAATAATTAAAAACAAAATTTAACCTAAAAATACGCAAAACCCCTAATTTTCGTCTGCATAATTGACTTGCTGTTTTGAAGCCCCAAATGATAGAATTTGGCCATAAAATCAGTCGGCTCAAGGGTTTTAGCCTATGAGTTTTGTTTAGTGGCCCATTTCTACTCGAAAAACACATATTATGTATCTAATTTCGACATGATCGACTGGATTGCACTTTTATTTGGCTTGAATATTTAAGGCTGCGTTCTCTTTGTGTTTCAGTTTCCTGTTTTCATTTTCGAAAATGTTTTCTGTTTTCCATTTTCTGTGACTTTTTTCGAAATTGCTGAAAATGCGTTTGGTTTGTTATTTCCGAAAACTGTTTTCGAAAATGAAAAGCTAGAAAACGCGTTCTGTTTAAAATTTTGAAGAAAATTATTTCTGTATACTTGTAATTATATTATTTGTGAATATAAATGAAATAAAGATGTCATATTTGAGTTGCACAACAAAAATAAATGAAATAACCCCTATCACACAATTTGATTATACAAAAAAAGTTCAAAAATTCATGTTGCCCTTCTAAAGTAATCGTTCCACATTTGGGTAGTAATTTTTCATTCTAGAGTAATCCTTCCATTTAATACTTTATATATATATACATCCTTCTAGTAAGCACTCATAACGTTTAAAATTTAAGCTTCAATAAAATTTGCAAAAATCAATTTACGTTAATTAATGATGCTCTTACAAAATAAGTGTCTACAATACAAAAGTAAAAAAGAAATGTTTAATAATTAAGCACATGATATATCATCAGAAAGATGGTTGAATTTGGAGTTCGACCAAAAAACAGAGTGCAATTCGGAGTTGTAAATCAAAAGTTATACATGTTTGAAGACAATGACCTATAAAGCAAATATGAGAAAGACTAAATTGAAAGAAATGTAAAATTTGTGAACTAATGTGCAATAAAATCTGAAGTTGAGGGACCTAAGTTGCAAATAAATTAGGGTATTTTCTAAAGAAATTTCAAAATTTGAGGATTAAAATGACAAGTTTTGAAAATTAGGGACCAATAATGGAATTAAAAATGACAAATTTCAAAATTTTTTGATTATTTTAAATTTTTTTTTTTAAAAGTGGAAAACGCGTGTTTTCCACTTAATAGTTATAAATTTCGGAAAATGCGGAAAACGTGATTTTCACGTTTTCCATTTCCTTTACAAATTTTGAAAACGTTTTCGAAAATTAATTCTGAAAATGGCGCAAGAGAACGCGTTTTCCACGTTTTCGGAAATGGAAAACGAAAAACGGCTGGAAAACGCCAAAGAGAACGCAGCCTAACTTTTTTCGTCAAGCCTGCTATGACTCCGATTGTCGAGGGTCTGGAATACATCATACCCTCCTTCTTTATGATGATTCGTCCCGAATCATAGCTTTGTTCCTGTTATTTCACTTCACCTCCTGGATCAAACGGAGAATTTCTCCTGCCATTGCACATGATCAACCAAAAATATTCTGCAACGGGGGTCACGTGAATGACTTGAAGTTGAAACACCTTTGGAAATTGGTGGTGTTGCCCAAATCTCCACGTACCATTAACCTGCAAGAAAGAATTAAATAGAACGAGGAGGGAAATGTTAGGTTCATGAGGTATAAGGTATGGATCCTTGTATTCATGAATTATCACCGTCAATTCCACTTTTTGAACTACGAGGCCCTTCTCTTCACCTCGTTCTCCTTTCGCAATTTCTTGCTCACCCCCTCTATCTATTTTCTCTCAAACTCGGTTACTTTCTCTAACTCAAGATTTCCTAACTCACCCACCTCTTCAAATTTTTTTCTTTGAAATTCAACCACAGCTTCTACTTCCACATTCGTATCACCATGTTCGCACACTACCCCATCACTATCCAAATGTGGATCTACCAATTTAAAACCCAAATTTTGAACTTCTACCCCAACTTCTAATTCCTCATCAAATTTTGGAGTTTGTTCACCTAACTCCACATTTTCAACTCCTACCACAAAGTTCAGGGTCTCTTCAACTAATTCATGTCTCAAGCCTTCCTCCTTCTTTTCAACTTTCATATCTCGAGGCTCAACATGATTTTCACTCTCTTCTAACCATCTGATTACCGCCTTTCGTTTCTCCTCCTTCCTTTGCAATTTAGCCAAATATTTTCTTTCTGCCTCTCGTTCACACTTCAATCTTTCTTCATAAATTTATTTTTGAATTTTCAAAATTGCTTTTGGATCAATCTCGGCTCCTCTCTTAACCCCGATTCCATCCATAGGTTTAGGATCACGCCTATACTCCCTCCTAGATCTAGAATCTGATTGAGATCGCTCATTTTTCAATTTCCCTTCCCTTTCATCTAGTTTATCCAACATCATCAAAGCATCATTCAAAAATCTCCACATACGATCTTTATCATTATCGTTACCCCTTCTAGATGGATATTTTTCTTGAAAATTGGACATTATAGAATTTATGTAGAACGGAATGGAAAAGAAAAACAAAGGATAAAGGAATTCAAAAAAGTGGTTCTTGAATGGATTTTTTTTTTTTTTTTTTTTGAATTTTGGATGAATTTTCGAAATAAAATAAAATAAATAATTTTTTTTTTAAATAAATCCGAAAATTCGACACGAAGACAACAAAATGATTACATTAATCCGGAAGAATCCTTGGCTAAGTTGGGTTAAGTTGGGTTACAGGTCTCATGCTTTGAGTTGAGACAATTCAAAGACAAGAACAATTTGGTTCCAGAGGTCAATAATCAATGCTTCAAACCATAAATGTTTTGGTACTCCACTATTTATCATCAAAGTCAAACCCATTTCTTTTTTTTTTCCTTGTACCACTTTTTCTTGGAATATTAGTTTTTCAAGTGTATATAATAGTTCAGATGAAATTTCAAGCGAGTTAACTAGGTATTTCTCACACGACCTTCTTAGCTTGTTAGACGATGACAAGAGAAATAATTCTAACATTCTTAAGTGGTAGAGACTAGACAAGCATTAATATCCAGTTGTTTCTATGATAGCACGAGATCTACCAATACCCCTACTATCAATTGTAGCATTGGAGGCTATTTTTAGTGCATGTGGTAGCCTTATCTGAATATAGGTGTTTGAAGGATTAACAGTTTGGGAAGAAACGGTTACAAAATAGAATAAGTGAAATTATGGCTGAGGAATTCGAAGAACAATCGCATTGGTGAGTAGTTTCCTTACTGTTACTCTGTAATATATGCATTTTTCTTTTTTTTTTCTTTTTTTTCAGTTCTTTCTTTCAAATAAAAAAATTATATACATAACATTTTGTTCATGTACAATTTTAACTTCGCATACAACAAATTAAATACAACCGATCCGAATTAAAGGAGGAGAGTTTAGGTTTTAATATTTTAAATTATTTGTGCTAAAATTTAGAAATTTAGAAAAAAAAATTTACACAAGCGACAAGCCACGAGTCGGCCCGGCCCGACTCTGCTCTTTTCCCACACGAGATGTCACCGGTCCGACTCGTGGGCCGGACCAATCTCGACGGTAATAGGCCTAGCTGGGCCGGCTCGACTCGTTTGACACCCTACCATCCCCCCAACGCCCCCATCCCCACAATACTCCCCACCTCCACTCCCCCAAACTTATACCCTACACCTTTATACTTATTCATCACCTTATTTTCTTTCTTCCTAAATATTTTAAAATTAATATAAAAAATATTTTTTTTCGTTGATTTCATATTATACGATTTAACGAGAGCTTCAATATGAGTTAAATATCAATGTACAAGTTTTTTTTTTTAAAAAAAAAAAAAATTAAATATTTATCACATATAAATAATCAATTCAATTTAAGCATAAATAATCACTAGATATTCCACATAATTTTTTTTAACTAACTTGAATTTATAGTGTAAATTTAAAAACTAACAAAATATAGTTCAAAATGAGAACATTTATACGGCGACCTCATGAAAGTCGTCGTCTTTAAACCTGTAGAAAATATCATACTTGTTGGCGACAATACTTGTGTTCCTATCATCTTTCATATCGTTCCATGATTTTTATAACAAATAATATAAACCTGTTAGGTAAAATCTTGTTTATAATTTATTTATTTATTTATTTTATTATTATTATTTTTATATAAACTGCGACTTTTCAACATTTCATTAGACATTTTTTTTTTTAAAGTCAACAATTTCATCTAATCAAAGACTCTCACCTACCATTCTTGATTTTTCAAAAAAGTGGACCAATGAAATGTTGATAAGTCGTTATATATATATATATATATATAAACGACATTTTGCCAAATAGAGGCTAAAATATGTAAAGACAATTTATAATTGAATATGCTGAAGGGATATAAATAGGTATGGAAAAAATAAAAAGAAATATATTAACTGTTTTAAAAATAAATAATTAACACATAAAAGTTATTAGTTCAATTTAGCCTCTGTTTGGTAAATTGTTTATAAATGATTGTTTATAAATACTATTTATAAATAATGACATGTCAATATTTCGTTATTATATTTTTTTGAAAAGTAAAAAATAATTTGTTAAAATCTTTGACCAATCGAAATTGTTGAGTTCTAAAATGATTGACCATTAAGATGTTACTATATGACCATTTATAAACTGTTTGGTATAGATTAAAATCAATTTAGTAGATTTTGTTAAAAATTAATAAGTTGTATAGTTGAAAAAGTTGTGAATCTCATAAATGTGTAATTAAAATTAATTATTATTGACTTTAATTTGATATTAAAATTAAATTTTTTTAATCAGAATCAAATAGGCGTATGAGAAATAATTTTTAAAATAGCAAAAATTTATATATTAATATTAAGGCTGTGTTGATTCATGCATATTTTCCAGGAAAATGTCAAATCATGAAAAATATTTTTCACCTTTTGCATTTGTTGGGTGTTTGGTTGGAAAAATTTGCATTGGAAAATATTTTCTTATGTACAACCATTTAAAGCACAACTACCTCATTTTCCTTGAAAATATTTTCTTACCTATTTGCTGAGAAAATATTTTTCATGTGGAAAATTCTTTTGCGTCACGTTTGATCATTTTTATTATTGTTAATTGACTTATTTTTTTTCCAGAAATTTACATTATTATTATCAAGTTCAAATGAGTGAAAAATTTTAAATTTTTTTTTTTATTATTAAAATAGTTAAATTTTGATTATTTGTCATGGAAAATAATATCAATCAAACAAGAAAATTAGGAAAATCTCCCACTTTTTCACCTGGAAAATTAATCTAATCAAACACTTCCAATTAACATTTTTCAAGAAAATAATTTTCAGCCAAATCAATTCCTAGAAAATATTTTCTTACCATCTATTTTCCATCTTTTCTATCAAACACAGCCTTATACTCATATTAAAGTTCTTGTTAAATCTTATAATATAAAATCAACGAAAATATATATATTTTTTATGTCAATTTTGAAAGATTTGAGAAGAAAGAAGAGAGATATAGTGTTAATAAGGGGTAGAGTGAGTATTTTGGGCGAGGGTCATGTGTGGGGGCTGAGATTATTATGTACAGGAAATGTGTGGGGGTGAGGCACTGAGGGTTGTGTTTTTAATGGTTCTCTTGCCATATCAGGCGCAGCGCTTTGTAAGAAATGAGCGCGGCCCCCATTTAATCATGGATCATGCTACACACATAAAATGGATGACAAAATGAATGACACATCCCTCACATGGAGAGGGTCCACATATAGGTGGGTCCCCCTTCATGTGAAGGGTGTGTCATGTATTTTGTTATCCATTGTGTGTAAGGAATTATCTTTGATCATTTCTAGTTCATTATAAAAAAAGATCATGCTATTTTTATAAACTTGATGACAAACTCGATGACAAACCGATTTGTCAACCTCAATTTGTACAAGTAGATACTTATACGGAGCAGTGATTGCACCACTTTCTTCCATGTATACAGTTACAATATTATAAAAATCACCGACTTGTCGACTTTTTATACCTTGATGCAAAGCATATATAAATTTAAATGTGATAAACTGTTATAAATCAAGCCATATATAATATTTTATGAATTTTTAATTAATTTATCAAATTGTTAAAAAACTTTTTTTTTTTCAATTGTTATATTTGTAAAACATATAACCCTTATATAGAAATAATTTATATTTTTAATTTTTCAAATATTATAGCAATACTTGTGATGATCTAAAACTCAAAAAACTTTATCATTTTTATTCAATTAATTAAATTGTTTGTTCCACGTCCACATAAACTTGTAAACATAAACAAAATAAATCACCTAGTACTAGCAACTGTATTTGTGGCATTAACTCATAATAACTATAAAAAAATTTCTTTTAATCAAAGAAAGGAGGGGGCCGGGATAAAGAGAGGAAAAAAGGGAGAAAGATCATTGGATGGGGAGATGCCACAATCCGAGGTGGCCTCTTCCCATTGGACTGTCCTACCATCCTACGTTGTAAGACCGTCCTACCGAAGATTTTCTCCAATGAAATGGGGGTGACCATCAAAACATTGGAAAAGCCCAAAATTTGTCACTAATTTCAAAAGAGAGTATAATCAAAAGCCTGATCCATTAAAACCAGAAGTTCCCAAGAGACACAATGCTAATTTCTGGTGTTCATTGCACTGTACAATAGTGTATAATCTCTGGAAATCCATCCCAGAGCTTTACAAAAAAATGGATAATATGGAAACGTGTTTCAAAGTTTTCTCATTTTATGAATTTCGACCAACTTTTAACCCTCTCCCATGACAATAGCTGAGGCGAAGCACCTTTTACCGACGGCCTTCAAGTTTGTTTCTTGCCAGCCTCGACCCTCGTATCTTTCAATCTGTCATTGAACTTTTAGTGTCAGCTAAATAAACTAGTGTCGCGTAAAGAAAGAAAAATCAGGAAAGTGAAAACAAGACCAAAGATGTACAAACTTTGTCCATTGTGCCATTTGCAGTATCAGCACCTCCGATTACATATATTGATTCGTTTAGAACGGCAGTAGCTGAATATCCCCTGGCTCGGTTCAGAGGCTCCATGGTCATCCACTTTCCAACACGGGGCTCATGTATTTCCATGCTGGGCACAATCTCCTTTCCATCATAACCACCAATGGCGTACCTGAAGAGCAACGATCCATCTTAAGTAAAAATTCGCTTATAAGCACTGCCAAACAAGCACTTAATGGGAGTCAACTGCAAGTTTTTTGAGAAAACTATGAATCAAATTACCTCATTAATCTAAAACTTGGGAAGAATCTTAAATTCATACTTACTTTCGATGAAGAACAGATTACCAAAGAAGTTCAGAAAAAGAGTCCTCAGACATGAAAGTATCACATCATCACGCAACCCAATGGCACATCCGAATACAGTGAAAAAAGATAGACACGCTCCCCAAGACTAAATAGTGAAAACAAACAAAAAACTTACAACTTCTCATTCATGACAACCAATGAATGACAGCCTCTTGGTGTTTCCATACTCGCAATTCGAGTCCACGAATGTTCTCTTGGGTCAAATCTTTCAGCAGACCTGAGATGGGATAGTAGATAATCTTGGAAAAGCTACTTTAATAAATTTTGTAATCATTTAAATCTTAATCGAAATCTCAAAAGGAATAAAGAAAGGCACACACAGAAACGAAGATTTGTTCCTCCTCAATGTGAGAGTCCACTTGCTGCTACAGAATTTCCACTTTAATCTAAAGGTTACAATCGAGATTTGCACCTCTAAGTGTATAATTCGTTCTACATAAAATAAGTCTATGCTAATAACCTTTATATAATGGAAATATTAGGGTAACTTGATAGAAATATGAATGTTCATATTATGCTATAATAGAAACTTACTAAAAAAAAAAGGGAAAAAGAAAAATCATCCCCATTTGATAATGCCTTTGTGAGGATCATTTCATCTTATGAGAGCAACAAAGGCTCCATATCTTCCCAGAGCAATTAAGGCTCCATTGCAGCCCTCATATTCTGTTGTTTGCACCAGTTAACAGAAAGAAAGAAAGATAAAACAGTGACTTTTAAACTTACTTCAGGTAATCTTTACCATCATATCCACCAACAGCATAGATTGCACCATTGTACTCTGCTGCAGCAAGAGAAAAACGCTGAAAAGGAAACGGTCATCCGAGGGCACACATGTCAATCAACGATGAAAGAATTCACGAGCCAGCACAGAAAAATTCTAACAAGTATTTTTTTTATTTTTTACTTTTTCAGAAAAAGGAGAAAACATACAGACAATATTTTACGTCTGCAAAATATTTCCATCATATAACTTGTGATGGATATCGGCATTGGTAATAAGATTCATAACCATCACTTTCTCTGGATTGAAACTTCTACAAGATTTTCAAGTATAACAAAGATGAAATGGGGCGCAATTAAAAAGAAAAAAGATACAGAATAAGAAAAACACCAGTCTATAATTGATATATGCTGAAGCATGGATTAACTTTTATATATTATCAAAAAGCCAGAATCAATGAAGTCTTGAATTTTGACAGAAAGAAGTACAGAAAATGTAAAAAATCTCTTCTGCTGCAACAATTCTTTATAATTATGATCAATATAATGTAGAATTTTATCAATAAGTATATTCAAATTAGCCCCTAATATAGTAATCACCTTTTGTAGCATAGAGCGTGTGGAAATCCATCGTCCAACTTCTGGATCGTACATTTCGACATTTGAAAAGCTTTCAACTCCATTTCCTCCACCGAACGCAAAGATTTTTCCATCTAACACAGCACTAGCTAAGTTTCCCTTTTTCTCATTCAGGGAAGGGCGTGGAGTCCATTGATCATTAAAAGGATTGTACGACTCAACTTCAGAAAAAGCATAAAAGTTAAAACTGTTAAGAGAGAGAGAGAGAGCGCGAGAGAGAGAGAGAGGCACAAGTGAACACCTGTATCATACCACAAGTTACCGTTTCCACCACCAAAAACATAAAGTTCTCCATTTAACTTAGCAACTGAGGCATATGCGCGTACAGAAGACATGGGCTTAAGAGACTTCACCACATCGTGTGAAGGTGAATACGAATGCAATGCTGATGACCATGATTCACCATCATATCCTCCCACTAGAAATATAAATTCATCAAGATTGAGGTGAAGTCCATCAAATGACACCACTGCTTCCTCAGCCTGTGTCACGAAAAGACTCGACCCAGACTCCAATGCCATACATCTATTTTCCAGTCGAAAAATTTCTTCTTCTGCTCCAACCTGAAATGCCATGGCAAACGATGATTAAGTACCTGTCAACAGTGACAATACAAGACTGACACAACACAGTCTAACAAATTACTTATGCAGTCCAAAACATATTATTGTGCAGGCACAATAAGGAAAAGCTTCAGATGTTAGATGCTTTGGAGCAAAAGCTAAAATATAGATATTTCTTTAGGAATGCAATGAATCAAAAGAAGAAAAGTGATACAGGAGTAAGTCTATTTTCTCTCCAAATCCTTTCTGGACTACTATTTTTAGATTGTGTTTTTCTTTTTAAATGTAAAGTTAGTATTCTTTTTGGTTTCCAACTGGTATTAAGACTACATTCCTGATTCCCGAGTGATTAAAAGGCTTTCCTAGTTATAGAATGTTTTTTACATTAGAATTTTTTTACATTGACTTTTTCAAGAGCTTAACAAGGCTGGAAAAATAAAACCAGGAGTTCCAAAATTTACGAATTCCTAATTGAAGAAACAGAAACTTGACTCATAAGCCGAAATTGATATGGACTTGGTAACCCTTTTACTTCTATATGCCAATTTAAAAAAAAAAAAGAAAAAGGATTTCACCAACTCAAATCCAAATCTTGATTCTTTCATACCTTTGACCTTTCATTTCGCCTGAGGTTCATATAATTCAAGAATTAAACTACCTACATTAATATATATATATATATATATAGTTTCCTTGTGGGTATCACTTTACTTCCTGGTATATAACACATTCAACCAAGTGATGAAGCTTTGTGTTTTCAACAATCTTAAGACCATATTTATGTTCAAGTCCATAAATGGATATCTAGTTTTATTTTGTTTTCAATTTTAAAATCAGAAATTTGCCAGTTCTTTCATTGTTGCAATTCTATCTTTGTAAGCACCAAATCATTTGAGAAAAGGCCACAGACCATGATAGATTCCACTCAATGTGGATAAAATTATTGATTACATTTTTTAGTAGTTGTCAGTGATAGAAAATATACCAGTTTCTTTTCCAAACTTTCCATCTTCTGAGTTTGCTCTTTCTTGAAAGCCTTTAGTTCTTCTATCTCCTGGCACAACTGCATTCAACATATAAATACAGTGAGTTAATGAGTTATCTATCTCGATGGGCATAACCAACAGTGGATATAACCGCGTACCTGTGTTATTACAGCAGGATAACAAGATAAATTAAAAGAACTTCCATCATTTCCCTGTTCTGAAGTCACTGGAGCTTTTTCAGCAGTTTCAAGCCCCAATGAATCATCTGCTACAGCAGATTCGTCTGCATTTCCTTCCTTAACCGTGTCCGTGTGCCCACCATTTGGTTGTAATTCTTTTAATTTCATGTGGATAAAATCCTTTTGATCAAAATCTACCATTTGATTTTGCAAGGCAGCCTCTGGGAATTGGTTATTTCCATCCAAACACACATCTTTAGCACCCATTGTACCAGTTGCATCATAGGAGATTGCAATATTATCTGCTGAAGATGGAGGATAAGAAGTTCCAGTTTCCTTTCTATTGTCATTTGATGGGAACCTCAGAAACATAGCTGTCCTATTTTCTGCATTTTTTGGTATAAAGATGCTCGGAACAACTGCTAAAGAAGAAAGTTTGAACAACAACTTGCTTGCTTGAGCATGATCCAGCTCAAACCAGAAATGTTTTTGAGTGTAATAGTTGTCGACAATTATCGGCTTAAACTGAAGTTCAGGAAGTGCTTGACATTGAGTCCGCATACGTATCTGAACCTTTTGTATAAAATAACATGAAACCAAAAAAAAATGTAAGGCTTTTCTAAGGAAATAAGCGAGATAACACCAACATATCCATCAAACTCAACTATGCAAATTGTTGAACCACCTCATCTAAAAATTTAAGCGGGTAGAGAGAAAAAAGTTTATATATTTAAATTTAGTCTTCTGCACGACCCTTCACATTTAGGTTAGGTTTATTTTTTCGTCAAAGGCTTTACATGTCCACAACTTTGATGAATGGGTGTAGGCGAAATTTGATCTCATCTTTGCCTACTCTGATACAACGTTCCATCCATCTAAAAGCTTAAGTGATTAAAGGAAACATATTTATTTATTATTTTAGTCTTCAACATAAACAATAAACTCAAGCAGAATGATGATGCAATAAACTCAAGCAGAATGCTATACAATACCTGAGCTGGATATGGTGTTTTCTCTGAACCATCTGACGTCCATGCGTAAGGATTGATGTTCAGTTGGCCGCAGCTGGCTGCTTCGAAAATACCATGAATTGTTCTTTCGCTGTAGTTAAACAAAAACAGCGGCAAACCGGGCTCTATATTTTTTACATACACAAAATGCTGAGCTGGCAGGCCTATTGTACATTAAGACGTACATGAATCTTGGAATAAAGATTCTAAACGCTAACCAATTATATGATTACCTTTTAACATATTTGTGCTCATAAATTGTTATTTAATCATAATTACGATTCAATGAAGGTTTTAATCCACTAAGCACTCAAATATAATAACTAACCAAAGAGTTGTTTAGAGAGGCATTCTCTGAAAGTTCCTCTCTTGCAACCAAATATTACACCTCCAAGCTGATTTTTTCTCAAATTTCTAGCTGATGTGACATAAGATGTATTCGATGCAAATGACGGCGAAGCTTCATTCAGTACAAATGTCTGTGTTTTCTTCCCAGCTCCCATTTCTGTAAAGAGAGAGATGTAAAATAAAAATAATGAACTAGATACAGGTTGAATATAGAGTGCAGAATTCAAATTGCAATAACATTAATTACGTGCGCACCACAAAAGTTAATGAAGAAATGAATATTGAAATTGAGAAAATATCTTGTGAAGCCAAAAGGGTAAAGATCATTATGTAAAACATTAACTACTAAGGAGATTTGGGAAAGAGACATAATCATGTAAAGTTTGATTATCATTAGTTGGTGCGTAATAAATGCTACAATAAAAATTCAAATCCATTCACAAATAAAAAAGAAATGAAAAAAAAAAATGAACTAAGAACTCATCCAGACACATACATAGAGTACTGAATAACAAATACTAAGGAGATTTGGGAAAGAGAAACGTAATAATGTAAAGTTTGATCATCATTAGTTAATGTGTAATTAATGCTACAGTAAAAATTAAAATCAATTCTCAAATAAAAAAGAAGATGAAAACAAAATTAAAATAAGAACTCATTCATACACATGTACATAGAGTACTGAATAACAAATCTGACTTTTACATTCTAGCATTTCAGCTATTAAGACTCTTTTATACTTCTCATTGAAATAACATTATATCTTGCGCAAAATCCTGACTAATATGAAAATGAACGGGAAGAGTAATAGTTTATCTATAGATTCTATACTCAAAATGAAACCAAACCAGAATATCCTTCGGCTAAACATTGTTAGTGGGAAATCTAAATTTCAAATCAATCATAAATAGACACCTAGAAAGGATACTGCTTGTATATCTTCGAAATTAATTTTCATCATTCCCTAGAATTAGCAACGTTTATAAATTGATGAAAAGATCTTAACCCTTAACAAAACTTTCCGTGATTCTCTTCCTAATTTAAAAGGCAACTATTCACAAACATTAAGCCCCTGTTTGATCTCCATTATTCAAAACGTGTTTTTTTCTAAAACTCCTTTTCAACCACACATTATATTAATAAAATAATCTACACATAAACCCAAAATTTTCCCTACTTTTTAACCACATATTCTCAAAAATATCATTATTCTATAACTTTTTTTTTTTTGAACAAAATGGGACTCAAAGAAGGGCTAAGAAAGGCGTGAGCAGAACCAGCCTTCGCTGTTATCACTTATCACAAAGAGATTTACTTCAAAACTATCCAACTGTATCAGAATACCAAAACAACAAGATCAGAAAAGTATGCAGTTACCCATGATTACACCGCTACCACCCTAACAAATTTGTAACCATTAACAAAGCTTGCCGTGATTTCTCTTCCTAAAACTACAAAAGACATCAACTAAAAAACATTAAGAACAGGCTCGAACAGAACCAGCCCTCCCTGTTATCACCTACAATAAGAGTTTTAATTCAAATTTATCAACCCATACCAGAAAACCGAAAAAACATGCCACAAAACAACAAATATGCAATCATCCATGATTAGACCCGCCATCCTAACAAATTTGTAACTATCAATCATCATAATCCTTCTCAAGCAAAAAAATAAGAAAACTCCCATCCTCATTGAACCTCCTTGGCCATAGATATAACAATGTGAACTTCCACAAAGCGTAAACTAAAACCCAATGGGTAAATTCAATTTTCACTTCAAAGAAACTGAATAAGAACCAAAACCCAGAAGTGCAAACTAGAAATTTTCTCCGATGAAATACAAACTGCATTTAATAAAAATGGAAAATAGAATGGAAGTAAACAACACGATCCGATTACACGATCCACTCCAAAATGGGGGGAAAATTAACAAAAAATGAAAAGGGAAATAACTCAAACCCCACGTAGCACAAATGTACAATGACCCAACTCGACAATCAAACAATTCACATTCTAAAGATCCAATAAGCGCAATAACATAAAACCATCTTTTATGTGCTTATATAATTAAATACAAGATTGTGTATAGAGACATGCAAATTTCATGGGCAGAGAACCTGTGTATAAAAGTGAATGTAGAAGGCTGAGTGAGTACTGTTGAAAAACAAAGCGCGAAATAGGGTATTGCTTGATACCACAAGTTCGATAGACAGAGTCACAAACCACCCAATGCGCACGTTAGCATCTGCATCCAAAAGCCACCTTCACTTAATTTTATTTTAAATGAATAATAATTACTATACATTATATATAATAATAAGGTAATCGCCACTATTTTATCACACAATTTTCCACCCATTTTCACTTTTTATTTTCAAATTTTTTAAAATTTTATCACTTTATTTTAATATATGAATTAGGAGAGTTCTTTAGTATATGATTTATGGATCTGTGAAAAAAAAATCAATAAAAAGTCAAATTATAAATTATTTTTATTCTTTTGATAATTATTGCATTATTTTGAAGTCAAAAAATATGCAATATTGATGTCAAATTCAAGATCTCAAGGAGAAGTTTAATAGAAATTAACAAATGAAAGCAAAATCTAAATATATCATTCGTAAAATCTTCTTAAAGACTAAAAGTAAAAGTTTTACCTATATATATATATATTTTTTTTTTCAAAATCCAATCTTTTTAATTTATCCCATTTAAGTCCTAAAATGATACCTATCATTTTTTTTTAACCTAAATTCAATTTCACCTAAATGATTAATTTAAGCAAGTGTTTGGTAAATAAACAACATAATTTCTCAAATCATTTTTTAACTACACACATTTTATCTTCAATTTTCAACCACACATTTTACCTTAAAAGCATAAATAAATCAGTTTACAAACCGCTACAGTGTTACCAAATGGAGGCTAAATCTTTTTCTTATTAAATTGAAAAAAATAATAGATATTTGATCTTTTTAAATAAATTCAATTAATTATTTGATTTTTTACAACTTTAGGATCCAATAAACTTATTGGTTCAATTTGTAAAATAGTAGGTGTTAATAAAATCATTCTATTTAAAAATAGAATATGGTCTACACGTTTATTTAATATACACAAAAATAATATGTGCAATTGTGAAAAATAATTTTTAAAGAATGTGTGGTTGAGAATAAACATTGAAAAAATTATTTTTGAATAATCAATTTTATACGAATAAATGATAAAGTCTTATGTCTTGTTAGTTAAGCCTCCATTTATAAATTGAGATATATAGATGATTTTATATATATATATATATAAAGTTAATTATATTTGTAATATTCATTCAATAAAATTTGTATTTCATATTATTTCATTTTACGAATTGAAAATTGTAAATAGTTCGACTTTTAGAAATCAAATAATCGTATCAAATCAAAATTGTAAAGTATAGAATAAGTCATGTGTCGATATCTCGCTTAGTCTAAATAGACTAAGAAAACTAGAAAATGAATAATTAGCTGTTAAAAGAAATAAACAAGTCATAATTTTATGTATTACTTTTCTGGGTATTTTTCATTATATATGAATGCATAATTTATGTCGGATATTTTATTTTTACAACTTAATCAATAAATATTTATCAATTATATCTTCTATGCATCGCACGGGTGTGATTATTAGTAAATTAATAACACACAAACAAAGGGGTTATTATACCACATTTCAAACTTAAAGAAAAAGTTTAAAAATTCATTAATGTGTGTGTGTGTGTGTGTGTTTAAAAAGAGTTTTTTTAAAAAATGAATAGTGATTTTTAAGAGAATGGATGATTGAGATTTGGTTAAAAAGTCAAATATTGTGAGCTTGACTTTTAATGAATGGTTAAGATTGAGTACTGTAGAAAAAAGAGAAAATTATAAAATGAATCTCGAGGTTGATTTTCATTTTCGTGCATAGTCAATATTATTTAATTTGTTACGTTCATTTAAATAAAGGACCGCATATATTTAATTTGTTGCAATTACTTTATTTTATGTAAATTATAATATTTTGAGGATTATTATTTCTATTTATGGTAGTAAAAAATGTTTGGACAAAAATATTTATTTATTCTATACAACATAAGTTTGAAAAATTACATTATTTAATTTAAGTTTGAGCAATTGTTTAAAGTATATTTTGTCAATAACGACTTCCGCACTTCACAAAGGTACGGACAACCAAAAATTGTACAAATAATATAGTATTTAAAAAGGTTTTCCAAAATTTATGAGAATTCTAATTCATTTCTATTTTGAGCATTCGTTGAAGTTATACCATTAATCAGAGTAAATTGTAGGGTAAACAGCACAAATAGTCCTCAACGTTTAGATTTTGGCATTTATACCTGTTGAGATCGTACCCAAAACGCGCCACATTGGACCACCAGCGAAGGCCCAATAAGGGCCCAATGGACTCTAGCCCATGGTTAAAGCTTAGAATATCACCTTGGGTCAAACTGCTGAGGTGGAATATCACGCGTACCTCTTTGGCCGAACTGATTTGTGTCTGGCCGATGTGCTTTATGCTTAGCCGAGATGCTTTACAGTGACGCACAGAAGAGGGATGGGACAAGAGATGGAGTTAGTGATGTGACACCCCCTTTACCGTGAAGTGACATGCCCCCATCCCCTACAAAGTATAGTAATGATTAACATCAAAAGGCAAGATCTCCTTTCTTAGAAGTTAGGGTAAATACAAGTGTAAAGTACACTACGTGTCACGATCCGAAACAACGAGTCCCTCTATAAATAGAGCACTCCTCCCGCTTTGTAAGGGGTTAGCAATTTCATACTTTTAACTAAATATTTTATTCTCACTTCCTTTTCTCTCTTTTACGCATTAATATTTTCCGCACCCAATTTATATCTACTGGAAATGAGCGCTGACTTTGGCATCAAAGTACAAATGAGAGCCACCTCGGCCCCCTTTGCAAACTGATCGTTTGTCACAGTGCGCAAAAGATCCACGTGTTCAAGAGGGAGGAGCTGAGACGTGTTGGTCCAAGGTCCATTCGGATTTTGTGGTCAACATTTTGGCGCCGTCTGTGGGAAACCATATTGCTAACCACGAAAACTCATGGTAAAAAGCTACACGCGTAAAAGGAAACCTTGAAAAAGGGGCGAGCGACCTCTTGCAAAAGAGCAAAGAACCATAAAAACTTTGAAACGCAAGTTTATTAACCTTGAAAAAGGCGGAAAACTTTGAAACACAAGTTTATTAACCTTGAAAAAGGCGAAAAACTTTGAAACACATATTTATTAACCTTGAAAAAGACGGAAAACTTTGAAACACAAGTTTATTTACCTTGAAAAAGGCGGAGAACTTTGAAACACAAGTTTATTAACCTTGAAAAAGGCGGAGAACTTTGAAACACAAGTTTATTAACCTTGAAAAAGACGGGGAACTTTGAAACACAAGTTTATTAACCTTGAAAAAGGCGTGGAACTTTGAAATACAAGTTTAATAACCTTGAAAAAGGTTTAGAGCTTTGAGATAAAAGTTCACCTATCTTTGAAAGAGAAGATAAAACCAAAAAATTGCTCTGAACATGAATGAAAGTGATGAAGATATTAACCCTCGTAGGAGTAGAAATGACCAACTCAGCGAGGAGGAGGCTCCTCAGAGGCCTCGTGAGAACACAAAAGAGGCGGTGGTCCAACCTAACCCTTCTCGCCGGCACCAAAATCGCTGCATGCTGCAAGACATGACTCGCATGGCAGCCCAAATGCTGGAAATGTAGAAACAGTAGATAGAACAAATTGATGCGATGAATGCCTACATGGCTAGAGGGTATGTTATGAACGAGCCCGTTATACCCCCGCAATATTCACAGCCACATTACTCACCATCCGATGCGGCCACTGCCTCCTATTATTATCAAAATCCACAGGCATATGCCGAGGTGGAATCCGCGCCCCTCTACGAAGAAGGCCCGGAGCATGAAGCACCTAAAGAACAAGACCAACTCCCGGCTACACACAGGGAGGCTTCGCCCACAAAATCCAGCAGTGTCTTCAGCTGGATAGGAGGGCTATTCAGAGGCAAGCGAGGGGGTCGAACTGATCAAGGTTGGCACAATGCAGCTGAGCTTACAAATAGGCGGGAGCGACGCTCCGAAGAGGCCTTGTCGCGGAGTCAAATGCATAGGAACCAGCATGGTACGGGAGCAAAAAAGTTGGCCCCCAAGCATTAGCCTAGGAATTGGCAGGAAAGGAGAGCCAAAGCAGCTCGGACCGAATCTCGTAATCCGAATCTCGTAATGATTTATCGGCCCATGAAAGGCCAAACCACGGCCGAGTTTTGCCACCACAAAGGCAGGAGTACGCTCCACCGCCCTACGACCAATACCATGACCCAATGTATTCCGGTCATGACGAGAACAGTGAACTACCCTCATACGAGCTGGATGACGAAGAGGAAATAAGTCCCTTCACGGAGGGCATCCGTAGGTGCCTAGTGCCTCATGACTTCGAAATTCCAAAAATAACAAAGTATTCTGGCCAAGGTGACCCTGACGATCACCTGCTAAACTACCGCGCTAGCATGGAAATAGCCAGAGCTACTCCGGCACTGAAGTGCAAAACTTTTGCTTTAACCCTTGAGGGAAGTGCGATACGATGGTACAAAAAGCTCCCTCCTGGTAGCATCCACAGTTGGAGAGATCTGAAAACAACCTTTAAAAATGGCTTTGTTTCCTCCAGGCCTGACCAGCTCCCACTCCAACGCCTTCAGGATCTAAGGCAAGGAAGTGATGAATCTCTGAAAAGTTACCTAGCTCGATTTACTGAAGAGATGCACATTTGTGAAAACATCACCGCGATGGAGATATTTTCTGCATTGAAAGGAGGGATAGATATGACGAGCATGTTTTGGAGGGATGTCCGAAGCAGGAAACCGAGGGATTACAATGCCCTAGTAGACCTGATGAAGGAGGAGATCGTATCAGAAGAAATGGCTAGGGCCAGAGACAACTATCCTCAATGAAGATACAATCTTGGGTATTCTAATGAAGAAAACCTCAAGAAAGGAGGTAACAAGGATAAGTTCGGCATTAACCGAAGTGGAGCACCACGTCCATTCCTGGGGACAGGGTCCAGCTAGCAGCAGAGATCACGGAAGCTATCCCCAACTTGCACTCCAACTCTCCTTCTCAGAATCCTCCCATGGTTCAAGGAAGAATGGAAAGTAGTCAAAGTGGAAAACAGCCCATGATTGGGGCTTACTGCGCCTACCACAGGTATTACGGTCACACAAAAGAAGATTGCAGGGAAATCCACATGTTAGCAGACTAAAAGGCACATGGAAGGAGAGGAAGTGATTTCTTTCCTGACAAGGGGAGAACTCAAAAACCAGGTGGCCAGAAGTTCAACCGAGCTGACAGGAGAGCTCCGTGGAAGAACTCGACCAAAGAGAGGATTGACAATCGTCAAAGAGACAGGAACAATGGCTAGGATACCTCCTCGGCACATGCTAAAGATACAAGAGAACCACCTACGCCTGTGGCCGACCCTCCTATTCGTGAAATCGACACAATATTGGGAGGCCCCCGCCCAGGTGGGAGCACAAATAACTCCCTAAAGAGATATATCAAAGAAGCCAAGCAGCCCGCCAACGTGAATTACTATATCCATTCACATCCTGTTGGAATGCCTCGGACCGAATCTATCACCTTTACCCAAGACGATGCTATTGGAGTACACTTTCCACAAAATGATGCATTGGTTATCAGGGTGGTAGTGGCTCGGAATGGGTTGTCACGAATGATGGTGGATGATGGTGCCTCGGTAAATGTGATTTACATGGTAACTTTTGATAAGATGGAGATCAGCACTCCACTCATTCCAGTCACGGATCCAATATATGGATTCACCGGAGACAACATAACTCCCAGAGGATCCATAACCCTTATGACTGAGGTAGGGTAAGCACCAACTCTTTCCAGAATCCCCATGGAATTCTTGGTTGTGGACAAAATCTCCTCCTATCATGACTCAATTGGGAGGCCAGGTCTCATTGACTTGGGAGCTGCAACTCATACAAAATACATTTGTATGAAATTCCCCACGGATCATGGTATTGCAACCGTAAGGGGGAGCCAAACTGAATCGCGGGCATGTTACACAAACGCAATCCGAAAATTTCAAGCCCAGAGCTTGAACATGATTAGCAATGTAGCAATGGCCGAAGCTGCTCTAGACCCTGAAAGACTGGGTGGAGGACCCTCAGGAAATGAGGATGTTTCGATGACGCTAGAAGAAGATCTGGCAGATCTGGACCTAAGAATGGCAGGAGGTAATTGCCTTACCCCAACTGAAAGGTTAGATGCTTCGGTGTAGATCCACTTGACCCAATCAAAGAGTTGCAAATTGGATTGGATTCACTGTTGAATACAAAGATCAGTTGAAAAGCTTCTTACTTGAAAATCTCGATGTATTCGCGTGGGACCGTGATGACATGGTTAGGACCGATCCTAAAGTGGCATGTCATAGACTCCAGCTTGATCCCAGAAGCCCTGGGCACTGGCAAAAGAGAAGACCTATGAGTTCTGATAAGTATGAGGCCTTAAAAGAAGAGGTTACGAAGCTGTTGAAAAATGGCTTTATCAGAGAATCCCGGTATCCGAAGTGGGTATCAAACCCTGTTTTGGTACCAAAACATAATGGGAAGCTGAGAGTATGTATTGGTTTTTCAAATTTGAACCAGGCATGTCCCAAAGACAGTTTTCCATTACCTCGGATTGATCAGTTAGTTGACTCCATAGTGGGACATGAGATGCTGAGCTTTATGGATGCATACTCCGGGTACAATCAAATCCCCATGTATGAATCCGATGAGGAGCATACTTCGTTTATTACAGATAGGGGACTCTATTTTACAAAGCTATGTCATTTGGCTTAAAAGATGCTGGAGCTACCTATCAAAGGTTGGTAAATCGCATGTTTTCAGAACAATTAGGAAACACCATGGAGGTATATGTTGATGACATGCTGGTCAAAAGCATGGTCGCCACAGAGCATATCTGCCATTTTTCAGAAGCCTTCGATGTTTTGAGGAAATATCAAATGAAGCTCAACCCAGCGAAGTGCGCTTTTAGGGTAGCGTCTGAAAAATTTCTTAGGTTCATGGTGAATAGGATAGGGATCGAAGCCAGTCCCGATAAAATCAATGCTTTGTTAAACATGCGATCACCTCGAAATCCAAAAGAAGTGCAAAGCTTGATGGGGAGAATTGCGGCCTTAAATCGATTCGTTTCCAAGTCCACTGACAAATGTTTGCCATTCTTTAAGGTCTTGAAGGGAGGGATGCGATTTCAATGGACGCCAGAATGTGAACAGGCTTTTGCCGACCTGAACGCATTCTTGGGACAGACCCCATTACTTTCAAAATCAAAAGCTGGTGAACTTTTCTACTTGTATTTAGCCGTATCAAAAGAGGCTGTTAGCTCGGTATTGGTCAGAGAGGAGGATGGAAATCAGTTCCCGGTGTATTATGTAAGCAAAGCCATGCTGGATGCGGAAACACATTACCTAGATATGGAAAAACTTGCTCTCTCTTTGATCACAGCATCTCACAAGCTCCGTCTCTACTTTTAGTCGCACTCCATACACGTGCTCACCAACTTTCCTATGAGACAGGTGTTGCAGAAACCAAATGTATCTGGAAGGTTAATGAAGTGGACGATTGAAATTAGGCAGTTCGACCTACATTATGAGCCTCGGACCGCTGTAAAAGGTCAAGCATTAGCGGATTTCATAGTTGAGTTCACACATCCGCCGGAGGTTGAGATGGTTGATAACACAGATGACAGCCGAGAGTGGAAATTGTTCGTTGATGGGTCCTCCACTGAGGGACGATCCGGTGCGAGAATATTGTTAATAAGCCCAGAAGGATTCAAATTGTACAGTGCGATCCGTTTTGACTTTAAAGCCTCAAACAATGTTGCTGAATACGAGGCGCTATTAGCTTGGCTGAGACTTGCGAAAGCTTTGAAGATTAAGTTCGTAGTGGCGAATAGTGATTCACAGCTCGTTGTGAGTCAGTTTAATGGACAATTTTCTGCCAAAGAACGAGCTATGGTCGCTTACTTAAAGAAAGTAAGAGATTTGGCTGTGCACTTCGGAAAAATGGAGTTACGACACATTCCCAGAACTGAGAATTCCAACGCCGATGCTTTATCCAAACTAGCAAGCAACAATGATTCAGAGCTCCATAATCTGATCCCAATTGTGCACTTGTTGACCTCTTCTATTGAGCCAGGGACGGAGATTTTGGCAATAGAAGAAGAAGGATCCTGGATGAATCCTATACTAGCATACTTGAAGCATCAGGCAGTGCCAAACGAGCCTGAAACAGCTCGGAAGTTGCAAATATATGCCGTAAATTTCATACTTTTGGATGATCTGCTACAAACGGAGTTATACCTCCCCTTTGCTGAGATGTGTGGGGCTAGAGGAAGGACGGTATGTAATGAAAGAAATCCACGAGGGCATATGTTGCAACCACGCCGGGTCGTTATCACTAGCTCGGAAAGCCCTTAAATAGGGATATTTTTGGCCAACTATGCGAAAGGACTCCCATGACTTCATGCGCAAATGCGATAAATGCCAAAGGCATGCAACCATACCGCATCAGCCACATCACAAGCTAACTGTGGTGACTAGCCCTTGGCCTTTTGCGAAGTGGGGGATTGATATGATTGGTCATATGCCTAGGGGTGCTGGTAATAATTGCTTTGCAATAGTGGCAATTGACTACTTCACCAAGTGGGTCGAGGCGAAACCCCTGATGAGGATTATCGAGGCCAACACCACAAAGTTCATCTAGAAGAATGTCATATGCCAGTTCGGAATACTGCACTCACTGGTTAGTGATAATGCAAAACAGTTCAAAAATGGAAGCATAGATGAATTGTGCGACGATTTGGGAATTAAGAAATTATTTTCATCTCCAAATCACCCACAGGCTAACGGACAGGTCGAAGCTGTGAACAAGACATAAAGAATATCCTAAAAAGGAAGCTGGAGTCCAAAAAGGGCGCATGGGTAGATGAACTCCACAAGTATTATGGGCACTTCAAACCACCTCGCACACTGCCACTAGTGAAACGCCTTTCTCCTTGGCATATAGATCCGAGGCGGTATGTCCGGTCGAAATTGGGGTTCCTTCTCTTCGTCAAATCCACTATGACGAAGTGGGAAACGAAGAAACACAAATGGCTAATTTGGATTTCCTCCTGGAAAAACGGAATGACTCTCAAGTGGTAATGACCAGGTACCATGAGAAAATGGCTCGCTATTACAACAGAAGGGTTAAGAGTCGGCACTTTAATGTTGGGGACTTAGTCCTCAAAAAGGTTCTTCCTTCAACTCAAGAACCAGGAGTAGGGACTTTAGGTGTTACAGAGTATAAGACAAAAATGTTCAAAAATGTTCAAAAATTGGTCAAAATCAGATCTAACCAGCAAACATGAATGCCTTGAGCTACAGAGTATAAGACAAAAATGTTCAAAAATTGGTCAAAATCAGATCTAACCAGCAAACATGAATGCCTTGAGCTACTTAGATCTGAGGGACTATACACATATCTTCGTACGGTGTTTACAAGACGTTTGTGTCTGGAAGCGTTCACACTTAAACAGATAAGGTCATACAAACTAAGACATTGAACTAAATATAAATAAATCATTGCATTTATGAAATCAAAGTATATACAATTTTAATGTTGTTACATTTACAATATAAGGTCCCATTGCACTTACAAAAAAAAAAAAAAACAACAATAAGAAGGAAAATACAAAAGAGGATCATCGCGGAGGGACATCCTCTGAAGAGCCCTTGCCAGGTGTATCCAAAGAATCTGTAGGATCATCGAGGGAATCATCTTGAGGCTCGGGGTACAGGGCTTCAATGGAGGATAGGTCTAGGGATGGGAAGGCTTCCTTTACGTCCCCTAAAGCCATCTTGGCCCCAATGTTCACAAAGACCCTCTGCATGGCCTCATATTATGGTGTCTCTTCAAAAGTGTCTTTGAAATTCTGGACTGCCTCAGACACCTTGGCACTTAGAGCTTTCTCCACTCGTGATGCAACGGTCTGCTCCAGAACTTCCGTGATCCTGGATTGCATGTGCCATTCCAGAGAGGCAAGGTCCTCCTCTGCCTTCCTCCTAGCCTCCACCTCTCTCCCCAATTTATCAGAGGCTGCTGACACCTCAGCCTCTAGCCTAACCTTGGCCGCATTGGCTGCTGTCAGGGCCTCAGAAGCTATGGACTAAGCCCGGTTGGAATCGTCCAATTTTTTACAAAGGGACGCCACGTCTGCCTGGAGGTCCTGCCTTAACTTTTCATTGTCCTCCTGAAGGCATTTGCCTGTCACCCTATCTTCTGATGAGGCCTTGCGAGCAATGGACAGATGCTCCTTGAGGTCCTTAATCTCTCTAAGCATATTGTCCGCTTAGCGAAGGGCAGTCTCAGCATCCTTCTTGTCCCGCTGCGCCTCCTCCACAGAAGACTCCACCTCATCAATAAGGGCCAGAGCCCTAGCATTCATAGCCTTGGCAGCAAGCAGCTTCCGGGATGGAGTGGCACTAGAGGAGAAGGCAGACCAGCCCTCTGTCCAAAATTGCTCTGTGACTAAAGCAGCTCTGGCAGGAGGAGAACTGGGGAAGTCGAACAAAGAAGGACTGAAGGTAACATCTCTAGGGAGAACACTGGCTCTAATGTGCTTGAGCTCTTCTGCCCCCTCAGGTGTCACTTCATAAGCTAAATCTGGGACAGACACAGATGACTCGTCCTCCAAATCCTGAATCTCTGGTGGTGGAGGTGAGGAGGTTATTTCCTTTTCCTTGCCCCTTTTAAGCCTCTTTAATGGGGCAGGCTCCTCCTCGGATACGTGTTCAGAAATATCCTCAGACAAGGGACATTGCACATAAACGCTCTTAAACTCCCTCTCCCTCTTGGAGCCTCCCCTGCCCGACCTTTTTCCTTTCCCCAATGTAGCCACCCTCTTAGGTTCACCCCCTTTTTCTGAGCTAGGCTGTTGGGGATCCACTAGCAGCAGGCTGGGTGGAGGCAGCAGTGCGGGAAGAGGACCCTGAAGTTGGGCTGTGGACGCCTCAGAAACCTCTTTTGCCACCCCTACTTTCAGGTTGGCAAGTACTGCTTTCTGCCTCTTCTTGATTTCGCTGCCGTGACGAAGAGCAGGAGGGATCTTTTTGGCCATGAGACCCTTCAAAGGAATCTTCAAAAAATCCTTGGAACTTAGCGAGAAAAGGAGGGGAATGAAGTTATGAATGGACGAGGTATAAGTTATGAAGGCAATAAGGAAACAAACTTACTCATGGCTCGCATAAAGCACATAAGGCCGTGCTTAACAAATAATTTATTTTGTTGAATAACCCCTTGAAAAGTGCCCTTGTTAGCAAACAAGAGTCTTACTGCCACTAAGTCTGCGTCAGAGAGGAGGCAGGCAAAAGTATCCTCTGCCATAAACTAATAGCATGTTAGGAACCAGTAAAGAAAGGTGAATAGAAAATAAAAAAAGAAAGATGCATGACACTCAGGGACACTAAAGCAAATACAAGACTCACTAGGTGGGGAAAGAGTTCGGGGAACTGTAATTTCTGGACAAAGGTCCACAGGAAAACTCTGCCACTCCCCCACAACCCAGAACCATTGGTTCCTCCAGTTCTTTATCGAAGTAGGATGACCAGTAATAACCGGAGGGTATGAGCCCCTGGGAGACAAGTAATACCAGTCTTTGACATCCGACCTCACGTCTTTTTCCCTTCTAATTGATTTCTTCAAAGTATACAAGGTATGGATGATATGTAATGAGATGGGATAGTCAGGGTTGACCTCTTGCCACACTAGCCAAGTACCCACGGCTTGCGTCCAGAAGTTGGGAGCCAGCTGGTAGGGGCATAGGTTGTAGCTCCTGAGCAGTGCCCTGAAGAAGGGGTGCAGGGGTAGCCTCATCCCCCAGGATAGAGCATCATAACATATGGCCGCTTGACTTGGGGGAGGGCTGCAAAGTCGGAAAGAAGGTGTAGGATGCACTAATCGAACCCCTTCAGCCATCCTGAATTTCGTCGAGGCTCCAGCCAAATCGACTCCTCGAATTCCAGTGGTGATCTCATTGCTTTCCCATGACTCTGGGTTCGGATCAGGGTCTACATGATACCCTGATACTTTATTCACCAGGTCTACCCAACCTTCAACCTGGGCTATTTCCTCCTCAGAAAGCCCCAGCTCTTCCCTATGTGCCCTAAATGGGGCCCTAACAATTAATCCGAGGTCCTGGTTACCATAAGAAGAGCCCACAACCTCTCCTCTTCCCAAATCCCCGTCCCGCTTGCTTCGGAGCTCTCTCAAAGAAGCCTCCTCCTTGGATGATAGATGAGCCATGTAGTTTTGGTATTTTCTTCTTCACTGTCAGAATCACTCAAATAAATTACACCACTGATTTTCCTATTCCTCCTCTTAATCTGCTCCCTAAAGAAGCGGGAACTAAAAACCGACAAAGATATTGGACAGAAACCTCTGACAGGAATCCTCATTGCTAACATTTCCTGTGAATCCGTTCCCCCAACTCTTTCCATTTATTCTTAAAAAAGAGCCAGACTCACCGAAAGATAAACAAAAGGCAAAACAAAATTTTCAAACCCATGCTTGAAGATTAGAAGTAAAAAAGGTTTTCTTTACACTTACAAAGGAAAAGAAATTTACCTTCAGGAACGGAAGTCCAAGATTGTATACTCGGAGCGAAGAACACGCCAATGAAGAGTGTAGAGCGACATGGATGAGTTGTTACGTAAAACGCCCTTGAAGAGATATCAAAAACTTGCAAATACAGAAGGGGCGTTGCAACTTCTTGCGGAGATACTACTGCAAAAAAATTCTGAGGATACGGTAAAGGAGAAACAATGAGGAGAAGAAGGCTTTATAGGGAACTCAATAAATCAAAACCCTTGGTTTGCGAGCCACATAATTAACATGGGTAACCAACATCCTTTGGGGGATGGATTAATCAAGGCGCCAACTGTCAAGCGATGGGAGAAAACCTTTCAGTTACCATAGTGAGCGCCACACACGGAGAGATGTCACCTATCATTCATTTCTTGCTCCTTGGGAACCGATACTAGTAGCCCGCCTTTATGTTAAATGCGCCGTCTAAAAAAGACATGTTGGTATAGTTCCAATTTTCACCTGAAAAGTAGAATGGGAATAGAAGGTCTGCTTTACTTTCAATCCGAGCTCCCACTAAGGAATGTCATTCCGAGCTTTAAGCCCGCAATGTCATATGATAATTCCCAGCCAATAGAGGGCAGAATAATAAAATATATATATATATATATATATTGGATGTAACTGATAAACAAAGTTCGAAGCAAGACCGTAATCCCGTAGCTACACGACTGCAGAAGGCCATCAAAACAAAGTTAGTGCCTCGAACATACAACAAATCCTACCCGCCCATGAATGACCACATCGGATTTGAGGGACTAGTGTTGAGATCGTACCCAAAGCGTGCCACATTAGACCACCAACGAAGGCCTAATGAGAGCCCAATGGACTCTAGCCCATGGTTAAAGCTTAGAATATCACCTTGGGTCAAACTGCCGAGGTGGAATATCACGCATACCTCTTTGGCCGAACTGATTCGTGTCTGGCCGATGTGCTTTATGCTTAGCCGAGGTGCTTTACAGTGACGCACAGAAGAGGGATGGGACAAGAGATGGAGTCAGAGATGTGAAACCCCCTTTACCGTGAAGTGACAGGCGCCCATCCCCTACAAAGTATAGTAATGATTAACATCAAAAGGCAAGATCTCCTTTCTTAGAAGCTAGGGTAAATACAAGTGTAAAGTACACCACGTGTCACGATCCGAAACAACTAGTCCCTCTATAAATAGTGCACTCCTCCCGCTTTGTAAGGGGTTAGCAATTTCATACTCTTAACTAAATATTTTATTATCACTTCCTTTTCTCTCTTTTACGCATTAATATTTCCCACATCCAATTTATATCTACTGGAAATGAGCGCTGACTTTGGCATTGGAGTGCAAATGGGAGCCACCTCGGCCCCCTTTGCAAACTGATCGTTTGTCACAGTGCGCAGGAGATCCACGTGTTCAAGAGGGAGGAGCTGAGACGTTTTGGTCAAAGGTCCAGTCGGATTTTGTGGTCAACAATACCCTCAGAATCACCAAACGTTGGGAAAATGGTCCCTACCGTTAGATTCCGTTAGTTTTCACCTTTAAAAATGTGTAAATAGTACAAATGGTCCATAACCTTTGAGTTTCTTGTGACAATAGTCCCTAACATTTTAAGGTCGTGTTTGCCATATATAGTTTGGAACCGTAACATATTAAGTCCCTATATGTTTGACTTATTTAATCCCTAACATAGTAAGCCCCTATTTGAGACCAATTATTTCAAATAATGTGGTTTGTAATTGTAATTTTTTGAAAAATCTGTGATTAAAAAGTAAAAAAAAAAAAAAAAAAAAAATTATTTATTTGTAGTTTATTTAATTGATGGAATGTATGGTTGAAACGAGTTTTAAAAAATCAAAGTTTATTCTGGATTTCTAAAGTACACAATAAAATATTTAATAACAATTCACTGTATCAACGGTTCAACGTATTGTAATTGAATAACAAATATGTTTTTATCTGTTCTATTTTCAATTTTGAGAATCGATCAATATCGATTTTCAAAAATCGTTTTCTTCCACACATTCTATTAATAATTTTTTTTTAATTTATGCATAATTTTTTTTTTAAAAATAAAAATCTTACTTTTTAACCCAATTTCTCCAAACTTATTTTTTAAATCAATCGATTTTCAAAATCGAAAGTAGAACTGATAAAAACATATTTGTTATTCAATTCCTAAAATGATGTCCAATGTATTTGTTTGTTGACGTTCCATAATTTTTTTTTTTTTACCACTAGGTTGAAATGTTAATGTGATGAATTTTTCTTAAATATTTTTGTGCACTTTAGAAATTCAGAATAAACTTTATTTTTTCAAAATTCATTTTCAACCACACATTCTATCAATAAAATAATATACAAATAAATTCAATTTTTGTTTTTTACTTTTTAATCAAAAATTCTTCAAAAAATTACAATTACAAACTACATTATTTGAAATAATTGGTCTCAAATAGAGACTTAATATTTTAGGGACTAAATAAGCCAACGTATAGGGACTTAATATGTTAGGGACTAAGTACGCCAAAAATTCTGAGGTTACAAACTAAATATGTCAAACACGACTTTAATATGTTCGAGACTATTATCGTAATAAACTCAAAGGTTGAGGACCATTTGTGCTATTTACGCATTTTTAAAGGTGAAAACTAACGAAATCTAACGGTATGAACAATTTTTGCAACGTTTAGTGATTCTGATGGTATAAATGCCAAAATCTAAACGTTGGGGGACAATTTTTGCAAGAAATCAAAGGGTTGGGGATCATTTGTGCTGTTTACCCTAAATTGTATGTTCAAACTTTTTTTCTATTTTGTAAGGGTATTTACATTAAAATCATTTCATATTATTCTTCCGTATAATGCACGGGTGTGATGCTAGTTTATATTAATTACAACAACTTAATGCGAGTCTATCTTTATGTGATAGAGAGAAAGAGAGAGCGTATTTTTAGTCCGTTATAATAAAAATAATAAAAAAAAAGTTCATATTTTTGCTCTTCGTTCTTTCAATGAACATTAGGGACCATTTCTTTGACTTACACTTGTGTACAATCCAATCCAATTTTGTCCCCAGTCTTCTTTTTCTAAGCCATTTTTTTGTAGAATGCAATCGATCTTAGCGCATGGAGCTCGAACAACGCGTTCCACAAACGTTTTAGCTGCCATTGATAGCATCTTTGCCAAAGCCACAATCTTAACTAGCTACTTCATGTTTGTCAACACGTCCCATATCTGAAGAAATCTAGGAGAATTTGTAAGGTTTCGGGTCATAAATGCACAACAAAAATTAAAAGACTAGAAACCATACCCCGAATCAACCTTTCACTTAAATAGAATCTGTGTTAAGAATTGTACCTTTGATGAATCTCGTGGATCTGAAATCTGGTACATGATGTAGAAATCTTATCACTACAAGCTGTCCAATTGTCTAGCTCTAACAGAAATCCACACAACGAGTTGAATTTAGAACTCCATCAATCTCCAATAGTTGGAATAGATTTGAGAGAATATTAGTTTTTCTCTTTGTACTAACAAGAGAAAAACTCTATGTTAGAATATTACTAAAAAGCGACTCTCCCATTTCTCTACAATAGTGCACTTATTAATATGTACACCTAATAACCCTAACCTTAATCACAATAGGGTTATTAACTGGCATTGATTAATTAATAATATTAATTAATCTAATTGTAAAGTCTTGCCTAATTAATTGGGATTTTACATTAATTCCAACAGAATTCATGGTAGTTTTCAGTTAAGAGTGAAATCTTTTGAACAAAAGTCTAACCCAATTGGTTGCTAGGACTACAAATTTCTATCTTTTTGTGAGTCAACCCATGAATTAATTTTTCTGGCTGACAAAATGGCCATTAAGATGAAAATAAACAAGGAAAATAAAGATTCAATTTTAGTGGGAAATTCTAAAATAGGGAGGCGGTGGAGGAGAAATTCATTATATGAAAGATGAGTACAAGATATTTTTTTGACGATTACTATTTTTATAAAAATCTAAAATCCTAAAACATGTCATGCATATGTATAGATTTGGGCCGGGAATAAAACATGTCCATCTATTGTAATGGCATTAAGAAAGATCTCATCAATCAAGCATATAGCCTATGTCTCAAACAACCATGGAATTAAATCAAATTCCGTGTCAATATTCATCACTACATAATCTCTCTTCTATACTCTACTCTTCTACCATTCTACAAAATCAAATCTTTGAATCTCATCAACATCACCAGACGAACTACAACTACCGGATGACTGAACCAGTTTAATTCTCCCCAGCCGTCTACTTTTATCCAAATTTATGTGTGAGATGCGATCCTCAATTGTTGCCATTGTATGCTTGGGGGGTCTCTTTGGAAACCAGTTGATACTTGGAGGACCACAGTGCAATTTTGGAATTAAATCTTCTATTTTGGACCGTTGATGAAGATCCAATGGATGAGATCTGTTTTGGCATTATTAATACCTATTTAGCTTCATTCATACACACAATACACTCTCTCTGTTCGTGATCTCTAGTTCTCTCCTTTACGGTCTTGAGCGATTTCTTGCGCCATTTTGTGTATTACTTGTGGTGAAGTTTAGGTCATATTGTGTAGAGTAGACTGTGGGCATCCTTGTATAGTAATATGCGTAGTGATTTGTGGAGAACATGGTCGGTTTATTTGAATTTCTTCAGAAGAAATCTTGGCGCGACTTGTGCGCGATTATTGTAACTCTTGGAACTCTCATTGGACAATTGTTGCATAGTGGATTGGACTTTATCCTGAGCCCCCAGACGTGGGTGTGATTCACACCGAAATGGGTCACCAAGTTTGTGTTGTTCTTTGTTTTTTTCTTTCGGTTCTTGTTTATGTTTATGTTATCTGCATTATCACTTGATTAGGCACATGAAAATCCCAACAAACTGGTATCAGAGCCAAGTTAGGGTTTCTGAAATTTTCAAGTTTTTCTGACTGATTTTAGGCTTTCATAATTTTTGGGATTCTTTGTGTTTTCTGAATTGAGTACTGTATTGATTTGTGTTCTTGTGAATTTTTTTTAGAAAAAATTCTTGCTCCAGTAAGGCTCGAACTTTGGCGGCGTTGTGCAGTGCTCGAGATTGATTCCATGACTTGACCATTATTGGTATTTCTTCTAGTCTCGATTAATTGGTGAAATTGTTCTAACTCACATTTGCTTCAAGAATCAGATTCTTGTGTACCTTTTGGGGATTTTTTTTTGTGATTTGATGAGCATGCTGGATTGAGTATTCTTACTACTGTATGACACTGTGTTTATTGGTTAATCACTGATTAGTTTATAATTGTGTATAAATTGTACATGCTATAATATCCTATTACGATCTGATTGCCCATGTCGTGTTGTGATAAGTGTTGGAAGTTTCCTTTGATTCTCGAATTAAAATCAATTTTCTGTTGCAATTGAAATTTGTATTGTGAATCTTAGAAGTATTTTTTGAAAAAAAAAAATTCTGTTAATTTTTGAATTGAATTGTAAATTTACAAATGACATCAAGTAGTCATCACTCTTTTATTGAAACGGTTATGGGTTCGAGGGTCGAATTGTCACAATTCGACAGTAAGGGTGACTACTTGATATGGAAATAGAAAATAAAGGTCATTTTGGTCTAACTAAGAGTAGCTAAGGCTATTGAAGATCCTAATACATTTTATGCTGAACTAAAAGCTAAGCCTGACCTCATCAGTAATATATGAATGAGATAGCTTATAGTTATATTATCTTGCACTTATCTGATAATATCACGAGACAAGTAGATGAACATAAGACGGCTAAAAACTTGTGGGAAGCTCTTGATACTATATTTTTAACTATCTTTCCTAACAAGAATTACCTTCTTGAGAAATTACTTAGTTTTAGAATGGATCCCGCAAAGGAATTAGAAACGAACTTGAGTGATTTTAGCATCATGTGAAGAGTCTGGCTCATAATGATAAAAAAATTGATGATGGGGACCTAAAAGTTATTTTATTGAACTCTTTACTTGAATATTATAAAGTTATAAAAAATACCATTAAATACTCTAAGGATAAATTGACTCAAGCTATTGTGATTGATGCTATAAAATCTAAAGAATTTGAAGTGAAGAAAGAACAGAAAGCAAACAATAGAGAGATGAGTGTGTTTGTAAGAGGTAGATTTGATAAAAGAGACAATAACTTCCACTTCAAGAAAGGGAGAAGTGAGTCTAAAGGTAGGTCTAAGTTGAGATAGAAATTCAATAGAAAGTGTTACCACTGTGGGAAAGAGGGACACTTTCAGAAAGATTGCTTTGAATTGAAAAGAAAGCAACAAAGAGACCAAAGTAATGAAGAAGCAGGCAATGCTACCGTTGGTCTAGACTTAGATAGTCTACATGTCATGACTATGTTAGGTAATGACATGAGTGAGGAATGGATACTTGATTCAGGATGCATTTTTTATATGTGTCTTGTTAGGTCTTGGTTTTACAACTATAAAGATATTGAACCTAGGAAAGTATACATGTGGGACAATAATACCCAAATTGTTATTAGCATTGGTGACATTGCTGTCAGAATGCATGATGACATTAACAGGATAATGAATGTCAAATATGTTCCACATCTTAAGGGGAACCTCATTTCATTGGGTGTTCTTGAAGATGAGGGGCATGCATTTAAGTCTGATGGGAATACTTTGAAGATAATGAAAGGTTCAATGGTTTTTATGAAAGGACCTAGGAGAAATAGGTTGTGTTATCTTGCAGGTGAAGTTGTGTCTTCACAGAACTGCAATTCATTCACTTTGACGGAGAGTGAGTTTGAATTGTGGCACAATAGAATGGGACATATAGGAAATAAAAGGTTGAAGTTCTTAGAAATTAATTTGCAAAGAAGTAATTGAACCCATAGACTTGTGCGAGACATGTGTTCTCATTAAATCACATAGAGTATCATTCAAGGTAGGATCCCATTGTTCTACGAGACCCCTGGACTATGTCCATGTTGACTTGTGGGGTCCTGAGAAATATCCTACATTTGGTGGGAACAAATATTTTCTATCCCTGGTTGATGATTACTCTAGGAAAGTATGGGTGTTCCCATTGAAGGCTAAATTTGAGACATTTCTCAAATTTAATGCCTGGTTAAAAGTTGTGAAAAATAGAATGGAAAGAAAGTTAAAAACTTTAAGAACGGATAATGGGCTTGAGTTTTGTAACTTTGAATTTGACAAATTTTGTAAAGAAAAAAGGATTGAGAGACATAGAACTGTTAAATATACACCACAACAGAATGAGGTGGCTAAGAGAATGAATAGAAGCTTGATGAATAAGGTTAGGTGTATGTTAATTAGTTCAGGTCTTGCTAAAGGTTTATGGGTCAGTACCGCAACTTATCTTATCAATAGATCCCCGTCTAGTTTTATCAATTTTGAGCCTCCACAGGGGTTGTGGACTGGTAAACCCCCTAATTTGACCCACATAAGGGAATTTGGATGTGCTGCATATGCACATCAAAGTGAAGGTAAGTTAGAGCCGAGGGCTACCAAGTGTGTTATGTTAGGGTTTCCTAAGGGGTTAAAAAAGTATATGTTGTGGATGCTAGGAGTTCAGGGTATAAAAATTATTAATAGCCGGGATGTTGTGTTCAATGGATTTGAGATGCCTTGTTTGAAGAAAAATGTTAAAGTTGATGAACTTGAAGCTATTAATGGGACTAAGAATGTTGTAGAGTTGATCAGGTTGACTGATACTTATAGTGATACTCTTGAGCCTGTAGATCCTCCGGAAGGAGAGGATAAAATTGGACCTACTGAACACGCAGGTGATGAGGATGTTGAACCCTATGTTGAAGTTGAACCTGAGATACCTACCCCATAGGTAATGATACCACCTTACAAGACTACCAATTGGTTAGAGATAGGGAAAGGAGACAAGTGAGACCTAATCCTAGGTATGATATTTAGAATTTGACTGATTTTGCCTTTGTTTCAGGTGAAGCGATTGAGAATTTAGAACCTATTTCCTTTGAGGAAGCGATAAGTGGGACTAAATCTAAAAATTGGAAAGAGGCAATGAGAGAAGAAATGAAATCTCTAAGTGAAAATAAAACTTTGAGTTTGGCCAAGGTACCTGAGAAACATAAGATAATCCAATATAAGTGGATTTACAACTTAAAGGAGAGATTAAGTCCCAAAGATCCTTTACGGTATAAAGCTAGATTAGTATCCAAGGGATTCACCCAAAGGGAAGGCATTGAATATAATGAGATATTCTCTTATGTGATAAAGTACAAGATCATCAGATTGGTGGTTGCCTTAGTTGTTCAATATAATTGAGAATTGGAACAACTGGATGTGAAGACAACTTTCCCACATGGAGAGCTAAAGGAGGAAATCTATATGAGTTAGCCTCAAGGCTTTGAGGTGAAGAGTAAAACGGACTTTGTTTGCAAACTTAAGAAATCCTTATATGGTTTGAAATAAAGTCCTAGGCAATGGTATAAAAGGTTTGATTGTGGTATTAATGATTTGATTCGTTTTATCTTATTATTGGCTATTTTTGGAGCAATAAGTTTTACCATTGCTTGTATATCATCACGGTGAAATAAAAGTAACTCGAAGTTCTTGTTATTATACATTGATGATATTGCTCTTGATTGGTTCATTAATAATACTTAAATGGGAAGTATTGAAATATGTATGTTGGATTTGAGGGGATATTGTGATGGGTCTTATGTTTATGTGTTATACATAATGTGATATTGTGAGGATTTCACTAGTACAGAATTACAGAATTGACAAAAAAAAAAAAAAATACACGCCGGTTGTTTGTAGGCATTTAAAGAATACTACGTAACGGAGGAAATCGTAGAAATTTAAAACTTATGAGCAAAATACTTCGTTGATGTGTGTATGTAAATTTTTTTCATTCAAACTTGCATTTACATATTTGTATAAAAAATTAATAATTTTGTAAATATAATTGTTTTTTATTTAATTTTATTACTTATATATTGATTATATGTATATATTCGATGACGATATATTTGGTGATGTGCATGTGGAGAATGTTCAGGTCACCGCATGCCACGCTCAAGTGATTGCAGGTCATGACTTGGTCATTGCAGACCACGTTCAGATGACTGCAGCTCATGAACTGCAACGGCCTGGGCCACGTCCAGCTGACCTGAACGGCCTAGACGAAAGAGGAAAAAAAATAAAAAATAAAAGGCGTCGCCTAAAGTCTAACTTTAGGCGTCGACTTACAACCGACGCGTAAAGTCAAGACTTTACGCGTCTACGCCATAGACATCGTCTCTACAACCAACTCGTATTGTGTTTTACAACCGGGGCAAATGAGTCTGTCTGTATTAGTGTTTATAGATGTATGTTATGCTGGGATATTGGTAATTGGATGTTGATTTTCTCCTATGTGTTTCACCTTATGTGATGGTTATGTGAGTTGCAAATCACAGTCTTTTACACGTAGTTCTATTATCCATGATCTAGTCTGAGTATATTGACACCATAGGAGTCATTAAAGGATCTTTGGTATTTAATGGTCCTCTATATAACTTGGTGATTTTTTTGGTGACTAGTTAGTTGCACGTCGCTTTGTAATGATATTATGAAATATTTGAATGTCTTCAATTGAATATCCTATTAAAACACATCAACTATTTTTAATATATTTTTCTAAAAACTGTATAAATTAAAATCACATATTTATATGTTGATTATCTATTATATTAATATTGAGTCAGTATTTTCGTCAAGATAACAACAGAAAAAGACCAAATTTGCGAACAAATTGAAAATGTCCGACTCAATTTCACTAAATTGAAGATGATTTTGTTTAAAGCTCAGGCTTGCATTAAGGTTAAACAATATATATGTCAAGTACATAGCTTTAACATATATATATATATATATTTTTAAAACTATTGTCAACTAAACAATGCTTTTAATGTACTACTTTCTCAAACACTTGTTGCGTACAATTTTTATAAATAATTGAAGTCAAGACTTGAATCCAAAAAAATAATAGCTCTGAAAAGGTATTGAACTACTAAACATAAATATGCAAATTTTGACATTTTACCTTAAAATATAGACTAATTTGGAAGAAATTAATAGTAAATAAAAAAAATGATATAACATTTATATAGTGACATATTAGTAAAATATTTGGTGGTCAATATTTATTAGTAACGTAATTTCCTTTATAAAACAGGACTATTACATGCGTAAATAAATGTGAAATTTATTTTTAATTAAAATAAAATTAATCGAATGATAAATAAAAAAAATATTATTTCAAGAGTATTATGATCCAAAATATTTCTCCATTCAAGTTATTTTAGAAGTAGTATAGATATAAATATAAATATAGATCAATGAAATTTGAAGAGACAATAACCATCATTAAATTAGAAATTTTATTTTTAATTATAAAATGTTATAATTAAATAAAATTAAATGAAGGATAAATAAGAAATTTTAAATTATTTTCGAGAGTATTATGATCCAAAATATTTCTCATTCAAGTTATTTTAAAAGTAGTATATATATAAATATAGATTAATGAAATTTGAAGAGACAACAAATATCATTAAATTAGAAAATAAGAAATTGTAAATTATTGTTCAGGGTATTATCGTCCAAAAAAGTTTCTCATTTTAAGGGATATTTAGAAATACTAGTATAGTATATAATGCGTGCGATACACGTGATATTATACAATATTATGATATTTTTATTCAACTATATATGTTTTTTAAATTGAATAAAAATTGTCCAAAATTTCTAAGATATTTTACTTAAAAAATATTCAAAATATTGATTTAAACAATCTCAGTATTGAACTCAATTTACCCTATAAGTTATTCAAATTTCTAATTACGCAATATCTTTATCAATAATACCACCATCTTTCTTCTAATTATTGGTTGTTGGCTTCTTTAAATTTTATATCTCCTGAAATATGTTCTTAAGCTACCTTATTCGAAAAAAATAGAGTTGGAAGGAGTTCTTTTTCTATGTGTGTATATAGTTTATAATCAATCGATTGCTGCAGTGAAAAAAGAATGATAAACATCATTTGACAATTTATCCAAATTTTAGAATTAAGATGAAGAAATCAATTGTAATCTAGCGTAAAAAAATGCTTATCATGCATGTAAAGTTGAACTCAGAACAATATTTAATCATAAATGTCTAAGAAAAACTAAGATGTATATAATCTAGGTTCTCTACTAATATCATTATTTGAGACACAAAAGATATCATATTTAAATAGAGTAATGTTTGATCAAGAAAATTGTTCTGAAATCGGTGTCTTCAAATTTTCGACTCAACAAATTGATCCATAGTGCTGTGAATCCGAAAGTAACACACATTTCTTTAAATTGATAGAACTACCACAAACCATCATTTCAAATTTTGTTACAACCTAATGAGACGTGTTCATCGATTTGATGGAACAAAAATAAGAACATGCCCTAGTGATTTCTTTTCATCATTTGACATGGTAAAAACATGATAATAAAATGATTTCAGAAAAATAGTAAATGAGGCGAGATAAACAAATTACAATACATATTTACATAATATTAACTTATTGCTCATACCTTGTGACATTTTCATAAACTTTAAAAACTAAAATCTCACTTTAAAATTCGAATACAAGATAAAAATATATACATATAAACCAACTTAAAACATAAACAAATGATCTTATCAAGAAACTTGCTCTTCGAAATTTTAACGTAAGAATTTAAATTGATTGTAAAACAAAATTTAATTAATTTTTCATACTATTATTTTAGAAAAAAACAAATTTACACGCATCATACTTCAATAATTGGTTTTCTGAACAAAAAAAGTGAATTTTCACAGTACTCTATTTTTATTGATATGGTGAGAATATAATCAGTGTCAAATTAATATTTGACAAAGAAACTTAAAAATGGAATATGACTAATAGAGAATAAAATATTTAAGGTAGAAGGTGGAAATAATTTTCTAGCATTTTTTTTTTTTTGTAAAAAAAAAATAATTCAAGTAATACACATTTTTTTTTCTTTTTCTCATATTAGTTGAAGGATGTTTATGAACTTTAAATTATCTGAGTGGTATTTATTTTATTTAAAATATTTTTAGTGGGAAAGTGAAGAGTTCAGATTGTAAATATATGAAAAATACTTTTTATTGACAATACAATTATAAAATAAAATAAAATGTTAAAAAGTTTTTACATTAAATAAAATTAACGGTAAATATGATATTATTAAAATGTTTTAGGGTAAAATAATAATAATAATAATAATAATAATAATAATAATAATAATAATAATAATTATTGTTGTTGCATCTGGGCCCAAAGAAATGTACAATGATCAACTAGCGAAGGCCCAATAGTGGCCCAACGGATCTTAACCCACAACTAAGGCCTAAAATATCACTTTGGGATGAATGCCGAGGTGGTACGCCAAGCAAACCTCTTTAGCCGACCTGATTAACGCCTAGTCGATGTGCTTTATGCTCAGCCGGGGCGCTTTATGGCGGTGACCAGAAGAGAGATGGAGTCAGTGATGGGACATCGCCTTTACCAAGACGTGACAGGCGCCCATCCCCTACGAAATGTAGCAATGATTACGGTTGAAAAGCAAGGTTGTCACATCCATGAACTAGGGTGATGACAAGTGTAAAGTACGCCACGTGTCGTGATCCGAGACAAGAAGTTCCTCTATAAATGAAGCACAATTATCTCCAAGTTAAGGGTTAGCAATTTCTCACTCTTAACAATATACTTCTCTCACTCCCTTTTCTCTCTTTTACGCACTTATATTTCCCGCACTCAAATTATATTTGCTTGACATGGGCATGACTTAGGCATCGGAGTGCAAACGGGAGCTACCTCGGCCCCCTTTGCAAACTGATTGTTTGTCACAGTACGCAGGAGATCCACGTATTCAAGAGGGAGGAGCTGAGACGTGTTGGTCCAAGGTCCAGCCGAATTTTGTGGTCAACATTTTGGCGCCGTCTGTGGGAAACCATACTGCTAACCACGAAAACACATGGTAAAAAGCCATACATAGAAAGGTAATCCTGAAAAAGGACGAAGAACCATTTACGAAGGAGCGGATAACTGCAAAGAGCTTTGAAAGATAAGCTGGCTGGCCTTGAAAAAGGTAAGAGCTTTGAAAGATAAGCTGGTCGGCCTTGAAAAAGGTAAGAGCTTTGAAAGATAAGCTGGCCGGCCTTGAAAAAGGTAAGAACTTTGAAAGACAAGTCCGTTAACCTTAAAAACTTTGAAACATAAGTTTATTCACCTTGAAAAGACGTATAACTTTGAGATATAAGTTTAGTAACCTTGAAAAAGGCGGGGATTTTTGAAACGAAAGTCCACTCATCTTTGAAAGACAAGATAAGATTAAGGAATTTCCCTAAAACATGAACGAAAGTGATGGTGATGTTAACCCCCGTAGGGGAAGAAGTGGTCAACACAGAGAGGGCGAGGTTCCTCAAGGACTTCATGAAAACGCCGATGAGGAAGTGGCACAACCTAACCCACCTCCCCGACACCGTAATCGCTGCATGATGAGAGATATGACACGCATGGCGGCCCAAATGTTAGAAATGCAGAAGCAGCAGATAGAACAGACCGCTGCAATGAATGCCTTTATGGCCAGAGGGTATGTTATGAATGAACCCGTGATGCCTCAGCAATACCCACTGCCACATTATTCACCATCCAAGGCGGCCACTGCCTCGTATTATTACCAAGATCTACAGGCATATGCCGAGGTGGAATCCGAGCCCATCTACGAGGAAGACCCGGAGCATGAAGTACACGATGAACAAAGCCCACTCCCAGCTAGACGCAGGGAGGCTTCTCCCGCAAAATCCGGCAGTGTCTTCAGCAGAATAGGAGGGCTATTTAGGGGCCAGCGACGGGGGCAAACGGACCCAGGTCGACACAATGTCGCAGAGCCTAGAAATAGGCGGGAGCGACGCGCTGAAGAAGCCGTGTCACAGGGTCAAATGTATAGAAACCAACATGATGGGGGAGCAGAAAGATTGGCATCAGCACATGAGCCTAGGAATAGGCAGGAAAAAAGAGCCGAGGCAGTTCGGACAAAATCTCGCAAAGAGCTGCCCACTTACGAAAGGCCAAACTACGACCATGTTTTGCCACTGCAAAGGCAAGAGTATGCTCCACCGCTCTACGACCAATACCATGGCCCAATGTATTCCGGTCACGATGAAAACAGTGAACTGCCCTCTTACAAGCTGGATGACGAAGAGGAAGTAAGTCCCTTCACAGAGGGCCTCCGTAGGTGCCCCGTACCTCATGACTTTGAGATGCCAGAAATAGCAAAATACTCTGGCCGAGGTGATCCGGATGATCACCTGTTAAATTACCGTGCCAGCATGGAAATAGCCGGAGCCACTCCGGCATTGAAATGTAAAGCTTTTCTTTAACCCTTGAGGGAAGTGCCTCCCTCCTGGAAGCATTCACAGTTGGAGAGATATGAAGACGGCTTTTAAAAATGGCTTCGTTTCCTCTAGGCCTGGCCAACTCCCGCTCCAACGCCTTCAGGATCTGAAAAGTTACCTAGCTAGGTTTACTGAAGAGATGCATATCTGCGAAAATATCACAGAAGCAGAGATGTTTTCCGCTTTAAAAGGAGGGCTAGATATGACCAGCATGTTCTGGAGGGATGTCCGGAGCAGGAAACCAAGGGATTACAATACCCTGGTAGACCTGATGAAGGAGGAGATTGTATTGGAGGAAATGGCTAGGGCCAGAGATAATCATCCCCAAGGAAGATATAACCTTGGATATTCCAATGAAGCGGACCTCAAGAAAGGAGGAAACAAGGATAGGGTCGGCGGTAACCGAGGTGGTGCGCCTCGCCCATTTTCGGGGACAGGATCTAGCTTCGCCGCAGAAATCACGGAAGCTATCCCTCACTTGTACTCTAACACTCCTTCTCAAAATCCTCCCACGGCTCAAGGGAGAGTGGAAAGTGGCCGAAGTGGAAAGCAGCCCATGATTGGGGCTTACTGCGCCTATCACAGATATTACGGTCACGCAACGGAGGATTGCAGGGAAATCCACATGTTAGCTGACCAAAAGGCGCAGGGGAGAAGGGGAGGTGACTATCCCCCCAACACAGGGAGAACTCAAAAGACTGGTGGTCAAAAGTTCAACCGAGCTGATAGGAGAGCTCCGTGGAAGAACTCAACTAAGGAAAGAATTGGCAATCGTCAAAGAGACAGGAATAAGGGCCATGATACCGCCTCGGCGCATGCTAAAGATACATGGGAACCACCTGTGCCTGTGGCCGACCTCCCCATTCGTGAAATCGACACAATACTGGGAGGCCCCCACCCAGGTGGGAGCACAAACAACTCCCAAAAGAGGTACATCAGAGAGGCCAAACAACTCGCCAACGTGAATTACCATATCCATTCACATCCTTTAGGGATGCCTCAGACAGAGCCAATCACATTCACCCAAGACGATGACATTGGAGTACATTTCCCCCACAACGACGCATTGGTTATCAGGGTAGTGGTGGCTCGGAATGGGTTATCACGGATGATGGTTGATGATGGTGCCTCGGTAAATGTGATTTACGGGGTAACGTTCGATAAAATGGGGATCAACACTCCCCTTATTCCGGTCCCGGATCCAATATATGGATTCACGGGAGACAGCATAACCCCCAGAGGGTCCATAACCCTAATAACTGAGGTGGGGCAAGCACCAACTATTTCCAGAATCCCCATGGAATTTTTGGTTGTGGACAAAATATCCTCATATCATGGCTCAATTGGGAGAACAGGTCTCATTGACTTGGGGGCTGCAACGCATACGAAATACATTTGCATGAAATTTCCCACGGAGCATGGCGTTGCAATTGTAAGGGGAAGCCAAACTGAGTCACGGGCCTGTTACACGAACGCAATCCGAAAGTTTCAAGATCGAAGCTTGAACATGATTAGCGATGTAGCCATGGCCGAGGCTGCTCCAAACCCTGAAAGATTGGGTGGAGAGCTCTTTGAAAATAAGGACATCACAATGACACTAGAAGAAGACTTGGAAGATCTGGACCCAAGAATTGCAGGAGACAATTGCTCTATCTCGGTAGAAAGGCTAGAATGCTTCGGCGTAGACCCGCATGACCCAATCAAGGAATTGCAGATTGGGTTGGATTCACCAATTGAATACAAAGATCAATTGAAGAATTTCTTACTTAAAAATATCGATGTATTCGCGTGGAAGCATGACGACATGGTTGGGATTGATCCTAAAGAGGTCTGCCACAGACTCCAGATTGACCCTCGAAGCCCTGGGCATAGGCAGAAGAGAAGACCCATGAGTTCAGAAAAATATGAGGCCTTGAAAGACGAGGTCACGAAGCTGTTGAAAAATGGCTTCATCAAAGAATCCCGCTATCCGAAGTGGGTGTCAAACCCTGTGTTGGTACCAAAATACAATGGAAAATTGAGGGTATGTATTGATTTTTCAAACTTGAACCAGGCATGTCCAAAAGACAGTTTCCTACTGCCCCGGATCGATCAGTTGGTTGACTCAACAGCAGGGTATGAACTGCTGAGCTTCATGGATGCCTACTCCGGGTACAATCAAATCCCCATGTGTGAATCGGACGAGGAGCATACTTCGTTTATAACAGATAGAGGACTCTATTGCTACAAAGCAATGCCATTCGGCTTGAAAAATGCAGGAGCTACCTATCAAAGGCTGGTGAATCTCATGTTTTCAGAACAATTTGGAAACACCATGGAGGTGTATGTCGATGACATGTTGGTCAAGAGTATGGTCGCCGCGGATTATATCCGCCATTTATCAGAGACCTTCGAGGTGTTGAGGAAATATCAAATGAAGCTCAATCTAGCGAAGTGTGCATTTGGGGTAGCATCTGGGAAGTTTCTTAGATTCATGGTGAATAAGAGAGGAATCGAAGCTAATCCCGACAAAATCAACGCTTTGTTGAACATGCAATTGCCTCGAAGTTCAAAAGAAGTGCAAAGCTTAACGGGGAGAATAGCGGCCTTGAATCGATTCGTCTCCAAATCTACTGACAAATGCTCGCCATTTTTTAAGGTCCTCAAAGGGGGAAAGCGATTCCACTGGACACCAGAATGTGAACAGGCTTTCGCCGACCTTAAATCATCTTTGGGACGGCCCCCATTACTATCAAAGCCAAAGGCCGGCGAGCCTCTCTACTTGTATTTGGCTGTATCCAAAGAGGCTGTCAGCTCAGTGTTGATCAGAGAAGAGGATGGGAATCAGTTCTCAGTGTATTATGTGAGCAAAGCCATGTTAGATGCGGAGACACGATACCCAGACATGGAGAAACTCGCCCTCTCATTACTCACAACCTCTCGCAAACTTCGTCTCTACTTTCAAGCACACTCAATACGCGTGCTCACCAACTTTCCCATGAGACAAGTGTTGCAAAAACCAGACGCATCTGGAAGGCTACTGAAATGGGCAATAGAAATCAGCCAGTTCGACCTACATTATACGCCTCGGATCGCTGTAAAGGGCCAAGCGCTGGAGGACTTTGTAGTTGAATTCACACATCCCCCTGAGGTTGAAATGGTAGATAACACGGGTGACAGCCAAGAGTGGAAATTGTTCGTTGATGGGTCCTCGGCTGATGGGCGATCCGGCGCAGGGATATTGTTAGTAAGCCAAGAGGGGTTTAAATTACACAGCGCAATCCGCTTCGAATTCAAAGCCTCAAACAATGTTGCCGAATACGAGGCGTTATTAGCCGGGTTAAGACTTGCGAAAGCCTTGAAGGTTAAATCTGTAGTGGGCAATAGCGATTCACAGCTTGTTGTGAGCCAATTCAACGGGCAATTTTCTACCAAAGAACCTTCTATGGTCGCTTACTTGAAGAAAGTAAGAGATTTGACTGTGCACTTCAGAAAAATGGAGTTGCAACACATCCCCAGAACAGAAAATTCTAACGCTGATGCGTTGTCCAAATTAGCAAGCAGCAGCGATTCAAAATTACACAATCTAATTCCAGTTGAGCGCATGTTGACTTCGTCTATTGAGCCAGGACCGGAGATTTTGACGATTGAAGAAGAGGGGTCCTGGATGAACCCCCTGGTCGCATATTTGAAGCACCAGACTGTGCCAAACGAGCCAGAGGCAGCTCGGAAATTACAAAAATATGCTGCAAATTTCCTGCTCTTGGATGATATACTTTATAAACGAAGCTACACCTCTCCGTTACTAAGATGTGTGGGGCCTGAGGAAGGTAATTATGTAATGAGAGAAATCCACGAGGGCATATGTGGCAACCATGCCGGGGCGTTGTCGCTAGCCCGGAAAGCCTTCAAACAAGGATATTTTTGGCCTACTATGCGAAAGGATTCCCATGACTTCGTTCGCAAGTGCGATAAATGCCAAAGACACGCAACCATACCACATCAGCCACATCACAAGCTAACTGTGGTAACCAGCCCTTGGCCTTTTGCAAAATGGGGGGTTGACATTATTGGTCCTATGCCTAGAGGAGCTGGTAACAATTGCTTTGCGATAGTAGCAATTGACTACTTCACCAAGTGGGTCGAAGCGGAACCTCTGATGAAGATCACCGAGGCCAACACCACCAAGTTCATTTGGAAAAATATCATATGCCGGTTCGGGATACCACATTCGTTGGTTAGTGACAATGCGAAACAGTTCAAAAACAGAAGCGTCGATGAATTGTGTGACGATTTGGGAATTAAGAAGCTGTTCTCATCTCCACATCACCCACAGGCCAACGGACAGGTCGAAGCGGTGAACAAGACCATAAAAAATACCCTGAAAAGGAAGTTGGAATCCAGAAAGGGCGCATGGGTAGATGAACTCCCACAGGTGTTATGGGCGCTTCGAACCACCTTGCACACCGCTACTGGTGAAACACCTTTCTCGCTGGCTTACGGAGTCGAGGCGGTATGCCCCATTGAAATCGGAATCCCTTCACTTCGTCAAATTCATTATGACAAAGTTAGGAACGAGGAAGCGCAAAGGGCCAGTTTAGATTTCCTCATGGAAAAGCGGAATGATTCTCAAGTGGTAATGGCCAAATACCAGAAAAAGATGGCTCAATACTACAACAAAAGAGTAAAGAGCCGACGCTTTAATATTGGGGACTTGGTCCTCAAAAAGGTTCTTCCTTCAACACAGGAGCCAGGAGTAGGGACTCTAGGTCCTAACTGGGAAGGCCCTTACAAGGTTGCTGCCGAGTTGCTACCCGGAACATACATAATTGAGGACTTGTCTGGAGTACCTCTATGTAATCCTTGGAACGCGGACCACCTTCGCCGTTATTTTCAATAAAACTAAATTCCTCCTCTATGATTGCTACATTATCATATGATTTCAAAAATTGTGGGCGAGCTGCGCTAAAAATTACGCCAATCTCTATATTAGACAGACATAATGGATAAACGTACGTTCCGAAATTATTTTGGTCATGATGCCATATGTCCACGCTATGCATAAAAAATTGTTAAGAACAAGGGACTCTCATCAGGTTAAACTACGATCACCGTGTAAGGATTGAGAGTTTTAGTACGACCAAAGGGAGTTCATACAAAAATTGTGTATACAAATCTAAAAAAGTATAACTTGGACGCGTGCAAATGTTTGTCACAATCAAATCTCACTGGTAAACACAAATGCTTCGAACCACTCAGATCTAAGGGACTGTACTCATTAACCGTCATTCACCGCGCAATACGTTTGGAATCATTCAAATTTAACCAAATATTGTCGTATAAACCAAAATCCTTGGTTCGTTAAATTAGCCCATACATACGGAGCGTTCTCTTGTGCGAAGTGATACTTTTACACATATATTCGTACAAAGCGTTTGTAAGACATGTGTATACTGAATGCTGTGTGAATACGCGTAAAAGACAAACGTAAAAAATTCTTATGTTGTTTTGGTTGCAAAAACCACACGCCTCCGCCAGGCATAAACTTTGTTAAAAACGAGGGACTCCGGCGTATTTACACTGCGACATTAACAGAAGTTATCGCTCAAAAGTTGGTCAAAATCAGACCTAACCAGCAAACGTGAACGCATTAAGCTGGTTAAATCTGAGGGACTAGACATTTTAGACATTTACAGACATTTACAATTTCCTACAAATCAAATGAAGGTTAGGAGTATCCGCACTTGGAAATACTCATGCTTAAACAGTTAGAAGCAAATATGAATAAACTATTCCATTCATGAAAATGAGGCATGTACAAATCAAATGAAGGTTACATTTACAATATCAGGTGCCGGGGCACTTACAAAAAAAAAACGAGAAGAAGAAAACAGAGACAAACTAAACTAACAAATGCAAAGAGGATTATTGTGGAGGAGGGACATCTTCCAAGGAGCCCTTTTCAAATGCGTCCAGAGGATCCGCAGGAGCACCTTGAGGCTCAGGGTAAAAAGCCTCAATGGAGGATAGGTCCAATGTCGGAAAAGCTTCCTTCACGTCCCCCACGGCCATCCTGGCCCCCAAGTTCCCGAAGACCCTCTGCATAGCCTCGTATTCTGGGGTATCTTCGAAAGTATCTTTGAAGTTCTGAACTGCCTTCGAAACTTCTTCACCCAGAACCTCCTTCACCCTGGCTGCAATGGTACGCTCCAAGGCCTCAGCAATTCTGGAGTCAATATGTTTCTCCAGGGAAGTATAATCCTCCTCAGCCTTCTTCCTAGCCTCCAGCTCCCTCCCCAGCTTTTCACTAATTGCTACCACCTCAGACTCTAGCTTCAACTTGGTTGCATTGGCGGCGGCCAGAGCCTCAGAGGTGATTGACTGTGCTCGGTTGGAATCATCTAGTTTTTTGCACAGAACCGCCACGTCTGATTCAGAAGATCGGAGATCATGCTTCAGTTTGTCATTGTCCTCTTGGAGGCGCTTTGCATTAGCCCTCTCTTCTGAAGAAGATTTGCGGGCTATGGACAGTTGGGCCTAGAGGTCATTGATTTCCTTGAGCATATTATCAGCGTGGCGGAGAGCAGTCTCAGCATCCCTTTTGTCCCGTTGAGCTACCTCCACGGAGAACTCTACCTCGTCAATGAGGGCCAGAGCTCTGGCGTTCATAGCTTTGGCAGCGAGCAGCTTCCGAGATGGAGTAGCACTGGAGGAAAAGGCGGCCCAACCCTCTGTCCAAAACTGCTCCGTAATTAAGGCCACCCTAGCTGATGGCGAACTGGGGGAGTCGAACAACGAAGGGCTGAAAGTGACATCTCTGGGGAGGATGCTAGTTTTGATATACTTGAGCTCTTCCGCCCCCTCTGGTGTCACTTCGTAGGCCAAGCCTGGAATGGGCACAGAAGGCTCATCCTCCAGGACTTCTATCATGGGAAGTGTAGAGGTTGATTCCTTGCCCCTACCTCTTCTGAGTCTCTTCAGAGGGGCGGGCTCCTCCTCAGGGGCATGTTTAGATATGTCCTCGGACGGAGGAGGCGGCACTGAAGCATCCTTAGCCTCCCTGTCTCTCTTAGACCCGCCCCTGTCAGACCTCTTTCCTTTCCCCTTTGGAAGGACTCCCTTAGGGTCGGCCTCCTTCTCTGTGTTAGGCTTCTAAGGGCCCACAGGCAGCAGAGTAAGCGGTGGCATTAGGGCTAGAAGAGGGCCCCGAAGTTGGGCCGTTGACACCTCGGAGACCTCCTTTGCCACCCCGACTTGCAAGTTGGCCAATACCGCCTTTTGTTTCCTTTCCACTTCACTGCCATGGCGAAGTGCAGGAGGAATCTTCGTAACCATGAGACCTTTCAGAGAAATATTTGGAAAATCCTTAGAACCTAGCAAGAAAAAAGAGGGAAATGAGGCTACGAACAGAAAAAGCAGTAACAAAGCGAACTCACCAATGGCTCGCATAAGACCGTGTTTGACGAATAGTTTGTTTTGTTGAATAACCCCTTGAAAGGTGCCCTTGTAAGCAAACAGACGCCTAACGGCTGCTAAATCCGCGTCAGGGAGTAGGCGTGCAAAGGTGTCCCCTGTCACAAATCGGAAACATGTTAAAAGTCAGCAAAGGAAGGTGAATGGAAAATAAAAACAAATGACACATGACACTCAAGGAAACTAAAGCAAATGCAAGACTCACTAGGAATTGAAAGAGTTCGGGGAACAGAAATTTCTGGACAAGGGTCCACAGGAGAGCTCTGCCACTCCCCGGAAACCCAGAACCACTGGTTCCTCCAGTTCTTTATTGAGGTTGGGTGACCAGTGAAACTGGAGGATACGACCCCCTAGGAGACAAGTAGTACCAATCCTTGACGTCCGACCTCACATCTCTCTCCCTTCTAACTGATTTCTTCAAGGTGTATAGGGTATGAATGATGTACAGTGGGATGGGATGGTCAGGGTTGACCTCTTGCCACACCAGCCAAGTGCCCACTGCCTGTGTCCAGAAGTTTGGAGCCAGCTGGTAGGGACACAGGTTATAACTCCTAAGCAGTGCCCTGAAGAAGGGGTGAAGGGGTAGCCTCATCCCGCAGGAAAGAGCGTCGTAGCATATGACAGCTTGACCTGGAGGAGGGAGGTCGGCAAGAAGATGAGGGGTGCACCAATTGAACCCCTTTTGGAATTCTGAATTTTGCTGGAGCCCCAGCCAAGTCAATCCTTCGGATTTCAGTGGCAACCTCCCTGCTCTCCCATGACTCTGGGTTTGGATCAGGATCAACGTGATAGCCTGAAGCTTTGTTGATCTGGTTGACCCAACCCTCCACTTGGGCAACCTCCTCTGCAGACAAACTCAATCCTTCCCTATGATCCCTAAGTGGTGCTCTAATGATTAAGCCAAGGTCCTGGTGACTAGAAGAAGAGCTGGCCGCCTCTTCTCTCCTCAGATCCTTGTCTCGTTTGCTCCGAAGCTCTGCCAAAGATGCCTCTTCCTCGGATGACAGATGAGTCATGTAAGTCTGATGTTTATCTTCTTCGCTGTCAGAATCACTCAAATAGATTATGCCACTGTTTTTCCTATTTCTCCTCTTAACCTGCTCCCTAAAGAAGCGTGAACTAAAAACCGATAAAGAGATGGGGCAGAAGCCTTTGACGGGAACCGCCATTGGTAACATTTCCTGTGAACCCGTTCCCCCAACTCTTTCCATTTTTTCTTTTTTTTAAAGGTGGGTAAGACTCAACGAAAGAAAAACAAGGTGCAAAAACAAAATTTTCAAACCCATAATGAGAAACTAAAAATAGAAAAGTTTCGCATATACAGAGACCAAGAGGTTTACCTTCAGGTGACGAACGCGTGAAATTGTGCACTGGGAATGGAGAACTCGCCGGTAAAGAAACTGTAGAACAGTAAAGGCGGACGCTGGGTAGAAAGCCCTTGAGGAGAAGACTTGAAACTTGCAGGAAAGAGAGAAATGGAGCAAGCTTTCGCCGGGGTATTGCTGCAAAAGACTCTTAGAAAGTGGTAAAAGGGGAAAATAATGAAATGAAGAAGGATTTATAGGGATCCCAACAATCTAGATTCCTTGATCTTTGTGAGCCGTATGATTAATGTGGTTAACCTATGCTTCTTGGAGAATGGGCTAATCAAAGCGCCAGCCGTCAAAGGGAGGGACAAAATCGTTCAGCTACCACAGTGAATACCACGCGCAGCGAGATACTACTCCCCTCCCATTATATATATATATATATATATATTTCTTGGAAATAGGTACCAATCGCCCCACTGAATTAAATGCGCCGCCTAAGAAGCGCGTTAGTACGGTCCCGGCTCCCATTTAGGAGGGAAAATCCGAGGCATAAGATCGGCTATAATATGGATCCGAACCTTACATAAGGAATATCATTATTGACTTCCTAAAAAGTTAAATGCTGGGAAATTATGGCAAATCCTACACGACCATGAATGATCCTTTCGAATTTGAGGGACTAGTGTTGTATCCGGGCCCAAAGAAAGGTACAATGATCAACCAGCGAAGGCCCAATAGTGGCCCAACGGACCTTAACCCATAGCTAAGACCTAAAATATCACTTTGGGATGAATGCCGAGGTGGTACGCCAAGCAAACCTCTTTAGCCGACCTGATTAACGCCTAGCCGATGTGCTTTATGCTGAGCCGGGCGCTTTATGGCGGTGACCAGAAGAGAGATGGAGTCAGTGATGAGACACCGCCTTTACCAAGACGTGACAGCCGTCCATCCCCTACGAAATATAGCAATGATTACGGTTGAAAAGCAAGGTTGCCACATCCATGAACTAGGGTGATGACAAGTGTAAAGTACGCCACGTGTCGTGATCCGAGACAAGAAGTTCCTCTATAAATGAAGCACAATTATCTCCAAGTTAAGGGTTAGCAATTTCTCACTCTTAACAATATACTTCTCTCACTCCCTTTTCTCTCTTTTACGCACTTATATTTCCCGCACTCAAATTATATTTGCTTGACATGGGCACTGACTTAGGCATCAGAGTGCAAACGGGAGCCACCTCGGCCCCCTTTGCAAACTGATTGTTTGTCACAGGGCGCATGAGATCCACGTGTTCAAGAGGGAGGAGTTGAGACGTGTTGGTCCAAGGTCCAGCCGGATTTTGTGGTCAACAATAATAATAAAATTTATCCCTTTAAGACTTTTTAGAATATTTTTTTAAAAAAATATTTATGTATGCAAAAAAATTAATTCAAGAAGTACACATTTTTTTCTCATGTTAATTGAAGGAAGTAGTAGAAATTATAAATTATATGAGAGTTAATTGGTTTTATTAAAAAGATTTTTAGTGAAAAATTGAAGAGTTTAGATTGTAAATGTATGAAAAATATTTTTATTGACGATACGAAAATAAAAAGAAATATAATATTAAAAAATGTACATTAATTAAAACTAAAGATGAATATGAAATTATTAAAAAGATGCAAGGGTAAAATAGTCCAAAATAGTTTCACCCTTTAAGGGACTTTTAAAATGAGTATAGATATAGATATGATTATATACTTTGATTGTTAGCATATTATACACTCTGTGGAAAAATATAATTTTTTCACGGTTGCACTATATATATTGATGGATTTTATGCATTTTATTTGAGATATGTCACATTGCGGTGTAAAGCCTAAATAAATGTTGTTATCACATTTTCTCAGATATGGTACTAAAGTCATAACATGGTAAAGTTCAAGAGTTGTTTGGATCTCTTGTCCATTGGTAAAGGTAGTGAAGTCGAGTTTCATTTACTTTCATTTGCAGGTACTGGGCGATGATGGTGATGATTAAGCCCATCCACTTTTGCTTACAGCAACCATGAGAGTAAGAGATGGGACAATTTGGAGATCAAGGTGAATATTGTGAGACGTGATCCCCAATTTTTGCCATTGTATGCTTGGAGTGTTGGGAAAAAATATCAATTTTCCTACCCACATCTCTGATATCAATTGTTGGGACAATAATCAATTTTCCAACCATATCACACAGTGGAATAACATAAACAAAAATAATAGACAAAGAGAAAGAAGAACAAGAATTTAAAGTGGCTCAGCTGACCGCTGACAATCACAGGAGAAAAACACTTTTATGGATAATGAAAGAAACTCACTCATACAATTTTTTTCTCTCTTTCTAACAACTTCTCCCTACCCAAAATAAAACTAGAAGAATAACGCATATAATACCTCTACGCTCCACTCGTACCGTTTTCTTCCAGTTCATCACGTCAACAATTTATCCATTCGACAATGAATTCACCTGACAGTCAATTTTTGACATGACCCGTCCCGAATCACCCTAATGGACCCAGGACATGGTGTGCACCGATGATAGATGCCAGCTAGACGCCGGACCCGCCACCAATGCTGTCTGTGTTCTACTATCATTCTATGCAATATAAAAGACCAACTCATTTTGTCAAAATAATGTGGGTCCCAAAATAAATTTAAATGCTAAATTTAAATGAAATAATAACCTATACATGTCATACTGGTGTGACACCAAAATGAACAGGCTCATCAGGTTTCCAGAACTCAATTGTCACCTATTAAGAAAAATCGTGGGAAAATAATGAGTTGATAGTTTAGTGAGTGGAAAATTTCGAACATAATTATACTTTCTCATTCATACATTTTTTAATCTAAAATCAAGTTTATATCACTTGACAGTTCACATAATAACATCATATCTTGTCACATCACATCATCATTAGTTTGCTATCAGCATAGTCTGTAATCTCTATGTATGGTCATACCCTAACAAATCAACCAAAAATGTACCTCTGATTAACATCTGTAACCTGGTCATATATATATAGACTGCCTCTTGACTAGTCTCAAAGACCTCTGATAATCAATTCTAGAACACGGTCATGACCGACTCAGTGAACTATATCATACACGGTCGACCGCCTCAGGGTAATATCATAACCGGTCAAGACCACTCAGGTGCAGTATAGAACACGGCCAAGGCCGCCTCAGTGAACTAGAATAAACATTTAATCACGGGTACTTTTCTGCTCGATTTCAATTTCACATATCCATCTTACATTTCATTGATTTCCATCACAAGTCTTACATTTCTTTCACCATATAATCATTTCACAATCTTTCCTATTTCAAACAAATATCATATTCTCATAATATTTCCCAATAATAACGTAATTTGACAAATAAATCAAATAATCACATTTAACGTAACTATATAAACGATTTACCAATATTTGAAAAGAATTTAGATTTTTTCTCTCACAAATTAATAGGCTAGACTAACGAGATTGGTAAGCTGCTCCCACATCCATATCACTTTCTGAGAAATGATCAATGCATTCCACTTCAATTCCAACCCATATCAAGTTACTAGGGCTGGGCAAAAATCGACCCAACCCGCCGAACTCGCCCAAACCGACCCAACCCGATCGGTTTGGGTCGGTTTTTCATGAAAATTGGGTTGGGTTGGGTTTTTTTTTTAATTTTTTTTCGGGTTGGGTGAATAACCCAACCCAACCCAAAAAAATACAGTTTTTTTTTTTTTTTTTTTTTTTATAATGAAACTTGACTTATTTAAATATTGATTGAATATATTTTAATTTTATTAGAAAGTGTTCAATTTATTAAATTTCTGGTTATTGTAGTCTACATAATTGATTTGAATTAAAGATAGATTCATGAGTTTTTTTTTTTTTCAAAAATTTTACTAATTGGGCCAAAGCCCAAACCGACCAACCCGACCGAACCCGACCGAAATTTGGTGGGTTGGGTTTGAATTCGTAATTGGGTTGGGTTGGGTTGATTTTTTATCAACCCGACCGTGGTGGGTTGAGTTCGGGTTGGGCAAAAAACCGACCCAACCCAACCCAACCCACGCCCACCCCTACAAGTTACCAATAATGACTACTCAATTAGAACCTATTTTTCACGACAAAATCACAAATATATACCCCTTAATAAGAATGTAAATTAATACTTAATATTTTCTTCTCATATATAATGCAGATAACTTACTCTGTCTGATTAAAATTGATCCAAAACCATTTCTTTTTCCTGTTCTTGATAAATTCATTTACCCATTCAAATAATAAAGTGGGGGGGGGGGGGGGGGGGGTTATATCAGTATATGTCATAGTAAACTATTTGCCTTTGTTTGACAAACTCGACTAACCACTTCATGCCACGGGCGGACCTAAGGTGGGGCATTGTTGGGGCACGTGCCCCAGTAAAAAAATTCTTTTTTTTTTTTTTAGAAAAAAAAAAAAAAAAGAAACTAGAATTTGAGATTTTAATTTGTTAAAAATTTGTGTTTAAAAATATTTTTTTTTATGTTTTCAATGTAAAATATGTGGTTGAAAGTAGAGAAAGAAAATTAGTGAAGTTAAAAAGTGGTTTGAAAAATTGTATTATTTAAAAATATGTTTTTTTTTTTTTAGTTTGTCAAACAGAGGTTAAATTATGTACTTTTGCTTGGAGTTTATACTTTTAAATTAATATTTTGTGTTATTGATCTCTTTTGAAATTTACATTAGGGGATTGAATATATTTTTACAATTATTTATTTGTTTGTTTGTATCCGTTATAGATAAATAAAATTGTAATAAAATTTTAAGTGTCTCTTCATTTTTCGCAACATTTATACAACTTTGATTGTGATAATTGGTATTTGTTGAATATATCTGTTTACAATTGTTTATTTGATTGTTTGCATTAGTTACGGATAAATATTTGAAACGTAAATCTGCATTTTCTAAATAGTCTTCCTAAAATATATAAAAAAAAATCGGAGGGGGGGGGGGGCGCGTAAACTCCACCGCAAAAAACAAAAATCCATCTTTATGTCCCACTAAAATAAAACGTCTGCGTCCGCCACTACTTCATGCCTTAAAATCTGTATAAATATATATATATATATATATATATATATATATATATATATATATATGGACATACTTATGCAGAATATATCTCAAGGAAATAATTATAAATGAATCCAATAACTATAATATTTAGTAAAATAGACTTTGAAACAATAATATTGTAAAAATAGACTTTGAAACAATAATATTGTAAAAATAGACTTTGACTCTTTAAACTTACAAAAATACCCTTATATATAGAATTTGCAATACAAACCATTAAAATATGAAAAGATTTCATTTAAGTCCTTAGACAATTTTGTTTACATAATTTTAAATGATTTTTGTTTAAATGATTTTTGTTCGCTCATAGTAGCATCCCGTCAACTGGTATCAGAGTCATATGGCAGATCTAAAAGATAAATATTATACGACAAAAAATAAAAATAAATATATAATATATACATCAAGATTTATAATTATGTATACACTAACAATACCCGGTAATTATAAAATAGAAATCTTGAATACTTTAAGAGATTTAGATAAAGATATAAGAAGAGAAATATATGATCTAATAAATTTCGATATAATAAAAGAAGATTTTATCAAAAACGAAATATTAGATTTAATCCACAAAGATATCCTAGAAGAATTATACAAAAATTATAGGAATGGATTATCATAGAGGAGAACCCTTATTAATCAAATATCTAGATATAAAAACAAATGAAAAATTAGATTCCATAATAGAACAAAGAGGAAATCTATTAGACCAAATGATAGAAGAAAGAAATATAAAAAGAAAAGGATTTCTAAGACTAAAATCATTAGAAAGTAAAAGAAAATACTTTAATACAATTCTAAAACAATTACCTAATATACTTATGATTATAAATAACAAAGAAAAAATCAATATGAAAAAATATGATATAACTGGAGAAATAAAATGTTACAATAAAAGTTATAGAGCACAACAAAGAAAAATTATGTTAAGATCAATTGAAGAATTTTGTGAATATAATATAATGATATGTAAAGAAGTAAAATATGATACGGAATTAAGATTAGAAGTCGAGCATATCAAAGGAAAAATTTAATGACAGAATTTTCAGAAATAAAATTTGAAAAACAAATAATAGAAAATATTAATCTACCAGTAGGATCTTACCAAATAAAAGGAGCTAATACAACAATGTTTCAACTATTAAGCTCATGGGGAGAATCTGACGGATTTCTTAACATGCAATTAAATTGGATAAGTGTTTTTTTATGGCAAACATATAAAAACATAAATTTACAAGATAAATTAACCGTTGAAGAATTACAACAATTAAATATACAGGATATGAATATCAAAGAAAAATTACAAAACATTCAAAATAAACTAACAATACAATTCAAAGAATTAAAAGAAATGATAGGAGAAGTTAAAAATATAGATGAAGAAATCTTAAAAGAATTCCAAAGAAAATCAGGAGAATTAATTAATCAAGATAAAATTGGAATAATTATAGAAAAAATAGATAAACTAAACGAGAAAATAAGAAAGAATGAAAATGAAAAAATCATATCAATAGAAGAAAAAATCAAAAAGCTAGAAATAAAAATAGATGATATGTATGACAGACTATTTAAGGTACAAAAAACTCAAAAATCAAGAGTATAAAATGTCAATAAGTGAATATATTGAAGATCTAAAAATATTAATAAAATCATTAATAAGTGACGTTCAAGAAGTAAAAAATGAATTGAAAGAAGTAAGAAATGATATAAATATACTAAAACTAGAGATTAGAGAATTCAAAGAAAATAATAAAAGCAAAGATAAGAAAGTAGACAAAAAATTCATAGAAAAAGAAATACTTAGAATAGGAAAGAAACATTTTGAACAAGAAAAAATTATAATAGAAGCAGGAAGTATGGATGATGAATTTAGAAAAAACATATTACCAAAAATACTAGAAGAAGAGTTAGAATTACAAAAATCTATAGAAAAAACTTTAGGAAAATTAAAAGCTGAAGAAAAAATTGAAGAAGATCGAGACAAAAATGAATGAAGAATTAGATTTGCTTATAGAAAATTTTGATCAATTAAGCATAGAAAATTTTGATAAATACCAAGTTTTAATGAATACTGGAGGAGCACCTAACCCTGCTCCTATAGGAACTTCTAAACAAGAATTACCAGATCCAGATGAAAGTTATGCACCCTTATATAGTAAACCACACCGACAATATTATGATAGAGTTAGAGATAGACAACCACCTAGAGAAAATAAATATAAAGATAGATTTGAACCAAATAATAATTATGATAAACCTATTAATCATGGGGGAACAAAATTAGATTTGAATTGTAAAATAGACACTAAAAAAGCCTTATTAACTTGGGCAGATTCAATGATACTATTCTTTTTATACAATAAAGATGATACATGGGAAAATACTGATAGAATGATAAATTTTTTAGTAGCATCTTTTGAAGGACATGTTAGAAATTGGTGGGAAGGAATAAGTACTGATACGAAAGCATTAATAAGAAGAAATGTACAGACGGAACTAATGAAATCAGATAGAAAGGGAATAGAAAAATTAGTAGATTATATTGCGGATGAATTTTTAGGAGAAAATTGGATAAGTAATTATGAAGCAGAATCAATAAAAGAAAAAGATAATGCAAGAGTAAGATTAATAAATTTAACAATATGTGATGTGTAAAATCAAAGAATATACTTGTGAGTTTAAAGAATACTATTATGTCCAATTTTATAGTAATGAAAATCAAGAAATATATAGAGATATGTATTACAATAAATTACCAGGTTCATGGGGAATATACTTTAAAATAGAATTTGAAAAATTTATTAGAGATAACCCTGGAACACTTAGAACATTAGGATCAAGAATAAAATTCCTATTTGAAAGATTAGCATATATATGTCAACAAAGACAATTATTAAAGAAATCAGGAAAATTAAGCAGAATATGTTGTGAAGATATGGAAAAACCTACCCAATGGGGATGTAACCCTGAAAGAAGAAAAAATAATAACAAAAGAAAATATAAAAATAGAAAGTTTAAAAAATTCAGAAACTTCAAGAAAAAATATATAAAACCTAAGAGAAGATATTACAAAAGAAGATATCCAAATAAAAGAAAGAAAAATAAAACTTATAAGAAAGACAAAAGTCAATGTAAATGTTGGAATTGTGGAGAAATAGGGCATATAAGCCCTGATTGAAATAAAAAGAAAGTTAAAATATTACAAAAAGAATATCTAGAAATAGAAAGTGACCTAAGTGAAATATCAGATATTAAAAAATACTATGATCAAGAAGTCTATATAAGTGAAACGGATTCAGAAAATGATGAATCAGAATCAGAATAAAGAAATAGAAGAAATAGAAGCAAACAAGAACATAGATAAACAAGAATATGAAGGAATAGAAGGTTATGGATTAAAGGTAACTTTTGATAATAATAAGTTTAGAAAGATACAAAAATTATCTTTAGATTTGAAAATAGGAAAATGGGAAATACTAGATAGAATATGGAAAAGAGAAAAAGTAGCAATAAATGAATATCATAAAATTGAAAGGGCAATAGATGTTAGAACCACTCAAGGAACACACAAATTAAATCTTTTAACAAAAAATACAGTTTCAGAATTATTAACAAAGATCAATAGAAAACAAAGTGAAAATATTCAATATGTTTACTTAGCTGGTATCCAAATAATGTTTAAATCCCTATTTAGAAAATGATTAGATTCACCTTTAACTGTAAGTTTACATGATGGAAGAATTATAAATTTAAAAGACAGTCATTTAGGAACAGTGAAAGGAAATCTAGCATATAAGAAGCCAACATTTACATGTTATCCAAAATATTGTATATCGTTAAAAGATAGAAACTTTAATGAAGTTTTAGGACTACATTTCAAATTACATAAGGGTGACATAATGGAACCAGGAGATAAAATTATGACTATAGAATACAGAGCATTATACACATTTACTAATTCTAATTATGGAAACATTTATTCTAAAAAACCATATATTGAAATTCATAAAGAATGTAAAGACTTTGGTAAAGCCGTAGAACCAGATAAACAAATAAGTTTAGTCCCAAGAAACTATGAACTTATTATAACAAAAAATAAACCAGAAATTATAGAGTTAAGAGAAGAAGAATACCCTAATAATAACATAACATTTGAAGATGACAGATTAATTAGGAGATCAGCAAGTTTACCTAATAGAAAACAATTAGGAGAAACTAGTAATACAAGGGAAATAAAACTTAATAGAAATGCTGGAAATATGAAAATCGAAGGTGAATATTTCAATGGAATAGAACATATAAAAGGATCAAATATATTAATTGACACAGGAGCTAGTGAATGTCATATAGCTTCAAATAGAAATAAAGGACTAATATCTCATAGAACTGATCCATATAGATATATAAATTTTGATGGACAAGTACATATGACTGAACTTGAAGTAAAAGTACCAATAAAAATAGGAGGAATAAATCTCTTAGTACCATGTCATGTAGATAATAGTATGGTAAATCCTCATGTATTATTAGGAATGAGCTTTCTAGATGGATTAGAAGATTATAGTATAAAACGTAAAGGATTATATATAACTCATAATGATCAAACTATACTATGCAGAAAAGCTGAATAAATGAATAACCAAATAAGTTTTCCATTAGCCGTTTATATACAAATTACAATTGTTGAAACAAATATAACATGTGCATTAATTGACACGGGAAGTGATATAACAATATTCAAAAGTTTCTTAATAAAATCATGGAATACTAATGGAAAGATAAAAATTACAGGAGTAACGGGAGAAAGTACTCATATATTTAATAGTGCTGATAAAGTAGATATAATACTTGGAAGTAAACAAATAGTTGTAAATAAAATATATAATTATAACAAATTAGAATGTGATATATTACTAGGAAATGACTTTATACAACAATTTCAATATTATAAACAAAATAATTACATGATAATGTTACAAACACATTGTGCACATTTACTAAAAATACCAAGAGAATTTAGACCTTACAGAGTTCAGCCAACACAGCATGGTGATAAATGGGAGAAAAAATCAATTATACAAAATGAAACAAAAAATAAAAGAATAATGTATAAAAAAGCCTTAAAAACGAACATACAAACAAATATGGGAAAAATCATTGATCAACTAGAAAAGATTTGTGGAGAAAATCCATTATTATTCTGGAAACCACATCATCCAAAAGCTAAAATAGAATTAACAGAAAATGTTATTATAAGAGTTAGACCAATGATGTATACCATACAAGATACACAGGAATTTAAAACTCAGATAAAAGAATTACTTAACCAAAAATTAATCAGACCTAGTAATGGACCCCATAGTAGTCCGACTTTTATGGTCATGAAACATTCTGAACAAAAAAAGAGGAAAAGCTAGAATGGTGATAAATTATAAAGAATTAAATAAATATACTAAATTTGATGGATACTTTTTACCAAATAAAGAGGTATTAATAAATCTTGCAAAAGGAAAGCAATATTATTCTAAATTTGATTGCAAATCAGGATTTTGGCAAGTAAAAATGGAAGAAGATAGTATTCAATATACAGCATTTAGTACACCCCAAGGTAAGTATGAATGGATGGTTATGCCATTTGGTTTAAAAAATGCACCACAAATATATCAAAGAAGAATGGATAACATATTTAGAAAATTTAATGAATTCTTAATTGTCTATGTCGATGATATATTAATATGTTCTAATAATAAAGAAGAACATAGAAACCATTTAATGAAATTTATAAATGAATGCAAAAAAGAAGGAATTGTTCTTTCAAAAAATAAAGTTATAATAAAAAAACAAGAAATTGATTTTCTTGGATTATCAATAGATAAAAGAGGAATAAAATTACAAACACATATATCTAAAAGATAGAAAGTTTTTCAGACAAATTAGAATCAAAAGAACAAATACAAAAATTTTTAGGATGTTTAAATTATGCAGAAGGATTTATTGAAAATTTATCAAAAAAAAGACATAAAATTCAAATTTTACTCAGAAAAACAAATACAAAAGGATGGAGTAATGAACACACAGAAATGGTCAAATCACTAAAAGAAGAATGTAAAAATTTACCAAAATTAAGATTACCAGATGAAAAAGATAATCTGATAGTTAATACTGATGCCTCGGATAAGTATTGGGCAGCAATATTAAAAACAGATCTTAATGAAATTTGTAGATACTCAAGTGGAACGTTTAATCAAGCAAAAATAAATTATACTACTCATGAGAAAGAACTATTAGCAATTATCAGAGGAATAAAGAAATTTTCATTGTTTTTATTATCTAAGAAATTCATTGTTGAAACTGATAATTCTCAAGTTGCAGGTTTAGTAAAAAATAAATTACCACCAGAACCTCAATATAGAAGGCTCCATAGATGGCAAGCATATTTGGCATTTTATAATTTTGATATAATTCATATTAAAGGTGTTAATAATTATCTTGCGGACTTTTTAAGCAGGAATATTGAATTTGCAGATGGATAATATCAAAAGATCCCTGATAGACGCCGAAAAGCGAATGAACTTCCTCATGGAGGAAGCTGAAGATATAAAACTTGGAATTGAACAACTTGCAGAAACTCTCCAAGGAAGTTTCAGGCAATTAATGGAAATCTCAACATTTCATCACAATTATACTAAAGAATTGAGCGATAAAATAATTGAGATTGAATCTCAATTTGAATCGTTGATTACCAAACAGGCTGATACCAAACAGGTTATACCAAAAATACAAACAGGTACATCTTCTGGAAGCAGTGGTGGACCAACAATTAAAAGAGATGAACCAAGTCCCAAAAAAGTTGTTATAAATGAAGTCAGTCCTCGAAAAATCACAATCAATGCCAAAGATGAACATACAAGGGTAGTCAGAATTCGTGCTGAAGAAGAAGATGATTCCCTTTTTTTACCAAAAGAAAACGAATATAAAACCACTGTTGAAGTTATATATGAACTTCAAGAATGTGATTGCTATTACATATCGTCTGGAGACCATGTATACCCACGATTGATCGTTACCCAGGGAGGAGATCCCGTCATGACAAAAATGACAGCTGATTATGGATTCTTGGATCTTATCTATCCAGGAAAAGATCTAAAAGAAATCGAAAAAATTTGATGATTTACTAAAAGGAGAAATTTCAAAGTTTGCTCAAGGAAGATCCATATATTTAAAATTTTATTCAATCAGTCCTGAAATTGATGGAAGGATATATTATCCTGCTGAGCATATTATCACGATTGGGTATGTTGCTCGAAATTTTCAAATTGAAGTTGGAAAAAATACTAAGCCAGTACCAAACATTACAAGATCATGGTTTAGATCCTGAAGGGTGTTGGGAATTAAAGTTCTCTACAACATTGCCAAAAATCTGTATGAGAAAAAATTCAAGTGCATATGCCAGTATAATGGATGGACCCTACTCACTAATGGAGGAAAAGAAAAATCAACAATCCTGCAAGAATACATTAATAAATTTGACACTCATCAAATCCATGGAAGCTTTGCCACTTTGCAAGAGGCGTGCATAGCCAGAAACTGCCCCCACATGCCAAAGGAATTGATGGACAGGTGGAAACCACTTGATGGATCTGCTTCACATGCCAATAAATTGATGGACAAGTGGAAGATATTCAATAAATCTACTTTAATTCAACAATGCAGAATAATGTAGGGGCCATACCAAGACCAAAAAAGAGAAGGATAAGTGTCCCTATAATGTAAGGGTCATGTGATGTAATAAATAATAGAGGGACAGGTGTGTCCTTAGGTGAAAAAAGTTGTAAAAATTGTGAGCACAATGATGTAAGCAGTGATGTAATTGTGTCCAATGTAGTATTATAAATAGAGGCCTCCGAGCTAGTTGAAAGACATAACTCACTTGAGCACTCAGTTTGTGAAAAAGCCAAAAATCTTCTGTCTTTGAAAAATTCTCTTATCAATCTTGTTTCAATCTTCATATTATCAATAAAATCTCAATCTACTTATCAAATTATGATGAATTTCTAAATTCTTGTCTTCTAAATCCTGTTTCCAAGAAGAAGATATATTATTAAGAAAACTCCCTACACTCTGTCTTAAAACATTTTCCATCTAAAACGTTATACAGTGAAGGCATCCATGTTTAGCTAATAACCCGTGAAGGCAGGAAGCCATTGAAGGGTGTGGAGCAGAAACTTATAAGCTTGAAGGTCACTAACAATAGAAGGAAAATACAGAGGTACTGAGAACAGGAAAAGAGGTTAGTATTCTTAATATATCTATCTTTACGGAATAAGGAGGAAGAAGAGTTTTTAACATGACAGAATTCAAGATTATTAAATTTAATTATTAAAACAGTCCTTATAATGATGAACACCATAGCATAATTGAACCTTTATTCATGTATAAACAGTTTACCAGACCTAATAATGAAATAAAAAAGTTATATCATGTGTATATGTCATGTTTGTTAGTTATCTTTCCAACATTAAAAAGAATATTAGGATTAGAAATTACAAAATCAATTATTTATTTTTGGCTTGATAGTGATAATACTGAAATAAATAATGAATTATATTTAGGATATGTGTTTAGCAGTGATAATGATTATGATCTTGTAATAGATTATGACAGTGATGGAAGGGATGAATATTTCTTTACCAGTTTTTGAAAATCTTAATATTATGAATAATAGTAATTATATCATGAAAAAACCCAGAACTAAAAGAGGTCCATATAAAGTTCAAAAGCATATCAAAAGTAAAAAAAGTATTGAATATGAAAATGAAATTGATAAAATAGGATACCAAGAGCAACTATATGCATCACAAGAGATATTAAAAAAATTTAAAGAAAATTTGATAGAAAACTTTGCTAGAGGTACTGTAAGATCTATAATGGTACAAAATATTCAAGTTATAATTGATAAATTAGAAAAGAGAAAGAAAAGTATTTCAAAATATAATATACCATTTGAACCAAGCATAGATATTATGGTTGATATAGATATTATCAATTTTCAAACATTGATAGAGTTTGAAAAATTACTTGAAATTTTATAAATTATTTATCTTTGTGTTTATAATGCCTGGATATACTATTGAAGGATTAGACAATTTGTTAGATAGGATAACGAAAAAAATAGATAACATTATATCTCAATTAATAGATATGGATGAATCATCTGAATAATATTATATACTTTTAGAAAATCATGATCAATACATTATAGATTGTTCTGATATATTACAATTTAAAATAGATTTAGAAAATAAAATATTAACAAATACAGTCTAAACCTAAATGTCAGGATATACAATAGAAGTACTAGATAATCTTTTAGAAAAATTAAAAGATAAAATGGAAGATATTAAACATCAAATGGAAAATGAAAATATATCTTCTAAAAAATATAATAAACTTTTAGAAAAATACGAACAATATATTGCAGATTATTGTATTTTACTAGACCAAAGAATGAAATTATACCAAAAAATTTTGTATAATAATTTACCAACCCAATAATTTATGAATACTTTACAAACATCAACATCTATTAACTGTGAATATAAACTATATTTAAATGATAAAGAAATTTCATTTTTATCAACTATTGTTGAAAAATCTAAAAATATACATTCAGTTGGACAAATTAAACTAAAAGAAATATACGAAGATATTGACTATGCAATCCTAAATAGAATAGAATTTAATTCTGTTGAAACAACAAAAAATATAAACACGGTTCATAAAATTATAGAAGAATACGAAAATATAAAAGAAGAAATATCAGAAGGAATAATGTTAGGATATATAACTAAAAATGATCATCCTAAATCTTTTGAAAAATTATTACAATATAGAACATTTTTAGAAGAACTTAAAAGATTAAAAAATATAAATATAACCAGAAGCACTGAATTAAATCAACCTGACTAAGTTTGGAGATATACCCTGCAAATTAAACAGTCATTTTCATTAAGGGTAATTTTGACATTTCAACTGAGGGATCTATTTTACTAAACTTATTACATACCAAACTTATTTAACTAAAAACCCCTATATCTCATGTTCAATTCCAATCTTTACTTGTAATAATTCCTACCAGAAAATTCAGTTGACCAAATTTCTTCTTTAATTATCACTTGCTTTGTTTCTAGAGTTTTTCTGCAATCAATAGGCATAACATAAGGGATAAATTCTTATATATGACTCACCTCCATCTTTACCTTCTTTTGTGGCCGAGTAATAACTCCAAGCAAGTAGAACGACCCAATAGAAAGTAGTCGTCGATATTCCCTTTTCTATTTATTTCCGGTTGTAAGATTATTTCTATCATTTTTCTTTACAATCTCCACAGATATCCCTTTCTCGTATCTCTCTGTCTCTCTAATTTTCCCTTCTGGTGTCGTGCAGTTAAATCCATAAGAAGAAAGGGAAATAACTTGTTTTTATCCTCAAAATTTCCACCGCCTCTCTCTTTTCCTTGAAAATAATGTGGCCCCACCTCAAACCCACTTGTCTGTTCTAGGTCTTACTTGCTAGAATTCCAATTCAAGCTTAATTATTTTAAAATAATGGTTTAACAAACTTATGTAGCTGGGACATCCAACTATTTTTCAAGTTTACACCCATATTACCTTTATAATTGCAAAGAGTCTATTTTATGTAACCTTATAACCTTCAGGTCCTTAATTTAATCATAATTGCAAGCTAAGACTTTAAATTTCTATTCTCTATTATCTCAATCATCAAGCTTTTGTAATTATACAAATTAAGCCCCAAAAAAAATCATTTGTTCAACTTAAGTCCTTTGACTAATTCTTGACTTTCGACTAGTGTAAAAATGGGTCATCACAATTCTCAATTACTGTTCGTGTGCAATCCATCTGAGAACACAAAACACGAAACATGCACCCCGATAGTCTCTTTGGTCTCTCTATCGTGTGCCATTAACATCATGGTAGACGATTATCATTCTCTACCCATGTGTATACTCCACCACAACATCATCATCATCAATATCATGATAGACGAATCTTATTCTCTACCCATGTATATTCCACCACGATACCCAACGCAACGGAACACAACAAAACATCACTCGCCAACTTTTTTCCTCTCCTTTTTCTCTCTTGCTTGTCTTCTCTCTCACATCAATCTGTTCGCTACTCTACCCTCTCACTTGGCTAGTCACATATGCAAGAATAAATTATGCAAAAAACCTGACATAATTACAATTGGATTCTCTTATTATTTTCATTGTATAATAATACCAAAAATATTTTATTCTTTTTCCAATTGGTATTATATATATAAAGAAAATAATCTCAATCTAATTTGACCATTTTTTCTTTTCTTGTCAAACAAGAATTTTTTATTCCATAATATTTTGGGTCAAAATCTAACAATCTCTACCTTGACCCAAAACCCTCCACATCTCCAATTAATTGTAAGATAGAATAAAATTCAGAGCTCCTCAACTTGATTTCTTCTTACTCCAATTACTAACCACATCATATGTCTTGACATATTTGAAATCTTTAATAATAGCGAAAAACTCGATCGTGTAACTCGATCACCATTGCTCCATCTAAGGGTTAGTCCATTATCATAACTCCACCTCAAACAGATACATGTCGTCATCAATATCCCAGCGTCTGAACCTGGTTTTGATATCACTGTTGGGAAAAAATATCAATTTTTCCACCCACATTTCTGATACCAATTGTTTGGACAACAATCAATTTCCCAAACATATCACACAACGGAACAATATAAACCAAAATAATAGACAAAGAGAAAAAAAAACAAGAATTTAACGTGGCTCAGCTGACCGCTGACGACCATGGGAGAAGAACACTTTTTATTGATAATGAAAGAAACTCACTCATTCAATTTTTCTCTCATTTTCACAACTTCTCCTACCCAAAACTAGAAACTAGAAGAACAACGCACGCAGTATCTCCACTCATACCGTTTTTGTAGCGACCAAGAATTTTCGTGACTAATTTTGAATAAATATTTTTATTTTTAAAAGATGTGTCCCTACGACTTTGTCCATTTATTTTTAAACACATTCTCGCCTAGCTATTTTAAGTGAAATTAAATTAGTTTGAATTAAATATTAGTCAAATTACAATTTTTATTAAATGATGTCCCAAGTCTATTATATATTTTTAAAGTCCAATTTTTATCTATGTGGATTCAATCTATTATTATTATTATAATCCCCAATTCACGTTCATTATAATTTGAATCCCAAAATTTCTCCCCAACTTCCATTTTTCATATTAAGCACATTTTTCTTGCCCAATTATTACTACAATCTTCCACAACACATTTTCTTTTCTTTCTTCCTATAAATTTTCCTCTTCCAAGTATCAAGCTCTACACATTCATGGATGATTGTTAATTCCCCAAAAAAACTCCTCCCAAATCCTCACTCACTCAATCACCAATCAAGCTTTTGCCAAAATTTTGAATTCAACTCAATGTGTATCTTCCATTTTCAATCCTAAAATCATTCCCCTACTTGCCAAAGCCGATCACTCTTCAATCCCTTCCTTCTTCCCACAATCCCATAGCTTCATCCCCTCAATCAACCTTAATTCTTTTGCAAATCAACACCATTTCTTTCCTTTTCTTAGTCACACGTTTTCCTCTGGCTGAATTTCATAAGCCATAATTTCAGTCCTCACTCAAAACTAATTCTCTGCAAATCCCTTAAACTTGTCCTAAATCAAAAGCTGTCAAATTTAATACAAAATTTAATACACAGCCAAGATTATATACTCCATTTCATCCCCATCACAACTCACGTTCAAAAAAGCAATTACACCAAATCAGCCACTGCCATAGCCAAGCAATCGACCATCATCACAGTCACCACCACTCTGCCTCCTTCCAAGATCGATCACCACCACCAAAACAGTATCCACATTCGGCCAACCCCAAGTTCACTGCAAGCCAGACACCAGAATCACGCAACCACCTCCTCCAGCAGAACTCAACCACACCACCGTCATCACCACTACACCACCGCCTACAACCATGGTCTCCACTACCAAAATCACACGCCCCCAAGAAGCATTCCCTGCCCGATCTCTACCTTCCATCTCTCGCCTAAATCACCGCCACTACTCAACTTCAAAACACCATAGCCACCTCCATTAATTCACCAAACCGGCCACCAATAGCCTACAGCCCAACCTCAAATCAGCCCAAGAATCTCATCCAAATCAAAATCTAAACAAAGAAATAATGGACCCAACAATTACCTTCTTCACCGCCGGATTTTGTCACCGGAAAAAAATAACATTTTCAGCCTCGATCTACATCCGACTTCGCACCACAACAGCACCAAAAACTCGAGTCCAAAACCCTTCCCTTTCACACACCCGCATCCACATACCTTTCCCCGTAGACGCCATGTGATGGCGTCGCCATCGTCAACCGCTGGACGCCGGCGATCGGACCAGCCACTGCGAAAGCAGCGTCGCACATCTCTCTCTCTCTCGCCTTTCCTCTGTTTCGATCGATTATGAAAGAGAGAGAGTAGAAATTTTTATAATTATTTTGATTTTTGAGATTTTGCTTTCAGGCCCCAAGTTTTAAAAAGAAGCTATTTCAGTCCCTTCATTTTCAAAAGCTCTTTACTTAATCCCTACAGTTTTGGGAATGAATTAGTTGAACCCTATTATTTTGAAATCCTATAAGTCAGCCCCAAGTTTTGAAAATGTTTATTCCAGTCCTTTAAATTTTTGTAATATTTTATTCAGCTCTTAAGCTTTGCAAATAATTTATCTTAGCCCCAACTATTTCGAAAATGAAAATAATTAGTCCCCAATATATTTAAAATATATGAGTTAGCCCAATAGTTTTTCAAAATAATTTATTTTGATCTCAACTTTTTTCAAATCTCAACTATGTTTGATTTCTAAATTAATCTCTAAAGCTTTTATTTTCTTCTTTTAAAACTCTTTCATTTCAAAACATTTGAATTTCAAATTCAACTTTAAGATTTATTTTATATATTGGCTAGACGATGCGCTTGGACATTTAGAAGAACAATGTGAACTTTCTTGCTCAACTTTCAAACTCGTGATTTGAGGTAGACTCTAAATTTCAAATCTTTCTATTTTCAAAAGTGCGCATTAATAATTGTTTGGATTATAAGTTTAGCATGTATGATTGTGTTCATGAGAATTACTTGCTTTCCAAGCATGAGACTATGTTATGAGAATTTACTTGCTTAAATGCATGAGACTTGAACTTGTATGTTCATGAGAATACTGGTGATCGTTAGACACCTGAGAACTTGAATATCATGACTATGTGTTTTAATTTATAATGTTAAATGATTATTATGCGCGAGTCTACTGAGTATTTCTTTGAAATACTCACGTTTTCCAAAACAAATTTTGCAGATGACGGAGTCGGCGGAGAGGCGTGCGATGGTGGCAATTATTGAGATTTTAGAAATGTTTTATTTGAAATTGAAACTTATCTATTTCATGTTTGTTCCAAGTTTATTTTCAAATTATTTCAATATCCGAATTGTTGACATTTTGGGTCAAACTTTATAAAATTTAGTTTCCGCTTTAGCTTTTAAATAATGATTGTGATGTTTACAACAATTCAATTATTTTTCGCAAAAATGTTGTTTCAAATAATAAATATGATGTTTGAAATTTTTAATTATTTCCGCAATAAAGTAAATTTTAAAGGACGAAGTGGCGTCCCGGGCTCCACGGAAACCGGGGCGTTACAGTTTTCTTCCAGTTCATCACATCAACAATTAATCCCTTCGACAATGAATTCACCACAATAATCAATTCTCAATTATTATCCTTGTGCAATAGTCTCTTTGGTCTCTCCATCGTGTGCCATTAACATCATGGTAGACGATTATCATTATCTACTCATGTGTACACTCCACCACAACATCACCATCAAAACCATGATAGATGAATCTTATTCTCTACCCATGTATACTCCACCACGATACCCAACACAACGTAACACAACAAAACATCACTCGCCAACGCGCCTTCTTTTTTCCTCTCATTTTTCTCTCTTGCTTGTCTTCTCTCTCACATCAATCTTTTTGGCTACTCTACCCTCTCACCTGGCCGGGCACATATATATGAATAAATTATGCAAAAAATCTGACCTAATTATAATTGGATTCTCTTATTATTTTCTTTGTATAATAATACCAAAAATATTTTTTTTTTCCAATTGGTATTATATATATATATAAAGAAAATAATCTCAATCTAATTTGACCATTTTTTTTCTTTTCTTATCAAACAAGAATTCTTTATTCCATAATATTTTGGGTCAAAATCCAACATGGAGGCCTCTTTGACAACCAGTTGATACTTGGAGGACCACAGTGAAATTTTGGTATTAAAGCTTCTATTTTGGACCATTGATGAAGATCTAATGGCTGAGATCTATCTTGGCATTATTAATACCTGCTTGGCTTCTCTCTCTCTCTCTCTCTCTCTCTCTCTCTCTCTCTCTCTCTCTTTGTTCGTAGTCTCTGGTTCTCTCCTTCACGGTCTTGAGCTATTTCTTGCACCATTTTGTATATTACTTGTGGTGTAGTTTAGGTCGTATTTTAGATTAGACCGTGGGCATCCTTGTATAGTAATATGCGCAGTGATTTGTGGAGAACATGGTCGGTTTATTTGATTTATTCAGAAGAAATCTGAGCGCAACTTGTGCGCGATTATTGTAACTCTTGGAACTCTCATTAGACGGTTGTTGCATAGTGGATTGGGCTTGATCCTGAGCCCCCAGACGTAGGTGTGATTCGCACCGAACTGGGTCACCAAGGTTGTGTTGTTCTTTGTTTTTTGTTTCGATTCTTGTTTATGTTTATGTTTATGTTATCTGCATTATCACTCGATTAGGCACACGAAAATGCCAACAATATGACTAGTACAAGGTCCCGTTCCTTCTCCAAGCTGCATAGGGTAACAATGTGACACCTTTCTTGTACTTATACTGGTCATGAAAAAGAGTACTTTCACCATTTTTCCACCTCGTGGCCCCAGTGATGTGATCCAGACCACGAGTACAAGCCCACGCAAAGATTTGTTGATGATCAAAGGAGGACCGATGACTCGATTACAAACGAGGAGGGCCAACGAAGCAGTGGACAAGCTAGTACAAGAAACAATGGCCAAAACAATGTTTGTGTCATCAAAAGAAGTAAGTTCCATGTTGGGACCTAGTCGAGACGACGAGTGGATCAACCGCATTCAAACCGTCGAAGGAAGTTGTGAAGTTTCAGAAATTACGGTCGTAACGAGTCTACTGCTAAAAACTGAAATTGTGAAAAGTCGGACTTCGGTCGTAACTCACATGTGTCACGGCCGTAATGTGGCCTCGGGTTGAAATAAGATTTTCAGAAAAAACGACTTACGGCCATAAATTCAGTCTCACGGACGTAACTGTTAAACAGTAAGCTACTTACGGCCGTAAAGAATAAAGTTACGACCGTAAATGCCAATACGCGTATATTTTTTTATTTTTATTTCTTTCCATATTTTGGAAATTTCATTCATTGTTTAATTAGGGCTCCTAAACCAGTTTTGACCCTATTTAAGGGAGATGTATTTTTTATTATTAGGTTAGACTATTATTGATATTATTGTGAGGCAAATTGCTTTCAAACTCTATTCTTCATTGAATACAATTCGAACTTGCGAGTTAATCTTGTTTGTTCAAATCTAGGTGAGAATTAATATTGCTTGTGATCAAGAGGTCAATATATCCCTGTGATTATATTTGTTGCTTGGTTCAATTAATTTTAATTGGATCCATAAATCGTGGTTGTTTGACGTTTTTGGGTCGATTCAATATTTTGTGGGTTGCATAACTACAATTGCTACGTGGTTTGCATCATTTGGTATCAGAGCTTAGGCTCCAAAAATCAAGGTTATATCTTTGTTTTGTTTTCTTGAGTTTTCTTAATCTTGTTCTTCGTGTTCTTCAAGTTCTTGAGTCTTTAATCCAAAAAGTGTCACAAAAAAATTCAAAAGTCGTTATTTCCTTCATTTGGTATTCAAATAAAATTTCGTTTGTTAAATTCTCGTAGTTGAATTTTCGAGGAAAAAAAATCAATAAAAATTTTTTTTGTTATTTGATTTCAAGAATTACCTTCTTGAATCAATCTTATTTTCTATAAAAGTGTCAAGTCCTTTATAGAGTAAGATTCCATTCTCTCAGGGTCTTTTTCGAGTTTTTCAACAAGTTAATAAATTCTCACTCATATTCGGTTTGAATCATTCAAGTTTAAAGTTGTTTGAGTTCAGATTCGTTCTTTGAAGCAATTGGGGGGGGGTGAAAACCATTGAATGGAAAAAGGCCAGAGAGGTGAGATCAATAGAGGGTAAAAGCCAAAATTGAGTGATACACGAGCGAAATATACGTGATGCATATATTCCTTAGTCAAGATTCTACTACAGCAAAGAACGGCGATCAAGTCAAGATGATGGAAGAGATGATACAACGCTTTGAGAAGATGCTTGGGGATATGTCGAGCAGAATTGAAAGGTTAGAGCGGCCTAGGGAAGCGCCCAATGTACGGAGACAATTGGGACGTGGTCATAGAATAGAGACGGAGGAAGAAGATGAGTTTGATGGGTTTGATGATGGGGCACTAATAGATAGAGAGGTTAGGCATGAACGACGAGGTAGAGAGGTTGTTGGGGATCGACTGGATCGTAGCATGAATAATATCAAAACAACAATTCCTTCTTTTAAGGGTCTGAGTGATCCGGAACAATACTTAGAGTGGGAGAAAAGGATTGAGTTGATATTCGATTGCTACAGCTATATGGAGGAGAAAAAGGTTAAGGTTGCGGTTCTTGAATTCATTGATTATGCACTTACTTGGTGGGATCAATTAGCAACTTCTAGGAGGCGAAATCGTGAGAGACCTATTAGTACATGGGGTGAATTGAAGGCGGTCATGAGGAAGAGATTTATCCCTAGTCATTACCATAGGGAACTTCATAAAAAACTACAAAGTCTTTACCAAGGTGCTAAGAGTGTTGAGGATTATCATAAAGAGATGGAGATGTTGATGCTTAGAGCCAACGTGGAGGAGGATGAGGAGGCCACTATGACCCGTTTCTTGAATGGGATGAATAAAGAAATAGCAAATGTGGTCGAATTGCAACACTATGTGGAGTTAGAAGATATGCTCCATATGGCCATGAAAGTGGAGAAGCAATTGAAGAGAAAAAGGATAGCTAAGTATCAGTCGGATTATTCGGATTCTAATCTGTCTTGGAAGCCGAGGTGGGAAAATAAAGGAGCTGGGGCTGTTTCGAAGGGGAAGATTAAGGAATCAAAGGGAAAGGAGGAGTCCGTTAACAAATTTCCACCCAAAGGGGAACCTCAGCCATCTAGGAGTAGAGATATCCAATGCTTCAAATGTTTGGGAAGAGGACATGTGACTTCTCAATGCCCTAATAGACGTGTCATTACCATGCAAGCGGAAGGAGCTTGGGAAAGTGGCAACGATGAAGAGGACTACAACGACATGCCCGCTTTGGAGGGAGCTAGTGATAATGAGGAATTGTTATCCGGGGAGCATGAACCGTTATTAGTAGCGGGGCGAGCCCTTAGTGCTCAAATCAACGTGGATGATGTGGAGCAACAGAGGGAGAACATATTTCATACTCGGTGCCGCGTCCAAGACAAGGTATGTAGTATGATTATTGATGATGGTAGTTGTACGAATGTTGCTAGCACCACACTAATTGAGAAATTAGGATTACCATTGTTGAAGCATCCATCACCTTATAGACTTCAGTGGTTAAATGATAGTGGTGAAATTAAGGTGAATAGGAGGGTGTTAGTGAATTTTTCGATTGGTAGCTATATGGAAGAAGTGATGTGTGATATGGTTCCTATGCAAGCCGGGCACATTTTGTTAGGTAGGCCTTGGCAATATGATAGGAAGGTGATACATGACGGGTATAAAAATAGATATAGTTTTACCAAGGATGGGAGAAATATTACACTTACACCACTGACACCATCACAAGTTTATGCAGATCAAATTAAATTGAAAAATGATGAAGAACAAAAGGTGAGGAAACTTGAGAAAAAGAGAGTTGAGGCCACGACCTCAAAAAAAGGAGAGGAAAAGAGGGTTGTAGACACGACTCCAGAAAAAGGAGAGGTTAGAGAAAAAAAGAGTGTTGGGGTACATACCTCAGAAAAATGAGAGGGAGCGAAGAGTGCCAGAAAAGAAAAATTAAGAGTGAGTTTCTAACATATCCCTCCCTAGTTTGACTATTTCTCTCTTGCAGGGATTTGACGATGTATTTCCGGAGAATATACCTAGTGGGTTGCCACCCATTCGAGGTATTGAGCATCAGATTGATTTTGTACTTGGAGCAGTCATTCCAAACCGGCCTGCTTATAGGAGTAATCCCGAGGAGACGAAGGAGCTTCAAAGGCAAGTGGAAGAATTGATGAGCAAGGGGTACATAAGGGAGAGCATGAGTCCATGTGCCATACCCGTACTACTTGTGCCAAAGAAAGACGGGACTTGGAGAATGTGTGTTGATTGTAGAGCCATCAACAACATAACGATAAAGTATCATCATTCTATTCCTAGGTTAGATGATATGTTGGATGAATTGCATGGCTCTAGCATATTTAGTAAAATTGATCTTAAAAGTGGATATCACCAAATCCGCATGAGGGAAGGCAATGAGTGGAAAACTGCTTTTAAAACTAAATATGGCTTGTATGAATGGTTAGTTATGCCGTTTGGACTTACCAATGCACCTAGCACTTTTATGCACGTAATGAATCATGTTTTACGTGCATTTATAGGTAAATTCGTTGTAGTTTACTTCGATGATATCTTGGTGTATAGCAAAACCTTAGAAGAGCATGTAAAACATGTTAGGTGTGTGCTTGTAGTGTTGAGGAAAGAACAACTTTTTACTAATTTTAAAAAGTGTAGTTTTTGCATGGAAAAAGTTGTGTTTCTTGGCTATGTGGTTAGTGCAAAGGGAATAGAAGTAGATGAGGAAAAGGTCAAAGAAATTAAAGAATGGCCAACACCTAAAAGCATAACTGAGGTTAGAAGTTTTCATGGCTTGGCTAGTTTTTATAGGCGTTTTGTTAAGGATTTTAGCACAATTGCTGCACCACTCACAGAAATTGTCAAAAAAAGTGTAGGGCTTAAATGGGGTGTAGAATAGGAGCATGCATTTGAGACCATCAAAAATATGTTGTGTAAAGCACCGGTTTTATCACTCCCTAACTTTGACAAGGCTTTTGAGATTGAATGCGATGCCTCAGGGCTAGGTACTGGAGCTATTTTAATGCAGGATCGAAGGCCAATAGCCTATTTTAGTGAAAAGCTAAAGGGGACTGCTCTTAATTACCCCACTATGACAAGGAGTTGTACTCACTTGTGTGCGCTTTGGAGACATGGCAACATTACTTGTGGCCACTGGAGTTCGTGATTCACACTGATCATGAGTCCTTGAACCATTTGAGGGGTCAAGCTAAGCTGAGTAAGAGACATGCAAGGTGGGTAGAGTTCATCGAAACCTTTCCATATGTCATCCGGTACAAACAAGGTAAGAAAAATGTGGTGGCGGATGCATTGTCTCGAAGGTATGTACTTTTAACTTCTTTGAATGCTAAATTTATTGGGTTTGAATACATTAAGGACATGTATGCTAATGATCCGGACTTTTCTAGTATTTATGATTCATGTGGTAAAGGGGCTGTGGATAGATTCTTTAAACATGATGATTACTTATTCCGAGAAAATAAATTGTGTGTCCCTAGGTGTTCAATGAGAGAGTTACTTGTGAGAGAGGCCCATAGTGGAGGTTTAATGGGTCATTTTGGGGGTTAAAAAGACCTGGGAAATCCTAAGTGAACATTTATATTAGCCTAAGATGAAGATTGATGTGGTTCGGGTTTGTAGTCGATGCATTACTTGCAAGAAGGCAAAATCTAGGATTAAACCCCGTGGATTATATATGCCTTTACCCGTCCCTAGTGAGCCTTGGGTCAATATCTCTATGAATTTTGTTTTGGGATTACCTAGGACTAAGAAGGGAAGAGATTCAATTTTTGTGGTACTAGACCGCTTTAGTAAAATGACACATTTCATACCATGCCACAAAACTGATGATGCTACCAACATAGCTGATATTTTCTTTAGGGAAGTCATGCGCTTACATGGGGTTCCTAAAAGTATCGTATCGGATAGGGATGTTAAGTTCCTTAATCATTTTTTGAGAGTCTTGTGGAACAAATTGGGAACAAAACTAGTTTTCTCTACAACTTGTCACCCACAGACCGATGGACAAATCGAGGTAGTGAATAGGACCATGATTCAATTGTTGCGCACCATAATCAATAAAAATCTGAAAAATTGGGAAAACTATTTACCATTTATTGAATTTGCATATAATAGGACTATACATTCTACTACTTCTTGTTCACCATTTGAAATTGTTTATGGTTTTAATCCGCTAACACCATTGGATTTAATTCATTTACCTGTGAATGAACGTAGTAGTTTGGATGGAAAGAAAAAAGTTGAGATGGTTAAATCACTCCACGATAAGGTGAGGTTGACAATTGAAAAGAAAAAGGAACATTATGCATTGCAGGCTAACAAAGGAAGAAAAAACGTCATCTTTGAACCCGGTGATTGGGTTTGGGTACATTTGAGGAAGGAGCGGTTTTCGGAACAATGCAAATCAAAGTTACAACCGCCAGGAGATGGTCCATTCCAAGTGATTGAAAGGATCAACAATAATGCCTATAAACTAGATCTTCCTGGTGAGTATAATGTTTTGGCTACGTTTAATGTTTCTGATCTATCTCTGTTTGATGCAGGTACAGATTCGAGGTCGAATCCTTTCGAGGAGGGAGGGATGATGTGATCCAGACCACGAATATAAGCCCGCGCAAAGATCCGTTGATGATCAAAGGAGGACCGATGACTCGATTACAAACAAGGAGGGCCAACGAAGTAATGGACAAGCTAGTACAAGAAACAATGGCCAAAACAATGTTCGTGTCATCAAAAGAAGCAAGTTCCATGTTGGGACCTAATTGAGACGACTAGTGGATCAACATCATTCAAGCCGTTAAAGGAAGTTGTGAAGTTTCAGAAATTACGGTCGTAATTCCATAATACTTACGGCCATAACGAGTCTACTGCTGAAAATTGAAAACTGAAATTGTGAAAAGTCGGACTTACGGCCGTAACTCACATGTGTCACGGCCGTAATGTGGCCTCGGGTTGAAATAAGATTTTCAAAAAAAAAAATGACTTACGGCCATAAATTCAGTCTCACTACTGTAACTGTTAAACAGTAAGCTACTTACGGCCGTAAATGTCAATACGCGTAAATTTTAATATTTTTATTTCTTTCTATATTTTGGAAATTTCATTCCTTGTTTAATTAGGGCTCCTAAACCAGTTTTGACCCTATTTAAGGGAGATGTATTTTTTATTATTAGGTTAGACTATTATTGATATTATTTTGAGGCAAATTGCTTTCAAACTCTATTCTTCATTGAATATAATTAGAACTTGCTAGTTAATCTTGTTTGTTCAAATCTCGGTGAGAATTAATATTGTTTGTGATCAAGAGGTCAATATATCCCTATGATTGTATTGGTTGCTTGGTTTAATTAATTTTAATTGGATCCATAAATCGTGGTTCTTTGACATTCTAGGTTGATTCAATATTTTGTGAATTGCGTAACTACAATTGCTACGTAGTTTGCATCACCCAGTAATTAGGAATAAGATCTTCATCTTTACAGAAGACTCGGGCCTCTAATCTACGACTAACTAAAAAAATAATATTTCACGAAAATACAAAATATATTCTTGATAAGCTTTTGTTGTGAACCATCTTCATGTCAATAGAGGGAACAAAAAACAAAAAACTTCCACTTTTCGTAGGAGAAAAGAGAGAGAATATTTGAATAGTAACATAGTTTCTTGTTACAATAAAATAAGACATTTTGTATTCTAGTTTATTTCATGTTACACTATATGTTATATATGAGGCTATTGTTCACGGATTCCACAGCTTCTAAACAAATGAAAAAAATGCACGAACTCATTTCACAAAATCTAAGATATACAACACAATTTAACTAGTAAATAAAAGATTTGCCACTTGGGTTTAGAAAATGAAACAAATGAAAAAAATGCACTCAGTTTAGAAAATAATCAAGAAATGAGTCATCTTTAGGTTCCTCCTTGGCCATGGAGAGGGCATCGTCTGTCTGTTGCATTTGATTATCATATGGACCGACCGTGTCTCCAAAACCTCCCATGTCCTGCAACATCTGAAGGGTATAAGGCACTTGGTTCTGTGATCCCGATACCCTGTTTGTCTGAATTGAATTGGGGAAATTCGTCACCATCCGGCCAGTAGATGGCCTAATAGTCGTATGTACATTGTTTGTGTTAAAATGTGGTCTGTTCATATTATAACCGCCACTGCCACGTGCTGCGGGAACATCATGGTTGTGTTTCCCTTCGTACGTGGTGATCACCGCCCCCATATCGTGAGACGCTCTTTCTACGTGTTTCCTAACCGGACAACCGGTGTATGTACATTTGTAGTAGCTCCTGCAGGAATTGATGTCATTAAGGTTTCTGACTTCGATTCATTACGGAAGAAAAACAGATAAAATATTGAGGTACTAATCATGTTTACCTAGGATTTGGATTGCCCTTAACAACTTTCTGTCCATATTTCCTCCATCTGTAACCATCATCAAGGATATCGATTTCACTCGTGGTTTGAACTATGATTCTAGGTTCTCGAACCGTTCTGTTGCCCGAAGCCGAAATGCTTTCATTCTCATTTTCACCCTTCCTGAAAAAGAAATTTAATTAGTATACTGTAAGATATTCTAGTATCATGTAATTATTGAACTTATCAATTGCTAGACTTACCATCTCTTCGCTTCGGGTTCATTTTCCTCGTCTCTCGAGTTACTCATTGGTGAGCCGCGTTCGAAATCATCATAACCGAAAGAAGCTGATGAATTCTCCGGTGTCGTGATACCATTTTCGAGCAATGAGTTCGATTGATTTAAAATTTCCGCGTTACCGTATCCATGATTCTGAATCGAATTCGAAGATGATCTTCGAGTGTATTGAGGCTTGGGGTGATTATGACTTCCTTTATACACTATTTCAGTAATATGTCCATCGAAATTTCTTTCGACCTTTTTCTTAGTCGGACAGTTTGGAAACGTACACTTGTAATAACTACGAGGATTTTCGCTTCCTTTGACTTGTTTTTCGCCGTATTTCCTCCAGTTGTATCCATCGTCAGATTTTTTCGCCGTATTTCCTCCAGGATAGCTCATTTGAGCCAAATTTCCCCCCATATTTGCTTGAATTGTCGAAACATTTGCTGCTGAAAATTCTGTTTGCTTGCTTAAACTATTGAATGCCTCATTTTCTTGATTCCTTCTTAACAAATCCTCCTGTTGAAACACAAACAAGTAACAGATATATTAAAAAAAAAAAAAAAAAGATCATAAAAATAAACTAAGCATTTGAATCCCTTTTTGCCTCCGTGTTCGGTTCATTAAGGACAAACGAGCCACATAAATTGCACTTCTGGATTGCATTTGAACTGTAACATGACAATAATCATTCCTTCAACGTGAAGAATTATAGGGTACTTTTTAATAATCTTTAAAATCATACTGCGTGAATCTAATTCTTTGAAAAATCATATATAATATTTATGCAATATTTGATCCAGATTAAATGAACTAAGTTAGTTTAATTCCAAAAAATAAAGTACAAGAAAACTATGGTCTATGATTCTAAGGATGAAAGTGATATGTATAACTAATACAATTTAATGAAAATAATAATATGTCGGGATCATACCGATTGATTTCTTCCTACAGAAGCAGAAGTTGAAGGCCTTTTCTGGGATTGAAAAGTGAAATTAGAATACTTTCTATCCTCATCCTTAGATTGCAAACCAGTAAAATTTTCTGTAGTTGGAGAGGGAAGAACCTGCACAATTAAAAATATCAAGTATTTGTCATAAAATATAAATAAACAAACTACAAACTATTCTAAATAAATTTGGATTCAACTCCATGAATTCTTTTTTTTAATCACGACTAGCTAGAAGAAAAATTAAAAAAGAAATTTGGGACTTACATTAGAGGATGAAAACATGACAGGAGAATCAAGAAGCACAGAAGGGCTCAAACTGGGAGGAATAGAAAGATAAGAAGAAGGAGAAACTGGAGGAGGTGATATGGGTAAAGAAGCTGTTAAAGACGATTTATACTTTGGGATTTCAATACTGCTTTGATCAGAAAAATTCCAATTCCATTTCAATGAAGATTTCTCTGCACTGTTCATTTCTTGTCTGCTACTGTTATTATTGCTGCGTGCAAGACGATCAGTGAAAGAAGAAATGTATGGTGAATCAACAGAAGTGTTGAAGGTGCCACTTGAAGAAGATATTTGAATTAAATAAAAGGCATGAATTTGGGAAGTTTTGAAGAAGGACTGAAAGGATTTAAAAATAAATAAATAAATAGTGAAATGATAGCTTATGCCTTATTCTAAGAAAGAAGGTGAGAGAACGAAATTGACCGTGGAATAAGTTTCTTTGGTCAAAGCATGTGGATTTGACTTTTGAATCCTGGCGGCTAAATCTGTATGGAGGAGTTCGGATTTTCTGCGGTTGATATCAACTGCAACCGCCACATACGGCCTCTGTTTGGACACTTTTTATCATGTGAATGAGTTATGAATTGAGCTGACATATTAATTAAATAAATTAATTTTTAGAGAACGTGAATAAATAGATTGATAAATTAAAAATTTACTCTTCAATCTTTCTTTTTATATTTAATTTTTTTTATTATATGCCATTTTTTTAAATTTAAAATTAATAACTCATTCGTAAAATAATTAAAATAATATTAAATTTTCTATCATTATAAAATATAGATGTTATTTTATTGAACTAATATTTTTATATAAGATTAAATTATTAATCTTAAATACAGTGTTTATTAATATATTCAAACTTTTTATGTTAAAAAATAAAGTTTATTCCAACTTTTTGGACGTTCCAATTTTGATAACATCGTTTTATTATAATTAAAATAATTATAAAATAAAAGACAAACTTTCAATTTTGAACTCCAAGATTTAACATCTTTTATTATAGTTAAAGTAATTATAAAATTAAATAAAATGCTGAGTCATCAAGTTCCACGGAGCGCCTATATCTATACCGAGCATCTCAAATTCTCTATTTTAAGCCACATCAATTTAACAATACAATCCATGAAGTGCATCGGAGAAGCATTTTTAATCAATTTCATATATTTGCTGACATATTACGTCTTTTCTCCTAATTTATGTAGTGCATTGGAGATGCTCTAATAACTTATTATAAATATAGAAACTCTAATATGTCCAAGTTTCAGTATGGAAATAATTTTAGAAGTTTTTCCTTACTTATCCTCGAGGAAAAATTGGAGTCTTTGTCTAAATACAAGCTTGAGAAATGGAAAATGTATAGAAGATATGGTACTTTATAAACAACATATTTTCTCAAATTACTTTTTAATCACACTCTTTTTTAAATAATTTTTCAACAATTTTTTTACATCGAAAGCATAAAAAATTTGTTTATCGTTTTCTGCCACAGAACAAGGCATATATTTTCAAATTTTGTTTATATCTCATTGAAAAATGTTTTTAAAAAATCAATAATATTAGTTGATAAAATATTATTGTCCACCATTTTTTATTTTTAAAAAAAAAGACCAACGAATTGTTATTCTGTCGGTATTTACAGATAACTTTATATTTACACCCCATTTTAATTATAAGGGAGGTTTTCAATATTTGCTCACTTTTGCTTTTATGTCCTCTATATTTTTTAGACGCATTATTATTCTTAACTTTCAATTAATTAAAATATTTTGTTTGTATAATCATAATTTCTATCCAAACATTTTGCTAATGTGCATTGAAAAGTAGGGAAAATATTTATTTTTTTATTTTTATATTAATTATTTATTTCGATTATTTAAAAATACGATAGATAAATAAGTTTTTCTCGCACTCATAACAAATATTTTGAACAAAATCATTTCTATGGAAAAAATGTGAAATTTAATATATAGTTGATAATAAAAAAAAATTATATAAAAACTTGAGAGCAGAAGTGTAAAAATAAGAAAAACTTAAGAATATTCATTATAATTAGAATGTAATTTAATTAACAAATATTTTGTCAATATAATTACCCAAAATTTTCAATATTTGGTCATTATACCACTAATTTCATCAACTGATTTGTTGCATTTTTAATTTTAACCTTCAATGAATTAGTACATCTTGCCTTTGATAACGATTACTGTTTAAGGTTTAATATGTTGTCCGTACAGAAGCAAAATCTTTGAATTTGCAAAGTAAAAGAAAAAAGCCAAAAAGGAAATTATTTCATATGAACAAATTGGTGTTATATGTGTGCGTGCTTAGACTTTAGACAGAAAGATCAATTTGATGCCATTGAGTCTTCAATATAATATTCAACTATTTTGATCATTCTGAGCCTTTCTAGGAAACTACCTCTGTTTGATATTCATGGATTTTTCATGAAAAATGTGTTTTCCACCATATTTTCTGATTTTTGGCTTATTTCATAGTCAATATTTTTCTTACAAAATGTTTTCCTCTTTTCAATTACGGTATGTTTGATAAGCTTCATTTTCCAAGGAAAATGAAATTTATATAATATATAAAAGTAGCTGAGTCAACCTCAGTCAATTTCACTGTTTCCCTTCAAAACTCTTGTACTATGTGCAGATTTTATTTATTTATTTATTCAATTTTTGGGGACTTCAATATTTATTATGTTCACACTACTCATATCTCTCATCCAATAATCAATTTCAAAACTCACTTCAAAAATAGTTGGGCCTTCAATATTTATTTATTATTTTCAAAATCGCTAACGTCTACTTACATTCTTTAATATTTATTATGTTTATATGACTTCTATTTCCCGCCGCCTAATTACACTGGAAAACTAGTTATTATTTTTTTTTTCCTTTTTCGCTTTTTCAGAATTTGTTTTATTTTTTTCCCGTTTTTCAAAATCTGTTTATTCATTTTTGTTTTCTATATCCGTTTTTTTTCCATTTCCCGATATACAACATCTTTCATTTCTGTTATATATAATTATTATGAAGATATACACAATAATAAAAGATTCAATTAAAATGTTATTTCTTTGAAAAAATGTGTACTGTTTAATATGACCTCTCAACTCCACCTTCTATTTATCACGTTTTATGATTCAAAATTTCTTGTGCGGTGGTAATGCTTATTAGTTATTAATATTACAAACCAGTTGAAAATAAAAAAAAATCGTAAATTATTTTTTGAAAAAGTAAAAAGGATTAACACTACTCTTTTCTTCAAGACCTATGATATTTTGAGTCGTTGAACATAGATTTGGGTTTCTGACAAAAAAGAAAAAAAATATTAAAACAATAATATTGTAGAGAAAACTTCGAAAACAATATAGAATGCAAAATTATTTTGGACTAATAAGAGGATTTGTTAATGGTCTATTTATATTATGTTCTAGATTTCTCTGTTAGGGTTGCAATGTGTTAACTAATGTTGGGTTATTTAGAATAGCTTTGGGTTGGATAGATATGTTAATGGTTTCGGCCGTTGAGTGAAGAAAAAACATATTATTCATGGGTCAGTATATAAATTTGATGAAATTGTATATCACATTGTATAAAAAATAATAAAAACAAGAAACTAGATTTATTATTTTTTTTAAATTTGCTTTTACCGAGAAATTGTTTTTTATTTTTTATGATATAAGAACGATAATTTTTTTTTGATTTTACTTATTTATATTTAGCTTTTTTGTGTCAAAATCTCTCTTTTCATAAAAAAAAGTGTTCTTCTAACGTTTTCAATACAAATAAATATTTGTATTCAGTTATACAAATTCGAAGTAAAATTTTCAGTTAAAAATTATGTCGAAATTTTATTACTAGATAATACTCTCTCCGTCTTACAAAGATAGTCCACTATTTCTTTTTTGTCCGTCTAAAAAAGATAGTCTACTTTATTTTTTAAGAGTGAAATTAATATTTTATATTCCTTTTTGTCCCTAATTTGTGTGAAAATGAGTAGAAGACTATCTTTATGGGATGGAGGGAGTACTAAATTATAAATCACATCATACGTATAGTTTTTTTTTTTTATAAATAATCTTATTTTTAGTTATTTAGTACAACTAAAAATTGGAGCTCTTTTTTATAGCGTATTATTAAATTATTAAATATTTTTATAGATAATTATATTTAATACGTAATTAATTTCTTATAATAATTGTGATATTTTATTGGTCTTAATTTTATGGATAAATATTTGGTTCAGTCATTCAGATCCAATGTCAAATTCTCAATTAAAATTATATTTAAAATTTATACAGATTCGTATTTTTATAAATCACGTTGTATTGAAATTTTTATATATAAATCATATTTTTAAGTTATTTATTACATATACATATTAAAGTTCTTTCCTATATTGCATTATTTATTAAAATTATTTTAATGACAATTACATTTAATTCTTAATTAATTTTTTATTCCAAAAAGTCTCATATTATATTTTTTAACATTAACGGTTAACAAATTTATCTATATTGTTTGAAATGATATAGTTATTAATGATTTTTGTCCTAACTGTTAATTTTAAAATTTCAAAAAGTAATTAACCATACTAAGATATTCTTTGCTACATTTTAATTCAAACTTTATGATATTTTTTCACAATAATATATAAATTGTCTCTCAATTTACTTAACTAAAGATTGAGATGATCAATACTAAATTATAATTTCAATCAGAAAATAATTACGTTGTATAAATATTGAAAACCTAAAATATCATAAATTTGATGCAATATCTTTGTCAACCTCGCAAATTTTTTTTTTTATTATTATTATTATTATTATTATTATTATTATTATTATTATTATTATTATTATTATTGTACATGTTATTTTTCATTGTCAATGGTCAAATTATTGAATTTTATCTTTAATATGCATGATCTCTATTATTAACTTTTTCATTTATTATTTGAATGCTCAGAGTACATGAATGCTGGAGATCCTACATTTAAGTGTTCATTTTGCAAGGCGAATTTTTGGTTCGAGAAGATAGTGAATAATCGTTACAAAACTTGACGATCATATTCTATAAGGTCAAATTCTATCAGACAGTAATGCATGACACAAGTTCTTTATTCCAAAGATATCATTGAGTCATTCGAATTTTAGGATACTTATTATATTAAAAAAAAAGAAAAAACAATTTTAATTGATGGTGTCATATGTCATGACTATCAATAAGAGTCAGGCACAATCATTTTCGCATACATGACTTCTCCCTAAAAGATTGATATTTAGACATGAAACTAATAAATGATGAACTTATATCTTATTTGTGAATGTTATTTATTTTTTTAAGGATTCATTTAATTTCGAATATGATTATTTTTATTTAGACGTTTCTTCCCGTACATCGCATCGGATGATTCACTAGTTATTTTCCTATTTTTCAATTTTTTGACTGTTTGATTGCAAGTATTTTGCATAGAATTTTTTTCCAAGTTTTGATCATAGTGCCCTATTTTCTTGGTATTGAGTTGAGGGAAAACAATTTCTTTTGGAGGTAGAATATTTTCCATGTTACGTGGAAAAGTATTTTCTCCACGTTTGATCAATTTTGTTATTATTAATTGATTTATTTTTTTTTTCAAAAATTTACATTATCATTATCAAGTACACATGTGTTAAAAAAGTGAAAATTTTTTTTTTTACTTTATTTGCCATAAAAAATAATGTCAATCGAACAAAGAAACTTGAAAAATTCCCCAATTTTTCCAACTAGAAAATTAAATCAATCAAGCACTTTTAATTCATATTTTCCACGAAAATAATTTTCAAGCAAATATTTTCTTTCTACCCATTGCAATCAAATACATCCTTATATCAATGTATTTTCCATGCAAATGAGGAATTGATTTTCCCATTTATTTGGTGGGAATTGGTTTTCCACCTTATGCGAGAAATCATTTTCACCTCGTTTAGTCGTTTTTGTTGTTGTTAATTGACTTTTTTTCTTTCGAAATTAACATTATTATTATTAAGTACAAATGTGTGATTTTTTTTTAAAAAAATGATTAAGATAGCAATTCTTTGATTTATTTTCTATGAAAAACAATGTAAATCAAACAACAAATATTGAAAAATTCTTCACTTTTTTCACTAAAAAAATTAAACACATTAAACTTCCAATTCCCAGAAAAATAAGTTCCACGATTTCATTTTCTTTATACCCAAATTTCACATTCGCTATCAAACGATCTCTTAGAGTTCTTGTATTAAAAATGTTTTAATGTTGTTTTCTTTGACATTTTTCACTAGGGTGGCTATACTCATCACAAAACTTAGGTCATGTTCTCTTTACTGTTTTGATGTCATTTTCTGTGTTTATTTTCAAAAACACTAAAAACGCGTTCTTTTTACCATTTCCAAAAATGTATTTCGAAAAAAAAAAAATGTACACAAAATGCAAAACGCCCAAAAAAAATTTTGGGCGTTTTGTGTGTATTTCAACAAAAAATGTTCAAAACGCGAAAAATGCGTTTTGGGGGTTTTTTTTTTATCCTAACTTGGAACTAAGCTTAATATAAAGTTTTTATTTAATTTTATTTATTTATTTATTTAGAATTATCCTAACTTGTAACTAAACCTAAATAAAGATTTTTTATTTTTATTTATTTATTTATTTTGAATTATCCTAACTTGGAACCAAGCTTAAATAAAGTTTTAATGAATTAAATATCAACATTACAAAAAATAAAATAAAATTAAGTGAGAATTATTGTCGTTATATTTGAAAAAATGCTTTGATAAATGGACTCTGGTGGTTTTGAAAAAACATGCATTTTCTGAATTTTAATAGAACTAGAACTTCCTCAAATCCCGAACCTGACCAAGCTGTGTTGATATAGACTCTTAATGCTCACATTAGTGTGTTGCATGTAACCATATTTTTAGTATATTGTGAAAGGAAATTTGAATTCGAGCCGTAGCATTCTGCAAGTAAATTAATTAAAAATAGTTTAAGTAGTATTCTGCAAAATTTCAAACAGACCGTGTTTTTCAGTTTTTCATTTTCAAAAACTGTTTTAAGAAATGACAAACCAAACGCGTTTTCAGCAAATTTGAAAACAAAAATAAAAACAAGAAATACAAAATATTTTCGAAAATGAAAATACAAAATAAAATATAAACAAAACGCCACCTTAATTTTTACACCACAATTTTAATTATTTTATTTATATGTTTACAAAATAGACATAAAGAAAATGACATTAATATCCTTTTAACTTTTTCTCACTAATTTTTATGTACAACACAATCTCTCAAATAATCTTCTTCTCTATCTATACTTATTATTCTAAATCATCTTATTTTTCTCCTCTCTATACTTATCTAAATGCAATTGACTACTGGTAGGGATGACAATGGGTCGGGCTTGCCAAATCATACCCTACCCACAGAAATTTACAATTTTCATACCCTACCTATATACCCATTTAAGAATGACGGGTCGGGGGTGGGTCGGAGGCGGGTATACTTTTATACCCATTTGAAACTCATTACCTATCATTTATTTATTTTGGAGAGTTGTAAATAGGTTATTGGTTAGAGATGTTCCGGGTTAATTTAAATAATTTAAATGTTGAGTTTCACTTGAATTTAGTTTGGAAAAAAAACTTATTTTAGTTCTAGGCTGAAACTAAACAAGTGAATTTAAAATTTTTTTAGACGTTAATAATGTCAATAGATATTCGAGTTCTATTATTTTTACTTTTTTCTCACACAATCACTTTTGTTTTAAATTCTATGATTTTTAAAGGAAATTAATTGGTATGTGGGTCGTGTATGAGTCTTGTAGTAAAACCCACACTCCACCCATACTCATGTCAGATTTTAAAATTTACCTTCATACCGACCTACAAACTCATTTAGTTCGGAAATCCCTTCCCATTTATGTTGGGTCTTCAACGGGTATCGGGTCCGTGGTTATTATTGTTATCCCTTCTACTGGTTTCAAATGACCTCCAATATGAAAATGCAAGACTTTCAAAGAAAAAGTGGGTCATAAGAAGAAGCGAAGAAAGAAACATTTTTCTTCATCCAAGAAATTTTCATGTTACATTCAATATTTAACAATCCAACATTATCCTTCTTCAAACAAGTTTATGTTTAATCGAGATGATTGAAAAAATTATCTGATTAGCACTCGTAAATACACTACCCAACAGATAGGAAAATAACGGCAACACCATTAACAAATTTCACCGATGACCAGCCTCAAAGAAATGGATTCTAGAACAAAACCAATACACTTTCCATCTCAAATCTCATAAAGAACCTAAAATTTAAACAAACTACCAATACAATTATCCAACGGCTTTAATGAAACAAATTGCTGATCCGACAACTTTAACGAATCTCTCAGCAATCCGATTAAGAGAGGGTGACACATATAAAGAAATCCTTCCTTTTCAAAGCTACAAAGCTCATCAAGAAGTGATCTATAAAGCCTCCCTTTTAATTGGAGGAGTTCAATGAGCCATGACACAATGAAACCTCTGACGCCGGTGAGTGAGATTGGTGGTGGCGGTGGTGGCGACTGGGAGAGATTGAGGGAAGGGGGAAATGGAGTCGATTGTGTGGTGTACTCAAATTTTACTTTTTTCTTTTTCTTTTCCTTTGTTTTAGTTATATCAGGGGAGTTGGTTGCGTGGTGTCCTTATATTTTACTTCCCCCCTTTTTTTAGTAAACATGTTTTTAAAAATCACTTTTTAACCACACACATTTTCTCTTTTCACTTTTCATCACATTTCCATCACTTATTATGCATTTACACAGCTTCCTTGGTGCTAGGTTTCTGTTCATAAGTGCTTTTCTCGGTCTGCTTTATTTGTACCCAGCAAGAATAGAGTTTTGGCCTTCCCTCTACTTCTTTGCTGGGTTCTCCTCCACTCTTCAGGTTAGTTTGGCTAACCCCCTGGCCTGGTCGGCCTTTTCTTTTTGGTGCATGTTCGGCATATTGCTTTTGTACTACAATTTGTGTTGCTGAGGTTGGCAGGTTCTTTGGTTATCTGGTGGATTGTGTTGTTAATTGAGAGGTTTCCTTGCTGCTATCCTATGAAATGGGTAGAAAAAGGAACAAACAAACTTTTAGACCCCTACCTTTGAGCAAGGATTTGGTTGAATCACCTGCGCCAAATGTTTCTGGGGTCTCAGTTCATACACCTGCAGCAAATGTTGCTGGAAAATTTGAAAAGGGGACTGGTTCCACAAGTGTAAATGCTACCATGGATGGGAATTCTTGGGAGGAAACTATTGATGAAATTTCTAAATCTTACAGATCTAGAACTCTTGGGGATGTTGACAATGAAACTGAAGACTCTAAGGATGTTACCCAAACGAATGGTGAGGGACTTGTTGTGGGAAAGGATGAAGGGGAAAATGCAAATGTGACTCCTTGGAGGAATCTCTTTAAGGATAATAGGGCACATCACATAGGGATTGCACTAAAACAAGTTTCCTTTGAAGAGGTAGATGACCTTGACGAATGGGGATTTTGTTTGATTGGATATTTTGCAGCCAAATTCCCGGGAAATAATGCACTCATCCAAATTTGTAAAATTTGAGGTATTAATTATGAACTTTACATAATAGCAGGTGGTTGGTTTTCAAATTTGATACTTGGGCAGATCGGGAAAAAGTGTTGCTGGATGGTCCCTACTTTGTATTTGGTAGACAAATTATGCTTAAGATCATGCCCCCTCCGTTTTAGTTTGATAACTTTAAGTTTACCAAATTTCCAATTTGGATAAACTTGCATGGCTTACCGGTTGAATGCTGAAATTCAAATGTTCTAAGTAAACTTGCATCTCGCGTTGGGAAACCAATTTGCACCAATAAGCTTACTTCAACAAAGGAACGAATCACATACGCAAGAGTTTTAGTGGAGGTGGATGTCTCGGTTGAGCTTGTAAGAAGTATCAACATCACTTTGCCGAATGGTACAAATTTTGTACAAGATATTGTCTATGAACATGAACCAAAATTTTGCTCGAGATGCTAAGCTTTTGGGAACTCCAGTTAGTGATGTAGGTTTAAAGAACCTCAAGATGGGAAAGATAAAAGAAAGAAGCTCGAGAAGAATACTGGGCAGAATTATGGAACCAGTAATACAGATGGAAACATTTCTGGGCAGAAAATAGGTGTGCAGGAAATAGCAGTTGCAAACACAAATAGCGTGAACACACAAGGGGCATCTTCCAGCATTAAGGACACCCCCCCAGACTGTAGTAATGACTTGGCAGTCAATGCACAGGATGGCTGCAAGGCTGTTGAGCTGACACCAATCGAAACACAGTAGAGTTTAGATGATGCAAAGGAATAGCCCTTCATTGAAGTTAAGAAAATGGTCAAAGCAAAGGTTAATGATGGTGAAATACATAGTGAAGGTTCAAAATGAGGAAAAAGAAGCCACCTATTGGGGAAAACGAAGCCCTTAAAGGAAGTGAGAAAGGCCAGTCAAAGAAACCTCTAAGCAAGCCATTGATCATCAATAAAAGGGGCAAGCACCCCTAAGTAAACCTTCTACATGAAGATTGCATGTTGGAACATTAGGGGCTTCCATTTACCCCTAAAACAGAATGGAATTAGGAGTTTAATTCATAGTAACTCTGTTGATATCTTTGGTGTTTTGGAGACTAAGCTTTGCAACTGGAAACTCAACCGCATTTTGTATAACAAATTCAGGAGATGGGAATTCATTCACAATTTTGATACTTACGAGGCTGGGTGAATTCTTCTACTTTGGAATCCCTCTACAGTCCGTGTTGAGAACTTGGGAGTTAGTGAACAAATCATTCATTTAAAGACTATATGTAAGGAAACCAACATCACCTTTCATGCTAGCTTTGTTTATGGTTTTCACACTATTGTTAATTGAAGGCTGGTTTGGAACAACATTTTGGAGTTTGGAAGAAATCACACTCTTCCTTGGTTAGTAATGGGGGATTTCAATAACATCCTTCGTGAAGAAGAAAGGAAAAATGGTGTATCAAATTGCACTACTTATGCGCTTCAAGATTTTTGGGACTGTCGTAATATCTTGGGTCTTTCGGATCTTAATTCCATTGGTTCCAAATACACTTGGACTCATAATGATGTTTGGACAGAACTAGACAGAGTGATGGTAAACAACATTTGGGCTGATTCGGGTTTCTTTGGACTGGAAAATCTCACTCCCCCAGGCTGCATTTCTGATCATTCAGCGTGTATTGTGACCCTCTTTCGACCAGATAGCAACAAGCCAAAGCCTTTCAAGTTCTTTAATACGTGGACATCTCACTCAGATTTTATGAACACTGTCAAGCAGTCTTGGGATATGCAGCTTTAAGGAACATCACAATACTAGCTTTGTAAAAAGCTTAAAGGCTTGAAGCAGCCTTTGCGTGCCCTAAACAAGCAGCATTTCTCTCACATCTCTTCTAGAGTTTAAAATGCTAGGAAAGAGCTCGAAAATTCTCAGTTGAAATTGCAAGATGACCCCCCAAATCAGGAATTACAGGTTCAGATAGCTGAATTGAGGAAACAGTCCTCCTGTTTGTTTGAATTGGAAAGAAATTTTTATTTCCAACATGTTAAATGTTCGTACTTGGAAAATTGTGACAAATGGACTAAATTCTTCTACTCTGTTGTTAAAAGGAACATGAAAAGAAAACCACATTGTTGTGGTGGGTAAAGCTGATGGAACTACAACGAACTCCTAAGAAGAAATAACTGCCGGATTCATTTCTTATTATAAGAACTTGCTGGGCGCTGAAATTAATTGTGATATGATTGAAAAAAACATCCTACAGCATGGTCCCTCATTAACACTTAGTCAATCTAATGATGTTATGAAGCCCATCTCGATTGATGAAATAAAAGATGCAATCTTTAGCATTGGTGAAGAGAAATCACCAGGCTCAGATGGCTACACCTCTTGTTTCGTTAAGCATGCTTGGCACATTGCTGGAGATAGCTTTTCCCAAGCAATCCTTGGATTCTTCTCGATCGGAAAGCTTCTTAAGCAAATCCACGATACTGTGATTGTCGTGGTTCCAAAATCTAATCATTCTCCGTTTGTGGGAGATTTTAGACCCATTGCTTGTTGCAATGTTATATGTTCCATAAAATCGTATACCGCAAGTGCACGATTCACGTTCAAGTAGTAAAGTGGACTTTGTGAGTCCAGGTTATTGTACCCACGAGGATTGTTTGAGTTATAACTAAACTTGTTGATTTCATTTTAAAGGAAAAGTCAAGTAACATAAAAGATTGGTTTGATTTTTGAATTCCTAACTAAGTGAAATGATTAAAAATATGAAAATATAAAACTAATTATCTAGAACAAATAAGCAACAATGTAAAAACTAGAATCAAAGCTAATTAACCTAAGTAAAATAATGACAATAAAAAATTGGTGATTAAACTAGGTTACAAAACATGGGATAAGGTAAATTTAGCATTCTTAACTACACTAATTTCTTCTTTCTTAAAAATCAATTAGTGTTAGTACATCAAATAACTAAATTACATGGAAAATTCTAAGCTTAACCTAACATTTGTAATAACTTGCAATACCAATACAAATTATTAACAACATTTGGAAATTACATAAACATACACAACATTCCTAATCATAAAAACATAAATGTAAATAACTCATAATCCATAAACATCACAAAATGGTTAAATGAAGTTAAACTAATTCAACATTCCAATAAAATAAAATTACCCATAATAAAATAACAACAACATTTAACAACTAATATAATCATTTCAACAACAAACAAATTTAAAAGATTAAAAATAAGATAATAAAGAAAAATCTCCTTGGTTAAGTTCTTGAAGTGAAAACTCCAAAATTTCTTCACTTTAAATCAAGTTTCTTCACTTTAAATCAAGTTTCTTCATTATCCATCAATATCTCCAACAACCCAACACAAAACTTTAAATAAATCATAAATGCCATGAAAGTTTTAGGTGAAAAGTAAGATAAAAAAAATAATAATAACAACTTCAATAACAACAATAAGCTTTAAAATGAGGGAAAGCAAGTAAAAATACAAAAACTGAAATGCATTAATGACATAAAACTAGAGAAAAATACAAAGAAAATGCAAGAAAAATTGAAAAGAGGCAAGAAATAAAACCTAAACCTAATGGAATCCATGTTTTTTGTATTTATATCCCTCAAAAACAACTCAAAACCCCTAAAAAATCACTAAAACCAGTGAGAATATGCGTATGGGCTGAACCAAGTTGACCCGGCTAGGCCCAAATTTTTTTTTTTCAAACCAAGTGCTGCGCGATTGTGCGGTGATGATTCCAGGACCAGCTTTGATTCTGGTCCCATTCTTGGCATGAGTCGGGTGCGCTGCTGGTTCGAATCACCCGCACGCATGGTTCAGCTGAGGAGGATTTTGCAGCTTAGTCCTTTTAATTGAACTTGAGGTCCATCAAATTTAAATGTTGGTCAATTTAGTCCCTACATTTTCATATTTCCTTCAAATAGGTCCAAAAATTGCACTTGAGGTCCTTCAACTTTTGTAATTTTGCAATCTGGTTCTCCGATCAATTGCACAGCAAGTCCGCAGCTTTCTGAAAGTAACAAAATAGTCCTCAAACTTCCAATTTCAGCATAGTTTTCACTCCTTTTGTGATTTTTGGCCTCAAATTTTGATGTTAACTTAACACAAAATATGTATACATTAGTAGATATTTGCTCAAGATATTTCAAAAATGCTAATTTAAATGCATGAAATGTGCATAAAAATGCACTTAACGAAGACCCCTAAACTTAAGCTATTGCTCATCTCTAGCAAGAATATCTACCAACACAAAAAGTAAATGAATGAATGATCAACAATGCTAGATAACTTTTAAATTCTTTAATGGGCGTAAAATTGCATGGTTAATTCACAACTATGCTTTCAAAATGATGCTACAAAAAGAAGTAGAACTTATCTCATGTTTGATCGGTGTGTGTACCCTATTCATTAAGCTTTCTAATTAACCCATGTAATGAGCTTTAGGCTGGTGACTCCCAAGTTTCAAGATACTCCTACAGAACTTATCTCATGTTTGATCGGTGTGTGTACCCTACTCATTAAGCTTTCTAATTAACCCATGTAACGAGCTTTAAGCTGGTGACTCCCAAATTTCAAACTTAAGGCACCAAGTTTCAAGATAATCCTACAGGATTAATTACTTCAGTTAAAAAGGCTCCGAGATATGGTTATGCAAAATTAAAATGGGCTTAGATCTCTAACACTTGGTCATCACTTAGCTTATACTTAACATCAACGAAAGTCCGCACAAATTTATATCAAGCATGCATGGAATCACTACACATCTAGACCATCTCCTTTACCGGCTCGACCACCCCCAAACCTGTCTCACAATAGGATCAAGAGATTAAGAGCATTGAAAATAAATTGGATAAGTTGATAAAAATTGAAAATACAATCTCATAACCTAGTTCTTCTACTTCACGAATTTCTCCAACCTTCAATAGTTTCCAAATCACACCAACAATTAGTCATGACTATTGTGCTCAAGATAGCTTAGGATATTGCATAGATAAGCAATTTACAAAAATAGGCACAAGTAGCATATTCGATCATAATTCATGAATTAACAACAATTTCAAACATCAAATAGCCGAAAAGGCTATCTAGAATGTCAATATCCAAAACAAAATGAGTAAAATCAAACATCACAACATCTTAAGCCTGTAAGGCTATCTAATCATGATAAAGTGCAAAATGAAGTCTACACCCCCAAACTTGAATTACACATTGTCCTCAATGTGAAATAGAAACAAAGTGTAAAGAAGATAAGAGTTAGTAAAACTTCCCTGAGTTGATACTTGTTTGTGATGTTGAAAATTGTCCTAAGCTTTATTCGAATGCAGTTCACCTCCAAACTTGTTGAGGACAATGTCGCTTAGGATTTTCAAAAAAAAAAAAAAAAAGAAAAAAAAAAGAAAAAATTGTTACCCACAAAAGTTTGACACATAATTAAAGTAAAGTAAATAATCACAGGTAAAGCAAAAGAGAAGAAATTTTGGTTGCCTTCCAAAAAGTGCTTGGTTAAAGTCATAAGCTCGACGTTTTGGATTTTCATTCGGGAGCATTGAGAAAAATGGACGACTTTTCATCCGAGGGGGTCCCCTTCCAAGAATGGCTTCAACCTTTGCCCGTTGACTTTGAAATGTTCCTTGTTGGGATGATATAGCTCAATAGTTCCATTGGGAAAAATTTGAGAAATTGTGAATGATCCCCACCAAAGGGATCGAAGCTTTCTAGGGAATAACCGAAGTTGGGAGTTGAATAGAAGAACTTATTGCCCAAATTTGAAATCTCTCTTCAAAATGTGGTTATCATACCATTTCTTGGTCTTCTCTTTATAGATATGAGCATTTTCATATGAGTTGAGGAGAAATTCATCAAGTTCATTGAGTTGAAGCAACCACTTCTCACCAATTAATTTTGCATCAAAACTCAATGCCCGTGTAGCCCAAAATGCTCTATGCTCAAGTTCCATGGGGAGATGACATGATTTTCCAAAAAAAGACAAAATGGAGACATACCAATGGGAGTTTTGAAGGTGGTGCGGTAGGTCCATAGTGCATCATCTAGATTTTTAGACCAATCATTCCTTGATGTATTTACCGTCACTCAAGAATCCTTTTCAACTCTCGATTTGAGATCTCCACTTCGACACTTGTTTGAGGATGGTAAGGTGTGGTTACTCGGTGCTTCACTCCATACTTTGACAAAAGTGAGTCAAGGAGGCGATTGCAAAAGTGTTTGCCTCCATCACTAATGATGAGTCAAGGGTGCCAAAACGTGTAAAAATGTTCTTTTTGAGAAAATTGACAACCACCCAAACATCATTAGTAGGCAATGCCACCGCCTCTACCCATTTAGAAACATAGTCCACCACCACCAAAATGTATTGATTTGAGAACGAGGATGGAAATAGCCCATAAAATCAGTTCCCCATACATTAAAAATCTCCATTTCCAAGATTGAAGTCAATGTCATTTCATTATGATGAGAGATGTTTCCACTCCTTCGACACTGATTACATTTGGATACTAGAGTATAAGCATCCTTGAACAATGTTGTCCAATAGAACCCCAATTGAAGAACTTTTGAGGCAGTTTTGGAAACTCCAAAAGGACCCCCATAAGGTGATGAATGACACCTATCAAGAATTTCTTCCATTTCTTCATCGGGAACACATCTTCTAATGATTTGGTTAGACCCCCTCTTGAAAAAATATGACTTGTCCCAAAAGTAATGTTTCACATCGGAAAATAATTTCTTCTTTTGTTGATAAGAGAAATCCGGGGAAAGAATACCACTTATAAGGAAATTCACGAAGTCCGCATACCATGGAGCCTTGAAGACTTGGAAAAGATGTTTTGCATGAAAAAGTTGCTAATCCGGGAAGGCTTCATTTCTCACTTCCACCCCCAATTCTTTAGGTTGCTCAAGCCTAGATAGATGATTGGTGACAAGATTATCCACTCGCTTCTTATCAAGGATCTTCAAATCAAATTCTTGTAAGAGAAGGACCCATCTAATCAATCTTGGTTTCGCATCCTTCTTAGCAAGCAAGTATTTTAAAGCGGAGTGATTGGTATAGACAATTACCTTTGAGCCAATAACGTAAGATCGGAATTTGTCAAATGAAAAGACCACGACAAGCATCTCTTTCTCAGTTGTGGCATAGTTCAATTGACCATCACTCAATGTTCGGCTTGCATAATAGATCACATGCAACACTTTATCTCTCATTTGCCCCAAAACCATGCCCACGACATAATCACTCGCATCGCACATGAACTCAAATGGTAAGCTCCAATCTGGTGCCACAATAATAGGATCCATGATAAGCCTCTCCTTCTCCTTAAGAGTGTTGAAAGCCAATAGACACTCTTGGGAGAAATGGAAAGTGTTGTTCTTCTCAAGTAGAGAACAAAGAAGTTTAGTGATTTTGGAGAAATCCTTGATGAATCTCTTATAGAAGCCAGCATGCCCCCAAGAAACTCCTTATGCCTTTCACCAAAGTAGGAGGGGTAAATTTCTCAATAACTTAGATTTTGGCTTTATCAATATCAATCCCCTCTTGTGAAATTCGGTGACCAAGTGCAATGTCTTCTTTCACCATAAAATTACATTTCTCCCAATTAAGCAATAGATTGGTTTCTTCACATCTTTTTAAAATTAAGTCAAAATTACTCAAGCATTCATCAAAAGAAGAACCAAAAACCAAAAAATCATCCATGAATACCTCAATGAATTTTTCCACCATGTCGGAGAATATGACCATCATGAAACGACAAAAAGTGGTCGGTGCATTGTAAAGACCAAATGGCATCCTGTTATAAGTAAAAGTCCCATATTGATCTTCGGGGGCTACGAAGATTTGATTATAGCCCGAGTATCCATCCAAGAGGAAATAATGGGAATGCCCTGCCAAACTCTCAAGCATTTGATCAATAAAAGGAGAGGAAAATGATCTTTCCTAGCGGTATTGTTCAACTTCCGATAGTCAATGCACACTCTCCATCTAGTCATGGACCTTGTAGGAATATTGTTCTCATTTTCAACCACCGTGACACCTTCTTTCTTTAGAACACATTGGATGAGACTCACCCATGGATTATCCGAGATTGGATAGATAATTCCTCCATCCAACCACTTCAATACCTCGGCCTTGTTTGGATTTGGATTGCATTGATGCTCCACCATTGGTTTGAAGTCATCCTCCATGAGGATTTTATGCATGCATAGAGTAGATTTCAACACATCAAGTAGTTTTTCTTCCTCCGCTTCATTCAAAGAATTTGAAATAATAACCGGAAGGGTAGTAGAATCACCCAAGTATGCATATCTCAAATGTGATGGAAGAGGTTTGAGTTCAAGAGTTGGGGCTTGTTGAATGGAGGGTAGTGACGGAGAAGAGCTTGCTCCCAATTCTTCAAAATATGGCATCTTCTTGTAAGGATAAGTTATGGTAGCCTCTAAGTGTTGTGCCATCCTTTCAATGTCTAGATCATCCTCTCCTTTAGTGGTTAAAGAGTGAGCAATGCAAGTCTCAAGGGGATTCTTAGATGATCCATATATGAAAGATGTAGCTACTTCTTGATCAATGATGTCTACTCGGGAGCATGAATTGGCAGCAATGGGGTACTTAATGGATTTCATGATATCGAATGTGATTTTCTCATCTTGAACCCTCAATATCAATTTCCCTCCTTGTACATCTATTAAAGCCCGACCGGTTGCTAAGAAAGGTCTTCCCAAGATGATAGGGATATCAAGGTCTTCCTCAATGTCAATAATGATAAATTCGGCGGGGAAGATGAATTTTCTCACCTTGATTAACACATCCTCAATAATACCACATGGGTTCTTAATAGATTGATCTGACAATTGAAATCAAACTGTGATTGGTTTCACTTCTCCTATGCCCAATCTCCCGTAAATAGACAAAGACATCAAATTAATGCTAGCACCAAGATCACATAATGATTTTCCAAAATTTAAATCACCAGTAGTACAAGGAATAGTAAAACTCCTTGGATCTTTGATTTTTGGAGGCAATTTGTTTTGTAGGATGGCGCTACATCCTTCTGCGAGCATCACAGTTTCATGATCTCCAAGCCTCATTTTGTTTGAAAGAATGTCTTTCATGAACTTTGCATAGCTAGACATTTGTGTTAATGCATCAACAAAGGGAATGTTTATATGAAGTTTCTTGAAAACTTCCAAAAATTTACCGAATTGAGCATCCACCTTGTGCTTTTGAAGCCTTTGAGGAAAAGAAATGGGAGATACATAGGCTTTTACCGGAGTAGGTGCCTTTGTTGAAGTCTCCCCACTTTCACTTTCTCTAGGTGCTTCATCATTTTCATTTGCCTCCTCAACATGTTCTTTACCTTTTGGATTAATCTCTGGTTGTGCCAAATGTTGCTTTACCATGATTTCTGGTAATTGAATTCCACTTCTTGTAGTGATGCTTGCACATTTTCCCTTGGATTAATCTCAGTGTCTCTTGGCACAACCCCTTGTTCTCTCTCCGTTATTTTTGCCAATTTCCCAACTTGAGTTCTAATATTTTTTATGGAAGCCGCTTGATTTTGGAGAATAGTGTTGGTCTTGTTTATATATTGCATGAGAATCTCCTCTATAGAAAGCTTCTTCTCTTGAGGTGGTAGTGGTTGAACAAAACCCGGGGGCTTCACTTGATTTTGATTGTTGGACCATGAAAAATTCGGATGATTCCTTCAGCCTGAATTGTATGTGTTGGAGTAAGGATTGCCTTGTGGTCAGTTGAAGTTTTGAGTATAATTCACTTGCTCATTTGAGGTGGAAGCCATTTTGAGCATATGACATTCTTCAACCTTGTGTGTTGCTCCACATACATCACAAATTGACACAGGAGGGTAGATTGCTTTTACCATATGTTGAGAAGACGAGTCATCATACTTCTTGAATAGAATGTCCATTTTTGCAAACAAAGCTGCCATATGCATGAACTTCATGAATTCCCGCGGCTTTCTTTGGTACCATGCAGTGGGTTGGAAATAAGCTCATGTTGATAGGCTCCTTGCTAATACTCGGGTAATCAAAATTACTAAACATCTCCAAAAATCGCAAGATATGAGTAAATGGATTCTCCTCGGTTATCCCATAGAATTGTAGATGCCCCTTGAAGAGATTTATCACATTCGGCTTTATATGAAAGTTTGGACACCCAAATGGGGGATATGTGATGCTTCCTTGATTTTGAGTGATGAGAGGGACCATGAATTGCCCCTATTGGTCTATCATCTTTATCAATGACGGTATTCGCACCATCTTGGTTGTTGTCCTCCATGTTGCCTTGTATTCTTTGTTGTTTAACTTGTTCCTTTCTTTCTCTAATCCTTCTCCAATAAGTTCGTTCGGGTTCGGGATCAAATGGAAGAATTTCCCAAGTGGGATGTTGTTGCATATACAAGGAAGAGTACCTAAAATAAAAATTAAAAAGAAGAAAGAGATGAAAATGAGAAGACAATTCAATTAACAAAAATCAATGTATTTAGTACAAATAAAATCAATCCCCGGAAACGACCTCAAAAAAAACTTGTTTGCTAAAATCGTATACCGCAAGTGCACGGTTCACATTCAAGTAGTAAAGTGGACTTTGTGAGTTTGGATTATCGTACCCACGAGGATTAATTGATTTGTAACTAAACTTGTTGATTTCATTTTAAAGGAAAAGTCAAGTAACATAAAAGATTGATTTGATTTTTGAATTCCTAACTAAGTGACATGATTAAAAACTTGAAAATATAAAACTAATTAACTAGAACAAATAAGCAACAATGCAAAAACTAGAATAAAGGCTAATTAACCTAAGTAAAATAATGACAATAAAAATTTGGTGATTAAACTAGGTTACAAAACATGGGATAAGGTAAATTTAACATTCTTAACTACACTAATTTCTTCTTTTTAAAAAATCAATTAGTGTTAGTACATCAAATAACTAAATTACATGGGAAATTCTAAGCTTAACCTAACATTTGTAATAACTTGCAATAACAATACAAAATATTAACAACATTTGAAAATTACATAAACATCACAAAATGGTTGAATTAAGTTAAACTAATTCAACATTCCAATAAAATAAAATTACTCATAATAAAATAACAACAACATTAACAACTAACATAATCATTTCAACAACAAATTAATTTAAAAGATTAAAAACAAGATAATAAAGAAAAATACCCTTGGTTAAGTTCTTGAAGTGAAAACTTCGAGATTTCTTCATCAAGTTTCTCCGTTATTCATCAACATCTCCAACAACCCAACACAAAGCTTTAAATAAATCATAAAAGCCATGAAAGTTTTAGGTGAAAAGTAAGATAAACAATAATAATAACAACTTCAATAACAACAATAAGCTTTAAAATGAGGGAAAACAAGTAAAAATACAAAATTTTTAAAGATTGAAATGCATTAATGACATAAAACTAGAGAGAAAATACAAAGAAAATGCAAGAAAAATTAAAAAGAGGCAAGAAATAAAACCTAAACCTAATTGAATCCATGTTTTTTGTATTTATATCCCTCAAAAACACCCAAAACAACTCAAAACCCTTAAAAAATCAATAGACCCGGTTCGACCCAGAATTTTTTTTTGAAACCTAGTGTCGTGCGATCGCGTGGTGATGATTCCAAGACCAGCTTTGATTTTGGTCTGATTCTTGGCATGAGTCACGTGCACTACTCGTTCGAACCACGCGCATGCATAGTTTTCACTCCAATCAATTGCACAGCAGGTCCGTAGCTTTTCGAAAGTGACAAAATGGTCGCCTAAACTTCCAATTTCAGCATAGTTTTCACTCCTTTTGTGATTTTTTGGCCTCAAACTTGGAGGTTAACCTATTTAAACACAAAATATGTATAAATTAATAGATATTTGCTCAAAAAATTCCAAAAATACTAATTTAAAGGCATGAAATGTGCATAAAAATGCACTTAACATTATCTACAAGGTCTTCTCAAAAATCTTGGCTGTAGCTCCAACCTTGTGCACTATTATTGATAATGCTCAATCGGCTTTTGTTGAGGGGAGGAGCATGACCAAAAATATCCACTTGGCACAGGAATTATTGAAGCAATACAATAGGAAGCGCATTTCTTCGAGATGCCTCCTAAAAATTGATTTGAAGAAGGCATTTGACACCATCAGTTGGGATTTCTTACGAGAGGTTCTTCGAGGGCTGGGCCACCCTCATGGTTTCATTGGTTGGATAATGGAATGCATCACCTCTCTGACTTGTTCCATTAGACTCAATGGTCATCTACATGGTTTCTTTGAAGGAAAACGTGATATCCGACAGAGAGATTCTCTTTCTCCTTTTCTTTTTGTTCTCTACCTTGAATATCTTTCAGGTTGTTAAGCATTGCAACAACTAATACGGAATTCAATTATCATCCCAAATATGGTCAGCTGAAGATTACTCACTTAGCCTTCGCTGATGATTTATTACTTATGACTAGGGGGGACATTGCATCGATTGAGATTCTTCTTGACTTCCTTCACAGTTTCGGCGAAGTCTCGGGCTTGAAAATGAACATTTTAAAATCTTCAATTTATACTGCAGGTATTGATGAGGAGACACTTGGTGATATTCTTTCTTTGGAAAGTATACCAAAAGGTACCATGCCTTTTAGATATCTTGGAATTCCCCTCATTGCAGAAAAACTTAAGGTGATCCTCTATGCCCCCTTCGTGGACAAGGTTGCCGATAGTATTGGAGCTTGGCCTAGAAACTCCCTCTCTCATGTAGGAAAGATAGAACTAATTAGAGGAGTTGTGCAAGGAATCGAAAGTTTTTGGCTCTCAATACTATTGATTCCAGCCACAGTGTTTGAGAGAATCATAAAGTTTTGCAGAAATTTTATTTGGAATTCTGGAAAATCATTGGTTGCATGGAAGAATATCTGCCTTCCGAAATAAGAGGGCAGACTGGGTCTTCGAGATCTTAATGGATGGAATGAAGCTTTGCTCGCTAAATGCCTTGGGAACTTCCACGAAAACAAAGATAGTTTGTGGATTCTCGTTGGATACATCACATTGCATTTACATTCGCGGGGCTTCCATTTGGGATCTCACCGTTAGGAAAGATGACTTTACCCTTTTTAAGAGACTATTATCTCTTAGAGCATTATTGTTCGTAGAGAAGCGTCTACAGAATTGGCGGCACAGGAACTTAGAAGCTGGAATCATATGGGCAGACTCAATACCGTGGCAGCTTATGATTATTTCAGGCATCGAGACTTGGACAGTGTCTTGGCCAAAACTGTTTGGAGCAGCTGTATCGCCCCCAAAAATGTCCTTTTGTCTTTGGTTAGCCGTACTAGGCAGACTTCTAACTAAAGACAAGCTTCAGTTTATTGACATGGATAGGAACTGTGAGTTTTGTGACCACCCGAATGAAACACAACAACATCTTTTTTTTTTTTTTTTCCCATTGCAAGTTATCACATTCAGTTTGGACCCGATCAAAAACTGGATTAGAATCACTGGATCTATGACAACCATCTCTAAAGCTCTTAACTGGAAGAAGGAGGAATTGGGACTACTTGGCAAAGTAAATCCAAACATATAGCTATGGCCTCTACTATATATCACATTTGGATTGCCCGCAACATATTACATTTTGAAAATCTCCGACCGCATGAAGACAACATTGTTCGAAGAATCAAAACACATTTATACAAAGCTATTCACTTTGTATCCTAATGTTTTGACTCGTTATGAAGATCTTGCCCTTCATGTGTGATTCTTGACTTTGAGTTTAGTTAGTTTATTACACTTTTGATCCCGGGTATGCCCGAACATAGTTGTACATAACTTTCCATCCCACCGTGGTTGTTTTTTTATCTCGGGTATGTTGGTGTATTTGTAGTATTCACCTATCTTAATTAGGTATGCCTGATTTGATCGATGTATATCGAACTTTTATTGTTTTCTTGCTTTTCTACTTGGTTGCGTCCAAGTTTTGCATAGCCTATTACTTGACATTTTAGGCAGGAAATTGTATATTGCCCGGGTATGCCCGATGTTTTGTATCTCAATTTTGATCTATAAATTTTTTTACATTTTGATCCCAAAAAAAAAAAACAGTATGAGGGACGATGATTGATGGAGAGCCGTGTAAACAAAAAAGCAATAGTTCCTTGTATAGAAAGCCGACAAAAGTTGCAATCAATAGGACAAGAGCCATAAAAACGTTGAGAAAAACGCATCAATCGACAAAAGGGGCAAGAATTTGTAGTGTTACTTGAGATTATCCCTTAATGTCGCACAAAAACAACACAAGAAAGTGCAATCTTCATGGAAAAGAAAGACTAATACATAATGCAAAAATTCTCAAGTGACTAATATATTTAAACTTCAAAGATAACTTGGGAAAACCGGATTTATAAGCATGTAAATTCTTCTGTGTGCAAAACTCGAACAGCGAACTCGTACAGCAAGCAGCCTCTCAAACTTTCAACTTACACAACTCCTTACAAGTTACACTAGCATTTTATACAGTGTCAATGTAATACACGAACTTGTTACCGATAGCCTGACTCTCGCGCAAGAACAAGCAAATTCTTAATATTCTGAGGTTCAAACCATGACAGGAAATTGCTTCATGATCATTCCTCCTCGGTTAACTGTAGTTTTCAAGATTTGAGATCCAAATCAGTCTGTCAATCACAAAAATATAATATTAAGTTCCATTATTTTGTTTCACACTCATATTAGTGTGTGCTTCTTCGACTTCAAATTTATGTGATTATCATCGTTCGGAAATTTTAACCATGGGATAAACTACCAAAATGAAACTTGAACCATCAGGTGTATTGAAAGTTACCTGGAATGGTTTATCTCTCCATTGGAAAACGCAGCCACGAGACTCCAAATGTTCGATAATCAGTGGTGGCAACAATGATTTGAATGATGATTGAAGCTTCACTTTTGTCAGTCCTCCACATGCTAATAGTGCGGTTGCTAGTCCACTGGGAGTCAAACCCTCGAGGTGGAGAACAGTCATGCTCTGTAGACAGCTTACACTTGCCAGGGACAATAGGCCTACATCTGTAACCGAGGTATACGAAAAATTTATCTGCAAGATATGGGACAAACAGTAGTTTCAACATAATATTTCGTGGCAGCCAACAATGTTTGATTGAGGAGAGAATCGACTAAAATAAAAACCTGTCTGAGATTTTGAGAAAAGTGAGCAAGAGGAACCATTCCGGTATCATCAATGTTTTGACACTTTTTTATGTCTAATTTCGTGAGTTGCTTGCATCCCATGGCAATAGCTGCTAAACCAAAAGATGTAATAAGAGGACATCCTCTGCTTTCTAGAGTATTCAACTTTGAACACTTTGACAATGACACCAATGAACGATCAGTAATGTTTTTACAATATGCTACATTGATCATTTCAATGAGCATGCAACCACGAGCAATTTCCAAGATACTCGAATCAGTAATTCCAGCAGATCTGAAATGAACACAAACTTGTAATTAGACAATAACGAAATTATTAAATGCTTGTTTGGTATTGATTTTAAGAGCTCATAAGCAATGGTTCTATAGAATGTGTGGAAAATAAGTGGATAGTTAGTTGTGGGCCCTAAGAATGTGTGGATAAAAGGTTTATTTCGCCAGCTTCAAAAAGTTAAAGCTTTGCCAAACATGATTTAAGATTGGTTAACCAGTTTTCCCCATGTAATGATAGTAAGAAATAGGTAAATATGAAAAAAAATAAGTTGCTTATCTAGGTCAACAAACGGACATCAAGGGTAAGAAAGTAATCAATATCCACACGTTTGATTCTCAATGCAATTGTATCGCAAACTTAGCCTTTGTTTGGCCCCCAACTATTTTTTCAACTTTTCCCTCAAACCCATTTTCAACCACACATTGTCACAAAAACCAAAAATTCCCCAACATTTCCCAAAAACTACCTACACCAAACAGGTACTTAGTGTACGAACCTATATAAATCTATTTCTTTAAGTTTTGAACAGCAAATGCCAATATAGATAAGCCCCTTGTCTGTTATGTTTGGGCAAATTCCCAACTTTAAGCTTGCAAGTCGGGAGCACCTCGAGATGGATTTCAGGCCTGCAAAGTCAAAAAAAAAAAAAAAAAAAAAAAAAAAATCCTGTAAATACCAAAACTCAGGTCGGATTTCTTTACAATATTACTTCGTTAGGTGAACAATTTACCTTCATCGTCAATATAGTTCTCCGTAAGGTCAAGCTCCTCAAGAAACTGGCACCGCTGTCCTATCAAAACAAACGCTTCAGCCGAAACCATAGTGCAAGATTCCATCCTGAGGGAAGTGAGGGAGGTACAAGAATTTGTTATGTGGGCAACTGAAGCATAAGTTATTGTGCGGCAGCAGGTGACATCTAGTTTCCTCAAGTCTACACATTTTGTTACAAGAGAAGAGAGTCCTTCGTCTGTCACTCCCGAGCATTTACTTAAGCTCAGTTCCGTGAGTGATAAACAACAGTTTCCAATGGCTTTAAGTCCTGAAGAAGTAACCTGACAACCATCTAACTTCATCAATTGCAGCATGGAAAGTTTTCGCAAACTATCAGCAAGAGCAAGATCCACCTGAAATGACAGCAGACAATGAGCGAAAATAAAAATGTGTAAGGCCAGAAGAAGGGTAAAAATGTCTGAAGACTCACCCGTGAACCATAAGATAAGCTAAGTTTCCGCAAACATCCCGCAGCACTAGTTAGAGAAGACAAACAGGTGTGGCTGACATTCTGACATCTCGACATATCAAGCGTCTGTCAAAGAGACAAGAAGTTGTTGATTAGTTAACAGCGTAATAATACAAACGGACATTGCAAGAATATGAACATGAGAGATTAACACTTCCTGAATATGAAAATTTAAAATAAACATTATTTTTCTTATCCTTCAGAAGTGAATTAAAACTTGGACTAGAACATGGATAGGACATAAATCTACCGATCTTTTAAATATCCCCGAAATGAATACCTCCAATGATGTGCATCCTTGTTTAACTGCTGTAAGGCTGTCTTCATCGATGGCAAAACATCCTTCTAGAACCAAATCTTTGAGGTGTTGCAGCTCTAGTACTTGCAATAAGCATTTATTTGTGATCTACACAGAGATATAGTAAACTCAGATTTATCTTAAATACAGTAAAAGAAGAGTTTGCTTTCAGCAAATCCTTATCAGTTCTTATCTTTATCTCAAAAACAATAAGAGTAAGCCATGTGTATCTTCTAACACTTGAGACAATCTCTTATAATGTTATACACCATAATAAAAAATTTCAATTAAGCAACATGAATAATTTGACAAATTGCGTAGATTACGAATAAACAGGAAAAATCTAATCTTAAAACACAATCTCATAGCTATCAGTCGTAAATCCAAGAAACTCAATAAATATAGCTTCAAAAAACTAACATGGTGAAACTAAAATCTCATAGAAATACAACCATTAATTACATTTAGCTAGAAACAAACACGGGTAACAAACATGACGAAATTCATCAAAATGCAGGAAAAAAAAAAGTGCATACAACAAGAAGAAACGACCATTAAACCACACGAGCGAAAATATAAAGGATCAACTATCATATATATCTCAAAATTATCATAAATTAATCAATATACTATACTACAAAACCTATAACAATTCTGAAATAAATGAAGAAACATCAAAAGCAGAAGAGATAATCCTGAATCAATAATTTTAATGCTGAAGAACAGCTGTATTACCGGCAAGTAAGATAGATCCAAACTGCGAATTTCTTTACACTTGACAGCAATTAATCCCACCCCTAAATCACCAACTCCAAAACAACATTTCAAGCTAAGCAGTTTCAGCTTCCTACAACCCACAGCAATACACCCTAATCCAATATCAGTAATAGATTTGCACCTAACCAACCACAATTTCTCCAAGTTCTTCGCCTCGGCTATAGAGGCTGCTGCCAAATCCTTCAAATTCGTGGCGTTCGACAAATCAATCTCTACCAAATTCCAACAATTCACCAACAAATTTGATAACCCAGAATGGGAAAAGAACTTGGACCTTGAGAGATCAATTGACCTCAACATTTCTTTACAATACCCTGATATTACACCTAGAGAACTGTCTGTAACTCTTGGGCATAATGAGAGATCAAGATGTGAAATAAAAGGGTATCGAATAAAGATTTTTGTCAAGTGTTCTGAACGAAGGGGTTTCAAGTTCTTCCTATGGCGAGATTCAATAGCATAGAATGATTTACAAACAAGAGAAAATGATTTTTTATCAAGTGGGTCATCATCGAGAAATTCAAGAATCAAGAAAACTATCTCATCAGAGAGAAGATCAAACCGATTGAAATTGGGTTCAGGGATTGATTTTTGCTTCTTCATAAAAAGATTAAAAAATTCAATGAAAAAAGCTCAATAATTTGTGGGTATAACTTATAAGATGATAACAAATACTGTATACATGTATATATATTGGAGGATTAACCGTTAACAGAAAAGACTGGCATGGATTTGAGCAGTTGAGTAATGAGCAACTGGTGAGAGAGTATTGTTTGAGGAAGCATGTATCTATGAAAATTACAATATTGTCCTTTTTGGCACGATTCCACAAGCTTGGTAGTGGTGGACGACATCAGCTACTTCTCTAAGGACATAATTGCCCCTATTCCTCCAAATTAATGCAAGTCAGCAAATTTGTCTACGATATCAATTTGGATTAATGGCATGGTTGGATAGAAAATTTCACGTTAATTGCAAAATAATATGCTTCTCAATTATTTCGGGATTAAATTGAATAGTTCACAAATTTATAGATTTATAATTACTTAAAGAATAAGATTTTATAGATTAATTTTCTCTTATTTTTTTTTGGTTTCATTTGAGATAATGTCAAATGACATTTGAAACTATGATAAGTATTTCCGATATTATTTTTTTAATTTTATGTATGAAGACAGCATTTAATTTTTTCCCCCTCTTGGAAATTCAAGAATTATGTAGTCCAAAGTGTGGTTAAATTATTTACCCTTCTTTCTATCAAGAAATTTTATTATTTAGCCTCTGTTTGGTAACTACTTTTTTTTTGTTTATAAACATGTTTATAAACAACACAATTTTTCAAAATCATTTTTTAACCATACACATTTTCTCTCTCCAATTTTCAACCATTACTTTTTACTTCGAAATCATAAATAAACAAGTTTATAAATCAAACAGTGTTACCAAACGGAGGCTTAAGAAGAGATGTTATTAATTTGTTGAGTATTTGTTATAGAAATTTTACTGTGCTTTAAAATAATTTTTAATTATTGAATACATAAACAAATTGCCATGTAATAATAATTAAAAAAAAAAAAAGTGAAAGAAAGAAAGCTAGGTACCTATTTTCCAATTAACATTCATTGTGAATGATATGGGTATTTTGTCATTATTAATTAAGGAACATTGTTAGCTGGCGTACGGTAAAGGACATAAAGGATAGTTGTAAATAATAGTCGTTGACGAGGGCAATATTGGACAAAAAAGTCAAAAATCCCCCATAACGTGTAGACCAAAATTTATTCGGTGGAGAAATTATTTGAGGAAGGACATATCACATATTTGATATTTCTTGTGCGGAAAGTACGAACATTTTGAAAAGGGACAAAAAATTAAAGTAATTTTTAGGTACCTAATGTTTGTGGGGACAGCTTTTTGAGTCCACAAATCAATTATTTTAGACACCGTAGGTCCCACCACGACCCTCCTTTTGGAAATGAAAAAAAATATTGAGGTAACGCCGTACTTATTCAATGTCGATAGTACCTACCTTACCCTGATAAGAACGGCCCAAATGATACCTTATGAGTTACTTTCACTCAAGGTCCCTCAACTTCAACAAAAGTTTTCAAAGTGATCAATCAATATTTTTATTACCATTTATGGTATCTGTTAAACTTAAACCTTAATCGATCCATCCCTGCTGAGGTCCTCTTACAGCTTTGTCACAACCCTTTTTACATGTTGACAAATAAAGTTAATGTTAAACAGAACTATTTGTAACCTACTATCGTAACGTCGTCCATGGATCTTATCAATAACCTATGTTTGGTGAAAAAGTGTTAAAAAATTTTTGTTTATAAATAGTGATGTGTCAATATTTAATTTGTCAATTTTTTTAAAAAGTCGAAAATGGTGAACGAGAATTTTTTATCAGTAAAATATTTGACTTTTCAAAAAATGATCAGATATTTCGTTTATAAACATCTTTTATAAACAAATGTTTACCAAACAAAGGGGATTGTAGTCACAATGTTTTAGGTTAATTTGTTTATAAACAAGTTTTTTTATTCACATTTTTTCAAATCATTTTTTAATTATACATATTTTTTTAAATTACTTTTCAATCACGTATTTTAGTTAAAAAAACTAAACTCCTTAATTATATACTAAAATCAGTTTCCAAACAGAGCTTTAATTTCAACTATTAAAGCTAAGCCAAAATAATACTAAGGATCAATTTCAAATTCGTGACAATTTTCAATGAGGGAGGTGGACTAGACTGATATCGAATATTTATTGCGTTGTGCTGTTGCCTATTAATTCGTCAAGGACTTATTTCTAATAATGCCACTGGGGTATTTCTGTCTATTTACTGAAAGTACAACCGTATGCAACGCATGGATGACCCAGCAAGGTGCCATCAGTCATGGTTCCGTACGACTTTACGCCACGTTTACTCTTTGGCTTTTGGTACAAGGATTTAGCCACCTATTCGGTGTATCTAGAATTGACGTCTTTAATTTAACACTTCGTTCTTTTACACAGTAATTAAAATTTATAAACAAATTTATAAAAAAAATAATTTTTCAAATAATTTTTTAATTATACATATTTTCTCTCTCTAATTTTTAAACATTGATCTACTTAAAAAACACCAAAAATTTGTAAAATAAACGACAGCTACTTTAGCCGAACACTCCGTTAAGTTAAAAACATCTTCAATAAACTTTTGAAATTTAGGATGCTTTTTATTTTAAAGGGTTAATACTTAAAATTCTATTCTAATATACTCTCTAATTTAACATTTTAATTTAAAGAGTGGGTTTAACTCTTCAAATTTGGAGAGTCAAACTCACTTTCTATTATTAAATGCATTCAAGAAGTTTTAATGTATTGGTCATTCACTTTTAAAAAAATAAATATTAACTAAAAATAAAGAAAGATAATAAATATTTTTATGAAAAAATAAAATAAAGTGTCAAAAATAAAGAGTTTGTTGAAACTTGTAAAAAAATTTGCTCTTTAAATTTAAAAATGTTCTCTATTATGTAACATATACTCTTTAAATATAAAGAGTTTATTGGAGATGCCATAAAGTCAACATTCAATTCTAATCATATTTCTTAGAACATCTCCAATGCACACCTCAATTGGAAAAAACGACTTGACACTGTCAGCAAATTTATGGAACGGATTAAAAATATCTTTCCAATGCATAATGTCAATTACAATGTTAAGTTGACGTAACTGGCAAAAAATCCACAATGTCAAGTGTTCCGTCAACATCTTGAAGCTCCGTCTTATCTAATGAGCAATTTCATTGCCACGTTAACCCCAATCCACGCAGTGCATTGAAGATGCTCTCACAAGATTCATAACTTTTCAACCACATATTTCATTAACTTTTATTAAAATTTACTAAAAATCTGATTTTTATCTATACCAAATTGGGGCTTATTCTTATGTTGGAAATTTAATGTGATTATCTATATAGAAATTGTTATTTAAATTAAATTTAAGCCACTTAAATACGTGAATTATTGAGAAATTACGTAGAGTATTAAAATATTCTAAAAGCTATTTTAGATAAAATGTCATGACTTTTAAAATGGTTATGTTTCAATAGAAGTTTTTCTTTAATTAGAAACAAATTTTTAAATTTATGTCTTTTGTAAGAGTCGTGTCTTGAGCAGGGACGAATCCAGTGCATGACAAGCAATAAAGACCGCTAGTGATAAATCCGTCGAAAATAATCTTTGATAAATGTATTATTTATAAACAAGTTTACCAAAAAACTAATAACAATCCATTTAAATGAGTCATAGAGAAAGACCAATCTTGATCAGATTTTAGTAGACTTTCAGACGATGTTTGATTACAATCAATTTGTCAAGAAAAGGTCAAATCATAAAAATTATTTTTTATATTTTGTATTTATTTGGTATTTGATTGAAAAATTTGTCTTGAAAAATATTTTCTTAGGTGCAACTAATTAAAGCACAACTACCTCATTTGCATTGAAAATATTTTCTTGTCTATTTAGTGGGAAAACATTTTCCAACTTAGGTGGAAACGTCTTTTACTTCACGTTTGATTATTTTATTGTTGTTGTTAATTGAATTTCCCCCATAATTTAACATTACTATTATAAAGTACAAATGAATGAAAATAAAAAAAAAAATATATATATATATATATATATATATATATATATATATATATATATATATATTTTATTAAATTTGCTAAATTTTGCTTTATTTGTCATGAAAAATAATGTCAATCAAACAATAAAATTTAAAAAAAAAAATCACCTTTTTACCTGAAAAATTAATCCAACCAAATACTTCCAATTAATATTTTCCAGGAAAATAATTTTCAGAAAAATCAATTTCTAGAAAAGTTTTTATTACCATTCATTTTCCATATTTTCAATCAAACACAGCCTAATAGAAAAATGAAATATTTAGTTTAAGAATTGATATTAAGTTGTGTGTGAACACGATTTGGTTTGAACGGTTTGTATAAAAATTTCAAACAAAATCATTTAAAAATGTTTGAAATTTTCCAAACCAAACCAAACCATTTAATTTCCTAAATCAAACTAAACTAAACCAAGCTTGTACATTAATGCAAGAGTGAATAAATGATTGATCTACCAATAGCAAAGATCACGAATTTTATAATCGATGCACAATATTGAGCGAATGATCAACACCTTTGTTGTCGATAACTAAGAAATACCTACAAGAGTATTTCTTTATTCAGTATGCTATAAATATATGTCATAATAAATTCTATTCTAATTTGTTTATAAATTTCTTCAATTGAAACAGCATGCTTCATTTTAGTTTTTCTGTAGCATTCAATAGTTTTAGTTGGAAATAGGGTTGGACTACTTATAGGAGGAATCAAACAGACATAAATTAACGCATAACTTTATTCTTGAAAAAATCTCACATTTTTTGCAATTTACAGATGCTAGAAATCTTTCAAGAATACGTTCAAATTTTGATAAAAGTTATTTTATAACTCATTTCTATTGGAAAAAGAAATCAAAACTGCACTCAAAATGGCTTAAATGTTTCAATAACTATCTGAATTTGATAAGCTATTACTGCACTCATTTTTTATAATTTGTTTAAAATTTGGTGAGTTGCGATTTCAAACGCGGTTTCGACAATTGAAACTGAAATCAAATCGTTTAAAGCGGTTTGAAGTTTTTTCAAACCAAACTAAACCATTTCGCATTTAAAATTTATTATGATTTGATTCGATTTAGCGGATTGACGGTTTATTTGTTCACCCTTAAGGGGGTGTTATGTTGAAAATGAATTTAAAAAATAAATAAATAAAAAAAGGGGCCAAACATGAGGTAAAAGTCTGCTACGATTTCAGACCAGTTGATCAATATCCAACTACGTGGAACTATGAGCATGTTTTCTAGTTCGGTTTTTGTTTATAGGTTGTTTGATTTTCATCAAAAAAATTTCTTTTTCTACGATACTCCATCTCATTCATTTATTAAAAATCAAGTTCACGATATTTAATTTTTCAACCAAAATTTTAATCATCCATTCTCCTAAAAATTATTAATCATTTCATAAAAAATCATTTTAACTAAAATTAAACATAATTTTAATTCTTGAAACTTTGTTGCACATGTTTCGTTATACTCGAGTTTGCAGAAGATTATGGTGCCCCATAATTTGTGCTCACCCGTCACTCAGAGAGTGAGAATTAGCTGTTAGTGAGATTCATTGGGCCTCATCTGACACCTCACAAATAAGGGGGACAGGGCCCATCGGGAACACCTTGGACACCTTAAAATTTCTATTCGATGATATTTTTGCTTTGCCTTCTACTTTGACTTTAGTTGCATTTCCTCCGTTTGGTAAAGTGATTATAAATTAATTTATAATTTACACAATTTCTCAAATCGCTTTTTAACCACACATATTTTTCTCTCCAATTTTTAATCACACATCTTACCTCGAAAAATCAAATAAATTGGTTTACTATAATCACTCAAGGTTATCCGAACAAAGGCCAAATTGTACAACATTTAATCTTATATTCTCATAATAAAATTACACATTCTTGAACCAAATCCCCTGTTTGATAATTTAGTCAATTTAATTCATACATTTTAAATGTAAATTCATCAGGCCTGACAACCTTAGAACAAATGTAATGAATTATATTAAGCAAGGAAGGGGGTGGGGGGTTACATTGAATTATTCGTATTTCATTGAATAGATTTACATGTTATCGTTAAAACATTTAGCTAACTTATTTATTAAAATGAATTAAACTCCAACATCAAAGCCTCTGTTCGGTAAAATCAATTATTGGATTTATAAATAAATTTATAATTTACACAATTTTTCAAACTACATATTTTTTCTCTCTCCACTTTTTTCAACAACACATCTTATCTTACTTAAAAAATACAAATAACCAAATTATAATCACCTTGGTTTATCGGAACAGAGGCAAATATATAATAATTATAACCTAGAGCTTTTATCAATAGGAATTTAATGTACTCATATTATGAATAAAAAATTATTACAGAAAAATTAAAAAGAGATTAATTTGGTGAATTGTCAAATGAAGAATAAATTCAACAAAAAAAATTGTCCAACCGTACATATATTCAATACTTGTAGTACGACATTTGTTTCAAAATTTTGCATGACAAGATAAACATGGACCATTTCAAAGCTCTCTGCTTTTTTCAGTCAACTATGAACAACTATGAATTTGATCAAGTGTCAATTCTCATTATGATTTCAACGAAGACACATGCATTTGGCACTAGAAAAAAATTGTGAACAACTAATATTCTTTTCGTTCCATAAAAATGGGTCTTTTCCTATTTTAACACGAATTAAGAAATAGTAATTAATATAGTTGAAATAATAAATTTTACTTATGTTTTTTTAAATATATCCTTATGTTAATTTCAAATAATTATTAATTCATTCAAACTAGATGACATTAAATTGATATTGAAATTAATTAGGTGATTGAGAGGATAAACACCCTGCCATATCCCAAGAAATTGAAGGTGGTCATTAGACTGCTGACTCATGTTTCCACTTGACAAAGAAAATAAGCATTAAGCAGTAATGAATTCAAGCAAAAATGGCAGCATCAATGTTCTCACGAAAACTTGAGTTCCGTAACGTGCCAAGTTTGTTGAATAAAATTTTCATTTATCCGCCAATTCTTTTTGCCAAAATTTCAAATTGAAGGTTATAAAGAGCAAAAACCGGAAAGACTTAAGGACTAGTATATATATATAGTTGAATTTACGTGCGTTGCACGAAATAATTTATATATGTGTTTATTTGCGTGGAATTAGTACTGAAAAAAAAAATTTATTTGCGAGTATATATTAAGTAACATGAATGCTGGATCATAATCTATTGTTTTAATTTGATGTGAATTAAAATTGAAAATCAATTACGATTGATTAGTTTTTCAAGCTGACTGATTACTTTAATGTCGGGAAACATGTTAATAAAAAGTTAACTTTTATTTGATATATACTTATAAGGTTAATTATATAGATTACATGCTACTATGTACACATTTTTTTTTTTAGAATTTCAAGTAATTCAATGATATTTCATGCTTAAGTAATGATCCAAAATTATGTAACTAACCAACAATGCTAGCTAAAGAAATAACTATAAATTTATATAGAAACTGGTTTTTGTAATACTTAAAATATTGAATTAAAACTTACAAACATTGCAATTGAAGTAAAAATAAAAATAAAAAAAAATCAATAGGCTGCAGTGTAAAACACTTCACACAAGAAAAATCTGGATTGTGCCTCATTCACAATTAACACTTCCATAATCATGAGTTGGTGCACAAAAGAACCAGCTCACAGAGTTTTTTGCTAACCAGAGTTTTGGCAACAAGGAAAATTCTAAAATGAAAACTTCACATAAACATAATACCAAAGTTTTGTTAACCAGGAAAATTCTAAAATGAAAACATCACATAAACATAATAGCTGGTTTTTGTAGTACTTTAAATATTGAAATAAAACTTACAAACATAGCAATTGAACTAAAAATAATCAGTAGCATGCAGTGTAAAACACTTCATAGAAGAAAAATCAGGATTCCAAGCCATTCACAATTAACACTTCCATAATCATGAGTTGGTGCACAAGAGAAGTAGTTCACAGAGAGTTTTACTAAACAGACTTATGGTAACTAGGGAATTTCTAAAATGAAAAGTTGACATAAACATAAATCCAATTCAGATGTTCAAACTGGTGATTTTTCATCATCATTTAAATAAAGCACCAGTGGCAATCAAAAGATCAAAAATATATTGTTCATAATACAAAATAGTCTTGCCCAAGAAATTCTAATCAAGTTTATCAGTCAATTTCTTTTTTGTTGGAGACATTGCAGCATCAAGTGAGAATAAAGTCCTTTTAGCTGGAGGTGATGATGAAGAATGACCAACAGGAGTGACTGGATTAGTTGTGTTTGGAACTACTAAAGAGCTATCAACAGTTGTCACTATACGAGGTTGCTTGAACTTACTTGGGACATATTCTTCAAAAAATTTATAAACTGACTGGGAAGTTGTTACTTGTGCTTTTTCACGATCACTTGGACTATGTGACATCGGAATCGCTTTTATGTAGAAAATGTACTGATCTTCAATGTTTAGCCTTATCTTTCCATCATTGATTCTCTGCAAAAAATGATTTGAAGTCATAAGTGTAAACATTTGTAGACAGGTAAGTGATCGTCATCATATAAAAAATGGCACGATCATAAAGAAGGTGCTGACCCCTTTAGAAATTCCCATCAATTTAAAAGCTGAACATTGTAGATAATCTTCTGCTATTTCTCCCATGACTGAGGCTGGTAAAGTTCCAGTCTCATCCTCTATACGAATTTCAGCTCTTGCTCTAATGGAAAAATAATAAGGATCAATTGAAATGGTAGATGTGTGGTTAAAAAGGGGAGAATGTTATTAAGTTGTTATAGCAGGAAAATGATGACTGTATTGAAAATAACAATAGGAGTACTATCTACTATGAGCATATAAGTAAGGTTTATATAAATTGAGAGAGAAACCTGGGGATTGCTGTTACATTAGTTGTGTTACAATAGCGGCAATCATAGTTTTCTCCGGCGGTTGTGGCACAAGAAGATCTAAAACAGAGGTTACAACTCATGTACCTAAATGAAGAGGTATTCAAGTTCACTGTCGCACAACCTTTAACCCAAAATCGAGTTTGATGAAACTGCAATAAAATGTATTGATTAATTCATATTATAGATAAACAATGTATTGCTTTAGGAATAAAAATTGATACAGCTGTGGTATATAAATAACTTCAAAGAATTTGAAGAAGGCATTTATGGAGAATAAAAATTTACTGTAAAAGTTCAAATAGCATGAGTAATGACACAAATATATTAACTGAAATATGTGTTAAGCTTGTATATTGATAAGAAAATAATTATGTTTTTCTTATACATAAAATGCAATATTTTGTTCCAACAATAAAAAATGGAGGGGGGGGGGGGGGGGATTAACCCAATATATATATATATATATATATATATATTAAAAAAAAATAGTAAGAATGAAAAAAAAATGTTTTCTTTTTTGATTTTTTTCCCCAGTGAGAGGTTCTATTTAAAAGCTTATTAAGTATTGCAATTATAATAACCTATGTTTGTTTTTAAGAAGACAGTAATTTCATAAGGAGAATATGTGTAATGAGATATATAAAAATGTTAAGCAGTGAAGCATGTAATAAATTCGAAATCTGAAAAAAAAAAATCGAAAATGCAATTATCATGTATAGTATATATTATACGGTTGTGTGTTTATCTTATATGAAACAATTTGTGGAGTTAACTTTGAAAAAATAATAGTTTATGAATGAAGTGTGAAGATGAAATAGTTATTGTATAAATAAAGTTTAAAGATGGAAAACTTAGTTTATAGCTTAGAAATAGAAGAGTTATGTTCTGACATGGTTCTTTATTATATTAAAGAAAAAAAATGGTATCATATTATAGGTAAATAGACTCTAAAACAAATGTAATTCAATCAAAACTATAACATGAAGTCAATCTAAGCAACTTGTATAAATCCTATACAAGATGGACAAATGGGACAAAAAAGGCATTCTTGGTCATGTGAGATTCAATTTTTAGCAATTATCACTTAGCTATCTGTCTGATATTCAATTTAACATTTTTAGAGTTTATACATCAAAATATGTACAGGGATGTTGAAAAATTTATACAGTTGCACGTAAAGAACAAGTTCAACAGCAATAGCATGTTATATTAATCTTACAAGGAGTCTGCTTATTTAAAAGGAAAGAGAAGGAAAACTAAATATTAAACTATGATAATCAAATCACGAAGCTAACAAATACTATGGCTCTTATAATATGGAAGATATTCAGCCAAGAGGAACAATTATTCAGCTAAGAATGATCCAAAGAAGTACAAAACTAATAAACTCATTATGTGTCTAAGTTTCCAGAAATTTATTGAGAATAAAAATTTACTATAAAAGTTCAGATATTATGAGTAACAAATAGCATTTAAAAATACTGCCATTATATATTTCTAAACAAAAAGATCTCTAGCTAATATTTATAAAAAAAATATTCGTTAAAGTATGAAGTAGAATATTTTAATTGCATATTTATTCAGTACTCTTGCAATTAAATAGATTCCAAGCCAATAATCTTAAACAAAATAAAACGCAAAGTATGAAAATGAATAAATAAAGTATATATTTAGTAAGAAATATTTAAATAGTAAAGAATAATATAAATGAAAATAAATATACAGAAAAGGTTTAACTTATAATTTTTTAATGAATGGATTGTAGAATCAATATTGGATTTCGAATTTCAGAACAAAAATGATGTGAACATAAAATGCAAGAAGAAATTTATAGACATAGAAGATAAAAAAAGGGGCAGTGTCATTTTTTTTTTACAGGAGTGTTATAATAAGCTTAAAAAGCTGTACTTTTACCTTTCCTGCTAATTCATGCACATCTTTCACTGTTGTGAAGTCAGTGCTTTCCAAAGCAGTTACTTTTTTTTGGGTAGAGTATGGTTTCGATGAAGTAATCTCTGCAATCCTATCTGAATTGTCAACAATCCTATAAGTTGGACAACAAAAAAAAGATGAAAAATGACATTATATTATATATAGTATATAAGCAACACAAACAAAATGATTTAATATGTATTTTTGTACCATTTTTGATACTCTTTAACTTCAGCTAATGGAAAATTTATGTAGAAAAAGGAGTCTGAAGTTGTGGATAGAGAAAGACCTAAAAGACATAATTTGATAAAAGATATCAGAAACTATAAGTAGCAGTAATAACAGAAATAAAAATTATAAGAGAGATGCAAATTTTATTCATTTGAGTCTAGAAAAAAACATACCATTGAATGAAGTGACGAGAAGTTGTGTTGCAATGATCACGGGTGTTTTAGATACCAAATGAGTTATTTGTTGACACTCATTGTCAATAAAGGATGAACACATTGTTAAATTAAGAGTATTAAATCTGTAACATAAATAAAAAATGAATAGATTGTACTCAATCCTGCGATGACTTTAAGAGAAAATGTAGAAAAAATTAAATCTGTCTTATGTATAATAATGTGTATAAATAAAAGTTTATATATACTTACTCTTTGTCCATCAAGACAATATCTTGCACAATAGTAAGGTTTCCAGCTTTTGTGTAAAATTGTCTCTTTGGTTTCACATCAAGTACAACTGCAATATAACCTAAAAAAAATGATAGAACATTGACCATCACTTAATGATGTATGTGTAACTATACAAATGTGTTCTTTGTTTCATAAATATAGAATAATAATAACAATATATAATAACAGTAAAAGTTATAATAATAATAGATAGATAGAAGAATATGGAAAAAGTCTTTAATGAAGAGTGTACATATAATGAAAACTGTTTTCCTATGACATAAAGAATAGGATATATATATCTGTAAAATCTTTAGTTGATTGGATGTATATGGATATTAATAAATGAAGTTATGTGAAAAAAAATAATTTACAAGTTTAGATAGTCTGAATGTTTACTATATACTGATAATATATGTTAATATAGGATAGAAAACATACTAATTTGTTTAGTTTTATCATCCATGTTAGAGGTGTTAATCCGGGTGGTCCGGGTCAGGTCAACCCACCAACATAAAGCTCGGTAACGGCCCGCTTGAAAAAAAGCCCACCCCCTGCAGGTTCCGGGCCAGTTACGGGTCAGCCCACAAATTTCGAACAACAACCCAGGCCCGCCCACAAGCCCATCCGGGTCGAGCCCATGCGGGTCGCGGTTCGTTCTAATTTGGCCCGCATGAATAAAAACATAGATTTTTTTTCATATTTATAGCAATTTTTTTTATCAAATTTCTAAATACAAAATGATTAAAATGATAAATTCATATTTATACCATAAAATATTTACATAAAATTTAAATTTAAATTTTATGTTACATGAATTACTTCTAAATTTGCAAATTTAAATAAAACAAAAACAAATAACAGTTAAATATTAAATGTATTTCTAATTACTATTGTCAAAGAATATTACGCTTTATAGCTATTAGGGAGAAAAAATAAGATTTTGATTTAAAAGTTGTATTAGAATTTGTAGAAGAAAAGAGATTTTCAATGTTACTATATTTAATAAAAACAGGTTTTTCTAAATTTGCAAATTTAAATAAAACATAAAAAAATAACAATTAAATATTAAATATATTTCTAATTACTATTATCAAAGAACATTACGTTTTATAGCTATTAGGGAGAAAAAATAAAATTTTGATTTAAAAGTTATATTAGAGTTTGTAGAAGAAGGGAGATTTTCAATATTACCATATTTAATAAAAATAGTTTATATATATATATATTTTCACGGGTCAGCGGGTTAACCGCGGCCCGCGAAGGTTTGACCCGCGTAACTCGCGGTTCACAACATCTTGACTCATGAACTGCCCGCACGGGTCGGCCCGCGGTCCCGGGTCGATTTTCACGGATCTGGTCGGTCCGTCCATCTTGACACCTCTAATCCATGTAGCTTCTTAACTCCGGGAAAGAAGACAACTGAAGCTTGCTGAAGATAATATCATGATACAGCTCATCAACAGCTTCAACTTTTGTTGTTCCAGATAAAGTCCATTGAAGTTCTCCATCAAACTTCTTGTATTTTTCTGGTGCTAACCTTACCATTGCATTAGAAATGAGATATGTGTTTCCTAGTATGAGAACATTTTCAAATGCTGGGATGTGATGATCCCATATCATTGCTCGATAGTGTTACCCTAAAAAAAGAAATGAATGAGACGATAATTTCACTGTAATTAATGTAATCAGAGATGAAGATGGCTCATAAATCTAAATAAAAGTACAGTAATATTTTCAAATCTCATGATCATTATACTATATTTTATTTTTATATATAAATAAACTTTTTATAAAAGTTTACTTAAAGAGAGCTGTAATCTAATCTAATCTAATAATCTAATCTAATATAATCTAAATATAAAAAACACAAGTCATTTTTTTTATTATTAAAAAGAATTTTATATTATTGAAAAGAAAAGGAAAGGAAAGGAAAGAAAAAAAAATGAAATAACAGGAGCAAATCATGAATCATGAAGTTAGAATAATTTTTTGTTGGAAATTTTAAAAAATGCAAAAGAGAAAAAAGAGAGGACAATTTCAAATTTTTTAAATACATTCTTAACAATAAAATACCTCTATGTCCATAAAGAATAAAGTTTGATACTTTTTTGGGCTATGGAATGATGTTTTAGGATATGATTTCTCAGCCACAATGATTTTTTATGTCCATTTTTTATGGACAGGAGTAATTTCAGGTATAAGCATTTGGTTTGCAGATGTTTTCAGCTTATTTCACCTGTGTAAAGAAAGAGTTTCTGGTTAAATAATGCCTTTTTAAGATATATTTATTCATTTATGTGGAAGAGCAAATAGAATACATACCAGTTTAAGGCTTGAAAGAGCACAATACTGGAAATACAATGTGAGAACAGATGAAGTGTTCTGTTATTTTTTTGCTTTTTCTTCACTGGCCGAGTTCAATGTACTTTGTGATGAAGCTCTCTGTTTCTAATCTAATAACTATATATAGACTATATGTATTGTTGTCTCTGACATGGATAATGATGTGTGATATACAGGGGGGGGAGAGAGAGAGAGAGAGAGAGAGAGAGAGAGAGAGAGAGAGAGAGAGAGAGAGAGAGAGAGAGAGAGAGAGAGAGAGAGAGAGAGAGAGAGAGAGAGAGAGAGAGAGAGAGAGAGAGAGAGAGAGGGGTTGATATTTGTTTGATGTAGTAGGTATGAAGTATGGTTACAAGATTTGTTTCTCTTAAATCATATAGAGTAATGTGGAGTTATAGGTCTGTATATTTTTATTGTTGATTGAAAAAAAGTACAATCCAATGTGTATAATGGCCGTGAAACGACTTCTTTTTTTATATATTTAAGATTAAGATTAAGAAATTTAATATTTCCCTACAAGTATAATAATGTGAAACACAAGTAAACTATGGCTACAAGAAATGTTTGTATATAAATACTTGTAAGTATATAAATACTTGTAAACTGTACAATAATTTCAAGGTAAAAACCTTTGTATATTTGTAAAGTTTCTAAATTAAATTAAAAAAAGGTAAATACTGTGTATAATGGTTGTGAAATGATCATCATCATTTAAAAAAATTAAAATTTTTAGTGTAAAAACTGTGAAAACCAAAAGTAAAGCATTATTACTATTATTATTAAATAAATACACACATACAAAATATATATGTGTGCGTGTGTATACAGGCATATATATAGTAGGGATTTTAAAATGAAATACTGTAGTTTTTTTTTATTTTTTATGATTCAAAATCTGAAATTTGAAAGATGTGTTAGGTGTAAAGTAAGGTTATGCACACTGTTCATTACCGTCTGCAGTGAAGCAACCTGCCAAAAGTACATTTAGGCTTGTAACGTCACACTTCTTTTCTGAAAATAGGTATGGTATGGAGAATGGTTGTAGAATATATATATATATATATATATATATATATATATATATATAATGAAAATGAATAGTAGAAAGTACTGAATTATTAATAAAATAGAAAAAAGTGGTACTATTCTGTCAGATTTCTTCTTACTGTAGTGTACATTTAAAAAAAAAAAAAAAAGTAGAGTCACGTGAAGTTTTTCACTTCTCACAGAAATAAGTGGAGTACAAAAATGTTATATAATTGTATGAAATAAGAAAAAAATATTTTTTTATTCATATTAATCTAATTAATAAAAAAATTATTTATGTCTAGTTTAATATATGTATGAAAAGGAAGAATATTATGTAGCAAAAATGTTTATCAGAATATAATTATTTAGAAAAAGTATAAATGTATACATGTAGTGGTGAGTAAATATATTTATTATATAATATGAAAAAAGAATAAAAAGAAACATAATAAATATATAATATCATAGAAAAAATAGATACATACTAAGAGAAAATTTTGAAAGGGGAAAAAAGATGTTTAATAACATAAAAAATAGTATCATATATAAAATACAGTATTTAGGGGCAAAAATAACTTAGTACGTGAAAAAAAAAAAATTGTGAATATATTTTTATAGACGATAGGGATAGTAATGTAAAGAAATTTTTCTTATAATAATATATAGGCATAGAAATATTAAAAACTATTAAACACTTATATATAGTAAAAAAAAATTACAATACAGTATACTAATAAATATTAAAAACCAATAAAATATAAGTAATGTAAAAAAAAAAAAAAAAAACAAGTATGTATTTGAACAAAATGATAATATATAATAAGATAAGAAGAAAAAAATTATATATCGTTTATTTATATTATAATAAAATAAATAACATAAAAGAAAAAGGAGTTTTAAAAGAAAAAGTGTTTACCTTTAGTAACAAAAGTTCTGAAAAAAATTTCTAATGGATTTTGATGTGAAGCATACTTACTGGACAGTTCAGAGAGACCAAATTCATTAATTGGATAGAAGAGTAATGATACCTGCAATTTAAATAAACATAACTTATAAATAAATAATAAACAAATAAAAAAATTAGATTCTTATACAGTAAAAGAGTTTTAAGAATTTTTTAATATAGTATGAAGCTGTGAAAGTGTATCAAACAGAAAAAAATAGAATATCAGCAAAACCAATAACCATAAGCGCTACGAAGGTATACATTATTTTATAGTAAATACAACATACAAACAAAAAATTAAGTCAAATTACTAAGAAATAACAATAAAACTCCAACATCATAAAACAAAATTTTAGCTCAATTCAAAATTACTTGTAAAGTACATAGAACCCACATCATAAATCAACAAAAGAAGCACAAACAAAACTCAATTTCCAAATTGCATTAATTAACTTTTGAAAATCCATTGTCTTTGGTCAGATGGACCCACTTTTTGGCATGGAATGGAAGAAACAAATACCTCATGACTAATATAAACACCAGAGTAAAGTAACAAAACACACCTAATGAGCTAATGTTTTTTGATAAATAGTAAATACATACAATTTTGAAATAATGGGAAACAGATGCATTCACTAAATGTTTGAAATAATGAGAAACAGGTACTTAAAGCTTTAATATGAACACTCAACTGAATATCTCTAGAGGCTAAAATAATGAGAAACAGGTGCCTTCACTAAATGTTTTAAAAGTCACAAACTGATAACATGCTGCAATTTTTTTTTTTTTTTTAATTAATCAACATAGAGATACATACGGTTCAAATAGAGAAAATTTGATTTTAAGTAACTTGAACTCTTCATACTCATCAGATACTTTATATTTGCAAAAATCAGGAAAATTAAAATGAGAAATTTTCTACACTCCTATATGAAAAATCTCATTTAAAAAGGAAATACTGATATTTGACAAAAAAAAAAGAAGACAAAGAATAACCTATTTTTAGAAGAAATTTCACACATTGCCTATGAATCTATTTAACCAAGAATCATATTGCACTACAGAACAACAATTAGAGATTAAATTCTAAATTTCAAGTCCAAATACAATCAAAAAACTCATTAACAAAAGGGAAAAATGTAAGAGGAAGAAACTAAGTAACTGAACTATATATTCAAGTTGGATCAACCTCTAGAAAATCTGCTGATTCCAGGTTCTTTCTTTTTTAAACTTTGATCATTCTTGTGGGTTGAATGAGAGAGTCCACAGATAGAAAAAATGATACATTGTGATGTTTGATATCTGATGGGCTATCGATTTTCTGTATTACCTGCAAGCAACACAATTAGTAGTGAGTATCAATATATGGAAAGTACACAGTAAAATCTATTTTATTTAAGCAGGATGATACAAATTTATTTTTTACCATTGTACCTTTTAAATGCAAAATACATTTAATAATGCTGTAATAAAAATTTATTATTATGCAATGGATGATGTGGAATAAAGCAGTATGTAATAACATATACAGTGTGTTTGTTTTTGTAACTTTTTGGGAAAAAAAAGAGTTTTGCGAAATCGTGTGGTTAAAAAGTAGTTTGAAAAGTAAAAAATTGTGGGCTTGAATTTTTTGAACGGTTGAAATTGATTAATGTAGAAAAAAGTTGTATTTTGTGTGTGAAAGTTATAGAATCAAACAATAGCATAATGTAATAGGGAAAAAAATAAAAAAATTGTAAATAGTCAAAGAAAGGATTTTTAACATACATGCATATATATATATATATATATATATATATATATATATATATATATATATATATATATATATAATAGATTAAATACCTTCCAATTGTGTAATTATTAGTTTTTTGATTTATCATTAACTATCATATCATATATGACTTAAAATAGTAGAAATCTGTTATGTTATTCTCTGTGTTATACAATATCATTTAAATTTAGAATAAAGTGAAATATGATAGTTTTATTTATACTAAGTATCTGTTGAATGTACTAAATCAAGTATTTCTTTGTGCACAACATTTTTGGTACAATATTGATGTAACAAATTAGAACATCAGAACTTGATTAGAACATCAGAACTTGATCTACTTCTTGATAGTGCAACATAAAGTTGACCATGTGAAAAGAGTGGTTCAGGTAAATACAATCCAATGAAATCTAATGTTTGGCCTTGAGCTTTGTTAATTGTCATAGCAAAACATGGACGAATAGGAAATTAAGTTCTCCTAAAAGGAACTGAACCTTTCTCATTTTCTAATGGTATAAAATGAATTCTAGGTAAAAAAACATGTTTTCCACGGTATTCTTCAGTTTCTATTTCAGCATCAATAACATTGCGCTCAAATTGTTTACAAATTAATCTTGTACCATTACATAATCCTTCCGAAGGGTTGATATTTTGAAGCAAAATAACAGGACAATTCTTTTTAAGAACAAGTTCATGAGGAGGAATACCATTAGGCGTTAATGTATTTAAAAAATCTTCATGAAGATTTCCTTCCGTTTTATCAGTCACTTCGTCAAAGCTATAGTACACAAACTTCTCTCCATGAATTCTATTTAATAATAAGGTATTTATGTGATCAACATTCTCATTTTTTGGAGTTAGAATAACTCTATTGATCATTGTTAAACTACACATGTCATAAGATTCAATACTTGGGAACACTAAATCAATAAGATCATTTAATGATTTCATTTCTTCTTCAAATTTAATAGTGATATTGTTTGAGAGTTCAACCATACCAAAAGTGTGAGTTTCAATGTCACCATTACCAATAGAAAGTAGGTACTCAGAAAAGGCAATGTCAAGATGTGCACGTATATTGCGAGTTAGTGATATCCGTGTAAATGATGGCCATAAGTAAGAGAACACAAGACTTGCTTGAATAATATATGTTTTTGATCCATTCTGAACTACGGGTAAAATTTGTCTAAAATCACCACCAAAAACTACAACTTTTTGACCAAACAACATGTCAATTTCAGTTATATCTCTTAATAACTTGTCCAAAGCTTCAATAGCTGAACGGTGAACCATAGGAGCTTCATCCCATATAATTAATTTGGTCATTGTTAATAGTGTTGCTAATGCTGATTGTTTACTAATAGAACACGTGAGATTATGATATAAATCAAGTGGTATTTTAAACATAGAATGTGCAGTTCGTCCTCTAGGTAATAAAGATGCAGCAACACCCGATTAAGCTGTTGCAATAGCAACCATTTTTTTTGCTCTAATAGATCGTAAAAGTGTTTTGTAGAGAAAAGTTTTACCTATACCACTTGGTCCATCAATGAAAAATAAACCAGCCTCATTATTTAGTATTTTATTGAAGATTTGATCAAATGCATTTCTTTGTTCCTTATTTAAGCTTTCAATCATTGATTATAAAGTTACATCATCGTCATATTCTTTTGTCTCATCAGAAATCATAGTAGTTAATTTATCATGTTCATTAGTAGAAACACAATATGGAATTAAATTATAATCATTTATATTTTTACCTGAAAGTTCAAGTATATTATTTATATTCTCTAAACTTCCATGTTCAGCTGTAGATTTGGAGAATCCTTTTAAAATATAATCTTCCATCATGAATTCTTTTTAATTTAACCATAAAGATTTTAGATCATTAGGTGTGCAAAATAGTAATATTGTTGAGAATAAACGACGTAATGAGCATGACATTTGATACAATACAACTTCAGCCATACATAGATTGAGATTTTTATCTTCATTTAATAGTCCGTAGACAGAAGCTGCTTCATGAAACGTATTCATTTGAACATTATTTATCTTTTTAAAATTTTCAAAAGATGTTGCGCCTTTAATATGGTTTAATAAAATACGTAAATAATATCTTTTACCTTCGTTTGGATTTGCAGAAACAATTCTTCCTATAACATTTTTTTGTTTTCTTGGATTCCAAAAATGACTTTGTGTGTTCCAAACAAAATGAATAGGAAAATCTCTATATAGTAAAGTTATAGATTTTTCATTTGTAATATTCATTTGGAAATATTCTGTAAGCATTGTACGTTTAAGAAAATTGTTGTTAACTATGTTAGTTAAATTATCAGTGTCATTAAAAGTAATATTTTGGCGATCTTCTAAATGTAATTGAAGGGAAATGATAGATGGAGAATTCTTTCTTAAATTGAAACCGTAAATTCTTCAAATTGCTTCAGGTGCTGATATCCATTGAGCACTTTGGAATTTACTAATTTCATCTACCTCAATATTTTGTTCGTCATTATTGATAGAGAAATTAATTCGATCATGTCCTTTATACACATATTTGTACAAGTATTTCACAACTTTTACTGTTGAGCAAACTTCAACATTAATATGATAGTCAAACTTAGATAATAGATATGGATTATATGGTACAACCCATCTATTATCTAAAAAATGACCTCTAACCTTCACTTTTTCACCATTGTTAGATCGACGATATAGTGGATAAGAATTGTTGTTCAAGCTAGTACTTGAGATGAAGTCTTTAGGATATTTATTTTTGCATGTTTGATTGTATTCCATACCCACATTAGTTGGATTTAGTTGACCACATGGTCCATGCATCATATGTTTGATTACTTTTGAACGCAAATAAGAATTGTTAGATTCACATGGAATTTCACACGAAACAATGTTGTCAATTTGTTTTGTTGATGTAATTTTAAAACCATGCTTTAGGATAAGTAAAAAATGAGCATGAGGTAATCCACGTTTTTGGAATTCAATAACATAAGTATAAGCTGCAATTGGACCAAATATATTCTTGTCAAATAAATCATTTTTTAATTCTTCTAATTTAGCCTTAAAAATACGTGAAATTAAATTTGGACGATTGTGTGTTTGATCATTGTATAATAATTCATTTTTTATTTCTACCCAATTTGGATTATATGTCAGGTTTTCCAAATCGTTGAACTAAAGCCATTGCATCATGTATTTCTTTGTGTTATCCCTAGGTCCCCCAGTGAATGATGATGGTAAAATAATCCTTTTACCAATCTTACATCCTCTAGTTTCACCCAAAGAAATACTATCAACAATGCCTTGATAAAGGTCTGCTCGTATTTGATGCTGATTTTTTCTAAAGAAGTCTAATCTAGAAGTTTCGATTTTAACATACATATCTACTATATATTGTTGAAGCAATCTACCAGTATGAAGGAGGATGATGTTACTTGGATCTCTAATCTGCAACTTATAGCAATAATATTTCCTTAAAGAAACTTGAGCTTGTTTACAACGTTTTGTTAGAGCTGTGATTAAAAGAAAAAAAATAATGTTACTTTATAAAACAACAGTATTTTTAAAAAACATAAACTTAGAAATGAAAAAAGAAAAGATATTTAAAATCTACTATTTGTAATATTTTTAAAGAATTAATAGCTACCCGTTTCCTCCCTTTCAAATAACTCCTCGGGGGTAGTAATGTAATTAAAATCAAGAATAGATGTTTTTTTATAGAGATGATTGAGTTCTATAATGTTTTTTTATTCCTTGATACCAACTAGGCTCACCATATGGAAAAAGTAAAGGATATTGAAGTGGATCATAACAACCGTAAAAATAATGAACACGATGTGGAGTCCTATCATGACTAAAAACACCAATATCTCGCGCAGTTATATTCGATGAAGAGCTATCATCAACCCAAATCACAACAACTTGAGAAACAGAAGGTCTATTATAAATTCTTTGGTCAACAGAAGGGTCATATTTCAAGATAATATTTAATGATTCAAATGATTCGAGATTATTCAATGAACGAAAAAAATTGAGAATATGGATTTACTTTTAAAATTTCCACTATTTTTTTAATTGTAGATTCAATAAATTTGTCTGAAAAATGAAGCCTATTTTGAATTTCATGTTCAATATCATAAAAATATAGTTGTAAATATGATGGTTCATTATTTGAAGGTAATAAATTATTAACATAATGATACACTTGATGATGCGAACCCCTTTGGTGATTAAACCAAAAATTCCCACAAAAATAATGTATCAACCCAAGAAAGCTAAAATAGGTAATAAATGAGAAATCTTGACCCAAGTTTAACCTAACCAAAATTCTACGGAAAGTCAACCCTAGCCCAACGGAGAGATTAAGACAAATACCAAGACTTGTGGAATAAATATCAACAAATACACAAGAACAATCCCTCAATATATAAGTTGAAATAAATTCCAAGAAAATGTTACAAGATAAAGAAATGATTTTTACCTCTCAAACTCTCAAGGAGTGCTCTTCAATGTTCCAAAACTAACTAGGATTTGAGGCTTTACAAGAAGATATACAAATTGAAAGAAAAGAAAGTTTGCAAAATTGCACAAAAAACCCCGCTATTCTATTCTGGGGACTTTCGGTCGACCGAACTGGTCGACCGAAACTATTTCGGTCGAACACCTGGTCGACCGAATTGGTAGTTTCGGTTGTACAAAGGTCGGCCGATCCTGCCTGAAGCTATGCCTCAAAATCTTGCAGAGTTTCGGTCGACCGGAGGACATTTTGGTCGACCGAAATGTCCTGAACTTCAAAACTTAGGCAATTGACCTCGATCTTGCTCTCTTCCATGTGGACTTGATTTCGGAGCTTGAAAATGAGTCCCGCCATCGACTCTTGGACCTCTTTAGCCTTGGATCTTGTCATGGGCCCCACCGGTATTCTGATAAATGGTTGACCTGTTTGACTTTGACTCGAATGACTCCCTGAATTCTCATCATCCCCTCCCTCTTGAAAAGGATTCGACCTCGGATCTTCACCTGCATCAAAAGGGGATAAGTCAGAGACGTTAAAAGAAGCTGATACATTGTACTCACCAGGAAGGTCAAGCTTGTAGGCATTGTCATTGATTTTCTCTAGGATTTGGAAGGGGCCATCACCACGTGATTGTAGTTTTGATTTTCTTTGATTCGGGAACCGCTCATTCCTCAAATGCAACCATACCCAATCACCGACCTCAAATGTCATTCGTTTTCTACCTTTGTTGGCACTGGAGGCATATTGTTCATTCTTCTTCTCGATTTGGAGCTTGACTTTCTCGTGGAGAGATTTTACCAACTCCGCCTTTCTTTTCCCATCTAAACTACCTCGTTCATCAATAGGTAACGGAATCAAATCCAAAGGAGTTAGAGGGTTAAAACCATAAACAATCTCGAATGGAGAAAAAGAAGTAGTAGAATGAACACTTCGATTATATGCAAATTCGACAAAAGGTAAACATTCTTCCCAATTCTTTAGGTTGCCCTTAAGGACGGTGCGAAGAACTTGTGTTAAAGTTCTATTAACCACCTCAGTTTGGCCATCGGTTTAGGGATGACAAGTTGTTAAAAATAAAAGTTTAGTTCCCAATTTCCCCCACAAGACCTTCCAAAAGTGGCTAAGGAATTTAACGTCCCTATCCGACACAATGCTCCTAGGAACCCCATGGAGTCGCACTATCTCCCTAAAGAATAGGTCGGCTATATGAATGGCATCATCGGTTTTATGACAAGCAAGGAAATGCGCCATTTTACTAAACCTATCTACAATCACGAAGATGGACTCACTACCTTTCTTTGACCTAGGCAATCCTAAAATGAAGTCCATAGAAATTTCCGTCCAAGGTTCACTAGGGACAGGTAGGGGTGTATATAATCCATGCGGTTCTATCTTGGACTTGGCCTTCCTACAAGTTATGCACCTCGAACAAATTCTCCCAACATCTCTACTCATTTTAGGCCAAAAGAAATGTTCTTGTAAGATTTTCAAGGTTCTCCTTACCCCAAAGTGACCCATTAATCCCCCGACATGGGCCTCCCTTACCATCAACTCCCTCAATGAGCAATTTGGCACACAAAGTTTACCTTCTCGAAACAAAAACCCCTCATGCCTATAATACTTACCAAATCCAACCCTCTCACATGATATAAATATACTAGCAAATTCCGCATCATGCGCATACAAGTCCTTAATGCTCTCAAAACCCAACAATTTAGCACTCAAGGTAGTAATAAGAGCATACCTTCGAGAAAGGGCGTCGGCTACCACATTCTCCTTACCTTGTTTGTATTTGATGACATAGGGAAAAGTTTCCACGTACTCCACCCATTTGGCATGCTTCTTGCTCAACTTCCCTTGCCCCTTCAAGTGCTTCAATGACTCATGGTCGGTGTGGATGACGAACTCTCTAGGCCACAAGTAGTGGTGCCATGTCTCTAACGATCTCACCAACGCATAGGGCTCCTTGTCATAGGTGGGGTAGTTCAGGGCGGCTCCACTGAGCTTCACGCTAAAGTAGGCAATCGGCCTTTTCTCTTGTATCAAAACTGCTCCAGTACTTGTGCCTGAAGCATCACATTCAATCTCAAAAGTTTTATCAAAATTAGGCAAGGATAAAACCGGGGCGGTGCACAATTTGTTCTTTATTTCATTAAAGGCCTTTTCTTGCGCCTCCCCCCATTTAAACCCAACATGCTTTTTGACAACCTCGGTAAGCGGTGAAGCTAGTGTGCTAAAATCCTTGACAAAACGACGGTAAAAACTAGCTAACCCGTGGAAGCTTCTTACCTCGGTGACACTTGTGGGAGTGGGTCATTCCTTAATGGCTTTGATCTTCTCCTCATCGACCTCTATTCCCTTAGTACTAACTACAAATCCAAGGAAGACCACACTCTCCATGCAGAAACTACACTTGTTGAGGTTAGCATACAATTGTTCTCCTTTCAAAACCACAACCACACTCCTCAAGTGTTCAATATGCTCATTCAAATTTTTGCTATAAATCAAAATATCATCGAAGTAAACTACCACAAATTTCCCAATGAATGCACGCAAAATATGGTTCATTAATCTCATAAAAGTGCTCGGTGCATTAGTGAGACCGAAGGGCATAACCAACCACTCATATAAACCATATTTAGTTTTAAAAGCGGTTTTCCATTCATCTCCTTCCCTCATCCTAATTTGATGGTATCCACTTCTCAAGTCGATTTTACTAAAAATGCACGAACCATGCAACTCATCTAGCATATCATCTAACCTAGGAATGGGGTGTCGATACTTTACCGTTATGTTGTTAATGGCTCGGCAATCGACGCACATTCTAAAGGTTCCATCCTTCTTGGGCACTAGTAGCACGGGAACGGCACAAGGACTCATGCTCTCACGAACATATCATTTACTCATCAACTCCTCAACTTGTTTTTGGAGTTCCTTGGTCTCCTCCGGATTGCTTCGGTATGCCGGTCTATTTGGAATGACGGCTCCGGGGATGAAATCAATTTGATGCTCGATGCCTCTAATGGGTGGAAGCCCACTAGGCATCTCCTCCGGAAAGACATCCTCGAACTCCTGCAACAAAGAAGTAGCTAAAGTGGGGAGGGAAATGTGAGGGTCATCAAGTGTAAGGAGGGACTCCTTATACACCATCAAAAGAATAGAATGATTTTCTTTTAAAGCTCTCTCCACATCACCTTTACTCGCATAAAAATTCATTCTTTTCTCAATCTCTTTTGCTCTCTTTCTTTTTTCTTCCATCCCCTCATTTTTTTTCTCACTATTTTTTTCCCTCTTTTTTTTTCACTTTCCTTTTGTCCCTCACTCAACTCCATCTTTTTTTTTTCTTCTTTCTTTTTCCTCCTCCTCCTCCTTCTTGAGTTTCAATTGGTCATTGTAAACTTCTTCCGGACTCAAAGGTAGGAGTGTCACGGGTTTTCCACTCATTTGGAAACTATACCGATTTTTCCTACCATCATGCAATACCCTCCTATCATATTGCCATGGTCTCCCCAATAATATATGTGTAGCTTGCATGGGCACCACATCACATAGTACTTGATCCTCATAGGTCCCTATATTGAAAATAAGTAGTACTTGCTTACTTACTTTCAACTCACCATAATCACTCAACCATTAGAACTTATAAGGATTAGGATGTGGCATTAAAGGTAATCCCAACCTCTCGACCATACTAGTGCTAACTACATTGGTGCAACTTCCCCCGTCAATGATGAGACTACACGCTTTGTCCTTCACAAGACACCTAGTATGGAAGATATTCTCCCTTTGCTTAGCCGCATCATCAACCTTAGCTTGGGTGTTGAGAGACCTAATGGTGACTAAAGACTTGGGTGGACTAACAATTCCCTCCACCTCTTCTTCCTCGTCATCACTATCTCCTCTACATGGCACCCCCTCTTCGTCCTCTTCATCTTCCGAGTACCACTCCCCATTATTGATAATCATCACCCTATTGTTAGGGCACTCTCGAGCATAATGCCCCCGCCCTCTACACTTGAAGCATTCTATATCCCGACTCCTAGAAGTGGTAGGAACAACCTTTGGTTTATCCCTGACGAAGCCAACTTCCTTTCCCTTGGAGGTTTCAATATTGTCCTTAAGTAGTGCCTTATAAACCCTTTCACTCCCCCCACTTAGACTTCCAATTGGAACTAGGACCCCCCAAGAATTTTTCTTGTCCCTTTCTTTTAAATTGCTCCTTCTTCTTCAATTGAGCCTCCACTTTTAATAGCCATGTGTACCAACTCCTCCATCTCAACATAATGGTGTAATTCAACCACATTGGCTACCTCCCTATTCAACCCACTCATAAATCGAGCCATAGTGGCTTCTCTATCCTCTTCTATGTCGGCCCTCATCAAAGCTTTCTCCAACTCCTTATAATAATCTTCAACACCCTTTGTTCCTTGAGTAAGAGTTTGTAGTCTTTGATAGAGCCCCCTATAGTAGTGACTTGGTACAAATCTTTTTCTCATAAGGCTCTTCAACTCATCCCAAGTATCCACACTACCCTCGAAATTCCTTCTCCTAGTGAGTAATAAATTATCCCACCAAGCTAAGGCATAATCGGTAAACTCCACTACCGCTAACTTAACCTTTTTATCCTCGGAGTACCTATGACATTCAAAAATCAATTCCATCTTCCTCTCCCATTCTAAATAGGCATCCGGATCACTCTTCCCATGGAAAGAAGGGATTTTCATCTTAATACTTCCAAGGTTACCATCCACTCCATCCCTACCCCTAGGGTTCCTCCCATGACCTCGACCTACTCCCCTCACATTCCTACCTCCTCTATTCCTACCCATGTTCCAATTTTGGTCACTACCCCCTTCACTCTCCAATTCATCATCATCAACATCATCATCCTCATACTCATCTCTAGGCCTTCTCCTATCACCCCTCCTAACATTATCATCCCTTGGAGGTGGAACTTCCCTCCTAGTCTCCAACCTTGTTAATCTACCCTCCAACCTTCCCCCATATCTGCCATAGTAACCGTGAGAGCTTGTATCATATCCCTCAACTCTTGAGTTTGTGCGTTAGAATCTTGTCCACTGGAAGTATGTGCATTAGCCATGGAGTGTAAGTGTGCAAGTGTCCTCACAAAATATTTTTCACTCGTGTTTCACTCAATTAGGCTTTTTCCCTCTAACGTGCTCACCACTCTTGCCTTTTACCACTCCTCACTTTCTTACCCAAACTTTCCAGGGAACGTAATTCAACTAAATTGAGAATTCAACTCTTGTGTAGCACAATTTTCACAAATAACAAAGGAAGCAAAAGGGAAGGATTGACACAATAGCAAGTAGAATTTAGTTGCTTGCAATTATACAAGGAAGTAAGGATTTGAAATTGATCAATAAGATTTTCAAGGGTATAGACACAATAACTCGATGTAAGACACAAGGAATTCAAATAGGAATGTGTTTGGCAATTGAAATGTAGGATTCAATATGGAAACACTCTTTGAAACATTTTGTCAAACACTTAGGATGCACTTAAATAGTTTGGAATTTTCAAGTGTTTGTTCAAATGTATCCCCAAGAAACTTTCAAATTGATGATAACAACAATGCCCAATATGTAGGAATCATGAAATATTCATGGGCATATGAAATTTTCCCCAATTTTTTTTCAATTTTCGTTTTTTTTTTTCACAATGCCAAGAACAACAACAAGAAAGTAAAGATAGGTTTACCAAATTAGAGCCAAGCTCTGATACCAAATGATGCGAACCCCTTTGGTGATTAAACCAAAAATCCCCACAACAATAATGTATCAACCCAAGAAAGCTAAAATAGGTAATAAATGAGAAATCTTGACCCAAGTTTAACCTAACCAAAATTCTAAGGAAAGTTAACCCTAGCCCAATGGAGAGATTAAGACAAATACAAAGACTTGTGGAATAAATATCAACAAATACACAAGAACAAGCCCTCAATATATAAGTTGAAATAAATTCCAAGAAAATGTTACAAGATTTCGGTCGAAACTATTTCGGTCGAACACCTGGTCGACCGAATTGGCAGTTTCGGTTGTACAAAGGTCGGCCGATCCTGCCTGAAGCTATGCCTCAAAATCTTGCAGAGTTTCGGTCGACCGAAATGTCCTGAACTTCAAAACTTAGGCAATTGACCTCGATCTTGCTCTCTTCCATGTGGACTTGATTTCGGAGCTTGAAAATGAGTCCCGCCATCGACTCTTGGACCTCTTTAGCCTTGGATCTTGTCATGGGCCCCACCGGTATTCTGATAAATGGTTGACCTGTTTGACTTTGACTCGAATGACTCCTTGGATTCTCATCACTTGACCTTGGACTCTGAAAGTATATATTCCTTTATTATTTTTGCACAATTCTTTGTCATACTTAACACCAAATGATGTAAAAGCAAAATGGTTGTTGTATGTCCTTGAAAAATTTCTAAAATCAGATGAAGCATCAGAATTGGACAAATAAAGTTCACCCATTTCTGTAGGCATGTAATTTAAACATATTTTCACTTCACCGTTTGAACAACAAAATCCTTTTGTTTCTTTATAAAATTTCTTAGCATCACAATAAGAACAGAATGTTGGATTAGGTAAAATATACGGTTCAAAAAGAACATTATTATAGATATTTAAATTGTGAGCTTCTTCATTGTTGATATTTTCAGAGCAGTTAAAGTAGTTATTATTTATGTTCAATCTAGTCGTTTCATCTTTCCTTATAAATTGAGTATCATTGTTCCCTGTATATTAAAAAATGAATTACGTTTAAAGAAGAATAAACATCACATCATACAAAAAAAAAATAAAATGAAAGTAACAATAATAATCTATATATAAGGAAAAATGACACGATGGAGACCTTAAGCCTTTACTTTTACCTTGCATTTCAATATCTTTGTCGATATCAACAAATTCAGTGGATGATCCTTCCTCTAAAAATAAAAGAACAAATAATTATCAAATTAAGAGATAGGAAAAGTAATTTATTTAACAAAAAAAAAATGATAACAAATGGTTTTTTATTCGATATACTTGCAGAACTAACCAGGAAAAGTAACAGTACAATGCCTATGCCGTACAGACGTATCATTATATGTCTCCTGCTTTCTTTCTTTTTTCAACATATAATTCCCGTCGTCGTCGATTTCGTGCTTCCCTTTTTTTAATATCGGACATATTGATCAATAAAAAACCTTCATTTTACCGTTTATTAGTTATCAATAGGAAAAGGAAAAAAAGATAAATAAAACACAAACAAATCAAATATGTGTAAGTATCAATAGAAAAAGGAAAAAGAATAAAACACAAACAAATCTAATAGTTGTAAGTGGGTAAGAAAAAAAAAAAAGCATCGACAATAATAATAAAAAGTAGTATTAAAAAAAATTCAAATTCACAATTTAGTCCAAATAAAAATATAATCATTAGAAATCATTATGATAGTAGATTCTAGATAACTTTACGTAATAAAATAGAAACGTTACTTAAAAAAATGCTAGAAACAAAGAAAACCATAATTTAGAACTCATAATAAGCAAAAAAATTCTCTCTCTCTCTCTCTCTCCCTCTCCCTCTCTCTCTCTCTCCGACACACACACACACACACACAAAAACAAAAAAAAGACTATTTAGAACTCATATTAGTTAATACACCTCTAATATATCTACATGCAAAACCAGAGCTATACTAAAGGAAAAGAACCCAAGATTGATAAATGTGACACACTTTTCTTTACTATGCTATGTAGCAAACAACATGTACAACCTGTAGAAAAAAAAAGCCTTGACAAGGTAGAAATGGTGGACAGTAATTGATATGCTGAATCCAACAAGAGCAATATACCTTAAACACAAACTGCACACATGAATAACAAAATGGATTAATTTTAAGTAGACAAAATAAATCAAATGATTGAAACTGACATGTAGCAAGCATGTCTACAACTTCAAAAATAAGTGGAAGAAACCAATTGGACTATACAAAATTTAATACCTGTTTTTCGTGATTCATTTATTAATCACGAAAAACTACCTTTTAAAAATGAGAAGCAATCCATAAAACTATATAGAAAACAGGAATTCTTGAATGCTAAACACAATTTAATACAATCTCAAAGAAAAACTAACAACATTGACATCCATTTAAGAAGAAATAATGCAGGAAATAAATAATCAACACTACTGAAGGAAAAGAACCCAAGATTGATAAATGTGACACACTTTTCTCTACTATGCTATGTAGCAAACAACATGTACAACCTGTAGAGAAAAAAAATCCTTGACAAGGTAGAAATGATGGACAGTAATTGATATGCTGAATCCAACAAGAGCAATATACCTTAAACACAAACTGCACACATGAATAAAAAAATGGATTAATTTTAAGTAGACAAAATAAAACAAATGATTGAAACTGACATGTAGCAAGCATGTCTACAACTTCAAAAGATAAGTGGAAGAAACCAATTGGACTATACAAAACTTAATACCTATTTTTCATTTATTAATAAAAAAAAACTACCTTTTAAAAATGAGAAGCAATCCATAAAACCATATAGAAAACAGGAGTTCTTGAATGCTAAACACAATTTAATACATAATACAATCTCAAAGAGAAACTAACAACATTGACATCCATTTAAGAAGAAATAATGCAGAAAATAAATAATCAACACTAATCTAGACATCCACATGCAAATAAACTAAAAATCAAAGAGCTTAAGAACATAAGAATCAAGAGAACAGGAAAATCGGAAAGGGAGAAACCTTGGATATACATCAACCACAGGCGCAAAGCTCTCAAATTATATTAATAGTAAATAAAATAGACCAAAAAACCAAGTAGGAGAAGCAAGCATACTTTAGTAAAGTGGGGAAAAGTGCATCATGATAAATGTAACAATACCTAAAGCCAACAAAAAGATGGGACAAAAATAATAAATAATAAAGTATATTGAGTAATCCCTACCTAATTAAGTAGAGAAATTAACAAATTTTTTTTTTTAAAATCTAAATCACAAAGAAAACCATAATTTTAAATCATCAACAAATGCATTAATCTAAATTTTACATACTTTAAAAATGAATTTTTGGAAACCAAGCCACTAAATACAAAAACTCGTAGTAAAAATATTGTTTCACCAACTAAGATGACTTTAGATGAACAAATTATTCTATTCACCAACCAATAAACAATCAGTGACAATGACTTAATTCTTTGGGCGTTGAGTGAAAATAAAAAGGTGAGCTGATCGTTGACGAACGCAAAGGGCTGCATAGATAAAATTGTGGATAAAATCTTGATTTCCGTGAACATTCCACAACATTTATAAGAAAGCAAAATTTAAAAAAAAATTAATGTATAAATAAAAGTATATAAAATCTGTTTAAGCATATAATAAAGTGTTATCCAAAAGTTTGAGTTTTTGTAGGCGATGTGAAAGTTCTCCCAAAATTTCTTGAGTTATATAGCAATGCTGAACATACATAAAGGTCCTATAGAATTTTTCATTATAAGAAGTACAACAGAATAAATAATATTACACACAAACACAAAGTGGCTGCGTAGATATAATTGTGGATAAAATCTTGATTTCAGTAAACAATTCTAGTGGATACACAAGCAAGCATAGTGAAAAAACAAGCAGAAAAAAGCAAAATTTTTAAAAAATTAATGTATAAATAAAAGTATATAAAATCTGTTTAAGCATATAATAAAGTGTTATCCAAAAGTTTGAGTTTTTGTAGGCGATGTGAAAGTTCTTCCAAAATTTCTTGAGTTATATAGCAATGTTGAACATACATAAATGTCATATAGAATTTTTCATTATAAGAAGTACAACAGAATAAATAATATTATACACGAACAAACGCAAGCACAGTAAAAAAAAGGACAGAACAAATTTGAACAGAAAGCTAAAGTACAAAAAAAAAGGAAAAGAAAAAAAAAAGAGAAAGAAAGAAAATAAGAACGCGGAACTACATATTTCGCAAAAAACCTTTTCACTGACGAACACATAACCAGGTAAAAAAAAAAAAATTACGCAAAAAAAAAAAAAAAAAAACAACGAAAAAACCATGATCAACAAATAATGATTGTCAACGGGAAGAGAGCACGAAAATCGCAACCCTAAAGCAGGGAAAAAAATAGATCTTCACAAAAAAATAAATAAAAATAAATAAAGAATAAAAAAACCTAACTGTCGACTGCAAGAAACAACGATAGCAGCACTCCCACACACGAACGACCTGCAATCACAACTGCATTAGAATCGGGGGGAACTGAAGGAAAAACACACAAATATATATACACAAAACGGTAAAAAAAAACATAGATCTACACAGACAATAAAAGGGGGAAAAATCGAACTTTTGATGATGCGGTTGCACGGCGGGCGTAGTAAACCTTGGAGAAGAAGACTGTTCAAGAGGAGAAGACTCTCGAACACAGAGAGAGATAGAGAGAAAAAGCAAGACAGAGAAATGGAAGGGTTTGTATCTGTAAAGACGTGTATGGACACACAAGAAAAAATCGGAGGAAAAAAAAAAAACCAAAAAAATGGGAAAAACGTGTTTCGGGTTTTAGTTAAGTCGCCATTTCTCGTCCATGAACAGTAATATTACAACTTGATTTTATATATAGTAGGGAAGTAAACCTTGGAGAAGAAGACTGTTCAAGAGGAGAAGACTCTCAAACACAGAGAGAGATAGAGAGAAAAAACAAGACAAAGAAATGGAAGGGTTTGTGTCTGTAAGGACATGTATGGACACACAAGAAAAAACCGGAGGAAAAAAAAAGGGAAAAACGCGTTTCGGGTTTTAGTTAAGTCGCCATTTCTGGTCCATGAACAGTAATATTATAACTTGATTTTATATATATATATATATATATATATATATATATATATATGTATATGAATCAACCTTTCTACAATTACTTCATTTGATCTAAATATTTTGCTAGAAATTTATCCCTCAACCAATGATATCCATCAATCTTCACTAGAAAATATTGAAATTGATTTGAATCAATTTCCGATTGAAGCTAACTCTCTCACAAATAGCAGGGAAATGCAAGAAAATAGGTGTCCTCCAAACGAAAGGAAAAAATCTCATCTCCGAGAAAAAAGAGAACTGTTTATGCGATGTTACTCCAAGAAAGTAGTAATGAAAATTTATCAAGAGGAGTTTGTTTCAAAAGTTGCTAACCTTTTTCCATATTGATATGATCAGTTTCTCGAATTTAGCATGACACAAAAAGTTTTGGGACCACAAATGGTGAATGTCTACTTGATTTTTCTTCAAAACTTGTGAAGAAAGTTGGTCGAAAGAGATTCGAAGTAGACTTAGAATAGGTGAAAGAAATCCCTCTTCGTTTCTGAACAAATAAAAGGTCCTTATAAACTGCTATGAATGCATCAAGATCAATCTTATATAGGGGAATCAAATAAGGAGAATCAAACAAGGATATATTCGGGAGTAGTCCAATCCCATGAAACTGTATTTGACGGATGACAACAAGAAAGCAACGTTGAAGTTTGCGTTTGTGTATCTATGATCAATGAAGGTACGATTGCATCTAAACAGTCTTTCGACATGCACAATCCAATTCATATCAATGAAAAATGGTTTTATATTTATCTCCATCAGAATGAATCGGAGCCCTATCGTACATGCAAAAGTAAAAGATTTATTACCAAGATTATTTTTTTGGCTGTCGTAGCTCGTCCACGCTTTGATGCCAATACAAATACACACTTTGATGGGAAAATTGGAATATGGCCATTTGTATGTAAGGAAGCAGTCAAGTGAAATAGTAAAAATCGTATAGCAGGGACTTTAGAGACTAAACCAATTTTGTCGGTTACTAAAGATGTTATTCAATCATGGTTAGATGAAAAAGTGTCACATTCAATTAAAAAAAAAATGGTCATCTTCTAGTACGAAGACCATCTTCATCTATCTATACATATATCAAAATAGAAGTGAGGAGAGAAACATTAAATGTCATTTCCCCTAAAAAATGCACTTACAATTTTTAGAAATAAAAAGCTAAAATAAAAATCTGTGTATATCAATGTTGTATTGAAAAAATGTGCAGTTAAAAAGTAGTGAAAAAAAACGTGTGGTAAAAAATAAAGGGTGCCAAATAGAGCATTGTTGTGACACTCAATTTAAATAAGAAAAAAAAAATTGGACATATAATTAAAAAAAAAAAAAAATAGACAACCAAGAACTTTCTAGAGTAGTGTATATATAAAACAGTACACTCTTCTAACAAACCCTAATTATACACTATCACTCATGAGCTCACTCATCAGCCGCATCTAAGACCTCTCAATTTCTTCGGGAGATTTATTGAAATAGCTTGGATAGAGGTTTAGTTTTTCAAAATACCCCTTTTTAACAAAATGTCTTTATTACCCTTAATGAATTGAGTTATTTTCTTTGCAAGATATATCCCTGAATTAGTCAGGTTGATTTAATTCAATATTTTTTATTATATTCATATTCTTTAATCTTTTAAGTTCTTCTAAAAATACTCTATATTGTGATAATTTCTCAAAAGATTTAGGATGTTCTTTCTTTGTTATATATCCTAATGTTATTCCATTTGAAACTTCATCTTCTATATCTTCGTATTCTTCTATAATTTTATGAACTGAATTTATATTTTTTGCTGTTTCAACAGAATTAAATTCTATTCTATTTAAGATAGCATAGTCAATATCTTCGTATATTTCTTTTAATTTAGATTGTCCAACAGAATGTATATTTTTAGATTTTCCAGCAATAGCTAATAAAAATGAAATTTCTTTATTATCTAAATATAGTTTATGATCACAGTTGTTAGAGGTTGATGCTTGTGAAGTATCCATAGATTATAGGGTTGGTAAATTATTATACAAAATTCTCTGGTATAAGTCCATTCTTTGATCTAGTAAAATACAATAATCTGCAATATATTGTTCGTATTTTTCTAAGAGTTTATTATATTCTTCAGAAGATATGTTTTCATTTTCCATTTGATGTTTAATATCGTCCATTTTATCTTTCAATTTTTCTAAAAGGTTATCTAATCCTTCTATTGTATATCCTGGCATTATGTTTGGACTGTATTTGTCATTATTTTATTTTCTAAATCTATTTTAATCTCTAATATGTCAGAATAATCTATAATGTATTGATCATGATTTTCTGAAAGTATATAATATTGTTCAGATGATTCATCCATATCTATTAAATGAGATATAATGTTATCTATTTTTTCCATTATTTTTTCTAACAAATTGTCTAATCCTTCAATAGTATATCCAGGCATTATAAATACAGAGATAAATAATTTATAAAGTTTCAAGTAATTTTTCAAATTCTATGAGTGTTTGAGAATTGATAATATCTATGTCAGCCATGATATCTATACTTGGTTCAAATGGTATATTATATTTTGAAATATTTTTCTTCCTCTTTTCTAATTTATCAATTATATCTTGAATATCATGTATCATTATAGATCTTACAGTTCCTCTAGCAAAGTTTTCTATTAAATTTTCTTTAAAATTTTTTAATATCTCTTGTGATGCGTAGAGTTGTTCTTGGTATCCGATTTTATCAATTTCATTTTCATATTCAATTCCTTTTTACTTTTAATATACTTTTGAACTTTATATGGACCTCTTTTAGTTCTGGGTTTTTTCATGATATAATTACTGTTATTCATGATATTAAGATTTTCAAAAACTGGTAAAGAAAGATTCATCTCTTCCATCACTGTCATAATCTATTACATGATCATAATCATTATCACTACTAAACACATATCCTAAATATAATTCATTATTTATTTTAGTGTTATCACTATCAAGCCAAAAATAAATAATTGATTTTGTAATTTCTAATCCTAATACTCTTTTTAAAGTTGGGAAGATAGTCAACAAACATGGCATATAGACATGATATAACTTTTTTATTTCATTATTTGGTCTAGTAAACTGTTTATGCATGAATAAAGGTTCAATTATACTATGATATTCATCATTATAAGGACTATTTTGATAATTAAATTTAACAACTCTGGATTCTGTCATTTTAAAAGTTCTTCTTCCTCCTAATTCCGTAAAGATAGATATATTAAGAATACTAACCTCTTTTCCTGTTCTCAGTACCTTTGTATTTTCCTTCTATTGTTAGTGACGTTCAGGCTTATAGGTTTCTGCTCCACACCCTCCAATGGCTTCCTGCCTTCACGGGTTATAAGCTAAACCTGGATGCCTTCACTGTATAACTCTTTAGATGGAAAATATTTTAGGACAGAGTGTAGGAAGTTTTCTTAATAATATATCTTCTTTTTGGAAATAGGATTTAGAAGACAAGAATTTAGAAACTCATCATAATATGATAAGTAAATTGGGATTTTATTGATAATATAAAGATTGACAAAGGATTGGTATGAGAGTTTTTGAAAGACAGAAGATGTTTTGGCTTTCTCACAAACTGAGTGCTCAAGAGAGTTCTGCCCCTTCTCTCATCAGAAGATCCTAATTTATACAACTTCACGAGGTATTACTATACAACCTCTTACATCATTGCTTATGTAATGGATACAATAATTTGAATTTTATAAGGACCTACAAGGACACACCTGTCCATCTATTCTTTATTACAAGGATACAGCTGTCTCTTTATTTCTTCACATGGCTACATTATAGGGACACCTATCCCTCTATTTTCAGTCTTCTCATAGCCCTTACATTGTGCTGTCTTGTTCCTTTAAATCAGGTTTATCAATTGGCTTCCATCTGTCCATCACTTCTATTGGTATGTAAAGCAGACTTATCAAATAGCTTCCACCTGTCCATCAGTTCCTTTAGCATGTGGGGCAATTCCTAGCTATGCACGCCTCTTGTAAAGTGGCAAAACTTCCATGGATTTGATGAGTATCAAATTTATTGATGTATTCTTGCAAGATTGTTGATTTTTCTTTTCCTCCATTAGTGATTAAGGTCCATCCATTGTACTGGCATATGCATTTGAATTTTTTCTCATATAGGTTTTTGGCAATGTTGTAGAGAACTTTAATTCCCAACACCCTTCGGGATTTAAACCATGATCTTGTAATGTTTGGTACTGGCTTGGTATTTTTCCCAACTTCAATTTGAAAATTTCGAGCAACATACCCAATTGTGATAATATGCTCAGCAGGATAATATATCCTTCCATCAATTTCAGGACTGATCGAATAAAATTTTAAATATATGGCTCTTCCTTGAGCAAATTTTGAAATTTCTCCTTTTAGTAAATCATCAAATTTTTCGATTTCTTTCAGATCTTTTCCTGGATAGATAAGATCCAAGAATCCATAATCAGCTGCCATTTTTGTCATGACGGGATCTCCTCCCTGAGTAACGATCAATCGTGGGTATACATGGTCTCCAGACGAAATGTAATAGCAATCACATTCTTGAATTTCATATATAACTTCAACAGTGGTTTTATATTCGTTTTCTTTTGGTAAAAAAGGGGAATCATCTTCCTCTTTAGCACGAATTCTGACTACCCTTGTATGTTCATCTTTGGCATTGATTGTGATTTTTCGAGGACTGGCTTCATTTATAACAACTTTTTTAGGACTTGGTTCATCTCTTTTAATTGTTGGTCCACCACTGCTTCCAGAAGATGTACCTGTTTGTATTTTTGATATGACCTGTTTGGTATCAGCCTGTTTGGTAATCAACGATTCAAACTGAGATTCAATCTCAATTATGTTATTGCTCAATTCTTTAGTATAATTGTGATGAAATGTTGAGATTTCCATCAATTGCTTGAAACTTCCTTGGAGAGTTTCTGCAAGTTGTTCAATTCCAAGCTTTATATCTTCAGCTTCCTCCATGAGGAAGTTCATTCGCTTTTTGGCGTCTATCAGGGATCTTTTGATATTATCCATCTGCAAATTCAATATTCCTGCTTAAAAAGTCCGCAAGATAATTATTAACACATTTAATATGAATTATATCAAAATTATAAAACGCCAAATAGGCTTGCCATCTATGGAGCCTTCTATATTGAGGTTCAGGTGGTAATTTATTTTTTACTAAACCTGCAACTTGAGAATTATCAGTTTCAACAATGAATTTTTTAGATAATAAAAACAATGAAAACTTCTTTATTCCTCTGATAATTGCTAATAGTTCTTTCTCATGAGTAGTATAATTTATTTCTGCTTGATTAAACGTTCCACTTGAGTATCTACAAATTTCATTAAGATCTGTTTTTAATATTGCTGCCCAATATTTATCCGAGGCATCAGTATTAACTATCAGATTATCTTTTTCATCTGGTAATCTTAATTTTGGTAAATCTTTACATTCTTCTTTTAGTGATTTGACAATTTCTGTATGTTCATCACTCCATCCTTTGGTATTTGTTTTCCTGAGTAAAATTTGAATTTTATGTCTCTTTTTTGATAGATTTTCAATAAATCCTTCTGCATAATTTAAACATCCTAAAATTTTTTGTATTTGTTCTTTTGATTCTAATTTGTTTGGAAAACTTTCTATCTTCTTAGATATATGAGTTTGTAATTTTATCCCCCTTTTATCTATTGATAATCCAAGAAAATCAATTTCTTGTTTTTCTATTATAGCTTTATTTTTTGAAAGAACAATTCCTTCTTTTTTGCATTCATTTATAAATTTAATTAAATGGTCTTTATGTTCTTCTCTATTATTAGAACATATTAATATATCATCGACATAGACAATTAAGAATTCATTGAATTTTCTAAATATGTTATCCATTCTTCTTTGATATATTTGTGGTGCATTTTTTAAACCAAATGACATAACCATCCATTCATACTTACCTTTGGGGTGTACTAAATGATGTATATTGAATACTATCTTCTTCCATTTTTATTTGCCAAAATCCTGATTTGCAATCAAATTTAGAATAATATTGCTTTCCTTTTGCAAGATTTATTAGTACCTCTTTATTTGGTAAAAAGTATCCATCAAATTTAGTATATTTGTTTAATTCTTTATAATTTATCACCATTCTAGCTTTACCTCTTTTTTGTTCAGAATGTTTCATGACCATAAAAGCTGGACTACTATGGGGTCCATTACTAGGTCTAATTAATTTTTGGTTAAGTAATTCTTTTATCTGAGTTTTAAATTCTTGCATATCTTGTATGGTATACATCATTGGTCTAACTCTTATAATAACATTTTCTGTTAATTCTATTCTAGCTTTTGGATGATGTGGTTTCCAAAATGATAATGGATTTTCTCCACAAATTTTTTCTAGTTGATCAATGATTTTTTCCATGTTTATTTGTATGTTCGTTTTCAAGACTTTTTTATACATTATTCTTTTATTTTTTATTTCATTTTGTATAATTGGTTTTTTCTCCCATTTATCACCATGCTGTGTTGGCTGAACTCTGTAAGGTCTAAATTCTCTTGGTATTTTTAGTAAATGTGCACAAGGTGTTTGTAACATTACCATGTAATTATTTTGTTTATAATATTGAAATTGTTGTATAAAGTCATTTCCCAGTAATATATCACATTCTAATTTGTTATAATTATATACTTTATTTACAACTATTTGTTTACTCCCAAGTATTATATTAATTTTGTCAGCACTATTAATTATATGAGTACTTTTTCCTGTTACTCCTGTAATTTTTACTTTTTCATTAGTATTCCATGATTTTACTAAGAAGCTTTTGAATATTGTTATATCACTTCCCGTGTCAATTAATGCACATGTTGTTATATTTGTTTCAACAATTGTAACTTGTATATAAACGGCTAATGGAAAACTTATTTGGTTATTCATTTATTCAGCCTTTCTGCATAGTATAGTTTGACCATTATGAGTTATATATAATCCTTCACGTTTTATACTATAATCTTCTAGTCCATCTAGAAAGCTCATACCTAATAATACATGAGGATTTGCCATACTACTATCTACATGACATGGTACTAGGAGATTTATTCCTCCTATTTTTATTGGTACTTTTACTTCAAGTTCAGTCATATGTATTTGTCCATCAAAATTTATATATCTATATGGATCGGTTCTATGAGATATTAGTCCTTTATTTCTATTTGAAGCTATATGACATTCACTAGCTCCTGTGTCAATTAATATATTTGATCCTTTTATATGTTCTATTCCATTAAAGTATTCACCTTCTATTTTCATATTTCCAGCATTTCTATTAAGTTTTATTTCTTTTATATTACTAGTTTCTCCTAATTGTTTTCTATTAGGTAAACTTGCTGATCTCCTAATTAATCTGCCATCTTCAAATGTTATGTTATTATTAGGGTATTCTTCTTCTCGTAACTCTATGATTTCTGGTTTATTTTTTGTTATAGTAAGTTCATAATTTCTTGGAACTAAACTTATTTGTTTATCTGGTTCTACAGCTTTACCAAAATCTTTACATTCTTTATGAATTTCGATATATGGTTTTTTAGAATAAATGTTTCCATAATTAGAATTAGTAAATGTGTATAATGCCCTGTATTCTATAGTCATTATTTTATCTCCTGGTTCCATTATATCATCTTTATGTAATTTGAAATGTAATCCTAAAACTTCATTAAAATTTCTGTCTTTTAATGATATACAATATTTTGGGTAACATGTAAATATTAGTTTCTTATATGCTAGATTTCCTTCTACTGTTCCTAAATGACTGTCTTTTAAATTTATAATTCTTCCATCATGTAAACTTACAGTCAAAGGTGAATCTAATCCTTCTCTAAACAGGGATTTAAACATTATTTGGATACCTGCTAAGTAAACATATTGAATCTTTTCACTTTGTTTTCTATTAATCTTTGTTAATAATTCTGCAACTGTATTTTTTGTTAAAAGATTTAATTTGTGTGTTCCTTGAGTGGTTCTAACATCTATTGCTCTTTCAATTTTATGATACTCATTTATTGCTACTTTTTCTCTTTTCCATATTCTGTCTAATATTTCCCATTTTCCTATTTTCAAATCTAAAGATAATTTTTGTATTTTTCTGAACTTATTATTATCAAAAGTTACTTTTAATCCATAACCTTCTATTCCTTCATATTCTTGCTTATCTATATTCTTATTTGTTTCTATTTCTTCTATTTCTTTATTCTGATTCTGATTCATTGCTTTCTGAATCTGTTTCGCTTATATAGACTTCTTGATCATAGTATTCTTCAATATCTGATATTTCACTTAGTTCACTTTCTATTTCTAGATATTCATTTTGTAATATTTTAACTTTCTTTTTGTTACAATCAGGGCTTATATGTCCCATTTCTCCACAATTCCAACATTTGCATTGGCTTTTATCTTTCTTATAAATTTTATTTTTCTGTTTTTTATTTGGATTATATCTTCTTTTGTAATATCTCCTCTTAGGTTTTATATTTCTTTTTCTGAAGTTTCTGAATTTTTTAAATTTTCTATTTTTAAATTTTCTTTTATTATTATATTTTCTTCTTTCAGGGTTACATCCCCATTGGGTAGGTTTTTCCATATCTTCACAACATATTCTGGTTAATTTTCCTGATCTCTTTAATAATTGTCTTTGTTGACATATATATGCTAATCTTTCAAATAAGAATTTTATCCTTGATCTTAATGTTCTAGGTGTTCCAGGGTTATCTCTAATAAATTTTTCAAATTCTATTTTAAAGTATATTCCCCATGAACCTGGTAATTTATTGTAATACATATCTCTATATACTTCTTGGTTTTCATTACTATAGAATTGGACATAATAGTATTCTTTAAATTCACGAGTATATTCTTTAATTTTACACATATCACATATTGTTAAATTTAATAATCTTACTCTTGCGTTATCTTTTTCTCTTATTGATTCTGTTTCAGAATTACTTATCCAATTTTCTCCTAAAAATTCATCCGCAATATAATCTACTATCTTTTCTATTCCTTTTCTATCTGATTTTATTAGTTCTGTCTGTACATTTCTTCTTATTAATGCTTTTGTATCACTACTTATTCCTTCCCACCAATTTCTAACATGTCCTTCAAAAGATGCTATTAAAAAATTTATCATTCTATCAGTATTTTCCCATGTATCATCTTTATTGTATAAAAAGGATAGTATCATTGAATCTGCCCAAGTTAATAAGGCTTTTTTAGTATCTATTTTACAATCAAGATCTAATTTTGTTCCTCCATGATTAATAGGTTTATCATAGTTATTATTTGGTTCAAATCTATCTTTATATTTATTTCCTCTAGGTGGTTGTCTATCTCTGATTCTATCATAATATTGTCGGTGTGGTTTGTTATATAAAGGTGCATAACTTTCATCTGGATCTGGTAATTCTTGTTTAGAAGTTCCTATTGGAGCAGGGTTAGGTGCTCCTCCAGTATTCATTAAAACTTGGTATTCATTAAAATTTTCTATACTTAACTGGTCAAAATTTTCTATAAGCAAATCTAATTCTTCATTCATTTTTGTCTTGTTCTTCTTCAATTTTTTCTTCATCTTTTAATTTTCCTAAAGTTTTTTCTATAGATTTTTGTAATTCTAATTCTTCCTCTAATATTTTTGGTAATATGTTTCTTCTAAATTCATCATCCATACTTCCTGCTTCTATTATAATTTTTTCTTGTTCGAAATGCTTCTTTCCTATTCTAAGTATTTCTTTTTCTATGAGTTTTTTGTCTATTTTCTTATCTTTGCTTTTATTATTTTCTTTAAATTTTCTAATCTCTAGTTTTAGTATATTTATATCATTTCTTACTTCTTTTAATTCATTTTTTACTTCTTGTACATCACTTATTAATGTTTTTATTAATGTTTTTAAATCTTCAATATATTCACTTATCGACATTTTATACTTTTGGGTTTTGAGTTTTTTGTACCTTAAATAGTCTGTCATACATATCATCTATTTTTATTTCTAACTTTTTGATTCTTTCTTCTATTGATATGATTTTTTCATTTTCATTTTTTCTTATTTTTTCATTTAACCTATCTATTTTTTCTATAATTATTCCAATTTTATCTTGATTAATTAATTCTCCTGATTTTCTTTGGAATTCTTTTAAGATTTCTTCATCTATATTTTTAACTTCTCCTATCATTTCTTTTAATTCTTTAAATTGTATTGTTAGTTTATTTTGAATATTCTGTAATTTTTCTTTGATATTCATGTCCTGTATATTTAATTGTTGTAATTATTCGATAGCTAATTTATCTTGTAAATTTATGTTTTTATATGTTTGCCATAAAAATGCACTTATCCAATTTAATTGCATGTTAAGAAATCCATCAGACTCTCCCCATGAGCTTAATGGTTGAAACATAGTTGTATTAGCTCCTTTTATTTGATAAGATCCAACTGGAAGTCTTATATTTTCTATTATTTGTTTTTCAAATTTTATTTCTAGAAATTCTGTCATTAATTTCTTCCTTTAATATGTTCGATTTCTAAAATAAGTTCTGTTTCATATTTTGCTTCTTTATAATTCATTATTTGATATTCACAATATTCTTCTATTGATCCAATCATTGATTTTCTATGATATATTCTATAATATTTTAGATAGTCTTCCAATGTGTTTGTTTTATCATATTTTTCTTTTCTAGTTTTTTCTTTATCTTCTAAAATCGTTTGAATTTTTGGTAATTGTTTTAAAATTCTATCAAAATATTCTCTCTTTTTCTCCAATAATCTTAATCTTAATTTTTCTTGCCGTTTTATATTTCTTTCTTCTCTTATTTGGTCCATTAAATTTTTTCTTTGTTCTACTATTAAATCTAATTTTTCATTTGTTTCTATGTCTAAATATCTAATTAATTGAGGATCTGCTCTATGATAATCCATTTTTATAATCTTTATATAACTCTTCTAGTATATCTTTGTGGATTAAATCTAATATTTCGTTTATGATAAAATCTTCTTTTATTATATCGAAATTTATTAGATCATATATTTCTCTTCTTATATCTTTGTCTAAATCTTTTAAAGTTTTCAAGATTTCTATTTTATAATTATCGGGTAGTATTAATGTATGCATTATAAATCTTGATGTATATATTATATATTTATTTTTAATTTTTGTCATATAATATTTATCTTTTAGATCTGCCATATGGCTCTGATACCATAAAAGTGAGGGTGCTACTATGAGCGAACAAAAATCAAATAAAATCATAAATAAAATTAATAAAATTTTAAGGACTAGGTTGTAACTTTTCTAAATCTTAATGTGTTTAATTGAAATATGATATATAAGGATATTTGTGGTATTTTATAGTGATTAAGGCTATTTTTAAAAGATATAAAATTGTTAGAGTATTTTCAAAAATTGGTATGTTTTTAAGAGTATTGATATTAATTTCCTCCAATTTCTTCACCCTTTCAAGCTCATCCATTTCATCTATCTCAGCCTGAATCACGTCGTTAAATTCATCTGAGTCGTTTGTGTCACTACATGAAGCTGCAAAACCAACATTCCACATATTCATCCGTTAACCAAGACTTCTAGCTCCCTTTTTCAAAGAAATCGAACACTATACCGGACATATTTCTTGATTCGGTGAACAAATAGACCAACGGCTGCAAGGTATGAAACTTATGGGCACGGTTATGAATTTTTTTCATTAGTTTTTCTTCGGATCTGCTGTGTTCTAGCAATGTTTAAGACATTTTCATTTTTTTTAAGCAAAATGAACAAATCCGACAGCTGCCTTCGCTACGCAGTCATACGCGTCTATGGTGACTTTGCATCAAGTATAAGAAATACATGGGTACGATTACTACGTTTTCCCTTTACTTTTACTTCAGATCTGTTGATTTCTAACATGCTAAGACATTTTATGAATTATTTTGGTTTATGTCATTTTTATCTGGATGTTTTGATTGTTTGATATTACTTTTTCACGTGTTGAATTTATGCTTTAGATTCCTGCCTCCATTGGCAAAGAAATATGTGCTCCAAATGTTGTACATAGACGGACAAATGACAGCTAAGTTGTTGGAAGAATGGGTACTTCTTGATGGGGTTTTTACACAGAAAGTGGCCATTGATCGAGATGTACAACTGAGAGTCTTGAGTGGAACTCTTGACAGGTATCACATTTATTTTCATATTTGTTCTCTGTTTTTACTTCTCTGAATGTTCACTTCCAGAACATTTTCTTCATATACAATTCTTGAGTTCGCTGCTTTTCTTGCGAGAAGGAGGCCGCATGGACTTGTCCAAAGTGGAGGAAAAGATCCTTAGCTCGTTCGCTCCGCCCTGCTCCCTTGGCCTTCTGCCTTCCCCCTCCGATCAACCGAGGTATTAAGCTTAAACTTTCATTAAAGTTATATATTTGTATGTATTTGAAATTGAATGCTAATTGGGCTTTGATAAAGTGACTCTGTGTATTCAGATTGTAACATCCCGATTTGATGATGCTAGACTTAGAATCAGATTGTAACGTCCCAATTTTTTTTTTTATAGTTGAAATTTGACAATGAGATAAATGTAATGTTGTTTCTCTTTTCTGTAATGTAATGTTGTTTCTCTTTTGTTTGTCTCTTAAATGCAAAAATGCTAAGCTCAAGTGTCATTAAGTCGGGCACTTTTTCAAACAGATTTTCTTAGTTATTTTGATATTTATTCTAATACTCCATTTATTTTAAAGGAAAAGACGAGTAAAAAGCCTTGCTTATTTGCATATACTCACTAAAAAAGTCTTGTTCATTTGAATAGACTCCTCATAAAGAGTTGATACTTGTAATAACAATTTATGTTTTCTGGGAGTACAGTTGCTCATTCTCAAACTTGTGCTATTTAATTGTCACCTCTCTAATTCATTTTGATGTGTGATTTTATTTTATTATTGATGTTATTCTCCTGATTTTTTACGTCCTTTTTTTTTCCTTTTTCTTCTTACTTTCTTTCTTTCCCTTTTTTTTTTTTGGTGAGTTATGTTATAGGAAAGGAAGAATCAGAGGTCTCCTCATTTGGAATATAAGATTTGTTTTCCTGACGATTTACTCGTGGTTGAATTGGCAGTAAATTCTTTAGTTGGTGTCATGTACCTTTCATATGATATGTATCCTTTGTGTAAGGCATGAGGCCTTCTTAATTTCATAATTTTTAAAATTTATATAAAGTGATTTTTATTGCCTCTGATGCCATTATTTCTCACTATAGAGTCGGATCTATAAATTTTTTGGTTGCAAGACCCCATCTTGATTAGTTGAATCAGGCAGAATATTTTTTTCCCTTTTAGTCCAGCATGAAATTTTGTTTTCTTTTATTGCTTTTTCAACTATTTTTGGCCGAAATGCTCTTAAAGCATGTTGTGGCATGCATGTATAATATGGTATAAAATTGTGATTGCTATTTGACATACTTATTGAGATTATTTATATTATTTGAAAAAGAAATTTAAAGAAAGTTGTTATTTGCATGAATCCATGTTGTTACTTATGTGATAATCTTTCCCACTATGGTTTTCCTTAGTTGTCAGCAAAAATCTCTAGCTTAAGCATGGATTGTTTAGGTTTATAAAAGCCACAATTTATGTTATAAGGAAATGGATTGCCTAATTTTTCTTCCTAAATAAATGACATTGTTGCCTTTGTTGTCTATGAATGCACTTGAGGCTTGCACAAGTCATACTTTCGATCTTTACACTTATTTTGCAAAATAAATTAGACATACCAAAAAACGTATTGAAGAGTAGCTAATGTTATATACACGTTCTGATATCTTTTTTGTGTAAACATATTTGCAGGAATCTAAGAAAAATATGGTGTACTTAACAAAAGTCTCCCTCAACATTCAGAAGTCTTCACTATTAACTTAAATTTTTTTTCACAGATCTCCAGATTTGAAATGTAATATTTATTTAGGTAATAGATATATTAATTTTATTTTATAAATCTTTGAAATGTAATTTAAGGTTTTAGGGAAGATCTGGAGCTTAGTTAGTAATTAGATTTTATGTGTTCATTCGTAAAAATATGTAAAATAATTTAGGTTTAACCGAGTCATGTAAATTTAAGGATCAAAATCCTATATTTGGAATGCATAGCATCGCTGAAGTTGATCCAATTACAACGGGGACTGACGAATTGCACTGCAAGTTCAACAATGTCAGGTACGTACGACATCGTTGACATTTATTTGATATAAATTTTTGAAAACAATAAGTGCACATTGTTTATTTCCTATATTCCAGAACATCTGAACATATATTAATTCAAATGCTAGATACACATGAATTATAAATGAATCACTGGGAAGAATAAATTTCTGCTAGCATGCTAGTTGTTTACAATGATCACTTAATAAATCAGATGAATAATTAAAAGCTTGATTCCCTTATAGTAGATTATCATACCTTTGTTGTTCACTTTCTCATTGCAATGTTCTTTTGATTTAACATTGCATGATGATGCTTGCTTTTCCCAACAATGAATCAAATTTTGCTCTTCCCTCATTGAACGAATAACCATCTGTCTGTGTCTCTCTGATTCATACTGAACATCAATTTCATATAATTGTTCGGACAGAACTTCACTTGCATGTAACACTGGAAAAATAATAGATATATGTAGATTAATATAATTGTTGGTTGTTGAGTGCATTTTAACACTGGAAAAATAATAGATATATGTAGATTAATATAATTGTTGGTTGTTGAGTGCATTTTACATGCATATTTCATATATTTTTTGTTGTACTTTTTGAGTAATTTGGACAAATACCTACTGAATTGTGTATATTTTGTGGTTAAATAGGTCCAACATTCAAATACATGGAGAAAGCACAAGAAAGGAGCTAAATGGATGAATAATTGAAGAAATTGAGGAGAAAAGAGTCAAATCCTTCAAAGAATCAAAGTTTGGGGACCAAATTGTCACTTTCGAAAAGTTGTGGATCTCATGTGCAATTGATCAAAGAACTAAGTTGCAAGTTTCCAAAGTTGACGGACTCAAATGCACTTTTGGAAGGGCTCAATTGAAAGAAATCAAAAACTTTGGGGACCAAGTTGATCTACATTGAAAATTGGAGGACCCAATTGCAAATCATCAAAGGACGGAGCTGCCAGGTCAACCACGCGATCGCGTGTATCGACTAGGTCGCGTTCACGAAGTCAGGACAAAAACCAACCCGAGAGTTTTCAGCCCAACTACGCGATCGCGAGGCATTCGACCACGCGATCGTGTGGTCAAAATTTTGAACTGAATTATGGGCCGACCCGGTTCGGCCCAAACGTTGAGAACGCGGATCTACGCGATTTTTGGGTACTTTTGGGCGTTTTTGGTTAGGGTTGAATACTTTTCTTTTCATTTTTTACCCCAAAACTCATTTCTCTCCATTGTTCTTCACTTTTCCTTGCTTTCTTCTTGTAATTTTCTCTTGTTTTTGTATAGTTCTGTTGATGAATGTTGATTTGAGGGAGATATACCAACATTATTGTGGAAGAATAGTGATATTCTGAAGCAAGAATCATTGGTGAATGGAAGTATTATTGCTTAATTTTCGTATTTCTCTATTTACTTTACTTTGTAGTTGAAATAATGCATTTAATTCTTGAATTTTATTGTTATTTCACTATGGGTTAAGTTATTTAGTGTTGGGATGATTGATGAAGCTTGACCTAGCTTAGTTGACATTGATGCTTGTATTAAGAATTTAAACTTTTTATTATCTTGTGCATTTATTGTTGTATTTATTGACTAGCATTTATTGTGGCTACATTTATTCTTATGTTTCATGAGATGTGCAATTATTGAGAAATTGTTGTATATTCTAGATTAATACAATATTTACTCTAGGTTCTTGTTTAGGATAGAGATATACCTAAAATCCTAGATGATCCATTGAATTATTTTCACAAATGTTTAATGCAATTGATGTGTTTTTAATCGACATAGAGATATAGTAGGTTAATTTCACTAATTATGGTCGGTTTCACTGGAGAGAGGTAATTGACTAAGTTTGAAAAATCGGATCTAACATGATTAATAAATTGCATTTCTATTTGCTTGTTGAGAATTTAATTAGGTAATGATCAAGTGGAATCAAGAATCCAAACACTCCTCTATCATCAAATCATCACCATTTTCTACTTGTTTATTTATAATTGTGTTTTAAATTCTAGTGCTAGGACTTTCCCAATCCAAACTTTATTGTGTATGTTTCTTATTAAAATTGATTGAACTGGAGTGTAGTTACAATAGACAATCCTTGTGAGATCGATAAACTAGACTCATTTAGTCTACTATTACTTGTATGCGATACGTACACTTACGGTAAGTTTTTATCGAACATTGGTCTTTTCTAATAAAATTATAACATGTTTGTCAAGAATTTACAAATATGTATTAACAATGTATTTAATTTGATCTGTACCAGGAATGATTATACCACAAACTGGATAGCAAATTATATTACCAAATTTTGTCTAGGTATGTAATTCCTCCATTTGAACCCAAAGAAATATATTCATGACGGTAAGGATTCAAACACCACAAGGCACACATACTGAAGTGTAAAACGTATTCTGCTGTGTCTTACGGTATTTGAAACCTACTCTAATTTATTTTATTTTTTGATAATATGAAAGTAATACACATGAAAATTACACATAAAGTAGTTTAATTGTAGTTAAGTACATATGTTAGTAGATGACACGTAAATCACTAATAACAATAGTATAAAATTTACATATATGATGTGAAGAATGAAATAGATTTGAATATAAATGACTTGATTCTGTGGAAACCATGACATCTGATTTCCGTTTTCTCATGATTAGATCTCCTTGCATAATTCCAATTTTGTTTGATGATGTTTTAGGTAGGTGGTATATAATGTGCTTTGAAATTCTGCAGGCATGTTGATATTTTAAAGGAATTTTGATATTTTTAAGGTAGTTTGAGGTTTGACTGATTGTCTGAAGGTGGGAAACGAAAAATATATATGAAAATTAGCTAATTTTTATTTCATGCAGTTTTCAACTGCTGAGTTTTACCAACCCACTAATGCATGAAAAAAAAAAAAAAAAAAACTGCATGAAAGGTTAGGTGTACATGATAACTACCCAACTTGCCCATTATTTTAGGGAAAAAAGAATTTATGAATTTTACAAATATAATAACATGGTAGACAATATCTGAACCCAGATTACCTAATTTACCTACAATGTAATCGAATCTGTAAAAAATGTGTGGTTTGTCTCATGAGATGGTCAACGGGCTGCCATAAGAATTATGGTCCTAATTAAGTCTAACATCAAAGTGCTTCATTGACTAATTTTTTTGTTGGGTAATGCAATTTGCGTTTATTATTATTATTATTATTATTATTATTATTATTATTATTATTATTATTATTATTATTATTATTATTATTATTATTATTATTATTATTATCTTTTTTTTACAATATAATAATATTTAATTAGTTTTAATAAAATGAACTCAGTTACTTTTTTTTTTTTTTTTAAATTATCTGTTTAACAATAACTTTAGATATGATATAATATGTAATCTATTTAATCTACAAAATGTGTTCTATCAGATTGCATTACTGTATTGATTGTATAATTTTTTGTTTTTATTTTTTCATATCAAAGATTCCAATTGAGTTGAATCACTTATTTTGATGTACCTAAAGGCACCAATAAAACGACCCAAAAAAAAAAGTATTAACGAAATGGAAAATTAATTGAAAACTAAATTAAAATATTGCATAAATTTTTACAGTACTTGCTAAACCAGGAAACAAATAAAATTGATTAACAAAATAGCAAACATCCTAAGAAAATATAATAATTAATCTAGAACAGATTTCTCTAATCCTTCTCCCCTTTAATCTTCTTGTCAATGTGAATATTAGAGAGTCCAGTGAATGATCGAGATTTTGAAATGCAGCTGTTGGTAGTGTCCTTGATTCGGACACGGGCTCTTTTTGTTGATGTTGTAATGCAATCTTCTTCATTGTCACTAACCGAATCCTCTAGCTGTGAAATTGAGTATGAATCAAAATATACAACTTAATGTTAAACATAAAATACAAAATGAAAATACATAAATCTAACTTACCTCAATGACCTCTTCCCCTGATTTGGCAATAAAGGACAGCAAATCAGATTTCTGAACAAATGAAAGACAATCTTATTACCCAATAATTTGGAAAGTATTAATTTCAACTTTGCTATCGAGAAATCACGTACCTGTGTTACATCCATTGATTTTTTTTTTTTTTTGTATTTTTCAATGAAAATTTGATTTTCACAAAAACGACTCACTGATTACACATGATCATTTTCATCAATATTTCGATCTTTTACATGAACTTTGAAAAGTAACAGTCGAGCGACCATAGTTTCCAGATCATCTGGACGACCTGCTCTTAAAATGGAACTCTCTGATTTTTTTGAGTGTGTTGGTTCTGTCGATCCCTGTAAAATTGAGAAATCTTAATTTTTTATCCTTGAAGCAATGCAACAAAACAATAAGGTGGCGTTCTGTTTGTATTTATTTTGTATTTTCATTTTCGAAAATGTTTTGCGTTTTCATTTTTGTTTTCAAATTTGCTGAAAACGCGTTTGGTTTGTCATTTCTGAAAACTGTTTTTGAAAATGAAAAATTGGAAAATATGTTCTGTTTGAAATTTTGCAGAATACTACTTAAACTATTTTTAATTAATTTGCTTGCAGAATACTACTAATTCAAACTCAAATTTCCTTTCATAATACACTGAAAACATGGTTACATGCAACGCACTAATGTGAGCATTAAGAGTCTATATTAACATAGCTTGATCATGTTCGTGATTTGAAAAAGCTCTACTTCTATTAAAATTCAGAAAATGTAAGTTCTTTCAAAACCACCAGAGTCCATTTATCAGTGCATGTTTTGAAATATATTAACAAGAACTCTCACTTAATATTTTTTTGTAATGTTGATATTGAATTCAATAAAACTTTATTTAAACTTAGTTTCAAGTTATGATAATTCTAAAAAAAAAAAAATAATAAAAAAATAAAATAAAATTTTTAGGCTTAGTTCCAAGTTAGGATAATTCTAAAAAAAGTAATAAATAAATAAATAAAATAAAAATATTATATTAAACTTAGTTCTAAGTTAAGATAATTTTTTAAAAAAAAAAAAAAATCCCAAAATGCGTTTTTCGCGTTTTGGACATTTTTTTGTCGAAATACACACAAAACGCCCAAAATGAGGTTTTGGGCGTTTTGCGTTTTGTGTACAATTTTTTTTTTTTCAAAATGCGTTTTCAAAAATGGTAAAGAGAACGCGTTTTTAGCGTTTTCGAAAATAAAAATAGAAAATGACCTCAAAACAGCAAAGATAATAGGGGCTAAAATTTTATTTTACTTGTGTCATCTCCTCTCGAAGCTCTAGAGCTGTTTTACCAATAAGAACTTCACAAACTCCATCCCAAAGCAAAAATGTTTAGCATTGTGAGCCATCAACTACATTTACTTTAACTTTGAATCTAGGAACAGCTTTGTTATAAATTTTGAGGTTGCAAGATTCACAGTAGAACCCACTAGGTGAATCTGAAAGTTTCTTGCGACATCTATTGCAGTTAATATATGACCAGTCTCCATCTGAGACTATTGCAGAGATTCTTGCAACTACCCAATAAAAACCTGCCTGCATGGCCAAGTCAAAACTTTAGTTGTAACGAATAAAAAGCATAGGTTTAAATAGATAACAATTATGAATTTTTAAAATAAACCTTCGTGCAGTTGGCCAATTCTTCCAATGTCATCAGTTCAATGTTTCCACTCTCTAATTCTTCTAGCTCAGTAGCAACAACATATGTCTTGTTCTCAATCGTCTCTATTGAACATATATCAGCACTACACAACCTGCACAAATTCAGAATTTTGTAAATAAATTAATTTAAGTAACAATTCAAAGACACATGCTTCACTTAATTAAAGTACCTGTCCTTGTATTCTTCTATTTCCGGAATTTTAACATTAATCAATAATTTTGTTGCATGATAGGCATTACAAAGACATATTTGTCCTTGAAACTTTTTGGGACGACATAGTTGAATGATAATGACAATGGGTTCATTTTCAGAACTGTCGAAGTAGTTGGTGATTTCTTCAGCGTAGGGTCCCCATAATGTTGTTGTAATCCTTTTTTTTCTTCATGAAAAACAGTAAAATTTAGACTTTAATTAATAATAATTCACTAATAAGTAAAGTATAAATTTCATAATCATCATACTCAATATCTTGAAGTTGTACATCTATATGTTTTGAAACAATTTCTTTTGAATTGATTTTTTGATACTGCAGACTATGTTTGGCAACCACATGACCTATGAAATCTGTAAAAAACAAACCTATGTGAATAGAGTGTTGAGATGGAATAATTAAAACGGAAAAAATGGTATAACAAATCGTGAATATGTGTCCAACCAAATAGTCCAACGTCATCAACATTGTCTATGGATTCAATTTCTAAAATTTTCTTGAATTTGTATATGGAAGTGGGAAAGCTTTTATCACCAACCCCTATAACTTCAGTTATAGGCATGAAAAATATACGAAATGCATGGCATGTAGTGCGATATTTGCTTGAGTTGTCATTGACAGTAAAATTTGTCAAGTAGTACAACATTTGCTCTCGTAAAATTCCATCATATTTTGTCACATAGGGAGGCATAATGGTAGCTTGAATTCTGTCGCCCTATGCATAGAAAGTAAACATGAGTTATGAAGAATTTTTTTTGATTAAAATAAGAATGCATTATTCATGTTAAATCTTACTTGTTGATCAACCAGCACCAGCTCCAAGCAGCGTGGTTTCTTGGTATCATAGGTGGTTGGAACAATGTATTTTCTGGCCACCCTAACCTTAATTATCCAGTCATTGTGTTGTTTCCCAAAGTTTTTCAGCATAGTTGATTGCATCTTCACACTATGGACGACACAAATAATGAACAACAATGATGAGAAACAAAATTTCCGCTGGTGCCACAACATAATAACTCGTTCAGTGAATATGCATGGATTTTATAGATTTTCTGATTAGTAGGAATTTGAGAAAACTGAAATTGTAACTTGCCACTTAAATTGCAGTTAAGTAACTGTATAGGTAATGTGGGTAGTGGGTTTAATGGAAAAAAAATGAATTACAAATTTATTTACAAAATAAAACTAATCCTTCCTGAATTAATGGTAACTGAATTTGTAGTGGGTTTTGGATTAGATGGAACAAATTTTGAAGCTACTGAATTTGACGTTCATAAACGTTTTTTTCCAATTTTTTTTTTTTTAAATAGTCATGGAAATATATATTTTGTACAAAAGTTATTTAATGTGGGCAATATGGCTGAAACCTAGACAAATATATTGTTTTTTTAAAAAGTGAAATGATGAATAGGAAAAATCGTAACAGTAAAAAAAGTGAAATGATGAATAGGAAAAAATGTAACAGTTTTGGAATTACACTTATCCAAGTTATTTTGTTAACGTTACTTTTTTTTCCCCATTAAACAAAAATTGAGTATAATTGATTTAGCAAAATATTTTTTTTTAAAAGGAACTCAAACAGAGACATATCAAAAGTGCAAATCATGAATATGGGGAAAAAAAAAGGTAACTGCTTGATTTTGAAAAAAAATGATGAATAGGGATAAAAAAAAAATAACTGTTTGATTTTGAATTATATATATCCAAGATATTCTGTTCAAAAATTAGAAATTGAATAAAAGATTTCCAAAATCTCTTGTGCTTTTATTAATATATAGATTGATTTGAGTTAATGAATTATTCATGAGCTTTTTTTTCTTTTTCAAATTTTTTTACCAGTTGGGTCAAAGCCCAAACCAACCAACCAACCCATCCCATCCCGATCGAGTTTCGGCCGGGTTGGGTTGGATTGGATTGGGTTTAAACTTGTAGTTGGATTGGGTTAGATTGGTTTTTTAACAATCCGACCACAGTGGGTTGAGTTCGAGTTGGGCAAAAAACCGACCCAACCCAAACCCACCTCTATTGATTTCCCTAGTATAATACAATAGTGGAAACAAATTTTAGTGATCATATATACAATTCAAAAATTTATAATGATAACTTCAAGTCAAAATAAAACCTACTAAAACGCCACAAAAAGTTCAAGTGGCACCCAGGTTGCCTAGTAATAAACTTGTCGATGTCCCTACAGAATTAAATCATAACTTCTAGAAGTCACAAAAGTTACACTTGTGAATCTAGACGACATGAACACAATTTATCATTGCCTGAAGTCAAACCCGAGTAATGAAATTCTCTTCAAGAGATATGAAAAGTTTATTTATTTTATTGGAAAAAGTTTATGATGTAGAACAGAATCAAGATAAAACTAGACTGAAAAGGAACGTAGCAGAAATTTACAGATTTGGCGTCCAACCTCCGTTTCGAGCCCATATTATGTCTATTTTGAGTAGCTCGACGAGACGAATTGGACTCACTGTTTTGCTGTGACATATAATGAATTTTGGGCATTCGAGATCGTTCAGACAGCGAAACCAGTGTTTTAGTGTTATTTTTGTTATTTAGTTTATCTTGAATTCTTTTTATTTTAGGTTTTATACTTTCCTAAATAATTTAGAATATATTTATTTGTTTATTTTAATTAATCTAGAATATATTTTATATTTTTCTATTTTATTTAGAATATGTTTCTTTGTTTTATGACCCTATAAATAGAGGGTTAATTAATTATTTTTATTGATTCATTCAAATTATTAATAAAAATTCTTGAGATTTCTTCTCAATTTGCTTGGTGGATTCCAAATTTTATATTTCTTTTAAGGATTTCGCTTGAATTCCTTGCTTCCGTCCTGCGTTAAGTAGTATCAGAGCCGGTATCTCCGTCTCGCTACCCTTGATTTCTTTGTTAAGGCAAATATTTCCTACTTTGCTGGTAACTTAAGAGTTGAGGATTTCTTCGATTGGCTGGGGGAAGTTGAGAGGTTTGCTGATATGATGGAGGTTTCCGATGAAAAATTAGTGAAGATTGTGGCATTCCGCTTGAAGGGTTCTGCAGCAATATGGTGGGATCAATTACAGGCCACCCGTTATAAACAAGGAAAGAATAAAATTCGTAGTTGGAGAAGAATGAAGCAGTTATTACAGGGATGGTTCTTGCCTTCGGATTATGAAAAAATTCTCTATCGTATGTACCTGAATTGCGTGCAAGGAAATCGTTGTGTGCATGATTATGTTCTTGAATTCCAACGATTGGCTAAACGTAATGATCTCCAAGAAATTGAAAATCAGAAGATTGCTAGATTTACCAGTGGGTTGAAGACAACCATACAAGAGAAGATTGGATTACATACTATGTGGACACTACAAGATGCCATTAATATAGCCTTGAAGGCCGAGATGATGGAGAATGACAAAAAGACAGCCAATTTTTGCAGAATTACATATACAGAAACGCCAAATAAAGGGAAAATCGAGCAACAACCAAATTCTTCAAATACAGAAAATAAAGGAACTGATGGTAGTGGAAGGTTTAATAACAGAAACCAGGCTAGAAATCAACCCCAGAAAGAGAACTCCTATGCAAAACCCACAACGAATGTTTGTTACCGCTGTAGAAAACCTGGGCATCGATCTAACAACTGTCCAGAGCGAAGGCAGGCAAACCTAATTGAGGCTGAGGAAGGCGACGATAACGATTTGTTCGAAGAAGAGGGCGAAGATACATATGATGGGGTCGAATTTGCAGTAGAAGAAGGAGTCGAGAGGCTGGCTTTGGTGTTACAACGAGTGTTATTATCACCAAAAGAAGATGGGCATCGACATCATATATTTCGTTCACTTTGTTCTATCAATAACAAAGTTTGCGAAGTAATGGTAGATAATGGAAGTTGTGAAAATTTTGTGTCTAAGAAGCTGGTGAACGCTTTGAAGTTGCAAACTGAGAAACATCCCGACCCGTATTCACTAGGCTGGGTGAAAAGGGGACCTTCTTTTCAAGTTATTGAGACTTGTAAAGTACCTCTTTCTATTGGAAAGCACTATAATGATGAGATAGTTTGTGATGTAATCGACATGGACGCTTGTCATATTCTCTTGGGACGACCTTGGCAATATGATGTGAAATATATATACAAAGGACGTGGTAATATTGTGTTATTTCCATAGAAAGGTCATAGAATCGCCATGGCTCCTCTGAATCAGGAATCAAAATTGGGAAGGAAAAAGTCCGAAAATTCCCTTACTATTACCAGTGATGAACGAGAAGTAGTGGACTCTGCTAAGGATTCTCATTGCATATTTCCCGTTGTGGTTAAAGGACTCATGGTAGTGGACCATAATGAAGAAATTCCGATAGAAGTACAGAACATCCTGAATGATTTCCAGGGTATAATTGCAGATGAACTTCCAAACGAGCTACCTCCTATGCGAGACATTCAACATCAGATTGACCTCGTGCCTGGGGCAAGTCTACCGAATTTACCTCATTATCGCATGAATTCAAAGGAGAAATTTAAATTAAAAGGAGGAAGACGTCGCTAGTGGCTAATAGCTTGGAAATTTTAGAGTTCAAATTATAACTCGGGCTTGAGTTATTTGGAGGTGGAAGGGTCTGATGTAGGACAGAATCGAGACAAAATTAGACTCAAAAGGAACGTAGCAGAATTTTACAGATTTGGCGTCCGACCACCGTTTCGATCCCATAATATATCTATCTTGGGTAGCTCGACGAGACGAATTGGACTCACTGTTTTGCTGTGACATATAATGAATTTAAGGCATTCAAGATCGTTCAGACAGCGAAACCAGTGTTTTAGTATTTTAGTGTTATTTAGTTTATTATGAATTCTTTTTATTTTAGGTTTTATGATTTCCTAGATAATTTAGAATATGTTTCTTTGTTTATTTTAGTTAATCTAGAATATGTTTTATGTTTTTCTATTTTATTTAGAATATGTTTCTTTGTTTTATGACCCTATAAATAGAGGGTTAATTAATTGTTTTTATTGATTCATTCAAATTATTAATAAAAATTCTTGAGATTTCTTCTCAATTTGCTTGATGGATTCCAACTTTTGTATTTCTTTTAAGGATTTTGCTTGAATTCCTTGCTTCCGTCTTGCGTCAGTTTATAACACGTTGCAACATAACATGCGAAAAGGAAATAACGAATATAAATAACACGTGAATTTACACAGACCTCTCTGAGGCCAAGCCAAGCAGTGCATCAAAGAACCGTTGAGGATACATGGGAGGTTTCTCCTCCTGTGCCAGTGCAAAGAATAATATCTATATGGTTAGTGTTATTTTAATGACAGTTATGCTATGTGTACAGATCGGGCTACAGATCGGACTACATATTGAACACATGGTAAATATCCATTATTTTATCAATCACATCACCTCAAAAATCAATCAACACACATATGTCAACACATTTTCTGACTGCCAATCTGTAGGAAAAATCTGTACAAATGATTTGTCCTTTTAATGATGCCAAAATTGAGGAGCTTGAACTTTAATATCCAGCACTTCTTCGCAATTTTTTATGAATAACATTTACAAAGGACGAATAGAAGGATAACAATTCTCATAAAGTTTAAGGCAAAAGCTGAACATATAGAGGGGTGGAGTTAAACAGGACAAGGTTAATGACAAAACTAGCACCATTTCAAATTGATAATTGAATATATTATTGAAGATCACGATAAAGATAAAACGACTAGGCATTATTTAATAACAAAATGATAAAGAAAATTAAAAGAAAAGTTGTTAACGTCATTTTCGGTTAATTTAATCATAAATCAAACATCCGAACACTGGATATAACATTATATAAAAAAATACTTCATCTATTTTATCTCTCACAAATTTAATAGGAAAGAAACTACATTAATCAAAGGAAAATCTTCAAGTACTATGCATAATTTAATAAATTCATTGACTGAATCAAATCTATTCACAAACATGGAAATTCGTAAATCCCAAAAATAATGATAATAATAAAAATGATGACGAGGATGTCAATATTTTATTTCGTATGGTAAAAAGAGAGAATTTCAGTAGTTATATCCAGTCAAGTCAGATCATCCTCTTCAAGTTCTTTAGCTTCTAGAGTTTCCTTCACTCGCAAGAGAAGAGTGGTCCTCCAAGTATCCTGGGAGAGACTAGGAAATGAGTATTGTGCCATATAGAAATGGTAAAAGTTTAAAACTGAAAAAACAATTTACCAGCCTGGTTAAGGTATTAAACTCCTTCACAACAGCTGTGAATTTTGCAACATCTTGCTCATCAACTGCAGCAGCCAAATCCTAACAAGCAGAAAACAATTTCCTTATCAAATTAGAGAGGTTTATAACTATATAGAATCGAAGATAAAAACTAGAGCGATGCTATTTAGCACCGTATTAACACTGATCTAGGTGACACTAAGTGGCATTAAATGAGGGGCCTAATGGTCACATAATTTCACAGTTAATTGAACCATCACATAGTGTCACTTAGGCTGATGTGGTACCAGTTGTGTTAGATACCATTATTCTACAAATTTGAGTATACACTAGTCCGTGAAAAAATAGCAGCTTTATGGCACCTTAAAAATTGATGCATTGAACCAACATCAAATGAAAACTTACAGCTAAGAGTTTGTACTCCTGAGTCCTTGAGAATGTAGGATCCATGTCCTGCACGAGCAATGGAAAATTGTTGATTGTCAGTATTACTATAGGGTGAACTAACTTTAGGTATAGATAAAAGAGGAATGCATACCCGATATTTTTCCATTGCATTGGTTATGGCAACGATATCTCCTTTACATAGTTGGCAAATTCCAGTATTAAGAAGATGCCCTCTAACTCCATACCTCAATAAATTGTTGTTTAGAGAGTGACGTGCTATCTCTTCATATATTTCGATTGCCTTAGGATATCTGAATAATTTTAATATGCTTAGTCCACATAGATATGATGCATGTTTGGCAAAATTAAAATTTAAGTTGGTCATACGTATAACGTACTTTTTATTTAAACATTTCGTAATTCCCACAACTATTAGTCACTTTTTATATAGACAATGTCATAGAACTTCAAAATGAACATGTAATTTATCTTTCCTAATTCGTTCAATCCAATAAATGGAAAGTAGTAATGCTTTGCTTGTTAAAATTTTTTGATTAAAAATAATGAATTTGATGTTTTTGAGGTAGATATGTGGTTGAAAAGTGATTTTGGGAAATGTATGTGATTAAAAAATGATTGGAGAAATGTATTGTTGAAAAAAAGTTTGCCAAATAGAGGCAAGTCAAATTCAATGTTTTGGAAAACAAAACATAAATGAAGGGGGAAAATAAAAAAGAAACCGACGTATAGAATCTGTTGAGATAACTTACTTCCCAGACTGAGCAGAAAATTGTGCGACTTTCAACCTACACTGATTTACAGATGTTGTTGCTTCTACATTCTGAAAAAGTTCCGCAGACCGCTCGAAATACAAAAGTGCTTGGTCAAAGTTCTCTTGCAGCTCATACAATTCGCCAATCTCCTAGATGAGCATTAAACTCAAGTCAAAAACCGGTTTAAAGGTAAGACTCGAACTTTCATCTTAAAATGTTAGCCTTCTTAAGAAGCGAACCACAACCCTTAATATATTTGTTAATGTTCTTATATTTATATGTGGCATTTATCCTTAACATGCTCCAACAAGATGATTCTAGTTTGCGAACAACAATCTTGGAATCTTTGTGCTCGTTTGAGTTTTATTCAGATCGCAATCGTTTGAACTTAGTGATACTACAAAATTGAAGGAAGAAGAAACCCTTCTTTCTCATGTATGAAAATTTACAATTTACCCCACATATATAGACGAAGTAGTAGGTTTACAATAAGGTGACAAGACCACTTATTGTTTAAAAAAAAAAAAAAAATCAAGGAAGTTGACAATTTTCCCATAATTAGGGATCGCCCATAATTAAAAGATTTTACACACGTTCCACACAAAAGCTTAAATGCAAATTGTTCGCACAAATCTCTTCGCGTGAAGGAAACCAACAATTTAAAGATGAGGAAATCATTGGAGATTGGAAAGCAAAAAAATCAAATGATTTAATACATTTTATGTTCGAAATATATAATTATGTCTTTCTTTCAAGGTTTTAAGGTAACTTTAGATATATGTCTTTCTTAATAATGCTACTTGTATTGGTCGCAATTTTATCTACTCGCTTCTTATTTGAGTCCGGAAGTAATGTCAAAAATTTCCCTCCCTACTTCTATTTCATCTTTGATAAAAGAATATTACAGTAGTCTGAATGTACCTTGCAATACCGCGCAGCCATGTTGAATCTGCTGATTTCCAAAAACATATTCACAGCCTGATCCAAACATAATAAAGCCTCTGCATAACCCCAAAAAAAAAAAACAAAAAAACAAAAACACTTTTGGTACTAAACGCGACAACTATAACACAACCAAATGAAGATGATACACACGTTTGGGGGATGTTTTCTTGTAACAATTTGCAGCATCAATATAAGCACGCGCTGCTTCATGCTTGATACCCAACTGCAAAAAGTTACGAGTTATTGCTATCACATGCACAGATCTATTACTGCTATAAAAATGCCAAATCACCGACCTTCAAATTACAGTTAGCCAATTTAATATTGACTATTGCAGCTCTATCCCCTGGGAAACACCACAATAGTATATTAGCATCCTACTAATCTAAATAGAATTTCACCACAACTAGTAATCACTAAAATTCCAATTGCTAATCAAGTTACTCTATATGTCATGCTTAATACAGCATCATACACTTTCACTCTTCAAAAAAAGAGAAATAATTGAATGCTTAGGGCCTATTTGTTGTAGAGTTTTTAAGAATAGATTTGGTGAAAAGTGATATTTTTGGAGAATTTAGAGTTCAAAATTACGAAAAGTTATGAGTCCAAGTGTAAAATCATTTTATTGAAAGAATGTGAAGTTGAAAATGAGTTCGGATAAAAATGAGTTTTAAAGAATCACGTGTTCCTTTGTACTCTTAACCGTCCCACCAATTTATGCCTAAACTCCATTCCGAGGTTCCACAGCAGCCAAGTAATAGCCTAAGCATTCTACATTACTCATCCAGATGATCAAATACTCTTCACAAAGCAAACAAAGAACAGCGATTTCCCTACTAACAGTGTTCAGATTGAATTAGAACGAAGTCATTCATAATGAAACAAAATATCATAATTCCTTACCTCAACAAAAGATAAAGCTTGTTAAAGTAAAATCCCTAGTCTGTTTAAAGATAAAAACAGCAACCAACGTATAGGAGTTTAAGTCATTCCTCTAATATTGACATTTTCATAGAAACCAAAGATACAACAGTATCCGAGGCCAAAATCTCAAACTAGCAATTCGATCCTTTTATAGCTCATTCAAGCAATCGAAATTCAACAGCTAAAGTATGAGCTAGTCTGTTAATAAAGTTAACATTTTAAAACGAACCCGATACTCAATAAAAATTAGAAATTTTCAAACAACAAATCGAAAGGCAGGCTCACATGATTTGGCTAGTTTAAAGGAATTGACGGCTTTTTGATAAAGATCGGCAGCATCCTCATGCTTGGTACAAAATAAACCACAACAATTAATCTTCTTCTCAGCTTTTCTCTCAAACTGCTTTCCTTTCACCAACTGATGATCCGCCATACCGTTTTAATCTTTGGACTGATTGCAAGTTAAGTGTTTGAGAAAAGGTGAAAAGGAAAAGCAAAAACTGAAAGCGTGTAGAAGGAATATTTGAGCTTACGTTTTTAACTGCTATTGGCTGTCAAAAACGATATAAATGAACGGTTATTATTATTTATCGATTCTCTAGGTTATTATCTGATCACTGGAAAAAATATTCACTAATCAAATGGTTATGCATTCATCAATGGAGTGAAATTATTGCCTTGTGTCGAACGAACGAAAATTAGGCGTGACACATTGAGCAATTAGTAAAATCATAAAAATAAGTTTAATAAGCATCTATTTAATTTAGCCTCTGTTTGTTAAAATTTTTTTATTTAAAAACATATTTTTTTATATTTTCGAGGTAAAATATGTTGTTGAAAAGTGGATAGAGAAAATATGTATGGTTAAAAAGTAATGTGAGAAATTGTATTGTAAAAAACTTGTTTTTAAACAAGTTTGCCAAACAGAGACTTAATTAACTCGACAATTTAACGTCGCTAATGTGCACGTTTGATTTCATCAAGCAAATGACAATTTTGTCAAGTGAGAAACGAATTTTACTTAAGGTTGCGTTTGATTTGCTTCCGGGAAACAATTCATTTTTCCACTTTCTTGAATTTTGGCTGTTTAATTTGCAACATTTTTCCTGAATTTTAATTTCTAGCTTTGAAGTCCACACGCGTATTTGCCTTGTTTTTAAGGAATTCGCTTTCTCAGGTAGGTAGGTGGTTTTATTTTATAGGTAAAATCTTGTACATTTTCGTTATGTTCGATTATTTTTGTTATTATTAATTGATTTATTTTTTTCCAAAAATTAATATTATTATTATCATCAAATACAAGTGTGTTAAAAAATGAAAAAAATAATTTTTTTATTAAAATAGCTAAATTTTGCTTTATTTGTCATGGAAAATAATGTCAATCAAATAACAAAAGTTAGAAAATTTTCCACTTTTTCTACCTAGAAAATTAAAACAATCAAACACATTAAACTTTCAATTATCAAGAATTCAATTAACTAAAATTCATTTTCTTTTCACCCAAATTTCATCATCGCTATCAAACGCAGCATAAGTGATGAATGAATAAATAAGTAATTTATAACGTTTTCGTTAACCGAGTAATAACTTATGGTAATTTAATTTTAATGGTCATTCATTTTTGCATGTTCGACGCCAAGAGTCCATTTAGAAATGAAATGTTGTTGTTTTCATCAAAGTAAAATACGTAGTTAAAAAGTAATTTAAAAATATATCTGGTCAAAAAGTTATTTAAAAAATTGTGTTTTTTAAATTGATTTATAGATGATTCACCAAACATGCCTTAACTCTCTTATTTATTTATTTGATAACACGTCTCCGAGGTTTCTTTGATTAATCTTGGTGGAGGATAGGTTTCCCCTGATTCTTCCTCTATGTAAATTCGAATAAGGATACAACTTATGTAGAATTGGAATAGGTATTCGGACAACTACTCTACTCCTCATGAACTCCATTTACGTCGTGTGAGCGGGATCTCAAAGGGGTGATATGTCACACCATGATTGCACTTCCATGTTTGCCTTCCAGCATTTTAATGCTACATTTTAAGAGCAAGATCCGAACCTCCTATCCTCTATTTGTAACTCATCATACTTTATCGTTGCTGCACCATGACGTGAGGTACTGTAACTTTTATTTTATGTTTATCCTATCCTGGCTTCTTTTGTTTACTGTTTGATATCAATCATACAATTATAATATTATAATCATGTTAGCTAAAAGACAGGAGTTGATCACCTAACATTTCATCGCATTTTGACACATGTATTTTTGAAAAAAATACGTTAAAAAATATTTGAAAAGTAAAAAAATATTAAACTTGATTAAAATAAATGATTGAAATTGAGTATTGAATAAATTTTATTCTAAAAAAATGGGGACCAAAATGCATAATGTGTTATTATTAGTTTTAAAAAACCGTGATATAAAAAAAGATTAAATAAAAAAATAAGTAAATTTAGGTATTCGTTTTTATTAATATAATAATATAATTTGAGATCTCTTTTAGATGAAAAAGTAAAACTTCCGTTTGGTAAACTGTTTAACCTCACATTTTTTTTTTAAATTACTTTTTAATCATTTATTTTATCTCAAAAATATTACATTCTTTATTTATAAATAAATATTTTTTATCAAACTGAGTCAATAAAAAATATTAGGCTCGATTTGTTAAAAAAAATTGTTTAAAAACAAAGAATGTGATGTTTTCGAGATAAAATATGTGTTTGAAAAATGAAGAAAAAAATGTTGTGATTAAAAATTATTTGAGGAAATGTGTTGTTTAAAAATAGTTTTCCAAACAAGGGCAAAATTACTCCAAGAGGAAGACCATGTATCTCTCAGTATGATAACTTTTCACTTGATCGTGTGAGTCGTCTATTTTTTTTTTTTTCCCTGGTCTTTATTTGGGAGATCAATCAAAAGGAAAAGTTAAATAATTGATTTAATAAAAAATAAAAATTAATCCACGAGGAAAACCATGTATTTCTCAATATGATGACTTTTCACTTGATTGTTCGAATCGTCGTTGGATCGTTGTATTTCCCTTTTCCTATCCTTTATTTGGGATGACTTGCATTAATGAAACTAATTGCTCCTCAAAATAAAATAAATAAATTACTTTTATCTTAACAATGCGACGAACCTGTAACTATGACATAATCGCTCCTTCATATCAATCTTAAAATAAATGTTTTTATCCTAACATGAAGTCATGAGGTCGTAATTACACGGACTAATGTTCCTTCACATCAATTTCAACGTACTCAATTAATGAAAAATAAAAATATCTGTAAAAAGTAAATCTAAATTTTGTTGTGTTTTTTATACTCAATAAATTCGGACGATTATATTAAAACGTTATGGAAAAGTATATTGACACTTAAATAATAAACTCGACTTGAAAAAAACTTGGAATCATTAGAAACAACTTAATTAAGTAGTTGATCATTGCCCACTTGAAAGGGCCACTTATGTTGGTCCAATTGTACTGATTTTGTGTTTAGACTTTTGTTAATTTGTTTGCCCATTTAGATTTAGTTGCGTGTCTTTGGTTTGGGTGTTTGATTGACCCGTTTTATGACCTAGTCAAACTAAATAACCTATGTAAACCTAATCTTGTCTAAACCATTGACGTTTGTTTGAATCTAAGATAGAGAGGACAGTCGTCTTGAAGTGAATTTGAGGATCTTCTATTACTAGTCTGTTAGGATTAAAGGTTCAAGATCGCACCACAAAGAACAAGAATAAACGTTTAAACACAAAGAATCAAAACCTTTATTAAATAAACGTAAAAGTATAAAAATCAGAATCCAAACTCAAAATATACAAATCTTCCCAGAAATCGCACAATATAACCACAAAGAACAAATGAGTTGTAGAAAACTCTGCCAAAACTCAACCAAAATGTATATTGATTTACAATATATCAGTATCTACAACAATCACTAAGAATAACCAAGCAAAATCTATGAATTTGTGGAAGAAAAACAGAAGAACAGTATGAAGACGAAGAATCGCCTTACTCAGAGAGAAAAGTAGGGTTTTTTGTGAATAGAAGCGTCTGGAAAATGACGTTTTGGATAACTTAGCCTTCTTTTGATCACAAGTGGACGGCCAAGATTAAACCAGTATGATTCAATGGTTTCAGATAAGCGGTGGTAATAAATGGGCTTTGACCCGGTTCCACTTAATCAGGCTTCAAGTGAAAATAGGGCTCAAGGACCGGATATGAAGATGGGCTTCAGAGCAGATTAATATGAAATGGACTCTGTTTCCATGATTGGGTTGAAATACATTGATCCAACTGAAAACAAATGCAGGCTTGAACAGTAAATTGATCCAACAATTCTCCACCTCAATTTGGTTGTTTCCAGCACCTGCAAAACAAAAACAGAGAAGTATCAAAATTCAACTAAATTTAAAAAACTCAAAGCATCTTTAAACTTATTAATAGGAATGATCTTAGTTCCTGCATCTGCAGGATTAACCCGTGTTGGAATCTTAACAAGTTTAACAATGCCTTTTTCAATAATGTCCCTTATGAAATGGAATTTAACATCAATGTGTTTAGACCTATTGTGAAAAACAGGATTTTTACATAGATGTAATGCACTCAAACTATCAGTACATAATTCAACTTCAGAATCATCAATGCAACAAATTTCAGATAATAAACCTTTTAACCACATGCATTCCCTAACAGCATCTGTGGCAGCTATATATTCTGCCTCAGTTGATGATAAGGCAACAAGTTTTTGGAGCTGGGATTTCCAGCTAATACAAGAAGAGTTTAAAGTAAAAAAGTAAGAAGATGTTGATTTCCTGTTATCAACATTTCCTACAAAATCAGAATCTACAAAACCTTTGAGCTTGAAATCATTTTTGGTTTTAGAAAATACTAGACTAAGTCTAGCAAAACCTTTCAAATATTTCAGAAGACATTTCATGGCTTCCCAGTGCAACTTACCAGGATTGCTCATAAACCTGCTTAAAACACTTACTGCAAAAGCTATTTCACGTCTGAACAAACCATCAAATATAAAACAGATCCAACTGCATTAGAATAGGGCACATTTTTCTAAGCACTTCATTATCAGTCTTAGGACAATGTTCAACAGACAATTTAAGATGTGCAGGAAAAGGCAAAGACACAGATTTAGATTCAGATAAACAAAATCTGTTTAAAACCTTTTCAATGTAATGTTTTTGGTTTAAAAATAATTTTCCAGATTGTCTATCCCTGAAAATATCCATGCCAAGTATCCTTTTAGCATGTCCCATGTCTTTCATCTCAAACTCAGAATGCAGTTTACCTTTAAGATCATTTATGTCATGCTTATTAGGCCCAACAATAAGCATGTCATCAACATATAAAAGCAAGTAAATAAAATCAGTTTTACCAAGCTTAAAGTAAAAACAGGAATCATATTTACTTTTCTGAAAATTGAGGCTTTGGATATAAGAATCAAATCTCTTATACCACTGCCTAGGGGCTTGTTTCAAGCCATATAAAGATTTTTTCAACAAACAAACCAAATTAGAATTTCTTCCCTTTTCAAAACCTTTAGGTTGATGCATATAAATTGTTTCATCCAAGGAACCATAAAGGAAAGCAGTTTTCACATTCATTTGCTCAAGTTTTAAATCAAATTGTGCAACCAAAGCAAACAAAATTCTGATAGAAGTGTATTTAACTATAGGAGAAAAAATCTTATTGAAATCAATTCCTTCCTTTTGAGAAAAACCTTTGGCTACAAGTCTAGCCTTGTACCTTGGTTTCATGTCCTTAGACTCACTTTCTTTCAATTTAAAAATCCATTTACAGTCAATTATTCTTTTATTTACAGGTCTATTGACTAAAATTCAAGTACCATTTTTCAGAAGTGAGTCCATCTCATCTTGCATAGCTGCAAGCCAAAGTTTGGAATCTTTAGAAGAAACAGCTTCTTCAAAAGATTCAGGTTCAAACACTAAATGATCAGAATAAGTGAATGCAGACACAAAATCAGGATCCTCAAACCTAGGAGGAGGCCTGATCTCTCTTCTAGGTCTATCCCTAGCTAGTTGATAATTTTCTAAATCTGTTTCAGCTTCAGGGATATCACCAGGTTGTGGCTCAGTGTTAGCAAGTTCAGGTTCAGGAATGACATTTGGAGACTGTGGGGGTTGCTCCACTTGAAACTGAGTATTGGGCAGACCATTTTCATCACCTAAGTAGTCTGCGCTCAACTCAGAAGTTATAAAATCCTTTTCTTTAACAGAATCAAGTAATTTTTCATTTGTGCAGGGAAAAACATTTTCATTAAAAACCACAGACCTACTCAAAATGACCATGTAACCTCCTTGTTCCTTGACCCATAATCTGTAACCCTTGACCCCTTCTCCATACCCAAGAAAAACACATTTTAAAGATCTGGAGTCAAGTTTAGATTTAGACTGGTGTGAGTAGGCAGCACACCCAAAAACTTTTAATTTTTAAAAGTCAGGAAGATAATTATTCCAAATTTGATCAGAAATTTTAAAATCAATGGCACTGCAGGGAGAAAGATTTATCAGATAAGAGGCAGTTTTGACTGCTTCATCCCAAAATTTTTTAGGCAAATTGGAATCAAGTAAGAGACAACTAGTTCTTTCTAGGAGTGTCCTATTCATCCTTTCAGCAACCCCGTTTTGCTGTGGACTGTAGGCAACAGTCCTATACCTAAGAATACCTAAGGTGCTACAAAAAGAATCAAACTCTTGGTTACAAAATTCTAAACCATTATCAGTTCTAATAGTTTTTACTCTTTTTCCTTTCAAATTTTGAACTAAGGTGATCCAGTTTTGGAAAATAGGCACCGTTGCATCCTTAGTTTTTAGCAAATGCACCCAGGTTTTCCTAGAAAAGTCATCCACTATAAGAAGAAAATATCTGAAACCTGAAACAGAACTCACAGGAGCACGACCCCACAAATCAGCATGCAAGTATTCAAGTACATCAGAAGATTTATGAACACCTTTACCAAATGAAATCCTTTTCTGTTTACCTAACACACATTTTTCACAGAAGTCAAGTTTATGCAACACATCATTACCAAATACACCTTTGGTTTCAAGTAATTTAAGTCCCTTTTGACCTATGTGTCCTAATCTTTTATGCCATAACACAGTCTTATTCAAATCAGACACAACATTAAAGGACTTAGCATAAACAGGCAAGGTATTCAGCATATATATCCCATTAATTTTGGGAGTACTAACAATTAGACAGTTATTTTTGAGAATACTCAAATAACCATTTTGCATTCTAATCTCAAAGGATTCAGAATCTAAAACACCAAGAGAAATCAGGTTCCTTTTCAAATCAGGAACATATCTGGTTTTGTTTAAAGTAAGAGTTTTGTTATTATCAAGTTGTAACAAAACCTTTCCAATACCTTTCACATCACAAGAAATATTATTGCCAAGTTTCACAGAACCAAAGCAATTATCACTGAAATTAACAAACACATCATTTTCAGGACACATATGAAAGGTGCAGCCATAATATAAAATTCATTTATTCTTATTATCAGATTCAGTAGTAACATAAACCACCCCATTATTATTATTGTCTTGCACTGCAGCCTCAATTTGATTACTGATTCCCTGTTCATTTTTTATTTTAAAACAATATTTAATATGATGTCCAGGTTGGCCACAGTAAAAACAAATCCTAGGAGGTTTATCTACATCTACAGTTCCAGCATTGTTATCATATGTTCTAAAATTGTTCTGGTTTCTAAAATTGTTATAATTTTTAGTATTATTATCCTGATTTCTGAAACCAGACTGACCTCTAAAGTTATTTTCTTTAGACTTATTGAAATTGCCCTTATTTTGAAAGTTTCCCTTTGCAGGCTTATTATTCCAATCCTTATTGCTAGAAGTATTCCAATTTTTATTGAAATTAGTTCCAAACTTATTCTGCCTAAAAGAGTTCTTCTTCTTAGAGGTTCCTACAACATTATAGGCTTCCTTAGGATTATTCTTAAACTCTAACTCTTTATTCTTAAGGGATGTATGGACCAATTCAGTGGTCAACTTCTGTCCCCCATACTCTAAAGCATTCCTGGCATTCAGTAAACAAACAACCTTTTGTTCATCAGTAAGTTTTTCATCACAGTTTAATAGACTCTGTGTGATCTTAGTAAACATACTCATATTTTCATCCACATCCTTAGATGGATCAAATTTAAAAGAGAAGTATTGTTTCCACAGAAAACACTTATCAGGCAGAGACACAGTGTCATAAATTTCTTCCAGTCTATCCCACAATTCCATAGTAGTTTTTGTCTTGCCTATTTATCTAATGACATTATTAGATAAGTGCAAAAACAAAGTACTCCAAGCAATTTCATCTATTTCAAGTTGTTTGTCCTGAGGGGTATCAAGAGGCCAGGATTTATCTATAGCCTTAGCACATTTCATTTGAAGTAGTAAAACTCGCATTTTTTGGCTCCAGAGGTTGAAATCCCCTTTGCCATTCCAAATTTCAACATCTACCTTAACAGTAGCCATTGAAATAATGACCAAGATTTTGAAAATTTTCAAGTTATGGAGCTTTAATAGTTCAAAAACAAAAAAAATCAAGTAGAAAACAATAATGCAGGTCACAATCACTAAGTAAGACAGTTAAACAGAGTCAAGAACTTATGTTCAAGAAGGTTCACAAAGATTCAGAACACAATAATCAGAAACTGAGTAATCAAGGTGATCATAAATCAACAGAATTAATTACACAATCAAGAAGTCACACAGAACAATATACTGAGAAAAGCTGTTCTTCCAGTATATCCCTCAACCTATACTGGATATTCCCACACTCCCTCAGATTCCTGGATTCTCAATGAAATCCTGGACAAAGGATAGATATGAGGTCCTAGCTATAGGCTTCAACGGAGAGATTTGTAAGAGAACAAGAAATTTGAAAACAAATTTACAGTATAAGATTGCAGTAATTAAATGATATCACCAGATTGCAATTTTTTTAATAAGCTACAGCAGCTTCCACAAAGAATCAAAATCCCAGAAGTTCAGGGCCACAAAGTAATAGTACCAGTATCCTCCACGAAGAACAACCACCAAGAACAATGTAGGATCCTACCCAGAAATCAGAATATTATATAGAAAATATTCCGAGTTTCAAGATCCTCAAAAAATATGGACTCAGAATAAAAGATCTAGATACTCAAGAAAATCAGAAACCCTAATTTAAAATAGGTTTCAAAAGAACAGTATTCACAAAGTTTAAAATTTTTTATATAAAAATCTTCTAAAATAATTTCGAATCTGAAAAATTTCAAAAAATATTTCCAGAAAACAAAACAATTTCAGTAAAGGTTAAAACAACTTAAGAAAGTAAATATTTCTTAAAATTTTTACGCAGTTCAGAAAACCCTAAAATACGTTTTGAAAAAAAAAGCATCCGTTTCCATAAAACCCTAGATCCAACAAGAAAAAAATCTGGATCTACCATATCTGAGTCTAATCCACAGGTTTTTCAAAGAACCCTAAGGCTCTGATACCACTGTTAGGATTAAAGGCTCAAGATCACACCACAAAGAACAAGAACAAACGTTTAAATACAAAGAATCAAAACCTTTATTGAATAAACGTAAAAGTATAGAAATCAGAATCCAAATTCAAAATATACAAATCTTCCCAGAAATCAGAAATCGCATAATATAGCCACAAAGAACAAATGAGTTGCAGAAAACTCTGCCAAAACTCAACCAAAATATATACTGATTTACAAATATCAGTATCTACAACAACCACTAAGAATAACCAAGCAAAATCTATAAATTTCTGGAAGAAAAATAGAAGAACAGTATGAAGACGAAGAATCGCCTTATTCAGAGAGAAAAGTAGGGTTTTTTGTGAATAGAAGCATCTGGAAAATGACGTTTTGGATAACTCAGCCTTCTTTTGATCACAAGTGGACGGCCAAGATTAAACCAGTATGATCCAATGGCTTCAGATAAGCGATGGTAATAAATGGGCTTTGACCCGGTTCCACTTAATCAGGCTTCAAGTGAAAATAGGGCTCAAGGACCGGATATGAAGATGGGCTTCAGAGCAGATTAATATGAAATGGACTCTGTTGCCATGATTGGGTTGAAATACATTGATCCAACTGAAAACAAATGCAGGCTTGAACAGCAAATTGATCCAAAATAGTCTTTTTCTTCATTTCTCCATTTGTAATATTGTGTTCATCACGTCTTAATCTATGTGTGAATTAGAGTATAGTGAGGCAACCAAGGAGTCTCGATTGAAGATTCAAGCTTGGTGTGTTTGGAGGTGTAACTAAAATCATTTTTTTTGTTGTGAATCAAAGGACCAACGATTCAACATGGTATCAGAGAATGAATGGGAGTGATTTGGGCAAGAAATTAGTGAAAAAATAGCCAGAAACAAGCTAGAAATCGAGCAAAAACTCAGCATAGAAACTGTCCATAATTTCTCAAAATTGGTTTGACTTGTTTAGGTGATTCTCATCTAGAACAGGAGTCGTTTGTTGAAACAGAGACCACCTATGGACTCAACAGGTGAAGGCAATTCTTAAATAGATGACGCGTGGTGGCCAAACAATGGTGCATGGGTCAGAGTCTGGGCGGCGGCCTGAATAGGCAATTTTTTTCCCTCGTCATGATGGAGTTGTTGGTAGTTTCAGAATCCAATTTCGAAATTTGTAATGAAAGTTGGAAGAGTTTTTCCCTTTGGTCATTTTGTTGATGGGTGATGTTCGTGTCGCTACAATTTTCGGTGGATGCTTTAGGGTGTATAGTTGTGTCCCTAAAGCGGTAATATGCATATCTCCTAACTAGTCCAGCTTGTGGAATGCACGAGTAGTGTTTGTAATTATGTATGAATCTGTGTTATTGCATATGAATAATCAAAAGTCACATTTTGTTAAATTATAATTCCTCAGCCGTTATATAGCTCCTGTTTGATGTTGAATTGAAAGAAGAAATAACTTTTTGAATAGTAATTTCAAGGAGAATGTGTGCTTAAAAATAGGGAATCATTTATGGTTTATGTGTAATATTATTTTATTGATAAATGTATGGTTAAAAAGAAAATAGAAAAATGTGTTTTGTTTATAATGGGGGCCAAACATGGTCATAATTTTTTTTTGTTTAAAGATTTTCTCAAACTCTTTGAATAGTATATTAAAAGCTTAGTTTTATCTAAAGTATACAAGATTTAAAAGTAGGACAAAAGTTAACTCGTATAAGGAAAATCGAAAAATATATTTTTAAAGACCGTTAACCACAAGGATTTAAAAAGCGAGGGATCATTTTTAGATGCGCGTACGCCTTATTTTTATAGTCATTGTATGATTTTGAAAATGCAAGTTTGTAGTGTTTTATGAGATTTTCGAAGTGGTGCATTAAAAATTCAGTTTTTTCTAAGGAGCATATGTCGAAAATGAGATGAAAGTTTACTTGTGAAAAAAAATAAAAATACATTGTTAAGAGAGCACTTTAAATGCTATAAATTTTGCTACGGTTGACGATTTTGTAATTTAAAAAAGGTATGGTAAAGTGCCACATGAAAACTTTACATTGATATTGGGATCTTGTATTTACGACTTCATTTAAGACCATAAAGTTGAATAAACGAAGAAAACAAAAGGAAAAAAAAAAAATCACTAAAGGCAGTGTTCTAAAAAACGTGAAGCGTAGAGCCCAAGTGTCAAGTTTTCCAAGCTTAAGCGGGAGTAAGCGTTAAAAAGCGTTTTTCAATTTTTTTAATCCATCTAAACCATTAAATAATTGAAAAAAGCAAAAATTAGACAATTTCTACATGCTAAATTTAAATTTTACAAATACTTTTGAAATTGTTAACAAAAAGTTAAAATCAAATCATATATCATATCATATCATATATCTAATTAAAACAACAGATCCAAAAAATCAATAATCACCAAATTTTTTTTATAAAAAATGAATGACCACTCACCAGGCTCTGCTTCCAGCTTTCAAAAAACAAAGAAACAAAGGCACTGCTTCTGGAAAAGAAAAGAAAAGAAAAGAAACACCAGCTCATCTTCATCGTCATCATCATAGGAAATGAAACACCTCATCTTCATCATCATCATAAACATAGGAATTATAATTAAAAATACATTAATTCCATTTAAAAGTTAAAACAACAGATTCAAAAATCAAAATACAAGTTATAGGTGCCGTGAAACTACTGTCTGATAGCATCAGAATCTCCGTTTGCTGTGGCTTCCTGAGCTGTGGGCATAGTGAAACCATCGTTCCTAGCTAACCACGGCCAGACCTCTGGTCATTGGAAGCAGCCAGCAGGGAATCTTAAACCGAAACAGCCTCTATGCTCGAAATCATCTCTTTGCATACAGTAGAGGATCTACCAAGAGTTTCCAATTGATCCAGCTCCTCATGAATTAATTTGATTTGCTAACTAAGAAAAAAATTGCAACAGATGTTTGATTGAATTTCTTGCAATCAGAGAGGACTGGTTTCGTTGATGTTCGGGGGAAAACACCAGATTGTAAGAGACAATAACGCTGCACAACAGAAATGCATTATCCATTTATCCCACATCAGAAGACTAACGTTGGGGTGTGATTGAATATTTCTATTTAATGGGCTGCTTGGGTAATAGGTTCTGTGGCTCGGGCCGTCTTATAGCTGCCCTACCACTTTCAGTTTAATATTTTAAATTTAAAACTAATATTAAAAAATTAATAAAAAAGTTAATAAAGCTTGTGTAGGCGCCCGCCTACGCACGCGTAAGCGTTCTTTTTTGGTTTAAATTGTTTCTTTGACCGCGTTTTCTTGCTTTTGTATGAATAGCCGCGGGAGGCTTTTGCGTCACGCTTATGCACGTAGGCGTAAGCGTGCTTTTTTGGTCAAAATTGTTTCTTTGACCGCGTTTTCCTTGCTTTTGCATGAATCTCCGCTGGAGGCTTTTGCGTCACGCTTATGCTCGTTTACGTAGCGCAAAAGCGCGCATTTTAGAACATTAACTAAAGGACAAGACAATGTATTGCCAGCCATAAATAAATAATGCCCAAAAACTCACTCTTATAATATAAGTTAGATTTACGGACTGACAAATTGGTCCACTCGGTATCGTGTTCTTTCTCTTTCTCTTTATTATTGTAGTTATTTACTTTCGCATTAGAAGTCATTGCGTGGGGGTGACATTAGGTTTAGAATTACCGTGAGGGGGTAACCATTCCCTGTTGTCAGACCTAGGAATTATTTGTTTAATTAGAGCCATGTATATTTTATGAATTTAATATGTTGCGCTTTAGATGTTTTATTGCCATTTAGAAATGCTTATGACCTTAGGAAGTTTGATTAACTGTTTTCTGTATGATCTATGCCTATACTTTACGTGTGGTCATTGCGCTTGTTACATATCGTGTTTGTGCATTTTGGATAAGATGACAACACTTGGTATTGAAATTTTTTATGGCATGGTGATTTGGTTATCTTAAGGTTTTAGGTCTAAGTTAGTGTGAAAGGTAAGATGTTATAATTGCAGTACATCTAGACTTTCTTATGAGAGTTTTTCCTAATTGAGATAATAAAGGGAAAGTGGATGTTGTTAGGAGTATGTGAGGTGAACGGTGCTACTCGAAGTTATTGCATGTGCATCTGTGTGAAATTCATTTTGCATGTTTGATTGATTACTTCGGTGCATTATTTTGTGTTGTAGTTCAATTCACTTGATATGTGTTTTTTGCATGAATTTATGTGTGATCTATTTTATTGTGTGTAATGTGTATGTATGCATGGTGGTCGGAGTGCATTAGCAGTAAGTATGTCTTTTGGTAATATGTAATATAGATATTTGAAGGTACATTGGTGATATGTACAGGGGATGAGTGTGGTATTTAAATCAAGAGTTGAGACATGATTAAATGTGTTTGAAGTTCTCTATCTACGAGAATCCTGATCGGGTAAAGTGTAGGAGTGACACTTGATCACTTCTATTAGATGGAGACCATTATCAATTTTGGTTGAGAGAAGTGAAGTATTGATAGAGAAGCATCTTATGGACTTAAGAACTATTATGGTTTACCAATTAGACATGACTAGTGATAAATCTGGTGAGCTTGGGTGGCGGTGTATGTGATATGCATTCTTGAGGTGCAAGCTACAAAAAATGTGATAGGATAATTTGGGTAAGATCTTTTCATGAGGTCATTTATGTATTATGTTTTATATGTTGTCTAGTGTGTTTAATGAATTTGAAGTTACTCTTATGTTCCTTAGTTGATGAACGTGCTTTGAAAATGAGTAATGTTACTCTACCACACCTGATACCATACTGGATGCCATATCCCTCACATGAGGGGTGGGGTCGCTCATTATGTGAGCGGCCCCACATATCCCATGTGAGGGGGTGGTTATATCTTCATCGCATGAGTTCTATGTTTTTCATTGATTATTGTGATTATCTATCTTCTACTTAGGTGTTCTTGATCTTAGCTATGGTGAACTACAACATATTTACTCATCAATAGCATGCGAAAAATGCTATCTATTACGTTCGATAGCATTTTCTCGTATGCTATTACTGGTGAAGTTATTAAAAGTACGGAACTCTATTATAGCATTTTCTTAATGCTATTATATTTGCTCATCTATAGCATTCTAAGAATGCTATCTATCACATTTTATAGCATTTTTTTGAATGTTATTACTGATAGAGTTATTAAAAGTTCGACTTCTATTATAGCATTTTTTGAATGTTATTATCAAGTGTTACAAAAAACTTTACTATAACATTCATGTTGCATCATAATTTCATAATTTATAGAATTCTTTAATTGTTATATATACATTTTATAGCATTCTAAAATTGTTAAAATAAAAGAAAAATAGAAGAAGACAAATCAAATTTATTTCATATGACGATTACAAAAATACTCTATTTCATTACAAGTTGCTTGTTACACGTCTCAACAATAAAAAGAATAAAATAGAACAAAAATACAATATAACTTGTGATGACAATCAAATCAACTACGTAAGGTTTTTCCTACAACTCTGCATAGGTGCTATGGAAGCTGGCTTGTTTCAAATGATTACAAGCTTTATATTCCCTACAAATTTGCCTCTTTTTGTGGTGTGGAACTCTTGCTCATGATTTTTATCCAAGGATGAAGTAAGCAGATATTCCCTTCCCCATCGAATCAAGCTTGTAAATTGAGCTGCTAAGATAACATGAAATGGACATTATTTAAGATGAAAGTAGTTAACAAAGACAACTAGGATCACTTGCTTGAATATATTCTAAGTAGGTTGTTTTCTGTACCTTACAGAATACAAGCATAGGGTCCATAGTTTAATACATGATCACTTTAAGCCAAACATATGTCCTTTCCCAGCTACAGCAATTGAAGTTCCCAGTAGCCATAGGCATTCTAAATATTGGTAAATTCTAGTACCAACCAATACATATCTTAAGCTGGTGAATATATAAAACCAAACAAATAGAGAATTCTCAATTAATAAATTAAAACCACAATCAAGTACAGGGAATGAAAAGCAATTATTATATCTGAATAGTGATACAAGAAGCTTATCTATTCTCCGTTGGCATCTTAAATTCATTTTGTCATCCAATTTTATAGTTTTGAGTTCTGTAGTGACATAAATTTGAGCTCCATTCCAGGATTCCGAAAGTTCATTGTGGCGCATCAACTATAATTTTATGGTTTGGGCTCTATTTTGGGTAAAACTTACACATAACACAGAATATAACGAATCAATTTTTTTACAAGATTGCAGGATTTATAGATATGTCATTACTAGAGAATGACTTCTATTTTTTCTATTATAATATCTACACATAAAGTCATCATTATCCCATGCAACTTTCAAAAATTTGAAATCTATAAACCTTATCTTCGTATATTAATGATAGTGAAGGTTGACACCATAATATAGAAAAATAGCAGGGAAAAAAAAATAGAAATGCCAAATTATAACCTTCAGAAAATTTACTATACTGGTCATGAAGTTCAAAGATAAGAATCATTCTAAAGATACCAAAAATTTAAGAATTATTATGTAAGCCTAATCTCATTGTACACTAAAGCATTCTCTTTTAATTGAAAATTAGTATGATAATAGGCCATACCAAAAAATCAACTAAGAGTGGAAAAGCATAAATTCCATTTAAGGAAAGATAGTAAATAGATAAAAGACTTACAGTTCAGCCCGAAAGGAGATAACCAAACGCATCTATGAAATTTCGTGCACGTCATTTCTCATCTCTAGACCTCTTCAAATTTTCATGCTTAGAGACTATTTGGAATCGTTAAAATTTTCAAAATTTTCCTCAAATTCATTTTTAACCACACATTTTTATATTTTTATGAAATCCATTAATTTTCACACTTTCAATCATTTTTCAATCACAAATTCTGCCGAAAATTCAAAATTCATCCAAAAACTCCTAGAGAAAACAGGTTCTTAATCCTTTACTATTGCTATTAAAATCCTGCCTAGTTTGAAAAAGATCATAAAAAATCACTCCAATTGAAAGTTAAAAAGAAACACAATGAATAACCCTGTCACGAAAAAGGTAATCAAAGTATTAAACTAGTTTAATCGAAAATCATAAACGATATAGATTCAATTAGATAACATGAAGACGTAATTAACATACACAATTGACCATAATCCATACTTCTAATATAGATCACCGTCCAATTACGTTATCATGTCATCAAATCGTATAATTAAAAAAAAAACACACAACACTAGGTTCACATTATTTGAATTTCACGAAATGCATAATTAAACAAAAAGGAATAAGCTTATTGAACCCAAATCTCAGTAGCAAGTTACAAGATAGAAGGCATGAGTGCGCACAAATTAATCATTTTCAAATTAGCATCTCGAAGCCAGTGATGAGGGTAGGGAAGAGGTTCAGAGTTGGGGATGAAATTGTGGTGATCATCAGATGATGATTTGTCTCTTACATGAAAATAAAAATCAATTAACACAGGAGATAAAATCACACTCCCGCCTTCTAATCTGCCATGAAAGTTGATATCTTAAATCAAAAGCAACAAGCTTGGCCAGGATAAATACAAGCATTATGTAATTCAAAGTTTATCTCTTACATCCAAAATTAAAAGCATTTACACAACAAATAAAATCATAGATAAGAGGAATAATGTGATAAGTTCTTTGAACATTAGATCATTACATCTTCTGGTGATGCTGTTACAAAATAGTTTATCACACCTCCATGTTACTACACTGGATTGCTGTGTTAATTTCCATGATAGTTGTGTTGTGAAAATCCATTGTAATCCTTTTCACCCTACCCATTTACGGCATACATAAGTAGCAAAAACATGTATAACAGAATTAATTTAATAGACTAATCTTTCAATGATTCGAAACTAGATATTAAGTAACTAACTTGTAATAATTGTGAATATGAGAAGGTTGTTGGCATATAATACTGTGGTACTGCATCTGGGGGATAGATAGGTGCACAAAGTGGTAGGGTAGTGCTTGGCGGTCTCGTAACCTCTTCGGATTTCGAAGTAAACTACATGTATAAAGGGAAACGAGCTATTAATTAAACAAATTATGCAACTTATTCAAAATTACTGCCAAATATGGAAACATACGTTGGTTCTCTTTGAAGTCGACTCCAATGCACCCCTTTTTTGAAGTTTCTTAAGATCACCCTTGGTTCTAGAGAAATTTATATCTAGTAATAACACCCTCATATGTATTACCTAAAGCTCCACAGTCAGATTATGGCTGAGTCGAATGCTGGTACAAACCATTACTTCGATTACTTGATTTTTCTACGAGTAGCTCTATCGATCGAAATTCAATCCACTTCATAACCAATTGGGTTAACTCCTCATCATCTGCAACCAGGTTTGAGATATTGGCAAAGGATTAACACATCTTATCATATCTCAACAGTGCAAGAGTCCTAATCACAATTATCCTTATGAAACGAAACTGAGAATATTTTTCTCCTCATTCGGTCATTGATCATGATATCCTCTCTTACCTCATACATCGTTCCGAAACATCCATCTTGGGAAGAAATGATCTCGCATTATACTTTCTTGGTGAACTCATTTTGGAATTTCCTAAATTTTGAGATTGTGTAAATAGCCTGAAATTGCTTCTCCATTTTATACACGGTTGCACATAGGACCATTTGAGAGTATGGCTTGAAATCTGTCTTGAACTCCTTTTAAACCTTATTCCTCAATGCTTGTTCACATTGTTCCACAAATTGCTTCAACGAGGTCTTCGAGTGTACATACTCATCAAAAAACGCATTCATACTCTCACTTTGTTGAGTGGTTGACATATCAACCCAGAAGGTGGTTTTCAGAAAGTAAGGTACCCAACGATCTCGGTTCTCGTAAAGTCCCGACAACCATTCATTTTCATGCAATTCATATGTTCCGATCATCACTCTCCAACTTGCTTTCAAATCTTGAACCGTTTGTGAATCATAAACTAATAACTGAGTGTTCGGGTCTTTGGGGGTTTTTTTTTTGGTTTATAATCGCTTCAATTTTCAATACAACTTTTTAACTACACATCTTTTCTCTATCCAATTTTTAACGCTTGATCTACCTAGAACTCCACATAAAAAAAAAACCCAAAAAACTAATTTTAATCCTTCTGAACAGAGGCTAAGTGTATAGTAAAAAATAACGAAGCCTTATCAATGTAGTAACTTAACTTCTCAAGAAACTATTTCAATATGTACCATAAGCACCATCGATTCTTGGTATTTGGAACTATTTGGATTGTATTTTGCATTGCCCTGTCCTGATTGTTAATTATTCTAAGAGGATCTTGGTTATGCATGCATTCAAGCCACATCCTTAATAACTAAACAAATGTGTTCGTATCTTCATTCGACAAAAATGAACACCTAAGTAGTGTTGACTGTCCATGGTGGTTTACTCCAACAAAAGGGGCAAAAGACATATCATATTTATTTGTGAGGTACGTGGTATCGAAGGTGACAACATGGAAAGTCAACAATACGACATCTCCAAGACTTAACCTCCTAAACTTTTTAATATAGATTCTACAATCCTTTTCTGTACTTGTGATATTCTCATATCCATCTACTTCCATAATAACAGAATTGTAGCTTTTATGCAATGAAATTCTAGCCACATTATTAATTATGCTGAAGATAAAATTTGTTAATTCTCTATTTTCCTTTCATATTTGAAGAAGCCGTTAGCTTGGCTTTATAGCCAAATTGAATTGTGGCTTGTGGCTTCAGCGAACCGATTATAGTACTACTTCTTCGACCTTCACGGCTAGATGTAAAGGTCACATTCGTTACAAGTCCATCGTCTCCTCGTTTTGAATTCCTTTTTCTTATTGGAAAGCCTACGTGATAATCATACTTCTTGTAAAAATCAATTATTTCATTTTTATTCATAAATTTCATCTCTTCCTTGGGAACAATTGCAACATCTCCAACTAATATATCATTTTTTTCGTTAAATTCAGATTGTCATTATTTCTCCCACATTCTCACAATCCAAATCTCCCAAAATTCCCTTCCATGCAGATAATTTACCTGTAACAATGAACAATAAAACATAATAACTTGAATACGATTGAATATAGTGAAAACCTAGTAGCTTCAAGACGAAATAACAATTTTCTTTTTTCCATAAAAACACAAAATAGGACTACATTGATTTTATATATGGTACATTGCTCTTCTGCACACAAATGCAGCAACACAAAGCTTAAACTTCTAGTGACTTCAACATACCTTTGTCTATCGTCTAGACCATGAACTCGAATAGCTTGAGAAGGAGCTTCGAGGTGCAAATCGTATTGAGACTCTTAGATATTTGAGAGGAGTAGGTTGTGTTGAAGAATGTATCGCATTTTAGTTGAGAGATGTAGTTGAGAGATGCAGATCGTGGTTTTGTGCTGAGAGGAGTGAGGCATGCAGAAACATAAAATGAGTTTTTTGAGTAATTTCATTTGGGTTGCATTTCATTTCCATTTCATTTGCATTTAATTTAACGGGTGAAAATGAAAATGAAATTAGGTTTCAAAAACTTTTGATCAGCTCATCCTTGTCATCTGTTGAATTTAAATCCACATAAGTATAGGCAGTGTTCTAAAAAGCGTGAAGCATGACGAAGCGTGAAGCCTAAGAGTCAAGCTCTTGAAGCTTAAGCGGGAGTAAGCGTTAAAAAACGTTTTTCAATTCCTAGATATTTGATTTAAATTTTACCCATACTTAAACAAGTAAAAAAAAGGATAAAAAAAAAAAGAAAAAAAAGGGTAGTTGCGCGCTTCGGACGCGCTTCAGCACGCTTTGTGCGCGCTTACGCCTGCGCTTTTAGATAAAAAAAATTTCAAAACGCGTTTTTCGCGCTTTTTGCCAAAACGACGCGCGAGAGGTGCGCATCGCGCCTATGTGAGCACAGTGCGTGCGATTTAGAACACTGAGTATAGGTAAGGAAATCGGTAGGATGCTATGTATGAAAAGCTTTACTCATGTGCTTTTGGGAGATTACTTGAAACAACGAATTTATTAATTGGGAGAGATTTCATTTTTTTTTTTAAATTCATTTTAAATTACTCATTCTCCAAAAAATCATTTTCTAATAATAATCTTACTATTACAAATTTTTTTCTCTAGATCTATATATACCTACGTTTTTGGTGGAATACGACTAATAAAACGACAATGGATTGGTGGAATTTTGATTTTAATCATTATACTCAAAAGATGCAAGCGAGATTAAGACAAACCTTCATCTAGAAATATATGAAAAATCCATTTTCTTAACATATATATTATTATTATTTTTTTTTTTGAAGCAAAACTATCAATTTATTAATTAATATCTGTCCTAACCAAGGCAGATAAAAAATGCGGACTGCAATCAGACTAATAAAATGAACTAGAACAATTTGCATCATAGACTGTTACAGCATGAATTACCTTATTACTACTCCTAGGAACGAAAGAACAAGAAGAATTTAAAGACTGAAGTAAGGAAGTAATATCTAGCAAAATTTCGACGTTGGGATCACAGTAAAGGTCAAGTGCTCGTACCACTCGATTAGAGTCTGTCTCTACCAAGCACTTTGTGTAATCCTAGTTTTCCTTCTATTATTTTAAGGAAGAAAAAGAAGTCCCGTGAACGACAAGAATATGGGACACTAATCACAAATTAATTGGCATTATTGTCTGTCACTATCTTTGATAATAAGGTCATGTATCTCAACTTTAATTTCCACGAATTCAATAATTAGTCAATGTGTAGTCATCAATAATTTGCATTAGAGCACTGCTAATTAGGTTTAACATTTGGTAAACCATGGCATCATAATGACTTTAACAAAGACAAAAATATATGGTATAAATAATAAGTAAATTAAGTATTTGCATCTCACCATCTCTTAAATGAAATTTAAGCTTTAAAATGGAAAAGTCTAGCAAACAAAACAATAATTTAAGATTAAGAATGGAGTACAAAATACATCTTAATAAATTTAGATAGGTAAAATATTCTAGTCATATAAAACATAAAAATTTACCTTAAAATAATTAAACATAATTCAAGATCACTAGTGAATTTTTGATTCATAATATTAAAAAATAAATACCTCATAATTTTAAATGACTGTCGAAATTCCATATACGAACAAATTAATAAAGACAAAAATTATATATAAAAAAATTAAAATTATGAAAAATTAAGATTTTTTTGTAAAAATTAATACATTTTTATTATCGTTGATCAACAATCACAAAATCGTCAATGATTGCTGACGATATCATCAACAATATTGTCATTAGTAATCGTTGATGAAGGTGTATCGATGATAATTAGTGATATTAGTATCGATCAAAAACTATCAATATACTTAGATCACCTTTAATAATACCGTAGACGATAGTCGACATAATTTATGTAGATGATTATTTTCTAGTCATTTAAATTTTATTTTATTTTATTTATTTATTTATTTATTTTTATTTTTTTATGAAAGTGCCAGCTAAAAATTTTGATCACTAAATTGCTTGAGCTGTACTGCATAATCAATCGAAAGCCAATGTTAACAAATCCTATCAACAATTTTACTTTTTCATAGTGTGTTTGGTAATTTGATAAACAACACACTTTTTCAAATCACATTTTAATCATACATATTTTTAAACAACTTTTCAATTATATATATTATCTTGAAAATATCAAATTTTTTGTGCGTAAATAAAAAACTTTTGTAACGACTCGGGTCCCATTTAATGGGTTGTCCCGATCGTTAGATGATGACGTACTGTCCCTACTGTACCAACATGTATTTTTCAGCATGCTTTGTCCTCACCGCACGCTTCTCGAGAAAATTTTTCAATGGTCACCCATCATAGAATTGCTTCAAACCAAGCACGCTTAACTGTGAAATTTCTAATAATGAACTTCTGGAAAAGAAAGTGTATTTTGTTGATATGAATAGTACCTATCAAATCTTTTTTTTTGGTGTTACAACTTTCACCAAATAGAGGCTCAATTTTTACTTGTTTAAGAGACGGCTGCCCTTCCAGACGGCTGCATTGGATTACTAAGATTGAACTCGGATTTCACCATGGAAATATCTTTGATAAATAATAAAATAATAAGAAAGTAGAAAAAGCATTATGTGTGTGTGAATTAAAAACCATTAGCTCTTGCAAATAGTGTTAGTTACATCCCATCAATTAACCAAAATTCCACTAATATATGGTCCATTTGTTTAATTATTATAACTTTGAAAATGACATTCCATTATTATGAGATATTAGATATGTATTGGTCTTTTTACTTCATTCTATGCTGTCTGCTGCTTTTTCCTTTAATCTGTGGAGGTAATACTCCATTAATATTGTTCTTAGATGTTTCTGATGCAAGCTATAATTTGGAAAATGACATCTCTGAATTTAATTATATATATATATATATATATATATATATATATATATATATATATATATATATATATATATATATATATATTATTTTATTTGTAATTACATTCCAAAATGTAGTCAGAACCTTTTCACCTGCCATTTATCTTCCATCAATATTATCTTTATTCCACTCATATCTCCATCAATGGGATCTGGGTAAACTTGATGCGCTTTCAAGTATAAAGGAGAAATAAAGAGTAGTTGTACTATTTTTAAATGATGAGTAAAGATCATAAATTTTAAGCATCCTTCATTCATAAAAAGTTTCACATTATTAACATATACAAAAAAGTAAATTTATTTAACTAAAGTCCGTCGAAAGCTTTCAATCTAGTTGCTTATCTACTTGTATAGAGATCATATTGCTAATATCAGGGGCGAATCTGATTCAGCACGAGCAGCCAAATATCCTCGCCTTAGACTGGATCTGCCCCTGCCAATATGGAAAGGAGCATGCACACGTTGTCACATATTTCTCTCTCTCGCATAGGACACCAAATAATCTCCACATAAACATGATTATTACATTTCGATTTTACAATACATGGTATTTGAGTATGTATATGTCAATAATGATTGTTTTGGTTCTCTAGTAACTCCAATCGTGACATTGAGAGAAATCTTAGATTGTCACAGAATGACCAAGAACTACTATTTCGAATATGTCATGAAAATGAACCTCACATTGTCGACCCATAAACTATATCAATCATTTTTATTTCCAAGAAAAAGTTATATATCAAGTACTTAAAGAAAAAAATGAATTCAACATACACGAGAAGAGAAGAGAAGAGGAAGAGGCATATTGGGGCCCTCTCTTTTGATATTTGAAGGACCTAATGAGAACAAAAAGGTGTTTGCAATCTTTGTCCACTTCAAATATTTTACTAGAAACTTCTTCTCCAGCAAGAAACATATATTAATTTAGGTAAGATAGTAGTTCTCATTGTTCTCTTATAGGCTCCTCAAGATTTTAGCAATCCTTTGTGGATAATATGGTTGTCTACTCATCAAATATAGATTTCATATTTTTATCTTTCTTTTTCTCTCTCACACACATAAAAGTGCTCGATGACAAAAATATAATGGTCAGAACTTGTAACCCCAATATGTATCTCAAGGTACCGATCATACAGATTTTTGTACCGACTCTCACGCATGAAAATTTTAATCTCTAGAGTAAATATGTTTACAGGTCGTGTCATTGTGCTGAATTTATGTAAATCGGCTTGTGTTACATCTTTTAGATGCTATATACGGTGATTTATAAGAAAATGAATTCTTTTGGGCAACTCTTTCTCCAAATTTCTTAACAAAAATACCTAAAATATGTTGAAAATTGGTATTGAGGGGGGATTGGACATGGGAAAATTGCAAGGAAGGGTTGCGTTGCCAAGGGGTTGGACTTAATGTTTAGCTCCATTACCCCAGGTGTTCAACCAAACACATTGGCATAACCTAACTTCTTCATAAATAAGTTTATAAATAATATATTTCTCAAATCACTTTTAAACCATATACTTTTCAATTGTATATTTTATTACTTCGAAAATATTATCAACATTTTTTTTCTTTTACCAAAAATATGTATATTTATGCATTGTACAATTCATAGAGAGTAATAAAAACCATCAAAATTTACCTTGAGAGGAATAAAATATGAGAGTATCCTTCCCCCACAATTTCTCGAAACTATGATGAGAAGCATCTATGATTTCAATATTGACAATATAAATGAAAAATAATCTAAGCTCCAATGAGGATAAATCTTGGAACTTGTAAAAGACAAAGCAAAGAGTACTTGATTTTGCGTAAGCATGCATATATATGACCAAAAAGTCTTAGATGACAATGAATTCTAGATGAATTCAAATTTCATAATGGTTTACCACAGTTTTTTTCTTCCACTCCCCGCAATGGGAGGGGAAGAAAAACCCCGCTCCCTCCCAAAGGGGCGGGTCCCTTGTGGGGCTCGCGGGCCGGGATTTTCTTCCCCTTCTTGCCGCGAGGAAAAGAAGAAAATTATCGTTTTTCAATGTCTGTTTTGATTTCAGTAATTAAAATATGAGTTTTGAAATTTACTTTAAGCATGTGTTCGGCTATAAACTTCGTGAATAATAAAACAATAATTGAATTATGGGTTTTGATATTTACTCTAAGCGTGTGTTCGGCCCCTAAATTTTGTGAATAGCGCAGTTTTTAATAGTATTTTTTGGAGAATGTATAGTTAAAAAATGGTTGAAAAGTTTAAAATAATAGTCCTGATTAAAATGAATGATTAAGATTGAGTATTAAATAAATTTGGTTTTGAAAAAATTGGGGCCAAACAAGGGCTAAGATAAATGTTTTAACATAACAATTTGGGGCATAACCTGCGATTTACATCATCCACCAATCACAAGGGAAGGGGTGATGATGACGCCCAAGTAGAGGTGTCAAGACGGACGGGCCGACCAGACCCGTGAAAATTGGCCCGGATTGACCCGGGATTGCGGGCCGACCCATGACCCGTGCGGGCGGTTCACGGGTCAAGAAGTTGTGAACCGCGAGTTTTGCGGGTCAAACCTTCGCGGGCCGCGGTTAACCCGCTGGCCCGTAAAAAAAAATAAAAAAAAAAATAAATTGTTTTATTAAATATGATAATATTGAAAATCTCTCTTCTTATAGAAACTCTAATACAATTTTTAAAGTAAAATATTATTTTTTTCTCCCTAATAGCTAAAAAAGTAGCGTTTTTTTATAACAGTAATTAAAAAATATTTATCATTTAATTGTTATTTGTTTATGTTTTATTTAAATTTGCAAATTTAGAAGTAATTCATATAACATAAACTATAATTTTAAATTTTATGTAAATATATTTTGGTATAAATATGAATTTATCATTTTAATCATTTTGTATTTAGAAATTTGATAAAAAATTTGCTATAAATATGAAAAAATCTATATTTTTATTCATACAAGCTAAATCAGAACAAAACGCGACCCGTATGGGCTCGACCCGAATGGGCCAGCGGGTCGCCCTGTGTTGTAGTTCAAAATTTGCGGACTGACCCGTAACCCATAGCGGGCAGGCTTTTTTTTCAAGCGGGCCGTTATCGGACTTTTTTTATTGGCGGGCCGACCCGATCTGGACCACCCGGATTGACACCTCTACGCCCAAGATTGGTGTTCTACCTTTACATATGGATGTATAGTCATTTGAATTGTGTTGACGTCACAAATTTTCCCGTATGAATTTCAATTCAAAGCTAGTTTGAGGTACATATAATTTACAAATTTGCCTGTATTTTACTCATTTGTAGGTCTCTCAAAACTTTATTCAACAATATTTTCGATGTGGCTATATATTGAGTATACATGTTCTATGGCAGGCATTGTCCTATCTAGACATGGAGAGTACTTGAAATGAATCACATTCTCCACAACCTACGTATTAACACAAGAAGTTTGTAGTAAGTGTGTGTTTAGTATTGTTTAAAAAGAGTATTTTTTTTTTTTTTAAATGAATGATGATTTTTAAGAGAATGAATTGTTAAGATTTGATTGAAAAGTCAAATATTATAAGCTTGACTTTTAGTGGATGGTTGAAATTTAATATTGTAGAAAAAAGATAAAATTTTAAAGGATACCAAACAAGGGCTAAATATCTCTTTCAATCATAATTCCCGCCAACAGCTAAATCAAATGGTCTCTTTGGTCCAATGTGACATTAATAATTAAATTGTCTCATTATATAATTAAGCTTGAACTGAAATTTTAAGTACTCATTGAGTACCATAGAAATTACCCACCTATAGTGACTGATCCACACCATGGTGAGCCAATGCGGTTGTCCTGCTGGATCCGTCAATTTTTTTCCTTTACACTTGTAGTGACCGCCTGTACTGAATCAAATCCATTTGTACCGGATCAACTTCATAGATTTGCCCCTGCCCACCAGATACGTAACGAGTGGGCATTGTTCTTTTCACCCCACATTCCACCTACCCCTTACATTGAGTGGACTCGCACCCATCTTCCAACCAATATCTATCCATCATGTGACGGATGGGTGCTTTTTTATGGAACCCACTGTTGGAATAGCGTCCAAGTCCAATTAGTTGGGCCGAACTTGAGTTGGCCCAAGTTCATTATCTCTATCCTAATTAGGTTTAGCGTAAATCTATACGTACTGGATTAGTCACAAGACAACAAAGGCTTTGAGTCATATTTTGGTTGCTAGCACAATCTCTTCCAGATCCTAGTTTGCTATGCGGATTATTGTCAGAGGCTGGACAATTGAACGATTGTGATGACAAGACTTCTACATCATGTGCCAGATTTTAGATCCACAAATGTCATCAAAGGTGCAATTCTAATCACAAATTCTATCTAAGTGCAAGGTTGATCAAGGCTATAGTTTCGAGTATGTTTAATTTCCGCCGTCCGTGTAAGACTCGAAACCTCACAGTGGTATGACACACTACCTTGTTACTTTTTAGAGTTTATTAGATTATTTGATGAATTCAATGTTATTGAAGTAATCTTTTTTGTTATCTAACTTTTGAGAAAATTGATTTTCGTGTTCAAAATCTGATTTAAAAAAGAAAATTAATTTTTGGTCGAAAAATGGTCAGAACAAAGTTGGTGGCGCCGCGGTGGCTCACCATGGCATGGCAGTGAGGTTCCTTAGCTTGAGCAGCGCGCTACTGCACCTATAGCGACAAACAAGGGCCGCTATGATCTGTAGTGACGCCTATCATTGATGCTGCAGTGGCATACCCTATCGTTGAAGTTGCAGCGACAACATCGTCGTTGTAGGTCCAGTCAGCAGCGCGAAACAGAGGGAAGCCGCCATTGGTAAGCGGTTGTTCCCGCATCGCGCCGCGAGTAAGAAAGACAGTTTCGACTGGTTTGAATTTTGGAGTTGGTGGTCTGCATTGCAATTTACGAAATTAAAGGCCCCCATTTGCAATTTTCGAATTAGGGTTTGAAATGGGGCGGGGCTTCTTCGCAATTTATGAAATTGTGAGCCCTTGCCTGCAATTATGATATTAGGGTTAAGTTCATAATTTTAAATAAAGGACCTGTCATGTAATTTCTTTTTAAAAGGATTTCAAAGTTTGATTTTAAATAAGTTTGACCCAATTTAAAACTTTGACAAAAAATTAATTTTGATAAAATTCAAAATTTTATTTTAAAATTCACGTTTTTTTTTAAAAATTATTGTTAAAATTTGATTTTAACAATATATATAACTTTGACGCTAAATTGAATTTTATATTATTTAGGAGTTTTATTCTAAATTAAAATGTTAATTCAATCTGCCCTAATTTTAGAATTAGAGTTTGGACTCTAATTTGATGTTTAATTAAAATTTGATTTTAATTAAATTCGATTTAATAATTAGTTAATTCTATTAATCGATTATTAGTTGAATCTTATTTAAGATTTGATCCTAAATTTGATTGGCCTTAAAATCTTGAAATTGGAGTTGGACTCTAATTTAGTATTTAATTAAAATTGGATTTTAATTAAAGTAATTGATTAATTAATTACTAAATTGGATTTTATTTTATTTTAGGAATTTTATCCTAAATTATGATTTTGGTTCAATTTTCTCTTTTTGGATTTAGAGTTAGACTCTAATTTGGTATTTGTTTAAAATATGATTTTAATTAAATAAGTCCACTAACTAAAGTTAATTAATTTGATTAATTAATTATTGTTTCGATTCGTTTTATCTAAATTAGTTTAGACAACCTAGGTTGCTAGAAACTTGAAATTTGTTTACTTAATATTAGATATTATATTATTATACATTTATATGAATGTGTATTTATTGGGTGGTTATGGACTTGACCCATGTGATTGGTTCAATGCATAGTTAATTTATTATATTTTTGTTGGTTGGGCTTGCAAGCCTATTATTATTTAATTGGGCCTACGAGCCTATTATTTAATTTATTTGAGCTTGCAAACTCTAGTTTGTAGATATGGGCCTGCAGGCCAACTAGTATTGGATACAAGTTGCAACTGGCCATAAGAAGACAACTAGTATATGATACATGTTGCAGCATCATATGGAGATTATTGCATTTAGCATTCAATGATCGAATGTAATGTCCCCTAGGGATTGACTATAGCGATCCAGAATTTTTATGCAATAAATAATTATTTTAATATTTAGAAAATTGTGTCGCTACTATTTCATTTATTATTTTGAAATTAATGCCGCGACGGATTCGTCTAGCCAAGTCAAGAAATATCGAATTTGTTCGATTTTAAATTAAAATCCGAATTTCTAAAATTATGTTATTTTAATTGTTTATTCAAAGTATTATTTTCAAAATTATTTTGAATTCCAAATTTATTAAAATATTTCAATTTTCCTTATTCAAATTTATTTTCAGTCCAAAATATATCAGTTTTAATACAATTCCTTATACAAAAACATCATCATTATATATATAAATTTTACATCTATTTCATATTCCATCTCATTATACAAACACCAAAGCAAAGCATCTTCATCATTATCATCATCTACCCCATCTTCATTTCAATACTCATGGCACAACTCACACTTCCATGTACTTAGATTCCACAATACAATATATATAAGCATACATCTTCATCACCTGCACCAAGCTCCATCTCCATCCCAGACGAGTGCAACCACAGTCCACCCACACTGCCTCACCGTCCATCACTCTGCCATCACGCAGACCATACTGCCACCATGCCACAATTCCAACACCACAAGTCTGAACATCAGCACCTCCACCATAGCCAAAATCCCTTATCAACACCATGATCAATTTTACTGCAACCTCGACAGCTTGCAGCAACCCAAACCACCGGTTGCAGCCCTTCACAGAACCATTGCCAATCGCCTGCAAGCACAGTCCTACCATCACTGCCGAATCTTAATCTCATCACGCCACCAACCTCCATCAGCACCGGCATCATCTCCACACCCAAACCACAACCTCCACCACCATCGCACACGGACACAACCGTCATCAATACAAACCACTACTACCCAATCCCAAAGTAAAACCCAAAAACTGAGAGGAATCAAAGCCCAGAACCTTACCTTGATTCGACCTAGCTCTGGCCTGATTTTCACCGGTTGTACCGCCGATTCTCCGCAGCCCAAAACTGCCACTTTTTGCCTCGGCTCAACCATCAATCGAACCCCAAATCAAAACCCAAGAAATAGAATACCCAAAATACCTACCTACCTCGATCGTCGGTTACATCGCCGGAAACCGCGATCTCCAGCTTCGACTTTTGCTTCGTTTTCGCCCTTGTTTCTCAAACCCAAGCCCTAAAATCTGAACCCTGCTTTGTCTGCCACTCACCGCAGCCTGCGCCGTTGAGTTCGCCGGCGAATCACCGGCTAAAGGTCGGATTTTGGCGAGGCAGTCGCTGCGTCCCTCCTTCGATCTGATAACGAGTTGTGAGAGAGGGTTAAAATCTGATATTAAAAGGTTGATTTTTGAAATTTGCATATTAGCCCCCAAGTTTGAAAAATAATCATTTCAGTCCCCAAGCTTTTAAAAAGTTTCAAATCGGACCCTACTGCTTCAAAACACAATCATTTCAGCCCTTTCAATTTCAAAATCTATTATTTCAACCCTATTGTTTTGAGTTTCCGACTCAACTTTCAAAGTAATCATTTTAGTCCTTCAACTTTCAAAAGTATTCATTTTAGTCCCTCAACTTTCAAAACATCAAGTTTAGTCCTCAAATTATAATTTATCATTTTGAACTATATATTCGATATACTAAAGTGACTTATTGGCTAAGACGAAGCGTACGGAGAATTTAAAGAAATTGAAGTCATTCCCGCTCAACTTTGCACTCGTCGGATTTGAGGTAGACTCGCACTTATTAATTGATTTAAATTATGATTTCATATAAATGTCATGTGACTTGTGAAAGTCAATTTTTAAGAAAAACAAGTATGTTTTTATGAAAGGTAAATATACCTTATGTTTTTATGAAAAGTAAGTATACCCTATGTTTTTACGATAATGTTTTATATGTTTTGGATCATTGCTATGCACATAAGAATTCTTACCACCTAAGTTCGGTAGAATTCTGTGTCTCCATAAGTTTATGAGGATTTACCACCTAAGTTCGGTAAAATTCCTGCCTTTCCATATGTTTATGAGGATTTACCACCTAAGTTCGGTAAAATTCCTGTCGCGTATGTTTATGAGGATTTCGATCCTATCTTATGTTATGATGGAAATGATCCCTATGAATTTCATGAATTATGTTTTGGTATACTTACTGTTATTATGATCTTACTGTTATTATGATCTTACTGTTATTATGATCTTACTGTTATTATGACTTACTACATAAGAATTCTTACCACCTAAGTTCGGTAAAATTCTTATGTTTATGAGGATTTCGATATTATCCTATGTTATGATGAAAACTTACTGTTATTATGATTTTACTGCATAAGAATTCTTGCCACCTAAGTTCGGTAAAGTTCTTGTGTCTATTTATGTTTATGAGGATTTAAATCCTATCTTATGTTATGCTTTCAAAAGAAATTATGCTTGGCATAATTAAAATGTTTTTATAAGTATATGGTTTTCAAAGAACTGTTTTCAAAGAGTTGTTTTCAAAGAGCCTATGATTTTCAAAATATGTTCCGTGCTGTAATGCACAATATGAGTTTTATCAAGAGCCGTTTTATAAAGAAGCTCTATCAATGCCCGTTTTATAAAGAGCCGGGATTTATGTGTTTAATCATCTTATAAATTAAATTAATTTGCGATGAGTCTACTGAGTATTTCCCCCATGAAATACTCACCCTACTTTTTAACAGTTTTGCAGATTTCGGAGACGGTGGCGAGCGATGAATGATGGTGGCAATAATCGTTGAACGGTTGAAAGTTTGACGTTAATGATTTCCGTATTTTCCAAACAATCGAATAATTTAGAGAAGTTCATTTATTTGAGAAATTATGATATTGGCAATTTCTTTACAATATTAATGGTTCGATTTACTATTTCAAATGGTTTCATAAATGTTTTCAATTTTAGCGGCCATTACAGTTTATTTAATGTTGCCAAAAATGAATTTCAATTATTTCTTCCGCAAAAATATTATTCGAAAAATTTAGACAGAAAATGACGTAGTGAATCGGGTATACGGAACTCGGGGCGCTACATTGACCATCTATTCTTCTTCATGGCTCGAGAAGACTGGAAGATACTGTCCATAATCATTCACAATAATATTATATGTATAATTAGTTGCATGGTTGATGTTAGTTAATATACATAGGAATGACGAGACCAAATCCCTAAATTAATTATATTAAGTCATATGCTTTCCATTGTTATAATGAAAAATCAGAGTTTGCTATCAATGTCAGCTTATTGAGTCACTAAAGGCTACTCGCTGGTAGATATGTTTATCATTATGAGGTATCAGATGTTTTTGAACAATGGGTCAGACTTAACCAAAACTACATCCTTTATTGAGTAAGTCAAAAATGATATAATTTTTGGAAGCAATTTATTAAATTTATATTAATTAGTTAATACAAGTGCCTTCCATTGTTATATTGAATAAACCAGAATCCGCCCTCGATGTCGGCTTGTTGAGTCACTCAAGGCTGTGAGTGGGAAGATGTGTTTATCACTATGAAACATAAGATGTTTCTGAACCATGGGTAGAACTTAACCGAAATCTATCTTTTGTTGAGTCACTCAAGAAGATGAGATTTTGGTAGCACAGTCAAGTAAACACATAAGATGTGTGCGACAAAGAGTTGTTTACTTGATAATCTATGAGTCACATGGAGACCTGATTGATAGGAGTATCTACCTGGATGTTTTATTAGGGCTTGCTGAGTTACTCAAGATCTAATAGAACAAAAGGGGACCTATCCCACTGTGAATCTAACAGGATTCCACGAGATTAATGTTGGGGGTCATTAATTCTAGTAAAATAGTGGGAGTAATTGATTTAATAAAAGACATTATTAAATTGATTTTTTGCGTGATAATACATAATTCTATTATTATTATTATTATTATTATTATTATTATTATTATTATTATTGTATGATTTTAAAGTTAAGTTATTACTTGAACTTGAACAGTATAATTGATGCTGAACAAGTCCATTGGACTGAAATTCCTTGAATTGTTGTTGTCCTTTGAGAACTAATCCCAAACATGATATGATCGAGAATACTCTTCTCGAACATTTCAATAATAGTGCACTAAATTTATAATTGCGAGGCTTCCTTAACCGAATTGAAGAAGTGAGAAGTTCGGTGAATCTTCTACTTTAATTTTCTATTTGATAGAGGTTAAATAATCTACTTAGCCAATCGAGTGTTAGATATCGATAATATACAATTTCTAAAAGTAGAATAATTACGAAAAAGAGTGATATACCTATTTGTAGGTAATAATGCAAATGTTGATTAAACAACTTAAGAAGCTATCACCCATCTTTGCCTTCTCATTAGGCTTAAAATTAAACAGTTGTTAATTACAGTTCTTATGAAAAAAGACACTTCCAATTCATGTTTGGACATAAAGTGATTATTCTCTTTAATTAAAAATAATAGTTATTCGTTAACTTAGATGGGATATTACGAAAGAGAGGTAAATAACAAATAGTGTACATTCCGAATATTGATGAGATAAAAAAGAAGTCACAATTAAATCTGACACTTGACTGATTCAATTAATAGAGATATATGTATATCTCACCTTGGAGGTAAATTGACAAGTCAAATTTTCTTGAAAAGAGGAAAAGTGGGATGGTAGATCCACTGAGTTTGTTACATTTGGATGTATGTGGGTATATGTCAGAGTGGTGTTTAGTAATTAGATAACCTTGATAGTCATTGTTATTTATAATGAAATTTAAATATGGGTGTTTGAAAAGTTCAAATAATAAAGATATAAATTAGAAGGATAAAATGAGAAAAATATTCTAAAAACTTAGATTTGATCAAGGTGAAGAATATTTTAAATTGATTGACTTTAATATTATGTTATGAGAACATAATTTACGCATAGATAGCTCTTCCAAGATACACCTCGACACAATAACTAATCTGAAAGGACAAAGATTGCAATTGATGCAATCATTGATGAAGCCACGCAAAATCTCCAAAACAGTTTTTGGAGCTTTGCACAAAACACTTTATGTTACACACTTTGTCGTGTTTCATGATAATCGGTTGATGAAGGTCCATATAAGATATAGATTTCAAAGTTCTAATCTTCCTCACGTTAAGATTTAAGATCTCGATACTTATTAGAAGTATACCAAATTTGGATAAGTAATAGCCTTAGTCGAATATATATATAAATTATTTCTACGTTTCTATCGAGAAAGAAAGTCTATCTCGAATTTTGTTAATATCTTGGAGAAATAGTTCATCTAAGAGAAGATAGTGGGAATAAACGTAGAACATGAAATAGTTCATTATATCACATATATATTTAATCAATTATTTAAGCTAAAATCTACGCTTGCGTTGGATCTGGCACAGATTAATGCTTGGAATACGCAGGCTACTTAGGATGCACTGATGACTGAGAACGCACAAATCCATGTAAATATATTAGAATCATGTATACTCCATTGAGTTAGTCATCACGGATAATGAGCCTATATTTACATAGAAGTTATAAAAACAAGTTTTGGAACTTGTTTGATTTGGCTAAAATGGGTAAGACCCATAGGCTGTAAATGTGTTTACTCTGAATCAACTTGAATTTTGCTCGCGGTAGCAACATACTGTGATCATGAGATTTTTAAAATGGATATCAAATCATATTCCTTGAAGGGAATCTTGACAAGAGATTTGTGTATGACAGAATCTGAATGTTTTGAATTTTTAAATATTCAAACATAGTATACTTGCTACATAGATATAATTATGGATTAAAGCAAGCCTCATGGAGTTAGAATATTAATTTTGATGAGATAATCAAAATGTTTAATTTTATAAAAAAATTGTAAATTAATCATGTGTGTATGTAAAAGGTTAGAGGGAGTGTTCAATATTTCTGATATTATATATATAGATGACATATTATTGATTAGAAGTTGAATCTCTAACCTTGAAAGTGAAATTGCAATTATTTAGAATTTCTCCACGATGGATGAGAAATAAGATCTTCACTTTAGGAACCAGAATCTAAGAGATAGATCTAGAAATTGTTTTGATTTCTCAATCCATGTACATAGATTAAAGAGAAAGGGGTTAGCATGAATGAATCAAATGTAGGATTCTATCCTAAAAGTTTTAGGTTAATCTTCTCAAAATGATGTTTAAAACACATATTGAGAAAGAATGATATGGAGAAGATACTTGATTGTTTTATAATAAGATCATCTTAAACGTGACACTATGTACAATACCTTTTGTGTTATTGAATACTTGAGAAGTACTAAGAATACAATATATATGAGGAGAAATGTAAACTTACGATCTTTAGGTATAGAGATACCACCCTTCAATCCGGGAAAGGATGAAGGAAATATATTCAGTCTGATTGTGAATTAACTTATAGTAGTGGTGTGGTCAGGTTGAAATGGTTCAAACAAGGGAGACCGTTAACTATACAACTGAGACCAAATACATAGGTGCTTGTGAAGCAATCTCGATCGTTAAGTTCATTAGTGAACTATAATTGTTCCTTACATTGTAGCTCCAATAATGAGTATTATGATGACAATGGAGCCATCACGCAAATGAGGGAACTGGTCTCATCAATGATTTGAGTATGCATTTAAGGGGCTATTATATCATTCAAAGATTGAAGTAAAATAGAATTCATGCCCACTTAACCTTGAGAATGTTGAATATCCACCTATAAAACCACTATCCCAACATGAATGTAATTGTCACATAGACTCATTATGTATAGGATACATGAGTTATTGGATCTAGTGGGAGTATGTCAATGTTATACTCTAAATCCAATCGTTGAGATAGCATAACACATATTATCATTGTCTCAATAAAGGTAGATCTATAATTACATTGAGTTTAACCCATCATTTAAATAATAGAGTTTGTAGAGTAAATTTAAATAACTTGTAAGTCACAAGGTGTTGTGACTGTGAGATACAAGTTATTGATAACGTATTCTAAAACTGTCTCTAGTCGAAGAAACAAGATACGGATATTGTTGTTGCAGTTTGACTAGCACGTGTTTCATTTTTTTCTTATGAAGAAAGTAGCTTATTTCACAAGTTAGAATGTAGAGGGACATTTGAATAAATACATGGATGCATTGTTGGATAAACAAAGCATTGGATGAATACGTGGATGTGCGGTTGTAGATTTTGTCCTTTGACTTGAGGACGTCATAGAATCTTATATGAGGATTTCTATGCTTTGGCGAGCGTTGATATTGACTCTTGAGAGGGAGTCATTAGAATGACGTCGTATAGGTATAGTGAGAGTCATATGAAGGTCGTGTATGTCCAACATGAGAATTCGTCACTCCTAAATAATAGGAGATTATAACATGTATTTCAGCCACTTAATTGATGTAAAGTCCTCGGTCGAGATGAAATTATGAGTTGAAAGGTGTTTTCAGTCATAACAATATCAACTAAGAGAAGAGGTGAATAACATAATTGGCTGGACTGAGATTGATGCGGTTCGTATCTTTTAACCAATTGGGTTATATTGATGAAGACATTATATTTCCATGGTAACTGCACATAAATTGGTTTTTTCATAACCACTTGACATTTTCCTTTACATGGATTATGTTCACTTTATTTTGCGAAGCAAAATATACCTACAAGTGTACGGATCGTTAAAAGTAATAAAGTGGATAAACGAGTCTGGATTATCGTTCCCACGAGGACTGCTCGAAATATTTTAGTTCTAGACCTTATTTGAACAGGTGAATTTGTGTTGATGTTTGAAATATAAAACTAAGAAAATCAATTAAAGAATTAAAATTGTAAGATTGTTTTGTTTTTAAAAAAATGATTGTAAAGTAGTTGGGAATCCTGATTTCACCTAACCAATAAAATTAACTTAAATTTCAGTTTTATTTCCTAATAATGTATTCAGTCGAATTCACTTATGCATATGAAGTTCCTCTCTCGAGTTTAAATCAAATCTACCTAATTAAGTCAATCATGTATCTCTACAGCAGGGTCTGAATTATTCCTTAACTAAGTGTATGAAATACAATAATTCTTATAACGACTGCAATAATAACAAGAGTATATCTCTATCTCTAGTCCAATTATCGAATTTATTATCTTGATCTAAGTTATAACTCACCTCTCGGATTATGAAAATAACTCATTATATCATGAATTGATGATCAAGCAACTCAAACATTAAGAATAATAATAAATCAATACATGTTAAAACAATGTAATTTGGAATTAAAATAATAAAGATAGACTACATCGTTCATCCCAACATTGAATTTAGTTACACTTCATATTTAAATAATGAAAACAATAAAAGAAAACTTTAATGAAAAATAACAAAGAAGAATAGAAAGCTTGCACCAAGAATCAATTCTTCATGTGTTCTTCCAATCTCGCATTTTGCTTTTCTCCAATCTCCCAAGAATTTGACGCTGAAATCCCAAAATTATGATGTTCTTAGGTGAGGCAAAGGTTCTTATTTTTGTGCCAATATGTTGTATTTTTAGTTGGAGAAGAGACCTAATCGAAAAAGGAAAGCAAATTGTCAAACCCGTGCGCAAGTCTTCTTTGTCTCTGCACAACATTCAGTGTTTCAATCATATATTTCTATTCCCTTATCCGTTTGAGGTAATTCAAATTACATTAGAAAGATAACTCAAATGGATACAATTATTATTGAAATAGGATTTTCCAAATTCGAACGTTTAGGACCCCAAAATTAGGTCTCAAAGTCTGACTAGAAATATGTCCAGAATCTTGGTGCGATTGGAATCAATTTTATGGTAATATTCTTATCATATTCCATTCCTTTTAAACTTCTACTTGCATCCAATTGACTTCTAAAAAACCTCAAAGTATCTTCTTGAGATCCAAATCAATAATTGAATATTTGCAAGTTGGTCCCTCGTGTTTAATTTGTTCTTCAGTCTTTAAACTTTAATTACAACAATATAGCCCCGTACTTTCAAATATTCTCGATTTGCTTGTTTCAATTCTCAACTTCTTTGAATTGGTCTTCCACCTCCTAATTTCTTTATTTTGGCACGTTGCATAATTCCCGGTTGATGTCATAAACTCCTTAATTGCTCAATTAAGCCTCAATTATGCCTTTTTCCCATTAATTGCTTCATTCTCACGTTTTTGGGATATTTTCTGTAATGTAAACAGATAACCACAAATTAAATAGCATTTATTCTTAAATGACAATAATTATTCTAATTTTGACGTATAAATAAGTGTATAAAATACACTTATCAGATTACCTCGATACATTGCTAGACATCAGTCTTGGACTGCAAAGTGAATTAATCGATCTTAGTGAATCGAAGATGAATTAGAAATAGAGATTTCAATTTTTCTTATTCCAATCAGATTGAAATAATAATAACACGACGTTGCCATCCTGAATGGAACCCGATGGGTCACACATAAAAGCAAGAATTAAGCATCTGGATTGGATCTTGTACAAGTGGAAGATTGCTGAAATAGTGTCCAAGCCCAATTAGTTGGGCTGGACTTGGGTTGGTTGGCCCAAGTCCATTATCTATACCCTAATTACGTTTAGCGTAAACCTATAAGTACTGGATTAGGCATAAGACAACAAGGGCTTTGAATCATCCTTTGGTTGCTAGCACAATTTCTTCCAGATCCTAGCTTGCTGTGTTGATTACTGTCACAGGCTGGATGATTGGACTACTGTGGTGACAAGATTTCTAAATCATGAGCAGATTTTAGATCACATATTCTATCAAAGTGCAAGGTTGATCTAGATCATGATTTCAAGTCTATTTAATTTTCACTGTGCATGTATGACCCGAAACCTTATACCCACTAGGGGTGCCATAAACTATGTGTAAGAATTACTATATTTTTAGGATCATTGATAGATGGTAACACACCTAAGTAGCTTAATACTTAAGTAAAGTAGGCCCAATCGAATAAAAAATTCCCTGCTAAAGTTCAATATTACGAATTCATGATGTGATTTACAACCACTCGGAAATTTTTTTCCTAGAACTGATGGTAAGTTTTATGCTGAATATAAATGAAATAAATATAAGCGTTTGAGAGTACTTATTTTAACAAGTTTTACCTTCTTACGATGGAACCTCGATACTTAAAGTGGATTAAGATCAAACAAACAATCAAATTTTAAAAACGATGTTATGAGACAAGCCATCGTCTTGTAGGGGCCTGTTGATAACAAATTCCACTTTGAATTAAGTTGCAAAAAATATATAAGAATTTGAACTACCTATCTTAACAAAACTGCAATAAACTTCACTCATTTCAACCATGCATTTTTCATCTCGTACATCAAACATGCCCACAAAATATGAGAGTAGAACTAGCAATGTTTAGTATTGCATGTAAGATACCATATTGATAGGTAGAATCCGAGTTTTTGGAAAGAATATATTATTTAGCTAGGGAAAATTTTAAACTTGAGAGACTTTTGTGAAAGATATGTTGGAGAAATTTTTGAACGTGCGATCGAAAAGTGATTGAAAATTGTGAAAAAAGTGATGAGTTCCATAGAAACGTGTTGATGAAATTAAATACCAGAAAAGATTTGGAAAAAGTTTACACTTACCAAATAAGCAATTAGTAAAAAATAAGCATTCAACTACAAATATGACTTGACATGAGAAAGTAAGCAAGATTCCTATGATATATACTTAAAATATTGCCAGAGTTTGGTATATAACAACACGTACGTGCAGGCGGCTTAATAAAGATGGAAATAGGTATACCAAAAGAAACTTGATCTTGGTACATGCATGATGCAATATCACTCCAGAAATTATACAAACTTTGATATTCCCTACAAATCAACAAATATTTGATATTTTTCTCTTTCTTCTCAATTGAATCAACAAATATTTAAATTCACTTTCAATTCGTTGGTGTTGTTTTATATACACAATTAAAATTTGCAAGTGTAACATCTGGAAATTGTCTACGATGACAACGATAAAAGTAAGCACACTCGTTATCGAATCTTCATAGATTCAAAATGTGTTAGGATAGTTGTCTCAAACCTATTCTAATTCTAATTGAATGATTATACCATGTGTTTGAATATGATTTCAATTAAGATTATTTTGAGGTTTGGAGTATCTCTAATGCAAAATTGAATTAAACAAATCTTGAGTTTTTTTGGAATAAATTCGATGATTTACTTTTATCATTGGAAATGAATTTTAATTTTAATTTTATTTATTTATTTATTTATTGAATTCAATTGAATTGAAATTGGACTCTTCCATATAATATTTGTTCCTATAAATAGAGGTAGTATTTGTTCCTATAAATAGATGATATTTCTCATTACTTTAGGAGTGTGGCTAGAGAGTTGTAGCTTATCATCTTGTTTTTCTTGTGTTTCTTTGTGGTTGTACAAAGAAGTAGAAATTTATAGGTGTGATAACATTTGATTTTTTTTCGTAAAATACTTGGGGATTTAGTGAGAGATTCTAAATGACTGTAAGAATTTCTCATACATTGGAAAGTTTTGATAATTCGTAAATTTTTCGTCATATCTTTATATTTCTCTTCGTTTTCTATTATTCTTTGAACAACAAAAAGATCTTGTGCATAAATCAAAGGGAGTTTGATTTGATTCTAAACAAAATGAAGTGACTAACGATTAAAGGAGACATGGGGAAATTCTGAACACAAACAATTAACCTACTATTTGTTGAGGCATCATTTTTGATAAATCAAATTTAGAAATTATAACAACAATTGGCATGGTGATTGATAGTTGTCCGTAATTTTATTTATGGATTTTTTTATTTTTTATTTTATGTTGCATAGTTAGAGAGGTCCCACAAATATCAATCATTTAATGCAAACTTTTTCTTCAGTTGTACATTAACTTAAAAGGGTATTCAAGGAACCCTAATTGTAGTGGACCTGAATCCTATACACCCACCACAAACCCTTTAAACAGATACTCCATTTGCCTCTCCTGCTATAAATACTTGAGAAGAAAACAGAAGTGAATTGCATCATATTGTCAAAAGGTTCCTTACCCGCCACTTAGACCCAGAGAAGGTGAGTGTTGAGCAAGATGGAGAAGCAGGGCACGTGCATTACTAACTCATGCAAGTCATGTCCAGTTCACTTGAGTAATGAGTTGGTCCTTCATGTGCCCTGCTACCCCATCATGACCTGCAGTCGACCTTATGCGATGGGCCCGACTGCAAAACCCGATAGCCGGGTGGCCGGAATATGATGACGGGGTGGGTTTAATGTTTGTTTCCAGGTAAGTTGTGTAGCAATATCGTCTTTGGTCCCATGTTCAGTCCATAAACTTCTTTTCCTTCCTTAATACTAAAATCAATTACATATTTGATATATAAACAGACTAGATTGGAATATTTTTGAGACTTTCAAATTCAGTTTTTTTATATGAATATTTTTTTGAGACATGAAAATGAGATATGCTTGAGTGATGAACAGATGGATCATGTGCTTCATCACACGAGCATCTTTTCGTCGTCCAATCAAAATATGCCATGTCAGCAGTCTCATTTTCATGTTGAAAAAATATCTAAATAGAATTATTGTTTCCAATTTATAATCTTAAGATCTACACGCCTACTATCCACCACTATTTCCATTAATTACTTTATAATTTGAGTCGCTTATAATTAATGAAAAAGAATTGAAACAAACCCAAGTCAATTGACATGATTTGCCGTTTTAGAACAAAAGCATGGTTAAAGATGTTTTTTTTTCTCCCTCCTAACATTCTTCATTTTATTAAATTAATGTAGCTTTTAAAGCAGGAAGCAGTTGCTGTGCATGTTTATGGGTATGGGACCTCTATTTCCACTTCTAAATTTATGGCCGTTGATTATTCTTGATGATAATGCCAATTATTTGTTTGGTTGTTGTGCATATCAAATCATCGGTGACTAATTAACAACAGTATCTTTCAAGCTTTAGTAGAATTTGTGGATTTTAGTGATGCATGGACCATAAGATTTTTTTTTTTTTTGTTCCCCAAACTGACACTAAATATATGTCCCATAAGATGGATACTTGACCTAAAATGTACCACATTTTTTGGGGAATCAAGAAAGGAGCCGACTTGGTCGGAAAAATTGTGTAGCTTCAAGAAAATACAAATTTCACATACAAAAGCATGGTTGGGAAGTAATGCTTGACTGATTAAATAATACAACTTGACAATATTTCTTTTTCTTCCTTAACACTGTCGTGTACTATCCCTACCAAATATATTAATGAGCACTGTGTCACCCTTCAAGTCTGTAGTGGAACCATTTATTTATTACCCTAGTGGCACTCAAGGTCCTTCTAACCTGAGATTAGCCTTAATCCATCTTGAGCCTTACATGAACCCATAAAACATACTAGCGTGAAAAAACGGGCATTCCGACCTCTACTCCTTGAGAATTGGAGGTCTGTGTGCGAAATTTTAAATGGGGCCTTGAAGAGCTGGGGAAATGGGAGTAAATTGTTGACTGTTGATGAAGCTTGCTAGTAATTTCTTCTGATAATCAGACCTTGGAAAACAAAAAGGCAGAAACCATGAGTTTAGAAGACCTTCCGGGTCTCAAACATTATTATATTAATTGAGCCTCAAATATTATTATATTAATTGTGCCTTTCATTCAAAAACTTGGATTATCTATTAGATCAGCCTGTTGGATTTTACATACTTTTGGGGGTCTTATGCGGTTGCATGAGCTGCATAAAGTCAGAGTCGGCCCTGACTTCACTTAGTACTTAGACATACAAATATTCATGTTTGATGTCGATTCCAATTCTCACATCATAGCGTGTATTTTTCCCGTTGTTCCTGAAAAACCAGCATGTTTTTATCATTCACTGTAATAATGTGAGGAGTTTCAAGAATTAGAGGTGCAAAATGGTAACATATAGATTATAAAGTGCTGTATAATATCATATCCCACCTTTAGAAGAAAATCATAATTCCAGCGTCATGCATACCATTGTTTAAATGGTTTAGTGGCATTATGACTGTGTTCAACTTCATTCAACAACATGGACAATAAACTAATACCATATGAATCATGATGAATATTAAATAGACAGATATCTATTTCACCTTTTCACATTGAAACATTATAGTTTTATGGAACTTGTCTAGCAGAATAAATAAAGAAATCAGAACTTGTCTAGCAGATTATTTCAGTTAATGTTTCCTCATAAAAATTTTAAGCTTCACGTTCTATAATGAGACTGTCAAATTAAATGCAAAACAAAAAATCGTTGCTATTTTAATTTGAGTAATTCTAGGAAGACATTAATAAGAGATATTTTTAATTGATATTATGACGTGACATACATTCATTGGGTAATTGTTATAACTACGTATCCCACCATTTGTTTTTTTTTATTAGCCAATGAATGTGAGCCGAATTTCGCTACTTGTACAAGTAATTTAACAAGGTGGTTGACAATTTGATGACGTGAAAGAGTGGTGATTGTTGATTTAAATGATGATGTCATGTATGAAAAACATGATTGTGCCATGTACGCTAATTGTCAACCTTCTTGTCAAAGTCATTGTACATGTAGCATTTCTAGAGTAAGTTATATCACAATATCAATTAAAAATATCTCCCTCAAATTATTATTTCAATTTTAACTAACATTTTGATATTTCTTACCCTCTATTTGGTAAAATTTGTTTATAAACGGTCTAATTAGATGATTTTTTAAAAAATAATAATTTCGATTGGTTAAAGATTCCACAATTTTTGACTTTTTAAAATAAAAAAAACAAAAACAAAAATGGACAAACAAAATATTGACACGTCGCTATTTATAAATAATATTTATAAACAACCGTTTATAAACAATTTATCAAACTGTATCTATCAAGTTAGACATGTCAATGAGTTGTGAGATTATGCTTTCTAAATAGAAGATTATTATAATATTATTCCTAGATTAGGAGATTTCATTACCAAATTTAGATAGTTGTAATTCTATTATAAAAAGGATATATACAAAACATTGTACTCATTTTACTATGTAGTGAATCAGTGAATGTTAGTTCACATTTCGTCCGGGGCAACTTCTAGTGGAACAAAAAACGTGATGTACGTTCAAATTGTGTTACATTTCTTATATTTGTCTTCTTTTCTTGACAATAGACATGTTTGACTAGTGGGACAACACACGATTAAAGAAGACGAGAATGTTAAAATTTTATCTATTACTATCGAGTACTATGTATTAGTTTACCATAATTACATAGCTATCATATGTTGAGTAGAAGACTAGTTTTCCGATGTATTGGATGTAACGAACTGATCTTTATCCAAAGACATTTGAACATACGTATTGTCCAATCTGAGAAAGTAACTGCCATTTTACCCCTTTACAACTTTGTATCACGTCCCCAGGATTCTAATTAAATTTAATTCGGTGTAATAAAAAAAAAATGGCACTAGCTAAATGTGTGTATGTAAACAAGCGCTAAATATCTTGGTTAAATGCTTTGGTTAGCGCTTTCACTAAATGCTTGCTTCTGGGAATAATGTTGGTTATTCTTTCCGTTCTTTGCATCTTTTTTCATTGTTACTGGTTTATAGTTTCTGCTAAACGAAAATAATGGTTACGTGTCGACAATTTTAGATGTCACGTAATTAAAATTAACTCTAGATTATAATTTATTCTTAACCGAACAGGTACTAAAAGGTAGGTTATTAAAAATTTGACCGGAAAAAGATTAACTGATTTAATAAAATGCTCTCACTTAACAAAATATAACTCAAAATTATAATTTAGTTCCTGCTTAATAAAATATAGATCATAAAAATTTAACCGTAAAATTTGAGTTCCTCTATTTCTCACAATTCAAACCAAATGGTATAGTAAAATGGTGCCACGTACGTAGTAAAACAATTTGACGTTATAATTTAATATTGTCACATTATCGATGATTGGTCATCAGTTATGACAAATAACATTACTCTGTAAGAATACATCAGATGCATTGATAAATTTGTGTTTTCTAACATTTAAATTGAATCCAGAAGAAAATAAAGATATAGTGTAGTCTTTTATTCAAACGGAATCTCTATGTGCAAAAGTTGACTTATTCAAACGGAAAATTTACCTATGATGATTCAAAGAATATATTTACTATCTTCGTCTCTTCTTGGTAAGAATAAGGAGTCGTGAATAATATTCCTTCCTATGAGGAAATTACATACAAACAGGTTTTTAAGTTTTAAATTTCAAAAATCAGGTTGAAAGCTTTTTTATACACACATAAGATGAAAATTCATAATAATGTTAAAAAAATTAAATTAATCCAACCCAGCAATCATCCCCAAATCAGAGACCCTAAATCAATTCTCACTCTCCATCATCTCTTATCACCAGTCTCTAAACTCTCTTGACGAAAATTTTCGGACATCGCAGCAACACCGTCACCTCTACCTCTCCTCTGGCAATCTAGACAGTACAGGAATTTGTGCGACAATGTGTCTCAGCCACAACCATGGAGCTTTGCAGCAACCATTGCATGCGATTGTGGTGTCTCCACGCTTTTGTTGGAACTGCTAGTCGCCTTGTTCAGCAGGTATGTAGTAGTGCCTAATTGATAATAGTGTAAGGCTTGTGTGGTTTGCCGATGGTGGTCAGAGATTTGGAGGTGCTGTGGGCTTGAGGAACTTTCAATGGAGATAAGTGAAGTGGTGGTGGCGGTGTGGTGCAGGAGGCTGTGGTGACGTGGTGGTTTGTTGGAGGTGACTTTTTTGGAGACTGTGATGGTGGTGAGCGGGATGTGGACTTAGATGTGAATGTGGTGGTGGAGAGGTGATTGCTTCTGGTTGTGATTGTTTAAGACGATGATTGTGTTAGCGATGTTGTCGATCGGTGGTGGTGGTTGTGGTGGCGGCGGTGGAGATTAGTTGTGGTGGCAGGGGTGGTGGTGAGGCAAGGTGAGGGGTGCAATGTGGTTAGGGATGGGGGTGATTACAATGCTGGGGAGGTGACTGGTGGTGGCGGTTGGTGTTGAGGTTAGGTGTTATGCTGGTGGTTTTTGTTGTTGCCAGTAATGGTGGTGGTGGTCGATTGTGGCGATTGTGGGTGGTGGTGATGATGGTGGTGTGTGACCAATTATACAAAATTTGTGACTTGTAAATAGTATATGACCTAAAAATTTTGAAAATTTGCGACCTTTGATTGAATTAATGTGACATAATAATATGATAATTGTGACTCAAAAAGAACTTGTGATCGAGAAGTAGATTGTAACCAATTAAATTTATAATTTGTGATAAAAAATTAAGTCGTGACCAAACAATTTGATAAATTGTGACTTCTAAAATTTGTGATCTGCGATGATATTCAGGTGGTACCGCGGTGGTAGCAGCGGTGTTGTTGAAAAATTGTAACCTAATTATCGATAAGTTGTGATTAGAAATAAAATATTGTGACCTAATAATTTGATAATTGTGACTTGAAAGATTCATAACTTAACAATTTGATAATTTGTGACTTAGAAATAAGTAAGGATCGATTAATTTAGCACTTGCGACCCGCTAATATGATAACTTATGACATTGAAATTAGCTGTGACTTATTTATAATTTGTGATTTTGAAATCATTTTGTTACCTAAATTACATAGTGCTGTGATTTTAATAAATATAATTAATAAAATATTTTTAATTACTTAATTTAATTAAATAATCTTAATTAAAACCTGATTTTTGAAATTATACAAGTTTCATCTCAATTTTGAAATTTGCATTTATAATTACCTTATTTATGTATTTTTCTCATAGAAGTGCTGTGTTCCAAATCCATTTATTTTTATCAGCCAATTCCTTATGAATTATGATTTGTTAAAGTGGAAAATGTTGGGAATTCTCTCTTCACTTAATCCGCATGACTTTTGATGTTCAAGAAATAATTGAGTAAAATAAGAAAATAAAATAATAACACAAAATCTCGGATTGTCAAAGCCTTTCATTATATAATAAATTATTACAATTATATACAAATAGTTTTCCACCCGTGTTATGTACGATCATTTGTTACTCACATCTATTGAATTTATATGATAACATATGAAATGAGTATTTAATTAAAAATGAAAAACGAATGAAGATAATTAATTACAAAAAGGTACATTACATATACCTTATTTATTTTTATTTTTTTATATTTTTTGCGGTTCGTATGTTTACTGTTTTAGGAATTTCTTTCAATATGTAATTAATTGAATTGATTTAAAACTTAAAATGGAAAAGAAAAATTACATTTAAATAGAATTTGTAATAAGTAAAAAAATAGATATATTTGTGATATACGTTCAGAATTTTATTAAAACGAAAAGAAAAAAAAAATAGATTGATGAACGCTCTTATTACATAATACTTTATCACTTACCCATTTGGAATTGAATTTTCAAAAATCGATTTTTCTGAACATTCATTCTCAATTACACATTTTTTAAAAAATTATTTTTTTACAATTTTTCATACTATTTTTTAACTGTACATTCTAAAAAATCAATTTCTTCACAAAAAAGTAATTCTCAGAAAATCAAAATCAAATAGTCAAATTCCATATAAATGGGTCTACAACGTGAAACTACCATCAATGACAGAATTTTAAAAAATTTAAAAATTATAGTTATGAACTATCAAAATATTCAAAATTTATTCAATAATTTTCAATACAACATGACTTTTCATTTTCCACCTAACAGTCAAAGTTATGTTACAGAAAAAACTATTTTTATACGTTTAAAAAAAAAAATGTATTTAACGATACCCTATTTTGAAATATAATGAATTTGCTAACATGCATTTATTTTTATTTTGATAAAAATTAGTTAAAGTCAGTAATATATATTTTACGTATTTTTATTATTTAAATCTATAGTATTAAATATAAATAAATGAACAAAATAAATAAATAAAATGAGTAAATAAATAAATAAATGAATAAAATGAGTAATATGGATATCAACTCGAATTGAAATTAATTAGTTTTTACCAAATTAAATTTAGTTAATAAATTATAGATATCATTAATTAAATAAAATAATTTTGAAATAGTGAGACATTTGGAAAAAGTAAAATGAACAAAATAAAACTTTTACATTTAATCTTTGATGTGATTTTAGGAAGACATACTCACAGTTGATTTGTGATAAGTGTATTTTATACACTTATTTTGTATGTTTAAATTAGAATATTATGTTGTCGTTTTAGAATAAATATTATTTAATTCGTGTTTATTTGTTTACATTTTAGAAAATATCTCAAATTCATTAGAATGTAACATTGTGTAAGAAATGCATAACTGGATGCTAATTGGAGCTAAATTGAGCAATTAAGGAGTTAATAACGTCAATCGGGAAACTGGCATGGTGCCAAAGTGAAGAAATCAAGGTATTGAGGACTTGATTGGAGAAGAAGATGAATTAAAGTTAGAAGAGAAATAGAAGAAGATTTGAAAGAATGGGGACTATAGTTACAATTTGAAGATTGAAGGATTGAAGAGCAAATTAAACATGATGGGACCAAATTGCAAATATCCAATAATTGATTCGGACCATGAGATGATACTTTGAGGATTTTTAGGAGTCAATTAGATGCAATTAAAATTCAAAAAGGAATGAAATATTATAAGAATATTATCATAAATTAATTCTAATCGCATAAGATTTTGGATAGGTTTCTAATCTGATTGGAGACTTGATTTTGGGATAGTAAAAATTCGAATTGGGTAAATCCTATTTCAGGAAGAATTGTAGCCCTTAAGTTATCTTTCTAATGCACTTTAAATCACCACAATTGGATTAGGGAATAGAAAGATATGGTCGAAATACTGATAGCTGTGCAGATATAAGAAAAGATTTGTGCGCGGGTTTGACGAATTTCTTTCTTTCTTCAACTAGGACTCTTCACCAACTATATAAGAAACATGTCTTGTACGAAAATTAGACATTTGCGTCACCTAAGAATATCATATTTTTGAGATTTCAAATTCAAATTCTTGGGAGATTTAAGCATAGCAAAGGGCGAGAGTTGAAGATCACGTGGAGAATTAATACTTGGTGCAAGCTTTCCATTCTCTTATATTATTTTCAATAAACGCTATATTTTATTGATTTTGTTGTTTAATTATGATGTGTAGCTAAATTTTAATGTTGGGATAAACAATGTAGCCTACTTGATCATTTTGATTCCAATTTCCCTTGTTTTAACGTTTCCTTGCATGTATTGATTTATTATTGTGTTTAATACGTGAATTAATTGACCACTAATTCATGATTTAATGAGTTATTCCATAATCCGAAATGTGAGTTAATAACCTATATTTTGGTAATAAATTCCGTAATTGAATAAGAGATTGAGATATACTTTTGTTATTATTGAGATCGTGTGTGAATTCTTATGTTCTATGTATCTAGATAAGAAATAATTTAGACACTCTGTAGAGATACATGATTGACTCATTTAGGTAGAATTGATTTAAACTCGAAAGAGGAATTTCAATATAAATCAGTGTTCTCTCGAGTGTCAAGTTTTTCAAACTTAAGCGAGAGTAGACGTTAAAAAACATTAAAAAGTGTTTTTTGTTTCCTATATACTAGATTTAAACTTTACACAAACTTTAATCCCTTTTTAAAAAATAAAAATAAAAATAGAAGCATAAGCACGCTTTTGCACACTTCAGGGTCACGCTTCGCCGCGCCTACTCGCGCTTCGCCAAGCCTACTCCGCTTCGTCACGCCTACTCCGCTTCGTCGCGCCTAAGCGTGCTTACTCCATCATTAAGCGCATTTTTTTCACGCTTTTTAGATAAAAAAAATTTCAAACGATTTTTTCACTCTTTTCGCTGATTCGACGCACCTAGATTTAGTACTTGTTTGGCCCCCATTATTTCCCCAAATAATGTGATTTTGAATAGTGTTTGTAGAGAATGTGTGGTTAAAAGAGTTTGAAAAGTAAAAAAATGATGGGCTTGATTAGGATGGATGGTTGAGATTGAGTGTTGAATAAATTTGGTTTCCAAATAATGGGAGCCAAACAGGGGCTTAATTGGTTATGTGAAATCGTGAATTCCAACTACTTTACAATCATTTTTTAAAACAAAAGCGAACTCAAAATTTTAATTTTTAGTTTAATTTCTTAGTTTTAATTTAAATATCAACAATTCTTTCATCTTTCAAATAGGACAAAGAATTAACATATTTCGGTACTTATTAGCAATCTCTGTGGGACAATAATTCGGACTCTCAGGTCCACTTTACTTCTCACAACCAATAACTTGCGGGGATATTTCGCATCGCGAAATATTAGTGAACAATTCTCACTCATGAGTTCATATTAAATTTCTTATTGAGATCTTCGATTTGATACCCTTATTGCATATTTTTTTATTTTAAAATAATAGTATAATTATCAAAAATATTCTAGTTCATTGAAATACTTTCATTTTAGGAAATACGATTTAGGCTGAAAAATTCCAAAACCTGTTTTTTTGGAAGTGCTCTACCTTTATATATAACTAGTATTTCACCTGTGCGAGGAAAGAGAAACATTATATGTCATTTTTCCTCCAAAATGCACTTACAATTATTGAAAATAAAAAAGAATAAAATAAAAATTTGTGTATATTAATGTCATATTTAAATTCGTGTCGATTGATGCATTTTAATTTGTAATGTCGTATTTACCCCGTGTAGATAAACATCGATGAAAATATTTTGTTTGTAAATAAATTTATAGAAAATACTTAAACATTCGTTCAAAAGCTATGTTTTTATAAGTGAAGATTATATGGTATAAGATTTTCAATATAATTTTTTGATCTCCCACGTTGTCCAATCGTCGTATCATGATAATTGTTGATTTTTGTAATTATTATTTTAACTACTTAATTTTGTAAATAAAATATAATTTTATTAGTTAAATATAAATATTTGTTGGGTTGAGATTAAACATGCATTTATAATTATTGTATTATATTTTTTTGAATGAAAAATGAAAAAAAAAATGCTAAATACAATAATCAAATGTAGAAATTATATAAATTTATATTTTCAATGATGTTAACAATAACGCTTAAAATTATTGAATTCTACGATCGTTTATTATTAAAATATATAAATTGACATTTACTATCTGAATAATTTTTTAATAAATTAGATTAATTGTTTTTTTTTTTTAAATTTTAATAATTATTGTAATAGATTATGCAAAACAAAAAAAATAAAATGTAATAAATATTTTAACAATTATTATGCTACATGTGTCATTAATGGCATTAGAATCCGTGCTATGCTAATAATGACATTAACATTTTAATTTATTTTAATGTATAAATTTTTTTTTTTGTAATAGTTATTATTCTTTTGAGAATTATTCTTTTATATTGAAGTTCGAAAAATATTTAATATGAGTTTCAAATAGAAGATCTCAACGAGAAATTTAATACAAGCTAATAAGTAAGAGCAAACTGTAAATATATATTGTACATAAATCGTCTTAAAGATAAAATATAATAGGTTTTATATTTTTTACTTTTTCTCAGAATCACATTCATTTTAAATTATCATTTAAGTTCTATATTACTATTTATAAACTATTTTTTTATTAATTATTATTGTTTTGACAATTATTGAAGTTTAAAAAATATGTAGTATGAGTCTCAAATCCACGAGAAGTTTAATACAAAATAACAAGTGACAGAAACTGAAAATATATTGTCCATAAAATCGTCTGAAAGATCAAACGTAAAAGTTTTACTTTATATTTTTTTAATTTTTCTCAATATCCTATTCATTTTCAATTATATCATTTAATTCTATAAACTACTTTTTTTTATAATAATTATCATAATTTTGATAATTATTATATTATTTTGAAGTCGAGACATATGTAATATAGGTGTCAAATTAAAGATCTCAACGAGAAATTTAGTACAAGATAAACTATAAACAATTTTTCTATAAAAATGTCCTAAAGATCAATGTAAGTTTATTTTACATATATTTTTTGCTTTTCTTCAATATCTCATTCATTTTAAATTATACAACTTAAATTATATCATACACAATATTCAGAAAATCTGAAATCGGTTCGACCCAAAAAGGCATCATGTCAAGGTTTAGAAAGTCGGATCGGGTCGAACCGAGGTCAAACCGATTTTAATTAAAAATATTAATAATTATTTCAATGATCACAAAAAAAATTTAAAAATTATTTTATAAATGAAGTAACATTTACTCATTTGGAGATAAAATTAAATATACAAAAATATAACAACAATATACTTTAATTTCTAAATTACCTGTTCAAAACAAATATAGATTTATGGTTGTTAATTTTATTTTATTTTAAAAAATTTTAACATATAAAAAAGATAAAAATAACTTATTTAGAAGAAAAAAGTTAAACAAACAAATAAATAATAAATAAAAATATTTTTTAAAAAAGAAAAAACATTTTAAAAAGAAAAAGGAAAAAAATCATATAAAGATCAGGATATCCTAATTTTGATTAGTTTTAAATTCGATAATATTTTGTATTATTGTATTACTATGTTTTTATTTGATATATGATTGTATATATAATTAATACATTTTCATAAATTTTAATTGAAATATCATCACAAAAATATTCCCGTGCATTGCACAGGTGAAAATACTAGTTGCATGATAAGACAACCGAGTAAAGTTGAAGATTACCAAATTATACAGAAAATCTTATACCCTATATTCTTTAAAAACTTATTAAAATTAAGAATGATTAAAAATTATTAATCATTCTATTGATATTATTAATTAAAAAGAAATCAAAGCATTAATTATTAAATATTAGTCTTCGTTCAATAACTTATTCTATAAATTATTTATAAGTAGCGCATTTTTCAACCACATATATATTTCAGAAAATATTAAGAACAAAAAATAAATTTAAAAAATAATAATTTTAATACTAACAACTAAAAATATTAATTGAACTCATTCAGTATTAGTGTTATATATAAAATAAATTCTGATTAAAAAATATCACCCACTATTTAGTATTATATTATATATATAAAAGAAGAGCACTTCTCAAAAAGATGTTTTTAAACTTTTCCCGTTTAAGCTACATTTGCTAAAACAGAAGTATTTAAATGAAATGGAATACTTTTCATAATTACACTATTATTTTGAAATCAAAAAACATGCGATATGCTTATAAAATCGAAGTTCTCAACGAGAACTTTAATACGAACTCACATGTGAGAGTCAACTATAAACATGTCATCCCTAAAAGCACACAAAAAATTAAAGGTAAAATTTTTATTTTGTATCTTTTATATTTTCTCAATGTCCCTCTATTTCAAATTTATTTTATTTAAGTCATACAATGATTTATAATTTATTAACTAAATATAATTTGGTCCCAAATGATTAATTTCAATTCGAGTTTTTTTTTCTTATCAAAATAAAAAAATAATAAATATCTGAATAGTTTTTGCAACTTCATATTTCGATCAATTCATTTGCCATTTTAAAATTAATTTTTTAATTTTTATTTACTCATTTTGTTCATCTAATTATGTTTAATACTATAGAATTAAATAATCAAAATATGCAGAATATATATTACAGACTTTAACAAGTAGTTTAATTTATTTTTACTCAAATAAAAATAAAAGCATGTTACCAAACTCATTCTATTTCAAAATAGGATGTGGTCAAATAAGTTTATTATGTAACTCTTTGATTACTAGGTGAAAAATAAAAAGTAACATTGTATTGAAAATTATTGAATAAGTTTTTAATATTTTGAATATTTTGATAGTTTGTATCTATGATTTTTTTTTTTTTAAATTCCTGTTATTAGTCGTGGTTTCACGTTGTAGACCAATTTGTATGAAACCTAACCGTTTGATTTTAATGAGAATTAATTTTTTGAATAGTGATTGTTTTATTTGTTGTGGGTTAAACAATCGCGCCGCTTTTATAAATTGAGTTGCATTGATGATTTATTATTAAATAAAATTAAATGTATTTACAATATACATTAGTTAAAATTTAATTAAAACAAGCATTTCATGTTATTTAATTTGTTACCCTCATGTTAATATAGGACCACAATGATCTAATTTATAATGTTAAAGTAAATATGAAATGAAATATATATTTAATATATTTAAATGTCAAATATTATATTAAGATGGTTAATACCAATTCTAATACTACTATTTGGGTAGTAATAAATAATTTGTTATAATCTAGAAATTATATTTTGAAAAGATTAATTACGTTAATAATCAATAAAATTGAATAGTTATACAAATGAACTATGCAAATGGTGATTGAAGTTTTGTTTTTTATTTTTTGGTAGTAAGTCATTCTACTAATAAAACAATCTACATATTAATTCAAAAAAAAAATAAAAAAAAATCCTGCTTTTTAACAACTAACAAAATTTATTATTTCAAACTTCATTATTTGAAGTAATTGATCTTAAACAGGGGCTTAAGTACACATTCTCTAAAAAAATCACTATTATAAAACTCATTTTTGTAGATAATGAGGCTTAAACAAGGACTAAATATGTTCATAATACAAAATTGTAATACATAAAGGGAGAACACTTCCCAAAAATAAGTATTAGCCCATTTTCCTGCCTAAAACATATTTCATAAAATGGTAATTAATAGTATTAATTACTACTTATTATTATTCATTTGAATCCAATTGATTACATATTTTTAAATAGGTGCATTTTTCAAGTCTCGAACTTTCTTGGTCCCCCTTCGCCTCTTGAAAATCAATTACATTTTTTTTTTAAATTTGTAAAAATAAAAAACTGTCAATATCACATAAATGTTTTTTTTAAAAAAAAAATAAAAAATTAAATAGTATGAAATAAGAGTGTTCATCAATCTATTTTTCTTTTTTTCTTTTTTTTGTTTTAATAAAACTCTGAGCGTATATCACAGATATATCTATTTTTTATTTATTACAAATTCTATGTAAATGTAACTTTTTTGCCAATTTTAAGCTTTAAACCAATTTAAATTACAATATTTGAAGAAATTTCCACGAATCGTAAAAAAAAAATTAATGTATGTGTAATTGAATCTTTTTTTGTAATTAATTGTCTTTATTCATTTCTTATTTTTAATTAAACGTTCATTTCATATGTTAAAATATAAATTTGATATATGTAAATAACAAATGACCGTGCATCGCACAGGTGTAACACTAGTTTAGCATAATATTAGTGTGTGTGTGTGTGTGTGTGTGTGTGTGTGTGTGTGTGTGTGTGTGTGTGTGTGTGTGTGTGTGTGTGTAAACTAAGATAATAAATGCGTTCACATTTATCCAGATTTTGCATTCACATTTGACACTAATCCACTTTGCATTCACACTAATCCACTTTGCATTCACATTGCCAGGTTTTTTTCCCTTTTTATATAGTATATAGATTTCTCTCATTCAGTGGCGAAACTAGAACATTTTGACTTGGAGGGTTGGGGGGGTTGGATGCCCCCCTTCTCGGGGGTTCTACCCGAATTTTTTTTTTGTCCATAATCATTACAGCAAAAAATCTACACCAAATTAACTTCATTAGAAGTATAGTGAGAACTTCAATACAAACATTAACTTAAAAAGTCGTTCTCCAAAAGACAAAAAGTCAAAATGTGCAACACAAATATTTGATAATGCTACCTCTGACACACTCTTCTACTTTCCACACAATAAAATTTATCAACGATGAACTTCATATCAATACCAAGAGAAACATCCCTCTCAATTTAAATGATCATAGAATTTGATAGAAATTCATTTTCCATTTTATTTCGAAGATAAGCCTTGACGAGTTTCATTGCTGAAAATTCTGTTGTTGCGATAGAAACTGGAAGAGTCAACACTAAACAAACCAACTTTCCAATTAAGAAATAATGACATGATTTATTTGTTTCCACCAATAGCTGACATAACTTTGGAAGACAATCAACATTTTGAAACTCTGTGTGACTTAGTACATTACATTTTATAATGATCTAGTTGTCTTCTCAAATCGTCTCTTTCTTCCTTAGTAAAATCCAAAGGATAAAATTTCTCCACCAAAGAACAAATATGATCTATAGAGAATGATTTGAACTCATCAATTGAATTCAAAGCCTCGCAAAGCCGAAGAAGTTCCATTGTTTTCTCTATAAATCTGTTATTCAATTCCATCAACTGAGAATCTATCACAACATTGAATATATGAAAGTGATAATAGTCCTCCACTCTCATATTATTTTTCTATTGACAAAAACGTCATGTACCTTCTAAATAAAGATCATCTAATTCAGGCACATCAATATTATAACTTGTATAAAACTGCACCACACTCCAAAGAAAATATTCCCACTGCTTATCTCGCATTTCTTGAAGAAGCATCTTTGTAGATGAGACTAAATCAATTGCATTCAAAATATTCTGATCTTTCCTTTGCAATGCTTGACATAAAATATTTGATTTTCCCAAAACATCATGCATAAAAAAAAGATAAATACAGACTCATATCTTTTCATTGTCATGCACAAACCTTTTGCCTCGCCTCTTATGTTGTTGTTTGATCCTCCATCAACAAGATTTTGTAGGAGCAAGATAGTCGAATCAAACATCTCGATCAATTTTTTAACTGAGTAAAAACGTGAACTCCAATGAGTTGCTCCAGCTCACTGCAAAATGCAAGCTTTATATAGCACCAATATCGGTATGAAAATCCCTGATGTTATAAAACCTTCAATTTCATCATGTCGAATTAATTGCAACTGGGATTGACGCTTAGAAGAAGCAGTAACAAAGTTGACAATAGATGCTAATGACTAAAAAAAAAAAAAAAGATATACATCTTGCACCTCTTTAGCCCCTGCAACTAAATCAAGCTATAGTCGGTGAGCAAAACAGTGGATATAATAAGCTGATGGACAATCTTTCAGGAATAAAGCTTGTAATCCATTTCATTCAATATTTCAATGTTTGAACCATGTTTCAAAATTCATGATTTTTCAGAATCCTTGAATTTCAATTTCAGAATATTAACCCAATTTCCCTAATTCCAATATTTTACCAATCTAAAAATCACAATAGCAATCTATAATCTCCAACAGTTAAAAAATTGCAAAATCCCAAATTTTCAACTTTTAATCGAACCAGGCAGAAACCATTTCAAAAAACCCTAGCTAAATAATTATTAATTATAAAGAAAAAAATAAAAATATTATAATTAATATTATCATGGTTAATCAAATCAAAGTTCAATTACAACACAATAAGAACATGATGTCAGAGAAGTTTATCTGATTTGAAAAAGCTTGAAAGATTAAGGAGAAAGTGACGGCAGCGACATTCGGAATGGAAAAGACGAGTTCAATCGGTAAATTCAATTTTTTTGGTATACACAGGGGAGTGATTTTCACAGAGTCAGTGATGAGGCTGGTTATTTGTATGTAATGGGCTTGGGTTGGTTTGGTGCAAATTTATTTGGGCTTAACTTTGACTAGTGGGCTACAAGGTTAAAATTATTCATTTGGGTTTTAAGAATAACAGTCGAGGAAATTACCAAGAGACCTAATTTGAATTACACATTTCAAAGATAAGATTTAACAACTTTAAATTCAAAAATCAGGTGGTAATTCTATTTTTTCAATATTATAAAATTAGATTAATTATCTTACCTCATTTTTATCCCCATCCCAAACCCTAAATCAAACTCCTCTCGATCTCCCTCTAACATCTACATTTTCCATTCTTAACCACCCATTTTCCCACCCTCACCCCACCTGCCACAAACCACCACCCCGAGGAGGTGACGAGCTCTGACTGCGTCGTTGCTACTTGATATACGAGATCGCCGCCGCCAGCCGGAATCGAAGAAGCAGCTTCCAAAGGGAACTAGAGGTGACTGTGGTGATGGTAAGGTTGTACGAGAGCCGTCGCAAGACTGCCACTACGGGCATCACTGCGAGAATACACACTATGCTGTGTAGTTATAGTCTTCCATCTTCTGTTCTGTTGTTATGTGTTGGTGGTTATTTTTATGTGGTGTTCGAAGGTTGTGAAGGGGTGGTGTTTTCGATTCAGGTGGTTGTGGAGTGGTGGTGCTGTGCTTGTGTCGACTAAATGGTGGTGTTAATGGTCGATGGTTTGAAGATGATGGTGGTGAGGTGGCGAGGTAGGTAGGGTTAGGTGGTTTTGGCGGTGGAGATGATGTTGGCAGTGGTGAGGCCTCGTTGGGTTGGTTGGGCATTAGGGATAGGACTTAGATGGATTGTGACCAATACATTCCTAATTTGTGACTAGTAAATAATATTTGAAAAGTATTTGAAATTGTGACTAAATTTGTAAATGTGATTTATAATTTTTTAAGTTGTGATTAATTCACTTGAAATTTGTGATTGTGAAAGGAATTGTGACTTGTAAAATTCAAAATTTGTGATCGAGAAGTAAGTTGTGACCAAAGAATTTTTGTGACCATAATTTGTAACTTAAGTTTTTTTTTTGATTTGTGAACGAGGAATATAATGTGACCTAATAAATCGATAATTTGTGATAAAATGAATCGTGACCAAAACAATTTGATAAATTGTGACTTATAAAATTTGTGATTTGTGACTAATAAAAAATTATGACTCCCAATTTATTAATTTGTGACCAATTTACTCGTGATTTGCAATCGAGAAAAAATTGTGTCCCACAAAATTCGAGATATGTGATCAAGAAATAAGTTGTGACCTAAGAAATTTGTAACTGTGAGCATAAATTTATATGATTGTGACATGAATTTATTTAAACAATAAAATATAATTAAATAATGAATTAAAACCAGATATTTGAATAAAAATCTGAAGTTTCTTGAGAATGAAAATGTGTATTTTAAAAACCTTAATTATGTATGTGAAAATTATACCCTCCCATGTTTAATAAGTTGTAATTTCATAACTCGAATTTTGCCCATATCTTTTCAAAAATCAGGTTTTTTTTTTTTTTTTTAAAACTTTTATTTAGATAATTTTTATTATTCATTAAAATGTGTGTAATGGACATATTAGAAGATCACTTTGAAACAGCCATCTCTGAAGCAACCCCGTAGAAACGCCACCACGTCTCTCATTAACCTCCCACGCCGCTCTCCGTCTCCCCACGTCGCTCGGCGTTCACCCCCACGTCGCACGCCATTATTTTCGACTTCATTACCAAAAATTTAGACATTTATACACTTGATTGTGAAACATATTTTACAGTAAAAAATCCATAAAATGGTTCGATCAAGGACTGTTGATCCGTCGAAGAAGGAGGACGAGGATGGGAAAAGAAGAGATAACAAGAAGAGGCCTATAATGCATGAAGAAACTTCATCCAAAAAATCGAAATCTGCTGGGTCGGGATTGAGATTATTGTCGAAGAAGGTATTTCTATTTTAGTTAGTTAAATGTTGAAAAAGTCACAATGCGCAATAATGAAGTTGAATGTAATTGATTTTCTATGACATGATTTTGTTCCATCACGGTCACAACAATTTAGGATGAAATTTGAATATTTTTGAATGAGGGTGTTTAGGAATTGATTCTACTTGATTTTGAAATGATTATTGTTGTAGTTTTGATTTTGTGACCTCCACTTTACCTTTTGTGACTCGTCACTTTATAAATTTGTGACAAATTTGTGACCAATCACAGTCACAACATTAAGCCTAGGATGTGTGTTCAGAAACTGATCATGTCTTATTGTAGGATTTAGCATTGTTATAGTTTTGATCTTGTGACCTTTCAAAATTATGGTGTTGTGAGTAATCATTTCATAAAAATGTGACTAATGTTCATGTTTCTTGCCATTCACAAGTTTGTGACCAATCTGTCATTTGATTTGAGATAGTTGTGACCTCTTTTGATTTGAGATAGTTTGTGACTAATCTGTCATTTGATTTGAGATAGTTGTGGCCTGAAAAACTATGTTAGTTATACATGGATTTTTTTACAGTTATACATGGGAGTATAGTGAAACACTATTACATCTTTGTATATTTCTAGACTTTAATATACAATTTATGTTTTAAAATAATGCAGCATTGGAAATTCGTTATTCCTCCAAACCTTTGGTTTCCAGGGAAGATTACAACGAATTTCAGAAACGGGGTACTAACAAATATGGTAACAAAATTCAGTGATGGCCAGCGAGAAATATTCTCGAGGACTTGTTTCTCGCACTTCATGCACACATGAAATTGTGGTTCAACAACAATTAATACACTATTTTTTGTTGAGGTGGGTAATTATCCCGATGAAGATGAGATGTGGTTCAACATTTCCGGACGATTTGTTAAGTTTTCATTGTCGGAGTTTTGTTTAGTCACTGGTCTTGGACAAGTCGGTAATGATGATAGAAAGAAATTTGAATCCATTCCATCAAAATTGAAGGAAACATATTTCAGCAAGTTCAAAGTTGTGACCAATGAAGACGTTCGAGATGTGTTCATTACAGCTCCTGCTATTCCAGATATAGATATCGTTAGACTTGGGATTTTGTACTTCATTACGTCTTTTTTGTTATCGACGTCATACAAAAAGGCCACAGGAGTTAATGTGTAGGTCACAGAACAAAGCCACAGTTCATGAGGCTAATTTCCAGGCTACAGGATTGTAAATGCAGGTCACATGATGCAAACAGAGGACACAAATATTAAATTAAACAGATCACATCATTCAGATGCAGGTCACACAATTAACTACGGGTCACAGAAAAATTTAAGTTGGTCACAATGCTTAGTTGCAGGTCACAAGGCATAGTTGCAGGCCACAGGGTTTAGTTGCAGGTCACATGGCTTAGTTGCAGGTCACAGGGTTTAAGTGTGGGTCACAGAACAAAGCCACAGGTGACATGGCTTAATTGCAGGTCACAAAGCATCGTTGCAAGTCACAGGGTTTAAGCGGCCGCAGGACACAAGGCTTAACTACATGTCACAGGAGATAATGTGTAGGTCACAGAACAAATCCACATGTCACAAGGCTAAGTTCCAGGCAAAGGATTGTAAATGCAGGTCACATGATGCAAACAAAGGTCACAAATATTAAATTAAACAGATCACATCATTTAGATGCAGGTCATGTAATTAACTACGGGTCACAGCAACATCTACGTTGGTCACATGATTAAACCACGGGTCACAATGCTTAGTTGCAGGTCACAAGGCATAGTTGCAGGCCACAAGGTTTAGTTGCAGGTCACATGGCTTAGTTGCAGGTCACAAGGTTTAAGTGTAGGTCACAGAACAAAGCCACTAATGACATGGCTTAATTGCAGGTCACAAAGCATCGTTGCAAGTCAAAGGGTTTAAGCGGCCTCAGGTCACAAGGCTTAACTACAGGCCACGGGAGTTAATGTGCAAGTCACAGAACAAATCCACAGGTCACAAAGCTATGTTCCAAGCCACATGATTGTAAATGTAAGTCACGTGATGCAAATAGAGGTCACAAATATTAAATTAAACAGATCACATCATTCAGATGCAGGTCACATAATTAACTACGGGTCACAGCAACATCTGCGTTGGTCACAAGATTAAGCCACGGGTCACAATTCTTAGTTGCAGGTCACAAGGCATAGTTTTAGGCCACTAGGTTTAGTTGTAGGTCACATGGCTTAAGTGTACGTCACAGAACAAAGCCACAGGTGACATGGCTTAATTGCAGGTCACAAAGCATCGTTGCAAGTCACAGAGTTTAAGCGGCCACAGGTCACAAGGCTTAACTACAGGTCAGAGGAGTTAACGTGTAGGTCACAGAACAAATCCACAGGTCACAAGGCTAAGTTCCAGGCACAGGATTGTAAATGCAGGTCACATGATGCAAACAGAGGTTACAAATATTTAATTAAACAGATCACATCATTCAGATGCAAGTCACATAATTAACTATGGGTCACAACAACATCTACGTTGGTCACAAGATTAAGCCACGGCTCACAATGCATAGTTGTAGGTCACAAGGTATAGTTTTAGGCCACAAGGTTTAGTTGCAGGTCACATGGTTTAAGTGTAGGTCACAAAACAAAGCCACATGTGACATTGCTTAATTGCATGTCACAAAGCATCGTTGCAAGTCACAGGGTTTAAGCGGCCGCAGGTCACAAGGCTTCACTATAGGTCAGAGGAGTCAATGTGTAGGTCATAGAACAATTGCACATGTCACAAAGCTAAGTTCCAGGCCACAGGTTTGTAAATGTAGGTCACATGATGCAAACATAGGTCACAAATATTATATTAAATAGATCACATCATTCAGATGGAGGTCACATAATTAACTACGGGTCAAAGCAACATTTACGTTGGTCACAAGATTAAGCTACGGGTCACAATGCTTAATTGTGGGTCACAAGGCATAGTTGCAGGCCACAGGGTTTAGTTATAGGTCACATGGCTTAGTTGCAGGTCACAGGATTTATGTGTAGGTCACAGAACAAAGCCACAGGTGACATGGCTTAATTGCAGGTCACAAAGCATCGTTGCAAGTCACATGGTTTAAGCGGCCACATGTCACATGGCTTAACTACAAGTCACAGGAGTTAATGTGTAGGTCACAGAACAAATCCACAGGTCACAAAGCTATGTTCCAAGCCACAGGATTGTGAATGCAGGTCACATGATGCAAACAAAGGTCACAAATATTAAATTAAACTGATCACATCATTCAGATGTCACATAATTAACTACGGGTCACAGCAACATCTGCGTTGGTCACAAGATTAAGCCACGGGTCACAATGCTTAGTTACAGGTCACAAGGCATAGTTTTAGGCCACAAGGTTTAGTTGCAAGTCACAAGGCTTAGTTGCAGGTCACAGGGTTTAAGTGTAGGTCATAGAACGAAGCCACAGGTGACATGGCTTAATTGCAGGTCACAAAGCATCGTTGTAAGTCACAAGGTTTAAGCGGCCACAGGTCACAAGGCTTAACTATAGGTCACAGTAGTTAATGTGTAGGTCACAGAACAAATCCATAGGTCACAAGGCTAAGTTCTAGGCCACATGATTGTAAATGCAGGTCACATGATGCAAACAGAGGTCACAAATATTAAATTAAACAGATCACATCATTCAGATGCAGGTCACATAATTAACTACGGGTCACAGCAACATCTGTGTTGGTCACAAGATTAAGCCACGGGTTACAATGCTTAGTTGCATGTCATAAGGCATAGCCACAAGGTTTAGTTGCAGGTCATAAGGCTTAGTTGCAGGTCACAGAGTTTAAGTGTAGGTCACAGAACAAAGCCACAGATGACATGGCTTAATTGCAGGTCACAAAGTATCGTTGCAAGTCACAGGGTTTAAGCAGCCGTAGGTCACAAGGCTTAACTACAGGTCACATGAGTTAATGTGTAGGTCATAGAACAAATCCACATGTCACAAAGCTAAGTTCCAGGCCACAGGATTTTAAATCCAGGTCACATGATGCAAACAGAGGTCACAAATATTAAATTAAACAGATCACATCATTCAGATGCAGGTCACATAATTAACTACGGGTCACAGCAACATCTGCGTTGGTCACAAGATTAAACCACGGGTCACAATGCTTAGTTGCAGGTCACAAGGAATAGTTGCAGGTCACAGGGCTTAGTTGCAGGCTACATGAATTAATGTGTAGGTCATAGAACAAAGCCACAGGTCACAACACTTAGTTCCAGGAACAGGGGTTTAAGTGCAGGTCACATAATGAAAACAGAGGTGAAAAACATCGACGCTGGGAAATGACAATTGCTATTGTTTTGATGTAGATTGTACAAATTGAATTCAATTTAAAACACTTACCCCCTATTATTGAACAATTCGATGATTCTAGGTGCAAATAGGACGGTGCTGGAGCCTAATTTCAATGATGGCGATTACATACCTGTGACCGATTTCAGCAATAGGTACCAGTTTGGATGTCGGTTTGATTTGAGAGATTCAACTTGGTCGTTGATGGCAGAGGAAAAATCGCGGAAAGAATCTCTATTTCAGTTACGTATCCTTGATTTTATGGAGTATATGATTTATATGGTATGTATATTAATATAATTTTTTTTATTATAAATAGTCTCTATATTGACCCAACTTTTGAAACTTGGGACACGAGATTGACAAAGATGAATTGGTATCTTTAAAATGCCTTATACGTGTATTTTTCCCATAATGTATTCATCCTATAAGAGTCTTCCATTTTTTATTTTTATTTTTTTAACTAATGGGCTCTAGCCCACTCCAGCCCAGGCCCAGTTTCGCCCTTCCTCACTCACCAATTCAATATCGATCTCAATTCAAACTAATCTTACAAACTACAGAAAAATAAAACACTAACAAGTTTTTATATAACACAAGTTTTTACCATTTGACTTATCCCACAAAAGATAGGAACAAACTATAAATATAAAATTCAGAATTTTTCCTATTTTAGTCATTAAATGATCACAAAATTTGTTGGCTCACTGGACACACCGCAGAAACAAGACATGAACTTCCGTTTTATACTCTACACCTTCTCAATTAATCCATGCAGCAAGTGACATTCCAAACATGATGCCCTCATGGGCTTTAATCAACAGCAAGGCCCAACTAATTGATTTCTATACGTGGCTTAAACTAATACAAATTGGTGGCTGTCCTTCACATTTTTCACTGGTTGTATTTCCAATTACTTGGAGTGATGACAACTGTTGAGACCGTGTCCAAAAGGAGCCAAATGGATCACCAGTAAGGGCCCAATAAAGGGCCAACGGGCCTAAGCCCATGACCAAAACTTAAGGCATCCCTCTGGGCAGACTGTCGAGGTGGAAAATCACACGAACCTTCATTATCCGAACTGGTTTATAACAAGCCGAAGTGCCCCATAACAATACTTCATGTAGATGATGGGACAACAGATGGTGTCGTTAACAACTGCCTTTCCCCAGTTGACTGTAGCTTGATAAGACGTTGCCTTTATAGAAGATGTGACAGACACCCATCCCCTACCAAATGTAGCAATGATTACTTCAAGGAAGTTGATCCACTCTCCAATTGCTAGTGTAAAGACACGTGTAAAGTCTACCACATGTCATCATCTTAAGACCGTAACTTCTCCTATAAATAGAACACTCTCGCCTCCAAATAGGAGGTTGGTAATTCAATACTCTAACTGAATATTTTACTCTCACTCCCTTTTCTCTCTTTTACACACTTATATTTCTCGCATCCAATTTATATTTGCTGGAAATGAGTATTGACTTAGGCATCAGAGTGCAAACGGGAGCCACCTCGGCCCCCTTTGCAAGCTGATTGTTTGTCCTAGTGCGAAGGAGATCCACATGTTCAAGAGGGAGGAGCTGAGACGTGTTGATCAAACGTCCTACCAGATTTTGTGGTCAACATTTTGGCACCGTCAATGGGAAACCACACTTCTAACCACGAAATTACATGATAAAAAGCAACACAAAACCTTGAAAAAGGGCGGATAACCTCTTGGAAAAGAGTAAAGAACCACAAAAAGCTTGGAAAAAGGTGAAGAACCTCTTGAAAAAAAAGGGTGAAGAATCCCCTGAAAAATGCTTATAACTTTGAAATATAAGTTTGTTAACCCTGAAGAAGGTTTAAAACTTTGAAATATAAGTTTGTTAACCCTAAAGAATGCTTAAAACTTTGAAATATAAGTTTGTTAACCCTAAAGAATGCTTAAAACTTTGAAATATAAGTTTGTTAACCCTGAAGAAGGCTTAAAACTTTGAAATATAAGTTTGTTAACCCTGAAGAAGGCTTAAAAAGTTAACCCTGAAAAAGGCTAGAAGCTTTGAAATATAAGTTCACGAATTGCTATAGACATGAATGAAAGTGATAACGATGTCAACCCTTGAAGAAATAGAGGGGAACAACACAGTGAGTAGGAGGCTCCCCAGAGACCTCTTGAGGACACAAATGAGGGGGAGGCCCAACCTAACCCTCCACGCCGGCACTGAAATCGCCACATGATGCGAGATATAACTCGCTTGGCAGCCCAGATGTTGAAAATGCAGAAACACCAGATAGAACAAACTGCTACGATGAATGCCTATATGGCTAGAGGGTATGTTATGAACGAACCCGTGATGCCTCCATAGTAGTCACAGCCACACTACTCACCTTCGGATGCGGCCACTGCCTCGTATTATTGCCAGGATCCGCAGACATATGTTGAGGAAGAGTCTGTTCTTTGCAATGAAGACGACCCGGTACACGAAGCACCAAGAGAACAATGTCAACCACCTATTGACCGTAAGGAGGGTTCGCCCTCAAGATCTGGAAGCGTTTTTAGCCGAATAGGGGGACTATTCAGGAGCAAACGAGGAGGCCAAACTGAACAAGGTCAAAATAATGCGACTGTGCCTAGAAATAGGTCGGAGCGACGGCTCAGGAAGCCCTTTCGCCGAGCCAAATACCTAAAGAAAGATATGAGGCACGGGCAGAAAAATTGAGCCCTGTCTATGAGCCTAGAAATAGGCGAGAAAGAAGAGCAGAAGCAGCTCAGACCTTAACTCAAGGAGGCCTTCCGACTTATCGGAGGCCAAACTATGATCGATTTTTGCCCCCACGAGGGCAGGAATACCTTTAGTCGCCTTATGACTAATATCATGATGTAATGAATTCTGACCATGGTGAGAACAGTGAATTACCTTCACACGAACTGGATGATGAAGAGGAAATAAGCACCTTCACAGAGGGCATCCGAAAGTGCCCAGTGCCCCTTGATTTTGAAATGCTAGAAATAACAAAGTACTCTGGCAGGGGTGACCCCGATGATCACCTGTTAAATTATCGCGCCAGTATGGAAATAGCTGGAGCCACTCAGGCGCTGAAATGTAAGGCATTTGCTTTAAAACTTGAGGGAAGTGCAATACGGTGGTACAACAAACTCCCTACTGGTAGCATACACAGTTGGAGAGATTTGAAAACAGCTTTCAAAAATGGCTTTGGTTCCTCCAGGCCCGGCCAGTTCCCACTCCAACGCCTTCAGGATTTAAGGCAAGGAAGAGAGGAGTCTTTGAAGAGCTACCTAGCCCGGTTTATAGAGGAAATGCACATTTGTGAAAACATAATCGAGGCGGAGATGTTTTCTGCATTAAAAGGAGGCCTAGACATGACAAGCATGTTTTGGAGGGATGTCCGAAGCAGAAAGCCGAGGGATTACAAAGCCCTGGTAGATTTGATGAAGGAGGAGATTGTCTCAGAAGAAATGGCTAGGGCCAGGGATAACCATCTACAAGGGAGATACAATGTTGGGTACCCCAGCGAAGGGAACCAGAGGAAGGGAGGTACTAAGGATAGGTTCGGCAGTAACCGAGGTGCTGCGCCATGTCCATTTCTGGGAACCGGATCCAGTTATGCGGTGAAGATAATGGACGCTATACCCAATTTGTACTCCAACGCTCCTGCCCCGAATCCTCCCATGGCCCATGAAGCCAAAGTGGAAAACAGCCTATGATTGGGGCCTACTATGCGTACCATAGGTATTATGGCCACACAACGGAGGATTGTAGGGAAATCCACATGTTGGCGGAACAAAAGGCACATGGAAGGAGGGGAGGTGATTTCTCCCCTGACAAAGGAAAAACGCAAAGGCCAAGTAACCAAAAGCTCAATCGAGCTGATAGGAAAGCTCCATGGAAAAACCCAAAGAAAGAAAGGATTGAAGATCGTCAAAGAGACAGGGGCAAGGATAAGAATAACTCCCCGGCACATGCTAAAAATACAAGAGAACCACCTATGCCTACAAATGATCCGCTGATTCGCGAGATTGACACGATATTAGGAGGCCCCCATCCAGGTGGAAGCACCAATAACTCCCAGAAATGGTATATCAGAGAGGCCAAGCAGCCCGCTAACATGAATTATCACATTCATTCGCATCCTCTAGGGATGTCCCGGATAGAATCTATCACATTTACCCAGGATGACGCTATTGGGGTACATTTCCCGCATAATGACGCGCTGGTTATCTGGGTAGTGGAGGCTCGGAATGGATTGTCAAGGATGTTGGTGGATGATGGTGCCTCGGTAAACGTGATTTATGGAGTAACTTTTGATAAGATGGGGGTTAGTACCCCACTTATTTCGGTCTCAGATCCAATATATGGATTCACTGGGGACAGCATAACCCGCAGAGGATCCATAACTCTTATGACGGAAGTAGGGCAAGCTCCCACTCTCTCTAGAATACCCATGGAGTTCTTAATTGTGGACAAAATTTCCTCCTATCACGGCTCAATTGGGAGGTCGAGCCTCGTTGACTTGGGGGCTGCAACTCATACGAAGTATATTTGCATAAAATTCCCCACAGAGCATGGTGTAGCAACTGTCAGGGGGAGCCAAACTGAATCACGGGCCTGTTATACAAACACTATGCGAATATTTCAAGACCGGAGCTTAAACATGATTAGTGATGTGGAAATGGTCGAGGCCGCTCCAGACCTTGAAAGATTGGGTGAAGGGCCCTCAGAAAGTGAAGATGTCACAATGACACCGGAAGAGGATCTAGCAGATCTGGACCCAAGAATGACTGGAGACAGTTGCTCTACCCCAGCCGAAAGGCTGGAATGCTTTTGTGTTGATCCACTTGATCCAATCAAGGAGTTGCAGGTTGGATTAGATTCGCCAGTTGAATATAAAGATCAGCTGAAAAGCTTCTTTCTTGAAAATCTCGATGTATTCACATGGAAATATGATGACATGATCGAAATTGATCCTAAAGTGGCCTGTCACAGACTCCAACTTGACACAAGAAGCCTTGGGCACAGGCAAAAGAGGAGGCTGATGAGTTCTAATAAATATGAGACCTTCGAAGAAGAGCTGACGAAGCTATTAAAAAATGGCTTCATCAGAGAGTCCCGGTATTAGTGGGTGTCAAACCCTGTTTTGGTTCTGAAGTAGAATGGGAAATTGAGAGTATGTATTGATTTTTCGAATTTAAACCAGGCATGTCCTAAAGATAGTTTTCCTCTGCCTCGAATTGATCAATTAGTCGATTCTACAGCAGGACATGAGATGCTGAGTTTTATGGATGCATACTCCGGGTACAACCAAATCACCATGCATGAGTAGGATGAGGAGCACACCTCGTTTATCACAGATATGGGGCTCTATTGTTATAAAGCCATGCCGTTTGGTTTAAAAAATGTCGCGGCCACCTACCAAAGGTTGGTAAATCGTATGTTTTCAGAACAGTTGGGAAGCACTATGGAAGTATATGTCGATGACATGCTGGTCAAAAGTATGGACGCCACAGAGCATGTTCGCCATTTGTCAGAGGCCTTTGACATTTTGAGGAAATATCAGATGAAGCTCAACATCGCGAAATGCACTTTTGGAGTAGCATCTGGAAAGTTTCTTGGATTCATGGTGAACAGGAGAGGGATTGAAGCAAATCCAGATAAAATCAAAGCTTTACTAGACACGTGCTCTCCTCGGAGCCCAAAAGAAGTGCAAAGCTTAACGGGAAGAATTGGGGCCTTAAGTCGATTTGTTTCTAAGTCCACTGAAAAATGTTTGCCATTTTTTAAGGTCTTGAAGGGAGGGAAATGATTTCAATGGACCCCGAAATGTGAGCAAGCTTTTTCTGACCTGAAATCATTCCTGGGTTAGGCCCCCCTATTGTCTAAACCAAAGGTTGGTGAGCCGCTTTCCCTGTATTTAGCCGTATCAAAGGAGGCTGTTAGCTCAGTATTGGTCAGAGAGGAGAATGGGAATCAGTTTCCGGTGTATTATGTAAGCAAAGCCATGCTGGATGCAGAAACACGATACCCAGACATGGAAAAACTTGCTCTAGCATTGGTCACTGCGGCTCGCAAACTCCGCCCCTACTTCCAGTCGCACTCCATCCATGTTCTCACAAACTTTCCTATGAGACAGGTATTACAAAAACCAGATATTCCAGGAAGGTTAATGAATGGGTGATAGAAATTAGCCAGTACAACCTACATTATGTGCCTCAGACAGCTATAAAAGGTCAAGCATTAGCAGATTTCATAATTGAGTTCACCCATCCGCCCAATGTGGAGATGATTGATAACACGGATAACAGCTTTGAGTGGAAATTGTTCGTTTATGGGTCCTCGGCTGAGGGAAGATCTGGGGCAGGGATACTACTAGTGAGTCCAGAAGGATACAAATTGCACAGTGCGATCCGCTTTGGCTTTAAAGCCTCAAATAATGTTGCAGAATACGAGGTACTCCTAGCTAGACTGAGGCTTGTAAAAGCTCTAAAAATTAAGTCAGTAGTGGCAAATAGTAACTCACAACTTATTGTAAGCCAGTTTAACGGACAGTTCTCTGCCAAAGAGTCAACCATGGTTGCATACTTGAGGAAAGTAAAAGATTTAGCTGCACACTTCGAAAAAATGGAGTAACATCATATTCCCAGAACTGAGAACTCCAATGTGGATGCTTTGTCCAAACTGGCAAGCAGTAAGGACGCCGATCTCCTCAGCATGGTGCCAATTGAGCATCTGCCAATCTCTTCCATCGAATCAGGGGCGGAGATCTTGGCAATAGAAGAAGAGAATTCTTGGACAAATCCTATTCTGGCATACTTAAAACATCAAACTTACTAGACGAGTCTGAAGAAGCTCGAAAATTGCAAAGGTATGCCTCAAATTTTGTCCTCTTGGACGATATACTCTACAAACGGAGTTACACCTCTCCTTTGTTATGATGTGTTGGGCCAAAGGAAGGATTGTATATAATGAAAGAGATCCACGAAGGCATTTGTGGCAATCATTATAGCGACCCAGAATTTTTACGCAATTTTATAATTATTTTAATATTTTGAAAATTGTGTCGCTACTATTTCACCTATTATTTTGAAGTTAACGCCGCGACGAATTCGTCTAGCCAAGTCAAGAAATATCGAATTTGTTCGATTTTAAATTAAAATCCGAATTTCTAAAATTATGTTATTTTAATTAATTATTCAAAGTATTATTTTCAAAATCATTTTTGAATTCCAAATTTATTAAAATATCTCAATTTTCCTTATTCAAATTATTTCAAGTCCGAATAAGTAATTCAATTTTTATCTCAATATTTATTTATTTTAAAATTTGATTGTATGTAATTAAACCAAATTTTCTCCACATGTTTTCATATCTTTACACAATTTTCTTTATTATTCTTTCCACCTCATTGCACTATCAACAAACACTATCATTATAATCACCAATTCCACCTAACACAAAACTTTCATCACCTACGCCACTCCCTCCCTCATCATATTTTCTTTCCATTTCCCACAATAATCTAATCAATCATCCTATCTTTACACTAAGCAACCACCATCCCATATCAACCAAATTATGATAATTTCCACTCAATTAATATATCAAAGATTCCTCCAAATCATAATGTTTTCCACTAATCAATTTCCCTTTTCTTTTTCCTCCATCATTCCATCATTATAACACCATTATCAATCCTCCAAATTCTCTGCAAGAACCCAACTCAAAGCCCAATCACAGCAGCAGCCACCCCTATCGCCAACCAAACCAATAACAACTGTGAACTTCAAGCTTCGTACCAGACACCAATTTCCCAAACACCACCACAGCCCATCATCAACACATCAACCAAGCCTCAATTGTCTACACAATCACCATCCACTGCAACCACTGTATGTATCAACTAAGAGCCACCACCCAACCAACCATTATCAGTACCAATCAGTTACACCACAATTCCATCACTGCCATTACTCAATCTTCAGCCATGAACTTCCATCATCACCACAGTCACCACTTACGCCTCTACTGCCCAAATCAATTTCCAAACCATCAACCACCGTGAGCCACTACAACCCAACACCGCCTCAACTAAGAACCCAAACCTTCATCACCAACATAATCACTGCAACGCCACCGCCACCACCGCCTCTAATTCACCTTCATCTCATCATCACCACCACCCAAACCCACAACCCAGTCACCAAACCGCACCAAATCAAACCCAACTCCAAATCGCAACCCAAAATCAAAACCCCAAAACCCAAGAAATAGAGTACCAAATACCTACCTTAAACCATCACCACCGCCTACTGCATAATCCAGTCAAGCACCGGACACCACCAACCCACTACCAAGCTGCCACCTTCAAATCACCGGCAGTCACACCGGTCTTCTCCTCCCTGACTCAGCCATCGCCCTTCTCTGCTTCGCGTCCCTCTCTCGCCCTTTCTCTAAATGTCTCTGGACAGATCGTGAAGTGAGAGAAAGAATAGATCTGAATATATATTTTGATTTTCATAATCTACACTTTGGTTCCTAAGTTTGCAACATGTTTTAAACCAGTCCCCGAAGTTCCAAAAAGGTTTTATTTCAGTCCTTTCAGCTTTTAAACTTATCAATTTCAGCCCTTAAGCTTTAAAAAGTTTCAAATCAGCCCCTTTCACTTTAAACTATTTAATCCAGTCCCTGCTGATTTACCTAATTTGATTTTAAGCTCAAGTTTTAAAAGATTTACATTTTAGTCCCTCAACTTTCAAAAGTATTCATTTTAGTCCCTCAATTTTCAAAACATCAATTTTAGTCCTCAAATTATAATTTATCATTTTGAACTATATATTCGATAGACTAAAGTGACTTATTGGCTAAGACGAAGCGTACGGAGAATTTAAAGAAATTGAAGTCATTCCCGCTCAACTTTGCACTCGTCGGATTTGAGGTAGACTCGCACTTATTAATTGATTTAAATTATGATTTCATATAAATGTCATGTGACTTGTGAAAGTCAATTTTCAAGAAAATTAAGTATGTTTTATGAAAGGTAAATATACCTTATGTTTTTATGAAAAGTAAGTATACCCTATGTTTTTACGATAATGTTTTATATGTTTTGGATCATTGCTATGCACATAAGAATTCTTACCACCTAAGTTCGGTAAAATTCTTGTGTCTCCATAAGTTTATGAGGATTTACCACCTAAGTTCGGTAAAATTCCTGTCTTTCCATATGTTTATGAGGATTTACCACCTAAGTTCGGTAAAATTCCTGTCGCATATGTTTATGAGGATTTCGATCCTATCTTATGTTATGATGGAAATGATCCCTATGAATTTCATGAATTATGTTTTGGTATACTTACTGTTATTATGATCTTACTGTTATTATGATTTTACTGCATAAGAATTCTTGCCACCTAAGTTCGGTAAAGTTCTTGTGTCTCCTTATGTTTATGAGGATTTCAATCCTATCTTATGTTATGCTTTCAAAAGAAATTATGCTTGGCATAATTAAAATGTTTTTATAAGTATATGGTTTTCAAAGAGCTGTTTTCAAATAGCTATTTTCAAAGAGTCTATGATTTGCAAAATATGTCCCGTGCTGTAATGCACAATATGAGTTTTATCAAGAGCCGTTTTATAAAGAAGCTCTATCAATGCCCGTTTTATAAAGAGCCGGGATTTATGTGTTTAATCATCTTATAAATTAAATTAATTTGCGATGAGTCTACTGAGTATTTCCCCCATGAAATACTCACCCTACTTTTTAACAGTTTTGCAGATTTCGGAGACGGTGGCGAGCGATGAATGATGGTGGCAATAATCGTTAAACAGTTGAAAGTTTGACGATAATGATTTCCGTATTTTCCAAACAATCGAATAATTTAGAGAAGTTCATTTATTTGAGAAATTATGACATTGGCAATTTCTTTACAATATTAATGGTTCGATTTACTATTTCAAATGGTTTCATAAATGTTATAAATTTTATCGGCCATTACAGTTTATTTAATGTTGCCAAAAATGAATTTCAATTATTTCTTCCGCAAAAATATTATTCGAAAAATTTAGACAGAAAATGACGTAGTGAACCGGGTATACGGAACTCGGGGCGCTACAAGTTGGTATCAGAGCTAGTCTGCGTTTCTGTAGACTGGTAAAATTTTCAAAAAGAATTTTCAAGAAATATTTTCCATTTTAAGATTTTTATTGATGAAGATTGCCACTGCCATCATTCGTTCCACCAACTCCGAGGTAAAGAAGTTTATGATGTTTAAAGTTATTTCAGTATTTCGAATACTCATTTTACTGATTTATGAGAAAGAATGAAGAGTATTTCGGATACTTATGATTTATGAGAAATAAGAATGTATTTCTTCGAAAATAATGATGTTGTTATGCTTTGTCATAACTTATATGCTTTAATGTATGATTATGAGAAATTTTTTTAAGAAAGAAAACGAGTGTTGAGCATAATGGGAATAATATGATTTAAGAATGATTTTTAAATAATTTTTGTCCTCGAGTTAGAAATGATGAACCCTAGATGGACTTTGCATAATTGATTTTAGACATGGCACTAAGTATGAGAAGTCAACGGAAAGGATTTGATTATATGTTCAGATTATCTATCGTTTAGATTAAACGAGAAATAGCAAGCCAGTTATGAAGTTGTGATAAGATGTTAAGATTATAACTGATATGATTTTATTGAGACTTTTATGAGAAGCATTATGAAGTTAAAGATTTAAAGATGTGGTTCTTAGTTTTTGGTATTTAATTAATGAATATTATGTTGAGTAAATGAATTATGCCTTTATGTTGAAGAGAAATTTATTATGAAGTTTGGCCTTGTGAATAAATTTTGGAAATATGTTTTATGGTATATATTTATAAGTATGAGTAATCTTTTGAGCCAATTAAGGTATTGAAGGAAGTGATATTGTGATATTGAAAAATATGATTTGAAATTATTATGTTGAGGAATTATGAATGGAATTATGGGATATTTTTGATGATATTGAAGTGTTGGAATCGTTTTCAATATTTTTAGATCGTTGTGATCAAATGTGGAGTTATTTATTATTGTGAGTTATGAAGTATGCTTATGGTTTGGGATAAGTCCAAATTACAAGGGAGACTCTGTCCAGAATTTTATCGTTTGGAAATAAGAGCATAATATGGTATGCAATCACTAAGAGAATTGAGTTTAGAATTGCAAGTTCATAAGCAAGATTGAGTAAATGATAAGTTATATTTTGAAAGACGAGTGAAGACAAGTATAATGGCATTATTGGGAAGAATCTTAATTATTCTTGGGAATGGATTTATCACTTGTAAGGAATGATCACTTGTATTGGAGAGTATTATAAGGATATGAATTTTGAGGAAAATAGGGATAAGATTTTACAGTGATGACTTATTTTGGAATGGTGTTCAGAAGAGGGATCACTGTAGAATCCAAGATTTTTTTTTGTCTGAGGAATTAATATATAATATTAGTGATCAGATTGACGTATAAGGTACGTGATAGATATGACGACTTGACGGTTAAGGAATGTGATGGTTATCCAGGGAAGAATCGTGTGAATATTGAGTTCGATGATCTTATTTTGATGGTTTATTTTAAGGAATGTGATGGTTATCCAGGGAAGAATCGTGTGAATATTGAGTTCGATGATCTTATTTTGATGGTTTATTGCATTATGGTGAAATATTATCTACGATTGAGAATTTTCATCTTTAGTCATAATATATGGGTTTATTTAAAGATTTAGTGATACAGTTTCGATTAATTATTATTGGTTGTACTTTTGAAGTGAGTAAATATTTTGGCTACAATAATGGAAAATCTGAGATGATCAGTTGTGTGATTTTTAATTATGGGATTGTATCTTTGGGTTAAGCAAATATGATGAGGAATCCTATATGATTTACAGAAGTCTTATTTAATGGTGATAAGATTAATCAGAGTATTGTTCATAAACTGTGATATGAATTGAAGTTTGGGAGAATAGAAAATTTTAATTTTGAATTTCAGATTTGGGAAATTAGTGAAGTTTCTTAAGTTTGAGAATAACATATCTGATCCTTGTGATGCTGTTTTAAGTTAGTATCTTAGCTCTCAGCTAGAATGAGTATTTGATACCGAGTACTTGATGTATGATTTAAAGTATGGAATAGAAAAATGAAAAGTGGAAACAAGAGTTAATGCGCTGTCATTTTTCTCGACAAAAGAAAATTTGATGATAAGATTGGAGATATGGAATATTTTATTGGATTTTGGTACTGATATTTTTGGTATAATAATCAAGGTATAGTGAGATGATACGGGAATACGTGAAAGAGAAATAAGGACCGTATTGAATCAGAATTCATAAGTATGTATAAGTGAAAGAAATACTTTGCAGGAAATGTGGTGACATTTAAGTAAAGAATCTTAGTTATTTAGAAGATATTTGTTTACTGAATTTTGGGTTACAAATATTGGAAAGATAAGTTGATGATATTATGTTGATATGTTTGGGTATAATACGTAAAGAGAATATTCAGGTAATTCTTTGATTATTTTTTTTTGGAATATTCGATGATAAGAAGAAAGGAAAAATTATTATGATATGATATGTCAGTAAAGATTTGTTGAAATTTTAGAGATATATACGAATATTTGAGGTCACAGGATACGATGATAAGTGACATGTTACACGAATACTACAAGATATGATGAAATTTTTACATACGATTGGGAATTGTTTTGATTATTTTTGGAATATTCGATGATAAGAAATTTAGAGATGACAAATTATTATGGTTTGATATATCAGTAAAGATTTATGGAAACTTGAAGAGATTTTTTTTATGGAATTACAGAAATTAGTAAAGAGACATGATGTTGTTTGGGATTATGTGAGATAATGATGATGAACGTAAGGTTAGCTGAATATAAAGGTACAATAGAAAATTTTAAGGAATGATATGATGATGATAATTGAAGGTGATAATGTATTGAGATTATGAAATAAGTTGATCATCTATGAATAAGTTATGTTGTTTTTGGTTCATAATAATGGAATTCAAAGAATAGTGAACTTTCAGTCACTTACGATTCAGAAGAATTTTTGAGTAGACACATATGTCTATAGAAAAGTTCATGTTCTTGAGAAAACAAAGTGATGCATTTAGTCATAGTCCAGTGGGTTAAATATGGTTGGGTTAAATATGGTAGCGATGATGCTACATAAGAGAAGAAGAAGAAGAGATTCTGATTAAGTATTCAGAAATCATAAGATCAAGTAAGTTTAATTTCGAGGACGAAATTATTTTAAGGGGGTAAGATTATAGCGACCCAGAATTTTTACGCAATTTTATAATTATTTTAATATTTTGAAAATTGTGTCGCTACTATTTCACCTATTATTTTGAAGTTAACGCCGCGACGAATTCGTCTAGCCAAGTCAAGAAATATCGAATTTGTTCGATTTTAAATTAAAATCCGAATTTCTAAAATTATGTTATTTTAATTAATTATTCAAAGTATTATTTTCAAAATCATTTTTGAATTCCAAATTTATTAAAATATCTCAATTTTCCTTATTCAAATTATTTCAAGTCCGAATAAGTAATTCAATTTTTATCTCAATATTTATTTATTTTAAAATTTGATTGTATCTAATTAAACCAAATTTTCTCCACATGTTTTCATATCTTTACACAATTTTCTTTATTATTCTTTCCACCTCATTGCACTATCAACAAACACTATCATTATAATCACCAATTCCACCTAACACAAAACTTTCATCACCTACGCCACTCCCTCCCTCATCATATTTTCTTTCCATTTCCCACAATAATCTAATCAATCATCCTATCTTTACACTAAGCAACCACCATCCCATATCAACCAAATTATGATAATTTCCACTCAATTAATATATCAAAGATTCCTCCAAATCATAATGTTTTCCACTAATCAATTTCCCCTTTCTTTTTCCTCCATCATTCCATCATTATAACACCATTATCAATCCTCCAAATTCTCTGCAAGAACCCAACTCAAAGCCCAATCACAGCAGCAGCCACCCCTATCGCCAACCAAACCAATAACAACTGTGAACTTCAAGCTTCGTACCAGACACCAATTTCCCAAACACCACCACAGCCCATCATCAACACATCAACCAAGCCTCAATTGTCTACACAATCACCATCCACTGCAACCACTGTATGTATCAACTAAGAGCCACCACCCAACCAACCATCATCAGTACCAATCAGTTACACCACAATTCCATCACTGCCATTACTCAATCTTCAGCCATGAACTTCCATCATCACCACAGTCACCACTTACGCCTCTACTGCCCAAATCAATTTCCAAACCATCAACCACCGTGAGCCACTACAACCCAACACCGCCTCAACTAAGAACCCAAACCTTCATCACCAACATAATCACTGCAACGCCACCGCCACCACCGCCTCTAATTCACCTTCATCTCATCATCACCACCACCCAAACCCACAACCCAGTCACCAAACCGCACCAAATCAAACCCAACTCCAAATCGCAACCCAAAATCAAAACCCCAAAACCCAAGAAATAGAGTACCAAATACCTACCTTAAACCATCACCACCGCCTACTGCATAATCCAGTCAAGCACCGGACACCACCAACCCACTACCAAGCTGCCACCTTCAAATCACCGGCAGTCACACCGGTCTTCTCCTCCCTGACTCAGCCATCGCCCTTCTCTGCTTCGCGTCCCTCTCTCGCCCTTTCTCTAAATGTCTCTGGACAGATCGTGAAGTGAGAGAAAGAATAGATCTGAATATATATTTTGATTTTCATAATCTACACTTTGGTTCCTAAGTTTGCAACATGTTTTAAACCAGTCCCCGAAGTTCCAAAAAGGTTTTATTTCAGTCCTTTCAGCTTTTAAACTTATCAATTTCAGCCCTTAAGCTTTAAAAAGTTTCAAATCAGCCCCTTTCACTTTAAACTATTTAATCCAGTCCCTGCTGATTTACCTAATTTGATTTTAAGCTCAAGTTTTAAAAGATTTACATTTTAGTCCCTCAACTTTCAAAAGTATTCATTTTAGTCCCTCAATTTTCAAAACATCAATTTTAGTCCTCAAATTATAATTTATCATTTTGAACTATATATTCGATAGACTAAAGTGACTTATTGGCTAAGACGAAGCGTACGGAGAATTTAAAGAAATTGAAGTCATTCCCGCTCAACTTTGCACTCGTCGGATTTGAGGTAGACTCGCACTTATTAATTGATTTAAATTATGATTTCATATAAATGTCATGTGACTTGTGAAAGTCAATTTTCAAGAAAATTAAGTATGTTTTATGAAAGGTAAATATACCTTATGTTTTTATGAAAAGTAAGTATACCCTATGTTTTTACGATAATGTTTTATATGTTTTGGATCATTGCTATGCACATAAGAATTCTTACCACCTAAGTTCGGTAAAATTCTTGTGTCTCCATAAGTTTATGAGGATTTACCACCTAAGTTCGGTAAAATTCCTGTCTTTCCATATGTTTATGAGGATTTACCACCTAAGTTCGGTAAAATTCCTGTCGCATATGTTTATGAGGATTTCGATCCTATCTTATGTTATGATGGAAATGATCCCTATGAATTTCATGAATTATGTTTTGGTATACTTACTGTTATTATGATCTTACTGTTATTATGATTTTACTGCATAAGAATTCTTGCCACCTAAGTTCGGTAAAGTTCTTGTGTCTCCTTATGTTTATGAGGATTTCAATCCTATCTTATGTTATGCTTTCAAAAGAAATTATGCTTGGCATAATTAAAATGTTTTTATAAGTATATGGTTTTCAAAGAGCTGTTTTCAAATAGCTATTTTCAAAGAGTCTATGATTTGCAAAATATGTCCCGTGCTGTAATGCACAATATGAGTTTTATCAAGAGCCGTTTTATAAAGAAGCTCTATCAATGCCCGTTTTATAAAGAGCCGGGATTTATGTGTTTAATCATCTTATAAATTAAATTAATTTGCGATGAGTCTACTGAGTATTTCCCCCATGAAATACTCACCCTACTTTTTAACAGTTTTGCAGATTTCGGAGACGGTGGCGAGCGATGAATGATGGTGGCAATAATCGTTAAACAGTTGAAAGTTTGACGATAATGATTTCCGTATTTTCCAAACAATCGAATAATTTAGAGAAGTTCATTTATTTGAGAAATTATGACATTGGCAATTTCTTTACAATATTAATGGTTCGATTTACTATTTCAAATGGTTTCATAAATGTTATAAATTTTATCGGCCATTACAGTTTATTTAATGTTGCCAAAAATGAATTTCAATTATTTCTTCCGCAAAAATATTATTCGAAAAATTTAGACAGAAAATGACGTAGTGAACCGGGTATACGGAACTCGGGGCGCTACAATCATGCTGGAGCACTATCACTGGCTTGGAAATCCCTCAAACAGGGATATTTTTGGCCAACGATGCGAAAGGACTCTCACAACTTTGTCCACAGATGAGATAAATGCCAGAGGCACCGCATCAGCCTCATTACAGATTGACTGTGGTAACCAACCCTTGGACTTTTGCGAAGTGGGGAGTTGATATTATTGGCCCCATGCCTCAAGGCACTGGTAACACTATTTCGTAATACTAGCAATTGACTACTTTACCAAGTGGGTCGAGGCAGAACCCTGATGAGGATCACTGAAGCCCACACTTCGAAGTTCATCTGGAAGAACATTATATACAGGTTCGGAATACCACACTCGTTGGTTAGGGATAATGCAAAACAGTTCAAAAACAGAAGTATTGATGAATTGTGCGATGATTTTGGAATCAATAAATTATTTTCCTCTCCGCATCATCCACAAGCAAATGGGCAGGTGGAAGCAGTGAACAAAACCATAAAGAACACCCTAAAGAGGAAGTTGGAATCAAAGAAGGGTGCATGGGTAGATGAACTCCCACAGGTGTTATGGGCACTTCGGACTACCTCGCACACTTCCATAGGGGAAACGCCTTTCTCCATGGCGTATAGATCTGAGGCGGTATGTCCAGTTGAAATTGGGGTGCCTTCTCTTCGTCAAATCCATTATGACGAGGCGGTAAATGAAGAAGCACAAAGGGCAAACTTGTATTTTCTCCTAGAAAAACGGAATGACTCCCAAGTGGTGATGGCCAGGTACCTGGAAAAAATGGCCCGCTACTACAACAAAAGGGTAAAAGGTCGGCACTTTAACATTGGGGATTTGGTCCTTAAGAAAATCCTCCCTTCTACTCAACAACCAGGAGTAGGGACTTTGGGTCCTAATTGAGAGGGACCTTATAAAGTCATTGTCGAGGTAGTACCCGGTACATACATGATTGAAGACCTAACTGGGGTCCCCTTGCGCAACCCTTGGAACACTGATCATCTTCGTCGCTACTTTCAATAAAATTAAGTTCCTTTTGGGAATGTAATATTTTAGCAAGATTCAGTAGTTATTGAATGATTGTAACATCCTCACATAGGTTAATGAAAATTTGCGACAAGTTACGTTAAATCACATCCAAACCTCTTCGTCAAACATGGAAAATATTAAGAATGATAAAACTATTTTTGTTCATGTGAAAGTATCACTCTACCTATGATAATCAAGCGACAGTTAAATGATGACAGTACTGTGCTTGAACTTCATCCAGCAAGGGACTTGTAATAGATTGATTAGCTAAATAAATTGCAAGTATTAAAAGATATAACGTGAACATTATCAAATATCTATCAGGCCAGACCTGACCAGTAAACATGAATGTATTAAACTACTCAGATCTGAGGGACTATCAGGTATACAAAGCATTTAGGAAGTTCACATTTTTACAGACGATGTTATACAAACCAAAAAATTTCTGCCTTACAAATGTGGAATTAAACTAAAATAGTTACATTGTTTTAATATCAATCGCTACATTTCAACTACACTTCAAAAATTTGAGAAATGTGTAATATACAAAATACTAATAATGAATATGACAAAGGATCATTAGGGAGGGGCATCTTCTGCAAAGTTTCCGCCAGGCACGTCCTGATAAGGGTCAGCAGAGTCATCGAAGGAATCACCTTTACCCGTATCCTGTGGTTCGAGGTATAGGGCCTCGATAGGGGAAAGGTCCAAGACAGGGAAAGCTTCTTTCACGTCCCCCAAAGCCATCCTGGCCCCTATATTTCCAAAGACCCTCTGCATGGCCTCATATTTAGGTGTCTCTTCAAAAGTGTCTTTAAAGTTCTGAATCGCCTCTGACACCTTGGCATTCAAAGCTTCTTCCACCCGTGCCGCAATAGTCCGCTCCAAAGCCTCTGTGATCCTGGAATCAATGTGCTTTTCCAAAGAGTTATAATCCTCCTCTGCCTTTCGCCGAGCCTCCACCTCTCTCCAATTTCTCAGTGACTGTCACCACCTCAGTCTCCAGCTTAGCTTTGGCGGCATTGGTCGTTGTCAGAGCCCCGGTAGTTATGGATTGTGTCCGGTTGGAGCCATCCAGTTTTTTGTATAGGGATGCCACATTTGCTTCGGAAGCATGAAGATCATGCTTGAGCTTCTCATTGTCCTCTTGGAGGCGTTTGGCGGTAAGCCTGTCATCCAAGGAGGCCTTGCGGGCAATGGATAGATGCTCCTTGAGGTCATTAATTTCCTTTAGCATCTTATTCGCGTGGCGAAGGGCAGTTTCGACATCTTTCTTGTCCCGTCTACCTCAAGAACGGAAGACTCTACCTCATTCATTAACTCCAGAGCCCTAACATTCATGGCCTTGGCCGCAAGCAGTTTCCGGGTGGGTGGGACACTGGAAGAAAAATCAGACCAACCTTATGTCCAGAATTGACCTGTGGCTAGCGCAGCTTTGGTGGATGGAGAGTCAGGGGAGTTGAGGAGATTAGAATCAAGGGCCACATCCCTGGGAAGGACACTGACTTTAATCCGAGCAAGCTCGTCAGCTATCGACTGGGTCACCTCATATTGGAGGCCTGGAACGGATATTTCAGTCTCCTCCATTGGATCAGATGTTTCTGGCGGAGGAGGAAGAAACTTGGAAGATGCCTGATGCGTGTCGCAATGCACCAAAATAATAAATAATTCCTTACTTGCTAAATATTAATTAATAATGTAGTAGCGAGAGTAAGGGTCGATCCCACGAGAAACGGTGAACTTATCTAGTTGCTCGATCAATTAGAATAGAATTTGGGGGGGGGAGGGGGGTTTGTTGTTTGGAATTAATTGAATGAAAACTATGCATAAAATAAATAATTAAATAGGACTAGAGAATTAATATGAGAAGAAATCTTGTTCTCGGGTTCGATTGTGCCCTTAATTAATGTTATACTTTTCCTTGTAACGTGCTTATATCCCTATTCAATTATCAATCATAAATAATCAACAAGCTCTGATTATCTAAATTCTTCCTTATGTATATTGATTCAAAACAAGTTCTTCGAACCAATTCTAGCCACGTACAATCCTAAACAAGCTCTTAGGATTTAATACACGACTAGTATGAAAATCTAGAAGAATAGATTGAATTGGATTGTTAATTTCACAAGCTCGAATTAATCAATCCAAGTTGAATTATAACTAAACCTGCACGAGATTTATTTGCTACTAAAGTAAAGATTCAATGACAATCACGGATCAAGAATCTAAACATAGCATATTCATGAATCCAAAGATCAATAATCCAATTGGCCAAATTAAACTATTAATCAAATAAACTCAATTGAAAATTCAAAACATAATAATCCAACAATTGAAATAAAGGAATAAATTCAAGCTACTAATTTGTAGAAAAAGAAAATAACATAATTAAATTGACACAACTTCCCCTTTGAACAAGATATGGAATTTAGCCTAGTATGGTTGTGGTAGATTCTTCAAGTTGCTTCATGAATTCTATTATTGTTGATATTCTTGCGCTTGAAAATCTCCCAAGAATGCTCTATATTTTTCTCTCAATTTTCCTCAATGTTCAGCCTCCTTTTTGTGGTGATTTTGCTCCTTTAATATTCCCAAAATTGTGCCCTACCTTTACCCCAAAGATATACCAAAGATAGAACTTGAATCAGATAAGGAAATTTCTTTGCGAGAAAGTTACGGCCATGTAAGCTACTGAAATTTTTTGAAATTTGGAAGTTACGACTAACTTTACCATTTACGGCCGTAAGTGCATTTCTACCGAGAAGCGCCTGTGTTTGATATTTTGGTCATAACTTTCTCTCTTGAAGTCCGATTGTGGTGATTCAAGTTGCGTTGGAAAGAAAACTAAAATATCTGAAATTATTTGTGAAATAGATCTTCCTAAATTCGAAAGTCTTATATGACAAAAGTGAGCTTCAATCTATGACTAAAATTCATGATCACAATCTTTGCGGGTTTTTGATTTCTAATTTCACCCCAAACCTTCTTTGACCATAATTTTTGCATCTAATATTCTTCCCACATGCCATTATTGATTTGGAGCTCTTTGAATATGCCCTTGAACCTCACTTCTTGATTTTTTTGTATTTCTTTGGTCCTGTTTCCTTTCTTTTTGACCTTACATAGCACAAAAAGTGAAAATGCATTAAACAATGCTTCAATATGATCAAACCAATAACAAAATAAGATAATAAGTGAATTAAATACGTGCTAATAAAGCACTTATCAAAGCCTCTGTACCCCTCCTTAATCTTTTTAAAGTGAGGACTTCCTCCTGTGAAGCGGACTCTGTGATGTCCTCGGAGGAAGTGTCTCTGAGTGTGCCCCTCTCCCCTCTGGGGCCTCCTCTTTCTGATATTTTTCCCTTCCCCTTAGGAAGGCCTCTGTGGGGATCACCCTCTTCAGTGATGGATGGCGGTGGGGGGCCAGCAGGTAGCAAAGCGGGAGGTGGCATCAGGGCAGGAAAATCACTCTCTAGCCCTATAATGGGCGCCTCGAACACTTGTTTGGCCACCTCCCCATGAAGATTGGCCATCATTGATTTCTGTTTCTTTTCTACCTCTCTATCATGACGGAGGAGAGGAGGGACCTTCTTGGACATAAGACCCTTTAAAGAAATTTTGGAGAAGTCTCTGGAACCTGTTAAGGTTGGGAGTAATTAGTTTTAGAAGACAAAAAGCTGGGATAAAAGTTAAGGTAAAACATGCGACTTACCCATGGATCGCATAAGACCGTGCTTGACGAACATCTTATTTTGGTGAATAACTTTTTGAAAAGTTCCTTTAAAGGCGAAGAGACGCTTCACTAGCAGTAACTCTGCATTAGAAAGTAAGGAGGCAAAGGTTGGCCCTGTGGAAATAAACAGAACAAGAAAATGCATCATATTATGAGCAGAAGTGGAGAAATGTGAATAATGCATCTATAGAAAAATAATAGTGACAAGTAATCATAACACATGATGATGGCGGTATTGGTGATAAGTGAATGAAACAAAGTAAAACTCACGTGGGGAGGAAAGAGTTCGAGGAACGGTGATCTCAGGAGTAGGGTCTACAGGCGATTTTTGCCACTCTCCTGTGACCCAGAACCACTGGTTCCTCCTTTTTTTTATGGAAGTGGGGTGCCCAGTAATGATGGGAGGGTAGGAGCCTCGGGGAGATAAGTAGTACCAATCTTTCACGTCAGCTCTCACATCCTTGTCCTTCTTGACGGACTTGTTCAAGGTGTACAGGGTGTGGATTATGTGTAGGGAGATGGGAGAATCTGGATTGACCTCTTGCCACACCATCCAAGTACCAACTGCTTGCATCCAGAAGTTCGAAGCCACCTGATACGGGCACAGATTGTAGCTCCTAAGTAGTGCCCTAAAGAAGGGATGGAGTGGGAGTCTCATCCCGCATGACAGAGTGTCATAGCAAATTGCTACATAACCTGGGGGGCTGCAGGAGGATTTCGGATGCACCAACTTGACCTCCTCGGGCAACCTAAACTTTAAGAGGGTGCCCGCCAGATCGATGCTCCGGATTTCGGAAACTATCTCGCTACTTTCCCAAGAATCAGGGTTTGGTTCAGGATCCACATGGAACCCCGATATCTTATTCACATAATCCACCCACTCCTCGACTTATGCGATCTCCTCTTCAGATAACCCCATTTCCTCTCTATGCGCCCTAAAAGGGGCCCTTGCACCTAAGTTAGGATCTTGTGGGTCTGACGAAGAACCAGCTGTTCCTTCTCTCCCCATATCTCTATCACGTTTACTTCGGAGCTCTCTCAGCGAGGACTCTTCTTCAGCAGATAAGTGGGCCATGTAGGGTTGGTTCTTCTCTTCTTCACTGTCAGAATCATCCAAATAAATTATACAACTACATTTCCTATTCCTTCTCTTAATTTGCTCTTTAAAAAAGCGGGAGCTAAAAACCGACAAGGACAAAGGCAGAAGCCTCTGATAAGAATCGCCAGTGCCACTAACTCCTGCGAACCCATCCCCTCAACTCTTTCCATTTTTCTCAAAAAATTCAAACTTACCTAGAGGAGAGCGAAGATACGGAAAAAAGTTTTCAAATGAACACTCAAGGGTTTGAAACAAAAATAAACAAACACAAAAAAAAAAAAAACAATTACCTGAGAGTGATACGATAGGCCTAATGCTCCAATGAATAAAGTGCCAACCGGGGGGGGGGGGGGGTTTGGTTGATTGAAGCAAATGAGCAAGGCAACACCCTCAAGAAATGTGTTGATGCGTATGAAAATGAGTAGGAAGATTATTTTTGCAGAAAGGTATTCAAACTTCAAGAACAAGGGAGGAGGGGAGGCTTTATAAGAGGGTTCTTTGGAACATGCCCTTAATTTGCGAGTTTTAAAGAGAATGCGAATAAACTGCGTAACTTAATAAGAGTAATAAGTTAAAGTGCCAATCAATTGGGAATTTGAAAAAGAAGGAACTGTGCAACTGACGGAGTGCGCCCCACGCGCAAGAGGAGCGTTTCCTTCCCATTTATTCAAGCATTTCTTGGAAACAAGCGATAATCATTTTCTAGTAATAAATGCGTAGACTGCAAGACATGCTAGTGTCTCCAACGATCACCCTAAGAGGAAGTGGAAATAAAGGTGGTTGTTTTCATAAATTAGCATGCCGCAGAAAATTACAAAAATATTCTGTACATCCGAGGCGTTACGAAGTGATTCCTATGCAAATCACCTCGAATTTATTAAACGGTACCAATAATTTTAAGCATAAAAATGATAGGGAGAATTAACAGCTCCATATTAGTTCCCAACAAAACCATAGCTTCGAACCTATGGCAAATTCGATTCACCCATAAATGACCACATTGGACTTGAGGGACTAGTGTTGAGACCGTGTCCAAAAGGAGCCCAATGGATCACCAGTAAGGGCCCAATTAAGGCCCAACGGGCCTAAGCCCATGACCAAAACTTAAGGCATCCCTCTGGGCCGACTGCCGTGGTGGAAAATCACACGAACCTTCATTATCCGAACTGGTTTATAACAAGCCGAGGTGCCCCATAACAATACTTCGGGTAGATGATGGGACAATAGATGGTGTTAGTAACAACTGCCTTTCCCCAGTTGACTGTAGATTGATAAGACGTTGCCTTTATAGAAAATGTGACAGGCGCCCATCACCTACCAAACGTAGCAATGATTACTTCAGGGAAGTTGATCCACTCTCCAATAGCTAGGGTAAAGACACGTGTAAAGTCTACCACATGTCGTCATCTTAAGACCATAACTTCTCTTATAAATAGAACACTCTCGCCTCCAAATAGGAGGTTGGTAATTCAATACTCTAACTGAATATTTTACTCTCACTCCCTTTTCTCTCTTTTACATACTTATATTTCCTGCACCCAATTTATATTTGCTGGAAATGAGTACTGACTTAGGTATCAGAGTGCAAACGGGAACCACCTCGGCTCCCTTTGCAAGCTGATTGTTTATCCTAGTGCGCAGGAGATCCATATGTTCAAGAGGGGGGAACTGAGACGTGTTGATCAAAGATCCTACCAGATTTTGTGGTCAACAACAATGGTTGGATTCGAGATCAGTTCTTTCAAAATCATAATAAAACCAACAATTTTTTGTCCGTTCCATAACCGCTTAAGTCAGGTCGGTGAGTGTCTCGATTCGATGCGGTTCGGTATGATTAATAACCACTTAAATTTCAAGTCCAACTGAAAAAAAAAACAGTTTATTAAAAAAAAAAAAGCAATATAACAATATCAATCTTGCTTGATGTACATGTTAATTGGCATACAGGTTGACATAAAACATATATGGCGTAATCCTATTTTTATACAAATCACATCATCTTTTAATCAACAACCACAACTCATCCGCATCATCTACATGTCAATTTATGTCAAATATTATCATGTACAAGTAGCATTTTTGTTAACAATACTAAGCAAATTTAGTAAAAAATATCCCAATTCTCAAATTCAAAATCAGAATTTAGAAAATAATATTACGAGCATAACAATTTTAATATATTACAGTACAATTATACAAAGACTAAATAAGTTATTTTTTCATGATCTTAATACTTGAGAATGATAAATACTTTGTTTCTAGACTTTATACTTCATTCTTCCCTCTAACAAATATTTTTAGAAGCATATGCCACTGTTGATTCTATTTGATAAAATAAATACTTGACTGCGGTTGGGGTGTGTGTGGCGTCTATGGAGAACTGCCATTTGTCGAAATGGAGAGTGACTGAGAGAGTAGAGATGAATGAATCAGATATTCATATGACTATAGACCTAGGGTTAATAGATTTGGATTAGGCTTTGGTCATGTGGGATGGGTTAATTGGCTTCTAAATAAAGACTCTAATTTTGGCTTTTAAGTTTTAAATATAGCCCAAAATCAATTTTTTTTAATCGTGTATTCGGTTCGAGGCGGGACACCGGCACAATTACCATACCCGCCGCACAAAAAAATCAAGTAATTAAATTTGCTTACTATTCCCGCCCCACTGCCACCATCAATCGGTTTTTTTCTCACCATTCAATTCGGTTCACTGCGATTTTAGGTTCATGCAGTTCAAATTGCCATCCCTATGGTTGCTGCTTTAATCTATTAATCAAGAAGTTAAAGGTACCCTAAAGAACATTTATTCAAGGGAAAAATACATAGATAAAGTGATTACAAATGCAAATTTTAAAATTGAGATGAAACATGTATAATTTTAAAAATCGGGTTATAATTAAGATTAATTAATTAAATTAAATAATTTAAAATATTTTATTAATTATAAATATTAATGTCACAACATTATAAAATCTCATGTCACAAAATAAAAATCTTTGAGTCACAAGTATCACCGTTATGTCACAGTAAGGATAACAAGTCACAACCACCGTTTTTCCGATCACAACCATGTTTAAGGTCACAATCACCACATCTCATTTTTTTTTTAAGATCACAACCACCATTTTTTAAGGTCACAGGTAAGACTTAATTTAAGGTCAAAAGGTAAAAAATGGTAGGACACATTTTTTTCTTCAAGTTCACAACCACGTCTCCTCCAACAAACTTAATGACCACAGCCGCAACAACCACAACGACATCGACCAACCAGCTTGACCCCAGCCATATCGTAACTAGCCTGCACCCCCACCTACACTGTCTTCCCGTCAACAGAAAGAAGATAACAAAACCATTATCACCTCCTCCTCATCGTTGGCAGCTCACTGCAACATCGAATCACTCCATCTTGATTTTTGAAATTATATAAGTTTCATCTCAATTTTGAAATTTATAATCATAATTACCTTTTTTATTTATTTTTCCCAATTATTTTTGCCGTTATTAAGTTCTTCTTTGGCCCTCAACCATTTTTTTCCCCTCAAACTCATTTTAACCACACATTTTTATGGGAACCATCATTTTTCCCATTTTTAGTCACTTTTCAACCGTACATTCTCCTCAAAATCCAAAATTTCCCCAAAACTACCTACACCAAATATACACTAAGCCCCTGGTTGGTCTAAAAGTTTTTACACAACTTTCCTTCAAAACTCATTTTCAACCATATATTTTTGTAGGACCATGCACTTTCACACTCTTCAACCTCTTTTCAATCACACGTTTTCTCAAAAATCAAAATTACTCCAGATTTTCCTACACCAAACGGGCTATTTTAGTGGTCTCATTTCCATCATTTATGTGACATCACATTATCGTATGTTCTTGCCAATAAAAGTAATGCCCTAAAAGAAAATGCAAACCTTTGCACAAGAAATCAATTGTTATTAATGTAATAGATGTAATTAAAGGACTCTTTCATAAAATTTATTGCGTATATCAAGGCTCGAGAGACCCTAAAATAGGGATTCTCCTTCCAATTGGAGTTTCAGTGATCCTTCGATTCTGGCGAGCTAATGAATACAAAGAATTATCACTCCTTCAAGTCCAAGTCCAGAAAATCTATTTCAGTATCACGAACCAACCCTATCTCTGCTTACTCAAGCCAGTAAAAAGTCCCCAAGTTAGCGTATTATGGGGGAGGGGGTAGGGAAACCAACACACTTGACAAGGATGTAGAGCATCTATTTGATGGGTAAATCTTCACTAAAAATTGACAACTTTCATTTAGATTTTGTATATGGTTGGGTGAACATCTATCTCTCCATCATTTTCTAGTGTATTGGTCAAATTGCCATTCCTTATGTTAGGTTTTTGACCCAAAATAATTTTGGGCCTTTTGTTGGACTAAATCCTATTAGGGAAATTAGTCTAACTCTTGGTAGAAACTTGAATTTAAAAGGTGCATCCTGAATTGTCTTTTATTGGACTTAAGCCTATTAGGGCAATTATCTAGGAAAAAATACATAACTACACAACTAAAACTAGAGGAATTTAGGTTGATACCACCTAATGAAACTTTGTAATGAAATATACAATCCAAAATATTTATAACTGAAAAAGACAACCTTCTAAAATACAAATTGTAAAAATATCCTTTTACCAAATTATGAGATAAAATAAGAGAAAATAACAAAAAAGAAATGTCAGTTACAAACTAAAAATTAGGAAATCTACCAAAATTAATCTTCAAGATGTTTATGCTATCCATGCATCCTTTTCTGAAGAAATGAGATAAAATATTTCAAATTTTAGTACTTCATGAGAAGAGATTTCTTTTTCTTCATCTTTCAAAACGGTGACCAACCATGTAAAACTTGTACCATCTAACAAAGTTAAAATCATCATTTCAAAATTTGTTCGCACAAGAAATGATAATATGTACCTATTGATGATGGTGATATCAAGTCAGAATTCTGAAATTCTGAAGCTTTCTCAAGGTTTCATTTTGTTATCATACACAGTAACAGGAATTGATTGACAAATGGATAGCTATGTTGTCTGCCAAAATGGTGAAAAAGAAGAAAATTCATAAAAAAAATGTTTTAATGGCTCAAACAAGACCCCTCTGCTTGAAGACAAATGGTTTCACTTTCGCTCGAAAACATTGATTCATGTGGTCTTAATTTTGTCTTGTACTATCCCTTTATCTACTAATACAATAGCTGCAAATTCAAGGGAGTAGAAATCAATTCGATATAAGCTAGGATGTCTACGAGTTACTTGGAGTCAAAAATTCAGTAAACAAGTTCACTTCATATGGAACCACTGGTGATGTGATCCGGACCCTCGACAATCGGAGTCATAGCAGGCTTGACGGGAAAATTTAAATATTCAAGCCAAAACAAGAATTCAGCAGGTTCGACGAGCTTTGAAGATCAAACCGTGTCGAAAGGAACCAAAAATTATGCAGAAGTGCTTTCACGGCCGTAACCAACATATGTCACGGCCGTAACCTCCCCTCGGATTAAAATGCAGAATTTCAAGATTTTTGATTTACGGCCGTAAATAAGGGATCACGGCCGTAACCTTAAACAGAAACACACTTACGGCCGTAAGTGTCATCTTTACGGCCGTAACTTCTTAACGGATCAGATTTTTTCCAGATTTCGCATTATTTTATTTCCTTATCAGTTTTAGCTATTTTAGGTTAGTTAGAATTCTATTTTGAGTAAATTAGCGATTAGGGTTTTATTTTGCTTATTTATACGCCTTTTTGATTCATTGTAAATTAAGACTTTGATGATTAAATAAAACAGAGATTGAATGTTTTTCAATTGTTTAATGTGTGGATTCACATTACAAACTCAAACTTATCAAGATTGATTATCTTGTGGCGTTCATCCCGAATTTATCAAATATTCGCGAGAATATTTGTGGCGTTCAAATCAGAGACTTATCAAGGAGATTGGGCAAATTCTTGTGGTGTTTCGAAAGTCGTGGTTCTTTATTCCGCATCGTCGATCCATCGCGTCGTGAATATCGGGTCATGATTCATCCGTCCAACCACAACCTGAGTTCGGAACTTTCCGACGTTTCTTCTGCGCTTCGAACCTCATCAACTGGTTCAGAATGCGTTTCTGAACAACTTGGCATTAATGGATAACGATAGTGTTATCCATACTGGAAAGAGATGAAACCTATATACATTAAGTTAACAGGTAAAATGAAAAAGACAATTCATGGGTAAGAGAAGGGGTCGTTTGGTCAGTGCAATGGAAACCATCGATTGCTACTCCTTTGGAAGTGGGGCATGTAGCCAAACCACAATGCTCTCCATCCGCACCGAACCATGAAATGCTTAAGTTCTCTATTCCAAGGCTGAAGTACATTCAACTGATCCATAAGATCATTGCCACATATAATGGTACTATTACAGCAAGAACATCACAGAAATCACATCCTTTCTTGTTATCATTGTGAATCACTAAAATGCAGATATTGTGAGAAAAACAGATAGAAATATATAGAGAGGGGGACTGGATTTTCAAGGGTTTGTAGTTGATGAGATTGATTTTCAAGAGAGATAACACAAATGGAAGTAAAGAAGAAGCAGTTCTTAATCACATGGAAGTGACAGGAAAAAAGGTTAAAAATGGCTTCGTCTTCATTCAACATTATATAGCAACAAAAATGGAATTCTCACAAGAAAATAACATTTTGTATGTATATTGTCCCCCGTCAGATAGACACATACACGCAGCACAAACTCACACGAGAGAGAGAGAGAGAGAGAGAGAGAGAGAGAGAGAGAGAGAGAGAGAGAGCCACAGACAAATTTAGCCTTTTTTGTAGCTTTGTAAGTGAATCAATTTTCAATTGAGTCCTATATGATTTTATGATGAACCTGCTAAGATGTCACTCACTGCAAATCTAGAGATATGTCGTCACAATTTAATTGCATTATAATTGCATCTGGAAATTTGCATAAAATAACATCTTCCCACTTACTTAATCAAAATTTTATTAGTATCAAGACAGTAAACTCGTTTAAGAAACTCTTCTTAATTGGAATTACAGTATCACCAATTCGTATAGATACTCCGTAGCCTAAAATAGAAACAGGGGAAAAAATCACATCCAGATAAAGCTAAAACTACAATTGATTTATCTTCGACAATGGACTCTTCTTCCTTGTCATTATCATTCTTCGGTTTTGAAGAAACTAAAATTTTCTTTGGGAGCAAATTGGTGGCTTTGTCACTTACTTCTTCAAACTAAGTGAAGTATAAACTGTCCGCCAAGAGCCACGATAGTGCCACAAATCCTTACAAATCCTGGATCAGAACAAAAAAGAAGGTACCAGACAAGAGAAGTTGTGGAATGCATAGAAAAGAGGTCACACAAGCTATAGTAAACTTCGGCCCCAACCGCTCTGACTTACCTTTATAAATCCTAGTAGAATCACACACATTTTGAATTTCCTAAAATGACATGAGATGTTACAAAAGTAGCACTGCACGAGTAAAATATCATTATATTGTCGTATTTATATGTGATGTAAAAATAATGTAATGAGTCGAGAGAAGAATTTCTCACCCGAGTGCCAAAGCTCCAGACTACTGTAATAGAAAGCCGAGTAAAGCTGATACTAGAATGACACTGGCGTTATTGACCTCCCATTTGAAAGAAAAGATGGAGCAGCGGTTTATCCCAATTTGTAGTACCTTTCCACCATTTTCTCCTTAACATTGTTTCTGCTTTCCTCACCTGCTTTGCAGAGAACCACGTGAAATTTTGCAAGGGAATCTTATATAATAAACGTGATGAAGTTCATATACCCTTGCTTCCTAAAATTTGGTGCATTCTAACATAACTCTCAAGATTTGGGTGCCCTTTTCATCGTAATTCTCGTTATGTAGTGCATTATCATTCACTAGTGGCTGTCTCACAAAACATTTTTTTCATGCAGTCATACAAAAGCAAGATTTAAATAGTAAGTCTTCGACTAAAAACCACTGAGTAAGAACGTAAAATGATACCAACATTCGATGTAAAAATAATAAACACACAGGCACTAGGAATAGACTGATTTGTAAAACTCTTGGCATGTTTGATTAATTAATGAGATCAACCTTTACCATTTATAACCAACTTTAAGAATTTAAGAAATCATCATTGCCACCTTCAACAATATACAAAATCTTGTACAGTAAATATGATACCTTTGAACTTGTGAACAAGATCAACACCCTCTATAACCAGAACTTGTGAATATTCATATGTAACAATCACTTCTGATGTAATGCAATCAAGCTCTATGAAGCTGCTATCTGATTGCAAAGGGCATTCGCATGCCAGATTATGAAGCCCGACATTAAGTAACTATTATGATTTCAAATTGGATGATACTCATTAATTTGAATATGAACCCAGAAAACTGTTTACGAATTTGCAAGGGAGATGAAACTGATTCAAGAATTGGTTCTAGTTATGACTTTCCACAGCAAATCAAATGAAGTCATCAGATGATGATATGAATTATAATTTCAATTTTGATTGTTTTTCACCATTATTCCTGGAGTGAAATCAGGGATCGTTTCCAACAAATTCGGAATTTCCTTTTTTATATTGAAAATCCCTTTTTAAATTAATATATTATGTATTAAATTAGGTGGTAATATGCTAAATAGTATTTAAGGACAAGGTAATATTCAGTAAGTAATATTTATGATGGTATAATTCAAATATAATAGTATTAGGATGGTACTATCACTTTTTAAATCTAAAAAACTTAATTATTTTTTTTTAACCAGGTGTTATTTAGTAATTAATAAATATAATATAAAAATAATTACCACTCAGTGCTAAATTAAAACTAATAAAATATTAAATAAAAAACTTAAACAATACCTGCAATAAGTCCCTTCCTGTTATCCCACCAACTTTCACACCCGGCACCCACCCACCCCACTTGGCACTCATCCCACCCACCCTATCCCACCAAGTCACATTTGATCACACTAAGTTACATTTCGATAATAATTAAAAAATTTGTCAAAAATTTCACCCTACCCATCCCACCTCGTACCACCTCAATCACAGTTAGTCACACAAAGTCACAATTCGATCACATATACAAATTTAATCGCAAATTTAACCCTCCCCCACCCCACCCCAAAAAGTCTCAGTTGGTCAACAAAATCATAGCTCTTCACAATTACAAACTTAACGCAAAATTCACCCTACTCCCACCTGACACGTCCCCACCAGTAAAGTCACAGTTGGTCATATAAAGTCATATTTCAGGCATAATTAGAAATTTAATCGTAAAATCCGCCCTGCTCCACCCCACCCCACCCCGCACCGCAAAGTCACAGCTGGTTATACAAAGTGACAGTTTGGTCATAATTACAAATTTAATTACAAAATTCACCATATTCCATCCCACCTCACCAACCCCGCCCGCAAAGTCACAGTGGGTCACAAAAAATCGCAGTTGGGTCACACAAGATCATATTATGGTCACAAGAGGTTACAATTCGGTCACATAAAGTTACAGTTCGGTCAGACGAGGTCACAGTTCGATCACATAAAGTCATATTTGATGCAACTGTAAGTCATATTACGTCATCATCCAATGGTCACATAAAGTCACAATTGGTCACAATCTCTAATATAATTGGTAACGTGTTATTTATTTATTGGTCACAACTTATGCGTTTCTTGGTCAAGATTAGTCAATATTTTTTTATCATGATTACCTGATAATTAGTCGCATTCCGTACTCGTCATATGTTGTACAAAGTCACATATAATCGACATTATGGTAAAAATTAACTAAAATTGATCACAATCCCAACCCCAACCTAGGCGCACCCACCCCACCCCATATTACTTTTTTGGATGTCGTCGTAAGCAGCGATCGACAACCATCAACACACCACACACGTTGCATCTTCACAGCAGCAACCACCGACGTCCGCCTCCATCTCACCACTGACATCCACCTCCATCTCCATCTCACCACCGTCACCATTGACATCCACCTCCATCTCACCATGGAGAAAATAAGGGAGCAAAACACTACATCACAAAATTGAGGCAAAAATTGACCATCACCATCAACTATGTAGCCCCGGCTAAAGGAACCATTGATAAGTGTGCGTTTTACACACTTATTGTGCTTTTAAATAGACAATTTAATTGACAAATTGAACAAATATCTACTTATTTATTGTGTTTATCTTGTAAAATTAGGTACAAACTCAATTGGAAAGCAAATGGACAAGATTGGAGTGCAATTGAGCTTAAAGATGAGCAAATTTGACGTTCAAGGACCAAATTGAAAGAAATCAAAAGTTTGAGGACTAAATTGCAACATCCCAAAAAGTTGAGGATCAAGGTCTATTACTCAAATTCAAGGATAAACCACAAGAGAAAGCAAAATGATTGCTTAATTTATGAATTTGAGTGAAAATGGATCAATCGCATACAAAAACATGAAGTTGGGGACCAAAGTGCACAAGTGTCAAAAGTTGAGGACTTGGGCCTCAAAATCGAAGTTGAGGGACTTGGAAGCAGTTTAAAAGCTGATTTCATCTTTTTCCACATAATTATTGAGCTGGGCATGTGGATCAAGAGAGAAATAGAGTTGGGGGACCTTTTTGCACACCTTTCAAAGTTTGGGGACTAATGTTGCAATTTCCTAGGTTTTAAAGTTAAAACCTGATTTTTTGGACAGTGCTGGACGTCTTCTTCATTCTGCTCCAGAGCTGCGCAGTTTCCTCCTCTTCTTTTCTTTTTTTTTATTTTTCTTTTCTTTTATTTTCCTTGTCTTTTCTTCTTCTTTTCTTTTACCTATTTGATAAATCTTGGGGATCAAATCAAGAGCAAGGAGAATATATCTAAAGTGGTGAAATATTTGGAGAAATCATAACCAAGGTTCAAAAAAAGGGTTTTATCTATAACTTTGTATTTTCTCTATTATTTTGTCAAAATTGCAATGTATTGTTATAAATATTCTCATTTGTATCATTTATATAACATGGGCTAATTGATTTTGTTGGGATTTATGGTAGTAATTTAACCTAGCTTTGATTAATTTTAATATTTGTGTTTTGATGATTAAATGCTTATTTCATGTGTATTTGTTATTGAGATTATTCCATGTGTTTGATTGATCACCAAATATATGTTATGTGAAGTATATGATAATCGAGAGATATTGTGCATTTTAGACCAAATGACAAATGCTCTAGGTTCTTGTTAAGGATAGAGATATACCTTAAACCCTAGATGATCCATTGAGTTATTTTCACAAAGAGTTAATGCAATTGATTGGGTTTTAATCGACATAGAGATATAGTAGGTTAAACCAATTGATTAGGGTTAATTTCACTCGAGAGAGGTAATTAGCTAAACTTGGAAAATCGGGTCTAACATTGTAAATGAGTAATTTGTTAATTTGCATGTTGAGAAATTAATTAGGCGATGGTTAAATGAAACCATGAATCCCAACCACATTTTCCCCCAAAAGATTTTCAAGTATTTTCATATTTCCATCTTTAGTAGATTTTTAGTTATTTTTCCAAAATCCATCTTTAAATGTGTGTTTCTCTTTGTTGTTAGAATTAAATTAATTAAAGTTGTATAATTTAAAGTAAACATTCCTCGTGGGATCGACAATCCGGACTCAAAAAGTTCACTTTATTACTTGTACGTGACCCGTGCGCTTGCGGTACACTATTTTGAGCGAACAACCATCACCGTCAACTACACAGCCTCGGCTAAAGGCACCGTCACACACCGCCACTGCCACCATCACCATCACACCACCACTTCCACACCACCTACACCAACCTAGAGATGGATAATGGCACTTCATGACAGTTACATCTAAAGCTATGCAGCACCGGCGACAACATGACGGGTGAACGTCTACTGACGGAGCTGAACGCTCAACCATAGGGCCGATCTATAGCAGAGAGGCTCGTCGTGAGTAAATAGAGGTCGCTAGATTGAGATTTGATGGTGGATTGAAAAGAGGTCTAAGGTCATACGTAGAGAGAGAGAGAGAGAGAGAGAGAGAGAGAGAGAGAGAGAGAGAGAGAGAGAGAGAGAGAGAGAGAGAGAGAGAGAGAGAGAGAGAGAGAGAGAGAGAGATAGAGAGAGAGAGAGTATTTAATAGAATTAACACCTGAAAGTTACAAAATTAAAGTTGAGGACCGTGATTTTGAATTGTGTATTTGAAATGAAGGGAACTGTGTAATTTCCCCATTATTTTAACTCTTGGAGAAATTTAAATTTAAAAAGGATAGCCACGTGTGTGTGAAAAGGAAGATGAGGGGAAAAAAAGAGAAAAGACGAGAGGTTGAGTGGAAGAAGAAAAAGAAAGTGCATACCTTCCGGCACGTGTGTGAACGCGTAGTGTGTTGAGTTGGTGAAGTGTACATGGAAAGAGAATGAGATTTGTCTACCATGGTGATCCAACTATAAAATGAGTTACGATAGAGAGTCCAAACAGACTTAGAAGAAAACGATACGAGTGTGGTACCACGTACGTTGTTCTTTTTATTATGGATAGGAGTGTAACATAACTTGTTAAACAGTTTACTAACAAAGTATTTGCAGATTGTAAGTAAACAGAAAATATACAGTAAGCTGTATATAGTAATATACAGTAAGCAGTAAACAAAATGTTCTTGAGCAGTAAACAAAATGAACGCTGGAGCCGGGGCCTGTGTTCAACACAGTGTCCTTAAAGCAATATTCGCCCTCTCACCGGAGTAACTCGAGCGCTTGCTTCCCAGGATACAGCGGCTGGAACTGCAGCTGTGCAGGCGAACGAAAAATGTGCTTGAACAGAATCACCAAGACTGGAAGAAGGAATGCAGGAAGCTGGACAGACAAATGCAGAGAGATTTTCGTGGTTGTTGTGTGTCTGGACTGAAGAAATTGTTGCTGTATATATAGGCAGGGAGGAGCCTTTGCATTTAGTACTGCATTTGAATTCTGTATTTACTCCAGACGTTTTGGAGTTACAACTGCATTTGAATTCTGCACTTACTCCTGCATTTGAATTCCAGGCGTTTTTGGAGTTACAAGTTAAATGGAAATCAGTTTGGAGTTATGTTTTAAATGAAAAATTCAAAACAGAATTCCAAAACGTGGCTTGTACTTTGTGGCCAATTTTTGACTCGTTCGGTCCGACATTCGTGTACGCAGGTCGCGCCCGCACACAAGTTCAAGGCTCGAAGGCCAAGTCGGTCCAAGATTTGCACCCCCCCCTGCGGGCGCGTAGGCCATGGAGGAGTCTCTATGCAACAAATGGTTACACCTTACAAATTGTTAACCATATATAAATTGGTCCACAAACTCATTTCTATCCTATGTGGGATAACTATTTAAGCATTCCCAACATTTCCACATTTTTCCACTTTCCAATGTGGGATGGAACTATTATTTATAGCCTCCACTTATTCCCACTTTTCCATTTCTAACCAATGTGGGATTGTAATCCCTTTTAAGACTCCTCTTCAAATCCCAATTTTCAATCAATGTGGGATCAATTTCACATTTACTCAAGTGAAAATCAATTGCCAAATATATTTTCCAACAATCCCCCACATGAATGTAAATTGATAGAGACACGGAATATTTGGTGATAAAGTTCCACAGTTGAAACCTGCATAGGATAGGTAGGGGTTTCCTTTGAACCTTCCCTTGTGAAAATACATTTACTTTACTAGCTGATCAGTAGACGCGATGTCTTTGAACTGTTCTTCCTTCTGTGTAAACGATGATGTACTTCACACAGGATTCTTCCTAACACATTTTAGTTCTCATGGGTATGTTCGTTTGTGGCCATGAACATATGCCTGGTTCAGTGAGAGTTGTTAAGAATTAGCCTCATAATTCCCTTCGAAGCGGCCCCACTTCTCTCTCACATAGGTGATTTCTTAATCAAGAGTAACCCGCATTACTCCGCTCGGATTTCCGACGCATAAGAATCATTAAAAGCTTATTGCTTATCCTCTCCTTACGGGCATCACTGTTATTACAGGAATGGACAGGAGATAACCCCCACAGTGATCCTATTAAGTATTTGTAATTAGGTTTTCTCATTGAACCTAGATCTTGGGATCTCCAGTCAGCTAGGTTGAGTTTCCATTACAATAACTTATTCTTTTAGAGGCTTAAGTCCCATTCCTCTCGATGACTTTGCAACTAACTCTCTATTTAACCCTTTGGTTAGCGGATCCGCAATGTTATCTTTTGACTTTACATAGTCAATCGAGATAACTCCAGTTGAGAGTAACTGTCTTATGGTATTATGTCTACGACGTATGTGTCTAGACTTACCATTGTACATGTTGCTTTGTGCCCTTCCAATCGCAGATTGACTATCACAATGTATGCAAATTGCTGGCACAGGTTTTGACCATCTTGGAATATCCTCTAAGAAATTGCGTAGCCATTCAGCCTCTTCACCACATTTATCTAGAGCTATAAACTCAGATTCCATGGTAGATCTCGCAATAACTGTTTGTTTAGAGGATTTCCATGATATAGCTGCACCTCCTAGTGTGAACACGAATCCACTAGTAGACTTTGAGTCTTTTATATCAGATATCCAATTAGCATCACTATATCCTTCAATGACTGCCGGATATCTGGTATAGTGCAATCCATAATTACGAGTATATCTCAAGTATCTTAGTACTCTTACTATTCCTTTCCAATGGTCAGACCCTGGATTACTAGTATATCTACTCAGCTTGCTAACTGCGTAAGCTATATCTGGTCTTGTACAACTCATTAGGTACATAAGACTTCCGATTATTCTAGAGTACTCTACTTGAAAAATACCATCGCCTCTATTTTTCGATAGATGTTGACTTGTATCTATTGGTGTTCTTGCTACGCCAGTATCATCATTATTGAATTTTTCCAAAATCTTGTCCACATAATGTGACTGACTTAGAACAAGTCCATCTGATGTTCTTGAAATTTTAACTCCAAGAATCACATCAGCTAAACCCATATCCTTCATGTCGAATCTTGAATTCAACATGCTTTTAGTAGATTTAATCATCTTATCGTTGCTGCCAACGATGAGCATGTCGTCAACATAAAGGCATAAAATGACATAACCATTTTTTGTGTCTTTGATGTAAACGCATTTGTCACATTCATTGATTTTAAATCCACTTTCCATCATTGCTTTGTCAAATTTTTCATGCCATTGTTTTGGTGCTTGTTTCAAGCCGTATAATGACTTTACCAATTTACACACCTTGTTTTCTTGTCCTGGTGCAGAAAACCCCTCAGGTTGTTCCATGTAGATTTCTTCTTCTAAATCTCCATTTAGAAAAGCAGTTTTGACATCCATTTGATGTACTTCGAGATTGTATAAAGATGCAATCGCTAATATTAATCGAATGGAAGTTATTCTCGTTACCGGAGAATAAGTGTCAAAGTAGTCAAGGCCTTCTCGTTGCCGATATCCTTTAATTACAAGTCTTGCCTTGTACTTATCAATAGTTCCATCTGCTTTCATTTTCCTTTTGAAAATCCATTTGTAGCCTAGTGGTTTGCTTCCCGGGGGAAGATCAACCAGTTCCCATGTATGGTTTTGCAGAATGGAATCTATTTCACTTTTAATTGCCTCTTTCCATTGAGGTCCTTCTGAAGAGTTTACAGCTTCTTTGAAGCTTTGAGGTTCAGTTTCTAGCATATAGGTCAGAAAATCAGGACCGTAAGATTTTTCTGTCCTTTCACGTTTGCTACGTCTTGGTTCAACCTCTTGATCCTGACTATTTTCAATCATGGTCTCATGCGTTCGTTTAGAGGAACTTGGTTCTTCTTTGGACTTGTATGGAAATACGTGTTCAAAGAACGATGCATTTCTCGATTCCATTATCGTGTTTTTGTGTATATCAGAAATTTTAGAATCAAACACAAGAAACCGATAAGCACTACTATTATGTGCATATCCAATAAATATGCAATCAATAGTTTTTGGTCCTATTTTCACCTTCTTTGGTGTAGGTACAACCACTTTGGCAAGACACCCCCACACTCGTAAATATTTGTAGGAAGGCTTTCTTCCTTTCAATAACTCGTAGGGACTCTTATCTTCTTTCTTTCGGGGCACCTTATTTAAAAGGTAATTAGCTGATAACACAGCTTCTCCCCACATGTTTTGAGGTAACCCAGAACTCAACAACATTGCATTCATCATTTCTTTCAATGTTCTATTTTTTCGTTCAGCAACACCATTTTGTTGAGGTGAATAAGGTGCTGTTGTTTCATGTTTAATTCCGTGTTGTGCACAGAATTCAGCAAATGGTGATTCATATTCACCACCTCTATCACTTCTCAACACTTTGATCTTCTTGTTGAGTTGATTTTCAATTTCATTTTTATAGAGAACAAATTTCTCTATCGCTTCATCTTTACTTTTAAGCAAATACACAAAACAATATTTTGTGCTATCGTCAATAAAAGTAATAAAATATTTGTTGCCTCCCCTTGTTTGTACAGATTTTAAATCACATACATCGGTGTGAATTAAATCAAGCGGTTTAGTTTTTCTTTCAACGGATTGAAATGATGACCTTGTCAATTTTGCCTCAACACAAGTTTCACACTTATGTTTATTATCAATTTGGAATGTAGGTATGCAATTCAAGTTAATTAGTCTACGCAAAGTGTCGTAATTAACATGTCCTAGTCTACCATGCCACAAATTGGAAGACTCAAGCAAGTAAACGGAAGAGTTATTCATTTTATTAATTTTTGGCTTAATAGCCATTACATTAAGCTTAAAAAGCCCATCACTAACATAACCCTTTCCTACAAACATTCCAGACTTAGACAAAATAACCTTGTCTGATTCAAACACCATGCGGAAGCCATGTTTGTTCAACAGCGAGCCGGATACCAAATTCTTGCGAATCTCCGGCACATAGAGCACGTTGTTTAGAGTCAGCTCTTTCCCAGACGTCATCTTTAGAACCACCTTTCCATGGCCCTTGATTTCAGAAGTCGCTGAATTTCCCATGTACAGCTTCTCCCCATCCGCTGCTTCAAAACCACTAAACAACTCCTTGTCGGAGCAAACATGTCGGGTGGCACCGGTATCTATCCACCATTCTCTCGGATTTGAACCCACCAGGTTCACTTCAGAAATGACAGCTGCAAGGTTGATGTCAGATGGATCTTCAACCATGTTTGCTTCTTTCTTCTTCTTCGGCAAACGGCACTCCGTTGACTTGTGACCAATTTTGTCACAATTGAAGCATTTTCCTTGAAACTTCTTTTTAGAAATTCCGCCCTTGGGCCCCAACTTGAGCCCTTTGCTACTAGATGGCCCAGACTTGGTTTTGTTAGGTTTGGAGCTTTGTCCATGCTCCACAACATTTGCTTTAGCCACAACCGGATTAATCCCTCTTTCAGAACTTTTGTTGTCTTCTTCTATTCGAAGTCTAACAATTAGTTCCTCAACATTCATTTCCTTTCGCTTATGCTTTAGGTAGTTTTTAAAATCCTTCCATGCAGGTGGTAGTTTTTCAATTATACAAGCCACTTGGAAGGACTCGCTCACAACCATTCCCTCGGAATGAATTTCATGCAATATCACTTGAAGTTCTTGTACTTGACTGATTACAGGTTTGGAGTCCACCATTTTGTATTCCAAAAAGCGACCAACAAGAAACTTCTTGGCCCCAGCATCCTCGGTTTTATACTTTTTGTCTAAAGATTCCCATAATTCCTTAGCCGTTTTTATTGTGCAGTATACATTATATAGTGAATCAGCCAAACTATTCATCACATAATTCCGGCACAGGAAATCCGAGTGCTTCCAAGCATCAACTGCACTAACTGCTTGAATGTCTCCTTCACCCTCTTGGAGCACTGGAGCATTTTCAGTCAAGAACCTCGCAAGATTCAAAGTGGTCAGGTAGAATAACATCTTTTGCTGCCACCTTTTGAAATTCAGCCCATTGAATTTCTCCGGTTTTTCCCCATGGTTAACTGGAACAGTCACAGTTGTAGCTGCAGTTTGAGCCACGGTTTGTGTCAAAGCATGACTTGGCAATTTAGCCACAGGTTGAGTCACAACAGGACTTGGCATAGCCACAGTCGAACTTGGCGTAACCACAACAGAACTTGGCATAGCCACAGTCGAACTTGGCGTAGCCACAGCCTGAGCCACCGTCTGATTTTCAGCAGTAGCCACATCCATGTTGATAGGTGTATTTTCCATTTCTGAAACACAATCAGAATATTAGTATCAAATTATATAAATCAATTAGCCTTAAGAAATCTGCTTTTGAAAACGTTTCTGTAAACTGTTTAACAAAAAAAAATATTGCTTTAAGTTTGTAACATAACTTGTTAAACAGTTTACTAACAAAGTATTTGCAGATTGTAAGTAAACAGAAAATATACAGTAAGCTGTATATAGTAATATACAGTAAGCAGTAAACAAAATGTTCTTGAGCAGTAAACAAAATGAACGCTGGAGCCGGGGCCTGTGTTCAACACAGTGTCCTTAAAGCAATATTCGCCCTCTCACCGGAGTAACTCGAGCGCTTGCTTCCCAGGATACAGCGGCTGGAACTGCAGCTGTGCAGGCGAACGAAAAATGTGCTTGAACAGAATCACCAAGACTGGAAGAAGGAATGCAGGAAGCTGGACAGACAAATGCAGAGAGATTTTCGTGGTTGTTGTGTGTCTGGACTGAAGAAATTGTTGCTGTATATATAGGCAGGGAGGAGCCTTTGCATTTAGTACTGCATTTGAATTCTGTATTTACTCCAGACGTTTTGGAGTTACAACTGCATTTGAATTCTGCACTTACTCCTGCATTTGAATTCCAGGCGTTTTTGGAGTTACAAGTTAAATGGAAATCAGTTTGGAGTTATGTTTTAAATGAAAAATTCAAAACAGAATTCCAAAACGTGGCTTGTACTTTGTGGCCAATTTTTGACTCGTTCGGTCCGACATTCGTGTACGCAGGTCGCGCCCGCACACAAGTTCAAGGCTCGAAGGCCAAGTCGGTCCAAGATTTGCACCCCCCCCTGCGGGCGCGTAGGCCATGGAGGAGTCTCTATGCAACAAATGGTTACACCTTACAAATTGTTAACCATATATAAATTGGTCCACAAACTCATTTCTATCCTATGTGGGATAACTATTTAAGCATTCCCAACATTTCCACATTTTTCCACTTTCCAATGTGGGATGGAACTATTATTTATAGCCTCCACTTATTCCCACTTTTCCATTTCTAACCAATGTGGGATTGTAATCCCTTTTAAGACTCCTCTTCAAATCCCAATTTTCAATCAATGTGGGATCAATTTCACATTTACTCAAGTGAAAATCAATTGCCAAATATATTTTCCAACAAGGAGAAATTGTGAGCTGAGAGAAAATATTGTATGAGTGAGTTCTTTCATCTAATAAAAAGTGTTATGCTCCTGTGGTCATTGACGGCCAGCCCAGTTACGTTAATTTTTTTTTTTTTTTTTTTTTTTTTTTTTTTTTTTTGGTCTACTGCACAAGTAAGCATATCATGGGGGCCGCCCAGCACATTTGGCAAGGATATATGATTGTTTTTTTTTTTTAATATTGAGCATCTTTTTGATAGGTAAATCTTAATTAGAAATGTATAACTTTCATGTAGATTTTTTATATGGTTGGATGAACATCTATCTCTCCAGCATTTTCGAGTGTCTTAGTTAAGTTGTCATTCCTTATGTTGGATTTTTGACAGAAAAATAACTTTGGGGCCTTTAATTGGACTAAAGCCCATTAGGGAAATTAGTCTAACTCTTTGGTAGAAACTTGAAAATAAAATGGTCAGTCCTGTGTGCATGAATAGGAAGGGAAGAAGAAGAAAAAAAGAAGAGAGACAAAGAGGAGAGGAAGAAGAAAAAGAAAGTGTGTACCTTCGGCACGTGTGTGGACGTGTAGTGTGTTTATTTTTATGGTAGAGTGTACATGAGTATAAATGATATTATTCTATCATGATAATTCGACTATAAAAGTGAGTTTCAATAGAGAGTGCAAAGATACTGTTAGGGGGTGTAAGGAGAAAAATGGTGTTATGTTAAATTAGAAGAACATGATATGAGTGGAGGTATTTTATACATTATTTTTTCTAGTTTGGATATGAGAAGTTTTGAGATAAGATAAAATATTGTATGAGTGGGTTTCTTTCATCTACTAAAAGTGTTATTCTCATAGAGTCATCGGGGGTTAGTTGAGTTATGTTAAATTTCTTGTTTTCCTCTATTGTGTTTGTTATTTTGAATTTATGTTCCTCTACGTTGTATTGTAATGTTAGGGATTTTATTATTTTTTCCCAACAAATGGACTTTGTGATTTAGGCGGGGAATTCATTTTTTTTCCAATAGTGGTATCAGAGCTCATGGTTTAGACACTAGAATATTGACTGTGATACGTATCTTTCTGATGTGGAGCTGTGGTGATAGATTGACCTCAAGGTTGAATTGTGATGGTGATCAAGTCACATCGACTAGCAATACCTATGTGGAGTTGCGGTGAATGTAGTAATAAAAAGTCAAATTGCAACGTCAAGTTGAGGAACTTTGAATTTGATTATGTCTTCTACAATTAAAATGTGAAGAATTTTGGGATAATGTGTCGATTGTTGGGTTTTTATCCCAAAATAATTTTTGGGCCTTTTATTGGACTAAAGCCCATTAGGTAAATTATTCTAACTCTTGGCAGGAATTTGAGTTTAAAAAGGGCAGCCACTCGTGTATGAATAGAAAGGGGAGGAGAAAAAAAAAGAGAAAGAGAAAGAGGAGAGGAATAAGAAAAAGAAAGTGCATGCCTTCAAGTACGTGCGTGAATGCGTGGTGTGTTGAGTTTTACGGTGGAGTGTAAATGTGTATAGAATGTGATTCGTCTACCATGGTGATCCGACTATAAAAGTGAATTGCGACAGAGAGTCCAAAGAGACCATCAAGCGTCTAAGGAGAAAATTTGTGTTGTGCTAAATTAGAAGAAAACAATACGAGTGTGGTACTGCGTACATTGGTTTCTAGTTTGGATAAGAGAAATTGTTATTTGATAGAAAATATTGTATGAGTGAATTCCTTTCATCTAATAAAAGTGTTATTGTAATACCGCCTTTCATTTTCATACCCTTTAAAATTTCACGTCATATTTATGTTAATGTTATTTGAAATTTGAAATTTAATTAATTTTACGTCAGTGGTTTGAAATTTGTTTTGCAGTGGAAGGACTTGGACACCGTATCGCTCAATGTGCCAATTAGAAAATTATAAATTTTTCACGTGCAATTTTATGTAATTAATTAATTTTATTGCCTAGGCATGCTAATTTCTATTTATTGTGTTAAGTTGAAACTTTATTGGCGATTGGAAAGTAAATAGGACTTATGGACTAAATTATGTCCTTAGAGAGAATTGAGGGACCAATTTGCAAATCACCAAAATTTTATATCTAACCCTACCCTAATATCCTCATTCACGCTCTCTCTATTCAGTCTCTCTCTCTCACCGATCCCATCTCACTCTCACTCTCAATCCCTGTCTCTCGTCTCTCGTTCCCTGCCTCGCTCTCTCGGTCTCGTGTCTCTCTCAACTCACGCACGCTCGTCGTCGACGGCACCGCCGCGCCACCACCCCGGTAATCCTCCCCCTTCCCTCGTTCCTTTCACCGGCAGCGCACAAAACCCGAACACACACGGACACACTGCGCACAAATCGTGATTTTACACACACCACACGACCACTACGTATTGATGTGTGTATATAAGTTCAGTGTATGTAAATACATGATGTTTCTCATGCTTTCAGATTTAGGCTTAGTTTGATTTCGAACTATACTGTTAAAATTGGAAATATGTAATATTGTATATGTTAATTTTAATGTGATTTATAAATGTGAATTTGAGGTTTAGGTAATGTAAATATATATGTATAATTTTAGGAATTTGGGGAAAATCTGTCAATGTAGGAAATTAGTATTATAACTTACATGTATAGTTATTTTCAGAATTCAGATTTGATGGGGTTATGAAATTAGTTAATTGTTTGGTAATTTTTCACTTGATATCTCGCGATGCGAGATATCTCCGCAAGTGTACGGATCGTGAGAAGTAATAAAGTGGACCTAAGAGTCCGGATTATCGTCCCACGATGACTGCTATTAAGTACCGAAATGTGTTAGTTCCTAACTCTATTTGAACGGGCGAATTTGTTTGAGATTGTTAACTACAACTAAAGAATTAAACTAAAGAAATAAAATTACGAAATTGCTTTTGTTTTTAAACACGATTGTAAAGTAGTTGGGAATCCCGATTTCACTTAGCCAATTATATTAACTCCAATTCAAGTTTTATTTTCTAATTATGCATTCGGTCGAATTCACTAATTTAAATTGAAATTCCTCTCTCGAGTTTAAATCAATTCTACCTAAATAAGTCAACCATGTATCTCTACAGAGGGTCCGAATATTCCTTATCTAGATGCATAACACACAAGAATTCACACACGACCGCAATAATAACACGAGTATATCTCTATCTCTTGTTCAATTACTGGATTTATTACCACGTTCTAAATTATTAACTCACCTCTCGGATTATGGAAATAACTCAATAAATCATGAATCGGTGATCAAGCAATTCAAGCATTAAGAACAATAATAAATCAATACATGCAACAAAACATTAAAACAACGGAATTTGGAATTAAAATAATCTGACTAGGCTACATCGATCATCCCAACGTTAAAATTAGTTACACATCATCATGAAATAACAAAAACAATAAAAATTAACGTTCATTAAAGATAATATAAAGAATGGAAATCTTGCACCAAGTTTTGATTCTTCAATTATCTTCAATTCACGCGCCTTTACAATGCTTGATTCTCCAAGAATTTGATGTTGAATTCTCTATTGTGGCTCGTTCTATGGAGAGGCAAAGGTCTGATTTTCGTGCAAAGAGATTGTATTTATAGTTGGTGAAGAGATCAAGTTGAAGAAGGAAAGAAATTCATCAAATCCGCGCTCGAGTCTTTTTTGGTATCTGCACAGCGTTCAGTATTTCAACCATATCTTTCTATTCCCTTATCCGATTAATGTGATTCAACGTTATTTGGAAAGATACCGTAAAGGGCTATAATTCTTCCTGAAATAGGATTTTCTCAATTCGAATGTTTACTATCCCAAAATAAGTCTCAAAGTCCGACTAGAATTCTGTCCAAAATCTTCTAGGATTGGAATCAATTTTATGGTAATATTCTTATCATATTCCATTCCTTTTTGACTTCTACTTGCATCCAATTGACTCCTAAAAATCATCAAAGTATCTTCTTATTATCCAAATCAATCATTGGATATTTGCAAGTTGGTCCCTCATGTTTAATTTGCTCTTCAGTTCTTCAACTTCCAATTGTAACAATATAATCTCCATACTTTGGAGTCTTCTCAATTTGCTCGTTTCAACTCTCAATTCCTTCAACTGGATCCTCCAGCTTCTTATTCATTTACTTCGCCACATTGCATCTTTTCGGTTGACGTCACAAACTTATCAATTGCTCATTTTAGCTCCAATTAGCATCCAATTATGCATTTTTTCATTAATTGCTTCATTCTTCTTCAATTGGGACATTTTCTGAAAAGTAAACAAATAAACAAAAATTCAATAGCAAATATTCCAAAACGACAATAATTAAACCTAATTTAGACATACAAATAAGTGTATAAAATACACTTATCAAATACCCCCAAACTAGAACTATTGTTCGTCCTCGAATAATTTAAACTAAACTACTAAAATCAAAGAAATAAGAGAACAAATATTTTTGTTGTGTCAACATGTTTACCATATGCCTCTACAGTCCAAACCAACTTAAGCTCTAAGCAAGCGTCATGAACAACAATGCAAAATAATTTCTAGTTATATCCTGCCAGAGTCTCAAGTGTGTGTGTGAATAGCCAGTGTCAAAAGCATACTTATGTAAAAGATGTGCTCAACACTGTGTGGCTCATTATGCATAATCAAGCCCGAATCCCATGTGGTCAATCTATGATTTCTAAAGAAATTCTTTTCAACGCTCATGGATGATCACCACTTTCTGCTTTTCTCTCTCATCCCAGGTTTTTATCTATGTGGGTTCTAAAAATATTCTTTGCTTTTTCCACACAAGGTAGTCAGAATCAGAAATAAGTGTGCACAACAAATCAAAAGAAAGCAGTCCCCAATTCTACAACCTCAACCACCACAGCTCAGTCAACAAAGCTTATACCATGAAAAAAAAAAAAAAAAATTTTTTTATTGGACGACTTTTTCTTTTAATGTCCCTGTCTTTTACCATCTTTGTGCAGAACTTTTCATACTGGCTTTCTATATGACCCCTGTAGCGGGCTTTCAGATCGGCAACTCCCAAACCAGTTGGCTTTAGGGTACCAGGTTCAAAGAACCTCTCAGACGTATTTACCCGAGTCATAAAGTTTTAAACAGAAAAGTTAAAGATGTTATAATGTCTTATGTGTAAGTCCACTCTCCGTACTTGCTTTCCAATTGACCCCCGTAGCGAGCTTTAGGTCGATGACTCCCAAGCTAGTTGGCTTTAGGGCACCAGGTTTGAAAGACCCCTCGGACTTACTTACTAGAAGTCAAAAAGGCATTTGAAGAGCGGAATAAGACCTTCAGCATTTTTCTATTTTTATGCTGGAACTGGTTTATACTCGTTGACCAAACTGTAATGACTAAAGTGCAAAACCAAGAACCACAGACCTCCAACCCGTCAATACATACAAATTCCAACCATTTTACCCCCAAACTTGCCTCTCAGCATGATTGGTTCTAATTTAGGGGTGGGATGTCTAATGATCTAAGTTCAGGGATTTCTGAGTCATTCCTAAATCTAAATTGCATAAAATTTTGCCCCACATGTATTAAACAAAAGCCTTCACACACGCAATTATCTAACACTGGCTATGTGCGCAATAAGTATGAATCTAGCAAAACATAACTAGTTCAAAAATAAGTTCATGCTTTCATATTGTCCAATTTTCAAACCTAAGCACAAATTGATTCATACTATATCCTAGGCAATAAACATGTCAACACAGTTTCAATTTTTCCAATTTTTTTTTTTTTTTAAATCCAAATAAAATCGAATGAATATAAAAGGAATGAAGAATGCAATGAATTTTCACCCCCAAACTTGAAATGAACATTGTCCTCAATGTTTGTAAAAAAAGATTCAATAATGTAAAACAAGACAAAGAAAAGAGAACGAGAACTTCCCAAGTGTAGATGATGTATTTCTTTGAAGCTCCCTGTTGCATTGCATTGGATGAATCGACCCTTTGTTTGTATTATTGAAATTTGGTTGGGGTGTTTTGATTGGTGTTTTCCTAGAAAATAAGAGATAAGTAACATTAGAAGTCATAAACACCAATAAGAAATAATGGAAGTTCACTACCACACCCCCAATCTAAAGTTGAAGCAAAATTTTGAATATTCAAAATTGGTCGACCACACACATTCAAGCCTTGACATCGCCTAGAAAAACATAAATTTTCCTGAGCCATCTTTTGATACGTTAAAGTTCACGGGATGATCGACAATATATTAAAAATTCAGCTCATTTCAAGATCAATAGGGTCATGAAACAATGTGGAGAAGTAGGTGACGTGGGACAGTTTCTGGGTGCAATGGCCTGCAGTGGCCTTGCAATGGGGCTGCCTTGATGCAATGTTGGTTTTCATGATTTTCATGCAATGTAGTGAACCAATTCTAGAACTAAATACACACAATCAATGATGAACATGTCATGAAGATAAATGCCGGAATGAATTTCTAAAATTAGCACAAGAACATCTTTGTAGCATTTCATCAAACACTTAATAGGCATTGCAAAAATCAATGGATATGCATAGGGTTGGAGGGATGAATGAACCCAAAATTTTTGTCTACTAACCCACAAATCACAATCTCCAACCACTAACCTAAGCCCACTCTTCACTATTCACAATTTCAACATCCAAGAACTCAAAGAAAATTTCAAAATTTTGAGTAAACATGGATTTAAATGAAGAATTTCATACCTTTCATTGATTTGGATTTGAAAATAGCAATGAATTTGGTGCAATGAAGTGTTGATTGCGTGCATGATAGATGAAAGATCATACTTTTGAGTGATTTTGGGGAGATAAAATGAGCTTATAATGTTTAAAGTTGAAAGAATGAGGAAAAGAACTTAAACTGTCGAATTTGGTCCCAGTACAGCCACGCGATCGCCATTGCCTATTGGCACGCGATCGCCTAGTACACGGCAATACTGAAATTTTTTCCTATTTTTTTGTTTTCAAAATCATTTTTCTCCCCCTAATCACTTCTTCATGATCGATGCAATGATTTTCCAAACATTAACCTAATGATTCAAACTAGTGTGTGAGTTTGGAATGACGATAAATACCTAGCCTAATGTAAACATGCAAAATCAAAAACATACCTTAATATGCAATAATAGAATATTATGCACAAGTGCTCTTAACATGAAACATGCAAAACACTCAAACAAAATTCCTACCATGCATATATCTAAAATTTCAATACTAAAATAAATAATGAAAGCGTAATAAGTAAAAGGGAAGAAAAGTTGGGTTGCCTCCTAACAAGCGCTCTGTAGAGAGTCCCGAGCCTGACTTTTTGTACTTCCAAATCATGGAGGTTTGAATGATCCTCTTGAAGCTTTGCATTTCTTGCAATTCCCTGCCTTGCATATCTCTATTCGTTTTCTCACTTTCTTGAATCCCAAAGCCTCACTTTTAGCCAATTGTTGAGGGATGTTAGGCTTTTCTTCCTTCTTGTCCCTCCATCCATCTTTAGCCTTTATGAACTCATGTTTTGTGCTTAGCTCCTCCTCAATATTAATACTCTGCTTGGTCTTTTCTTCTGGTTTCTGGACCACTCCCTCCACCTTGAAGCAACTTTCTTTTAGATTATCAAGATCTTCCCTTGGCTTGATGCTGAAAGTGACTTGCTCCTCTTCGACCCTAAAAATGATTTCTCCCTTTTCAATGTCGATTAAGGCTCTTCCAGTAGCTAGGAATGGTCTTCCAAGAATGAGGGGCATTTGGGCGTCCTCTTCCATGTCCAAAATCACAAAGTCGACTGGGAAGAAAAATTTGTCTACTTTTACTATCACCTTCTCAACAACACATATGGATATTGGATTGATCTGTTCGCCAGCTTCAGTGTGATATTGGTTGGTTTAGGCTCCCCCAAACCAAGTTTCCTGTACACAGACAAAGGCATTAAATTAACACTGGCCCTTAGATCACACAAAACATTATCAAAACTGAAATTACCAAAAATGCAAGGGATAGAGAAACTCCCTGGATCGGTCAATTTTTGTGGTAATTTCTTTTGAAGTATGGCGCTGCACTCCTCACTCAGTGCTACTATTTCATTATCAACTAATTTTCTTTTATTTGACAACATCTCTTTCATGAATTTCAAGTAGAGCGGCATTTGAGCCAATGCTTCAGCAAAAGGAATATTAATGTGCAGTTTCTTGAATATTTCCAAAAGTTTTCCAAACTGATGCTTTATCAATCTTTGTGGATAAGGAACTGGGGGCACATAAGCTTTGACTGGTGGTCGAACTCGGGTTTCTTCTTCAACTTTTTCATGAACTTCAGGAGTTGACCTCTGTTCTTCCTCACTTTCCTGTTCTTCCACCACATATTTCTTTTGGTTCTTCTGCTTCCCATATTCCTCTACAGTCACTTCAGATAGCTGAACCCCGCTCCTTGTTGTTATTACGTTAACATGCTCACGAGGGTTCATTTCAGTATTGCTCGGTAACTGTCCTGGCTGCCTTGTGTAACTGCCAGCTGCCAGCTCTCCCATTTGTTTCTTCAAATTTTTTATTTCAGCAGCTTGATTCATTATCTCACCATTCTGACTCTTGACCAGCTGAATTAACACTTCTATGTTCTCGGATATGTTTTTCTGAGATTGTCGCTGTTGCTGTTGCTAAAATCCAGGCGGCCGCTGAACATTCTGATTGTTAGACCATTAAAAATTTGGGTGATTCTTCCATTCTGGGGTTGTAAGTTTGTGAATAAGGACCACCCTGCTGCCTGTTTCCTACAAAGTTGACTTGTTCTGGATTTGATTGACTCTGTTGCATGGGACAGAAATTCACAGTGTGATTTTCAAAACAAAAATCACATAGCGATGTTTGAACTGAGTTGACTGTCTACACACCCATACTGTCAATTTTCTTCGTTAAAGCATCCAGCTTAGCATTTAATGCTGTAATCTCATTAACTGCAACAATTCCTCCAGACTTTGGTATAGATCTATCAGAGTACCACTGGTAACTGTTCGCAGCCATCTTCTCAAAAATTTCAGAAGCTTCTTCATATGTCATATTCATTACTGATCCTCCAGCTGCTGAGTCAGCGTACTTTTTATTCTCATTCGTCAACCCATTGTAGAATGTCTGGACTAAGATCCAATCTGTGATTCCATGGGTAGGACACTGTCTGATAAGCTGATTGAACCTTTCCCAAGCTTGAAAAATGGTGATGTGATCCGGACCAGGCATCGAAGGGTAAAGTCGAGCCATCGACAATATGATAGTGATCTACGTGCAAAACGGAGCAAGTTCCGTGTTGGGATCGAGCCGAGAAGAGGGACGGATCGAGCCAAATCGAGTAAAAGAAATTATTTATGCAGAAATTTCATTACGGCCGTAATGGATGACCTTCACGGCCGTAACCCATGTATTCACGGCCGTAAATCTTACAATCACGGCCGTAATCAATTAACGAGGAAAAATGAAGATTTTCTGCAGAAGGAGGCTTACGGCCGTAAGCCTGGAAGTTACGGCTGTAACGTTCAAAAAAGGGAAACTTCACGGCCGTAAGAAATTCGTCACGGCCGTAACTCATAAAACAATTTTGGACCAGAGAAGGCTTTACGGCCGTAAAAGTATTCTTCACGGCCGTAAATGAGGAGCGGGCCAGATTTTGCGGATTTTTAATTATTTTATTTCCTTTTATTATTTTAGGTTATTTTCCTATTTTAGAATTTTAGCATAATTAGAATTCTATTTTGAGTAAATTAGATGCTAGGTTATTTTGCTTATTTATACGCTTTTCAATTCATTGTAAAAACAGTTAAGTTAAGATTGATTTTGAGATTAATATAGTTGAGATAGTTTTCTCCAATTGAAAGGTTGAGGAGTCCCTTTTGTGTTCTTCAAGAACAAATCCGACCTATCAAATATTGTGGAAATATTTGTGGCGTTGTACTTATCAAATATTCGCGAGAATATTTGTGGCGTGTCCGATTAGAATCTTATCAAGGAAATTGACAAGTCCTTGTGGTGTTTCGAAAACCTTGGATCTCGATTCCGTATCGTCAATTTCTTGCGTCGTGAATCTTGGGTCAAGGTCCTATCGTCAATCTTTCTTTTAACTTCTGTTCAATTATTCGTGTTCTTGTTATTTTTCGTGTCAGATCTGATTTAGATCTTTCCTAGGGTTTTAAATTTCGTTATTCCGCGTTTTCGACGAGATTCCCCGACTGGGACCGCGTCATCTGGTATCAGAGCTTGGATCTATTTCAGATTCTTGCGTTTCTTGATTTTTCTTGATTTTTTTCGTGTTCTTCGCGTTCTTCGTGTCAGTCATAAATTTTTCCAGTTTGATCTATAAGAGTCAGTCCAAAGATTCAAAAGTGTTTTTCTTCTTCGTTTTTCGTCCAAATTCAGTTCCGTTTTTTCTGACATACTCGTAGTCCAATTATTTGGCAGATTATAAAAAAAAAAAATATTCCGAAAATTTTAAAATTATTCCCAAATATTACAAATTTCCTTGTTTGTGTCTAAAAATGTCTGATAGAGAGGTTTCCACATCTTCATCTTCTATTGGAGACAGAAAACAGCCCAGGGGTGTGAACAGAAGGAATGAACAGGGTAACAATGATATGGCAGCAATGAGGGCGCAATTTGAGAGGTTTATGGCACAAATGGAGAATCGAGGTGCAGAGCGTGAACAAAGACCTCGGGATCAATCTCATGATGATTCTAGGGCTAGGAGGCATAAGGAGCGTGAATCCAATTCTAGAGGTGGAGATGGGGGTGATGAAAGGCCATTGAAGTATAAAGAGACATCAAAACGGGAGAGTAGTGATCATGTTCATAAAAGGAGGGAGGAACCGACAACTAAAGGTAAAAATAATTCTGATTCCAAGCCTCTCAAGGGTAAAAATGTTAAGTGCTTTAAATGTTTGGAACGGGGTCACATTGCACTTGATTGTCCACGTAAAAAGGTTAGGTGTGATAGTGAAGGGGCTAAAAATGTTGTGGTGGATGAGTCAATTACTGATAGGCATGTTCTTAGCGCTAAGCGTAAGGCGAATGTTTTGGAAAATGTGGATGGGCAAAGGGATAATATTTTTCGCACTAGATGCTTAGTGGATAAAAAAGTTTGTAGCTTGGTGATTGACGGGGGAAGTTGTACTAATGTAGTTAGTACAATATTAGTGGAAAAATTAGGCTTACCTTTAACGAAACATCCAACGCCTTATAAATTACAATGGTTGACTGAGTCAGGGGAAGTTAAGGTGAAGAGACAGGCTTTAGTGGCGTTTTCTTTGGGTGGGTATTCGGATGAGGTAATTTGTGATGTGGTGCCAATGCAAATTAGTCATATACTGTTGGGGAGACCTTGGAAACATGAAAGGGCTGTGCTACATGTATACGAATAGATACAGCTTGGTAAAAGGGGGGAAAAAGTTTACTCTAATGCCACTATCTCCAACTGAAACCCTGAAAGATCAATTGAAAGTGAAGAGTGAGTTCGAGGGGAAAAATAAGAGAGTTGAGGCCACGACCTCAGAAAAAGGAGAGGGAGTGGAAATTAAAAATAAGAGCATTGACGCCACGACCTCAGAAAAAGGAGAGGGAGTGAAAAGTAAAGAAAAGAGGGTTGAGGTTCAAACCTCAGAAAAAGGAGAGACTGAGTGCAAAAATCAAAAGAAAAGAGAGTCTACCACAAAAATGAGTCTATTTGCACTTACTCACGCTAACACATCCCTCCCCAGTTCTTTAAATTCTGTTTTACAGGTACCGAAGTCAAACCATGAGCTTAAAATAGGAAAGAAACTTGTTGGCAAAAATGAGCAGCCCAAAAGTCTAAAGGATCACAGAGGCATAAAAATGATCACCGAGCCCAGGAAAGCAGGAGGAATTTGAAAAGTCGACCAATAATGGATTCGAGGTGGAATCCTTTTCAAGAGAGGGAGTATGATGTGATCCGGACCAGGCATCGAAGGGTAAATTCGAGCCATCGACAATATGATAGTGATCTACGTGCAAAACGGAGCAAGTTCCGTGTTGGGGTCAAGCCGAGAAGAGGGACGGATCGAGCCGAATCGAGTAAATGAAATTATTTATGCAGAAATCCCATTACGGCCGTAATGGATGACCTTCACGGCCGTAACCCATGTATTCACGGCCGTAAATCTTACAATCACGGCCGTAATCAATTAACGAGGAAAAATGAAGATTTTCTGCAGAAGGAGGCTTACGGCCGTAAGCCTGGAAGTTACGGCCGTAACGTTCAAAAAAGGGAAACTTCACGGCCGTAAGAAATTCGTCACGGCCGTAACTCATAAAATAATTTTGGACCAGAGAAGGCTTTACGGCCGTAAAAGTATTCTTCACGGCCGTAAATGAGGAGCGGGCCAGATTTTGCGAATTTTTAATTATTTTATTTCCTTTTATTATTTTAGGTTATTTTCCTATTTTAGAATTTTAGCATAATTAGAATTCTATTTTGAGTAAATTAGATGATAGGTTATTTTGCTTATTTATACGCTTTTCAATTCATTGTAAAAACAGTTAAGTTAAGATTGATTTTGAGATTAATATAGTTGAGAGAGTTTTCTCCAATTGAAAGGTTGAGGAGTCCCTTTTGTGTTATTCAAGAACAAATCCGACCTATCAAATATTGTGGAAATATTTGTGGCGTTGTACTTATCAAATATTCGCGAGAATATTTGTGGCGTGTCCGATTAGAATCTTATCAAGGAAATTGACAAGTCCTTGTGGTGTTTCGAAAACCTTGGATCTCGATTCCGCATCGTCAATTTCTTGCGTCGTGAAACTTGGGTCAAGGTCCTATCGTCAATCTTTCTTTTAATTTCTGTTCAATTATTCGTGTTCTTGTTATTTTTCGTGTCAGATCTGATTTAGATCTTTCCTAGGGTTTTAAATTTCGTTATTCCGCGTTTTCGACGAGATTCCCCGACTGGGACCGCGTCGAATGGATTCCCCTGGCTGTTGACTAAAGGACATAATTTCACGCCTTAGCTTAAACATGCGGTCAGGTGGGAAAAATTTATCTACAAATTTCTGGCTCATAACTTCAAAAGTGATGATTGTGTGTAGGGGCAAAGAGTAAAAGCAGGCTTTTGCTTTGTCCGCCAAAGAGAATGAGAATAGCTTTAATTTCACGGCATCCTCTTAAACTCCATTCATGCGTTGCATATCACATAGTTCCAAAAATGTCCTAAGGTGTGCATGAGGATCTTCAGATGGTAATCCATGAAAAACGCACGAATTTTGGATCAAGGATATCAAGGAAGTTTTGATCTCAAAATTATTAGCTCGGATTGCAGGAGGTACAATGCAGGTTCCAATGTTCCCCACAGGAGGAACCATGTAGTCTCGCAAAACACGCCTTCCATGATTTGGTTGCTGTCCATTCACAGCTGCGGGCAGATTTTGTTGATTTCCCTGATTATCCTGAATTATGTCATCCGCCATGGCTAAGTCTGTTTGTTGATTCACTTCCAACTGTTGTCTACGCCTCTGTCGAAAGGTGCGTTCAATTTCTGTATCAAAAGGAAGCAAATCAAATGACTTAGTCCTTCTTAACATAAATTAAATAAAAACAAAAACTAAAAACAAAAACTGAAAAATAATTTAAAAATAAAAATAAGCAAAATAAAGTTCAAAGTAAAATAAGAACTAATGGGTATCGATATTAATTAACAGTCCTCGGCAACGGCACCAAAAACTTGTTCACTTGATATCTCGCGATGCGAGATATCCCCGCAAGTGTACGGGTCGTGAGAAGTAATAAAGTGGATATAAGAGTCCGGATTATCGTCCCACGAGGACTGCTATTAAGTACCGAAATGTGTTAGTTCCTAACTCTATTTGAACGGGCGAATTTGTTTGAGATTGTTAACTACAACTAAAGAATTAAACTAAAGAAATAAAATTGCGAAATTGCTTTTGTTTTTAAATACGATTGTAAAGTAGTTGGGAATCCCGATTTCACCTAGCCAATTATATTAACTCCAATTCAAGTTTTATTTCCTAATTATGCATTCGGTCGAATTCACTAATTTAAATTGAAATTCCTCTCTCGAGTTTAAATCAATTTTACCTAAATAAGTCAACCATGTATCTCTACAGAGGGTCCGAATATTCCTTATCTAGATGCATAACACACAAGAATTCACACACGACCGCAATAATAACACGAGTATATCTCTATCTCTTGTTCAATTACTGGATTTATTAACACGTTCTAAATTATTAACTCACCTCTCGGATTATGGAAATAACTCAATAAATCATGAATTGATGATCAAACAATTCAAGCATTAAGAACAATAATAAATCAATACATGCAACAAAACATTAAAACAACGGAATTTGGAATTAAAATAATCTGACTAGGCTACATCGTTCATCCCAACGTTAAAATTAGTTACACATCATCATGAAATAACAAAAACAATAAAAATTAACGTTCATTAAAGATAATATAAAGAATGGAAATCTTGCACCAAGTTTTGATTCTTCAATTATCTTCAATTCACGCGCCTTTACAATGCTTGATTCTCCAAGAATTTGATGTTGAATTCTCTATTGTGGCTCGTTCTATGGAGAGGCAAAGGTCTGATTTTCGTGCAAAGAGGTTGTATTTATAGTTGGTGAAGAGATCAAGTTGAAGAAGGAAAGAAATTCATCAAATCCGCGCTCTAGTCTTTTTTGGTATCTGCACAGCGTTCAGTATTTCGACCATATCTTTCTCTTCCCTTATCCGATTAATGTTATTCAAAGTTATTTGGAAAGATAACGTAAAGGGATATAATTATTCATGAAATAGGATTTTCCCAATTCGAACGTTTACTATCCCAAAATAAGTCTCAAAGTCCGACTAGAATTCTGTCCAAAATCTTCTAGGATTGGAATCAATTTTATGGTAATATTCTTATCATATTCCATTCCTTTTTGACTTCTACTTGCATCCAATTGACTCCTAAAAATCCTCAAATTATCTTCTTATTATCCAAATCAATCATTGGATATTTGCAAGTTGGTCCCTCATGTTTAATTTGATCTTCAGTTCTTCAACTTCCAATTGTAACAATATAATTTCCATACTTTGGAGTCTTCTCAATTTGTTCGTTTCAACTCTCAATTCCTTCAACTGGATCCTCCAGCTTCTTATTCATTTACTTCTCCACATTGCATCTTTCCGGTTGACGTCACAAACTTATCAATTGCTCATTTTAGCTCCAATTAGCATCCAATTATGCATTTTTTTTCATTAATTGCTTCATTCTTCTTCAATTGGGACATTTTCTGAAAAGTAAACAAATAAATACAAATTCAATAACAAATATTCCAAAACGACAATAATTAAACCTAATTTAGACATACAAATAAGTGTATAAAATACACTTATCAGTAATGTTTGAGTTATAATGTGAAATTTGGATTTAGGAAATTATTTACAAATTTCAGAGTTTTGCAATGTTAATTTTAACAACGTTGACCTGTAATGGTAAATCCTCAGTTTTAGGTTGAATTAGCAACAATGTTTGAGAATTTTCAGATTATGGATAATTAGAATTTTATTGAGAAATTTTATAAAGCTAGGTCAAGCTATGTAATGTTGTAATTTAATTTGAATTAAAAGGTAAGAAAAAACGTTCTAAAGTACATTGAAATTGACATCTTATTTCGAATATGGTGTTGTGTGTTGGACCTAGCGTAAGGTCACGTTTGGGATTAAATTGTGAATGAAATAGAAGTTTTAAACCTTGCTTAGAGTTTAAAATGTGATTTTTAACTAAAAGTATATTTTATTAAATGAATGGGTACAACTAGGATTTTGGTGCATTGACGTCACGGGCAGCCGATGTCCCTCCACTTGCAAATCCAGATAACGGTAAATACTAAGGATGTCAAGTAAGTAAACTTCTCCTATTTTCTTTGAAGTTAAATGTTTCAGGTGTAATTAATGGACTTAAGTTATATTCTTGAACTTTATTTACTTGTGGTGCCTTCTATGAACTTTATACATGTATGTGTTACTAAGAGAAGGTTTAAGCATACATGTTATCATTTCGTTATATCGTCCAGCATGCATTTTCATTAGGTTGGGGAAGTCAAATGATTTTAAACGAAGAATGTGGTAAGTTTAAGTTTCCTCAAAATGCATGTATCCCAAGTTTTAAGAATAAATTGATGTACTTCTATGCCATGAAAGGTGAGAGTGGGAAATGGGGCACGGGAGACCGGCGTACCCGAATTAAATTGATGTAGCAGTGGGAAATATTAAACCGCTTTGCGGTGACGATTGCCTAAACCGCTTGGCGGTGGCAAATACTAAACCGTTTTGCGGTGACGATTGCCTAAACCACTTGGCGGTGGCAAATACTAAACCGCTTTGCGGTGACGATTGCTAAACCGATTGGCGGTGGCGAATATTAAACCGCTTTGCGGTGACGATTGCTAAACCGCTTGGCGGTGGCAAATATTAAACCACTTTGCGGTGACGATTGCTAAACAGCTTGGCGGTGGCAAATATTAAACCGCTTTGCGGTGACGATTGCTAAACCGGTTGACGGTGGCAAATATTAAACTACTATGCGGTGGAAAAATGATAATCTGGTCCTAAATAAGGAATATTGCCCACTGCATTGTGATTGACTAGAAGATATACTAAGTGAGTTCACGATAGAAATGAAGTTAAAGTTTTTTGAAACGTTTAAATGAAAGTCTTGAAAGGAAGTGAAAGTCTTTAAATGAAAGTCTTGGAAGGAAGTGAAAGTCTTGAAATGAAGTGAAAGTCTTGAAATGAAATGAAAGTCTTGAAATGAAAGTCTTGAAATGGAGTTAAAGTTTTAGAAATGTTCAAGTGAAAGTTTGGAAGGTATGAATGTCTTGAAAAGTAAAGTAAATGAGGGTAATTACTTTGAATGATTTAAGGAATTTCATGTCATGAGCATGCATCACGTGCATAAAGTTTACTTACTGAGCTTTAGCTCACCCCAATCCCTCCCCAACATTTCAGGTGATGAAAGTTAGGTGATCCGAGGAGAGCACTCGGCAGCTGACTCAGGCTATCCCCGCTTCAACCCTTTTAAAATAAAGTTAAATTAGAATTTATTTCAATTTCTCATTTTTTATTCTTTAATTCATGTATTATTGAGGTTAAATTTCCTCTTATTTCATTTGCTAAAGTTTATTTACTTGAAATTATATTGTTGAGGAGTTTGAGACTTATTGTAATGGTTTGGATGATGTTTGAGATTGAATGAGTTGCGATGTGTATTTTAAAAATGGTTTTGATGTCCCTCTACAGGTTGGCTATGTCCAATTTACAGAGGAGACTCTGTCGAAATTTTTGTAAAATTTTTATAATAGTAAATGAAAAGTTTAAATGTTTTAAACGATTATTTTCGCATTTAATGTGAATGGAAGTTAACACGCCTAGGTTTTAGATTTTAAACTTGGGGTGTTACAGTTATTCTCATGTGGTCATTGACAGTCAGCCTGGTCGCATTAAAGTTCTTGTTTTTTTTGTGTTCGCTATTTTAAATTTATGTTCAGCGCGTTGTATTGTTAGGGATTTGATTATTTTCCCAACAAGTGGTATCAATAATTTGGGTGTGAAATTGATTTTTTCCAACACCTTGTCCTCGATAACAATAAAATTCTTTATATCTGTCGGGTTTTGATATCCAGTAAATCCTGGACTATGATGTAAATGTCGGATTATGAATATACAGGCTTCGGCCAATATGAATTAACTACCAACAACCAAATCCAAGTGCTACACTTAACTCATTTATATTAGCTCTTGGACGAATTTGAATCTTGGCCCATTTAACCTTGTTATTGGTCCAATTAAAAGTCTATCTAATCCTACTTATAGAGTCTTCTACCCTAGCCATTCAATGTGTGATTTGTGTGTGAAGAAGTGAAAAATATGGCTGCCCATTAGAGAGAAACCAACTGCCTATTTGAGAGCGAAAAATCGATGATTAACTTTGTGTTATTGTTCTCTTCTTGAGTTTATTTCATTGTTTTCTTCTAGCCTTTGTGGACTACAAATCATAACCGTTATCTTGTCCTTCGTGGGTGAAATTAAGAAGCAATGGGTTGAACACATTTTTTATGGTTCGGAGCCGTTTGGATTGGTTGTCTAGTAGAGAAAGATAACTTGAAACTAAGCTCGGAAAATTCACTTTTGATGACTCTTGGAGCGAAATTCTGAAACAAAATCAACTAATAGCCAATGAAGGAAAGAATTACCCTATTCCTCGATCTTTAAATAAAACCTTCGTATGTAGTTTGGATTCTAATTCTCAAATCAAAAAAAAATTTAAGATTCACTTGAATTATAGGATGCGTTGCAATAATAATAACTAGATTTTTTTAGATGAAGTACTCCATGTCACAGAGGACCACAACTAAACCAAACTGATCATAATAATTTCAGATCCAATCCCATACTAAGCACCATAAGAATAAATTATACCAATTGTTCTCATTTCCCACAGCTATGGTTGTTGAGAAATTAATATCATTACCCCCCAAAAAAATAGAATAGAAACCTACAAGATGCACTATTCATGGTCCTACTAGACCTAGCTACTTGTATATATATTTAGAGCTTGCATACCTCACAAGTGATGGACATTTCAGGAAAATGCACATGGGTTCCATTTCGTCAACAAGATATATATTACATAATGGGGATTATAATTTATTATGGTATTCATAAGATGTACAATCTTCAAGGTGCAAAGCGATCGGATCAGTTATTCCAAAAAGAAAATAAGAAAATTAGACTCATTATAAAGTATCAGTAATTAAAGTCCTTGTTGAGTCGCCACATCTTTACACCCTCAACCTCTAGGATGAAAAAAGAAAAAATAAATAATAACGGACTTTAGCCACAAACTTAAAGTTTGACAGCTTTTTTAATACAAGACCGACCTCTAGTAATAATTATTTTACAATAGAATTTCTTTCTACCTACTAATATCGAAAAGTCTTCAAAATTACCATTAAATATTTCTATTATTTCATTTAGAAAAATATAAGATGACGAATGAAGAAGGGCAAGTTGGCAGTTTGTACACCGTTTTACCCTTAGTTTTACTTGAGGGACATAAATAAAAGTGAATATGCATGCATCATACAAGATAGTATATAGTATTATAGGAGTAAACGACCTTAATTAACTTCCCCAAACAGTTACGGTTTAGTAACAAAATTGAATAATAAATGGTCAAAATGGGGCTCCGGTGTCTATCTTGCAAGTCACTTTCACTTAATGCGCACACCATCTTGACACAAATATTTATGTGTAAACTAATTTAATGCTCACCTGTGTATGGATCCAAAAAATCACAAAATTAAGTACTTTCTCATTCTCAATTATATAGCCTTGTTAGACTTGTCACACAGATTAAAAAAATATATTTAATGTCATTGAAAAAGTAATTTTTGTAAAGAAAATTTTCAACTTACTCTTATTTAATAAAACAAAACTATTAATATTGAAAATAATAAATAGGGGTATATTGGTAAAAAAAAAATACTTTCCAATAAATAAACAAGTCTATATAATTAATGAGACAAACGAAAAAGGAAAGATAGCCTATATAATTGGAACGAATGAAGTATCTTGTTGAATCGTATATATTGAGTATTGTATACACTTAAGTTGCACGGAAACATAAACGAAAAACGCAATATCACTTAATTAAATGATACTAGTGCATCACCCGTGCGATGCACGGATATTGTATCGTACAAAATATATTGTAAAATTAGTGAATAATTTTGGTATATTGAAAAGAGTAATCCTACAGGTACAGGCCCTGTACGAATGCAATTTTCCAATTGAAAACACAAATTTGATTTGTAATAAAATATGTCAACACTTTTCTTTTAAGTTTAGTATAAGCATTATAAATTCAATACTACACCATTTTAATCCATAAATAAAAATAAGTGAGATATTGAGGATGCTATGTTTGTCGAATACTTTAGTATTTTACTTAATACATTGGTAAATAATACTAAAATATTCGCCAAATATAAATATATTGTGGAATGTATCAATTATTTCTCATGATTTATGCCTCTCGTATTTATGTTTTTCCAATTTTGATTCAAAAATATAAATCACAATAATTATAAATGTTTGCTTAATCTTAAACCCACAAATATTTGTATTTAACCAATAAAAATATATTTTTAATTATAAAATCAAGTAGTCAAAATAATAATTACATAAATTTAGCAATTATCATGATATGACAAAATGCTACGTTGGTGACAAAAAAATTATAACGAAAATGGTATACCATATAATCTTCACTTAACTATTAAAATTAAGAATGATTAAAAGAATATTATTCGCTTTTAACCACAATTTTTGCAATTTCCTCACGTATTTAACATTTTATCTAAATTTCTTTCAGAAACATCAATCACAGTAATTATAAGCTTTTGTTTAATCTTAAGAGCAAATATTTGTATTTGACCAATAAAAATGATTGTTAATTTCAATAATTTTTATGAGTTATTGTCAACTTCAAAGAAAATCCAAATTTAGTAGTTTATTTAATGGTGTATCATGTTTTTTATTTAATATTATGGATACAATATTGATTGTGTGGAATGTATTAATATATTTCTAATGGTTTATGCATTCTCCTCTCGTATTTAAGCTTTAAATTTTTCACTCAAAAATAAGAATCATAATAATTATAAAAGCGTGCTGAATCTTAACCCACAAATATTTGCATTTGACCAATAAAATTATATTTTCACCTATAAAAAAGAACAAATATTAAAGTTTAATAAAATATTAATCTAATTAATGCACAAAAAATGTAAGAAAAAGTAAAGCTATTTTTGTTTTTCAAAGTTAATGTGTAGTTTTCCAAATGTATTAATTTCTTTATAAAATTTATTTTTTATAAAGCAATTAATGATGAATATTAATGCATTTCAATTTTTGGAAAGTATTTTAGACCGGAAAACAAAAATGATGTACGGAAGTTGCAATTTAACAATATGAATTTTGATAAGTGCTTGTTAATTTTTAATACTTATACATAATTTATCCAGTATACAAAATGCATAAAAAATAATATTATATTAAAATAATTATTAAAATTTTACAAACAATAAAACTACTTCAAATTATAATACTTATATTAAAAATTTTTATAATTTTTTTATCATCAACTCTTTATTAATTTCTACATCTTGTCTTTTGAGACGATTTTTGTTCAATATATTTGTTTTGTTGGCGAAAAACACTTATTTATTTCTCATATTTTTAAATAATCAAAATAAATAATTAATACAAAAGTTAAAAAAAATATTTGCACATCCTTTCAATGCAAATTAGCAGAATATTTGAATAGAAATTGCGATTAGAAATAAAATTTATTAATTAATTGAATGTTATAAATAAAAATGCGATTAAAAAAAGTTAAGGATATAAAAGCAAAACTAAACAAATACCGAAGATCTATCTTACAATTAAACTATGGTGTAAATTTTAAAAAATGTGTTGTATGAATATAGTTCCCTAAAATAATATATTATATTATATATATATATATATATATATATATATATATATATATATATATATATATATATATATATATATATAGACAACCTATTAGCATTCAATACATGTAATCAAGTGCCTATTTACAATGCATTACACACTTTCCCACATTAAATGTCTCATTAATTGTCAACAACTCATTTCCCAATTCCGGAAATTCAATTGAAAAAAAAAACACTTATTTATCTCTCATATTTTTAAATAATCAAAATAAATAATTAATACAAAAGTTAAAAATAATATTTGCACATCCTTTCAATGCAAATTAGCAGAATATTTTAATAGAAATTGCGATTAGAAATAAAATTTATTAATTAATTGAATGTTATAAATAACAATGCGATTAAAAAAACTTAAGGATATAAAAGCAAAACTAAACAAATACCGAAGATCTATCTTGCAATTAAATTATGGTGTAAATTTAAAAAAATGTGTTGTATGAATATAATTCCCTAAAATAATATATATATAGACAAACTATTAACATTCAATACATGTAGTCAAGTGCCTATTTACAAAGCATTACACACTTTCCCACATTAAATGTCTCATTAATTGTCAACAACTCATTTCCCAATTCCGGAAATTCAATTGAAAAAAAAAACACTTATTTATCTCTCATATTTTTAAATAATCAAAATAAATAATTAATACAAAAGTTAAAAAAAATATTTGCACATCCTTTCAATGCAAATTAGCAGAATATTTGAATAGAAATTGCGATTAGAAATAAAATTTATTAATTAATTGAATGTTATAAATAACAATGCGATTAAAAAAATTTAAGGATATAAAAGCAAAACTAAACAAATACCGAAGATCTATCTTGCAATTAAATTATGGTGTAAATTTAAAAAAATGTGTTGTATGAATATAATTCCCTGAAATAATATATATATAGACAAACTATTAACATTCAATACATGTAGTCAAGTGTCTATTTACAATGCATTACACACTTTCCCACATTAAATGTCTCATTAATTGTCAACAACTCATTTCCCAATTCCGGAAATTCAATTGAAAAAAAAAAAATTTCAAAAATAGAAAGTGCAAATGGGCGGGAAATAATTTTGACGGCACTTCTGTTTTTATATATATATAGATGCGATTAAAAAAAGTTAAGGATATAAAAGCAAAACTAAACAAACACCGAAGATCTATCTTGCAATTAAACTATGGTGTAAATTTAAAAAAATGTGTTGTATGAATATTATTACCTAAATATAATTAGCTTGATTTTCAAAATATGAAAAACACGTACAATGAAATGATTCATTGGTGTTAAAACAATTACAAATTTGGATGGATTAATGAGTGAAGTGAATGAATTGGAATATAAATAAATGTTATGTCAACAATTATTTCTTGTAGGATCCATAAAAATTGCAGGAAATATATATATATATATATATATATAGAGAGAGAGAGAGAGAGAGAGAGAGAGAGAGAGAGTAGACAAATTATTAGTATTCAATACATGTAGTCAATTGCCTATTTACAATGCATTACACATTTTTCCACATTAAATGTCTCATTAATTGTCAACAACTCATTTTTCAATTCTGAAAATTCAATTGAAAAAAAAAAAAAGTTTCCAAAAATAGAAACTGAAAATGGGCGGGAAAAATTTTGACGGTTGTTCTGCTTTAATATATAATATAGATTTGTAAACGAAAATAAGACATGAAACGTTGAGAAAAATGTTGTTTTGTAGTAATTTATATTTGTAATTCAATATTAGTATGAAACAAGCTATTTTAACTTTAAATAGAACACTATTCCTTGTATAAAATGTAATTTTTAGTTGAAACAGGCAATTGAGTTAATCTTTAATTTTAGCAACAAAGAGAACAACTTTTTTGCAGTTCTTAATCAACATAAAAGTTTATCAATAATGTTGGTAAGGCTCTCTCAAAATTTTATAATTTAAATTAACTACTAGAAAATAGGAAAATGTTTCTTAAGTTTCAAAAATTTCCCCTAGAAGAATAATATTAATTACTCCCTCCGTGCCACACGTGAAGATATGTTTGTTCCTATTTTCATATAAATTCAGAAAAGTGAATGTGATTGGAAAAATAAATTTTGCACTCACTTTTCCTAATATACTCTTATTCAGTACTTATTCATTAATAATAAATCAGATTAAATAAGGGCATATTTGAAAATGAGGAAATTAATTAATAATCAACAAGGTAATTATTATAATTTGAGATGAAGAATTAACGAATAGAAGGATATCTTCAAGGGACGGAGGAAATATTTATTATCAATAGGTATTACAATATTATTATCATTGTAAATGATGCTAAACTCTGAATCATTACTCTTCCTAAATTTTCAGAAGAATTTCGATTTCCCAAAACTTAGGGTGTGTTTGATGTTATTTAGAAAGAGTTTTTTTTTTGTTTTGAATAGTGATTTTTATGACAATGTGTGGTTAAAAAATATTGTTCGTATTTTTTGCATTCTAATTGAATGATTAATGCGGATAACACATAAATATAAACAGGAAATTAAAGAAAACCAGAAACAAAACAAATGAAACCTACATTTGGGCACTCACGATCAAGCCCAATCCACTAGCAAAAAACTTTTCCAATGAGAGTTACTGAGTACAAAAATCACTCACATCCCTTCGCGCACAGATTTCTTCTGAAGAAATCTAATTATCGACTCTTCTCAACAATGACTTCACAATGCCCAAAACTATACAAATGTATATTAATCTAGTCTCCACTATGACCCAAATTATTATGTGAACAATTACACAAACCTTCCAGAATCGCAAGAACAGAGAAAGAGTATCGAACAATATTGTGCACAGAGAGAGAGAGAGAGAGAGAGAGAGAGAAGAGCACTGCGAATGCAAAACCAAATAGATGCCTTATATTTCTCCAAGTCACAACCATTAGATCAAGTCTAACTGTCCAGATCAGATGCATTAATACCAAGAATTGCATCGTGGTCCTCCAAGTTTCAGCTAGTTGCCAAAGAGTCCCTCCAAGTATAGAAACTTCATTGGGGGATCACTTTCTACAATTTTCACTTTGATCTCTAAATGTCCCGACTCTCACTCTCATGGTTGCTGTAAGCAAAGTGGGTAGACTTAATCATCACCATCGTTGCCTGGTACCTACAAAAGTTTAATCAATATCAATATGAAGTAAAAATAAACAAGTTCTAAACTTACTATGTTCAAAACTTTCGTGCCCATATCAAAGGATTAGAATCAGTATGAACTTTAACCAAGTTTACTTAGCTTGTACTTATCTTTTCTCAAATAAAATGGTATTTTACTTCAATGTGCTTAGATCGTTCATGATATACAGGATTTTTACATAGTAACAAAGCATTTTGACTATCAGTAAAAATGGTAATAGGTTCATGCAAAATATTCAATTCATACAAAATCCCTCTCAACTAGATACTCTCTTTTACAACTTTAGTGATGGCCACATATTCAGCATTAGTGCTAGACAAAGTCACAATCGGCTGTAATTGAAACTTCTGGTAATACAATTATCACCTAGTGTGAAAAAGTACGCAGTAGTGGACTTCCTTTTGTCTTTGTCACCAGAAAAGTCCGAATCCACATAACCATTCAAGGTTATATACTAATCCTAATTTCAAAGTACCACAAATATATCTCAAGAGCCACTTCAACCTGGCCCAATGTGGTTTTCCAGGATTAGACATAAACCTACTGATACAAACCATGTAGCAATTGTAGCTACACAACCCACAAAATATTGAATCAACCCAAGAACGCCAAAGAACCACAATTTATGGATCCAATTAAAATTAATTGAACCAAGCAACCAATACAATCACAGGGATATATTGACCTCTTGATCACAAGCAATATTAATTCTCACCGAGATTTGAACAAACAAGATTAACTCGCAAGTTCCAATTGTATTCAATGAAGAATAGAGTTTGAAAGTAAATTTTCCTCACAATAATGTCAATAATAGTCTCCCCTAATAATGAAAATTACATCCCTTTAAATAGGGTCAAATCTGGCTTTAGGAGCCCTAATTTAACTAGGAAAGAAATTGGTCAAATATGGAAAGAAATAAAAATAACAGAAAATAAGGATTTTACGCGTTTTGATAGTTACGGCCGTAACTGGGTTACTGGTTCACACTTACGGCCATGACACCATGACTTACGGCCGTAAGTCCAAAATTCCCTAACCCAGTTTTTGAGTGGTGACTTCATTACGGCCGTGACCTCCAGAAATTACGGCCGTAATTTCCAATTCCTCGCAATTTCAATTTCAGCAGTGGACTCGTTACGGCCGTAACTCTGAAACTTCACAACTTCCTTCGACGGCTTGAATGAGGTTGATCCACTCATCGTCTTGGCTAGGTCCCAACATGGAACTTGCTTCTTTTGATGACACGAACATTGTTTTGGCCATTTTTTCTTCTACTAACTTGTCCATTGCTTCGTTGGCCCTCCTCGTTTACAATCGAGTCATCGGTCCTCCTTTGATCATCAACGGATCTTTGCGCGGGCTTGTACTCGTGGTCTAGATCACATCACCTACAAAGGAAACTAATAGCATAAGCAAAGTCAAGCCTGGTAGTAATCATAGAAGACATAACAGAACCTATTGCATTAGCGTATGGAATATGCTTAATCTCATTTAGTTCTTCCTCGGTTTTAGGAGAATGTACTGAAGACAAATTCATGTGAGCTGCTAAAGGAACATTAACAGGTTTAGCATCTTTCATGCCAAACTTAGATATCACTTTTTCTAGGTACGTCTCTTGAGAAATAGTCAACACATTTTCAGACCTATTTCTATTAATGACCATACCAAAGATCTTTCTCACACAACCAAAATCTTTCATGTCAAATTCAGATTTGAAAAGATTTTTCATTCTCATGATATCACCTTTACTAGGACTAGTTAATAACATATCATCAACTTATAGAAGTAGGTACACTTCACTTCCATATATACTATTATTATAGTAAAGGCATGAGTCATACTCACTTCTTTTAAAACCTATCTTAACGACATAAGAATCGAAATGTTTATACCATTAATCAGATAAGCTGCAGTACTAACAACTTCAACCCAGAATCCTTTAGCAAGGCCTGAGATAATCAACATATACCTAACCTTATTAATCAAGGATCTATTCATTCTCTTAGCCATCCCATTTTGCTGTGGTATATATTTAATAGTTCTATGTCTCTCTATATCTTTTTCTTTACAAAAGTTGTCAAACTCAAAGTTACAAAACTCAATTCCATTATCCATTCTTAAAGTTTTTAACTTTATTTTCATTCTATTTTCGACAACTTTTAACCAGGCAGTAAATTTGAAAAATATCTCAGATTTATCCTTCAATGGGAAAATACATACTTTCCTAGAGTAATCATCAATAAGGGATAGAAAATATTTGTTCCCTCCAACAGCAGGATATTTTACAGACCCCCATAAATCAGCATGGATATTGTCTAGGGGTATCTTAGAACAGTGTGATCCTACTTTGAATGACACTCTATGTGATTTATCGAGAACACATGTCTCACAAAAGTGTATGGGTTCAATTACTTCTTTGCCAAGTAATTTTTATTCAATTAAGATCTTCAACCCTTTTATTTCCTATATGTCCCATTCGAATGTGCCACAATTCAGACTTACTCTCAGTCACAGTGAAAGAATTTCAGTTATGTGAAGACACAACTTCACCTGCAAGGTAATATAACCCATTTCTTTTTGGTCCTTTCATTACAACCATTGAACCCTTCATTATCTTCAAAGTATTCTTGTCACACTTAAACGCATGTCCCTCATCTTCAAGAACTCCCAACGAAATGAGATTCCTTTTTAGATGAGGAACAAATCTGACATGTTCATTACCCTGACAATGCCATCATACATCCTGATGGCAATGTCACCAATACCAACAAAAGTCTGGGTATTATTATTTTCCCCAATGTATACTTTCTTAGGCTCAATAGTGTTGTAGTTATAAAACCAAGACCTAACATGACACATATGAAAAGTGCATTCTGAATCAAGTATCCATTCCTCACTCATGTCATCACTTGACATAGTCATGACATGTAGGCTATCTAAGTCTAAACCTATAGGAGCATTGCCTGTTTCTTCATCGTTTTGATCTCTATTTTTTTTCCTCTTTAGTTCAATACAATCTTTCCTAAAGTGTCTCTCTTTCCCACCAAGGTAACTCTCTCTATTGAATTTCTCTCTAGACTTAGACCTACCTTTAGACTTATCTCTCCCTTTCTTAAATTGAGAGTTATTGTCTCTTTTATCCTATCTACCTCTCACAAACATACTCATATTTCTATGGTTTCTTAATTTCAAATTCTTTAGACTTCACAACATCAATCACAATAGCTTGAGTCAATTTACCACTAGAGTATTTTATGGCGTTTTTGATATCTTTATAAGATTCAGGTAAAGAGTTCAATAAAATAACTGCTAGATCCTCATAATCAAATCTCTTATCATTATGAGCCAGACTCTTCACTGTGATGCTAAAATCACTCAAGTTCAATTCTAATTCCTTTCCAGGATCCATTCTAAAACTAAACAATTTCTCGAGAAGGTAAATCCTATTAGGCAAGGTCTTAGTTAGAAATATAGTATCAAGAGCTTCCCACAAGTCTTTAGCCGTCTTATATTCATCTACTTGTCTCAGGATATTATCAGATACGTGCAAAATTATAGAACTATAACCTATCTCATTCATATCACTAATGAGGTTAGGTTTAGCTTTTAGTTCATCAGAAAATGTGTCTAGTTCTTCAATAGCCTTATCTACTCTTTGTTGGACCAAAATGACTTTCATTATATTTTTCATATCGAGTAGTCACCCTTACCGTCGAATTGTGACAATTCGACCCTCGAACTCATAACAGGTTCAGCAAAATAGTGATGACTACTTTATGCCATTTTTGAATTTACCATTCAAATTCACAAATAATAACAAAAAAAAGGATTTCAAAAAAAAACTTTCAAGATTCACAATATAAATTTTCAAACAAATACCAATTCAACATTCATCAAAGCAAACAGGGGTAAATCAATTGTAACAGTATACTGTAGAATGCACAATTTACAAATTTATTAACTAAGTAGCAAATTATAGCATGCTAATTAATCACAAAAGAAAATCCCCAAACACGAGAATCTGATTCTTTAACACAAATGTGAGTTTGAAATCTCACCAATTAATCGAGACAAGAAGAAACACCAAGAATGGTCACCGGTCACCAAATCAGTCACTGCACTGCATTGCAACACTTGAACACTAATTTTTCTGAAAAATTCACAATAACACAAAATCAATGCAGAATCTGAACTCAAAACACAAAAAACCCAAAAAAAAAAAAAAAAAAAAAAAAAAACCCTAAAATCTTATTCAAGAGAAAATTGGACAAAAAAGGCCCTAATTGGCTCTAAAACCAGTTGTTTGGATTTTTCACGTTCTAATTCAGTGATTAATGCGGATAACACATATACATAAACAAGAAATTAAAGAAAACAAGAAACAATACAATCGTTGGAGACCCAGTTCACTGATAACACATACATCTGAGGGATTTAGGATCAAGCCCAATCCACTAGCAAACAACCTTCTAATGAGAGTTATTAAGTACAAGAATCACGCACTCTGAAGAAATCTAATTACAGACTCTCCTCAACAATGACTTCACAATGCCCAAAACTATACAAATGTATATCAATTTAGCCTGCACTATGATCCAGATTATTATGTGAACAATTACACAAAACCTTCCAAAAATTGCAAGAACAGAGAAAGAATATCGAACAATATCGTTCGCGCAGAGAGAGAGAGAGAGAGAAGAGCACTGCATATGCAAAGCCAACCCAACCAGGCGCCATATATTTCTCCAAGTTAAGTCACAGTCGTTAGATCAAGTCGCAGTCCAGATCAGATGCATTAATACCAAGAATTGTAACGTGGTCCTCCAAGTTTCAGAAGGTTGTCAAAGAGGCCCTCCAAGTATAGAAACTTCAATTGGGAATCACTTTCAACGTACAAGTAGAAAATTTGTTTTGGATTTTTGTATAATATTATTTTATTGGTAAATGTATGGTTGAAAACAAGAGAGAAAATCATAATTTTGAAAAAATGAAAATCAATAATTTATAAATATTTTTAGTTGTTTTTGATGTAAAATGTGTTCTTAAAAAGTAGTTTCGATATTTCAAAAAAAAAAAAAAAAAAGTAGTTTTGAAGAAAAAATTGTGTGGTTAAAAAGTTAATTTGAGAAATTTTGTTGTATATAAATTGGTTTATAAATAGTTAATAATTGTGTTACAAAAGGCTTTTAGTAATTTGTTAACAAGCTATTATTTATGATAAACCTTGAGTCAATATAAATATTTTATGAATCCAATGCATCCCATTTGATGATCCATACATACACCTGATCTCTCTTTAGAGCAATATTCAGTTTTTCCTTATTCTCCTCAAGATGCTGAGCAGTGGCCAAGATTTCCAGCAGAAATCATTCAGAATTAAGCATGATGACGAGAAATTCTTGTCCAGGATTCTCTCTAGAGAAAACTCAAAATCCAACCCTTCCTTCAGAGTTTACTATGGTGATCTTTCTGGTGCAGTGCCCTTCACGTGGGAAACCATCCCCGGAACCCCAAAACACACTTTTTCAGACAATTCATTTCCACCCCTAACACCCCCTCCCTCTTACTATCCCAATAAAAATGTCAACAAGTCCTTGAATAAGCACTCCAGATCAAAGATTTTTTACAATTTGCTCACCAGGATGAGTTTCAAGAATGTTGTCCATGTGGGCTCATCTCCTCCTTCATCTTCAGTGTCCCATTCTCTGTCATTTTTATCATTTTCGACGTCCTCTTCTTTGTCGTCGTTTTCTGATCCGATGATGCCTTCCCGAGGCCACCGGAGAAGGCGGATTTCAAGCTGGGGTTCGTCTTTTGATCATGATCATGATCATGAGCATGAAGAAGTGGGAGGATCTTCAAGGTTGTGTTTCGGTATCCGAAGGGATACTGCTGGGAGGATTGTGAAAAAAGCTTTGCTGTCCATTGTTGGCCGTGGATCTGGGTAAGTTATTACTCGTCGTCTCGTAAGGTGAATTCGGCTGTAATAGACAGTAAAAAATAAAATAAAAATGAAAACCAAGTTAAAATCTTTTCGTATATACAACTTGTCCTCAAAAAGGTGGATGAATCGATCATTTTCATCTTTCGTTTGTGGTTTAAGGTTGAAATGAGTTCAATATTCTTGTATTGCAATTGTATTCCTAGTTAATTTTCAGTGATCCAAATTGAAATTTACAATTCTTGTATAACCTTAATCTATATTAGGTTGAGGATATGAATGTAAATCAAGACGTTTCCCCTTATTATTCTTCCTCTAATTTTCTGCCATATGATTTTTAGTACGTTAAATTAGACAATACACTGAAAGAATAAGAAGTTAATTGAAACCAAATATATTGTCTTGTATAGTGATGCATATCCACCAAGCTTGCGACATTTTTGGTAGTGTGTACTAAGAACTCCTTAGGCGTACGTTTAAGACCTTGTAAAGGAGATTGAACCTTATCTTCCACGGGTGTTTATAAAGGGTTGCAACGAGTCGAGCCGGCTCGTGAGCTGAAGAATAAGGCTCGAGCTTGATTCAAGTAAAATGGAATAGTGTTTTTTTTTAGGCTTGAGTCGAGCCAAAGGTCGAATATTTTTTTGGGCTCGATTTGGGCTTTTCCGAGCCAAGTTTTTTTTCCCCTTTCAAATTTAGCATCTACAAGTGGCAAATAAATTCTGTTTACTTAAAAAATAATACAAGTGATAAATGTAGTATAAATATCAAATATAACCTTATAAGCAATCCAAATTTAAATATAGATTTCGTAAATTTTATACTAATTGTATATTAAATAAAAGTTATAACCCTCATCTTGTTTCGGGCTTGAGACCGACTACAATCAACGTAGCCGGAGTTAAAATTGTACATGAATAAAATATTTCGCATACGTTTTTTTTTAAAATATAAGAATGTTAACAAAAAATTATAGAATAAGGAGAGAAAGTATATATATATAATAAGAAAAAGGAGATTGAAATTAAAAATTATAGAAATGCAATGAATATTACAGCAGAGAAATTATTTAGTTACCTGTGAACTTGTAAATGATACAAAAGAATTAGCTTGAGTATTTACAGATAACTGAATATTATAAACGTATTTTCAACTCAAATTCAAATTGCAATGACTGAGTACATCTATTATCAATGTGTCAATTGATTTAAAAAATAAAATGCTTGTTGTTGTAGTTGCAATCTAACATGGCCACTTTGGCCGGTATACGGGCTGGCCTCGGCTCGAGTGAACGAACTTTTTTGCCACCCCTAACTAAACGTAAGAGACTTATGGCCACAAAGCAAAAAAATCAGACCTTAAACAAAAAGGCCCTATCAACTCGGGTTACATGCCAAGAAAAAAATTTATCTATTGTAAACATCATTTCGTCAAGTAATGCATACTAAATTATTATATCCTTATGAGATATTTGTTAAGTTATTCTACACTATTAAACAAAACTAACTAGTAGGAAAAAGAAAATCTAAAATCCTTTCTATCAAATTATATTTACGCTTAGCAAGGATCCACGCTGACAGAGAGAGATGCTATCGCTTATCTGCAGGTCTTTACTGCTCTAAGATAAAAATGTTCGGTTTAATATCTGGCATTTGGCATATGGTTGATGGAAGACAGGTCAATAGCTTACTATTTAACACAAAGAGAAAAAGTTTTTAATCTGGTTGAGATCTTGCAATTGGAATCTTTTGGTTGTGTCTTGTCTTGTTCATGTATTAAAGCATTAGGGAAGCTTCTGTAGTATTCAGATCAGACTATATTTGTATTGTTGGGAAAAACTAATCAAATCTCATACAATCAATGTAGAAAAAATAATAATAACAAGATGAAAGAGAAAACAAAAATTTAACGTGACTCGGTTGACTGTCGACAACTACAGGAAAATAACACTTTTTTAATAAGAAAAATAAACTATTCAGCACAATATTTTTTCTCACCCTTACAACTTCTCTATAAAATAAATAAATAAACATAAGGCGTAAGTACGTTAAAATGGTGGCCCTCATAGGTGCAACCCATCATTAGCTAATGATGGACCTTCAATTAACTATCCAATTTTGGGTTAAACTCAACAATCTCTACATTGATCCAAAATTTTCTAAATCACATAATTCTTGACATTCTATCTTCTCACCCCTTTATTGGAAGGTGTCACAATAACCCAATCAATTTTAGTAAACATGAAATTAAAGTATTTAAAGATTCATTAAACATCACCTTTTGTTTGAAATCTTTGAACTACTTTCTTCAACATTCTTGTCATTAGCCATAGATCATGTCTTGGTCACTTATCACACTAGCTCTGTCGAAATGTTCATAGCACAACATGTCCATTGCTCCCAACGATATTAAATTTCGCTTCAATCATGAAACATGCAAAATACCTGATATTCGTTTCTCCACTCCATCAAACATCTTCACTTTCACGGTATCTGAACACTTAACTTTGAGTTTTTTTTTTTTATATCATTAACTAGAAGAACATGATGCTCATTACCAGACTTATCATTCTTAAACCAATATATATTTGGGCACATGTGTTAAAACATCAACAATCCAAGCACCAAATACTAACTAGACTCGAATAATTAGAAACACACAAAACATCTTGAGAATCATAATTATCTTCTACTACATTTGGACAATCTGATGCCTCTTGAGTCTCTTTACATCTATTTGCTTCAAAATGTTTTGTCAATTTTTCCCAGTGTATTCTAACGTGTCCATCCTCGTGGAAGTAATAGCACACTACATCTCTCCAAGAACGAGACTGAGAATGATTCCTTCAGCCATAATTTCTTCCTTGCAATTCACTTCTACCATGCCTTATCTCAGAAATAGCTAATAAATCTCCACTTGGCTTCTCAATGTTGGTAGTTGCTGACAAAGTAATTGAAACTTCATTCAATATCAAAGTAGATCATCTAAAAATGTGGTCATAAATGTCTCATGATCTAAGCAAGGACGAGAATAAAATAATTGTCTTATCTTCGTTCTCTATTTTCACATCCATATTAAGCAACTATGTCTCACATTTATTAAATTTATCTAGGTGGTCCCTAACATCAAAATTATCATCCATCTTCAACTCATATCACCAGTACAGAAATAGGAATTCGTGTCGGTTGTAAAACGGAATACCCGTCGGTTGTAGCGGCGACACATATGAGACAGACGCGTAAAGTCTCGACTTTAGGCGTCGGTTGTAAACCGACGCGCAAAGTCAGCTTTGGGCGTCGGTTTTAGTTTAAAACCGACGCCTAAAGTCAAAAACATAAATAAATAAATAAATAAATCCACTTTGGGCGTCGGTTTCTGGTTAAAACCGACGCCCAAAGTCGGTTTTGGGCGTCGGTTTTATTTTTTGAACCGACGCCCAAAACAGTTTAGAACCGACGTCTAAACTTTTTTTTTTTTTTTGAATATATATTACATGACCTGGACGTGGCCTACAGTGACCCAGGTCACTGCACGTCGTAGCCTGCAGTGACCTGGACGTAGCCTGCAATGACCAAGGCCACTGCACGTCGTGACCTGCAGTGACCTGGACGTAGCCTGCAATGACCCAGGCCACTGCATGTCGTGACCTGCAACGGCCTGCAATGACTCAGGCCACTGCACGTCGTGGCCTGCAATCACCTGGACGTGACTTGCAATGACCCTGCAGGTCGTGACCTGCAGTGACCAGGACGTGGTCTGCGATAACCTGAACATGCGCATCACCAAATAAATATATATAATCGATATATACGTAATAAAATTAAATTAACAACAATTATACTTACAAATTGTTAATTTATGATACAAATTAAATATATATGTAAGTGCAAGTTTTGATTACGCTTCGATTTACACAAACCTATGAACGAAGTATTTTGCCCATAAGTTTTGAATCTCGATTACTTTCTCCGTTGAATAATATTCTTTAAATGCCTACAAACAATCAAAATGAATTATTAGTTATTTTTTCATAAAATATAAAGTCATTATTAAAATTCTCATTTTCAATAACTTGTACATTTTCTAACGAAGTAAGTTGAAAGTGTTCTGTGACTATCTCATACATATTTCTCATAACGTAGTAGCCACACTCAGACCCTCCAGGTTGTTGAGGACACTGAAATATTCACATTGAAAAATAACAATATTAGTAATCAAACTAAATAAAATATAGAAATAATTCAAAGATTTTTAATAAAGTTTAAATCCGTGTTTTCATACTTTTACATTTTTCCACGTTGTATTGAATTTTGTCCTCATGCCTCCAACTGTCCAATACGTTTTGAAAGCCCTAAAATTTCAATAAATTATATCAACAAGCTACAAAAAAATAATGACTCAAATTTCCTACAGAAATTTTGGCAGAGTCTCCCCTATAAATTGAACTTATCCAACCTGTAGGGGGACCCTGCTATTCAAAACTATCAACTTCTCAACAATCACAACTCCACAATCAAATTCACCACAACTCCACAATCAATTTCACCACAACTCCACAATTATTTCATTAAAAGTTTCCTAACTTACGTGTTCAATATCGGCTTGATATCCAAGTCACGCTTAGATGCAGCAGCTGAATCTAAGAAGTACACCGTATTCTTCTCAGGAGAAATAACTAGCAACATCCAGTGATTCCTACATATCAATGACCTATATGTGAAGATATAATTAAAAAATTTTATTAGTTTTGAGTAAATATTTATTTAGTATGGTCAATTCTGTAATAGTGAAAATCACTTTAAACTATAATTCTCATTTTTTATTTACAAAATTTTACAAAACTTTTGACACAACCTCACCTAAAAATTGGACTTAACCAACCTATAGAAATAATCAACATATCACAATAAACCAAAATGTTTATCCTCGACATATTAAAAAATCTAATACATACATCATCAACTACTCCAAGTTTAATTCGAAATCCATTCTCAATTCCTAAAAAGTGAAGCTAAGATTTCATGACTTAATATCTCATAATTTCAACTCCAATAATTAAAATATTAAAATTTATCTATCTACTAACTTAAAATCAACAATATAAATTTAACACCCAAATTTATATATATTAAAATTTAATTAACACATTTATACATATTAACATGTAATTATCATATTTATATAATAACAAATATATATATAGATATAGATATATATATATATACATACACAGAGGCTAATTATATACATATCTATATAGATTATATATATATATATATAGACACACACATATATATATATATACATACACAGAGGCTAATTATATATATACACACACATACATACACACACAAATATATACACAGTCATATATATATACACACACACACACACACAAATATATATATATATATATATATATATATATATATATATATATATATATATACACGCAGACACATATATATACACATAAATATATATACACAAATACATATACATATACATACTTATAAACAAAAATGAGAATCGGGTCTTACAATGTAGGTGGAGGCGGCGGCGGTAGAAGTATACCGGGCGGTGGAGGCGGCGGTAGAAGAGTGAGGGCGGTGGAGGCGGCGACGTTCACAAGAGAGGGAGAGGCGTGAGAGTAGAGAGAAATTGTGAGAGAGAGAGAGAGAGAGGCGTGAGTGTATAGAGAGAAAGAAGTGTACTGATCAAAGAGAGAAAGAGGCGCGAGAGTTATGAAAATACCGGGAAATTATTTATGAGATTGCGCGTCGGTTTTTCTAAAAACCGACGCGCAAAGTCGGCGGTCCGACTTTGCGCGTCGGTTTAAATTAGAAACCGACGCCTTTTCCTAAATTTTAATTACGAAAATGCCACCGTCCTATTTTATGCGTCATTTTTTTGAAAAATCGACGTCTGTTCCTCATTTTTTTTATCCCTTTTTGTACTAGTGTATAACTTCTTCTTCAAATAAAACCTATTAGTTAGGACTTAGACATGTACAAATCTTCTAGCATTTTTCATAACTTAGAAGGATATTTCCTATTCAAAACACTATACTTTACCTTAGGTGCAAGAGCTAATCTGATGGTATTGGCTTTCTTCGCTTTCACTTCTTCTAAATCTGCACCTTTCATCTCTTCTAGCATCTTATCTTGCACAGCCTTGTAAAATTCCTATTGCACAAGAACATCTTCATCTGTAATTCTCCAAATATTGAGATTATTCTTCGTGTCAAAATTGGTCCACCTTGAACTTGGAACTTATCATCATCTTCACATTAATCTCAAAGTCTGAACCTTGCTATGATACCATAGTTGAGAAAAATAATCAAATGTCATAAATTCAATGAAACACAAACAAAATAACGAGACAAAAGAGAGAACAAGAATTTAACGTGGCTCAATTGACTACCAACATCCGAAAGATCGGAGAATAACACTTTTATCGATGAGAAAAATAAACCACTTAATACAATATTTTTTCTCACCCTCACAACTTCTCTCTACACAATAAAAAAAATAGTGAACTTACGCATAAATTATTTTCTTTCCTCCTTTTTCCTCCTTTTTCTTTCTCTTATCTTCATGGTTGCTCATTGATTTTTCTTTTCAATTCTCGCCATTTTCATAGCTTCCTGTTGACGATTTCGCAAGTGTACGGATCGTACAAGTAATAAAGTGGACCAAAAGTCCCGATATCGTACCCATGGAATTGAGTAAATTGTACTTTAGTTTGACTTCCTTAACCGGAACAAGAATTTCAAAGATGATTTGTTGAATGAATTATAACTAGGAAATAAAACTAAATAAGCATTTTAAAATTGAATTAAAATCAATGAAAGCAAGCGTGTTGGAAATTGAGAATCCATCATAAATCTATCATTAATACTTTGACTTAATTGTTTAAGTACAATTCATGGGGTTTTGGAAATTCATGTTCCTAATGTCATTTAAGTCCTCTCTCGAGGATGCATTAAAACATTTTTCTAAAAAAGTAACCCGATTATATCTCTATGATGAATTGACACTAGAAAAATATTTAGTTTTGTAAACATTTTTTAAGGATAACACTAAGTATAGAGGTATATCTCTATCCCCTATCAGACCTAGCGGTAATTAAACATGTCTAATGTTCTCCAATCTCTCTATTTTCGGAAAACACAACTCAATTATACAAAAATTGGCCAGAAATTTGTATAAGATAAAAAAAAAAAAAAGCATACTTTAATTACTCAAACCCATAAATCATATAAATTAAACAATTGTCAAAGCATAGAATCAAAATGTTATGGTTTTATCACAATCCCCAACACAGAACTTCTAGCCTAGATACATAATTGAGAATAAATTATAAGAAGTATGCAAAAAGTTCATCTCGTTCTTGATTCTTCAATTTTCTCGTTGGCCTCGTGTGGATCCCTCTTCGATTGAGCAGCAAACTTACATGAAAACACAATTGAGAACAATATTGGAGACCCCTATACTTCTGATTTCTTTTATTATCATCCTTGTTCTTCTCAATTGACTTCTTAAACTTCTTCATGTTCACCTATTAGCTCCAATAATCATCAAATTCCTCGGTATTTGCTTCATTTGCATCCATTTCTCAATTTTGGATTGTTTTCTAAAATATAAACCAAATAAAGAGTGAATATTCTAAAACAAACCTATAAAATCCTACTTTTGACACATAAATAAGTGCATAAAATACAGTTATCACTTCCCTCTCTATTAGTCGTCCTAATAGACCCAACCAATCATTACTTAATGATGTGCCTTCAACTAATTATTCATTTTTTGGGCAACAATTATTGTTGGGAAAGTGTCAACAAATTTCACATTGATTAGACATGGGGTGAATAATAGGTTTATAAGGAATTGATCTACTTTACCTAATAGGTTAAACTTTTAGATGGAACGTCAATTCCCTATAAATAGTATCAGAGTCAGACCACAAACTTAACTATGTGGAGACACAAAATTGATCCAAGTTACAGCCGAACAAATGTGGTATGCTCTAATTTGGATCACATTGGTCGAAAATTTCTATGGTTGGATCATAAGACGACTATTCCCACTAAAGGCGGTGGTCTTGAAAGGTGAATGAGTTGGGACTTGATAGAGCATGTATTTCTTCATGTTTTAAGAAAGATCAATGGATAGACTATCATTAAAAGGGGTCATAATGATACAGTACTTCGTTCAAATATGAATTGTTGGAAAAGAGTGAACGAATCCCACATCGATTAGATACGGGATAAATGATTGACTTATACCTAATAGTTTAATCTTTTGGGATTGAATCTCAATTCCCTAAAAATATGTAATATCGATCTTTCAGATAATTAGGGCTTAATATATCTACATTGATGTGTAAAATCTGATTAAAAATTATTTTTGTATATGTAGTATTGAACATTAGTCGCTATTTACTCTAACTTCGTTGTGTTAGGTTAGAGGTGTAATAATTAGACTAGTTTTGCTATAGTAAGCAAGAACAAGGTTGGGCCACACACCACTTGGTCAGACGATTTTAGAATTTTTTGGTTCTTTTCTTTATAAAAGAGGGGAAAAAAGAATTAAGAGAGGGGAAAAAAAGAATTAAGAAAGGTGTGGAGTTTAGCCTCATAAAACCACGAAGTAAAAGTAAGTCAAACACAATTAGATCAAAATCGGCGAATATAAAAGTAAAAAAATAATAAGCAACTGTTAATTCTAAGCTTCGTTTGATATGATTAGAAGCTCAGTTAATATTCATCTCCACCAGGGCAATACAGTAAATGGACTACAAATAAAGTCCTGGACAACTCATGACTATTTCAAAAAAGAGATAGTCTAAAGGACTTCATGAAGTAGAACACGGAATGTTCGGAAGCTTGAACCAAGATGAAATAATGTGTAAGGAATAAACAAATAGGAGACTGGAGGTTTTTATTTTCTCTAACTTAGGGGCTGCATTGTTTCGCATTAATTCCATGCTTAAGCAAATAGGTTAGACTCTACTAATATAGGTACAACTAAATCTAAAAGGTAAGTGAGTATTCTTGAACTAGCCAAATGAGTAACTAAGAAAAGACCATTAATTCTCCAATTGAAATATTAAATTTTTTGGCATATCTTTGCAATTAGGTTACCAATTCATGGAGACGAGCTTTTAAATAATTTTCAATTATCGGCTATGAAAAGTCTATGAAGTGTAATCCAACCAGATTAACATCATAGCCCCTAATGTTTGTTTTGGACCAAAAAACCAAATAAACATCCACCTTGGTTCCAAGCAAACTTGCAACTCCCCAAAAAACATAAAAAGTAATATTAGGATTGAGGGTCGACCTATCTCGACCTGTGATCCACCCGACTTCAATGGTTGCAGAGTGGGTGGGTGGCTGCGAGGACAAGTCTGCCGCACCCCTTAAACCAAACACATTAACATATTTAGTAAAACACATATCTTCTCAACATATAGAGAACTTAAAATTAACACCAAATTAATTAAATGGTCAACACATGCAATATATACAAATGACCCTCAAGAAAAGATCTCACAACAATCACCCTTACAAATCGGTGTATCTATCCACTCATTGCCATCAATGCTCAATGGATTACTCACTCATCATCCCTAACTAGTAAACTACTAAAGATCTTGAGATAATTCTCTCAAAAAAAGAAAATCTCGACTCTCCACCTCACTAGAGGTGATATGAGCGTCCTCCACCTAACCAAGTTTCTCACAAATAGAAGATTTCAAGACATTTAATTAATTCACCTCTCGTGGTCTAAAGGTCAATCGTACACTTCCATCGTATGTCACCAATACACTCTTAGGCATCTAGTCTTAACATCATTACCTGCTATCCCATCAATTCTAATGCAACTACTAAATACTCATGCCCCTCAATAACACATCTGACACCTAAAGTAGGAACATGCTAAGTGTCAAAACATCACACGAATAACAACTAACATGCATGTAACAATGTTATACAAATAACATAATAACTCTCAAATTTAAACAAATGTTCACACCAATCAAATGAAATGCAGAATGCACCTGAATCAAGTAATCAAATAGGCAAATGGGGTAAACAATTAGATGCAACTCCCATGCGTGTAATAATGTTGTACGAATAACATAATAACTCTCAAATTCAAACAAATGTTCACACCAATCAAATGAAATGCAGAATACAACTGAATCATATGATCACATATGCAATAAGGGTAAACAATTTGATACAAATAATTCAATAGTAATAACAAATGAGATAAAAATCATTAAACCTTACTCGGATCGCATTCCGAAGAGGTAACAACATTGCCTTCATCTCTATGTCCCTCTTTTCTTTTGGTTTTCTCTCCAAGGTAGTCTCTCTTGAAACGTCTAGACTTACCACAGCCATAACACTTCTTTCATTTGCCTTACCATGTGAACTAGAACTACCTCCACCCTTCCATCTGTCACCATAATATCTAGTCTTTTATTATTTTTACCACGTCCACCTCTCATTATGTGGACCTCACCACTAACACACTCTTTTTTCCAGCTTTCAACCCCTCTCCTTGCTCTTCAAGGAATCAATAAAAATTTCAGATATAATGGTGTCCTCTCATATTTTATAACATTCTTGACTTCCTTATACATATCAGGAGTAGCATTCAACAAGATTGTGACTTCATATTCTTTAGAGATCTTATCACCGCAATTAGTAATATCTTGAAAAGTTTTATTGAAAACATCGAGATTGTCATCTAAATCCTTAGATGGGTCGATTTTAAAGTTAAACAAACTTTCTAGTAAGAAAGTATTTTGTGTAGGTTGTGTCAAGTAAAGTTCATCCAACCTTTTCCAATTTTTTTGGTTGAATCATGCTTAACAACTTTATGTAAAAAAATTGCAAAATGATATATATGTATGCAAGTTTGTCAAAATCATTTTTCTAATCCTCAATAACAATGTTAGAAAAAGAATTATCAATAGCTTTTAAAACCTTTTTTGGTACTAAAATACCTCTTTTTTTGTTGCCAAATAGAGAAACCACATTTTCATTGAAGACATTCAAGTCAAAACGGTGTGAAGATGTCTTAACAAATCTTATCTTAATCTTAATTTTTTTTCTTTTTTTTTGAAATGGGACTTAATCTTAATCTTAATCTTAATATATATAAAAGTAGAATAGCCGTCACTAAAATATACACATAGTTTCCCTCCAAAAAAACTTTATAAATTTGAAATTTTTTTACTAAAAAATAGTATATTAAGTAATTTAGCAATTATTATTTTACATGTGTTATTAATTGTATTATTTTGAAATCAAAAAATATTTAATAGGTGTGTCAAATTAAATATTACAGTGAGAAGTTTAATGCAAGCTGACAAGTGAGAGCAAATTGTAAATATATTGTCTTTAAAATTATATAAAAATTAAAGGTAAAGTTTTATTTTATTTTTTTTCATTTTGCTTCAATAACTAATTCATTTTAAATTATATCATTTAAGTCTTATAATATTATCTATAATAAGTTAACTAAATTCATTTTAGCCATAAATGATTAATTTATGTTCTTATTTTTTCTCATCAAATTATAATAAATAATAACTATATGAATTTTTAAGGCAAATCCAATTAAATTGGGTTAATTTTACAAATTAAGATTTCTTCAATTCATTCATCGTTTTCAAATTATTTTTATTTATTTACTAACTCTATTCATTTTTCTATTTTTATTAAAAATTTAAATAACTAAATATGCAAAAATATATTACCGATTTTAACAATTAGTTCATATAATTTCTATTAAACAATTGATCGATCATAATTTTTTATTAAAATAATAATATAACAATATGAATAAAGAAATTGTAAGTATGAAGAAAGAAGAATCAATTAATGTAACAATATTTATTAAAATTAATGATTGTTTTTTAGAAAAACACTTGAAATTAATAACTAATGCTTAAAAAATCAAATGATACCAAAAAAGTCTATCTTACAGCTCTTTTTGGGAAGAATATGATGAAGAAAAATATATGAAAAGAAAAACATGAATCTTAAGGAGAATATGTAAGTTGAGTTTTGCACATGTATTGTATGATCCTAATTTTGTAGGTCAAAAAAAATTTTAAAAAGAAAATTTCATTTATCGAACTTTAATTCTAGAAATGGAATTGATATGTTCATGGTACAATCTCTAAAACACTTAATTTATTGCATGTTTTCCCATAAAGATGATAAAGGCTTACAATTTTATTAAAATATTAAAAAACAATTTTAGTACAGAAAGGCTTATTTGCGTCGGTTGTAAAAGACAATACGCGTCGGTTGTAGAGGCAATGTATATGACACAAACACTTTAAGTTTAGACTTTACGTGTCGGATGTTAACCGACACCTAAATTTGACTTTAGGCGTCGGTTGTAACTTTACAACCGACGCCTAAAGTCAAATTTAGGTGTTTTACAACCGACGCCTAAAGTCATTTTTTTGTGACGTCGCATGTAATACCACTTTTCGTTTTACGTGCTTTCTTGAATACCACCCAATTTTTTATGATGAATAATTTATTTGACAATGATTATTGATAATAAGTTGAATTATTTTGCAGTGGAAGGACTTGGACGCCGTCTCGATCAATGTACCAATTAAAATATTTATAAATTGGTTACGTACAATTATATGTCTAATTGCTTATTTTAATTGTTATTTGCCAATTTATATTTTATTTAGTAGCAAGTGGCCAAAATACATTTAGTTTGAAATGGGTGTAAAGTTTAGTGGCACCTTGATATTTAATTTAAAGTTGTTCACTTAATTGCATTAAAGAGGGGAGTTGAGGGACCAACTTGCAATTTTTGAAAGATTAAAAATTTAATACTAACCTAACCCTCATTCCTCTCTCTCTCACGCCCGATCTCATCTCTTCTCTGCCCCTCTCTCCCTCTCTCGGTCGCCCTCATCTCTCCGTCTCGGTCTCACCTGTCTCTCTCGCCTCAAGCACAAACCAGCGCCGACGACAGCGACCTCCACCACCTCCCTCTTGTCGCTGCACCGGTGGGTAACTCCTACCTTTCTCCCACACGCACTGCAGGGCACGATTTCTTGGTTGTACACACACAAAATCACTATGTATATGTACATGTGGGTATATATGTGGAGTGTGTGTATATATGTATTTTTCTCACATTTTCAGATTTTAGTTTTTGTTTGATTTCGAATTTAACCATAAATTAAGGATTTGATGATGCTTATGTATGTGAGTATTGATGTGTGTGTATATATATATATATATATATATAGTAGATTTCAGATTTCAAATAAATGAGTGTGGGTCTTGCACATTATATGAATGAATTTCAAATTTGAGTTTAATTAGATTTTCGAATATTAAATTTTTTATTTGAGATTGGAGATATGTAATATTATATATGTTTAGTGTAAAATTTCAAATTTATGGATTCATTTAATTAATTGGAATTGCAATGCCTTAGGATTAAGGAAATTTAATTTTTATTATTGTAACTGATAAGTGATTTCGATTAGTTAAATTGGAATTATCTTCATAATTTCGTGTTTAGAGTAAAATTTTAAATGTGTACTAATCCCAAGATTTCAAAACGTAAGAACTTAGCAGCTAATTTACATTGATTTTTAAAAGTGAAAATTCAATTTAAATGTTTCCAAATTTATTAACAGTTAAAAAAAAAGGGGGATTAGCAATTTCCTAATCCTATTGTACATTAAAATTGAATACTTGTCTAGAATGAAGTGTTAAATGTGTTTGTTATATTATGAGTCACATGAAAAAGTATGTGTAACACCCCAAGTTCAAAAATATTAAACATATGTGTTAACTTCCCTTTTCCTTTAATGCGGAATTAAATCATTTAAAACATCAAAATTTTCATTTTTCTATTACATAAATCTATAGAAATTTCGGCAGAGTCTCCTCTGTAATTTGGACTTAACCAACCTGTAGAGGGACATCATACCCAACCTAACAATTTAAAAGTGCAAATCTCAACCCATTCAAAAATCAATATTCAACATTCGGTTACAATTCAATATCAACTCTCACATCACCATATTATCCTAAAATAAATCCCAAACTCCTCAATACAAAAATTCCAAACCAACGAACTTTAACAAATAAAATAAGAGATAGTTTAATCGATAATGCGATGCCATTACTTAATCAAAACTAATCCAATCAAATAATTTTAAAAATGAAAGAATAAGGAACGATTAATGAAAAACTTAACTAAATCCCAAATTTACTTTATTTAAAAAGAATGGCAGCGAGTACTGTCTGAGTCAGCTGCCAAGTGCTCTCCTCGGATCATCTAACTTTCATCACCTGAAATGTTGGGGAGGGATTGGGGTGAGCTAAAGCACAATAAGTAAACTTTGTGCATGTAATGCATGCTTATGATATGGAATGCTTTAAAAATTCAATATATGTATCCCCATTTGTTTTACTTTCCAGAACTTTCAAACTTTTCAAACTTTCACTTAACATTTCAAAACTTTCACTTCATTTCCATCGTGAGCTCACTTGGTGTATCTTCCAGTCAATCAGATAACAGTGGGCAATTCTTATTTGGAACCAGATTAACATTCACATTTCCATCGCAAAGCGGTTTAACATTCACTTTTTCACCGCAAAGCGGTTTAACAGTACACCGTAAAACGGTTGAACATTCCGTCGCAAAGCGACTTAATTCGGGAACGCCGGTCCCCCGCGCCCCACTTTCCACTCGCATCTTTCATGAACTAGAAGTACACTCATTATTTCTTAAAAACTTGGGATACATAACTTTTGAACAAACTTGGTCCTTGACACATTTCTTTCATTTAAAAACATTTGACTTTCCAATTTCGATGCCAATGCATGCTTGATGATGCAATGACATGATAACGTGCATGTTTGAACATTCTTCTTAATAACATATACTTTCATAAAGTAAATGAAATTCATCAAAGCAAGTAAGTTGCAAACAGCCATTTACACGTTTCACATTTACATTTAACTTCTATGAAAATAGGGGAAGATTACTTACTTGACGTTCTTAGCATTTACCGTTATATGAATTTGCAAGTTGAGGAGCTTCGACTGCCCGTGTCGTCAATGTACCAAAATCTTAGTTGCATCTATTCATTTAGTAAAATATACTTTCAGTTCAAATTGATATATTCATCAATCTTTTAACATTACATTAAACAAGTTAAAACAATAAATCTTCTTTCTCTTTTTCATTCTTGTGATCATTTATTCCAAACAAGGTATTAACATATATTAAATACTTCCATACAATACTCGAACGCAAAGATTTAAATCATTCGACACAACATTTTAAGCTTAACTATTAAGGTACTTAAATCAAAACCAAAGTTTGAAAAAATGTACTCTCCTTTACAATTTTCTCAAAATCTAGTAATTATAATTATTACTCACGTTCACACAAAAATCATATTTGAAATAAGGGACTTAATTTCATGCAACTTATGAATTGTACTAATTCATTTACTCAAATCTCAAACTAAATTATAACTTAGTCGAACTTTACGAAAAATGTTCCATTAAAATTCCAACTTTTTAAAATCTGAAAATATTCAAAATAAGGTTTTAATTAAACTTAAAACTAATCAAACATAACCTAAAATCTTAAATTCAAGAATTTCCCATATATAACATATACATTTGATTTTCAATTACAAAATTCGAAACCTGTAATAATCAAATTTTGAAATTTCAATTAAACTAATTTAAATTCTTCGAAATCAGAATTTTCCAAATATATATATACATTATCCAAAATTCCAATTAATAAATTCGAAATTTGACTATAACACGAATTTGAAAATACACAAAATATACATATATATAATTATCCCTAAATCTGAACTTACAATTATAAGTCTGGAATTATAGATTAATCTGAAATCAGAAACTTTAAGCAAACATTTGAAGAAATCTGAGGTTTATACTTAAGGAAGATATTTACATCGATACATACATATATAAACATTACCCAATTCTCCAATTTAACAATTATAATTCGAAAATGCAACTAACTTAAATTTGAAAATATGCACATTATAACTCAAACTTTTCCTAGACATTTAAATAAGCCACTAATTCAAAATTTCGAAATCTGAAATTAATTTTCATAAATTTGAAAAATCTGAAATTAAGTCTATTTTTTCAAAATCGGAATTTCAGCATGTAAGTCAATACATTAGATCCATCTATACACATATATACGCCCATTATCCAAAATTTGAAATCCACAACTGAGGTTACATTATAAGAATCTGAAGTTACAGTCCAATTTCGAAATCTGGAAATTACTTTAAAACCTGAAATCATATATATACACAGACATACATACATATACACACAATCACAATACCAACTCTCCAATTAACAGTTAAATTCGAAATCCAGAATAAATAAAAATTTGAAATAGTAATAATACCCACACACATATATATATACTTACATACATCAATATATACATACATACAGGGTCGTATATGTGACGGTGTTCGTGAGTGTGTGAGGCAGTGGTCGCGAGGTGCGTGCGTGTGCGTGTGTTGTGTGTGTGCGCGTGTATGAGGGGGCAGGGCTGCACTTACGATGAGAGGGAGGAGCGGGCAGCGGTGGTCGCCGGTGTGCGCCGAAAGGGGGAGGTTCGGTGATGGCGAGAGAGAGAGACCGAGGCGGAGAGACGAGGGCATCGAATTGAGGGAGAGACAGATGTTGACCTATGGTCAATTTGACCTTATTGTTTTGATCATAACAAACAAGAATTTATTGTGTTACTAACAAGTGTGCTTCAAGTGTTTCATGTAATGATAAATATTCAAAGCACTCTATGTTCAAATCGTCTCTCAAAGATATAAATCAAAATTATGTGATCGAGCACATGAGACGCAAAGAAGATCATGAAATCATTGAAGATATTCAAAGATCAAAATTGAGGTTGAAAAGCATGACATGAAGATCAAGAATTCAAGCATACAAGATTAGAGTTGATTTAACATATGTAAAGGTATAATACTCTCAATCTTTAGCGATGAAATTCAATGAGCTCGAAAATGTTTTTTTATGCATCAAGAAACTTACTTGAAAATTCATCACTTGCATAAAATATTTTTATCTAAGTCAAGATTGTCTTTCAAAGGTTATTTGATCTTAAATCATGATTATACTATGAAAGACAAGTCAAAAAACCTTGAAAAATCAAAATCTTGAAATGCTGTTTTTTGAGGTAGATCAGAGAGGTCGACCGCATGAGAAGGGGGGGTCGACCGCATGACAAAAGAGAGGTCGACCGCACTGATCTTCCGCACTGCTATTTTTGAACTCAACGGCTATTTTCTTGCAACGGCTATATTGAGGTCGACCGCATGGTTGAACAGGTCGACCGCAAAAGACAGAATGTGCAAAATTTGATCTATAAATAGCCTTCTCTCTTGCATTCATTCACAACAACTTAGATAAGATTTTATACAAACTTTCTTGTGAAAATTTAGTGTTCTTACTTAGTTTTTATTCATCTTTTATTTTCATAAAACTTTGATTGATCTAAACTTTGTTTTATCAAATTCATCAAAGTTTTTGGAAGAAAGTTTTGTGAAGATTCTTGGTTTTACATTGTTTGAATTTCTTCAACATCTTCACACTATATTGGAATTGAAGTGTAAGTCTCTCTTTGTTCTAAACTTGTTTTAATCTTTTAAAAGAGAGAAATTCCAATTAAGGAACTTTGATTATTTGTACTACATTTTTCATTATCATTTGATTCATCAAAGTTCCATTGCCTAAACACTTTGAGCTTAACTTATAGTTAATTATTCAAGTGTGGCATCTCTTGGTACTTAATTCGATTCAATATTTTTAACAAGAGATCATTTGAAAAACTTTGTTTGATTGCATCAACTTTTCATTATCATTTGCATCAAAGTTTTTCTCTAACACTCGAGCTTAATTCATTGCTATCTATTGAAGTGTTAGCCTAACTCTCTTGGTACTTAATTTGAGTATATCATTTGTCAAGAGAGTTATTTCAATTGTAAACTCAATTCATTATATTGATTGGTTTCGAGAGCCTTGTCAAAACTCGATTGTTGGTTTTCGAGAGCCTTGTCAAAACTCGATTGTCGGTTTCGAGAGCCGTGTGAAAACTCGATTGTAAAAGGATAGGCGCTCCTTGTTGTAAGTCGCCTAAGGATTTGGTACTCCTTGTTGTAAGTTACCAAAATAGTGGATTTGGCCTTGCTCGTGACGGAGAGCTCGGTAACGGGGGACGTAGATCACGTTGGTTGATTGAACCTCCATAAATCGCGTTTGCACTCTCTCATCCCTTTTACTTACTTACATCGCACTTACTCTATTCTATCAATTTATATTGTGCAACGCTTTATCTTAGTGCTATACTTGCCTTATCAATTAAGTTTACACTTATATAGCACATTACATTGATAGTTTAGTTACTTGTAACACTAAGTGCTCATATTTGTACCCATTGGTTTTTAAGTTTGAAATTATTATCGAAAAAGTTTTATAAACCAATTCACCCCCCTCTTGGTTAGTTTACTCTTGGGTCAACAATTGGTATCAGAGCTTAGGTGCTCATTTTTAAAAGATTTTACAATCTTGAGTAAATGGCTAACCATAATCTTGAGGGACATTCTACAAATCGTCCTCCTTTCTTTGATGGTACAAATTATAATTATTGGAAAACTAGAATGATGATTTTTATTCAATCCATTGATTATAATATTTGGGATGTCATTGAATCCGGTCCTCATGAGCTTACTATGGTCATTAAGGTTGATGGAAAACTGGATCAAACTATTTTAAAACCTAGAGAGGAATATGATGAAAATGATAGGAGAAAATTGACTTTAAATGCTAAGGCCAAAAATATACTTTATTGTGCTTTGGATATTAATGAATTTAATCGTATTAGCACATGTGATTCCGCACACGATATTTGGCATGCTTTAGAAGTCACACACATGGGCACAAATAAGGTTATAGAAACAAAAATAAATCTTTTGTATAAAAATTTTGAAAACTTCTTCATGAAACAAGATGAACCCATTGCTAGCATAATTACTAGATTTACCGATATTGTTAATGGTCTTAAGGGCTTTGATCGAAAATTTTCTAATGGTGAACTTGTTAGCAAAATGCTTAGATCTCTCTCGGAAGATTGGAGCTCATTGAGAATGTTGATAGAAAACACACAAGATGTCAACACATATCCCTTGGAAGAGCTTTATGGAACATTGATGACTTATGAGCTCAACAATGCCGAAACAAAGGAGAGGACAAGAAAAGGAAAAGAAAAGGCCAAGCGCGAAATTGAGCTTAAATCATTACATGTCAAGAAGTGGAGAGGCGTTCGCAAGAATCATCGAATCCAAAAGAGAGAAGAAAATGTTGAAAGTGATGATGAGCAAGATCAAGATGAAATAGCCAACATGTGCTTCATGGCCATTGAGGATGAGGTAAAATTCTTTGATACATCTTGGACCTTGAATGATCAATGATTTAGAAAATTTTTTTAACATTTTTTTATTTATTTAGAAATTTTTCTTGATACTTCAACAATATGCATTTATATACCCTTTAACTCATTTCTTGCTAAAAATGTTTTACTAAGGGGGAATGCTTTACTAAGGGGGAATATGATTACAATCAAGATATTCTATTTATGCCCCATTATTATGCTTATCACACCTTTGCTCATGAATAAGGGATAGATGCCACCTTTTTGCTTATGCCAAAAGGGGGAAAATATGGTGATGATTAGTTTTTAACTTGATTTTTGGATAATCTATATGCATGAAAATGATTATATTATATGCTAGATTATACCTCATTGGTTTGTATAAGATAGGGGGAATATATGCTAAAATTGAACTTATCAATTATTCTCATTTCCCTATGCTTTGATTATATGCTTCAATTGCTTATATTTATCATTACAAATCATCTTGTTTGTCATAATCAAAAAGGGGGAAATTGTTGACCTATGGTCAATTTGACCTTATTGTTTTGATCATAACAAACAAGAATTTATTGTGTTACTAACAAGTGTGCTTCAAGTGTTTCATGTAATGATAAATATTCAAAGCACTCTATGTTCAAATCGTCTCTCAAAGATATAAATCAAAATTATGTGATCGAGCACATGAGACGCAAAGAAGATCATGAAATCATTGAAGATATTCAAAGATCAAAATTGAGGTTGAAAAGCATGACATGAAGATCAAGAATTCAAGCATACAAGATTAGAGTTGATTTAACATATGTAAAGGTATAATACTCTCAATCTTTAGCGATGAAATTCAATGAGCTCGAAAATGTTTTTTTATGCATCAAGAAACTTACTTGAAAATTCATCACTTGCATAAAATATTTTTATCTAAGTCAAGATTGTCTTTCAAAGGTTATTTGATCTTAAATCATGATTATACTATGAAAGACAAGTCAAAAAACCTTGAAAAATCAAAATCTTGAAATGCTGTTTTTTTAGGTAGATCAGAGAGGTCGACCGCATGAGAAGGGGGGGTCGACCGCATGACAAAAGAGAGGTCGACCGCACTGATCTTCCTCACTGCTGTTTTTGAACTCAACGGCTATTTTCTTGCAACGGCTATATTGAGGTCGACCGCATGGTTGAACAGGTCGACCGCAAAAGACAGAATGTGCAAAATTTGATCTATAAATAGCCTTCTCTCTTGCATTCATTCACAACAACTTAGATAAGATTTTATACAAACTTTCTTGTGAAAATTTAGTGTTCTTACTTAGTTTTTATTCATCTTTTATTTTCATAAAACTTTGATTGATCTAAACTTTGTTTTATCAAATTCATCAAAGTTTTTGGAAGAAAGTTTTGTGAAGATTCTTGGTTTTACATTGTTTGAATTTCTTCAACATCTTCACACTATATTGGAATTGAAGTGTAAGTCTCTCTTTGTTCTAAACTTGTTTTAATCTTTTAAAAGAGAGAAATTCCAATTAAGGAACTTTGATTATTTGTACTACATTTTTCATTATCATTTGATTCATCAAAGTTCCATTGCCTAAACACTTTGAGCTTAACTTATTGTTAATTATTCAAGTGTGGCATCTCTTGGTACTTAATTCGATTCAATATTTTTAACAAGAGATCATTTGAAAAACTTTGTTTGATTGCATCAACTTTTCATTATCATTTGCATCAAAGTTTTTCTCTAACACTCGAGCTTAATTCATTGCTATCTATTGAAGTGTTAGCCTAACTCTCTTGGTACTTAATTTGAGTATATCATTTGTCAAGAGAGTTATTTCAATTGTAAACTCAATTCATTATATTGATTGGTTTCGAGAGCCTTGTCAAAACTCGATTGTTGGTTTTCGAGAGCCTTGTCAAAACTCGATTGTCGGTTTCGAGAGCCGTGTGAAAACTCGATTGTAAAAGGATAGGCGCTCCTTGTTGTAAGTCGCCTAAGGATTTGGTACTCCTTGTTGTAAGTTACCAAAATAGTGGATTTGTCCTTACTCGTGACGGAGAGCTCGGTAACGGGGGACGTAGATCACGTTGGTTGATTGAACCTCCATAAATCGCGTTTGCACTCTCTCATCCCTTTTACTTACTTACATCGCACTTACTCTATTCTATCAATTTATATTGTGCAACGCTTTATCTTAGTGCTATACTTGCCTTATCAATTAAGTTTACACTTATATAGCACATTACATTGATAGTTTAGTTACTTGTAACACTAAGTGCTCATATTTGTACCCATTGGTTTTTAAGTTTGAAATTATTATCGAAAAAGTTTTATAAACCAATTCACCCCCCTCTTGGTTAGTTTACTCTTGGGTCAACAACAGAGAGCGATGAGGGTGAGAGATCGCGAGTGAGAGAAAAGTGAGGGTTTGGGTTTAGGTTTAAATCTTCGAAAATTTGCAAATTAGTCCCTCCTTTCTCTCCATGTGCATAGTTAAGTTCATAACTTCAAATTTATTCTTCAATTGCCACTAAACTTTCCCCCAACTTTCTGTTTAACACAATAAAATTAAAAAAATAGCATGTTTAGGCAATAAAACAATTAACCACATAAAATTGCACGTAAACTATTAAAATAACAATTTATAAATTTTTAATTGGTACATTGATCGAGACGGCATCCAAGTCCTTCCACTGCAAAATAATTCAAATTATCGACATTAAAAATATCATTAAATTTAAAATTTATAATAACATAACATAATTATTATGTGAAATTTAAGGATACACGTAAAAATGGAAATCGGTATTACAATATGCTATTAGGAAGAATGTTCAAGCATGCACATTATCATGTCATTGCATCATCAAGCATGCATTGGCATCGAAATTGGGAAGTCAAATGTTTTTAAATGAAAGAAATGTGTCAATGTGCAAGTTTGTTCAAAAGTTATGTATCCCAAGTTTTTAAGAAAGAATGGGTGTACTTCTAGTTCATGAAAGTTGCAAGTGGGAAATAGGGCGCAGGGGACTGGCGTACTCAAATTAAGTCGCTTTGTGACGGAAGGTTCAACCGTTTACGGTGGACTGTTAAACCGCTTTGCGGTGGGAAAGTGAATGTTAAACCGCTTTGCGGTGGAAATGTGAATGTTAATCTGGTTCCAAATAAGAAATTGCCCACTGTTATCTGATTGACTAGAAGATACACCAAGTAAGCTCACGATGGAAATGAAGTGAAAGTTTTGAAATGTTAAGTGAAAGTCGGAAAAGTTTGAAAGTTCTGGAAAGTAAAGCAAATGGGGATACATATTTCAAAATTTTAAAGCATTCATGTCATAAGTATGCATTTCATGCATACAGTTTACTTACTGAGCTGTAACTCACCCCAATCCCTCCCCAACATTTCAGGTGATGAAAGTTAGATAATCTGCGGAGAGAGCATTTGGTGGCAAACTCTCATAGTACCACAATTTCTCATTCCAAATAAAGTTGGAATTGGGAATTTCATAAATGTTTTCTTTGGTTATTTTTATTAGTTCATTCTTTTAATTGTTTATTGAATTTAATTTTGATAAGTTATTTATCTCGTTAGTAGTTTATCAATTCTCCATTTAGTTAAATGGAGATCATGGTTTGAATTTAATTTATGTTGAGGAGTTTGGGGATTGAATGAATTGGTTTTGACGATGATGAATGTAGTTGAGATGTGGTTGATCTTGTTTAAATTTTTATGTCGGTTATGTTGTTTCTTTACAGGTTGGTTAAGTCCAATTTATAGAGGAGACTCTGTCGAAATTTCTGTAAAATTTTATAATAGATAAATGAAAATTTTAATGTGTAGAAGATTTAATTCCGCATATAATGTGAATGGAAGTTAACACGCCTAGGTTTTAGATTTTTAAACTTGGGGTGTTACATCGCAACTGAAGTTCATGGCTTGCAATTATCTTAATATGGCCTGCAATAGCCTAGGTCACTGCTGCAGGTCATGACCTACAATCACTTGAAGCGGCCTGCAATGACCCGAGTCACTGCAGGTCATGTCCTTCAATGACCCTGCAATCACTTGAAAGTGGCCTGCAATGACCCAAGTCACTGTAGGTTATGACCCAGGTCATGACCTATGTCACTTCAGGTGCAATCACCTAAATGTGGCTTGCGATCACCTGAACATTCTCCACATACGTACATCACCAAATATATCGTCATCAAATATATATAATCGACATATTCATAATAGAATGAAATAAAAAATAATTACATTTACAAGATTGTTAATTTATTATACAATTAAATATGTAAATGCAAGTTTTAATGAAAAAGATTTACATACACACATCAACGAAGTATTTCGCCCATAAGTTTTGAATCTCCACAATTTCCTCCATTGAGTAGTATTCTTTAAATACCTACAACCCATTAAAACGAACAATTAGTTATTTATTAATAAAAGATAAAGTCATAATTAAAAATTCTCATTCTTCTAACTTATACATTTTCTAACGACTCCAATTGAAAGTGATCTGTGACTATCTCATACATATTTCTCATAACATAATAGTCACACTCAAAACCCCCAGGTTACTGATGACACTGAAATTCTCAAATTGTAAACCAACATTAATAATCAAACTACATAAAATATTGAAATAATTCAAATATCTGTAATAAATTTTAAATATGCGTTCTCATACCTTTATATTTTTCCACGTTGTATTCATGTCCAATATATTTTAAAAGCCCTAAAATTTTAATAAATTATATGAACAAGTTACAAAATAATAATAAGCCTCAAATTTTCTACAGAAATTTTGACAGTATCCCCTATAAATTGAACTTATCCAACATGTAGAGAGACCCTGCTATAGAAAACTATCACAACTTCTCAACAATTACAACAAGAATGCATCAATATCACCATAACTTAATTATCAATTTCACTACAACTGTACAATCAACTTCACCACAACTCCACAATTACTTCATGAAAGTTATCCTATCTTATCTACTTATAAATGACAACCATGATCATGGAAATAATTACTTACATGTTCAATATCAGCTTGATATCAATGTCACGCTTCGATGCAACAGTTGAATCCAAGAAGTACGTTGTATTCTTCTGAGGAGAAATCACTAGCAACATTCAGTGGTTCCTACGTATTATGAACGTGTAAATACAAATTTATACATCATACGAATCAACTAAGATAAAAAAGAGAGAGAGAGAGAGAGAGAGAGAGAGAGAGAGAGAGAGAGAGAGAGAGAGAGAGAGAATATCAATGGTCTTACTCCTGAAAATACAGTGCTAGAATGAATTTCTTATATTACATTGCCTTCATGGTATCAGGCATATAAGTTACAACACCATTCACATTTGTTCTGACCATAATCGACACAATGTGTGTAGGAGACATGAATCCAATCGATTCAATACCGTATTGCTGACACAACTCATGGAGGTACCTGAAACAGGTAAAAGTAAGAAATAGAAGTAAAATAATGATTTAATTAAATTGAAGTTATAATTTCTGATCAGAAGTTTTACAATGAAAATACTTGTAGGATAGATGTATCCAACCATTGCATCGTAAGAAAATCGGTGATGTCTCCGACTGTAACAAAAATACCATCGTCGAACTTACAGTTGAACACAGAGTCATCTACGTTCACCTGATAGAAGTCATCACCAACAAGCAATCGAAGGATCAGAGTGTGTAACATTTTGCATTTATCACCCAAATGTTGTATCGTCTCATCGTCAAAAATCGCAGGTCGCTGGGTAGATGACATTTCGAAATTCTGAGGTGTTTTCCCTTCATTGGATCTTTTTACCTGTTTTGGTGCATCTTTCTGCAATAAGACAATTTTTATCATCATAACACATCTAATACAAATTAAAAAGAAACATAAACTTTTATATAACTAAATGCTATTACCTCTCCAAAAATCACCAATTCCTTAGGCCATTGAAAGAAGCTTCTAATAGCTTCCCCCACCATGCTGTGGTATTGAGATGACACTGGAAGATAGAACGCTTCTGTACCATCTATAACATGGTCAACAAACACCTTAGCATGATCAAGCCAGAGTGGTTGATGATGGACCACAGTCTCAGGTCCGGATGGATAAACCATCCCTCTCGCCAAAAGAACCGGCCAAGTGCTATGTCTATTACTCATGTTACTGTGTAGGTTCATCTCATCTGTACATAGTCCCAGCCTAAGATTTCTACCTTTGCCCCCAGATTCAGGAAACAACCCATTAATGTTCCTCCATTGAAGAGAATCGGCCACATGTCTTAGTTTTTCATCTTCTTTTCTCCCCTCAGCATGCCACCGCATGTTCTTTGCGTCCTTTGCATTGACAAACAAAAGTTTAAATCTTGGTATTACGGGTAAATACCATAACACCTTTGCTGGAGGGCTTTTCTTATCACCACAATTATCATTTACGTTCTTTTGCTTATACCGTGATGCCCCACACTTTGAACATAGACGCAAGTACTTGTAATCATTTCGATACATTATACAATCATTTGGACATGTATGTATCATCTCGATCTCCATCCATCGGGCACAACAATTTCTTTTCCTCGTAGATTGAACAAGGAAGCTCGTTATCTTTCGGAAGCATCTCTCGTAACAGTTCCAATAATTCCGTGAAACTCTTATCACTCCACCTATTGTTTGCTTTCAAGTTATACAATTTCAATACAGCAGACAATTTTGTGAATTTATTACAACCATAAAACAAAGACTTCTCAGAATCGTTGAACAAGTTATCTAATACATGAGTCTTTTCAATGTATTCCCCTTATATATGACACATCATTTCGTCTATCATATCATTCTCATCATTTTCCACATCATTCTCACCAATATTGCTCAAATTATTCTCCTGCTGATTACGAACATCGTCACCAGTGCTCGTCCTGGGAAGCATATTCTCACCATCCCATATCCATCGTGTATAACCTTCCTTAAACCCACGACGAATCGAATGACTCTTCACTTGATCAAAACTACTAAACTTTCTCAGATTCTTACAATCATAACAATGACACAAAATCATTGCTTCATCTTTCTTTCTCTTGTGTTCATTCGCATATTTCATAAACTCATCAACACCTTTTATACATTCATGCCTATTACGTCTGCCATACGCCAACCCCGATCCATATCTAATGACCTATATGTGAAGATATAATTAAAAAAATTATTAGTTTTGAGTTAATATTTTTAAGAATACAACCTTAAATCAACTATATATTAATAATCGAAATCAAATACGATAATTTATTAGGTTAGAAACTTCATAATTTTATTAGGATGATTATATTCTACGTAGTTATTTATTTAGTTTGGTCAATTCTGTACTAGTGAAAATCACTTTAAATTATGATTTTTATTTTTTATTTACAAAATTTTACAAAAATTTCGACAAAACCTCCCCTATAAATTGGACTTAGCCAACCTGTAGGAAGAATCAAAATGCCACAATAAATTAAAATGTTCAACCTCGACATATTCAAAACTCAAACACAACTTCAATCAAACTTCAACATCATCAACTACTCCAAAATTAATCAAAAATTCATTCTCAATTCCTAAAAAGTCAAGCTAAGATTTCATAACTTAACATTTCATAATTTCAATATAACTCCAATAATTCAAATATTACAATATATCCATCTACTAACTCAAAATCAATAATATAAAATTAACATCCAAATTAAACTAATAAAAAAGTCATTTAAATCAATTAGCATATAAAATCATAAATTCAATAAAAAAACTAACAAATTAAATCAATTAACTATTTGAAATACCAATTATGTATGTATGTGTCTCTGTGTGTGTGTGTACTATTTATATATATATATATATATATATATATATATATATATATATATATATATTAACGTATATACACACACACACACACACACACACACACACAAAGGAGGTGGGTCTTACAATGTGGGAGGAAGGGGCGGGTTGAGGTGGAGGCGCGTTGGAGGTGGCTGCAGGTGATGGTGGTGTGCGGTGGAGGCGGGTTGAAGCGGGTTTTAGTGAGAGGAAGAGATAAAGAGAGAGGGGGAAATGTAATGGTGGTAATGGCGCCAGAAAAATGATGGTGGTAGCGAGATGGCTGCGTCATGCGTGCGGTTGAGAGAGGGAGGGAGGGAGAGAGGCGTGAAATTGTAGGGAATATGAAGAAATTAAGAAAAGAACTGAATTGGGGGGGAATTAAAACCGAACTTTGCGCGTCAATTCTTGTAAAATTGACGCGCAAAGCCGGACTTTGTGCATTGGTTCATGTAGAAGCGACCCGTAAAGTCAGGCTTTGCGCGTCGGTCGATTTTGCCCGTCGGTTCTTAAAGAACCAACGCGCAAAGCCGGTTCAAGCGGTTTTTCGCGTCGGTTCTTATAGAACCGACGGTTCAAGCGGTTCTTATAGAACCGACACGCAAAATATTTACAAAAATGTCACGGCCCTTTTATACGCGTCGATTTTATTAAAAATTGACGTGTATTCGCACTGTTTTGTACTAGTGAAATGGTGAAACTTTATTTTTTAATTTTATTAACATATATAGACAAAAAGACTCACTATATATATTTTATTTACATTTTTATTAATAATTTTTATTGACATATAATTAAATATGCATTTAATTATGTTCAATTAAATGGATCACATTTCAAAATTAAAAATTATTAATTGTGCGAATTATCTCTTGAGTTGAATTCCACTGTCACGCACCACAAATCTTGAGGTTGATTTTCACTTTTGTGCATCGTCAATATTACTTAACTTGTTACATTTGTTTATATGTAGGACCGCATATATTTTATTTGTTACAATTACTTTATTTTATGTAAATTATAATATTTTGAGAGTTATTATTTATATTCACGTTAGTCAAAAATATTTGGATGCAATTTTTTATTTATTCTATTCAACATATATTTAAAAAATGCATTATTTAATTTAAATTTGAGCAATTGTTTAAATATGTTTTGTCTATAGCAACTTTCAAGTATCACACGATGTGACCAACTACAAACTGTACAAATAATATATTATTTAATACGTTTTCCAAAATTGATGAGAATTCTAATTTATTTTTATTTTAAACATTCGTTGACAGTTTGTATCATTAATCAAAGAAAATTATTTGTTCAATTTTTTTCTTATTTTTTAATGATATTTAAAGTAAAATCATTTCATATTATTTTTCCGTGCAACGCACGGGTGTGATACTAGTAAGAAATACACTAAATAAGCACATCAAAGAAAGTAACAGAGAGAATCCTAAAGGTCACAATATACACTGTTCAAGATTCCCAAGATTCCATGAGACTAAAGATCTCAGGTCAAGGGAATTTTCAAAATTGGTAATGTCTAGTGCGAATGATTAACATGGCAACAAGTATGAAATACAAACAACTGTTGAATAGTAAAACCCAACTATATCACAAGTAATTTGCAAGCCTAATAGTCACCCCCAAATGATCGCATGCTAATACATGAATTTTAAGAAGTTTCAACTAATATACAATATTTGACCAATTCTGCAGGTCGATAAATAAAAAGAGAGATGCAAAACTGTCCTGAACCACAGTAAGTACATTAACGCATCAACACGAATAGAAACCTCATGATCGAGGGTAAAACTATCCAAAGCCACAATACGGCCCAAAATTGAAATCCAACACCACTGTGGGGTTAAAAACACTTCCACTACATGCCCTCAAATGTCGTCACCATCACTATCTGCTTTTCCACACACCTAACGCACAGGATAAATGGCTTCTTCTCGTCATCTGGAGTCGGAATATGGTCTCTGATTTGTTTCCAAAAGTCTGGACTGTCTTGGAAAATGATTTTTAGATTCAATTCGGTGTAAACTAAAGTGAAATTGAAATATTTTTTGCTTATTTCTTCACTGATTTGATCCACCTCACTCTGATACCACTTTGTGAATTTTAACCTCCCAAAAACACAAAGGAGAAAAATTAAACACAAATTAGATAGAACCAATGGATATAAACATAAGAAAATAATAAGCAATCGTTAATTATATTGAGCTATGTTTGGTGTGATTAGAGGCTCAGTTGATAGTTGTCTCCACGAAGGAAACACCATAAATTAGATCGGAAATCAAGTCCAAGATGACCCACAACTATTCCATAAAGGACTTCACGAAGAAGAGCACGGGATGGAAGAAAACTTGAAGCAAGAATGAATTAATGTCCAAGTTTCACGGATCGCAGGTTCAGCTCCCGAGGTTTCTCGCCTCTAGGTAGCTTACCTCTCATTCATTGGCCGGCAAGGCAGAACAACTGGCACACACGCACGCTGATGAGTAGGATGTAAGGGAAATACCTGCAATATGATCATATCATTAGAGCACTTCATGGTAAAATAGGCCAACCGCCTAGCTGTTGCCGACTTGCCGAACCGAATGGAGAGATAAGCATTTTCACTGCGTGACATTCTCCCCCATTCGAATCCGCTTACGTCCTCGTAGCGGGAAGTGAGCTTCGCATCAACACGCACTCCTCAATTGCAGAATTAACGGCACCATCTCCTCATGGACGAGCATTCACATGGTGGTCCTCCCACACTTGCCCGCTGTAACTCGTACATACCGCCTCCGACACCAACCTTCACCATCTGCCCCCATAAGCAGTAGTCCTTCGGTGGACGGCCTCCAGCCGCAGCGCCTCCAGCACATGTCGAAGCACATACCCACTACATTCTCGTAGGCTCTGCAAAATGCGCTCCTCAAAACTCCTTCGAAAGCAATCGCGCAACGCTGCCCAGCACACCCATCTTCCCCAACAACTTCCTTCTTCGTGTTCCGCAAACTTGCCGACACGATCCGTGGCCCAAAATCTTTTCTCCGCGAGAATTCATGTCATTGATCTCCACAAGACCAACAACGCATTCAAGCGGGACCGCTCTGATACCAACTTTCACGGATCGCAGGTTCAGCTCCCGAGGTTTCTCGCCTCTAGGTAGCTTACCTCTCATTCATTGGCCGGAAAGGCAGAACAACTGGCACACACGCACGCTGATGAGTAGGATGTAAGGAAATACCTGCAATATGATCATATCATTAGAGCACTTCATGGTAAAATAGGCCAACCGCCTAGCTGTTGCCGACTTGCCAAACCGAATGGGGAGATAAGCATTTTCACTGCGTGACACCAAGGAATGAGCAAACATGGGCTGCCTAAATTTGGACTTTTGGAGGCTATCGTTTCGTAAAACTTAGGGGCTGCAATGTTTCACGTTAGTTTCACGCTTAAGCAATTAGGTTAACTTAGTTAGGCAGCTAAACTTAAAAGAGCAAGTCATCTCAAACTAGCACCATGAGTAACTAGACAAATTCCATTAATTCTTCAATTGAACTATTAAATTTCTATCTTAGCTTTGCAATTGAGCTACTAATCCTAGAGACAAGCTATTTAAATAATCTCCAACCATCGGCTACAAAAATACTATTAAGTGGAAAATCCAACTCGATTAACATGATAGCCACTAAAGTTTGTTTGGACCCAAAAAAAAAAAAAAAAAAAAGATTTCCCACCCAGTAGTTCTAACTTTCGTAGATAGATACCATGCAACATGAACTATTGAGGATTGCACGAAGTCCCTTTTGTACGAAGTTGCAAGTATTCAAAGATATCGAAAATGTCATTACAACATGACGAGGAATCAATACATATATAAAAGAAGGATAGCATGAACAAAATTTTAGCGTATTTTTCCTCCAAATTGCCATCCATTTTGGTAAAAAAAAAATTAAGAAAAAGTAGGCCATTGAAGTTCACACACACAGAGAGAGAGAGAGAGAGAGAGAGAGAGAGAGAGAGAGAGAGAGAGACTAACCCACCACCACGGCCTCATCCATCGCCCACCAACAAAGCCACCCATCTCCACAACCAACCGCAATTTTGCTATCAATTTTTTTAAATCCAATTCTGCAATCAAATTCCCAACTAATATTCTTGCATCAATGTACTAGTAAATGAAGAAATCGTGTCTCATCATCTCTGCTTAAACCCTAAGTCCCTGACTTTGTTTTTTTGTTTTTTTGATTAGGTAAGTTGGAACCATATACCAAAACAGATTTCTGTCAATCCATCTGATTCTTCACCCCTATTTTTTATTAGCTTTGAGTTGAGGGTATAGAACAATTATTTGAAAAACATTTGGAGAATAACATCAAGAAAGTGGAGTTGTTAATGTCATTTTCGAGCTAGGAATTCATTCATTTTTTAGAATTCGAAAACTGATCACCACAATTTTGTTTCACAATGGCCACCCAGATTCATGTAAAAAATCAATATGGGTGACCATGGAAAAACAAAATCAAATTGGGCATCCAAAGGGACACTAAGTATAAAGTACCGTGCTTAATGGTATATTTAACCTTTATTTTTATTTTAAATATTTAAGAAATGTAAAACTTACTATTTTATCCTTTTAAAATTTGTCAAGATTGGTCAAAAGAAGTCAAATTAATATTTTTCAAGTCAACTGATGGTCAATTGGATTAAATTAAATAGTTCTTCTTGTGTTGGAATTAAATAAAAGATTTAGAACTGTGAGTGACACAAAATAAATATTTTTGTAGATTTTACGATAAAATGAAAGGTTTGGGATTACAATTGCACTTGCAATTCTTCCTTATACATATTATTATTATTATTATTATTATTATTATTATTATTATTATTATTAACTATATTAATGAATTAAGTCTCCGTTTGATGGCTATGCTTTTGTTATAAATAATATCATTGTTGTTTTCGAGGTAAAAAGTATAGTTTAAAAGTTGTGTCTTAAGAAGATTTTTGTTACTCGGAAGATTCTCAATGTGATCAATTTAGCCACACGTGAAAAACTATCAAATTAGTCCACTTCTTATGACTAATAGTAGTCATTGGCTAAAAGCTTGCTTTAAACCTTTCACTGTACCATATGGATTTATTTTGACCTTATAAACTCACCTTGAACCAATGGCTATCTTTCTAGTTGGGAAGGATGTAAGTTCCCATGTTTGATTGTTTTTTAATACTTTAATTTCTTTATTCATTGTCTGAACCCCATCTAAATTCTTACTAGCTTGATAGTAAGAATAATGTTCCTATATGCTAGATATATTTGCGAAAATGACATATATGCATGATTCAAGTGAGGGGATATAGTATAAGGATAAGTAGGTGGAGGATGAGTAGATGATGAGGTAGAAGGCTACTTGAAAGTAAGTGGAGCATTAGAAATTTGGAAAATTGTGAGTAACTAACATATTTGTAACAAGATCTTGTAACCAACCAGGTTTATTTTTTACTCTTGTAATCATTTCTAAGGTTTTCTTGATTAGGATTAACAATAGAGTTGTTTTCATCATATGTAGGGAAATCAATGAAAGGAACTAGAATTAGATTTAAAAAGCTGGATGTGTCATTAGGAGAAGATATAATCGAATCAATGTGTGTTGAATGATGTGGAATAGTACGTGGTTTATGAAAGGCATTAGTGAGAGGAGAGATGGTACTTTCTCCATTCGGATCTGATTCATTAGGTGCAACTAAAGATAAGGTTGTATAAACAACAAGATTTGTTTGACCTTTGAAAGGGAATGTGTTGTCAAAGAAAATAATATCTATGGACATATGGATTTGTTTGGTTGCAATTGCAAAGAATTTATAATCCTTTTGTCCATGACTCTTGCCAAGAGAAATACATTTGAATGCTCTAGTTTCAAATTTGTCCTTATGAGGTTTTGTGTTTGTGATGTAACAAATACAACCAAAAGTTTTAAAGAAAAAGTAATTTGGTATGTGGCTATATTGTAATTCATAGGGTATAAACCATTTCAAAATTGATGTGGGAATTCTATTAACTATATATGTAGCCTTTTGATGAGGTTCGAAGCGCGGAAGAAACGTCGAAAAGTTCCGAACCCAGGTTGTGGATGGACGGTGGAATCTTGACCCGATATTCACGACGCGATGGCTCGACGATGCGGAATAAACAACCAAGATTTGTGAAACGCCACAAGGATTTGTCCAATCTCCCTGATAAAGTTATGGTTTTGAACGCCACAAATATTCTCGCGAATATTTGATAAGTTCGGGATGAACGCCACAAGATGATAATCTTGATAAGTTCTTGGAGAATAAAAGGAATCCACCTTTTAACGAGTAAAACACTAAAAATGTTTATTCAATAATCAAAGTCTGTTTTTAATATTACAATAAAGACGCCTTTATATAGGCTACAAGAATAAAAATCCTAGTTTACTTAGAAAACTAAATAAAATCTAATCTAATTAGGGAATAGATAAAATCTCTCATAATGGAGTCCTAATTTAATTGTAAACAATAATAAAGGCAAAGTAAATATAATCCTATAATTATGGAAATATAGTAATTTCCGTCTGCATAATTGATTTGACAATTTGAAGCCCCAAACGATGGAATTTGGCCCTAAAATCAATGGGCTCAAGGGCTTTTGCCCATGAGTCTTGCTCAGTGACCTGTTTCTGCTCAAAAAACACATATTATCCATCCAATTCCAACATGGTTGACTAGACTGCACTTTTATTTGGTTTGGATAATTAAACTTTCCGTCTAGCCTGCTATGACTCCGATTGTCGAGGGTCCGGAACACATCATACCCTCCTTCTTTAGGATGATTCGTCCCGAATCATAGCTTTGTTCCTGTTGTTTCACTTCACCTCCTGGATCAAACGGAAAATTTCTCCTGCCATTACACATGATCAACCAAAAATATTCTGCAACGGGGGCCACGTGAATGACTTGAAGTTGAAACACCTTTGGACATTGGTGGTGTTGCCCAAATTTCCATGTACCATTAAGCTGCAAGAAAGAATTAAATAAAACGGGGAGGGGAATGTTAGTTTCATGAGGTATAAGGTATGCATCCTTGTATTCATGAATTATCACCGTCAATTCCGCCTTTTGAACCACGAGGCCCTTCTCTTCACCTCGTTCTCCTTTTGCAACTTCTTGCTCGCCCCCCTCTATCTCTTTTCTCTCAAGCCCGGTTACTTCCTCTAACCCAAGATTTTCTAGCTCATCCACCTCTTCAAATTTTTTTCTTTCAAATTCAACCACATCTTCTACCTCCACATTTTTATCACCATGCTCGTGCACTACCTCATCACTACCCAAATGTGAATTTTTCAATTCAAAGTTCAAATGTTGAACTTCTACCTCAACCCCCAATTCATTCCTCTCATTATCAACAATTTCATTTTTAATCACTTCCTCGCTACCCAACTCCACCTTCTTCTCATCAAATTTTGAAGTTTGTTTATTTGTTTTTAATTTCAACTCTGCCTCCTTCTTATCAATATCTTTATCCCCATGATGCCTCCTATTACACCACTTTTCACTCTCCTTCCTTACCCTCCGTGAATCTTCTAGTGCTTCCTCTAATGTCAACTCATATAGTACGCATGTTTTTCCTTTCTTAAGGAATTGGTATATGTGCATACTTTTATCATAAACAGCCTCCCTCCTACGTCTCCATGATTTTCCCAATAAAATATGATAAGATTTTAATAGCACTACATCACGCCATACATCCTCACTATACCTTCCCTGGGTGATAGGCACTAGAACTTTTTTGATTACTTTGAAATTCCCAAACTCCCTCATCCATGTCATCCTATAAGGTTTATAGTGTGGTTCTAGGGGTAATCCTAATTTTTCAACCACGGTGCTACTAACGAAATTAGTAAAGCACTTTCCATCAATCGCCAAACTGCACCCCCCTTATGATCCACATAACATCTAATTTGGAATAAAGAGCCCGGATCATAATCCATTCTTTATGTGACATTTCAAAAATTCAAGAACGAAGAGAATTTAGACATCAAATAGCATGAACGAATTTTATTGCTGACTTGAAAGAAAACGAATATCAAGAATTTAAGGAAATTCAAGAAAGTAGTTCTTGAATTTCAGAGTGACTTTTTTTTTTTTTTTAATTAGGATGAATTTTCGAAATTAATAAAAATAAAAAATAATTTTTTTTTTTAATAAAATTCGACCCGAACGCAACAGAACAAAGGGAACTTAATTCGGATAAGAATTAAGCAAAACAAACACTTTTGAAATTTTTTTGGAACGATTTTCTGGATTAATGACTCAACAAACTCAAAAACAAGAAGAACGCAAAAAACTGAAAACAAAACACTCAACAAGATGTGTATGATTTTTATGGGACTCGATGATAAACATAAAAATCAAACTGGATAGAAAAACCTGAATTCAGAGTCCAGCTCTGATACCAGATGATGAGGTTCGAAGCGCGGAAGAAACGCCGGAAAGTTCCGAACCCAGGTTGTGGATGGACGGTGGAATCTTGACCCGATATTCACGACGCGATGGCTGACGATGCGGAATAAAGAACCAAGATTTGTGAAACGCCACAAGGATTTGTCCAATCTCCCTGATAAGTTTCTGGTTTTGAACGCCACAAATATTCTCGCGAATATTTGATAAGTTCGGGATGAACGCCACAAGATGATAATCTTGATGAGTTCTTGGAGAATAAAAGGAATCCACCTTTTAACGAGTAAAACACTCAAAATGTTTATTCAATAATCAAAGTCTGTTTTTAATATTACAATGAAGACGCCTTTATATAGGCTACCAGAATAAAAATCCTAGTTTACTTAGAAAACTAAATAAAATATAATCTAATTAGGGAATAGATAAAATCTCTCGTAATGTAGTCCTAATTTAATTGGAAACAATAATAAAGACAAAGTAAATATAATCCTATAATTATGGAAATATAGTAAATTTCCGTCTGCATAATTGATTTGACAATTTGAAGACCCAAACGATGGAAAAACACATATTATCCATCCAATTCCAACATGGTTGACTGAACTGCACTTTTATTTGGCTTGAATATTTAAATTTTCCCGTCAAGCCTGCTATGACTCCGATTGTTGAGGGTCCGGAACACATCACCTTTAGAATGGAATAAGACATTTTTTTTGGTACGTGGGCTTGAAACATCAAGGATCCAGATATTTGTAACAAATGTCTGTGGTTGCAATCCACAACTCCATTTTGCTAAGGGGTATAAATACAGTATTTTTGGTGCAAAAATTCTAAGTTAATAAGGTTTGACCATCAGAGTTAGTGAATTCAATCTCATTATTCATCATAATGTATTTCACCTTTTTTTTCGAATTGAGTGTTAACCATTTTAAATAAGGTTTCAAGAGTTTTGACCACTTAAGTTTTATGCACTAACACGAAGGTCTATGTAGATCTATTTTAATCACCTTTTATGGTTAGTAAATAAGGTGTTCCAAGTAAAAGAGTGTTGTTTATAGGGACCTCATATATTAATATGTAAAAGGTCAAAGACAGCATTTGAATGAATTTGACTTATTGGAAAGGTTAATCTAAGTTTGGCTTTATGATAAACATCACATTTTTTAAATTGGTCAATATCTGAGTCACTATGTAATCCTTTTAGAAAATCTAGAAATTTAAAGGCTTGATATGAAGCGGTGGACAAGTTTATTATTCCAATCCACAAATGAATTCACAAAATCTTTATTGATATAACTGGTGATGAGCACTAAAATGAACTCGTCTCGAGGACGACCTTATACATAAACTCGACCAGTCGGTAAATGTAGGTTGTGATACTCAAATCCGACCACCATCATCACCCCAAGCAGTAACACATCCCAGAGGATAGCGCCACTTATAAACAATATACGATGTGCTCTGGCGTCTTCCTTCTACCTGGTCGAGGATATACGGACCAAAGCAGGGAATATTCATCTCCTAATTCCAATAGGACTTATATCCCTCTTTCAATATCTAACAACCTAATCCCTAACAAATAAGAAGACACCTGGTAGAACTTGTGCCTAAAGCATCCTAGTCATACAAGGATTCAACAACACACCTCTATAAATACCTGCCTCTCAATCATGATTCAGGTACACAATTATTTTTTCAGTTCATAGTCTCTTGCATAAATATTTTCTCTTTCTTTGCTGACTTAAGCATCGACGGGGCGACAATGTCACACATCACCTTTGTTTCAGGTATTTGGAGATCCAGTTCGTGTCATTTTACTGCTCAAGCTCGAAATATTTTATGTGCAATTTTTAGCATCATCATTGGCGCTGTTTGTGAGAAACGTTACTAGAAGTCATGGTTAATACACGTTCTGGACTTCCACAAGCAAACTTACTTGCTCATGATTATCCCTTTGGGGAGGAGCAGGTGCCCCCGACACTACCAGTAAATCTGCCCAAAATGCTTGGAAATCAGACATCATAGTCCCAATCTTCTATTGATACCCAGGAAACTTGGAAGAACTTCATTAGCAAGTCGCTGTGCTAACTCAATTGCAAGCTCAGCAGAACCGGAGTGCACCACCAACACCTAAGGAAGGGAATGCTACACTGGGCCAACCTCAGGACCATATGCACAATGGTGCTAGGGAAAGTACCTTGAGGTTACCCCCATCACCACTGAACATGATGAGTTCAAGAACCATAGTCATGCCTCCTGTTGAGCTTGCAAGAATTATCCAGGAGGGGATAGCAGCGGGTATATGAAAAAACACTTAGGCCCCCAGCATATTTCAGCCCAAACACTCCATTCACACCAAAGGTTTTAGCCTTCCCACTACCGGACAAGTTCAAGTATTCAAGGATAAAGGAATAGGTTGGTACAACTGACCTTGTGAATAATCTCAATGTGTACAATGACGTCATGAATTTGCAAGTTGCTCCCGATCAGGTTATGTGCAAAGCGTTATCCCAAACCTTGACCAATGCTGCTAAAGATTGGTTCTCAACCCTTGAACTGAATTCCATTCAAGCGTTTGTAGATCTTTCCAACAAATTCTCGGCCTTCTTTGCAAGTAGTAAACGCATAAGGAAGACAAGCAGTTCGCTCATGAGACATAGCCAAGGGCAGATGAGACACTGCGTGAGTTCGTAACCAGGTTTAATGTTGAAAAACTACAGATCCCTGATTTTCATATTTCTATTGCTATATTATATTTGCTCTTACTCACGCTGTGAAGTGCGAGTCTTTCAAAATATCCCTATCAAACATGCAACCGAAATCAGTCACTAAACTTCTTACTCGAGGTGAAAAGTTATATAAATATGGAAGAAGCTATGTATCTAAGGAAGAGCAATACAACGTCTGAGAAATTTGAGCACAAAGGCAGTACAAATGATTGTAAGAGATAGCGTGATGATAACTCTAGACTAGAGAGTGATCGAGGTAAAACAAGGTCAGAACAATCTTCATCATTGACTCCTTTGAAAACCCTTTGGACTAATATTCTCATGGAGATCAAGGATATGAAAGAGCTGAAATGGCCTGCAAGGATCATGTCTCCTCCAAGCACACGCGACAAGAGCAAGTACTACGATTTTCACTGTGATCATGAGCACACCGCACACTACAGAAACTTGCTATCAAATTTATGAATCAAAAGGTAACATGCAACTATTGAATATTGCGGTAGACCAATTTTAGCAACATGCAATTAATGAATTTTGCGTTTTATGTGTTGCAAAATATCTTCTTCTTTTTTTTGTAGTGATAAAGATTGAGAATTGGAGTTTAACTTGAAAGGGCGCAATATTATTATTATTATTATTATTATTATTATTATTATTATTATTATTATTATTATTATTATTATTATTATTATTATTTTATTTTGAGTATCTACTTGCAGTAGAGACATTTAATGCAAAAATCCAATCCCATTCACACAAAAATGAGGCGAACGCAACGTTATCTTAATTCTTTGATGCTAGGTTTTAAAATAATCGAGAGATTAATAGTATAAGAAATGAGAGTATTATGGAATAAAAAATGCAATATACAATAACAATAACAATAATAAAGTCTTCTAGGAAGCTATTAATTAAAATAAACATGACTCTTCAAAAATATTATAAATTTGAATTAAAGGGTCTAAATTTCTTGATGAATATGTATAAAAAAGAAGTGATGCAACTTATTAAAAATGACAACCTTTTAGTCTACCAAGTTTGACACGAGAATGTGATTCTTTCTTGTTTGTATACATACTTCTTCTCCATTGTTGTCTATTTCATTTCTTTCCTACTACTAATACAATTCTTCTACTTGATCATTGAAGAAATTATTATCCGACTGTTGCCCGAAAGTCTTTAAAATTTTAAGAGAAAAATAGGGTAGGGCTCCATAATCTTCAAAAGTGAAGTTCTAGACCCCAATCTATTTAAATATGTAACTTTGAATCTATGCGAGAACCGAAACCTCGTTTGAGCCTCTGTTTGGTAAAAAAATTTGTTTATAAATAAAAAATGTGATATCTTTTGTAAAACTAGTTCCACACCCGTGCATTAAATAATAAATAATAATAAGCATTAAGTATTACAAATTTTGAAAAATCTTCTTATACATAACATTTAGGTTCTTGCACCTGGGATTGTCAAAAAAGTTCTGGTATTTTCCTCCGGAACCAATCTTTTTTATCTACCTAGTGGAGAATTGCCTTTATTCCTAAACAATATATAATTCAATTTGTCCAAAGATTCAAGAATACTATAGGAAGAATAGAGAAAAAACAAAAAAGTTCTAGTTGTGTTTGTTACATTAAAATAGATGTATAAATCTTACTAACCAGAGTATTTGTTACTCACTCACAACAATAATCGAAGATAAATCTCTTTCTTGGTACGAAATTTAGCGAGAAACGAATCAGCGCTCTCAATTGATCGGGAAATAATGTGACGGTAATCGGGTGGCAGAAATCTCTCCCAGATGGCATCAGATTTTGCAGCCAAACTGATGGTAACTTCCCACTTCAATAATGATCCCAAATGGATGACCCACTAAATGTGCTGAAACTGCAAAATGGATTGTGACATTATATATGAATTAAAAAGAATGGATGTGAGGTAAAGGGTATAAAATTGCACAAGCATGGGGTTATTGTTCAAGCATGAATAATAGAATAATTTAAAGGGTTACGCAAGCTAGAGAAATGAAACTCTTTGATCAATGACTTCAACCATTTTTCATATTATATCCTGGCCGACGAAAGAAAAATTAAAAAGCAATTAAAATGCAAATTGAGAGTCTTTCTTGAGCAATCAAACCCATTTCCACCTGATAGACAAGGTCACATGTGGGCCGTCACTATGAACCTCGACGCAAATCTATTCTTCTCTGATGAGGGCACGAGTGAATTTAAGGATGTACCCTGATGGGAGGCAGGGTTGAATGTTACATCACGGCAACCGGCGACGCATGAGGGAAGCGCAACAGTGGAAGTGGCAACAACCGACGCGACGAGAGTGCATGAGCCTTTCATCTAGGCGACGTCGCCTTATACAGGGTAGAAGCAAGATGCTTGGATTGGTGTGAATGCAATGGACGAAACCCAACAATGTACCTTCGTCGGGTCTCGACTCTCGTTCATTTCATTGCCCCTCTCTACCTCCACGATATTTAAACTTCTTGGACATGGGAAATGGGTCAAAAGAAAACCGTCTAGATTATAACGAAGTTTTGGCATACTTTCATATGGACTATGCTACAATCATTTCGAGGCTTACATCCGAGGTGACCGTCCTCTCACATGGAGGGGGTAGGTTCCACTTGTCGGAAGTGGGCTCCACCCCCTCCATGTGAGGAGGGGGTCACCTCAGGGGTAAAACCCGAGGTGCTTTTAGCATTATTCTTTTCATATTCTTTTAACACTTAATTTTGTTTCAAAATTAGAAATTTGGTCAAAATTGTCATGATCACTGTTACTTTTATTAATATATATGTGTGTGTGTGTGTGTGTGTGAGAGAGAGAGAGAGAGAGAGAGAGAGATTGAAAAGTAATTAGAAAAATGAGTATGATTAAAAAGTTCTTTAAGAAAATATTTTGTTTATAAATAAGTCACCAAATAGGTAAAAATCTTAAAAGGTTTGACAATTTAGCCATCTAGCGAGTTGCATGTGATATTTGTTATTTTATATTGATGATTTTGGTAACTTAGGGATTCAATTTGCAAATTTAAATAAATTGGAAACCTAAAATCTCAAGTTTAAAAGTTGAGGAGCTATAATCATACCACATAAATGTTAGAGACCTCAATCCTAATTTTTTTCAAATTTAAAAGACATATTTTAATAGGTCTTGGATATGCCTCCATTTAACTTATGTTTATAAACAACACATTTTCCTAAATTATTTTTTAATTACACATATTTCTTTAAATCACTTTTTAATCACATTTTTTACCTCAAAAATTTAACATTCTTTGTTAAAAAAAAAGAATTACCCAAGGAAGGCTATAAACTTCTAAGCACTAAACTTTGAGGTTTACACCCAGTCACAGTTAGTCTACTATAAAGTCACTTCCACTTCTTTCACGATATTTTGCATATGGAGGTCAAAACGAAGAGACTAACACAAAGTTGATTCTTCCATCGAGAATAGGTTACTCGTCCTTTTATTTTGTTTGAGAAAATGTATTTTGAAATGATAATTTTTATAAAATCAAAAGCAGAAAACTAAAATGCATCGAATATTCAAACTATGAAATTAGTCGTTCATCAATAAAGAAATAAACATGTCGAAATATAAATTACTACACATGTTGAGTTTAAAAAAATAATAAAGAAAAGGAATTCTGCACCAAGTATTTTGCTCCCCGTTGATAATTTTCAATTTTCCCGCTTAGTCTTAATTTTCACCGCAAGATTTGAAAGATAGAACAATGATTATGAACTTTAGAAGTTGTGAAAAGGTCTCCAAAGACTTCCTAATTCATGCATAAGAAGTTATATTTATAGTTGGAGAGGAAAACCAAGTAGAACCAAGAAGAACCTTCGGGAAATTCACGAAAAAATCCCACGATAGGCCTAGTCGGAAAGGCGCAGGGCCACGCAATAGAGATTCACGTGGCTGCGCAGTTAAGCAATTTCAGGTTCTGTTATTTTTTTAGCTGTCACAAGACTGCACTGTAATGAAGCTCGTGACCACATTAAACTTGGTAAAAAGCCATTTCAACTTTTGATCTTGTTTACCAACGTCCTTATTCTTTATTTGTATCCAAATCCTCCAACTTTCAATTATGACAATTTGGTCCCCAACTTCTTGATTCTTCATTTAACCTCATCTCTTCCTCAATTGTCTTCATACACTTCTCAAATATGTACAATTTAACTCCAATAATCATCCATTTAGCTTTATTTGCTTCTATTTCTTCATTCTATCAATTTTGTGATATTTTCTACAATACAAACAAATACACAACAATGATGTAGCATTTATTCTAAAACAACATGTTATCCTAATTTAAGCATATAAATAAGTGTATAAAATACACTTATCAATGACATTTAAGATTCAGGGTCGTAGCTACAAGCTCGTTAAAACTAACTTTCATATTTGAAAATTTCTTAGTTACTACATGTGTCTTTTGAGATACAACTTTCCAAGATATACGAATAGATTCATGTGTTTGAATTTTTATTCATTAATTTTTCATAAAGGTTGAGGTCCAACCTTAGGAACCCCTACAACCATTGCCCTAGAAATTTGCAGATGATATAAATTGCAAGATGTGCTTCAGTGGAGTAGGATTGAGAGTTTGTTGTTTAACCGCGCTCGCAAAGAACCTCATTCATGCCAAAGATAAGATTCGAACTCTCACTTTATAGCTTCAAGCTCAGTTGAGACTCTCACTCTCACCTTTAAACCAACTGATTTATGCCCCGAGGGCAACATTCATTTTTCATTCTTACATTATCACGTTGATGCATATTAATTTAAAAATAAATCCTGCATTTATTTTGAGTTGAGTTTTAATAAAGAGAGTTTAAAATATCAAGAAGGTTCATTGGTTTACGTAATTTGGAGTACTCTTATTGCGAGACGTGGTCATTGTACTTTGAGAGATGAATGTCGGATAACAGTTAGCACTCGTGCGGGCATTATTGTCTTAAGGACAAGAAGTCTAACTCTTACCTTGACCGAATTCATATTCATGAATTTTTCTTCATGTATTCGATTTCGGTAAGTCAAAATTATGTACACTAGTAGTAAGCATGTGATTTGCACATCTTATGTTTAAAATGAATGATCGTAATGTTTTTGAAGGACTAATATTTATTTTGAAAGTATTTGGGGTAATTAATATTGTTAAAGGAGAAGTTAAAGTTAAAATTGTACATTGACTATAGTTTTTAGAAAATTGAAATTTCTCAGAATTATTCGAAATATATGTTCAATAATTATTTAAAATATCAAGAAGTGATATGCATCATAAAATATTAGACTTATCGAAACATAATTTATAAAAATATTTATGATAAATCGTAGAATAAATATGAAAATTTGTATATAGAAAAGTTAAATTAATTTAGAAACATATTTTTATAATTAAAAAAGTTTAATATTATGCCTCTGTTTAGGTTCTAATTAAAATCTGATTTTAACATCAAGTCAAAGTCAATAATTAATTTTAACCACAAATTTTGTGATGTCCATAAATTTTCAAATACACATCTCATCAACTTTTATAAAAAAAATCTATTAAAAAATTAATTTTAATCTATACCAAACAGGGCTATAAAATTTAAACAATTTTTAAGAGAGTTTTTAAATTAGTTATTTTCTATTCTTAACTAGAACATATATATATATATATTCATTTATTTCCAGAAGAGTTTGAAATTCTTTATTTTACATTCTTAATTAGCAAAGTATTCCAGCTTAAAAAAAAGTAAATGTTATGAATAATATTGATCACAAAAAATAATAATTTAGGTAAAATGGGAAGTCAAAAGTTTCCCCACTAATCCATTTTATATATAGATGTAAATTGTTATATTATACTAGTTGTAAGCACGTGTATTGCACGTCTCACATAAAGATATATAATATGAATATTGAATTTTAAGCTATAATATATTTTCAGGCAATTGATATAACTAAAAATGTCAAGGGCAAAATTAAAAATTGAAAAAAAAAAAAAAAAAAAAAACATGAAACTCATTTTAATTCATATTTAATTTATCACCAAAGAATAATGACAATTCATTTTAATATAAAAACATGTACAAACAACATACAGTGTAACAAAAAGGCAATCCTCACAAGGATGTCCTGAAATTCAAACATAAAGAAAACTGTATGATATCACAACTATTAAATTATCAACTATCAAGTAGTTTCTCTTCTTTAACATGAAGAAACACTTTTCACAAACAAACATGAGCATTTTGCACAATGGGTTAATTATACAAAATGTCACTCAAAAAATCTCTCAAATAATCTTCAACGCTTTTTTTTATTTCATAAGGAGTGGAGGGGAGGGGTAAATAATCTTCAACATTTTATTTTAATGTAAAAGTCCTTAATTTTTTTTTCTAAATTAACAAAAGTAATCATTTTTAATTGCCTCTTCTTTTGTTCTTCTGTCTTGATTCATGGACTGAACTTTTCTCTTTCCACTCCTCACCGTCTTTCATCCAAACTGGCCAACATCCACAACATCAAACTATAAGTCAGTTAAGGTCCGACCTAAAATGTTATAAACTTTAACAGTTTTCAACCAATCGGATTCAATTATGATTATCTCTAATTTCTTCCCCAGATTCCACATTTTTCGACCAACCGGATTCAATCTAACAATTAGATTCCAGGAAAGTAAAATTAATGGAATACATTTAACAATAAATCAATTCATATAACCGACTAAGTAATTTTAACTACTTATCAATCTCCTCATACCAAGCACTTTCAAAAAACGTGCTTTGCTAAATGTCAATTGCGGGAAAAGATTATAAACAAGAAATGTTTGACAATGTAATCTAAAAGCCAAAATTAGGTAAATCCGAAAGGGTTATGAGTAATTAATACCATTTATGCTCGAATTTTCATGTAAGTCCAGTTTGAAGAAAAATATGGATTTTTGGGACTTTGCAGCAACTAAAAAAAAAAAGAAAAATATATATCTCATCCATTTACCTTTTTCCCCCCAATTTCTGAACCCAAACTTTAAACAACCCACCCCAAGCCGCTGTAAGCTTGTAACCAACCATCAAGAAAGCTCCCATCATCAGTGATCCACGTCATGTCAGGCCACCACTGTAGGTAATCCGGCCTCCATCTACACTGTGAAAGTTCAAGATCCAATGATATAAGCATTATTGAATCTGTATAAATTACTAAATTCAGAATTTGAATGTGAATGTGAAGGCTCGAGATTCAATGATGTAATCATTATTGAATCTGTATAAATTACTAAATTCAGAATTTTCAAAGCGAAATACAAGACATGCATATGGGAATTCTATAAACAGTAATTTCAATTAACTAAAAAAAATTCTGACAGCCGCATTTTTTTATTTTTTATTTTTTGACCTTTTTTTTTCTTATTCATTTGAATATTATAGAGAAGCATGTAATCGATAAATTTGAAAAAATAATTTATAGACATTTTATAAATCACAAAATTTCTCAAATAGACCTGTTTGTAAAAAAATTTGTGTTTAAAAATATTTTTTTATGTTTTTGAGATAAGATATATGATTGAAAAATGTAGAGAAAATACATGTGGTCAAAAAATGATTTGAGAAATTGTGTTGTTTAAAATCATTTTTTTTTTTTTTTTGAATTTGTCAAATAGAGGCTAAAAATTTTTACGACGCACATTTATAATTGTTGTGCTAAATTTTTTATTGAAAACTAAAAAAAAGTCAAATACAACAGTCAAATGCAGAAAATTGTTTAAGTTTTCATTTTCACTGAAGTTAACGATAATGTATAAAAATTATTGAAATCTATGATCGTTTATTATTTAAATATATAAATTGACATTTATTATCTAAATTAGTTTTTAATAATTTGGATTGATTATGTTGTTTTTTAAATTTTAATAATTATGGTGATAGAATAAATTTATAGACATTTTTATAGATCATAAAATTTGTCAAACAGATCCATTTGTATAATTTTTTACAAATACACATTTATAATTATTGTGCTAAATTTTTGATTGAAAACTAAAAAAAAATGTTAACCACAAGAGTCAAATGCAGAAAATTCTGTAAAATTTCATTTTCAATGAAATTAAAAATAATGTATAAGAATTATGGAAATCTACGATCGTTTATTATTTGAAAAGTTATTTTTAGTAGAATGCGTGGTTAAAAATATGAAATCTTTTATGAATTTATGTGTAATATTATTTTATTGATAAATGTGTGGTTAATAAGATGAGAGAAAATGTATTTTGTAATAATTGCGTGAACATAAATATTTGAGTACACTTTCTATATAATATTACATCAAACATAATATATTATAATGAGACCCATTATTTCAAAATAATGTGGGTTGTAACAGTAAAATTTTGGAAAATATGTAATCGAATATCAGAGAATTTTTTTTAGTTTATATGTATATTAATTTAGTAATAGAATTTGCAGTTAAAATGAGTTTGAATTCGATCAATATTTATAGTATGAGCATTAAAATTATAATTTATCTTTGAGATATTTTATTTATTAGTTGTTCTTAATAATGCTAAAAAAAAAAAAAAAAACTATTTTTGTGATAAATTATATTTATTCCAGTAATAGTTAAAATATTTATATCTCCTCTTACTATATAAAAGGAGAAGTGCATCAAAAAAATTTCCCCCCAAGATTTTCCGCCCACGATGGAAAAAAAAAATTAAAATTTTTTTGTTTGGCTAGCCAATTTGAATTTGAATTCAAATCATTTTTTTTTTTTAAAAAAAAGTGGATGTCAGTTGACAGCCATTACATTTTCCCTTTTTTTTTTCTTCTTCTTTTGAATATTCGAAATGGATAAGCATGTGCTTGGTAAATTTGAAAAAATAATTTATAGACATAAATCACAAAATTTTTCAAACAAATTCGTATGTAAAAATTCTTGTGCTTAAAAATATTTTATTATATTTTCGAGGTAAGATGTATGATTGAAAATGGAGAGAAAATACGTGTGGTTAAAAAATAATTTGAGCAATTGTGTTGTTTAAAAATATATATATATTTTTTTGGATTTACTAAACATAGGCTAAAAATTTTAACAACACACACTTATAATTATTGTACTAAATTTTTTATTGAAAACTACAAAAAAAAAAAAATGTTAACAAGAGTCAAATGCAGAGAATTGTATAAATTTTCATTTACAATGAAGTTAACAATAATGTATAAAAATTATTGAAATCTACGATCATTTATTATTTAAATATATAAATTGACATTTACTATTTAAATAAGTTTTTAATAATTTGATTTTTTTAATGAAGATTTAAAAACAAAAAATATGATGGGTCCCGCAAATATATGTGGTTGAAAATGAATGTGAAGAAAATTTGAAAATATTGCATTGAACAAAATGATATGTGATTATATATATTATTGTGATTGATTTATTGAGCTAAAATTGAAAAATGGAAAGAGAAAATGTTTTTCTTCTTAAAAAATTGTGTTGTTTATAAATTAATTTATAAATTGTAATTATTGCGTTAAAAACAGAAATTTAGTTAAAGTAATTACATGAATATAAAAATTCAATGGTCACTTTCTATATAATATTACACCAAACATGATATAATTATTGATTAACAAATAATTAGTTAACATTATCATATTTTCTTCTGTATAAATTACTTTGAATGTAATTTTTCAATACCTTTTTCAATAAAAGCGTGAATACAATTAATAAACTGATTGTTATTGTTATTTGTATATTTTGATTATGATTACGAGATGCAAAAAATCGTCATTTATTATTTAAAAGTTATTGAAATGTAACATTTTTTTATATTTAATACCGTGCATTGGACGGGTGGAAAATCTAGTTATATATTTATATATTATATATGAAAGTGGAATAGCTGTCACCAAAATACACACATAGTTTCCCACCAAAAAACTTTCTAAATTTGAAATTTTTTTAGTAAAACATAGTATATTAAACATTTTAGCAATTATTATTTTACATATGTCATTAATTGCATTGACATCCGTACTATGTTATTAATAACATCAAAATGTCAATTTTATATTTTATTATTATTCTTTTAATAATTATTGTATTATTTTGAAATCGAAAAATATATAATATGTGTGTTAAATTAAAGATCGCAGTGAGAAGTTAAATGCAAGATAACAAATGAGAGCAAATTGTATATATATTGTCCCTTAAATCATATTAAAAATTAAAGGTAAAATTTTATTTTTTATTTTTTATATTTCCTCAATAACTAATCCATTTTAAATTATATCAATTAAGTCCTATAATATTATCTATAATTAGTTAACTAAATTCATTTTAGTCATAGATGATTAATTTATATTCTATTTTTTCTCATCAAATTAAAATAAATAACTATATGATTTTTTAAGGAAAATCCTATTAAGTTGAGTTAATTTTGTAAACTTAAGATTTCTTCAATTCATTCTTCATTTTCACATTATTTTTATTTATTGACTGATTCTGTTAATTTTTCTATTTTTCATTGTAAATTTAATGATGAGGATCATAGGAGGCTCGACAAAAAAAATTAATCATTCGAGCCAAACAATTCTCAAGTCTTTTTTTGAAGAACTCTCGGGGCATCAAAAAGGAGATTCAAGGGTTAAACAAGTTATTAGAGTCAAGAAAACAAATCAAGAATCAAATTTGGAGCAAAGGAATGAAGAATAGAGCTTTAGCCAAGACCGGTCGACCAATCTTTCTTGCGGTTGACCGAACTTCCGTAGAAAAATTTTGTTCAGCCTCAGTCAGTTTCAGTTGAGGAATGTTCAACCGAAACACGTTATTTTTGAAAAAACGGGATTTTTATTGCATTTTCGAATTTACTCATTTTACCCAAATTTTGTACATTAAATACTCTTTCATTCCAAACCCTAGATTTAACTTTGGATGTTCATTGTAATGGTCTTAAATACTCTTTCATTCCAAACCCTAGATTTAACTTTGGATGTTCATTGTAATGGTCTTGAGAGACTCCTCCTTTGGGTTGAGGTAAAATCTCATCACTTTGCTCTTGCAACCTTTAGGAAGTTAACAACTTTACTTGAGTATCGTTTATTCTTGTATTGTTGCTGATTTTTGTCACCTTAAATTTTTTTTAATCTTTATCCATGGAGATTGGTTCTTTAACCTATGAATTTTGGGTAGGATTTAAACTTGGGTTGAGGTGTCTTCATATCAATTTTAGCTTTCTTGGATCGATTCCAATAGCTTTAGGAATTTTTGGTTAATATATTAAGGGGATCCTCATCATTTGGTATTAGAACTTAGCTCTAATTTGGTAAATCTATCTTTACATTATTGTTGTTATTATTAAAAAAAAAAAATTTGGAAAATTGTATGCTCATAAGTATTTCTTGATCATTACATATTTGGTATTGTTTTTATTCTTATTCTTGAGATTGTTGAGGCTTACAATTCAACAAACACTCATAATTCCATGTTAATCAAACTTTGCCTACAAAGTGTTTGATTAATTACCACAAATAGAGCTTTCATGTTAAAATCCACTTTTCTCTACACCAAACACTTCCTAGTCAATTACTTGTTCCTTGTCAAGCCTTTGTGATTTTGTGCATTTGAAAATTTGTCCACAAACTCATAGCCTTCCTCTTGTGTTTAACCATTCCTATAACTCTTCCTTGATTGTGGTTTCATGCTTTACAAGAATTAAAATTTTCTCGGTGTAGTTGATTACATTCCTTGGGAATTGAGTGAAACGCGAGTGAAATAAATTTTTGTGAGGACACTTCCATACTTCCACAATATGAATCAAGAATTGTGTGAGATGTTGCAAGATCTTTCCACCACTTTTGCTAATCAAGTAGAGGAGACGGAAATAAGATTGGGAAGAATGTTGGATAGATTGGGTGCTAAAGTAGAAACCCCACCACCAAAGTCTAATATTGGTAGGAAGGGAAATAAAAGAAAGTTTAGGAATGACTGATGAGAACATGGGTCGGAATAGAGGAGTGCGGTATGATATGGAGTTTGATAGAGAAACATCTATGGTCACTAGGAGGGCTCCCAACACTCAAACTAAGGCTAGTGGGTTGGATAAGCAAAGAGAAAATACATTCCACGCTAGGTGACATGAAGAGGCAAATGAAATTTTTTGAAGAAAAGTTCATTGTATGGGAGTGCAAATAAAATGTTGGGGTGCAAAAGGGGAGTGATAGTGAGGTAGTTGAATTCCAAGAGGTGCCTCTAGATAAGGAAGTTGGGAAGAAGGAGGTGGATTTAAAGTTAGAAATAGTTGATGAAGCTCCAAATTCTCAAGTGGATAATGAAAATATTGGTGAGGGGGTACACGTGACAAACGTAGAGGATGTTGAGGAGGTTAAATGTAATACCGCTTTTCATTTTTCGTGCATATTTAAATTTCACGTAATAATTATGTTAATTTTATTATAAATTTTAAATTTAATGATATTTTTAATGTCGATAATTTGAATTATTTTGCAGTGGAAGGACTTGGATGCCGTCTCGATCAATGTACCAATTAAAAGTTTATAAATTGTTTATTTTAATAGTTTACATGTAATTTTATGTGATTTATTATTTTATTGCCTAAACATGCTAGTTTCTATTTTATTGTGTTAAATGGAAAGTTGGGGGAAAGTTTAGTGGCAATTGGAGAATAAATTAGAACTTATGGACTTAACTATGCACATGGAGAGAAGCGATGGACTAAATTGCAAATTCCTAAGATTCAAAACCTAATCTAATCCCTCATCTCTCATCCCTCACGCTCACTCTCTCGGCTCTCTCTCTCTCTCGCGACCTCTCCCTCTCGCCTTCGACCACCGCCGCCCTCCTTTCCGGCACCGACCACTTCACCGGTGACCACCATCACAGTAACTCCTTCTCCCTTTCCCCGGCACGTGAAACACACGCACACACCTCGCGACCACTGCCTCACACACGGATCCTCTCACACTCACGAACACCGTCACATATACGACCCTGTATGTATGTATTGGTGTATGTAAGTATATATGTGTGTGGGTAAGTTTATTATTACTATTTCAGATTTTTATTTATTCTAGATTTCGAATTTAACTGTTAATTGGAGAGTTGGTATTGTGATTGTGTGTGTGTGTGTGTGTGTGTGTGTGTGTGTGTGTATAGATATATGGGCATATGTATTATATGTATATTTTCAGATTTAGATTTAAATGTTCTAGGTTAATTTTGATTGATTTAGATTAAATTGTAATTTGAAATGAAATGCTCAAATTTATGGAGTTAAGATTTCCATTAGTTTAATGTTGAGTTAATTTGAGATTTTCAGATTTTTAATGGGGTTAGTCAACTGTTTACCATGAATGTTTGTTTATATGGTGCACTTTTCATACTTCTAATGTGATATGTTTAATTAATTGAATTAAATTTTTAGTTTAAATTGAATTATAATTGTAATTTTTGAAATTGTGGAAAATTATGTAATTGTGTATTGGATTTCAGATTTTGGGATTTTAAGACTATGATACTTTGTTTGAAATTTTTCTTTAAATTTCGAATTATAAATGTTTATTTTCAACCTTTGAAATTAAGATTATGAGGTTTTGTTTGATTCTAGATTTAAATTGACGATCATATTTGAGTATCTTCAAATTCTTAATAACGGGATTTTTAATCGACAAATTTTGTAAAGTTTAGGTTAAGCTAAATATTGCAACTTAAATTTGAATAAATAAATGATAAGAAAACTCGTAAGTGCATGTAATTGGATCCCTCGTTTTGAATATGATATTATATGCATTAGTCATGGCTTAAGGACACGTTTGAGTTAAATTGTAAGTCACATGGAAGTCTTGACCTCGTTTAGGAGTTTTAAATGTGATTTTGAACTCAAAGTATATTTTATTTAATGAATTGATATAAATTAGGATTACTGGGTACATTGATGTCACGGGCATCTGAGACTCTTCCACTTGCAAATCCAGATAACGGTAAATACTAAGAACGTCAGGTAAGTAAACTTCCCCTATTTTCATGAAAGTAGAAAGTTAATGTGAAATTAATGTGCGTAAGTAATTTTGTGTTAATTACCTAATGTTGATGCATTTGATTTGCGATATGCAAGTATGCACGTTTAAGGAAATGTTCAAGCATGCACGTTATTATGTCATTGCATCATCAAGCATGCATTGGCATCGAATTTGGGAAGTCAAACGTTTTTAAATGAAAGAAATGTGTAAACGTGCAAAGTTTATTCAAAAGTTATGTATCCCAAATTTTAAAAAAAGAATTGGTGTACTTCTAAGTCATGAAAGATGCGAGTGGGAAATGGGACGAGGGGGACCGGCGTTCCCGAAAGTAATGAGCCGCTTTGCGGTGGAATAAATGTTAACCGCTTTGCGGTTTTGTTGGTAAATGTAATCTGGTTGCAAATAAGAATTGCTCACTGTTATCTGATTGACTAGAAGATACATCAAGTGAGCTCACGATGGAAATGAAGTAAAAGTTTTGAAATGTTTAAGTGAAAGTTGAAAAGTTAGAAAGTTCTGAAAGGTTAAAGTAAATGGGGATACATACTTCGAAATGTTTAAATCATATCATGTCATGAGCATGCATCACGTGTATAAAGTTTACTTGCCCCAATCCCTCCCCAGCATTTTAGATGATGAAGGCTAGATGATATGAGGAGAGCATTTGGTGGTGGACTCAGTACCTGCTGCCACCCTTTTTAAATAAAGTTAAATTACTTACGTTATCATTTAATTATTTCTTATTCATTTTATTAGTTATTTTTTGGTTGGAGTTAGCTTTGAATGAATAATGGTGTTGCATTAACGATTAAACTACCTCTTATTTCAATTGCTAAAGCTTATTGTTTTGGGATTATTATGTTGAGGAGTGTGGGATTGAATGAGTTGGTTTTGGTGATGATGAATGTTGTGGAGCTATGGTTTGATTTTTTTTAAGTTATTATGTTGGTTATGTTGTCCCTCTACAGGTTGGCTAAGTCCAATTTATAGAGGAAACTCTGCCGAAATTTCTGTAAAATTTTATAATAGAAAAAAATGAAAATTTTAATGTTTTAAATGATTTATTTCCGCATATAATGTGAATGGAAGTTAACACGCCTAGGTTTAAGATTTTAAACTTTGGGTGTTACATTAAAAATGTGGGAGAGTCGATTGAGAAGGATAAATTGGAGGTGGCAAATGAAGGTGGGGAAGAGAAGAACCTCGTGATTTAGGAAGGGGAGTTGGAGTTGAAATATCACAAGTACAAGGATCCATATCTTGTATCTTGTGAAACTACCGATCACCACCCCATTTTGCTTAAAAAATTCTTGCAGGTTGAATATAAATGAGAGCTTGAATTGCATCAACATTGAACAATCCAGCTTGCGTTTCAATACATTCTTGCATCCCAATTGATGAAGCACTATTGGTCGACCATGAGACATGGAGGCCATAATTTTCCCTTTGATCCAGGAGATGCTATGAGGTATCAAGGACAAACCTATAATTCGGGACAAATCATCTTCAAGAATGAGGGTTTGATGAAAATCATAGGAGGCTCGACAAAGAAAATTAATCATTCGAACCAAACAATTCTCAAAGTATTTTTTTGAAGGACTGCTGGGACATCAAAGAAGGAGATTTAAGGCTTAAACAAGTTATTAGAATCAAGAAAACAAGCAAAGAATTAAATTGAGAGTAAAGGAATGAAGAATGGAGCTTCAGCCAAGACCGATATTTACAATGCCGCCCCCAACCATTTGATTTCCATTTTTTTGGTATATTTACTTAGTAATTAATATATAATAATTTTTTTATTAAAAAAAATTGGTTCGGTCGGTTTTTAATTGATTGAATCGAAAAAATTTCCGATTTTGGTTGGTTAGAACTGGTTTTTGACTGGTTTTGGCGCATTGGAATGCGCATGGCTTACATGCGACGCGTCACGCCTAGGCAACACGTTTAAAGCATTTTAGAACATTGCTCTTTTCATTCCAAACCCTAGTTTAACTTTGGATGTTCATTGTAATGATCTTGAGAGACTCCTCCTTTGGGTTGAGGTAAAATCCCACTTTGCGCTTGCAATCTTTAGGAAGTTAATCAAATTTACTTGAGTATCGTTTATTCTTGTATTGTTGTTGATTTTCCGTCACCTTAAAGTTTGTTTAATCTTTATCTATATGCATGATTTTTTAACCTATGAATTTTCGGTAGGATTTAAACTTGGGTTGAGGTGTCTTCATATCAATTTTAGATTTCTTGGGTCGATTCCAATAGTTGTGGGAATTTTTAGTTAATATACCAAGGGGGTTTACATCATTTAAATAACTAAAATATGTAAAAATATGTTACAGATTTTAACAATTAGTTCATATAATTTCTATTAAACAATTGATCAATCAGTAATTTATAAAATAATAATATAACAATATGAATAAAGAAATTGTTAGTATGAAGAAAGAAGAATCAATTAATGTAACAATATTTATTAAAATTAATGATTATTTTTTTTATAAAAACACTTGAAATTAATAATTAATGCTTAAAAATCAAATTATACAAAAAAAAATCTACTCTACACCTCTTTTTGTGAAGAATATGATGAAGAACAATATATGAAAAGAAAATCGTCGATTTTAAAGATAATATGTAAGTTGAGTTTTGTACATATATTGTATGAGCCTAATTCTTTAGTTCAAAAGTTTTTTTTTATTTTTAAAAATCATTTATTGAACTTTAATTCTAGAAATGGAATTGATATGTTCATGGTACAATTTCTAAAACACTTAATTTATGATATGTTTTCCCGTAAAGAGATAAAACTATTCTACTGTTTACAATTTTATTAAAATATTTAAAAAATAATTATATGCCATAAAAAATGGTGAAACTTTATTAACATATATAGACAAAAAGACTCACTATATATATTTTATTTATATTTTAATTAAAAAAAAATTTTGACATATAATTAAATAAGCATTTAATTATGTTCAATTAAATGCATCGTATTTAAAAATTAAAAATTATTAATTATGCGAAGGATTTCTTGAGTTGAATTCCACGTTCGTTCACTACAAATATCGAGGTTAATTTTCATTTTCGTGCATCATCAATATTACTTCATTTGTTACATTTATTTATATATAGGACCGCATATATTTAATTTGTTACAATTACTTTTTTATGTAAATTATAATATTTTGAGGGTTATTATTTTTATTTACGTTAGTAAAAAAAATATTTGGATGAGATTTTTTATTTATTCTATACAACGTATATTTGAAAATTTACATTATTTAATTTAAATTTGAGCAATTATTTAAATATGTTTTATCTATAGCAACTTTCGTGTATCACACGGGTGTGAGCAACTACAAACAATGTATTATTTAAAGATATTTTCCAAAATTGATTAGAATTGTAATTTTTTTTCTATTTTGAGTATTCGTTAGTAGTTTATATCATTAATCAAAGTAAATTATGTGTTCAATTTTTTTTCTATTTTGTAATGATAGTAAAATCATTTCATATTATTTTACCATACAATGTACTAGTGTGATACTAGTTATAGGAAATAAAAGTAAAGTGAGTAAATATTTATAATCATTCTTGTAATTAAAATTTGGTGTAGAAAAAAAAAATTGATGTCTGAATATAACTGCCATTTTATATATTGTAAATTGTAGGTGTTGATAAAAAGTATGTTATTGTAATATAATTATTAAGCACGCTAATTTTTCCCAACACGATAATGTTGGAAAATGTCGGAAAAACCTCCACCAAACAAGAGTTTCCCTTGTTTCTCCGTTCACACTTGCGCATTATGGAAAATCCTTTGGAATGAGCTTGACTTAAAAAGACGTGCATGTGTAGTGGGGACTTGGGAAACAAATATCTACAAAACTAGCTTTTCCATATGTTAACTTTTTTCGAAAACTTTAAAAAGTGTCAATTTTTCAACCAAATGTTTATCACTAACCTTTTCTTTGATAGAATCTGAAAACGTATAGAAAACTTCACGAAAACTTGTGACTAAAATAATTGACAAACAATGGGCTTTATCGCAATCTAAATAAAAATAAAAATGAGAGATTATGGTTAAAAGATACTTTTCCAAAAAAAAAAATGTGATTTTCATTCAAAAACTTGAGGGTAAATAGAGCAAATGGTTCTCAATCTTTAGGTTTCTTGCGAAAATGGTCCTCAACGTTTAGATTTTGACATTTATATCCTCAAAATTATCAAATGTTGCGAAAATAGTCCCTACCGTTAGATTCCGTTAGTATCAACCGTTAAAAACATGTAAATAGTACAAATGATCCCTAACCTTTGAGTTTCTTGAGATAATAGTCCCTAATATATTAATGTCATGTTTGACATATTTAGTTTGTAACATCCAAACGTTTGACATATTTAGTCCCTAATATATTAAGTCCTTATACGTTTGGCGTATTTATTCCCTAACATATTAAGTCCTGTTTGAGATCAATCACTTCAAATAATGTGATTTTTAATCGTAATTTTTTAAAGAATTTGTGATTAAAAAAATGAATTTATTTGTAAATTATTTTATTGATGAAATGTATGATTGAAAACAAGTTTTAAAAAATCAAAGTTCATTTTGGATTTCTAAAATGCACAATAAAATATTTAACAAAAACTCACTGCATTAACAGTTCAATCTATTGATTAACAAAAATAATAAATTCATGAAATATAAACAAACAAATACATTGGACATCGTTTTTGAAATTGAATAACAAATATTTTTTTATCAGTTCTATTTTTTATTTTCGATTTTGAGAACCGATCAACATCAATTTTCAAAATTTCATTATTTTAAAAACTCGTTTTCTTCCACACATTTTATTAATAATAATTTTTTTTAATTTATGCATAAATTTATAAAAAAAATATTACTTTTAACCTAAATTCTTTAAACTTACTTTTCAAATCGATATATTTTCAAAATCGAAATCGAAATCGAAAGTAGAACTAATAAAAATATATTTGTTATTCAATAACTAAAATGATGTCCAATATATTTGTTTGTTTATACTCCATGAATTTATTATTTTTTTTACTAATAAGTTGAAATGTTAATGCGGTGAATTTTTGTTAAATATTTTATTGTCCACTTTTAAAAATTCAAAATAACTTTATTTTTTTAAAACACGTTTTCAACAATACATTCAATCAATAAAATAATCTACAAATAAATTTAAGTTTTTTTTAATCACAATTTCTTCAATAAACTACAATTACAAACCACATTATTTGAAAAATTGGTCTCAAATATAGGAGATTAATATGTTAGAGACTAAATATGTCAAACGTTTAGGGATTTAACATGTTAGGGACTAAATATGCCAAACGTTTGAACGTTACAAACTAAATATGTCAAACATGACCTTAATATGTTAGGGACTATTATCACAAAAACTTAAAGGTTAGGAACCATTTGTGCTATTTGCAAGTTTTTAACGGTGGAAATTAACGGAATATAATGATAGGGTCTATTTTCGCGACGTTTGATGATTTTGAAGGTATAAATGTCAAAATCTAAACGTTGGAGACCATTTTCGCAAGAAAACTAAGGTGGCGTTCTGTTTGTATTTTATTTTGTATTTTCATTTTCGAAAATGTTTTGTGTTTCCTGTTTTTATTTTTGTTTTCAAATTTGCTGAAAATGCGTTTGGTTTGTCATTTCTAAAAACTGTTTCTGAAAATGAAAAACTGGAAAATTCGTTCTGTTTGAAATTTTACAGAATACTACTTAAACTATTTTTAACTAATTTGTTTGCAGAAAATGACTGGATCAAATTTAAATTTCATTTCACAATATACTGAAATCATAGTTACATTTAACACAGCTTGGTCAAGTTCGGGATTTGAGGAAGCTCTAGTTCTATTAAAATTCAGAAAATGTAAGTTATTTCAAAACTACCAGAGTCCATTTATCAAGACATTTTTTGAAACATAACAACAAGAATTTTCTCTTATTATTATTATTATTATTATTATTATTATTATTATTATTATTATTATTATTATTTTATTTTTATTTTTATTTTTATTTTTATTTTTATTTTGATATTGAATTCAATAAAACTTTATTTAAACTTAGTTCCAAGTTAGGATAATTCTCCAAAAAAAAAAAAAAAAAAAAATCTTTATTTAGGCTTAGTTCCAAGTTATGATAATTTAAAAAAAAAAAAAAAAAATCCCAAAACGCGTTTTTCGCGTTCTGAACATTTTTGTTGAAATACACACAAAATGCCCAAAAAGAGGTTTCGGGCGTTTTGCGTTTTGTGTACAAAATTTTTTTTTATCTTCCAAAATGCGTTTTCAAAAAAGGTAAAAAGAACGCATTTTTATTGTTTTTGAAAATAAAAATAGAAAACGACATCAAAACAGCAAAGAGAACAGGACCTAAAGGTTGGAAACCATTTTTGTTGTTTACTCAAAACCTGGTCTTAATTATTTAATTAATTAAATATATTTTATTAATTAAATGTCAAAGACACAATAATATATAAATTATAGTCATAGTCACAAACCAAATGTAATAGATCAAAACTTATTTTTGGTTCATAAATTATTAAATTAATCAGTCACAATTTCTTACACAACCACAAATCACAAATATTAAATCTCACGACTTATTATTGGTCAAACTTATTTTTGTCACTTTTCATAAAATTTATAGGCAATTTGGTACCCAAATTCTGGTCAACTTAGAGCATAACTTGCAATTTATATCCTACAACCAGCCTCAAGATAGGAGCGGTAAGGACACCTAAGGTTGACGTCCAGCCTTTTTTGAAGAAGCCAAGTTACATAAAACTTTTCCTTAAATATCAATTAATTCATTGATGTTTTACATTTTCTTATATCAAATTATTGACTGAAGATTTTATTTGGAACTTTTGGATGGATTTCTTAAATATTTCACTCTAAGGCTCGCCTAAAATGCGGAAAAGGATAAAATATGAGCTTTTAACATTAATTTTTTTTTTTTGGGAACAACAGCGGAGCCTTTTAACATTAAATAATACACACACACACAGAGATATATATAAAAAAAATTTGTTGAAGTTGCCTAAAGAAAATAAAAAAAAATGGATTACAGCATACAAGTCTTCCCGATAATCTACTATATAAATGCTTGGAAATATAAGGCAGAACCCATTAGCAAAAACTTAATCTTTGATCAATTATGGTTATCATTAAATCCTATTCTTCTTTCGCAATGCAAAATGCTTGTGCTATTCGATTAATTCTACTTGTTGTTGTGGTTGGATTATCCTCAGCACAATTGTCTTCCGATTTCTATTCGACTTCGTGTCCTAATCTCCTTTCAACTATCAAAGCTGCAGTTAACTCTGCAGTGTCCAATGAGGCTCGCATGGGAGCATCGTTGCTTCGTCTTCATTTCCACGATTGTTTTGTCAATGCAAGTTTCACCCCAGCCTTGGATTTATCTCCTTCTAATTAACGCTTTTTCAGTATTTCGTATATAAATTATTAAACTCTAATTAAGGTTCATTTATTTAAATTAGTTTTCAATGGTGTAGAGGTGCATGTGGGGGCGAGGGGAATTCCATGCTGGATTTTATTACTTTTCATTTTAGTCTTTCTTATAATATTGATTTTAATAGATTACAAACTTGATTTTAATCCCCATGGGCCTAATATTACAAGATTCCAACAAGTTTCCAAGAAAATAAAACAATGGATACCTAGGTTGCTTCCAAGTTAAATGCACATAATTTTTCATGGATAAAGCTATTTGTACGGATGAATATTGTCCAACTGAGTTACAGAAACAAACATGACAGTGTTTTAGCACTTGATTTTGGGGATGATTTGGTGTGTAAACAAAAATAAATAAATTCAATGAGTGTTCTTTTGTCAAACTTTTTGTCAATCATTATATACCTATAGCTAGCAACATTCGTTTTTCATGTTTCTTGGACATTACATAAATTTGCTTTATTCTCTAAATTTTTTGTCCCTAATTAACAAAATGGAAGAACTATGAAAACTTTAAATCATTGTCATTAATGATTGTGATTGATTAAGATGTATATATAACTAATGAAACACAAATGAATGAACAGGGCTGCGATGCATCGGTTTTGCTCGATGACACGGCCAACTTCATTGGAGAACAGACGGCCATGCCGAATTTGAATTCATTGAGAGGAATGGATGTGATCGACACCATTAAATCCCAAGTCGAGAAAGCATGTCCAGCCATCGTTTCTTGTGCAGACATTTTAGCTGTTGCTGCTCGTGATTCTGTCGTTACTGTAAGCACAAGACCAACTCTCTTCTTCTTCTTCTCTTTTGTAGATCTAAGTCCAAGTCGATTTTTATAGATCTCACAACTTTTAAGTCACACGTTCCATAAATTTTTATCGAATATATTAAAATTTTTTATTTTTGTCTAAATCAAACATGGGTTAAAGGTCTATTAATATACTTTCCATCAATTTTCATCAAAATATACTAAAAATCTTATTTTTAGTTGGGAGGACCTAGTTGGTCAGTTGTCCTTGGAAGAAGGGACTCAACCACTGCAAGTTTGAGGGCAGCTAATAACGACCTCCCAGCTCCAACTTTGAACCTTAGTGGCCTTATTTCTTCCTTCTCTAACAAAGGGTTCACAGCCAAGGAGATGGTAGCCCTTTCAGGTATATATATTTTATTTTATATATTTAAACAATAATCTAACAATATGGCTAGTCATCGATCAATCATTTGCTCTAATAATTTTTATACAGGTTCCCATACAATAGGCCAAGCAAGATGTACTTCTTTCCGAACTAGACTATATAAAGAAACCAACATAAATGCCTCATTTGCGACATCACTGAAAGAAAACTGCCCGAGCAGTGGCCGCAACAACAGCATTTCGCCTCTTGATACTGTCACTCCGACGTTGTTCGATAACAATTATTACAAGAATTTGCTAAGCCAAAAGGGGCTTATGCATTCTGATCAGCAACTCTTCAGTGGTGGCTCCACTGATTCTCAAGTGAATGCTTATAGCTCAAACTCTGCTGCTTTTTTGAATGATTTTGCTCGTGCTATGGTGAAAATGGGAAACCTCAGCCCACTTACTGGAACCTGTGGACAAATCAGGCTCAACTGTGGAAAAATCAATTAGAAGTCTACATGTTCAATTATTATAAGTTCAAAATAAAGATAGTGATGCTATATTTGGATTTGAAATGTATGGATTTTCTAGTTGTCCTAAAAGTTCGTTTTAAAAAAATATTGGAGCTTGTAATTTCACTTTAATTGTATATTTTCGATAAATGTTCAAGAAAAAATATTACTTTTTTTTTTTTATCCGCTTCCATTTATAACCACGTGGAACCTAAAGAGAAAAACAACAAGACGTAGGGTAAATGGGGACCTTTGTTAATCCCCGTTCCGTCCCAACAATCGAAAATCTCAAGAGGACGGGTCACGGGAATGGTAATGGCACCCCCGACACCATCCTTCCCTCTACTACCATATTTTTAAGAATTCTCCTATCTTTCTTATCTAATACTATGGTGATGCAATGAATGTTGGGAAATGAAACAACGGGATATCTAATCACAAAAATTAATTTATTGTGATTTGGATCATCCCATCGCAGGAAAACGTTATTTTATGTATTTGACTAGATTAAATAATTTGAACAGATAAGAGTCAAGTAATCATTACCCTTGTAGCGTGCTTTGACAATTATCCGTATTGCTCTTGATTCCACCAATCTCCAAACCTTCAAGTTTTTCTTCGTGTTCTCCAACACAGGCTATGCAACTGTGTGGTCACTTTTCTCTAGGTCTAGATTACATTAGGGTTAGGATTTTTCTCAAGAGAAGAAAACACACACTACACACTTTAGTTTGTATCCCGACCACAACTGTATTAGGTTAAGAAAAATAGTCTTAGAAGATAATTTATAACTTATTTACCCTCTAAAACCCTACCAACCCTAATACTATAACCCAGGCTCATTTCTGGACGACTCAATACAAGTTATGAGCCCGTATATGCCTGTTATATTGAACCCACCAAGTGAACTTCATCGGACTCAATTAAACTAAGCTCCAATAAATTAATTCTGATCTGGTCGACTCTTGACCAGTCAAAATAATTTATTAATCACGTTCTATTCCACTAAAAGAACAAGACTGCACTCTTAGTAAAATTGTAATTACTGAAGCAATAATTAATAAGTATATCATCTGAGTTACCGCTCTTACATGTTACTCCCGTCGATCAACTCGAACATTCGAAGTAAGGTTAAATGACCAAAATACCCTTATCTAAATACTCATAAATTCTCAACTCTCATCTTCTATCTGACAGTTCTATGTGATTACATCACATCATAAAATTCAACAATCACTATCGAATTACTGAGCTCAGATTTAACTGTCCGCTAGAAGAACCAGTGAGATCATGATCATACCTAAAGGTGACGGATTCCATAATACGAATACATGTTCCTCGTTAGTTTACTTTAATTCTCAAAGTATCGAGATATTGACCAACAATTTGATATCACCCATTGATACCTTAAAGAACTTATAGTTAGTAATCGAAGTTCATTATCCGATTAGGATTAAGGTTCCATGTACGATAATCAAGTGAAATTAAATTTGTATGGTCAATATCACAAATTAATTTCACGTGGCCCCGTTCAATACATATCAAATGTACTCTCAATTTTATTTTCAAAATCAAAGATAGATTTTAATAAAATCGAGACAATCAAAATAAATTGTCCATATTTATTTACTGATCGTGAACAATAATTTTAGATCGAATTAAAAATTGAATCTTTCTGTGTTTAACAACTTAAACACTCAATTAGTAATATCGAATCGATCTATGGACTAATGCAAGCTCAAAATAATATAATCAAAGATTTAATCAAAATAATATTTTATTCCAAAATGTCATGAGTACAAATAAATTAACTCGACGGGCATACACTATCCAACAATTCTCCCAATTGCCTTAGAGTAAATGAGACATGTTAAGTACACCCATATTTTCAATATGACCCTCAAAACTTTTAGCTGGTAAGCTTTTGGTAAAGGGGTCTACAAGATTTTCTATTGATGTTATCTTGCACACTGTCACATCTCCCTGTTGAACGATTTCTCTAACCAAGTGGTATTTACGCTCAATGTATTTTCTACGCTGATGGCTGCGGGGCTCTTTTGCATTCGCCACTCTCCACTGTTATCACAGTATAGAGTAATGGCCTGAGATGCAGATGGAACCACCTCTAGGTCCAGTAAGAATTTCTTCAACCATACTGCCTCTTTGGATGCTTCACAAGCTGCCACATATTCTGCCTCCATGGTGGAATCAGCAATGCATGATTGCTTGATACTCCTCCAAAAAATAGCATCGCCACCCAGTGTGAACACTGATCTAGATGTGGATTTTCGGGAGTCCCTATCAGCTTGAAAATCAGAATCAGTTTAACCCGTTGGCACCAAATCTGGAGCTGAATAAACCAGCATATAATCTCGAGTTCTGTGAAGATACTTGAGTATATGCTTTACAGTGGTCTAATGCTCTAGTCCAGGATTTAACTGATATCTACTGACAATCCCAATAGCATAACATATATCCGGGCGAGTACATAGTATAACATATATGAGACTTCCTACAGCTGAGGCATAAGGAACCTGTTTCATGTGTTCCACTTCACTATGAGTCTTAGGACAATGCTCCCGTGACAAGTGAGTTCCATGTCTGAAAGGCGTTTGACCTTTCATGGAATTTTGCATAGTAAACCTCACCACAATCTTGTCTATATATGAATCTTGAGATAGCACAATTCTCATGTTCTTCCTATCCTGAAGGATCTGGATTCCTAGAACATAATTGGCTTCTCCCAAGTCCTTCATATCAAACTGTTGCGCCAACCAGTTTTTAACTAATGTTAATGCTCCAACATCATTCTCAATGAGCAGGATGTCATCTACATACAATATGAGAAAAATTACCTTGTTGTCTATAATTTTCTTATAAACACAAGGCTCATCAAGATTCTGATCAAAACAATGACCTTTTATAGCTTGATCAAATCTGATATTCCAGGACCTAGACGCCTGCTTAAGTCCATAAATAGACCTACGCAGTTTGCATACTATATGCTCTTGACCCTTTTGGATAAAACCGTTTGGTTGCATCATATAGATGCTTTCGTCAAGATTTCTATTAAGAAATGCTATTTTGACGTCCATTTGCCACACCTCATAATCAAAATGAGCTGCAATGGATAATAGGATCCGAATAGACTTAAGAATGGCCACAGGTGAGAAGGTTTCCTCATAATCGATGCCTTCTCTTTGGGTGAAACCCTTAGCGACCAGTCTAGCTTTAAAGGTCTCTACCTTTTCGTCTACCCCTCTTTTTCTCTTGTAGACCCATTTTCATCCTGTGGGTTTTACCTCATTAGGTGCATCTACAAGATCCCAGAGAGAGTTAGTGTACATGGATTTCATTTCTGAGTCCATTACAGCTTCTTTATACGAGGTAGGATCCTCCTCTTATTTAGTGGTGACCGCCTCGAAAGACTCTCCATAGAGCAAGTATCTGGAGGGTGGTCTAATGACTCTCTCACTACGTTTATGCTGAGGAGGCTCCTGGTTGATTGGAATTCATATCTATTCTACCATCGCCTCTCTGGTATCAAGCCCCTCGTTTCCAACTTCAGTACCAAGTGGTGATGGAATGGGGACTTGATCCTCCTCCAAGTTACGTGCCAATGATCTAGCAGACATGGAAGTTATAACCTCCACTTGTCTCCCACTTAATTAAGGTACCGCAACTGGTGGGAATCTGAATTCATCCTGAGTAGGTTCAATGCAGATTACTGGGGTTGATGAACTGGGAACTTTTCCCTTCATCTCTTCCAAAAGAACCTTGCTCTTTGATTCACGTTCTTCTATATACTTATCCTCTAAGAATGTTGCATTTGTACTCACAAAAACTTTCTTATCTGGAGGACTGTAGAAGTAATATCCTCTTATTCCCTTTAGATATTCTACAAAAATGCATACTTGTGATCTTGATTCCATCTTTTTCACCTTTCCCTTAAGCACGTGTGCAGGACATCCCCATATCTGTATTTGTGCCAGATTAGGCTTTAGCCCATTCCACAATTCCAAGGTTGTCTTAGGGATAGATTTAGATGGAACCATGTTAAGCAAGTATATTGCAGTTTGTAGAGCATATCCCCAAAAGGATCTTGTGAGAGTTGAGAAGCCTAGCATTGATCTGACCATGTCCAACAAGGTCTTGTTTCTCCTTTCAAATACACCATTCTGTTGGGTAGTACCTGGTGCACTTAATTGGGATACAATCCCACTTTCTGATAGATATGACCTAAAGTAATGGGATAGATAGTCTCCACCTCGATCTGATATAAGTGTTTTAATGTTCTTACCTAATTGCTTCTCCACTTCAGTATTAAGTTCTTTGAACTTTTCAAAAACTTCAGACTTGCGTGCCATTAGGTAAACATAACCATATCTAGAGTAATCATCAGTAAAGGTGACGAAGTACTCATACCCACCTCTAGCTTGGACATTAATTAGTCCACATACATCAGAGTGTACTAATTCCAAGACTTCTTTGGCCCTATACCCCTTTGAAGTAAAAGGTCTCTTGGTCATTTTTCCTTCCAGAAAAGATTCGCAGATTGGTAGGGATTCCACCTTTAAGTAACTCAAAGGACCATCCCTTACAAGTCTTTGAATCCTATTTAGGTTAACATGACCAAGTCTCAGGTGCCATAAATAAGTCTCATTAGTAGGAGATAACTTAGTGCGTTTGTTAGATGCAATGTGATATAGAGAGCTATCAGCAGGTTTCAAAGTATACAAATTGTTAAACATATGTCCCTCACAAATTAAAACTTTATTCATAACAATTTTCACCGTCAAACTGGTGAAATAAACAGAATAACCTCGTTTAAAAAGTAATGCAACCGAAATCAGATTTCGGGTAATATTCAGGACATAATAAAAATTAATCAAAACCAAATGTTTATTATTGAAATAAAGATAAACTTCTCCAACAGCTCTCGCAGAAACCACTGCTCCTGTGCCAACCCTTAAAGTATGCTCCCCTTCACTGAGTTGTTTGATTACTTGGAACCCCTGCAAAGAATTGCAAACACGATTAGTGGCTCCAGAATCTACTATCCAAGTATATGTAGAATCAATCACTAAGCAAGACTCAATATAAGATAACTCACCATTACCTTACTTTTTGTAAACTAGGTATCCCTGGCAGTTCCTCTTCCAGTGACCTTTCTGTCCACAATGAAAGAATTTCCCCTTTAGCCTGCCATCTGTCTTTACTTTCTTAACCTGATGCTGTGGTCCCTTCTTGTTAGACTTTTTCCTCTTGTTGCCTCCTTTGCCTTTCGGCTTGGAAGAGGATGGTCCAGTAGAAGCAACAGCCAGCACATCATTGGCCCTGGTCTTAAGAACAGTCTCAGTATTTTGAAGCTCTTGCATCAACTCAGTCAGTGATATATCCATCTTGTTCATGTTATAACTAACCTTGAACTGAGAGAACATCTCTGGGAGAGTCTCTAAAGCCATGTCAACCTGCGTCTCCGAATTGATTTCAACCCCTAAAACCTCATCCACGTTAAACTGACCAATTAATGCAAGCATATGATCTCTAACGGGTGTACCAGGTTTCATGCGCATGTTCATAATGGACCTAATGGTAGCCTGACGGGCCTGATGACCTTGATGTTTGAACATTTGCTGAAGGTTCTCTATAACCAGAGTAGCGGTTTCCATATTCTGATGTTTCTCCTGCAGCACATTTGAGATAGAACCCAAAATGTAGCAGTGGCCATCTCATCAGAATGGATCCACTTCTCATATGCGGCCTTCTGTTCAGGTATGGAAGTCCGAGTAGGTGCATTGGGATGGGGTTCAATTAGCACAAATTTATGCTTCTCAGCGGTGAGAATAATAATCAAATTACGTTCCAATCAATGAACTTTTCTCCAATAAGTTGATTTTTAGTTAAGATAATGGACAGTGAATTTCCAGACATTTTTCTGAAATAAAATAAAATAAAGAAAATGAGCTATGCATTCAATAATTTCATATATGATGCATGAATAAAAAAGTATGCACAAGTAGACCCAAAACTACTATAATATGACGACAACCTAAAACCCCAAAATCTTAAACACATTTCTCTACAGGAGAAATAAATGTGAATTATGATTAGGCTGGGACCCTCCCACTAAAATCAATATATCTAGAATCTCATGCAATATTAATTTTTATTTTCGTTAAAATTTGGCCATCATAAACATCATTTGGATATTCTATAGGAAGTCCCCACGATATTTTTGATTTAAGTATTGAACCCTTATCTTAATGATTTTCAAGTACCAAATTAATTGCATTACCTATAGGATAATCATGATTAATCCAAACTTAAAAAACCACCACCTAATTGGACCCAAACCAGTAACCAAAACAGTGCAGTCCTCCTATAGGGAGACTAAATAAATAAGCACAAGGCATACACAATTTTTTTTTTTTACTAATGGGCTAACAAGGGAGGCTGTGGGTTCAAGAATTTGCATCCACACTCACTTAATATTTTTAAACTATTTGGTAGAGATGTCAATCCGGGTGGTCCGAATTGGGTAGGCCCGTCAACATAAAGCCCGGTAACGGCCTGCTTGAAAAAAGCCCACTCGTTGCGGATTTCGGGTCGATTATGGGTCAGCCCACAAATTTCGAACTATAACCCAGGCCCACCCGCTAGCCCATGCGGGTCGCTGTTCTTTCTGATTTGGCCTGCATGAATAGAAACATAGATTTTTTCATATTTATAGCAATTTTTTGTCAAATTTCTAAATACAAAATGATTAAAATGATAAATTCATATTTATACCATAAAATATTTACATAGAATTTAAATTTATATTTTATGTTACATGAACTACTTCTAAATTTGCAAATTTAAATAAAACACAAACAAATAACAATTAAATATTAAATTTATTTCTAATTATTATTATCAAAGAACATTATGTTTTATAACTATTAGGGAGAAAAAAAAAAAGATTTTGATTTAAAAGTTGTATTAGAGTTTGTAGAAGAAGGGAGATTTTCAATGTTATCAAATTTAATAAAAATAGCTTTTTATTTATTGATACGCTCCGCAAGTGCACGGGTCGCGCAAGTAATAAAGTGGACGTGAGTCCAAGTATCGATCACACAGAAATTGTTTTAAATTGTATTTTAGATTACTACCTTAACCGGAACTAGGAAAACTTTGATTTTGAGAAATTTGAATTAAAATTAAATTAGAAAGAACGAGGAAATTTGAGTTAGAGAAAATATGAGAAAAACATGCTAGAATTGAGAATCCATATTTATTCCATTAATTATGCATTAAATTAAACATCTAACAATAGTTCACAAGGTTTTGAAAATCCATATTCCTAATATTGTCAAGACTTCCTCTCGGACAAGAATCAGCACCAATTTCTATACACAATCCGACTATATTTCTATGACGAATCTAAATATATAGAAAAGCATTACATGTTTTGTGAATACTATAGCAGATAACACAAAGCATAGGGGTTTCTATCCCCTATCGAACTTTGTGGCAATTGACACAAGCCTAATGAAATCTCAATCTTTCGAACTTAAGAAATCACAACCTAAAATCATACAACTAGTGATCAAGTAATTGCATGATAAAGAAAAGTATAAATCAATTGCTCAAACCCATGAATTATGAAATTAAATGATAATCAATACATAAAATCCGAAAATAAATGCTTCATCACAATTCTAACATTTAAGAACCTAGCCTAGATACATAATTGAATATAAATCACAAAAGGAATGGATAGATGTCACCCTATTCATGCCCTTGATCTTCATTCTTCAGTTGTGTATTGGCTTGGAGTAGATCCCTCCACAATCCGACAACGTTTTGGCCTCTCTTCAATGAATTGGGAACCCCCTATTTCGTGCCTTAGGTCTGGAATTTATAGATTTTCCAGAGAATTAGGTTAATTGAGGAGAAAAGCTGCTGAATTCTGCGCAAAAATCTCATATGCGGCCCAGTCGGATAACCGTGCGACCGCACGGTTCAAAAGTGTACGATCGCACGACGCAGCAGGTCAGTTTCAGTCGCAGAATTTTTCGGCCGTGTGACCGCACGGTATTACGGTTTAAGGCAATTTTTGACTTTTAAATGTTACAAGTTGGTCCCTGTCTTTTAATTGCACAGCAAGTCCTCCAACTTTCGATTGTTGCAATTTAGCCCATGAACATCTGATTTCTTTCAAATTCGATTTCTTCTTCAAATTGGCCATTTGATTGACTGCATCAATTCTTGATTTGCTCACTTCGACACTTTTTAAATCCAATTGCTCAATTTTAGCTTTAATTCCAATGTTTTCACGACTTTTGAGTTATTCCTGAAATATAAACAAATGACATAGAATAAATAGCAAATATTCTTGAATAAACAATTAAAATCCTATTTCTAGGATAGAAATAAGTGTATAAAATACACTTATTGTAATACCGCTTTTCATTTTAATGTTATTATAAATTTTAAATTTAATGATATTTTAATGACGATAATTTGAATGATTTTGTAGTGGAAGGACTTGGACGCCGTCTCGATTAATGTATCAATTAAAAAAAAAGTTTATAAATTGTTTATATGCAATTCTATGTCTAATTGTTTATTTTATTTGTGAAGCTTGTCGATTTCTATTTTTATTAAGTAGTAAATGACCTAAATTTCATAAATTGAAATTGGGAAAGGTTTAGTGGCAATTTGAAATTTTATCGAGGGTAAATAGAACTTATAGACTTAATTAAACAAGAGGGGAGATATGAGGGACTGAATTGCAAATTCAAAAGATTTAAAATCCTAATTCTAACCTAAAAGACTGGACTCGTCCCTCAGCTCCCTCTCATCACTCGCGACTCACTCTCTCAGCCTCTCTCTCTCGCGACTCACGTCCCTCGCTGTCTCGCTCTCGTTCTCAGCCTTTTGCTCTGTCTTGGTCTCTCCCTCTCCGTCTCTGTCACGACTTCTCCTCCCTCTCGTCGCCGCACCACCGGTAACCCTCCCCCTTCCCTCGTTCCTTTCCCCGGCAGCGCACCCACCCGACACAAAACACACAGCGCACGCCAAACATGCACACGCACTACACACACACTCGCACACATATATATATATATATATGTTGAGTGTGTGTATATAGGCTAAGATTTTCAGATTTTCAGATTTCAAAATAGGTAGATTTCGAATTTTAAATGTTAATTTTGAGATTTAATAATGTTTATATATATGTAGGTATAGATGTATATATGTGTGTGTTCATGGATGTGCATAAGTTCACTATTGTCAGATTGAAATTTTATGGATTTAATATGCCTTGTTGAGATGTTAGTTTAAATTGGAATTTTAGCTGAAATTTCAATAGTGAGGTCGTTTACAGTAAGTTTTCAAATGTCGAAAAATGTTTAGTTTCATTTTTGAGCTAGAAAGGGGTAAATTTCGAAATTTGGAAATATGATATAAATGATTACATTGATTCTCAGACCTGGTAGTGATTTTTCAGAGTTATGAAATTTTGGATTTAATTGGTTTAATTGACAACTATTTTGAGAGTTTTGTTTTCAGATTTTAGAATGTTGGAAAAATACTTGGTTTAAATTTGAGTTAGTTAATTAAGTTTATGTTATTCTGGGTAAATTGAGAAATTTGAGAATTTTCGTGTATTGATATAAATGGATTTAGTCATATTAGCTAGTTAATTCTTAAATTTTTAATATATGAATCCAATTGTTAACCAATGAACCAATGGTTAGGTTAATTTTGGATTAAAAGTTATAGATTCAGTTTTTCGAATTTGATTAGATTCATGAAATTAGTTAATTGCTTTTTGGTAAAGTTTGTAATAAATGGTTATTTTAAGATTTGTGAACTTGTTAGAACCACGATTAAGTAATTTCTAAAGTTATGGAATTCTGAGTTTAAGTTTGAATTTAAAAGATGAGAAGACCTTCTAATGTGCATTGAGATTCATTTTCTTGTCTCGAATATGGTTTTATGTGTTTTGGTTATTATGTAAAGTCACGCTTGGGTTAAATTGAAGTTTTAATCTCGGTTAATGTTTGATTATTTTTAAAATGAATAACGAATGTGGTTGTGAACTAAAATTTATACATTTTGTCGAATGGTTTAAATCTTTTGATTTCGAGTATTGTATGGAAGTGTTTAATATATCTTAATACCTTGTTTGGAAGAAATGATCACAAGAATGAAAAGGGAAAGAAGATTTATTGTTTTAACTTGTTTAATGTAATGTTAAAAGAATGATGAATATATAAATTTGAACTGAGAGTATATTTTACTAAATGAATGGATACAACTAGGATTTTGGTACATTGACGACACGAGCAGCCGAGGCTCCTCCACTTGCAAATCCAGATAACGGTAAATGCTAAGGACGTCAGGTAAGTAAACTTCCCCTATTTGGTGTCAAAGTTGAATGCAAATGTGAAATGTGTAAATGACTGTCTTGCAACTTGCTTTGATGAATTTTGGTTACTTGATGAAAGTATATGTTGTTAAGAAGAATGTTCGAGTACACACGTTATCATGTCATTGCATCATCAAGCATGCATTGGCATCGAAATTGGGGAAGTCAAATGTTTTTAAATGAAAGAAATGTGTCAAGGTGCAAGTTTGTTCAAAAGCTATGTATCCCAAGACTTTTTAAGAAAGAATGGGTGAATATTAAACCGCTTTGCGGTGACGATTGCTAAACCGCTTGGCGGTGGCAAATATTAAACCGCTTTGCGGTGACGATTGCTAAACCGCTTGGCGGTGGCAAATATTAAACCGCTTTGCGGTGACGATTTCTAAACCGCTTGGCGGTGGAAAATATTAAACCTCTTTCCGGTGACGATTGTTAAACCGCTTGGCGGTGGCAAATATTAAACCGCTTTGCGGTGACGATTGCTAAACCGCTTGGCGATGGCAAATATTAAACCGCTTTGCGGTAACGATTGCAAAACCGCTTGGCGGTGACAAATATTAAACCGCTTTGCGGTGACGATTGCTAAACCGCTTGGCAGTGGTAAATTTTAAACCGCTATGATGTGGAAAAGTGATAACCTGGTTCTAAACAAGGAAAATTGCCCACTGCATTGTGATTGGATAGAAGATACACTCAGTGAGTTCACGATAGGAATGAAGTTAAAGTTTTGGAAATGTTTAAGTGAAAGTTGGAAAGTATGAACGTCTTGAAAAGTAAAGTAAATGGGGGTAATTACTTTGAATGGTCTAATGAATTTCATGTCATGAGCATGCATCACGTGCATAAAGTTTACTTACTGAGCTTTAGCTCACCCCAATCCCTCCCCAACATTTCAGGTGATTAAAGTTAGATGACCCGAGGAGAGCACTTAGCGGCTGACTCAGACAGTTCCATGATTTATCTTTTTAAATAGGGTTTGAAGTGGAATTTCATAAATGTTTTAGTATTTTTATTAGTTCATTCTTTTAATTGTTTATTGGATGTAGTTTTTGATAAGTCATTTATCTCTTTAGTAGTTTATCAATCCTCCATTTAGTTAAATGAAGCTCGTGGTTTAAATTTATTTATGTTGAGGAGTGTGGGAATTGATGCTGAGGTTAAATTTTGGAATTTCATAAATGTTTTAGTATTTTTATTAGTTCATTCTTTTAATTGTTTATTGGATGTAGTTTTTGATAAGTCATTTATCTCTTTAGTAGTTTATCAATCCTCCATTTAGTTAAATGAAGCTCGTTGTTTAAATTTATTTATGTTGAGGAGTTTGGGAATTGATGTTGAGGTTAAATTTTGGAATTGTGGTTGGATGTTAAATGTTGGATGTTGAATGAGTAGAGAATTGCATTTGTATTGTAGGTATGATGTCCCTCTACAGGTTGGTTATGTCCAAGTTATAGAGGAGACTCTGCCGAAATTTTTGTAAAATTTTATTAAAGAAAATGAAAAGTTTTAAATATTTTAAACGATTATTTCCACATTTAATGTGAATGGAAGTTAACACGCCTAGGTTTTAGATTTTAAACTTGGGGTGTTACACTTATCAACACCCCCAAAGTAGAACTATTGTTCGTCCTCGAACAAAAATAAAACTAAACTATAGAACTAAACAATGCAAATAAAAAAATGTTTTTATTTTTATTAACTTATTTATCATGCGCTTCAACAATCCAAATTGACCAATCACTTTTGAAAAGAAATATGAACAACAAAAATTATTTTTCATTCATCCGATTCTCAACCTTATTGTGTGTGTCTGAATAGCCAAAAATCTAATGCAAACTTATGCAAAAATAAACTTGACAATGTGTGACTTTTTATGCAAGAGTAAGCCCGAATCTCATGTGGTCAACAATGATATTCTTTTGATTTTCCTTACCCTCTCATGGATGAGCACAACCTTACTGCTTTTCTCTCATATCTCGAGGTCTTTCCTATTGATGTGGTTTCTAAACATATATAAATTGCATTTTTCCACACAAGGCAGTTAGGATTAGACAAGTATGCCCGATAGACCAAGAGTAATTAACAAAGTGTGAGGGATTTCAATCAACAAAGCTTATACCATTTTATTCCGATTTTTTTTCTTATGGGCGAATTTTTCTTTTAATGTCCTGGTCTTTTACCATCTTTGTGCAATACTTTTCATACTTGCTTTCTATATGACCCCTATAGCAAGCTTTAGGTCGGCAGCTCCCAATTTAGTTGAGCTCAGGGTACCAGATTCAGAGAACCCCTCAGACTTAATTACCCTAGTCATAAAGGCATAAACAGAAAAGTTAAAGATGTTTTAACGTCTTATGTGTAAGTCAACTCTCCGTACTTGCTTTCTAGTTGACCCCTGTAGCGAGCTTTAGGTCGGCAACTCCCAACTCAGTTGAGCTTAGGGTACCAGGTTCAGAGAACCCCTTAGACTTACTTGCTCGAGTCAAAAATGCATTTAAAGAGTAGAATAAGACCTTCAGCATTTTTCTGTTTTTATACTGGTTATTATGGTTTATACCCGTTGATCGAAACCCCTTACACTAAAGATGTACAATTAAAAACTTCAAATCTTAAATCCATCAATGCATACTCATACTAATATTTAGTTCTACATTTCAGGTTGGGATCTAATTTTCTTAAGGTTTGGAATTTTTTCAATCAGTTCTATGTTCAAAATTTTATTCGAAGTGACTATGTGCTCAAGTTTGATTAAAGTCTCACATGGATGAATGTTAAGAAAAATTTAGTTCGTATGTTGCCCAATTTTTTAACTAAAGCACAAAAATCAATTCATATCGTGTCATAAACAATAAATAAATCAACAAAATTTTTCAAAATTTTCACTTTTTATAATTTTTTTTTTCAAGTTTTTATGGATTTTCTACCCAAAAATCGAATGAATGTGTATATGAAAGCACATGAATGAGATTCCCACCCCCAAACTAGAATCATACACTGTCCTCAATGTATTCAAAACAAATAACGAAAATAAACACATAAATAACAAAAAGGATTAATGTACTTCCCGGGTTTGGAGAGTTGGTGTTCCTATTTTTTTTTTTTTTTTTTTTTGAAGCTTTGACTGGAGTGTTTTGTTGGATGAAATGACCTCTTACTTCCTTTTTCATGTTTGGCGTGAATTGTCCCATGATGATATGTTCTTTGAAAATAAACATTAATGATCATTAGAAGCATAATTATCACATAGGAGCTAAAGAAAATCAACACAACACATCAAAACTAGGACTTAAAAAAATTTTGAAATTTTTGAAAAGTGGTCGACCACTGATTTTCAACCCTTGACATTGCCTCGAAAAAGTGAAGATTTCCGGAGACATGTCCTGTGCATATGAAAGTACATAACTTGGTCTACAATATATCAAAAATCCATCACATTTGGAGTTCATTTGGGTCATGAAATGATGTGACAAAGTGGGTGACATGACGCTCAAATTGGTGCAGTGGTGCTATGATGCCTTATAATGATGTTCATTGAAGTGCAAAGATGTTTATGTTGACTTTCATGTCTTAAATGAGTGTAAACGATGATTGAATGATACACAAATGATGTATAACATGTTATGAAGGTAATCATCCAAAAGGAATTGTGAAAACTCAACAGAAACCTCATTTAAACATTTAATCAAACACCTTGCATGCATATTAAGAAATCAAGAAATTCATAGAATTGGAGACTTGAATTAAGCCAAAAAATTTCACCTAATAAACACAATTCAATACTTCAAATTCTAGCCTAAGCCTATCACTATCGATCCACAATATTCAATCTCCACAAAAATTTGAAGAACACAAGAATTATGCATAATCTTGGAGATTGGTGAAAAAAAATTCTTACTTTTGGATGATTTCGATGCAATGCAATGCAAGGTATGATTCTGAGTGATAATGATGTGCAAACTTAGGGAAACAGTTGAGGATTCAATGTTGGGCGATTTGGGGGAGGAAAAACGGGTTTGAAGTGGTTAAAATGAAAGTAACAGCATTTTAAACATTCTGCCGAATCTTTCAGCAGAAGACCGTGCGACCGCACGGTTTAACTGGACAGTGACTTGTAATTTTTTCATTTTTCAATTTTAGACCCCGTTTTCGACCCCTTAATGCCTTCCAATGCAACCAACTTCTAACCAATATGTTCATGTCCTAAGCTAGGTGATCAAGTGGAAGATTATGATAAAAAGCAACAAAACAAATAGAAAACAAATAAATCCTAAAGATGCTAAAACATGCAAGAATATGAGCAATGAAGTTTTTAATGCCACTGACATGTCAAAATATGAATTCTAAGCATGCAAGTGATCCTAAAATGCAGAGTATAGCATCAAAACAACAATAAAGAAAATAGATAAAACAAATAAAGAAAAAGGGTTTGAGAAGTTGGGTTGCCTCCCAACAAGCACTTCATTTAAAGTCTAGAGCTAGACTTTTTGGTAAACTTTCTCAAGGTGGCATGAAACATGATGTTGAGGCCCTATCATTTGTCTTAACCCCCATACTCAACTTGTTCCCAAAGATGAAGATGCTGTGCCATTTCAATTTTTGAACAGTTTTCAAGTAGTGGATTTTGATTCATTAGTTGAACCATGTCAAATGTTACTTTCTCCTCCTCTACTCAAAACATGACCTCCCCCTTTTCTACATCAACCAAGGCTCTAGCAGTAGCCAGAAAGGGTCGACCTAAAATCAATGGCACCTTACTATCTTCCTCCATATCTAGAATCACGAAGTCAGTAAGGAATATGAATTTGTCCACGTTAACCAGCACATCCTCAATGACTCCATATGGGTATCGAATGGAACGATCAACTAGCTGCAAGATGATTGGGCTTGGCTCTGGGTCCCCTAATCCTAGCTCTATGTAGACTGAAAGAGACATCAAATTTATACTTGCACCAAGGTCACATAAAACTTTGTTAAATTTTAAGTCGCCAATGATGCAAGGAATTGAAAATATTCCTGGATCTCTCAGCATGGGTGGTAGCTTTTGTTGCAAGATGGCGCTGCACTCTTCATTTAGTGACACCTCTTCAAGTTCCTCAAGTTTTCTCTTACTTGACATCATCTTTTTTAGGAACTTGGTATAATTGGGGATTTGGGTAATGGCTTCTAGGAAAGGAATGTTAATGTGCAGCTTTCTGAGCATGTTGAGAAATTTATTGAACTGCTGATCCTCCTTAGGCTTTTGTAATCTTTGCGGAAATGGAATAGGGGACTCATGAGGTTTAATTGTCAATTTTACCTCATTCTCCTCTTTCTTCTCAGCAGATTGCTTTTCAGGTGCCTCAACATGTTTAACCTTTTTTTCATCTGGCTTTTGAACATGAATTTCAGGTAATTTCACTCCACTACGTGTGGTGATTGCATTTACTCCTTGTTTCTCTTTCCAACCTTTCAGTCTTTGGGGAAAAGGAGTGGGAGGTTCATAAGCTTTGTCACAAGGAGCAAAAGTGATCCTTCCTGGTATAAAATCTACCTCTCTTTCAACAGTTTTTATTTCCATCACTTGCTCCCTAGGATTAACCTCAGTGTTAATAGGCAGTGTACCTGGGGCTCTGTTTGCTAAAGCCTGAGCTATCTGACCAACTTGGGTTTCCAAGTTTTTGATTGAAGCCTGATGATTTCGTAGTGTAGTTTCAGTCATCCTCATGAATTGGTCAGTTTTTGTAATGAACTGATCAGTTTTAGCCATAAATTGATTGGTCTGGCTCATGTACTGGTCAGTCTTCTCCATCAATTTCACAACCATCTCTTCAAGTTGAGGTTTCTTCTCCACTACCTGCTGTAGAGGGGCTTGCTGGCCAGTTCCATTTTGATTATCCCTCCATGAAAAGTTAGGGTGGTTTCGCTGACCAGGATTATAAGTGTTGGAGTATGGATTATTTTGGAGATATCCCCCTTGTACAAAGCTGACCTGCTCAGCTTGAGCTACCAAAATTGGACAATCCGAGGTATTGTGATTGGCCCCACATTCCTGGCATCCAATTACTACACTTTTCACTGAATGGTTGGTTTGTATGAAATTCATCAAAGAGTCTAATTTAGCAGACAATGCTGAAACATCATCCACTACATAAACTCCTGCTAGTTTCTTTTGAATGGTCCTCTCAGACACCCACATTGCGTTGGTATTGGCTATTCTCTCAAACAGTTCAAGTGCTCTATCAAGAGTTTGGGTAGTTATTGATCCATTTGATGAAGAATCAACAAGACTCTAGCATTGAGGGAGTAAGCCAATGTAAAAGTACCTTACCTGCTCATTTTTAGGTAATCCATGTTGAGGGCACTTCCTAAGCATGATTTTAAACCTATTTCATGCTTCATCAAATGACTCAGACTCTTGTTGTTGAAAAATTGTTATCTCATGTCTGAGTTTAGCGACTTTGACTGGGGGCATGAATTTTGTGCAAAATTTTGGGGCCAAGTCATTCCAAGTTGTTATACTTGCAAGAGGACGGGAGTCTAACCAATCTATTGCCCTGTCTCATAAGGTGTATGGAAACAACCTAAGTCTTATGGTGTCATCTGACACACCCTGATATTTAAAATGTTCACACATGTCTAAAAATTTAGACACGTGTGCATGTGGATTTTCATCGGATTTTCCATAGAATTGAAGTCCATTTTGAAACATATTTATAACATTGGTCTTTAATTGGAAGTTTGCAAGACCAATAGGTGGATAAACTATGCTTGATTGGTTTTGGACAATTTGTGGGGTCATAAAATCTCCTACAAGTCTATTCTCCTCATCTTCTAGCTCAACTCCAGGTAAAGCCATATTGTTTGCCATTTGAATTTTTTGATTTTTCTGTTTATCTAGTTCCCTAAGTTCTCTTAATCTATGGTGTAAAGTACGTTCTATTTTCGGGTCAACTTCGAAAAGATTCCCTTTTTTCGAACGTAACATACGCAACTAAAAGAAAAACAACGAAACTAGAAAGAACGAGGAAATTTGATTTAGAGAAAATATGAGAAAAACGTGCTAGAATTGAGAATCTACATTTATTCCATTAATTATGCATTAAATTAAACATCTAACAATAATTCACAAGGTTTTGAAAATCCATATTCCTAATATTGTCAAGACTCCCTCTCGGACAAGAATCAACACCTATTTCTATACACAATCCGACTATATTTCTATGACGAATCTAAATGTATAGAAAAGCATTACAAGTTTTGTGAATACTATAGCAGATAACACAAAACATAGGAGTTTCTATCCCCTATCGAACTTTGTAGCAATTGACACAAGTCTAACGAAATCTCAATCTTTCGAACTTAAGAAATCACAACCTGTAATCATACAACTAGTGATCAAGTAATTGCATGACAAAGAAAAGTATAAATCAATTGCTCAAACCCATGAATTATGAAATTTATTTATAATCAATACATAAAATCCGGAAAGAAATGTTTCATCACAATTCTAACATTTAAGAACCTAGCTGAGATACATAATTGAATATAAATTACAAAAGGAATGGATAGATGTCACCATATTCATGCCCTTGATCTTCGTTCTTCAATTGTGTCTTGGCTTGGAGTGGATCCCTCCACAATTCGACAGCATTTTGGCCTCTCTTCAATGAATTGGGAACCCCCTATTTCGTGACTTAGGTCTAGTATTTATAGATTTTCTCGAGAATTAGGTTAATTGAGGAGAAAAGCTGCTGAATTCCGCATAAAAAGCCCAGATGCGGCCCATTCGGATAACCGTGCGACCACATGGTTCAAAAGTGCGCAATCGCACGACACTGCAGGACAGTTTCAGTCGCAGAATTTTTTGGCCGTGCGACCGCACGGTTATATCATCGTGCGACCGCACAGTATTACGGTTTAAGGCAATTTTCTGACTTTTAAATGTTACAAGTTGGTCCCCTATCTTTTAATTGCACAGCAAGTCCTCCAAATTTCGATTGTTGCAATTTGGCCCCTGAACTTCTGATTTCTTCCAAATTCGATTTCTTCTTCAAATTGGTCATTTGATTGACTGCATCAATTCTTGATTTGCCACTTTAACACTTTTTACATCCAATTGCTCAATTTTAGCTTTAATTCCAATGTTTTCACGACTTTTGGGTTATTCCTAAAATATAAACAAATGACATAGAATAAATAGCAAATATTCTTGAATAAACAATTAAAATCCTAATTTTAGGATAGAAATAAGTGTATAAAATACACTTATCATTTATATATATATATATATATATATATTTTCACTGGCCAGCGGGTTAATTGCGGCCCGCGAAAGTTTAACTCGAAAAATTCGCGGTTCACAACTTCTTGACCCATAAACCGCCTGCACTGGTCACGGGTCGGCCTGCGGTACTGGGTTGATCCGGGCCGATTTTCACGGGTCCGGTCGGCCCGTCCGTCTTGACACCTCTACTATTGGGTTTTCATTTTATAATTATATAATCAATTTTAACTTTTAAAATCAATTTAATAATTACCAAAATTATTTTCTAATCTAACGTTTAGAAAAGAAAATAAAATATAAAACCATGCATGACAGTATAATTCCTAGAGCGGTGTTTATGCGATCTACATGACATGTTATATCAAATGACATTAATCCACAATTCAATTAAAGCAATAAATAAATGCAATAATAAAATAAACTAGAACATGATTCATTGCCAAAACCTAGACACAAAATTACAAATTAATTAAATATTACATTTAGCCACAACCCGGCCCAATTCTTCAATTTCCATTTGCATGTGTCCAGCCCATTACTCGAACTCTTCAAATAATATTACTGAGCCCAAAGTGAACACCAGCCCAACCGAAATTAACAGCCTAAGTGTAGAGGCCCATCTCCTTCTTTCTTCCTGCAAGGTTACCGTGTAACAAACCGTGAACCACAAAATTTCAGCTGCCAACTGTAGAAGTGCCATCGCTGGAAAACGCCTGGGATCGCATCACCACAACACCAGTCTCAGTGTACCTCAACCGTCGCCGCCATCAAGGTGGTATAAACCATTGATGGCATCAGCGGCAACACCATGGTGGTGCTACCCATCTCCTGCAGCGCTGCACAGGCAGCGGCACTTGTGCGTGCCGCTGCCGCCGTAATCCAGGTGAGATCATGACGCCAAAGGCGCTGCGATTAACCACCCATCGCAGCGGCAGCACCCACAGGTGCTATCGACCGTGTGCGGCGACACCTATGGGTTCCACTATCGTCGCTATCGAGCCAAGATAGCAGAGCCAAAATGGCCGCCATCATCTGTCGATCACAGCGGTAACACCCATGAGTCTCGTCGACTGCCTGCATGTCGTTCATGGTTGATTTCCAAAAATTGCAAGTCAAATCCTTGAAGTGTTGAGGAAGATGAAGTTTAGTCTCCTTTTTCGAAATTGCCTTGATGTCCTCCATGTTTCAGCTGTGGTGATTAGGTCTTCAGATTTTGATTACAACAAATATATAATTAAAAAACTAATTTCTAATTCTATTTTACAATAAATCAAAATCAAATGGGAAACATGGAGTCGTAATCCACCCCCCTTTGTTACAAGACTCGATAAAACAAATACATGATTTACAACAAATAATATAAGGCCATAAATCATTTCAATAAAATATCATTCAACCAATAACAAATCAAATCACATAAAACCTAAATCGCTCTACTAACACAAGAATTACAAAATTATTTAATCTACATACATAAAACAGTATCAAAAACCTACTCTCCGATACCACTGTTGGGAAATGAAACAACGGGATATCTAATCACAAAAATTAATTTCTTGTGATTTGGATCATCCCATCGCAGGAAAACACTGTTTTATGTATTTGATTTGATTAAATTATTTTGAACATATAAGAGTCAAGTAATCATTACCCTTGCAGTGTGCTTTGATAATTATCCGTGTTGCTCTTGATTCCACCAATCTCCAAACCTTCAAGTTTTCTTTGGTGTTCTCCAACAGAGGCTATGCAAGTGTGTGGTCACTTTTCTCTGGGTCTAGATTACACTAGGATTAGGGTTTTTCTCAAGAGAGAAAACACACACTACACACTTTAATGTGTGTCCCGCCTACAACTGTATTAGGTTAAGAAAAATAGTCTTAGAAGACTATTTATAACTTCTTTACGCTCTAAAACTCTACCAACCCTAATACTATAACCCAATCCCATTTATGCACGGCCCAATACAAGTTATGAGCCTGTATATGCCTGTTATATTGAAGCCACCAAGGGAACATGATCGGACCCAATTAAACTAAGCTCTAATAAATTAATTCTGATCTAGTCAACTCTTGATCAGTCAAAATAATTTATTAGTCACGTTCTATTCCACTAAAAGAATTAGACTACACTCATAGTAAAATTGTAATTACTGAAGCAATAATTAATAAGTATATCATCTGACTTACCGCTCTTACATGTTACCCCCGTCGATCAACTCAAACATTCGAAGTAAGGTTAAATGCCCAAAATACCTTTATCTGAATATTCATAAATTCTCAACTCTCATCTTCTATCTGACAGTTCTATGTGATCACATCACATCATAAAATTCAACAATCATTGAAGAATTACTGAGCTCAAATTTAACTATCTACTAGAAGAACCAGTGAGATCATGATCATACCTAAAGGTGACGGATTCCATAATACGAATATATGTTCCTCGTTAGTTTACTTTAATTCTCAAAGTACTGAGATATTGACCAACAATTTGATCTCACCCATTGATACCTCAAAGAACTTCAAGTTAGTAATCGAAGTTCATTATCCGATTAGAGTTAAGGTTCCATGTACGATAGTCAAGTGAAATTAAATTTGTATGGTCAATGTCGCAAATTAATTTCACTTGGTCCCGTTCAATACATATCAAATGTACTCTCAATTTTATTTTCAAAATAAAAGATAGATTTTAATAAAATTGAGACGATCAAAATAAATTGTCCATATTTATTTACTGATCGTGAACAATAATTTTAGATCGAATTACAAATTGAATTTTTCTGTGTTTAATAACTTAAACACTCAATTAGTAATATCGAATCGATCTATGGACTAATGCAAGTTCAAAATAATATAATCAAAGATTTAATCAAAATAATATTTTATTTCAAAATGTCACGAGTATAAATAAATTAACTCGACGGGCATACACTATTCAACAATGAATGCATATTCCTTATTATAAAGAAGAAGAATCGTGCGTGACAATAATTTGATGTTTGAGTATATGCGTGAAATTGAGTTTTTAGAAACAGACAATGGTAAACTTATGTAATTGTTATATTGATCATATGTTCTTTATTTAATCAATAAACCTCTTTTTTTTCTTTTTTATTGTGGTCAGTTATATTCTCTATCTAATCATAAATATCTTATTTTTTCTAGATATGATCATCCCGGAAGTCTTTTTGGGCATCATGATATTTTTATTTTTTTTTCCTTATAGACTTGTATTGTAACATTATCATAAATTTTATTTTGTAAAAACTTAGACTAAAAAGTGAACACAATAACTTTATTGTAATTTTACAGTAATTTCATTTTGATTTAGTTAGTATTTAAATTTATAGTAGATTTTTTTTTTTTTTTGGGGGATATATTACCAATAAAGTATAAGTGAAATCAATGAAGTAGTGAGACTAAAGTGGACAAGAATATATATATATATATATATATATATGTACATGTATATGTGGTGAAATTGGCGGTTTAAATCCGGATCAAACTGTTAGGTTTAGGTCTGAGTTTTTTTCAAACCTTTTTAAATTTTTTGATTTAGCTTTGAGAACTTAAATCGGTTTAAACGGTTTGATTTGAAAATATGTCAAAAATTGATAAAATCGGACCACTTACACCCCTACAGTAAATTACGAAATTTTACTTCCATCTAATTGATATGGAGAGATTGTGCACTTCAAAATTTAGAGCCCATTTGGTGTAAGATATTTTGAAGGAAATTTGAATTTTGAGAAAATGTGTGGTTGAAAAGTGTGAAAGTTGTGAGTGCTATAAAAATGTGCAGTCGAAAATGAATTATGAGGAGAAGTTGAAAATTCTCATGACCAAACAGGGGCTTAATCTCATTCACATTTAACTCATGTTTGATGTAAATTATAATGAGAAATTGATGTTTCTTATTCTGGAGAATATGTAAAAAAATACGAAAAAGTTTTGGGTTTATGTGTTAGAATATTTTACTGTGTGATTGTTTGGTTGTAAATGAGTATGACTCAAACCAATAAACCGAAAGCACCCAACCTAAGTCAAAAGTCCATTTCTCCCAACCTGACAATAGGCATGATTGAGGATTCACCCAAAAATCTCTCAATATTTCTCGCTCGAACCCTCATTCTTGCCTAAACCCTCCTCCTCCACCATCGTGTCTACCACCTCTAGTCTTCCACAATCCACACTTGACACTCCACAAGCAAATGGCACATTGGTAGTGTCCCTCTAGATCTTGGGTATGAGTAGCATGTGTATCTGCGATTCTCCGAGAGTCCGAGGTCGCCGACTCTCCGATAAACTTTTGTAACTCTATTCAAGACTTTAAGTTAATTTTTCCCATCAATTCAACTGTGCTTTATAGTTTACTCCCTTCTCAATTTTCTGCCTATAGATTTTATGTAGCTTGAACTTAGATTTTATAATTTAATCCCCTTTAATCTCATTCTAAGATTTTCAATTGCATGTTAGGGCTAAGTAGCTTGATTCTTCAATGCAATGAGATTTATCAGTTGACTGCGAGTCTGTAATGTTAGTGAGAATGTGATTTTGAGATTTGATTTTGATTTTAGAATGTAAGTTATGATGTTAGATAATGGATTTGGACTTAGCCAGATTTAGATTTAAATGATTTAGAGAATGTCATTTGATATTGATATTGAGAATGTGATTTTGAGATTTCAATATGAGAACGTATGTTATAATGATAGATAATGATTTGGACTTGGTCAATTTTAGATTATGTGATTTGGACTCAGTTATGAAGTTCAGTTCTCCTCTGTCCTTGTTTCACGTCTTGGTGATCTCTTTGTTATCATATTGTCCCCTTGGTTCGTTTTCTTGGGTCGAGGAAAGCTGACTTCGATATCGGTTCGTCTTTTATTTCGGTTCATCTAATTTGTTAATTTCAAGCAATGCATTTGTTCATTGACTCTTTGACTAACTCCACCTCAACTCGGTGTACAACAAATGTCCCCTCGAGGTCAGTTCAAAAGTTTTTAGGACATGTCTCAAAATCAACCGGTTATCGCCCATAAATATTGACACTTGGCCCCTCAAATTCCACAATTAATTTTGCCAGGTGTCGTTCTCTGAATGGTAGATTGGTCCTAGGATCAAGTGTAGTCGTCATCATTATGACAACGTGCCTTTTTAATTTGACCGTTCATTATGACAACGCGTCTTTTTAATTTGACCGTTGAGCTCTCTCTTATAAAAGGGGTTCATTTTTCTTCTTCTTCTTTACGAAAATCTCAAATTCTCCCCAAATTATTATCGACCTAATACTCACGTCTGCAAAATGAGCTGAAGCTACACATGTTCCTAATTCAAAACTTCATATAGTATTGTAAGGTGAGGATTCATCCATTTCATTTCTTCATTTTCTTTCCCTTATTTTTCATCACTTTAGATTTTTCTAAGGACCCAGATCGTACAGTTAGGTCGTTTAATCATGAGTGGGAGTGTAGGCAGTAGTGAGGGTTCTGTACGATTGTATGATAAGGGGTGAGGATTCCGAACCGAGTGTAGCTTGGAATGAAAGTGAGGAAACCCAACAGATTTTTCGAGATGAAATGGGGGATGGGATTTCTCATCCAGCTCCTTTAACCATTGTAGCTTCTCTCATACCATTTCTCTCAACTTGCTTTAATTTCCCTTCTTCTCATTCTTTTGTTCAACCTCCTCCATATTCCACCTACAGTTCCGACTTTGCTTGTAAGCATTTCAAATCTAAAGCCACAGAGGACGAAATGATCCTTTGGAAAAATAAGTATCGAATCCCAGACTATGTAGTCTTTTCTCCCCGAAGAATTTGAATGAGCTGACCAACCACCTCATGGGTCTGTTACTATTAATTACCAAACTAGTTCATCCACCCGTGCAATGCACAGATTAATCTCACATCATCAAAAATTTGAATAAGAGATATATAGGTAATATTTTTTTATAAACAAAATGCAAATGTAAGTGCATAAGTAAGTAGTATAAAAACATGATACATGTAATGTTTAGAGAAAATAGTATTACATCGTTGGCTAATTCAAATTTTGAAATACTTCTTTGAAAATAACATTTGTAGTTGAATTTGATGATACTCCATCTCGATCGCAAGTAAGTATCTTCAATCTCGAACGGTTTGTAACTCTAGAAACTGCCACGTAGAGTTGACCGCAACTGAAGACGGGCTTTTTCAAAAACAGACCTTCGTGCTTTGATGTATTATAACGCTTTCCAGTTCTTTCCTCATACCAAAATGAAGCACCACAATATTCACAAATATATATATTGGATCTCCAATATCCCAATAATTTGCATAATTATATATATGTGTGAACGAATAATGTTATGCGAAATATGATTACAAATTCTTCGTAATTTTAAATTTTTTGAAGCTACTATGTTAAGAGAAATAATTTTAAAGTTATTTTAAAGGTATAAATATTTAATCCACGTTGAAGTTGTTGAAAATTGAAGACGTGATAGCGTTTATGAAACATAAATTGCCACTAGTAGTTTTCTTAAATGCTATCATTTAGAAAATGAAATATTTTATGAATGGGTGATCGGGCTATATTCCGGACATTGTCAGTGTGGACCTTATGCAAGGAATACACCGGGTTAGCCCATCTCGATAACATGGTCGGCCTTACATCCGGACCAAATCCGTTCTCGGCTCATTAACTTGTCGCATATGAGTTTCTCAGACCGGGGTTGAATGTCCGACCTTATGACCATCAAAGACCGGAAATGCCCGACCTTATCAAGTCCTGCATCCATAGTGGGAAACATGCTTGGCCTAGCCCGATCATTTCGCTCCACAGTGCTCGGTACAAGTGAGATTCTAGATATTCATCGTTAATGGGCTTTATTAATGGGCCACCTTCTTGGGCCCTCGAAATTAAACATAACCTATAAGGAATCGTCCTAAAAAAGAGGAAGTACAATTCTTATAAGATTAGAACTCCTTTTAAAAGGTAAGTTTATAGAAAAAGGATTCCTTCCTTAAATAAAGGAAGTTATGGGCTTTTTTAGCCCTATAAATACAACTCCTTTGATCACATATATTATTATTCTCTACATTTGGTAGTTAAATATTCTCTCTATCTTTTTCCAGAGAACTAATTCTCACACCGGAGGGGCGACGGGGAGAATCCTCCTCGCCTTTTTTGCAGGTCAACCAAGGCGTATTCATTGGTCTTTTCCAGCAATCAAGTATCATCAGATCTTGCCACGTCAAGGTTAAAATTTTTTACAGCATCAATTAGCGTCGTTTGTGGGAAGAGATACAATCAGCCATGGTCAATAGACGTCAAGCCCGTCCCTCCACATCCACTGGTCAATCCCTTCCGGCCAACACTTCAGCTGAGGATGATAATCCTCCACCCCTTGAAGATGTTGGGGAAGAACGAAACCCAAAGGTCACCCCAGAAAATGAACCTATCAGTCAGGAAGATTTCAACGAACTTCAGCAGCAGCTCCGTGAACTTCGTCAAGCCCTTCAACAACAGAACAATCATCACGCCAACCCTGACCCGAACACTCCGGGCACAATTCCCAGGGAAGATCCCCAGCCAGCTAATCCTGTGGCTGACAACTCCCTGGGAATTAGGGGTGCCCATCCCATGACAGAAGGATTTGCCAACTTGACACAGCAAGAGCTCTGAAGAATCATTCGGGAAGGAATTGCTGATGGAATACGGCAGAACACCCAAGGTCGGACGTCATTCATAAGAAGAACACCCTTTACTCCTGAAATAACATCATTTCCCTTGCCAGACCAATTTAAATATCCTCGGATAAAGAAATACGATGGAACAACAGATCCTAACAACTACTACTTCACAAACCCTTACTTCGATTCGTCTGATTAGAACAACGTGCAAAGCCAGCATAAATTTTAATGAATGGAAGGATTCCAGCCGACTGTTTCCATTAACGGACTCCGAAATTTGTTCATCCAATTTCCTTCTTAACTCAGCTATACCATTTGGATCTCGAAAATCAACGTTTGGTGGTGATTTCCCATGATCAAGTTCGAACATGGGTTGATATTTGATATAGTAGAAACCCCTGAGGTATAGGATTGCTTATGTTTTAAATATGTTTTACATAAATTCTATTATGTATATATATATATATTTGTTATTTCCTTTGAAGAAGCAGCAATTTCTACCCAAATCTCTTTAAAAAGCAGTCGGATTTTGAGTTGACTGGGAATCTCTTGGGACAAAAACCAATCGCAAGTTACTTCTTCATACCGTAAAGAAGTTAAGCTATTTCTGAAAATTATCTGCTTCTCATCTTTTGTTTTAAAAAAGCAGTGTTAATTTTTTTCTTAATTCGGTAAAAAGATCGGAGTTTCGTATACTTTAGTCTGTCTAAATTTTGTACGAATATAATTTTTACAACAAACGTCTAAAATCAGAGAAATCATACTTTGTTATCTATTGATAGTTTTTCGTATTTCATTTGTCTTTGCAAGGATTGCATAAAATTGCCAAGAAATCGTTACAAAAGGAAAGCGGGGATGGTGGGACATGTAGGTGAGGGGACTGCCGCTCAACAATAATGCAGATAGTTAATTTGGTTAAAAAAGGTTCCACAATACTTGATATTTTTTAATTGTACAAACTAAATTAGACAAATGTAACTAATCATTCTCCATTTTCTTTGCCCAGATCTGAATTACAACAGAAGATGAAGTGACAACCAAAGATAAATCTATAAGCCAGATAAAAATTTTCATGTCCTCATGGCCAATACAATGGTTACATCTTCAGGTATATTTGCATTATCCTATACATAATTTTTTCCAGATATTAAATAACGTTCTACTCTTACGTTATTATTCTATGAAAATAGTTTATTTGCTTCGTTATATGTAGTGTAAGTGTTAAATGAGTGAGCAGTAGAAAATTTGCAGTTTATGATATTAGTGTATGGTGCATTTATAAAAATCTTCATGCTAAATAGTAGTTTTGAAAAATAGTGTATAAAATTTCAAATTCCTCCTACATAACTTTAAGATAACATGTTTTGCATTCATATAGCAATGCAAAAAAAATTAGATGCTCTAGTCTTTTATGGAAATCATAACTTTTTGATTCAGTATAATAATTTCTTTTTCTTTTATGATTTCTTAGTTAGTAAGATATAATTACTATATCCCGTGAATCGTGAGTTTCGATATCCTCTCCTACATTGATAACAAAAAGAAAACAAATTTAAAGACCGCGTTTCATGTATGATAAAAATTAAATATTATATTAAATTTTTAAATATTGTAAATATATACTTAAAAAAAATACCTTCGCTGGAATTCAAATTATTTTGGGATAATGGATCCATTTGCTCTAAGATTGTGCTTGACGTCAAGTGGGAAGTTGTTTGAATTAGACCATTACGTAATGTGTATTTTCTAGAAGATAAGAGCACACAATTTTCTGTTTGTCTTGGTTGTTGCAACAAATTCACATGAGTCTGAAAATGTAGTGACATAAGTTTATATAACAAAACACTAAAATTTTAAGAAATTGGATGAATTGTTTTAAATCATTTACTATTATACTCATATTAAAGGTAAAACCTGTATAGTTAATTACGTAATCATACCACTGAGAACATTGCTGAATGATGTTGTTGAGAAAATTGGAGAATGAAATTGAGCTAGAATTTTTTATGCATGGCAAAGAAAAGACCACTTCCAAAGGTTAATAGCAAAGCCACTTTTATTGTGAGAATAGTAGCTTTTATTTGTATAATTCCTTTACTAGTTCAAAACTGATTTTTGAAACTATATTTCAATGTGTACCTTACGAAAATAAAATTATTCCAACATGCTTACCACTCCGTTGGTTAACCGTAAGATTTTCATCTATAGAAGAAACTAAATCTGTGTTTGTAGATCTCCAAAAACACCATTATGTATTACGTGCCTTTCAAATGGCAAAACCTGCATTCCTCTATTTGCATTCCTGGTTTTGTTATGATAGTGTCCCGCAGAGGAAACTGAGAACATAATTGAAAGCTCATTATTTTTTGTCGAGAATAAATAATTCTAATCTTGTAAACCTTAAATAAAAAAAAAAAAAAAAAAAAAACCATCATACTAAGAACAGCGTGTCTTACAATTTGTAATGTTGCTTAATGGAGTTCTTGAGCAATTAATTGTAATTGTTGTAATATTTTGGTCGTGTCGGATGTCAACCACGTAATCTATGTAATCTAAAGAAAAAAATATCGAAACAATTCTTAATAGAGTAGTTAGAAGCTTAAGCATATCATAGGGTATTCAAAACCTGTAATAATCACAAACATTTATTTCATGTTTAACAAATACATGAACGGCCAAATCATATAGTTAAGTCACATGAATGAAATCATATAATTATCATAGAAACATTTATTTATTGTTTAGATCATTTATTTCCAAAATCATTCATCCATGTACAACATAGTTAGGTTATGAATGAAAAAAATATATCTGAAAACATAATCCAAACATTTTTTTGTCATTTTAACATCATTGCAATCACAATTTTGTTGACAGGATTTGTTAACAAAAATTAAAAATCTTTTAAAATAGCATTTATTTGTTTTTCAAGCAAATAAGATCATATCTTTGAAACTAACCAACCATGAAAACCAGAGAAGCATTTATGTTTGCTCTAAAGTAATATAACAATCACCATAACATTTATTTGCTCATCAAAGCATTTAAGAGGGTTCAATGTGTTTGATGTGTTTCGGACCCTCGACAATTGGAGTCATAGCAGGCTTGACGAAAAAATTTAAGTAATTCAAGCCAAAACGGAGTTAATTGCAAATTGGAGCAAAATTCGGAGCAAAAATGACCAGTTTGATCCTTACGTCCGTAACGCCCAGAAGGTCACGACCGTACTCAAGTTACTGGTTAAGATGCGAGATTTCAATTTTACACTTACGGTCGTAAACAAACTGTCACGGCCGTAACATTCACAGGAAGGAAATCTTACGACCGTAATAATTTCAATCATGGCCGCAACATGTAACATCAATTTTGGGTCAAAGAATCACTTACAGCCGTAACTGGATTCTTCACGGCCGTAAATAGCTAGCGGATCAGATTTCCGGGATTTTCCATATTTTGCAAGTTTTTAATTCATTTTCTTTTATTTAGTTATTTTGGTATTTTGCTTTAATTAGAATTCTATTTTGAGCCAGTCAAGGTTGATAGGTTTTAGTTTTGCTTATTTATATTCTATTTCTATTCAATGTAATATGAAACTTTTATTATTGAATAAAAAGAGATTGAATGTTTTTCAATTGTTTAATGTGTGGATTCACATTACAAACCCGAACTTATCAAGATTGATTATCTTGCGGCGTTCATCCAGAACTTATCAAATATTCGCGAGAGTATTTGTGGCGTTCAAAACCAGAAACTCATCAGGGAGATTGGGCAAATCCTTGTGGCGTTTCAAAAGTCGTGGTTCTTTATTCCGCATCGTCTTGCCATCGCGTCTTGAATATCGGGTTCATGATTAATCCGTCCAACCAAAACCTGGGTTTGGAACTTTCCGGCGTTTCTTTCGCGCTTCGAATCTTATCATAGTTCTAGCAGAGCTGTTATTTATTCTTTAAATTATCTATAAACCAAAACAACCCATGTATAACATAGTTAGGTCAAAAAATGAAATCATATAATTATCATAGAATCATTTATTTGCTGTTTAGATCATTCATTTCTAAAATCATTCAACTCATGTACAACATAGTTAGGTTATGAATGAAAAAAGTATCTGGAAAACATAATCCAAACATTTTTTTGGTCATTTTTACTTCGTTGTAATTAAACTTTTGTTAACAGGAGTTGTTAAAAAAAATTAGGAATCTTATTAAATCTCGCATTTATTTGTTTTTCAAATAAATAAGAGCATATATTTGAAACTAACCAATCCTCTTAAATCAGAGAAGCATTTATGCATGCTTTTAAAGTCATAGAACCACCACAGCATTTATTTGTTCATGAAAGCATTTAAGAGGGTTCATTGTTTTCTAGCAGAGCAGTTTCAAAGTACTGCTGAAAATATGTCTAACCTCTAGTATCATATTGAAGTATTCTTTGACGTTTCACAGAAGTTCCGTTCAGCTCGCCCATTTTCATTTCATCCATGTGTTTCGACATTTGTTTCATGAAAGTTTTTTGAACTCCAGCATTTAAAAAAAACTCTTTTGCACTAACTATGACTCGTTATTTGGAAGGAAAAAATCTTTTTAATAATTATAATTATTATATCTACTACATGTATGTGATACAAAAAAAAAAAAAAATCTGTAAAATGCATTCTTCTAAGACAAAACGGTAGAGTAAATTAGGTGCACAGCAGGTATCAATCACAGTGTGGCCCACTGAACTATGACATGACCATTCAGTTCTTTAGGGTGGGGGAGACCCTGCTAAGGTTGTGAATTGGTTTCATATTCTCATTCTTCTTGTGCAAGCTAAACATTGGAGGGAAAACATTGAGGACTATCCTCCTTTAATATAATATTAGAATTAGAATTAGAATAGAATTAGATTAGATTAGATATTAGATTAGATTAGATTCACTAGGCCCGTTTAAGGTTCCATCTTCCATATATCATCACTGACTACCTTTGATCTTGGGAGGTCGCTCCAACTCAAATTCATCCTAACAGATGGCAGTACATATTAGGTTATATCTCCTTTTTTAACCAAATGGGTTATAAAGACTTGATCGCTAGCAAGTTAAATTTTGCCTATTGATTTCGGGCCGATGGAAAGACCACGGGGTGGTTTTATGCCATATCACAATCCGTCTTCAAGGAAAAACTAATCATTGATATGCTAAAATCTGTCCGTTGGTGGAAAGAGAAGTGGTTCTTTGTTGGTGGGAACTAGATGGGTCCTCTGCGAGCTGATGAACTCGGCTCCGCAATCCCAGTTTGCTATAAAGTGAAATTAAGTAAGTGTTTTTCCTCATTTCACTTTCGAACTGGAAAACACTAATATTAATAGTTTCTTTTACTATAGAGGTAAGAGAACCTGAACTGAGTATGGAGTCCATTGGCAGAATTCTTTCCTTGGAAGAACAGCCAGTCTGGTTCAGATCGATGAAGGAGCTACTTATTGAATAATGTTTATTTGAGTTAAGATTGACGTTCATCAACCCATCCAACTATTATCCTCCACCTCCAAATATAAGTTCCTAAAAATTTGATGGTTTCTCCTTTTTTTTTCTCTTTATTTTCTGAAATGAAGTGGATACTTAATCCAAAAAAAAAATTCGCATTTAATATCAGCTCGAAAAGGAAAAAGAAAAATGCAGTCTATGAAAGACATGAAGAAGGCTTTGGCTAGCTTGGCATCTCAAAAGAAGGCTATTACTATTAAGGATACAACGATGAAATCGCCTCCTCGAAAATATGTTCAGATCCCTCCCCCCCCCCCCCCTCCTCAAAAGAAATCCAGGCAGACCTCACCACCTCAGACTGTATTTGATCACTCTATTATCCCTCCAACCTCCATTGATGGAGACCAAACCAGATCATCTCGGCTAAACCCTAAAATAGACTAGTCGTACCTAGGAGTTAATAGGGTTAGAGTTGATCTAGTTAATTCCTTGAAAGATAGTCGCCCGGAGTGCTACATGGCTTCGTTTCTGCTGCTAACCCAACTCCGGTTGGGCTTATGAAACTTTCGGTCCGTACAAAGGATGCCATGGATATCCCAGCTAAGTCATGGAGTCCACGACATGAAAACTTTGCTAAGGATATACCGGTAGACGACCTGATGGCTACCAATGCAGCTCTGCGAGGGCAAGCTCTCAACTATTATACCAAATCTCACTTAAGAATGCGCGAGGTGGATTCAGACACAGTCAACTTTAAAAAACTGGCTAAAAATTCCAAGGGTCTATTCGAACAAGAGGTCAAAGCTAACGAAGCAGCTGAGGCCAAATTGAAAGAGGCCAATGAGGAGTTGGCCAGATTGAGGGAAGCCAACAAAGAGTTGTCCAGGGCCAAGTAGGAGGAAGCCATTTTTAAAAATAAAGTGGCTCAACTAGAGGAGACCAGCAATAAACTGGTGCACAACCTGGAAGAGGCCACTCGAAGAGAGGTCGACCTGAAAAAGGGAAAAGACGGAGTTGGAGGTGGCTTCCAGCAATGCCTATGAGGCAGCTATTGAAAAGTTTAAGGAGTCGGCTGAATACGAGCACGACGTGGATGAGACCTTCTATCTCACTTTCAAGGAGATAGTGGAAGAATTGGAGGTGAAGTGACCCGAGGTTCACATCTCCTTCTTAAAGGAGAGACTCGACCTTAATTGGAAAAAATATCAAGAGTTCATCTCCATTGGGGATCAAGGCCAAACTGACCTTGTCATCTCACCTCTGCACGACTCCCAGACTAATCTTAGTGATGAAGCCATCGATCTCGAGAAATGAGGCCTTCTACCTTTTGCACTAAGTTTTTTATTGTACTCTTTTTATTCAGAACCCGTACTCAATGTAATTTCATTTTTACCGTGAATGAAAGATCTAAATCTCCGAGCTCAGTACTTGTCATTTTTTTTTATGAAAATATATTGCAGAGCTAAGCATAGATTAATTAAAAACATAAACTTTAAGCTAACTAGAAGCAAACCAATCGAATACTTAATTTGCTTTGACCTCTCATTTGATCAATAAATCAGACCTCTTATGTTTGAACTGATCTATGGCTAATCATGAATTTCAAAATTGAACTATAAGTTAATTGTTTATGAATCGACATGCACACTTACAAACTAATTTTCTTTTCGACGTGATGCATATATATTCAGATATATTACTCCATGATCAAAATTACACCGAACTAACATGAACACTTGTTATTTTTTCCAAATTATGAAGTTTGTTCGAATCGAACCAATGTGAACACTTGTAATTTTTTTCCATATTATGAAGTTTGTTAGAATCAAACCAGTGTGAACAATTGTAATTTCGTTTAAAGTTAATCACCAAAAACATACCGCTTATGTTGGGACGAGCTGACTCAATTCTTGATTTGTGAGATGATTTAACTCGATGAAGAGCTTTAAGCCGCTGGCATTCCAGAAGCGATCTGATTGCGAGGAATTCATCTTGCTCAAATGTTTCACCTCTTTCTAAGGATTTTCTCCTCTTTCGAATATTTCACCTCGGTCGTGTATTTCAATTTGGTAGAGGAATTCACCTCGCTCACAAGGACTTCACCTCGTCTAAGGAATGTGCCTCATTTTGAGGTCTTCCTTCTCATCATGAGGGTGTGCCTCGTTATGAGGTATTTTCCTTATTATGAGGGTGTGCCTCGTTATAAGGCCTTTCTCCTCATTATGAGGGCATGCCTCGTTATGAGGTCTTTCTCCTCATTATGAGGGCGTGTCTCATTATTAACAATTCTTAACATCGAACTTCCTTCATTTATTTACAAAGTAGATCAGATTAAATAAATATTTAAATTCATCACTATTTTCGTTCTATTGAAAATATTTCTTCAGGTACTCTGAATTCAAAGGATGTTGAAGAGGTGTTCCATCCAGTGATTCCAACTCATAGGCTCCTTTGCTTAAAGCTTTTAGGATTTGGAAAGGACCTCCCCAATTCGGTCCAAGTTCTTCTTGCATCGTGGATATCTTTTTTAATACCAAGTCTCCAGTCCTGAACCTCCTCTCTTTCACTTTTGAGTTATAGTATCTTGTGTTCCTCTATTTGTATACAACATTTCGGATTTGAGCTTGAATTCTCTTTTCTTTTGTCAAGTACAACTCAATCACAAGGTTCTGATCGTTGTGTCGCTCATCAAAGTGTGAAACTCAAAAAGATGGAACTCCTACTTCGATTGGTATTAATGCATCGATTCTGAATGCTAGAGTGAATGGGGTCTCCTTTGTCGTTGTTCTGTATGTAGTCCTATAGGACCACAACACGCCTAGAACCTCTTCTGTCCATAATCATTTCAAAGTTTCAAGCCTGATCTTCAAATTATGCTTGATAATTTTATTCACATTGTAATACCCAGACCAGGAAAGATTAAAAGATTAATAGGTACTAGTTATACCAACAAGGTGAACCTTCTTTTTCTAGAAGTCCATCGTTAAAAACTTCACATTTAAGGGTGCTTAGCTTGGAGCAATTCTACGATGACCCCCTGGGAAATTTTCACAAGGAGCATGCGAGTGAGGACAAAACATGTTGGAAAAGACTCATATTGGTACAATTGGGACAACAATTGATTTATAAGGCAACCCGGATAGTTACAAATGGTATCAGAGTCGGTCGCAACCGAAAATTGGGAACGAAGTGCTATGCAAGACAAAGTGTTACACCATAGGACGGGAACCACCTCTTAAACCTGTAGGAGCCACCTCTAGAATCCTAACGCCTGGAAATGAATCCTCAGATGGTTTAACCACAATGAGGACGCCGCGCTTCTAACAGGGGTGATTGTAATACCTAGGTCAGGAAAGCTTAAAAGATTTGATAGATACTACTTATACCAACAAGCTCTTTTTTTCGAAAGTCCGTCGTTAAAAACTCTACAGTTAAGCATACTTGGCTTGGAACAATTCTATGATGGGTGATCCCTGGGAAGTTTTCTCAAGGAGCGTGCGAGTAAGGATAAAAACATGTTGAAAAAGATCCATGTTGGTACAGTGGGGACAGTTATCGATCTATAAGGAAACTCGGGTCGTTACACACAGCTTTAACTTGACCGTTATATTGAGGGTGATTCAAAATGACCTGAATCTCTCATTGTCGAATTGCTTTCCGTTGTCTGTCACGATGGAATGAGGGATTCCAAATCAACATATAATGACTTCCACACAAAGTGTGTGGTCATATGTTCTATAATTTTCGCTTACAGTTCAGCTTCTGCCCATTTGATAAAGTAATCAACAGCACAGATCACTAACTTGTTTCCTCCCTTTCCAGTTGATAGCGGTCCAATAAGGTCTATTCCTCATTTAACAAATGGTCAAGGGCTCATGATGGAAGTCAACTCTTCAAGTGGATTTCTCATCACAGGGGCAAACCATTGACAATTATCACATCTTCTTGCAAAATCAATACCATCTTTTTTAAGGGTTGGCAAGAAATATCCTTCTTGTACACTTTTGAAAGCCAAGGCCAGACCTCCAGTATGATTCTTACAGATGCCTTCATGGACCTCTTTCAAAACATATTTAGCCTCCTCTTCGTCCAAGCATTTCAGGAACGGCAATGAGAACACCTGTTCATACAATTCATCCCCAATCAAGGTGTATCTTGCTGATCTGATCCTCAATCTTCTAGCTTTCCCCTGATCTTGTGGCATTGTTCCATCACGGAGGTATTGAACGATTTCATCCTTCCAAGTTATCTGAGAATAGACTTGCGTAACAGTTGAAACTTTTGAGCTCAACCCTGAATGTGTTATGGTCTCAATTGAAATACATCTCAATTCTGCAATTCCTTCCCTAGTTGCTAGACGAGCGAGAGCATCCGCCTAGCTGTTTTGAGATCTGGGGACTTGTATGATTTCAAAGTGCTTAAACTTTTTCATCTCCTCCGAAACTAGCTATTTTTTTGCCGTCATATTTTCATCCTTAGCCCCATATGTTCCCTAAATCTGGTTGACCACCAATTGAGAATCACTATGTATGATCAGACTGTTAACGTCCATTGCTCGAGCCATCTCAAGACCCATAATCAAGGCTTCATATTCAGCTTCATTATTGGTTGTTTTGAATCCAAAGCGATAAGATTAGCAAAAGAATGGACTTTTTGGGCTGACAAGGACAAACCCGTCACTGGCTTTTTGACCAGTTGAAGATCCATCGACATATAATCGCCAAGTGCTCCCCATCTCCAAATTGTTGACCTGTACAACTAGTGTGAATTCTGCCATAAAGTCAGCTAAAACCTGCCCTTTGATTGTGGTCCACGATTTATAAATAAGGTCTAACTGACCCAATTCCATTGCCCACTTCAGCAATCGACCTGACATTTTTGGTTTTTATAACACCTGTGCTCATGGCCGACTCTAATATGGCCAAGTATAGTGACAATACCTCTCCAGGTAGTGGTTTCGAGAGGATAGAAAGCAATGCCAACTGCTTCTTCAACTCTTTTAATGCTACTTGACAGTCTTTAGTCCACTCAAAATTCTGACTTTTCTTGATTAACTTGAAGAAAGGTCGGCATTTGTCTATCTATCGCAATATAAAATGGCTTAAAGTTGCAATTCTTCCAGTCAAGCTCTACACCTCCTTCACCTTGGTTGGTTCCCTCATCTTCATCAACACATGTATCCTATCGAGATTAGCTTGTATTCCTCTTTGGTTCACCATGTATTCCAAGAATTTTCCAGATACCACGCCAAAAGATCATTTCTTAGGATTCAACTTCATCTAGTACGCCCTCAACAATTAAACATTTCATTCAAATGTTAGACATGATTCGTGGCCTGAACACTCTTCACCAGCATGTCATCAACATATATCTCCATAGTTTTTCGAATCTGATCTCTAAACATTGAGTTCACCAGTAGTTAATAAGTAGCTCCCGCATTTTTCAATTCAAACGACATCATTTTGTAGCAATAAATTCCTCTATCCGTCATGAAAGAAGTATGTTCTTCATCTGCCTTGTTCGCTGGGATTTGGTTATAACATGAATAAGCATCCATGAAACTAAGGAGCTGATGTTTGTCATTTCCCATTTTGACAAACGTTTTCCAATACAAGATATTTATCTCACTTCCGCCATCTACTAAAGTTCGATGTATCTTTATTTTGCCGACTGGCATTGTGATGATCAGAGCATTCGAATGTAGTTGTAATACACCTTTGGCATCCTCCTCGCTGAAACTGAACGACTCGAAATTGTCTGGCATGATTGAGCAGTTGCAGATTTGGTAAGTGTTCCTCGCTTCCCGAGCTAAGTCTCGCCTCTTTCTCTTCGAACCAACATGAGTTTGGTTGCCACTATTCAATGTGCGAATTTCGTCAGGTTGGCTCCTAACTTGAAGATCTACATCATGTTGAGTAGGATACTTAGTTGGTTGTGCCGGAGACTTTCCCGAGTCTGATTGTTGGGCTATATACTTCCGCAGATTTCCTCTTTTAATCAGCTTGTCTATCTCACATCTCAAATTCCGACAATCATCAGTAGCGTGTCATATAGACCTATGATATTTACAATATCAGGATTGATTCAGATGAGTTGGATCTTGACTTACCGGTCTTGCTGGAGGGAGAAGTTCTTTGTCCTTGATATTCATGAAATTGACTTCCACCAATGTGGTCAACGGTAGATGATCACTTTTCTGTCCTTCATTGTAAGGACAGAATAGATCTGTTGGTCTAAAATCCCGCTTCATCCCAAAGTTATTCCTCTTAGATTCTTTTCTGGTTTCTTTTGGGGTAGTTGGAATATTGAACCCCATGAATTGCTTCAGAAATTGAGAGCTCAATTAAGTCCAACTAGAGATCGAATGTTGAGCTATATTAAGGAACCATCGTTGGGCAGGTCCCCAATGGTTAAGGGAAACGTGTTCAAATAGGGATAAGAACTAAAATATTTCGGTCCTTAATAGTAGTCTTCGTGGGACAATAATCTGGACTCGTTTGTCCACTTTATTACTTTTCATGTTTCGTACAATTGCAAGTATATTTTGTTTCGTAAAATAAAGTGAATAGTTGCCTAGAAAGCCTCAGTGACCGCTAGGGTTGCATTTTTTATGCAGTTAATCTCGTTTAATCTGGTAACCTCCTTTTCACTTAATTTCTCATCAACATAGATCCAAATACTTCAATTCTTTATTTGAACAACAATATTCTAACATTCTTGACTGTGTTTGATCACGTATTTGTGATTCTTCACCAGGTCATTCTTCAAATGTCAAACAATCGTTACTATTTGACTACAAATAAAATACACCAAATTATGTTCAAGTACACGATGTACTTTCTCTTTAGTGATATGTTAAGACAATGAACGGAAAAATGGACATGAATTAATACCATAATCTATGTCAAGATAATGTTTCCAAACAAGACACGTCTAGTACTACATTGTTTGATGGCCAACAATTCAATGTTATTAGGTGTTCACGTAGTTAGACAAGTGACCTGTTTTAATGATTGGATTATATGTAGTAATATGGTTTGATTGTTTAATTTGGGGACTGAATCCTCAAATCAAAGTGATCACTTCATAGATGTATCCAAATACTATAAATGGGAAGAGCTACTATTTAGTGATGAGTCAAGGAAATGGCACACTTGTGCATTCTCTTTGTGAAAAATTCTCATTTTTTAGAACAATCTGTAGCCATACACTTAGATATGTTTTAGTGGTGTCATCTTTGATGATACCATATTTTGTATTTACTTTTTTTCTTTTTCTCTGTGTCTTAGAATTTCAAGAAGTTAGATAGTAGTATCCGATATTGTCATTACATCTCCTTTAATATCGAAATTGTCATTTCCAAGTTAAATGCTAAAAAAGGCATTATTTTTCGCAAGATATAGAGATGTTCAAGTAAATTTGTTTCTCGGTCAATACCAACTTATGGATTGAATATATTTAAATTTCCAAATTCCATATATAGGGATTTACATTCTAATCTACAGATTTGAATTCATATAGATATATATATCCAACATGTGGTACTACATTGTAAGTTGTATAAAATACATCTGTATTGATATCATCATCTACATTTAGGAAGCCGACTGGGACAAACACTGTACGTAGGCCAGGAGGGAGAGAAGTGCACAACTTCATATACATGATAATGTTTAATAAAACTCGAGATGCTGTCTATTTCACCTTATAATTTAATCACATAAAGAATAATCAAATTAATCTTGACACATTAAATATTTATGCTTAAGGGTATTCAAGAAACAAACTTTTTACATAAAATTTCACCACTGTTAATACAAAGTTGATGCTCTAAACACATACGACTAATTAGCACAAAATCGTAGAACGAACATAAACACTCAAAATTATTGGTTTTTGTCAAACACGAGCTTAATAGTAAAATAAATAATAAATTTTAATTTAAAATAAATTTAATGTAATTTGAGTGCACGAACAAACAACAACAAACTAAAGTTTGTTCATAATAAATTTTATGCCCACTAAATAAATCATTTTCTTGGAATTCCTTTGAGTTCATTTTCTTGAAATTCCTCTCAGTTCAATTAACTATATTCATTAGAGCATCTCCAATGCACTACATTGAGTGGGGTTAATGTGACAATGAAATTGATGGACATCTAGAGAACGTGGATAAATTGACGGAGAAGTATAAAATTTCATCTCTAATGGTTCCATCTACAATTAAATATTGTTGATTATGTGAGATTTTTTAATAATATGAGAGAGAGAGAGAGAGAGAGAGAGAGAGAGAGAGAGAGAGAGAGAGAGAGAGAGAGAGAGAGAGAGAGAGAGAGAGAGAGAGAGAGAGAGAGAGAGAGAGGGAGGTATGTGTGTGTTTATAACATTTCTTTATTTAGCAATTAAAGTAATTATAAAATAACAATAAATACTAAGTCATCATGTCAGACAGAGTGTCAAGATGTAGACGGAGCACTCGACATTGTCAAAAAAAAAAAAAATCAGTCACGTCAATTTAACATTGTAATTGACATTATGCATTGAAGAAATATTTTTAACTCGTTCCATCAATTTACTGACATGCAAGTCATTTTTCATGGTTTGCGTTGAAGATGCCTTATAGTTGTAGCTGCGTCCATTTTTCTCATACCAAGATAATTATGAAAATAACAAGGCAAACATAGGTGGAAAGTGTGTCATCCCATTAAATATGATGAATTGAAAGCCATTTTGTCCTAGGAACATATTGTCAATGTCATTCATAGTTATCATTATCTCAAACATCATTACAATAATATACAAAGGTAATAAAATATAAGTTAGGATCATTATTGCAAATGTGACAGCAAACCATAGCCACAGATTTAATTATATAAATTTATGTGCTATTTTTTTGGTTGTTCTAGCTTATACTTAGGAAAAAACACTTGGTTAAAACTTTAATTAAACACCAAAATTGAGGTTAACACACATTGGAAGTGGTTCAAAAACTTGTCCAAATTCATTGAAAGCGATTATTTGGGTCTTGATCCTCGTTAGAATTCGATTGGCCCTAGATAAATAAGATACTTTTGTTATGCCGAATAGGATAACATTGAAAGAAAAATTGATAAATTTTTCTATTCAATTTAACGTTCGAATTATCTTAATATCTTTCTACGTTTAGATGAAGGTGACCAGATTTTTTCTAAATGTTTGTTTCGGAAACGAAGAGGATAATTGTTTTTATAAGTTATTTTTTTGACATTTCTAAAAAATTAAACTATATGAAGGAATTATTTTACTTTTCTTGTCAAAGATTATTGTAAGAGCTTTGAAATCGACAACGTCCATGTATACTTAGCACGTGTTTACGCATGCTTTTAAGTATTGAGTTTGAGTTGAGGTACATTACTTTTTGTGACTTTAAATAAATCTCTCACGTACAATAACTATGATTAAACAGCTTTTAAACATAACCAAACAAGCACTTTGCTTTGTGTTTCATATCTATTTAGCTCCAGTTTGGTAGAAATTAAAATCAAATTTTTAGTAGATTCGATAAAATTTGTTAAAATGTGTTGCTGAAAAATTATGGGATCTCAAAAAAATATGTGGTTTAGATTAATTGTTAACTACTGATTTAAATAAAAATTATATTTTAAATTGTACCAAACAAGGGCTTATTAATTTTGGGTGGGGGTGGGTTTTAAGGCACAAGGTATATTTGCACCTGACCTCCTAATAGCGGATTTGTGGAGATGGAACGGATTGTTTTAGTTTTTCTATAGTGGAACTGGTCAACTAATTAGCAATGTTTGAAAAATCAGATTGAATCGTTCGGGTCAACGGGAAAAATCGATCTCGTCCAGCCAGAACATCGGACATTTAAAATCCAATTAGAAAATCGAATTTTTACTGGTTAAATCGGAACCGATCAACCCATTTTTGATCTTATATTTAGTTGTTGACAAAAATAATTATTCAACAACATAAGGCCAGGCCAGATCAATAAATGGAAGGTGTTTGAATGATTTTTTTTAAGAATGCTATACATTATTCATTACTTAATGGAGTTGTGAAGCAATTTAATTCACGTACAATGAAACATGAATCCACTACTTTTCAATGGCGATGAATCTCTACTCTACCATTAATAGATAATATTACTTTTATTTTCTTCACTAAGTGAACAATTCACAAAAGAAAGGTAGAAATAATTTATATTTAAAAAAAAAAAAAAACTATTTTTTGGGCGCTTGGTACCATGGGTTATTAGGTGGAGGAATGATTTGGCTACTTATCTACAAAGAATCTAATGCAATCGACCTTTTGCAATCGTAAAATAGAGGCTCTTTTTTTTAAAAGTTTTATATTTAAAAACATATTTTTTAATGTTTTCGAAGTAAAATGTGCGATTGAAAATTAGAGAGAAAAATATGTGTGATTAAAAAATAGTTTAGAAATTGTGTTGTTTAAAAGTTTTGTATAAAAACATATTTTTTTTTTATATTTTTGAGGTAAGATGTGCGATTGAAAATTAAAGAAAAAAATATGTGTGATTAAAAAATAATTTGAGGAATTATATCGTTTAAAAACGTGTTTTTTGGGGTTAGCCAAACATAGGAAAAATGATATTAATTTTGGTATATCTCTGTTGAAATTGTAACTCCCTATAAACATAATATTATTTATGTCATATAAAATATATATATATATATATATATTGACTGCCTAAATTAGTGTTTTATTACTTTATTTTCCATTCATATAATCGTAATCAAATTCGAATAATCTCTACGCCAAGTTTGGTAGAGATTAAAATGAAATTTAGTAAATTTTGATAAATATTATTGTAACGTATAATTGAAAAATTGACTTAATATAAACTTTAATTTAAATTTTAATCAAACTTTTTAACAATATAAACTGAAACTAATCAAAACCAAAATTTTAGGTCTTGTTCTCTTTACTGTTTTGAGGTCGTTTTCTGTTTTTATTTTCAAAAACACTAAAAACGCGTTATCTTTACCATTTTCCAAAATACATTTTGGAAAATTAAAAAAAAAAAATGTACATAAAACGCAAAACGTCCAAAACCTTGTTTGGAGCGTTTTGTGTGTATTTCAACAAAAAATGTTCAAAACGCAGAAAACACGTTTTGAAATTTTTTATTTTTTAAGAATTATCCTTACTTAGAATTATGCTTAATATAAATTTATTTTTTTATTTGTTTTTAGAAGTATCCTACCTTGAAACTAAGCCTAAATAAAGATTTTTTTTTTTTTGAAAATTATCCTAATTTAGAACTAAGCTTAAATAAAGTTTTATTAAATTCAATATCAACATTACAAAAAAAAATTAAGTGAAAATTATTGTTGTTATATTTCAAAAAATGTCTTGATAAATGGACTCCGGGGTAGTATTTTACAAGAAAATTAATTAAAAATAATTTAAGTGGTATTCTGCAAAATTTCGAACAGAACGTATTTTTCAACTTTTCATTTTCAAAAACAGTTTTCAAACATGACAGACCAAACGCATTTTCAGCAAATTTGAAAAGAAAAATAAAAATACAAAATACAAAACATTTTCAAAAATAAAAATACAAAATAAAATACAAACAGATCTCCATCTTTTAACATATGTTCCAATTCCATCTTTTAACATATGTTCCAGTTCCCAACATATGTCTATATATATACACGCACGTACAACACAGGCTTTGCCTTGGCAAAGAATTTGCAGAGCCTCTCCTTCTCATTCTCTTGCAATTTCTTTTCAAAATTCTTGATTTTCTACAAATATTTGCAGTGATTCGACAATATAAGAAGGCCATAAAACAATAATAATTTTATTCAAAGATGCGGAGGATTGCAGCGAGACCAAAATCATGGGAATTCCGACAATTCCGAGGTTTACGGAGTTTGTATTCGCCGGCCCAGAATACCAGTGCATGTCTCTCCGGAATTGACCCTGGCATTATTCCTGCCATGCCGGCGTTTGATTATACTCCGCCGCCGTACACGGGGCCCGACGCCGAAGAGATCATGAGAAAGAGGAGAGAATTTCTCAGCCCATCAATGTTTTGCTTCTACAAGAAACCTGTGAGTCCAAGGTTTCAATTCAATATGTTTATTTTAATTTTAGTTTTTGCTTTGATGTTAGTAAGGATTAAATATCAAATTGGTTGCTCCATTTAAGCTGGTTTTTTGTTAATTTTATGTTTTTGAAAAAATAAAACACCTCGAAGAAGTGGTAATCCGCAATCGAGTTATATGCATTTTGTTCGATTTTCGTCTATTATGATGTTAAAGGCCTAGTAATAAATTCACGAGATATGATTTTTGTATATGAAAGTGGTGCTAATGCTAAAAGGATATGTCCATTAATCATTTTCAACTTTATGAATCAAGTTCGAAAAATAAGTGAACACTCATAAGATAAGAATTGATCTCTCAAGTTATGTTCGGCACGCAACACTGGACAAGATTTAACTTCTTTTTGTTTCGTTTCTTGATCATGTGCAACACTCCAGTATGTGAAATCCCCCAACTTATTTCTCGGATTGGTATATGTTGTCATAATATTGTATTGTATTAGATTGCTTGGAGTTGTAATGTTGTACGATGTCTAATTGGTAACGTATCTGGTGTAGGTAAATGTAGTCCATGGCAAGATGCAGTACTTGTTTGATGACAGTGGCCGCAGATACCTCGATGCTTTCGGTGGTATTGCCACTGTGAATTGTGGGCATTGTCATCCTGATGTGGTTAAGGCTATCGTTGATCAAATGAAGAGCTTACAACACTCCACTATTCTATACCTTAATCATGCAATTGCTGATTTTGCTGAGGCGCTGGCTTCAAAGTTACCTGGTGATCTAAAGGTCGTTTGCCTTTTACTGAGGTATAAGCTACAAATTCGAATAAGCATTGTAGTAATGGAATTTGTATTGATGTGTAGGTTGTATTCTTTACAAATTCTGGGACAGAGGCGAATGAGTTAGCTATGATGATGGCGAGATTGTACACAAATTGTCATGATATTATCTCGCTGAGGAATGCATACCATGGAAACGCTGCTGGGACTATGGCTGCCACTGCACAGTGCAATTGGAAATTTAATGTTGTACAGGTACGAACGCATTTCAAAGTCATTATCATTTTGAACATGTTTAGAAGGGTAAAAGTTTAATCTAATGTTATTAATTTATCTCTAAAATCGAATGATACTACCATTGGATGAATTATTGAAGATAGCTGATAATAGTACTAACTGGTTTCATAAACAGAGCGGAGTTCATCATGCTCTGAACCCAGACCCGTATAGAGGTCTATTTGGTGCAGATGGTGAAAAATATGCGCACGACATTCAAGATCTAATTCAGTTCGGAACTTCGGGCCATGTTGCTGCATTTATTTCTGAAGCTATACAGGTAACGTCCAACTTATATTATCACCTCCATTTTCTCTTTGTGACCTCTCTAATCTACTCAAAAATCTAAAGTCATTTTTTTTTTTTAATCAAACCACCATTGAGATGGTTTTTTTATTAATGTGGAAATATAAGACAAAGGACAATGTTAGGGGATACGTATAACATGAAGGAAAATCTTATCCTACTAATAAATTTAATCATTTTCCTCATGAAAGTAAGCCAGGGTTTTCCCATGAACTATTTATTTATGCAACAGGGTGTCGGTGGAATTATTGAGTTAGCTCCGGATTATTTACCTGCTGCATATAACAGCATAAAAAAAGCAGGAGGTCTTTGTATTGCAGACGAGGTTCAGTCTGGATTTGCTCGCACCGGGAGTCATTTTTGGGGATTTGAAGCACATGGTGTTGTTCCCGACATAGTTACAATGGCAAAGGTTAGTAGCGGAGCAATGCGTTGGTTTAATCCCTTTAGAGAGAAAAAATTGAACTTGACATTTTAAGAAATGCAGGGGATTGGAAATGGAATTCCCCTCGGTGCTGTAGTGACTACTCCTGAGGTAGCTGAGGTGTTGACTCGTCGAAGTTACTTCAATACCTTTGGAGGAAACCCCGTATGTACGGCTGCAGGGCATGCCGTTCTTAAAGTGATCGAGAAGGAAAAACTTCAGGAGAATGCTCATATCGTTGGTTCCTACTTGAAAGAGCGCCTCAATGACCTCAAATCCAAACATGAAAGTAAACTTCATTTCTTTAACGTGATTATATATATATATTCATATACATACATATATATCTTGCACATTTGGTAAGATAGATTAGACATTACTGCATAATATTATTATGTAATAAATATTCTCTTCGTATATCATTTTTATCGACGTAATGGCGTGGGCAAGCTTTGTTTTTGACAACTTTCCTCACCCCTTCCCATCGAAACATTAGAAAAAAGGGGCAAAAAAATAATTGTTGTTTATACTTGATTAACATATATATTTTCTCATACTTGAATTCTCGGATCTGTGGAGCCTAATATACTGTACGATTTTTCCCTCAACCATTGTTTGACCTTATATTTTCTTTCTATATAAAGGATATTAGATCGTGCTTCTTTTTGTGTGTCATAGAAAGAGGGGGGGGGGGGGGGGGGGGGGGGTTTAGAGAGATGTGAGTCCAAAACACACTGTAATCTTTTTCAATATAATCAGATGCACGTAGCTCGCGCATTGTGAACTAACCACCTTAAATCGCATGTTCATATTGTTTTTGTTTTTATTGCTTTGATTATGCATTTAATATGTATGTCTGTTGACTGTTATGCAGTCATTGGTGATGTAAGGGGGAGAGGATTGATGCTTGGTGTCGAACTAGTCACTGATCGCCAACTGAAAACTCCAGCAAAGATTGAAATTCTGCAAGTGATGGATCAAATGAAAGGTACTTGTGTTTGCATTTCACTTAGATCTTGGCATTAATCTTGTTTTCGATCGACATTTTGATTATAGCTTATGTTTTAAACGTCAAGATATGGGAGTATTGGTCGGAAAAGGTGGTTTCTATGGAAATGTTTTCAGAATTACACCTCCACTCTGCTTCTGCAAGGAGGATGCTGGTAGGTTGTTACTTAATATTATTTATATTTATGCAACTCCCCCCTCATTCTTTTCGCGATATTGAATATTTCAAATTTCTTTAATGCAGACTTTCTTGTGGATGTAATGGACTATGCAATGACGAAGTTATGAAGTTGCCATCAAAGTCGCGGCGGAACAACTGCTTCATTGATGTAAATTGAAATATTCATATCGTTATTCATCAAATGTATTATTAAAACTTATGTCTATGTATCATAGTTCACAATGAATGCTCGATGAGGAAAATATAAGACTGCTTTCATTTGTTCCGATGTACTAATGTATGACATGGAAGTATATGCATTTTTCCCGCTACGAAAGTAACATTTACTTATGTTTTAGCTTAACCAAAAATGTTCCTATGTGATGTGAGACAAAGGGGACTAATTAAATTATAAATAAGCATTTTTTACTATATGCTTTTTTTTTTAAAAAAAAAAAAAACTGGGCTTTGGAGTGTTGATTTCTAATCAGTTACCACGACTCTTTGAAAAACTTTTCCACCTATGAAGTGCATGTGGTCTGCAATTGATTTGGGTTGCTGAGAAGCTTTGGATATCCTTGTTAGGGGTTTGAAACTTGATAGTAGTTGATAGGTCATCGCATTTTGGTTCATTTGAGAATTTTGTTACCCTCACCTAATGGTAGCAATGAGACGAGCTAAACATTTAAATACTCGAGCTTAGTTCCTATTGGAAATAATAGTTTGGTTCGATCATTGGTCATGGATACCATGCGTCGAGCCGGGCAGTCCACGAGCATGCTCATTTGAATCAACTTAAGCAAAAATAAAAATAAAAACAAAAATAAAAACCCTCGTTATTTGGAATTTGGGACTTGATGGAGTTAAAATTGTGCACATACAAGCTATTACATTTTTATTTTTTTTAAATAAAAAGTCAAAATTTGAAGAATACTAACGTAAATATCAATTGCAAACTTTCAATTGAAATAATATATGGAAGAAAGAGGTAGAATAATAGAGATATATGATTCTCATAGATTATTCTTTATCAATAAAAGTTCTAATATTTTACGAGTGTCAGTATAAATCTGTAATGTACAAATCTGTGATTCAAGATATTGAGCTAAGAACTTTTTTATTCCATATTCGTTCATTACTAGAAGAGGAAATACACTGGCTATATATAGAAGCCAAAAACACAGAACAATAGAAAAGGAATCAATAAGAAAATGACATGTGAGCTAAGTAATAGAAAATGAAATAAATCTTTCTTCATCCCCCCTCAAGTTGGAGCTTGATGAAAATCAGTCAAGCCAACTTGAAGAGCAAGTAAGAAAAGTGAGGAACTCCAAGAGCTTTAGTAAAAATGTCAGCCAATTGGTTCTTCGAGTTCAAATACTAAGGGAGGACGAATCCATCCTTAAACTTGTTTCTAACAAGGTGACAATCGATTTCCAAAAGCTTCATCCTCTCATGAAAAACCGGATTAGCAACAATATGTAAAGCTGCTCTATTGTCGCACCAAAGAGATATGGGAAGAGACAAGGGAATCAAGAAATCCTGCAATATATAACGCATCCACTGAAGTTCACATACGATAGCTGAAAGGCTTCTGTATTCGACTTCGGCTGATGATTGAGAAATAGTAGTTTGTTTCTTTGTTTTCCAAGAAACCAGCGCCCCTCCAATGTAAATGCAATAATCGGTTACTGATCTTCTAGTATCCACACATGAAGCCCAATCATCGTCACAAAAGGCTTCCAATTGAAGAGAGTTGTGAGCAGGAAAGAAAAGTCCCTTGGATGGTCACCCTTTTAGATAACGAAGAAGATATATTGATGCATTCCAATGATCAAGCCATGGTTGATGAACATATTGACTTAGTTGCTGAACATTGAAAGTAATATCCGGCGTAGTAATGTTTTGATAAAACAGCCTACCAATTAACCTTCGGTATCTGTCTAGATCAACCAAAAGAGGACTGGCATCAATTGATAGTTTTGTACCCTTCTGTAACGGTGTAGCTACTAGTTTGGCCCCTGTCATTCCAACGTCTTGGAGTATATCAAGAACATATTTTCTTTGATTGAGATAAGTTCCCGATTCACCCCTTGAAATATCATTTCCCAAAAAATACCTGGCAAAATCGAGATCTTTGATAGTAAAAAGCTTATCAAGATATGACTTAACCTCATCTATAGCCGAAGCATTGTTTCCTGTAGGGACAACATCATCAACATAAATGAGTAAAGCCAAAAGACATTCTGTGGTTTGCTTGATGAATAGACAATGATCATGGCACGATTGTATAAAATCAAAGACCTGAAGTTTAGAACAAAATTCAGCATTCCATTGTCTTGAGGCATGTTTCAACCCATAGAGACTTCTTTTTAATTTGCACACTTGGTCTAGTTTAGGTTTGGCGTAACCTTCTGGAGGTTTCATATATATTTCTTCATTCAAATAACCATGCAAAAATGTGTTGTTTATGTCAATTTGATGTAAAGCTCATGATTTGGAAGAAGCAATAAAAAACCTTACTGTCACCACTTTTTCCACAGGCGAAAAACTATTAGTGTATTCAACGCCAGCAACCTGATTAAAACCCTTGGCCACTAACCTTGCTTTAAATATGTCCACAGTACCATTATGCTTCATTTTGACTTTGTAAACCCATTTAGAGCCTATTGCCTACTGATATGTGGCAAAGAAACAAGCTCCCAAGTAACATTCATTTCTAAAGCATTTAACTCTTCATTCATGGCTTGAACCCAATCAGAACTTTGACTGGGATGCAAGTAAGAATGTGGTTCCTATACATTAGATGCATTTGCTAAAAAAGCTATATAAGTTTCACAGATATAAGGGGAAAGAATGTATGGAAAAGTTGGTGGTGAATAAGGAGAACTGAAGCTTTTAATGTTCACAGTGCAGACCTTATCTGTGCAGGCCTTATCTATCATATTGTCAGTTGCTCGACTTCTCCTTTCGACACCTATTTTGGATCACATCGTATTTAAATTTGAAAACTCGTGAAACCCGCCTCCAGTATAGCCACACGGCCTCGTGGTTCAAGGTCGCTAGGCCGCGCAGTTCAAGAGTGAACAGTAACCCAAACATTCTGCCAAAGGCATGCTTAAATGGCGCACGCGACCGCGAGCTTGTTGCACTGCACGGCCATGTGGGTTTACGGCTGGCCTTCTTCTTAAATTTTGATGCAAAGGACTTCGGCTTCGAGGTCATCTCCTAATTAGGCTCGACTCTATAATTTGTGAATGAGGCCTACCATAGATTCTTGAAACTCCTTGGCCTTGGACCTCGTCATGAGGCATACCGGCACGCTTAACGAGGGTTGACTTCCTTGGTTCGCAGGTTGACTTTCTTTGTTCTCATCATCCCCTCCCTCTTGAAAAGGATTCGACCTCTAATCTTCACCTGCATCAAAAGGAGATAAGTCAGAGACATTAAAAGAAGCCGTAATATTGTACTCACCCGGGAGGTCAAGCTTGTAAGCATCGTCATTAATTTTCTCAATGAATTGAAAGGGATCATCACCATGTGGTTGCAATTTGGATTTTCTTTGGTTAAGGAACCACTCTTTTCTCAAATGTAGCCACACCCAATCACCAGGTTCGAATGACACACGTTTTCTACGTTTGTTGGCTCTTGAAGCATATTGGTCGTTCTTCTTCTCAATTTGGAGCTTGAGCTTCTTGTGGAGAGATTTGATCAACTCCGTCTTTCTTTTTCCATCTAAACTACCCCTTTCATCAATAGGCAAAGGAATTAAATCTAGAGGAGTTAGTGAATTAAAACCATAAACAATTTCGAAAGGAGAAAAACCGGTAGTAGAATAAGCACTTCTATTATAAGAAAATTCAACAAATGGTAGACTCTCTTCCCAACTTCTAAGATTGCTTTTAAGGATAATACAAAGGAGTTGTGCTAAGGTTCTATTAACCACCTCGATTTGACCATCGGGTTGGGAATGACAAGTTGTTAAAAACAAAAGTTGGGGTCCCAATTTCCCCCACAAGACCTTCAAAAAATGGCTAAGGAATTTGACATCTCTATCCGACATAATACTCCTAGGGACTCCATGAAGCCTCAATATCTCCTTAAAAAAAAGGTCGGCTATGTGATGGGCATCATCCGTAACGATCACAAAGATGGAATCACTCTCCTTCTTAGATCTAGCTAGACCCAACACAAAATCCATTGAGATATCGGTCCATGGTTCACTAGGAACCGATAGGGGCATATACAATTCATAAGGCGCTACTTTGGACTTGGCTTTCTTACAAATGATGCACCTAGAACAAATCCTTTCTACATCCCTCCACATTTTAGGCCAAAAGAAATGTTCTTGTAAAATTTCCAAAGTTCTCTTTACACCAAAATGCTCCATCAAACCTCCCCCATGGGGTTCCCTCACTAACAACTCCCTCATAGAAGCATACAAAGCTTATTTTCTCAAAACAGAAACCCCTCATGCCTATATTACTTGTCAAATGCAACATTTTCACAAGATAAAGATATACTTGCAAAATCCACATCATTCACATATAAGTATTTAATACATTCAAAGCCCAACAATTTTGCACCCAAAGTAGTGATAAGAGCATACCTCCTAGATAATGCATCGGCCGCCACATTCTCCTTACCTTGCTTGTATTTGATGACGTAGGGAAATGTCTCCACATACTCCATCCATTTGGCATGCCTCTTGTTCAAGTTTCCTTGTCCCTTCAAATGCTTCAATGACTTGTGATCGGTATGAATGACGAACTCACTTGGCCACACAAGTAGTGATGTCATGTCTCCAATGCATAGATTTCTTTGTCATAAGTTGGGTAGTTCAAGGCGGCCCCATTGAGTTTCTCGCTAAAGTAAGCAATGGACCACTTCTCTTGTATTAGGACCGATCTAATACCTATCCCTGAAGCATTACATTCAATTTCGAAAGTTTTGTCAAAATTAAGTAAGGCCAAAACAGAATCTTTCTTTTATTTCATTAAAGGTTTTTTCTTGCCCCCCCCCCCCCCCCCCATTTAAAACTATCATTCTTTTTAACAACCTCGGTAAGTGGTGAAGCTAATGTGCTAAAATCTTTAACAAAACGACAATAAAAGCTAACTAACCCATGAAAGCTTCTTACCTAACCTCGGTGACACTTTTGGGAGTTGAAAATTCCTTAATGGCCTTGATCTTCTCCTCATCAACATCAATCCCCTTAGTGCTAACAACAAAGCCAAGAAAGACAGCACTATCTATGCAAAAATTACACTTTTTGAGATTGACATACAATTTTTCTTCTTTTAAAACCAAAAGCACACATCTTAAGTGTTCAATATGCTCATCCGAATTCTTGCTATAAATCAAAATATTATCAAATTAAACTACCACAAATTTTCCAATAAATGCACGCAAAACATAATTCATTAATCTCATAAAAGTACCCGGTGCATTAATGAGACCGAAGGGCATAACCAATCATTCATATAAACCATACTTAGTTTTAAATGCAATTTTCCATTCATCCCATTCTCTCATCCTAATTTGGTGGTAACCACTTCTCAAATCAATTTTACAAAAATGCAAGAACCATACAATTCATCTAGCATGTCATCTAACATAGGAATGGGATGTCGATACTTTATCGTTATATTGTTGATGGCTCTACAATCAACACACATCCTATAGGTTCCATCCTTCTTGGACACTAGTAGCACCGGTACGGCACAAGGACTCATGCTCTCACGAACATATCATTTGCGCATTAACTCCTCGACTTGCTTTTAGAGTTCTTTGGTCTCCTCTGGGTTACTTCGGTATGTTGGTCTATTTGAAATGACGGATTCGAGAATGAATTCAATTTGGCGCTCGATACCTCTAAAGGGTGGAAGTCCACTAGGCATCTCCTCGGGACAGACATCCTCGAATTCCTGCAATAAAAAGGTAGCTAAATTGGGGAGGGAAGTGTGAGATTCATCAAGTGTAAAGAGGGACTCTTTGTACACCATCAAAAGTATGTGTTGATTTTCTTTTAAATCCCTCTCCATGTCACCCTTACTAGCAAAAAAATCATTTTTTTCTCAATATCTTTTGCCATTTTTCTCTTCTCCTTCACCCCCTCACTTTTTCTCTCACCACTCTTCTCACCTTTTTTTTTCCACTCTCTTTTTGCTCCCCACTCACTTCCATCATTTTCTTTCTTCTTTCCTTTTCCTCTTCCTTCTCCTTTTGAACTTCAATTGGTCCTTGCAAACTTCTTCAGAACTCAAAGGTAGTAGTGTTATGGGTTTCCCATTCATTTCGAAGCTATATCTATTTTTCCTCCCATCATGCGACACATTCCTATCATATTGTCAAGGCCTTCCCAATAATATATGTGTCGCTTGCATGGGAACCACATCACAAAGCACTTGATCTTCCTATGTCCCCATGTTGAAAGTAAGAAGTACTTGCTTACTTACCTTCAACTCCCTATAATCACTCAACCATTGCAACTTATAAGGACTAGGATGTGGCATCAATGGTAATCCTAACTTCTCCACCATGCTCATACTAGCCACATTGATGCAACTTCCTCCATCAATAATGAGGCTACAAGCTTTATCTCTCACAAGACACCTAGTGTGAAAAATATTTTTTCTTTGCTTAGCCATTTCATCAACTTTGGCTTGGGTGTTGAGAGATTTTATGGTAAACAAAGACTTTGGTGGACTAACAACTCCCTCCACCTCTTCTTCCTTACTCTCACTATCATTTTCACCTTGCTCTCTTTCTCTTCCTCCACTTCATCTCCCGAGTACCAATCCCCATTCTTAATGAACATCACTCTATTGTTAGGGCACTCTCGAGAATAATGCCCCCGACCCCTACACTTGTAACACTCAATATCCCTACTCCTAGAAGCGGTAGGAACAACCTTGAACTTATCCTTGATGAACCCAACTTCCTTCCCCTTGGATGTTTCAACTTGGTCTTTAAGTGGTATTTTATTACCTTTGTCATTCCCCCACTTAGACTTCCAAGTGGAGCTAGGACCCCCCGAATATTTTTCTTGTCATTTCTTCTTAAATTGCTCCTTCTTTTTCAATTGATCCTCCACTTTGATAGCCATGTGAACCAACTCCTCCATTTCCATATAATGGTGCAACTCGACCACATTGGCTATCTCCCTATTCAACCCACTCATAAATCGAGCTATGTTGGCCTCTCTATCCTCCTCTATATTAGCCTTCATCAAGACCTTCTTCAACTCCTCGTAATAATCCTCCACCCCTCTAGAACCTTGAGTAAGAGTTTGTAATCTTTGATAGAGTCCCCTATAATAATGATTAGGAACAAATCTCTTCCTCATGAGACTCTTCAACTCATCCCAAATATCAACACTACCCTCCAAATTCCTCCTCCTAGTAAGTAATAAATTATCCCACCAAACTAAGGCATAGTCAGCAAACTCTACTACAGCAAACTTGACCTTTTTATCTTTCGAGTATCGATGGCAATCAAACATCAACTCCATCTCCCTTTTCTACTCCAAGTAATCATCCAGATCACTTTTCCCATGGAAAGAAGGGATCCTCATTTTAATGCTTCCAAGATTACTATCCACCCCATCTCTACCTCTATGGTTCCTCCCCTCATTTTAATGCTTCCAAGATTACTATCCACCCCATCTCTACCTCTATGGTTCCTCCCATGTCCTAGACCATTCGCCTAACATTCCTACCCCCTATATTTCTACCCATATTCCAATTTTGGTCACTCTCCAATTCATCACCATCATCGTCATCATTATCAGCGTATTCATCTCTAGCTCTTCTTCTATCGCCCCTCCTAACATTATAATCCCTTGGTGGTGGAACTTCCCCCTAGTCTCCAACCTTGCTAATCTCCCCTCTAACCTTCCTCCCATATCTGCCATTATAACCGTGAGAGCATGTATCATATCCCTCAATTCTTGAATTCGGGCATTTGAAACTTGCCCACTTGAAGTATGTGTATTAGACATGGAGCGTAAGTGTGTAAGTGTCCTTACAAAATATTTTCTCTCGTATTTCCACTCAATGTAGGTTTTTACCCTCTAATGATCTCACCACTCTTGCCTTTTACCACTCCAAGTTTTCTTACTCAGACTCTCCAAGGAACATAATCAACTAGATTGAGAAACCAATTCTTGTGTAGTAAAAATTCCACAAACATAACAAGGAAGTAAAGGAAGAATTGACACAATAACAAGTGGAATTTCATTGCTTGCTATTATACAAGAAGGTAAGATTGAATTTATGGGACAATGTTTTCAAAGGTATGATCACAATAAGCTAGTTAAAAGGAACAAGTAATCAATTATGAATGTGTTTGGTGTTTGAAAAGTAGAATTTAACATGAAAGTTTTTATCAAACACTTAGGATGCCAACTTTGAATGGCATAGGAACTTCAAGTGTTTGTTCAAATGTAACCCTCAACAACCTCAAATTGATAACAATAACACTACCCAATATGTAAGAATCAAGAAATACTCATGGGCATATAATTTTTTTTCCAATTTCCTTGATTTTTTTTTCTTTTGTTGAATGAAGAACAACAAGAACAAGAACTTAAAGATATGTTTACCAATTTTAGAACCAATCTCTAATACCAAATGATGTGAACTCCTTTAGTGTTTTAAACCAAAAATTTCACAAACAATTTGAAATCAACCCAAGAAAGCTAAAAATGGTAAGAAGTTGATGAATCTTGACCCATGCTCACCCTAACCAAAATTCTAAGGAAAATAACCCTAACCCAATGGATAGAATAAAGTAAATGCCTAGATGTTTGTGGAATAAACAACAACAATACACAAGAATAATATTCCCAAATAAAGTTGAAGAAATTTCAAAGAAAATTACAAGATAAGAAAGGTGGTTTTACCTCTCAAATGCTCCAATGAGTCTTCTTAATGTCAAACTAAGTTCTAGGGTTTTAAAATGGTTATTTATATTACAAGAAGAAAGAAAAGAAAATGGGTCGGATTTAAATTTGAAAAATCGCGAAACCCGCCTCCTGTATTGCGGCGCGGCCGCGTGACTCAAGGTCGCGAGGCCACGCAATTCGTGCGTGAGCAGTATCCCAAACATTATGCCAAAGGTACGCTCAAATGGCGCGCGTGGCCACATGGGTTTCCAGCTAGCCTTCTTCTTCAATTTCGATGCAAAGGACTTCGGCTTCAAGGCTATCTCCAAATTGGGCTCAACTCCATAATTTTTGAATGAGGCCCACTATAGATTCTTGAAACTCCTTGGCCTTGGCCCTCTTCATGGGTGCCACCGACATGCTTAACGAGGGTTGACTTCCTTGATTCTCATTAGGTTGGTTATAAGGACCCCATACATCAATGTGTATCAAATCAAAGACATTTTTAGTGGTAATGGTGCTTGTTGGGAAAGGTAATCTTTGTTGTTTGCTTTTGTGACATGCTTCACAATGTTGCAGTGTAAGAACATCTAACTTATTGGAAGAGACAGGAATAAAATCTAAGTGAATAAGAACTGAAATAGAAGCATGACCAAGCTTATAATGCCATTCAGATAAAGCATTATAACAATTGTTATTAGCAAAGTGATGCATGTCGCAATGCACCAAAATAATAATAAATTCCTTACTCACCAATTATCATTTAATAATTTAGTAGCGAGAGTAAGGGTCGAACCCAAAAAGAATGGTGAACCTCATTAGTTGCTCGATCAATTAGAATAGAATGGGGGTTTGTTGTTTGAATTGGCTTAAATGTAAACTATGCATAAAAAAAAACAATTATATATGACTAGAGAATTAATATGAGAGGAAATCTTGTTCTAAGGTTTGGTTGTACCCTCAATTAATGTTATACTTTTCCTTGCAACGCGTTTCTGTCCCTATTCAATTTATCAATCTTAAATAATCAACAAACTCTGACTATTCAATTTTTCCTTATGTAGTTTAAATCAAAACAAGTTTTTTTATTCAATTCTAGCCAATAGGCAACCCTAAATAAACTCTTAGGATTTAATGCAATGCTAGTGTGAAAATTGAGAAGAATAGATTGAATTGGATTATCAATTTCACAAGCTCGGATCAATTAATTCAAGTCGAATTATTACTAAACCTGCTCGAGATTTATTTGCTACTATAGGTTGAAATCTAATGACAACTACAGATCAAAAGATTTAAACATAGCACATACATTAATTTAAAGACTAAACAATTCAATTGGCCAAATTAAATATATTAATCAAATAAACTCAATAACATAATTGAACTGACACAACTTCCCCTCTGAACAAGATATGAAAATGTAGCCCAGCATGGCCATCGTGAGTTCTTCAAGTTGATTCATGGATTCGCCTTGTTGTTGATACTTTTGTGCTTGAAGATCTCCCAAGAATGCTCTCATTTTGCTCTCGATTTTCTGGCCTCTATTATGTGGTGATTTTCCTCTTTTTATAGCTCCAAAATTGTACCCTAAAGATCCCAAGAAGATTTTTCAAAGATAGCCCTTGAACCAGATTAGGAAAATATTTCGTGGGAAAGTTACGGCCATAACTTTGTCCTTCACAGCCGTAAATAGTTTTCCGAAAATCTTTCGATTCGAAAGTTACGGCCGAAAGTATGGATCTTATGGTCGTAATTGAACTTCTGGAGATTTTTGAGACTTTGAATATTACGGCCGTAAGTATGGATCTTACGGTCATAAGCTATTTGCAGCCTTGGTCCCCAAACTTCATTTTAAGCACTTTTTGGTCTTTTTTTCCTCTTATTTTGTCCTTTTTGATCCTACACAACACAAAATATAAAGATGTATTAATAATACTTAAATGAAACTAAACCAATAACAAAATAAGACAATAGATAAACTAAATAAGTGCTACTAAAGCACTTATCACAAAGGTTCTCGAATTACAAATAGACAAAGGGAACTTGAAAACATCTGATGACAGTGAACTACAATTACTTCCTATAAGGCTAGATTTATCAAGAATGTAAAGGTTTCCAACCAGCTTTCCTTTAGCCAATATTCTTCAATCTTCAGGTCCTGCAGAAGACAATGGGTAGGATAGAAGGTAAACTTGATTTGAGCATTTTCAGCTAGCTTTGCAACAGATAAAAGGTTAAATCTGAAACTAGGAATTAAAAGATAGGTGTATGTTTTAAAATAGGTTTTGGATTATGTATCAAACTTAAATCAATGCACATATGCCTAGTAGCACCTGTATCCAAAATCCAGGACCCTATATTAACCTTATCAAGCACAGAGAAAGCAGTTCTAATACCTGCAAAATCTCCAAACTAAGCAAAATTAACATTTCCAGCATTGTTCACCTGCATTTTGCTCTTCATGAGTTCATAACTTCTTGTTGCACCAGATGTGAAATGTCTTGACCTTGTGAAACCAATTTGCTGTTTGAAATTACATCACTATCTTCAACATGTAGTGGAGTTTCAGCTAAGTTCGTCATAGATCTACTATAGTTATATATTCCCCTCTAATCTCTTGGTTTTCTAAACCAATCTGGGTAGCCATTAATCCTAAAGCAACCCTGTCTATTATGCCCAGCCATTTTAACATGATCACAGTATAGATTTGCTCTTTCATCAACATTAGATCTTCCAAATCCTCTTCCTCTTCCAAATCCATTTCCAGATCCACGTCCAAAGCTTCCACCTCTACCATATCCTTGTGTTTTAATCATGAATGCAGCACCATCAGATGAATCCGGATATGTTTGATGCACAAATCACTGCTTCTCAACTTTTAAAATCATTGAATAAGCTTTGTTTACTGTAGGTAATGGATCCATAACAAGGATTTGATTGCGAATATGAACAAAGGAATCATTCAATCCCATGAGGAATTGAATGAGCCTATTGAAAGTGTTCAGTTATGTACCTCGTTTACAGCTTCACAGCTGCAAACTGGTGCAGGCAGTAAACAGGTTAATTCATCCCATAGTTTTTTAATTTTCATGTAATAGACAGTCACATGCATAGCACCCTGGCTCATGCTAATGATCTCCCTCTGCAATTGATACAGAACTGGACCGTTACACTCTCCAAACCTTTCTTCGAGCTCGATTTAAAGTTCTCTAGCCGAAGCTGTGTAAAGAAATGCATCAACTATCTCCTTAGAGATAGAATTAAGGATCCATGATATTATCATACAGTCAACTCTCTTCCACTTCTCGTAATTGGCTAATGTTTCCTCCGGTTTGCCCAATTTTTCATTTATGAACCCTAGTTTATTCTTAGCTCCCAATCCAATCTTCATCGATCTGCTCCAGCTCAAATAATTGTTTCCAGTTAATGGAGAGCTCACAATTAAGATTCCTGGATGATTCGATCCTTGAAGCTGCAATGATCGTTATTGAAGGATTGTTGAGATTCAATGTTTTCCATAGATTTTGATGTGCCTTTTTCGATGGAGTTCTCATCCATAACGTTGATTCAACCTTGATTCTTTGATATCATGTATAAATATGTAATGTACAAATCTATGATTCAAGATATTGAGCTAAGAACTTTTTTATGTCATATTCGTTCATTACCACAAGAGGAAATACACTTGCTATATTTAGAAGCCAAAGACACAGAACAATAGAAAATGAACCAATAAGAAAATGACATGTGAGCTAAGTAATAGAAAATGAAATAAATCTTTCTTCAGTGTAATAAGGCAAGAGGCTAATCGTGATTGTTTATTTGCGTTTTCACGTCTTCCATATGACACTCGTCAAATATTTGGACATTATAACTCTAGGCATCATTCTCACCACTTGCTCTTGGACTAGAAAGCACGGATGATTTTGTTGAAGTCTCAGTTTCCAACAATTTACCAAAATCCATTCAGAATAGTATATGTCCTCCTCCAGTTGGGAGGGCCCACCTGACATCCAATGTAGCGGGTGAGCATTTTTATGGTTCCCTTAGAGTCATCATAAAAGGACTGTATTTACACACACACACACACACACACACACACACACACACATATATATATATTTCGAAACTACTTTTTAAACATACATTTTACCCAAAAAAAAAAAAATCAAAAACCAAAATAAGTTTTGACATTTTTTTCCGAACAGAGCATAAATAAATAAATAAATAAAATGGCCAACGATCACTGGCATAAGGTTTTTGATTACCTAGGAATGATCTGTTCCCCAAATTAGGCATACTATGTTATTCGATATAGGCACATGTTGTCAACAACATGCACATGTCCTGGATTGGGTAACATAATCTGTCCAATTTGAGTGACGAATCATTTCTATTTGCTTACCATAATGTAGTGCTTACCCAACATGAACTAATTTTGACAACAAATTTGCCTTAATTAGTATTAATTTAATGTTTGTTTAAGATATTCATGAGCATTGCTTGAATAAACAAACCCAGAATTCTTTATCAATGGCCAAGACAGCATGGCAAGCAAATTGTTCATCTCATAAACAATATTAGTGATGCCATGACTTGAGAATGTGTCTCTAAATAATTAGTCTTCTTAATTAGGTGTGCTGCAATCATCATTAGTGTTGCTCATTTGTTTAGTAATATATGCAATAGTTATATTATATCCTTAAAAATTCTAGTATTTCTTGAAGTTTATTCATTTGTCTATAGCTTAGATATTGGAATTACTTGGAATAACATGTATTAGAAATGTTTTCAATTAATTCACGATAACAAGACAAGGGTGTTTTGGAATCAAGAATTATACTTAATTGGAAATAATGAGTGTTGGGAATATTTTGGTCTCAAACAAGCTTTGAGGCAATGATGAAAAATCGAGGCAGTTTATGCTTCGCGAGCATATGACCTATGGTCAAAGATTTAGAATACTACCCAATATTTCAACAAGTTTAATGACTTTACTATCCATTTTGAAGTTTTAATTGGGTCTCGACCTTCTAGCTTGATGGATTGGCCTCAGAGATGATCAAACTTAATTAGGGCACCTTACTTAACCTTGATTAAATGTAATCCATATATTCCTCGCCTCATTCTCGATTAGAACAAAAGACAAAGCGCCTTTCTCTCCTTGCTCGATCTCTCGGTCGACTCTTGTCTTCCCCCTTCTCTCTTTGTGATCAGACACTGCTCCATTTCTTCGTGACCACTACCGTCGTTCCCTTTGCATTGCTTGTACCTGGCTGCTCCCTTCTAGTGGCTGGTTTTGCCCTTGTGGTGCCCCCTTCGTGGCTGATTCCGCGCCCCTGTTGGTCCCCTTTCGTGGCTGGACCGTGCCTTCTTCTCCTACACTCGCAGCCTTCGGTTCGGTTCCTTTCTTGTGTGAAACTAGTGGGTGTTTGGGCTTTGTATAGGGATGTTCTGTAGCCTTGATTGTGGTGTTACCTACCATTCTTGGAATTTTTGGCAGAATGTGAGTCCTCGGTTTTCCACCTGGCAACCTGCTATTTTGCAATGAAGGGGAGTTTGATTTACGTCATTCAATTGCTATTGAAATTATTGATTCCATGTATATTGTTTATCTTCGTTGAACTTCAATTTACTTTGAGTTTTACGAGGTTATTTCAATACAAGGGGTCCTTGTTAACAAAATTGTTTTGCTATGCGCAACAAAACAAAATATATGATTGCTCACAAGCTATAGACATGCCCGTTTAACATAAGCTTTGTTAATTAGAAGTCACACTCAGATTTTTTGTAATATAAAGAAATTTATGGCAAAAAAAAAAAATAATAATTTAGTTTACTGTGTAGTTGTATTATATTTATAATCAATTAACAAACATATACTCGGTTCATTGTTCTACAAGAGTGCTCATGTTAATGCATGATAAAGAGTATGTCCAAAAGAGAGTATTTTAGAAGATTGAAAAGTGCGTGCGTGTGTGTGTAACCTTCATAATCATATGTACGCATGCTGAAGTGCAAAGTGCTTTAAAATTGAGTTTGAAATCTAGTGTCAAATAGGGATGGACGTGGTTCGATTTGATTCTATTATCAGAAGAATCAAACCAAACCATAAATGGATGATTTTTTAATAATTGAACCAATTGATTTTTTTAAAGATATGAAATCAAACCGCTCGGTTCTGGTTTGGTCTGATTTGGTTCTGGGACCATTACTTGAATTTTTAAATATTAAATGCAAATTAAAACTTATTTATATCCGTTTCTTCATTATAATCCATCTACATCAATACTAAATAGAAAATAAAATTTTTAGTTAACAAAATAAAAATTTAGAAAAAGCAACATGTTATTCCAAGTCAAAGAAGAAGAAACTCGCCTAAAGGAAGCTCGCCGGCCCTTTGAAACTTAAAGAATCGAACATAAAGGCCGTTTAGACTTATAGTTACAAGTTACAATGAAGTTCTGAGTTCCATTCTACTGTAGTGCCGTGTAAGTTAGGGATGAGTTTGCAACTTAAGTTTGGGTTAACTCTTGAGAATTGACGAATTGATCCGATGTTTATATATACATAAATTTTTAAAAATAAACATCTATATCGTCGATGGTGACTAAGGAGTGTAACGATTGCTGTATTATAAGAGTGCAAGTAGGGGTGGGTATTAACCAACCCAACCCGCTAAAACCGCCCAACCCAATCCAATTGGTTTGGGTCGATTTTTGATGAAAATCGGGTTGGGTTGGGTTCTACAAAATAAATTTGGTCTGGTTGGGTTGGGTGAAAAACCCGACCCGACCCGACCCAACAATTTTTTTAAAAAACTATGACCATTTAAATTTCAAGAATCTCAAGCACATTTTATAATTTGGATGAAATTCAAATATGGTTTGAACATATTTTAGTTTTATTACCAAGTATTCAATTTATTATATTTGAGTTTATTGTATTATACATAATTAATTTGAGTTAATAGTTAATTTATGGGCTTAATTTTTTAAATTTCAAGATTTTTTACTAATTGAATCAAAGCTCAAACCATCCAACCAGACCGAAACTTGATTGAGTTGGGTTTGAACTCATACTTGGGTTGGGTTTGGTTGATTTTTTATCAACCCGACCAAATGGGTTGGGTTCGGATCAGGTAAAAAACCGACACAACCTAACCTACACCCACCCCTTTGTGCAAGTAAGATCGTGTGAATGTGTGTCTATAATTGAAAACAAGATAAATGAATTAAAATTAAAATTTAGATTTATGATTTTAAATCTTTGTCTAATAGGAAATGAGATAAAATGTATGGTAAATAATATTTTTGTATATGTCACATTTATAATTTCAAATTTAAATATTTTGGTGAGATGAATATCCACTAATTTATAATTTCAAATTTAAATCTTTTAACAAATGGAACTCACTGTACCAAGTGGACAAAGGCGTTAGGTCACAACACAAGTTAGTCACAAATTTTAAACATGTTTATATCATTTTTCTATATAAGTCCAAATCCACAATGATTGTGGTTTTGATGCTTGTTTTATATTCTAAATATTATAAAATAAAGATAGAGAGATCAACCTTTCTATTACTATATACTAGGATTATAAGTGGAAAGAATGTACTACCGCCGAATATTACAAGAAAACTATGATCTTTACGTACATCCAATTTATCTTATCAATTTCAATTAGAAAACAAATCAGAAGAACGAAGACAAAATATTTGCAGTACGATGATCGAGCTACAAAATAAATATTTTGAAGCAGCCCATAAAGATAAACTTTCGTGAGAACATTTGGAATGTGATTGTTGGGCTAAATAGTTCATACTAAACGATCTCATTATAGACTCACTTTATAGTGATCTTATCATAAACAATGACACGGCTTGAGACTAATCTTTAATAATACAATATAAGTCAGCACATTTTTAAATTTCCTCCAAGAAATCACCCTTGAAAAATCAATAATTTTGGAGGGATAAAACGTTATTCTCAAGAACAAGTTTCTAGTATCTGCATTTGTACAAAGCTTATAATTGATGCCAAGAAAACGACAACCACATTAATTGGATATAGAAAAGTCATTTGATTCAACATGTCGTAAAGAAAAAAGATGCCAAACTTATTAAAGCCATGTCGAAATTAGTTTATGCGTTCTGTCTCCTAGTTAACATTTAATTGCATGCACCATGCTGAAAAGTTCGACAATAATTCTTTTATTGATGTTGAGATAACATTTTAGCAATTTTTTCTTGCCAATTGAAACGAAAACCTTGTTTGGTGTAGGAGAAATTTGAGAAATTTTTGAATGGAAAGTGCATAAAGTAGTGGGTCTCATAGAAATGTATGGTTAAACATAAATTTGAGAAAAAATTGTTCAATTTATCCATGACCAAACAGGGCCTAATTCTAAGAAAAAAATATTAGTAAGTGATGACAATATTGTTATAATTACGCCTTGTGTGAAGTTAATTTTTGAGAATTAAAAATTGATTTTTTTTAGGACAATGCATGATTAAAAATAAGGAAAAAAAAAAAAGGATGTGTTGTAAAATGCATGGTCAAAAGTGAATGTCTAAAAAAATTGATTTAAGAAAAAAAAAATTAAAACAAAGGACTTAACCCCGATTTGGCTATCTTTATTTTAGAATATTTTTTTCTCATACTTAATTTTAACCACTTTGACACAATAAAATATTCTGCACATAAATTTAAAACTTTTTCTCTACTTTTCAACCACACATTCTTCAAAAAATCACTATTTAAAAAATCAATTTCTCTTTTATAATGAACATCAAACGCGGGTTTAATATGTTAATTTATCGATATGTTGAAAAACATTTCTCATGGAAGTTTTGGGAAATGATTTTAGGTTTATAGTTCATTATTTGGCGAACTTATACATATAATTGCATTGTCGTCAAATTAATCGGCCCCTAAACATGATCATTCTTAAAATATTGTCAAGATATTTGTCTCAATCAAAATCATAAATGAGAAGTGCATCTTGAATTGAAAGAAATTGATTCATTCACATTTACAAATTTGATTTGTAGAATTATAAAGTCATAATTTTTTTAGAGAACTAACGGAGATGACAATTCTCCATACCCTAGAGGTTTGATTCATCGTACGATATGAGCCTTGTTACTCAATTTTCATGGCTTAAGTTTCTTGCATCCGATTATCCACTTCACTATGGATATTTGTCTTTTTGAGATTTACTTCTGTGTAACTATAGAAAAGTTAATTCTAATAACACTTTGGTTGGTAAACTTGGTTATGATCAAATTTATAAACAATATATTTTTTTTTTCAAAATCACTTTTTAACAACACATTTTTTCAAACCACATATTTTACCTTAAAAATGTAAAAAAATATGACCGTCGAACAGAGTATTAGTTAAGTTCCGGCTGCATTGGGGATTAAGATTTTCTTTTACTTTTTTTATTAGAGTTGAGTTTCATATATTTTTATTTTAATAATTATGTCCTTATGATATTCATTTATTAATGAACATGTTTTTTCCATCATTACTACACTTGTAGTTGTACCTGTATGCGAATGTGAGTTTTGGAAAAGTGAAAATTCTAATGAAACATTTTCACGCACAAGGTTTTTATTTGCAAGTTATGACTCTATCAAGAAATTATGCTTGTTAAAATTTGCATAACATACTATTTTTCTCTTAAACATTTGATAAGAGAGAAATCGTCATAAAACAATTCTTTAAATCTAAAATTTGGTGATTGATCAATTTCAAATCTCAAGTTTTTAAACCTTACAAATTTGATTCAATATGCATTTACATTTCCTTAGAAAAAGGACCATATAACCAAAAAAACCTTGGTACCAAAAGCAACATGGATTTAAGATTTTTTAATTTATCTCGAATATTAGATGGTCAGATATTGAGTGGTTCCAACATATATATGCTCTTAGTTATGTTATGTTATGTGCAAATGTAGGTGTGCACGTATTTGGATAATTAGTAGTATAATAATTTTTTAACAATTAATTTTAATAAATATGGTCCATCTCTAAAATTATATATTAACTTAATATTGATAACATTATCTCATAGGAAAAATTATTACTTAAATTTTGCTTCACTAAATGATGAGTAATAATCATCGTCAAAGCGTACCCAATCTTTCTAAGGATTTTTGGTTTTGACCAATGTTGGTCAAGGGATCGAGTTAAAGGTCAGAGAGATGATCCGAACATTGAAATAATATTTGAAAATATTAAAATATAAAAAAAAATCATAATTAAAAATAGAACAAACCCGTGTCGTTGATCGGGTTTGACTAGACCGGGTTCTAGGGGTGCCCAATTTTTTGCCTGGATCCCAAGTTCCCGACCAACCAGACGAGTTTGAAAGCAGTTGCTTTGACACAAAAAGATAGTTAAAGTTTAATAGTAAAAACATTTTTATTGTAAAAATCGAGTAGTAAATACTCCAAAAAAAAAAAAAAAAAAAAAAAGGAGAGATTCACTAGGTTGACTTTCCTATGTACAATATTGGCAAATGCTTCTTCGACTTACAACAAACACCTAAAAGAAGCTGAATTCAAACTCATGTATAAAAAATTGAAACGATTTACATTTCTAATATGAGAGAAGGTGGATTTAGGGGGCTTGGGGAAATTTGGCGGTGATAGTGATTGGAGGAGGTCGGAGAAAGATATGTGCTCATGATGAGGCAGTGATAGTATGGTTGTAAAAAAGAAGATGAGGAATAATACAACTAACAATTAGGAGAGCAATAAAAATACGGCTATAATATAATTTTAAATCCAATAATTCTCTATATTTTTTTTTCTTTTATTGTCACTATTACGACCATGCCTAAATGGAGATAATACATCATCCATAAAGTCCCACACAGGTCCCGTAAGTATCTAGTCATCACTCTGGACTCATAAGGGTGGACTCATAACTCCTAATATCATCGGAGCCCAAAGACTACTTTTACTCACACTCGGACTTATTGTATCGGAGTGGTATTACCGGAGTCCATAACTCCAAAAGGTGACAGATTAGTCAGTATGTCAAAGAGATGTGACTTGTCTGCAAAAGACAGCTTGATGTAACAGTATCTTTAAAGGGATGTGACAACTGTCGCAACTCTATGGTAGAAGGTAATGATTATTGCCAAAGAAATTGTTTATGAAGGGATGAAGTTTTGCCACGTGTAAAGAGTAACACATGTCAGAATGTTAAACAACAATATATTGCAGTTCCCACAAAGAAAGTGGTTAGTAATACAACATATTACACATATTCTCACTATCACTTATCTCTTCTACACACTTATTTCCCGTATCCAATTATATTTACTCACAATGAGCCCTGACTTGAGTGTCGAAGTGCAAACAGGTGTCACCCCGTGATACGAACCCCTTTAGTGTTTGGACCAAAAATTCTCACAAAAATTTAATATCAACCTAAGAAAGTTAAAATGGTAAAATAAACATAAACTCAAGTTTACTCTAAACAAGTTCATAGATTTCTTCCAATAATCACAAGAAATAAAATATTCTAAGTGAAGTCGAGAACAATACCTCAAAGAGGCTTGATGAAAGGAGGATTTACCTCACAAATATCTTCAAACATGAAGAGAGTAAATGAACTATCAAGTTATATTAGGGTTTAAGGTGTGTTTCCTATTTATAGTACAAAATAAATGAGGAAATAAGAAAACTTGGAAATGACAAAAATCTCGCGAAATCCCGCCTCCAGTATAAGTGCGCAGTAGCATGGTTCACCATTGCATGGCCGCGAGAAAATTAAGGTGTCATTCTGCCAAGCTAACCTGCGCGGTAGCGTGACTATTGTACTGCGCAACCCCGTGGTGAAAAGTCCGGCAGTCATGACTTGGACTCCAACTTGATTCTTGACTTTAATCACTTGTTTTAGCGTTAAATACTATTCTTTGATGTCTTGGGAATCCTTCAAAATGTACTTAAAATTTATTTGGCTCGTATGCTTGATTTTTCTTTGTCGAGCCTCCTATGATTCTCAACATACCCTGTAGCGACCAAGAATTTTTACGCGATTAATAATTATTTTAATAGAAAATCGTGTCGCTACTATTTCACCCATTTTTATTAAGTTAACGCCACGACGTATTCGTATAGCCAAGTCAAGAAATAATCGAGATCGTTCGATTTTAAATTAAATTCCGAATTTCTAAAAATATCTCCATTCTCTTGATTTAAAGTATATTAAGTCCAAGTACTTAATTCAATGTTATCCCAATATTTATTTATACAAAAATTATTTTTATTATTGAAATTAAGAAAATATATGCAAGCATGAGAGGTTCCATTATATATAATAACTATGAGAATCTTAATTTAATAAATATGGAAAAGTATATGAATGAATTATATACTCCATTATATGTAATCATGAATAGCATAATATTTGTATAAATATGGAAAAGTATATGAATGAATTATATACTCCATTATATGTAATCATGAAGAGCATAATATTTGTATAAATATGGAAAAGTATATGAATGAATTATAGACTCCATTATATGTAATCATGAAGAGCATAATATTTGTATAAATATGGAAAAGTATATGAATGGTTGATAAGATTCCATTATATGTAATCATGAAGAGCATAATATTTGTATAAATATGGAAAAGTATATGAATGGTTGATAAGACTCCATTATATGTAATCATGAAGAGCATAATATTTGTATAAATATGGAAAAGTATATGAATGGTTGATAAGACTCCATTATATGTAATCATGAAGAGCATAATATTTGTATAAATATGGAAAAGTATATGAATGGTGCTTTACTTTAAGAAAAGGATGTGTTAAAATTAATAGAATTGAATGATTATGTTTACAATATGCCAACTTTATACATCTATTTAAACCCATCTCTTTTACACACAACTCTACACATATACACTTATTTCCAATCTCTTGACAAAATCCACAAGTAAGAGAAATTCAAGGTGGTCAAGAAAGTTTTGGTCCATTTACTACTACACTTCATTTTAATCTTTTAAAAGGTAAGTATATCTTATGTTTTTATGAAAAGTAAGTATGTTTTTATGAAAGGTAAATACACCTTATGTTTTTATGAAAAGTAAGTATGTTTTTATGAAAAGTAAGTATATCTTATATTTTTATGAAAAGTAAGTATGTTTTTATGAAAGGTAAATACACCTTATGTTTTTATGAAAAGTAAGTATGTTTTTATGAAAAGTAAGTATATCTTATGTTTTTATGAAAAGTAAGTATGTTTTTATGAAAGGTAAATACACCTTATGTTTTTATGAAAAGTAAGTATGTTTTTATGACAAGTAAGTATATCTTATATTTTTATGAAAAGTAAGTATGTTTTTATGAAAGGTAAATACACCTTATGTTTTTATGAAAAGTAAGTATGTTTTTATGACAAGTAAGTATATCTTATGTTTTTATGAAAAGTAAGTATGTTTTTATGAAAGGTAAATACACCTTATGTTTTTATGAAAAGTAAGTATGTTTTTATGACAAGTAAATATATCTTATGTTTTTATGAAAAGTAAGTATGTTTTTATGAAAGGTAAATACACCTTATGTTTTTATGAAAAGTAAGTATATCTTATGTTTTTATGAAAATGTTTGGATCATTGCTATGAAATCAATCTCACAAGATTGTTATGGGTTCCATATGATATGTTTATGATTATGCTAAGGGGACCGGAGTTTAGTAGCGCTACACATAAGAATTCTTGCCATTTAAGTTCGGTAAAATTCTTGTGTCTCCCTATGTTTATGAGTATTTCGATCCTATCCTATGTTATGATGAAAATGATCCATATGCTTTCAAAAGAAAATTTATGCTTGGTATACTTACTGAGATTTTATAAATCTCACTCCACGATATTTACCATTTTCAGATAATTGAAGGTTCGAGGCGGTCAACATGGAAGTGGCAAAAGTGGTTAAGATTGATGAGATAATTATGTTGAACTTTATGTAAGAAAATTATGTTCTATTTTTATTCACAAATAAAATTATGGGATTCTAATTATTCTTTTGAATAATTTTACATTTCTATTTAAGTCTCGATAATATGATATGAGTCACTTTTAGTGGCACTCGAATGGTCGAGAATTCGGGTCGTCACATACCCTCCTTCTTTAGGATGATTCGTCCAGAATCATAGGTTTGTGCATTGTGTTTCATTGTACCCCATGGATCAAATGGAAAGTCCTTGCTTCTAACCTCATGATAAACCAATATGACCCCTTCAAGTTAATTATGTGGATGACTCGAATCAAACAATTCATTGGGCCCAAGTGATGTGGATCAAGCCCTCAATCATGTTCAAGCTGCAAGAAAGTTTTAAATGAAATGGGGTGAGGATCATTAGTTCTTTCAAGTACAAGGCATGAATCCTTGTACTCATGATGAATCATCACCATCTCAACCAAGGTGTTACTAACCAAATTAGAGTGCCCCCTATCAATAACCACTCTACACACCTTATCACCAACATAACATCTAGTTTTGAACATAGAATCCAGGTTGCAATCCATCCCTTATGTGGCAATTCAAAAGGATGTGGACCTAATGTGCAAGTGTGAAAATGTTCTCACAAGTAATGTCTCCACTCGTGTTTCACTCAAGCTCCAAGGAATGTAATCAACTACACCAAGAAAATTAAATCTTTTGAAACATGTAACCACAATCAAAGAAGAGAAATAGGACATGATGGGCACAAATAACAAGTGGAATTTATAGCTTGTTATAACAAAGGAAGAGAAATATGGATTGGTAGGATAAGGTTTCAAGAGCACAAAATCATAATGAGCTTGATAAAAGAACAAATAATTAATTAGGAAAGTGCTTTGTGTTTTGAAATGTAGACTTTAACATGGAGTTCTCTTTGGGGCAATTTATCAAACACTTGGTGTACAAACTTTGAATAGCATAGGAATTCAAGTGTATTGCTATGGTGAAAATCCCCAACAAACTCAACAATGATAACAATCAAAATACCCAAGGTGTAGGAAGTCAACAAAGCTTAAGAACATCAAGATTTTCTCAATTTTCATTTTTTTTTTTTACATGAAGAACAACAAGAAATTTAAAGGATATTTAAGACCAACCCAAGAAAGCTAAAATGGTAAAATAAACATAAATCCAAGTTTACTCTAACTAAAATTATAAGAAATAATCCTTAACCCAATTGAGAGAAATAAACAAGTTCATAGATTTCTTCCATCGCAAGAAATAAAATATTCCGAGTGAAGTCGAGGACATTACCTCAGAGAGGCTTGATGAAAGGAGGATTTATCTCACAAATGTCTTCACACATGAATAGAGAAAATGAACTACCAAGTTGTATAGGTTTTGAGGTGTGTTTCCTATTTATATTACAAAATAAATGAGGAAATAAGAAAACTCGGAAATAACCAAAATCTAGCAAAATCCCGCCTCTAGTATAAGCACGCGGGTGCGGCCGTGTGGTTCATCATTATGTGGTTGCAAGAAAATTAAGGCGTCATTCTGCCAAGCTTGCCTGCGCGACCGCGTGGTGAAAAGTCCAGCAGTCATGATTTGGACTCCAACTTGATTCTTGTCTTGTTTCTTGACTTTAATCACTTGTTTTAGCCTCGAATACTATTCTTTGATGTCTCAGGAATCCTTCAAAATGTATTTAAAATTTGTTTGGCTCGCATGATTGATTTTCCCTTATCGAGACTCCTATGATTCTCATCACCCCGACCCCTACTACATACTGACCATTTGTCTAAGTGCGCAGGAAATTCACATGTTCAAAAGGGAGGAGTTGAGGCGTGTTGATTCAAGGACCTACTGGATTTTGTGGTCAACATTTTGGTTCCGTCATTGGCACTTCTAACAATGAAATCTCATGGTGAAAAACTACAGAAAAATCTTGAAAGATAGGACAAGGAACCTTGAAAAAAGGTAAGAAACCTCTTGAAAAACAATAAATAAACATTTTGAGAAAACTCTTGAAAAATATTGGTAAAGTGTATTCTCCAAAACCCTAAAAAAAAAAAAAAAAATAGCTTGAGAAATATTGGAAAAAAAGAACTAAGGGATCTTGGAAAAGAGGCAAAGTTTTGAAATATAAGTTAAACAACTTTGAAGAAAAGACAACTCCAAAATCACAGTCATCATGTATAAGGATAATGATAACAATGACACTAACATACGAAGAAGTAGGAGTCAACATGACATCAATGAGGAGGTGCCCCCAACTAATTACCCTAAAGCATCACATCGTGCTATCAACTTATTTTGGATTATTCATTTTATATACTACGAAGAGTAAACTACGTAGTAAAAGGCGAAGATACATTGCTCAAACTAGTGATTAACCACAAAAGAAAAGGCAAAAATGCTGAAAATGGAATAAGAATCAACTTGTTTCATTCAAAAACAGCATGAGTCATTACATGGAATCATTGCAAAAATAAAGGCAAATGATAACTCATAAAAATTAAGGAGGAACATTTTTGGCACCGCCAGCCGAGGAGCTCTGAACAGAAGTACGGCAGGATTGGTATCTCTAACAGAAACATCATCAGCAAGTTTGGCAGAGGAGTCTTCTTGTAATACCGCTTTTCATTTTATGATAATTTCTTAAATCTCACGTAATTTTATGTTGATGCGATTACAAATTATGTAATTGATTATTATTATTATTATTTATATTTGAATTATTTTGCAGTGGAAGGACTTGAACGTCGTCTCGATCAATGTACCAAATTAGAATGTTCATAAATCTTTATATGCAATTTTATGTGATTAATTGTTTATTTTAATTGTTAGACTTGCCAATTCTATTTTTATTAAGTTAGTGGCATATTGCATTTAAATTTGATATTGGGGGTAAGTTTTAGAGGCTTTTGGGGGTTCAATGAGAAAGTTTTGGACTTAATTACCAATTTATGAGAGTTGAGGGACTAAATTGCAAATTATCAAATCAAATACATTTAAACCTAAATTCTATCTCACGCCCCTCACTCTATCTCACACCTCTCACTCACGCAACTCTCTGTCTCGCCACTCTCTCTCTCTCTCTCTCTCTCTCTCTCTCTCTCTCTCTCTCTCTCTCTCTCTCTCTCTCTCTCTCTCTCTCTCTCTCTCTCTCTCTCTCTCTCTCTCTCTCTCTCTCTCTCTCTCTCGGTCTCACCCGTCGCTCTCTCGCATCCGACCGTCTCCGACACCTTCCTCACTCTCGGTTCTACCACCCAACTGGCCACCACTACCACCTCCCCCGCCTACCACCACCCAATCGGTAAGGCCCTATTTCTCCCTTCGCTCACTGCCACGCAACCTGCACACACACACACGCACGCACGCACCTGCACACACTTTCGTACACACGCACCTGCACACACTTTCGTACACTCAAATATATATATATATATATATATATATATAGGTGTGTGTATGTGTGTGTGTGTGTGTGTGTTGAGTGTATGTAAATGTGTGTTGAATATATGTATGTATATGAATGATCCTATGTATAAATTTCAGATTTGGGTTTTGGTTAAATTTCGAATTTTTAAATTTTTAAACTCAGATTAGGGCAATATATATATATATATATATGTGTGTGTGTGTGTGTGTGTGTGTGTGTGTGTGTGTGTGTGTGTGTGTGTGTAATGTATTGACTTACATGCTGAAATTCGGGTTTTTGAAAAATATAGACTTAATTCCAGATTTTTCAAATTTATGAAAATTAATTTTAGGTTTCGAAATTTTGAATTAGTGGCTTAATTAGATGTCTAGGAAAAGTTTGAGTTATAATGTGCATATTTTCAAATTTAAGTTAGTTGCATTTTCGAATTATAATTGTTAAATTGGAGAATTGGGTAATGTTTATATATGTATGTATCGATGTAAATATCTTCCTTAAGTATAAATCTCAGATTTCTTCAAATGTTTGTTTAAAGTTTCTGATTTCAGATTAATCTATAATTCCAGACTTATAATTGTAATTTCAGATTTAAGGATAATTATAATTATATATATATATATATATATGTGTGTGTGTGTGTGTGTGTGTGTGTATAATTTGTGTATTTCACATTCGTGTTATAGTCAAATTTCGAATTTATTAATTGGAATTTTGGATAATGTATATATATTTGGAAATTTCTGATTCCGAAGATTTTAAATTAGTTTAATTGAAATTTCAAATTTTGATTATTACAGGTTTCGAATTTTGTAATTGAAAATCAAATGTGTATGTTATATATGGGAAATTCTTGAATTTAAGATTTTAGGTTATGTTCGATTAGTTTTAAGTTTAATTGAAACCTTATTTTGAATATTTTCAGATTTTAAAAAAAGTTGAAATTTTAATGGAACATTTTTGTAAAGTTCGACTAAGTTATAATTTAGTTTGAGATTTGAGTAAATGAATTAGTACAATTCGTAAGTTGCAAGAAATTAAGTCCCTTATTTCAAATATGATTTTTTTTTGTGCGAACGTGAGTAATAATTATAATTTCTAGACTTTGAGAAAATTGTAAAGTCGTGTACATTTTTCAAACTTTGGTTTTATTTAAGTACCTTAATAGTTAAGCTTATAATATTGAGTAGTTTTGACTTTTGAATAATTTGATAAGTGAGATTTCGATGTTTCTTACCCTTGAATTTAAACACTTATTTCGAATGTGATAGTATATGTGTTTGACATGATTTAAGGACACGTTGGAGTTAAATTGTGAGTCTAATAGAAATGTTAACCTCAGTTATGAGTTTTGTTTATAATATTGAATAGGATGATGAACGTGTTTGTTTCAAATCTAAAGTTATACCTTATTTATGAATGGATATAATTAGGAATTGTGATACATTGACGTCACGGGCATCCGAGACTTTTCCACTTGCAAATTCAGAAACGGTAAATTACTAAGGACTGCAAGTAAGTAAGCTTCCCCCTACTTTCATCAAAGTTGAATGTTAATGTGGAATTAATGTGCTTAATTGACATTCGTGTTAATTACGGAATTTTAATGCTTTTGGTTTACCATATGCAATTATGTGTATTTAAGGAAATGTTCAAGCATGCACATTATCATGTCATTGCATCATTAAGCATGCATTGACATCGAAATGGGAAAGTCAAATATTTTAATGAAAGGGATGTGTCAAAGTGCAATTTTTATCAAAAATTATGTATCCCAAGTTTTTTAAAGAATGGGTGTACTTCTATGTCATGAAAGATGCGAGTGGGAAATGGGGCGCGGGGGACCGGCGTACCCGAATGTAATGAGCCGCTTTGCGGTGGAATGAATGTAATGAGCCGCTTTGCGGTGGAATGAAGTGAATGAGCCGCTTTGCGGTGGAAATCTGAAAGTTAATCTGGTTCCAAATAAGAATTGCCCACTGTTATCTGATTGAATAGAAGTTACATCAAGTGAGCTCACTGTCACGCCCCGCGTGTCACATGACCGAAACTCCAAACACAAATGCATTTGGAGTAGCACAAGGCATGCGCAAGTTCGTAGGCCAAGGACGCTTGCGGGATGCAATGCCTAAATCTTCGAGAGACCAATGCAAGAATAGTAAGGAAGGAAGGTACTCAAAGGAGATGGAGGACTCTAGAAGATTACGAGACTTGATTACGCTAGTACGTTCTGGAAAGATCCATGGTCGAGCTTTGAAAGATGCATCTCGCATATTGAAAGAAGCTATGAAATGCAAGCATGTTACGTGGGGAAGGAACGTTCTAGAAAAGTGCAGAACATTCTAGAAGTGTGTGGAATATTCTAGAATTGGACAGAACATTCTAGAAAGGAATGGAGTGTCCTAGAAGAGTACGGAAGGTTCTAGATTCAACCAAGCTTCAACTCTTCCGGAAGATTCTAGAAGAATCTAGGTTGGTAAGTAATATTATAGAATATTATAGAAAGTGGTATATTTGTATAGATGTGTGTAGAATTTTCTAGGTGATAGATACTATTGTAGAATTATCTAGAAGATGGATTAGTGGTAGTATAAATAGGGGTAGAGATCCTCATTTGTAAGCATCCAAGGATTTGGAGTGGCTAGCTTATAGAGAGAGCTTGAGAGCTTGTATAAAGCACTTGTGGAAGAGAGTCTCAAGTGTTGGTCGAGTATTGTAGTATTGGAGAGTTTTAATACAAAGAGTGTATTTCTCTCTAATATAGTTTACTAGCTTTCCTTTGTCATTTGTTTGTAAGCACTTGGGGAGTGCTTGGTCAAGGAGCGAGGCTAACTTAGCTAATATCCTATGAGAATATTGAGGAGCTAAGTGCCGCACGGAGCTTGAAATCTCCAAGTCCGTGACATCACGATGGAAATGAAGTGAAAGTTTTGAAATGTTAAGTAAAAGTTCGAAATGTTGAAAGTTTTGAAAGGTTAAAGTGAATGGGGATACATATTTCAAAGTTTAAAGCATTCATGTCATAAGCATGCATTTCATGCATAAAGTTTACTTACTGAGCTTTAGCTCACCCCAATCCCTCACCAACATTTCAGGTGATAAAAGTTAGGTGATCCGGGGAGAGCACTTGGTGACAGACTCAGACTACACCGCTTCAAGTTTTTTTTTAAAAAAAAATAAAGTTAAATTTGAAGTTAATTAAGTTTATAATTAATTATTTATTAATTCATTCATTTTATGTTGATAATTGTTTGGTTGAGATTAGTTTAAATTAGTTATGAAATTTCTAATATTGGTTATATTATCACTTATTGCATTTAATTGAAGCTTATTGATACAAAATGTTGTGTTGAGGAGTTTGGGGATTGAGTTTGAAATAGTGTGGTGATGTTGGAGTTTGAAGTAGAATTGGGGTTGTATGTTGAATATTGGATTTCTATTTGAGTTGAGTTTATGTTGTAAAATGGTTTTGATGTCCCTCTACAGGTTGGTTAAGTCCAATTTATAGAGGAGACTCTGTCGAAATTTTGTAAGAATTTCATAATAAAAAAATGACAACGTTGAGGTTTAAAATGATTTCTTTTCCGCATTTAAGAAAGAAAAGTTAACACGCCTAGGTTTAAGATTTTGAACTTGAGTTGTTACACTTCTTCATCAACACCTTCAAGTTCCGGATAGAGGGCCTCTATCTTAGAAAGATCCAAGTATGGGAAATCATCCTTTACATCCATTAGAGCCATCCTAGCTTCAATATTACCTAACTGCATCAGCCCATACTCCTCAGTGTTCTCAAAGGTATCCTTGAAATTCTGAATACCCTCAGCTACCTTGGCCTCTACACTTTGCTCCAGAAGCTTATTCTTCTCCTCTACTAGAGCTAAAATCTCCTCTTTTTACCTGGCCTACTTCTCCCCCTTCAACTCTTTTTTCAGCTCGAACACCTCATCAAAAAGCTTGCCCTTTATGGCGTTAGCTTCAGCAAGGGCATCATCAATTACCACCTGAGCCATGTGATAAGTGATTTATTATCATTTGTTTAGTTCACATGTTGCCCTAATTTTTTATTGGCTTGATCCTAATTAAGTATTGTTGATGCATTTTATATTTTATGTTGTGTAGGATCACAAGGGACGAGAAAAGAGGGAAAAAGGACCAAGATGCATTTAAGAATGAAGTTTAGGGACCAAGGTTGCAAATAACTTACAGCCGTCACATCAACATTCACGACCGTAAGTCATTATCATGTACAAGAGTGAAAAATGGAAGATACTCATTTACGGCTATAACTTCCATATGTACGGCCGTAACTTCAAAATACAGAAAATTTCCAGAACTCACTTACGATCGTAATGACCTAAGTTACAGTCGTAACCTCGACGCGGAATATTTTCATAAATAGAATCATGGCCTATCTTTGGTATATCTTATGGGCAACCCTAGGGCACGATTTTGGAGCTATAAAAAGAGGAATATCACCACATAAAGGAGGAAGGAAAATTAGAGATTAAAAGAGAGATTCTTGGGAGATTTTCAAAGAAGAAGCATCAATGGATTTCATGAAGCAAATTGAAGATTTCTCCACAATTATGCTATGCTAAATTTCCATATCTTAATCATAGGGGAAGTTATGTTAACTCAATTATGTTATTTTCTTTTCCTACAAATGAGTAACGTTGTATATATTCCCTTTCTTTTAATTGTTGGATTATTATATTTTGAATGTTAAATTGAGTTTATTTAATTAATATTTTAATTTGGCCAATTGGATTATTGATCTTTGGATTCATGAATATGCTATGTTTAGATTCTTGATCCCTAACTGTCATTGAATCTTTACTTTATAGCCGTTTGCTCCAGCTAAGTTTTTTACTAAAATTTTTCAAACTCAATCTCAACCATCCATCCTTAGTCAAGCCCACAAATTTTTACTTTTCAAACCAATCTACACCACACATCCATTAAAAAAAAACCAAAAAACCACAAAAATCAAAACTTTTCCATGAACCAAACGGACTCTTAGTAGCAAAAAAATCTCGTGCAGGTTTAGTAATAATTCAACTTAGTTTCATTAATTCGAGCTTGTGAAATTAATAATCCAATTCATTCTATTCTTCTAAGTTTTCATACTAGTCGTGCAATAAATCCTAAGAGCCTGTTTAGGATTATTCGTGGCTAGAATTGGTTCAAAGAGCTTGTTTTAAATCAATACACATAAGGAAGAATTTAGATAATCAGAGCTTGTTGATTATTTATAATTGATAATTGAATTAGGGATAGAAACACGTTACATGGAAAGTTATAGTAATAATTGAGGACGCAACTGAACCTGAGAACAAAGTCTTCTCTCTTATTAATTCTCTACACATACTTATTTATTTATTAATTAATTATTTTATGCATAGTTTTTATTCAATCAATTCCAAACAACAAAATCCCCCCAATTCTATTCTAATTGATCGAACAACTATTTTTAGTTCATTGTTCCTCGTGGGATCGACCCTTACTCTTGCTACTACATTATTAATTAATATTTGGATAGTAAAGAATTATTTATTATTTTGGTGCATTGCAACGTGCATCACCAGGCATTGTCACATTTTCCTTCAGAGGTTAGGGAGTCCTTTAGATACTTAATTTCCTGCACCATGTTGTCCGCATTGCACAAAGCTACCTTAGTGCTCGTCTCCCTCTACTCAAGCTCTTAGACGGACAACTCAGTCTCATCAATTAAGGGTAAAGTTCTAGCACTCAATGCTTTAATAGCAGCCAACTTCTAGCTATGAGAACTTTTAACAGAGAAGGATCCCACCCCTCTGTCCAATAACAGTCCACTACAATGGCAGCTTTAGTGGAATAATCCGAAAGGGGTGCCAAGGCGTCAAAATCCTAAAAACCATCCTTAATTTAGGTCAGTTCCAAGGCCACATCATGCTCCGTCCTTTCCATATAATCCTGCGGTGGTACCATTGATGGCTCTATATCCTTGGACAACTCTGCCGCCACTTCCACAACGTCTTCTTCATCCCCTACTTCCTCAATCAAGGTCTATTTAACCTTCATCTCTTCCCTCTTCTTAGCATTTCTTTCTTTCTCTTTACCCGCAATCAGTTTGGAACCATGTTGATGCAAACCACGTAGCAATTGTAGCTACGCAACCCACAAATTATTGGAATCGACCCAAGAACGCCAATAAACCACGATTTAGAGATTGATTCAAATTAATTGAACCAAGCAACCAACACAATCAATTGATATGTTGACCTCTTGATCAAAATGAAGATAAATCTCACCCAAGATTTGAACAAACAAGAATTAAACTCGCAAGTTCGGATTTTATTCAATAAAGAATAAGAATGTGAAAGCAATTTGCCTCTCAATTAATATATCAAAGTTGTGTTTGAATAATGAAAATTACATCCCTATATATAGGGTCAAAACTAGGTTAAAGAGTTCTAATTAAATAAGAAAACAACTACCTAAAATTAAGAAAATAAAAAATAACCTAAAATCACGCGTATGTAATGTTACGGCCGTGACTGAATTCCTTACGGCCGTAACCCTGTTTCTGAATCACTCTTACGGCCGTGACAATTGGACTTACGGCCGTAAGTCCCAAAACATACGAATTCCAATTTTAAGCAGTAACTCCCTTACGGCCGTGATAATCAACCTTTACGGCCGTGATACTCAATTCTTTACGGCCGTGATTGCTTATATCTCGCAAAATCAATTTTAAACAGAAAGTTGGTTACGGCCGTGAGCTCCCATATGTTACGGCCGTAATTCTTGAAATTTGGCAATCTTCTTCGACGGCTTGAATGAGGTTGATCCATTCGTCGTTTTGGCTCAGCTCCAACATGGAACTTGCTTCTTTTGATGACACGAACATTGTTTTGGCCATTGTTTCTTGAACTAACTCGTCCATTGCTTCCTTGGCCCTCTTTGTCTGCAATCGAGTCATCGGTCCTCCTTTGATCTTCAACGGATCTTTGTGCGGGCTTGTATCCGTGGTCTGGATCACATCATCCCCTCCCTCTTCGAAAGGATTCGACCTCGAATCTGTACCTGCATCAAACGGAGATAGATCAGAAACATTAAATGATGCCGAAACATTATACTCACCAGGAAGATCGAGTTTATAGGCATTATTGTTGATCCTTTCGATCACTTGGAATGGACCATCTCCTCGCGGTTGTAACTTTGACTTGCGCTGTTCTGGAAACCGCTCCTTTCTCAAATGTAACCAAACCCAATCACCGGGTTCAAAAATGATGCCCTTTCTTCCTTTGTTAGCCTGCGAAGCATAATGTTCATTTTTCTTTTCAATCGCCAACCTCACCTTTTCGTGGAGTGCTTTAACCATCTCAGCCTTTTTCTTGCCATCTAAACTACTACGTTCATTCACAGGTAAAGGAATTAAATCCAATGGTGTTAGCGGGTTAAAACCATAAACAATTTCAAATGGCGAACACGAAGTAGTAGAATGTATAGCTCTATTATATGCAAATTCAATAAATGGTAAACACTCTTCCCAATTTTTCAAATTTTTATTGATTATGGTGCGCAATAATTGAATCATTGTCCTATTTACTACCTCGGTCTGTCCATCGGTCTGTGGGTGACAAGTTGTAGAAAAAAGCAATTTTGTTCCTAATTTATTCCACAAGACTCTCCAAAAATGACTAAGGAATTTAACATCCCTATCCGAGACAATACTTTTAGGCACTCCATGTAAGCGCACGACTTCCCTAAAGAGAATTTCAGCTATGTTTGTAGCATCGTCAGTTTTGTGGCATGGTATGAAATGTGCCATTTTACTAAAGCGATCTACTATCACAAAAATCGAATCTCAACCCTTCTTAGTCCTAGGCAATCCAAAAACAAAATCCATAGAGATATCAACCCAAGGTTCACTAGGGATGGGTAAAGGCATATATAATCCATGGGGTTTAATCCTAGATTTAGCCTTTTTACAAGTAATGCATCTATTACAAACCCGAACCACATCAATTTTCATTTTAGGCCAATAGAAATGTTCACTTAGGATTTCAATGGTCTTTTTAACCCCAAAATGACCCATTAAGCCTCCACTATGGGCCTCTCTCACAAGTAACTCCCTCATTGAACACCTAGGGACACACAATTTATTTTCTCGAAATAAATAATCATCATGTTTAAAGAACCTATCAACAGCCCCTTTACCATATGATTCATAAATATTAGCAAAATCCAGGTCATTAGCATACATGTCCTTAATGTATTCAAATCCAAGCAATTTCGAATTTAAAGAATTTAAAAGAACATACCTTCGAGATAATGCATTTGCCACCACATTTTCCTTACCTTGTTTGTACCGGATGACATAGGGAAATGTTTCGATGAACTCTACCCACCTTGCATGTCTCTTACTCAGTTTAGCTTGACCCCTCAAATGCTTCAAGGACTCATGATCAGTGTGTATCACGAACTCCCGTGGCCACAAGTAATGTTGCCATGTTTCCAAAGCGCGCACGAGTATAACTCCTTGTCATATGTGGGATAATTAAGTGCAGCCCCTTTTAGTTTTTCACTAAAATAGGCGATTGGCCTTTGATCCTGCATTAAAACAGCTCCAATGCCTAGCCCTGAGGCATCACATTCAATCTCAAAAGCCTTGTCAAAGTTAGGAAGTGATAAAATCGGTGCTTTACACAACATATTTTTGATTGTTTCAAATGCATGCTCCTGTTCTACTCCCCATTTAAATCCTACACTTTTTTTGACAATTTCTGTGAGTGGTGTGGCAATCGTGCTAAAATTTTTAACAAAGCGCCTATAGAAACTAGCCAAGCCATGAAAACTCCTAACCTCAGTTATGCTTTTAGGTGTTGGCCACTCTTTAATAACTTTGATTTTCTCTTCATCTACTTCTATCCCTCTAGCACTAACCACATAACCAAGAAATACAACTTTTTCCATGCAAAAATCACACTTTTTAAAGTTAGCAAAAAGTTGCTCTTGTCTTAAAACCACAAGCACACACCTAACATGCTCCACATGCTCATTCAAAGTTTTACTATATATCAAGATATCATCGAAGTAAACTACAACGAATTTACCTATAAATGCACGTAAAACATGATTCATTAAACGCATAAATGTGCTAGGTGCATTAGTAAGTCCAAAAGGCATTACTAACCATTCATACAAGCCATACTTAGTTTTAAAAGCAGTTTTCCACTCATCTCCTTCTTTCATTCGAATTTGATGATAACCACTCTTAAGGTCAATTTTACTAAATATGCTAGAGCCATGCAATTCATCCAACATATCATCTAACCTAGGAATAGGATGACGATACTTTACCGTTATGTTGTTGATGGCCCTACAATCAACACACATCCTCCACGTTCCGTCCTTCTTCGGCACAAGTAACACGGGTACGGCACATGGGCTCATGCTCTCCCTTATGTACCCCTTACTCATTAATTCCTCAACTTGCTTTTGAAGTTCCTTCGTCTCCTCGGGATTGCTCCTATAAGCTGGACGGTTTGGAATGACTGCTCCAGGTATAAAATCAATTTGATGTTCAATACCTCGAATGGGTGGCAACCCACTAGGTATATCATCTAAAAACACATCCTCGAATTCCTGCAATAAAGAAATAGCCAAACTAGGGAGGGATTTGTTAGTTTCATCAAAGGCAAGGAATGAATCCTTGTACAATAAAAGGACCATTGGTCGTTTTTCCATAAATGCTTTTTTGATTTCACTCCTTTTTGCGTAGAAACTCATTTTTCTTTCTTTTCTGGCACTCTTCGCTCCCTCTCCTTTTTCTGAGGTATGTACCCAAACACTCTTTTTTTCTCTCGCCTCTCCTTTTTCTGGAGTCGTGGCTCCAACTCTCTTTTCCTCTCCTTTTTCTGAGGTCGTGACCTCAACTCTCTTTTTCTCATTTTCCTTTACTCTTTTTTCTTCATCATTTTTCAGTTTTATTTGATCTTCATACACTTGTGACGGTGTCAATGGTGCAAGTGTAATGGTTTTTCCCCCTTTGGTAAAGCTATACCTATTTTTATACCCATCATGCGTGACCTTCCTATCATACTGCCAAGGTCTACCCAACAAAATGTGCCCGGCATGCATAGGTACCACATCACACATAACTTCATCCACATAGCTACCAATAGAAAAATTTACCAACACCCTCATATTCACCTTAATTTCTCCACTATCATTTAACCATTGAAGCCTATAAGGTTTAGGATGTTTTAACAAAGGTAATCCTAATTTTTCAACAAGTATAGTACTAGCGACGTTAGTGCAACTACCGCCATCAATAATCATACTACATACCTTGTTATTAATGCGACATCGAGTATGAAATATGTTCTCCCGTTGTTGTTCCAAATCATCCGTGTGGATTTGGGCACTAAGAGCTCGCCTTGCCACTAATAACTCGCCATGCTCCCCGGATAACACATCTTCATCCTCACATATTTCCTCCAACGCTGGCATATCGCTATAATCCTCTTCCTCACTATCACTCTCCATAGTTTCATCCTTTCGCAACAGTACCACTCGCCTATTAGGACATTGAGATGCCACATGCCCTCTTCCCAAACATTTGAAGCATTGAATGTCTCTACTCCTAGATGGTTGAGGTTCCCCTTTAGGTACGAATTTATTAGCTTGTTCCTCCTTCCCTTTTGGTGCCTCAAACTTCCCTTTTGATGCTTCAAACTTTCCTTTAGAAACAGCCCCATCTCCTTTACCTTCCCACTTCGGCTTCCAAGAAGAATTAGAACCCGATTGATACCTTGCTGTCCCCTTTTTCTTCAATTGCTTCTCAACCTTTATAGCCATGTGCAACATATCCTCCATCTCCAAGTAATGTTGTAGTTCAACCACATTAGCTATATCCTTATTCAACCCATTCAAAAATCGAGCCATCGTAGCCTCCCTATCCTCATCTACATTAGCTCTAATCATCAATATCTTCATCTCCTTGTGATAATCCTCCACACTCTTTGATCCTTGGTATAGACCTTGCAACTTTTGATGAAGCTCCCGATGGTAATGACTAGGAACGAACCTCTTTCTCATTATAGCTTTTAATTCATCCCAAGTAGTAACGGGCCTCTCGCGATTCCTCCTCCTAGAAGTCACCAATTGATCCCACCAAGTAATAGCGTAATCGGAGAACTCAAGTACACCTACTTTAACCTTTTTCTCTTCCGAATAAGTGTAGCAATTAAAAATTAATTCCATCTTCTTCTCCCATTCTAAGTATGCTTCCGGATCACTCCTTCCTTTGAATGACGGAATTGTCATTTTGATGTTGTTCATACTACCATCCATTCTATCGCCACCAAGATCTCTATCCCTTATTCCATGCCTAACTACTCTATCCACAATTTCCCCATCGTCAAAATCACTACCTTCTTCATTCTCATCGACCCCCTCTACTCTACGACCTTGTCCACCTTTCCTACGGGCATTAGGCACTTCCCGAGGTTGCTCAAGCCTTTCTAACCTACCTAACACATCCCCAAACAACCGCTCAAAACGTTGTACCATCTCTTCCGTCATGTTGGCTCGATCGTTATTTTTTGTAGTAGAAGAATGTTCAGACATCCTAACACTCAATATTATATGCCTCACGTGTATTTCGCTCGTGTATCACTCAAATTAGGCTTTTACCCTCTATTGATCTCACCTCTCTGCCTTTTTCCACTCAATAGCTTTCACCCCAATTGCTTCAAAGAACGAATCTGAACTCAAACAAGTTTAAACCCGACTGCTTCAAATCGAATATGAGTGAGAAGTAATGAATTTGTTGGAAAACTCAAAGAAGACCTTTAGAGAATTAAATTTGACTTTATATAGAACTTGACACTTTTTATGGAAACTAGGATTGTTTCAAGAAAATAATTCTTGAATTCAAATATCAAATATTTTAATTGAACTGAGAATTTTCGTTTTTTTTTTTTAATTTCTCGAAAATTCAACTACGAGAAAGACGCAACAAACGAAATTTAATTTGGATAACAGACGAAGGAAATAACGATTATTGAATTTTTTGTGACACTTTTCTGGATTAAAGACTCAAAGCTGGAAGAACACAAAGAACAAGAATAAGAAACTCAAGAAAACAAAAACAAGATATAACCTTGATTTTTGGAGCCTAAGCTCTGATACCAGATGATGCAAACCACGTAGCAATTGTAGCTACGCAACCCACAAATTATTGGAATCGACCCAAGAACGCCAATAAACCACGATTTAGAGATTGATTCAAATTAATTGAACCAAGCAACCAACACAATCAATTGATATGTTGACCTCTTGATCACAATGAAGATAAATCTCACCCAAGATTTGAACAAACAAGAATTAAACTCGCAAGTTCGGATTTTATTCAATAAAGAATAAGAATGTGAAAGCAATTTGCCTCTCAATTAATATATCAAAGTTGTGTTTGAATAATGAAAATTACATCCCTATATATAGGGTCAAAACTAGGTTAAAGAGTTCTAATTAAATAAGAAAACAACTACCTAAAATTAAGAAAATAAAAAATAACCTAAAATCACGCGTATGTAATGTTACGGCCGTGACTGAATTCCTTACGGCCGTAACCCTGTTTCTGAATCACTCTTACGGCCGTGACAATTGGACTTACGGCCGTAAGTCCCAAAACATACGAATTCCAATTTTAAGCAGTAACTCCCTTACGGCCGTGATAATCAACCTTTACGGCCGTGATACTCAATTCTTTACGGCCGTGATTGCTTATATCTCGCAAAATCAATTTTAAACAGAAAGTTGGTTACGGCCGTGAGCTCCCATATGTTACGGCCGTAATTCTTGAAATTTGACAATCTTCTTCGACGGCTTGAATGAGGTTGATCCATTCGTCGTTTTGGCTCGGCTCCAACATGGAACTTGGTTCTTTTGATGACACGACCATTGTTTTGGCCATTGTTTCTTGAACTAACTCGTCCATTGCTTCCTTGGCCCTCTTTGTCTGCAATCGAGTCATCGGTCCTCCTTTGATCTTCAACGGATCTTTGTGCGGGCTTGTATCCGTGGTCTGGATCACATCACATGTTCCTTCTTTATGGCAAGGAGATGTTGCGCGGACGGAGCTAGGGAAAGAGGAGCTAAGAGCTTTGGGGAGCCAAGAGCTCCGAGGACAAAGGTGTCCTCAAGGGCTTCTTTAGAAGCCTCAGCAGCTTTTTTGGAAGCCTCCAGGTGGAAGCCGATGAGAACAAATTTTTGCTTCTTCTCCTCCTCACTACCGGTCCCCAGGACTAGAGGGACCTTCTTAGCTTTTAGGCCCTTTAGCGAAATTTTAGGAAATTCCCTTGATCCTGCAAGAAGAACACAAGGTTAGATGTAGAGTCTAAAAAGAATATTCAAAAGTGATAGTGAGACGAGGAGCTTACCCATTTCTCGCATTAAACCGTACTTGACGAAAAGCCTTTTTGAGGAAATGGCCTATTGGAAAGTGCCTCGGTAGGCAAAAATTTCTTCACCACCGCCAAATCCTCTTCGGACAATAGGTGGGCATATGTTTGACCTATAAAACCGAAAATATAAGAGGAAAAAATTGAAGACACAGACTTAGGAACCTTATACATCCGCATAAGAAAGCATAGAGACTTACAGGGACAAGAGAGGGTACGAGGAACCGTTATTTCAGGGACAGGGTCTGAAGGAGTACATTGCCAGACTCCAGCAAGCCAAAACAATTGAGTCCTCCTCCCTATCTTACTCCGGAGTTCAAGCGGTGATGCTTCCTCCTCAATTGATAATTGGGTCATATAAGATTGGTTTTTCTCTTCTTCACTGTCAGAATCATCCAAACATATTACACTACAGAATTTCCTACTTCACCTTTTCCTACGCTCTCTAAAAAAGAAGGAACTAAAGATTAGGTGGGACAAAGGGAAAAAGCCCTTTATGGGGTTGACCATGACCACCAATTCCTTCAGTTCCACTTTCCCAACTTCTTCCATGTTCCCCGAAACCAAACTTACCCCCAAAAGACACAAAGGAAATGCACTCAATAGGCACTCCAAAAAGGAGAAAAGAAAAATTAATGAGCACATACAAAAGAGAAGGAAATTACCTGACATATGAAGAGCGAAAGTTCCTTGGTGAAAAAGCAGCATGGGAAGAATGTCAACAAGCAATAATTTTCAACAAATCACTGCAAAATTCCCAACAAAAGAATGAGAGAGATAGCAAAGAATCTCTGAAGTGTAGCTCCTCAGCTCTTTTCGCTTCAGCCGGCCGACCCCTCTTCATCTCACTTTGTTCGATGGTCGGGGCTTCGGTCTTTTTTGCTTTGCTCTAAAGACCTTGTCCCCTGTCTGTAAGCTTTTTTGGACTTTCGTGAGGTCAGAAATTGACTCCGTGCGATTTCCAGTCCTCACTCCGCCATAAAGCTCCTCCCCCCCCCCCCCCCCCCGGAATTTGGAGAGCGGCCCTAAGAGTAAGAGGGCTCTTCTTTATATATTACATAAGCCCTAAAGTAGGTAGCCCGGAAAGCTGAACTCAGCAACTTGTTAGGAGTGGGGTTTGGCTTGTGTTAAAGGTGCGAAAAGGGAGAAAGGAAGAAAAGCAGAGGTTTTTATAAAGGGGAGCCATAAATCTAAACCGCCGATCACCAAAGCCTAGGTTGATCCCTTCCTTCCACGTGCCTTCATTATTTGGTTCATTAAAGTGCCAAAAAGTAGGAATTCGAAAAGGGAAAAAGCTGTTTTCCTTTCCATGCTCAAAGCACATGCACCCCAAAGACGCATTACCCAGAGGGAAATCCTTGGAACTGACAAGTCATCATTGCCTGTTCATAAATACGCCTTTGGAAGCTTGTAAAATGCCAATAACGGTTCTCTTAGAATAAGTAATAATGATTATCACCAAATAAATGGTTTACATCTCCCATGGTTGGGAACTCGACACGTGTAAAGCATAACACGTGTCACCATCTAGGACAATTATTTTCACTATAAATAGAATGCACTTTCCTCTAAGAAAAAAGTTAGAAACTGAATACTTAAACTAATTACACAAATCTCACTCCATTTTCTCTCTTTTACACACTTATATTTTTGTACCCAATTTATATCTCCTCACAATGAGTCCTGACTTGAGCGTTGGAGTACAAACAAGTGCCACCTTGGCCCCCTGTTGCATATTGACTATTTGTCATAGTATGCAGGAAGTCCATGTATTCAAGAGGGAGGAGCTGAGACATATTGATCCAAGGTCCTACCAGATTTTATGGTCAACAAAATTGATGCAATTTGGTGTTGATGACTTGCACTAAGGATGAAGGATCAAGTTTGGAGTGATTTGGGGAGAGAAAACGAGTTTATGATGTAATGAATTGATGGAATAGAAGTAAATATTAAATTCCACGATTAATGAGTTGTAGGAATAGAAGGATTAATTTCTGCCGAATTTCTGCCCAGATTAACCGTGCGATCGCATGGTAGGATTACCAGTGATCGTGCAGGCTAATTCTGTAGCCCAAATTTTAAATTAATACACTCGAGCGATTGGGTCGCGTGGTTGTCTGGTAGAAGATCTTAAGATTTTTCTATTTTGAATTTCAAACCCATTTTTAACCCCCCAAATTACTTAATGATATGTGCTATACCCTACCAAACATCATCTTCATGATGTAAACTCGTGTGTATGCTTTTCAGATGACGGCAAAAGTCTAACCTAACTAAAAACATGCAAAATTGAAAGCATACATAAACATGCAAATATAGTCAAACATGCAAATTCGTCTTAACATGAAAAACAACTTAAACATGCTACTTATCATGCATGTATCTAGAATCAACTATGAAATAATAAATGAAAGAATAATAAATAAAAGGGAAGAAAATTGGGTTGCCTCCCTATAAGCGCTTTGTTTATAGTCTCAAGCCCGACTTTTTGCACTTCTTCATTACAAAGGCATGAATGATGCTCGTGAAGCTCTGCACAGTTTGCAATTACCAACCTTACATTTTTCAAATCTTTTCCTCACTTTCTTGAATTCATTAGTCCCCTTTTTAGCGTCGTGTTGAGGGATGTTAGGATTTTCTTCCTTTTTGTGGTTTCATCCATTTTCTTTCACCGCTATCTCCACATTGCAACAACTTTCAACTTAAACTTTAGGATTGTTGTGGAGTGATGTTGAATGTGACTTGCTCATTTTCCACCCTGAATATTATTTTCCCCTTTTCAATGTCAATCAGGGCTTGTCCGGTAGCAAGGAATAGTCTTCCAAAATTGAGGAAAATTTTATTATCCTTCTCCATGTCCAAGATCACGAAGTCTGCTGGAAGTACAATTTGTCCACTTTGACTATGACTTTCTCAACTATCCCATATGGATATTGTATGGACCTGTTTACCAGCTTTAGCGTGATGTTTATTGGTTTAGATTTCCCTAAACCAAGCTTCATGTACACATAAAAAGACATCAAATTTACAGTGGCCCCTAAAAAAAATAAAAATAAAACATTATCAAAACTAAATTTACTAGTAGTACAAGGGATAGAGAAACTCTCTGGATCTTTCAGCTTTTATGGAAACTTGTTTTGAAGAATGGCGCTGCATTCCTTACTCAATTCTACTATTTCAAAGTCCTCAAGCTTCCTTTTATTTGACAGCATTTGTTTCATGGGATATGGAATTGGTGGAACGTAAGCTTTGACTAGAGATTGAACTTGAACTTTTGTATTTTCTTGAGCTTTTGTAGATGATCTTTGCTCTTCCTCAAATTTCTTCTCTTTCTCCGCATTTTGCCTCCTTTTCTTTTTATACTCCTCAACAGTTATTTCAAGTAATTGAATCCCACTCCTTGTTGTTATGCTCATGAGAGTTAGTTTCAGTGTTGCTTGGTAACTGTCCAGGCTGCCTTTCTAATCTGCCTGCTGTCAACTGCCCATGTAATTTTTCAAAATCTTTATTTCAGCTTGTTAACTCTTAACCAGCTGAATTATCATGTCCATGTTTTCCTTCATGACTGTCTGGGTTTGTTGCTGTTGTTGAAAACCTAGTGAGCGTTGAACATTCTGATTGTTGGACCATGAGAAGTTGGGGTGGTACTTCTACTCTATATTGTAAGTTAGTGAATAAGGACCACTATGTTGCCTCTTTCCCATGAAATTTGCTTGTTTTGGATTCGATGGACTTTGATGAGCTATGGGACAATCATTTACAGGGTGATTTTCGAAACAGAAATGACAAATTGAAGCTGTCTGAACTGCATGTACTGGTTGATAACTCATACCGTTAAATTTCTTTGTTAGTGCATCCAACTTAGCATTCAGTGCTGTAATTTCATTGACTGCCAGAAATCCTCCAGATTTTTGTGTAGAACGATCTGAATACCACTGGTAACTGTTGGCAACCATTTTCTCAAAGATCTCTGAAGCTTCTTCATAGGCCATATCCATTACTGATCCACCCAACTGTTGAATGTGCATACTTCCTGTTATCATTGGTCAAACCATTATAGAATGTCTGCACCAAGATTGAGTCCGCTATTTAATATGTTGAACATTGTTGAATGAGCTCATTAAACCTTTCTCATGCCTCAAAAATTGATTCCCCTGGTTGTTGGCTGAATGATAGGATTTCAAGCCTAAGTTTTGACATATGGCCAGGTGGGAAGAATTAGTCTACAAACTTCTGATTGAGAATTACCCACATAGTAATAGTGTGTAGAGGCAAGGAGCAGAACCAAGCCTTTGCTTTGTTAGCCAGTGAGAATGAGAACTACTTTAATTTCACGGCATCATCTGGAACCCTGTTCATACGCTGCATATCGCATATTTCTTGAAAAGTACAAAGATGTGCATATAGATCTTCAAATGGTAACCCGTGAAATACAACCAATTTTTGGATCAAGGAGATCAAGGAAGTCTTGATCTCATAATTATTAGCTAGTATGGCAGGAGGTACTATACAGGTTCCAATGTTCCCTATAGGAGGAATCATATAATCTCTCAAAGCGTGTCCTCTATGATTTGGTTGCTATTCAATAACAACTGCTGGCAGATTATTCTGATTTTCTTGATTATTTTGAACTCTATCGTCACCATGTCTAGATCTGTTTGTTGAGCTGCTTCCAATTGTTGTCTGCATCTTTGGCGAAAAGTGCATTCGATTTCTGTATCAAAAGGAAGCAAATCACAAAATTTAGACCTTCTTAACATAAATTAACTAAACAAAAAAATTAAAAATTAAAAGTAAGTAAGAACTACGTAATATCGATATAAAACAGTCTCCGATAACGGCGCCAAAACTTGTTCACCTTATTTTGCAACGCAAAATATAACTGCAAGTGTACGGATCGTGAAAAGTAATAAAATAAATAAAAGAGTCCGGATTATTGTTCTCATGAAGACTATTGTTGATTACTGAAATTGATTAGTTCTAACTTTATTTAAACAACGAATGATTTTTATTGTAATTTAAACTAGACTAAGTAAATGAATGACAACATCGTTTTTTTTAAAACGATTATAAAGTTGTTGGGATTCACGATTTCACCTAACCAATTAAAATAACTCCAATTCCAGTTTTATTTCCTAAATATACATTCGGTCGAATTCACTCATGTATATTGAGATTCTCTCTCGGGTTTAAATCAAATCTACCTAAATAAATCAACCGTGTATCTCTACTGAATTATTCCTTATCTAGATGCATAAAACACAAGAATTCATACACAACTGCGATAATACCAAAAGTATATCTCCATCTCTTGTCCAATTACCTGATTTTATTTATTAGTTTGTTAGCTCACCTCTCAGATTATGAAAACAAACCATGAAATTATGAATTAGTGGCCAATTAACTCATGCATTAAACTCAAAATAAAATCAATACATGCAACGAATCATTAAAACAAAGGAATTTGGAATTAAAATAATAAAACTAGGCTACATCATTCATCCCAACATGAGAATTTAGTTACACATTATAATTAAATAACAAAAATAATAAAAGTAGGCGTTCATTGAAAGTAACATAAGGAAAGAAAAGTTTGCACCAAGAATCAATCATTCGTGTAATCTTCAAGTCTCCCCCTTTGCTTTGCTCCAATTTTTAAAGAATTTGACGTGAAATCTGAGTTTTATGATGTTCTTAGGTGAGGCAAAGATCTCTAATTCGTGCCTCAAATATTCTATATATAGATTTTGGAAAAATCTACTGGCATAAGGGAGAAAACCTGTTGAATCCGCATGCAAAAAGCCTGCAATCGGCCCAGACGGGACACACCGCGATCGCATGGCACGAAGGCGAGCGATCAAGTGGTAATGCAGTTTAGTCTCGGGTCACTTTTTGAAAGCATCATGCGACCGCGTGCCTTTGTGGTGCGCGATCGCGTGGTTATGGAGTCTAGTGTAATTTTCAACCATTGAAATTCATATAAGTAAATCCCTAACTTTTATTTGCAACTTAGGTCATCCACTATCAATTGAAGCATTTTGGTCCCCATATTTCAGAATCTTCTCGATTAGCTCGTTCCAACTCTCAACTTCTTCAATTAGGTCCTCCTACTCTTGATTTATTCCATTTAACACCATTATCTTTCCCGATTGACGTTACTAACTTCTCAATTGTCCAATTTAGCTCCAAATGTCATCCAACTGTGCATTATTTTCATAAATTTCTTCATGCTCATGATTTTAAGATATTTTCTAAAATGCAAACAAATAAACACAAATTGTGTAGTATTTATTTTAAACGACAATATAATATTCTAATTTTGATATATAAATAAGTGTATAAAATATACTTATCAAATGACCCATTCTAAGTACATCTGTATGAAATTTCCTACAGAAAATGGGATAGAAACAGTTAGAGGGAAACAAACTAAATCACGAGCCTACTATACGAATGCAATTCGGAAGTTCCAAGACCAAACAGTCCAACATAATCTGCGATGTTGCAATGACTAACGCTACTCCAGACCTTAAAAGACTGGGTTGAGCTTAGCATAGGCACTGACATCACAATGCAGGAAGGAGAGGATCTTTCAGATTTGGATCTGGCAAAGGAGTTACAAATTGGACGGGACTCAGCACATGAGTTCAAGGAGAGGCTGAAATGTTTCCTACGCCAAAATCTAGATATATTTGTGTGGAAACATGACAATATGGTGGGTATAGACCCCAAGGTGGCCTGCCACATGCTGTACATTGATCTACACCACCCCAGCTATAGACAAAAACGAAGCCCATAAGCCCTGAAAATTATGAGGCCTTGAAAGAAGAGGCATCAAAATAATTGAAAAATGGTTTCATCATGGAATCCAGATATTCGAAATGGTATCCAACCCAATGCTGGTTCCCAAACAAGGTGAGAAGTTGAGGGTGTGCATTGATTCACCAACGTGAATCAAGCATGCCCAAAACACAACTTCCCCCTCCTCCGGATTGATCAATTGGTTGATTCAACGGGAGGATATGAATTACTAAGCTTCATGGATGCTTACTCCGGGGTATAATTTGATCTCCATGCATGAAGCTAATGAAGAGCATACATCGTTCACAGTAGATAGTGGACTCTATTGTTATAAGGTCATGCCCTTTGAGAAGAATGCACGAGTCACTTATAAAAGGCTGGTGAACCAAATGTTTACAAAATTACAAGTTATGGTCTTAGAGACCCCCAAAATTATTAAGTCTAGACTTAAAATGTTGAAACAACGTCGTTACAAATTAATGCCAAGATTGAAAACATTTCAAACTCCCACTAGAGACCGCCTAATAGGTGAGGTACTACGCTTCACTTCTACCAAATCTAACAAATAGACATGAGTGTCTTAACTTAGACATGAGGGACTATTATATTATGAGCAGGCACCTAAATTACTCATTCAACAAATATATTTGTTCAAAAAAATAAATTTGTGGCACAAAGTGAGCATAATATGAAGACTTGTAGAAATAAAACTCACTTTCATTTAAGTCACAACAAAAGCAGAAGAAAATTACAAATTACAAAAAATATGAAGGTTATGAAGAAAGGGGAGGGGCATCATCAGTAGGAGTATCAGCAGAAGCATCTTGATCCTCTTCACCAGAATCTTGAGGCTCTGGGTAATAGGCCTCAATGTCAGAGATATCCAAATCTGGATACTTGGTTTTCACGTCCTATAGAGCCATCCGGGCTCCAGCGTTGCCACAAGATTTCTACATAGCCTTATAATCATCAGTATTCTCAAAGGTGTCCTTCAAATTTTAAACACCTTCAGCCACTTTAGCCTCGACGCTCTACTATAAAAAGGTATACTTTTCCTCTACCTTCACAATGGCCTCCTTTTCCTTCTACAGGATCCCTTTTTTTTTTCTAGCTCAGCAGTGAGTTCAACCACCTTGTCTATAATGCTACACTTCATAGCATTAGCTTCACTAAGGGCCTCAGAAGTCACTTGTTGACCATGGATGGCCTGATCAAACTTCTTCGAGAAGTTCATCACATCCTCCTCTGCAGCAACAAGGTCCAACTTTAACTTATAATTGTCATCCTTAAGAAGCCTCATTGCATTCCTCTCCTCTTGGAGGGTGATGTTTGCTAATCGTAAGTATACGATGTCGCATCCAAGTAATAAAGTGGACAAAAGAGTCTGAGTTATCGTACCACAAGGATTATAATTAACTATCGAAAGTTATTCTAATTCTCACTTTATTTGAACAATTAAAGAATGAGATTTAAATGTGAATTAAATAATTTAATGAAAAAAAATTAAACAAGAAAGCAAAATTGTGATTTTATAATTAGTGAATGAGAAGTTGGGATTTCACAATTTCACATAGTCAATACTTTTAATTCCATCATTCAAGTTTTAATCTAATAATGTGGTCGATCTTGTTCACTTGTGCATATGAAATCCCTCTCTCAAGTTTAAATCAACTCTACCTAATTAGTCAATTGTATTTCTAGACAGCGGGTTGTAATGATTATGTGCACAAGAACTCAATTAAATTCATTCAATTGCCAAATTTTATTCCTAAATATAGGTCGTTAGCTCACATCTCGGATTATAAAAACAACTCATTAAATAAATGAATTAGTGGTAAGTTAATTTACGCATTAATCACAAAATAAAACCATGACATGCAATCTATACATAAAACTTGAACAATGCAATTAAAAGGGGAAAACTACGCTACATTGTTAATCCCAACAAGAAGTTCAGTTGTTCATCATATTGGAATTAAAATCACAAATAATAATAAAGAACAACATCATGAGTTTATTAAAGAAACAAGTAAAAGAACTCTTGCGTCAAGAAGTAGCTTCCACATGTTGATCTTCAACTCTCATGCATTTGCCTCCAATTAGCTTCAACAATCTTTAGGGTAGAATGATGAATCTTGCCTCTTGAATATGTGTGCAAAGGTCCCTCAATCATACATAAGAAGTAGTATATATAGGTTGTCAAGAAACTGAGGTAAAACAAAACATAATTTCCCTCATGAGCCTGATCTCCCGCTGGGTTGGATAACTGCGCGACCGCGCGGTTATAGACTTGGTGGCCGCATAGGCCATTTCAAAACAAATATGTTGATTTGATGCTTGAACTAATGACCACTTGGTAGGGTTGGCGTGACCACACAGTATACTTCTTCAGCGGGATTTTCCATCTTTCAAATGTGTTAGGTCCCTCAACTTTATTTACACATGAGTCCTTCATCTTCTAATTATAACGATTTAGTCCTTGAACTTCCGAATTGCTTCAATTCTTCTTCCCAATTTCGGTTCATCTTGAATTAAGCCCTCGAACTTTGATTTCTCCCACTTAGCTCCTCTTTGAAAGTCCCAGTTGACAACATCAACACCCACTTTGTCCAATTTCGCTCCAAATGTCTTCCAATTGTGCATTATTTCACTCAATTGCTTAATTCACATGAATTTGAGATTATTTCTGAAATGGAAATAAATAGAAAGCAACTAAGTAGGATTGATTCAAGAATGACAATAATTTATTCTGGTTTAGATATACAAGTAAGTGTATAAAATACACTTATCAACTACCCCCAAACTAAAATTATTGTTCGTCCTCGAACAATCTAGAATTAAACTAATTAATCAAAAATTTGTAAAGTAACAAATATTTTTGTCATTTCAACATGTTTACCATATGCCTCAATAATCCAGATCATATCATACTTTAGTATAGAGCTTTGAACAACACAATAAAATAATTCTAGTTATCTCATACCAGATTCTCAAGTGTGTGTGTGAATAACCAAATTTAAACGCGTACATATACAAATATATATTTAACATTGTATAGCTTATTATGCAAAAGTAAGTCCGAATCCCATGTGGTCAACCTATGATATTCTAATGATTTTCTTTCAATCGCTCATGGATGATCACAACTTCCTGATTTTCTCTCAAATTTCTGGATTTTATCTGTAGTGGTTTCTAAACTTTTTTCATTACATCTTTCCACACAAGATAGTCAGGATTACATTACATATTACTTAGAATTATTACACTCGTATGGTTGTCTACATTAGATCGAATGATGATGATTATCTATCCTGAGTTTTCCATCGCAACAGGTTTAAATAGGGCTTCAATTGACAATGTAATAATAGTTTTATCCATTTTAATAAAAGCTTTCTTCTCTATGTTCCTTTTTATACACGTTGATTGCTAGAAGCTTCACAATTTGTTACCCTAGTGTCTATCTATTCATATTTACATTTTGGTTTAGAATAATGAATGCAATGAAAAAGAAAACAAGCACACCTGAAATCTCATTATATTCTTGAAAAATACATAGATTTACAGATGTGAATATAACAAATTGTCACCTCACTTTGTTGCTTTTAAGATGAGACATGCATATCAACTTAAAATCCTAGCATATAGTAAGTAGTTACTCAACTCTTGAATTTGCAAGTAACTCTTAACTTTTGAGTTGGAAGTAAAATTTGAATAGAGAACTTAGATTTAAAACGTGAAGTATTAACATTTAATTCCTTAAATCCGTTACGCTATTAATATGGCAATAATTTAAATACTTGTGACGCAAGACAAATTCATTTTTACATTTGTCCAGATCAAATAGAATAAAGAATATCATCTACACTTAATTCAGTTTCCATCCTTGATACAAAGATTAACAAATATTCTTATTTTCTTAATCTTGCTATTATTCATTTCCATATTCATCCTAACGTTGATTAAAATTGTAATATAATACGTGATACTCCGGATTGATAGAGATTAAAATTAAATTTTTAGTAGATTTTAATAAAAATTAATGAAATATGAGGTTGAAAAGTTGTGTGACTCATAAAATATCTGTTTTAAATTAATTCTTAACTTTAACTTAAATTAAAATCTAGATTAAAATTATTATCAAATAGGGACGATAAAGCCTTTGCAAGAGGTTATTCTACGAGCCCTTTTGGTTCCATTAAAATTTTCAAAATTTTGAGGAATTTTGGATTTTTAAAAGAATTTACGGTTGAAAAGTGGTTGAAAAAGTGAAAAATGAAGAATTTCATAGAAATATGTAATTAAAAATGAATATGAAAAAAATATTTGAAAATTTTGTATAGAACTGCTCTTATGAATTATTATTATTATATTATTACTTTAAAAATTTTAAACCTAATTGAGGTCATTTTTCTATATTTCTGTTCAATTAGGTTCATTTTAAGAAAAATCCTCATCAGCCTGTGGTATTAAAACCCAAAATTACCCTTGATGGCTCTCTACTATTGAGTTTTACTTTTTGCTTCAACAGCCGCACTGCTTCTCTCTCCTCTCTCTCTATCTCTCTCTCTCTGTGAATATGTATATGTACGCCTCCATCGGCTTCTCCATCACCGCCGCCGTAATCGCTGCCATCACCTCTGCCTTGTAGGGTTTCTTGAGCTGGATTCACTCTCTTCGCAACTCACCATCACCTTACGCCGTTCAGTCACCGGTTTCGTTGATTAATCCACCGCCACTCCCAAACCCCGACCTAAATCTCTACCTTTTTTTCCAACCCTTTTGCAGTTTGTTGAGAACTGAAAGTTGAGAAAAGACCAAGCTTTTTGAAATTAATCAAGCGCAACTTCACTAGGGTTGTCTAGGGTTCGGTTCCTGTTATGAGCTGTCCTCCCAAATCAGTTCGATTGGGGTAAGGCTGAAATAATAAGAAGAGTGGGAGGCACATTTTATGGCATTGGGGGATTTGATGGCGGCATCTCGGTTTTCACAGTCATCAGCGGCCGTGTCGAACCACCTGGTTGAGTTTTCCGCAAATGGGAATCACGTGGAGGATGATGGAGAGAGGAGTGTGAACAGCAGTAATAGCATTGGTAATACTAATTCTCGGGATTTGTCAGAGACTGCAAGCAGTAGCTATGCCGTGATGACCACAACGACTAGCATGGCATACTTGCCACAGAATGTAGTGTTGTGTGAGCTCCGGCATGATGGGTTTGAGGAATGTGTGCCCTCAGGGCCATCTGACAGTGGATTGGTCTCCAAATGGAGGCCTAAGGATCGGGTAAGCTACAACTTTTTCATGTTCATTGGTTGATCTGTTTCCAATCTAATAATTAATATCTTGATCTTTTTGCTGTTGGTTTTCTTATTTCGAATTTGTATTTATGATACTTGTAAAAAAAGTCGGAACCAGATGGCCCATTTCAGCGAACTGTGGTAATTTCTGCTGTTTAGAATATAGATGCAAAAGTGTGATTGTGTTATATTTGGATAATAACATGTTATTTGTAGATTGTTAGGTTTTAGTAATCAGCTTAGAGATTATGCTAATAAGGCTGTGGACTTTAATGCGAGTAATAATGATATTAACTTTAAACATTGGGAAGTGTGTTTTGAATTTTTATTTTTTTTTAAACTTTGCGTAACAGTTGAGATAACTCTTGCACGTTGTGGCGGTTGACGCCCGGGAAATTAGCTGCAACTTATCTAGCTTTTAGCGAGGTCATATCTTAATCTAGGTTCTTTAATACATTAAGAACTAACAAGATTGGTGGGGGAAAATGAGTAATCTCGACTTTTTTTAAAGTGAAGAATGTAAGTATTTTTGTTAGGGTTGGATTCACTAAAAAAACAGAGCTGCTTAAGAAGAAACAGTTGCAGCAGTTGTCTTAAATCATGTCAATGGTATTCATCTGCATTACTGGACAGATTTTAAGAGTACGATCATAGTTGTAATGGAGTAAAATTGGCAAGTCGTGTTGTTAGTAAAGGGGATAATTGGAGTGATCGGAGGTCGACATCATGGTGCAGGATAGTATGTTGAACTTCAGGTGGACTGTTTCTATATTCTAGAGGTGTATTAAATATATGATGGAAGCGATGATTGGTGATTGCATATGGTGCGTTATTTGTACATTTATTTATCTCCATGTATTAAAATGTGCCTACTATATGAATGATAGGGCCGATTTTCCATGATCGTTATTTATTAGAGATTAAATGTTGTTTTTGTTCATGAGTGTCTTACATTTCATTCCTTTTGTGACGTCATTGCTGTGGACAGCTACATTGAATTTCATTTCAATCTATGCTCTTTTCAGAAAATTATGAGATGAGACGTATCTTTATATACTTGTCTGTCTCAACTTCCTACATTTAATGCAGATGAAGACGGGGTGCGTTGCTCTTGTTTTATGTTTAAACACTAGCGTTGATCCTCCTGATGTTATAAAGATATCTCCTTGTGCTCGGATGGAGTGCTGGATTGGTACAATAATCATCCTTCTTTTTTGTCTTTGATATCGATATAATCTCTTGCTATAAAAAAAATAATTTGTTATAAGTTTGTCCTATTTGCTTGATTAGAAATATGTCTGGAAAGTTCTCATTGAAGTTCTGTTTGTGTCTTCTACAATTCTGCAGTTTTGATCTATAATGATTAAAGTTCTCCTAATATATTTTTGTTGTTCAACGTTTAACCCAGTTTATACTCTGCACTTTTTAACACATTCTCATTGAGCATGTTGATTACATTCTCATTTTTCCCAGAATTATCTACAGTATCATTTTAAGCTAAGAAATTCAAGCCGAAGAATGTTAAAATCTGGTACATGTTTTACCACCTTGATATGCTGCGTAAGCCAGTATGAATTTGGTTATTTGGTACCAATTGCTTTGGGCATTGTGATTCTTTGATTTTATGTTCTAAGGAGATTAAATGACTCAATCTGAAAAGAATTTGACACTGATATTTTTCCATCTGGTCTGTTGACCCTCTCTCAGTTGATCTCTTCTGAAGATAGGAATTTATTTCTTTGTTTGCTTGTTTTATTTTGTTGTTTCTATCACGCTGGTCTGCCTCTTGAAATATATTGCAAGAAACATATATTAGCCTGTGTTTGGTAACATTGTTTGGTTTATAAACTGGTTTATTTATGATTTTGAGGTAAAAAGTCGTGGTTGAAAATTGGAGAGAGAAAATGTGTGTGGCTAAAAAGTGGTTTGGGAAATTGTGTAGTTTATAAATTAGTTTATAACCCAAAAAAGTAAGGTTACCAAATGGAGGCTAGCAATAAGGATGAAAATGGTGGCTATAATGAAAATATGCCAAGATTGATGTGTTCTCTCTAAACATTATCCTTGTGAAATATGGGATATTTTAATTAATCGATGGATTCTCTGTTCTTCCTTATAAATTTGGCTCTCTTTTCTTTTTTGACAATTCCAATACATTCATATTATTTATTCATTTTTTTTTGCTCCTCCTGCAGATCCATTTTCGATGGCACCTCAAAAGGCAATTGAAACAATTGGAAGAACCTTGAATCAACAGTATGAGAGATGGCAGCCTAGGGTAGGGAAAATATTGTGTCTTAAACCACTTCATTGATTGATTCCTCTAAAAACTACTTGTGTATTGTACTTGCCAAAAAGAAATAGACTGAAGAGAATATTTGAACTTATATTTATCAAACAATGGTTGATAAATGGCAGGCTCGTTATAAGATTTCATTAGATCCTACCGTTGATGAAGTTAAGAAACTTTGTACTACATGTCGCAAATATGCGAAATCTGAGAGAGTTCTGTTTCACTACAATGGACATGGTGTGCCAAAGCCAACTGCTAATGGTGAAATTTGGCTATTTAATAAGGTTTTTTTCCTTAATGCTTTCAGTTTTTATGTGGAGTTCTGTTTCAGTACATTTTTCTCTGGTTCTCATCGAGCTCTTTGATGTAGAGTTATACCCAGTACATCCCTTTGCCAATCAGTGATCTAGATTCCTGGTTAAAGACACCCTCAATATATGTTTTTGACTGCTCTGCTGCTGGGATGATTGTTAATGCCTTTGTTGAGGTACTCTAACAGCGTGGTTGTGTAATGAGAAGCGGTTTATGTAAATCCATATGGAAACTTAATATTTGTTTTGTATTTTACAGCTCCAGGACTGGACTGCTTCAAGTTCTGGACCTTCCACGAGAGATTGTATTTTGCTGGCAGCCTGTGAAGCTCATGAGATACTCCCTCAGAGTGAGGAATTTCCAGCTGATGTATTTACTTCCTGCCTGACAACACCCATAAAAATGGCATTAAGATGGTGATATATTTCTCCTGACTGTTCATCTTCAGAACTGCCATAAATATTTTAACTTCACTCTCAGTCTATAGTTATTTTTCCTATCTGTAAAGTCTACAGGTCTTTGTGGCTAATATGCTTGTAGTTGGTAAAAACCTGAATAAAGTTTTACTTCTCTCCCTGAGATCCTCTTCCTGTTATTATGTTCCCATATTTGCATGATCATTATGGCCCGTAGGTCTGACAAGTGACAACAAAACTGATACACAATAATCTTCCTAAATGAGTTTTTAAGTTGAAAACATATAGTAGAAAGATTTGTTCCTTTCTAAAAGGAAGAAATGTTCAATTCCCATCCAGAGAAAATACGCATATTGTTGCCAGTTCACAGATGATAATACTTATGTATTTTTCATGAGCTCTGATTTTCTTGGGGAACATTGTACTTCCTGAATAACGGATTCCCATGAACTTGCTTTATCTTCTATGTTTAGCATCAGTGACATTCCAATGTGATTTACCTAAACAGTTTGTTGCTGAGTTTTCTTTTTTTAATATAAAAATAAATTATATTATCAGTTGCTCTAAACCAGAGATGTTTTTGGCATATTGGTGATTTTTCAATGTTGTATGAGCTGCCACTCTTGCAAATATCCCAACAATGTGGTCTTCCTGATGGTCCAGTAGCTTGGGATGCTTAACATGATTTTTTGCCATCAACTTCTATTCTATACTAATTCGCTAATTCTTTATCCACACGGTTCTTACATCTTTTGCCTAATATTGATAGTATCTCCCTTAATTGGGCTTTTTAATGTGCTCTATTGTTTTTTAACAGTTATTTGCATTTAATCCCCATGAATTTTTGGCTTACAGGTTCTGCAAACGCTCGTTGCTTCATGAGTCCATTGATCACTCTCTCATTGATAAAATTCCGGGCCGTCAAACAGACCGAAAGACCCTTCTTGGGGAGCTGAACTGGATTTTCACAGCAGTAACTGACACAATTGCCTGGAATGTTCTTCCCCATGGTGAATAACAGTTGTCTCATGCAGCTTTTATGTTCTTTTGTTTATTTATGGTGATATTAAGCAAAAGTGAAATTTTAATTCAACAGATCTGTTTCAGAGGTTGTTCAGACAAGATTTGTTAGTTGCCAGTCTTTTTCGAAATTTTCTACTCGCAGAAAGAATAATGCGCTCTGCAAACTGTTCGCCAATTTCATATCCAGTGTTGCCTACTACTCATCAGCATCACATGTGGTAACTTTTAGGAAGGCTTCTCCTAGTACATTTAGGAATACTAAAACTTACCTGGTTTGATATTTCTTCATCTATCTGTTTCTTAATTTCCACTTCATGCACTATAGGGATGCATGGGACATGGCTGCTGAAATCTGCCTTTCTCAGCTTCCAACTTTGGTTGAGGACCCTAATGCAGAGTTCCAGGTCTGCATTGTTAAATTATGTTCCTTATCATTTCTTTCTGTATTGTTTAACAGGTGGAGATTGTGACGATCAGAAATAACAGCATAGACACAATTCTTCAAGTGTCTGCAACTTTGACTTTTTTAATCTGATTAGTAACTACATCCCCCTGAATGCCACTTACACTTTTTTCTTCCTCAGCCAAGTCCATTCTTTACCGAACAGTTGACAGCTTTTGAGGTGTGGCTTGATCATGGATCGAAGTATAAAAAACCACCGGAGCAGTTGCCAATAGTTCTTCAGGTTGGCCTAATTTTGTGGTCCTAGTCATTTTGGGACCTTGATTTCCTAGTTCCTTCATAACGGCAATTTCCAGTATATTGTAATGTGTTTTCGTTTCATGTCGTCAGTCTTGTTTCTTTTATTTATGATGTGAAGATGTATAATAGCTATTATGATGAATCAGCCAATTCATAATTTATGGTCATTACTCATTGTTCTTTGTAAGTCTTATGGGTCTTTTCTTTTTAAATAAATGGGTTTAGTGACATTTTTGAACTTGATGCAACTGTTGCCATCTCCAACATGATTTCTAGTTGAAATGATGATCACTTCTGATAACATTTTGTACACACTAAGATTGAAGCATGTCTTGAAGTATTATCTTGTCTATTTGTTGAGCCTCAAGAATGGTGTGTAACTATGTATACTGCCGTTTATTTCACGCCACTCATTTCATGTTGAGTTCTCCAAGATCTCCTTTCACGAGGAGCTCAGAACAATCTAAAAAATCAATTTCCTCGTCAGTTATTATTATTTTTTATTGGAGTTATAGATCAGTTTAATTTTCGAGTGATTGGTTGATTAAGGAACGCTTATATCTGTATGATTGTGGAAGTGGTTAAGAAAATTATGTCATAATATTGGAGAGTTGGTGGCTTTACTTCCATGATGAAGCAGAGAGCTGTGGACAGGCTTTAGGGAAATTGTGGAAATAGTTTTCCTGGTGACATTGGTATGACTGTTTGAAACAAATGTCTGCCTAAGAATCTTTTTGCAATCTCCTTTTACCTATGACAGGCATATTGCTACCAGACCAAGTTTTTGTTTTGCTAAGGTTTCTTCTTCTATAAATTTCTTCTACTTGCTTCCTTGATCCTTTACATTGTGAATTTTTCTTCTAGATGTTGAAATTTTTTACACGATACTTTTAGTTCTTGATCTGCATACATTTTGATCATATGGTGTTCGCTTCTAAAATCTTTTTCTATTTTTCCTCAGGTGTTACTTAGTCAATGCCATAGGTTTCGTGCTCTGGTACTCCTTGGTAGATTTCTTGATATGGGGCCTTGGGCAGTGGATCTGGTACAAATTGGCTTCATGGCTGCTGTTTACTTTGGTTTTTTTGTTAATTAGTTGATTCAGAACTTCAAATCTTAGCATATTTACAACAGTGTTTGTTTTTCCCCATCTCAGGCCTTATCAGTGGGAATATTTCCTTATGTTCTAAAGCTTTTGCAAACAACAAATCCAGAGCTGCGACAAATACTTGTATTTATTTGGACAAAGATCCTTGCACTAGATAAGGTAAAGTCATAATTACCATTTAATTACCCACGTTGAGGGTGGAGTGGATAAAATGCATTCCTGAAGCCAATCCCAAAATTTATTGGGAATAAGACCAAGACTTATGTTGTTATTCATGTTTAAAATGAGATTATGGTGATATTATGCTTCTACATTGTTTCATATCCCTTCTCTCTACACAGTTATTATGCATACCTACCATGTTTTTTTCATGCATCTCCATTTCCTTTGTAATTAAGAAATATTGAACAATGTGCAATTTCTTGTCTATCAACAGTCTTGCCAGGTTGATCTTGTGAAGGATGGTGGGCATACATATTTCATTAGGTTTCTTGATAGTGTAGAAGCATATCCAGAGCAACGTGCAATGGCTGCATTTGTTTTAGCTGTCATCGTAGATGGTCACAGGCGGGGTCAGGAAGTCTGCATTGAAGCTGATCTAGTACATGTTTGCCTGAAGCATCTTCAGGCTTCATCTCCTAATGAGGCTCAAACTGAACCTCTATTTCTTCAGTGGCTATGCTTGTGCTTGGGGAAAATGTGGGAAGATTTTGCAGAGGCACAAATAATAGGTTTGCAGGCGGATGCCCCTTCTATTCTTGCATCTCTACTGTCTGAGCCCCAACCTGAGGTTTGTCTCCTTTCCTTATTGAATGTTTGTTGATGTAGGAATCACTTATTTGGTTCAGGAATTCGTTTTAGTTAAATAAAAGGAATATACTAGCTTTGAACTATACTTATCATTGATTTACACCCTTTAATTGTGAAAGCTCATTTCTTTAGGTCCGGGCTGCAGCTGTTTTTGCTCTGGGCACCATACTTGACTTTGGGTTCGACACATCTAGGGATGGTCTTGGAGACGAAGATTGTGATGATGATGAAAAAGTTAGGGTTGAAACTGGTATTGTTAAGAGCCTCCTGAATGTTGTTTCTGATGGAAGCCCATTGGTGCGGTCCGAAGTTGCTGTAGGTAAGTACCAATAGTTAATTGCATGGTGGGTGATGTTTTTTCTTTGTCTCTGGCAATGTAGCCGGTTATCTTTTCTTATTTCCATCTCACTAATTCCTTGTATTTATCTTCTTTTCATGCTTTGAAGAGGTATTTCGGTTATCACATCTTCTAAACTAAAGTGGATTGTCCTTTTTGCCATCTGCAGCTCTGTCACGTTTCGCCTTTAGCCATAACAAACACCTGAAGTCAGTTGCCTCTGCACACTGGAAGCCCCAGTCTGGCTCTGTTCTCACTTCCTTTCCTTCTTTTGCTGTGAAGGGTTCTGGGAGTGGTTATTCAACTCCGACCCACATCATCCCACATGGAAATATACCATCTCCAGTTGCTCCATTGTTGAGATTTGGGAATGACAGTCAGTCAGTAGCTCGTGATGGGAGAGTTTCCACCAGCAGCCCTCTTGCTTCTGCTGGAATAATGCATGGGTCTCCTCTTTCTGATGATTCATCTCAGCATTCTGATTCTGGCATGCTGAATGTTGATGCAGTCATTAACCATACAAGGTCTAGACCACTAGACAATGAATTGTATTCACGATGTGTTGTGTCTATGTGTACTCTGGCAAAGGATCCATCACCGCGTGTTTCAAGCCTCGGGCGACGAGTGTTATCTATCATTGGCATTGAGCAAGTTGTTGCGAAATCCATGAAATCTGCTGCCAGAAGTGGTCGGCCTGGTGAATCAACAACTAATCCAAACTCTAATCTTGCTGGACTAGCTCGTTCATCTTCTTGGTTTGAATTGAATGGAGGTAAGTTGATCATACTTGGTATTCCATTGCGCCTTCTGTATTATCTTGAGTCCCACAGTTGCATCAAGCTTCGAAGAAGAGAATTTCTGTCATACATAGACATTGTAACTGAATTATTCTGGGTGGACATTTGGTGTCATTGTGCTGTTTTTATTCTTTCTGATTTAAGTCGCTTTGCCTTTTATTGTCAAGCCACTTTGTATTTATTTTCATTTACTTTTTTGAGCTTTTGTGGCAGGACATTTGCCCCTGACATTTAGAACTCCTCCAGTCAGTCCTCCTAGATCAAACTATTTGACAGGAATAAGAAGAGTTTGCTCCTTAGAATTCAGGCCACATCTGATGAATTCTCCTGACTCGGGGTTAGCTGATCCACTTTTAGCATCTGCTGGACCATCTGGAGTTTCAGAAAGAAGTTTTCTTCCTCAATCAACCATCTATAATTGGAGTTGTGGCCACTTTTCAAAGCCTCTTCTTATTGCAGCGGATGATAGTGAGGATATGATTGCTAGAAGAGAACATAGGGAAAAACTGGCCCTGGACCATATAGTGAAATGCCAACACTCTTGTGAGTTCACATAACTAGCAAATGTTCAGCCCCTCTACCCCCACAAGAAAAAGACTTTCTTATGTTAACGAAATTTAAGTTGCGATGTAAAGATGTTATTTGATGTGTGCTTCACTCTTTTATCAGCTGTGAGCAAACTTCATAATCAAATTGCCAGTTGGGATACAAAATTTGAGACTGGCACTAAGACTGCGTTGCTGCAGCCATTCTCACCTGTTGTGATTGCGTCAGATGAGAACGAAAGGATTAGGTGGGCAAATATCAGTGTATCATGTTCTTCATGAACTTGTATTATTTGTACTTTCCACTTGTTTAACTGTTATTCCCTTTTCATTGGAGTAGAGCCCTGTATAATATTCTAAACTGGGGTCTGCTGCAAGAACTTTGCTACACCAGTTGACATTTATGTCCAAGTTTTGGGTTTGGGTAGAGGTTGAATGATTTAGGGAGGAAAACAGAAAGTATAGAAGCAGTTTTTCTGGATAATTCCTTGATATTGCCCCTTTTCTCTACCATGGCCTATGATGATTGGTGAGTTGGAGAGTTGTGAAGCTCAGGTTGTACTGAAACTGGATTGATTTAGAATCTCAATCGTCAATTTATTGATGAAGATCACATGCTTTTAAATGTACTGAATGTGTATAATGAATCTTATTTTAGTTATCATTTAAATGTCTTGTAATTATCGTACAAGTAATAGAGTGTTTCTCAAGTCTTGTTAATTCTCTTATTAATTTTCTTGTTCATACGACGTAACAATTTCTTGGTTTCATACCTGTCAGGGTATGGAATTATGAGGAAGCTACTCTGCTGAACAGTTTTGATAACCATGACTACCCCGACAAAGGAGTTTCAAAATTGTGTCTTTTAAATGAGCTCGATGAAAGCTTGCTTCTTATTGCTTCAAGTAAACCTCTTTACTGTTTCATTTTTCAACATGGAAGGCATATGCATGGATGTCTTCAGTCATACATGTGATTGATTTCTACTGAACCTGTTTTTTATTCTACTTATCCTAATATAGATGATGGAAATATCCGAATCTGGAAAGACTATACTTCAAAAGGACAGCAGAAATTAGTTACTGCATTCCCTTCAATTCAGGGTCACCGACCTGGAGTACGCAGTGTGAATGCTGTTGTGGATTGGCAGCAGCAGTCTGGATATCTCGTATGTTCCTTGTGTTCTGGAATAAACATAGATGCGTTCAATTTACATGTTGACACTTATGGACAAGTATGTTGATTTGCTTTATATATTTTTTAATACATTCTTACGATGCTGTCAAACTAGTTTGCTTCTGGGGAGATTTCTTCTATTATGGCTTGGGATCTGGATAAAGAGCAACTTGTAAATACCATTTCGTCGACCTCAGATTGCAGTATCTCAGCATTGGTGGGTTTCAACTTTTTCATTGCCCAAATTAAATGATGTTTTTATTTCAATTTATTTTTGTATATATGCTTTGTCACATTGGTGGGTTTACTTTTACTTACCCACATTGTGTTTTTATTAGTTGAAAAGTCATGCTCAATACTTGTAAAGTTCAATTTTCATTGTGCTGGGCCTTGTTGGTTGAGTCTTTTATTGAAAAAAATAATTTGAGAGCATTGTCAGAGACTTAAAATCAATGCCTTTTTAATGCTTTATGCTTCTTAACAATGAAGTTTTCTTGAACTTGATAAATAAAGTTGGCACCTTCAACCATTACATCTCAACATCAACGGAAGGCTGTCCGTAATTTTCTTTAGCACTGCTGATAAATCATTTTTAGATCTCCATGCCTATCTGTCCTGATGAAAATATGGAATATCCTCAATCTCCTGAACTAACTGTTGCGTGTTGTGTAGTCTGCTTCTCAAGTTCATGGAGGTCAATTTGCTGCTGGTTATGTGGACGGATATGTCAGATTATTTGACATACGAACACCTGAAATGTAAGAATTTATTCTATTTGATAATGTAATACATGGTGGTGCCGCCCCCCCCCCCCCCCCCCCCCCCCCCCGAACAACACATTGATACCTCACCATATTTTGACTAGAAGCCTTTTTCTGGGCTATTGCAAGTGGCAACAAATCTTTCAGAGTAATGATCTAGCAGTTTTATTAACAAGACACTGAGATATTAGTCCTATGTTATTTGGGGCTTCTTTCTTTGCTAGTTGTCTTAATAATTGAGCATAGCGTCTCCTGGATTATCCCTATATGCCCTAGCACTTATTTCTGTTGATATATACTCTACTCCCCTGGATAATATTTTCATGCATGGAAATATGTTATTTTAAACTTTCTGCATTTCTATATGTTTTTACATGTGAATTTAGGCTTGTCAGTGCTACCCAACTACACAAGCAACGAGTAGAAAAAGTTGTGGGGATTGGCTTCCAGCCTGGACTTGAACCGGCGAAGGTACTCTCTCTCCCTTCCCCATCTGCCACCCCTTATCCTTAAGTAGATTCATAGAGCATTGTGTTTGGAGTTGCTGCTATGTTCCTATCCTATTACCAGTTGCTGCTATCCTATTACGGATTTACAGGTTGTAGTTTTCCCGTTAGTCCATAAGGATCAGACATCCATATTCCAGGACCATACAAGCCTGTTACATGAAATGCACCATTTGGTGGAAAATGATAACATGTTTGATACGTTATACTATACCCGATTGGATAGTAAATATTTTTTATTGAATATTATCTAATATACATTACAAACTATGCCATCTATATCTGGTGAATTCAGGTTTGGTATAGTGTTATTGTTCATGCACTTTTGGATTTTCCATTACTTTCAGATCATTAGTGCATCGCCGGCTGGTGATATCCAGTTTCTTGATTTAAGACGTGGCAAGGATGCATACCTTACAATTGATGCTCATAGAGGATCTCTTACAGCTTTAGCTGTTCATCGGCATGCGCCCCTTGTAGCAAGTGGCTCTGCGAAGCAGCTTATCAAAGTCTTCAATTTGGAGGGTGAGCAATTAGGTACCATTCGGTATTACCCCACTTTCATGGCCCAAAAGATAGGATCGGTTAGCTGTCTTACATTCCATCCCTATCAAGTACTGCTTGCTGCTGGAGCTGCCGATGCCTGTGTTTCGATCTATGCAGACGAGATTTCTCCACCGAGATAAGAATGCACACAACACCATGTTCTGGGGTCGAATCTTTGGCCAAATTAAACGGGGGTGCAATTAAAATCTTTACACAATCAGCATTTGAAGGGTACATTTGAAGTTCCTTGTTGAAGGTGTATAATATATTTATTCTGCCTCCTCTCTACCAAAAAATTCAACAAATTCCTTGGAGGCTTTGGCAAATAAACTATTTTATAGATGAAAAGCTGTAAATATCTTTTTAATTATTTCTGCTTTTGGATTAGTGTGCTACCATTTTTCCTTATTCATTATGTCCTTTCTTCAGCTCTTCCAATCCTTTTCTTATTTTGTACAGATAAACTCCTGTATATGTAATTTGAATTTGTTAAGTAGCAGTAACCCCCTTACCATTTTTGCTTACCATCTTGCATGATTACATATCGAGGGTCTACTGGGGTCCGTAGACTGTCTTCCGAGTAGAGACTAGGTACTTGAGGCACTGGTATGCTAAAGTGGTTGAATTTTCCGTTACTGTGAAAGAATAGCCTTTAGTTGAGAATGAGAATGTAGGGATTGTCGTCTCTGGTGGTGTGGTGATATACGGAGATCTATTCATTTGCATTAGATATATTGTGGAGGCTCTTTTCCTGAGGGAAAGGCTAAGGTGTGTTGGGAATACCTATTGATGGTGCTCATGAGCAAACACGTGTCAAAGTCGCTCATCGGAAGGCAAAGCTCGCAAACCTACGATTGAGTTACTTCAAGACTCAATGAATTTAACTAGCCCGTTCTTTTTTGGTGTCCTCATAACAGTGCGGTCTCTAACTCTTCTGCATTTGGTCTACCAAATTTTCAGTCAATGGTGCGGGTGCCTTCATGCAACAGAGACCCTACTGCTAGACAACACTACACTTGGCTCTATGAATTTACTAACCACTGTTAGTGTCTAGTGCCTGGCAGTGCTGGGGGGGGGGGGGGGGGGGAGTAAAAGCTTACTGAAATTATGACACGGGTTTCAATAATCGAGGCCATACAGGAGAACCACCGAGGCCATAAGCCAAGTATTAAAGACATTCTTCAAAGACCATCGCTCTCTAATATTCTTTGCTTATTAGCACTGAGGCATCAGTTTCATGTCAAAATCACTTTTTGTTTAAAAAGTGTAGAAAAGATGAACAATATCCACTTGACTGTAAAATGCCATAGTGCCCTTAAATAGCTCACTGGTTATAGATGAAAGGTATGAAAGTATTTATCCATCTCCTAGCCACATTCCTTAGTCTTGCTTCCTTCCTCTTAAGGATTTGTAAGTTTATTTTTAAGAAGCTTCTCTGGTGACTTGACCGTCGGAGCCGTTGACACAATCTTGTTTAGGTAAGCTACTCTTTGACTTTTAACGGCGTGCTTGTGAGTAAGATGTAAACATATCCGAGTAAATATGGAAAAAAAACTTGTTGACAGCTGGATTATGAGAAGGTTTAGTGTGTCTTTCAGTTAAGGATGGCAAATGAACAAATCGAGCTTGCTCAGCCCTTTACCCTTAATGCTCGGCTCTTCTAACAGACAACTCAAGGGTTCGTGAGTCAAGCCGAGTCGAGCTTTGCCTACGAGTAAGGGTGGAAAAAAAAAAATCGAAATAGTATAAGTAGTAGATAGAACAACTAAAGATGAAAATCTTACATTTCTAGTTGCTACAGTGAATATATAGAATATTATAACTATCTTTAGTGTCTTTAGAATCCGAATATATTCAATTTGAATATTTTACCGCATGGATGGTTTTTTTGAGAAATTTTGACTCAAACATTTATTTGTTTTTTGCACACATTTTCACGTTTGTTCAAAGTTGAGTTTTTTTAACAAAAGAACCGAAAAATAACCGAATTGGAATCATTCGGTTCTTAAGTTTTGAGAACCAGAACCGAACTGAAAATTTCCCGGCTCCTTCAATAATTGAACCGAAAACCAAAACGCCCAACCCTACCCACGAGCCCTAATATTTTTTTTAAATAAGATAAATCATAAAAATGACTAGTTGAAAATTCTACTCTTTTGTCTCGACTTTTGACAGGCTACTCAATTTAATTTTAAAGCATATGAAGTTAAAATTATGTATGAACGGAGATCAAGGGCTCTATCCAAGTGGGGGGGTTGGGGGTGGGGAAATATCTTACCAAGCCTAGAGGTGGCAAACGGGCCGAGCCGCTCGTCGGCTCGTTGGCTTGGCTCGCGAAAACACGAGTCGAGGGCGGCTCGGCTCGTCAAACGGACAAGCTCGTGGGCAAGCCAAACATTGTAGTTGAACCACGAGCCGAGCTCAGCTCGTGGTTCAACGAGTGGCTCGCCGGCTCGTGTAAAAAATAAAAATAAAAATTTAAACGTCGTTTTTTTACGTTGAAAACTAAAAAAATTATTGTTTTTTTGCTTATTAAGTTATTAATAATTTATTTAATACATAACTTATTACTTATTAATATTATACTTATATTTATACTTATTAGTATTCAAGATTTCAAATATTTTAGCTATCGAAGATTGTCGACTAAATAAATAAACTTAAGACGGTAAGACGAGGGTTTTAAAAAAAACGATAAGAGAGGTTTTATATAAAATAAAATATAAAAAAAAACCCGAGCTAAACGAGCCGAGCTCGGCCAGGGTTAAAAGAGGCTCGGCTCGTTTGACCCGAGCTCGTTGCTCGGCTCGTCAGTTGACGAGCCGAGCATTGCGAGCTCTAAGTCGAACCGGCTCGGCTCGGCCCATTGGCACCTCTAACCAAGCCTATGGTTTTGGGTTCGAATCTCTTGGGAGGGTTTTGGGTGGGGTTTGTATGTATGTATATATATATATATATATATATATATATATATATATATATATATTGTTGTAATGTGTCAAAATATATATATACACTTATTTTTTATACTAAAATGAGCGTCCTGTCAATTCTTGACACATATTAACACTTCCAAAATGTCATATTCGAGTCGCCTTCTGGCTTCGGATACAGTCCATTTATTTGCGCTAAAAGCAGACTCCGAAGTTATGTTACTAATCTGATGTGTTATTATATTTGTTAGAATGACAGAAATGATTGTATATTGTTATTTTTTTGAAGTTAAAATTATATATGAACGGAGATCAAGGGCTCTGTCCAAGTGGGTGGTGGGGGGGGGGGGGACATCCCTTATCAAGTATCTCTTGGGGAGGTTTTTGGTGGGGTTTGTATATATATATATATATATATGAACGACTTGTTATGTGTATAATTTTTTTTTTTTTTTTTAAAATCCAAACAGTTTTAAGGAAAAAAAAATTATATAACAAAATTAAAACTAAAAATCATTACCTAACTACTTGCAATTTATGCATACTTATTTTTTATACGAAAATGAGCGTCCTGTCAATCCTTGACACATACTAACACTTCCAAAATGTCATATTCGAGTCGACTTCAAATTTCGGATAGAGTCCATTTATCTACACTAAAAGCAGATTCCGAAACTACCGTACTAATAAGACGTGTTAGTATATTTTTTAGAATGACAGAAACGATTGGATATCTCCATTCGTTCGTTCATCAAAATTCAGTAAATCGAACTGTAAATAATTAGCAAGTTCTACGATCCAAAGCAATTCTTGTTTAAAATATATTTTTTTAATTCTTCAAGTATTGAAACGAGATCAAATGATCCAGATTCATATGTTTGATGAATGACATAAGACATACTTGAAGAAGTACCTTGTATATCCCTAATTTCTTCTCATGGATCAACTAGTTCTACTTCGTCTTCTCAAAGTGAAGCAGAACGGGTTGGTGCGGATGATTTCCGAGTAACATTAACATTCAATCATGTTGTATATGAGTCATACATGTTCATTAACATGTTTTTTTAATTATAATAAGTGACATGTGAATCAAAATTTAACACGTTACTGATTTTAGAAATAATATGTTTACTACCTTTTAAGTTATAACACAAGTCCATTATGCATGCTAAAAGAAACAATTAGGCAAATCTTCTCAATATTTTACAAATTTTAGTTCCATTAAAAATAATATATCGAAAAAATGGAACATTTCTGTGTTTATGAAAAGTTCTTACGATAATAAAAAGACGTTCAAGAGCTCTAGAACTAGTAGGGTAGTATACTCCAGATAATATGTTGGTTGAACTATAAAAACTTGCAAATATTTTCTTTAACTTTAAAGGCCAATTTTCAATCGTTTTCTGTTAACACAGACTCATTGTCATTTCTAACATTTTTTCTATTTTAATATTCAGTAATTAAGAGTTCGTCTTTTTCACCAGATTCTAGTAATAGATACGTAGAGTTCTATCTATGTCCTAAGTCGGTGACACACACACACACACACACACACACACACAAACTTTTAAACATAAATCTTAAAATGTATTTTTTTCTATTAGGTGAAGTTGTAATGTAGATTATTGCATCACTAATTCTATCCATTTGATCTTTAATATATTTCATGTCATCTTGAATAGTTAAATTTAAAATATGATATATACACATCTAACATGAAATAAAAATCATCAAAATTCACGATTAAGAATCATGCATAATTTATTTACAACAAATTTATTTACACATAAAAGAACAAATTTTACTTTCACAACGATATTCTATAATAATTTGTAATATAGTATTAAATAAATATGTTGTTCACATTATGTGGATACTCTATTATCTTAAAAGCAATAATTTTATATGTATAAACCAAAGTTGATATATATAGTGTAAAGTTGCAACTATGTAACATTTTTTTATTAAGTCCTTCCTATAGATGTGAAGTAAATGAAACACCACCACTATATTTATATAAATCATATACCAATTTTTCCTTAGTCTTCACGAAATAGTCAATTGTGTAAGGAGGAAGAGTGTTTCTATTAATCCCAACATACCTCGGTAGAAAATATTCTTTAACTTGAGTTGTGAAGTGTTGATTGTCCACTATGCCTAGCGGTAACTTCGCCCCGACAAAGAATTTCACAATTTCAACACGAGCTTATTTCTCAGAATACATTTATGTCCTTAGTGTTGATGTAGAACTAGTACCGAATTTATCAAATATCAATTGAGTTTGATTTCCTTCAATGTGAGTTTGGTCACACATTTGCAATAGTGACGTTTAAGGTGGGTACTACTGATATCCTTTTGTCATATCAAATGTTGTGCATAATATTTGCACACTGCCTTGTACTCTTGATTTCCATTAGTTGTACGACCTGTTGAATTTGAAGTGATCTCAATACTTTACAGTTTTTTTACCATTTCGCATCCTTCTTGCATTTGGAATATCAGGTACATCTTCGATAACATTAGCATCTTCTTCAATGTTATACAAATCAATTGAATAGCTACCTCCTACCTCATAATCTTTTGGAATGGAAACTTCGTTAATACAGGTAAATTCATCATAAAAGCGAGATTGTGGTGTTATCGATTGTCCGTCGAACAAATTCTCGACAAATTGATAAGTGTCCATTTATATGTATGTTGAAACTTAAAAAAAAAAAAAATGATTGTAGTATGAGAGAATAAAGATGAAATATGTAATTGTAGTATATATTTGTAAAGATGAAATGTGTAGTAATTAAGAATTGAAATATGTATATTAAGAATTGAATTAGAATATAATAGAAGAGAAGAGAAGAGAAGAGAGTAGAGTAGATATAGATAATTATAGAGTTGATTGTGAAATTGGAGTCAAATATGTTTATATTTATAGGAAAAAAAGTTGATTGTGAAATTGGAGTCAAATATGTTTATATTTATAGGGGTAAAAAAAAAAAAGGCTATGACCATTGGGAACCCCACTTTAAAACTGCTGTAATTGTTATCTCAACAGTGACAACACTTTAAAGTGATCGTTATTTTAATGGTTACAACACTTTAATTAGTAACCAAATAGTTATTATTGTTGTAAATATTATATTGTATTAGTGAATGACAGTTGTACCCCTAAAACCCTAGTTATAATTACTTTGTATATCCCTTTCTTCCCCTATATATATGGGGCTCTGGTTCATAATATAATACACAAGTTTATTTGTGTCTCTAATTTTCTCTCTTTTTCTCTCTAGTTTATAACACGTTATCAGCACGAGTCTCTATCAAATTGAGTTCTAATTTTCTTTTTCAAAATCCCATATATCAAAATATTAGTTAGATGGTAAAATCATATGCACCGAAATTAATTTGGTGACATATGAATTTTTTTATTACTATTCAATTGCAATTCACATCTATTCATTACGATGTTGTTCATTAGCAATTGCGGCTCATGAATCTGAATCTGATTTTCTCCAACCAATTCGACAGATTTTGATCTTTATATTGATAATTCATTATGTTGTTGCTCCTGAAGTAGCACAACATTATATTAATATTCCAGAAGAATATTAATCATATATCCGTGTTTGCCTATTACAAATATTTGTTGTTGCTCCTGAAGTAACACAACATATAATTCAGATGAATATTATTTGCTCCTGAAGAGCATACATTGTAATTTTCAATATTCTAGAAGAATATTGACATTTTATTCTTGAATAATAGCAATTTTAGATCTATAATTATTCCGGAAGAATAATTCGTTATTGCTATTGAAGTAACGTAATAAATAATTAATATTCCAGAAGAATATTAATCATAGAATTGATTATTATTCGTTGTTGCTCCTGAAGTAGCACAACATCATAATTAATATTCCAGAAGAATATTATTTGCTCCCGAAGAGCATAAATTAAATTTTCAATATTCCAGAAGAATATTGATTTATTATTCTTGAATAATCGAAATTTTAGAACTATAATTATTCTAGAAGAATAATTTGTGGTTGTTCCTAAAGTAGCACAATTTTTATTATAATAATATTCGTAAAGAATATTAATTGCTCCTGAAGAGCATAATTTTGAAAGATTTATTATTCAATTGCTCCAGAAGAGCAAATATCTAAAATCTTTAACAATAATTTGTTCTCGCTCCTGAAGTAGCACAACGGACGATTAATTTTTCAGAAAAATATTAATCGTAAAATTGTCTATTATAAATAATTTGTTGTTACTCCTGAAGTAGTACAACATTATAATTAATATCCTAGAAGGATGTTATTTGCTCCTGAATAGCATGAATTATGATTTCCAATATTTTAGAAGAATATTGATTTATTATTTCTTTTGGAAGAATCGGAATAAATTCGTTAAAGTATACATTGTTCCAGCAAATTATTATTGTTATTATTTTTTGCTCTTTCAATTTTGTCATTGGAAATCACTACGTTATTTTGAATTCTCAAATACATTATTAGATTTGATTCTACTATATATTAGTTATATATCTAATTTTTATATATGGAATTCACGTGCATGTTTAGTATCTTTTGCATATTGGTAAAAGATTTAGCCAATAAAAGATTTAGTCAATTTTGTTAACTTCTATATATGGAGATTCTTTTTCCTGATATATGTTTGGTAATTCATTTTTATATATAAATTCATACTATGTTTATATGGTAATTAATATTCTTTAAGATGATTAAATATTTGTAGATGTTCATTCATAAATTCTGATTTAATAATGTATCATATTGTTGCTCACGAAGTAGGACAACAATAGTAGTATTCTAGAAGAATATTACTTGCTTGTGACGAGCAGTATATTACAATTTCAATATTCCAGAAGAATATTGATCCAATGCTCTTGAAGAAACATAATTTAAAATATGTTTTAAACGAATATGATGTTGGTGTTCTCGAATAAACACAACCCACGTTAAATAAATATTCCAGAAGAATATTTTAACGTCACTCGTGTAGAGCACAAATATTGTTGGTTTGAAAGGAAGAATGAATAATTAATATCAATATTCCAGAAGAATATTGACTTATTATTCTTGAAGAATTGCAATTTTAGCAATATAATTATTCCAGAAGAATAATTCGTTATTTTGCTCTTAAATTGCACAATAGATATCAATTATTGTTATAATTGAATGAGATTCGAATCAATATTCCAGAAGAATATTGCGTTATTGCTACATTTCAATATTCTAGAAGAATATTATTTTATTGCTCAAGTGATAAATACTGCATTCTTTTTCGCAAAAAATTCGAATTTATTAATAATTCAGAAGATTATTATGATATAGTCTAATATATAGTTGTGATGATTCCTGAAGAATCATAATTTTATCTCATATGAAATATAATATTGGAATATAATTTGCTCTCGAAGAGCCCAATATTATGAGATATGTTATTAATTTGATATTACAATATTCCGGAAGAATATTGACATATTGATTTTTGAATGAGTAATAAAACGTGCTTTTCGAAGTAGCATTGTTTCGAAAAATATCTCATTTGAGTTCATGTTTATCCCTGAAGGAAAACATATAACTTATGTCATAAGGACATTGATTAGTTTGACTACTTGAATAATATATTATTATATCTTATATTGAACAAGAAGTTCAATTTGATTTTATTATTTGACATGACCAGTTGGACCATCACTGGATCAATAATGATGCGGAATTAAAATTGATACTCAATGAAGAATCAGAAGATTCTTCAATTCAATCATCTATGATATTTGTTCTCTTTCATGAAATTTCTTGACTGTCACTAGCTAAAATAGAGATTAAATTCCCTATATTTCTGAAAAATAATTAGGGTGATAAATGGGCCACTATCATCCTCCACGTTGATCATCTAAATATTATTTGTATCTAATAGATTTGATACATGTACTAGATGATTGCATGGTGTTCGCAACCTGAAGTTTGCGAAATTATTGCTCAAATTATGAATTATGAGCATAATTTTCAGATTATATAATCAAGAATGTGTCTTGATAATGCTAGTGGACACGAATCTCAACATTTTAAGAAGTGTTAGTTGGGATGTCGATAAATAGTTTAACATTTTTGTTTGTTAAACGCCTCCAATTAATTTAATTGAGAACAAAATACTTCCCTTTTGTTTAGGGAATTTTATTACGCATCATGCCAATATCATAGTTCTCCCTATTATAATTGGCTTATGGTTAGAGCCTAATTTTTCCATATAATTCTTTAATAGTGCAATTGATCCACCACAATGCACTGATATGAGAAATAAAGAATGTTGAGAAAAATGCGTTGTTTGAACATATATCCCAAATGGGTGATATTTTACAACGTCGAAAAAAAGTTATTGTCAATTTGATTGGACAATTTTCTCAACATTAGGGGGGAATAGCTTAAAATCAAACAAATGCATCATATTATGTTATATATATCCTCGCGATTAATAATACGAACCAGAAGTTCGATTGAAAATATGAACGAAACGTTCAAAGATAACATAATTACAAGATGCATAAGAGATTAATAAAATCTCATGCTCTATCTCATATTGATATGTAGCACGCCTGAAGCGTAGCAATATTTGATTCAAATAAATAAAAATAGAGCAAATGATTATAGTGGTCTTATTGAGGAGGCATATACTCGTGAGAGAGTATTTATTGACATAATTAATTGTAAATCTCTAGAAGAGGTTCAAGTACTTGAAATATTGAAAATTGAGATCTCTATAGTTATGTCTTGTGGGGAAAGAAATCAAATTGAGATGATAATTGTGTCGACACACTTTTTAAAGCACTTATGCAAAAGCAAATTGCGAAGCTAGCCGCATCATAATTTGAATGATAGCGAGGATAATAAAAGAAAATATGTCGAAGAAAATCGACATAAAAATAGTTGGCAAAAGTATGCATTCAGGCTAAATTAAACTTATTACAAAACCTGAAGTTTTGGGACCTGAAGTCCAAACACATAAAAGTGTAAAGCCAGTAAAATACCTATAGGTATAGTCGTAATACACGACTTGTTGCGCAACGAATGTTTCAAAGATCTGGCATAGATACAATATTTTATTTGCCTGAAAATGCATAATAAGTGCCTATACTTATATGATTATCAGAAATGTATTTAATGAAAAATGATTTACTCTGATTACTAGCTTGCGCTCTTTGATGTACCAATGAGTGATATCAAAATGTATGATCATCAACTCGGTACGTTGGGAGTATTCTTTGAAGTACCAATGAGTGAGATTAAAAAGGGTAATCAATACCTCGGTATTTTGGGATTGCGGTGAAATAATTAGAGAAAATCTATTTGAAATATAGGAATCGTTACCTATCTAATGTTTCATGACTTAAATTTGGTGGTAGCAATTTGATAATTGCAATGTGAAACATATACGATGCTTGAAGCATACAGTATAATCCTTGAAGGATTAGATATATTTGAAATATATAATTCAAGTTTTTAAGAAACTTGTTTGATCAAAGTATAAAGATACTTTGCGATCTAAATATATCATATGCCTTGAATAGATTCAATTTCCAATGGAATGTGATAGATAGTATGAAATTAGATTACATGAAGAATGGTACAAATGACTCTATATGACAAAGTGTTGAAATTGAGATGTACCATTACTGTGAATAAAAATCGTGGCAACTGATTTTCAAATTCAAATTCATGGTTAATTATTCACCTGAAGTGAATAAGTTAATTGTTCAGTGAAGTGAATAAGTCACTTCCAAATTTTAGAACTGCATTAAATGCATTGATAATATTGATTATAGAATATGGCTCGATGCAGCATGTTCAAATGATTGGAAATATTGAATATATTCAAAGAACAAATAATATCAAATATCAGATATGTGTTAGTTATAAATGCTTGGTAAACACATTCGATATTGTACCGATTTACAGTTGAAATAATTATGTGCAGTATCAATATAACTGTAATGTTCCCATGAGGGGGAGCTAATATACGCTACACTCTTTTTTCCTTAGTCGAGGTTTTGTCCCACAGGGTTTTCCTGGTAAGGTTTTTAATGAGGTAGCTGTCATCAATATCTATTGATATACTCTTTTATACGAAACTCCTGAAGAGATCAAGATATGAATGATTCAATAGAGATTGAATCAGGGGGAGTAACTATATGGATGATGAATCAGGGGAGTAACTATATGGATGATTCAATACATATTGAATCAGAGGGAGTAGCTGTACTCTTTTTCTTTCGTTCAGGTTTTTTCCCACTGAGTTTTTCTGACAAGGTTTTAACGAGGCAGCATCAAAAGACTTCAGAATTTTCAACAAATTCACTCAAGTGACAATGAAGCCGATTTATCTACAAAAGTACTATCAACATCTACATTCAATAAACCAGCTCACAAGATTGGGATACATCAACTCGATGATTTACAACGATCAACACTAAGGGGGAGTAGTTGTACTCTTTTTCCTTAGCTAATGTTTTGTCCCATTTGGTTTTCCTGGCGAGGTTTTAACGAGGCAACATTCATCTTAATACTCCAAGAACAACTGTACTCTTTTTCCTTCGTTTGATATTTTTGTCCCATTGGGTTTTATCAAACAAGGTTTTAACGAGGCAGATATTTTGTAATATCATATGTCATTCAAGGGGGAGTGTTGTAAATATTATATTGTATTAGTGAATGACAGTTGTACCCCTAAAACCCTAGTTATAATTACTTTGTATATCCATTTCTTCCCCTATATATATGGGGCTCTGGTTCATAATATAATACACAAGTTTATTCGTGTCTCTACTTTTCTCTCTAGTTTATAACAATTATTATTATTATTATTTTTCCTAAACAAGTGACTATGGTCGCTAATCGAGCCGGCGAGCCTAGGGATGTCAACGAGCCGAGCCGCGAACCGAAGATCAAGGCTCGAACTTAGCTCGAGCTTTTTGGGGTCGAGCTTTTTTTGGTCCGAGCCGAGCCGAGCTAAAGCTCGTCCCCAAAAATAAGGCTCGGCTCGAGCTTTTTCCGAGCCGAGCCGAGCAAAGTACCGAGCTTTTACTTTTTTTCTTATTTTTATAGCAAAAATTCATAAAGTTTTTATTGAAAATGTGTATATATAGCAAGTTGAGCCGAACTCGTGATCGAAATTCATTGTTCAAACTCCCATCGAGCTTTTTAGAGTGCTTTTTTTTTGCTCGAGCCGAGCCCGTCTCTCAAAAAAAAGCTCGGCTCGAGCTTTGGCTCAAAATCTCGAGACGCGAGCCGAGCTTAGCCCGAGCTTTTTCCGAGCCGAGCCCGAGCGACCCCAGCCGACGAGCCGTTTTGTCATTCCTAGGCGAGCCACAAGCAGCTTGTGTAAAATGAGCCGAGAAAGGATGGGCTTCTTTTTTTTTGACAAGGATGAGCTGATTCAGCTCGTGCTCGTCTTCTCAAGCAGCTTGTGGGCCGAAATTGGCAAGCTGAGCCGTGAGACGAGGAGCTAGTATTCCATGAAATTCAAAGTCGATTATTATATTTACTCCTCCCCTCTCCCATTCGTAGTATCTTCGTTCCACATCAGCTATTGACATTAGAGCCTCCATATCAACCCCCGAGATCTGTACCTGGACCTTTACCTTGCCGTGGGGATTAGGGCTTCAGCTGAAAGTAGAAACGACGACTCCTACTGATAGAGGTAAGAACACTTTGGTTCGATCAAGCGTATTGCTTCCTTGATATCAATCAGTATTCAGGATCACTCCTCCTGGTAGTAGTAGGTTCACGCAATATGCTTACTGAATATTAAATTCAGTCTTTGGAAGAATGAAAACTACTATTTCTTTTAGCTAGCTTTCCCCGGAAATTTCCCAAGGTCTAGGTTCTATATCGGGGGGTCAGAGAGCACAAATACAGGCACTAAATACATTTTGATGCCCTACATCTCATACAAAGGAACGAAAAATACATGTTTATCTACGTAGTAGTAAAAAGCAGTAGACGGGAGCCAATTATCGTGCAATAATCTTATTTACTACTAAGAAGTAATAAAATCTAAAACACCAAATTTCTCAAGAAAATGTGTTAAAGGGCTCAACATATCCATAATCGAGACGAATTAATTAATATTAATAACAATCAAGCAATGTTCTTCTAATAGACCTGCCAGAGGATTCTTACAATCCCTTTTGGACAAGTAACAAGTTGACAAAGATACTGCCTAATCAAGAAAATCACAACATTGGAAGCATTTGCATTGCATCAAGGAATCTGATTAACAGGAGCACTTATTTGATACTGCTAGCACAATACTATAGTGCAAGACCATAATCAAATCAATCTAACATCTACGTCGAGTTTACTCTATTCCTCCAGCAGGTAAAGAAAACTTGGAAAAGAAAGACAGATGTACATAATATTGACAGAATTTCTCCCAGATGGCTAGAGATTTTATATATCCTTAACTGAGTATTATCAACCTCTCTTACTTTCTTCCACCAACCATACCTTGGCTGCTGTTTCCCGACAAGCTGGAAGATGAGTTATTTGTGGCTTTAAATCTTCCATCTGCACCCCCAAACACGTTAAGATCTTCAAATAATCTATACGATGGAATGAAGGGCTTCTGCCCAGCAGCAGCAGCAGCAGCAGCGGATTGAGGATTTGAGTTGAACTGTGTATCTCCATTAATAGACACAAAGCTTTCTTGGGCTGGGAACGAGTCAACGTGTTGCAAAGATCTTGACTCTTGCAGAGGCGTAGATGAAGCAGTAGGTGTTGGAGTTGAATACAAGTAAGGTCTAGATATGGGATTTGGATTGCTGTAATAACCAGGAGTTGCTGCCCATGGTGGAGGGGGGTAGCCATAAGAGTACTGAGGAATTTGAGGTTGTGGACGACTTTCTAGCTGATGTTGAGGTTGAACATGGGATTGAGGTTGAGGTTGTGGTTGTGGTTGTGGTTGTGCTGCCACTTGTGAATACTGGGACTGGGGTCGAGGCTTGAGCTCAGGCAGAGTTGGGAATTGTGGCTGAGATCGGAGTACAGGTTGAGGCTCTGGTTGAGCCCAGGGAGCTATATAACCGTTGAAGGCTGGAGTTGGGTTTGCATGGTAACCCTCGGAGGAAAATGGAATCCCTTCGGTGGCTGAGGGAAAAGGACGAGAAATATCAGGTTTCTGCTGCTCAGTGTGATCGTTGGACACACTGATCGGTACTAGTGCATTGCTCAGGAGGTCTATAAAATCTAACTCTTTTGAGGTCTGCACTGGTGCAGGAGTAGTTGGAACTAATGCATTGCTTGTTACAGGAGTTGACGGTGCTTCGACAGGTCCCACATTGTGATTTGTATTCACCGAGGTGACACTCTCGCTATTTACAGTATATGTACTCTGAGAAGAATTATTGCGAGTTTTAGAATGCCTGTATCCACATAAAATAAACTTAGTTGAAACCCCAAGTACAAAAAAAGATGATAATAATAATAATAGTAAATAAATGAATAACCGAAAACAGCTTTGTTCCATGATGATGACTTAGCCCATCTAGAACACGTTAAGGAAACAAAAAAAAATGTTCATATATAAAGATGCCCCGATATGATATATGATATATGATATATGATTTACAAGACAACGAAATTCTAGTTATCTTTTAAATGATATGGTTAGACTTTTTGTTAATGAGTAGTTAAGAGAATCACAAGATCTTTTGTGGCAATTGTTAGTCCCAACAATTTACTAAACTGCAATAACCACACAAAAAAAAAATACCCTTCAGGGAAAATTTCTAACAATACTATGAGCAAGTAATATAATAATGATAATAAATTTTCTGAGCAATGTAATCTTTCTTGTAAAGGATTGTATACTAGGAGATTCTATGTCTTTGTTTGATTTTCATTCTTTGAAAAAAAAAGAGTTTTAAATAGTGATTGATAAAATATTGTGTGGTTGAAAATGAGAGAAAAGTTTTGTGTTTGTGTCGAATATTTTATTGTTAAATGTGTGGTTAAAATTGACTACAGTAGAAAAATGAGTTTAAAAAAATGCCAATCAAAAAGAGGCTAAATAATAAAAAGAAAACGACCTTCTAGCCAACTGTGCAAAGTCATCTTCATCTTCTTCTTCACCATCAGTCAGACCCCGAGTCGGAGGAACCACTGGTGCAGAAGGTTTAGCATTTGGTGTTGAATTCTGTTCGGTGACTTCGGCAGGTCTGAGACTAGTGTCACATATCTCAGCCGACTGGCGATTGACATTTGTTACTTGAGGTGGTAGTGGCGAACCAGAAGCTATTGCATCATGTTTTGCCAGCATGATCTGCAGGCTATCGTTCAATTCAAGTCCCTGACCAAGAAGTTCTTCATCCCTGTCACAGAGGTGAACCCATATGAAGGGTGAAAAAAGTTAGGTGCACCTTGTAACATGCACAAGAAAATTACTCATTCAAAAAATATAACAGAAGAAAAGAAGGATATTAGGTTGAGGAATATTTATTTTATTTTTTTCCTGTATGAAACTTCCAAAATGCAAATAATTTTGCCTCCGTTTGGTAAAAGTTTTTTGTTTGTAATCAAAGAATGTTATTTTTTCGAGATAAATATGTGGCTGAAAAGTTATTAGAAAATATGTTTTTGAATGAAAAGTGGTTCGGGGAAATGTGTTACTTATAAACTTGTTTATAAACAGTTTACAAAACAAAGGCTTCAATTCGGGCCAATGTTAATCATTCTTTGAAAATTTTGGCTGCAGATATTTTCATGAAGTCGTGGTGGCATTATGCACCATTATCTTATGTCGATAGATAACAAGATAAAGAAAGAAATACCCAGTTGTTGTCAACATTTGCATTAACTTCTTCTGGTTGGCACGGCATCGTTCAACAAGGTCGACTATCACTTCATTATTAACAGCCTATAATGATGAATTAAAAAACATTCAGGATTCTCTGCTGCTATTGCTACTATTTTAAATTAGGGCATTACAAGTGAGAACTCCATATACCGATCGATCACTTGGATCTACAGCCTGCAACATATCAGCCAAGAGATCCAGAACATCCCGCATAGCATTTAAGCTTGATAAACTACAAGAGAATAAATGAGTATATAAATGTGGTGTAGAGGAGACAGAAAAGATGTTAACAAAGATACCAGAGATGCAAATAATTTTAACCAAAATAAAAACACCAGTTAAGCAAGAACAATCTGGGCATATTTGATACACAATATTGGATTGGACAGCATAGTGTAAAAAATAAGATTTTTTAACTTCTTTTTATATTTCAATACTGTCCAATACCAAACATGCCACCTAAGTATCATTCTAACCTTAGAGTTTCCACTTCTGCTGCCATGGCTTCATCAAGCCTTGTTGTAGAACTACTTGGCATTCCATAACCTGGTTGAGGATGTCTTGGTACTGGATTAGTAACTGGTGGAGTAAATATTGGAACCGTATCTGGAGAACGCTGAGGAAATTGTACACCCGACCGCTGCAAGAATCCAATTTTCAACAGTCATATAAAGATTAGTTCACAAATATTTTTAAAATTTTATGCAAGAAGTTTGATGAAACTTGTATCTAAGAAACATAGATACAAGTTTCCCAAAAAAAAAAAAAAACATAGATACAAAATATTTAAACCAGATTTCTACATCGAGTAAGTATAACCTAAGTCCTGATAAAAGCTAAACCAAGTTAACTGCAAGGCTAAACAGTCTTATTTGATTACATATTACATAATCAAGTACACATAATTTTAGAAAAATAATTAAAAAAATCCATGTAGGTGTCAAATCGACTACAGAACACACCAAGATTGAGTGTAGCTTACCCTCAGATCCTGATAAGCAATGTAATATTGAGGATATCTTCCTCCAGATCCACCAAATGCCTCTCTCCAAGAGTCAATGAGTACAAGAATTTTATCTCTCACATGCATATCTGTCTGCAAGTAAATTGCACATTCAGACAAAAGGAGACGTAACAAAAGAACTACATATAACAAGAGTATGTAGAAAGCGATAATCAATAGATTTATTTAAGTTACAAATGTAGAAAAAACCAAATTACGTGAATCAGCTGAGCTGCAATAACTAGTAAAATGTTTATCCAGTATTAGCATCCCACATCAAGAGTCTATAGGTTAAATGTCTTGCATCTAACTCTAATCAAGATTATATTTTATAGATATAGCAGGCTAAATTATATAAAATATGTTGGACAGACGTGTGCATATAGATAGATACACTGATATGTACTATTTTCGAAGTGAATGGCTGTTCAGGATCAAATACCCTTGTCTTTAATCTGCTATTCACAATTTGGTCCAGTACAAATGCAGAAAAGCGGTGTTAGCCTTCTTTCTTTGCCAACTTGCACCCAGTAGCTGGCTCATTAAATGCCTAACTATTTAGATGAAGCTCGAGCTTAGCTCACAGAAATAAACAAATAAGCCAAGCCAACACGAAGATTAATGCAATTTATCATGTAAGGTAATGCAAAGCTACACGTGGTAATATGAGTATGAAAAGAATATCATTAGAATAAAGTGCACCCCATCCAATTAGTAATAGTGAATCCAAACATCACATCAGATGGATAGATATTCTAAATTTGTGCTGTTGATTTACTTCAAATACAAGGAAAGAACATTTTATTGCTTAAGTCATTATCCAAATGATATAAATACTTGCCTTCTTCTTTACAATTTTGACCATTTCTAGCAGAATACTTCTTTCAGCGATTTGAAAATGCACGTAATCACCACAGTTCTTGACCATCGTCTCCAGAAGCTAGTAAAACATTCAAGAAGCAAACTTAGTGGACCATGAAAACAAACAGTCGGTCAGAATATAGTCTCATAGAAAGGGGAAAGAAAAAAAAAATTTCTTCCCCAAATAATACCGTTAAAGCGAGTAATTGAACTTTCGGATTCTTGTGCTGCAACCGTTTCTTCACAGCTTTGACAACATCTTTTGCAAGCCTACACAGTGAACAACAACACATCAGTATTCCTTCATAATTTCTATTGTCCTACAAGTTAATATAGGAACATAGGACTTTTCACCCAAAATTCAAATAAACAATAATAATAATAATAATAAAAATAAAAATTAGACAGAAATTCAATCTCCAATACAAAAATTTAAAGCAGATTTAATCAAAGTTGCTCCTTCCTCATCTCATATTCTAAAAAGTTTCAACCATCAATTCCCATACTCATACAGCCATTTAATCGAAATCCTTGAACATTTTCCAGAACTGTGACTCCAAATTATATTCTATGAAGATAAAGAAGAAACCAATCTCCTTTTTTATTTCTTTTCTAAAATTCAAATTCAAGAACCAACAGAAATCAACAATTAAAACTCATATAAATTCTCTATCTTTTCAATAAATTAAAAAAACAAAAACAAAAACCCACAATTATAAAGTCAACTTTTGCATGAAAAAATCAAGAAACTAAAAAAAAAACCGAATAAATAATCACAAATTAGACAAAATACATACATCTGGTTGGAATTGATGGTATCACAGATATCTATATTCATGGTCCAGTCGGGTCCGATCAAGAACTCGCTGGTTGCCTTCTCAACCCTCACTGTAGCTGAAGAAGAGGATGAAATCGAAGCTATTGATGAAATCATATTTACCCCTTTTCTTCTTTAAGCCTCCTTTTGTTCAAGCAAGAATCAAAGAAGCTTTGTTTTGCGGGTTTTTGTGTTTGACTAGTGTGCTTTCTTCAAGTATTAATTTATCTTCCAAGAAAACACAGAGGAAAGTTTGGTTCTTTGTTATTCTCTTCCTTTTTTTTTTTTTGTTTGTGTTGAAGAAAGTTTTTCTCGTCCTCTACTTTTTCCTCCTTTATTTTCCCTTTGGGACACCGTTTATAGGCTTGTTTTTCCAGGAAAATTCGTATTTTTTCCCCATTCGGCCACCGAAGACGCTTTATATTGACACCGTGTTACCCTCGCCGCAAAACTGGACTTGTCTTACATATTATTACCATTACATTATTATTATAAGAATAGGAAAATATTTACTCAAGGAACCCAAGTTATGGTTGTTAGCAAATGGGTCCTCATTATGTCATAATTATACAAATCAAAAGATCGTGCTAGTTATATTGTTCTTACTTAGTGATCCGAGAGAATATAAGAGTAGTAGGATGTAAGTTATCCAACGTGTTGATGTAAATATTTTGGAATATTCAACGTTCTCAATTTCAAGTATATACCTATATAATGTTATAATGCACATAGTGAACGCAACTTATGATATTCACTAACATACAAATATTGTCAACTGTCTTACTAGCGAGAAAATATCTAAAATGTTGGACATTTGACGATATTTGAATGGTAGTGAGTATCATAAATTGTGCCCAATGTAGGCATCATATGCTTTGTAAATCAATGAGTAACTTCTACTAGCATGCGAACTAGAACATTCGATCATATCACGCATCAACAAACATATATGCTACACTTGACAAACTACACGAGTAAACTCAAAATTCAATTCTTCGAATGAAGTGATTTTTTTCTGACTTTTTCTTAAAATCATTTTCAGTAACACATTTTTATGGAATCAGCCATTTTTTCACACTTTTAAACTTCTTTCCAACAACACATTCTTTCAAAAAATAAAATATTTTTCTTTTATTGCCAAAAAACATGCTCTTATTTGTGTATTTCCATCATATTCATTCCATTTATTATTTCTGATACCCTAATATAATATAACATCATTTATATAACGTGATTTCATTTCAAAAGTAAATTAAAATTGCACTGGTAATTTGTCGTGCACTCTACTGTATTTTGAGAATCGAGACTTTGGGGTATTTCAAGTGATTTTTGATATTTTTGTATTTATTCCTCTATTTTAATTTTAATTGAGACCACAACGAAAAAATCAATTTTATAACGGTCAAGTAGGTGAAAACCATCTGTCCATCCATGCCTATATTATTAGATAATAATGTGAGGAAATTAATACGTTGAAAACTTAAATGTCAAATCGATATAAGTTAGGGACTCTTTTGTGTAGTAAGGAATAGATTTGGGGACCTTCCATTACAAACTTTCCTACACAGTAAAATGGAAATAAAATATCGTCAAATATGACATAATCTTATCTTCACATTATATCAAAATAAAACTTTTATTTATATATTAATTGTGTAATTAATAAGACATTAAAATCAAATATTTTTTTTGGTTTACTTCCATATATTTTTGTCTGAAAGTGGTAACCTCGAGTGCTGTGTGAGTCATCCACTATTCAATTCTTCATGTCTTTATCACTTCCCAAACAAAAAAGAGGATGCTTAATATTCTTTTAATTAACTCATTTTATTACAAAGACAAAAAAAGGTATGAACACTTACTATCTTAATTGTTCATAGTATCGTATTTCAAGTGTGTAAAATGAAGCCTCCGTTTTGGTAATACTGTTTGGGTTATAAACCGATTTATTTATGATTTTAATGTAAAAAGTAGTTGTTGAAAATTTGAGAGAGAAAATGTGTGATTAAAAAATTGTTTGGTATAAACATGTTTACAAATCATTTTTTGGTTTTTACTGAATACAACATTATTTATTTTACTATTGAACTTGAACTTAAACCCCTATTCGGTAAAATGTTTATAAACGACTAATTATAAACAGTAATGTGACAATATTTCATAAATTCATTGTTTTTGAAAATCAAAAGTAGTGGATGAAAATATTTAATCAATCAAAATTGTTTTTATTTTAAAAAAAATGTCGAATTTAATATTATTAAGTTACCGTTCCTAAACAAGATTTATAAACAAATTTTAGCAAAGAGAGGCTGAATAGTCTTTGCGGAATAAAATGGACATAAATTCTATACAACCTATATCTATCACGCATATCACATCACAATGTCTAGAAGATCCATTACAATGGTAATTGCTTGTTTAAGAATTGTCTTGGAAAAACTAGTCGTCAAAGCTTTAAAAGTATGAAATCTACAAATCCAAATAAAAATATTGCCAATCAAATACACCAAGCTTGAAATGTTTTTGGCTCTATTCGTTAATACTGTAACAATTATAAATTTATCTATTTACGTTTTTTAGATAAAAATGTGATTAAAAAGTGAAGAGAGAAAAATGTGTGACTAAAAATTGATTTAAAAAATTGTATTTTTTTTTTTATAATTTTTTTTACATTTAATTTACTTGACAGCCATACTTAGTGCCTCGACTATGCTTTCCTTCAGCTTATGTTCTTTAACAATTTATTTTTGATTAATTTACGAACAACATAATTTTTCAATTCATTTTTTAGTTACACACATTTTTTCTCTTCACTTTTTAATCACAACTTCACCTAAAAATATAAATAAATCAATTTATAATAATTATTACCCAACGGGGGCATTAATTGTAAATATTCTCAATTTATTTACTTTGACGTGATTTTCTTAGTTGATCATTTTATATTTCTCTTTAGGAAAATTATTTAATAAATTTTTGTTGCTTCATCATTTTCTTTTCATATTTTTAATTACTCTTACAAATTCTTGAGAAGGTTTGGATTTGCCTCAGTTTGGTAATTTGTTTGTAAACATATTTATAAACAACACATTTTTTTAAACTACTTTTTAATCACACATATTTTTTCAAATCACTTTTTCAATCGCATATTTTACCTCGAAAATATTAGGTTCTTTATTTATAAAAAAAAAAAATTATCAAACAGAGAGAAAATCAACCTCGAATTAATTTTGTTAGATTTATTGATAATTAACAATGTATTGGTAACATTACATTTCTTCAAACTACTTTTTAATCACGTATATTTTTCGAAATTACTTTTTACAACTACACATTTTATCTAAAAAATAACATTATCTTTATGAAGCCCCCGGCACATCTCCAAGCGGTAAAAGAGGAAGGTGAAAAAATCTCAATTTTGCTTGAAACTGTCCCGTCAAGGGTTCGAATTCTAAAATATGGATTTAACCATTGGGTAACTGCAAGTGTACAAGCGGCCTTCCACACTATACCCTTAAAGGTATAACCTAAAATTTACATCCTTCATCAAAATTCAGAACAAAACAGGTGGGATTTGTCAAGGTTGCACTTCAACCTTTTCTTAAGAAATAACATTCTTTTTTGTTTATATATTTAGCCTCTGTTTGGTAAAGGTTATTTTTGGGGTTTTTTTTTTTTTTAAACCAATTTTTAAACTACACAATTCCCTAAATTGATCTTTAACCCTACACATTTTCTCTATCTAATTTTTAATCATTCATCTAAATAAAAAAAAAAAAAAAAAAAAAAAAAACAACAACCATAGCCGCCGAAAAGGAGGGTGCGATTGATAAGAAACTATGCGGGCAATGACAATGTATTGGACCAAATATCAAATCTATCATTTCAAGCCATGAAAGTACAATATCTTTTGCAAGAGAACAATTATAAAGAAGATGAATATTTATTTTTTATTTTTTGGAATATCTACAGATTGTCAGGATAGCATGGGTTATTCTACTTTGCCCGAAAATTCGGATAAAAAAGGTGATCGAAAAATTGTGGACAATTAATTTTGGAGTTAATGTGATGAGTAAATAAATGAATTATTATTATATGTGTAGGTGTATAATTTTATGTCAAATATTATATTCTTGTAACATGATTAGAATAATATATTGCTGAAATTCTAGTACCTTTTAATCATCTCATGTTTGGATCCAACAATAATTGAAAATGTCATTCAAAAGATGACTTATTGAATCCTATTCCTATGTATGACAATATATGAGGCTAGCCTGTGTTCGGCTGTTATGTAGCTATCGTTATTTTTACTTTTTCATATTTGTGAGGTATAATTTGTGATTAAAAAGTGATTTCGAAAAATGTGTGTGATTAAAAAATAGTGTTAAAAATTGTGTTGATTATAACACTTGTTTATAACACTATTGCGGAACACATTGTAATATTCATATGGAATTGATGGTCCAAGTTGACAGGCATATACATGCTTTTGACCTTTTGTAATACTTGATTATTCAGCATTAGGATATGAACTCGATTGTTTGACGGCTTGTTGAAAACTACACATAGCATGAATTTCCTCTCTTCTTGACCAGAGTAAGAAGTTACGAACTAATCTATGCAAGTATAACTTTAGGGTGTCCCCAACATGAAATTTAGTAGAAGTTTTTAGATTCATGAATTCTCATATATTTTATAGATTTTAATAGAATTTTATAAAATCTCTTAAGTTCTAATGAAATTCTATTTCACGAATTTTTGTAGATTTCAATAGATTTTAGTAGAATTTGTTGAACATGTCATCAATATGAAACTTGATGAATTTTAAAATTTCATCCACTTTTACCCTCTTATCGAGTAATTTCTTTTTTATTTATTATTTTTTATTGTTCAAGTTGAACGTGAACTTCAAACAGAAGTAAAAAAAAAAATAATAACATAATTTTTTACTTGATCATAAAAAAATAATAATAAAAGAAGCAAGAATATTCGAACCGTTTAAAAATAAAATATATTACATTGTCTAGTTTTAATTTAAAAAAAAATAATATTCAAGCCTTTCATTTAAAAGTAAAACATGAAGTATTTTCTTATATAAATAAATCAAGGAATAATTAGAATATACACTATATTCCTCTAGTATGTTTAGATAACTAGTTGTTTTTCAAGCTAATTATAATAATACATTTTTTCTTTTCTCTTCCCTCCTTCCTCTCTCCTCCGACCTATCTCTCTTTTTCCTTTCCTCTCTACTCTCTCTTCATTTACTGGTTTTACTTTTTTTCTTCTCTCCTCTCTCCTCTCTTCCTATTTTCTTGAAGCAAATCAAAGCACAAGAGCATTAAAGAATTAGCGTCTTCTCTTGAAGGGGTGTTTCTCTCTCTAAAAAAAGCTCACCAATTGATTCATCTTCTTCCATTCTTTTGCGTCAAAATTCCATCTCTAATATGGGATAGTTTAATTATTCAATCGAAGCAAACGAAACATGGAGCGAAGGAATTTGGACGATGCTCAGATTAAGTGCGAAGAAGGAGACGAAGCTGACGTGGTAGACAGAGGAGAGGAGAGAGGAGGGGCTGGAAGGGAAGGATATTTGGTGATAAGGAAATGACCGTATTGAAGGCCGTTGAAGACTGGAAAGAAGTAGGATGTGGCGGAGATTATACTGGGCTGGGCTGGGCTGAGGCTGGGCTGGAAAGAAGTAGGATGTGTCTACGTTTTTTTTTTTTTTTTTTTTGGTTAATGGTCATCACTTTTTTGCAGAATTATGTTGGGATTTTGTGGTGTTTCTAATACTTGCAAAGTTGTAATAGATCATTGGCTACTAGTTTTAGAATTTAAATCCCCCTATTTGAAGTGTTGGTTTGATTGTAATCACTGGTATCTTATTTGAAATTGTATCGATCTTTGTGCTAAAAATTTTATGAAAATTATAAGGTATTACAAAGTATTGCTGAACATTACGACACAAGTCAAAATATTGTAGTGAGTAATAAATTTCTTTCGTGTACTTGTAATTGTAAACACTACTATAATGTTACAGTAAATACAGTTAAACAATATTACAGGGATTGTAATGTTACATAACTGCTACAATTACACAAGAACCTAAAACAAATATTGTATTGATCTAGAATACACAACAATTTCTCAATAATTGTACATCCCATGAAACCTAAGCATAAATGTGACCACAATAAATGCTAGTCAATCAATACAATAATAAATGTACAAGATAATAAAAAGCTTAAATTCTTAATACAAGCATCAATGTCAACTAAGTTAGGTCAAGCTTCATCAATCATCTCAACACTAAAGAACTTAGCCCATAGTGAAATAACAATAAAATTCAAGAATTAAATGCATTATTTCAACTACAAAGTAAAGTAAATAGAGAAATATGAAGATTAAGCAATAATACTTTTCTTCACCAATGATTCTTGCTTCAAAATATCACTATTCTTCCATAATAATGTTGGTATTTCTCCCTCAAATCAACATTTATCAACAAAAAGAGAAAATTATAAGCAGAAAGTAAGGAAAATGAAGAACAATGGAGAGAAAATGAGTTTTGGGATAAAAAATGGTAAAAAAAAGTTTGAAGCCCTAGCCAAAATCATCCAAGAATACCCAAAATTCGCGTAGATCCTCGTCCTTCAGCAATTGGGCCGAACCGAGTCGCACTGGGTTGGCCCAGAATTCAGTTCAAAATTTTGACCACGCAATCACGTAGCTGAATGCCTCGCGATCGCGTGGTGGGGCTGAAAACTCTCGAATTGGTTTTTGGCCTGACTTCGCGAACGCGGCCTAGTCGATACATGCGATCGCGTGGTTGACCTGGCAGCTCCGTCTTTTGATGATTTGCAATGAGGTCCTCCAACGTTTCCGATTTCTTTCAATTGAGCCCTTCCAAAAGTGTATTTGAGTCCGTCAACTTTGAAAACTTGCAATTTAGTCCTTTGATCAATTGCACATGCGATCCACAACTTTCTGGCAGTGACAATTTGGTCCCCAAACTTTGACTCTTTGAAGGATTTGACTATTTTCTCCTCAATTTCTTCAATTATTAATCCATTTAGCTCTTTTCTTGTTCTTTCTTCATGTATTTGTATGTTGAACCTATTTAACCATAAAATATGCACAATTCAGTAGGTATTTGTCCAAATTACTCAAAAAGTAATACAAAAAATATATGAAATATACATATAATATGCACTCAACACTGGTCCTGTTATGGGAGAAGATAGAATTTGCATATTTTGATTTTCCTAAATTATAGACAACATGATCCTAACTAAAAGATTGCCATATTTAATTACAATTATCTATTAATACATTACGTTTACCAATTCCGATATATTTCTAAACTTTTCAAATGAAATCATGTAATATTACGAATAATATGAAATTTCGATATTTTTCAATTACGACACATTACAACCAGGTATTTATTTAATTTTCCCTTTCCTTAATTATTTGTAGGGTTCATTGAATTGCCAAAAATCTTATAATTGAAAGGCTTTTCGGTGCCTATAATGAGTTTCCAACTCATAATATAATTAACAAATACCATAAACCAAAGACATGAAACCAGTAAGGTTATATAAGGGCTTAGGTGGGCCATGCACACTAAGGATAATATATTTTTAATGAAGTCCAACTAGATTAATTATTTTAACTTAATCACAATCATATGATAATGCCATCTGAGAGTACAGATGGAATGTAACTATTCATTTGAAGTGAACATTCTTATCAATTCAAACACAATTATATTGCATATGATCTTGATCATCTATAAATTAGTTGTGTGACAACATTTTCGCGTACACATCAAAAGAAACAAAACTGCACATTCAATTCTCTCTACAAAATTTACTTGCTTAAAGAGCTGAAAGGAAGGGAAGTCAAGGAAAAATAATACGAAAGTTATAATTACTCAGTGAATAGAAGATAATTACTAATTGAAAGAATTGAAACTTCCTAGGAGAAAGTGATACTTTTTTCTAGTTTGATGAACAATAGTGCGAGGAATGCTATGTTATGTTCACTTTTCAAAGGACGCGTTATGTTGAATTTTTTGATATCCAATAAATTCAAATGATGATGTTAAACGAATGTGGGATATTCTTCCGACATCTAAATGAATAGTTAGACCCCTTTTTGTGTTGGAACTTTTAGACCCATTAGAAGCAACTTAACTAGTTGCTCGTGACCCACTTGATGTGGTCCTTTTTGTGTTGGAATTTTTAATTGTTTGGGGTTATTGGTCTAGGTTTTAGTCTTCACTCATCTAGTGGACTTGGCACATGTTGATTTTGAGATAGCCCATATATATTCACTTTGTTCCTTGCCGTTGAATTTGAGTTCGCCACCATTGATCATTTTGTGGGTGTGAAAGGAGGCAACCAAGGTATTGTGTGTGGGTCAAGCCTTTGGATCTAGTGTTAGATTAGGAGGTTTGAAATTGAGCCCCAGAGGTGTATCATCAATCCACATTTTTTAAATTATATTAGAGCTTACGTGTGTGTGAAATCTGGGCATAAAACATGCTGGAACAAATCTGAAAACAAGCAGGAAGCAAAGGAAGAAACTATTGAGAAAAAAATTAAACTGACCGCACGTAGGAAAATTACTGAAGATAGTCTTAATGGACAGAATGCTCCTGACATCGTGAAGGTGTCAATTTTCAATTTGGAGAAATGAACTGAAAATCGGATGATTTTACCCTTTGGTCGTTCGATCGCAGGGTGATGTTCGAGTTGTTGCAGATTTCACGGATGCTTTAGGGTGTATGATGGTGTCTCTAAAACTTTGACGTTCATGAGTCTCCTATCTTTATTAACTGACAGATTGATATGCTCAGTATCGTGTTCTTTTACTTTAGCCTCTGTTCGAATCTATGTGGAAAAAAAAAAAAGATCATAAATCAATTTATGATTTACACAATTTTTCAAATCACTTTTTAAGTACATATCGTTTATCTCTCAAATTTTTAACCACACATCTTATCCCGAGATCCGAAAAAATTGGTTTATAATCCTTCCAATAGATCTAAACAGAGGCTTATTTTTTCAGTTATTTACTTTCGCATTAGAGGTTATCGTGTGAGATGACATTAGGATTTTAGTTACCGTGATGAGTGTAACTATTACCTATCGCTAGACCTAAGAATTATATGTTTAATTTGTGTCATGTATTCTATATAAATTTGATATATTAATTTCTTAACGAATTTGATATACAACGCTTTAGATATTTTATTGCTATTTAGAAATTCATGTGACTGTACGCCATGAATTTTCTCTCATATAAGAAATTATAACAAAAAATTTTTATAGATGAAGTAAAGATGATATAGAAATAAATAAATAACATAGATATGTTTCATAATGGGTGGACTAGTTCGAACTAAACCACATACAAGCAGGCCTAGTTTAAGTTTGTTGCAGGTTTGACTTGGTCTATAAGAAAATATGGCTCCAAGGACAAATGGACCCATCGATATTGTAGTTCTAGCTAGTTCAACCCGTCATTTTTATCTTTCATTCTTTTGAAAATTTTATGAGCTCAAAATTAAGCCATAAAAGAAAAGAATATTGTGGTAAGATATATGTCATTATGTTAAAAATGTAGAGGAGAAATAGGTTTTAACAAAATACCCTACCAGTCCCAAGATAGCAATGATGGAGAGTTCAAAAGGTACTTGAGTCTACCTCTCTTATAGTGAAATGAACAAAAACAAAAAAAATGAGAATAATAGAAGAATGATTGTAAGTAGGCTAGTTGGCTTTAGTTATTGGGCTGAGGTGGTTGCTTAGAAAAGACATCAAGGGAATTCAAGGAACACATAATCAATAGCCGATTCATGTAGGAAACAGAAAGAAAAGAAGCCATTCAGCATGTTCATATTGATAGATCAAGGACCCTCCTACCGTCGTATCAGTGACTCATAGGGTTTCCTTTTGTTGGTTCTTGAGAATGGTCACTACATCACATGACCGGAATGTAAAACTGTATAGGAGAGCACACTGACTTTTGTCAAAGATCCTGAGATGCTAAGAAATCGAGATTTCTGTTAGAATAACAGTGTTGGTGATGTAATCCAAGGTAGGAGATCAAAGGAGAAATCAAGCCACAGGCGATTCCATAATAATCTTCGTGGAAAATGAACAAATTTCGTGTTGGGCACGAGTCAAGAATTGAACCGAACCAGGTTGTTTCAAAGGGGCGAAAATTGATGCGGACGGAGCTGCCACGCGATCGCCTAGGCCACAGGAGGAGCGATCGCGCGGGTTCCAACCACGAGATCGCGCGTATAACCTGAGACCAGATTTTCGTGACTTTTTTTATTTAATTTCGTTTTTAATTATTATTTCTATAGTTTAGGGCCCATTGGCGACTAAACCTAGTTTTAGATCAATTTCTCTTTATATTATCATTGTCATTCATTGTAAAGACAATTTTTGTTGATTATTGAATTAATTGTGAGAGAATTTTCTCTTCAAAAGGTTGAGGAGTCATTTTTTCTTGAACTTATTAAATATTGAATCTTTGTGGCGTTCACCCAACGAACTTATCAAGGAATTGACAAGCCTTGTGGCGTTCACCAATCTTGATTCATATTCCGCACCGTTCTCGCTTCGTGAATATTAGGTCAAGATTTTACTGTCAAACCTATCTTTATTTCCGTTGTTTATTTATTGTTTTCTTGTGTTCAATCTGTTTTAGATCTTTTCTAGGTTATTATTTTGTTATTCCGCGTTTTCATCGAGATTCCTGATTGGGATCGCGTCATTTGGTATCAGAACTTGGATCTAATTCAGATTCTTGTATTTTCTTGATTTCTTTGTTTTCTTCATGTTCTTTGTGCCGTAAACTTTTTCCCAACTTTTGATCCATAAAAATCCTACAAAAAAATTTAAAAGTATTTTTCGAGTTCGTTTTTCGTCCGAATCCAATTCCTTTTTTTTGCCATAATCGTAGTCAAATTTTTTAGCGTTGAAAAAATAAATAAATAAAATTCTGAAAATTTCCAGAAGTTTTCAAACTTCGAGAATTTCTCAATTTTTTATACTCTTTTGTGTCTTCCATAAATTCCTTGATTGCTGATCCTTGATTAGTTCTTGGGTGAAATTTGAAGTGATAAGAGTGATACACGAGTGATAAATTTTGTGAGGAATTTTATCTCTCTTTTTTTTTTTTTTGCTATTAACCATGTCTCGTAGGGAAAAGTCTTCATCATCTTCATCAAATAATGTCGAACAGAAAATTAAAATGATTAAAGCCATGAATACCCAATTTGATAAATTCCTAGCTAGGATGGATTAAAGAGAAGCACGATGGCGAAAGGAGCAATCTCACGTAAATTCGAGAGCTAGGAGGGATAAAAGGCGTAAATCCAATACTAGGGGTGGAGAAGGTGTTGATAAAAGGCCATTAAAGTGAAAAGAAATATCCAAACGGAAGAGTAGTGATCATGTTCCGAGAAGGAGGGAGGAACCAACCTTAAAAGGTAAATATAATTTCGATTCCAAACCTCCTAAGGATAGAAATACTAAATGCTTTAAATGTTTAGATTTGGGTCACATTGCACTTCAATGTCTACATAAAAAGGATAGGCATGATGTGAAAGTTGTTTCTAGAGACAAAGTTGAAAGGCTGCCTAAGTTGGAATTTGTTTGTGATAATGATAAATTGAGATATGTTGTAGGTGAATCACTTTTTAATGAACGATCTCGTAGCACTAGGTGTAAGGTGAAGGAAGTGGGTGAGCAAAGAGATAACATTTTTCGCACTAGGTGCTTTGTAGGAGATAAGGTTTGTAGTATGGTGATCGATGGAGGAAGTTGCACCAACGGGGCTAGTACTACCTTAGTGGAAAGATTGGGGTTGTCTTTGATCAAACATCATAATCTTTATAAATTGCAGTAGTTGACTGAATCTGGTGAAATTAAGGTGAACAAATAGGTTAGGATAAATTTTTCGATTAGTGGGTATACAGATGAAGTCGTTTTGTGATGTAGTTCCTATGCATGTTGGACATTTAATGTTGGGGAGGCAATGGCAACATGATGGGCTTAAAAATCGATATAGCTTTGTGAAAGGCAGAAGAAAGTTCAATCTTGTTCTTTTATCATGAATGGAAGCCCGTGGAGATGAATTGAAAGTAAAAAGAGAGTTTAAGAATAAAAAATGGGAGAGTTGAGGCCACGACATCAGAAAAATGAGAGGGAGATCAGAAAACTGAAAGAAAAAAAAAGAGTTATGGTCCAAACCACAGAAAATAGAGAGAATGAGTGCAGGACGAAAAAGAAAAGAGAGTCTACCAAAAAAATGAGTTTATTTACACTTGGCCATACTAACACATCCCTCCACAGTACTACTAAATATGTTTTGCAGATGCCTAAATCAAATCATGATCCTAAAATAAGGAAGAAATTCATTGGCACAAAGGAGTAGTCCAAAAGGCCGAAAAGGTTGAAAGAAAGCACAAGGCATAAGCATTGATATTAGAGGATTGGAGAAATTCGAGATTCGAGGTTGAATCATTTTCAAGAAAAGGAGAATGATATGATTCAAAGTAGGAGATCAAAGGAGAAATCAGGTTATGGACGATTCCATAATAATCTACATGGGAAATGAGCAAATTTCATGTTGGGCACAAGTCAAGAATTGAACCGAATCAGGTTGTTTCAAATGGGTGAAAATTGATGCAGATGGAGTCACGGAACTGCCACATGATCGATCGCGCAGGCCACAGGAGGAGCGATTGCGCGAGTTCCAACCACGCGATCGCGCGTATAACCTGAGACCAGATTTTCGCCACCTTTTTTTATTTAATTCCATTTTTAATTATTATTTCTATAGTTTATGGCTCATTAGCTGCTAAACCTAGTTTTAGGTTAATTTCTCTTTATATTATCATTATCATTCATTGTAAAGACAGTTTTGGTTGATTATTAAATTAATTGGAGAATTTTCTCTTCAAAAGATTGTGGAATCCTTTATTCTTGAACTTATTAAAGATTGAATCTTTGTGGCATTCACCCAAAAAACTTATCAAGAAATTGACAAGCGTTGTGGCATTCACCAATCTTGATTCATATTCCGCACCGTTCTCGTGTCGTGAATATTGAGTCAATATTTTTCCGTCAAATTTATCTTTATTTCCGTTGATTATTTATTGTTTTCTTGTGTTCAATCTGTTTTAGATCTTTCCTAAGTTATTATTTTGTTATTCTGCATTTTCGTCGAGATTCCTGATTGAGATCGCTTCAGTTGGCCTGGGCCAATATGTTGATTGCCTAAAGTATAGGGCATAATCATTTGCTAAGGAATTTGTTTATGAAATGCCAACTTGTTGTGGTCCTGTCATGGCGTTAATCGCCACCGGTGTAATTACGGCAAGAACGTGAACCTACCTCGAATTATCCCAACTCGCTACCTAACCTTTTATTTTATTTTAATTTTATGTTTGGAAATTTAATCACATTTGAAAAACTAAAAATAATTAATTAAAAGGGACGACAATGAGGATATTATTGTACTCATTCCCATCTGCCTCCTCTAGAAATTTCAATGAACTATCAGCTTCATTGCCATCCCTACAATGAAACACATACATATAACAAAAAAATTGATTCTTCAAACAAAAAAAAAAAAAAAAAAAAAAAAAAAAAAAAAAACTCATTAGAATTTAGAAAGAAAGAGTTATTGAAAGCATTCAACAACTCTTTTAAGCATGACACTACTCATTCATTATTTGTAGTAGAAGTTACCCATGAAGGCATGATCTGATTGAATTTGAGCGAGGCTAACTCAAATTTGATTTTTTAAATAGGTCATTTGGACCCATTTTGACACCCATATTTTCATGAATTGAAATCAAACTTTACTACATAAACAATTAAATTGAACAACTTGGAGAACTTCCACACTGACATGAACATGGGCTCACCACCCATGTGAATGGACAGCTCCTCAGATTGTTCATTTATTATTTTTCATTGAAATCTCTATTTGTACATTTATAGCTTTCAATTTCAACCAAAAATAAGATAATTGAAATATTCTCTAACCCTGCCTGCCATGTTTTCATGTCCAGCATCTTCATTACATCCAGTTTCTTCTCCTTTTAACAATTCTGCGCAGAATTCCCCATTATTTTTCACCAGCAAAAGATCCCAGAAAGGTAATTTTCTCATTTCTTCAGCACTTCATACCTCTACTCAAAGCCCAAAAGGTATCCCCATTTTGCCAAATTTCCAAGATTTTCTTGAAACAGTTGCAGCAGTTCCCACTTCTCAGAAAAATGAAGCTGTGGATAAATTCCAGAGGGAGGGCATGTTACGAACTATATCAGAATTCAACCATTTGCTTATGGCTTTGGTCACAGCAGATGAGTTTGAATTAGCATCAAAATTGAAGTCCAAATTATCCTCATTCGGTTTAGCCCCTGATAGTTGCACATACTCAATTTTGGTGACTAGTTACTGCAAGAAAAATGAGCCAAACGAAGCGAAAACAGTTTTGGATCGTATGCTGGAAAATGGGTTCCAACCCAATGTTGCTACATTCACTACATTGATCAATTCATTTTGCCAAAATGGAAGATTGCAGGATGCCTATAAGGTGTTTGATATAATGACTAAAATAGGATGTGAGCCAACAATAAATACATATAATTGCTTGTTGAAGGGTCTGTGCTATGTGGGGAGAGTGGAGGAAGCCTATGAATTGCTATTAAATATCAACAAATCTTTGTTCAAACCAGATATTTATACTTACACTGCAGTGATGGATGGTTTTTGCAAAGTGGGCAGATCAAATGAGGCATTGGAATTGCTTGATGAAGCTTTAGAAATGGGATTGACACCAAATGCAGTCACTTACAATACTCTCTTAAATGGTTATTTTAAGGAGGGAAGGCCTCTGGATGGTATTGTTTTGTTGAAACAAATGAAGGAGATGAATTACAAGCCAGATTTCATAAGTTATAGTACATTATTACACGGAATGTTGAAATGGGGTGAAACTAAGGCAGCTTTGGAGATTCATAAGGAGATGATCGGGATTGGTTATGAAGTCGATGGGAGGATGACAAACACCTTGTTGAGAAGGTTGTGCAGGAGTTCGCGAAAAGACTACGTGCTACTGAATGATGTGTTTGAAGTGTTTGAGAGAATTAAGAATGAGGATTATGCTATATACTCTGATACATATGGTCTAGTGGTTGAAGCTTTCTGCAATGGAAAAGAGAGCGATAAAGCGTTTGAAATTTTAGACGAGATGATCAGGGCTGGACATTCTCCGATGACAATCACGTTCAGTGTTGTCATCCGAGCACTTTGTATGGATGGAAAGGTTGACAAGGCATTATCAGTTTTGATGCTAATTCACAAAGACAGGAAGGCCAGCAAAATTCCATTCAACATTTTGATTAATGAGTTGAATAGACAAGGAAGGTCTTTGGGTGCTTGTACTGTATTTGGTTTAGCATTGAAGAGAGGGGTGATGCCACATAGAGAGCCTAGAAAATGTTGGCCTGAATATGATTAGATAATTTGAATTTGTTTTCCTGTCTGAGCTCTGTAAAAACTTCTAGTGTAGCTTGAACACTCGTGCACGTCTAAGAGAGGAAGTGCGTGTTTATTACATAGTACTGGATTGTAATATATTGTATCATATCGATATTTTTCTCGAATGGATACATATTCATTCTGTCAACTGCTAAATTTCTTGGCCTCGTTCTATGAACAATGTGACATTAACCACAGCACGGTATCAACAGTAGTTGGCTTAGATCAACCTGTAGACGATCAATACCACAAATGGTGATCAATTAATAACAAGCATGATTCAACATAAACTACTTCAATCTGCATAACTAGACACGCACCCGCAAAGAGTGAAAGAAATGTGCATATTCGACCTGACTATCTCTCCACACTTGGTATTAGAGCTATTGGAACTTTTAAATCTGATTTTGCAATATATATATATATATATATGCAAATTAATGTTACATACAAATAAAAAAATAAAAAGTTGAAAAATCTTTTGTTTAGTAGACATTTTCAAAGGGGAAAATGAAAACCTATATACGCTGAAATGATACATTGTTTTAATGAAAACACCAAAATATGAACTAAAAAGTCAATCATCGAACCAAACTCCTAAACTTTAGTAAAACATCTATTTCCTATCATTTTGTGTGTATATATATATATATATATAAAGAGTGAAAGTGGAATTCACCATTCATTTTACATCACTTTTGACGTTAGTCTAATGTCACCTTAAAGGATGTCGTGTAGACCGTCTAACTTAAAACGAGCATACGTCTTCTATATTCAAACTTTCCCTTCGTGGTTCGAAAGGTTTCGTCAGGTCTCAACTCTATCATCCTGTATATAAAAAGAGTGAAAGTGGAATTCACTGTTCATTTTACATTACTTCTCACGTCAGCCTTATGTCGCCTTAAACAACGTCGTATGGATCCTCTGAATTAAAACGAGTATACGTCTTCTATTTTCAAACTTTCCCTTCATGGTTCGAGAGGTTTCTTCTATTGTCATGTTTCGATTCCATCAACTGACTGAAATCGACAGGACCACCACTCTTCCTTTCTCCGTCACCGAACCTTTCAGAGGCTGCTGCTCCGATCAACGTTCGTAGTAGCCTCTTCAAGTAGGCGACTTGGGCTTAGGGTTTCATTCAAGATTCCGATAGTTCGTTCACCTTTCTTCTTCTGCTTTGTAGAGATTCAAGGGGGGGTTAGTTTCCTAGATCTAAAACTTATTACTTGGTTTGTCTTTCTTTGGACTAGAAAATTTATCTTTGTGACGTCATTTTTGCTTGTTCGTTCTCTTTTCTTGGCTGCGTAGAGTAGCAACTCATTTTATTTTAATTTACCATTGGTCGTTGATATTAGATGAAATGGATTCAGTAAATGTACCATTGAAGCGTGGAAAAATTATACTTCATCCATCCCGTGAAAGGTTTGCTCCTATTTTCACACAGATTAAAAAAATGTCAACTAATGTAGTTAAAAATATAAATTCTTCTTACATTTTACTATTATATCCTACATTAAATATATATTAAATAACGTAATAAATATGAATATTTTATATTTATTGATAACAATGGATAATAAATAAGAACATATTGAAAAACTTAAAAATATGTTGACTTTCAATAAGGAAAGTGACATATAATTTGGAACGGACCAATAAGAAATACAAGTCTATCTTCATGGAACGAAGGGAGTATTAACATTAATTTATTTGCAAAACGAAAATGTGATACCGTCGGACCTAGAAATAATTAGCGCATTCCTCCAAGTGTTTTGCGTATTTATTAGCATTAAGTCCTACAACAATACAGAACATGAAAAAGGAAGTTGAGTAACGTGTACATGCATGCTTGCCATTATCATAAATTCATTTTGCAATTCGAACACAACACAGGTTTTTGAGTCAACCTTTCCTTCAGGTTTCTCAGCTCTGACCATTAATCCCGTTGTACGTTTTAAAATTTCTCGAGTGATAACGAATTTTCTTTGAGAATTGGAAAAATAGATAAAACTAAAGAAGTTTTTACAAGGTTTGTGGATGAAGAAAGCACGTTGTTCAACCTGTATGAGAGGCTCACTTTCGAGGTGCAGCTGAAGCAAGCCGTGCTGGGAGGAGCCTGTTGGAGCCAAGCTACCAAGTGCAATCGAATTTGGTGCCATCGAAGCCTGTTCAACAAAAGCGAGTTTTCAGGTGTTTCTAACCCTAATAAATAAAATAGGAACACAAAAGATCTCCTAGATTCAGAAGGGAAATATTCTATACTCAATCCATCTGCAATTAATTAGTTTGTGAATACTTGATTCGATCTGTTATTCTTTCCCCCTTTAAGAAATTTCCTCCTCTAAATTTACTCACTCTTAGACATTGTACTACGCTTCTATTGCATACAATCAAAACATTAATAGTTTAGTACACAATACTAGACAGTATAATATTGTATACTTTTCTGCAACTGATATATCTTCAATCCGTAAACTGCCAATATCAGAAACTCGTTTACGCTGAACAGCTGCAGAAAATTTTCTCGAAATCCAAATGGGGAAAAAGTTGTTGGTAGTCCAAAATAGTTGGAAGATAGCAAACTCTTCTACTTGTGCAAAAATGATACGTCTATGCTCGGCTCATGTATTGCCCACTTCTAGTATCCACCATAATTTCTTGGCCTCTTTCTATGAACAATGGGACAGTAACCACAGCACCAGTATCAACAGTTGCTGGCTTAGATCCACCTACACGATCCAAAACCACATAAATAAATGGTGATTAAACAAGAACAAGCAAAATAGGAAAAAGCATGCTATAGTTGCTATTGAAATAGGCAATATTCCAGAAACTGAGAGACGCGTCAAAATACCTTGTGCTGTGTCACCTTTCACACCTGGATCAACTTCAACCACAGTCAACTTTACCGTTATAGGAAGTTCAAAATCAATTACCTACAACAACATATCAGGTAGTCATTTGAGATTGTATTGACAAGAATTTGCTTCCTTAGGTAAAATTGACAAATTTGAGAACATAATTGCCAAATTAATTATTATAAAGCTCGTGATCCAATCGGAAAAAAGATGCTAGGGTTGAACAATACTTTTCCCTTCCAGAATAGCAAATTGCAGTCCATGCCTTCTTTTAGCCACTTTGTTTTGTCCCCGACATCTTTCTCATTGAGGCGGTATTCTTCAAATGAACTCTGAAACAGATATGACATAAAACTCGTGAAACTTGGGAATAGGACTGACTAGCCTTCCAGTACTACTGTATGCTACTTATACTAAAGAAAAGCAGTGTATCTTGGAATAAACAAGTGTCCTCCAGTAAATTCCAGGTTGAAATAAATAAGACAGGAGGACAGATACTAATCTTTACTGTGATACTGTATAAGACTGTAGAACATTAGAAGAACTAGACCTGCTATTACTAAGCAGTACCAAATATATGAGATAATTATTTGCCTCTTAATTAAGATAATAATATTTAGTCTGCAGCAGAAAATTGTTTTTAAAATTTAAATGGACGTGCAAGAAAGGTATAATTGAACTCGCTACCTATGTCTGAGCTTAAACACCTGCCCCTATGTTGGTCTAAATGTCCATAGTTGATTATACTGGAGTCACAGAAAGATATCCATCTTCAACAGTGTTTTACTCCTTTCAAAATTGCACAGTGTGAAATAGAGCGTGTTTGGCACTGAAGGATCCAGCAATCAGCGAGGTGGTGCACCTATCCGTGTAACGACCACTAACTTTCTCCCATCTTGCCCTCTTAATCTATGGTCCAGGAGCTATTCCGTACACCATTAAATTACATGCTGTCATCTAGGGGTTAGGTCCTAGTAGGGTTTCTAACGCGTCCCCAATGAATTGAATTCAAGACCTCTCCATTAAGAAAGATTTAAGTTGAAAATTGGTTCCAAGCTTACGTACTATCCCTGGGGGTTAGGCCCTAGTAGGATTTTTGATGATTCCTTAGCGATTCGAACTCAAGACTTATCCCTTAAGAGTGAATTAAGTTGAAAGTTGGTACCAATTGAAACGTATCTAAAATCACCTCTAAGGCCTAACCTCTAAGGCAATACGTAAACTAATGGCGTAAGGGATAACCTTTGAACCATAGAGGACAAGATGAGAGAAAGTCCGTTGTCATTATACCGAAATGTACAATTATCTTATTCCTTTCTGTACAGGTTTTCGTTCTAAGGTATGTTTCTTCAATGTTTATGGATTTTATTTATTTGTATTGCTTCTTTGATTGATATGTGTGTTTAAATTAAGCCCTTGTTTGAGACCCATTATTTCAAAATAATGTGGTTTGTAATAGTAAATTTTGAAGAATGTGTGGTTAAAAAGTAGGAATTTTTTTTGGGTTTATGTGTACATTATTTTATTAATAAAATGTGTGGTTGAAAATAAGGTTTGAAATAATGGGTACCAAACAAGAGCTAAATCAATATGAGATGATGAAGCTGAATAGGTTATGGCATCCATAGGAAAGAGAAAAAGCATTGTTTAGAAAACCGGACCGGCAGGTTCGACCAGAAAACCGGTCCAGTTCGACCTATAAACCGGTTAGAAAACCAGGTTTTTGGTATAAACCGATCAGGTTTTTGGCCGGTTCAACGGGGAACCGACTGGTTTTTAAACCCGGTTTTCCGATTTTCTTTTGGCTTTTTTGTTTTCCTCAAGTTGTTTTAAGCTACTTTTGTGAATGATTTTATTTTTTAAATAAGTAAATCTTATTTATTTGTAAAATAACTTATTTTTTAGAATATTTTATGATTTTTGAAATAATTTATATTTTTTTAATTGAAACCGGTTCAAACCTGGTTCAACCCAGTTGGACCTTTTGACCCTTGACCTGTTGCCTTTTCCGATTCGAACCGATTTCCAGTTTTTAAACACTGAGAAAAAGTGAATTCTTTTACATTAAGGGATGTCTGGAATTGTTATGATAAATGTGGTACTTATGGGGTTGGAGTTCCAATTAGTCTTGATGATGACCAAAATTTAATCCAATAGTGTGCCTTATCTCTCTGGTGTACAAATATTCACCAGCAATGGTTCTGTAAACACTTCAAGGTAATTCCCTAAGTAAATTGGATTAGCTTTTTACATTTACCAGTTGCATGAATTGATACGTGGATTTTATCTACAACCAATTTGTTAGGCCTAATTCGTTAACAATCAACCAGTTGATCTCGCTATTACGATCATTGACGGTCGACGGCCACCCTATCTCACCGTAAGTCCGGGATCTATCACTGGTGTTTGGGATGTCTTAAGCTAAAAAATAAGCTCCAAATGTGTGCCTAACTTGAATGTAGGTTTGTCCGCATTAAAATTAGTCATACAATTGGTGCTTATTTTTAAGCATTTCCAACCCAAACATGCTCATAATCCGGCAGTGGAATCAAGAGATAAATTTGTAATGTGAAATAGGTCAGAGGTGTAACCTAGCGTATTAGGGAGCCTTTTTCACCATTTTTCTCTCTATTTTGAGTAATGGTAATGGTTTGACAGTTACCTTAATGTGCTTAAAGAGGATAAAAATTGCATGAAAAGAGTTTCCACTATTGATGCCGTCATATCAAAATCAAAATCAAAACAGGAAATAGCATATACCAAGTCCATAAAGACATACTGGGCACCATCTTTGTAAGTATATTGTTTGGTTTCTTTGAATATATCTGCCTCTTCAATCTGTCAAAAGAGCAGAATAAAAAGAATGACATAAAAGGATAGGAATGGCAGAGTGTAATTACAGTTGGACAAAATTATTAGGATCCTGGCAAAAATATACCCCTCCAAGATCGGACTTGTGGCAAAAAAAAAAAAGTTACAATTTTATGATATTACAGTCATCTTAGTGAAGCATCTTGCCTGTGGAGCATGACCATATAAATAAAAAGAAGCTAAACGTGGATAAAATTTAGAGAAATAAGAATTTCCATCTAAGTAGAAATTATGCTTATTAGAACCCAATCGAAGAAAGATTGTCTGCCCCAACAATGTCAGATAATCATTAGGCTTTGCTTATTTCAATATCAGATCAAACTCATGTAGATATTGTCCCCCATCATTTAATATGCCATGATGTAATAGAGAATTGTAGTGATCAGTGATCACTGCATTATCTATACAACACAGATTTATGAACTCATATTACCATGCTGACCTGAATCCACCAAAATATAAGTTTGTATATATACCATTTCATATTAGCACTAGTCACTAGTCATGCACCAAGAATATTCACAAGCTAAAAAATACATCACACAGATGGAAGAAGGATAGGCTACCCCCAGCAGCAAAAAGATGCTCTTTACCAAATGGTGTCTTGTTTTGTCATCATGGCCGTCAACCATCTAATTTTATACTGAAGTACAAAAGACTGTAACATGGAGGCAAGGCAAAATGCACAGTACAATCTTAAAATGTGTATAGTTATTTCCATTCGCAAAAATGTTCTACAACTTACATACAAAATGGTGACCAACCTTGTATGCACCATGCATTTAAACTTTCCAGCAACAATACGACAAGGTTTATTGATCACTTAAAAGATATATCTGCCCCATTACCTATGATGCACTAACATTAAGTCACAACACAAGTGTGTCCGGCACAACATGTGTTGAACAAGTTGATGAGCAATTTCTAAAAAATTACTAACACGACACGTTGAATAAACTCTATAAAATTCTAATTTATATAGTATAAATTTAGTTTTATATTGTTATTAGTATTTCTTGTTAACATCCTTTAAATAGAGTTCCTATTTGTTATTTAGAGCCAGTTTGGTTTAATACAAAATTTTCAACATTTCTCTCAAATTTATTTTCAACAACACATTTATATGGGACCAACCATTTTTCTCATTTTTCAATCTCTTTTCAACCGCACATTCTCTTCAAAACCCAAAATTTTTCAAAATTTCTAAAAAACTACTTACACCAAACAGCCTTTTAATAATAACTTTGTGTCAAAATTTTATAATTTTTTTTGATAAAGAAAAAAAATGCCTATGGTAGATTGTCGATATCCGACACATCTCGGACACTTGTCAAACAAGAACACACCACCTTATTTGAAGTGTTAGTGCAACACAACCCATTACAATATGACAATCTAACCAATGACATACTTGTATTGTACATGTTATTCTAGATGTCTTGATCCGCTCTATTCCATACATGACACTTGGTACATAATCCGGAAAAAACAAGAACACAAAATTCAGAAGTTCCAGAGTATTACCTTACTTCCAGCTCTGAAAGTTTTCTCGACTTGATTTCCTGTCAAGTAATTGCGTAGCGTGGTCCTCACGTAAGCTGCCCCTTTGCCAGGCTTCACATGGAGAAACTCTAAAGATTGCCCAAAAACTGAATCAATTTCAAGTCCAGAATTCCAAATTGTTTATACCAACCACTCCCCCAACCTCACACACATGCAAGAGCGAGTACAAATACTGAAGATTCAAAATGCCTTCTTGAGAGAGAACAAACCAGATCCCAAAGGGATAAAATTATCCAAAATCCTTCATTGTTTTCAGAACTCTTAGATAGATATTATTAAACAGCAGTACAAGACACGTCAATTTAAGGATTCTTAATGCTAGTGCAGTTCAGTTTTATACTCAAACTAGAAGCAGGGAAAAAAAAAACGTTATAAATTGAAACCTAAAACAAAAGAAACAGAAAGAAAAGTTTAGATGTCAACACAAAATCAGTAGTAAACTATAAACATTTAAACAAACAATTCAACATCCCAAATTTATCTAAAATAATAACCCACAAAGGATAAAATTTATTTATCCAAAATTCTTCATTATTCGAGCTGTGAGATGCTAAATTTACTGTACAAGGCACAGGTGACTTCAAGAATTTCACAATGCAAGTGCAGTTTAGTCATATACTCAAACTAGAATATGCAAAATATAATTTTTATATAAAATTTGGATGATAAAAAAAAAAAAAAAAAGGAATAACATTGTACTAGTCAACAGAAAATCAGTATTGCAAATATGTAATCTTTATTCATAAGCAATTCAACAACCTAAATTAGCAAGAATTACCAATAACCCTCCAAGGAGTTCCCTCTACTTCAATGTTGGAGCCCACTTTAATATCGTTGCTAGAAAACGCATATATTCCTAAAAATAAAAAAAGCAACATTTTTTTCATGATTGCTTATCATCATTTATTTGGGGGGAGGGGGGATGGAAATGAAAAGACGATAAAATTACTTGGTAATATTGGACGGTAAGAAATTCGCGGCAGTGGATTGAAAGAAAAAGAGGGAGAAGAAGGTGGACGAAAATAAAGACATTTGAAAGCGGAAATTCCCGCCATTGTTGTCGAGATTGAAGGTCTGGTTGGCCTTCTTCCTCTGAAGCGGGTTGAAACTTGAGGACAAGGATAAGGGGGTTTTAATGGAATAGCCAATGTGAAAAGTTTGTTTAAGGTTATTTATATTGGGACAACACTTTTTTATATTTATACTACAGTTTAATTGTAAGAAAAAATTTTAGTATTTATTTAATTTTGTTTTTATATCTTCAACTTTTTTTAATCGCATTATTTATTCATAACATTCAATTAATTAACATATTTTGTTTCTAATCACGATTTTTTTATAAATATTCTGCTAATTTACATTAAAAAGATGTGCAAAATATTTTTGTTTAACTTTCGTATTAGTTATTTATTTTGATTATTTAAAAGTATGAGAGATAAATAAATATTTTTCGTCCTCATAATAAATATTTTGAACGAAAATTATCTTTAAAGACAAGTTATAGAAATTAATAAAGAGTTGATGGTAAAAAATTTATAAAATAAACTTGGCAGGGTAAATGTACAAATAAGAAAAAATTAGAGATCTTCATTGCAATTAAAATGTGATGTAGTTAACAAAAAATGTGGTGTTAATATATTTACACTTTATATAAATGGCCATCAATGTATAATTTGTCTATTTTATCTTTAATGAAGTTGGTTATTTTCTTTGCAAGATACATCCCTAAATTTAATTTAATTTGGTTGATATAATTCAATACTTCTTATTATATTCATATTTTTTAATTTTTTAAGTTCTTCTAAAAATATTCTATATTGTGATAATTTCTCAAAAGATTTAGGATATTCTTTTTTAGTTATATATCATAATGTTATTACTTCTGAATTTTCCTAAAGTTTTTGAATTTTTTAAACTTTCTGTTTTTAAATTTTCTTTTATTATTATTTCTTCTTTCAGGATTACATCTCCATTGGATATGTTTTTCCATATCTTCACAACATTTTCTTGATTTCTTTAATAATTATCTTTGCTGACATATATATGCTAATCTTTCAAATTGAAATTTTATCCTTAATCCTAATGTTCTAGGTGTTCCAGGGTTGTCTCTGATAAATTTTTCAAATTCTATTTTAAAGTATATTCCCCATGAACCTGATAATTTATTGTAATACATATCTCTGTATATTTCTTGATTTTCATTACCATAGAATTGGACATATTAGTATTATTTGAATTCACAAGTGTATTCTTTGATTTTATACATATCACATATTGTTAAATTTATTAATCTCACTCTTGCATTATCTTTTTCTCTAATTGATTCTGTTTCAGCATTACTTATCCAATTTTCTCCTAAAAATTCATCCACAATATAATCTAATAACTTTTCTATGCATTTTCTATCTGATTTTATTAATTATGTTTGTACATTTCTTCTTATTAATGCTTTTGTATCACTACTTATTCATTCTCACCAATTCCTAACATGCTCTTCAAAAGATGATATTAAAATGTCTATTATTCATTCAGTATTTTTTCATGTGTCATCTTTATTGTATAAAAAAGAACAATATCATTGAATCTGCCCAAGTTAATAAGACTTTTTAGTATCTATTTTACAATCCAAATCTAGTTTTGTTCATCCATGATTAATAGGTTTTTCGTAATTATTACTTGGTTCAAATATATCTTTATATTTATTCCCTTTAGGAGGTTATTTATCTCTGATTCTATCATAATATTGTCGGTGTGGTATACTATATAATGGTGCATAACTTTCATCCGAATCTGGTAATTCTTGTTTGGAAGTTCCTATTGGAGTTGGGCTGGTACTCCTCCAGTATTCATTAAAACTTGATATTCATTAAAATTTTGTAAGCTTAATTGGTCAAAATTTTCTATAAGCAAATATAATTCTTCATTCATTTTTATCTTGTTCTTGTTCAGTTTTTTCTTCAGCTTTTAGTTTCCCTGAAGTTTTTTCTATGAATATTTGTAATTCTAATTCTTCTTCTAGTATTTTTGGTAATATGTTTTTTCTAAATTCATCATCCATACTTCATTCTTCTATTATAATTTTTTCTTACTCAAAGTGTTTCTTTTCTATTCTAATTATTTCTTTTTCTATGAGTTTTTTTTTATCTATTTTCTTATCTTTGTGTTTATTATTTTCTTTGAGTTCTCTAATTTCTAATTTTAATATATCTATATCATTTCTTACTTCTTTTAATTCATTTTTTACTTCTTGAACATCACTTATTAATGATTTTATTAATATCTTCAGGTCTTCAATATATTCACTTATTGACATTTTATACTCTTGGTTTAGTAGTTTGGGTGTTTTGTACCTTAAATAATCTGTTATACGTATAATATATTTTCATTTCTAATTTTTTTATTCTTTCTTCGATTGATATTATTATTTCATTATCATTTTTTCTTATTTTCTCATTTAACTTATTTATTTTTTTATGATTATTTCAATTTTATCTTGATTTATAATTCTCCCGACTTTCTTTGGAATTCTTTTAAAATCTCTTCATCTATATTTTGAACTTCTCATATCATATTTTTTAATTCTTTAAATTGTCTTGTTAGTTTACTTTGAATATTTTTGTAATTTTTTCTTTGATATTCATATCTTGCATATTTAACTGTGTTAATTCTTCAATAACCAATTTATTTTGTATGTTTATATTTTTATATATTTTCCATAAAAATGCACTTATCCAGTTTAATTGCATATTAAGAAATCTATCGAATTCTCCCAATGAGCTTAATAGTTGGAACATGGTTATATTAGCTCCTTTTATTTGATAAGATACAACTAGAAGTCTTATATTTTCTATTATTTTTTTTCAAATTTTTTTTCTGGAAATTCTGTCATTAATTTCTTCCTTTGATATGTTCAATTTCTAGAATAAATTTTGTCTCATATTTTGCTTCTTTATAATTCATTATTTGATATTCACAATATTCTTCTATTGATCCAAACATTAATTTTCTATGATATATTCTATAATATTTTAGATAATCTTTGAAAGTTTTTGTTTCATCATATTTTTCTTTTCTAGTTTTTTCTTTGTCTTCTAAAATCAATTGTATTTTCGGTAATTGCTTCAAAATTTTATTATAATATTATCTTTTTTTCTATAATAATTTTAATCTTAATTTTTCTTGTCGTTTTATATTTATTTCTTCTCTTATTTGATCTATTAAATTTATTCTTTGTTCTATTATTAAATCTAATTTTTAATTTGTTTTTATATCTAGATATCTAACTAATTGAGGATCTGCACTATGATAATCTATTTCTATAATCTTTATATAATTCTTCTAGTATATCTTTGTGGATTAAATCTAATATTTCATTTATGATAAAATCTTTCTTTATTTTATCGAAATTTATTAGATCATAAATATTTTTTTCTTATATCTTTGTCTAAATCTTTTAGAGTTCTCAAGATTTCTATTTTATAATTATCGGGTAGTATTAATATATGCGTATCATAAATCTTGGTGTATATATTATGTATTTATTTTTATTTTTTGTCATATAATATTTATTTTTTAGATCTGTCATATGGCTCTGATACCAATTGAGGGGGATGCTACTGTGAGCGAACAAAAATCAAATAAAATCATATAAACAAAAATAAATGTAAAGTTTTAAGAACTAGGTTTTAACTTTTCTAAATTCTAATAGGCTTAGTTGAAATATGATATTTAAGGGTATTTTTGATAGTTTCTAATGTCTAAGGCTATTTATGTGAGTTGGTAAATTTGTTGCCTATTTTCATAAAAGGTCAATTTTGTTTGGCCATTTCCATGGTATCCCACCCCGATAAGGGGGCAAGGCCGTGTGGGTGGGTTGAGGTTGAAGTGAAAGTTATTTCTTTTATCCGTCCCAAAAAAAAGTCCTATGATTATTTTCACACGAATTAAAAAATAGTAATTAGTATAGTTAAGGTATTAAATTTTATCAATGTTTCCCATTTATACCCTTTTATCCATTATTTATTGTTTTAAGTGGACTAACTTCATTTTTCACAAAAAAATTGAAAATGCAATAGCTAAGTAGTTGATGTGTATTGTACCAAGATACATTAAATAAAGGTATGTGTGAAAATGAAAAATTGAATACATGCTCAATATGGAAACAAGACTATCTTTTTGGAACAGACAAAAATAGTATACAAGACTATCTTTTTATGACGAATGGAGTACTTTTTTTTTAATCTATCCATCTATATATCTATATACATATATAAAAGTAGAAATCAAGAGATATAAGTATTAAATGTCATTTTTCCTTCAAAATATATATGTAATTTTTGGAAAAATAAAATAAAATAAAACAGAACTAGTATACCGCTTTCCCGCGGTGGAATTCGACCATAGGATTCATTTTCAGTTTCTTCCACCTTCATCACTTTTGCAATCTTTGCATTTGAGATTTGCAGATTTTGATATGAAACATAAAAGGGAAGAAATCTATAAATCGCTTATATGTTGTGCCGATTTCAATAGTGACGAGGTCCAAAAAAATGAGAAGGGGAATTTGTGTAGAAAATTCAAAGAAAATTGATGAATTTCAAATTTTTTTTTATGAAGTGTAGAAAATTTGAAGGTGATGACAGATTTTTGAAGACAGACATCCACTATTTTTTTTGGCTTCATAGGGAAGAAAGACCTCTCTACGGTCAGTGATAACTCAAAAATTTGTGTAGATTAATGTTGTATTTAAATCCGTGTATATAATATTGAAATTATAAAATGCTTTATTTTTTGATAAATTTGAAAAAAGGTGGCTATGTTGACACCACAAAATTTATTTCTTACACTACAAATTTAAGACACTGTTCTCTTTGCTGTTTTGAGGTCGTTTTATGTTTTTATTTTCGAAAATACTAAAAACGCGTTCTTTTTACCATTTTCGAAAACGCATTTTGGAAAAAAAAATTGTACATAAAACGCAAAATGTCTAAACCCTCGTTTTGGGCGTTTTGTGTGTATTTCAACAAAAAATGTTCAAAACGCGAAAAACGCGTTTTGGGATTTTTTTTATCCTAACTTGAAATTAAACTTAACATAAAGTTTTTTTTTTTTTATTATTTTTTATTTTTAGAATTATCATAACTTGGAACTGAGCCTAAATAAAGATTTTTTTTTTTGAGAATTATCCTAACTTGGAACTAAGCTTAAATAAAGTTTTATTGAATTCAATATCAACATTACAAAAAAAAAAAATTAAGTGAGAATTCTTGTTATATTTCAAAAAATACCTTGATAAATAGACTCTGGTGATTTTGAAAGAACTTGCATTTTCTGGATTTAAATAGAACTAGAGCTTCCTCAAATCCCGAACTTAACCAAGCTGTGTTAATAGAGACTATTAATACTCACATTAGTGTATTGCATGTAATCATATTTTCAGTATATTGTGAAATGAAACTTGAGTTTGAGCTAGTATTATTCTGCAAGCAAATTAATTAAAAATAATTTAAGTAGTATTCTGTAAAATTTCAAACAGAACATGTTTCCAGCTTTTCATTTTCAAAAACAGTTTTCAAAAATGACAAACCAAATGCGTTTTCAGCAAATCTGAAAACAAAAATAAAAATAGGAAACACAAAACATTTTCAAAAATGAAAATACAAAATAAAATACAAACAGAACGCCACCTAAGTATCTTAGTTATTTACAAAATTGGAAATGACATAAATATTTACTAGTTTCTTCTCTAATTCTTAAGCACATCACATCGTGCTTTTCATTATCTTCCTTATCTTCTCGCTTTTTTTCCTTTTTCCCATTATCTGTCTTTTCATCTGTCTTTTTTCCTTTTGTCTCATCAAGAATCGCTATCGTCTTTTAGACTGGTAAACACAACTCGTCTTTGGTGCACCCAGAACCATTGTTACTGCAAATCCAAACAATGTTAAGTACATTTTGAAAGGGAAGTCTTTTACTGATTTACTTGGAGATTTTATTAGTGTTGGAATTTTTAATGTTGATGGTAAAAGTTGAGCCTACAACGCAAATTAGCGAGCCATGAATTCAATGCAAAGTCTTTGAAAGAATTTGTGGTCAAAATTCTTGAAGATGAGGTCTGAAACAGGCTTCTTCCAATGCTAGAAAATGCTGCAGAAAACCAGATAATTTTGGACATACAAGAGATTTTGAGGAGGTTTGCATTTGATATTATTTGTGAGGTTTCTTTAGGCACCAACCCTTCTCGTTTGGATCTTTCTCTCCTTGTGCCGCCACTCAAACAGGCGTTTGATGACGCTTCCAAATTCTCTGTAATGCGTGGTGCTGCTTCTCCCCTCAATGTCTCAGGAGTATATATATATATATATATATATATATATTGGGTTAGGGTAATGATTGTAAATTTGTTGTGGTGTATTTATTAAAAACATATTTTAAATGTCGTGTGATTAAAATGTGGTGTAGTAAATAAAATTTGTGGTGACAATATATTTACCCTTTGAAAAAAAATTAAATACAAGGGGCAAAAGTGAAAATTATGTAAATTTAAATCGGTCAAATCGATATTACTTGGACACTTCATAAGGGATTGTTTGGCAACACCTAGGCGCAATTTTTTTTTTTTCATTTTAAGTAAAATGTATAGTTGAAATTTGGAGAAAGAAAATATTTGGGGTTAAAAAATTATTTGAAAAATTGTGTTGTTTATAAATTGGTTTATAAACTGTAACAATTGCGTAAAAGAACGATGTGCAAATTGTAATATTAATATTTGAAATCATAGTAATGAATACCAAAATTAAATAGGCCCAAAAAGAATGAAAAACTAAATTGGCGTTTGCAAAAATACTCAACTTTTGGTATCATAATTGAAACTTACTTCATTTTAAATAATCACCGAAAATACAAACTTTTTTTTTTTGAAAAAATACTGTTTTATCCAAGTATTATATTATGATACTTTAAAAGTATCACAACACGATATTTCAAATTTTTGGTATCATAACCTAAAACTTTATCAAATGTTTTTGAGTGAATTTGTAGTATCACAGTTTCAAACTTTACACCTTTTTATGATACTTTGTCTAAAAGACATAACCGTCGACCACCACCACGACAACAACTACCTTCTCAACACCACCATCATTGTGGTCTTCTCAACACCATCCCCTCCACCAGATGATACCACCACTATTCTCACATTTCAAAATGGTATTATTTCTTTTTCCTTCTAGCTACTCCCTGTGTATGCGAATCAAATTATGTGATGTGAAAACAAGCTTTAATTACATTATTGCGAGGAACAACTTCTCCCTGTGTATGCAGATCTAGCTAAGCTTTAGTCACCATCATCCAAAGGGCCGTGCATACTCAGGAACAACAACAGCAGGGGTTTCACTGAAACTTGGGGAGCTTTAGATTAACGTTTATCACCGAAAATACAAGCTTTTTTTTTTTTTGAAAAAATACTGTTTTATCTAAGTATTATATTATGATACTTTAAAAGTATCACAACACGATATTTCAAATTTTTGGTATCATAACCTAAAACTTTATCAAATGTTTTTGAGTGAATTTGTAGTATCACAGTTTCAAACTTTACACCTTTTTATGATACTTTGTCTAAAAGACATAACCGTCGACCACCACCACGACAACAACTACCTTCTCAACACCACCATCATTGTGGCCTTCTCAACACCATCCCCTCCACCAGATGATACCACCACTATTCTCACATTTCAAAATGGTATTATTTCTTTTTCCTTCTAGCTACTCCCTGTGTATGCGAATCAAATTATGTGATGTGAAAACAAGCTTTAATTACATTATTGCGAGGAACAACTTCTCCCTGTGTATGCAGATCTAGCTAAGCTTTAGTCACCATCATCCAAAGGGCCGTGCATACTCAGGAACAACAACAGCAGGGGTTTCACTGAAACTTGGGGAGCTTTAGATTAACGTTTAGAGCAACCTCCTCATGGTACCCATCAATTAGCTTGGCTACCATTGTGATCGGTGTCGATGATGGTGATCCCATTAGTTGGGCGCCATCAACTGAACCTGGGGATGCACCGCTAACCACCGAATAAGAAAAACTAAGCATCAGCAGATCCTCAAGAACTCCCGATCGAGTTGCATTCCTGATGTGGGTGGTCGTGGTGGTTCGACGTTGGTTGATGTAGGTGGTAGGTTGTTGGTTGTACGGTGGTAGGTGATCAGAGAAGAAGATGAGCAACTGGTGGCGGGTGGTTCGATGGGGAAGAAGACGAGCCAACAACCAACGGTGGAAGCAGGAGAAAAGGAATGTATTTTTCATTTGTTTTTGCTCAGACGGTATTTTTGAATTATGATTTGAAATCTGGGTACACAGTGCAATTAACAAAAAAAATAAATTCTTGAAAAAGAGTAAAGGGTGTCCACTACTACTGTTTGAATGAAAGTGCTCGTTTACCCCCAACAAAAAAAATGGGAGGATGCATGCCTTGTTCAAGTAGTGATGGCAACGGGACAAATAGATGTCGATCCAAATTCGCCCGCAGGATTTCAAATTGGATCAAATACTAAAAAATTCAGATCGAGTCGTGTTTGAATTGGAATAAGTATTAAGAAACTTTCGTTATCTTTTTTCATTAACAACAAACAAGTCAATACATAATTCAAAAAAAACTAGTATAATATCTAGTTTTTACAACAAAACAATACATATATAGAGAATTAAAGATTTTGTGCCAAATCCAATAAAAGATTATATATTTTAGATTTAATTTAATAATTAGTTTTTCTACAATTTTCGCAGATCGGATCGGATCAGCCCGATCGAAATCCGATCCGTTGATCCACAAATCGGATTTCGGATGGACGGACCTGATCGAATTTTTTTGTCATCCCTACGTTCAACAGAGATTCTGGGACACTAGCATCCGTTTGGTAAAAGAATATTTTAGATTTATAAACTACACAATTTTTCAAACTTACATTTTTTCTCTCCACTTTTCAATCACACATTTTACCACAAAAATATAATAAATAAATTAAAAAACTACACAATTTCCCAAACTTCTTTTTAACCACATACATTTTTTATCTCCATTTTTCACCCACACATTTTACTTCAAAAACATAATAAACCATTTTAAATGACTTTCTTTTACCAACATATGCTTAATTTATAACAAAGATTGCTTTAAAATGTCTTAACCCTATGACTCCTACAAAAATAAGAGGTAATAATACAACGAACTTATATCGATCAAGTCCCTCATCCCTATTTAGACGAGCTATGAATTTTTTGATAAAGCTAAACATCAAGCCGAGGTAATTAGACAATTGGTAATTGACAAGGAAACTAATCTAACAATGACTAGTAATCCGGCAAAAGAACACATTCATGAAGATATAAGTGACGCAAGATAGTTGCTCCACCTTTCTACATTAGTTTCAAGATTTCAGTTAGAGATGATTACTTTATTTTTACATCTCAACTTTCTTTAAGAAGGTTATGATTATGACTATATATACAGGGATGTCGATTAGGAACTGAGTTCAACTTGATTGTGATTATAACAGTGATATGAGTTGACATAATTGTAAAGAAATTTAACCCAGAAAGTTTTACAAAACCAACATAAAATTTGTTGAAAACACAAAGTATTTACAGATTACCATTGTAAACTTAATTTTTACAAAGATCGCACAAAAATTGCTAAGTTTCTGAAAGATTCAACTACAAAATCTGTACACAACTCTCTCAAACGTCGAATAAATTGTGCTTACTAAGAGCACTCAACAACATCTCACAGATTACAACAAAGTGAAGAAGATATCAAAAAGTTTCTTCAGAATCAGAGAGATTTTGAGAGGGATGAATCTCCAGAATCAAAGAGGCGTAAGAGAGAGACGAAGAGAGAGAAAAATATCAAGATAGGCGTGTTTCCAAAATGCGAGCCGGAACCAGGTCATGGACTCAGCTTTGAGTTCTGCAGCTAATCATGCGTGTTGGCCCACTTGAATTCTTCAGTTTGGGCTGGAATTTGACTGGATCAATTACTATCAATAATAATTTGGATTTCTACAATCATTTTGCTTGATACGGTATGAAACTATACACTTGTAGATGGAATGGAATAATTTTGAAATTAGACAATATGTTTTGTATAATCATCAATTAATTTTAATCAAATAAAAATGTGAGAAAGAATGGGGTGGGGTGGGGTGGGGTGGGGTGGGGGTAGTTAGTGGAGGAAGGCCTGAAAATGAAAGGTGAGCAACCTTGGCTTCTGGTGCATGCATTTTTGAGACCTCAATTCCTTCTCTTTCTTTGCATGTACATCTTTCAATCTCCTCCATTGCTGATCCAACTTTCAAGTCACTGGACTTTTCCTCCGACCTTTACTTAGAATCTTTATTAGCTACAACTACTACTTATGTAACAGTATCACAATTTAAATTTCCCTTTCTCTCCAAAATAGAAACCAAAAATCATAAGAAGATTTTTCCAGTTTCCAGTTATATATTGGAATAATTTAACAGTAACTAGTTGACTTTTCGTTTTTAATTTCAAGTGTTTTATGTAGTTTGAAAATGGATCCTTGGTTGTGCATGAATGGAGTTTGTAGGGCATCTTCATTGTCGTCAACGTCAGTTGAATGGAAATAGGCCTGGCCTCTATGATCCGGTGAATTTTCCACTCTCTGTGCTAAGTGCAGGTAGAAGTTTGTATTCAGATCTCTCTATTTATCTAATTTTGATTTTGTGCACTACAACAAAAGCTACTTTTTACGCATGTATTTACGACGTGCAAAAATAGCATGACCTTCTTGATATTCTAGAACGGAAAATGACTATCATATTTCCATTTGGTGTTTTGTTACATCCCAAGACTTGAGAGGTTAAGAAAGAGCTTACTGACAAAGATGTACAAGAAAGAATGTTGGCCCCATTTCCAAAATTGGGAGTAAAAGTCTTGGAGAAACTTTTTGAAAATGTTCTGAAAACCGGACCGGACCGGCCGGTTCGACCGGAAAAATCAGGAACCGGTCAGCAAACCGGTCCAGACTGTGCAGAAAATCGCTTGTGAAAAAATTGGACCGGGAACCGGGTTTTTAGCAGTTAAACCGTGACCCGGAGACCTAGTCCGGTTTAAAAAAATCCCCTTTTAAACTTAACCTAGGCTCACACATTCCTCATTTTTTCAGCCTTCTGAGTTCAGACACTCACTTCACCTCTCTTGCTCGCCTCTCTCGCTCAATATATGGTTCACACCATTAATCTTCTCAAATCATAGTTTATTCTTCCAATTTCTAAAATTCTTCTTTAGTTCTTCCGTGAATCAAGCTTTTTCATCTTTGGATCTACTGTTTCTTGCTCAAGATTTCACGCGTTCCACACTTTCGATTCTCAACTTCAGCCTTTCAGGTAAGTTTTTATGGTTCTTCTCTTTAACATATTTTAATTTACAAGAGAATGATGTGCTGTTCATAATAATTTGTGCTAATTTTTAATAGTTAATTTGAGGTTAAATTGTGTTATGAATCTGATTCTTAAATTTCAATTTTCAACATATATGGACTTCATTTTTGTACCGTTAAGTTGTGTTAAAGCTTAAGAGTTAAGACTTAAGATTTCTAAACTTTTTTTTTGTACCGTTAGTTTTTTTTTTATTTTTTAATTTGCGAGGCATGTGCCTCCATCACTCATTTGCTAAATTTTCTGGGTAGCCATACTGGCATTGCTATGTGAACATATTCCTTGGCAAAGAGTTGCAAAAATGGTGGAAAGTTGTTATTTGGCAATTCATACCTTTCCATAACCACTGCTACAAGATTATTCTTTGATCTATTGTTTTATAAGGATTAAGTATCATTACTTTATTCTATATTTAAGTGGATAGAACGCAAGAATATGGCTGACCTACTCATTAAGATATCTTTGTTGTTTGCTCAGACAGCTTATAGCTGAAATATGGGATTTTGGAGGCCTATGAAATCGACATGTTTTTCCATTCATTTCTATTATATTATTGGCATTGGAAGGTAGGTTAGACACCTAATTTTTCCAAAATTTGATTATGTAGGATGAGCACACCATCCTCAGATGGACAATCAACTGGCTCTACTACCCCTTCTATTCGTGGGAAGAGTGATCCGGCATGGGAGCACTTCACTTCTACTCGTGGTAATGATGGTAAAACTTGCTACACACGTCTTTATTGCGGAAAAACTTTTAAGGGTGGGGGATATTAATAGAATGAAATATCATCTAGCTGGAATTAAAGGTCAAATAAGTCAATGTAAGAGTGTTCCTTTCGATGTTAAGTCTCAAATGCAAAAAGTACTTGGTCAAATATCTGAAAAGAAAAAGCGAGCACAAGAGGCACATGAATATACATTTGGTGATGAACCAATAGAAATTGGAGAGAATTTAGATGAGGATGTGGAAGAGATTAGACACACATTACAAAGACGTGAGAACAAAAAATGTAAAAGGAAAGTAGTGGAAGGAATTGAAAACTACTTTGCACCAAGAAATACCGTAGATTCTCAACCTAGTATTAAGAGTGTTTTAGCTAGTAAAGAAGTAGTAAAAAAAGCACATATGGCATGGGCTAGGTGGTTTTATGATGCTTGTATTCCATTTAATGCTTTGTAATCACCATACTTTCAACTCACATTAGATACTACTTCTGCAATTGGTCCTGGGTATAAAGGCCCATCATATGACGATATTCGTATTAATTTATTACGAGATTATAAGAGAGAATGCCAATTACTTGTTGATGGTTTTAGAAAAAAAATGGGCAACTAGTGGGTGTACACTAATGGCAGATGGTTGGAGTGATCAAAGACAAAGAACATTGATTCATTTTTTAGTGTATTGCTCTTCTGAGATTACATTTATCAAATCTGTTGATGCATCTAATGTTGTGAAAAATGCTCAAACATTGTGTGATTTGTTTAGTGAGATTGTGGAGTGGGTTGGACCACAAAATGTAGTACATATGGTTACTGACAATGCAACGAACTACGTAGCTGCAGGGAAATTGTTGCATCGAAGTATGATCACATTTTTGTCCCCTTGTACTGCACATTGTTTAAATCTTGTACTCAAAGATATCGGTAGCTTGCATCATGTGAATTCTCTTGCATTACGTGCATCAAAGATTACAATATTTTTGCACAATCATACCATTTTCTTGTCTTGGTTGAGAAAAAGACCCGAATGGAAGGAGATTGTACGTCCAGCAACTACTCGTTTTGCCACTACCTTCATTACGTTGAAAAATATCTATTAACACAAGCAAGTACTTCAATGTTTGATAACAAGTAGACATTTCACAAGTCACAAACTTTCAAAAACTACAAAAGGGAAGCTTGTAAGCTCTATCATCTTAGATAACAAATTTTGGGATAATTGCTTGATGGTTGTGAAAATTGTGGCACCGCTTATCAAATTGCTACGCATTGTAGATGCAGATGAAAAACCTTCCTCATGATATGTTTATGATGGCATGGATAGGGCACAAAAGACAATCAAGAGCATATTTTTAAATAAGGAAAGGTTTTACAAGCCTCATATTGACATAATCGAGGAGAGATAGGATAAGCATCTTAGGCATGATATACATGTAGCTGCATACTTTCTTAATCCCGCTTTCATTTACGAAGAAGATTTTTGTCAAAAAGTAGAAGTTATGAATGGTCTGCTCAATTTGCTTGAGATTAAAAGTATTTGTTCTAAAGAGCAACAAGCAATGAGGGAAATAAGGATATATCAGGAACGTCTAGAGAGCTTCAGTAGACCATCTGCTGTAAAGGCATGCAAAAATTTGCAACTTGGTAAGTAGTGAAATTTTAGCTCATGTTATTTTTTATTTTTTCTTTAGTTTTCTATTGATTCAAGATTAATTTAATGCATAGATGAATGGTGGAAATTACTTGGAGCAAGTGCTCCCAATTTGCAAAAGATATCCATTAGAATCCTTAGTCAAACATCTTCTGCTTCGGGATGTGAAAGAAATTAGAGTGTATTTGAGCATATTCACACCAAAAAAAGAAATAGATTGGAGCATCAATGGCTAAATGATCTTGTCTACGTTGCTTATAATTTGCGATTGCAAAATAGGTATACTATCTCTTTATCTCTTAAATATAATTTAATGTTTCGTTAAATGAAAATGATGTAGTTAAATTCTTATTTTCCTAACCTTACAGAATTCATTATAAGAAGAGAAGTTATGATCCAATTGATTATGAGTGCATTGACAAGATGGATTTTTGGATTGAAGAAGAAACACCACCTCAAGAACTTGATTATGAAGAGTTGGAAGATGCAATTTATGAGGATAATGCAATGCTTAGTGTTGATAATCGCGTCAACAACGCTTCAACTCAAAGTTTGTATCCATAATCTTTTTCATTTGATTTTACTTATTCATATGCAAGTGATGCATCAACTAATTTAGTGATTTATTGGTTTTCTTATCTTATATTTTTGCTAGATGACAATGAAAATATCGATGAACTTCATACTCACGATGTGGATGATGTAGATTCTCTTGATGTCATTCGTCGTTTTAGTGGTTCAAGTAATGCTGAGACGCCACAAAGATTCAGGCTTATAGATGAGATTGATTCAGATGATAATTGATCATGATTTGTTTATTTCACTTTGTCATTTGTTGTTATTGTTGTTGTATTTTGTCATTTGGTCGTGTCATTGTGCTAAGATACTTTTTTTTTTTTTTTTTTAATTTGAACATTTGGTCGTGTTTATCTATCATGTATTTAATTTTAGTAGTGATGAATTTGTAGTATGTTTTGTTTGTTAACAATTTAAATTAGCTTTTATGTATGACTTTGTCTCTAAATCAGTAAATGTAAGTTTATTAGTAAAATAGATTGTTTTTTAGATTTTTTCTAATTTTTGAAATAATTACTTGATTTTTTTTAATTGAAACCGATTCGACCCGGTTCGACCTTCTGACCTTTTACCCGTTGCATTTTCAGGGTTAAAAAGGTTTCCGGTTTTCTGAACATTGCTTTTTGACTAGGATTATTTTGTTGGAATTATTTAGATGAAATCTACTTTTCGGTTATTGTGTATTGAACCATAATAAATATTTTTGTTTACCGAAACCTTATGAAACATGATTTTATATGAATTTGTGTGTATAATTATGTTTTTTTCATTATTATATATTTTTTGATAATCATATAAATTATTTCTTTTAAAATAAAAAAATTATTTATGGCGTGCAAAAAGCATGCCGTAAATGAGTTTTACAACGTGCATCCTGCACACCGTAAATATCTACGGCATGGCTTTTTACGGCATGCAATGCACGCCGTAAAAGGTGAACTTTGTTGTAGACATGCTGTCATTTTGGGGGGGTTTTGATCAGAAGCAATTATTCTATTCTAATTCTTGTGTAATTTTGTATTAGCTATTGTAATTGAACTGGAAAGAGTGAAACGCCTATGGGACCATCCTTTTTAAAAGAAGAATTATTTAGCATATTTATAAATCTTTGAGGCTATTAACTCAGATCTTTAATTTTTTTTTCTCGTCCTAGATATTATGCACCAGGCTTGGATTTTATGGGGCATGGGGAGAAAAAATTACATTTCATAGTCACATTGTTCTCGATCTCAATTGTATACGTTCTGGCATCCGTGTATGAATATTGTATATTGTGAAATGTATATATTCATTATTCTATAATAATTGAACTAGAAGTGATATGGAGAACGATATGAGTAAAACTTCACTGCAAATAGAATGCAACTTGACACAACCTCATCTCGAATCACCCTAATGGATTTGAGACGTGGTGTGCGTCGATGATGAATGTCAGGTAGATACTGGACCCCCTACCAAGACTACTGAGACTTTCAATTACTATCCCCAAGATTTTTTTGTAAAAAAAAAGAGTTTTCTTTAAATATTGAATATAACATCTCTGTAACAAAATCAACAAATCCTCAAATAACCACATGTATAATACTGGGAATCCATATCCCTTCACATCTTCATATCAAAAATCAATTCCTCTTGCCATTAATTCATCAAAATAGTAGTCTAATCAACTAGGTTTTTGACAAAACAACAAACTCGAGAGTGGACCGGGTTTAATATATATACATGAATCCCAAAAGAAGATACTACATATGATGAAGACTTGAAACATACAACTAAATGATCTTGGGCTCTTTGGCAGGCTTTTCAATGTCCTCTCAAAACTCAAAAGTATCCTGGTACGAAAAGATTTGACGAAAATAAGAGATTTTAACTCAGTGAGTGGAGGGTTTGAAAACTAACCATGCTTTTCTCATTTATATTTCTTTATAAAATCAATATTTGTATTGTAACAAAACTTTTGATTGACATAAGAAAATGTTTAACTTATTCTGAAAAGTACATCTAGCTGAAATAGGAAATGAGAATTTGTAAATACTAAAACCCTGGCATAAAGGTGATAACTGTCTGATAATACTAAAAATTCGTTGAATTGTATAGAAGCTGAAATATTGTTCTATTAATAAATGTATGATAATGCACTGAAAAAGAGTCACATCAAAGTGTACCCAATGAACAACTTTACTCAAGTACAGAGTATTCTTGATGTACAAGGCAAAGCCATTCAGATCAGATAAGATGATAATCTGATAAACTGTCATATACGCATAGACTGCCCCAAAAGCTAAAGCACCCTAGTACACGGCTCAAAGCCTATATGTGCACAAGAGTGGGTCTCAAAGGCCTCTGATAATCTGATAATCTAGTCATTTACTACGGAAACGAATTCATATCAGTGCAGAATGGGTAATATCACCTGGGTACTTTCTGATGATTTTTTAACAATAATAATTTACATGTAGCAAATTCTTTTATAGAATAATGTACTAAATTTATAATTTGGTTAGCTTGAAGTTTTAAAAGAAGAAAAATCTAAAATCATGCTTCTAGACTAGTATTTGCGAAAAGTAGTAATTTTTGTGACTTGTCTACTTAATTGAAATCTTGAAACATCTAGAAAATTTATGCTATTAAATACTGAAATTTAACTTTAAGGAAAAATAAGTTTCTCCACTCACAGAGATTGCGATAGAAACCTAATTTGGCTGATAAGCCTGGTCAATCTCCGTGTCGCCTCCTGAAATTTAAATTAAAACTTTGGATCAACTCTAATAAATACAAAAATTTAACAAATGCCCAAAATAAAATAACATCCAACACAATATCTACAAATATCCTATACTCCAACTTTACAAATAACCAACTTTCTCTTATTTGAAATATAACTTCATTATAACTAATATATCCTTCATTTAATCAATACCTCAAAGGAATGCTTATTGACACCAAAACCCCTTTCCAAAAAAACTAGTAATGGACTAAATCTTCAACTTAATTGCATGGGTAATTTAATCTCCAACTAAACTTCACCAAATTAACCATTTAAGCATGAAATAAGTTAACATAAGCTCCAATAGCTTAATCTTGCCCAAATCTTGAATTTAATCCACTATTTATTCAAACCTTAGAATGTAACCACAATGTCATCAACTAAACTTGAATATTTCGCTCAATCCTCCAAATTAATTATAAATCCATCCAAAAATCTAGCATTAAACTCAAAAAGAAAAATCCTAAAATTAAAACATATATCAAATAAATGGGTATTGCCTTACCTCTTTGAAGATGAAGAATACAAGGAGAAGAAAATGATGATTGAGTGAAATTCCCCATTTTTCTCCCTTTTTCCTTCTTTTTTTTTTTTTTTTCCTCAAATTTTTTTCTTCTCTCTCTCTCTCTCTCACAGCCTCTATTTGACTGTTTGTATTTTTTGTGTTTGGTTTAGGTTTGTTTGCCATAACAAAGACAAATAAATCTAATTGGAAGTGCATAGTTGGTCCTTCAATTATTTTCCCAAATAAATCCCTAACTATAAATGATAATTAGTAAAACCCTCAACTAATAATAAAATGTAAATGATCTTCAAAAATTCTACTCATTTAAATTGGTCCCCACTTGGACTAAATTGGTCAAATAAATGTTGACTTGATAAAATTAATATTTGACTTGCAAAATTAAAAATGGGTTGTAACAACTTAGGTTTTAGTTTGAATATAAAAGCTCGGTCAACTTTCTTCAATCTAATTTGGCTTTAGAACAGCTCAGCTTTGTTATATACGCCCATCAACTCGTGAATAAGTTTTTGACATCATTTGTGTTAGGTTAGAATCGAGTCTATTTCACGTAACTAATGCGGATAACATTCATTAAACAATCAAGAAACGAAATAATTGAAAAACAAAGAACGAAACAACCTTGATTTGGTGACCCAGTTCGGTGTATAACACCTACATCTGGGAGGCTCAGGACCCAACCCTTTTCCACTAGCAAATTACCTTCCAAGATTGTCAAAGATTACAAGAATCACGAACAATTTAAACCCCAAGAACCGAACTATGCAGCCACTGTTCTTCGCAATAAATCATAGAAATCGCGCACAATAATACCCACAAGATGATATACTCAGTAACCCAATTACTAATCTAAGTAGATACAAAATTATTGGGAAAAATGGGACTAAAACCAAGAGACAGAATCGCGCACAGAAGACCAAAAGCAAGAAGACGGGTTGAGCGTTATTGTTAGAGAGAGATGCGTCAAAAAAGCTTCTGCCAAGGAATGAAGAGATAAAGACTTTATTTATCCAAAATTGCACATGAGGTCCTTGAGCTTCACTGGTTGCCATAAGTTGGCCCTCCAAGTTTGAACTCTTGTAATTTGGGGATCACACTTCCAATAATTTGGTTCTTGAGAATTGGGCAGAATTAAGAGTATATTATGTTGAGGTTGAACTATTAATAAGAGGATAAAATGAAAATTTTAATTTTGCAATGTCATTTATATGAATTGATGAATGCATCTAGAGAATATGATATTGTCGTTTGTATTTGACAGCAAGACTGTTTATGAGCAATTAGTCTTCAACTCTTCTATGAAATGTTTCACTCGAGGGAAGCTGATTGGAGAGAATGCAGTTCATGTGGCAAGGTGAGCTAGCAGGGTGCTTCATTGTGCCCAACATCTCATGTTAGAAAATCCTCTTTTATTTGTACCGGTAATGAATTGGTTTGGTATTCGCATAGTCTTCATTGTGAATGTATTGCTTCCAGCTCTTTGCTTCAATTGCTTAACATTGGGGGCGTGAACTATATTGGCTGCTGTAGAAGTTCTAATACCCACAAGTAAGACCAATTTACGATTGTCTAAATATGATTATACATTTGGTACTTCATCCTTTAAATCAGATTCAGTACGTAGCAATGTATAGGATTGGATAGTATTAAGAAAGAAACTGAAGCTAAAATCTTATTGATTTATAGTTTCTACTCATTTCTAATATTATGTACCAAATATGTCTTTATTGTTCTATCGTGATACATGATGGGTCTTATTTTCTTCGGTTTTAGTTATTAGGAAATACTAATTTGGAGTAATTGTTCGGAACTCAAACTTCTCCTTTTCGTTTCCCCAATTCTCGAGGTTCTATTAAGTGAAAGAAACCCTCCTTCCTCTAACCCCCACCTAAAAGATGTGAGACTATAACTCAGTTTTCAAGAATTGTAACCTTGAGCACATTTGAAGTCAGACTATTTTTCATGATTGTGTAATTAACTTTTTAAATATTCATCCATTTGTTTTTCATTTTAATCAAAGAAAGAAACACGTTTGTGTAGTAATTAATACCTATTTATGTAGTTTTTAATTATATTATTTTATAAAGGGAAATATAATTTATGAATTTTATTCCAAATTCAATCATTAGTTGTTCTGGCATGATTAATCTAAGTATATTCTTTATCAGAGCATTTATGGTGTCTCTTGGGGACACAATAAAAAATGTCCACCCCCCACTCGGCAGGTGGGCATTGGATGTCAGCCCCTGACATCCCCCCAATATGGGGGAGACACTGCCCCTGGTGGGCACCATAAGGTTTCCATTGGGGGCACTATATAATTTCTATATTTTTAATAGTTCATATTTCCTATGAGTTTGAAACTTGTGGAACAATATTCGTTTTATCAGTTTTTAGGATATATTGTTTCTTGGAATAGGACAATGCTTTTATTGTTTGTGACATTTGGGCACCATAAGGTCCCCAATGCTCTATGCATTTCCTTTAAATAACACCTGATTTTATTGTTTGTGACATTTGTAACATCAATATATACTCAATCATCAATTTTACAGTCTGCAAGTTCTTCATGTAATACCCCGATTCACATATTCTTAATGGTTACGAAGTTTTAGAACTATTTTCTTGTGTCTTTGATTATATGTTGTTGAATTTTTCTTTTGTACATTATAGTATATAAGGATGGAATTGGTGATAATAAATGCCAACAAAAAAAAAAAGATTACTTAAGGATTGAATTATGAAAGTTCTGAATTTGCCCTTTTTCCGATATTGCATAAAATCGCGTAGAAGTTAGGGGAATTGAATGGGAACCAAAGGTTGAGGCCCAACTTATACATAGGTGGAAGTTAAAAAAAAAAAAAAGGACAGATCCTAAGTCGGTTTAGAGGAGAGAGAAAAGGATAAAAAGGTTGTTAGATATTTTGTTGTTAATTACACTTGTCTCTTGTCTTTATTTATTTATCATTAAACCATTATACAAAAAAAACAAAGAAAAGCTTAGAAAGGGAAGATAGAAAAGAGAAGGAAAGGAAAGAGGAGAAATCACAACAAGGTAAGAAATGTTTTTCTTCTTTGAATTCTTTGATTTTTCTTACAAGTTGAAGGGGATTGAAAAACCTAAGGTTTATGAAATTTTGAGATGATATTGAAGGATGAATCATAATCTTGTTCATATGTTTCCTTTGGTATAGAAAATTCCCTAGAAACTAGAATTTAGCAAATATGATGAAATTATGTTAGTTTCCATATTAAGTGAGTTAAGAAGCATGAAGGTGAATTATGAACTTATTTGTTATGATTTTGAATATCATGAAATTGGTATATGAATGGGGAAAATGATATATGTGAAGAAAGAAATGAAATTCTTGATGAAATTGGCTTGAATATTAAGAAGTAGAAAAAGGGTGAACGCTGATTGTTCGGAATTTCCCGTCCCAATTTTTGTGATTATCGTGGATAACATTTAATAATAATTAAGAAAACGTAACAAGAACAAAGAACACAATCTTGGTGACCCAGTTCGGTGCCACATCTGGGGGGCTTCGGATGGAGCCCGTTCCACTAGCCAAATTCCAATGAAAGTTCTTTACAATATTCCCTTACACAAACCGTGCGCCAATTCCTTCACGAGGAATTACCAAATCACAACCCCTGTTCTCTACAATATCACCGCACCATCATACTACACAATAGCTCTTCCAATTAGCCTATACAAGGACTCAATTATGCTACAAAGTATTTTTCTACATGGTGCAAGAACTCGAGTGGATCTCACAAGAGATGAGAGGGAGAGGGCTAATCTATTCTATTAAATTTCATTATGCCAAATGAACCCAAGTCAAGAATATATTAATTTCCAACTTAATCCTAACCATAGGATCTTGAGCAATGGTACAAAATAAATGCACAATAACAATAATTGAACCTTTAAGTCCTCCAAATTTAAGCCGGTTGCTAATTAGGCCCTCAAAGTACGAAAGCTTCCAATTTGGGGATCACATATCAATAAACTTCACCTTGATCTCCAAATTCCAATCTCTAACTCTCTTGATTTCTATAGGCTAAGTGGGTGGACTCGATCATCATCATCATCATCACTCGATACCTGCAAATGAAAGTAAATAAAATTAGTCACAACTCAACATAGAATCCAATAACATTGGACTTCACCTCTTTTTACCAATGTTCAAGAGTACAACAATCAAACCAAAAACTTCAAACTTCCGCACCCACCGTTCCTTCTGAAGAAATTAGAATCCGACCCTTCTCAACAACGACTAACACCGCGCCAAACACTATACAGTAGTACTATCAATCTAGCCTACACTATGACCTAGATTATACTACAAATGATTATACATGGCTGCAAAAATCGCTAAAACGGAGAGGGAAATATGAACAAAAACGTGCGCGTTATGTCTAAAATGAACTCTAAATTTTACCATGTCATGACTCTAGTACCATATCTGAGGAAATGTGATAATGATAAGTGTATTTTATACACTTATTTGTATGTCTAAATTAGGTGTAATTATTGTCGTTTTGGAATATTCTCTATTTAATTTATGTTTATTTATTTACTTTTCAGAAAATGTCCCAATTAAAGAAGAATGAAGTAATTGATGAGAAGAATGCATGATTGGAGCTAAAACGAGAAATTAATAAGTTTGTGACGTCAACCGGAAACATGCTTGGTGCCAAAGTGACTGAATCAGAGGTTGGAGGACCTAATTGAATGAATTGAGAGCTTAAATGGGCAAATCAAGAAGAAGATAAAGTTTGGGGACTAAAGTGCAACAATTGGAAGTTGAGGACTGAAGGTGCAATTAAAAGGCAGGGACCAACTTGCACAATCGGAAGAAAGATGAAGTCGCGATCGCTGGTTACACACCAAGCGATCGCAAGATGGTGCAATAACATAACCCGAGAGTTTTAGGGTCAAGCACGCGATCGCTAGGGTTGAAGCCACGCGATCGCATGGCTTTCCGGCTGGGCCGACTGTGGGCTTTTTCTCGCGATTTTTATCAGATTTTTCTTGTTTTGACCTAGGTTTTATCCAAAACCTATATATACAACATAAGATGCACGAAATTGGGACCTTTGCCTCTCCATAGAACAAGCCACAATAGAGAATTCAACATCAAATTCTTGGAGAATCAAGCATTACAAAGGGGCGTGAATTGAAAACAATTGAAGAATTGATAATTGGTGCAATCTTTCCATTCTTTATATTGTTTTTCAATGAACGTTTGTTTTTACTGTTTTTGTTATTTCATGATGATGTGTAACTAATTTTAACGTTGGGATGAACGATGTAGCCTAGTTAATTATTTTAATGCCATATTCCTTGTTTTAACGCTTTAATGCATGTGTTGATTTATTATTGCGTTTAATGCGTGAATGAACTGGCCACTTATTCATGATTTCATGTGTTATTTCCATAATCCGAGAGGTGAGTTAATAACATAGATCTAGGTAATAAATCTGGTAATTGAACGAGAGATAGAGATATACTCTTGTAATTATTGCGGTCGTGTGTGAATTCTTGTGTGTAATGCATCTAGTTAAGGAATATTCGGACCCGCTGTAGAGATACAAGGTTGACTTATTTAGGTAGGATTGATTTAAACTCGAGAGAGGAATCTCAATTTAAATTAGTGAATTCGACCGAACACACAAATAGGAAATAAAACTGGAATTGGAATTGATTTAATTAGGTAGGTGAAATCGTGAATCCCAACCACTTTACAATCATTTTTTAAAACAAAACAATTTCACAATTTAATTATTTAATTCATCTTCGTAGTTTTAATTTGAAACCACAAATTCTATTTCGTCTGTTCAAATAAAATTAGAACTAAAACATTTCGGTACTTAGTAAACAGTCCTCGTGGGAACGATAATCCGGACTCTAAGGTCCACTTTATTACTTGATTGCGATATCGTACACTTGCGATCTCAAAAGCACAACAGATAACAACATTTATTTAGGCTTTACAACACCATGTGACACATCAAGTAAAATGCAACATATAATCTCTATGTATAGTGCATCCGTGAAAAACAGGATTTTTCCAAAAATATATATCATGCTAACAGTCAAAGTATATAATCATATCATCGATAAAACCACAATGTTTAAATCATATGATGTCAATATACTTAGACTTAATCATGGATAATAAAACTATGTGCAAAAACACATGTGATTTGCAACTCACATAACCATCACACAAGGTGAAACACATAGTAGGAAAATCAACATCAAATTACCAATATCCCCAACATAACATACATATATAAATCCTCGTACTATCACATTATGTATAGCACATACACATAAGACTCATTACAATATCCCTTCAAATCCAACATACACATTTCAATACTTTCCATTTACAATTGTCAACAATGAATCAATCAAGAGCAATATCGTCAATTTATAATAACATGAATTGAATCAAATCATATATACCACAACCAGGTAACATTTAAGCCATACTAGAACCTTTCAAGATAAAACACACATGCACAATTTTTTTATTATCACCAAAAAACCAAGAGGTTGAAACATAAAAGAAAACTTTTATAAAAAATATAATTCCACATAAGGTTGTTTGAGTTGTCATGACTAACTAAACAACCAACAAAAGTTTTCATATAACCTTCACCTCAATCTATGTGTATACCCCCTTATCTAGTCTAATAATCTGACAAAGGTCATTCCTAGTGGTATATCTCCTTTTGATTCAAAACAAGAGAACGCATCTCTATCCATTGCTCCATCCACTCTATCAATTGTTCATTCTCATAGAGTCTCATCACTCTATCAATACTATTCAACAACTAATCAACCCAAGAATAGGTTATAACGGGTGTATCCATATCATTCTATTACCATTCTCTATTAATCTTCAAGAAGCTGAATATTGGTGTCTTCACCTCACTCTGAATACCCTAGGCCTAGGGATAGTACTATCACTATAACCAACTCCACTTGCAACTGATAACTAGCACTACCTTGCTGTTTTTCTCTCACTTGCACTAAAAACCCCATGTTCTTAACATGACATATCATCCTCATTAACCGTGACCACACTACTCCATGATCTAACCACCTTTTTGGCTTCTACACGATAACCTATAATCATCAATCCTCCGGAGGACATCCTAGAAACACATATCTAGCCATAGGTTCAACATTTCCCCCATTCTCAAATGGTGAAAATATAAGCACAGCCAAAAGTCTACAGCATAAAATGATCAACACATTTATTATGCAATCTATCATGAGTAGTATCACAAAACCTGAAGAAAAAGAAACACGACGTTGCTTACCAAGTACACGACGATCACATAAAAGTAAATCCGACATATAGTCATTTCTAAGCACACCTTTATGAAACTTACCACACAAAATGACCACGTAAATGCATATAAGACATACAGTGTACATATAACCCGCATTTATCACATAAGGTACTTAAAACCCACGGTCTCCTACAACAGCACCTATATCATCAAGAAGCTTCTTATCATTCATCCGTGCACCTGTAGAATGCAACTCATAAAAGTCATTTGTGTTGGTAAAAGAAATAGAGGAATCAACACCTTTAATTACATAAATAGTGGTAACACATACACTATATCTTGTAACTTCCTTGCATGTTACAAGAACACCCTTAATAATTTTCATGATCCCATGCTCAATTTTACCAGTCAGTCCCATCTTTTCTAATTGACCCACATATATCAAATTCATATTCGTCTCATGAATATATGTAACTCCACTCAATAACGAGCACACAACCCCCATCAAATTTAACAGAAATATCATCGATTCCAACAACTTTGCATGAAATATCATACAACACAACGCGATCAAAGTCATGTTCATGCAAATTGTTGAACAAATCAATATAGGATGCAACATGAAAATATGTGCTAAATCAAGTAGCCATTCATGCATATGAAATTTCACAAATAAATTTATAGCACAGGAGTTAATAGGATTTAATAACACATAATCCTCATTCAGGTCCAAATTAGAACAAGATACCACATAGTCCTCATCTCTTTCTATCTATTGTTCATGCTTCTTTTTATAAAAATCATATAAAGTGACCAAAACAACAACAAATAAGTCAAGAACTCTCTCCCAAATCTCACTACTATTTCAAGTCAAGATTTACCATAATCTCACTACTATTTCTAGTCAAGATTAAATACCATTGGATACCTAAACTTGGAGAGAGACACTTATTTCATGTTTGATAAAACATTAGACCCACATATATGGCTAGTAACTTATTTAAATGGAAACTTGTATCTAGTCTAGTTATTGATTACCACTGATCCTAACAATAGAAATAACATACCAATTAGAAACACTAACTTCGTCACTCCATTTAGTGACATATTTAAATGGAAACTTGTATCTATTCTAGTTATCAACCACCATTGATCATACTAACTAGAAACACTAACCTCATCACTACCTATCTAATCCAATCAAACAATTAACAGGTCCAAGAAGCAACAATAACAAATCAATATCGAACATAGCTCATCAAAACAATTTTCTACCGAAAAGGTGACTATTTTTCAAAAATAACTAACCTAAACAGATTGCTACCAGCAAGGTAAAGTAATAAAAAAAGATAAGTTTAGGGATATCACCGAGCGAACAATGCATTTTCGTGTTATACGTTTGGAATATTGCAAAACTAACTTCGAAAATGGACTCAGCAGGTCGAGATGATGAAACTGTCCAAAATGTGCTCGCCGGACCGTCGCCGGCGCTACCGCTTCCCGCCTACCTGAAAATCTATCAGAATACCCAAGAAACTATAGAAGCATCTCCTCAGTCTCACAATCTCAAATTCGTTGACCATTCGACGATCGGAGTTCGGGTTTAGTCGGAATCACATTTTGAAGTTTTGGTCAAATTTCCTTCTCCGGCCAAAATACCCACTTCCGTTGCCAGAAACTCTGATGTACCACCGGTCGAGGCATCAACATAGCCTCACGAACATGTCGGTGCAGTCATTTTGTCGATTGGAGGTGTAATATGGTCGGAGTCCTTCACCTGCATAACACCGCCACTTCCGGTCAAATTCTTGGTCAGTGGCTCCGTTCTTTCTTGATTTTTTGTTCTCCAGTCAACTGCTTCTTCCTTCTTGATTGTTGGTCAGATTCCGCACAAACTACACCCAAAAACGAAACCACTACTTTGCCTCAAACAATCCACACCAACCGACCAGATTTCTTCCTTTGGTCAGTGCCACCGGAATTTCTTGGTTCAGTTTGCAATTTTTAGTTAGTTGACTACACTTTCCTCTTTCGGGAATTTTACAAACCTGGCACCACAAGCAGTCGATCTCAACATGTAAACTGGTCACTGCCCAGTCAGTCGTTGCTTCTTTCTTTTCCACAATCTGGATGGTTTCTTCTTCCTACGGTCAGTAGTTGCTTCTTCTCCAGCCGGTTGCTGCCTTTCTTCAGAATACCCAAACTTTCCACAAATGGAAACTTTTGATTTCTTGGAATATTTGATTCAGCCTTTGAGCAACATTCCCATTTTGGCATGTATTGGATTGAAAGTTTCTTCTTTCGGCCAAGAATTTTCCTCTAGCCAGTTGATAATTCTTTCTCGAAATATGGCTGTAATTCTTTCCCCTAGCGGTCAGATTTTGGATCCGGCTACTGAGCCCATTTTGGCACTTCTTGAATTTACCAATTTTTGAAATTGATTCTAATCGAAAAAATTCAACCAATTCTTGATTCCAACGAATTTTTGTAATTCCTTTTTCAACCACGAAAATTCACCAAGCCCTTCATCCTCACGCAAGGCTCTGATACCAGTTGTTCGAAATTTCGCGTCCCAATTTTTGTGATTATCGCTAATAACATTTAATAATAATCAAGAAAACGTAACACGAACAAAGAACACAATCTTGGTGACCCAATTCGGTGCCAAATCGCACCTACATCTAGGGGGCTTCGGATCAAGCCCGTTCCACTAGCCAAATTCCAATTAAAGTTCTTTACAAGATATCTGCACACAAACTGTGCCCCAATTCCTTCACGAGGAATTACCAAATCACAACCCCTGTTCTCTACAATATCATCGCACCATCATACTACACAATAGCACTTCCAATTAGTCTATTCAAGAACTCGAGTGGATTTCACAAGAGAGGAGAGGGAGATGGCTAATCTATTCTATTCCATTCCATCATACCAAATGAACCCAAGTCAAGAATATATTAATTGCCAACTTATCCTAACCATAGGATCTTGATCAATGGTCCAAAATAAATGCATAATAACAATAATTGCACATTTAAGTCCTCCAACTTTAAGTTGGTTGCTAATTAGGCCCTCTAAGTATGAAAGCTTCCAATTTGGGGATCACATATCAATACTGATTTTTTTAACAAATGAAATGTTTTGGTCTGGAATTTATATAACCATCACAATTACATGAATTAGAGATTTTATGATGATTAACAATGTAAGGGAAACCATAATTACTTGTGGAATTAGAATACATAATACATGTAAGGTATAGAAAAGGGTAGAGAATTCTTGGAAAGATTGGAATGTAAGTTGGTTTACATTGTGTATTACCGGTGAGATTGAGGAGATTGGAAAATCATACCAACCAAGCTAGAATATTGGTCCAAAAATTGTGAGTGGAAATCTTCATTTCTTACTCTTTGAAAAAGAAATTATTTATGTCAATTCTATGAAATTATTGGTATTAATGAAAATGGTGTTTTCTATGGTTTTCATAAAAGTTATGGTTTATCTTTGAAAAGTTTTATATGTTTTGAATGATATTTCATGATTTTGAGATAATGTGAAAGTTATGAAAAATGATGTGAAGTGTGAATTGTTATTTATGATTTTAATGCAAATTTTCTCTAAGTGGTACTCGATGTTGATAAGTGTATGCCTCCTATGGGAGAAGGGGCATATGGCTCAAGCTGTTTAATTATGCCGCCTTGGCGAAGGGGCCACAGGGTACCAGTGGCTCAAGCTGACAAATTCCGTGCATGTGATTTGATATGATGCAATACTATCGATGAGATTATGATATGAGAGCTTTGGTAAATTTTGCATTATTAATACATGATGATGTATTCTTGCTTTATTTGTAAACGTAAATTTTGAAGATAATGATAGATGATGATTTCTTGATTTCTTACGCAAACAAATTTTAGAAAATATAGTTTGTTATTAGATTTTCCACTCACTTAGTTTATTTACCTCACATGTTTTCCCAAATAATTTTCTTTCAGGTGACAATTGAAGTTGAGCAATTCCTGGTATGCCTAGCATGTGACATCAAGTTTAGAAAAAGGAAAAAGGTGGACATGATCACATGATGTTAATTTTTGAACACTTTCATCTTTTGATAACTTTGTAGATCTTATGGGTTGTATTTCTTTCATATATCATGTAAATATAGTTTTGAGTTCCACCACGTGTTGTTTTATACTAGTGTGCAAGATGTGTTTTTTTAAAATAATTTTACTGATACTGAATTGTGTGTGGAACTGTTTATATATTGAGAACTGTGATATAAAGTTATTTTTGAAAAAAAGGGTGGTATGTGTTAATTAGTAAGGGTAACTACTGTCAAATTATTTTTAGAACTTAAAGAATTTACAAGACTTTATGATAGGTTTTAATTTTTTAGTTAAAATCTATCATCGACGTATGTCTCACTTCAAGTTCAGTAAGGGTACTTGGGGTGGAGCGTGTCACTTCACTTCCCGATATCTTATATATCCCTATCCCTATCTAATAAAAGAGTGTACATTTAAGGCACTATTCATAAGCCATTTAGCCTCCATTGAGCTGAACATGTATCTAAAGCCGATTTTGAAGTTGCGTAGTCCGTTTGTTCTCCTTTGGCTATTGAAGTCGGGAACAGGTCCAAATTTCGTCCTTTTTTATTATTTTTTGCACTGTTGTCGCGGTCTTCAACACGCAACCAGATTGTACGTTGTTTCTTCATTTTTACACGCAAAAGCAACCTCCTAAATGACTAAATGCTTCTCTTGTCTACTATCAACTCCCAACTTTTCACCTCTCCCGCCCATTCAGCGTTCCATGACCATGGCCTGCTGCAATTCTCTCGGTCGGACAAAATGAAGGGTATTTCCATTGATGAAAGTGATGAAGACGATTAGGAAGAAGAGAAAGAAGGTCTTAATATAGGATGAAAAGGGGTTGAGAAGGTGGGCCCCAAAACCCCCAACAAGAACCCCTAATCTGCTCCCACCGGCAATATGCCCAGACTTCGATCAGTCATTGGAGGAGGTGGAGGAAGAGGACCAAGATGAGCATTATATGAAATGAAATGAAAGGTCAAATGGGCAATGAAATGGGAATTTTGACAATGAGCATTTACAAAGGGTCACTAAATAAGGTCCCCCCTTCACGCATTTAAAATCTGATAGTAATTGAGCTCATCCATGGCACAAGGTATGCCTTCAATTACTACATGCTATTTTCTTAGTTATACCACAAAATTTCAATGCACAAGTGAATGATTGAATTCTTTGGTTCAGGTTTTCCGTAAGTGGATGCTACATGATGCCATTGATCTTGCCTCACGACTGCTTTTACCAAACTTTAAAATTGCTGTCCCTATCCTGCGCTAGAAGCATGTGCACATCCTTTCTTTGGTGACCTTCGAGAACCCAATGCCCGCCTCCCAAATGGTCGCCCTTCCCCCAGCTTTTTAACTTTAAACGGGATGTATGATTTCTAACTTATTTCTTTATGTAACCTCTTTTGTAATAAAAAAAATTAATACTTTTGAGTGTAAAAATGAGGATGGAAAGTTCCAAATATGATTTGGGCGTGGACCTATATAAACATGTACATGAGCCATTTAATTTTTTTTTTGTTAAGTTATTGATGATAGAAATAACTCGACCCAACCGATTTTCTACTTGATTCTCAGGTAAATAATAATTTATGCTCATCTTCAAAAGGTTGGTATTTTTTTGGAGGAGTTGTAGTGGGTGTAAATCTTTTATGCCCCTTCTTGTTAGTGATTAATTTTAAAAATGATTATGGTGCAAGACTGGAAGCAATCCCTGCAAATATGTCCTTCAATAATGCCAGCCATGGTATGAAATTTATTAGAAATGTTTGACTTTCATTTTATGTTCTAAACTTCTAATGTCTTGATAAAAAGGTGCTACCTTGTACTTAGTACTATTCGCATGTTTTCTTACCTTGCTTTAGAAAGAAATCTTTTTTCTCATTATTCTTTATTTCTCATTTTTCCTTTTATCGTGACAGCATCACTAAATTGTTTCTGGAGTACATTGGAGCCTAAGGTCAAACAGAATAATTACAGTTTCTCACGTCCGCAATTCGTAAGTCGCCATTTTGCTCAAAACATTGACAATTCTTAATTGAATCTTCAATATGTTTGGATATGTTCTGAGAGAATTTTTGTGATCTATACTTAAGATTTCTTATTTTTCTTCTCTCAAATTCTTTATGAGCTTGCAATGTAATCATCTTTTCCTAACATTTCTGTAGATGTGTTTGGAATCAAGAAACAATCGAGTGGGTAGCAACTCTTGTTATCCTTCGGCTAAATCGTGCTGGACTTTGTGTACAATAGTCCAAAAGTAAAAGGTATTGAATTTTATTTTAGGTAAATGGATGATTTATTTGTAATCATTACTATTTAAATTACATATTCTCATTTTTTATGGAACTGTCTTGATTTTAGTTTTCTTCATTTTTTCATAATTTCATTTTCAGAAAACATATTTGTTGTTGGAATCGGGACTAAAACTGTTTGTATATGCTACTTTGAGCAAGAAAATAACTATAATGGAAAGGGAAAACCCCTATTCTAGATAGACAAATTTTTAAGTTTTCAAGATTCCAAGCAAATGCATTTAATTTGTGCTGCTTTCCACTGAACATGTTCAAGGTGTTTGGGAAACTTACAAATTGCCAAGGAGTGTATTTCCATATTTTCCTCACCTGAGCAACGTATTTACTTTTTATTTTACTTCTTTTAACAAAATTCATAGACACTCCTTGCAACAACCTCTACTGATGGAAAATGCCGAGTATTCTCTACTTTCATTGAAGGCGTGGACACAAGGTACATTTCCTAAAGTTTTAGAGCATTCTTACTTCACATTATGAGAATAGAAACCATTGGTGTGGAAGTTCATTTCTTGGATTTCTTCACAAACTATGGAAAGATCAGGTTTTATTGTTGGGTCACTGTTGGTCAAGAGAAATTAGTTGGCCTTAGGGATGGATATTATTAAGTAACATTTACTAAGTTGTGATAAAACTGTTAAGATTATTTCAATTAGTTTACAAACTTTGCATTTTCTTCCATACTTTCCAAGGATGAGCTGAGAAAGTTAATAGGTTTTTTTTCCTCTTGGACAATGTTTACACATTTTTTTAGTAAAAACTAAGATTTTTCACTTGTATGTTTCTCTGTTACATATGTTAATTCACTTCTTATTGCTCGTGCATTTCGGTATGGTTCTATTGATTTTTTAAATGAGGTGATGATAATATGTGGAGTGAATGTTTCTTTAAGAGGTGTGCCTGTGTATATGGCTTCTCTAGGAACTTGTAGCAGGCATTGTCTTTAAGAGGTATGCCTGTGTTCACGCATAGATCACCCTACTGTTCATTAACGGGTTCCGTTAAAGCATATGAAAGTGTTCTCTAACATGCAACCCTTTTTTACTCATTCTTTCCCATTGCAAGCATTCACATTCCCTTTCTTATCTTCTGTATCTTCATTTCCAGAAACAAGACTGATTTTAAGAGAGTCGTGTATATATAATTCTGACCTCTTTCTTCACAAGCCTTTGTGATGTGATCCAGGACCCTCGACAATCGGACTCATAGTAGGCTTGACGGGAAAATTTAAATATTCAAGCCAAAACAAGAATTCAGCAGGTTCGACGAGCTTTGAAGATCAAACCGTGTCGAAAAGAATCGAAAATTATGCAGAAGGGCTATCACGGCCGTAACCTCCCCTCGGGATAAAATGCAGAATTTCAAGATTTTCGATTTACGGCCGTAAATAAGGGATCACAGCCGTAACCTTAAACAGAAACACACTTACGGCCGTAAGTGTCATCTTTACGACCGTAACTGCTTAACGGATCAGATTTTTCCAGATTTCGCATTATTTTATTTCCTTATCAGTTTTAGTTATTTTAGTCTAATTAGAATTCTATTTTGAGTAGATTAGCGACTAGGGTTTTATTTTGCTTATTTATACACTTTTTCCATTCATTGTAATGAAGACTTTGATTATTGAATAAATATTTTGAGTGTTTTACTCGTTAAAAGGTGGATTCCTTTTATTCTCCAAGAACTTATCAAGATTTCAATTCTTGTGGCGTTCAATCGAACTTATCAAAGATTAACTATCTTTGTGGCGTTCAAAACCAAGACTTATCAAGGAGATTGGGCAGCTCCTTGTGGCGTTTCGAAAGTCTTGGTTCCTTATTCTTCATCGTCGAGCCATCGCGTCGTGAATATCGGGTCATGATTCATCCGTCCAACCACAACCTGAGTTCGGAACTTTCCGACGTTTCTTCCGCGCTTCGAACCTCATCATCTGATATTAGAGCTGGACTCTGAATTCAGGTTTTTCTATCCAGTTTAATTTTTATGTTTATCATCGAGTCCCATAAAAATCATCCATATCTTATTGAGTGTTTTGTTTTAAATTTTTTGAGTTTTCTTGTTCTTCGTGTCAGTAAAAATTTTCAATTTTTGATCTATATAAAAATCCAACAAAAATTCGAAAGTGTTTTTTTTATTCGATTCTTATCCAAATCCTGTTCCGTTTGTTTTGTTGCGTTCGTGTCGAATTTTCGGATTTATTAAAAAAAATTTATTATTTTTTTATTTTTTATTTAATTCCGAAAATTCATTATTCCCAAAAAAAATAAAAAATAAAAATTATTCCAAATTCAAGAACCACTTTCTTGAGTTTCTTTAAAATTCTTGATATTAATTTCCTTCCAAGTCAATAAAAGTCGTTCTTGCTATTTGATGTTTAAATCCTCTTCATTCTTGAATTTTTTTTTTTTAAACGCCGCATAAGGAATGGATTATGATCCGGGCTGTTTATTCCAAACTAAATGTTATGTGAATCATAAGGGGTGCAGTTTGGCGATTGATGGAAAGTGCTTTACTAATTTCGTTAGTAGCACCGTGGTTGAAAAATTAGGATTGCCCCTAGAATCAAACTATAAACCTTATAGGATGACGTGGATGAGGGAGTTTGGGAATTTCAAAGTAACCAAACAAGTTCTAGTGCTTATCACCCAGGGAAGGTATAGTGGGGATGTATGGTGTGATGTAGTGTCATTGAAGTCTTATCATATTTTATTGGGAAAACCTTGGAGACGTAGGAGGGAGACTGATTATGATAAGAGTATGCACATATACAAATTCCTTAAGAAAGGGTAAACATGCGCATTGTATGTGTTGACATTAGAAGAAGCACTAGAAGATTCACGAAGGGTAAGGAAGGAGAGTGAAAAGTGGTGTAATAGGAGGCATCGTGGGATAAGTATATTGATAAGAAGGAGGGAGAGTTGAAATTAAAAACAAATAAACAAACTCCAAAATTGGTTGAGGAGAAGGTGGAGTTAGGTAGCGAGGAAATGATTAAGAATGAAATTGTTGATAATGAGGGGAACGAATTGGGAGTTGTGGTGGAAGTTCAATATTTGAGCGTTGAATTAGAAGATCCACATTTGAGTAGTGATGAGGTAGTACATGAACATGGTGATTCAAATGTGGAGGTCGGAGATGTGGTTGAGTTTGAAGATAAAAAATTGAACAAGAAATTGCAAAGGAGGAAAGAGGCGAAGAGAAGAGCCTCGTGGTTCAAGAAATGGAGTTAGTGGTGGTTTATCATGAATACAAGGATCCATACCTTGTACCTCATGAAGCTAACATGTCCTTCCCCATTTTGTTTAAATCTTTTTTGCAGGTTAATTATGTTTGGAAGCTTCAACCACACTACGTATGGCAAAGGGAGTTCAAGCTCAATCTCTTCCATGTTTTCCAATCAAAGGAGCATAATTTATTGAACTCATGGCATGGAAGTAGAAATTTTCCATTTGATCCAGGAGGTGAAGTGAAACAACAGGAACAAAGCTATGATTCAGGACGAATCATCTTAAAGAAGGAGGGTATGATGTGATCCAGGACCCTCGACAATCGGACTCATAGCAGGCTTGACGGGAAAATTTAAATATTCAAGCCAAAACAAGAATTCAGCAGGTTCGACGAGCTTTGAAGATCAAACCGTGTCGAAAAAAATCGAAAATTATGCAGAAGGGCTATCACGGCCGTAACCAACATATGTCACGGCCGTAACCTCCCCTCGGGATAAAATGCAGAATTTCAAGATTTTTGATTTACGGCCGTAACCTTAAACAGAAACACACTTACGGCCGTAAGTGTCATCTTTACGGCCGTAACTGCTTAACGGATCAGATTTTTCCAGATTTCGCATTATTTTATTTCCTTATCAGTTTTAGTTATTTTAGTCTAATTAGAATTCTATTTTGAGTAGATTAGCGACTAGGATTTTATTTTGCTTATTTATACGCTTTTTCCATTCATTGTAATGAAGACTTTGATTATTGAATAAATATTTTGAGTGCTTTACTCGTTAAAAGGTGGATTCCTTTTATTCTCCAAGAACTTATCAAGATTTCAATTCTTGTGGCGTTCAAAACCCGAACTTATCAAAGATTAACTATCTCTGTGGCGTTCAAATCAGAGACTTATCAAGGAGATTGGGTAATTCCTTGTAGCGTTTCGAAAGTCGTGGTTCTTTATTCCGCATCGTCGAGCCATCGCGTCGTGAATATCGGGTCATGATTCATCCGTCAAACCACAACCTGAGTTCGGAACTTTCTGGCGTTTCTTCCGCGCTTCGAACCTCATCACTTTGGATTCGAATACTTGCAAGTTTACGCTTCAAAAGAAGGCATCTAGAATCGCTGTCGTGAAAATTTTTCATCTGCAACTTATTTCGGAGACGGAGTTACAACTGTGAGTGCTCACCTCTCAAAACTCACCCATAGCATACAGGGACATTTACTAGATTCTTTTTTTTTTCTGTCTCCTTGTGTTTAATGTTTATTATTGCAGAATAGTGGAATTAGGAGTTAATATAAACCCTTTTATTAATTATTATGCATTTGAATTTTTAAACCATAAATTAATTCAGATCTTGGAAGAGTTTAATTGAAGATAGTCCATGATATATTATTCTTTGTGTAATTTCTTGTTTAGTTTTTAAATATTTTTGAAAATTTAGTTATTATTTCTTGTGAGAATACAAAGGTGTTGATTGTTTTGGTCAATGAAAAAATCGAATTAGATGGGTTTGTGTGACTTTGACTCCTATTGTGAAACATCAATCTAGGTTTATTTTTTATTTTTATTTTTTTTCCTGTTAATTTTAAATTTTCATTTGTTGTTTCTTAATTAGTTTAGTAAATTTACGTTAGGTAAGAGTAGAAATTTATTTTTTGTTTGATTTACATTTAGTATTCCATCTGATATTTTATCCGGTTGGTTAGGTAATGCATTGAATTTATGTTTTACAGGAATATTAATAAGAAAATCAAGTTTAATCCGTCTAAACCTAACTATCTACAATGGAGCAGGTGGCTCGTGCTCATAAGTTTCTTCAATTAACTTCTTTTCTAATGCAATCCATACAAAAAAACTCAACTTCCAACAAAATGTGTGCAGGCTATAACATACTCAACGAAATTACGACACGTGCATCGCACGTGCGTCAAACTAGTATATTAAAGAAGAATAGTAATCCAATATTTTCCCTCCCAAAATTCCCTCCAAAATTCCGCCTAGTCGCCCATAATTATATAAGAAAATATAATCTGCCCATAAAGTTATCTCGCCCAAATACAAAGCCATGCATACAAGTGAAGTGGTCCCATAATCAAAAAGAGTCAGTCAATTATAGTAGGCGGTAATTGCATTTCAAAAGTAATGTAAAAGATTGGTGGCCCCAACACATCATGTTCAGGCTTTTTTTTTTTTTTGTAAAATCATTATGTAAGTAATTTGAAAGTTATTATTAAAAACTATTCAAAAATATAAAATTATATTATAAATGTGTTGAAAAATATTTGACTAATTATGTTTAATTGTTTATTATAATATGTGATTTTATAAATTTATTTTTGTTTGGAGACAATTTTAATTAGAAAGCGTAAGAATTTTAAAAAAAATGATGAAAAAAGAAAAAAATTATTAATTAATATATATATATTGAAGTTCGAATAAAATATATGTAAAAGTTGAAATAAATGTATTCTATATAAATTATATAAATGTGTTATGTTAGAAATGAAAATTGGAATTATGAAAATAAATAAGTAATCATTGAAGTTTTACTTCCTAATATGTTAATTAAATAAGTATGTTCTTCAATGTACATATTATAAGAATCATTAATTTGTTGATATCAACTTTTTTTTACAAATGCATAAATTAGATAAAATTTCATCGTTTCTTTAATTTTGACAAAAAAATTAATATGTTTAAGAAAAAGATGAAAGCAGAAGACATATTAATTAATATATGTAAGCAATACATTAAAAAATAAACTTAATAAAAAGTAAAAAAATTATTACGTTCGAAATCAAATTAACTATTTTATTTATTTATTTATTTTGCTTTGTCATTAAAAAATTCATTTGATTGCGAACATGACATGACAATTAGCTAGAATCGATAACATTTTACCCATGTTTAATATTATTTAATTAAAACAATTTATTTGAAATGAATAGTGATTTTTAGAAGAATATAAAGTATGAAATCTTTTTTGGGTTATGTGTAACATTATTTTATTAATAAATGTGTGATTGAAAATAAGAGAAAGGAAAATGTGCTAAACTTTTAATGATTTGTAATAAAATATTATTTGTCTATTTTTTTTATTTGATATAATTTTATAATTAACATATTTTCATAAAATTTCGTCAAAATCATTATCCTTAATAGAAATCCCGTGCATCGCACGAGAGAAAAAACTAGTATAAATTGTATACTTGATGTCTAAGGTTTAACTACTTTTCTGATTATTATTTCAAAGAAGTCCATTAGTATTTCATCATCATCAGCTTAAACTCACCCTACTTCGATGTACCCCAGCGTCCTTTCCGGGGTTTCTCATGCTTATATTACATGTTGTGGGGTAATTAATTGAAGTATCTTCAGAACTAGACTATTTAGATATCCTATTTTCATTTACAGTTGGTACAACGTTTATATTGTACTCTTAAGACCAGGGATAGAGTCCCCATACCTAAGATCTATTGTCAAATTCCAAGAGATACCTTGCTTTGTAATAATCCCAAAATTCCTTCTTCAGTCATCTGTAAACTCTGTTGTTGCATTTTTATTTACTCTGCATTCTGTTCTTTCGTTCCTATTTAACCATTGATGTTGATTCTTCCATGGACTCTGCTAGCAGTGCAGTGTAATTAACAACAAAAAAAATGGACAAGAGAAAAGATAAAAGGTCAAAAGGTAAAAATCAGGACTTTGTTGCCTTTTTTCCCTTAAGCAAAATTGATAAGATTCGAGATGCACGGAATTAATGCCGAAAAATTCCAAACCCAGGTTGTTGATGGACGGAGGAATCTTGACCTAATATTCACGACGCGAAGATCGACGATACGAAATAAAGAACCTAGACTTTCGAAACGTCACAAGGATCTATCCAATTTCCTTGATAAGTTTCTGGTTTCGAACGCAACAAATACTTTCGCGAATATTTGATAAGTTCAGGATGATGCCACAAAGAATCACTCTTTGATAAGTTCAAAAATTTTAGGAATCCATCTATAATTTTATTGAATCCTCAATAAAAACTGTTTATTAAACCAAAGCTGTTTTAAAATGAATGGAAATAACATATAAATAATGAAAAATGAAAAATGACTTGAAAACTAGGGTTAGCCGCTAATGGGCTCAAAATATAGTTTTAATTAAATAAAAATAACTAAAACTGAAAAGGAAATAAAATTCAGCGAAATCTATCCCACTGAGCAGTTACGACCATGGAGATGACACTTACGGCCATAAGTGTGTTTCTGTTTAAAGTTATGATCTTTACACTAAGACTTACGGCCGTAAGTATAAAAATCTTGGAAATCAGTGTTTTAGCCCGAGAGTGGATTACGACCGTGACGTATGGAACTTACGGCCGTGAAAATGCTCCTGATCCTCGAATTTCGACCCCCTTTGACTTGGTTTGATCCATTCGTCTTCCCGGCTCGACTTCTCCATTGAGCTCCTATCGCGAATCACATCAAAAACTTCATTATAGCCTTAGGCACCACATGGGAAGCCTGGCGGGGAGTTAGGATTCCTCGAACGTATATATAAAATCAAACACACGAGAACAAAAGGAAAGGGGGGAGGGGCATAACTTGACCTCCCAAAGGTGAAGAAATGCAAGAAATGGGCACAAATAAGGGTGGAAGTACTACTTCCCATACAAAAATAGTAAGTGAGAGTAAGGCTAGCGTCCTCTAATAGTTAGAAGTCCATGCTTGTCAATCTGTACAAGAGCCCGAAATGACAAAGTAGGTTGAGTGGTCCACACTTTTGGTAATGACGCTGATTTCAACCATCGGATGCAAGAGAATCTAAAACCCGGTTCCCCTATTGATAAGTATGGAAAATAGTATCACGGTCAAGTAAGAGAAGATGTCTAATCCGTTTGGGAATGATCTATATTGCCCATGGTCATCCGTCCTTAGTGATGCAGTGATGGGTCATAGATGTCAGTCTCCATCCAAATTATGATAATCCGAGTCGAAGAGTAAGAGAAATCCCATCCAATATAGCCCATTACCCAGCCTTCAAGATAAGGCTTCATTCATATGATGACGAGAATGCCCAAATGCAATGTCCATCCAGGTCACGAATAATGCCCCCACCATTAGTAAATACATCCTTGACGCATTTGTCGGTGTTGATCTTTTGAGATCCCATTGTTGAAGTGCGCCAAAAATATCTAATGGGAGGTGAGAGGGAAGAGTAAAAAAAACACAAAAATGAGGTGATGGTCAGGTAACCTTGCCAATGAATAGGTCAAAATAAGCAACCCATATGGAGAAATGAACCATCATTGATAAACTCTCCAAATGATCCGTCTAATCTCCATATGAATCTCACTGTGCTTAGCATCGCTCTTTGCAAGCAGAAGGAACCAAAATATAAATAGGTGGATGATAATGCAAATGTGACCCTTATGGACATACTGACCCTAATATCTCGTTCTTTGAAACCACCATCTAACTCTTTGACTTCATCTCATAAGAAACTGAAATATATCCCTAACATCAGGAGCGGAGGCAACCCAAGTCCAACGCTAGCCATGGACCACGTTCTTTGAAACCACCATCTAACTCTTTGACTTCATCTCATAAGAAACTGAAATATATCCCTAACATCAGGAGCGGAGGCAACCCAAGTCCAACGCTAGCCATGGACCACACTGGATTTCTCGGCTGCCCCCAGTTAAAAAAAAATTTAAATAACTTTGACAACAGAAGAAGACCCGCACAAAATCAAAGGAACGCTGGTGCCTGGTGGTGAATGAAACCCTTATATTCCACAAAAAAGCCTCAAACCATCGTCACCCGTTGTTGACCGCCGTCTATCCTCTGATCCTTAGTTCCTCATCCTCCGCGTGGACCTCTGCTGGTTGCTTCTCATCCGTGACCACGAGAGGTAAGTTTCTGCTACCTTAGTGATAGCTGCTTGTCTTTGAATTTGGATTCAAATTGAAATTGCAATTGCTTCCCTCCCCCATTCAATGGTCAGCTGCCCCTTTTGATCATCTTTGGGTTCTTGATTTTGCAGTAGTTTATTGGAAATTTTTAGAGGTGGTGTGCGGCGGTTTATTGGAAATTTGAAATGGAGTGCACTGTGCACATAATGTGTTAATGTTAGTATGTTATAGTAATTAGATTTAATTTATGCTTCTGAATACTGATATTATTAATTAGTTTTGTGAAAATAATATTGATTTGGCATTTGGGGTTATTCTTAATATATTTGATTAGTTTTGATTGAATTTTCGTAATTTGAGATTTGTGGTTTATATTTGTTATTTGTTGAGTTTGTTTAATTTGAGATTTTTGGTTTGTAGTTTGTGAAGTTCATTTGTGATTTTCTAATTATAACTTGTTTATTTTAATATGAAAAAATCAAGTACGAAAACTCACAAGAAACGATTTTAAGGTATTTCATTTGAGTTAGAATTTATTGACTTGTCATTTGTGAAATTAAGTTTTCTCTATCTGATTTAATTTTGCTAAAAAAAAATTCAGGGGCACTCCCCTCATTTAATTTTCGCTCGCGCTAATTGGAAATCCTTACTCCGTCCCAGCGTGACTTGACCTCATACCTGATCAAGAGATGGTACTTCTAATGTAATATTTGAGCTAGTCTCGATCTCCAAGCAACACTGGCACCGGGAGGCTAACAAATGAATATTATTTTTAATAACATAACATTAAGTTGGACACTTGGACTATGACAAATGCCTTTTAAATAAAATAAGAATGGGAAAAGTATCGATAGAATTAAGAAAGGTCAATATTGAAATGATCACCAAGGATATTTTGATATCTAGTTTCTTCCATCAAGTGTGCTGTTGGAATAACCAGAACTGAGAGTGGTCGAGGTTGATGCATGCTCTTTCGTGTGTCCCATTCCCCATAATTGGGTGAACGAGGGGGGCATTGCAATGGTAGTAAGGTGAAGATATTGAAGTCCACGGTGTCCAAGGTATGACCTCTTGTCATGTATATCATTTTCCTTGTGCTAGATAGATAGTATCACAAGAATTTTATCATCATTTCAAATATTGATATATATACACTTATTTATCTCTTACAATTGGAATATTATATTGTTTTTCGTGTAAACTCTACTTAGTTTGTATTTATTCTTATTATTTCAGGTTTTATCCCAAAAGTCGAGAAGATGGAAGAATTGAAGCAAATTCATGCCAATTGAGAATCAAAGTAGAGCAAATTGGAGAAAATAAAAATTCAAGGGCTAAATTACACAAGTGAAGAGACTTAAGGACTAACTTGTCCTATGTTGCAGAATTGAGGCTAAAGGCATTAACAGTGAATTAATGCAAATTCTAATAATAATTGGGATTTGAAATTGGATTAAGTATAGCCATTTTATGGAGACAAATGTTGGCAAACCTCGGATCAAAAAGAGTCAGCTGAATTGAGGAAGACTTCTTGCAACAAGGATAAGCGACTGAGAGATAGATTTATATATACACAAAGAAGGCAGCCGACTTGGTCTTGGAGTAGAAAAAAGCCAGGGAGCTTGGGAGGAATTAATTGGGACAGTGGTAGGTTTGTGAAGCATTGGAGAGTAAAAAGTGCCTGCTGGAGGAATTAATTAGGAGAAACTCGGTTGGTTTTACAGAGGAGAGTCCCAAAAATTGACAGAAAGAGTGGTGGTCGGCTGGGCCCAATCTCAAGACCAAGCTACACTCATAAAAAAAAAAAAAGGTGTAACCCACACCCTGAGGGCCCGAACCGACCACGCCCAAGGCCCTTGGTTCGGGAAGGTAAATCCTGGTTATGCCTCCAAGGAGCCAGGGTGGATGGACTTATGGTAAGTATGAGCAAATCTCAATAACTCTCGCTTGCCACAAGGTCAATTCCACCTTGCGGGGAATCGAACCAAGCATACAGCTGCGCTGAGCACTTACCACCCATCCCCTTTGCCACTTGGAGATGTGCCATGGGGGCCCAAGCTACACTCATATACATTAAAGGAAGTGGACGGAAGCTGAATTAAAGAGATGTGCACGGCTGGTGAAAAAAGGAGGCAATGCTAATGTTCCAACTCTTCAAAATTCGGATTTTACTTTCATTATTTATTGTTTTTTATGTCAAAAATACGAGTAGCTAAATTGTTAATTGGGATTGACGATGTAGATTTAATGTTTTTAGTTTAAATTTAATTCTCAAGTTGGTGCTTTGATATTCATGTATTGATTTTATTATTTCTTTTAATGCTTGAGTTGCTTGATCACCAATTCATGATTTAATGATTGTTTACAGAATCCGAGATGTGAGTTAACAATTAGATCACGTAATAAAATTTGGCAATTTCAACAAAAAGATAGAGATATAAATTTGTGGCTGCTTGTGATTAAATATGAATTCCTAGGAAATTTAATGCATTCAGTTAAGGAGAACTCTAACCCGCTATAGAGATACGTTGTTGACTTAGTTAAATAGACCCAATTTGAACTCAACAGAGGTAAATTAAATACAAACGTGAATTTGACCAAATACAATTCTAAAAAACAACTTGAGATGATAAATTAAGTTAGAACATTACTTCGAAATAATTAGTCCCGATATTCGTTTAATTGTTAAAAAACCCACCACTTTACTTCATGCTTTGTTAGTTACTTTAGTTTTTAATTCAATTATTTACTTCATTGATTTTAAAGTCTTTGTCGTTTTAGGATTATTTGACAATTTTATTTTCTTAGTTAATTTTGGCTTTAGTCTAGGAATCATTTAGAATCAAAGTACATCGATAGCAAAATAAATAGTTTTCATGAGATCGACAATTCGGACTCAAAAATCTACTTTTACTACTTGTTAACGATATCGTGTACTTGCAATTTCACTTAATGAGTTCTTTTATAACATATGCCCTTTAATTGGCTAGATTCTTTTGTTTCACGTGTAACGAGTTTCACAGAAGTAGTCAAAGTACTCAATTTTTGAACTATATTTTACGTTTATTTTTGGATAAAGTCCATTCTCATACCATTTCTCCCTAAGTTTTAGTTCTTAGGGAAATTAGTGTAGAATTACTCATTTTCTCATTGCTTTGAGATGTTTCCTTCCAGTAACTTTCACTAGCAAAGCACCAAGCACTATTTCTATGCAAGCAGCAATATTTCTAATTGTTCTATGAGTCATTTCTTTCATAGCAGATAAGTTGCTCTGCATTCTTTTATGTATCCATGAAATATATGTAACATTCTTGGCATTTGACTTACCTTGAGGAATGCTAATATTGATGTTGTTCACCTGCAAGATTCATATCTTTCTGCCATCAATATCAGTGTGTGACAAAATTAAGCACTCTTGGCAAATTTATTCTTTGCTTCTATTGTTTCTTTATTAGTGCATGAATAGGGATTTCCTACATCTATTACTAAGAATCTCTGGTTTTGGTTACGTTTATCCTTGCCATCAGGAATCACCTGTTTTTGGGAAGATGGTTATTACCAAAAATGTTGTAAATTGTAATTGTAGGAAAATATCTGTCGAATTTGATTGACAAAAGAACAAACAATAAATTGGAACATAATAAAATAAATATTGATGAAAATCAAAGTTGCAAATTCGAGCAAAATCTGGAACCGAGGCCTGTGCAAGCACAGTTTCCTTAAAACAGATTCGCCCCTCACCAATCTGTGCTTGAGGATTTTCTGAGCGTCTGTCTCCCAGGATACAACGGAGATTGAGTAGTTAACTCAGTACAAAGTTACCACTCCAGCGAACCGACCTTATGTATGAACAATCATCAAAGCCCAAGACACAATAAAATGGACAAAATAAAATATGGAAAGAACAATGCTTAGACCAAAGCAAGACAATGATTTTCTTGTTCTTCTAAAATAGTGGAGGAGTGGAGATATATATAACCTACATTGTAATTAAGAGAAAGGGGTTATGGGAGTTACATAATAACTCCAACATGTAACTCCACCATTAACAAGGAGTTATATGTGTTTTAATGTGGTCATAATATGGTCATTTACTCCTTAATTAACAACAATAATTTTAGGAATTTCTAGTTTAAAATTGACAAAAACATAGACCACGCGAAGTTCATGTTGAACTCCAATTTCTCATTCACATTTTCTTGGAACACAATAAAATAAATATTGATGAAAATCAAAGTTGCAAATTCGAGCAAAATCTGGAACCGAGGTCTGTGCAAGCACAGTTTCCTTAAAACATATTTGCCACTCACCAATCTATGCTTGAGGGTTTTCTGAGCGTCTGTCTCCCAAGATACAACAGAGGTTGAGTAGTTAAATCAGTACAAAGTTACCACTCCAGAGAACCGACCTTATGTATGAACAATCATCAAAGCCCATGACACAAAAAAATGGACAAAATAAAATATGGAAAGAACAATGCTTAGACCAAAGCAAGACAATGATTTTCCTATTCTTCTAAAATAGTGGAGGAGTGGAGATATATATAACCTACATTGTAATGAAGAGAAAGGGGTTATGGAAGTTACATAAAAACTCCAACATGTAACTCCACCATTAACAAGGAGTAACATGTGTTTTAATGTGGTCATAATATGGTCATTTACTCCTTAATTAACAAAAATAATTTTAGGAGTTTCTAGTTTAAAATTGACAAAAACATAGACCACGCGAAGTTCATATTGAACTCCAATTTCTCATTCACATTTTCCAACAGTAATTTCTCCAGCCTATCAGATATTCAACGACTATTATGTCTCCTTCTATGGACCGACCTCTATGATAATTCCCTTATTGTGATAAAATGACTTGGTATAAGATGCAAACTTTCAGTACTTTTGCCTTGTTCTATGGGTCATCTATCAGTCTAATTTAGACTTGCAATCACAAAAATCCAGAATGCATACCTACAATTATTTATATTTCCTTCAATTTCTTTTAGGGCCCAAATACTGAATGAACTTATGAAAACATTTATCCAGGAATCAGATAGATTCATATATGAAAGAGGTTGACAATAAGTTCTTTCAGAAAGAAATTCGATTTTCTCGCCTATTTACTGCAGATTAATCGAGTATTTCTTCTTTTTAATATTTTCCATTTTTCTAATGCGATTTATTTAAATGATGAAGACTACCTATTCATATTCTTTGATAAGTGTATTTTATATACTTATTTCTATTCTAAAAGTAGGATTTTACCTGTTTGTTTAAGAATATCTGCTATTTATTTTGTTATTATTTGTTTATATTTCAGAAAAAACCCCAAAGTCGAGAAAACAAAGGAAATGAAGTAAAAACAAGTCATTTGGATGATAAAGGAGCTAAAGTGTGAAAAACAAGAGTTGATGAAGTAAATCAAATGGTCAATTGGAAGAAAAGTCAAAGAAAGAACTAAACTGGAAGAAATTAGAAGTTCAAGGACTAAAGTATACAAATCAAAAGAAGAAGGACCAAATTGCAAATACTCAATGATTGATTCGGACCATGATACAATACTTGAATATTGGTAGGATTCAATTGGATGCAATTAGAAGATAAAAAGGAATGAATATGATAAGAATATTACCATACATTCATTCCAATCATACAAGATTTTCGGGCAGATTTTTAGTCATACTTTGAGACTTAATTTTGGGGTAGTAAACGTTCGAATTAGGAAAATCCTATTTCAGGAAGAATTGTAGTCCTTTAAGTTATATTTCTAACAGACTTTGAGTCACCTGAATCGAATAAGGGAATAGAAATATATGATCAAATTACTAAATGATGTGCAATGACAAAAAGATCTTCCTCGAAGGTAACTTTCCTTATTTAGTTAGAACTCTTTTGGAATTCAATTTGGATGTGATTTTCAGCATTCTTATCTTCTAAGTAACCTAAATTCCGAGAACATCTATAAATACATTACTCGAGGCACGAAATTAGGGGTTCCCAATTGTCTCAATTCATGCCAAAACGCTTCCAAACTTGTCAAAGGTGATCCCGAAGGGCTGTCGAACTTTCAAGGAACCAACTAGCGTATGATTGAAGATTCTTTTACAACATGGTGAAAAGGGTGATGAACTCCAATTATCATAGTTGTAATTTATCTTTAATTATGTTTCTAGGCTAGATTTCTTGTGTTAGAATTGTGATGAAGTTTTAATTATTGATTTTACGTTTTGACTTATTATTTGATTTACACAGTTTATGAGTTTGATGCAATTAAATAGTTCTTTTATTATTATGCAATTGTTTGGCCAACTTCTGCGTGATTTTCTTGATGTTTTTTTATGTTTGAAAGAGTAGAAATTCATTAGATGTTATTTAAATGCCACAAAGTTCGATAGGGGATAGAAATATACCCATATACTTTGTGTTATCCTTGAAAGTGTTCATTGATACTTTAATGATTTTTTTAATTGTTTAATTGTCATAGAAATATAGTCAATTTGCATTTAGGAAAATGTTTTTATACATCGCTCGAAAGGGGACTTTAATAATTTTAGGAACACGGATATTCAAAACCCCATGAATTGTATTTAAATAATTTGGTCAAAATATGGATGATTTGATTAAAATGGATTCATAATTCTAACGCATTTGTTTTTATAAGTTTTAAATTCAAATTTCATTGTTTTCTTTAGTTTAATCTTTAATTCAGTTGAAAAATCAAAAATTTCAAATTCAAAGTTTCTATAGTTCCGATTAAGGTAGTAGTCTGAAATACAATTTAAAACAATCTCTGTGGGATCGATACTTGGACACACGTCCACTTTATTACTTGAACAACCCGTGCATTTGCGAAGCGATCAAGTTTTTGACGCCGTTGTCGGGGATTGTAGTTTAAATTTATTTTTAGATTACTTTCTCTAATTCAGACTTTTTAATTTTTTTTAGTATTTTAATAAATTTTTTAAATTTTATTTTTATTTTGTTACTTTGGATTATCCACCATAATTTTAAGCCTTCCTATATTTGGTTTTTCTTTCGAGGTATATTTGAATCTACCATTGGCTTGCAATGAACGATTTCAACATGGGCTATGAAGACATGTTTGGAGAATATCCAGGTTGTGAATTTTGCTCCAAGATATATTGTAATGGACAGTGCTTGGATGCGAGCAATATTTGAGTCACACCAAAGCTCTTAGTGTTTAAAGAATACTTGAAATGTCAACAACAAGCAATTGATACGTCGGATGCAAGTCACATGTTCTTTGATGAGTGTGTACCGAGTAATTGGGATGAGGACATCGCTCTAGTGGGAGATGGTCCTCCACTGTGGAGTGAAATGGTAATTTCAAAATACTAGCAGAAGCTAGCCAAGTTAGATGAAGGTGATATGGTGCTAGGAGACTCCATGTATTGGAGTGAATTTAAAAGATGGGGATATAATCCATTCGAAAAAGTTCATAAGAAAGACTTGTCATTGCCCGTGGAGTTTGACGAAGAACTTGTCATTGAATCCAAAGATGAGTCAACTATTGAAGAAACACTTGAAGAGGATGGAAAATCATTCACAATGGAGCTAAATGGAGATTTGGACATCAATGAGGAAGAAATCAACCTACATGGTTTTGACGTTGTTGATTGCCAAGTAATTGATTTTGTGGTTAAACCCGATGAGGAGGTAGAAATCTTCATTGTTGAATTTGAATTGGGGGAGATGGACATGTTCTACAATATGGAGAGGGTAAGTTTCGAGTCTTGGAGATCAAATGAGAATTGAAACAAAGCCAAAAGATAGAAAATGGGCAAAGCATCCAAAGCTTTCTTTAGGTGCCCTTGAAGCATTTGCCAAAAAGTCTAGATCTAGACTTTAAATGAAGCGCTTATTGGAAGGCAACCCAACTTCTCAAACCCATTTCTTTATTTGTTTTGTTAATTACTTTTATTACTTTATAATTGTTTAGATACTTGGCATTGCATTTTAGGAGTACTAGTATGTTTAGAATGCATGCATTGAGTTTTGTTATGTGCTTTAAGTAATTCTAGTATTCCATTTTGCATGTTTTAGCATTTTTAGTTTTAATTGCATTTTAATTTATTTATTTATTTATTTTGTTTATCATCACAATTTTCAACATGAAAACCAAGATTAGGACATGTAGACATATTGGATTTTTCCACATTTTACAAGATTTTGCTTAATATTAGTGTTCTTCATATCATTTTGTGAAATTTGAAATTGTGGATAATTGGTGATGGGGTTTAGGCTAGAATTGGAGTATTGAATTGTGAGTTTATTAGTGAAAAATTATGGATAAATTCAAGTCTTCAACTCTATGCAATTCTTTGAATTCTTCACATGCACACAAGGTGTTTGATTAAATGTCACAATGAATGTTTTGTTGAGTTTTTATAATTCTTTTTGGATGATCACATTCACTACATGTTATACATCATCTATTCATTATTTACACTGATTTAAGGTATGAAACTCAACTTGAACATCATTGCACCACAAAGCATCTCATTGCAAGGCCATTGCATGAACCATTGCACCCCAAGCCACATTTTCAGCATCACTGTACCTATTTTGTCACATATTTTTATGACCCAAATGAACTCCAAATGTGATGAATTTTTGATAATTTATAGACCAAGTTATATACTTTCATATGCCCGTGACATGTCTCGGGAAATTTTCATTTTTTCGAGGTTATATCAAGGGTTGAAAATCAGTGGTCAACCATTTTTTAAAAAATTTCAAAATTTTTCTAAGTCCTAGTTTGGGTGTGTTGAGTTGAATTGTTTTAGTTTTCATGCAAATCTTATACATTCTAATGCTGTTTATCATTCTTTTGCATGAATTATGAGGAGAAAACACCTTGGACCAAACATGGGAAAGCTAGGAACGGGGTATCTCGTCCAACAAACTTCGAATTCCAAGCTTAAAAAATGGGAACACCAACTCTCCAAACCTGGGAAGTACATTCACCCTCATTATTATTTTGTGTTTATTTACTTTATTTGTTTTGAATACATTGAGAACAATGAATGTTTCTAGTTTAGGGATGAGAATTTCATTCATGTGCTTTCATATACACATTCATTTGATTTTGGGTAGAAAATTCAAAAAAAATAAAAATAAAAATTGAAAAATAAAAAAAATCATAAAAAGTGAAAATTTTGAAAATTTTTGTTGATTTATTTATTACTTAAGACATGATTTGAATTGACTTTTGTGTTTTAGTTAGAATATTGGGCAACACGCGAACTAAATTTTTCATAACATTCATCCATGTAAGACTTTAATCAAACTTGAGTACATAGCCACTTTCGAATAAAACTTGTGTAGGGAGATGTTTGATACTTGTGGGGTGAACTTATGCAATTTGAACATAGAACTGACTGTAAAATTCCAAACTTTAAGAAAATTAGATCCCGACATGAAATGTAGAACCAAACTGTTCAAGGAGCAGTTTGGGGGTAGGAAGGTTAGTATGAGTATGCATTGATGGATTGAGAATCCGAAGTTTTAATTGTACATCTGTAGTGTAAGGGGTTTCGATCAACAAGTATAAACTATAATAACAAGCATAAAAATAGAAAAATGCTGAAGGTTTTATTCCGCTCTTCAAATGCCTTTTTGACTCGAGTAATTAAGTTTGAGGGGTTCTCTGAACCTGGTACCCTAAGCTCAACTGATTTGGGAGCTGCCGACCTAAAGCTCGCTACATGAGTCAACTAGAAAGCAAGTACGGGGAGTGGACTTACACATAAGACACAAAAACATCTTTAACTTTTCTATTTAAGTCTTTATGACTCGGGTAATTAAGTCTGAGGGGTTCTCTGAACCTGGTACCCTAAGCTCAACTGAGTTGGGAGCTGCCGACCTAAAGCTCGCTACAGGGTCATATAGAAAACAAGTATGAAAAGTATTGCACAAAGATGATAAAAGACAAAGACGTTAAAAGAAAAAGTCCTCCATATGAAAGAAAAATGGAATAAAATGGTATAAGCTTTGTTAATTGAAATTCCTAATACTTTGTTAATTATTCTTGGTCTATCGTGCATACTTGTCTAATCCTAACTGCCTTGTGTGTGAAAATGCAATTTATACATGTTTAGAAACCACATCAATAGGAAGGACCTCGGGATATGAGAGAAAAGCAATGAGGTTGTGATCATCCATGAGAGTGTAAGGAAAATCAAAATAAAATCATTGTTGACCACATGGGATTCGGACTTACTATTGCATAAAAAGTCACACATTGTCAAGTTTATTTTTTTGCATAAGTTTGCATTTAATTTTGGCTATTCACACACACACAATGAAGTTGAACATTGGATGAATGAAAATATTTTATATTGTTCATATTTATTTTTCTAAAGTGATTAGCCAATCTGGATTGTTGAAGCGCATAGTAAATAAGTTGACAGAAAAAAAAATTATTTTATTTTATTTGCATTTATAGTTTAGTTTTATTTTGTTCGAGGACGAACAATAGTTCTAGTTTGGGGGTGTTGATAAGTGTATTTTATACACTTATTTCTATCCTAAAAGTAGGATTTTATCTGTTTTTTAAGAATATATGTTATTTATTTTATTATTATTTGTTTATATTTCAGAAAAAAACACCAAAGTCGAGAAAACAAAGGAAATGAAGCAAAAACAAGTCATTTGGATGATAAAGGAGCTAAAGTGTGAAAACCAAGAGTTGATGAAGTAAATAAAATGGTCAATTGCAAGAACAGTAAAATAAAGAACTAAATTGGAAGAAATTAGAAGTTCAAGGACTAAAGTATACATATCAAAAGAAGAAGGACCAAATTGCAAATACTCAATGATTGATTCGGACCATGACACAATACTTGAAGATTGGTAGGATTCAATTGGATGCAATTAGAAGTTAAAAAGGAATGAATATGATAAGAATATTACCATAAATTTATTTCAATCATACAAGATTTTCGGGCAGATTTTCAGTCATACTTTGAAACTTAATTTCGGGGCAGTAAACGTTCGAATTCGGAAAATCCTATTTTAGGAAGAATTGTATCCCTTTAAGTTATATTTCTAACAGACTTTGAATCACCTCAATCGGATAAGGGAATAGAAAGATATGATCAAATTACTAAACGATGTGCAGTGACAAAAAGATCTTCAGCAAATGTAACTTTCCTTGTTATGTTAGAACTCTTTTGGAATTCAATTTGGACGTGATTTTCAGCATTCTTATCTTCTAAGTAACCTAAATTCCGATAACATCTATAAATACATTGCTTGGGCATGAAATTAGGGGTTCCCAATTGTCTCAATTCATGCCAAAACGCTTCCAAACTTGTCAAAGGTGATCTCGAAGGGCTGTCGAACTTTCAAGGAACCAACTGGCGTATGATTGAAGATTCTTTTTCAACATGGTGAAAAGGGTGATGAACTCCAATTATCATAGTTGTAATTTATCTTTAATCATGTGTCTAGGCTAGATTTCTCGTGTTAGAATTGTGATGAAGTTTTAATTATTGATTTTATATTTTGACTTATTATTTGATTTACACAGTTTATGAGTTTGATGCAATTAAATAGTTCTTTTATTATTATACAATTGTTTGGCCAACTTTTGCGTGATCTTCTTGATATTTTTCTATGTTTGAAAGAGTAGAAATTCATTAGATGTTATTTAATTGCCATAAAGTTCGATAGGGGATAGAAATATACCCATATGCTTTGTGTTATCCTTGAGAGTGTTCATTGATCCTTTAATGCTTTTTTAATTGTTTAATTTTCATAGAAATATAGTCAATTTACATTTAGGAAAATGTTTTTATGCATCGCTCGAAAGGGGACTTTAATAATTTTAGGAATACGGATATTCAAAACCCCATGAATTGTATTTAAATAATTTGGTCAAAATATGGACGATTTGATTAAAATGGATTCATAATTCTAACGCATTTGTTTTTATAATTTTTAAATTCAAATTTCATTGTTTTCTTTAGTTTAATCTTTAATTCAGTTTAAAAATCAAAATTTCCAAATTCAAAGTTTCTCTAGTTCCGGTTAAGGTAGTAGTCTAAAATACAATTTAAAACAATTTCTGTGGGATTGATACTTGAACTCATGTCTACTTTATTACTTGCAGGACCCGTGCACTTGCGGAGCGATCATTCTTCTCCCTCCTAAGTGGACATGCCAGGACAAGGTTTGGTTGTGATGTTTAATGTTTACATACCAGATTTCTTTTTGTTTTACATGTGATGAGTTCCTTTTGCTAGACAAGAAGTTTTAATGAATAATGCTGTTTTTGCTCGTGTTCTGCAATACGTGAATTGTGCCCAAGGGAACTTGATAATCTTCTTAGAATGAACAGTGGTACAGTAATTCTGTCCAAGTTACTGAATACTGATGGTTTCTTCCAAGTTACTCATATTCATCTGATCTGAGAATGAAAAATAATAATAGCCTTTTAGTGATTGATAGGTGTCGAATTCAACAAATGATAATTTCTTGCTCTTATAAAAATAAATTGTAAAATTGGTGAGTAAGGTCGAATCTATAGAAATTGGTTAGATTTAATTCTTCGAGAAAATTAAAACAATAAATTAAAAATAAGGGAGGTTTTGAATTTTGAATGTGAAATTAATTTGTAAATAAACAAGTGCGAAATTAAAATGATAAAATTATTGAATTAAATAAATATTCAGCCCAAGGTATAATCTCAGTATTGATTCATAGAATTGATCATAGATGCAAAAAAGAATCTTTTACTCATTTTCGAAATTGATTTTAGTCATTTGTACGATCTAATAACCTATATCTCCTTACTATCTCGATAATCAAGAGACACTCGTTGATTATTTCCCTATTCAATAAACAACCCTAGATACGATCTTAGAATTTAATTTACCAATAGCATTAATCTCTAGAGAGACGACTAATTTTAACCAGCAAATTCACACGTGTGATTCATTTAAATTAGGTTATATATCTTCATAACATAAATCCAAAATCAGTCTATAGTTAACTATGTTATTTGTCACTTGTATTAGAAAATCTAAATAATTACGGATTTAGATTTCTAATTGACTAAGTATCGTTTTGACAATTAAAACAACGTGCACTTTATATTAATTAATCAAGACAATAACTTCAATGCAAACAAAAGATATATAAATAGAAAAGAGATAAAGAACAATAAAACTAATTAGATTTCACAATTCTTGTAGAATCAAAACTTCGATTATCCTTGATCTGGAATAATAATTTAGCTATCCATAAAAATTGAGAAGGAAAAATAAAATTAAGAGAAAAGAGAATGATGGAAAACCTAATACCCTGAACAAGAAAAAGAGATAGAGAGTCCTTGTATTGAAAGATTTCTAGAGATAAGGAAGGATCTAGTTTCATTTCTTTGATCAAAATCTAATTATTCCCTAAAATAATAAAAATCTATTAATTACATAAATAATCTCTCTAAATATTCAAATCCACTTAGAAAATAATTGTGGGTCCAATAGTAATATTTTTCTTATCCAAAAATCGCTCATATAAGTTAAGTCTTCATGAAACAATAAGGCGTGTACTCGCCTTATGCAAAGTCTATACACTTTTTGATATTTCAATTTCTTCTTTTCAATTTGTGATATTGAATCCAATTTGATCTCAATTCTCCACATAATTTACAAAACATAAAATATGATTAATATCAATAATTTAAGCATTTAAAATCAATGCAGTAAGAGAAAATATCACAAATTAAATAACAATTACGCACTCTACCGGCGATCTCCACCAAAAATCATTAATAGGTGCAATCATGCTTGATATTTTAAAACTACAAGCCTACAGCGGAATTGACTTGTTTATTTGCAAGAGTTGTTTTAAGGTGTATCTGTTTGGTAAACTTGAGTTATTTTCAAAAACATATTCTATTCCAAATAACTTTTCAACCACATGTTTTATTTCAAAAACATCATATTCTCTGTTTTTAAACAATTTTTTTTTTACCAAACAAAGGCTAAACTTTGTTGACAGCGTGCATTTTATATAATCAATTAATCTAACAATACCTGCTTATTTACTATTGCATAGAGCTTAAAAAAGGGAGATTCGAAATTGCCCACAAATTGGCAGAGGCACATGAATCCGCAGTCCAAGAAGGTCTTGTGAATGTTGCCTCTGTTGCAACCACTACCAAACATCCAAGACATCGTCCCGAATGCTCTCCTACATTGTATGCATACAGCCTCCCAGTGGGAAGGGCAAACACAAGCCCACATGCATGTGAAATGTATGCATGACAGTCGAACGACGTCTCAAGACCTTGATGGTGCGCAAGATGAAGCGTCAATCAGAGCCTAGAAGACTGCCCCTGCTGTTGTTGTTCAAATCGAGATGGTAATGACGAACTCTCTGAGCAAGAACAAAGTGAAAACGTTAGCTCGTGATATTTTTCACTTTTCGGTTGTTTCCAAGTTTTATTTCATGTCCAATCATTCTCATATAGATGTGGTATTTCAAGTGTTTCCAGGTTATCACTTGTACGGTCTCAAACAGAAAGGAGTTAAGCCTTTCTTTGGCAACTGTGGTTTAAATCAGAAATTTAAACTGCACAATTTCTCAAACAAGTTTTTAACAATACACATTTTCTCTTTTCAATTTTTAATTACACGTTTTACCTATAAAACCTAAATGGTCAATTTAAACTGATGATAATAGTCATCGAACAGAGCCTAAAATAGAAAATTGTAAACGACATTTTGTAGCTTTAGCTAGGTATACAAGAATAGGATGGAATGGATTATTAGACTTGTTCCATCAATGTACATGAACTCAACAGATTATGTGTAAAAATTTCATGGTAGTACGGATTTGGACCTTCAAGAAATAAAAGAATTAACGAATTATTGAATCTAATGGCTTGATAGCAAGGCACCTACCAAAAGACTACTCTAAAGATCCGTTTGATTGAAAAGATAGAAAATGAGTGAAAATGAAATAATTTTTAAAGAATTGAATTACCTGAAAATTATTTTTGTAGAAAATATTAATTAAAAGTGTTTAATTGAATTTATTTTCTAGATAAAAAAGTGGAGAATTTTCAAGTTTTATTGTTTGATTGTCTTTATTTGTCATGGTAGATTTGGTAAAATTGATCCATTTTAATCAATTTTTTCACACATTTGTACTTTATAATAATAATGTTATTTTGATAAAAAAAAAATCAATTAACAACAATATAAAAAATCAAACGAGGCTAAATGTATTTTACCTTGTTAGTTGAAAAATCTTTTCCTTTCAAATAGGTAAGAAATGATTTACTTCAAAAGGTTAGAAAATGTGCTCACGTGCAACAAAGTAGGAAAACAATTTCTAAGAAAAAGTTCTGCAATCAAACAAGGTAAACATGGAAAATGAGAAAAAAAATTGCATACTTCCATGAAAAATTTAGCTCATCAAACACGGCGTAAATGTTCCAAGATGGCAAGGAAAGAAGAGGTAACACTAAAATGGGATTGGTTGCTAAAGATTTTTTTCTTTAACAAAACTTTGTTATTTCAAGCTCTGAATAGAATTGTATTGATGAAGCGCATATCAAGGAATTCAAGCGAAACCCTTAAAAAATTATTTTCGAGGTCTAAATGAATTCGGATGTCTAAAATCACCCATATGTCAGAAAGTGATGGGGTCATGTTCCCTTTGTTGTTTCCTTTCAAAAAGGTATTATGGATTCAAATATGAGCTCGAATGTCATACTTGTAATTTACGATTTTGACCTTTTCGATCCAATAATTCCTCAATTCATTCAGTTATTTGTTCTACATCATGTATTTTCTACTAATATCTCTAACCAAACGCAAGTTACCTTTAATAATCCATGATTTCACCTATCCAATCAAATTAACTCCAATTCCACGTTTTATTTCCTAAATATGTACTCGATCGAATTCACTAATTATGTATACTGAAATTTCTTCCTCGAGTTTAAATTAATTCTACCAAAACAAGTCAACCATGAATCTCTACATAGGGTCCGAATATTCCTTATCTAGATGCATAACACACAAGAATTCACACACGATCGCAATAATAACAATAGTATATCTATCTCTTGTCCAATTACTGGATTTATTACCATATTCTAAATTATTAACTCACATCTCGAATTATGAAAATAACTCAATATATCATGAATTGATGATCAAGCAATTCAAGCATTAAGAACAATAATAAATCAATACATGCGACAAAATATTAAAACTATGGAATTTTGGAATTAAAATAATATGACTAGGCTACATCATTTATCTCAATATGAAGTTTAGTTACACATCATAATTAAATAACAAAATCAACAAAAATAAACGTTCATTGAAAATAATATAAAGAAAGAAACGCTTGCACCAAGTTTTGATTCATCAATTATCTTCAATTCATTCTCCTTTGCGATATTTGATTCCCCAAGAATTTGACGATTAATTCACAATTGTGACTCTTTCTTAGGAGAGGCAAAGGTTCTTGATTCGTGCCTCTTAAGTTGTATATATAGGTTTTGGAGAAACTTAGGTCGAAGAGGCTGAAAACCAGTTGAAAATCGCGAGAAAAGCCTAAAAGTGGCCCAGCCGGACAGCTACGTGATCACGTGGTATGAAACATCACAATCGCGAGGTAGAGGGTAAAACTAAAACATTCTGGTCATATTTTCGAGGCAGCGCATGATCGTACGATTCATATCTGGCGATCGCGTGGAAGGATTTCTGTGTAATTTCCCAGCTTTTCTCAATTGTGCAAGTAAGTCCCTGCCTTTTAATTTCCTCTTTGATCCTCAACTTTTAATTGAAGCGATTTAGTCCACAAACTTTGGATTCTTATCGATTTGCTCGTTTCATCTTTCAATTTCTTCAATTAGGTCCTCTAACCTGTACTTTATTTACTCTGGCACCATGCATGCTTCCCGATTGTTGTCATAAACTCCTCACTTGTTCAATTAAGCTCCAATTAGTGTCTAATTGTGCATTTTCTCATTAATTTCTTCATTCTTCAACTTTTGGGGATATTTTCTGAAAAGTAAACCAATAAACACAAATTAAATAGCATATATTCTAAAATGACAATAATTTTTTTTCCTAATTTAGACATATAAATAAGTGTAAAAAATACACTTATCAAATACCCCCCAAATTAAAACTATTGTTCGTCCTCGAATAATGTAAAACTAAACTAATAAATTAAAATAACAATGTAACAAATCTTTTTGTCATGTCAACATATTTACCATATGCCTCAATAATCCAAATCAATTCGTACTTCAGCAAGAGTAATGAACAACAAAGTAAAATAAGTCTAGTTATCTTATGCCAGATTTTCAAGTGTGTGTGTAAAATAGTCGAAGTCAAACTCTCACTCATGCAAATGATATATTTAACACTGTGTAGCTTATTATGCACAATCAAGCCCGAATCTCGTGTGGTCAACCTAATAAATCTAAAGATTTACTTTACATCACTCATGGATGATTACGAGTTACTGCTAGTCTCTCACATCCTTGATTTATCTAGTGGTTTTTAAATATATTCTTTGCTTTTTTCACACCAGGTGGTCAGAATTAGATAAATCTGCCCATATGGATACATATTTACGGCAGAATGGTCTTACAAGCTAGGCGTCCATCCAAGCAGGCTCTCCACAGGCCCCCCAGCCAAGAAGAGTGAAACTCAACTGCTAGAAGACTCTGCTCCTGCTGTTGTTATTCAAGAGGATCGAGATGGTAACGATGAACTCTCTGAACAAGATCAAAGTGAAAACGTTAGCTCTTGATATTTTTCACTTTTCGCTTGTTTCCAACTTTTATTTCATGTTCAATCATTCTCCTATATATAGATTAGTGATGGCAACGGGGCGAGTTCGGGTCGGGTCCCCGTGCCACGCCCCGCGAGAATTTTTCATTTCCAAACCTGCCCCCCTCGAATTTCGGTTCGGGGCGGGGCGGGTCAACCTACCCGCCCCGTTTAATTTTTTTTTTAATTTTTTCGGTATTTTTTTATTTTTTTCCTTATTGTTTTTTATTAATTTATTTAATTGGGGCGGGTTCGGGTCGGGACAGCCAAACCCAAACTCGAAATCGCCCCATACCCGCCCCGCCGACCCGCGGGGGGGGGGGGGGGGTTTTCGCCCCATTATGGACGAGTTCGGGTCGGGTACCCGTCGAGTCGAGTTTTTTTGTCATTTCAAGTGTTTCCAGGTTATCACTTGTATGGTCTCAAACATAAAGGAGTTAAGCCTCTGTTTGGCAATTGTGGTTTAAATCACAAATTTAAATTGTACAATTTTTTAAATTATTTTTTAATCACACACATTTTCTCTTTCTAATTTTTAACCACACATTTTACCTAGAAAACTCAAACAATTCATTTAAACTGATTATAATATCCGCATAGCATAGAAAATTTTACACGACAATTTGTAGTTTTAGCTACGTATATAAGAATAGGATGGAATGGATTATTCGACTTGTTCCATATAAGAATAGGATGGAATGGATTATTCGACTCAGTAGATTATTTTGGTAAAATTTTCGTGGTAGTAATCGGATTTGGACTTTCAAGAAATAAAATAATTAACAAATTATTGAATCTAATGGCTTGACAGCAGAGCACGTACCAAAAGGCTTCTCTAATAATTTCAATTCTCATGCGGATTTTCTTCAAGAATAGCTTGATTCGTACAATGCTGAATAACTTGATCTACTTAAGTGAGTTGTGCTCGTCTCTTAAATAAATTGTATAATGTGCGATTCATTTGAATCCCTTTTTTTTTTTTTTCCTACTTAACAATGAGCATCATACAATGTTGAATCTACATGCACTATCAGATTCAAAGATTTCAAGACTTTAAGTAAGTTGACTATTTGTACAAGTCGAAGAGTTAATCTTAAACAAATTTAGGGGGGGGAGGACTTAGTTTGTTGTATTCACGTGAGTTAAAGGTGGCTCGAGCAATGAATGTCGACAATTTGGGCAAGATGGATGTGAAACGAGCCATTTGTCAATGCACCTAACATGAAACCCGTGATTACATTGGGGCAGCACCCTAACCTTCTCCCCCTCTATAAACTCTCCTAAGCAAATAGGGCATTCTGTCACTGGAATATTGGCTCCGGAACCGTAAACTGCCACCGGAAGCAGCTGTAAAACCTGCTTCTTGAGGCCCGTGCCAGTGGAGGAGATCCCCACATCAGCTTGTTCTTCTGACCTACGACGTAGATTGCATCGAATGAGTAAGTTTATTCCAATCACGACTACAAGGGCACATAACAAGGCTGCCATGATTACAACCATGCTGGCATCGAAGTCCATCTCACTTAGGTATGAACCTTTATTCCCGGCCGTGATTGGCGATGGTGGGCCGCTTGGCTCCGCCTCAAGAAGGTGGCGATGATGATGAAATCTCATCACCACCAGTATATAGCTAGCTTGCTTCTTTGATTGCAAACACTAATGAAGAAACGTGTCTTATAATAGGCCAACAAATGCATATTAAGGAAGTTATGAGCAGGTACAAAACATATATTTTAGTAACTTCTATATACCAAATCATTAGAATAATAATATTGTATTGAATATTTGCACCAAATCAAACCAAAACCATTTTGTTTAAAGTTGTTATTTACTTTGAGATACTATCCTCGACACTTATTAGTCGATTTTACAAGGACAAGACGATATTGTTGGGAACTGGGGTTGCTCTACTCACAAAAATTGATTTCTTGTGATAGATCATCCCGTTACAGGATTTTTTGTTCTACGTATTTAACTTGAAATAAATAATTTTGCACACAAAAATGATTTTGAGAAGATTACCTTTGTAGCGTGCTTTATAATAATCTTCATCAACTGCTTCTTGATTTCACTAAAGCTTCAAACCCTCAAGCTTTCCCCGGTGTTTTCCAATGGCAGTTGTGCAGGTGTGTGGTCACCTTTCTCAAGACCTAGGTTAAACTAGGATTAGGGTTTCTTTGTAAAGAGGAAATACACACTACACACTTTAGTGTGTGTCTCGCCACTTTTCCAATTAGGTTAAGAAAAATAGTCTTGAGAGACTATTAGTAACCTCTTTACACTCCAAAACCCTACCAGGCCTATTACCATAACCCAGGCCCATTTCTGCACAACCCAATACAGGTAATAAGCCTGTATAAACCCATTATAGTGAAGCCACCGAGGGAACCTGATCGAACCCAATTAAACTAAGCTCCAATAAATTAATTATGACCCCATCAACTCTTGATCAGTCAAAATTAATTTATTAATCACGTTCTATTCCACTAAAAGAACGAGATTGCACTCTTAGTAAAATTGAAATTACTGAAACAATTAATCAATAATTATATCCTCTGACTTATCGTTCTTACATGTTACCCCCGTCGATCAACTCGAATATTCGGAGCAAGTTACAATGACCAAAATGCCCTTCTCTGAATATTCATAAGCTCTCAACTCTCATCTTCTATCTGACAGTTCGATGTGATCCCATCACATCATAGAATTCAACAGTCACTGTCGAATTACTGAGTTCAGATTCAACTGTCCACTAGAAGAACCAGTGAGATTATGATCATATCTAAAAGGTGACGGATTCCATAATACGAATATATGTTCCTCGTTAGTTCACTTTAATTCCCAAAGTACCGAGATATTGATCAGCAATTTGATCTCACCCATTGATACCTCAAAGAACTTCAAGTTAGTAATCGAAGTCCATTATCCGATTAGGATTAAGGTCTCACGTACGATAATCAAGTGAAATTAAATTTGTATGGTCAATATCACAAATTAATTTCACGTTGTCCCGTCCAATACGTTCCAAACGTACTCTCGATTTTATTACCAAAGTCAAAGATAGACTTTAATAAAATTAAGACGATCTTATCAAAATAAATTGTCCATATTTATTTACTGATCGTGAACGTTAATTTTAGATCGAATCACAAATTGAAACTTTCTGTGTTTAACAACTTAAACACTCAATTTGTAATATCATATCGACCCATGGACAAACGCAACTTTATATTAATACAATCAATAGACATTTTATTTCGAATGTCGTGAAATATACTCTATGGACATATATAATTCCAACAGATATAGCAGTCGAATTTACAACGACGAGTTAAGTTTGATACGTAATATTCAATAAGATAAAACAAATTTCTTTTCTTTTCTTCATAATGCTCATTGTCGTATCGAATGGTACAGTACATCGTACCAAATAAATCAGTATACTAGTAGAAAACCAAACCCGGAAAAAAGTGCTTAATTAGGTAAATTAGATAAGCAGATTAGTTAGTTATGTTGATAGTTACAAGAGAAGTTGCATTAGCCAACCTAATCAGGTGCAAACTCATTAGTCAATGTCTATTTAAAATTGTCGAGAGAAAGATATTTTTGCATGTAAGGTAATGTTTCTCAAACTTATAGGAAATAATATAATAAGTTATAAAAGACTAAAATATAAATTATTTGAACAAATATTTAGCCTATGTTTGGTAAACCATTTATAAAGAGTTGCTTATTGTTTATAAATAACGACGTCACAACATTTTGTTAGTTCATTTTTTTGAAAAGTAAAAAATGATGGGAGTGAATATCTGACGAGTCGAAATTTTTAATTTTTTTTAAAAATTATTTAATGAGATGTTGCAGATGATCTTATAAACAAATTATACCAAAAAAAATAGAGGCTTAATACTTCTAATTCGTATAATAGTATGTAGGAAAAAGAATGACACTGATTAGGAATAACATGAATTTTGAGATTTTTCCCCCTTTCCTTCATACACTAGTACAGAAAAACTCATTCGCGTCGGTTGTAATAGGCAATACGCGTCGGTTGTAGGGGGAGGTAAATCTCTTACGAGGTGGGAGGGAGGAGGCCAGGGGGCAGCGGAGGTGGTGGAGGTGCGAGTCTGGTGGTTCGGGTGAGAGAAAGAGATAGAGAGAGGGGTGGAATGTGGTGGTGAGCGTTGCCAGGGAAATGGAGGAATAGTGGTGGCGGAGGCGGCGCGTAGTGCAGTGTTTCGAGTGAGAGAGAGAGATAAAGAGAGAGACGGAAAGAGATCGAGTAGTGAAAAAATAGATATGGTCCGCTCGTTTTGCTGATAAGTATATAAAGGAATAGGCGTCGGTTATTGACTAAATCCGATTTTACGCGTTGATTTTCGTGTAAAACCTAAGAATACACGTCGGTTCTTTAAGAACCGGCGCGTATTATTTAGCCTTAAACTTTACAACCGACGCGTATTCTTCGATTTTATTTACAAAAATGCCATCGTCCTTTTATCGGCGTCGATTTTACTAAAAACTGACGTATATTCCTCATTTTTTTTTTTGGTCATTTCTGTACTAGTGATACACGTAATACTTGTATATGTCAAAACACAATTGGTGAAAAATAAGCATGATATAACAAGTTTCAAAGTGGCATACTCATAATTTAGTGATATTTAGCTCTTGTTTGATTCCCATAGTTTTTAAAAAATAGAGGCTTAATACTTATAGTTCATATAATAGTATGTAGGAAAAATGATGACAGTGATTAGGAATAACATGAATTTTGAGATTTTTTCCCCCTTTCCTTCATACACATAATACTTGTTTATGTCAAAACATAATTGTTAAAAAATAAGCATGATATAAAAGTTTCGAAATTTCATACTCATAATTTAGTGATATTTAGCTCTTGTTTGATTCCCATAGTTTTTTAAAAAATAGAGGCTTAATATAGTTCGTATAATTGTATGTAGGAAAAAGGATGACAGTGATTAGGAATAACATGAATTTTGAGATTTTCCCCCCCTTTCCTACATACACGTAATACTTGTTTATGTCAAAACATAATTGTTGAAAAATAAGCATGATATAAAAAGTTTCAAAATGTCATACTCATAATTTAGTGATATTTAGCTCTTATTTGATTCCCATAGTTTTTAAAAAAATAAAGGCTTAATACTTATAGTTCGTATAATAGTATGTAGGAAAAAGGATGACAATGATTAGGAATAACATGAATTTTGAGAGTTTTCCCCCTTTCCTTCATACACGTAATAATTGTATATGTCAAAACATAATTGTTGAAAAATAAGCATGACATAAAAATTTTCAAAATGTCATACTCATAATTTAGTGATATTTTGCTCTTGTTTTGATTTCCATAGTTTTTTAAAAAGTGGGTTTTGAATAGTAGTTTTGGGAAATCGTGTGGTTAAAAAGTGGTTTGAAAAGTAAAAAATTGCAGGCTTGATTTTTTTTAATGATTGAGATTGATTATTGTAGAAAAAAGTAATATTTTTTTATGAAAAAATATGTTTATGAAACAATGGCTTAAGTAAATGGTTTTGTTGTCTGGGTAAATTTAACCAAAGCTTGTAAGAGAGGGCACAAGTCGGGTTCGGATTGAATTTGAAAATCCCAACAAAAAAATCGAAATGATTAGGGGTCCAAACTGGATCATCCGAACAAAACATGTTTCATTAATCGGTTTGAATTGAACCCGAATTGAGCACAATCATCGAAACCATGAACCGAATTAACGGATGTCATGAACCACCATCACCACCTTCACCTATTCACCACCACTGTAGCACAAGTTGTAATATGTATTGTTCAATTCCAATTTGAATTCATTTCTATCTTAAAGTTATGGGTTTGATTCTCCACTATAAAGTTAAATTTAAACATAAAACAAAACATTGCAATTGAAAAGAAGTGTCAAAATCCCAAAACGACTTCAAATTCCTTTAAGAATAAATCTTCTTATACATATAGAGAAGAAGTTTTACACATTATCTATCACAACTTCACCTTCTTTCGAGGAAATGAAAAGTCTTTCTTCTGTTACTAACCATAGTTTTGATAATGACTTTACATATGAGTTATGTCCGGTGTCGACAGAAATCAAGCTTGGGTCTGAGAAAGTGGGAGTTCTACACAGAAAAAATACATTGTTAGATACTAAATATGTTGGTAATTTCATAGTAAATGCTATAAAAGAATGCAACTAAATATGAGCAATAGTGCCACAATATAGACATACATGTTCAATAAATTGAATTGTTTGTCAAAGAAATCCTCTGCTTGTTTACCTTGCCATAGCCCCTCTTGTATATCAATTCTTTCACGCTCTTCAGGCTGGGGTGTCTAAAGAGAGCCAAGGACATTGTAATCATTTTTCACAATGCATGCAACAAACTAAAAAGAATTTCCAAAAGCCAAATTGATCAGATGTATACCATAAAAGCGCATAAGGTCAACTCTGTGCAACATATTCCAGCAAGATAATTGTGTTTTGATTCCAAAGTGTTCTTAAGCACGTTTTCTATATGTTCATAATATATTCTCGGAATATCCCAACCTACCAATGTGTTCCTGAAACATCTCGTCCAAATTAAACTCTCAAAGCCTCCGATAGCAAAATATAATAATTTGATGATACATATAATAGTGTTATTCACTCAAGACACATGGTAGAAAAGTACTATGCACTAAATTTATCATAGTGAAGTCATGTTAGTTTTGAAATAAAGAGTGAGTGTAAAGTCAGTGATTTTTTTTGATAATTTATGACTCTCGAACATCTCCACAACTTGTATAAAGTGAAACTTAAAAGTTCGGAAGGAGGCTCCATAGGAGGAAAAACTAACAGACAAGTAATGTTTATAAATTGGATAACATTACCTACAAACCTATCCTACATGATAGCTTCAACTAACAACTTATTCAGGTGACTTCAAATGAAGAATAGAACAGAAAGTTCCTACAAACAAAATCAACATATTTTGCTAAAAGAAGTATATACAAACTTCATAGCATGTTGTACAAGTTAGCTCATAAGTCTAGGGACCTTCTTATACATTTTCATAGTTTAGGGACTTACATTTCAATAAGTAGTTTATTAGTTATATTTCAATTTTCAGTTTCCGCCTTGAATAAATAAGCACAGTGAACTCATTCTGAACTTGATTTTTTAAATAATAATTTTTCTATTTTGGAGATCCATTTTCTTCCACTTGAACATGGTATCAGAGCAGATTAATTTTTGAAATCTGTGCATAAGGAATTGATTGAAGAGTTATGGCTGAAGTTCACGATGGTGATCTATTGCCCGCTGATCTGGAAAATGATCAAACAAATCAAGGAACTGGCAAACAAAATGAGGCGATTACACCAGATCCACTATTCCTCCACAGCTCCGATCATCCTGGCATGGTGCTAGTGACAACTCCCCTAACCGGTAAGAATTTTTTGGCATGGAGTAGGTCTGTAAAAATCGCACTAGGAGCTAAGATGAAATTAGGTTTGATTGATGGTAGTATCGAGATACTTGATAAAAGTTCAACAAATTATGAGAAATGGTCAAGAGCAAATTATATGATAACCTCATGGTTGTTGAATTCTATATCTAAGGAAATAGTTGAAGCCTTCTTGTATACCAGTACGGCTAGAGAATTGTGGTTAGAGATTGAGGAACGATTTGGAGGTTGTAATGGTCCTATGCTATATCAAATCCAGAGGGAAATTAGTTCTATCTCACAAGGCACCATGACTATTTCGCAATATTACACAAAGCTTAAGAGATTATGTGTTGAATTAACTTTTCTGATGCCTATACCTAAGTGCACCAGCGGATCAGCTAAGTCAGTATCAGAACTCACATCCTTTAATAGACTTATGAAATTTCTTATGGGCCTTAATGATGAGTATGAGCATATACGAAGTCAAATACTAGTTATGGATCCTTTTCCTACAGTAAATAAGGCCTATTCCATGGTACAGAGAATTGAGAAATAGAAGGAGGTTCAGATAACCTTTAGAGATTATGCTGAAGTTAAATGCTGCTTATTACTAAACCTCAAGGAAATAGAAGAGATGGAGGAGGCAAGGGATCTGTAGATGGAGGAGGAAGGGGATTTGGCAGAAGGAATTATTTTAACAAAGAAGAGAAGAGGAATCAATTTTGTACTCACTGCAATACTACTGGACTCAGCAAGGAATCTTATTTTAAATTAGTAGGATATCTGGATTGGTTTAAGCAGTTGCATGAACAAAAGAGGAGGCCTGGTGATAAGTATACTGTACATATGGCAGACACACCGTTAGATATGGGAAAGGAAAAAAACTTATCAAATATCATCTAACAAGAGCCGGCAAAGATGATGACTGGAAAAGGAGCTGATAATGCAATTAATTTTGCTCATGTGAATGATTTTGCAGGTTCAATTCTTAACCATAACCAACTCTTGGATAGTAGACACTGGCGCTTCTAATCAAATGTGCAGTAACATATCATTATTGAAAACTGCTATAACAACAAACAAGCCTCTTCCAGTCTTCTTACCTGATGGTACTATAAACTTTGTCAAACATTATAGAGATGTTCACTTGAATTTAAAGCTTATCTTGACAGAAACATTGCACGTCCCTTCTTTCAGATTTAACCTTCTATTAGTAAGCAAACTCACCAAATGTCTAAAAGTGAAGTTCATTTTCATGGATGATCATTGCATTTTGCAGGACCTTTTGACTGAGAAGATACTAGATGTAGGAATGTTGGTTAATAGCCTTTATATACTTGACAAGAATTCATTCAATGCTTCTAACATTGAGTATTTCAGTTCCATTGCCTGTAATTCATCTGTTTCGAATAATGTTGTTCTTGTTTCTAGCAATAAAGCCAAGAACATTTCTATTGATCTTTAGCATAGGCGTTTAGGTCATGTGTCTGGAAATCTAATGAAACATTTGAATATAATTTCTCCTGTTAACAAATATGTCCTTTCTCCTTGTGACATTTGTTCTTTTTCCAGACAACACGGACTTCCTTTTCCTGACTGTGATATCCATTCACCTGGCAACTTGAATTACTCCACATTGACTTATGGGGGCCATACAAACATGCATCTATTTGTGGAGTACATTATTTTTTAACAATCGTGGGTGACTATAGTAGGTGCACTTGGACTTTTTTAATCAAACACAAAACGCAGGTTACACATACTTTGAAGTTTTTGTACAAAATGATTAAAACAAAGTTTGACAAGAATATTAAGTGTATAAGGAGTGATAATGGTTCAGAATTTACAAATTTTGAGTCGTGAAATTACTTGGTTGAAAATGGAATTAGTCATCAAAGGAGTTGTCCTTATACACCTCAACAAAATGGGGTTGTTAAGAGGAATCATAAACATCTTTTGCAAGTGGCAAGGGCACTCATGTTCCAATCTAACTTGCCAAAGATGTTTTGGGGTGAATCAATCCTAACGGCCACTTGCATAATTAACAAGTTACCCTATAGCATTTTAAAATGGAAGACTCCATTTGAAATTTTGCATAACAAGCTGCCCACTTATCAAAATTTAAGAAATTTTGGGTGTCTTTGTTATGCAACTAACACAAAGCCATTCAAAGAAAAATTTGCACCAAGAAGCTTTAAATGCATTCTTTTGGGATACAACACTGGGCAAAAGGGGTTTAAGTTGTTTGATTTAGAAAATAGGTAGATTTTTGTGTCCAGGGATGTCATTTTTCATGAGAACATTTTTCCATACAAAAGATGTCCTGATTCCAATCCTTCATTATCTTTGCCTTTATCTGAAAACTTTTTTGAAGATGAAACTATATCACATCCTCAGGCAGAAGACCAATCTCAAAACGATACTCTTTCCATCGGTTTCAATCCACCTGTAATCAATCAACCTACTGATGGAGATCTTCTCAGCCAAGAACAGTCCAATTCCTTAAATGATCATGTAACTTCATCACCAGATCAGTCCAGCCCCTCAAATGATCATATTTCTTCATCACCAGAAACACTCCACAGTCTCAAAACACTAATGAAACTAGGAAGAGTGTTAGGCTCAAGTCTGCACCTTCATGGATGAGAGACTTTGTATCCAATGTGACTCGTTCAACATTCATTGACTCTAGTGATCGATCATTACATATCCCAAAATCTTCATCATACATCCTAAACACTTATCCTTTTCATCAATCCCAATCTTTTGAACCAGAATATCTTGACTTTCTTGCTAACATGTCTACCATTCGAGAGCCAAATTCTTATAAAGAAGCTAGCACAAGAGTGGAGTGGGTTCAGGCTATGGAAAATGAACTTGCAGTGTTGGAGAAGAATGAGACCTGGGATCTTGTTCCCTTACCTCCAGGGAAGAATCCTATAGGATCTAAATGGGTTTTTGAGGCAAAATTAAATCATGATGGAAGTCTGGACAAGTGCAAAGCTAGGATAGTGGCAAAAGGTTATGAACAGGTGGCATGAGTTGATTATGTGAACATTTTTTTCTCCTGTGACAAGTTCTGTTACTATCAGAATGTTTTTGACAATTTCTTCTGCACAGGGTTGGCCTATTTTCTAGCTTGACATCAACAACGCTTTCTTGCATGGGTTTATTGAAGAAGAGGTGCACCTTTGGCCTCCCAAAGTCTATCTTAAATCTAAGGAAGGGGAGGTGTGCAAGTTGAAGTCCCTGTATGGTTTGAAGTAGAAAGCAGACAATGGAACTCGGAATTCTGTAAACATTTATTCTCTTATGGATTCAGCCAATTAGCCCATGATAATTTTTATTCATACTGTACACAGAACACAGTCTCACAACACTTCTTATATATGTTGATGATGTTCTTATAACCGAAACTAATGCTGAGGAAATACAGAAAGTTAAGGCGTTTCTTGATGCTATGTTTACAATTAAAGATCTTAGCCTTGCCAAGTATTTCCTAGGAATTGAAATTGCAAGATGTCCAGAGGGTTTGTGTGTCAATCAGCAGAAATATGCCATGGATATTGATTCTGATGCAGGCTTACTAGGAGCCAAACCTTGTGATGTTCCTCTTCAAAAAGGTTGTAAATTCACAGTTGAAGGACCATTGTATAAACACCCTGAGCAGTATAGGCGTCTTGTGGGTAGATTGCTTTATCTCAATCTAATAAGACCTGAAATCACGTATGCAGTTCAGCAGCTCAGCCAGTTTGTGCAGTCTCCAACAATTGCTCATTGGGAATCTGCATTACATCTGTTGAAATACGTAAAAGGGACTCTGTTAAGGGGCCTATTTTTCCCTTCTTCTAACCAGTTTTCTATTACAGCTTATTGTGATACAGATTGGGCATCATGCCCTAATTCTAGGAAGTCTTTAATTGGTTTTTGCATTTTCCCAGGTGGTGCTCTAATTTCATGGGAAAAAAAAAAACTGTTTCAAGGAGTTCTACTGAATTCATCAATGTAAATGTGTAAGAGTTGGTGTGTGTATGCCATACCCGATGACTGAGATATGCTTTGATTATTGCTTTATCCCTGATATATCCTATCACTCGACTAATATTACTCATTCTTTATGTAGGATAATCTATGGCTCCACCAATGAAAAAGGGAAAGCAATTCGCTAGTGAATCCTCTTCTGCACCCCGTCAAGAAAAATATTAATCCAAGCAGTGCATTAAGCAACGACTATTGCTACTAGAGGACTTTCAGGAGATGCGGGCCTCAGATATAATGATTGCACCTCGCCCCTTCTAGGCCCGCTTTGTAGAATTTGGATGAGTGAAATACGCAAGCGATCTGCCCATTGGGAACCCCCCGCTCGTGTTTAAATCTTATACACAGTTCAACAGGGAGATCAGTGACTAGAAATCGCCGGACTACCACTACAACAGAGTAGCGAGGAAGCAGATTAAATTCTCTAAGGCAGTGATCGAGGGCTACCTTGGCATTGATAGCACGGGAGCAGTACCTTTGACTTTAACTACGGGAGCCTTTTTCCCGGACCAGGAGGTACTCCATTGGGCTTTGAAGCCCGATTTCACAACACCATAAATGTCATCCACCCTCACTACAAGAATAGAGACTTACAGATGGATGCACGGCTCCTGCATCAATAGGGGTCGGGGAGTCTGTTCTCCTCTACCAGCCTCACCACTGTATCTATTCGGTACCTCCGCACCTATTATGCCATAGCCAGGGCATTAAATTTGACTTGGGGTAGCATCTCTATGACACTATCTACACTTATGCCAACTTGATGCCTTAGAAGAGAGGAATGCACTTCCCATGCTTGCTCACTGTACTATGTCGAGCTCAGAGAGTCCCTGCATCCCTGAGCGAGGACATGCTGGGGTACGAAAATCTCCTCACCAAGGCCAGCCTAGAGAATGCCCACAGAAAAATTGTTGCAAAGCAGGGTCGAGGGGAAGAAGAGTAGGGAGAATCAGATGATAATCAGGGCGCTGAGGAGCCCACCTCTGGGGAGGGGGCACCACAGGTTCTAACTCATAGCCCCTTTGAGCAGCAAATGCTGGAGATGATGCAAGCTTTCCAAGCTCAAATGAACGCTATGAAAGAGGATCAACAATCAATATTGGAAGAGCAAAGACCCATTCGAGAGGAGATTCGAAAGTTGCAGAGACCCCACGACAGGCCACCGCCACAATAGCCCTCCAAGGGAGTTTTCTGTTCCCCCTCTATTGTTTTGAATTTTTTTTTATTTATTTATTTTTTTTTCACAATGAGGACATTGTGACATTTAAGTGTGGGTGGATGAATGTAAGGTTGTTTTTCCTTTATGGTTTTCTTTTCTTGTGATCGAGTAGTGTTTATTCTCTTTTGAGTCAATTTCTAGTTCAATTGTATTCTTTACTTGTGTCTAGACCCACATTTTGGTGCAATAGGAAGCAGCCTTTTTGATAAATTTCGAGTAATCAAATTTCTTAATTGCATAATTGGATATGAAATGAGCACATAGAGATGAACTTATCCAACAAATTTTGAATAGGTTGAGAATGAAGGTAAATTGTCAAATGTCTACAACCTAACCAACCCAAACTAAAATTGACATGTTCTCTTTATATAACACCCTGAGCGTTCCAATTCCAGCAGAAATTATCAGACTTTTGTGAGTAGTCATGATTTGAATACTATTAAACGCTGTCCTTAACCAATGGATTTGGAATTCGGAACTAAGCTCAAGCAATGACCTATAACTCATAATTGGATGGGAGAAACACATGTAGACCATAATTTGTGAGCTTTTGAGCCTAAGAGCTATTTTTACCCCTTATATTGAGCTCGTAATTCTTTGATGTGTGTCATGTATGGTTGATTTGTGCTTGGATGTGCTTTCTTGTGCATACTATTGTGGCTTCTTAGCTCAAGCGCAAAATATAGTGAAGGCATTAGGTTAAACTAAACTCGACTTGCTAAACGGGCCACCATGATACATTTACCAATAGAAGCCCTTTTTGAGTCTTAGCCTTTCTTTGAATTTTAATGCCACGCTGTAAGCCATGAATACCCGTTCTTTTATGCTACCTCTATCTTGAGCCCACAAGAGAGGAGTTTCACAAGTTTGTATTATTTGAGGAGTATGTAACGAACTAAGTTTCAAAAAGGTGAAGACTTTATCTTGTGCTAACTAAGGATTAGGTGGTGACATGGTCAAAAGAAAACAAGTTGCAGGGTATGTTATTTAGAAAAAAAATTTGAGAAAAGGAAAGTTCAGTCAATTGTTCAAGTTACCGGATCAAGAAAGTTTCCCGGTGAAGAAAATGAACCCTCAAGTTACACAACATAGAATCAAATTGTTGAATCAGTTGGATATTAGGAAAATTATAGGAAATCACAGAGAAAAGTGGAGGAAGAAAGGATCTTGTTGAACTAATTTTGCTTGTGAACTCTCCTCTCAACTTAACCTAAATATTTCTCTTTTAGCCTACCTAACTCGAAGCCCCATTACAACAGAGTAAAGACCTACACTTTGCATTTGTGTTATTGTTAGCTCCGGTTATAACATCTGAGCAGTCTGTGGTAATGGATTCTCCATGCAATGAGTTGAGTGAAAATTCTCGCTCTTACACACTTTGTGCGAAGAGAGAAATATCTAGTGAGGGTATTAACTTCCATAACATTTACTTATGAGTGGTTTGAATTGCTTGGTTTAGGGTTTGTATTGTGGATTTGGGTTGGGGATATTGTGTTGACTGGATTCTCACCATGGGCAACTCGCATTAATCTAGTGGTTTCTATCGGAATTGGGCGAAACTGATCCCTCATAATAAATCATTGATGAATGTGAGAGTGTACTCACGAGAGATGAAAGGATATATGCCACACTGGATTTTGATTTGTATCCAGGATATTGAATTCTTGTATGTATAGGGGGTATTGGATGGTGAATCTCTAACACACACTAACACACTCTGATTATGCAATTAAATATTCTTGCTAAAGAAAAGTGGGTTGTAACCTTGAATAGATTATAGGTCTATCTATTTGTTTGAGTCCTATTTCATTTCTTTTCCATCATTGTTCGAGGATGAACTATGGTTTAAGTGTGGGGGGATTTGATAAGTCTTTTATTAGCACTTGTTAGGTTCACTTGTGGCCCTATTTTGTTAGTTGTTTGATCCTATTTAAGTATTGTTTAATGCATTTTATGTTTTATGTTGTATAGGATCACGAAGGGCAAGAAAAGAGGAAAAAAATGACCAAAATACGCTTAAAAATGAAGTTCGGGGATCTAGACTGCAATTTACTTACGACCGCAACACCCAAGGTTACGACCTTAAATCAATTCTAGGCGTAAGCTGAAATTCTGCAGAAACTTACTTACGACCGTAACTTGTGAAATTATAGCCATAACTTCCAAAACAGAAAAAACTTCCAAGGACTAGCTTACGGTCGTAACTATATAATTTACTGTTGTAATTTATACGCAGAATTCTTTCCATTCTGATTTCAAGGCCTATCTTTGGTATCTTCTTTGTCAAACACTATGGCACGTTTTTGTTACTATAAAAAAGGAAATTCACCACATAACAAGGGTTAGAAAATTATCATTTGAAGCTACTATTCTTGGAGCTTGAAGAGAAGAACAATTCCAACAAAGAGATGAACGAAGAGCAGAATTTCTGGATTTTCTTCATGACTATGATCGGCTAAGCCTCTCTACCTAGTTCAAAGGGAACGTTATATTCATATCACTTTGTTTATCGTTTTCCAAACTAGTAACGTTATTCTAATTTCTATACTTTTGATTGTTGGATTTTTATGACTTTTTTAAGTCAATCAATACAACAATTTATTTGATTAAGGCATTGTCTTATATTTTGTTGTTTTGATATTTGCTATATTGAATGATTGGATCCATATTTGTCTTGTTATTCAATTCATAGTAGCAATTGGGAATTTTGTATTCCCATTGTAAATCCAAACTAGGTTAATCAATATGAGCTTGTGAGATTGATAATCTAATTCAACCTACTTCTTCTAGAATATATCTAGTCATTGCATTAAACCCGAAGAGCTTATTTTAGGTTATCCTATAACTAAGATTTGATTAGAGAGCTTATTCTAATTAAGCATAATTAAGGAAGAATTGGAGTAGTTAGAGCTTATTAGTTACTTAGGTTAATAAATCAAGAGAGAAATTGGACATGTGTTATTTGGGAAGTATTAACATTGTGATAGAATACAACCGAACCTGAGAACTAGTATTCCCGATTCTTGCTTTTCCAACCAACTTTTTAATTTTTAATTTTATTATTCAATTCAATTACTGACATTCGAATTCAAACCCCCCATTATGATTTTAATTGACATTACACTATCTTAGTTCCCGTTCCTCGTGGGATCGACCATTGCTTTCATTACTACATTCTTAGTAATAACGAACGAGGAAATTGAATTTAATTTTGGTGCATTACGACACGCATCACCAAGCATACCCTTAACGGGTAAAATCTCATTCACTCTTATATTTTAGTATAGATACATTGGCCCCACAAAAATGTAGAGAAGAAAAAACATAATCAGACAATTGTTTTACCACTCGAACCAAAAAACACGTACATAAATCTTGACCTTCCTTAGATGAAGTATGTCAAATTATATATTAGTGCTGAAGATAAATATTAACTAAACTCCATATACATCAAAATTCCTAATATTAATTATCAAAATCAAGCCATTGTGAAATGCAAGTAAAATAAGGGAAAAACATAATAAGATAACATCAACAAATAAACAGTTTTTCTTTTAAACACTATTAATATATTGCTGCACGAGATTGAGTACGAAATTTCCTGGAGACAAAAGATAGAAAAAATTGGATATCAAATGTCAGACATACGAGAATAAAGAATGAGGAAGTTTTACTACTTGATGAAGAAAAAAAATATCACCCTGGTTCAGTTGGATCCAGATCAACAGATTTCAGTTTGATTGACATTATTTTTCATGACAAATAAAGCAAAATGTAGCTATTTTAATCATTTTTTTAAAAAAAAAATTCACATATTTGTACTTGATAATAATAATATTAAATTTTGAAAAATAAATCAATTAACAACAACAAAAATGACCAAACGTGATGCAAAAGTATTTGTCAATTAACATGGAAACCATTTATCTACTAAACCAAGGGCAAATGGATTCCATTAAATCGTGGAAAACCTTGTCACGTGAGGCTAGAAGGAATTTGAATTTTAGGACAAAAAATTTCAATCAAACAATGTTAAAACTTGGAAAAAGGTAAATGAATTACATCTTGCAATGCAAATTACTCATATAAAAAGGACCTTAATTTAATCTATATCAACATCTACAATCTTAATATCTTAATCTTATATATATATATATATATATATATATATATATATATATATATATATATATATATATATATATTGTATTAAATATTTAGGCAAATATTATGGTACATGTTCCATTAATAGCATTAGCATTGGCATCTGCGTTGTGCTATTAATGACATCAATATGTTATTTTTTAAAGTATAAACTATTTTTTTATATTATTATCATTTTTTTATAATTATTGTATTGTTTTGAAATCGAAGGGTGTCAAATCAAAAATCTCAATGAGAAGTTTAATTCAAGCTAACAAGTGAGAGTAAACGGTAAACATATTATCCGTAAAATTGTCTCAAAGATCAAACGTAAAAATTTTATTATACATTTTTTTTTTTTTTACTTTTCTTCAATATCTCATTCATTATAGATTATATCATTTAAGTCCTATGATAGTACTATCAATAATTTGTTAACTAATTCAATTTAGTTATAGATGATTAGTTTCAGTTTGAGTTCTTTTTCTTATCAAATTAAAACAAATAATAAATATACGAAATTCGAAGTAAATTTAATTAAGTTGTGTTAATTTTTAAAACTTAAGATTTCGATCAATTTATTCATCATTTTGGCATTATTTTTATTTATTAACTTATTATGTTCATTGTCTTTTTTTATTATAAACTTAAATAATGTCAAAATGCAAAAAACGTCGGTCCTAGGGAGAATATAAGTTGAATCTTCCACATGTATTGTATGAGCCTAATTTTGTAGTTCAAAATATACAAAAAAGTCTATCTTACATCCTTAAAACGGAGTGCTTGTTGGGAGGCAACTCAACCTTTCTTCCCTTTTTATTTACTACGCTTTAAGTATTAATTTCTTTACTTGTTTAAGATATTTGCATGGTAGGTAACTTTTTTGAATATTTTGCATGTTACATGTTAGGACACTTGTGCATGTTAGTCTATTGTTGCATATTTAGGTACTTTTTTATTTTGCATGTTTTCATTAGGCTAGGTTTTTATCGTTATCCCAAACTCACATACACACTAGTTTAAATCATGAAGATGATGTTTAGGAGTGCATGTTGTAATCATTAAGGGTTAAAAACGAGGTTGAATTTCAAGAGTGGAAAATTTTTAGTTCTGTTCGGAACACTGCGCGATCGCTCAGTAGTACTATCGCACAAATGTAATTTTGAGAAAATTTGAGAACAGTACGTAACCACGCGTTTGCTTGGACAACCTGGAGACAAAATCGGCAGTTTTAGTATTGCAATTGGTTCTTTCACTTTTAAACATCACAAACTCGTTTTTTCTCTCCCCAAATCACCCCAAACACAATCTTCCATCATTTGTGCATATCATCAACATGTTGTTGCATCAAATTCATTGTTTAGATCACTTCAAAATCAAACAAAAGGTATGATTTCTTCACCCAATTTATAGTTCACTCAAATTTATGTGATTTTCATTAAATCCTTAAAATTTAAGTTGATAAGTTGGGAAGAATGGGCTTAGGGGCTTAGGGTAGTAATTGGAGTTGTGAATTGTGCTAAATAAGGTGATAATTTTGGGTGAATCCAAGTTTCCAATTCTATGCATATTCTTGGATTTCCAAAATGCACATCAAGTGCTTGATGAAATGCTACAAATACATTTTTGTGCAAATTTAACAAAATCTCCCGAGCATTTATCTTCATGACATATTTATCATTAATTGTGTGTATTTAGTTCATGAGTGAGTTCAATTCATTGCATGAAAATCATGAAAACATATTTAACACAATGGCAGGCTCATTGCAAGGCCACTGCAGGCCATTGCACCTGAAAACTGACTCACGTCAGCTACTTCTCCATAGTTTTTCACGACACTATTGATCTTCAAATGAGCTGAATTCTTAATATGTTTCCAACCATGCTATGAACTTTAACATATCAAAAGATGTCTCAGGAAAAAATGTGTTTTTCTAGGCGATGCCGGGCATGAACATGTGTGATCGACCATCCTTGAAAACTCAAGATTTTTCCTTAACTTTAGTTTGGGGGTGTGGTGCTGAATTTTCTTTGATTCATATTGGTGTTTTTGATATCTAATGTTACTTCTCTTTTGTTTGTTAGGAATACACCAATCAAAACATGCATAACTAAGTTGGGAAAAGTATGGATGACAATAATACCCACGAACACGCAACCCGTTGGATACCCGACACAAATAGGTAGAAATTACCCAACCCAATGGATTTGTAGGTAGGGTATGGGTATGTGTGTAGATTTAGAAACCCGACATGGGTATGGGTAGGGTAGAAAAACTCATACCCAACCCATATACCCATTAATATTTTAAAAAAAAATTTATATTTAAATTTTAACACTATATAATTTTGAACAAGTGGATTATTTGATATTTGCTTATTTTTGGACAATTGTGGTCTATTATTTTTGGACAATAGATGTTGTTATACTTTTACTTCATTTTGATATTTTTATGTTACGCAGGGATTGTTAATTAGTATATTACATGTGAAATTCATGAAAAAATTTATAATTAGATACTTATATTATTGTCGAACAAGTATTCTAATCACACACACACACACACACACACATTACCAATGCCAAAAAAAATAAAAATAAAAAACTATTAAAATTAAAATACGTAACGGGTTTTAAATGGGTATAAAAGTGTACCCGCACTCTACCCGTACCCTACCCGCACCCGATCTACTACTCTTAAGTGGGTATATGGGTAGGGTATGGGTATTATAAATATCTAGTGGGTAGGGTATGTGTTTTCTAAACCCAACCCATTGCCATCTCTAGGGAAAAGCAAGAATATGTTCAAATTCATCCAAATACATTACAAATCGAAGCTTCAAAGCAATGAGGCATCTCCATTGTACTTGCGAAGTTCTCATTCTCTCTCCTTGTCTTGTTTTATTTTGTTGAATCTTTTTGACAAACATTGAGGACAATGTTTCTTTCTAGTTTGGGGTTGAAAATTTTTATTACTTCCATATTCATGCCATTCATGCTATCCATTCTATTTTTTTCATTCAATTTCTTCTGGGGTTAAAAAAAAAAATTGAAAACTTTGTTGACAGGTTTATTACCTAGGATATAGTATGAATCAAATCTTGCTTTAACTTGGATTGTGGACAACATGAAAATTTGAAATTCTTTTGAACTAGTTATCACTTTCTAGATATCATCACCATTACGCACATAGCCATTATTGGATAAATACTTGTGTATGGATTTATTTAACACGTTTGGGGCAAGTATTATGCACCTTTAACGTAGGAATAACTATTAATCCCTAAACTTAGATCTAGAGAATCCCGACCTTTAAAACTTAGAATCTAAACTTGCTCAAGAGCAGTTTGGGGTGGGAAGAAGTGGTGAAGGTAGGCTTGAACTTTTAAGGGTTTGTAGTTCCTGAAATGTGTCATTGGTTGAAAAGGTATTGATCAACGGGTATAAACCATTGCCGGCATAAAAATAGAAAAATGCTGAATGTCTTATTATGTTCTTCAAAAGCCTTTTTGACTCGAGTAATTAAGTCTGAGAGGTCTTTCAAACCTGGTTCCCTAAAGTCGTTTTGCTTGGGAGTCGTTGAACTAAAGCTCGCTACATGGGTCAATTAGATTGTAAGTACGGAGAGTGGACTTACACATAAGACAATGAAACATCTTTAACTTTTCTACTTAAGTCTTTATGACTCGAGTAATTAAGTCTGAGGGGTCTTTCAAACCTGGTTCCCTAAAGTCGTCTGACTTGATAGTCATCGACCTAAAGCTCGCTACATGGGTCATATAGAAAGCAAGTATGAAAAGTTCTACACAAAGATGGTAAAAGACGTGGATATAAAAAGAAAAAGTCATCCTAAAAAAAATTAAAAAAAAAATATTTGGTATAAGCTTGTTGATTGAGACTTTGATACAAAATGCATGGATTAGACAACCGCTTATTGTTGATTGTTTGGGAAGATTTAGCTAATTCTGACCACCTAGTGTAGAAAAATGCAATTTTTGATGTTCAAAAAACCACATGAATAGAAGGAAACTTGAGATTCGAGAGAAAAGTAGTAAATTGTGATCATCTATGAGCGATGTAAGGAGATTCATTAGGGTGACCACAAGGAATTCGGGCTTGATCGTGCATAACAAACGACACAGTGTTAGGTATATCCTTTGCATAAGTAGGAGTTTGATATTGGCTATGCACACACACACTTGAAAATTTGGTATGAGATAATTAGAAGTTATTTTACTATGTTGTTAATAAATCTTGTTCAAATCATGAACTGGTTTGGACTATTGAGGTAGTTGGTATACACGTTGACATAACAAAAATAATTGTTTTTTGTTATTTTTAATTTGTAGTTTAGTTACATAGTTCGAGAACGAACAATAGTTTTAGTTTGAGGGTATTTAATAAGTGTATTTTACACTAAATTAGAATAAATTATTGTTATTTTAGAATATATATACTATTTAATTTGTATCTATTTGTACTTTATAGAAGATATTCCAAAAGATGAAGAATGAAGCAATTAATGGGAAAAAGGCACGATTGGATGCTAAGTGGAGCTAAATTAAGCAATTGAGAAGTTTGGGACGTCAACCGGGAAGCATGCATGTTTCCAAAGAGAGCAAATCAGAAGTTGGAGGACCTGATTGAAGGAATTGAAAGCTAAAACGAGCAAATTGAGAAGATTCTAAAGTTTTAGGACTAAATCGCAACCGCCAGCATTGCACTGAGCAATCACTCCACCCCAAGATTTTCCACCCGAGAGTTTTCGCTTCTACCACGCGATCGCGTTCCTTTCTGCTGGGCCGCGACTTGGGCGGCGATTTTTATCTAGTTCTCTTCTCTTTTGACCTAGTTTTCTCCAATACCTATAAATACAACTTGAGATGCGCGAATTCTGCACCTTTGCCTCTCCAAAGAATGAGTCACAATTGAGAATTCAACATCAAATTTTTGGGGAATCAAGCATCATGAAGGGGCGTGAATTGAAGATAATTGAAGAATCAAAACTTTGTGCAAGCTTTTCTTTCTTTATATTATTTTCAATGAACATTTATTTTTACTGTTCTTATTCTTTATTAATGACGTGTAATTAAATTTCATGTTGTGATGAGCGATGTAGCCTAGTCATATTATTTTGATTCCAAATTTCATAGTTTTAATGTTTGTTGCATGTATTGATTTATTATTGTTCTTAATGCTTCAATTGCTTGATCACCAATTCATGATATATTGAGTTATTTTCATAATTTGAGAGGTGAGTTAATAACTTAGAACGTGGTAATAAATTCGGTAATTGAACAAAAGATAGAGATATACTTTTGCTGTTATTGCGGTCGTGTGTGAATTATTGTGTTTAGTGCATCTAGATAAGGAATATTCGGATCCGTTGTAGAGATTCATGGTTGACTTATTTAGGTAGAATTGATTTAAACTCGAGAGAGGAATTTCAATATAAATTAGTGAATTCTACCGAGTACATAATTAGGAAATAAAACATGGAATTGGAGTTAATTTAATTGTTTAGGTGAAATCGGGACTTCCAACTATTTTACAATCATTTTTTAAAACAAAAAAATTCTGCAAATATTTAATTCTTTAGTCTAATTATTTAATTTTAGTTTAAACAACTAATCATATTCATCCGTTCAAATAGGGATAAGAATTAACATACTTCGGTACTTAATAAGCAGTCTCTGTGGGACGATAATCCGAACTCTTAGGTCCATTTTATTACTTCTCATAACCCGTACACTTGCGGGTGTATCTCGCATCGCGAGATATCAGTGAATAACAACACATTTATATCTTTTGTCCATAGCACTCTTTGGGGGGGGGGGGGATGTATTCAATTGAGATTTTAAAAATCATTATAATTTTTATTTTAAATGAGGACTTTTGTCATTTTCATGGACTTTCATAAATTGTATGGAATTAGTGGAAGTAATTCCTAGTTTTTATGAACTCTCATTTAAAAAATTTATAAACTTTTGTAGAATTCATAAGACGTTTGAAAACTTTTCTCCTGAAGAATAATGGTCTGGGTAAGGGTGAAGCCATGATGGATAAGCTAGAGGACAACCTGACGTTGAAGAAGCATTAAGCCTCCAGCTTAAGAAGAGTTGAGGCAGGGATTGGATTTTTTTTTTTTTTTTTGTATGGTCTGATTGTATTTTCCTATATTCTTTCATGCACTTGAGTTAGGTCTTTTGTTTAAACTTTGTAAGCTGAGGGGCTTGGATTTTGCTCCTTCTTGTTTGTATTTCGATTTGAATCAATAATATTCATATCCTAGGCTGGAATATTCAAGGTAGGATATTTCTAAAAAATAATAATAATAAAATAAGATTTTTGAAAACTTTCATTTTGTTTTGCGCAAAAAATGAACTATCGCTAATAATAAAAAGGATTTAGATGATATGTAAGGAACAACAATTTTTGAGACAAAGTCCTAACAATGAGTGTTTTATTTATGAAGATTACTAACTTTAAAAAGAAATGCCTCCAAGGTGTATAAGCACACGAAAATGCAAAGTAAACAAATCTTACAAGAAATTTAAAAATGAATGAAATTACATAGGTTCTTTGCTTTGTGAGTGATTGATAGGGTCCTTGTCTCTATGTTCTCTCTTCCCTTTTATACTCCATTGACAGTTTTCTTCAATATCGCTCAAAATTGTTCGTCGCCCAAAAATTTCCCACTTTCTCCATGATGGATAACTTGTCGAAAACCGCTGAATTAACTGATGTCATTACTTCCATTATTCAACTGCTTGCAATCGAAATTCTTGAATTGTGAGATGTGATAAGACTACCCATTAAATATCTAATAACTATCGCTTTAAATGAAGATAGACTGCTTCATTCGCGCCAGGCCTTGGACATCTTCTAGATTTGAGCGATGCTGGACTTTCATCCAATAATTTTGTTTTGGGCAATGGTCCCCTTTGGATTTATTCTCAGGACTCCTACACTGAGCCTCATTTTTGCATGTCAACACATTTAAATAGAATTCTCACATCTTCATCACCTTCCAACATATATTGAAGATATTTAAAAAAAATAAAAAAATCATATAAAATATTTCAAGTACATTTTTTACCCAAAAAAAAAAAAAAAAAAAAAAAGAAAAGAAAAGAAAAGAAAAGAAACATCCTAATATTTAGTATATTAATATGTTAGGCTAAAGAATGAAGAAAAACAATAAAACAAAAATAAAAAGGAAAAGACAACAAATAAAATTAGTAGAAGAAAAATAATAAATTTTTAATCATAACCCTAAGATTCATAGAAAAGTAGAAGAAAGAAAATATTATAAAATCGAAAATATATCATTTTATTTTATTTTATTTTATTTTATTTTTTTTATTTATTTTGTCAAAGTCTCTCAAAATCTTGGGATAAACGAGAGTTGATTTTTAAAATTTTATTTTTGTACTATTTACGTAAAGTTAGTACCCTATAAAATTTCATAAAAGTCTTTAAATGTAACTGACATTTTGAACACCATGTGACTTTCAAAAGCTTATAAAAAGTTCGAATGCATCGAGACTTTTATAGACTTTTAAAAAATCTCAATTAAATACACCCCATAAAGCCCCTGTTTGGTATAGAAGAAAATCAAATTTCGAGTAGATTAAAAATAAAAATTGATGAAATATGTTATTCAAAGGATATGAATCTCATAAAATATGTGATTTAAACTATTATTATCAGTATAAGTGTATTAAAAAAATAAAAAATAAAAATTTAATTTTTTTGCCATGAAAAATAATGTTAGTCAAACAATAAAATTTGAAAAATTCCTCACTTTTTTCACTTAGAAAATTAAACTAGTCAAACACTTCCAACTGATATTTTCCACGATAATAATTTTCAGACAAATCAATTCTTTAGAAAATATTTTCTTTTTATCAATTTTCCACCATCTCGCAACTAAGAACACCCTAATTTTTGTTTGATACTTTAAACATTTGTCTAATATATATTTTGAGGAATTAGTGAAAATTTTCAATAAAATATAAAGCCCTTGTTTGGTTTACATTAAATATTTCTCTTTTTTCTACAGTATTCAATCTCAACCATCAATTAAAAGTCAAGTCTACAATATTTGATTTTTCAACCAAATCTCAACCATATCTCCTACTATATAAAATGAGACCTTCCCCCAAAAAAATGCCAGAGTTTTCATTCCCACAAAAAAAATGGCTTGGATGTCAATACAATTTCTTAAATAACAAATAGAACAATAAGAATATAATAATAAAATAATACAGTGTCTGACACTTTACTATCACTAGCTTTATAACTAACATCAAAGACATTTCTTCTGTTACATTCAACCTCGATCTTGGCGTCCCAAATTTGAATACACCAAAAGTCCTTAGATTTTTTTTCCCATAACAAAATATAAAATATGATCCCCATAATAATAATGTGTAATAAAATATGAATAGCATTAAATGCCATGTCCAACATGGTACTTTCTTTACATTGTGATAGACATTTGATTGACACAATCAAAAAGGCAATAAAATATTCTTCTGAATCCGAATATACATCTGCAAATTTGGATTAGCCTTCCTTTTTCTTATTTCTATATCACATTTTAGCTCCCACATTTTCATCTTTTTTGTTCAGGAGATTTGTTCTTCTGTATACTAGCGTTTGAACATTTCAACTCTAAGGTTAGCTAAGGCACCATGTTGTATTTTATTATTTTCGATAACTTATTTGTTTGGTAATCTGATAAGTAGTGAATGCATCTTCAAGAAGATTTTAAAATAAAACTTCGTTTCTTGTAGTAGATGGCTCCCATCATATATAAGCTCCCTGACATCGTCCCTACAAAAATCGACTGGGCATTCCGTGTTCGTGTGTTTCGGCTTTGGGAAAATCCTACGTTTGGAAAGCCCGATGACATTTATAGCTTGAAGCTGGTACTAATCGACAGAGATGTAAGTTGTCTACTGTGTAACTTTCTTATATTGATTTCTTTCGGTGTCTCGCATATGCTACTAACATCAGTTCCAAGTAAGTCCGAAAAACCTTCGTTCACTTCGTCTTTGTGTTTGAGAAGGAAAGAAATTTACACATCAGTTGATTAGTGTTACGTTTTGAAAAAAAAAATGCTTTGTACCGTATTTTAGAGCCATGCTTCAATAAAACCGTTCATATGAGCTTTATAATAAGGTTACATATTTAACAATTATCACTATGCTTTTATTGCTACTGTAATGGTTATATTTTGTAGCGCCCCGAGTTCCGTATACCCGATTCACTACGTCATTTTCTGTCTAAATTTTTCGAATAATATTTTTGCGGAAGAAATAATTGAAATTCATTTTTGGCAACATTAAATAAACTGTAATGGCCGCTAAAATTGAAAACATTTATGAAACCATTTGAAATAGTAAATCGAACCATTAATATTGTAAAGAAATTGCCAATATCATAATTTCTCAAATAAATGAACTTCTCTAAATTATTCGATTGTTTGGAAAATACGGAAATCATTAACGTCAAACTTTCAACCGTTCAACGATTATTGCCACCATCATTCATCGCTCGCCACCGTCTCCGAAATCTGCAAAACTGTTAAAAAGTAGGGTGAGTATTTCATGGGGGAAATACTCAGTAGACTCATCGCGAATTAATTTAATTTATAAGATGATTAAACACATAAATCCCGGCTCTTTATAAAACGGGCATTGATAGAGCTTCTTTATAAAACTGCTCTTGATAAAACTCATATTGTGCATTACAGCACGGGACATATTTTGCAAATCATAGGCTCTTTGAAAACAGCTCTTTGAAAACCATATACTTATAAAAACATTTTAATTATGCCAAGCATAATTTCTTTTGAAAGCATAACATAAGATAGGATTGAAATCCTCATAAACATAAATAGACACAAGAACTTTACCGAACTTAGGTGGCAAGAATTCTTATGCAGTAAAATCATAATAACAGTAAGTTTTCATCATAACATAGGATAATATCGAAATCCTCATAAACATAAGAATTTTACCGAACTTAGGTGGCAAGAATTCTTATGTAGTAAGTCATAATAACAGTAAGATCATAATAACAGTAAGTATACCAAAACATAATTCATGAAATTCATAGGGATCATTTCCATCATAACATAAGATAGGATCGAAATCCTCATAAACATACGCGACAGGAATTTTACCGAACTTAGGTGGTAAATCCTCATAAACATATGGAAAGGCAGGAATTTTACCGAACTTAGGTGGTAAATCCTCATAAACTTATGGAGACACAGAATTCTACCGAACTTAGGTGGTAAGAATTCTTATGTGCATAGCAATGATCCAAAACATATAAAACATTATCGTAAAAACATAGGGTATACTTACTTTTCATAAAAACATAAGGTATATTTACCTTTCATAAAAACATACTTGTTTTTCTTAAAAATTGACTTTCACAAGTCACATGACATTCATATGAAATCATAATTTAAATCAATTAATAAGTGCGAGTCTACCTCAAATCCGACGAGTGCAAAGTTGAGCGGGAATGACTTCAATTTCTTTAAATTCTCCGTACGCTTCGTCTTAAGCCAATAAGTCACTTTAGTATATCGAATATATAGTTCAAAATGATAAATTATAATTTGAGGACTAAAATTGATGTTTTGAAAGTTGAGGGACTAAAATGAATACTTTTGAAAGTTGAAGGACTAAAATGATTACTTTGAAAGTTGAGTCGGAAACTCAAAACAATAGGGTTGAAATAATAGATTTTGAAAATGAAAGGGCTGAAATGATTGTGTTTTGAAGCAGTAGGGTCCGATTTGAAACTTTTTAAAAGCTTGGGGACTGAAATGATTATTTTTCAAACTTGGGGGCTAATATGCAAATTTCAAAAATCAACCTTTTAATATCAGATTTTAACCCTCTCTCACAACTCGTTATCAGATCGAAGGAGGGACGCAGCGACTGCCTCGCCAAAATCCGACCTTTAGCCGGTGATTCGCCGGCGAACTCAATGGCGCAGGCTGCGGTGAGTGGCAGACAAAGCAGGGTTCAGATTTTAGGGCTTGGGTTTGAGAAACAAGGGCGAAAACGAAGCAAAAGTCGAAGCTGGAGATCGCGGTTTCCGGCGATGTAACCGACGATCGAGGTAGGTAGGTATTTTGGGTATTCTATTTCTTGGGTTTTACTTTGGGATTGGGTAGTAGTGGTTTGTATTGATGACGGTTGTGTCCGTGTGCGATGGTGGTGGAGGTTGTGGTTTGGGTGTGGAGATGATGCCGGTGCTGATGGAGGTTGGTGGCGTGATGAGATTAAGATTCGGCAGTGATGGTAGGACTGTGCTTGCAGGCGATTGGCAATGGTTCTGTGAAGGGCTGCAACCGGTGGTTTGGGTTGCTGCAAGCTGTCGAGGTTGCAGTAAAATTGATCATGGTTTTGATAAGGGATTTTGGCTATGGTGGAGGTGCTGATGTTCAGACTTGTGGTGTTGGAATTGTGGCATGGTGGCAGTATGGTCTGCGTGATGGCGGTGTTGATTGATGATGATGAATATGGTTGGTGGTTGTTGGTGATGGCTGCAGTGCGTGGCTTGATGGATTAAAGGCTGTGGTTTCATGATTCAATTGGCGTTTGGTCTGAGTGTTGCAGAGAAATTGATAATGAAAATGATTTCTGAAAACTTAATGGAATTGAGAATTGTGTGATGTTGAGATGGGTATGTGAGGTTAGCTGTGTGAGGGAGATGGATCAGTGTGGGTGGTGATGATCAGTAGTGAGGAATTCTGGTGATTGGTGAATTTGCAGTGATGAAACAGTGGTTGCTTGGTTCTGTATTGATTTGGTAGATAGAAAGCTGTTACTGGGTTTGAAGGAAAGTGATGGAGCTGAGCTGATTATAGATTGAGCTGCATTGGGATGATTGTGGCAGCTCCATGGTTTTATACAGGTTGATGGTTTTGATTCTATAATGGTTCTATGGCAATGGAGGCTTTGTGATAGTGAATTGATGATGATGATAATGGTGCTGTAAAGGAATTTGTGGGGATATGAATGATAATGATGAAGATGCTTTGATGATGGTATATTGAGGTGGAAAGAATGATAAAGAAGGAAGAAAAAAATATAGGGGACGTGAGTTGTGATGGGGAAGAATATGTATTGATTTGATACTATAGAATATGATAGTGTAGAATTAGGTGTAAAATTATTTGTACAAAAATGATGATGTTTTGGTGTAAAGAAGAAAACATGTGGGAAAATTTTGGTTTAGTTAAATAGGATTAATTTAACTAAAAATTTGACTAACTTTGATTTGAAAATAAATAAATATTGAGATAAAAATTGAATTACGTATTTGGACTTGAAATAATTTGAATAAGGAAAATTGAGATATTTTAATAAATTTGGAATTCAAAAATGATTTTGAAAATAATACTTTGAATAAATAATTAAATAACATATTTTTAGAAATTCGGATTTTAATTTAAAATCGAACAAATTCGATATTTCTTGACTTGGCTAGACGAATTCGTCGCGGCGTTAACTTCAAAATAATAAATGAAATAGTAGCGACACAATTTTCTAAATATTAAAATAATTATTTATTGCATAAAAATTCTGGATCGCTATAATCTTACCTCCTTAAAATAATTTCGTCCTCGAAATTAAACTTACTTAATCTTATAATTTCTGAATACTTAATCAGAATCTCTTCTTCTTATCATCGAATATTCTCAAAATAATCAAAACAATTCCTGAATATTCTTTCTACATAATATACCCAATAACATATCAACATAATATCATCAACCTATCATTCCAATATTTGTAACCCAAAATTCAGTAAACAAATATCTTCCAAATAACTAAGATTCTTTACTTAAATGTCACCACATTTCCTGCAAAGTATTTCTTTCACTTGTATATACGTATGAATTCTGATTCAATACGGTACTCATTTTACTTTCCACGTATCATCACACTATACCAAGATTATCATTATTAAAACAAAATATCAGTACCCATAATCCAAGAAAATATTCCAAATCTCCAATCAAATCTCCTTTATCGATAAAATTTAACAGCGCATTACTTCTTGTCTCCTCTTTTCATTAAAATAATCCTGCGCTTTCTTGCTGGTCACAACATCACGCGGATTCACTCAGATCCTTTACGCTTTTAAATAGTTCATGCTGAGAAGAGGTTGAATCATCAAACAATGGATATCATTCTTTCTAACATTCGCAAGTATTATTCCAGTCTTCCTATGAATGATCTGAGAAAGATCTATAAAATAAGGCTCGAAAGATTGAGGTTGCTAATGGCTCATGATATTCCAGAAGATGTTCGCTGGTTGATAGAAGCAAAGGTTCGACTATCTGGTGAATTACCATCAACATTTCCAAAGCACATGCCTGGTTTAGGCAAAAGCACGTTTGCAAAGAAACGAAGAGCAAAAAGACTGGGTGGTTGCTACAAATGTGCTCGTTGGAACTGTGATACTCGTTGCAAATCAGTATGATATTCTTCTACTAATCGGGATGATAAAATTGAATTCATAAAGGGTGGACTGAGTAAGGAGTCTTTGGATGATATTCGACTGACTCTTGAGACGCACCCAAGTGGTTATGTACAACGTGAACTTCTCTCCTTATACGCTCAGTTTAACGAGGACAAAAATCGTTATAGTCTCCAAAATATAATAGCAAAAGATCCTGTTTGCCAGTCTGTTTTACAAAATGAGGCTTCTGGCAGTTCAGCAATGTTATAAGGTAAATCTTTTAAAATATTTTGCTGCTTACTTTCACGCGTTTTGAAAATAAAATATATTTTCCTTTTCTCGAGTTTTGATAAAGCTGGAAATAAAATATTAAATCGCCGAAAGGTGACAGCCTCGATACGATAAAAATATTCAAAAGTGGGCTGATTTTGTCAAAAGTAAATCTTTACTTTTTCAGAATCAATCAAAAACAGTAAATTTTTCCGGCTTTAAATAGCCAAACATATTTCATAGTTCAGGCATCCCAAAATCACATCTTCTTCGTAAGTTTTCCCTTCTTTACTATCAAAGATGGAAGCACCAAAACTTCGACAGATCAAAACTATTTGTGTATTTTGTGGATCAAAAGTAGGGAAAGGCTTCGGTTATCTAGAAGCGGCTGTAGATCTTGGAAAGAAACTGGGGGAAAAAGGTATCACTCTTGTATATGGGGGTGGTAGCAGTGGTCTAATGGGTTGTGTTTCCCAATCTGCTCTTGCAGAGAAATCAAAAGTAATCGGTGTTATACCTGTCCCTTTGGTAGATGTTGCAGGCAAAACACGAGGGCATGAAGTTCAAACCTTATCCATTCATGAACGCATAACTTGTATGTTATATGGTTCTGATGCCTTTATAGCCCTGCCCGGAGGTTTTGGTACCTTAGAAGAAATTTTTAACATTACCTCGTGGGCTCAACTAGATCTCCATACTAAGCCTATTGGGCTTCTGAATGTTAACAATTTCTTTGATGGTTTGTTAACCTTTCTTGATTATGCTGTGGAACAGGGATTCATCTCTCCATTTTCCAGAAGGCTTCTTATTTCTGCTCCTACTATTGATGAACTACTGGATAAGCTGCAGTCATATATCTCAATACAAGATCCAGCAGGAGTTAAGATAGATTGGTCGCAAGGAAGGGGAATCAAGCGAAAATGGAGTCCGGTTAATGTAAATTTAACTCTTTGAATCTTAGAATAGGTGGGGGTAGAGTACGGAGTATTTTCACTCTCGAGACACCCCTCCATTTACTAGGATTTCCTTAATGTTTAAATCTTGTGTGTACTTCAAAGATTCCAGGTGGTAGATTACGGAGTATTCTTACTCTCGAAACACACCTCTTTGAAGGTTTCTTTATTTCCTCAAAAGATCAGAGGTGGTAGGATACGGCTACTCCGGAAACACATCTCTCATTCTGAGGATCTTTCCATGTTTTTCTCTTATGCTTTCATGTGTTTCATGTATTTCCTTTCCAGTGTGACTCTTGTGTGTTCTCCTTATGAGAAAATAATAAAATCTCTGTTATCATCTACTAAATCTCGTTTGTGATGTAAATGATCTTGCATGTCTAACCTTAATTCCTTTAGTGGATGCTTATCATATTATGCTCTTAATTCCAAATGATAAAATTCTGGATAGAGTCTCCCTTGTAATCTGGACTTATCCAAACCATAAGCATACTTCATAACTCACAATAATAAATAACTCCACATTTGATCACAACGATCTAAAAATATTGAAAATGATTCCAACACTTCAATATCATCAAAATATCTCATAATTCAATTCATAATTCCTCAACATAGAAATTTCAAATCATATTTTTCAATATCACAATATTACTTCCTTCCATACCTTAATTGGCTCAAAAGTTACTCATACTTATAAATATATGCCATAAATCATATTCCCAAAATTTATTCACAAAGCCAAACTTCATAATAAATTTCTCTTCAACATAGAGGCATAATAAATTAACTCAACATAATATCCATTACTTAATTCTCAATAAAATCATATTATTCCCATTATGCTCAACACTCGTTTTCTTTAAAAAAATTTCTCATAATCATACATTAAAGCATATAAGTTATGACAAAGCATAACAACATCATTATTTTCGAAGAAATACATTCTTATTTCTCATAAATCATAAGTATCCGAAATACTCTTCATTCTTTCTCATAAATCAATAAAATGAGTATTCGAAATACTGAAATAACTTTAAACATCATAAACTTCTTTACCTCGGAGTTGGTGGAACGAATGATGGCAGTGGCAATCTTCATCAATAAAAATCTTATAATGGAAAATATTTCTTAAAATTCTTTTTGAAAATTTTACCAGTCTACAGAAACGCAGACTAGCTCTGATACCAACTTGTAGCGCCTCGAGTTCCGTATACCCGATTCACTACGTCATTTTCTGTCTAAATTTTTCGAATAATATTTTTGCGGAAGAAATAATTGAAATTCATTTTTGGCAACATTAAATAAACTGTAATGGCCGCTAAAATTGAAAACATTTATGAAACCATTTGAAATAGTAAATCGAACCATTAATATTGTAAAGAAATTGCCAATATCATAATTTCTCAAATAAATGAACTTCTCTAAATTATTCGATTGTTTGGAAAATACGGAAATCATTAACGTCAAACTTTCAACCGTTCAACGATTATTGCCACCATCATTCATCGCTCGCCACCGTCTCCGAAATCTGCAAAACTGTTAAAAAGTAGGGTGAGTATTTCATGGGGGAAATACTCAGTAGACTCATCGCGAATTAATTTAATTTATAAGATGATTAAACACATAAATCCCGGCTCTTTATAAAACGGGCATTGATAGAGCTTCTTTATAAAACTGCTCTTGATAAAACTCATATTGTGCATTACAGCACGGGACATATTTTGCAAATCATAGGCTCTTTGAAAACAGCTCTTTGAAAACCATATACTTATAAAAACATTTTAATTATGCCAAGCATAATTTCTTTTGAAAGCATAACATAAGATATGATTGAAATCCTCATAAACATAAATAGACACAAGAACTTTACCGAACTTAGGTGGCAAGAATTCTTATGCAGTAAAATCATAATAACAGTAAGTTTTCATCATAACATAGGATAATATCGAAATCCTCATAAACATAAGAATTTTACCGAACTTAGGTGGCAAGAATTCTTATGTAGTAAGTCATAATAACAGTAAGATCATAATAACAGTAAGTATACCAAAACATAATTCATGAAATTCATAGGGATCATTTCCATCATAACATAAGATAGGATCGAAATCCTCATAAACATACGCGACAGGAATTTTACCGAACTTAGGTGGTAAATCCTCATAAACATATGGAAAGGCAGGAATTTTACCGAACTTAGGTGGTAAATCCTCATAAACTTATGGAGACACAGAATTCTACCGAACTTAGGTGGTAAGAATTCTTATGTGCATAGCAATGATCCAAAACATATAAAACATTATCGTAAAAACATAGGGTATACTTACTTTTCATAAAAACATAAGGTATATTTACCTTTCATAAAAACATACTTGTTTTTCTTAAAAATTGACTTTCACAAGTCACATGACATTCATATGAAATCATAATTTAAATCAATTAATAAGTGCGAGTCTACCTCAAATCCGACGAGTGCAAAGTTGAGCGGGAATGACTTCAATTTCTTTAAATTCTCCGTACGCTTCGTCTTAAGCCAATAAGTCACTTTAGTATATCGAATATATAGTTCAAAATGATAAATTATAATTTGAGGACTAAAATTGATGTTTTGAAAGTTGAGGGACTAAAATGAATACTTTTGAAAGTTGAAGGACTAAAATGATTACTTTGAAAGTTGAGTCGGAAACTCAAAACAATAGGGTTGAAATAATAGATTTTGAAAATGAAAGGGCTGAAATGATTGTGTTTTGAAGCAGTAGGGTCCGATTTGAAACTTTTTAAAAGCTTGGGGACTGAAATGATTATTTTTCAAACTTGGGGGCTAATATGCAAATTTCAAAAATCAACCTTTTAATATCAGATTTTAACCCTCTCTCACAACTCGTTATCAGATCGAAGGAGGGACGCAGCGACTGCCTCGCCAAAATCCGACCTTTAGCCGGTGATTCGCCGGCGAACTCAATGGCGCAGGCTGCGGTGAGTGGCAGACAAAGCAGGGTTCAGATTTTAGGGCTTGGGTTTGAGAAACAAGGGCGAAAACGAAGCAAAAGTCGAAACTGGAGATCGCGGTTTCCGGCGATGTAACCGACGATCGAGGTAGGTAGGTATTTTGGGTATTCTATTTCTTGGGTTTTACTTTGGGATTGGGTAGTAGTGGTTTGTATTGATGACGGTTGTGTCCGTGTGCGATGGTGGTGGAGGTTGTGGTTTGGGTGTGGAGATGATGCCGGTGCTGATGGAGGTTGGTGGCGTGATGAGATTAAGATTCGGCAGTGATGGTAGGACTGTGCTTGCAGGCGATTGGCAATGGTTCTGTGAAGGGCTGCAACCGGTGGTTTGGGTTGCTGCAAGCTGTCGAGGTTGCAGTAAAATTGATCATGGTTTTGATAAGGGATTTTGGCTATGGTGGAGGTGCTGATGTTCAGACTTGTGGTGTTGGAATTGTGGCATGGTGGCAGTATGGTCTGCGTGATGGCGGTGTTGATTGATGATGATGAATATGGTTGGTGGTTGTTGGTGATGGCTGCAGTGCGTGGCTTGATGGATTAAAGGCTGTGGTTTCATGATTCAATTGGCGTTTGGTCTGAGTGTTGCAGAGAAATTGATAATGAAAATGATTTCTGAAAACTTAATGGAATTGAGAATTGTGTGATGTTGAGATGGGTATGTGAGGTTAGCTGTGTGAGGGAGATGGATCAGTGTGGGTGGTGATGATCAGTAGTGAGGAATTCTGGTGATTGGTGAATTTGCAGTGATGAAACAGTGGTTGCTTGGTTCTGTATTGATTTGGTAGATAGAAAGCTGTTACTGGGTTTGAAGGAAAGTGATGGAGCTGAGCTGATTATAGATTGAGCTGCATTGGGATGATTGTGGCAGCTCCATGGTTTTATACAGGTTGATGGTTTTGATTCTATAATGGTTCTATGGCAATGGAGGCTTTGTGATAGTGAATTGATGATGATGATAATGGTGCTGTAAAGGAATTTGTGGGGATATGAATGATAATGATGAAGATGCTTTGATGATGGTATATTGAGGTGGAAAGAATGATAAAGAAGGAAGAAAAAAATATAGGGGACGTGAGTTGTGATGGGGAAGAATATGTATTGATTTGATACTATAGAATATGATAGTGTAGAATTAGGTGTAAAATTATTTGTACAAAAATGATGATGTTTTGGTGTAAAGAAGAAAACATGTGGGAAAATTTTGGTTTAGTTAAATAGGATTAATTTAACTAAAAATTTGACTAACTTTGATTTGAAAATAAATAAATATTGAGATAAAAATTGAATTACGTATTTGGACTTGAAATAATTTGAATAAGGAAAATTGAGATATTTTAATAAATTTGGAATTCAAAAATGATTTTGAAAATAATACTTTGAATAAATAATTAAATAACATATTTTTAGAAATTCGGATTTTAATTTAAAATCGAACAAATTCGATATTTCTTGACTTGGCTAGACGAATTCGTCGCGGCGTTAACTTCAAAATAATAAATGAAATAGTAGCGACACAATTTTCTAAATATTAAAATAATTATTTATTGCATAAAAATTCTGGATCGCTATAATCTTACCTCCTTAAAATAATTTCGTCCTCGAAATTAAACTTACTTAATCTTATAATTTCTGAATACTTAATCAGAATCTCTTCTTCTTATCATCGAATATTCTCAAAATAATCAAAACAATTCCTGAATATTCTTTCTACATAATATACCCAATAACATATCAACATAATATCATCAACCTATCATTCCAATATTTGTAACCCAAAATTCAGTAAACAAATATCTTCCAAATAACTAAGATTCTTTACTTAAATGTCACCACATTTCCTGCAAAGTATTTCTTTCACTTGTATATACGTATGAATTCTGATTCAATACGGTACTCATTTTACTTTCCACGTATCATCACACTATACCAAGATTATCATTATTAAAACAAAATATCAGTACCCATAATCCAAGAAAATATTCCAAATCTCCAATCAAATCTCCTTTATCGATAAAATTTAACAGCGCATTACTTCTTGTCTCCTCTTTTCATTAAAATAATCCTGCGCTTTCTTGCTGGTCACAACATCACGCGGATTCACTCAGATCCTTTACGCTTTTAAATAGTTCATGCTGAGAAGAGGTTGAATCATCAAACAATGGATATCATTCTTTCTAACATTCGCAAGTATTATTCCAGTCTTCCTATGAATGATCTGAGAAAGATCTATAAAATAAGGCTCGAAAGATTGAGGTTGCTAATGGCTCATGATATTCCAGAAGATGTTCGCTGGTTGATAGAAGCAAAGGTTCGACTATCTGGTGAATTACCATCAACATTTCCAAAGCACATGCCTGGTTTAGGCAAAAGCACGTTTGCAAAGAAACGAAGAGCAAAAAGACTGGGTGGTTGCTACAAATGTGCTCGTTGGAACTGTGATACTCGTTGCAAATCAGTATGATATTCTTCTACTAATCGGGATGATAAAATTGAATTCATAAAGGGTGGACTGAGTAAGGAGTCTTTGGATGATATTCGACTGACTCTTGAGACGCACCCAAGTGGTTATGTACAACGTGAACTTCTCTCCTTATACGCTCAGTTTAACGAGGACAAAAATCGTTATAGTCTCCAAAATATAATAGCAAAAGATCCTGTTTGCCAGTCTGTTTTACAAAATGAGGCTTCTGGCAGTTCAGCAATGTTATAAGGTAAATCTTTTAAAATATTTTGCTGCTTACTTTCACGCGTTTTGAAAATAAAATATATTTTCCTTTTCTCGAGTTTTGATAAAGCTGGAAATAAAATATTAAATCGCCGAAAGGTGACAGCCTCGATACGATAAAAATATTCAAAAGTGGGCTGATTTTGTCAAAAGTAAATCTTTACTTTTTCAGAATCAATCAAAAACAGTAAATTTTTCCGGCTTTAAATAGCCAAACATATTTCATAGTTCAGGCATCCCAAAATCACATCTTCTTCGTAAGTTTTCCCTTCTTTACTATCAAAGATGGAAGCACCAAAACTTCGACAGATCAAAACTATTTGTGTATTTTGTGGATCAAAAGTAGGGAAAGGCTTCGGTTATCTAGAAGCGGCTGTAGATCTTGGAAAGAAACTGGGGGAAAAAGGTATCACTCTTGTATATGGGGGTGGTAGCAGTGGTCTAATGGGTTGTGTTTCCCAATCTGCTCTTGCAGAGAAATCAAAAGTAATCGGTGTTATACCTGTCCCTTTGGTAGATGTTGCAGGCAAAACACGAGGGCATGAAGTTCAAACCTTATCCATTCATGAACGCATAACTTGTATGTTATATGGTTCTGATGCCTTTATAGCCCTGCCCGGAGGTTTTGGTACCTTAGAAGAAATTTTTAACATTACCTCGTGGGCTCAACTAGATCTCCATACTAAGCCTATTGGGCTTCTGAATGTTAACAATTTCTTTGATGGTTTGTTAACCTTTCTTGATTATGCTGTGGAACAGGGATTCATCTCTCCATTTTCCAGAAGGCTTCTTATTTCTGCTCCTACTATTGATGAACTACTGGATAAGCTGCAGTCATATATCTCAATACAAGATCCAGCAGGAGTTAAGATAGATTGGTCGCAAGGAAGGGGAATCAAGCGAAAATGGAGTCCGGTTAATGTAAATTTAACTCTTTGAATCTTAGAATAGGTGGGGGTAGAGTACGGAGTATTTTCACTCTCGAGACACCCCTCCATTTACTAGGATTTCCTTAATGTTTAAATCTTGTGTGTACTTCAAAGATTCCAGGTGGTAGATTACGGAGTATTCTTACTCTCGAAACACACCTCTTTGAAGGTTTCTTTATTTCCTCAAAAGATCAGAGGTGGTAGGATACGGCTACTCCGGAAACACATCTCTCATTCTGAGGATCTTTCCATGTTTTTCTCTTATGCTTTCATGTGTTTCATGTATTTCCTTTCCAGTGTGACTCTTGTGTGTTCTCCTTATGAGAAAATAATAAAATCTCTGTTATCATCTACTAAATCTCGTTTGTGATGTAAATGATCTTGCATGTCTAACCTTAATTCCTTTAGTGGATGCTTATCATATTATGCTCTTAATTCCAAATGATAAAATTCTGGATAGAGTCTCCCTTGTAATCTGGACTTATCCAAACCATAAGCATACTTCATAACTCACAATAATAAATAACTCCACATTTGATCACAACGATCTAAAAATATTGAAAATGATTCCAACACTTCAATATCATCAAAATATCTCATAATTCAATTCATAATTCCTCAACATAGAAATTTCAAATCATATTTTTCAATATCACAATATTACTTCCTTCCATACCTTAATTGGCTCAAAAGTTACTCATACTTATAAATATATGCCATAAATCATATTCCCAAAATTTATTCACAAAGCCAAACTTCATAATAAATTTCTCTTCAACATAGAGGCATAATAAATTAACTCAACATAATATCCATTACTTAATTCTCAATAAAATCATATTATTCCCATTATGCTCAACACTCGTTTTCTTTAAAAAAATTTCTCATAATCATACATTAAAGCATATAAGTTATGACAAAGCATAACAACATCATTATTTTCGAAGAAATACATTCTTATTTCTCATAAATCATAAGTATCCGAAATACTCTTCATTCTTTCTCATAAATCAATAAAATGAGTATTCGAAATACTGAAATAACTTTAAACATCATAAACTTCTTTACCTCGGAGTTGGTGGAACGAATGATGGCAGTGGCAATCTTCATCAATAAAAATCTTATAATGGAAAATATTTCTTAAAATTCTTTTTGAAAATTTTACCAGTCTACAGAAACGCAGACTAGCTCTGATACCAACTTGTAGCGCCTCGAGTTCCGTATACCCGATTCACTACGTCATTTTCTGTCTAAATTTTTCGAATAATATTTTTGCGGAAGAAATAATTGAAATTCATTTTTGGCAACATTAAATAAACTGTAATGGCCGCTAAAATTGAAAACATTTATGAAACCATTTGAAATAGTAAATCGAACCATTAATATTGTAAAGAAATTGCCAATATCATAATTTCTCAAATAAATGAACTTCTCTAAATTATTCGATTGTTTGGAAAATACGGAAATCATTAACGTCAAACTTTCAACCGTTCAACGATTATTGCCACCATCATTCATCGCTCGCCACCGTCTCCGAAATCTGCAAAACTGTTAAAAAGTAGGGTGAGTATTTCATGGGGGAAATACTCAGTAGACTCATCGCGAATTAATTTAATTTATAAGATGATTAAACACATAAATCCCGGCTCTTTATAAAACGGGCATTGATAGAGCTTCTTTATAAAACTGCTCTTGATAAAACTCATATTGTGCATTACAGCACGGGACATATTTTGCAAATCATAGGCTCTTTGAAAACAGCTCTTTGAAAACCATATACTTATAAAAACATTTTAATTATGCCAAGCATAATTTCTTTTGAAAGCATAACATAAGATAGGATTGAAATCCTCATAAACATAAATAGACACAAGAACTTTACCGAACTTAGGTGGCAAGAATTCTTATGCAGTAAAATCATAATAACAGTAAGTTTTCATCATAACATAGGATAATATCGAAATCCTCATAAACATAAGAATTTTACCGAACTTAGGTGGCAAGAATTCTTATGTAGTAAGTCATAATAACAGTAAGATCATAATAACAGTAAGTATACCAAAACATAATTCATGAAATTCATAGGGATCATTTCCATCATAACATAAGATAGGATCGAAATCCTCATAAACATACGCGACAGGAATTTTACCGAACTTAGGTGGTAAATCCTCATAAACATATGGAAAGGCAGGAATTTTACCGAACTTAGGTGGTAAATCCTCATAAACTTATGGAGACACAGAATTCTACCGAACTTAGGTGGTAAGAATTCTTATGTGCATAGCAATGATCCAAAACATATAAAACATTATCGTAAAAACATAGGGTATACTTACTTTTCATAAAAACATAAGGTATATTTACCTTTCATAAAAACATACTTGTTTTTCTTAAAAATTGACTTTCACAAGTCACATGACATTCATATGAAATCATAATTTAAATCAATTAATAAGTGCGAGTCTACCTCAAATCCGACGAGTGCAAAGTTGAGCGGGAATGACTTCAATTTCTTTAAATTCTCCGTACGCTTCGTCTTAAGCCAATAAGTCACTTTAGTATATCGAATATATAGTTCAAAATGATAAATTATAATTTGAGGACTAAAATTGATGTTTTGAAAGTTGAGGGACTAAAATGAATACTTTTGAAAGTTGAAGGACTAAAATGATTACTTTGAAAGTTGAGTCGGAAACTCAAAACAATAGGGTTGAAATAATAGATTTTGAAAATGAAAGGGCTGAAATGATTGTGTTTTGAAGCAGTAGGGTCCGATTTGAAACTTTTTAAAAGCTTGGGGACTGAAATGATTATTTTTCAAACTTGGGGGCTAATATGCAAATTTCAAAAATCAACCTTTTAATATCAGATTTTAACCCTCTCTCACAACTCGTTATCAGATCGAAGGAGGGACGCAGCGACTGCCTCGCCAAAATCCGACCTTTAGCCGGTGATTCGCCGGCGAACTCAACGGCGCAGGCTGCGGTGAGTGGCAGACAAAGCAGGGTTCAGATTTTAGGGCTTGGGTTTGAGAAACAAGGGCGAAAACGAAGCAAAAGTCGAAGCTGGAGATCGCGGTTTCCGGCGATGTAACCGACGATCGAGGTAGGTAGGTATTTTGGGTATTCTATTTCTTGGGTTTTACTTTGGGATTGGGTAGTAGTGGTTTGTATTGATGACGGTTGTGTCCGTGTGCGATGGTGGTGGAGGTTGTGGTTTGGGTGTGGAGATGATGCCGGTGCTGATGGAGGTTGGTGGCGTGATGAGATTAAGATTCGGCAGTGATGGTAGGACTGTGCTTGCAGGCGATTGGCAATGGTTCTGTGAAGGGCTGCAACCGGTGGTTTGGGTTGCTGCAAGCTGTCGAGGTTGCAGTAAAATTGATCATGGTTTTGATAAGGGATTTTGGCTATGGTGGAGGTGCTGATGTTCAGACTTGTGGTGTTGGAATTGTGGCATGGTGGCAGTATGGTCTGCGTGATGGCGGTGTTGATTGATGATGATGAATATGGTTGGTGGTTGTTGGTGATGGCTGCAGTGCGTGGCTTGATGGATTAAAGGCTGTGGTTTCATGATTCAATTGGCGTTTGGTCTGAGTGTTGCAGAGAAATTGATAATGAAAATGATTTCTGAAAACTTAATGGAATTGAGAATTGTGTGATGTTGAGATGGGTATGTGAGGTTAGCTGTGTGAGGGAGATGGATCAGTGTGGGTGGTGATGATCAGTAGTGAGGAATTCTGGTGATTGGTGAATTTGCAGTGATGAAACAGTGGTTGCTTGGTTCTGTATTGATTTGGTAGATAGAAAGCTGTTACTGGGTTTGAAGGAAAGTGATGGAGCTGAGCTGATTATAGATTGAGCTGCATTGGGATGATTGTGGCAGCTCCATGGTTTTATACAGGTTGATGGTTTTGATTCTATAATGGTTCTATGGCAATGGAGGCTTTGTGATAGTGAATTGATGATGATGATAATGGTGCTGTAAAGGAATTTGTGGGGATATGAATGATAATGATGAAGATGCTTTGATGATGGTATATTGAGGTGGAAAGAATGATAAAGAAGGAAGAAAAAAATATAGGGGACGTGAGTTGTGATGGGGAAGAATATGTATTGATTTGATACTATAGAATATGATAGTGTAGAATTAGGTGTAAAATTATTTGTACAAAAATGATGATGTTTTGGTGTAAAGAAGAAAACATGTGGGAAAATTTTGGTTTAGTTAAATAGGATTAATTTAACTAAAAATTTGACTAACTTTGATTTGAAAATAAATAAATATTGAGATAAAAATTGAATTACGTATTTGGACTTGAAATAATTTGAATAAGGAAAATTGAGATATTTTAATAAATTTGGAATTCAAAAATGATTTTGAAAATAATACTTTGAATAAATAATTAAATAACATATTTTTAGAAATTCGGATTTTAATTTAAAATCGAACAAATTCGATATTTCTTGACTTGGCTAGACGAATTCGTCGCGGCGTTAACTTCAAAATAATAAATGAAATAGTAGCGACACAATTTTCTAAATATTAAAATAATTATTTATTGCATAAAAATTCTGGATCGCTATATATTTAAAGTGCAAATACAGTGCTAAATAAATGCAATCAATGTTTACCAACACTATAAACTAAAAGAAAGAATTGCAAACATAATGTTACATTTAAACTGCAAATGCCCATATCGACGTGATGATTCCTCCTAAACTGTAATGTAGCAAAATGTATTCAATAATACAGTAAGGTGGCAATATTTGAGATGAGTAATGACACTGCTCACGAAATTAGTTGGGTAATGGTACTATTAACAAATATTAGTCCATTTATTTATTTCATGTTACCTGTGTTGTCCCAATTTGATAATGAATTTTAGTTTATATGGAGTGTGTTCAGAAGAGTAATGAGAGTATTCATGATATATATATGACTTCTAATAGGAATGCAGTGAAGTAACAAACTTTTTGGCTGGGTAATGGTACTATTGACAACACATGAAATAGATTTAGTTGAATCAAATATTAGTCTATTTATTTATTTCATATTAATTGTGCTGTCCTAATTTGATAATGAATTTCATTGATGTGGACTGTGTATAACTTGGGCACTATAATTCATGCATCAGTCAAACGTAACTTGATCAACACATTCAAGCCTAAGATACTCGAGGGACTCTTATATCTGATGCGTGACTTTGTCATTGTTTACAATAATTCGAAGTATAAAGCTTCAGATCACAATTACAAGCTGAATTTTATGATGAAAACGTATGTTAAGGAAGTTGAGGATAATAGCTTTCCAGAAAAAAAATCTATGATTTTATTCCGTTTGGTGATCTGTTGTCGGCTTTCGAAACAGATGAAAATAAGTTGATTGGTAATGTTTATTTTAAATATTCGTCATCTTATTTTTGAGGGTTAATACAAAATGGAGTCGAAATTTATTGTGTTCACTAATATCATATAAATATAACTATTTTTAGATATAATTGGAGAAGTTGTTGGTAAGGACAGTACGCTCAAAGGAAACATCTGGGCGAATTACCAAAATGATTGATATTGTACTACCGGACACTGAGTATGTCCATCAATACCCATGTAGTTCATTTTAGTACATTAAATAGTTGTTATCTGAGAATTGTTTTACCAATCGATGATTAACACTTATTGCATCTTATGGAATAGGAGTAATTGGTTGTCTTGCACCATATGGGGTGAGCATGCTGATGAGCTTAGCAACATCCTGGTTACTGAAAGTCCAGAACCAACCATATTATTTCTTCAAATGTGTCGATCTAAAAAGTTTAGAGGTTTCTTATTTAACACCCTTTCATAGCTGGGAGTCAGATTCATGGTGGTTTAATATCTTAAATATTACTGATATATGACACTGTAGGTGAGGTGAGAATATGTAACACATATCATGTTACAAAGTTATGTGTGAACGGCCAGCTTGCGGAAGTGCAGACATTTCGTGATAAGTATGTTATTGTAATTCGTTAAGACAGTACACTTTTCTTTTTCTGGACAGTACATTAATACATCTAAAATATTGTTTTCATGTTGTTCATTGGAAGTGAGAGCCAGACCCAGAGGACAAGTCAGATATCCTCCAGTTCAATTTATGATGTGTCAGATGACTTAGCTAACGGTGGTTGCGGTGTTAAGAGTATTGATCAACTACTGGACACGTCTGAGGTAATATGTGCAGACAAGTATATAACATATCATACAACCATTACTACTACGAATTATTTTGAATAAAAAAAATTCTTGGGGATGTATTAGGTTGGTAATTGTTCGATTTATGCTACTGTTGTTGCTATTGAGAATGATCGGATTTGGTTTTACCTATCATGTAAGAAGTGCCCAAAGAAGGTTAACCCTGTAGGGACCAGATTTCATTGTGAGAAATGTGATATTTTCAGCAGTGATGGAATTCTTAGGTAATTAATCATTAACTTCTTTTTCCTTTAGTAGGAGATAATTTATCCATTTGGTGTAGTTGACAGTTTTTATTTAATTTAATTTTTTTTTTCATTTAAGGTATAAGATTCAATTAAGAGTCATTGATGTGACGGGTAGTTCATCTTTTCTTTTGTGGGATCGTGAGTCCTTACAATTGATTGGTAAGACTGCTACTAGCTTAAATGAAGATATGGTTCAGGTAAAATGATATTATCGTAACAAATACATGATGTTTCTAAATAAATGTAATTAGCATATGACCTGAGAGACACTTAACCTACTTGCAGGGTTCGGAGAACTTGTCTTACCCAAATGATATCGAAGCATTGGTTGACCAGAAAGTACTGTTTAAAGTTCAGGTTAGGCATGATAACATACAACAACATTGTGATATTGATGAATTCAATCAATATTTATAGCTATCATTGTTAAAATTATAATTTAATTAAACATTTTATTTATTTGTTGTTCATAATATTATAAATTATACGTGTATCTGTTAGTACCAAAATTATATTTTGATTATTATTATTGTTATCTTTAATATCATAAATCATATTTTTTGAATTATATATCATAAATCATATTAAAATTATATTATTATTATTGTTATTTGCATGTTTTTATTCATAGAAATTTCGTGCATCGTAAGGGAGAAATCTAGTATTCTCATAAAAATCACTATTCATTTTAAAAAAACTCTTTTTAAACAATATCAAACACATACTAATTAATTAAAAATTTAGTAATTTTTTTTTAACATTTACATCAACCTTTTTTAAAAAAATACAGTATTATTAATAGTCCTTAAAAAAATCACTCAAAAAGAAAACGAGTGACGAAAATGAGGCCATGTTGTCTTTACTATTTTCAACCCGTTTTGAGTTTTCGACTTTCGAAAATATCGAAAATGCGTTCACTTTGTCTATTTTCATAAATTCGTTTTCCAAAAAAAAAAAAAAAATACAAAAGAAACTCAAAACGAGTTTATTGCGTTTTGGATATTTAGTGTTAAAAAGTCCAAAATGCTCATTTTGGACTTTTTTTTTTTTTTTTTTTTTGTAAATGTGAAACACTTCCTTCACTTGAAGTTCTTATATTATTTTGTCATTATATATAGATCCATGTTAAGATTTTTTTTTTTTTTTTTTGGTAAATGTGAGACACTTCCTTCACTTGAAGATCTTATGTTATTTTGCCATTATATATAGATCCATGTTAAGATTTTTTTTTTTTTTTTGGTAAATGTGAAACATTTCCTTCACTTGAAGTTCTTATCTTATGTTATCTTGCCATTATATATAGATCCATGTTAAATTTTTTTTTTTTTTTTTTTTTTTTTTGTGTAAATGTGATACACTTCCTTCACTTGAAGTTCTTATATTATTTTGTCATTATATATAGATCCATTTTAAGATTTTTTTTTTTTTGTAAACGTGAGACACTTTCTTCACTTAAAGCTCTTATGTTATTTTGTCATTATTATATATAGATCTATGTTAAGATTCTGTTGGTATGAGGTTGGATTTTTATTTAGCTGAAATAATATCAATGATGAATTTATTGACATAGAGAACTAACGATTTATTGACATTAAAATTAATGTAATTCAACAAATCAACTTTTTTTACATATAAAATATCACAAAATAAATATATCAGAAAATTACAAAGTAAACATATTTTTCAGTTTTCTATTTTTGAAAACAGTTTCTCAAAATTACAAAAAGAACATATTTTCAACAATCTCAAAACAAACAACCAAAATCCAAAATTTAAAACAAAATTTAAAATTGACACACAAAGAGAAGGACCCCGAATTCTTCAAGCACCCCTTTTCTTTATCTTTATCTTTATTATATATATTATAACAATAAATTTTCCAAATAAAACAACACACAGTTTCCCGCCTTTTTTATATTTCCTTAAAATGGAAATTCATGATTTATAGAGATTAAAAAAAAATTGTGATTATCTATATAAATTTCAAAATTGCTCTTATATAGAGAATATAAACAGTCACTTTGAAAATGATTTTACCTCATTATTATAACTAAAATTTGAAATTTGACATGCTAAAGAAAAATTCAAAATTTGCTCAACACAAAACTCAAGATTAACCATGAACTATCCAAGCATATTTTAAGCATCTTGCACCGTCATCTATTTCTTATCAACTAATGAAAGAAAAGTAAAAAGAACGAATGAATGCTATATATTGAAAATGAAAGAGAATCGAAAATATTAGATGATCATGCAGTGAATATTCAAACGCAAAGAACGTGACTTAAAATAAATATTGTTAAACATTTATTCCTATAAATTGAATAACCAATATTTTATTTTATTTCAAATTTCGAATTCAAGTAAAATAATGAATTTTTATTTTAATAAAGTTTCATAAGTAATAAAAAATGAATTCTAAATTTGAAATAAAATAATGAACCTATGAATTATTGCCATCATTTGGTAAATTGTTTTATTGATAAAATAGGTAGTTAAAATGATTACTTTACAATAATAATAATAAAATAAGTTAAAAATAATGTTGATCAAGAAAATGTCAAATATATCTACCAAATATTCGCTCAATGTTTCGAGTCAATGAAGAAAACTACAATAAAATTATATTGCTAATTCAGATTAAATCGATAAATGGCTAGGATAATATTATCAATTATTTTAAATTGAAATATCACTACATACTATTAAGAAAATTATTTTAACATTTCTTCAAATAGGTTTTTAACCACGTGTACTTTTTGTAACACATTTTATTCCCATTGTTTATTTTTCCATAAAAAATCTTTTATAACCACACATTTCTTGATAAGCGTCTATTTGATAATTCATTTTAAAAAATTGTTTATAAATAGCGATGTAGCAATATTCCATTAGTTTATTTTTTAATATCGAAATAGGTGGATAAAGAATTGCTTCCGTCAAGAATTGGGGATTTTATTATTGTTTTTTTAAAATTGTCGAAAGATGTGTACCACGTGGACGGGTATAAACGAAGCCCATAAAAAATACGATAAAAATTATAATTTATGTCATAGTTAACATTTGTAATTTTAATTAAATAACCAATATTTTATTTTATTTCAAATTTCGAATTCAAGCAAAATAATGAATTTTTATTTTAGTAAAGTTTCATAAGTAATAAAAAAATGAATTTTAAATTTGAAATAAAATAATGAGCTTATAATTATTGCCATCATTTGGTAAATTATTTTATTGATAAAATGGGTAGTTTAAAATGATTACTTTACAATAATAATAAGTTAAAAATAATGTTGATCAAGAAAATGTCGAATATATCTACCAAATATTCGCTTAATGTTTAGAGTTAATGAAGAAAATTACAATAAAATTATATTTCTAATTCAGATTAAATCGATAAATAGTTAGAATAATATTATCAATTATTTTAAATTGAAATATCACTACATACTATTAACGAAAATTATTTTAACATTCTTCAAATAGCTTTTTAATCATGTGTACTTTTTGTAACATATTTTATTTTCATTGTTTATTTTTCTATAAATATTATTTTATAACCGTACATTTCTTGATAAATGTCTATTTGATAATTCGTTTAAAAAATTTGTTTATAAATAGCGACGTGACAATATTTTATTAGTCTATTTTGAAATATCGAAATAGGCGAACAAAGAATTGCTTATGTCAAGAATTGAGCATTTTATTTTATTTTTTATTTTTAATTATCGAAAGATGTGTACCTCGTGGACGTGTATAAACTAATCCCGTAAAAAATACGATAAAAATTATAATCTATATCATAGTTAACATTTGTAATTTTAATTAACAACACGTTTCATAATCACACCATTTTTAAATCACACATTTCATTAATGTTTATAAAATATATATGTCACATAGTTGTGAAATTCTAAATTTTGTCCCGCACGGGTGCGAATACTAGAATTCTTAAAATTAAATTAAGCTTCTCTTACAAGCTTCAGTTCCCTCCCTACCCCACAAACAATTCACACCCCCACACACATTCTCCCTCGCACTGGATGATTCATTATTCAAAATTTTGCAATTCACCCTTAGTTCAATTGATTTCTACTTGAGAACCTGAGATGAAGAATCAAGGCAGGAGATCTTCCATTCTTCCCAAAGAGAAGGGAAAAAAGGTATAATTTTTCCATCAAATTAATGACTAGCCTTTGTCATCTAATATAGTTAAAGAAGTCAGGAAGAAAGACGGAAAAGAGCAGTATGTATTAGCAGAATTTTGCTTTTGAATTTTTGTTTTTCGAGTGCCATGGTTCAATGTTGGAAATCAGCCCCCTTCTCAGTTTGATTTATTTTTTAGTTATTTATTTATTTATTTTCAATCTTATGGAGGCCAATTTTTATGAGTTTGCATTTCTCTTCGTCCTTGTGCTTTATCACATTTTCGCAGAGTATGTGCTTGTCTATTATACGTAATTGGATCTGTATATGCTTGTAGAATAGTATATCTCTTGTGCGTGGAGGTTATTACCTCCTACTGTAAAGAAAGACCTTCCTTTGTCATTGAGGCCATGTGCTGATAGTGAGTATCTCATTTGTTCTCTACTCAACTTGGATTTTCTTAGGGGCCACGCTCTTGTTTGGTTCAGCTTAAAAATCTGATTAAAATTTAAGTCAAGGAACATTTAATTTTATCCACACATTTCATCTACATCGACTAAAGATATTGTTTACATCGACTAAAGATATTGTTTTTTTTATCTAAACTAAATAGGGGCTTACTTTGTGGAGTGGATTGGTTGGATTAATTTGTCTATAGTAAATTCCTGTTATCCCTTGGATAGATAAGAGGGAGCTTCTTATCTTGTGTATCTAGTTGTGCCAAAGATGGTTGAGCAGTCATTTGCTCGATTGTCAGCAAATATCCACTGGGTAGTAGGCATTCATCCACTAGACCAATAGGAGGGAACTCCTAATCCCATAGATGATTGACTTATTAACAGCCTATAGTTTCTCTAATCTTACTATTCAAGCATCAAATGAGATGGTTATTTATTAGATATGTTAGAAAAAATTTGGCAGTTAACTTCATGTGTATGCATCGATTGAGAAATGCATGCCTTCCCTTTGCTCGCTGGTGTACAATTATGATAAAATATATAAATACATCTTGCTGTTAAAAGGTAGAGAGTAAAGAATGCAAACTGTATGCAATATGTGGTACACCATACACTTATCCATCTAATCTCACTAGAGTATTGATGTGACAGGAGGGCTGAGAAAGAGGCTTGCATTGTATGCACGCTACTTTGACATGTATTAGACTTCTTATGTACATCACATGTCTGTTAGCTCGTGGTTATAATGCACTAATCATGCATGCAGGTCTTTAGTACAAGATTTTCCTTGCCATCATTTGTGAAGCGTGTAAATAAGTTGACGCAGTGTCAAAAAGACGCATTAAATAGGATTGGTTTTGGCTATTTGCTTCTGATTCCAAATCAATTGCTGTGCAAAAACATGCTAGTGGAATTGATGGATAAATGGAATCCCAAGAAGTGCACATTCATACTTCCTCCTGGGGAGATCACAATAACTCTTTTAGATGTCGCGTTGATTCTTGGGCTTCCCGTGACAGGTAATCCTGTGATTTTAAGAGAAGATGTCCCATTTTCAGATCTAGAGAGAGAATATGGTGCTGTTTTGTGGAACAGAAAAATAACAGTAGCAGCACTTGAAGAGCGACTCAAGTATTATGGGGAGGCAGATGATGAAGATTTTACAAGGACATTTTTGTTATTCACGTTTGGAACTTTACTTTTCCCAAATTCAAATGGAAAGGTTGATTCCCGCTTTCTTTCTCTTCTCCAAGACCTTAGTAAAGTGAGTAAATTTTCCTGGGGAGCAGCTGTTCTCGAAGATCTATTTAATTGGTTGTGCAAAAGAAAGGAAAAGAATGTTCAGTACGTTGGAGGCTGTCTTATTTTACTTCAAGTGAGTACCCTAAATGTAAAAAATGGTTCATTTAGTTAATTTATTTTCAGTTTTGGGTATTTTAAAAATATTTTCTTGGTAAATGAACTAACCTAGAAAGGGTGGATGTTTGAATTTGCATCCTTGTTTTGCAAAAAATGTTATTGTTATTTAAGTACATTTGCTTATGACAAGGTATATTGATTATGTGATCTCTCAAATTCAGAATTTAATCTTTCTGTGTTAATGGGGAATAGATATGGCTGTATGAGCATGTCCACATTGCTCGCCCAAATTTGTTGGATAACACACTGAGATTTCCCCGCGTCTGCCGGTGGGGAAATAGTAGGTCTCATCTTGGACATCATTTGAAACTTAAAGAGCTGGATGCTAATCAGGTATAAAAGGTTAATTGTTATAGAGTTGTTCATCATTTCACAGCATTAAAGGCATTTTGTTTTGGTATTTAGAAAATGGAAATTGTAGTTTTTGAATTTTAAATTTTGCTGCTTAAATATTTGTTGATGAGGGTAAGGGTTATGTTCACTTTTGACATATCAAACCTTCAACCAGAGTATTGATTTTGTATTTGGATGGATAGTATCTTGAAACTACTATCTGTGGAGACATGGCTGGATCATAGTTTATTCATATGTCATTGATATCTTACTCTTATGGTTAAGCTTGTTAATACTGCATGTAGTTCCCGTAAAGATTGCATTTTTAACCGTTACATTTGATCAGATATCTTGGATACTTGAATTGACTGTGGAGGAATCAGAAATTGAAATAATCAAAGAGGTTTCAGCGTTGCAAAGTGAAAGAATTGTACATCATGTGGATCAAAGCTGTTCCTCTGATGATTCACTTAGTAGTGTGAGTAGTTCGTCTTGGAACATATTCTAGCTGATTATTCTTCTCAGACCTTTTAGTCAATGACTAGATTTTTTCTTTAAGAAAACTTTAGCTTAACCTTACATCATAATTTATGAAGGGGCCAATTCTCTTTTGATATCTTTAGTTGCAAATTACTTTCTTTAACAGGGCAGTGATATGGTGATCAATTATGGAAGTTCTGAACAAAAGACAATTAGCAACAGTGAATCTGATGTAGAGATAGTTGGAGAAGTTTGTAAGCCCAAGGAAATGGTTTCTAATCAATTATCAATGTTCTCAACAAACAATATTGATTCCCCATCTACATCTTGTCATGTCCTCAAAGATCGAGAAGAGCAGATAAAGCGTTCTCGTACATTACCAAGCAATTTTACATTCATCGTAGTCAGTGATGTGAGTTTGTTTCTCCTTTCTCCTTTCCCCTTTATTGTTCTACTCTTTGTTTTCTGTCACGCTTTTATTTATTTATATTTATTTCTGTGTCTTTTCCATTTTTTCCTTAAGACCTCAAAACTGTGCTTTAATCTTTATTGGTGCAGGACGATGAGGACGGTATAGAAGAAAGAAACAGAAGTCTGGAAAAGCAGAATGTAGAACTAAAGGAAGAGATCTGTAATCTAAAGAAAGAGATTGAATTTCTCAATAGTAAGCTCGCATGTAGTTCAATGGTTGAAGATCAGAATGTTAAGCTGAGAAAGGAAGTGGTAAACTTAAGACATGAGAACAAAGTGTTAACGTCATCAACTCAAAATCTTGTAGCCCGACTTGAAAGTATTATTGTGTTTGAAGAGCACGGGGTGGGGATTGAAGATCAGAGTATTGAATAGTGAAGAAGAGTGCATGTTGATATAATTTAGTAGAATGAAGAATACCACAAGTAACCCAAAAATTAATAGGTGTAGGACTTTTAGATCCTGTTAGAAGCCCAATATAATGTATTGGCAGAGTGTACAGCATGTGGTGATATGAAACAATGCTTATATTCAATATTTAAGCAGCCAAGACATAACGGAAACAAATATATTAGTGGTCATCTTGTACAATGTAAATACAATTTTCATTTTAATTGTTTTGTGGATAGGAAAGGGTGTTTTTGTTCGCTTGTTTCATGTGCTTACGATGGTACCAGCAAACTATATTGGCCATTTATGTGGCTTTTGACAGGTTGCTTTATAAGCTGAAATTTGTGAACATTCATCTATAATCTGGACAGATGATATCTGATTTCTTATTTAGCTCCAACTTATGCCATGTAAAATGTTGTGAATTTTGAACAGAATGGTGAAAATGCATAGCTGTTACTGGTCCTAGAGCATCCAAACTCATTTTAGTTGAATTTCTTATTTATAATTTCAAAGGAGCAACGAGCTACTGCTGTTATCATCCCAATTCCCAAATGGTTAAGTTAAATATTGTTCAGATGTTTTTGTAGTTTGGTTATCTTGAAGAAGAAGAACATCAGCTGAAACAAGCATAAAGACAGGTACTTCTGTCATACATACCTACATACATACCTGCTGATCTACTGTCTACCTCAGTATTTAGATTGAGTTATGAGATGTGCATGATTTCTACTTGAAATATTGAACTATACCCACTTTAAGACACAGCGATACCTTTTGGCAAGTTGTAACTTATATAAATTGAATGAGGCTTCATCTGCTGCTGCTTTACATAATCCTTGCTAAGGTCAGTGGTACAACTTCACTTCCAAAAACATACCTTGTACCTGTGACGAAACAAATGGGAGTTGAACTAATGGATGATTCGTGGTTATTAGTCGTAAACTCCAAGGGTTTCAACCAGTGTTTAGAAAATCGGAAACTGGTTCGAATCGAAAAAGGTAAAGAAAGTCTGATTGGATCAAATTGATTTCGATTAAAAAATTAAAAATTATTTCAAAAATCACAATTTTTTTTTTAAATAATAATAAAAAATTGGAAAATTGAGTTTCAAACTTGGACAGTTTTTTGATTTTCTCGGTTGAACCAAGAAAAATCTCGATTCGATTCGATTTTCTAAATATTGATTTCAAGTTGAGGATACTCTCTCATCAATACAATACTATATTCTCTTTTTTACATATAGATCATGAGGTTGCAACATCTACACATGCTTTCGACAAGAGATTGAGTCAAGAATAAGTGAACACATTATTGTTTTTATTTTTTCTATTTTTTGCTTCAAAAGTTAGTATCCGTTCGTTTGGTCTCCATTCTTTTTAATTTTTTTTTAATTTTTTTTTTTGCAGTACTCAATTTTACCAATAACGAGAATAGGTTTAATAAAAAAAATAGTCAGCCGACAAGCCTGTCTTTTGGCACACGTCTCTATCTAAATAACCTGATTTTTAGGTCACTACTTTGAATGTGATACACAACCACATATTGGCTAGAGCGCGACAAAGCAAGGACAAAGTACATACTAATTTTATACACCCTTCCCTTTGTTTGATTTCCATTATTTCAAAATATAATTTAAATTTTGAAAATTTAATGGTTAAAATATAATTTAAAAAGTAAAAAATTATGGATTTGACTTCTTTAAATAATTGAGATTAATTACTGTAAAAAAAATTGTATTTTTAATGAGATATAATGAGAATCAAACAAAGACACAATGTGTTCTGTAACATTATAACAATTATAAAATAGTTTATTTATATATTTTTAATATAAAAAGTGTGGTTAAAAAGTCGATAGAAAAAATGTGTATAAATAAAAAATTATTTGAGAAATTGTATTATTTATAAATTGTAATTGTTACGTTAAAGAACAGAGGCTAAACCGGATAAGCTTTTGGTGATTATATTCCAATTTATTTGATTTTTCGACATAAGATGTATGATTCAAAATTGAAGGAAAAAAATACGTGTAATTAAAAAATGATTTAGAAAATGCGTAAATTATAAAGTTTGAAATCTACGGCTGGATTGCCTTATTATGTACAGTACACGTCGTCGTCTCTCTGGTCCCATCATTTATTTAGCCATAATTCTCATAGTCTCTAGAACCCAGTATAAAGTTCGCCGATGTTTGATATCTATTTTTTTAAATTTCATTTTTTTCAAAATTAATTTTCAATTATAGATTCTAGTTCTACTAATAAAATACATACTCTTTCGTCATTAAGATAGATTTTTTTCTTTTTCCACATACATTAAAAAATGTAAGTAATATAGTTAAAAATATAAATTTTTCTTACATTTTACTAATTAATGTATATATATATTATATATATATATATATATTCTTACATTAAATAACGTAATAAATATGATTATTTTACATTTGTTGATAAAAATGAATATTAAATAAGAGTATATTAGAAAACTTCAAAATATCTATATTTCCGATAAAGAAAATAACCTATAATTTGGGATAAACAAGTAAGGAATATCAGTCTATCTTTCACGGGACGGAGAGAGTAAGTAAGGAATATCTGCCTATCTTTCACGGGACAGAGAGAGTAATCTACGTATAAATTCAAAAATCTTTATACTTTTTAACCACACATTCTTCAAAATTTATTATTACAAATTACATTATTTTGAAATAATGATACAAGGGTTACCTGGTTCCATGTCTCTTTTATAAAATTCGAAGAATTTTGAAGTTTTGAGAGCACGTGTATTTTAAAAGTAATTAAAAAGTATAAAAATTAATGAATCCCATAAAAATAGGGAAGATTGCAACAACGGTCTCAAATATTTTTATTTATTTTACAGATTTTACTCAAACCTTCACTTTAGTGATACACAAAGTCCCAAACCTTATATTTCATTGAATCAGAAGTACAGGTGGATGGATTCTATCTATTTGACCGTTAGTTGACCAGAAGTTGATTTTGACCAAATATAGAAATGGCAAAAGGGTTACTTTATAATTTATAATTATAATAAAAACAATTTTCAAAAATAAAATAAAAACAAACGAAAAAGAAAAAGGAAAATAAAATTTCATCTTCTTCCCCACCCTACGCCACCCAACCCAACCCATCCCATCCCACCCCACCCCACCCCATTCCACTCCACCCAACTCCCCAAACTTGAAACCCACCATTGGCCACCGCAAAAAGCCACCACAGTCGTCGTAAACCACCACAGAACGACCATAAAAACCCACATCAGCTACCCCCACCAATGAAAAGCTCTACCATTTTCAAGAATTAAATTGAACATAAAATCAACAAATTTCAGTTACTTTTTTCAGTCTTTTTTCGATTCATATTCATGCAAAGATCTCTACATCTATGGCCTTATTAATTCAATATACACTGTTTCCAGCACTTAGCCGTTCATTAGTTCCAATGAAAGCGGCGAGTCTTCTTCACACATCGACAAACCCATGTGTACATTTTATCGAGTCTTTAAAAGTTGAAAATTGATTACTCCGTCTCATAAAAATAATCTTGTTTTCTTTTTTTGTTTATTCTACAAAGATAGTTCACTTTTTTTTAGAGTATATTAATGTCTTTATTTTCTAATATATTCCTATTTAATATGCATTATTATCAATAAATATAAACATGTTATAAATATTATACTATTTAGTGAATGACATTCATACCCCTGTAACCCTAGGGATAATTACTTTGTATATCCCTTTCTTCCCCTATATATATGGGGCTCTAATTCTTAATGAAACACAAGTTTATTTGCCTCTTTATTTTCTTCTCTCCTTCTCTCTATTTCATAACACGTTATCAGCACGATTCTCTAAAATTATTAGAAGGTAATATTTTTTTTATATAGTCATCTGTCATGTGTACCAAAATTAATTTGGTTACACGTGAATTTTTTTTATATGTGTGTATCAAAAGGATGTCGAATCTTGTTCAAGTTACACATATGAATTTCGTATGAACTCCATCCTCAATTCAATTTCAAATCTACACACGCAAACCAAGAATTATCATTTTAATCATTTCCAAACCTTGAATTGGTCTCCAATTTGGAATCTGACAGCTTCGAACTTGATTGGTTTAGAGTCATTTTAATCATTTTAACCCTAGTGCCATTAATCGTTCAGAGTCAGAATTGAGGCTGGATGCGATAATTTCTCTAATTTCTTTTCGTTTCCAATAATAATTGGTTTATTCATGTTCTAAATTATGTAGATTGTGTACCCATGTTATTATGTTTAATTCATGCATTATTCACATACATATTTATATGTGTTTAATTTATATATATTATGGTTATTGTTGAATTTTTTTTTACATTTAAATTAATAGTTCATTACGTTGTTGCTCCTGAAGTAGCGCAACTGTATAATTAATATTCCTGAAGAATATTAATATGACTATCATGAATAATTTGTTGTTGCTCCTGAAGTAGCACAACTGTATATAATTAATATTCCAGAAGAATATTAATATGACTATCATGAATAATTTGTTGTTGCTCCTGAAGTAGCACAACTGTATATAATTAATATTCCAGAAGAATATTAATATGACTATCATGAATAATTTGTTGTTGCTCCTGAAGTAGCACAACTGTATATAATTAATATTCCAGAAGAATATTAATATGACTATCATGAATAATTTGTTGTTGCTCCTGAAGTAGCGCAACTGTATAATTAATATTCCAGAAGAATATTAATATGACTATCATGAATAATTTGTTGTTGCTCCTGAAGTAGCACAACTGTATATAATTAATATTCCAGAAGAATATTAATATGACTATCATGAATAGTTTGTTGGTGCTCCTGAAGTAGCACAACTTTATAATATTCAAGAAAGATTATTATTTGTTCCAGAAGAGTATAAATTATAATTTTTAATATTCCAGAAGAATATTTGACCTATTATTGAAGAAATAATAGAAAAATACAACATGCTCCCGAAGTAGCATATATATAGAAGAATATGTCATAATGTTTATCCCTGAAGGAAAACATACAACTTTTGTGATTTTGATGATTTGATTTATTATTATGTGGTTTAATCACATTCTTCGAAATTAATTGTATTTTTATTTATTTATTGTGTAGTTATGCAAATGGCCAACATCACTAAACTCGAGTTTGTTGCACTCGACATATCTGGAAAAAATTGAGAATATTGATTAGTTTAATTTTCAGTATCTGAATTGTTTTTTTTTAAAAGTTAGTATGAATTATGTTTTTACTTATTTTTTGAAGTTAGAGACATTTACATTATTAAGCATTTTTAGTTGATTAAAAATGTCGCTAAATTTCTTTTTATGAAATCAAAGTTTTAGAATATTTATTTTGTTTTGTTTATAAATTCAGGATGAATGATCAGGATATCTGTTTAGTCGATAGTGCAACTACACATACTATTCTTCAAGACAAAAAGTATTTCTTAAACTTAACATTATCAGAGAATAATGTTAATACAATATCAGGTGCATCAAAAATTGTTGAAGGCTCCGGAAGAGCTTGTATTATTTTATCAAATAATACAAAATTATATATTGACGATGCACTTTATTCTAGCAAATCCAGAAGAAATTTGCTTAGTTTTAAAGATATTCGCTGCAATGGATATCACATTGAGACGATGCATGAAAATAATGCAGAATATCTTTGTCTAACTTCTTTTATATCTGGTCAAAAGCAGATAAAAGAAAAACTTCCGGCACTCCCTTGTGGCATGTATTGTACATCTATAAAGATGATTGAATCAAATATTATCACGAACCAGAAGTTCGTTGATCCAAAAAGTTTTATACTTTGACATGATAGACTTGGACATCCAGGAACAATAATGATGCGCCGAATAATTAACAACTCACATGGACATCCTCTAAAGAACCAGAAGATTCTTTTACCTAATGTTTATCCATGTGATGCTTGTTCGCAAGGCAAGTTGGTCATTAGACCTTCGACTACAAAAGTCAATATTGAATCTCCAACTTTTTTGGAAAGAATTCATGGAGATATATGTGGGCCAATACACCCACCATGTGGACCATTTCGGTATTTTATGGTTTTAATTGATTCATCTACTAGATGGTCCCATGTTTGCCTACTTTCCACTAGGAATGTAGCCTTTGCTAGACTACTTGCTCAAATTATAAAATTACGAGCTCAATTCCCTGATTATTCAATCAAGAAAATTCGTCTTGATAATGCTGGTGAGTTTAGATCACAGATATTCAATGATTATTGTATGTCAATTGGAATTGAGGTTGAACATTCGGTTGCTCATGTCCATACACAAAATGGATTAGCTGAGTCGTTTATCAAACGTCTACAATTAATTGCTAGACCATTACTCATGAAAACAAAACTTCCAACTTCTGTTTGGGGTCATGCCATATTACATGCTGCATCATTGGTTCGTTTAAGACCAACTGCGTATTATCAATATTCTCCTTTGCAACTTGCAATTGGTCATGAGCCTAATATTTCTCATTTACGAGTTTTTGGTTGTGCCGTCCAAGTCCCAATTTCACCCCCACAACGTACCAAAATGGGTCCCCAACGAAGGCTTAGAATTTATGTTGGTTTTGATTCACCATCAATAATAAGGTATCTTGAACCTTTAACGGGTGATGTATTCACTGCACGTTTTGCAGATTGTCATTTTGACGAAATGACTTTCCCAACCTTGGGAGGAACAAAATTACATCCTTAAAAACATGGTAAAATTTCATGGAATGAAACAACTTTGTCTCACTTTGATCCCCGCAGCAATCAATGTGAGCAAGAAGTTGGAAAAATCATTCACTTGCAAAGAGTTGCAAATCAATTACCGGATGTATTTGTTGACACGAAAAAAGTGACAAAGTCACATATACCAGCAGAAAATATCCCTGCACAAATTGATGTCCCTGAAGGACAATCTGCTATAGCAAATGAATCTCAAATACGCCAGAAGCGTGGTCGACCAGTTGGTGCTAAAGACTCTGTACCTCGAAAAAGAAAAGTACAAGAGAAAAACCAACCCAAAACTTCAGCAGAAGTAGTATTTGAAAAGATTGATCAATCGGATATTGAGAATATGGTTCCTGCAGAACCACAAGTATCCGAAAATAATGAGATTTCAATAAACTATTTAGTATCTCATAAACTATGGGAAAGGAATACTATTGTCATAGATGACATTTTCGCCTTTAATGTGGCTCTTGAAATAATGAAAGATGAGGATCCTGAACCACTGTCTGTGAAAGAATGTCAGCATAGAAATGATTGGCCAAAATGGAAAGAAGCCATACAGGCGGAGTTAAATTCCTTAGAGAAACGAAAAGTATTCGGACCTGTAGTTCGAACACCTGAAAATGTAATCCCTGTAGGATACAAATGGGTTTTTGTAAGGAAAATGAATGAAAATAATGAGATTACAAGATACAAAGCTCGACTTGTAGCTCAAGGTTTCTCTCAAAGACCAGGAATTGATTATGAGGAAACGTATTCTCCCGTAATGGATACTATCACTTTTAGATTCTTAATTAGTTTGGCTGTGTCACAAAGGCTTGATATGCGCCTTATGGATGTAGTAACTGTCTATCTATATGGTTCACTTGATAGTGACATATACATGAAAGTCCCTGAAGGACTCAAAATTCCAGAAGCAAATAATACATGCCCAAGAACTATGTACTCTATTAAATTGCAAAGATCATTATATGGATTGAAACAATCCGGACGCATGTGGTATAATCGTCTTAGCGAATATTTGTTGAAGGAGGATTATAAAAATGATGACATTTATCCCTGTGTTTTCATAAAGAAAACAAATAGTGGATTTGCAATTATTGCAGTATATGTAGATGATTTAAATCTGATTGGAACTCCTGAAGAGCTCAATAAAACTGCAGATTATTTAAAGAATGAATTTGAGATGAAAGATTTGGGAAAAACTAAGTTTTGTCTTGGGTTGCAAATTGAACATTTCCCAGAAGGATTATTTGTTCATCAATCTTCTTATACAGAAAAAGTTTTAAATCGTTTTTATATGGACAAAGCACATCCATTGGCATCCCCTATGGTTGTTCGATCACTTGATGTGAAAATAGATCCATTTCGTCCACCTGAAGATGGAGAAAAAATTCTTGGTCCTGAAGTACCATATCTTAGTGCAATTGGAGCGCTAACATATCTTGCAAATTGTACTCGACCTGACATAGCTTTTTCTGTAAATCTCCTTGCAAGATATAGCTCTACACCAACTCAAAGACATTGGAATGGTGTTAAACACATTTTTCGATACCTAAAGGGTACTATTGATATGGGATTATTTTATTCTCAAAAATTGGGATCTTCTTTAGTGGGATATGCAGATGCAGGTTATCTCTCTGATCCACATAAAGCTAAATCGCAAACAGGATATGTGTTTACACGTGGAGGAACAGCTATATCATGGAGATCCGTGAAGCAAACCTTGACAGCAACATCTTCAAATCATTCAGAAATTATTGCAATCCACGAGGCAAGTTGAGAATGTGTATGGTTGAGGAACATGACCCATCATATCCAAGCATCATGCGGATTAACTTCAACTAGAGACAGCCCAACAATTTTGTATGAAGACAATGCAGCTTGTATTGCACAACTCAAAGGAGGCTTCATCAAAGGAGACAGAACAAAGCATATCTCTCCAAAATTCTTCTACACGCATGAGCTTCAGAAAATTGGGGATATTGATGTTCAACAAATTCGCTCGAGTGACAATGTAGCTGATTTATTTACAAACGCATTGCCAACATCCACATTCAAGAAAATGGTTCATGAGATTGGAATGCGTCGACTCAAAGATTTACAGTGATCAGTATCAGGGGGAGTAGTTGTACTCTTTTTCCTTCGCCCAAGTTTTGTCCCACTGGGTTTTATTGGTAAGGTTTTGACGAGGCAGCATTTATTGTAATACTCCAAAATAACTGTACTCTTTTTCCTTCGTTTGATTTTTTTCCCATTGGGTTTTTATCAAACAAGGTTTTAACGAGGCAGATATTTTGTAATATGTCATTCAAGGGGGAGTGTTATAAATATTATACTATTTAGTGAATGACATTCATACCCCTGTAACCCTAGGGATAATTACTTTGTATATCCCTTTCTTCCCCTATATATATGGGGCTCTAATTCTTAATGAAACACAAGTTTATTTGCCTCTTTATTTTCTTCTCTCCTTCTCTCTATTTCATAACAAAACAACTAATTATTTAATGTAGAGATATATTATCTAGAATTTAGGTAAATTTATAATTTTAATATATATTAATTATATTTTCTTAATACGTAAGAAAATAGAAGTAAGAGCCCGTTTGGTAATGTGAAATTTTTTTACTTTTGTAGATTTTTTTGGTTTTTTGATAGATGTGTTGTTTAAAAAAGTTTGAAAAAATTGTGAACTTGACTAAGATTGGATGGTTGAGATTGAGTTTAAAAAATTTGGGTGAAATTTTTTTCTTTAGCAAACATGTTCTAAGTCTATCTTTGTTGGACGATGGACCTTCTTCAATTTCGTCAACCCCGATAAAAGACTTCCATATAAAATAGAACTCCACTTTCCCGCTCCATTTTCTCTTTACCACAACATCAACAACTACTCTCCTCTGTCTAATAGTTATTAGAGAGAGAAAACAACGTTAAAGCATCTTCAATAGAACATTGTTTAAGATAAAAAATAGGTGATATTTGGCAACAATTAATTGGACTTCTAATGAATGTCTAATAAACAAATATTGTGGCGAAAAAATGATCTTCAATGCATTATGTCCACAATCAAATAATAATACCTATGTGGCATTAATTTATTTAAAATAATTTTTTTTTTTTTACAACTAGTTAAAAAAAAAAAAAAAAAAAACTATTTAATACTTATAAATATTCTATGAAACAAAACGTGTTGATTTTTTTATTAATATAATTGCTTTTTTTTAAAGTAATATAATAAATTGCTTTGGTTCACAGGTAGTGGGGGATAAATATGAGGTGTTAACTGTAAATGGTAACAGCAGTAATTTATTTTCAGTTTTATATTTAAAAAAAAAAATAGTTTTCCCACTACTATTGCCTAGTCAGCATGTTAGACATGCCTTCTAAAGTTGGACATGACCTTGGACAATGTCTAATATTTTTTTGCCAACTCAGTACAATATGGGGTGCATTGGAGAAGAATATAACTAGACATTGTCCAATTTGATGATTCGACACACTTTTTTAACTTGGACAATGTGCCATTGGAGATGCTCTTAGTGACTTTGAAATCACTGTTTTTGCTATCAATTTTATTAATATTATTATTTATTTATTTTTATTCTATGGGTGGAATGGAGATGGGGTAGATGAACAATGGTGGTGCCTTTGTGGTTTTGGCAAGCAGTAGCTATGTTGGAGGATTAATTTGGTTTGGGTTAGTTTAATTGGAAGGGCGAGGATGAGATGGGAACGAGGAAGAAGAAGAAGAAGAAGAAGAAGAAGATGAACAGTTTCATCTTTTTCATTTTTCCTTTCTCTTTAATTCATTGTTTGGAACTGAAAGTTACCCTTTAATCCTTTTAAATTGGTAAAAAGTGGTCAAAGTTCAATTTTATCGGTCAACTAGCGGAAAAATTGGACGGTTTATGTCCATTTGGACCCCAGATGCGTATTTTTATAAAGTTTTGGGATCTGGTGGCACAAAGTGAAGATTCGAATAAAGTCTGCAAAAAATGTAAAGATTTGGGACCGACGATGCAATTTTCCCCATAAAAATATTTAATTAAAAATAAACATGATGAAAATTTTGAAAAAAGACATAGGACCAAAGACATAGTATTCTGAAAACGCGTTTGATTTGTCATTTCTGAAAATTATTTTGAAAATGAAAAACTGGAAAACACTTTCTGTTTGAAATTTTACAGAATACTACTTAAACTATTTTTAATTAATTTGCTTGCAGAATACTACTGACTCAAACTCAAATTTCATTTCATAATACATTGAAAACATGGTTACCTGGAACACACTAATGTGAGCACTAAGAGTCTATATTAACACAGCTTTGTCAAGTTTGAGATTTGAAGAAGCTCTGGTTCTATTAAAAATCCAGAAAATGCAAGTTCTTTCAAAACCACCAGAATCTATTTGAAATATACCAAGAACTCCCACTTAATTTTTTTTTTTATAATGTTGAAATTGAATTCAATAAAACTTTATTTTAAACTTAATTCCAAGTTATGATAATTCTCTAATAATAATAATAATAATAATAATAATTTATTTAGTCTTACTTCCAAGTTAAGATAAAAAAAAAAAAAAAAATTCAAAATAACCTTTATTTTAAACCTAGTTTCAAGCTAGGATAATTTTTAAAAAAAAAAAAAAAAAAAATCCAAAAATGCGTTTTGAACGTTTTTTATTTATTTATTGAAATACACTTAAAACGCCCAAAACGCCGTTTTGCGTTTTGTGTACAGTTTTTTTTTCCAAAATGCTTTTTCGAAAATAGTAAAGAGAACCCATATTTAGTGTTTTCAAAAATAAAAAAAGAAAACGACATCAAAACAGTAAAGAGAATATGACCTAAGAATCAGATGGTTCTTGGTTATAGTACTTAGAACTGTTCAAAGCTCAATCCTAACAAAATTGATTGATTGGTTCAATTGGATTTGAGAGCAATGTTACTTGTATAATTATAGTTGACAACTATTATTGACAATTCAGATGTGGCACGATCATGTTAACTTAAACATCACATCAACCTTTTAAATTAACCAGAAATTCCACTTGAACAACTCATTTGAACAATCCTTTCACATGTGTGTGGGCCCTATACCCCATGTGCATATGTGAGGGTTATTCAAATGTTTGTTCAAATGAATTGTCATAAAAAAATTGTACAAGTATCATTTTTCTCAATTTGAGCGTGTTCTTTTTATTTTTCTGTGTCAAAAATTTTAGGTGAACTAACAATTCTTTAGCCTCCATGATAAAAAATTAAAAATCATTTATAAATTGTTAAACTTATAGAGCGTTTGGCGGCTCAGCCGCCAATTATTTTTTTGCTTATTTTTGTATTTTCTAGGTAAATGTGTGGTTGAAAGTTGGAGTAATGTGTGTGGTTAAAAAGTAGTTTGATAAATTGTGTTGTTTATAAATTGATTTATAAATTGTAATCATTGTATAAAAGAAAGATGTGTTAATCTTCAAACATACGTTCTAATAATTAACGGTGAGTTCTTTTATCAAATGATTACAATTTTTAAATCAATTTATAAACAAAACATTTTTTTCAAACCACTTTTTAACTCTACACATTTTTTCTTTTCAATTTTCAACCACATATCTTACTTAGAAAATACCAAAAAAAAAAAAAAAAAAAAAATTTTGACACCTTAGCTGCCGAAAAAACTGTAATAAACCACAAGTACTATTTAGCGTATGTGTGAGACCCATTAAACTTGTTATAAATAAATGTATATATATATATGTGAATGACATTACCATTATACCCCTGCAAACTTTACAGTATTACGATTGTGCCATTGTCCACTCCTATAAATAGGAGTCATTTCATAAACATTCTTACACCTTGAATTGGAATGAAGAATTCTCTCAATTCTCTCCATCTCTTTCTCTATATCGTTGTTATGATTTTGATAGTTTTATAACACGTTATCAGCACGAGTCTCTAACCAATTGAGTAATAACGAGAGTATGCTCTACAGTTGCATCTAAATGATGAACCTCTGTATCAGAAACCTGATTATTACTAACCAATGTTTTCTTTTCTCTCAAACTGAAAAAGAATGATTCCGGCCGATCCAGATATCCGATCGACGATCGGCCACTGCCATCAGAACGGGCTTGTCAAGGAGAAGACTCGCCTAAAATTTGGCGCAGAACCAACGGCTGAAACAAAAGATATCGACCGAAGAAAAAAAATCTGAAAAACTGTGCAAAAACAGATATCTGACCGAAAATTGAAATGCTTATTCCGGACGATTCTGAACTCCGATCGACGATCGGCCAGCGACATATCAACGGGTTTTTCTAGGAGAAGACTCGACTGAAATTTGGCGCAAATCCAACGGTTAAAACGGAAGTTATTGTCCGGAGAAGAAGATGCTGGCGGACTGAAAAATGATGATTCCGGCCAAACGGTTGATCTTTTGGAAAATCGGAGACCACCGGCATGTTCAGGACGCCGAGGCACATATTATGGTGATGGGTTAATTTTTCCGATCACCGGCGCGTGGCGGATCCGGCGATGATGAAAGGCAGTTTGTCCGTTTTGATGAATTGGATTTTTCTATGATCTTATTTTTCTGTTTTGTGCAGTTTTTAAAATTTTCCGGCGGTCGAACATGGCGATTTTCTTAAAAACTGTTTTTGGAGCAATCCCGACGAGATTTTGAACTTCGGACCAAAAGTAAGTTTTTTCTAAATTAAATTTTAAACCTATTGACGATTTCAATTTATTCATATGAGCAATATATTAAAATATGGACGATTTTGCCCTTGATAATACATACAAGTATAATAATCGTAAATTAACGATTAATATGTTATCAATTGAATTATATTATGCTGCCACCTACATGGTTGGTTTTACCACCTACATGGTTGGCTTTACCCGGTTTAATTATTTCATTATGTCGATTCCGCCTATATGGCCGGTTTAATTATTTCATCACGTTGACACCGCCTATATGGTCGGCATATCAATTGAATACATATAAACACCTCAGTTGTTGGTTAATTCTAACATATTAGAGGGTTGTTGTCAACATATATACTTGGTGGTATAACCCCAGTATCGTTATTGTTAATATATATATACAATATTATTGTTATTTGACACTTCATTAAATGATACCAGAAGTTATCAATACTAAAGTTAGAAAATATTTTATCAAATGATACCAGAAGTTATCATTACCAAAAGGTTGATAAATATTAATAAAATGTTTTATCCAATGGTACCAGAAGTTACCAATATCTGAATTTGAATGGGTGGATGAAAATTATTCAACAATGGAATGTTGATGTATGATAAGATAACATCACATGATAGCACGGATATAGCTAATGTGAAAATAATCTCATCAGTATTATGAGATGAATATTAGATGATAAGTGTCTGGAAAAGTTCTTGCATAAACACTTATGTACTCCAGAAGAAGTACATATTTACTCCAGAAGAAGTAAACACTATCATCTAAAACATACTGAAATGATATTATTATTGCTCCTGAAGAAGCATAAACGAGTCATACATGCAAAATACAAAAGAGGGAAGCATTCATGATCCTCAAAATGAGAGATGTGTTTCGGGAGTAGCCGTATCCTACCACCTCTGACCTTTTGAGGAAATAAAGAAAAAGGTGTGTTTCAAGAGTAATAATACTCCGTATTCTACCACCTTAAATCTTTGAGGTACACAAAATTAAAACATTGATAAAATCCTAGAAATTTATGGTGTGTCTCAAGAGTGAGAATACTCCGTACTCTACCACCACCTATTCTAGAGTTCACAAAGATAAATTTACATTAACCGGACTCCATTTTCGCTTGATTCCCCTTCCTTGCGACCAATCTATCTTTACTCCTGCTGGATCTTGTATTGGAATATATGATTGCAACTTATCCAGCAGTTCCTCGATAGTAGGAGCAGAAATAAGGATTCTCCTAGAAAATGGAGATATGAATCCCTGTTCCACAGCATAATCAAGAAATGTTAGCAAACCATCAAAGAAATTGTTTACATTTAAAAGCCCTATAGGCTTAGTATGGAGATCTAGTTGAGCCCATGAAGTAATATTAAAGATTTCTTCTAAAGTACCAAAACCTCCAGGCAGGGCTATGAAGGCATCAGAACCATATAACATGCAAGTTATGCGTTCATGGATAGATAAGGTTTGTACTTCATGCCCTCGTGTTTTGCCTGCAATATCAGCTAAAGGAGTAGGTATAACACCTATCACTCTTGCTTTCTCTACTAGAGCGGATTGTGAAACACAACCCATCAATCCACTGCTACCTCCTCCATACACGAGAGTGATACCTTTCTCTCCCAATTTCTTTCCTAAATCCACGGCTGCTTCAAGATACCCAAAACCTTTTCCCACTTTTGATCCACAAAATACACAGATAGTTTTGATCTGTCGAAATTTTGGTCCTTCCATTTTTGAAAGTAAAGAAGGAAAAACTTACGAGAAAATGTTATTTTGGGATGCATGAACTATGAAAAATGTTTGGCTATTTAAAACCGAAAAACTTCACTATTTACTGGTCGTTTTTCGAAAAAGTGAAGATTTACTTTTGACAAAATCATCCTACTCACCTTTCGGTGATTTAATATTTTTAACCAGCCTTTATCAAAACTCGTGAAAGGAAACAGAAAAATATTTTATATGTGCATATATATCAAATGATTTACCTTGTATTAATGCTGCATAGCCAAAGCATCATTGTTTATAACAGCCTGGCAAACAGGGTCTTTTGCTATTATATTTTTGAGACTATATCTCTCTTTATCGCTGATGAATTTAGCCCATAAAGATAGTAGCTCACGCTGCACATACCCACTAGGGTGCGTCTCAAGAGTCAATCGGATATCATCCAATGACTCCTTACTCAGTCCACCCTTAATGAAGTCTATCTTATCATCTCGATTTATGGATGAATATCCTATTGATTTACAACGGGTATCACATGTCCATCGAGCACATTTGTAGCAACTATTTAATCTTTTTGCTCTTCGCTTCTTTGCAAAAGTACTCTTACCTAAGCCAGGCTTGTGCTTAGAAAATGAATCTGGTAATTCACCAGCTAATCGAACTTTTGCTTCAATCAACCAGCGAACATCTTCTGGCATGCCATGATCCATCAGCAACCTCAATCTTTCGAGCCTAATTCGATAAATTTTTCTCAAATCATTTACTGGAAGATTGGAATAATATTTGCGAATATTTGAAAATATGATATCCATTTTTGATGGATCTAGCCTTCTTCCCAAGTCATCTATTTAAATGCATTATTCAACGCGTAAAAGAGCGATGGCTCCGCGTGTCAGTGATATTGATTCCATCAAGAAATAATGGAATAAATTTTTAAAAAAGGTGGGAACAATGAGATAATGCGTCGTTACCTTTTTCGATATAAGGGAAGATTTGGCGACAAGATTGAGATCATGAGATATTTCCTTGGATATTGTACCTGATTCTTCGGTATAATAAAAATAAAGGTATACTAATTTGAACTATACAGGAATATGTACTGATGAAATGAATACTGTATTGAACCAGAAGTTCATACATATGTACAAGTGAAATATCTTGCTGAACCAGAAGTTCATACGTACAAATGAAATATGTATATAGTATGAACCAGAAGCTCATAAATGAAATATACATTGTATTGAACCAGAAGTTTAGCGATATTGTTTTGAATCAAATATTCATACATAGAAATGAAATAAAACCGTATAGAACCAGAAGTTCTATAATAAACGGTTAGATTATCAAAAGTTTCAAATTATTTTCTATGAGAATAACTTATTCAGAAATTGTTTATCATACAACAATATCCTATGTCAAACAGGGAATAGCTCAAGAAGCTTTATTATTTGTAAAAGTGCGATATGCATACACTCCACCAAAGCGCACTGAGATATATGATTGAAATTACATTCCTAAAAGAATGACATGTGTTATGGCATTTTAGCCGATTGATAATATTTGAGAACATTATGGTGAAAACACGCCTGAAGCGTAATTATGCCTGAAGCATAATGACTATCGATTCCAAAAATAAATATCTCTTGAATGATTGAAATGATCCCTTTGAGGCTAAATACTCAAAGTAAGTAAAAGGGACATAGTTAAATGATGAGATATTCAGGTACCTGATGATAGAACATATAAAGAGATCTCTCCACGTTATATTGAGATGGAATCGATAAATAAGTCGACTGCATACCCTCTTATAAAAATGAGGTTGATGAAATTATAATACTTTGGCCAAGTATATAAACCCAATGTAGGGATTATTGTTCAAGGACCTGAAGTCCAAATTGCGACCTGAAGTCTAAATGCTTAAATGTGTAACATGACATATGGTGGATAGACTATAGTCTAAATCACTAGCTTTAGCTCTTTGATATACCAATGAGTGAGATCAAAATGTATGATTCTCATCTCGGTACTTTGAGAGTATTCTTTGATGTACCAGTTGATCGCGGTACGTTGGGATTTCAAGTAAAATGATTGTAGATTATATGTCGAAATTGATATCTATTTCAATGATTGATTATGCTCCTGCAAAATTAGAAATTGCAGTTTATAAAGTGCAAGAACATACATGTATAAATCATTGAAAGATTCAATATGCCTAGATTAGTATCACTATAGAATGATACAAATGACTCCATGATATAATATGTTGAAAGTGAAATTGGAGTGTACTATTTATGACATCTGGGAAATTGATTATTCACTAGAAGTGAATACGAAAATGAATATTCACCAGAAGTGAATTTGAAATTGATTATTCACTAGAAGTGAATTTGAAAATGAATATTTAATTATTCACTAGAAGTGAAAGATGCAATCTATGAAAGTGAATTATAGATTTGATTATTCACCAGAAGTGAATTCTAAATTTGATTATTCACCAGAAGTGAAAGATGCAATGAAAAGATTCGTGATTGCACCAATATACATGTAATATTCCATGAAAGGAATAAATACGCGTTGCACTCTTTTTCCCTTAGCTGAGGTTTTGTCCCACAGGGTTTTCATAGCAAGGTTTTTAATGAGGCAACAGTTGAGGCGTATTGATGAAAATTAATGAGAATAATGTACTCTTATTCCCTTGAGGTTTTGTCCCACAGGGTTTTCCTAGCAAGGTTTTTGAGGCATCATCATAGCTATCAACAAGCTATAATTCAGCAACACATTGTTATACTGGAATGATATCAACAAATGAAGAAAATCATAGACATCTTATGAAGAATGCTATACAAGGAGATTTTTATATTCCAGAAGAAAGATGATATCAATGTTCGAGAAGTTCATGAATCCTCAATTGCACACTTCAGGGGGAGAAACATGCTGTACTCTTTTTCCTTCGTTCAGGTTTTGTCCTACTAGGTTTTCCTGACAAGGTTTTAACGAGGCAGCGGCTGTACTCTTTTTCCTTGGTTCAGATTTTATCCCACTGGGTTTTACTGACAAGGTTTTAATGAGGCAGCACTTCAGAACTTCAAGATTTAATACACGATTTGTTCTACTTGAACATTATACTCAACGATTGACGATGGCCAACATCAGGGGAAGCAACTGTACTCTTTTTCCTTCGCTCAAGTTTTATCCCATTGGGTTTTCTTAGCAAGGTTTTAACGAGGCAGAAATTGCGTAATATGTCATTCAAGGGGGAGTGTTATAAATAAATGTATATATATATATGTGAATGACATTACCATTATACCCCTGCAAACTTTACAGTATTACGATTGTGCCATTGTCCACTCCTATAAATAGGAGTCATTTCATAAACATTCTTACACCTTGAATTGGAATGAAGAATTCTCTCAATTCTCTCCATCTCTTTCTCTATATCGTTGTTATGATTTTGATAGTTTTATAACAAAACTCACATTATTTTGCCTTCCCAAAATTTGACAAAGTAATGTGTTTTAAATAAGTGGACCGTGGTCTTTTACTCCAAATTGCAAAAAAGTGATGTGTGGGCCACGTGTATTTATGGATTAAAGAACATGTTACCCATACCACCATTTGCCCATTGTTATGTAAAATTCAAAAGGGGGCAATTGAACCACAATTTTGAAAGCACAAACACAATTTTTCTGGTTTTTAGTGATGGCACGGGGGGGGGGGGGGGGGGGTTCGGGTACTCTCGACCCGTGCTCTGCCTCACGGGTGTTTTCTTTGCCAAACCCGCTACTCATCCTGAAAATTTCAGGAGGTCGGATTCGGGTTCGAGGCAGGCCGGGGCGGGTCAACCCCATCGCCTCTTTTATCAACCTGTTTAATTTTTTTATTTGTTATTTCAGGTTTTTTTTTTTATTTTTTCAATATTTTTTTAATTAATTTGTTTGGGGAAGTTTTGGTCGGGACGGTCAAACCCGCCCCAGCCTCGCAACTCGAGCAGGTCGCGGGAACCCACTCCAAACTGCCAATCTGTTGGGCGGGTTTTTTTCCCCATTCGGATCGGGTTCGGGTCGGATTTTTTTGTCATCACTATTGATTTTTCGATTCCAAAAAAAGTCAATAAAAATAATTTCGTTAATACATATAGACTGTAAAAATATAAAATGACGGGACCTTTAACGTAAACCGAACGTGTTCAACTTGTACAATCGACATTAAGTAGAACACAAATTCATTAGAACCTAACATAAGTAAATCATTTTTTTAAGGAGCACATTTTATAGATAAAGAGTCTTCCTAAATATAGGTTTTGGGACTTTTTCCGCCTAAACGGTATTCTTAAAACGGAAGCATTTCAATGAAACGGAATATTTTTTATAATTATACAATTATTTTGAAAACAAAAAAAAATATAATATAGGTAGGGGTGGGCGCTGGTCTGGTTGGGAACCAACCCGATTTAGTCGATTTCATAAAAAATAAACTCAACCCAACCCAACCCAACCCAATACCCTATTTAAACCCAACCCAACCCAACCAAGTCTCGGTCGGGTTGAGTTGGGTTCACGGTTTGAGTTTTTGACCAAATTGAAAAAAAAAATCTACAAATCATTCTTTTTAATTTACTGACCCAATTAAATAAGTTGACTTCAAAATAAAAGAAAAATGGAGAAGTAACGAAAACACTCATTTTCAATAACGAAAACACTAATTTTCATTGCAAATGTTGGGCTTCGATTTTTGAAATTTAAATAAATGGAAAATTATTATTATTGTTTTATTGGGTTGGGTTGGGTGGGGGTTTGCGACCCAACCTACAACCCGACCAAAAAAAATTGAATATAACCCAAACCCAACCCATTTTTCATAAAAAATCGACCCAAACCAATCGGGTTGGGCGGTTTGGGAGGTTTCGGTTGGATAATGCCCCCCTAAATATGAGTGTCAAATCGAAGGTCTCAACGAGAACTTTAATAAGAAATCACAACAAACATGTCGTCCATAAAACCTCATCAAAGATTAAAAGTTTAAAGTTTTATTTTGTACATTTTACTTGTCTCGATGTCCCCTTATTTCAAAATTATTTTATTTAAGTAGGGTAATGGCATCGAGGCGAATCAGGGCGAATGGGTGCCGATCCAAATCCGCTCTACTCAATTTCGTATCGGGTTCAGATCGGAACAAACATTAAGAATTTTTCTTTATATATTTTCGTTAACGACAAATAAATCAATACATAATTCATAAAACAACTAATATAATATTTAATTAATACAACAAAACATTACATATATAGAGAATTAGATACTTTGTACCAAATTCAATAAAATATTATATATTTTAGATTTAGAGCTTGTTTGGTAATGGTAAAATTTTTACCAGAAATTTTCAAACTCAATCTCAACAATCAATTCTTAGTCAAGCCCACCATTTTTTACTTTTCAAACATTTTTAAACCACACATCCATTAAAAAAAAAAACTATAAAAATCAAAACTTTTTACATTACCAAACAGGCTCTTAGTAATTAATTTTTTTTACATATTTTTTTAAAATTTTTAAAAAATAAATCGGATCGCGGATTGGGTCGGATTGGATCAGATCACCCCCAATCCAAATCTGATCGGTCGATCCAATGATTGGGAATTTTTCGGATTGGATTCGATCGGATTGACGGGTCAACGGATCATATCAGATTTTTTGCCATCTCTATTTAAGTCTTACAATGATATTTTTGATTTCTTAACTAAATTTAATTTGGTCTTAAATAATTAATTTCAATTCGAATTATTTTTCTTATAAAAAAAAAAAAAAATCCGAATAAATTTTGCAACTTCATATTTTGATCAATTCATTTGACATTTTATTTATTTACTCAGTTTGTTCATTTATTTACGTTTAATACTATGGATTTATATAATCAAAATATGCAAAATATATATTAACAACTTTAACAATTAAGGCATGTTAACATACTCATTCTATTTCAAAATAGGACGTGGTCAAGCACATTTATTTAAAACATATAAAAATAATTTTTTCTCGGTAACATAATCTTTTGACTAATGGGTAGAAAATGAAAAGTTATGTTGTGTTGGAAAGTATTGAATGAGTTTTGAATATTTTGATAATTCATATCTATGATTTTTATTTTTATTTTTTGTCTTCAGTCGTGGTTTTACGTTGTAGATTGGTTTATATAGAACTTTAAATGTTTGATTTTTTTTTTAGGAAAAGTGATTTTTTTTATTTTTAATTTTTTAAATTCGTAGTTAAAAAGTAGTATGAAAAATTGTAAAAAAAAATGATATTTTAAAGAATGTGTGATTTAGAATGAATGTTTAAAAAAATTAATTCTATATTAATAAGTGAGAAAAGTATTATGTCATATGGGTTAAACAATCGTACAACTTTCATAAATTGAGATGGATAAACGATTTCTTAGTATATAAAGTTAAATGTATTTGCAACATACGTTCGTTAAAATTGAATTAAAACTAACATGTCATATTACTTAATTTGTTACATTCTTTTAAATATATGACCACTTGTATTTAATTTGTAATGTTAAAGTAAATATAAAATGAAATATTTGTTTAATATATTTAAATATCAAATATTGTATTAAGATAGTTAGTAACAATTTTATTAGTACTATTCAGGTCAGGTAGTGATAAAATAATTTGTGATAATCTTAAATTATATTTTTAAAAAACTAATTATGCCAATACTATTTTTTCACAATGCTTTTTTCTGTTATGATTTTAGTGTTTTTTGTGATCAGTAGTTATATTAAAATTGAATAGTTATGCAAATAGTCAATGATTTTTTTTTTTTTTTTTAAGTCATTTAAATTCCTAACTATTACAATTATGACCACTTGGTAAAAAAAAAAAAAAAAATTAACCTCTATTATGTGCCCTTTATTCAAAATCAGATTTTTTTAAAAACTCATTTTCAAACATTTTGGTAATAAAATAATTTACATATAAATTATAAAAAATCTGATTTTTTAACAACTTATTTTTCCAAAATTTACTGTTACAAACTACATTATTTGAAATAAAATGTCTCAAACAGTGGCTTAGATACACATTCTCAGAAAAATCACTATTAAAACTCATTTTGTAGATAATAAGTGCTCAAATTAGGGCTAAATATATTCATAAGAAAAAAACATATAATACATAAAGGGTGATCACTTCCTAAAATAGGTATTTATTCATTTTTTCGCCTAAAGCGTATTTTCTAAAATGGTAATCAGTAATATTAATTAACTATATATATAATTCATTTTGGACAAAATTCAGATTTAAAATAATTCAATTGAATGCATATTTTTAAATAGTCGCGTTTTTCAGGTCTCAAAATTTCTTGGTCCGCTTCCACTCTTGAAAATCAATTATAATTTTTTTAATTCGTAAAAATAATAAAAATAACTTTTCAATATTACATAAATATTTTTTTCTTTAAAAATTGAAAATGAAATAGGAACGTTCATGGTTTATTTTTCTTTTCATTTTTTTAAATAGAATTCTGAGCGTATATCACAGATATATCTCCTTTTTTATTTATTACAAATTATATTTAAATGTAATTTTTTTTTCTCATTTTAAGCTTTAAATCAATTTAATGGTAAATGTACGAAACGTAAAAAAAATATGTGTAATTGTACCTTTTTATAAATAATTGTTTTCCTTCATTTTTTATTTTATTTTTATTAAATATTCATTTCATATATATATATGACAAATACAAATGATATTCGTGTATCGCACGGATGTAATATTAATTTTTTGATAAACACCTTGCCATGGAATTTTGTAGTTGATCCCAGGGCTTGTCCTGGAATACATACACATTTTATTCAATTGTGTGATTATAATAAATGTTTGTAATCATTACAATTTTCAAAATGACTTATTAATCACACACATTTTTTTAAAATAACTTTTTAATCATAAATTTTACCTAAAAAAACACAAAAATGTAAAAAATAATGGCGGCCATTTCTTAATTTTTTTTTCTTAAAAAAAACTCGAAACCTGTACATCAGCTTAATAAGATTTTGCTCTTACTTCTTAAGCTAGAGTTTGACCTTAAAATTTAATTGTTATTACCATTTCCTCAATATGGAATTAAAGAAAACACGATTTAGATGATCGTCGAAAGCATGTAGTGTTCAAGCATAAACTAAATCTTCAATATTATATATCTCAACAGCACGTTAGAAATTCAAGATATATAGTTATAATAATAATGAATTTACAAATAGATGTTGAACACATACATAAAGATTCAATAAAAATATTTCTTTCAAATAAATTCAAATTTCTGGCGTTTCACAAAATTTTAATCCTCTTTAATTAAAAATAAAACCACCTTGTTGGATTTGGATATTCAAATTTGCGAACAATCCACTTTATGAAAAAAAAATGTAGGAGCAATGTTATTTGTACAAATTTTCTGTATGGAAAGTGTTACATTCTACATATACAATTGTGACAGTAATCTAGCAATTCAAAATGCTGAGCACAGAAAAATCGGGCAACACGAATTTTACTACGTACATTATTTTCTGCCTAAGGATCTGTACATTTTTTCTGTACACACTTTTTCCCAAGATGTAGTGTGACACCGACGGTTTCAATTATCAATGACTATCTTCAACAAATGTAGGGTCCGTTCGGAGATGCCCTCTAATTTGGTTAGAAGATCAAAATAAAAAAAAAAAAAAAAAAAAATTTAATTTACACAATTTTTCATCACTTTTTAACCAATCACATTTTCTTTCTTCAATTTTTAACTACATATCTTACCTAAAAAATATAAATAAATCAACAAAATAATTTACATTCCATTTAAATGGAGCCGAACAAAGCTCAATGCAGTCTGATTTTGTCCTAATTTATTACTTGAATCCAATTCCAATGTTTGTTAAGAAAGAAGATTTTCTGTCAGTTTTTTGGTGAGACGAATTTTTCAAAATTTGAAACATATAGCATTATAGATGTGTTAGTGAGACGATAAATTCGCGTTCTTGATAATGTGTTAATTAGGATCCATATAAGGAAAAGGCTAAAAATACAACCGAGTTCCGCCCCCTCACATGGACAGGGTGGTAACCCAACCGACTGTATAGGACGTCCATCCATATTTTCAGACTGCAGACAAACATATTTTGCATTATATAATGCGTAATAAATTTTTTATTCAACACAAATAATGCTGTTGATTTGTGGCAGTACTTGTTAGCTCAAAAGTCCTTATCTCATAAATGAAATGGTTAGAGATTTGTGATGGAAAATGAAAGAAACCAACACAGTGCTATCTTAATTCTTAAATACTCCCGTCGTCTTGTGAGTTGAATATAGAATTACTCATATTTTTACATGAATTAAAAAAATAAAAAAAATGATCTATAATTTGGAATTGACAAATAAAAAATACAAATCTATTTTCACATGATAGAGGGAGTATCATTCAAACAAATATAGTTTTCAGTGCTATTCGAACACGTGTTCAAGTTTTGCAAGTGTTAAACTTTTGGTGAAAGAATTGAGCCCCAGTTTGATAAAATGTATATAATTAGTTATTTATAAATAGCAACATGTTAATAAATCGTTGATCTATTTTTTCAAAAAATAAAAAACGGTGAACGAAACTTTTGACTGATAGAAATTACTGACTTTTCAAAAAAATTGTTTAATGAAACATTGCCCATTGTCTTGCATAAACAAAATTTATGAACAATTTTCCCAAACAAAGGCAAAATTAGGGTTATAGTTTACAATTTAAATAGTCTGAAAGTTTAAGGTGTCATTTTCTTTGCTGTTTTTGTAGAGTTTTCAATTTTCAATTTCGAAAACATTGAACACTTATTTACTTGCTTAACTTCAAAAAAAGCAAATGCAAATGTTTTTCAAAGGAAATACAACGTAAAAAATTGAAAACACTCAAAGCAGGGAAAATGAGTCAAGTTTTTCATAAACTATATTTTTGCTCTCGACATTTTCGTCCATCTTCATTGGTTCTATTACTGGAAACATGAAAGGCTAACTAAAGAATCATTTGGAGACTTTAGCTACAAAATAATTTTATTACTTGAACCATTTTCAAAATGATTATGAAGTTAGCAATCTGAAGTTGGTTCCGTCATTGCAAGGAATTAACACCAAATTTGAACTTCTTTATGGAATATATCCTCATATATATGTAATTGCCTCCCAGCAAAATGGGAAATTCGGGTGAACTAACTGCTGGAGGGTTGGCCGGGATGAATGAAATGTACGTCCCTTACTTATATGCTCTTATTGGTTGATAACTAGTAATCGCACCCGTGCGATGCACAAAATAAATAATATTTATTGAATAAGTTGTAAAAATACAATGCCCGATAAAAATAACACAATAAAAAAATAATAATAATAACTTGCATACACAAATTGTGAATAATTTGTAATTTCATTTCTCCCTATAAGATTTCTTACTTTAATGTATAAATTGTATATTCAATATACAATCAAAATATCAAAAAAAAAAAAAAAAAGAAAAGAAAAGAAAAGAAAAGAAAAGACAAGAAAAGTTATGAATTGCATTTTTTTAACAGTTAATTATTCATTATCTAGTTTCCTTAGTTTATTTATTAATATAGAATTGATTATTCAAAAATAATTTTTTTTAATGTTCATTCACAACTACATATTATTTAAAAACTAATTTTTCACAATTGCACATACTACTTTTTAACCACACATTCTAAAAAAAGAAAATCAATTTTTAACCACTCAATTGATTGATTTGACAATTATTTTATTTTTTATACTACCTTCTTTCACTTTCAATCACACATTTAAAACAATTTCTATAGTTTATATCAAACTTACTCATATTCAATGGTTTCAAATACAATGTGACATTTTATTTTTCACCAACTATTGAAAATTGCCATGTTACCCACACACACAAAAAACTATTTTTTGTGCATGTTCAATAAATGTATGGACTATATTTTATTTTTAAATAGAATAAGTTTGATAAAATCTTATATTTTTATTTTCTATAAAATTCAATGAATTAATTGTTACAGTCTGTAGTATATATTTTACAAATTGATGTTATTTTAAATTTATAAAAATTAAAAATAGATAAATGAACAAAATGAGTAAATTTATAAAATTAATTTCAAAATTACCAAAGAGTTTATCGAAACCTGAAGTTGTAGAAATTAAAATGATTCAATTGAATTTACTTAGAAAGATCGAATATCATTATTTCTTTTAATTTGATAAGAAAAAAGATTTGAAATTAATCATTTATGTCTTAGATGAGATAAATTAAAAAGATTAGATATTGAAAAAAGTAAAAAGTATAAGTAAAACTTTTACCATTATTATTTGAGGCAATTTTAAGAATGATATATTTAGAGTTTGCTTTCATTTGTTAACTTGTATTGAACTTCTCGTTAAGATCATGAATTTGACACCTATATTGCATATTTTTTGACGAAAAAATATTACAATAATTATCAAAAGAATAAAAATAATATACAATTTGATCTTTTTATAGATTTTTTATTTTTTACAATCAATAAGTCATTTATTACATGTCACTTATAATTAATTTTGCATTAATTGAAGTTTCCTAATTCAATTATTAAAATAATTAATAAAATTACAAAGTTTCCTAAAATAGCAGGGAAAATGACGGGAAACTATGTGTGGATTTTTTTGACGGTTATACTATTATTATATATATATTAAGATAACTAAAAATGTAAATGGTTTAGGAGGGAGGGAGGGAGAGAGAGAGAGAGAGAGAGAGATGTATTGGAGAGTGTGCTTTAAAGGAAGAGAGAAAAATGAATTAGGCCTCTGTTTGGCTAGATTTAATAGGAATTGAAATTATTTAGTTGATTTATATGTGTTTTCTAGGTAAGATTTGAAGTTAAAAACTGGAGAGAGAAAACGTGTATGATCAAAAAGTGGTATGTAAAATTGTGTAAATTAATTTTTTTATTTTTTTTGTCTTTTTGCCAAATTAATTAGGGCAGCCGAACATGCCCTAAGTTATAATGAGGATCAAACAAAGGCATATTAGTATTATTGAAGAATATTGTATCGTATTCCCGAAGAAACACAAATTTATATGTACCAATAATCTATAAGAATATTGTGTTACTATTCCCGAAGGGCATAACATTATAAATTTCAATTATTCGAACAATATTTATAAATGAGAAACCTGTAACATTTCTAATTGTGTTTTTTAATGGTACAATGTACTACTATTAATTAATACAATTGAAACAAATATTGAATTGAATCAGAAGTTCGATAATGTTATTTCTTTATAATTTGACATGACTGGTTGAATCATTCCGTGTTAAATAATAAGAATTGTTGAAAATTCAAAATGATATTCATTGAAGAACCAATTTTTTTCATAATAATGAACTATCATGTGTTGTAATAAATTTTCATGTGCTATTTTTCCCAAAAGCAAATAGCCCAAGTGATCACAACCTCCTTTCTCAGTTCTTTCTTCTTTCGCTCTTCAACATTCTGCTTCTCCTCCAGTTCTGCAGTCTGCTTTCCCCTCTTCGAGAATCAAGTAGTTTGAGTCAAATTTCTCCTCTAGTCCTGCTCATGTTCCTACTCTATATGGATTTGTTCACTTAATCTTCCAAATTGGGTCAAATTTTTCCTTCTAGTTTTGTATCGATTTTTTCTTCACTTAATCTCCCAAATTGGGCACCGTTAATTTTGCAAACTTTTTGGACACAAGGGCTGAGAAGTTGGGTGGAGAAGCAAGAGGAGATGAAGGAGGTGGCATTGGCGATTGTAATGGCTGAAGTTGATTGAATTCAGAATCTAAGTAATATGTCGGTGGAGTTAGGTCGGTAATGGTGGCATGGACGAGGCTGGTGGCAGTGGAGAGTATGAGGAAGATCTTGATGCTGACGATGGTGGTGGCTAATATTGAAACGACTGATGTTGGGGGCGGTGGTGCCACTGAATGGCTGAAGTAGGGATTGGGGTAGGGATGGTAACGGGACATGGAATACCCGAACCTGACAGGAACCAGCCCCGACCAGGGCGGGGAATCCCCCGAAAAAGACGGGTATGAGGCGGGGGATGTGGATGAAATAGTATCTCCGAACCGGGGATGGGGAGGACCATCTTATCCCCATCCTTAATTAACAATTTCCATTAAAATTTAAAGTACAAACAAAGATGAACATATATATATATTCGATTAATGTTCAAAGAATGTGTAAAAATTATTAAATTTAGAAAGTTTTAATATTATTCTTGCATGTTTCCCTATATTGTTTGTACATAATTAGTTTAGAACTTAAAAAAAAATAAAAAATTAATAACAAATGGCCGAACGGGGATTTACACATCCCCGCCTCGCCCTGTCCCCGATTAAATGGGGACTGAGCGAGAATAGGGATGGTAAATATTTAACGGGGTGGGGACGGGGAAATGCACCTCCGCCCGGTTGCCATTCCTAGATTGGGGGTGGTGTTGGCAATGAGGCGATCAGGGTGGATTGGGCCTCGATCCACCATTTTTCGGTTCGGGTCGGTCCTCCAATTCGCGGTATTTTTTTATAATTTTTTTATATATAATTTAAACTAAATCTTTTTAAAAAATAAAAAAAATATTTTTTATTTTTTTAATTAATCGGGGGGGGATCGGATCCATCCCGTCGATCCGCGGATCAGTATTTTTTCGAATTGAATAGGTGGAGTAGATCAAAATTTTTTTACATCTCTTTGGTGGTGTTGGAGGTTTAAGAAGGGGACCTTATTTTACACTTTTGAATGTTTTGGACTTTTGATGCAATTTTTTTTAAAATTTAAATATGATTTATATTAAAATTCAAATTGTAACACCTCGAAAATTAGTTTGATTATTATATTAAATTATTCAAATTTAAAAGGACCACATGAAAGTCAACTAGGAACTTTAATTTATTTGACTTATTTAAAGGAACATATTCGACTTAAAATAAGACTTTTAATTTAGTTGACGTAATTTTATTGATTATCGATTCCATCATTGGGAAGGCATGGATTGAAATATATGAAATTTACTTCAAAGGTGGAAATATTTCCAATGTTGAAAAATAATACACAAAACTTAATCCATGAACTTTTAATCAAAGCAATAATGATAAAACTAATATAATGATATATATATATGTGTATATATATATATATATATATATATATAAGTTGACGTGCGTACGAGCGCGCGAGCGCACATACACACTTATTCGACATATTAGCATATAATTTCGAGACGCTTAAATCCTTAATTTCATTATCTGTTTGGACTATTTGAGAATATCATTGTGTAGGGCTCTAAATATCATTCAAAATGACATATTGTAGACACGTATTCAATTGATGTACGTGTCTCGAAAACTTTAATAAGGAAGATTGACAATCGAAATATTAGTTTTAAACGGCCTACTTTGACAAGTCGTGACTTTTGCTATACTTAGTGTTAGCAACGGGGCGGATCGGGCCCCGATCCGCCCTGCCCCGAAACTTTTTTAGTCGATCCAGATCCACCCGCGATCTCCCAATTTTCGTGGCAGGTCAGGGCGGATTGGCCCCCTGATCCATGGGTCGATTCATTGACGATTTTTATTTTTATTTTTTTAATTTAAAATAAATCTTTTTTGTTAAAAAAAACTAATTTTTAATTAAGCCCCTGTTTAGTTCCCATTTTTTCTATCTCATTTTTCTACATTACTCAATGTACACCATACATCTTACTCTTAGTCTACAATTTTTTAATTTTCAACTCAATCTACACCCCATATTTTCCAAAAACTCAACTTTTTTCAAAATTTAATGGAAATCGAACAAGGGCTAATTATTATTATTTTTTTTTTAATTTAAATGGGGTGGATCGGAGCCAATTTGCCGATCCGCGGATCGAATTTTTTTATCATCTCTAGATATACTTGACCAAATTGCATTTCGAAAAGGATGTGAGAAATTAGACCGTGAGTATTTCAGAATGATATATTGGAAGTTTTGTTAAATTATAATAAGAGTATCGAAAATTAAGACGAAAATAGTTACTTGAACAGAAATTAAAAAAAAGAAGAAGATAAAAGTAGAATGGTTTTCAGTGGTAAACTTTGACGAATGATAACTTTTACATCGATTATTTATGATCCGAAAATATCGTTGTAAAGTACTCTGTGAGAACTTTGTATTGACCCCAAGAATTCTCTATTAGAACTTATACCTAGAAATTATAGTGTCATTTTAGAGTTTAAAATAATTTTTGGGACAAAAATATATATTTTATATTTTATGTGACTAAGGGAGAAAATAAAATAATTTATTTAATTACATCTTAATCCTCGAAAAAAATTATATATAGGATCGTTTCGCATATGAAATAAAAAAAGGGTTAATAGTACAAAATATCCATACCTTTGACATGTATTGTGCAAAATATCCCATCGTTGTGATTTTTTACACTGAACGTCCCAACATTTACATTTTCTTCTCGAAGACGTCCTTTTCGTTATATTTAACCATATTTCAACATTAAATTGAAATTGGATATTATTTTTGTCCAATTTCATTTTTAATTCATTTCTTAATGGTAATTGGCACAAAACGTCCTTACGTTTGATACTCATTGTGGAAAAACGTCCATACGTTCATTTTTTTGGCGAATAACGTTCCTACCTTTAGATTTTATTGCTGATTAGTCCCCAACTTTTACTTTTTTTTTTTTCAATTTAGTCATTCCGTATTTGATTTAAAGGTCATTGTCTTTAAACATGTATAACTTTTGATCTACAACTCCGAATTGCATTCATTTTTTGCGTTGAACTCCAAATTCAACCATCTTTCTTATGATGTATCATGTGCTCATTTATTAAATATTTCATTTTGGACTTTTGTATTATATATACTTATTTTGTTAGGGTATCATTGATTAACGTAAATTGATTTCTGTAAATTTTATTGAAATAGTGAAAATTTAATTTTAGTGTGTATTCGACGGCCAGGGAAATTTATAAATTGGATTTATTTGAATTTTTTAAGGTAAATTGTTTGGTTAAAAATTGTTATGTTTAGCCTCTGTTTGAGCCATATTATAATCTCAAATCACTTTTTGAACAATACACATTTTCTCTCTTCAAATCACTTTTTAAAAAATGGAGAAAGAAATTGTTGTTGTTCAATAAATGATTTGGGATTATAATTGGCTCAAACAGGGGCTAAACATAACAATTTTTAACCAAACATTTTACCTTAAAAAAATAAAAAGTTAAATAAATCCAATTTATAAATTCCGCTGACCGTCGAACACACACTAAAATTAAAATTTCACAGTTTCAATAAAATTTACAGAAATCAATTTATGTTAATCAATGATGCCCAAACAAAATAAGTATTTACAATACAAAAGTTAAAAACGAAATATTTAATAAATGAGCACATGATACATCATAAGAAAGATAGTTGAATTTGAAGTTCAACGCAAAAAACGGAGTGCAATTCGGAGTTGTAGATCAAAAGTTATACACGTTTGAAGACAATGACCTTTAAATCAAATACGGAATGACTAAATTGAAAGAAAAATAAAATTTGGGGACTAATCAGCAAAAAAATCTAAAGGTAGGGCCGTTATTCGAAAAAAAAAAATGAACGTATGGACGTTATTCGTCAAAAAAATAAACGTATGGACGTTTTTCCACAATGAGTGTCAAAAGTTGGAACGTTTTGTACCAATTACCATTAAGAAATGAAATAAAAATGGAATTGGACAAACATGCCCCTAATGTTTACTGTTCAATTTCAATTTAACGTTGAAATATGGTTAAATATAAAGAAAATGACGTCTCCAACAAGAAAACGTAAAGGTTGAGACGTTCAGCGTCAAAAATCACAACATTGAGATGTTTTGCACAATACATGTCAAAGATAGGATCGTTTTGTACTATTAACCTTTAAAAAAAGGGTTCGTTGGTGCAAACCACCCCTTTATAATGGGGGGGGGGGGGGGTTCGACCCCCATCTTTTAGGTAAGATAAAATTTGTTTTTATTTTTTTATTTTTTTAGGTAAGATAACCATGTACTTTAACTGCTCAACTTGGAAACATTTTTTGTGTGTAAAAATAGACATTGTGAAATGTGATGTTTATTTATATAGAATAGATGAATGTGACTCAATATTTGATTGGTTTATGGGATGGTCATTACCGTGTTCGTTGGGGTCATTTGAATTCATGCTGCAGTAATTCTGGCTTCAAGAATTCGTACTAATTGTTCAACAACAATCTATTTTTAGGGACAATCTCATTTTCAACAAAATTTTCATGTGCCATGTGTCTTCTGACTTCTTTTGTTCGGTACTATTTGAGTAGCTAGTACCAAACATTACATCCTTCACGTGTTTGGTAACTCCGAGGAATAATAATTAATTAATAAGCGATGACTTAGGTGTGTTCGGCTAGATATTAAATTGGAATGATTACAAAAAATTAATTTACACAATTTTTCATATCACTTTTTAATCATCCACATTTTCTCTCTCTAATTTTTAACCCTTCATCTTACCTAGAAAACACAAATAAATCAACAAATAATTTCAATTCCTTGATTTGCCATAAAACATTCCATATTAAATATGATGCTCATTGGGACACCCCGCCTGACATCCAATCTTTCATAGGTGTTCGACGGCTCAATTAAATCAAAGTTTAAACTATAAATTAAATTACATAATTTTTCAAATCACTTTTTAATCACACATATTTTCTCTCTCCAATTTTTAACCACATATTTTATCTCGAAAACAACAAAAATTTTCTCTTTCATGTTTAAACTGCTGCCGAAAACAGGTGTACAATTATTGTAACAATATAGATGATAATTTGATGATGTGGAGGTGTTATTGTTATTGATTCAAAAGATGATGTAATGTGTGAAAATAGAGTATTGCGTGCAAATTGTGACTCTCATTATAACCCTAATTGTGACTGTAGCAAAATTACTTTCACACTCCTTCATGTTGTTTTAACATAATTTCTATCGAATTCTATAACCAAATTATATTGCTTCGATGGAATTATTAATAGGAAATTTATAAATCGCAAAATCTGATAACACACTCATAATTTGATTATTACATGCAGCAATGTGTAAAGAAAACCCCAGGTGAGGTTTTCTCCCACACTTGAGACCAGAAAAACTATCATCATTTATTCATCTACTAGTACATAAACATACATTATCATATAGGCTGCTGCACGTAAATCTGCTCCAGCACGTGCGTACGTACTCCACTGATGAAATTACTGAATCCTGCAACACAAGCGTCCCATTATACGTGTAAAAATTTTAAGCTAAATCAGAAAGAAAATTGAGTAGAAATGGAAAAGTATAAAGGAGAGAGATATCAGATATATATGTATTTACTTTGAGCAATCAGTAGAAGGGCTAATCTTGTATGGGATATTGACACCACATTTTCCTGGGAGGCCAGCGGCTTTGCCATAGTTGATGCCTTTAAAAGATCCGGCAAGTGATTTCAGGCAGGAGCAGACTGCCTTGCGGTCCGCTGGGGTTTTGGCCGAGGCGTAGAGAGACTTAATTCCGACACAGCAGGCAGGTGGGACAGTAGTGGCACCCTGCACATAGCCGAGGCACGGTTTCAGGCTACTCACCACCGCGCCACACGTGATTGCTGCATCCGCTAGTGGTGCCACTAGGGCCACCGCGATCAGGACAAAGCACGTTGCCTTAACAATTGCAGAAGCCATTGCACAAGAAAATTTAGTGTATAACACAAAGTATTTTAATTTCTGTGAGTACACCCTTGCCAATTGTGGTGGATTTATATAGATAGAGCTAGGAATGCCAAAGTGTGGGGGGAAGAATGTGACACGCACACACGCACACTATTTGGCATGGTTGTTAGTTGGGTTCAATTTAATGCTGTAGTTTCAAGCATTGGTACCAATTTTTCAATGAAATTGACAAATTGTAGTTTTCTTTCCACAATTTCAATTCAATGGTACAATATTATGAAGCCAAGTGTAAAATTTTGCTTGCCGCCTCTGAACCTACTATACCACCATCATAAATGGTATCTTTATATACGGTTGGTCCTTTTTGAAAAAAATAAAAAATAAAAAAGAAAGATCGGTGAAAGTTATAATTCAAATTAACTGGTTCTGGATTGATACTTATGACTTACGTAGAACTAAACAAAATTAAATAAGGTAACTGATCAAAATCTTAACCTTATTTTACTGTGTAGATAAGATGGGCCACATAGATAAATCTTCTACTTGATCAAGTTGTGGTCAATGTTTGAGTTTAATGACATATTTCCCCTCCACCGAGTATATCACATATTTATTGTGAGCTAATCAGGTGGCTTACTCACTTAGGCTTACTCACTTACATATGAGGATTGGAATCAACGATACTATTTGGAGTACGAACCGCATGATATTTGATAAGTGTGTTTTATACACTTATCTGTATGTCTAAATTAGAAGAAATTATTGTCGTTTTAGAATATATGCTCCTTAATTTGTGTTTATTTGTTTACTTTTCAGAAAATGTCTCAATCGAAGAAGAATGAAGCAATTAATGGAAAAACACATAATTGGATTGTTAAATGGAGCTAAATTGGACAAGCGATGAGTTTGTGACAACAATCGGGAAACATGCTTGGTGCAAGTGAACAAATCAGAGGTTGAAGGTCCCAATTGAAGGAATTGAGAGCTTAATTGAAAAATTCAAGAAGAATATAAAGTTTGGGGACTAAATCGCAACAATTGAAAGTTGGGGATTGAAGGTGCAATTAAAAGTTGGGGGTCAACTTACACAGCCGAGGAAAGATGAAAATCGCGATCGCTGGACACTAACCACGCGATCACACGAAGGTTCAAAATCATAACCTGAGGCTAAACAGCATTACCACGCGATCGCCGGATATATGCCTGGGCGATCGCGCAGTTATCCAACTGGGCCGCAGATCATATTTTTCTCGCGATTTTTAATAGGTTTTGGGCTTTTTGACGTATGTTTTCTCCAAAACCTATAAATACAACTCATTAGGCACGAAAAGAAAACCTTTGCCTCTCCATAGTACAAGCCACAACAGAGATTTCAATTCAAATTCTTGGAGATTCAAGCATTGCAGATGAGCGTGAATTGAAGATACTTGAAGAATTGATAATTGGTGCAATCTTTCCATTCTTCTTTGTTATTTTCAATGAACGTTTTATTTTCTTGTTTTTGTTCTTTAATCAAGATGTGTAACTAAATTCTATATTGGGATGAACGATGAAACTTAGTTAATTATTTTAATGTCATATTCCTTGTTTTAACGCTTTAATGCATGTGTTGATTTATTATTACGTTTAATGCGTGAATGAACTGGCTATTCTTTCATGATTTCATGTGTTATTTTCATAATTCGAGAGGTGAGTTAATAACATAAATCTAGGTAATAAATACGGTAATTGAACGAGAGATAGAGATATACTCTTGTTATTATTGCGATCGTGTGTGAATTCTTGTGTGTAATGCATCTAAATAAGGAATATTCGGACCCGCTGTAGAGATATAAGGTTGACTTATTTAGGTATGATTGATTTAAAGTCGAGAGAGGAATCTCAATTTGAATCAGTAGATTCAATCGAGCACATATTTAGAAAATAAAATCTGGATTTGGAATTGATTTAATTAGATAGGTGAATTCGTGAATCCCAACTACCTTACAATCATTTTTAAAACAAAAACAAATTCGCAAATTTAATTCTTTTGTTTAATTTCTTAGTTTTAGTTCACAATCGCAAATTCTCTTTGTCTGTTCAAATAAAGTGTAGAACAAAAAAATTTCGATACTTAGTAAATAATCCTCGTGGGAGCGATCACTCGACTCAAAAGTCACTTTATTACTTGATTGCGATATCATATACTTGCTATTTTACATAACAACAATATGTCTCACCAACTAAGGGCACTCGTATATATTGATAGTTATGGATTGGCCAGCTTCAGAGACCTCTAATGTAGTTTGTATTTACATTTTTTTCATTGTAAGGAGAGTAGTGTTTTCTCATTTACTACTTTTAGTATCTCTATTAGGGGTGGGCAAAAAAATCGAAACCGAACCGAACAAATCGAAATCGTATAGTTTTTTAAAAATAAAATAGGAAATTGATTTTGGAACCGAGAACTGATCGGTTCTCGATTCCGCTTTTAGAACCGAAAAATCGAAGTTAGAACCGGTCTTTTATCTTTATTTTTTTATGGTTTTAATTGATTGTCATAAAATTAAAAATCAAAATAATTTATAATTTTTTTGAGTAAAGTGATAATGATTAAGTTCTTTTCATGAAATTTGTTACGTCTCTACCTCATTATAACCTTTAACTTCACACTTTGAATGAAATTCTTAGTAAATGAAAATAGAATGAGATTAACTTATTAATAAGCGAAGTTGTAAATGACCACGATTGAGTTAAATATTTAAATATAAATATAAAATAATTAATAATAATGCATTTAAAAATCATGATCCATCCCACAGGTTTATGCTCGAAAAACCATCCAGATCATTTATTTCTTATTTTGGTTTATGAATATATTCTGTTTCATGAAGAGTTCTATACTTTTTTCGGGGTGAAAGGATTTTCGAATATATTCGGTAGAAGTTTATTTCAGCTTATTGACTCGCTTCCCGGGCCTGATACTCCTCGATGAAGCCCCCGAAAAATAATTATTATTGTAGAACAGAATTATAACCGAACCCGAACCAAAAACCGAATGGTTTGGTTCGTCCTATTCAACGGAACCGAATGGTTCGATTTTACAAGAGCCGAAAAGTATGATTCGGTTCCGGTTCTTGAGATACCCCAACTTAACCACCCGATGCCCACCCATAATCTCTATTTTCCATTTGTTATACTATCGTCTTTTGGAGGTCAAGTTTATGTCTCACTCTTTCCAGTAATAATTTTTTTTTTATATATATATCCATGGTTGTGAAATTCTAACCCATCGACCTTTCTAGATGAAATCTAAAAACATCAAGGATATGTGAATATCTTTGCTTACAAAAATAAAAAATAAAAAAAATTGTAGATATAAATTATGAGTCCCATAAAATGTGATTGGAAATGAAAATAAATCCATGTTTGATAGGAATTACAATCTAGATTTGTCCATTTGTTGAATAATTTCTACTTTTAGTCTTGTTTGGTTCAATTTTTTTCTCTCAAATTTATTTTCAACCACACATTTATATGATACTCACCACTTTTCAATCACTTTTAAACCACACATTCTTCAAAAAATTCAAAATTTCCCAAATTTTCCAAAAAACTACCCACACCAAATATATAGGTAACAAATCTAGCCCTGTTCGTTACTGATTAAAATTTAGTCTTTATTTAAACTAGTATTTTCACTCTGTGCGATGCACGAGAATATATTTGTGATAGTAATTTCGATTAAAATTTATGAAAATAATTAATTAACAATTGTATCAAATAAAAATATAGCAAAATAACATTTTAATACAAAATATTATCGAATTTAAAACTTATGAAAAGACAAAACTAATCAAAAAAGGAAATGCAACATATACAAAACTAATCAAAATTAGGAAATCCTGATCTCTGTAAGATCATCCGTTTTAAAACTGTTTTTTTAAAATTATTTAGTATTTGTTTGTTTGTTGGACTTTCTTCTTCTAAATGCCTTATTTTTATCTTTTTTTATATGTTAAATTATTTTATTTTGAAATATAGTATAATATAATAAATAAAATTAACAACCATAAATCTATATTTGTTATGAATTTATAATTTTGAAATTTTGGTAAATGTTAATGATTTGTTTGGTAACATTGTTTAGTTTATAAACTTATTTATTTATGATTTTGAGTAAAAAATAGTGGTTGAAAATTAGAGAGAAAAATGTGTACGGTTAAAATTGATTTGAAAAATTGTTTGGTTTATAAACTATTTTTGCAAGTTTATCGAACGCATGCTTAAACATAATTTTAATCCTGATACTACCAATAGAATTTTTGAAATACATTCCAACACCCGAGAGTGATTATTTCTAACTCTTGTTAATTTACATTGCATATGGCGCAATCAAAGTAAATTTTAAATAACAAAAAAAAAAAAAGTTAATTTGATTCCGAAGATAATATATTTTAAATTTTGATGAAGTTTATTTTTTAATGCATTGCTTAGTATTTTTCAAATGAAAACGTAATCATTTTACCAAAACAAAAACAAAAAATTAAGAATAATATAAATGAACACTGTATTCCAAAAAAATATAGAAAATTCAATTAAGTATGAAATTATTCGATCTGAAAGAAAATTATATTCAATTAAATATGAAATTATTTGATTAAAAGAAAATTTTTGAATTAGTCATTTAATTTTTTTATATAATCTAATCGGAAAACTTATAAAAAAAAATACACAATATACGGAATACTCTCAAGTTCTTTAAGATAAAACATTTTTTCGTTCTTTAAACTAAAATATTTCCGGGTTATTTAAATATTTTTCAATACATTTTGTAATATAATTTTATATCTCTAGAAATAATTTAATATTACTTTACCAAATTAGTTAAACTATTATTAAGTACAGTTTTCTGAATAATCTTTTTTTTAATAAATCTAACAAAATTTCTAAATTATGGATTTTAATACTTTTTAGTAATAATTGAAAATTATCTATTCATTTTTTAAATTATACTTATGATGCTTTTGATATAATTTTTCATCATTTTTCACAAAAAAATGAAGTTAGGGTACATAATAAAATTAATAATTATATTAAAATAAATCATCCTATTAAGTAAAAACACATTTGTTAAAAAAAAAAAAATCAAATTGTCCTTTTTTGGAATTTGAACGAAGTATATCTGTTTGGCAAAATATTTTTAAACAACATATTTTTAAATTACTTTTTAATTACACATATTTTTCTCTTCATTTTTCAACCACTAATTTTTACCCCGAAAACATCATATTCTTTGTATTTTAAACAAAAAATTTTAACTACCATTATTTTATATATAATTTAGCAGTGCTAAAAACTTTATTTTTATTTTATTTTATTTTTTGGAACAAATGCATGTAGTACTCTAAAAAAGTGTAATTCAAATTTGCAATTATTACACTTTGAAGTTTGAATTATTTCCAATCTTTATCATTATCTATATAATATAATATATAAAAGAAGCTTGGTTTTGACCGGAAAACTCAACTTTTATTATGTTCACACTGCTGCCACTTCCGACTAATGATGAAATGAAGCTTAATTATAGATAATTTTTCTTTTACTTATTTATATTTGGTTATTTGTGTTTAAATCTCTCTTTTCATAAAATTATTCTGATCTTTTAATATTTACAAATAAGTATTTGTATTCAATCATACAAATCTAGATATCTATATAATTAATTAATCTATATAAAAGTAGTTGAGTTTTGACGGGAAAACTCAACTTTTACTATGCTCACACTGCTGTTACTTTCGATCAATGATGGAATGAGGCTTAATTATAGAGAATTTTTATCGGGAATTTATTTATTTATATTTGGTTATTTGTATTTAAATCTCTCTTTTCATAAAATTATTATGATCTATTAATGTTTTGAATCTTACAAATAAGTATTTGTGTTCAGTTATACAAATTCAATGTAAAATTTTTAGTTCAAAAGTATATTGAAATTGTATTACACATCTAATACTAAATAAACATCATCGTATAAAACTTTTTATAAATAATCTTATTTTTTTAGTTATTTAGTACATTTAAAAATTCGAGTTCCTCTGTGTTGTATTTTATTAAATTAATGAGTATTTTTATAGAAAATTACATTTAGTAAGAATTTTTATAGAAAGTTACCGGTGACGTGGCTGATGGATGTGCACTGGATGTCACATTATATTCAACCAACCAGCAAACTAAATTGCTAAGTAAAAGAATTTTAAAAAGTTTTTGATCACTAAATTTTTGAAAAAAAATTTACGTTGTATAAATATTTTTTGTTCTCAACTCTATTTGAACTCTCCTCAACAACATTTTCTTGACGATATCTTTTTATTAAATATCTCTCCATAATCTATTAATCTTAAATATCAAATATGACAATACATCATCAATAATCAATTCTAAATTATTCGCAGTTGTAAATTTCCCAATTTTAATCCATTTTCTTTAAAGAAATAGGGAGATCAATTTTTTTTTGCCTAACCGCCCACAAAAGATCCAAACCGAAAACTGGGCTCAAATTTTTTCAGATCCCAGTGGGGGCCATGGCCCACACTAGGCCTAAAGAAGATCCGTCCCTGTACGCACAGTCTATATTATTATCTATTTCATCTATTCTTTGATTGTGTTTATTTTGCAAGACAAATTTTTGGTTCAAGGAGAAACTGGATAAGCATTATAAAACATGTTATAATTCAAAGTTCTCTCTTTGTTGTAGGGATGAACACGATTTGGATTGGGCGGTTTGTAGTAATTTTTTAAACTAAATCATTTAAAACGATTTAAAAATTTTCCAAACTAAATCAAACCATTTTATTTTCTAAACAAAACCAAAACAAACTATTTTTTGTGGTTCGGTGTGATTTGAAATTGCGTATTGTCAACGAATGAATTAATATATTCCAAAGCGAGCTTAAAAACACATATTCGTCTAAAATTTCTAGTTGAAATTAGCTGAATAACAGTATTTAGTTTCTACTTGAGTGCTTTATTGTGAATCAATTTATGGTGATAAACAAACTAATTATATAGAAGTAAACAATTAAATTTTTCTTAAATAAACTGTAGTTAGTTCTTACATTAAAAATTTTATTTTAAGAAAAAGTCTTGGTAATGATTATGAAATGTAGGAGTAAGAATTATTTTCAAATGGTTGTGGATTTGAACAAATTAATCTTTGACTTCTTAATTTTGATTTGTTGACAATAAAGAGTGTGTTGCATTTTTTTTTTTTTTTAAATTGAACGTTTGCCTTTATTTTTTAATTTTTTAAAATTTAGTGGGTTGGCTGTTTCAAACCGCGGTTTGAACAACTGAAACCTAAACCAAACAGTTTATGGCAGTTTTAACAAAATTTTCCAAACTGAATCAAACCATTCCATTTGAAATCGAGCCAAACCATACCATTTGTTGTGGTTTGTTCGATTTCGCGATTTTTTTATTCACCCCTACTATTTTGTATGTAGGGGAAAGTGAAGATTCTTTCTTATGGAAAATCATCCTCTTATTTTGAAAATTTTGTTATATAGGAGGGATGACAGGATTAAAAATTTCGTTGAGAACGTTGGGACATATAATATGATGTTTTCGTTCACTTCTATTGGAGGAATAGATAATTGGCTGAATGATGGTAGATAGTCTCCTATCTTCAGATTACACGGTCAAAATTTCCATAAGTTTAGGAGTTTGTTGCTTGATGACAGTTCAACTCTGCAATTTGCTCAGCTTTACATTGATGAAAATGCACATGAGGTTGAAAGCAGAAAAAAGGTTCATGGGGTACGTATTATGTATTTATTGCTTATATATTTATATTGTATATAGATAGTTTTGTTGTGATAGTCTAAAATTTAATTTATGTTTTTTAATGCCCCCCGATAGGAGTGAATCATGCGATTCAATGTTTTATGATTGTATAGTTTCTTATTTGAAGGATATGCTAGACAAATATATACAATAAATTCGTAAGGCAGTTTAGGTCGGTTAGAGAATAGATGATTGAGGAAAATAGTTCAAATATAAGATTTATACTTATTGGTTGGTGGGCGATTGATGATAGGCGATATGATTTTTCGGTTGTCGATGAAATTGCGAGATTAATTATCGGTGGATTTTGATACACAATCTGAATACGGGGATATCATTATTGCCCCACGTGGTGGACTATTGCAGCGGATAAGCAAAATGCATTCTCTTTATTTTCCTTTATAGTATCCATTGCTCTTTCTGAAAATATTGATCATACACAGTAATGTGCAATAGAACATGATTGATAGTTACAAAACTTTCCAATCATGTTCTAGATGGTCAAATTCTTTCTGGCAGCAATGCAGGACACAATTTCTTTATTCTAAGGACATCGTTAAGCCCCTTTGATTCTAGGATACCCGATTTCAAAGATGACAATTTCCATTGATGGCGTCCTATGTCATGACTATCAATAAGAGTCAGAGACAATCATCCTCGCACGTGAGACTTCTTTTTAAATGACTGGTGTTACACATGGACAACTTTATGTTGCAATTTCTAAGGAGACAAATCGTTCCAAATTAAATATGTTAATTTGTGATAAGAATGGAAGACCAACAAAATCAACAATGTTGTGTACAAAGAAGTATTTCAAAATTTGTAATCATATGAAATCAATAAATGGTGATATTATCTCTTGTGAAATTTGTTTATTTTATCTAAAGGATTCATTTAATTTCACATTGAATTATTTTTATCCAGATATTTCTTCCCGTGCATCGCACGGGTGATTCACTAGTAATATATAAAAGTAAGACACTTCCCAAAAACATGTTTTAGAACTTTTATCGCCTAAACTGTCTTTCCTAAAATAAAAATATTTCAATGAATGAGAATATTTTTGACAATTATTTTATTATTTTGAAATCAAAAAATATACAATATTGGTATCAAATTGAAGAACTCCATGAGAACTTTAATACGAAGTCACAAGTTAAAATCAACTGTAAATATGTCGTCCTTAAAATCACATCAAAGATTAAAGGTAAAAAATTTATTTTGTACCTCTTACTTTTTCTTAATGTCCCTCTATTTCAAAATTATTTTATTTAAGTCATATAATGATATTAATAATTTCTTAACTAGATTTAATTTGGTCATATATAATTAATTTCAATTCGAGTTGCTTTTCTTATCAAATTAAAAGAAACAATAAATATCCGAACTTTTACGTAATTTAATTAAGTGCGAATAATTTTTGTAATTTCATATTTTGATCAATTCAAGTTGCTTAATTTGTTATATTCATATAAATATAGGATCACATGCATTTAATTTGTAATGTTAAAGTAAATATGAAATGCAATATTTGTTTAATATATTTAAATATCAAATATTATATTGATAGGTAATACCAATTCTAATAGTACTATTCCATTATTTAGGTAGAAACAAATTTATTTTTAATAATCTAGAAATTATATTTTAGAAAGATTAATTACGTCAATAATAATTAAAATTGAATAGTTATATAAATAATTATTGATTTTTTATATTTTTATAGTAAGTCATTCAAATTCCAAACTATTACAATTGTAATCACTTAGTAAAAAATTTGGCTCCTCCTGGCATCCCTTCTTCAAAATCTCATTTTTTTAAAACTCATTTTCAATTAACATTCTATTAATAAAATAATCTACGCATAACTTCAAAAAAATTCCTACTTTTTAAAAACCTGTTCTCCCAAAACTTACTGTTACAAAGAACATTATTTGAAATAATAAGTCTTAAACAGGGGCTTAAATATGCATTCTCCAAAAAATCATTATTAAAAAATTCATTTTGTATATAATGAATGTTTAAACAACGACTAAATATGTTCACAAGAGAAAAAAGAAATCCATAATGGAAGAACTTGAACATGTATTGACCCATTTTTTCGCCAAAATATATTACCTAAAATTGTAAGTAGTATTAAATTAACTATATTATTCTTTTTGGTCAAATTTCAAATTTAAATAATCCAGTTGAATACAAATTTTTAAATAGCCGCTATTTCCAACTTCCTAAGTTTCTCGATCCGCCTTCTCCTCTTGACAATAAATTACAAAAAAAAAAAAAAGAAAAGAAAAAAATACTTTATCAATATCACATAAACATTTTTCTTTACAAACAGAAAATGAAAGAAGATGAAATAGGAATGTTCATCGATCTATTTTTTATTTTCCTTTTTCTTTTTAATAAAATTGTGTGCGTATATCACAGATATATCTATTTTTTACGTATTACAAATTCTGTTTAAATGTAATTTTATTTTCTCATTTTAATCTTCAAATTACAACTCTTAAAAAAATTTCCTGAAATGGTAAACATACTAATGGTAAAGAATAATTAATGTATGTGTAATTTGTATTTTCTTGTGATTAATTGTCTTCCTTTGTTTATTATTTTTAATTAAATATTCATTTCATATGTTAACATATAAATTCGATAAATGTGAGTAACAAATGATCGTCCATCGCACGGGCGTAACAATAGTTGCAATAGAAACTTGAACATGTAAAATTGATTTTTTTCCCCCAACCAGCAGCCTCCATTGCATTAGCCCGAGCTCAATAGTATAGTATCGCTTCGGAATTTCAATATGAAGGAGCAAAAATGGTCTCATTTTTCCATGAATAGAAAGAGAAGAGTTGATGTACATGGTCAATCTAGCTCGTTGGAAAAATGGAGGAAAATAAATGTTGGCTCGCAATCATTAGGCTCTATTAGGTTTTAAATGCTAATAAAATATTTAAGAGTATGTTTGATAGCCTGAAATTGGGTGCAAAAGAATTCATTTTTCATCAAAATTTTCCTACTTAAATGCTTGATTGAAAAATCGATTGGAATTTGAATTTTAAGGTACAATCACTTCAATCACAAAATTAACCAATTTCATGAAAGTCAATTATTTTTGGAAGGGTTGATGATTTTTGTTTTCCTACGAAAATGGAATTTGATTTTTTTTCCCCCCACATTTTCTATTAAACAAACACCTTAGTAGTAAAAACTAAAAAGTAAAAAAGGGAGGTATTTATACCTCTATTTTCTTCACTCATTCTCCTCCATCCCTTGATCACGTGAATGGATGATGAATTCCGCAGTTACAAGGACAAGGAGGACCCAGTACTCTTGCCTTCTCTTAAATGCTTATTAACTATCTACTAGCTACCATCAAATTACTGCGAATCCAATTATTTTATTAAACTTCATAGCGGGAAAAGAACATAGAGCAATTTTTTTTTTATTCGATTTTGATTTAAATTCGATTACATTTTGATACGGTAAACACAACCCTTTAAAAAAAAAAAAAAAAATTATTTCCATACAAAATATTAGCACACATTAAAACATTATATCTATCAACTTTAATTTGTATATAAAAAGGACATTGTCAAATTTATACAGAGGAGGACTAGCTGCGGCAATATTTGATTGGATCATGGGATGGTCATTAGTACTTGTTAACAATTGGTTCATTTAAATGCTGATGTAATTTTGGCATCAATAATCTGTACAAATTATAGTTTAACAACAATCTGGTTTTAGAGACAATTTAATTTTCAAGTTTAATGTGCCAAGTGTCTTCGACTTCTTTGTTCGGTAGTCGTGTTTGATAACTCGATCGATCGTGATGGCTTACAAATTCGTTCACAATATTCCTTTATATTGTTTTAACATAATTTCTATCGAATGCTATAACAAAATTATATTGCTTCGACCGAATTGTTAATTAATAGGAAATTTTATAAATCGCAAAATCTGATAACACACATGTACTCATAATTGGATTACAGACAGCAATGTGCAAAGACAACCCCAGCCGAGGTTTTCTCCCACACTTGATACTAGAAAAACTATCCTCATTTATTCATAAACATACATTATCATAAATCTGCTCCAGTAAGTACGTAGTCCACTCATGAAATTACTGAATCCTGCAACACAAGCGCCCCCATTATATTTATATATACATGTAAAGTTTTAAAGCTAAATAATAAATCTGAAAGAAAATTGAGTAGAAATGGAAAAAGTAGAAAGGATATGTATTTACTTTGAACAATCAGTAGAAGGGTCAATCTTGTATGGGATATTGACACCACATTTTCCCGGGAGGCCAGCGGCCTTGCCATAGTTGATGCCTTTAAAAGATCCGGCAAGTGATTTCAGGCAGGAGCAGATTGCCTTGCGGTCCCCTGGGGTTTTGGCTGCACCATAGAGAGACTTAATTCCGCCACAGCAGGCGGGTGGGACAGTATTGCCACCCTGCACATAACCGAGGCAGGGTCTCAGGTTGCTCACCACGGCGCCACACGTGACTGCTGCATCTGCAAGTGGCGCCACTAGGGCCACCGCGATCAGGACGAAGCACGTTGCCTTAACAATTGCAGAAGCCATTGCACAAGATTAACTTAGTATATAACACAAACTTTTCCAATTTCTGTGATTACAACCTTGCCAATTGTGGTGTTTATATAGAAGAATGCCCGAGTGTAGGGGGATGAATGTGACACAATATTTTCTCAGCATTTGATTCGTCATGAAAAATATGATTTTTCGCGTGATTTTCCAACTTTGCGCTGTTTGGTTGCCTAAATTTTTCATAGAATTCATTTTTCCACTTGTCTCGAAATCCGGTATTTTCCTTGTGTTGGATGAATTCGTTTTCCAAGGGGAGGAGGTTTTATTTTTCATGGAAAATCTTATATCATTTTTGTTACGTTTGATCATTTTTGTTGTTGTTAATTGATTTATTTTTTTTCTCAAAAATTAACATTATTATTACTAAGTACAAACTTGTTAAAAAATGAAAAATATTATAATAGCTAAATTTTACTTTATTTTCCATGGAAAATAATGTCAATCAAACAACAAAAGTTGGAAAATTCTCCACTTTTTCTACCTAGAAAATTAAACCAATCAAACAAATTAAACTTTCAATTCTCAGGAATTTAATTCCCTAGAATTCAATTCCCTATAATTCATTTTCTTTCCACCCAAATTCCACCATCGCTATCAAACGCAGCCTAAGTTTGACCCCATTACAAACAAAATACATTTTCCTAACTTGTTGGGTCAATAACACATTTATCAATAAAATAACATTATATATAAATAGGGATGTCAATGGTGGTGTAAAATAGCTCAAATTAGTTATTTACATCCCCAAATTCGCATGAGTGGTCTCTAATGGCGGGGTATAAATGAGATGTAAATTAGATTTCTTGCCAAAAAATTTAAAAAAAAATCCACAATTCCATCTTATTTAACACCTCCACATGAAACAAAATCTACCTAAATTTAGTTATCAATCTATAAAATTTTGATGTGAGATATAAAATTTAAATTTATTATATTAATTTACATTACAATTTGAATTTTTAGATTAATTTGCACATTTTTAATTTTTTAATATTTTTATTTTTTTTTGACCAAATTTCTAATTTTGTAGGTTGATCTGTTCGTAATATTTATATATATGCACAAATAAAAAAAATAGATTAACATAAAATTTACTAGCTAAAAAAATTGTGCAAAAACAAAATGTAAATCTTATAATTTGCATCCCATCATTGGAGCAAAAATTTAAACGCTTTAGATGTTAACAATGTCAATAGATATTTGGGTTCTATTTTTTTTACACAATCACTTTTGTTTTAAATTGTATAATTTTTTAAGGAAATTAATAGGTATGCGGGTCGGGTATTGGTCTTATAGTAAAACCCACACCGACACATCCATGTCGAGTTTTATAATTTACTTCCATACCATACCTACAAACTCATTTAGTTGGGTCCATTTATATTGGGTTTTCAATGAGTATCGGGTCCTTGAGTTTTATAAAAAATTTCTAACTTTTTAACCACACATTCTCCTAAAATCAGTATTCAAAAAACTGTTTTTTTAAATATACTCTTTAAAATTAACATCAAAGACGAGCATCCTTGGTTCGTGGCATGATTGTTATTGAGTTCAATTTAATGCCGTAATTTGGTACCAAATTTTCAAATAAAAAGTCTTCGTTTGCCTAACGTTTCTAAATAACATAATTTTTTAAATTATTTTTTAATCACATACATTTTTTTTTTCTATTTTTCAACCATAAAATTTCCCTCGAAAACATAAAGAGAACTTTTAACAATAGAGGTTTAGTGGCCACAATTTCATTGTCCATTTCAGTGGTGCAATGTTATCAAGCCAAGTGTAAAAATATGGTCTGAATATGAACATGATTCATTAAATGCTGGGCCTCCCAACCTACTTTACCACCATCATAAATGGGTTCTTGTATTATCGGTTCGTTTTGAAAAAAATGAATAATAAGTACGTGCGTTACACGTCTTACATGTACAATAATATTTGATATAAGTATTAAATTTTAAATTATAATCTATTTTAAGGTAATTGAGATAATTAAGAATATTAAAGGCAAAACTAAAATTTGAAAAAGAAATTTTTAAAAAAAAAGATACAAGTTAAAATTTGACGGTAATAACGGCTAAACTGATACCTTATGTAGCATGTCTTGCATGTTTTGATTATTACAAATAAAAAAAAAAAAAAAAAAAATCAAATTACCAAGCTTTCCTCATCACCAATGACAAATTGACAGTAAAGCTTGAAATTCACAGGTAAACAATAGGAAACTGACGTCTTGTATTAGCTTAAATTTTTATTTATTTATTGAGAAATTTCTCAGCTTGAAAATTAAAAGCTGAGATACAATTTTATAGCCAGAATATCAAAAGTACAAAGAAGGGAGGTATATCACCTTACCTATCAAATACAAACAATTTAATGCAAACTAAACAAATTCTAGGCATCAGAGGTACTATTTCATTACAGACCAATAACACCAACATCAAAGAAGCCGAATACAGTCAAAATAAACAATTGATTCAACCTCTTTCAACATTAACTATGTATGAGACTTGCCATACCCGTTTTGTCCAATCTTGCAATTGCCTCCACCTCACCAACGAAATCTTCACCAGTAAAGATTCTTAAACTATTTTTTTTTTATTATAGCCATTGTTTGGTGTAATTTATATACTTATTTAATTATTAAAATTAGGATATTATATTGTTTTTCGTGAATTAGCTCTATTTAGTTGTTTTTTTTTTGAAAATATACTTATTTGTTATTTATTATTAGAATAAACTTATGTGTACACTTATTGTACACCAAATCACATGAGTTTGATTATTTTAATCTCCCTATAATTAAGTGTTGGGAATTAGGACGCAACTAATCCCGCCCAGGATCGATGTGACACAAATAAATTGGACTGAGAAAATATAAATACGCAAAAATAAAATACAAATACGAAACACAAAGATTTACGTGGTTCAGCAATTTGCCTACGTCCACGGACTCACACCAATATTTCACTAACTCGAAAATGAGGAGTACAAAATACAACACTGTATTTTTATCTGCCTATGCAAAGGCTATTCTCTCCAACTCACTTTTCTCTCTATTTTGTGAAATGCCTCTCTTGTGTTGCTCTCTACAAAAGATCACTCTTTGTTGTGGTGTTGTAAGTTGCAAATGAGAGCCTCTATTTATAGACAAGAATTAGGATGGATTGGGAATAAAAAATTTCACCTAATTCTTTCACCAACTCCTCCACCTACTAGTCTCCACCTAATTCTTTCACCAACTAATCTTCCACCTAATAGTCTCCATGATCAACAATCTCCCACTTGGAGACTAATGTGGCTTCACCTGAGACACCTCCTCCTTGCAACTCCTTGTGAAATATGGTGTGAGTCATTTCCTTTGTCTTCACTTCAGAAGACCAATTGAAGCTGAGCACAGCTCCAATTTTTCCTTTGTTACTGTCTTGGTCATCATGTCGGCTGAGTTCTTACTACCCTGGATCTTCTCTAATGTTAATATTTCATCCTCCAAAAGAGACCTGATGAAATGATAACGGAGTCCAATGTGCTTTGTTCTAGAATGAAATGCTGAATTCTTTGCCAGATGTATCGCACTCTGACTATCACTGTGCAAAACATTCTTCTCCTGACTGAATCCCAATTCTGCCAACAAACCCTGTAACCAGATCATTTCTTTGCTAGCCTCGGTTACTGCCACGTACTCTGCTTCTGTAGTGGACAGAGCAACAATCTTCTGTATCTGCGAAATCCAGCTAACTGCAGTAGTACCTACTGTGAAAACATAACCAGTAGTGCTCCTTCTGCGATCTACCTCACCAGCAAAATCTGCATCTACAAAACCTTGTAGAGCCACCTCGCCTCGTCCAAAGCATAAGCATCTATCAGTAGTTCCCCGTAGATATCTTAATATCCACTTTACTGCTTCCCAATGCTGCTTTCCTGGATTTGCCATAAACCTGCTCACAACTCCCACTGTATGAGCAATATCTGGTCTGGTACAAACCATGGCATACATCAAACTTTCAATGGCTGAGGCATATGGTATTTTAGCCATGAAGTTTATCTCGTCCTCTGTCTTAGGACTCTGATCACTAGATAGACGGAAGTGATTAGCTAGTGGCGTCCTGACAGCCTTCGCACTGCACATGTTAAATCTCTGCAGAACTTGACTAATGTACTTGGCCTGAGATAACTGCAAGATACCCTTCTGCTTATCTCTGAAAATTCTCATTCCGAGAATCTGCTTCGCTGCACCCAAGTCCTTCATTTCGAACTCTGCTGACAGCTGCATCTTTAACTTCTTGATTTCGTCCATATCTGAGCCTGCTACTAACATATCATCGACATAAAGTAGCAAAATTATATAACTGGACTCGAATCTCCTGAAGTAGCAACAATGGTCAGCATTACATTTGAAGTAGCCATTTTTCTGCATAAATCCGTCGAACTTCTTGTACCACTGTCTCGGGGCTTGCTTTAAGCCATACAGGCTCTTCTTCAATTTGCAAACGAGCTTCTCCTTTCCTTTGACTGAGAAGCCTTCTGGCTGCTGCATATATATTTCCTCCTCAAGGTCACCATGGAGGAGAGCAGTTTTCACATCTAACTGCTCCAAGTGCAAACCCTCTGCTGCAACAATACTCAAGACTGATCTGATTGTTGTCAGCTTCACAACTGGCGAAAATATTTCAGTGTAATCAATTCCTTCTTTCTGCTGGAAACCTTTGACCACCAACCTCGCCTTGTATCTCTTTGATCCGTCATGTTTTTCCTTGATTCTGTACACCCACTTGTTGTGCAAAGCTTTCTTTCCTGTAGGTAACTCAGCTAGTTCCCACGTCTGGTTAGAGATGAGAGATTTTATCTCGTCTTTCATCGCAAGCTCCCACTTGCCAGAATCACCGACCTGACATGCCTCATGATAGCATTCAGGTTCACCTGCATCAGTAAGTAACATGTAGCTCATGTACTTTCTATTTGGAACATGAGGTCTGGTTGACCTTCTAAGAACAGGGACTGGAGACTGTAATGCATCAGTCTCTAGAACAGGCTCCTGTAACTGCAGATCCTCCTCTGTCTGTTGCGACGTACTACTTTCTGGAGCATCCAACTCAACATATGTTGGATCATCATGTACTGTGTCATCGGACTGCACTGCATTTCTGTCCTTGTACATAACCTTCTCGTTGAATATGACATCCCTGCTTCTGATGACCTTTCTGTTCTGGTCATCCCATAAGCGGTAGCCGAACTCATCTCCGCCATATCCAATGAATGTGCACTTTAGTGATTTGGGGTCTAACTTGCCCTTTGCCTGGTCACTAATATGTGCATATGCGACACATCCAAAAACTTTCAAGTGGGAAAGTTTTATTTCTTTTCCGCTCCATACTTCCTCCGGTATCCTGTACTCCAACGGTACCGAGGGTCCTCGATTGATCAAGTACACCGCTGTGTTGATTGCTTCTGCCCAAAACTGTTTGGGAAAGCCTGCATGTAACCTCATGCTTCTGGCTCTCTCCGTTAATGTCCAGTTCATACGTTCTGCAACTCCATTTTGCTGTGGAGTCCCTGGCAACGTCCTCTCCATTTTGATGCCATTCTGGTAACAGAACTTCTTGAACGCCATATCCGTATATTCTCCTCCGTTGTCGGACCTCAGCTTCTTTACTCGCAATCCTGTTTCATTTTCCACCATGGCTTTCCACTTCTTGAACACATCGAATACTTCGGACTTGTGTCTCAAGAAATAAACCCACACTTTTCTCGAGTGGTCATCAATGAAAGTCACAAAGTATGACTTTTCTCCAATAGATGAAACTGCGGTTGGTCCCCAGACGTCTGTGTGGACTAACTCAAGTTTCTCTTGCTTCCGAGTTCTGCCACTAGTGTTGAAACTCACCCTGGTCTGCTTCCCAAAGATGCAACTCTCGCATAAGTCTATATCAGTAGACTGAAGCTCTGGTAGTTTCCCCTTTGCATGCATATACTTGAGTCCCTTCTGACTCATATGCCCAAGTCTCTGGTGCCACAAGTTTGGACCCTCCTTGCTTTCAGCAACTGCAATTGTCACACAAGCATCCGCCGTTGTGTAGAGGGTGCCATTATCCTTGCCTCGAGCGATAATCATGGCGCCCTTGGTGATCTTCCAGTTATCACCAGAGAAGGTGGTGACATGTCCTTCTCCCGACAATTGCTTGATGGAGATCAAGTTCTTCCTCAATTCTGGAATATGTCTCACGTCCTTCAGCTTCCACACAGATCCATTGATCTTGATCTGTACATCACCCTTTCCGACCACGTCACACGGTTGATCATTACCGAGATAGACTCTACCAAAATCACCCATCGTATAGTTTACAAAAAACTCCTTGTTTGAGGTAGCATGAAAAGATGCTCCAGAATCAATCACCCAGTATTCCGTTTTTCTCTCCAAAGAGCATATCAAAGCATCGTCCGCTTCCTCTTCCACAATATTGACTTCTGTCCTGTCCTCCTTTTCTTTTGGAGGTGCTGTGCACTGATTTTTGTAATGACCGGTCTTCCCACACTTCCAACATTCCACAACCTTAGTTTTGTTGGAATTGTTTGGATTTCTGGATCTTGATCTTCCACTTCTGAATTTGCCATTGCCCCGCCCATTTCCTCTGTTAGAATTTCTGCCTCTGCTTTCCACATTCAACGCCGATCCTGAAGTTGAGGCACCTTCTGAATGTCGTCTGATCTCCTCCGTTAAGATCATGCTTACGACATCATCGAACTTCAATTTTGACTTTCCGGCAGAGCCACTAATTGCTGTGACTGTACCATTCCAGCTGTCTGGCAACTGCCCAAGAATTAACAGAGCTCGAACTTCATCACTAAAAGTGATTTCGACTGTGTTTAGCTGGTCCGTCACTTCATTGAATTCATTTAGGTGCTCCCCAAATCTTCCGCCTTCGGCCATCTTCATATTGAACAGCTTTTTAATTAAGTGGACTTTATTTGCTGCAGATGGCTGTTCGTACATGCTAGAAAGGGCTGCCATGAGAGACTCTGTCGTCTTCTCATTTTTTATGTTGAAGGCCACTGATTTTGACAACGTCAGCCTGATTGTGCCGAGTGCTTTTCGATCAAGCAACTCCCAATCCCCCTGGCTTATATCTTCTGGCTTTTCTTTTAGTGGCTTGTATAGATCCTTCTGGTACAGATAGTCCTCCATTTGCATTTTCCAAAATCCAAAATTTGAACCATCAAATTTGTCAATTTTGGATATTTTCTCATCTGTCGACATTGTTCCCACTCAATCACAAAACAGTCTAAAGAAATCTTTTCTGATGTGGAAGATCAGTCAAAGCTGCAACCACAGAGCATACTAAGAATTTCAAAAGATCTCAATGAGCCAAAGCTCTGATACCAATTGTTGGGAATTAGGACGCAACTAATCCCGCTCAGGATTGATGTGACACAAATAAATTGGACTGAGAAAATATAAATACGCAAAAATAAAATGCAAATACGAAACACAAAGATTTACGTGGTTCAGCAATTTGCATACGTCCACGGACTCACACCAATATTTCACTAACTCGAAAATGAGGAGTACAAAATACAACACTGTATTTTTATCTGCCTATGCAAAGGCTATTCTCTCCAACTCACTTTTCTCTCTATTTTGTGAAATGCCTCTCTTGTGTTGCTCTCTACAAAAGATCACTCTTTGTTGTGGTGGTGTAAGTTGCAAATGAGAGCCTCTATTTATAGGCAAGAATTAGGATGGATTGGGAATAAAAAATTTCACCTAATTCTTTCACCTAACTCCTCCACCTACTAGTCTCCACCTAATTCTTTCACCAACTAATCTTCCACCTAATAGTCTCCATGATCAACAATAAGTCCCATCTCCATCTGAGTAGAGAGTATAAAAAGTGTATAAATAAATGTGTACATATAGTTCTTATTATTATTTCAGACTTTATCCAAGATACCAAAAAACTAGAAGAATTGAAGCAATTACAAAACAATTGGATATAAAAAGAAGAAAATGGACATGAACTGTACAAAAAATGACAAAGTGGGATTAAAGTGCAAACATAAACAATTGAAGGACTCGAATTAACATAATGAATTGCATGGGTTTCCTTTGACTACAAAAGGCTAAGGCTGAATTAATTTGGAGGGGCGGGTGTGCAACAAAGAAGTCGGCAGATTGGAGAAAAGAAGAGAGTTGTTGGGTGAGATAATCTTACTTTGCCAAGAAGTGGTCGGCTGTTGGAAATTAAAGGAGTTGGCCGAGAAGCAATATAAAAAAGAGGCAGCGGGCTCAAAGGAGAGGAAGATTCGGCTGCTGTATTGAGAAGGAGAAGTCGGTGTGCAACAAAAAAAAGGGACAACTGGGAGTTTAATTGAGGAATAGCCGACCGGTTCTATTTATTGTTTTAAGGCTGCGTCTGATAGCGATGGTGGAATTTGGGTGGAAAGAAATTGAATTCTAGGGAATTAAATTCCTGGGAATTGAAAGTTTAATATGTTTGATTGGTTTAATTTTCTAGGTAGAAAAAGTGAAGAATTTTCCAACTTTTGTTGTTTGATTGACATTATTTTCTATGGAAAATAAAGTAAAATTTAGCTATATATATATATATATTTTTTTTTTTTTCATTTTTTAACAAGTTTGTACTTAGTAATAATAATGTTAATTTTTGAGAAAAAAATAAATCAATTAACAATAATAAAAATGATCAAACGTAACAAAAATGGTATAAGATTTTCCATGGAAAATAAAACCTCCTCCCCCCTTGGAAAACGAATTCATCCAAAATAAGGAAAATACCGGATTTCGAGACAAGTGGAAAAATGAATTTCATGAAAAATTTAGGCAACCAAACAGCGCAAAGTTGGAAAATCACGTGGAAAATCATATTTTCCATGGAAAATAAAACGAATCAAACGGACCCTAACTGTTACTCATTCCGTCACAATTATATAGACTGTCTTTCTTTTTGTCTATCTCAATTATATAGACTTATTTCTTTATTGAGAAATATTTATTTTATTTGTTTACCAATGTACTTATATTTATTACTACTTTTAATAAAATAGTTTTGATATTAAATAAGAGTAAGTTGAAAATTTTCTTTTCAAAAATTACTTTTCCAATGATATTAAATATATTTTCTTAATCTGTGTGAAAAGTCAAATAAACCTATATAATTGGGACGGAGGAAGTATTATTTTCATGAATATGAGTAGTTAAATTTAATTTTGCGATTAATCATGTAGATTAATATTTATAGTTTTATTTTAATTCTCAAGTTAGGAATCTTATTATTTTTATGTATTGATTTTGCTATTGCTTTAATGCATGAATTAATTACTACTAGTTCGTGTAAGTTGTGGTTATTTTCATAATTCGAAAGGTGAGTTAATAACTAGACAAAATAATAAAATTCAACAATTTCAACAAAAAAATAGAGATATGAATTTGTGGTTGCTTTTATAATCCGAGAGTTGTTAGGTATATGTAATCCTAATAATGCCATTTTTCTTAAGAAGTAAATCTTGATGATTTACCTATTCCTTTAAACTTTCTAGATGACCTATGTAATGAGCGTTAGCTCGGTGAATCACATGTCAGATGATCAAAGATGAATGCATGTTCCCGCTTTATGCAAGAATTTAAAAATGAGAATTAATTTACCAGCATTTGGTCATTATCTAGCTTTCACAAGTCATTCAAGACCACTCCACACATAATGTTTTGCACACGCGGAATCAATACACCTCCAAATAGTCACTAATATCAATTCTACTTCTCCAAACTATCTATTTAGCTGGTCAAGTGACAAATTAGTATTTTTCACATGGGTATGTATCATTAGTTTCATATTAACAACATATTCTTTCTATTCAAGTGTCACTTATATACACAATAATTAAGTTTACATGCTCAAATAATAATCCAGCATGAATCAAATCACTACAATCATATCATCCTTGATGAGAATCGAGAAAGTCAAACCTCGATGCACGTGCCCGTGGGACCCATGGCGAGATCCGACGTCGAAGAGGTTCAAGATTCGAGGCTAAACAATGTGAATAAATCAAGAAAAGAAGCAAAGAATCAAGTTGGAGCAAAAAACGAGAAGCTTGGAGTTTCAGCCAAGTTCGGTCGACCGAACTTTCTTCCGGTCGACCGATCTTCTGCAGAGGAATTTTTGATCCAGCCTCAGTCGCTTTCGGATGAGTGGCGGTCTACCGAAAGTCCCACTTCGGTCGACCCAGTGATCGACCGAAATAATTTCGGTCGACCGAAACACTCCGTTTTACAAAAACGGGGTTTTTCTTGTAAATACCCAAATTGCACATTTTACCCATTTTGTACATTTTATACACCTTTCCTTTTCATTTGTAAGAAAACTTGGTTGTTTATTTGAGCTTGGTCTTAAGAGAGACTCCTTGAGGTAAGGTTAACCTCCTTTGTTATTGTATTATCTTTGGAATTTCTTCAACTAAATCTAGGGTATTATTATTCTTGTGTTTGTTGTTGATTTCCGCCACCTTGGAATTTGTTTGATTGATACCCATTGGACTAGGGTTTGTTAATCCTTGAATTTTGGGTAAGACTTAAACTTGAGTTAAGGTATTTATCCCTTTAATTACCACTTTAGCTTTCTTGGGTTTTGTATTAAATTGTTGTGGAAATTTTCGGTCAATATACTGAAGGGGTTCACATCAATCCTAGTCTACAATTCATGAATCACATAGTTTCAAAAAAGTAACACCAAGAACCGAAAAAGTTATTTAACCAAACAAACAAACATGCAAAACACACTTTCTAAAGCAAAAATCAAACAATTTACTTGAGTTTTGCTTGCACCCCGAACTTAAGAATCACACCGTCTTCAGTTTTTCAAATCTTACACGAAATAAATAAAAAATGAACAATGTACTTCCTTGGGAAGACCATCGATTGCTAGACTTAGACTATCCCTATAAGAATTCAAAATAGAAATTATGACATATATATAAATCGACACCAATAAGACTTTCTATCTCTAACTTTTATAAAAACTATCTTAACAGAGTGTACATCCCTACACAAATTCCTATAATTAGAAAAAGATAAGTTTCACAAATTGTTTTGAGGATTGAAAATTGAGGTGCAACTTGAAGAATATCTATCAAATAAAATCGTATCCCATTTAGGCCATATATTTTTTTTTTTAAATTCTGAACTTAGCAATTAATTTCTCCCAAAAATTTATATTTGAAAAAATCGACTAGTAAAACGGCGAAGATGATTTTTTTACCTATTTAATAAAAACTCCACCTATTATACTAAATGAAAACCAATGCAATGAAAATAGTTGGGATAAAAAAATAAGTTACCTCCCATTAGGCTCTTATAGTCATTAGCTTGATTGTTCAACAATGCTTCAAGGCATTCTAAATAGGTCTTTTAATAATTTACTATATTTGAAGTTGCTTTGCACCCATTCATACTTTTGCTCCAAATTTTTATGCTGCCATGTTCATAAACAGAGTTAATTTCACCATTTGACTCGAACATAACTACGTATATTTCGATTTTTTCTTCAGACCCTATCACAAAATTCAATTTTCAGAGAATTAAGTACAAGGATTGCTTGATAACTCCATCATCGTCGGCTGCTATGCTCTCTATTAAAATCAAATCTTCATTCTCAACAAGCTCTTCTTCCTCTTTTGATTGTACAAGTTGTTCCTTAACTTCTTCTTCATTAATCTCCACTTATTTTTCCTTCTTCTCTTGATGTGATTCAATGTAGGAGATCAAAGGAGAAATCATGCTACAGGCAATGCAATGACAATCTTAATGAAAAAACGAGTAGGTTTCATGTTGGAGTTCGAGTTGAGATTAAAATCTGATAAAGTCACTTCGAATGATGGAAAATTGGTGCAGTCTGAGCAACCACGTGATTGCATGAGGAAAAGAGTGAGTGATCCCTCACATGCAGTGAAAATCAGGCAGAACATACAGGGGCATAACCACGCGATCGCGAGGTTGAATCAATTTAGAAATTTCTCGAATCTTTAATTATTTTCTGTTTTAATTATTATATTTCATATTTTCGAACCCTTTAGGAACTAAGGTTAGTATTAGGTCGTTTTTATTATATTATGCCCTATTTTTATTATTATAAAACAACTTTGATATTGAATGAATTATTGAGTGTTTTTTCTAGAAAAGTGAGGAATTCTTTTTCTTGAATAACCCATTGAACTAATTAAAGATCATGAATCTTTGTGATGTTCCAACCCAGAACTTATCAAGGAAATTGATATCCCTTGTGACATTCAACAACTTTGGTTCTTATTCCGAACCAACAATCTTATGTCGAGAATATTGAGTTAAGGTCCTATTGTCTATTACTTTATTATTTTTCGTGCTTGTGATTTTAGTAATCTGAATTTAGATATTTCATATTGTTTTTGTTGTTATTTCATGTTTTCGTCGTGTTTCCCAGAAGAAATCGCATCTGGTGGTATCAGAGCTTGATCTAAGTTCAGTTCTTGATATTTCTTCATTCTCTTGTTCTTCGTGTTTTTGGTGCTTTCACAATTTTTTTTAGTTTTGATCAATTCTAAAACTCCACCAAAATTCAAACGTGTTTATCTTACTCAGTTATTATCCAAATTCAATTTCGTTTGTTTTGCTGTAATCGTAGTCAAATTTTTGGGTAATAATCGAAAAATTCATAAACTACAGGAATATTCCAAAAATTTCTCAAAATACCAATTTTCTTTATCTTCTTCGTGTCTTCCATTTTTCCTAACTTTTGAATCTTTGATGGGTTCTTTAGGGGTACTCAAAAAGGGATTAAGAGTGATACATGAGTGAAAACAAACGCTTGAGGAAATTTTTCTTTTCTTTTGAGAACTAACGATGTCTCACAGGGATAAATCTTCTTCATCAGGTGACAAAAAGAATTTTAAGATGTTGGAGGCTATACAGGCACAATTTGAGAACTTAATGGCTAGGATAGATAGGAGGGATGCAATTATTGTCCAATTGCAAAAGGAACGATCTCAAGCGGATTCTAGGGCTAGGAGGGATAAGAGGCGTGAATCCAATACTAGGTTTGGAGATGGCGTTGATGAAAGATCGTTGAAGTGAAAGGAATAAGCAAGACCATCTTCGGGATCCTATCCTATATTACAATCAAAACGGGAGAGTAGTGATCATGTTCCAAAAAGGAGGGAGGAACCAACGTCCAAAGGTAAATATAATTCTGAGTTCAAACCTTCTAAGGATAGAAATATTAAGGTTGCGTTCTCTTTGTGTTTCAGTTTCCTATTTTCATTTTCCAAAATGTTTTCTGTTATCCATTTTCTGTGACTTTTTTCGAAATTGTTGAAAACGCGTTTGGTTTGTTATTTCTGAAAACTGTCTTCGAAAATGAAAAGTTGGAAAACGCGTTCTGTTTAAAATCTTTAAGAAAATTATTTCTTTATACTTGTAATTTTATTGTTTGTGAATATAAATGAAATAAATATATCATATTTGAGTTGCACAACAAAAATAAATGAAATAACTCCTATCACACAATTTGGTTATACCAAAAAAGTTCAAAAATTCATGTTGCCCTTCTAAAGTAATCGTTCCGCATTTGGGTAGTAATTTTCCCTTCTAAACTAATCATTCATTTAATATTTTATATAGATACATCCTTCTAGTAAGTACTCATAACGTTTAAAATTTAAGTTTCAATAAAATTTGCAAAAATCAATTTACGTTAATTAATGACGTCCTTACAAAATAAGTGTCTACAATACAAAAATAAAAAAGAAATGTTTAATAATTAAGCACATGATACATCATCAGAAAGATTGTTGAATTTGGAGTTCGACGCAAAAAATAGAGTGCAATTCGGAGTTGTACACCAAAAGTTATACATGTTTGAAGATAATGACCTATAAAGCAAATACGAGAAAGACTAAATTGAAAGAAAAGTAAAGTTTGTGAACTAATGTGCAACAAAATCTGAAGTTGAGTGATCTAAGTTGCAAATAAATTAGGGTATTTTCGAAAGAAATTTCAAAATTTGAGGATTAAAATGACAAGTTTTGAAAATCAGGGACCAATAATCTAATTAAAAATGACAAATTTTGACAAATTTCAAAAAATTTTGATTATTTTAATTTTTTTGAAGTGGAAAACGCGCGTTTTCCACTTAATAGGTATAAATTTCGAAAATCGCGGAAAACGTGACGCGGAAAACGTGATTTTCACGTTTTCCATTTCCTTTACAAATTTTGAAAACGTTTTCGAAATTTTTTTCCGAAAACGGCGCAAGAGAACGCGTTTTCCGCGTTTTCGGAATTGGAAAACGGAAAACGACTGAAAAACGCCAAAGAGAACGCAGCCTAAATGTTTTAAGTGTTTGGATTTTGGTCACATTTCACTTCAATATCCAAAAAAGAAAGTAAAGGCTACGTGTGACGGGGAAGTTGTTTCAGAAGATGAAGTTAAAAGAGTGCCCAAGTTAGTAAATGCCCGTGATAGTGATAAATTGATACTTGTTGCGATGGGTGAATCACTTATTAATAGGTGAGCCCTTAGCACTAGATTTAAGATAAATGTTGTGGATAAGGTAGATGAGCAAAGAGATAACATCTTTCGTACTAGGTGCTTAGTAAATAATAAGGTTTGTAGTATGGTAATTGATGGAGGAAGTTGTACCAACATGGCTAGTACTACCTTAGTAGAGCAATTGAGATTACCTTTAATGAAACATCTAAAACCTTATAAGTTGCAGTGGTTGATTGAGTCAGATGAGATTAAGGTGAACAAACACATCAGGGTGAGTTTTACTATTGAGAAGTATAATGATAAGGTAGTATGCAATATGGTTCCTATGCATGTTGGAAATATATTATTGGGGGAGGCTATGGCAACATGATAGGGCGGTGCTACATGATGGGTTTATGAATAGGCATAGTTTTGAGAAAGTTGGAAAAAAGTTCACTCTTATTCCATTATCACCAATGCAAGTCCAAAAGAATCAATTGAAATTTAAAGATGAGTTTGAGGGGGAAAATAAAAGAGTTGTGGTCACAACTTCAAAAAAAAGAGAGGTAGAGAAAATTGAAAAAAGGAGAGTTGAGGCCATGACCTCAGAAAAAAGAGAGGAAGTGAAAATTGAAAAAAATAGAGAAAATCGAGAGAATGAGTGCAGGGTGAAAAAGAAAAGAGAACCCACCACAAAAATGAGTTTATTTGCACAATGGATCTATGCCTTGCACTTGACCAATATAACAAACCCCTCCCTAGTTCGGTTAATTTTGTTTGGCAGGTACCCAAGTCAAATTCCAAACTTAGAATTGAGACTGAGTTTAATAGCAAGAAGAAAAAACCCTGAAAGTCCAAGGAACGCACAAAACAAAAACATGAATATCAAACCAGCAAAAGCAAGAATAAGCATGATCCAAAAGCCAACAAATGCTGAAGTTACAAGAGGATGGACAAGTTGCAGATTTGAGGTCGAATTTTCAAGAGAGAGGAAATGATGTGATCTGTATGAGATCAAAGGAGAAATCACGCTATAGGTGATGCAATGACAATCTACATGAAAAAATGAGCAGGTTTCGTATTGGGCTCGAGTCGAGATTCAAATCGGACCAAGTCACTTTGAAGGATGAAAAATTGGTGCAGCCGGAGAAACCACGCGATGCGTGAAGAAAAGGGCAAGCAATCGCATGCAGTGAAAATCAGGCAGAACATACAGGGAAAATTGGACCAAGTCACTTCGAAGGATGGAAAATTGGTGCAGCCAGAGCAACTGCGCTATTGCGTGAAGAAAAGGGCGAGCGATCGGGCGCATGCAGTGAAATTCAGGTAGAACGTACAGGGCATAACCTCGCGATGCGTGGTTGAATCAATTCAGAAATTTCGTGAATTTTTAATTATTTTCTGTTTTAATTATTATATTTCGTATTTTCAAACCCTTTCCCGGCTAGGGTTAGTATTAAGCCCTTTTTCATTATATTATGCCCTATTTTCATTATTGTAAAAAAAACTTTGATATTGAATGAATTATTAGTGTTTTCTCTAGAAAAGTGAGGAAATCCTTTTCTTGAATAATCCATTGAATTTATCAAAGATCTTGAATCTTTGTGGCTTTCTAACTTAGAACTTATCAAGGAAATTGACATTCCTTGTGGCGTTCGACAACATTAGTTCTAGATTCCCAACGTCAATCTTACATCGTGAATATTAGGTCAAGGTCTTATCATCTATTTCTTTATTATTTTCGTTCTTGTGATTTTAGTAATCTGAATTTAGATCTTTTCTATTGTTTTTGTTGCTATTCCGCATTTTTTTTTCGCGTTTCCTCAAAAGGAATCGCATCATCTCTAGCCTTGTCACATTAATCTCTAGTAGTCGTGTCTTGTATTTCCTGGCCTTGTAATATATGCATGTATCATCATTTATAAAGTTGAATTCTTCCTCTGGTGTTTCCAGCAGTAGACTATCTGCGGTATTGTGGATTTCTCTACAATATTTATTTACATTTTGGAGTTGTTTGAATTGCAAGAAGGTCCATAATAATTGACATTTAGGTCCATAATAGTTCAAAGGGAAATCATCATCCATATGGGGAAAACATTATGTCCTGTAATCTTAGCTTATGTCCTCATGAGTTGCTGTGGTCCCTTATCTTCTCTTCTTTCACCACAACGACACAAAGAAAAGCAAGTAGATCAAATGGAAAAGGAAAATAAATAAAGAAGAAAAAACTTAGAGCTAAAGATGAATCTAAACTAATAGCAAATAAAAATAGTCTTCGGCAACAACTAAAAACACTTGTGAAAATTATTATAAGTGCGCAATAGTCAAACATGCAGTAAAGTGGACTCAAGGTTTGTCGATCCTCGAGGACTAATTAGCGATGATTAATCCAAACCTAAACTAGGAAAAAAAAACAATGAGTTGGATTTTTAATCTACTAAAATAGTAAAAGCAAATAATTATAGAATTGCACCCTAAATTTATATTCAATTTCTTATCTCAAGTTTTCTTTCTGAAGTAGTATTTGATCAAACTCACAATTGTATATAATTTTCCCTCTCGAGTTTAAATTAGTTTTATCTAATTAGGTTAACCATATATCTATATGTTGGGTCAGAATAATCTTTAACTAAATGTATCCAATAACAATAATTAATACGAGATCACAACAATCACATCTCAACTCATTAAAACACATAAATCAATGAATTGGTGATCAAGTAATTCATGCATTAAACTCATAAATAAACTCAACACACAAGATTAAAGCATAAAACATGAGAATTTAAATTGAAATTGAAATATAAAAACTAGGTTACTTTGTTCATCGCAACTTTGAGTTTAATTACAAATAATACAAGAGAATAAAATTAAAATATTAAACAAATGCATAACCAAAATTTTATGAAAATCGGGAAGAGGATAAGAATCTTGCACCAAAAATTGATTTTCTTGCTTTAAATCTTGAAAAACCTTGAATTCCTCTTTGAAATCTTGTAAATTTTCTCTATTTTGTGGTGCATTAATGTCGTCAAATCAGCCTCCTTTCTTATTTTCCATTCAGTCTATTATATAAAGTGAAACTAGGTCAAGAATCAAGTTCAAATTGGGTTCCAAAAGAGTTCTAATCAAATAAGGAAAGTTGCATTCGCGTCCCGCATGATTATGTCTTTGCACAATTATTAGTATTTTTATTCCATCTTTCTCTCCCCTTATTCAATTTCGGTGATTGAAAGTGCGTAGTAAAGATAATTCAAAGGGCTACAATTGTTCTTGAAATAAAATTTTTCCAATTCAAACTTATAGTATCCCAAAAATGGATCTCAATACCAGACTAAAAATTTGGAACATAACCTGTGAGATTTCGTCTTTACTCTAATTAAGTCATTTTCAAGTGCAACTTTGATCATTTGATTTTTAATATCATTCAATTGATTTCATATGATCTTCAATAATTTTGTTGTGGTCTGAATCAAATAATGGATATTTATAATTTGGTCTCCACTTTGATAATTTTACACGATTTTTGTCATTTTTCTCCATTTACCTCCAACTGTATCTACAATCGTGTTTTTCCTAAAACAATTGATGCGATTCCTTTTGGGAAACATGATGAAAACATGGAATAAAAAATATATTAAAGCAGGAAAAATCTAAATTCAGAAATAATAAGAAACAAATTAAAACAATGAATAAAAAAGATAGATTTAGATGTTAGGACATTGACCCAATATTCAAGACGCAAGATTGACGAAGCGGAATAAGAACCAAGGTTGTTGAAAGCCACAAGGATTGTCCAATTCCTTGAAAAATTTCGGTTGGAACGCCACAAAGATTCAAGAATCTTTGATAAGTTCGATTTATTGTTCAAGAAAAGGAATCCCTCACTTTTCTAAGAATAACAATCAATTTGAATAAAAAATAATCCAAATTAATGTTTACAATGATAGAAATTGATAATATAAATTCAAAAATGAGATAAACTAGTTCAAGCTGCTATTGGGCTCTAATTTGCGGAAATAATAAACTAAAACAAAAAATAGAATAAAAAACTTGCGAAACCCTATAGGATTGCACCGCGCAATCACGTTGTTGACCTTAAAACTTTCGAGTTTAATTTTGATGACACCGCGATCGCCACTCTTTTTTCCTTGTGCGATTGCGTGGTTCTTCTGGCTGCAACAATTTTTGATCCTTTGAGGTGACTTGCTTCATTTTGAATCTTGACTCGGGTCCAATACGAAACTTGCTCGTTTTTCCATGTAGATTGTCGTTGCATCGCCTGCAGCTTGATTTCTCCTTTGATCTCCTACCTTGGATCACATTATCCCCCCTCTCTTGAAAATGACTCGACCTTGAATTTGCAACTTGACCAATCCTCTTGTCACTTCTACAATTGTTGGCTATCAGAACATTCTTGTACTTAGGGTTGTCCTTCAAATTTTTAGACGATTCTTCCTTGCAAGTAACTTTCAATTTTCTCTATGTATCCTTTTTCTGAGGTTGTAGCCCCAACTCTCTTATTTTTCCCCTCAAACTCATCTTTTAGTTTCCATTGATCCTCTTAGACTTGTGTTGATGATAATGTAACAAGAGTGAACTTTTTTCCACCTTTCTCAGAACTATACCTATTCATTAACCCATCATGTAGCACTGTCCTATCATGTTGACATGGCTTCCCCAACAATATATGTTCAAAATGCATAGGAATCACATCATATACTACCTCATCATTATACTTCCCAATAGTAAAACTCACCCTGACCTGTTTGTTCACCTTAATCTCCACTGGCTCAGTTAACCACTGCAACTTATAAGATCTTGAATGTTTCATTAATGGTAATCTCAATTTCTCTACTAAGGTAGTATTAGCTACGTTGGTACAACTTCCTCCATCAATCACCATATTACAAAAATTATTATTTACTAAGCATTTAGTATGAAAGATGTTATCTCTCTGCTTACCTACCTTATCCACAACATTTATCTTACGTCTAGTGCTAAGGACCTGCCTACGAATAAGTGATTCACCTACCGCAACATCTGTCAATTTATCACTATCACAGGCATTTACTAACTTAGATACTCTTTTAACTTCATCTTTTGAAACAACTTCCCCATCACACCTAACAATTACTTTCTTATTTGGACATTAAGTGCATTATGATCCAAATCCAAACATTTAAAACATTTAATATTTCTATCCTTAGGAGGTTTGGACTCAAAATTATATTTACCTTTGGGCATTGGTTCCTCCCTCATTTTTGGAACATGATCACTACTCTCCTATTTTGATCGTGATGTACGATAGGATCCTCAAGATGGCCTTGCATCCTCCTTTTGCTTCTATGGTCTTCCATCAACAAAATCTCTAAACCTAGCATTGGATTCACTCCTCTTATCTCTCCTAGTCCTAGAATCTGCCTGAGATGCTCTTTTTCCAATTGGGAAATAATTGCACTCCTCTTATCCATCCTAGCCATTAATTTCTCAAACTGTGCCTGCATGGCCTCCAACAGTTTAAAATTCTTGTGTGTCACCTGATGATGAAGATGATGAAGATTTTTCCCTGTGAGAAATGATTAGTTCTCAAAGGAAAGAACAATTTCCTCGCGTGTTTGTTTTCGCTCGTGTATCACTTTCAATCCCTTTTCAAGTACCCAAAGAGTCTTATTAAAGATTCAAGAATTTGGACAATGGAAGACACAAATAAGACAAAGAAAATTGATATTTTGAGAAATTTTAGGAATATTCTCGAAATTTCTGAATTTTCGAATTTTTACCCAAAATTTTTTACTACGAGTACAGCGAAACAAACGAAATGAAATTTGGATTAGAATTGAATAAAATAAACATGTTTGAATTTTTGTGAGATTTTTAAATGGATCAAAACTAAATAAAATTATGAAGGCACGAAGAACACGAAGAACAAAAAAATAAAGAAAACCAAGAAATATCAAGAACTGAATTTAGATCCAAACTCTGATACCACATGATGAGATTCCTTTTGGGAAACTTGACGAAATCACGGAATAAACAATATGCACTTGTTTGAGCTCCATTATTTCTCATAAAACTTACCACTTTTTTTTTTTACAGTAGTCAATCTCAACCATCCAAAAAAGTCAAGCCCACAATTTTCACGATACAAGATTGACGATGCGGAACAAAGTTGTTGAATGCCACAAGGATTGTCCAATTTCTTGATATGTTCGGGGTTGAAACGCCACAATGATTCAAAAATCTTTGATAAGTTTAATTGGTTGTTCAAGAAAAGGAATCCCTCACTTTTCTAAGAATAACACTCAATTTGATTCAATATTAATCCAAGTTAATGTTTACAATGATAGAAATTGATAAAATAAACTCGAAAGCTAGATAAACTAGGTCTAGCCGCTATTGAGCTATAATTTAGGGAATAATAAACTAAAATGAAAAATCGAATAAAAAACTATCGAAACCCTATAGGCTTGCTGTTGGACCAATTTTTGCTGATCCAGAGCCTCCACTTTTTCAGTTTTCCGGACCAATTTTTACTTAGCCCAATGACCTGAAGATGAGCCCATGTTACACAACTCAATACTGAGGCCCAAGTCCGGATTCTTTGCTCCAGCCGGACCTTTACATTCCAGCCGGACCTTTTGTTAACCCGGTCCGGCCTCATCACAACCATTGGATCATAACAACTTTATCAATAATGGATCCCAGCCGTTGGATCAATTAGATAAGGGTGCTGCTTTTCACTTTGACATTCATTCCAGACGCTTCTATTCAAATCAAACCCTATTTTCTCTCCGAAGAGGCGATTTTCATCGCCTTCATCTTCTTCTACACATTTTCTTCCAGAAATTGATAGATTAGCCTTGTTATTACTTAGTGATTGTTAGATACTGATATTCTGTGAATCAGTATACATTTGTATGAGTTTTGACAGAGTTTTCTGTAACTCATTTTTGATCTTTGTGGTTTTTTATGTTATGCGATTTCTGTTTCTGGGAAGATTTGTATATTTTGAGTTTGGATTCTGATTTCTATACTCTTACGGTTTTTGAATAAAGGTTTCTGATTCTTTGTGGTTTAAACCTTTGTTCTTGTTCTTTGTGGTTTGATCTTGAGCCTTTAATCCCAACAGTAGTATCAGAGCCTTAGGGTTCTTTGAAAAACCGGTGGATTAGACTCAGATCTGGTAGATCCAGATTTATTCTTGTTGGATCTAGGGTTTTCTGGAAACGTATGAGTTTTCTTCAAAACGTTTTTAGGGTTTTCTGAACTGTGTAAACTTTTAAGAAATTTTTACTTTCTTAAGTTGTTTTTCAAACCCTAACTGTAAATCGCTTTGGCTTCTGAAAATAGTTTTAAATTTTTCAGATTCAAAATTATTTTTTGAAGATTTTTATATAAAATCTTTTAAACTTTGTGGATGCTGCTCTTTTTGAAACCTATTTTAAAAATTAGGGTTTCTAAATTTTTGTATCTGGATCTTTATTTCTGAGTCCACATTTTTGGACGATCTTGAAACTCGGAATATTTTTCTATAAAATATTCTGATTACTTATAAAGATCCTACATTGTTCTTGGTGGTTGATCTTCGTGGTGGATACTGTTACTGTTACTTTGTGGCCCTGAACTTCTGGGATTTTGATTCTTTGTGGAAGCTGCTATAGCTTATTAAATTTGCAAATCAGGTGATATAATTTAATTACTGCAATTTTATACAGTAAATTTGCTTTTTCAAATTTCCTGTTCTCTCCTAAATCTCTCTGTTGAAGCCTATAACTAGGACCCCTATCTTACCTTTGTCTAGGATTTCATTGATAATACGGGAATCTGAGGAAGTGTGGAATATCCAGTATAGGTTGAGGGATATACTAGAAGAACAGCTTATCTTAGTATACTGTTCTGTGTAATTTCTTGATTGAGTAATTAATTTGTTGAACAGTGATCACCTTGATTACTTTGTTTACTGATTACTGTGTTCTGAACTTTTGTGAACTTTCTTGAATATAAATTCTTGACTCTGTGTCATTGTCTTACTTTGTGACTGTGACCTGCATTATTGTTTTCTGCCTGATTACTTGTTCTTTGAACTACTAAAGCTCCATAACTTGAAATATTTTCAAAATCTTGGTCATTATTTCAATGGCTACTGTTAAAGTAGATGTTGAAATATGGAATGGCAAAGGGGATTTCAACCTCTGGAGCCAAAAAATGTGAGCTTTACTACTTCAAATGAAATGTGCTTAGGCTATTGATAAATCCTGGCCCCTTGATACCCCTCAGGACAAACAACTTGAAATGGATGAAACTGCTTGGAGCACTTTGTTTTTGCACTTATCTGATAATGTCATTAGACAAGTAGGCAAGACTAAAACTACAATGGAATTGTGGGATAGATTGGAAGAAATTTATGATACTGTGTCCTTGCCTGATAAGTGTTTTCTATGGAAACAGTACTTCTCTTTTAAATTTGATCCATCTAAGGATGTGGATGAAAATATGAGTACGTTTACTAAGATCACACAAAGTCTGTTAAATTGTGATGAAAAAACTTACTGATGAACAAAAAGTTGTTTGTTTACTGAATGCTATGGGGGATAAGTTTAAAGATTTGAGGAATGCCTTAGAGTATGGGGGCAGAAGTTGACCACTGAAATTGTCCATACATCCCTTAAGAATAAAGAGTTAGAGTTTAAAAATAATCCTAAGAAAGTCTATAATGTTGTAGGAACCTCTAGGAAGAAGAACTCTTTTAGGAAAAATAAGTCTGGAACTAATTTCAATAAAAATTGGAATGTTTCTAACAACAATAGGGATTGGAATAATAAGCCTGCAAAGGGAAATTTTCAAAATAAGGGTAATTTCAATAGGTCTAAAGACAATAACTTTAGAAGTCGGTCTGGTTTCAGAAATCAAGATAATAATGCTAGAAATCAAAATAATTTCAAAAACCAGAACAATTTTATAACACATGATAATAATGCTGGAACTGTAGATGTAGACAAACCTCCTAGAATTTGCTTCTACTGTGGCCAACGTGGACATCATATTAAATATTGTTTTAAAAGGAAAAATGAACAGGGAATCAGTAATCAAATTGAGGCTGCAGTGCAAGACAATAATAACAATGGGGTGATTTATGTCACTACTGAGTCAGATAATAAGAATGAATGGATTTTAGATTCTGGCTGCACCTTTCATATGTGTCCTGAAAATGATATGTTTGTTAATTCCAGTGATAATTGCTTTGGTTCTGTGAAACTTGACAATAATATTTCTTGTGATGTGAAAGGTATTGGAAAGGTTTTGTTACAACTTGATAATAACAAAACTCTTACTTTAAATAAAACCAGATATGTTCCTAATTTGAAAAGGAACTTGATTTCACTTGGTGTTTTAGATTCTGAATCCTTTGAAATTAGAATGAAAAATGGTTCTTTGAGTATTTTCAAAATTAACTGTCTAATTGTGAGTACTCCTAAAATTAATGGGATATATGTGTTGAATACCTTGCCTGTTTATGCTAAGTCCTTTAATGTTGTGTCTGACTTGAATAAAACTGAGTTATGGCATAAAAGATTAGGACACATAGGTCAAAAGGGACTTAAATTACTTGAAACAAAAGGTGTATTTGGTAATGATGTGTTGCATACACTTGACTTCTGTGAAAAATGTGTGTTAGGTAAACAAAAGAAAAGTTCATTTGGTAAAGGTATTCATAAATCTTCTGATGTGCTTGAATATTTGCATACTGATTTGTGGGGTCCTGCTCCTGTGAGTTCTGTTTCAGGTTTCAGATACTTTCTTCTAATAGTGGATGATTTTTCTAGGAAAACCTGGGTGCATTTGTTAAAAACTAAGGATGCAACAATGTCTGTTTTCAAAAACTGGATTACCTTAGTTCAAAATTTGAAAGGAAAAAGAGTCAAAACTATTAGAACTGATAATGGTTTAGAATTTTGTAACCAAGAGTTTAATTCTTTTTGTAGCACCTTAGGTATTCTTAGGCATAGGACTGTTGCCTACAGTCCACAGCAAAATGGGGTTGCTGAAATGATGAATAGGACACTCCTAGAAAGAACTAGGTGCCTCTTACTTGATTCCAATTTGCCTAAATTTTTTTGGGGGTGAAGCAGTCAAATGTGCCTCTTATTTGATAAATCTTTCTCCCTGCAGTGCTATTGATTTTAAGATTCCTGATCAAATCTGGAATAATTATCTTCCGACTTTTCAACATTAAAAGTTTTTGGGTGTGCTGCCTACTCACACCAGTCTGAATCTAAACTTGATTCCAGATCTTTAAAATATGTTTTTCTTGGGTATGGAGAAGGGGTTAAGGGTTATAGATTATGGGTCAGGGAACAGGGAGGTTACAGGATAATTTTGAGTAGGTCTGTGCTTTTTAATGAAAATGTTTTCCCCTGCAAAGAAGAAAAATCACTTGATCCTGTTAAAGAAAAAGATTTTATAACTTTGAGCTGAGTGTAGAACATTTAGGTGATGAAACTGGTCTGCCCAATACTCAGTTTCAGGTGGAGCAACCCCCACAGTCTCCAAATGTCATTTTTGAACCCGAACTTGAACCTGAACTTGCTGACTTTGAGCCACAACCTGGTGATATCCCTGAAGCTGAAACTGACTTAGAAAATTATCAATTAGCTAGGGATAGAACTAGAAGAGAGATTAGTCCTCCTCCTAGGTTTGAGGATCCTGATTTTGTGTCTGCATTCACTTATTCTGATCATTTAATGTTTGAATCTGAATCTTTTGAAGAAGCTGTTTCTTCTAAGGATTCCAAACTTTGGCTTGCAGCTATGCAAGATGAGATGGACTCACTTCTGAAAAATGGTACATGGATTTTAGTCAGTAGACCTTTAAATAAAAGGATAATTGACTGTAAGTGGATTTTTAAACTGAAAGAAAGTGAGTCTAAGGACATGAAACCTAGGTACAAGGCTAGACTTGTAGACAAGGATTTTTCTCAAAAAGAAGGAATTGATTTTAATGAAATTTTTTCTCCTATAGTTAAATATACCTCTATCAGAATTCTGTTTGCCTTGGTTGCACAATTTGATTTAGAACTTGAGCAAATGGATGTGAAAACTGCTTTTCTTTATGGTTATTTGGATGAAACAATTTATATGCATCAACCTAAAGGTTTTGAAAAAGGCAGAAATTCTGATTTAGTTTGTTTGCTGAAAAAATCTTTGTATGGGATAAAACAAGCTTCTAGGAAGTGGTTTAAGAGATTTGATTCTTATATCCAAAGCCTAAATTTTTAGAAAAGTAAATATGATTCTTGTTTTTACTTTAAACTTGGTAAAACTAATTTTATTTACTTGCTTTTATATGTTGATGACATGTTTATTGCTGGGCCTAATATGGATGATATAAATGTTCTTAAAGATAAACTTCATTCTGAGTTTGAGATGAAAGACATAGGAAATGCTAAAAGGATACTTGGCATGGATATTTTTAGGGATAGACAATCTGGAAAATTGTTTTTAAACTAAAAACATTACATTGAAAAGGTTTTAAACATATTTTGTTTATCTGAATCCAAATCTGTGTCTTTGCCTGCACATTTTAAATTGTCTGTTGAACATTGTCCAAAAACTGAAGATGAAGTGCTTAGAATGAAAAATGTGCCCTATTCTATTGCAGTTGGATCTGTTATGTATTTGATGGTCTGCACCAGACCTGATATAGCTTTTGCAGTAAGTGTCTTGAGCAGGTTTATGAGTAATCCTGGTGAATTACACTGGGAAGCTATGAAATGTTTACTGAAATATTTGAAAGGTTCTGCTAGACTTAGTCTAATATTCTCTAAAACCAAAATGATTTCAAACTTAAAAGGTTTTGTAGATTCTGACTTTGCAGGAAATGTTGATAACAGGAAATCAACATCTTCTTACTTTTTTACTTTAAATTCTTCCTGTATTAGCTGGAAATCCCAGCTTCAAAAGCTTGTTGCCTTATCATCAACTGAGGCAGAATACATAGCTGCCACAGATGTTCTTAAGGAATGCATGTGGTTAAAGGGTTTATTATCTGAAATCTGTTGCATTGATGATTCTGAAGTTGAATTGTGTACTAATAGTATAAGTGCTTTACATCTGTGTAAAAATCCTATTTTTCACAATAGGTCTAAACATATTGTTGTTAAATTCTATTTCATTAGAGACATTATTGATAAAGGCATTGTGAAACTTGTTAAAATATCTACACAGGTTAACCCTGCAGATGTAGGAACTAAGATCATTCCTATTAATAAGTTTAAAGATGCCTTGAGGTTTTTGAATTTGGTGGAATTTTGATACTTCTCTATTTTTGTTCTGCAGGTGTTGGAAGCAGCAAAATTTGAGGTGGAGATTGTTGGACCAATTTTTGCTGATCCAGAGCCTCCACTTTTTCAGTTTTCCGGACCAAATTTTACTTAGCCCAATGACCTGAAGATGAGCCCATGTTACACAACTCAATACTGAGGCCCAAGTCCGGAATCTTTGCTCCAGCCGGACCTTTACATTCCAGCCGGACCTTTTGTTAACCCGGTCCGGCCTCATCACAACCATTGGATCATAACAACTTTATCAATAATGGATCCCAGCCGTTGGATCAATTAGATAAGGGTGCTGCTTTTCACTTTGACATTCATTCCAGACGCTTCTATTCAAATCAAACCCTATTTTCTCTCCGAAGAGGCGATTTTCATCGCCTTCATCTTCTTCTACACATTTTCTTCTAGAATTTGATAGATTAGCCTTGTTATTACTTAGTGATTGTCAGATACTGATATTCTGTGAATCAATATACATTTGTATGAGTTTTGACAGAGTTTTCTGTAACTCATTTTTGATCTTTGTGGTTTTTTATGTTATGCGATTTCTGTTTCTGGGAAGATTTGTATATTTTGAGTTTGGATTCTGATTTCTATACTCTTACAGTTTTTGAATAAAGGTTTTTGATTTTTTGTGGTTTAAACCTTTGTTCTTGTTCTTTGTGGTTCGATCTTGAGCCTTTAATCTCAACACTTACGCCGCGTGATCGCATGGTTAAACCTTGAGCGATCGCGTGGTTGACCTTAAAACTTCCGGTTTGAATTTTGATGACACTGCGCGATCACCACTTCTTTGCCTTATGTGATCACGTGGTTCTTCCGATTGCAACAATTTTCGATCCTTTGAGATGACTTCTTCCGTTTTGAATTTCGACTCGGCCAATACAAAACTTGCTCGTCTTCCCATGTAAATTGTCGTTGCATTGCCTGCAACTTGATTTCTCCTTTAATATCCTAACCTGAATCACATCAACAATCAAAATAAATAAACAATCTAGCAATATCAATTCAAAAGTAATTAAAGTTGTCCAAATTTAAGGTGAAGATAAAGCACAAGATTGTACTTGTCACAAGACAATATATAGGCTCTAAGAGATAAGGTACAAATCTATTTCGAGAGCCATTAGAACAGGAGAACTGCTACAATCTAGTAGAACTGTTGCAATACAAAAGTACATGCAAGTATAGTTCACTGAGAAAGGAGTGGGTACCCACTGGAGATTTGACCAACCACAACCGAATATTGTGTTGAGATAATGGTGAGGAGATGCGATAGAGTCAATTTCCTCAATCGTGGTTGAATTCCTCGTGAACCGAGCTTTCTCGGATAAGCTAGGAAGATTAGATAGCATTATCCTTAGATTTATCTTTTAACAGATAGGAAAATCGTGACCCCTAACTATTTTCTTAAATTTCTATATGAATGCTTTCTTTCTCCATCATTATTAAGTTGCATAGTTTAGCTGTTAATTAAATCAAACTCAAAATCTTGATATTAATTTTTGTGTTTTTGGAAGTTTGTTTTGATAAAAGTATAGTCACTAATGTATCCTCGTGGGATGATATTCTACTCACTAATTTATTGTTACAATTCATCTATTTGAGCGATAAAATGGATAATAATTTTTTTTTTATACAAAACTAAATTTAGCACCTATTTGATAGAAGTTATGATCTAGATTTTTATCAAAGTTAAAGTCACCAATTAATTTTTAACACATATTTTGTGCGTCTCACAACTTTTTAACCCTACATTTTGTCAACTTTTATCAAAATCTGTTAAAATTTTGATTTTAATCTCCCCCATTAAGGGGCTTAAAATATAGAAATTTTGATAATCACTATTTCAAATTGGTGACTTTTCCACGTTAATGTCAGTTGTAGTTTGAGATGTTAATAATTTTTACCGATAGCCCTCAAGTTGAAGAACAAGTTGAACCTTAATTTATTGTAATTAAAATTTCCTTAAAGAACGCTTGAATATTTAGTAGATAATATCTCAAAACTGTTTTTATTTTGTAGTGTATATATATATATATATATATATCTCATCATTTTGTATTTTGAAGATGAAAAGTTCATGTTTTGTTCTAAATATTAATTAGTTAGGCTTACATGGTTACTTTTTAATCTCGTTTTTGTCTATAAATGTAAATTTTTAGAAGGTCACTCGACCATTGATTTCTCCCTCGGCGGTCTCAGAACAATTTATTTCCAATTAATCATTTCATATTGCACGGAATGAATATAATTAGGTCTTCATTGAGATTTTCCGGAATAAGATAACATAAGCAAAAGGATTACTGGCAGTACAACGGAAAGAAAACACTAGGTTTTCTCTCTCTCTATATATATATATATTCTGCAGATTACAAGAGCTCTCTTTATTTATTCATATAATTCATAACCATATATATCATATATCATATATAGGCTGCAGCAGAGAGCTCCGATTCACTGATGAAATTACTGCACCCTGCACCACAAGAATCCATTAGACAAAATTTATTTTAAAGCTAAATCTGAAAGAAAAATGAGAGAATGGAGAAAGGAGATATATATTATATATATATATATATATATATATATATATATATATATATATATATATATATATATATATGTATGTATTTACTTTGAGCAATCAGTGGAAGGGTCAATCTTGTATGGGATATCGACGCCACACTTTCCTGGGAGGCCGGCGGCCTTGCTAACTTTGACAAGCTTGAAAGATCCGATGAAGGATTTCAGGCATTTGCAGACGGATTGGCGGTCAGGTGTGGTTTTGGCTGCACCATAGAGAGTTTTAATTCCGCCACAGCAGGAGGACGACACCGTGTTACCACCCAGCACATAAGGGAGGCAGGGTCTCACGCTAGTCACTACTGTGTTGCATGAGACTGCTGCCTCGGCCAGTGGTACCACCAGGGCCACCGTTATCAGCACCAAGCACATTGCTTTCATAATTCCAGATGTAGCCATTGCAGAAGATAATATAAAAATGTAAGGCAAATGCAGTTCTTTCTCGATCGCACTTGGGAATAAATTGATTTGTGAGTGAAAAGCCTTGCCATTTGGGAGGTTTATATAGAGAACCTCTGTGGTTGCATGGGGGAATAATTCGACAAGTTAAGCCTGTTTGACACCCATCATTGATACTAATTTTACTACAATACTCATTTCAACTACATATTAATCCATTATTTGAAATTCATTTTACTGCAGTACTCATTTTATCAACACATTAATACAATAAAATATTTTGCACTAAATTAAAAAAATTTCCTTATTTTTTAATCACATATTTCCTAAAAATCACTATTTAAAAAATTGTTTTTCCAAATAATGGGTAAATACATGATGAATAATGCTCCTTTGCCCAAAAAATATGATCAAATTGGTGACCGAATTGTTGTAAATCGTTGATTTCAATATTGATGCGATGATCGAAAAAACAGATGATTGAAATGTGTGTGTAACAATCTTTCGGGCACTGTTTCAGTCCCCGTAGCATTAAGATAATTGGATGGTTGTTGCCTTCATTTAATGCTGAAATAATTTTGTAATATAAGAAGTTTGACACGTACCAAAACTCAAAAAAGTTAGATAGGATCAGTGACCAGTTATTTTTGTTAAGGAAATTATTGGTTGCATTGATAAATTTTACCGAAGGGTTTCTACCAAAGTTTCTGTAAATACATGATAAGGTTCTTTTGTTACTCCGCATTTTTGTTCCAACTCAATGATTAGGGGCAGAGTTAGGATCGATTTATATGTTGCGGGGGGGAAAATTATAGGAGGTAGAGGGGGAGGTCCCCTTTAGGATTGCCCTCGAGTTTTTTTGGAACCAAAATGATTGAAATCGAGGATTTTGAGTACCAAAATACACAATTTAGATTGATAGACCAAAAAGACAAAATCATTTTGTTTGTACAAAAAAAAAATAAAAAATAAAAAAACCCTGCCCATCTATTTTTCTAACACTATACAATTTTGAAAGTTCCGGGACACCCTATAGTTCGACTTGATGTGCGGAATAGTCACTATTAAAACGAACACGTTACTTTTAATAGTTTCTAGATGATTAAACATACAAGTCCAATTATCTTAAGTTGAATTACTACAAATCAAATATCATAAAATGTTAAATAACAAATGATGTGATGACAGAGAAACCTAAAGTGAGAAAAACTCCAGGAACAAGCTAATTACCTCCTCTATAAGCAATTTCGGTTACAGTTAAATTTATCTAGTTTCCCCTGCTAGACAGTCTACCCCTACTAACCAAAAATACAGCTTTCTCCAGCAACTTCCAGATTTTGATGCTTCTTCCAAGTGGATATCCCAAGAACTCCCCATCCTTGTTAAACTTTCTACGCTTGTAGTCCAACATTTTTCAATCTCCAAAACTTCTGAAGTTTACGATTGAAGAAGCATTCCTTAAGGTTATAAGGATATGTGTGTTTTTGATTAGGAAAAAGTTATGTTTTCCTAACTTGGGTTGTCAAATAATAAGAAATTAAGGAATTCAAACAATTGTGAATTTGGTTCTTGGATCATCAAATCATTGGATCAAAGATTGGATGTATGTATATGTTATAGCCCTGAAAAATAGACAACAATCCATATATTTTTCGTGCATTGGGCTTAGGTATATATAGCTCTTATTTGGTTCTCTTTGAATTTTTCACTTTTTTCTACAGTACTCAGTCTTAACCCTACATTAAAGGTTAAGCTCGCAATATTTGACTTTTCAACCAAATCTCAATCATCCATTCTCCTAAAAATCACTATTCATTTCAAAAAAACTATTTTTAAACAATACCGAACACACACATAGTATGAAGTGTTTGAAATAGTTTAGGATTGTAGGAACCTTAAAATTTGCAAAACAGAATCTATCCAGATTCAACGATCTTCAGTATTTTCCTTATATCGTTTTCTCCCAATATCTGATAGAGTCAATTCAAAGTGCGTTGGAAATATAACTCAAAGATCTACAATTCTTGTAGAAATATTATTTTTTTTCAGTTCAGATGTTTGCTATGTGAAAATCGAGTCTCACCTCTGACTGAAAATCAGGATAATTATCTTTGCGGGATTTGAATTTATCTTTAACTTCTGATTGTATCACAAGTTGATGAGGACCCCCTTCGTATATTGACCAAGAATTTTCACAACTATTTATATCGAACTTAAGAAAGCTAAAATGGTAAAGAAAACGATAAAACACCTTAACCCAAGTTGAAATCTAACCCGAAATTCATTGATTAAAGAACCAAGCTCAATGTGTATCAACTAAACAAATTTCAAGATGACGAAAAATCAACAACAAACACAAGAATAATAATACTCACAATGTAGTTGATTAATTTCCTAAAGAGTTAACAAGAGATAAGGAGGATTTTACCTTCAAGTTTGCTCCCATGGAGACTTCATCATTCATACATCAAAAACTTCATAGAGTTTGAAGAAGGGGTGTATTTATATTTCAAATGAAATAGGTAGAGAAAGAAATAAGAAAATTGCACAAAAGCCCTTTTTTTGAATTTCAGCAACTTTCGGTAGACCGAAGTCATTTTCGGTCGACCAATTTGGTTGACCATCACTCGGCCGAAATGAACTGAGGCTTAGCTAAAATTTCTGGACTTTCGGTTGATCGGAAAACATTCGATCAACCAAAACTGGCTGAGGCTGCCATTTTTAGTGTTTCGGTCTTGACTTTTGATCCTGATGTCCAATTGAGACAATTTAAAATGATCTGAAAACTAGACAAAAAGAGATACAATTCTTCCAGAAATAGTGAACCTCAAATTCGGACTTTATCTAATTCAAAACATTGATTGAATCTCGAACTTGATCCAATCTTTATATCTTTGCTCCCAATTTGATTCTTGGCTTCTTTTCTTATCTTGACTTGATCTCTTGTTTAAACCTTGAATCTTCTTCAAAAATGACATTTAATTGCCTCGGAGCTCCACAAAAATGTACTTCAAAGTTTTTTTGGGCCAAATGATTAATTTTCTTTGTCGAGCCTCTTACAATTCTCATCTGACCCTCCTTTTTCAGGATGATTCGTCCCTAATAATAGGTTTGTTCATGATATCTCATAGCACCTCCTGGATCAAATGGGAAATTATGGCCTCCATGTAGCTTGATCAAGTAATAGTACTTCATTACTTGGAAGACATGAATGCATTGTATTACAAGCTGGATTGGCCGAAGTTGGTGCGACTCAAGCTTCCCATTATGATCAACCTGCAAAACTTTCTCAAGCAAAGTGGGATGGGGATTGTTAGTTCCTCCATGTAAAAGGTAAGGGTCCTTGTACTCATGATGAATCACCCCAAACTCTCCTTTCATTACCATGAGGCTCTTCTCCTCGCCTCTTTCAACCACCATTTCTAAATTTTTATCCTCAACAACCTCCTGCACATTTTTAAGTTCATGTCACACTTCGAAATTTTCATACTCACCCTCATCTCCCACATTTTTAAGCTCACCCCTTTTTTCATATGTGTAGGATCATGCATCCCTTCATCAACAATTTTATCCTCCACAACAAGATTTGTAGTTTGATCAACTACTTCTAATTTTAACTCCCCTACCTCAAATTTTGTAGTTTAATCAACTACTTCAAACTTAATCTCCCCCTCCTTCTTCTCAACTTCCTTACCTTGGGATTTTTCTACCTCAATCTCCTTCTTGAGTTTTATTTGATCTTTGATTACTTCCTCCAAAATCAAAGGTAGGAGCACAACTTTTTTCTCATTTATTTGGAAGCTATACCGGTTTCTCTTTGTATTATGTCTCACATTCCTATCTCTTTGCCAAGGTCTCCCCAAAATTATGTGAGTAGTGTGCATGAGAACCACATAACATAATATTTGATCACTATAAGTATCAATGTGAAAAGTAAGAAGAACTTATGCACTTACCCTCACTTCCCCATAGTCACTCAACATTTTCAATTGATAAGGATTGTGATGCTTCATTACCGGTAACCCCAATTTTTCAACTCTACTAGCATTTACCAAATTTGTATCACTCTTCCCATCTATAATGACACTACATGGTTTATCACTCACTAGGCACTAGTGTAGAAATTATATCCTCCATGTCTTTCCCTCTCATTAGCATGGGCCAAGGATGTTGGTGGCCTAGTAATCCTCTCCATCACTACTCCTTCACTTTCACTACTCACATGGGAAGATGGAATTTTCATTTTCTCAATATCAACATTTTCATTAACTCCATCTCCACTCCTATCAACCCATTCTCCTCCTATTCTAGCATCTACTATATCTAACATTCTTCCCAATCTTCCTTCCATCTCCTCTACTTGCCTAGTAAAAGTGGTGGAAAGATTTTGCAACATTTTATACAAGTCTTGAGTCATGTTGTGCAAGTGTGGAAGTATCCTCACAAAGAATTCATTTCATTTGTGTTTCACTCAATTCCCCAAGGAATGCAATCAACTACACCGAAAAAATTAAATCTTATGAAGCTTGAAACCACATACAAGCAAGAGATGTAGGAATGGATAGACACAAGAGCAAGTGGAATTTTCTTTACTTGCTAGGATACAAGAGATGACTATGAATTTGTAGGACAAATTTTTAAGAGCACAAGGTCACAAGGGCTTGACAAGAACAAGTAATTGATTAGGAAGTGATTGGTGTAGAGAAAAGAAGTTTCTAGTGTGGTGATTTTCTTTGAGGAATTTCAACAAACGCCTAGTGTGCAAATGTTGGAAGTGTTTTGTGTAATGGAATTCTCAATAATCTCAATAATGCTAATAACAATAATGCCCAAGTGTAGAGATCATCAAATACACAATAACACAAACTTCCCCAATTTTTTTTGGAATTTTCGTTTTTTTTTTTGATAGATGAAACAAAAACAATGACAAGAATTTAAAGATAAAGTTTACCAAATTAGAGCCAAGTTCTGATACTAAATGATGAGGACCCCCTTGGTATATTGACCAAGAATTCTCACAACTATTTGAATCGAACCCAAGAAAGCTAAAATGGTAAAAAAGCGATAAAACATCTTAACTCAAGTTTAAATCTAACTCAAAATTCATTGATTAAAGAACCAGCCCAAGAGTATTAACTAAACAAATTTTAAGGCGGCGAAAATCAACAACAAACACAAGAATAATAATACTCACAATGCAGTTGATTAATTTCCTAAAGAGTTAACAAGAGATAAGGAGCATTTTACCTCCAAGTTTTCTCCCATGGAGACTTCACCATTCATATATCCAAAACTATCCTAGGGTTTGAAGAAGGAATGTATTTATATTTCAAATGAAATGTGTAAAGAAAGAAATAAGAAAATGCACAAAAACCCTTTTTTTTTAAGTTTCAGCAACTTTCAGTCGACCGAGGTCACTTTTGGTCGACAAATTCGGTTGACCATTACACGGCCAAAATGAAATGAGGATTATCTGAAATTTCTGGACTTTCGGTCGATTGAAAAACTTTTAGTCGACCGAAACTGATTGAGGTTGCCATCTTCAGTGTTTCGGTCAAACTTTTGATCCCGATGTCCGATTAAGGCGATTCAAAATGATCTGAAAACTAGATGAAAAGAGCTATAATTCTTCCAGAATAGTGAACCTCAAGCTCGGACTTTACCTAATTCAAAACTTTGATTGAATCTTGAACTTGATTCAATCTTCATGTCTTTGCTCCCAATTTGATTCTTGGCTTTTTTTCTTGACTTGATCTCTTGTTTAAGCTTTGAATCTTCTTTAAAAATGCCCTTAATTTCCTCGGAGCTCCAAAAAAATGTACTTCAATTTCTTTTGGCTCGAATGATTAATTTTCTTTGTCGAGCCTCCTACAATTCTCATCACAAGTATTCTTGAACACTTCTTTGTTTTTCTTGAATCCAAATACTCAACTAAATTAGCTACCATACTTTGACTCTAATTGGAACTTTAAAAATGAGTCATTTTGTTTAGGGTTTGCCGATTACACAAATAAACCTAACAATGTACCTCTTTGGCATTTCGTGGAAAAACACTATAATAAAGTCAAAATAGTAAATAAACAGTGTACACTACCCAAGCTTTTCTGTCCCTTGTATTCCTTGTAATACATGCTTCCTGACATCAAAAACTCAAATGCCAAGTTATAAAGCACATGATACAAAAATAGAACAATTTAAGCACATAATCATAAATATATGCATACTAGTTTGGGACGTGATATAAATGTCAATTAAAAGTACCAATCAAAACATTTACACCTCTAAATATCAAAACTCAAACAACTATGCAATATGGAATGGAATGTAAAACAAATTCCTCCCTTATTGCACACTCAAAATTTTATGCATTAAGATATGTATCTATGTCTCTCCCTAACGACCCCAATGACATAAAATGCAAATTTCCAAACAACTCCTCCCCCTTTTTGTCACAATCGACAAAGGGTGCCAATTAAAATCAATTTTAACGATGATATGGAACAAAACTGCAGTTGATAGCATGCACAAGTATAAACTATGAAAGTAAACATTTCCCACATACATAAATTAATGGAGTAAATTGTATAAGTGACTCGTGTGTGTATTGTTCCACTAATCTTTTGTAAGTAGGATTCGACCTTAAATTTGTGAGAAGGAACATGCAAAACATCACTGCAAATAAACCTATTCCCCTACTTATGAAAGTCAAACAATTATAATGCAAAGTAGGACCTTAAAATTAAAGCTAATTTGCAAATTTATATCAAACTCTCACTCTTTTCAAGCATTTTTTTTCCAATAAATTTTCAAAATTTATCAAGCTCATTATTTTTTATCTTAAGTGCAAGTTCCCCTTATTAGGGAACTAAGAAGACCTTGTAGCGAGCTTTCGGCCGGTTAACCCAAGTCAGTTGACTATAAGCACCAGGTGATGAAGTACCCTCAGGCTTAATAACTCGAGTCAAATAGGTCACGACGAAGAACATTAAGATATGAACATTTTTATAATAAGGGGATTTATTAGAGCTTATGACTACTAAAATTTGTCAATCCATGTTCAAAGTCATCTTACTAACAAATGACTGTCATCCAAATTCTCACACACAAGATTAAATCCAATTTGCATTACCAAAGTGTGTGCAGTGCAGATCGTACATGTAAACACCTACGCAAGCAATGAAAGTTATGCTATAACTCATTAAAAAAACTTAAAAATGGTCACAACACATTAAGTTTAAGTAAGTTTCACATCATGCTCTAAAAATACCCAATTCAAACAAACTATTTTTGTTGTTTTTAAAATTTCCAATGTTTTTGTGCTTTTCAAAATAAAATATCAAGAACGCATAAAAAACAAAAGCATGCATATGTCAAAGCAGTCATAAAAATGCACAAGCAAGAAATAAAACAACGCCCTTAAAAGCAGGTAAATAAATAGAATGCATGCAATAATAGATAATCATATATGATATAAACACATGCTTGCACAAAATATACCAAATCAGTTAGGTATTAACACCCTCTTATCCTTAAGAGCATTGTGATCTATTTCAAATTTTTGTAGATCACTCTCACCCAAAGCTGCCAAGTGGAAGAACAGTTACCATACATTTGTGTCACCAAATTGGTGAAACAATTTACTTGCTCAGTAAGATATCCAATTTGACCAATAAACTCCTGATTATTTTTCGTATTGTAGTTCATGTTTCGATTTTTGTTCAGGAGTTTATGACATCTAGGGCGTATGTGTTCTAACTTGCCACAATTAAAGCAAGTAGGGATAAACCTAGAACCAATGTTGTTTTGTCTCTGACGTCTATTTCTAGGTTGACGGGTCCTACGCTGTCTGGTAGACCTTTGTTCTAAAAATCCCCTATTCTTAGGCTCTAGGTTAGGTACATGTTTAGGTCAGTCATTAACAAGGACAAAAATGGTTTTGGAAGTATTATCATTATTCTCAATGAAACCTAGACCACCCCTATTTCCAGCCAGCTTGCCACTTCCTAGAATGTTATCTAATTCATCAGAACTGTTAGAAAAGGCAAGAAGTTGAACCTTTGGAGAACTCTAGGTTGCTCAGAAGGTTCTTAACTTGAATTTCTAAACTCTCTTTTTCAGTGATCATCTTATTTGCTCACCTTGAGGTCTTTTCAAGCTTACTTATAAGATTTCTAACCTAACTGTCTAAAGTTTCATTCATGTATTTCATTTTACTCAGAACAGAGGTAGATTCCTGGATATATTAGTTTCTATTTTTCTAACTTAAGCTCTCTCACTTTTGAACTTAGTGCTTTGTTAATAATTTCTAGATGATTAAACATACAAGTAATTATCCTAAGTTGAATTACCACAAATCAAATATCATAAAATAGTAAATAACAAACGATGTGATGACGGAGAAACCCGACTTGGGAAAAACTCCGGGACCAAGTCAGTTACCTCCATTATAAGAAATCTTGGTTACAGTTAGATTTATCTAGCTTCCCTTGCTAGACAATACAAATCTACCCCTACTAACCTAAGATAGAGCTAGCTCCAGCGACTTCCAAATCTTGATACTTCTTATAAATGGATACCTTAAGAACTCCCCGTCCTTGTTAAACTTTCTGCGCTTGTAGTCAAACATTCTTCAACAATCAGAACTCTGAAGTTTACAATTGAAGAAGTATTCCTTAAGGTTATGAGGACACGTGTGTTTTAGATTAGGAACAAATGATGTTTTCCTAACTCAAGTTGTCGGATCACAAGAAACTAAAGGATTCGAACAATGGTGAATTGGTTATTGGATCATTAAATAATGGGATCAAAGATTGGATATATGAATATGTTATGGCTCTGAAAAAATACAATAACCCGTATATTTTTCGTGCATAGGGATTAGGTATATATAGTATGAAGTGTTTGAGATAATCTAGGATTGTAGGAACCTTAAAATTCGCAAAACAGAATCTGTCCAAATTCAACGACCTTCAGTATTTTCGTCATATTTTTTTTCCCGATATCCGATAGAGTCAATTCAAAGTGCGTTGGAAATATAATTCAAAGATGTACAATTCTTGTAGAAATAGTATTTTCCAATTCGTATGTTTGCTATGCGAAAATAGAGTCTCAACCTTTGACTGAAAATCTGGATCATTATTCTTACGAGATCTGAATTCATCTTTAACTTCTAATTGCATTACAAGTCTCATTGAACACTTTTTCATTCTTCTTGAATCCAAATACTTAACTAAATCAAATGTCATATTTTGACTTTAATTGAGACTTTTAAATGAGTCATTTTGTTTACAGGTTTGCCAATTACATGAAAAACCTAACAAATTTTAAAATATGAACATTAGATGGGTATTAAAAAAATAAAACTAAACTGCCTATATATATGACAGATGGTAGAAATGCCTTGAGCATCTTAAATTGGTCCCTCCTTATCCTCATCTCTTCAAAATCATGAATAAGAGAATTTATTAGAAAAATCTCAACAATCTCCTTCTCAATATACACAAACACGGCGTTGGACAAAAAATCATCTTCCACTCTATTTCACAACCTCGTCTTAATGACATATAGTTGAAAATGCACATTCTGCAATTACTGTTGAAACTGAAAGAGTTAAGAATACAAATCAATCTATCAACGAGATTATAACTCACTGATTTTCTTGTTAATGCCAATAGCTTACACACCTCGGGAAGTGTTGTCAAATTTTTAAATTGAGATTATGATGAATGAATTCGTTGGAATGAATTGAAAATTGAATAATGGGTCGTCTAAGGTATGTATTATTGGATTTTAAACTTTAAGCTATTGGGCTAATATTTTCCAATTGAAAAGAATTAAATAAACTTAAAAAGTTTGTGGGGGAAAATGAAAATTTTTGTGGGGCGAAACCTAAAAATACACTACAATTTAACTAGAAATTATGGACTAGTGGAAAATGTTTGGAGTAGTTGCCACCCCTGTCCCCTCTAGCTCCGTCTCTGAAGGATGATTTTTTACTAATTCTTGAACCATTAATAATAGTTACAAGTCTATTTCACCAATTACTAGTACTACTCTATTTTAACTTTCGAGTTTTAATATTAACTAGTGTTTCATCCGTCCGATGCACAACATTATGTCGAAACATATAATTGGGAATTCAATATTTTATAATTTTTTTTTGATTATATGTCAAACATGTTTATGATGAAATAAATAGAAAAACAATGAAACTGTAGTTTGGAATAATTTAAACAATAATCAACTATGCGTAATATTTAAATGGAAAATAATATCTCGAATAATTGAAGATCACTTAAAATTTTATTTTAGTTCATTCGTTGTATAAAAAAGTATAAAATACAAAAATATTATTATCATATAACATTTAAATAGTAAAAATTATAAAAACATTATAAAAATTTTATTTTCATAAATATTGTTGGTTGATTTAATCCAGTTGAAATTTCAAGGAATGAATGTAACTAAATCAGTTAATTAACCTAATAATAAGAAGACTCCAATAATTAAAATAAGGAATCCAAAGAGTCTCACGTAATTGATCATAATTTAAATTGAATTATATTTGTAATTATAGTGTGTTCGAGTGTTATTCTTGAGTGCTATAATACTTTTTTTATTGTTTAGTTTCTTGTTTTACATGAATGACATTCAATCAAGTGTACAACTCAAAAAATGACTATTTGCATTCTTTTTTATTATTATCTTTCCCAGCGTGAAAAGACTTTAAAATTACTTTGTATAAATAAATATTTTATCACAAATATTGTTGATTTATTTAATTTAGTTGAAATTTCAAGGAATATATTTAAGTAAATTAATTAATTAACCTAATATTAAGAAGATTCTAATCATTAAAATAAGAAATCAAAAAAGTCCAACGTAAATGATCACAATCCATTGAAAACTTAAGTATTTAGACATTAAGATAATGAAACAAATAAATGAAAAGACAAACCACTATTTCAAGGAAATGGAGAATGATTTGAAATAATTTTTGTTTGTATTTATAAAAAAAGAGAAAATAAATTTAAAAATATACATTCAGAAAACTATTGCAATAAAAATTACATTAACTATAAAATTAATAAATGTAAATTTTTTAATAAACCTACACAAATATAGTAGGGGATCGAATGTACAATATAAACCATATAATATAATTCAAATGCAATAGTCGTACATGAATTCATAATTCGCTCAAAATTAAAATGTCTAGATAAAAAAAATATAAAATACAAACAATTGTCAAATAGAATATAAAAAGAGATCAAATATAATATTTAAGTGAAAATATTGTTAGTTAAAATAAGATAAAGATTTAATCAATTACATAATAATGTTGGAAATAATTTTTAAAAATATACATCCAAAAAAGTGTTGAAATAAAAATTATATTAACTATTTAATTTAAAAAATAAATAATAAAAAAATAAATAACATAAAAATATTAATAAACCCAAGTAAATATAACAGTGGTTAAAATATAATCCGAATGCAAACTTAAATAGTCAAATTAACATGTATTGATCAAATAAATATTAACAAAATTATTAACTATATTGTAGTCAAACATGCATTAATTAACCAAATAAGTTTTAACCAAATAGTTAATCGTATTGTGTTCACACTAAACAACTACTTTACTTTTAAATGTACTAGTACTTTCACTGTGCGATGCATCTGAATATATTTGTGATAGTGATTTCGATCAAAATTTATGAAAATGTATTAATTTTACAATCATAAAAAATAAAAGTATAGTACAATGACATTTTAATACAAAATATTATCAAATTCAAAATTTTAATAAAGACAAAACTAATCAAAATAGGAAATGCAACATGTACAAAGTTAATCAAAATTAGGAAATCCTGATCTTTAAAGGATTTTTCTTTTTCTTTTTAATTTTTTAACTTATTATTTATTTGTTCATTGAACTTTCTTTTTCTAAATAAGTTATTTTTATCTTATTTTTATATGTTAAAATATTTTGAAATAAAATAAAATAAAATAAAATATAATAAATAAATAAAACTAACAACCATAAATTTGCTTTGAACTAGTAATTTTGAAACTAAAGAATATTGTTATTATATTTTTTGTGTACTTAATTTTATCTCCAAATGAGTAAATGTTGTTTTATTTTTAAAATAATATTTTTTAAGAAATAATTTTGATCTTTGAAATAATTATTAATTTTTTAATTAAAATCGGTTCGACCCCGATTCGATTCAGTATGACTTCCTGATCATTGACCTGTTGCGTTTTTCGTACCAAACTGATTTCAGGATTTCTGAATACTAAGTATTATATAACTTAAATAATATAATTAAAAATGAATGAGATATTGAAGAAAATTAAAAAATGTAAAATAAATTTTTACATTTGATATTTGGCACGTTTTTATGGACAAAGTATTTATTGTTTGTTCTCACTTGTTATCTTGCATTAAACTTCTCGTTGAGATCTTTAATTTGACCCTTATATATTTCTCGACTTTAAAATAATACAATAATTAGCAAAAAATATTAATTATTACAGAAAAAGTTTATAGATAGTATTATAGAAGTTATATGATACAATTTAAAGTGATTAAAATTTTGAGGAAAAGTAAAAAATTTAATGTAAAAACTTTTACAATTGATATTTGAGACGATTTTACGAATAATATATTTTCAGTTTACTCTTACTTATTATTTTATATTAAACTTCTCGTTGAAATATTTGATTTGACACCAATGTTACATATTTTCTTGGACTTCAAAATAATATAATAATTATCAAAAGAATAATAATTAATACAAAAGTTGTTTATAGATAGTATTATAAAACTTAAATAATATAATTTAAAATGAAAGGGATATTGAGGAAAAACAAAAAATACAAAAACTTATACATTTGATCTTTAAAACGATTTAACGGATAATATGTTTACAGTTTGCTTTCACTTGTTAGTTTGAATTAAACTTCTCGTTGAGACCTTCGATTTAATACCAATATTACATATATTTCGGCTTCAATATAATAAAATAATTATCAAAAGAATAATAATTATAATTATATATTACAAACCACAAAAAAAAAAAATGTAAAAAAAAATTGTTTATTTCATTTTTTTGCATAGATTTCCAGATTTGGAAAGTGATTTCGGACGAAAAATTATGTGCGTATTATTTTTAATATATATTTTGTTATTATATAGAAATAGAATATATAGATAGAAAGATAATAATCAATCTATACCACTTCTAAAAGTGGCTTAAAAGAAGAAATTTTTTTAGACTTTTCTACAGTTGCAACTTTTTATAATTTTATATTTATCTTTAATGTTAATTAATAAATAATTATTTTAATTTTATTTTCTTTCATTTTATTAAGAATGACATTAATTCCAAAACACTAACGGAAGGCCCATAATCTTTTTTTTTGTAATCAATCTATTTTTATGTTATTTCGTACTGTACAATTCTTTTCTTTGTGGGATCATTTTCCCACGAGAGGTAATGAGAAGAATTATAGAATGGATTGCTCCCTATGCCTAGATCGCGGATAAATGGAAATTTTATTGATAAGACCTTTTCAATTGTAGCCAATATCTTATTACGAATAATTCCGACAACTTCAGGAGAAAAAGAGGCATTTACCTATTACAGAGATGGTGTGATTTGATAAAACTTTCAACTTTTTTTGGACGTTTTTATCCTCGCAACTTTTTTATAATTTCATATTTATCTTTAATGTTAATTAATAAATAATTATTTTTAATATTATTTATCTTTTTTTTATCAACAATGTCATTAATTTCAAAACACTAACAATCTAAACTCTTTACTTTCTTACTAAAAATCTTTCAAATAGAGCCTAAAACTCTCAATTTTTGTTTTTCGTTGATTTATTTCAAATTATTATTTATTCTCCCTAAACAAAAATTCAATCATATACATTATCATAAAGGAAATAGTGAAAAAGTCTGGTTATAATTTTTTTTCATGAAATTGAAATTCTCTTTCTTAATTAAGTATTAATATATTTTCATTATTAAGGAAGTTGTGAGAAATATGAATAATATATTTTTTTAATTATATTTTTAGTATTATATTATTTTTTTATTTGTCAACAATGTCATTAATTCAATAAGTCTACGAACCTAACTCTATAACCAAAATCAGATGCATTATAACCTTCAATCTAATACATTTACATAGTTATATATGACTCTCAATTACTAATTTTCATTAACACGTTTATAATTATAATAATTTTTAATATTCATGTATGTTTTTATACTATAACCCAATACAACCCATTACAAATTCAAAAGGGATTACAAGTCTAATATCATATTTTGCTGAACTTTTATAGACATTACTTCTTTCAAATTTGGATTTTTAATAAATCGAATTGTTTTGTCCACAAATTAATAACTTATATGTTCCTATGAAATCTGATCGTATACGGCAAAGATTGATGTATAAAAATATCTAATATCTGTATATGGAAATTTTAAACTTATTGTGAATTTTTATTAATGAAGTTGTGATATTTCTCATTATATTTGTCTATCTTTATTTTAATAAATTTTTGATATTAAACAAATACGTTATCTTTTAATACTTTTAAGGTACAAGATTCTTACGTACTACACTATTTTAGGTCACAATTGAAAATCTCACTCTCATGCTTCAAAAAGGGAAAATATACCGACTTTATCATGAAAAAATTAGATCAATAGTAATTATACATTTCTAAATGTGCACCCTGAAATTGAAATTTATTTCATGACAAACAAAAAATTGGAGAGATTGAAGATGAGATATCACGGAAATTATCAAATTTATGCATTGTTAAATTTTCATAAGTCCCAAACTTTGTTATAAAGGAAAAATATTTGATATAAATTTTCATTGACATTTTTTATAAAATATTTCAAATATTATATAAATAAAACCTATAATTTATTCTCAAATATTATCAACGTTGTTCTTAACTTGAAGCTTATGTTTACTTTCATCAAATAAGTGAGTATCTAAACAAGATTTTGATTTAGAGAGTAAAATATGATCTTAAAAACTTAATTTAAATGTTAAAAATTATTCAATTTAGCTAATTTTATTTGTCTTGCATTTTTTGCTAACTTTCTTGAGAAAGACTTGAAATTTTTGCCGCACATAATTTTTGAAAATTACTTCATATGGACAATTAACGTGCAAAACACGTTTAAATAACTAATAATAATAAAGATGCTCTCAGGGCACATCTCCCAGTGACAAAGATGAAGGCTGGTAAGGCTCAGCGTAGCAGTGTGAATGGTTCGAATACTGAAATATTGAATTTGTGTATTGTCTTCAGCAGGAGTTACCCAAACTTTGGGCTTACCATCAAGTCCTCCACCCTGGCTCTGGGAGGCACAATTCTCGATTAACCTCCTCAATCAATGACTCAGGGTATAGTCGGTTGGGACCCTCAAGGTGTGGACTCTACCTTTTTTTTTTTTAGTAATAAAGATAAAGATATTTCTTTTGCATCTTCTGCTGGAGTACTTTTTGCAATAAATGCGAATGGTAGGCATGACACAATTGTGATATTTTCACATGCATGCCCATCTCTGTCCGAGTGCTCAGTTTTGACCTTTTTGTACACTTCATTTTACACGGATCGCCGACGAACAATTTTGGCAGTATGTCTAGTTAATTTGCGGATGAGACGTGCATAGACTTTCATTTGGACTATATATCACCATTTTTATTAAGCAAAATAGCTCTTTATTAACCACCCATCTTAAAACGCAAAATGACAGAAGCATAGCATGCTCGTGCAAAGCCAAAGTCTATGTACACACAAATTTTGGAAGTATACACATAAATATTTACTTTTTTCTGTCCACAAATACCCTACCCGTTGTGTTTGATGACCGAAGAAGCTCACAAAATTCGTAGTTGGGATATTTTTAGTGACACAACTAAACATTGATTAAGACTTAACGTACTGACTTCGATGTAACAAATTAAAAAGTTGATTAAGATCTGGCCTTGTGTGGTCCTTCAAGCACTTGAAAACCGGTAATGGTGTCTAGAGCCACTGATGATGCTGAATTTTAACCACAAGCTTTGCTTCAAGACTTCTTCATGTCAGCTTTGTTATCAAGTTGTGATAATGTATTCTTCCAGCCATTTTGAAAGACGATAAGTCCAGATCCATGGATAATCGGCCAGCGGGGACGAAGATAAGTCATCATCCTAAGTTTATGTGTCATGGACAGTCATAATTATTCCCACTTTTTTTCCTCAAAATCACTTATTGTGTATGCTTTTTGTGATGTCTATGTCCAAATCCATGGATCAAAGTTCAGTCAACTTCTTAGAGACCGCATGGTTTCGTTGATTTTGATGCAGACAGCGTTAATGCATAGAAATACTACACGAAATCTGCACGGTGCTTTGTAATGTCTTTAAGGAGCACGAACGACGTGCCATCAAGGGTTGGGGGATGATGAATATAAAATTATGGATATAAATAACCGTTTGATAGCAATATGGGAATGCTAGGAATCGGAGTTTACTTTTCTCATGACATTGTTCAGATTTTATAATGCTCACAGTTCGGCAAATCAATATTGATGGAATTCTAGGAATCGCACATTGTTGAGAAGATGAGCACACATATGATAGATTGCATGCCGGAATTTTAAAACAAAATCCAAGAATGAAATTGTTAAGAATGTCAATATTTAGTAGATGCGAAACCCAAAAGATTGGAAACCTTGTTTGAATACCGATGAATTTGTTAAGAAATCTGTAACAGAAAAGGTAAAAAATAAAAAATAAAAAAACAAAAATAAGGCACGAGTGTGGGCGGGATATTGAAACTGGGTTCAGCAGGGAAATCGTGCTATAATAATGTTAATCTGCAGTCCATTCATATTCATAATTGCTTCGATTGATGCATTTTTACAGGAGCATTCTTTTGAACTCTCTTCCTCTTCAGACAAGCTAGTGGCATAATAATCTGATTCCTCCGACTTATTTGGTTTCTTAATTATTGCTCACAAACTTGATCTTTCTAAAGTCTCAATTTGGGATATCTTGAGTTTAAGATCATCATCCATTAGTAATTCTCGAATCTTTTCAAACCTACACTTTGAAGCATAATGTCCTAACTTATGACATTTCTAGAATAAAAGCATTTTATCCTAGATAGATTATGCTTTCTAGGATATGTTTTCCTTTTGGAGCATAGTTTTCTTGGGAATTCGATTTATTATTATTCTTCATTCTTGTATACCTTTCTCCTTTAATTCTTCTTTTAAGGATTTGTTTAGGCTTATCCACGTGAGAGGCAAACTGAATATAGAACTGGCCTAGTTCTTGTCGAGTGATTACTACTTGACTTTTTAACTGTCTTTTTGAGTTCAAATCATTGCATAAAGCTAGTCCTTCTTTACATTTAGCAATTAACTCTCCATATATTGCAAAATTGTCATACTTGATGGAATTAGTCCCATCTTGCGGCATCCTCTCTTTGATAAACTAAAGTAATTAAGGTATCTTTATACCATCTAAAATATGTTAGAGACCTACATTTTAGATTCAAAAGTTGTCCTCTACTTACTTCCCTAAGAGGTTTGATATATCGGATAAAATGTTTTGAAATGGTCAAGAGGAGAGTCATAACAGTTTTAGGCATTACAACTGTATATTTGGTATTATTTTCTATTTTAATATTAGTTGTTGTTGCACCAAGAATTTGTTGACATTGTAATGCTGTTAAAGCCTTTTCCCAACAACCTTTTAGTTGGCCTGTAAACCCTTGGGCAAGCATTTGCGCTACCATAGGATTTTCATTAGTAATAAGATAAATATTAGCACAAAGGGTCATTCTTTACAATGTATCAAAGATTTGATACTCGATTTGACCATCGATATTCCACTTGTAGATTGGTCATACTAGAGTAAGATGCTTGAACATATTGATCATTTCCTTCATATCCTATATTGATAGAGGAAGGTCTTGGATAATAATTTCTAACTTCGGAAGTCCTATAAGGAATTCTAGTTGTTTAAATCTGCATTGATTCAGACGCATTTGGAAGAAATTTGTTTCCAATTTTCTCAATATTAGTTGAGCTTTTTGAATCAGAACTTTCTAAATTATCTCTAGTCAAGGAGTTAACTTCTTTAACTTTTAATTTTCCCTTTTCTTTAAGGTCAAGAGATTTTAATCGAGTATTTAAAGCATCAATTAAATTGTCCTTTGGGACTTTCATTTTCACTTCTATGTGTTCTATTGTAGGTTTGAAAACATGTTGCTCAGTTTTTTACATTTCTCGGTGAACTAGGGCATTCAATTTTTTCTTTATCTCAAATTTCATCTAATTTTTTAGCTAGGGATTGAAGACAAAGATTGGTATAATTTTTTTTTTTTTAATTAACAAGTTTTAATCTATAGCTTAACCACATTTTCAGTTTTAAATAGTTTAGCTAACACATTTGTTTCAAGAGTTAATTCTCCCTTTCAAATAGTCATGGGAGTGGTTGGAGGTATAGTTTTATCTTCTTCTCTCCAAATTTTTTGCTGATTTTCTATAACTCGTATTCAGGGTCTTACCAAGTTAAACCATTCAACGAAAGACATAACAATAGAGTTTTTTTCTTCTTCTAAAACCACTACTAAAAAACAGGGTTTCTCCGACGGATATTTTCCGACGGCAGTCGACACCGTCGGAAATTTCCGACGAAATTACTATCGTCGAAATTTTTCGGCGGAAAATAAATTATTGTTGGAAATTTATGACGGAAACAAACTCCCGTCGGAAATTTCCGACGGTAATTTATTTCCCATCGGAAAATTTCGATGAAAAATAATTAAAAAAAAATGAATAGCGTATTTTTACAAATTTAAAAAAAAACCATATATCTAACATAAATAATTAATATATATTTATAAAAACAAACTAATTCACAAAATTTAATTGGTCTAATGGTTGGGTTACTTCTTCACTACCCTTTGGTCAAGGGTTCAATTCCTAAACTATACACTTTGAAAAAAATAATTTATCTCGGCTTAGCGGGTCGGGTCTGGAGGGTAGGGTGGGGTGGGCCGGGTTGGGTTGGTTGGGTGGGTAGGTACTGCTTAATATTATTTTTTATTTTATTATTATATTTTTTTGGAAATTTCCGACGGGAATATATTACCGTCGAAAATTTCCGACGGAATTACTATCGTCGGAAATTTCCGACGGTGTTAATTTTTCCGTCAGAAAGTATTACCGACGGGGTTTTCTCCGATGAATTTTCCGACGGGCAAAGTTCGTCGGAAAAAAAAAGTATTTCCGACGGAAAATGACATTTTACCGACGGATTTTTCCGTCGGAAAAAGCCTTTTTTTTGTAGTGAACTGAGTAGAATTGTTCGTGTATTACTTTCTATTGATGAGACGTATGATTTTTAAAGAACCATTCTCTAAAGCCTTGATTCTCTTATTTCATAAAATATCTTCAAATTTCATCTCGATTTACTATAATTTCTGGCCTGTCAATGGTTTGGATAGTATTAATCGAAAATTTCATTTGATATTTTCTCCATTCTTATACACTCCGTGGGGGATGTTAGAAAAAGAATTTCCTATCCAACAAATTCGGGTTCGAGTGGTTGTCTAGACCATAAGAACTCGAATTAGACCAAGGAAGAGGGTGTGATTTATTAATTGAGGGAGCTTTAGATATGGTATCTAGATTGAATTCAAAGATGTTAAAGTTTGTCTTTCTTCCTCTTCTATTAAAGTAGATCTCGGAAGTGCCATTTGGAGTTCGAATAATTTGTTCAACCTCTTGATTTTCAACAAGTTTAGGTTCTGCGGCTCCTTCCCAAGACCATTGCCCTGGAAGAGTAATATCGTTCCAGGATATAGCCTTTGGTTGCACAGTTCTAGATTTAGCAAGATTAGTCTCAATCATAATAGTTGATCATTTCTTGCTAACTCTTTGGGATTTTGGGCTTAAGGTGTTCATTACTTTATATAATAACCTATAAATTGTGGCGACATGTTCACTTAATGCTTTCTTTTCATATCCTTTAGATTCAATGTTAAAAGTTGAAACTTCTCATAAATTTGGATATGTCAAAGATATAGAGAAATCCGAAAAATAGGTAAAGTGAACAGGGCAATTACTTAAACTTGTTTCAATTAAGCCAAGGAGGCTATCATTAAATTTTTAAGTTCCTACAATCTCTTAAGGCTACAAGTAAACATGCATTTAATCCATCTTTTATAAGTTGCTTAAGGTCTACTTGTACTAACCCCATGTGCAAGAATTTATACTTTTCTCTCCATTTGATGATTCCTGGATCTAAAAGTCTTATAAATTTCTTTATTTTTAACAGTAGGTAAATGCCATTTTTTTTTTTTTTAAAAATAAATTTCAACTTCTTCTTGCATCTCATTCTTTAAATGAGATTCTGGTAAATACTCAGAAGTACCAATATCCCAACCAAATGTTTTTTTTTTTTTTTTAGCATGGGTAAAGGTTCTAAAATTATGCAAATCTCAACCATGTTTTTGCCAAGTCAAAGAAGTCAACTTTAGGCACTGACTGGACCTTCAGGCACACCTGAGCAAAGATGTACAAAATTAAATACTCTTACTCTTCAAACTTCTTCCCTCATACTTGTATATTAACCTCCTTGGAGCCATAAGCGTTGCTCTAGCCTTTAGATGTTCAAAATCAAACCTTTTATATAAACTCAAGGCATACCCTTTTTGTGACATATGCAAACCATAGCCACCTCTGCAGAATTCTATTCCCAGAAACTTCTTCAGCATTCCATGTACTTTAGAGCAAAAGTAGAGTTTAATTTGTCAATCAACTTCTGTAAGCATATTCAATGGTTCCTCATTAGTATGATATCATCAACGTATACTACTACATATAAAATTTCAACATGAGAATCCTAATAAATCACTGAATTATTTTCTCTTGATTGCTTAAATACCCACAGTAAAGTGTCCGTTAGGTATGGTGCAATGCCCTTGGGACTTGTTTAAGCCCATAAAACACCTTACTTTGTTTGCACAAAAAAAGTGGGTTTTCTGGGTCTACAAAACCTTTTGGCTGTTCCACGAATATTGTTTCTTCCAGCTTTCCATTTAGTAAGGCGTTATTTATATCAACTTGTCTAATCTCCCAACCTATTGTGATTGCTATGGCAAGTATAACCTTCAAAGTTGGTTCCTTGGCTACAAGACTAAAAGTCTCATAATAATCCACTCCTGTAGTGTGTAAAAAACCTTTAGCCACTAGCCTAGATTTGTGCCTCTGAATCTTACCATCTGACCCCATTTTTAGTTTAAATACCCACTTGCACCATATCACTTTATATCAGGTTCAGGTGGTACTAGTTTCCTGGTTTGATTCTTAACCGAAGTATCATACTCCTCTTTCATAGCATTGTTACATACTTTAGTCTTCAAAGCTTCAATTCAATAGCAGTCAAAAGTTCTACTTCATCCACTTGCTCTGTCAGAACACTAGAGTAGATTTTAGGCTTAAAAATCCATGCCTTGACTCCAGTCACCATAGGCAGATCATTCTTTGTCGTGACTTCTTCCTCTTCAATTGTGCCAATTCTTGGTTCATTCTCTTAAATTCTCTCAGTCTGATCCTAGTCTTCCACTGTTTGAACCTCATTTTCATACAACAATTCTCCGTATGTATATCCACTTCTCATCCCACCTTCCTCATCAAATTTAGACCTTCATCGCTGGAGGAATCTGGTATAGATCTGACAGAAGGAGACTATATACCAACTGATATGGTTGGTGTTTGATTAATTTAGTAGTTTTGTAGGGCCCCGAGTTCTAAATACCCGGTTGACCACGTCATTTTCTGGTTTAAACTTTAAAATAATATTCTAGCGGAAGAAATAACTGAAATTCATTTTTGGCAACATTAAATAAACTGTAATGGTCGATAAAATTCGAAAACATTTATGAAACAATTCAAAGTAACGAATCGAGCCATTAATAATACAAAACATTCAGCAATGCCATAATTTCTCAAATAATTGAAAATCTCAAAAATAACAAAAGTTTAGAAATATGGATCATCAAAATAAGATTCTCAATTATTTAACGACTATTGCCACAATTATCCATCACTTGCCACCCTCTCCAAAATCTGCATTAAAATAGACATGAGCATTTCATAGAAATACTCAGTAGACTCATCGCCAATTAATCAATCTACAATATAATTGAACACGTAAATACAAACTCTTTAAAAACCATAGGGTGTGGGTTGCTCTTCTCGTGCATTAAAGCACATGGCTTCTCTTTGAAAATCATAGGCTCTTTAAAATCATAGGGTGTGTGTTGCTCTTCTTGTGCATTAAAGAACATGGCTTCTCTTTGAAAATCGTAAGCTCTTTAAAATCATAGGGTGTAGGTTGGTCTTTCTTCTCGTGCACTTAAGACACATAAGTTATGCATAACATTATCATTTATCTTGCAAGAAATTATCTTCTTTCTTTCTCATGTATAAAAGTTTATAAGTTATGACAAGTATAAAAACATAAATATTTCCAAAGAAATACATTCTCGTCTCTTTTCATAAAAATGACTTTCACATAAGTCACATAACATACACATTCACATGCAATCATAATTTATATCAATTAATAGGGGCGAGTCTACCTTAAATTCAACGAGTGTAAAATCGAGCGGGAAAAGACTTCAATCCTTTAAATATCCGTACGCTTCGTCTAAGCAATTACAAAAATGAGTTAAATTAGTCTTTTGGAATTTATAGTTTAAAAATGATAAATTACAATTTGGGGACTGAAATTGATGATTTGAAAGTTGGGGGACTAAAATGAATACTTTTAAACTTGAGGGAGTAAAATGTAAATTTTCAAATTTTGGGTTGAAGCTCAAAATGGATATTAAATTGAAGGGCTTGAAATAACTGATTTTTAAAATGAAGGGACTGATTAAAATCATTTAAAAACTTAAGGGGCTGAAATGATAGATTTTAAAACTATAAGGACTGAAATACATAACTTTAAAACTTGGAGGACTAAGGTGCAAATTTCAAAAATAAAAAATATAATCATACTACTCTCTTCCCCATTTTCTCATTTACAGAGAAGAGAGAGTGAGAAGGGTGCGACCGGAACTCACCCCTCGCTAGCCGGCCTTCAGCCGGTGATTTGGTGGCAAAACTCTAGCACAGGGTGGTGCCAAACGGCGTCAAGGAAAATGGTTCAGATTTGTGGGGTTTAGGTGCGAGATTGTGTGCGAAAACGAAGCACTGGAGGTTCGGATTTTGGGGTTCTTCGGCGAGGAAAATCCAGCAACAAAGTTAAGGTGTTGGGTTTATTTGATTCTTGGGTTTTGATTTGGTATTTGGGGCTGATTGATGGGGATTTTGAGGGGGTAGTGGAGGTGTGATATGGCTCCTGTTGACCACAAAATTCGGCTGGACCTTGAACTAACACGTCTCAGCTTCTCCCTCTTGAACACGTGGATCTCCTGCGCACTGTGATAAACAATCAGTTTGCAAAGCGGGCCGAGGTGGCTCCCGTTTGCACTCCGATGCCAAAGTCAGTGCTTATTTCAAGCAAATATAAATTGGGTGCGGGAAATATAAGTGTGTAAAAGAGAGAAAGGGGAGTGAGAGTAAAATATTCAGTTAAGAGAGTGAAAATGCTCACCCTTTACCAGGCGGGAGGAGTGCTCTATTTATAGGGGAATTTATAATCTTGGATGGCGACACGTGGTAGATTTTACATGTGTATTTACCCTAGCGGTTGGAGAGGAAAATCTTGTTTTTTGACAGTAATCATTGCTACGTTTGGTAGGGGATGGACGCCTGTCACTTTTGGTAAAGGCGGTGTCACATCTCCGACTTCATCCGTTGTCCCATCACTCATCTGTGGCGTCAACGTAAATCACATCGGCTAAACGTAAAGGACCTCGGCTAAACGTAAAGCACATCGGCTAAATGTAAATCAGTTCGGCCAAAGAAGCTCACGTGCTATTCTACCTCGGCAGTTGGCCCAAGGTGATGCCCTAGACTTTAATCGTGGGCTAAGGTCCATTGGGCCTTCGCTGGTGGTTCAACGTACTATGTTTTTGGGCACGGTCTCAACACTAGTCCCTCAAATCCGATGTGGTCATTCATGGGCGGATCGAATTTGTCATAGTTTCGCAGCAATAATTTTGTTCAAGTTTCACCATTTGTTATATCCAAAATTTTGTAATTATTCCGCCATCCGCTCGCTGGGAGTCACTATGCAGCGCGGCGATTTTAAGGTCAGGAATGACATTCCTTATGGAGAGTTCGGATTCAGAGTATAGCCGACCTCCTACTTCGGCTTTTCCCTCCTAAGCGAAGGTTGGGATTGCACTAGCACGTTTCTTAGGCGGTGTATTTAATAAAAAGGGGCTACTAATATTGGTTCCCAAGAAATATAAAAGGTGATGGGAGTGACATTTTTGCCGCGCGTGGCACTCACTGTGATAGCTGAACGGTTTCATCCCTTCCTCCGACAGTTGGCGCTTTGATTAGCCCATTCCCCAAGAAGCGTGGGTTACCCACATCAATCATGCTGGGTTACCCACATCAATCATGCGACTCAAAGACCAAGGGTTCTAGATCATTAGGTTCCCTATAAATCCTCCTTCGTCTCATTATCTTCCCTTTACCATTTTCTCAGAATCTTTGCAGTAACACTCTCGCAAAAAGTTGTATTGCTTTTTCCTTTCTTACAAGTCTCGCATCTTCTCTTCAAGGGTCTTTTACCCAACAAACCATCCTTACCGTTCAACAGCTTTCATTGGCGTGTTCCTCATTTCAAGTGTACAATCTTTAACGTTCATTCTTTGAAGGTAAATTTCTTTTCCTTTGTATGTGCAAAACTTTTTTATTTCTAATCTTCGAGTGTGGGTTTGAAAATCTCGTTTTGCATTTTGTTTTCCTTTTGATGAGTCTGACCCATCTTTAAGAACAAAAAATGGAAACAGTTGGGGGAACGGGTTCACATGAACTATTGACAATGACGATTCCTGTCAGAGGTTTCTGCTTATTGTCTTTATCGGTTTTTAGTTCTCGCTTCTTTAGGGAACAGATTAGGAGGAGGAATAGGAAATGTAGTGGTATAATTTATTTGGATGATTCTGACAGCGAAGAAGAAAAGAACCAGAACTACATGGCTCATCTATCATCCGAGGAGGAGGCTTCTTTGCGGGAGCTTCGAAGCAAGCGGGACAGGGATTTGGAAAGAGGAGAGACAGTGGGCTCTTCTTCCGGTCACAAGGACCTCTGATTAATTATTTGGGCCTCATTTAGGGCACATAGGGAAGAGCTGGGGCTTTCTGAGGAGGAAATAGTCCAGGTTGAAGGTTGGGTAGACCTGGTAAAGAAAGTGTCAGGGTATCATGTAGACCCTAATCCAACTCCAGAGTCTTGGGAAAGCAGCGAAATTGCCACGAAAATTCGGGGGGTTGATTTGGATGGAGCTTCAGCGAAATTCAAGATGTCAGAAGGGGTTCGATTGGTGCATCCTACACCTTTTTGCCGACCCTGTAGCCCTCCCCCAGTTCAGGTGGCCGTGTGTTATGATGCTCTATCCTGTGGGATGAGGCTGTCCCTGCACCCTTTTTTCAGGGCTCTACTTAGGAGTTACAACCTATGCCCCTACCAGTTGGCCCCAAATTTCTGGACGCAGGCGGTGGGTACTTGGCTGGTGTGGCAGGAGGTCAATCCTGACTACTCCATCTCTCTGCACATCATCCACACCTTATATACCTTGAAGAAATCCGTTAGAAGGGAGAAGGATGTGAGGTCGGATGTCAAGGACTGGTACTACTTGTCTCCCAGAGGCTCATATCCTCATATTATTACTGGTCATCCCACTTCGATAAAGAACTGAAGGAACCAATGGTTTTGGGTTGCGGGGGAGTGGTAGAGCTCACCTGTGAACCCTAGTCCGGAAATCACCGTTCCCCGAACTCTTTCCCTACCTAGTGAGTCTTGTATTCGCTTTTGCGTCCTTACGTGTCGTGCGTCATCCACTTTTTATTTTCTGTTCATCTTTCTTTACTTGTTTTTTACACGTTATTCGTTTATGGCAGGGGACACTTTTGCTTGCCTCCTCTCCGACGCGGACTTAGCGGCAGTGAGGCGCTTGTTTGCCTACAAGGGCACTTTTCAGGGGGGTCATTCAACAAAATAAACTCTTTGTTAAGCACGGCCTTATGCGAGTTATGAGTAAGTTTGTTTCCTTACTGCCTTCATATCTTATGCCTCGTCCATTCATAGCCTCATTCTCCTTCTTTTCTTGCTAGGTTCCAAGGACCTTCCGAAGATTTATTTGAAGGGTCTTATGGCCAAAAAGATCCCTCCTGCCCTTCGCCACGACATCGAAATTGAAAGGAGGCAGAAAGCAGTACTTGCTAATTTGCAAGTAGCGGTGGCAAAGGAGGCATCCGAGGCTTCCACTGCCCAACTTGAGAGTCCTCTTCCTGCATTACTGCCACCACCTAGTCTGCTGTCGGTGGGTCCCCAACAGCCTAGCTTGGAAAAAGGGGCTGAACCTAAGAATGTTACTGTAACGGGGAAGGGAAAGAGGTCAGATAGGGGTAGCTCCAAGAGGGAGAGGGAGTCTAAGAATGTTTTTGTACCATCTCCCTTATCTGAGGATATCTTTTAGCATGTATCTGAGGAGGAACCCGCCCCTTTGAAGAGGCTCAAAAGGGGCAAGGAAACCACCTCCGCACCTCCGCCCCCAGAGACTCAAGACTTGGAGGATGAGCGTTCTGTGTCTATCCCAGACTTGGCTTATGAAGTGACACCCTCGGGAGCAGAAGAGCTCCAACACATTAAAGCCAGTGTTTTCCCCAGGGATGTTACTTTCAATACTTCCTTGTTTGACTCCCCCAGTTCTCCTCCTGCCAGGGCTGCCTTGGTCATTGAGCAATTTTGGACAGATGGCTGGTCTGCCTTCTCTTCCAGTACCACTCCATCCCGGAAGCTGTTTGCTGCCAAAGCTATAAATGCTAGGGCACTGGCCTTATTGATGAGGTGGAGTCTTCAGTGGAGGAGGCGCAGCGGGACAAGGACGCTGAGACTGCACTCCGTCACGCGGACAATATGCTGAGGGAGATTAAGGACCTCAAGGAGCATTTGTCCATCACTTGCAAGGCCTCCTCGAAAGATAGGGTGACAGCCAAACGTCTTCAAGAAGACAATGAAAAGTTAAAGCACGATCTTCATGCTTCCGAGGCAGATGTGGTGTCCCTCTATAAGAAATTGGACGACTCCAATCGGACTCAGTCCATAACTTCTGAGGCCCTGACAGCAGCCAATGCGGCCAAAGCTAAGTTAGAGGCTGAGGTGGCAGCAGCCACTGAGAAATTGGGGAGAGAGGTGGAAGCTACGAGAAAGGCGGAGGAGGATCTTGCCTCTCTGGAACGGTATATGCAATCTAGGATCACGGAGGTTCTAGAGCAGACCGTTATGACACGAGTGGAGAAAGCTCTGAGCGCCAAGGTGTCTGAGGTGATCCAGAATTTTAAAGACACTTTTGAAGAGACACCAGGGTATGAGGCCATGCAGAGGGTCTTTGGGAATATAGGGGTCAGGATGGCTTTGGGGGACGTGAAGGAAGCTTTCCCAACTCTGGACCTATCCTCCATCGAAGCCCTGTACCCCGAACCTCAAGATGCAGATAAGGGTGATTCCCTTGATAATCCCGCAGATCCTTTGGATGCACCTGGCAGGAGCGCTTCAGAAGATATCCCTCCTCAATGATCCTCTTTTGTATTTGCTTTGGTCATTTTGCATGTTGTATATTGTTCGAATTTTTTCAAAACGTAAGTGCAATGACGCTTTAAATTGTAAATGTAACGGCATTTTGAATTGTAAACATTTTGATTTATAAATGTAGTGATTTGATTTAGCTCAATGTTTTGGTTTGTACAACATTATTTGTTTAAGTGTGAATGATTCCAAACACAAACGCCCCCTAAACGCATTGTATGAAGATAGGTAAACGTTTCCAAACACAAACACATTGTATGAAGATATGTGAATAGTCCCTCAGATCTAAGTAGCTTAAGGCATTCATGCTTGCTGGTTAGATCTGATTTTGACAAACATCTGAACATTTTTTTTATTTATACTCCGTAACACCTGCATTTATTAGTTTGGATGAACTTCTATTGACGATGTTAATACGTTCAACCTACACGCAGTGATCGCACTGCAGGCTTTATAAGAGTCCCTTGTTTTAACAAAGTTCAAGCATAGTGGAGATGTATTGTCCTATAAACAAAATAATGTAGGCGTTTTTACTATTCGTTATGCTTACTGATAGCACTTGGTGCAATCCTTAACGTAACTCACTTAAGATTTTCATTAAATTATATGGAGACGTTGTGACCACCGAAGAGGAATTTGATTTTATTGAAAGTAGCGACGAATGTGATCTGTGTTCCAAGGATTATACAAAGGTACCCCAGATAGGTCTTCGATCATGTATGTGCCGGGTACCACCTCGGAGGCAGTCGACTCTATAAGGGCCTTCCCAATTAGGACCAAAAGTCCCTACTCCTGGTTCTTGAGTAGAGGGAAGAACCTTTTTGAGAAATAAATCCCCAATGTTAAAGTGTCGACCCTTTACCCTTTTGTTGTAGTAGCGGGCCATTTTTTCATGGTACTTTGTCATTACTATCTGAGAATCACTCCGTTTTTCCAGGAGGAAATCCAAGCTAGCCCTCTGTGCTTCTTCGTTTCCCACCTCGTCATAATGGATTTGACGAAGAGAAGGCACCCCAATTTCAACTGGGCATACCGCCTCGGATCCATACGCTAAGGAGAAAGGTGTTTCACCAGTGGTAGTGTGCGAGGTGGTCCGAAGTGCCCATAATACTTGTGGGAGTTCATCTACCCATACGCCTTTTTTGGATTCCAGCTTCCTCTTGGGTGTTTTTTATGGTCTTATTCACAGCTTCAACCTGCCCATTAGCTTGTGGATGATGCGGAGACGAAAATAATTTCTTAATTCTCAAATCGTCGCACAATTCATCTATGCTTCTGTTTTTGAACTGTTTTGCATTATCACTAACCAACGAGTGCGGTATTCCGAATCTACATATAACATTATTCTAGATGAACTTGGTGGTGTTGGCCTCGGTAATCCTCATCAGGGGTTCCGACTCGGCCCACTTGGTGAAGTAGTCAATTGCCACTATTGCAAAGCAGTTGTTACCAGCACCCCTAGGCATAGGGCCAATAATATCAACCCCCCACTTTGCAAAAGGCCAAGAGCTAGTTACCACAGTCAACTTATGATGCGGCTGATGCGGTATGGTTGCATGCCTTTCACATTTATCGCACTTGCGACGAAGTCATGGGAATTCTTTTGCATAGTCGGCCTAAAATATCCCTGTTTAAGGGCTTTCCGAGCCAGCGACAACGCCCCGACATGGTTGCCGCATATGCCTTCATTGATTTCTTTCATCACATACCATCCTTCCTCCGGTCCAACACATCTCAGTAAAGGAGAGGAGTAACTCCGTTTATAAAGTAAATCATCCAAGAGTATGGAATTTGCGGCATATCTTTGCAAATTTCGAGTTGCTTCCGGCTCGTCTGGTACTGTCTGATGCTTCAAGTATGCTAGTATGGGACTCATCCAGGATCCTTCTTTTTCTATTGCCAAAATCTCCATTCCTGGCTCAATAGAAGAGGTCATCAAATGCTCAATTGGAATCAGATTGTGGAGCTCGGAATCATTACTGCTTGCTAGTTTGGATAAAGCATCTGCATTAGAATTTTCATTTATGGGAATATGCTGTAACTCCATTTTTCCAAAGTTCACGGCCAAATCTTTCACTTTTTTCAAGTAAGCAACCATGGTTGGTTCTTTAGCAGCGAATTGTCCGTTAAACTGGCTTACGACAAGCTGTGAGTCACTATTTGCCACCACGGACCTAATCTTTAAAGCTTTCGCAAGTCTTAGCCCAGCTAAGAGTGCCTCGTATTGTTTGAGGCTTTAAAGCCAAAGCGGATGGCACTGTGCAGTTTGTACCCTTCTGGACTCATTAGTAGTATGCCTGCCCCGGATCTTCCATCAGTCAAGGACTCGTCAACGAACAACTTTCACTTACGGCTATCCTCTGTGTTATCAATCATCTCCACCTCTGGTGAATGGGTGAACTCAACTATGAAATCTGCCAATGCTTCACCCTTTATAGCAGTCCGAGGTTCAGAATGCAGGTCGTACTGGCTGATTTCTATTGCCCACTTCATAAACCTCCCAGATACATCTGGTTTCTGTAACACCTGCCTCATGGGAAAGTTGGTGAGAACATGTATGGAGTACGATTGAAAGTAGGGAAGGAGTTTGCGAGCTGCTGTGATCAACGAGAGAGCAAGTTTCTCCATTTCTGGGTAACTTGTTTCTGCATCCAGCATGGCTTTGCTTACATAATAGACTGGAAATTGATTCCCATCTTCCTCTCTGATCAGCACTGAGCTAACATCCTCTTTCGATATGGCTAAATATAGATAAAGTGGTTCGCCAGCTCTTGATTTTGATAACAATGGGGCCTGCCCCAAGAATGTTTTCAGGTTGGCAAAAGCTTGCTCACATTCTGGCATCCACTGGTATCACTTCCCTCCCTTCAAGATCTTAAAAAATGGTAAGCATTTGTTAGTGGACTTAGAAACGAACCGATTTAAAGCCGCAATCCTTCCCGTCAAGCTTTGCACTTCTTTTGAGCTCTGAGGAGATAGCATGTTTAGCAAAGCTTTGATTTTGTCGGGATTGGCTTCAATCCCTCTTCTATTTACCATGAATCCCAGAAATTTTCCAAATGCTACTCCAAAAGTGCATTTCGCTAGGTTAAGCTTCATTCGATATTTCCTCAAAACATCGAAGGCTTCTAACAAATGGCGGATATGTTCTGTGGCGACCATACTTTTGACCAGCATGTCATCAACATATACTTCCATGGTGTTTCCCAATTGTTCTGAAAACATACGATTTACCAACCTTTGATAGGTGGCTCCAGCATTCTTTTAGCCAAATGGCATAGCTTTGTAACAATAGAGTCCCCTATCCGTAATAAACGAGGTGTGCTCCTCATCTGATTCATGCATGGGGATTTGATTGTATCCGGAGTATGCATCCATAAAGCTCAGCATCTCATGTCCCATTGTGGAGTCAACTAACGGATCAATCCGAGGCAGTAGAAAACTGTCTTTGGGCCATGCCTGGTTTAAATTTGAAAAATCAATACATACTCTCAGTTTCCCATTCTGTTTTAGTACCAAAACAGGGTTTGATACCCACTTCGGATACCGAGATTCTCTGATGAAGCCATTTTTCAATAGTTTTGTTACCTCTTTTTTCAAGGCCTCGTATTTATCAGAACTCATCGGTCTTCTCTTTTGCCTGTGCCTAGGACTTCTGGGATCAACCTGGAGTCTGTGACAGGCCACTTTAGGATCAATTCCAACCATGTCATCATGTTTCCATGCAAATACATCGAGGTTCTCGATTAAGAAGTTTTTTAGCTGATATTTATATTCATCTGGCAAATCTTATCCAATCTGTAACTCCTTGATTGAGTCAAGTGGATCTACACCGAAGCATTCTAGCCTTTCAGCTGGGGTAGAGCAATTGTCTCCAGCCATTCTCGGGTCTAGATCTTCCAGATCTTCTTCCGGCGTCATTGTAACATCCCACGTGGTCTAATGGTACCAGGGATTCCATGAAGTTTGTACTTAACCCCTAGGTACAAGGTTCGAATCCCTGAGGAGGCAAAAATCCACTTCCTGGAAACGAGGTTGCCAGCCCTTGAGGAGCAGGACGACCAGAGGGGAGTGGAAAGACCATGAGTAGACGATCGGCAGCCCTTGAGGACCGGGTACGCTACAAAAAAATGCGCCTTTTTTGTAACGACCCGGCTCCCTCACTGGGGCCTTCTCCGAGTCGTACTCATGATCTTTCCACTCCCCCCTTGGTCGTCCTGGTCCTCAAGGGCTACCAGCCTCGTTTCAAAGAAGTGAATTTTTACCTTCCGCAGGGATCGAACCTTGTGCCTTGGAAACGAGGCTGGTAGCCCTTGAGGACCAGGACGACCAAGGGGGGAGTCGAAAAATCATGAGTACGACTCGGAGAAGGCCCCAGCGAGGGAGCCGGGTCGTTACAGAAACCTAGACAAGCAAAACACGGAATTCGAGAGAAATAATACGCGAATTCAACTGAGTCGGGAAATGAATCTGATAAAATGGGCTTAACAAAATTTGGAATTTAAAAGGATTTTGAAATGAATAGATTAAATAAATATATAAAATAATATAATTTCTGAAACTCAGAATTTATTTAAAGTTGAAATGGACTCGATGTTTCTCGACTCGGATAGACGAATACGTCGTGACTTTAAATTAAAAATGGGTGAGATCGCAGTGGCACGCTTTTCATAATTTAAAATAATTATTAATACGTGAAAATTTCTTGGCCGCTACAACCTTAACCCCTTAAAATAATTTCGTCCTCAAAATTAAACTTACTCGATCTATGATTTCTGGATACTTGACTAGGATCTCCTCTTTCTTTTCCCAAGTAGCCCCATCACTATTGTGTCTACCACACTGGACTTTGACTAAAGGAATCTCTTTGTTCTTAAGACATGGACTTTTTCTCTACTGTGCACGTAAGTGCCTCTTCATAAGACAAATCTTTCTGAACTGCAGAGACTGATAATTCACCACATGAATAGGATCATGAACATACTTTCTCAATAGGGAAACATGAAAAATATTGTGAACAGCTGCAAGTTTTGGTGGCAAAGTCAAACGATAAGCCACATTCCTTACTTGTTCTAATATCTCAAACGGTCCAATAAATCGTGGTCTCAACTTTCCTCTTTTCCCAGAGCGAAAAGTGCCCTTCATCGGGGCTACCTTCAAAAATACTCTCTCCAATCTGAAATTTTAAGTCCTTTCTTCTCTGATCTGCATAACTTTTCTGTCTATCCTGTGCGGTCTTAATCCGCAGTCTGATATTCTCGATAGCATCAACTGTTCTTTCAATAAGTTCTGGTCCCAATAACTTCTTCTCACCAACTTCATCCCAATAGATTAGTGATCGACATCGTCGTCCATACAATGCTTCATAGGGTGCCATACCAATGGTAGCCTGGAAACTATTATTGTAAGCAAATTCCACCAACGGCAGATGATTCTCCCAACTACTACTCAAGTCTAGCACACAGTCTCTAAGCATATCCTTCAGCGTCTGAATAGTGCGTTTAGACTGCCCGTCTGTCTGGGGATGGTAGGCAGTACTAAAATTTAATTTAGTACCCATTGCCACATGTAAACTCTTCCAAATTCTCAAGGGAAAATCCTCGGATCTGAAAAATGGACACTAGCAATCCATGAAATCGGACAACCTCTCTAACATATATCTGCACCTCCTACGAAGCTATGCAAAAAGACGCTTGATAGCTATTGTGTAGAACTCAATCAATCATTCGACATTATCCAACTTATTAACTCATCACTGACCTTCTATTTCCAACATTTCATAGGGTCTATACTAATATCAAAACCACCCAATAAAATATTAATTGTTCCAATGGTTAAAACTAAAGTCAAGGAGATTGATCAAGAATAAAACCTTGTGATCCAAGAATATAGAAACACGGTATCAATTTCAAAATTTTGAGCACAAACCCAAAATTGGCAGAATCTCTCTGAAAAGATTTACAAACGCAATCATTTCTAAACTTAACTGAAACTTCCTTTAAATAATGGAGAATTCAAACTTAAATCCTTTAGTCCATACTTCTCAATCATGCATCAAGTACTTGGTATCACATACTCATTCTAGCTGATGACTAATGTACTAATCTAAAGTATCATCATAAGGATCAGATATGATATTCTCAAATTTAAGAAACCTCACTAATTTCCCAATCTGAAGTTCAAGATACCATTTTCTCCTGTTCTCCAACTTCAATTTGTGTCATGCTTTGAACAATACTCCGATTAAGTCTAGCACCAATAAATAAGACTTCTGTGAATCATATAGGATTCCTCATCATGTTTACTTAACCCAAAGATACAATCTCATTATAAGTAAAAGTCACACAACTGATCATCTCAGGTTTTTCCATTATTGTAGCAAAATATTTTGCTCACATCTAAAGTACAACCGATAATAAGTAATTGGAACTGCGTCACCAAAATTTTAAATAAATCCATATATCTTATGACTAAAAATGAAGATTCCCAATCGTAGGTAATATTTCATCATAATTAAAAACACCATCAAGATAATATCAATTGACTCAATATATTCACACAAATATTACATGGAATAACCATAACATCCATTAACCGTCTACTCACTATATCTTGTAGTAATCGTGTAACACGCCACTTATTATCGTATCATATGACTTCAAATTTTTTTAATCATATCAATCTTTCTAAGATTACAATATAATAACCATCATATCTATCACATGAACCTTAAACGTCAATACTCACTAAGATTATATATCAATCTCTCAAACTCAATAAATCTTGGATTCTACCATTTGTCACCTTTTTCTTAGCAACACACTACTCCATAGTAAGTAATCATTGTGAAGTCTTATCCCTATTTGCTAAAATTCCTATCCATAAGGACAAAATAAATGTTCATTTCTTATTTTCGAAACAAGATACCATCAATAATAATCTCCAAAATTTCAAGATATGATCTATCATAAACCTTTATCCGATTAAATGCATTACTTTTGCAATACTTATACAAATTTAGGAACTGATAAAAATTTCTTTAATCAATTTCATCCAACAATTTCTCTCATGATATTCTAGTATCATAAATGAAAACTTAATGTACCTCAGAGAATCATCCAAATTATGAGAAAACCCTGATTTATTTTCCATGATTGAGACCCGTCTTTCTTTGAATTCCACTTAGAACCAAATATAGCATAACTTATTCATGGAAGGTCAACTTATTTCATAATCTCAACACATCATCTCCTTCAGTTCTCACCATAAGAGAATCACATTCCTTATATGTACATTTTTATTCAAATGACCTTATGACAATCTTCATAATCTCACATAATCCCAAACATTCAATCATATGTCCCCAAATTCTCACTTTGAATAAATGGTTACTCTTTTAAGGCATCTCACTATCAAATATTTTCAATATCTCCCATTCAAGATAACTGACTTTTCCAATTAATCATATTACATGTAAATAACCAAATCTTTAACACATTATCTACCAATCGACTTCCAAAATAAATCAACAGTATTATCACATACCATCATATTTATAATAGTCTCCAATATAAGTGATCATTTCCTACTAATAATCAATTCGTTCCCAAGAATAATTAAGATTCTTCCCAATCACGCCATAATATTTGTCTTCACTCATCTTTCAAAATATAATTTGACATTTCCCAATGTATGCATCAAGTCATCACATAACTTCATGTATGCCTTGATATCCCAGTAGTTGTATACATCATCTTGTTTTTTAAATTTTGAAACAAGGAGAGCATTTCAATATAACTATATCTATTACAAAATGATTATACTTCGAAGAAGCCAAAAATATCTCAAGAGTCATTATCCCTTTTTATCATTTACTAAATCTTGCTTGGGGTGTAAATGAACTTGCAAGTCTAACCTCAATTCCCTTAGTGGGTTGCTTACCGCACTATGTTGTTAACTCAAAATGATAAAATTCTGGACAGAGTCTCCCTTGTAATTTGGACTTATCTAACCTGTAGGTATACTTCATAACCAACAATAATAACCGGGAGTTACACTCCACATCTGACCACAACGATTTAAATATTGACAATAATTCCAACAAACTTCAATACCACCAGAAATATCCCATAAAATCAATTCATAATTCCTCAACATAACAATTTCAAATCATAGTTTCCAATATCAGAATATCACTTCCTTCAATACATTAATTGGCTCAATTGACCACTCATTTGTCATTCTTATAAATATATTCCACAAATCATATTCCCAAAAATTTAATCACAAGAACAAACTACATTATAAATTTCTCTCAAAATAGAGGAAGAAATTTACTTACTCAAACACAATATCAAGTCCTTAATTCCCAATAATTAAGAACCAAATCTTTAAATCTCTAAATTCATAATTCATCTCATAAAAGTCTCAATAAAATCATATTACTTATAATCTCAAAATCTCATCACAACCTCATAAAACTAGCTTGCTATTTCTCGTTAATTTACTGAAAATGTTGACAACAAGTGACTAATGAATTTTCGCAACAGTTGCCCTAAAACCACTAGCCATGGCCTCATAACGCGCGACACAATAGTCGATAGTGTGGTCATATATCTTAACATGAGGTGTTGGTCTAAACGATAGATATTCCGAAAATATTGTCTAATCCTTTCCGTTGACTCCTCGTAAATGGTACGATGTCTAAAATCAATTATGCAAAGTCCAGCTAGGGTTCATCATTTCTAAGTTCGAGGACAAAAATTATTATAAAATCATTCTTAAATCATATTATTCCCATTATGTTCAACGCTTGTTTTCTTTCTTTTCTTTTCTTTCTGATTCGGATACAATTTCTCGTTATTCTCCAAAACTCATTTCTTTTTTTCTTTCTTATTTGGATACAATCTCTTTCTCTTTCTTCTAAATCTCATAAATCATTAAAATAAGTATCCGAAATACTGAAATAACGTTAAACATCATAAACTCTTTATCTCGAAATTGGTGGAACGAATGATGGCAGTGACAATCTTCATTAATAACAATTAAATAATGAAAACTGTTTCTTGAAATTTCTTTTTGAAAATTTTTCCAGTCTACAGAAACGCAAACTGGCTCTGATACCAAGCTGTAGCGCTCCGAGTTCTAAATACCCGGTTCACCACGTCATTTTCTGCTTTAAACTTTAAAATAATATTCTAGCGGAAGAAATAACTGAAATTTATTTTTGGAAACATTAAATAAACTGTAATGGTGGATAAAATTCGAAAACATTTATGAAATAATTCAAAGTAAAGAATCGAGCCATTAATAATACAAAATATTCGGTAATGCCATAATTTCTCAAATAATTGAAAATCTCAAAAATAACCAAAGTTTAGAAATATAGATCATCAAAATAAGATTTTCAATTATTTAACGACTATTGCCACAATTATCCATCACTTGCCACCATCTCCAAAATCTGCAAATATTGTTAAAATAGACACGAGCATTTCATAGAAATACTCAGTAGACTCATCGCCAATTAATCAATCTACAATATAATTGAACACGTAAATGCAGGCTCTTTAGAAATCATAGGGTGTGGGTTACTCTTCTCGTGTATTAAAGCACATGGCTTCTCTTTGAAAATCATAGGCTCTTTAAAATCATAGGGTGTGAGTTGCTCTTCTCGTGCATTAAAGCACATGGCTTCTCTTTGAAAATCATAAGCTCTTTAAAATCATAGGGTGTTGGTTGCTCTTTCTTCTCGTGCACTTAAGGCACATAAGTTATGCATAACATTATCATTTATCTTGCAAGATATTCTCTTCTTTCTTTCTCAATCATAAAAGCATATAAGTTATGACAAGCATAACAACATAAATATTTCCAAAGAAATACATTCTCGGCTCTTTTCATAAAAATGACTTTCACAGAAGTCACATAACATACATATTCACATGCAATCATAATTTAAATAAATTAATAGGGGCGAGTCTACCTTAAATTCAACGAGTGCAAAATCAAGTGGGAAAAGACTTCAATCCTTTAAATCTCCGTACGCCTCATCTAAGCAATTAGAAAAATGAGTTAAATTAGTCTTTTGGAATTTATAGTTTAAAAATGATAAATTACAATTTGGGGACTGAAATTGATGATTTGAAAGTTGGGGGACTAAAATGAATACTTTTAAACTTGAGGGACTAAAATGTAAATTTTCAAATTTTGGGTTGAAGATCAAAACGGATATTAAATTGAAGGGCTTGAAATAATTGATTTTTAAAAATGAAGGGACTGATTAAAATCATTTAAAAACTTAAGGGGTTGAAATGATAAGTTTTAAAACTACAAGGACTGAAATACATAACTTTAAAACTTGGAGGACTAAGGTGCAAATTTCAAAAATAAAAAATATAATCAAACTACTCTCTTCCCCATTTTCTCTTTTCAGAGAAGAGAGAGTGAGAAGGGTGCGACCGGAACTCACCCCTCGCCAGCCGGCCTTCAGCCGGTGATTTGCCAGCGAAACTCCGGCGTAGGGTGGCGGCGAACGGCGTCAAGGAAAATGGTTCAGATTTGTGGGGTTTAGGTGCGAGATTGTGTGCGAAAATGAGGCACTAGAGGTTCGGATTTTGGGGTTCTCCGGCGAGGAAAATCCAGCAACGAAGTTAAGGTGTTGGGTTTATTTGATTCTTGGGTTTTGATTTGGTTTTTGGGGCTGATTGATGGGGATTTTGAGGAGGCAGTGCAGGTGTGATATGGCTCCGGTGGTGTTCGATGGAGATTGGGTGCCGGCGGTGTGTGGTCGAGGTGGTGATGATGATGATGATGATGATTGGTGTTGAAGATGGAGACTGGCCGTGATTTTGGCTAATTTAGAAGGCTAGGCTGCTGGTGACCATCTGAGGATGTTGGAGGCATGTGATGCAGCTGGGGGTGGAGAGCGGTTGCTGGTGGTGTAGTGGCTGGTAATGACTGGTTCGCTGCTAGGCTTCGGTAATGGCAGTGTAGGTGATGGCTGTGTTGGTGTTGGGCAGTGGACGAAAAACAGTGGTGATGAATGTTGAAGGCAGCCTATTATGGTGGTTGGTGGTGAGGTTCAGTTGGGCAATGGAAATGGTAGCTTTGTTGGTGGTGTTCCAATCTGTGGTGGTTGGTGATGATTTCTGGTGGTGCTAGGAAGAAGCCGCTTGGAGCTTACTACTGAGTTGACGAAAAGTGTCGTGGTTGGTGCAGGGAGAGAGATTATGATGATGTATAAGGAGGGGGTTGGGAAAAGTGAGAATATGGGTTGAAGTTAGTGGAAGTTTTGGTGGGTATGGGATTAATATGATTTGTGGAGGTTGGTTGTAGTATAGGTTGACGTAGGATGTTATGGAAACCTAGACAAGCAAAACATGGAATTCGAGAGAAATAATATGCGAATTCAATTGAGTCGGAAAATGAATATGATAAAATGGGCTTAACAAAATTTGAAATTTAAATTTTTTTTGAAACGAATAGATTAAATAAATATATAAAATAATATAATTTCTGAAACTCGAAATTTGTTTAAAATTGAAATGGACTCAATGTTTCTTGACTCTGCTAGAAGAATACGTCGTGTCTTTAAATTAAAAATGGGTGAGATCACAGCGGCACGCTTTTCATAATTTAAAATAATTATTAATACGTAAAAATTTCTTGATCGTTACAAGTTTGGCTCAAAAGGCAATTGGCTTAGGTATAGAGGCATGTTATGCGGTTGAACAAATTTGTTAAGAAAACATTATTTGAAGAGAAAAACACTTCTAGACACATAGACTACTTATTTTTTTTAAGCAATACCACTAGTGTGATTTATTTTCTATCATTAATGCAAAAATACAAATAAAGGGGGGGGGGGGGCATAGACCTGACCTCCAGCAAATGTAAAGTACGACAATGGAATTAACAAGTGAAACTAAAAGCACTAAATACAATGAATAATAAATGTGATCATGGTCACTCTCGGGGGTGAACCCTCATGTGTGTCATGAACCTGGTCATATGCTTGCTCTGGTACATGTCTTGATCATAGTAATCCTAGTAGTCCTCTGTGTACTCTGGGTCACTACCTGGTGAAGGATGACGTCTGGGACGTGGAACCTCTCTGATGGAAAGAGGATCACCCACCCATGGACCATGGATAGGGCGGAATGCTGGTGCCTCTGATCTCAAGATAGGGCCCATGTGTGATGTGGCTGATCTAGTGACTGAGGGGACCTTTGGTGTAGGTGCTCCAGATGAAGATGAGGTAGCTGATGGTAAGTCTGCCCCAGTATTCTGCATGCAATCTCCCAAACCCATCCCATCAATGTCACCCTAGATCTGAGCCTTCTTGTCTTGTCTCGGAGTAGAAGCAGGAGTGGATGAATGTGTGGAAGTTTGAGTACTAGAGGGCTTGGCAGATGGGGGCTCTCCAAATAGCTTGACTACCAAGTCTTCAATGGCAAATCTCAAGGAGGATGTGATCTTCATGTGATGTTTTGCCTTGAAGTGGTCTAACAGAAGCTGCTTTGCCTTAGAGTGTTCTGAACCTAACTCTGTGAGTAAACCCTGAGCAAGAAGCTGTGGAGTTGTCCCTACTGACCCATGAGATGACTGTGCGGTTTCTACAGATGGTGGGGAGCTGATGTGTGAAGCTGTGGGTGGTACTTTTATACCTGGTGTAGGAGTAGGAGAGATGGGAGGTACCTCAATAGGAGCCTGTGGTGGATGCTCAGCTATGGTAGGGATTGTCACTGAAATAGGCTCAATAGATGTAGGGATGATCTATGTAGCCTCTTTCTAAACCTGTGGTATGATCTCAGTAGTAGGAGCGGGTAACTGAGGAATCACTGGGATAACCTCTGTAGGTACAGTACTGAAAGTCGAGACAGCCATAAGAGGTGGTGTCAAGGTGAAAGATAGCTGCTATTGTAATGGAAGAGTCACTGGCGAAGCAAAACTTGTGGGAGGAAGCTGCTGAACATCTGTTGAAACAAGAGTCGGAATAGAGATACTAGAGGAGCTGGGGCCCTGCTGGCTACTTGATGCTCTAGGTACCGCCACCCACTGTCTGGATTGATCATCAATCAACATCCCCTTACCCTTATACTTCACCGTATCAGCAGATTTCGGAAGAGGGGCAGAAGAAGGGGGAGGGGGAGTAGAAGCAAGAGCAGTAGTCCTACCAATCAATCATTTTTCAACATTATGACCCAATTTTCTGTACCAACTGCAAAAAACCGGCTTCTTATCATAAACAACTGGCTGCCAATATCCCGGATATTTCTCACACTGGATCCAAATGCGATCAGGTAGAGCAAAAGATAGATCAACCTCTATGCAAACCGGGCCTCACCAGGCCTTCTCAAATCAGTATTGGCCTCATCAATTCACAAAGGAGTCCCAATAGCCCTAACTAAATCAAACAAAGCAGTCTTCGCATGAAAATGTATAGGTAAAAGAGGGAAAGAAACCCAGACAGGCTGGGTATGAAAATAATATTTGGGTTTCTGAAAATCCGAAATTTCTTGAAAAAAATGGATTGGAATTGGAATGAGTTTCAAAATTCCGAAATTCAGACCCAAAAGATTCCGAAGCATTCCGAACATATTCCGATCTGAAATCTCCTATTTTTTCCAAATAAATTCCAAAATTTTTCTTGTGATTTTATTACAATTAATAATATAAAATAGTTTACTGAACAATTAATAATATTAAAATATTATTAATTTGAGATGTAACATATAATTGACTTGTAACACTTTTATTTAGTTATATATATAAAAAAAAAAAGAATAGCAAGAATTGTAGCATTGTTATCCTTGTTAACTTCTATTTTATTGAAACACGATGAAAAAAATTATCTTAAAATCTATTTATATATGTTATATGGTTATTTTGATATCTTTTGTGGTTTATAACTTTAATTATAATTTTTGACTAATTGAAATTTTGAACTCATTTAATTTCAGACATTCAATTTCTTGAATTTCTTTTTCTCTATGCTTAAAATTATCATAAATCTTGGTAAATTATTAAATATTGGAAGTTTCTGAGATTTTTCGAATTTCAATTTGGAGTGAAGGTTGTTGATTTTGATAATTTTGGAATGAAATTTGGAACAATATTTTGATTCCCATTTTTTTGAACGGAAATTGAAACACCTGTTTTCGATCTGTTCCGTCTAAAAGACACCCCTAGCTCCAGAGTTAGCATACCAAGCCTACTCCACTACTGAACTTGGACTTGTAACATAGGCAGTTGGCTGGATTGTTTTCTGACAATCAGGCCTTGTTTTAGTAAAATTCTCATCATACATGTTATTACACCAGCTTGCAGTATGATTATTCAGCCCAAATATCTGACATAAATTTCTTAAATTCATTAGATTTTCCTAATCTTGACTTTCCTTTGCCTGGTGTTCTACCTCTAGCACCAAATCCTCTTCCTCCTCCGTCTCCACTGAAGTAATTACTCCTTTGGCCAACCCCTTGGGCTATGTTAATAGATCCAATGTTGCTTCTAACTTGGCTCAAATACTTCAATATGCTTTCATATGTCATGAGTATGGAAGTTAGCTAATGCCATATTATTTGCTCCATCCCGTTCACTTGTACTACTATTGGAGTATACTCTTCATCCAAGCCTGCCAATACTTGAGTGACTAGATCACCGTGGTCTATTTTCTTTCCAACAATCTCCAGATTGTCTACAAGCTATTTGATGGTTCCTAAATACTTATCCATATACATAAAAGCCTTCCTTGTTCTTTGTAGTTCAGAAATGAGAAATGTTATCCTCGATCTATTCATAATGCCACAATTTTCATTTATGGCTTTCCATAACTCACTGGAGCTACTACATCCCATCACCCTAATCATGAGTAGAGTCATCCCATCAATAACCGATCTACATACATCTACCTAGAGCATTCAAAATTAGGCACCTTCTCAACAATGGCACCTGTTTCAGTGGTGGTTTGAGTGTTGATGAACTGAGCTAGGCACTCCTTCGTTCTTAACAAATAGCTCTCCAAGCCCTTTCACTATGGGCAATATAGTATTTTTCCACAAGAGGAAATTATCTTTATAAAGCTTCATAGAGGGTGATTGGGTGAAACTCATTCCAATTGAAGACATGTTGTTTAGAAAAGTGGATCTTTGAGCTATTGAGCTCGAATCTGAGTTTCTAGAATTAATAGTTTCCATGATTGGCTCGAATACCAAGTAGAGAAATAGAGGATAGAAGAAATGCTAAGAAAATTAGCTCTATATTGATTGAATTTTGAATACAAAGAATCAGCCTATATTTATACACAAAATATACGTACAATATATAAATCTAATAACCTTCTAATATGTGTGACAAACAACACAACCAACAGAACCCCTAAATTGAAGGAGAGGGGAATGACCATAGTGTTATGAGTTTGTTGGAGCAAAGACGAACGAAGCTAATTGTAACGACCCGGGTCCCACTTAACGGGCTGTCCCGACTGTTAAATGACGACGTACTGTCCCCATTGTACCAACATGAGTCTTTTCAACATGCTTTGTCCTCACTCGCACGCTCCCCGAGAAAACTTCCCAGGAGGTCACCCATCCCAGAATTACTCCAAGTCAATCACGCTTAACTTTGGAGTTTCTAACGATGGACTTCCGAAAAAAAAGGTGCACCTTGTTTGTATGAGTAGTACCTATCAATTCTCTTAAGCTTTATTAGTCGGGGTATTACACTAATACCAGATATTATGGTCTGAAGAGTGGACACGTCATGAAAATTATCCGACCAAGTGAGACTGCTGGACGTTATGTTACTTACCGTTATGTCGTTTAGATTTTTTAGGCATTGTGGTTAGCTTGTCATTCCGAAGGGCTTAAGGACATGTTTGGCACGATAGAATGAAACTATTAAAAAAAAGTCAAAACTTCATCTTTACTTAAAAAAAAGAAAAAGAAAAAGAAAAAATCTAATACCAATACATCAAGTACAACGTCTTGCAAGTTGCTATTTTATTTCATGACTATTTTTTATGTCAACTCTGTCATTCTTCACTTTGGTATCTAAGTACCCCAATAATTTTTGAAAGACAAATTTCATTACTCATGATTATAGGTAATCTCCAGGGTGCATGATTTTTACTCTATGGAAAAATTCAGATATGGCTCTTGCATTCCATGTTTCATAATATCACTACTCTTGCTTGTAAGTTCCGGCCCTTTTTGACGAATGCTATCTTTTGTAGGTTGGCAATATGGCGAGCTGTGGTTATTAGAGTCATTCAAAGTGAAGCAATCTGTATTTCTCTAAGCAACTGAAGCTTCTAAAATGATTATAAGGGTAGACGAAATCATCAGTTGTGCAACACAATAGAGAGAAGATAGAATGTGAAATGCTTTATTTATAAGTGCAATTGTGACAATTGTTGCTATGCTTTGTATTTGTGAAACTCTATGGATATTTTGTATGGATTAGAGATTCTTAATGAAATTATTATGCCTGAAAAACTTCTTTAATTTTTTTTTTTTTTTCATGAATTGTCCTGTAAAAATAGAAAACAAAATATGATATATTTGATACAAGTTTCCAAATATGGAAAAAGTGTCTGTATCAGTTACACGCCCCTTTTCTCTTAACAAAAGTGTGACTCTTGATGGACTGGTCTGAACCTTTTTTTTTTCTTACAACTTTTTCTTTTATTAAAACTGAAAAACTTACAAATGCACGGAGGGGGATGTGAAAGCCTTACCTCCAAATGAATTACAATACCTCTCAACTCGATTATTCCAATAGCAAAAGCTTACAACAATTGAATTTCATTGACAGAAATATGGACACTGCTGAAACAACTATGAAATACAAAAATACAGCAAAACTGGATTTGAAAAATGAGCCAGTAGGCTGCACTTTAATCAGCTAATCACATTCAGAAAAATAATCTCTATTTTTTTCTTCTCTTATTCCTTCTTAGCTTCATTGGACTCTTGAGATCCGCCTCCATTATTCTCTATATGGTACCTGATTCAGAGGCTTCTGATTCATTTAGAGTTTTTGACATTGAAATGTATTTGCACCTTTTGATGTTCATTTGAGGTCCAACAATACTTGTTCCTGCCTACATATGCACGAAAATCTCACCTAGATCAATATATAGATGTCAATGGGGATTTCTTCCTCAGTCTATACATTAGTGCTGATCTAGAACTCACAAACGATGTCCTTTAAATTAGTGTCTCCTTCATTGATTTGTTTCAAGTAGTTGAGGTGCCCATTGTGTGATGTCATTTGCTCGTGTACCATTCTTACTTGATGCACAAAAGTATCAATTTTGTCATTAACTGTAATCTATTCTCCCTTATCCAGATTTGTATAAAGAATATCTCCTTTCGCCATAGTATTTAGGCTATTTGAATTGCCATTGTGTGTTCATGCTAGTTATCTATCAATTGATCTAAAAGCTTAATCCTTGCCATTGGATGGTTGTATATATATATATATCTTATTCTCTGTTTAGGGTTAGAATGAATTCTAACCCTAAATGCCTCTATTCTCTCTTGCCTCTTCAACTCGCCTTGTCTGATCTTCTTTGTTCTTTACAATCTCTAAGTGAAAAGTCTAGTAAATCTCTAATTTTCTGAGTATTAGTATAGATCTACTGTGGTTGTAGTAAGGTATGATGTATATACCTACTTTGTATAGTCTGATTTGTAATATTCAGGGTTTCTAGTTCTGTTGGTGAACTAATTTTTTAGATTTGGGTTGTAACATTTGAATTCCTAATTATTGAAGCTGAATCCACACTTTGTGGAGCTTCTACGAGAAGTAGCCAAATGTTGGGCGAACTTGGGCCTCCGGACATAAATTCTTGGTCTTTTGTGTTCCTTATTATCATTATTCTGGTTATTGCTGCGTTTGATGAACAATACTTGAACCTTAGAAATAGTAACAAAAATATTGCAATTTTTTAAAAATATATATATAAATGACCAATGACAATGTTTAGTAAATGTTGCTAAAACATTTAAAAACATTTTTTGCAAAAATTACTGAACGTTGCACAAAGTAAATGACAATCTTCTTTTTTACCTTTCACAACATGCGATGAACGTTGTTGTATCCTTACACTATATGGCGACATCGAACTTTTTAAATCACTTTCAAATGTTGCAAAAGGCTTATTGCAACATTCTCTGAATGTTGCAAGGGCCTAATTTGTTGTAGTGTGGTGTCGAGAAACTTTTGGTGTATGTCTGAAATTCAGGCACTGGATGGCAGTGCTACATCGTTGCTCGCATAGTTGACAAAAGCCATGACAAGGGAAATGAGTTGCTGCTTGATTTTGTTTAAGATCAAACCTATTTTTTCCTCACTCATTTTTAACCACATATTCACACAATAAAATATTATGTACATAAACCTAAAAATTTTCTCTACTTTTCAAACACACATTCTCCAAAAAAATCACTATTCAAAAAATCACTCTCTTTAAAATGAGCATCAAACATGGGCTTATGGTCAACGGTAATCCACATTATTTCATTTGAGAAATGAATTTGAGCGAGAAATGGAACTTTAATTTAATTGCATGTTTGGTGGAATTGTTTTTGAATCCCACGGTGCTCCATGGGTGTGTTGGAGATCAATGGATATAGGAAACAAATTGGTGCTTTGGTGGATTAGAAAAATTGGTGCGATAATGGTGGGTTTAGGGTTAAATATTTCTGCTAGTGCATTGAATCACCTAAAATGGAGTACGAAGAAAGAGGAACAGATGAATCAAATTGGTGGTTTGAAATTTAAAATTCAATAATATTTTCTCATTGGAGGGAAGCTCTAATATCATATATTAAGACTTGGCTTGCCATCTTAAAAGATCAGCTTTTATTAAAATGAATAGCTGACGCCCTTTTAATGTTATTTATTTGCATTGTATTTATTCGATGTGGAATTTATTGTCAACAGGTAAGACCTAATTAATTTTCTCCAACTATTGAATGAAGTTGATTAATTAATCAAGTTGAAAGAATTTAATTAGCTTTCTCAATAAAATACGATTATAGGATAAGGCCATATATACACAAAGATCTATACATAAAAACTATATACATAAATGAGCTAACAACTATACAAAAGATTCTTTCTCTCAGCAATATCCTTCACGTCGAAGCATTCTATTGAGTTTGTTGGAGAGGAGAACCTTCTAGCATTGTGCCAGACGATATCTCTGAAGTTATTGCCCCTACTTTATTAGTTTGTGTGTTTTGGTCCTCAAGCTCTTTCATTCCAACACCCCCTTAAAGATGGAGGTAGTTTCAATAACTCCAAGCTTATCTCGTAGGAACAAATATCTGGACTGTGTTAAAGGCTTGATTAAAATGTCAGCAACTTGATCAGCTGTGGGAATGTAGCTGATGATTAACTGTTTTTTAAGCACTTTGTTATGAACAAAGTGTACATCAAGGTCGATGTGCTTTGTTCGTGCATGATAAACAAGATTAGATGCCAATGCACTAGCTCCCATATTGTCACACCAAATCTTAGGAATCTCCTCTTGTTTCAGGTTAAGTTCTTCCAAGAACGATCTAATCCAGATAATTTCCACTGCAGTATGTGCAAGTGCCCTGTATTCATCCTCAATACTGGCTCTTGCAATCACCTGCTACTTCTTTAAACACCAAGATATTAAATTATCACCTAAGCAAACACAATATCCCACAGTAGACTTCCTATCATTCGGACAAGATGCCCAATCTGCATCTGCATAAGCTTTAATTTTAAACTCTTGGGACTCTTGTATAATCAGACCAAGATTGAGTGTCTCTTTCTAATGATAATCATGGCAGGCTTGACAAAAAGATCAATCATTCAAGCCAAAAAAGACTTCAAGGGCATGTTTGAAGGGCTCACAATCAGGAATGACATGTGGGAAGAAGATTGGGGACAAAAATTTAGTCAAAGAAGATTTGGAATGCAATTGGAAATCAAAACCCCGCAAGTATTGCGATTTAGAAAACGTTCGAATTTTGAAATCACTATTGCATTAAGAATTGTAAGACTTTGAGTCCTCTTTCCAACTCACTTTGAATCATTGCAATCGGACATCGATAGATAAAGTTATGACTAGAATACCAAGAGAATGAGCTCTTGAAAAAAGTTCAATCATGCGACCGTGAGCTTTAGTATCACGCGATCTTGTGTTTTAACTAGTTTGGGTTTTCAAAAAATTTATTACTTTTCCATTTTTGATTATTATGTTAGAGTTTGTGCCTCTATAGTGGCCAGACCTAGTTTAGGTCGTTTTTACTTCTTTATATTCCATTTTTATTCAATGTAATAGTCAGACTTTGATGAAATAAAATTGAATTGAGTGATTTTACTCTAAATCTTGTTCTTGATTGAACATCTCCAAACTTATCAAATATTATTAAATATTTGTGCTGTTCACAAAATCGAACTTATCAAAGGCATAGACAACATTTTTGGCGTTCACCCATGTTGGTTTCTGTTTCTGAATCTCAACGTGTTTAAGGTTTAATATACCTTAGGTTTTTTAGTCTTGAGGGTCGGGTCTTCATGTTACTATCCATCCACAACCTGAATTTGAAACTTTCCTGGCGTTCTTTGAGTCAATTTCATGCTCTTCCCGAATGGGATCACATCATCTAGTATCAGAGCTTGACTCTGAATTCAGGTTATTCTATCCTAGTTTGATTCCATATTTTTTTAATCATAGAGTCTACAAAGAATCATCCATATCTTATTTTGTTTGTCGAGTCTTTGTTTTGTTCAAATTTGTGAGTTTGATCTAAAAAAGTCTCCAAAAAAAAATTCCATAGTTGTCTTTGTGTTCGATTTTCACCCAAACTCAATTCCCTTTATATTCTGCTATATTCATAGTCGAATTTTCAAGTAAAAGAAATTATTTTATTTCGAAAATTTATATATATTCCAAAAAAAAAAAAGGTCATTCCAAAATTCAAAAATCACGTGCTTGAATATTTTTAATACTTGAATTTCTTGAATTTTGATAATCCTTTGTTTATCGAATCTTTTCCATTCAAGGGTCTCATTGTTGGAAAAAATGAATTGAAGATAATAAGCCATGAGTACAAGGATCCTTACCATTAACTTGTTTAAGTTGGCATTTTCTATTTTCACGGGTTTGTAATTTAGTGTATTTAATGTAATTACTAAATATTTTATGTTTAGTAATTTATTAAGTTTAACTAAATTACTAGATGATTTACTTGGACTTGAATTCATATTTATCTCCTATTTTTATTGTGATTTATTACTTGGAGATAAAATTATAAACTTGCCAGAATTATCTTTTTTTATTTATGGTAAATATTTATGTATGAGATAATGTTTTAGCCTTGCTAAAATTCCCATTGGGCAAAAATTATAGGCCTTATTTCTTAGAGTCCAAGTTTTTTTGTGTCACTTGGTTGGTAAGTGATTCACTTATGGTAAGATTCTTTTAATTCATCATTATCTTTGATTATCTTACTTTATCTCTATTAATTTGTAATTATCTTTTATTCATTGCAGGGAATAGAGATTTTTCATATCTAGGATTCTTGGTGGACAAGAAACTTGGTGTGTATAAAAAGAAAACGCTGGGGACGTTTTTCTCTAAGCCAGTGAAGCCAAAAATTTGTGAAAGAGCAAGAATTATAAATGGCTTCCTTCTTGGTGACTTCTCCATTGCATTAACATCATAAATATTCAACGCTTATTTATTCATGCAAAAATCAATATTTAAATTACAAATCTAAAAAGGTTCTCCGGGAAGAGTTTTCAATCACTACAGGAAGAAAAGACCTTCAAGCAAAGATTAAACGGGAGGTTTAGATCAAGATCGAACGGAAGTTTGAAGTTGCTGAAGTATTGTTGCAATGTCAAAGGAAGCTACTGAAGAGTGGTAGTACACCAACTCACATTACATGTCATCGAAGAATCAGGGAGTGATGCATTTAATTCATAGGTATTTGATAAATTTATGCGTAAATTTATCATGTAGTTTCATTGAATTGTGCAATATCTTTTCTTATTAGTGACTGATTTTTGTCCGCATGGTACGAACACGTTGGTTTCCATGAAAGGGTTTTTTCCCACGTTAAGGCTCAAATATTGTGTTCATTTTACTTTACAAATTTTGCATCACTTTAAGATTTTGTTCACGATTTATTATCCAGACGAATTTGTGATAATTAGATTCATCTGGATTTTTTCTAAACAAGATTTCACGTATTTTTTTTTTATACTTTACTGTTCAGAAAAATCTATGACACCCAGTTTCGTATTAATTAATAACTGAATTAGACAACTTTAAATTTTCACTTACTTGTACATGGAGGAACTAACATTCCCTACCCTATTTTGTTTAATTCTTTCTTGCAGGTTGATAATTATACTTGGGAGCTTGAGTTACATCAACCATGGCAATTCAAACTCGTGTTTCATTACTTTTATGTCTTTCAATTGAAGGAGTACTATTGGTTGATCATATGGCATGGAAACAAAATATTCCCATTTCATCCAGGGGCATCTAAACACCATGAACCAAACTATGATTCGGGACGAATCATCCTTAAGAATGAGGGAATGATGAGAACCATGACAGGCTTAATATAAAGATCAATAATTCAAGCCAAACAAGACTTCAAGAGCATATTTGAAGGGCTCAAAATCAGGAATGGTATGTAGGAAGAAGATTGGAGACAAAAATTATGGTCAAAGAAGACTTGTGATGCAATTGGAAATAAAAAACCCGCAAGTATTGCGATTCAGATTTTTAGTCAAAGATTCGGTGTCAGTCTTCGCATAGAAAACATTCGAATTCTGAAAGTACTATTTTAGGATGAATTGTAGGTCTTTGAGTCTTCTTTCCAATGAACTTTGAATCGTTGCAATCGGACATCGGTAGAGAAAGTTATGATCAGAATACCAAGAGAATGCGCTGCTAAAAAAAGTTCAACCATGCGACCGCGAGCTTTACTACCATGCAATCGCTCGGTTTAAGTGGTTTAGGGTTTTCGTGGATTTTATTATTTTTCCTTTTTTTCATTATGATGTTAGGGTTTGTGCCTCTATAGTGGCCAGACCTAGTTTAGGTCGTTTTTACTTCTTCATATTCCATTTTTATTCAATGTAATAGTCAGACTTTGTTGAAATAAAATTGAATTGAATTGAATAATTTAATTTTAAATATTGTTCTTGATTGATCATCCCCAAACTTACCAAAGATTATCAAACCTTTTTGGTGTTCACAAAATCGAACTTATCAAAGGTGTGGTCAACCTTTGTGATGTTCACCCATGTTGGTTCTTGTTTCCGCATCTCTACGAGTCTAAAGTTTAATATACCTTAGGTTCTTGAGTCGTGAGGCTCGGGTCTTCATGTTACCGTCCATCCAAAACCTAAATTTGGAACATTTCTGGTATTCTTCTAGTTAATTCCGCACTCTTCCCAAATGAGATCACATTACTTTCACATATCTGAACAGTCTTTTTTTTAGCAGGTTCCGGTTAGCCTTTGATTGTTTAAACTCCCACTTCAAAAGTGTCTTCTTAAGTGTATTATGCCATGCTCTTGGGGCTTGCCTTAAGCCGTATAATGCCTTATGTAGCTTACAAATATAGGATGGTTTATTTTGATCAATGAAACACTGTAGTTGTTTCAAGTACACAGTCTCTTCAAGCTTTCCATTAAGGAACATAGTATTGATATCAATTTATATGATCACCCAACCTTTGGTGACTCCCTGTATAAGAATGATCATTAGGGTAGGTGCCTTTGCTGCTGGGATAAATGTGTCATACAAGTCAATCCCTTGTGTTTGTAAGAACTCTTTTGCCGCTAACCTGACTTTATGACTCAGAATCTTACCATTGGAATCAGATTTCAATTTGAACACCCATTTACTCCCAATAATCTTCATGCTAGGATCAGGTGGTACTAGAGTCCAAGTCTCATTCCTGATCAATGCATCATACTCTTCTGCCATAGCTTTGCACTAATTATTATCTTTAATTGCTTCTAATAAATTTGAAGGTTCTGCTTCCTTCACAGGCTCTGTTATAACAGAAGTATAAGCATTTGACTTAAAAATTCCAGCCTTAGGTCTAGTCATCATGTGATGTGCCTTTGGTTCTATGTTTTCTATACTATCTGAACCATTATCCTCAAGAATCCTCTCATCATATTCTGGAAAATTGTTTGATAGAGGTTCATTCTCCTCTCTCTCTTGTGCCTCTGTTCTAGGAGTATCTTCATAACGCTGAGCAACTCTAGTGCACCTCAACATTTTCAACAGAGTTTCTTTGATGATCTACACCAGCAGAATTTTTGGAAGCATTTTCTGGATTTAAGACAATATGTAACTGGTGTAAGGATGAGGAGGAGGTTTTGGGTTGAAGAGATTTATTTACGAAACCTTCCTTGAAAGGGAATTATTTTTCATTTAATGTGACATTTCTAGATATGTAGATTCTACCAACAGAATTTAAGCATTTATAACCCTTGTGATATGCACTATGACCTAGGTAGACACAATTTTAAGTATGGCAATCAAATTTATGTTTTTGATAGGGCCTTAGACATGGATAACAAGCACTACCAAAGACTCTAAGTTGCTGATAACCTGGTTTTTGGTTAAACAGAAGTTCAAATGGTGATTTATGGTTAATAAGGGGAGTAGGCATCCTGTTTATTAGATAGGGAATTTGTGCTCACAAGGTTAACCCCATCTCAGTTATGTGTCTATGCTTCCTTTCCACTCTACCTTTTTGGGAGGATGTGTGTGGACATGAATATCTCAGACTAATGCCAGATTTAGCTGCTATTCTATCTAATAGTCTGTATTCTCCACCAAAATCTAATTGAGTGGCTTTTATTTTCCTCTCAAATTGATTTTCAACGATTCTTTTAAACTGTCCAAAGTAATTTAATACCTCAAATTTGTGTTTTAATAGATAGATCTAGGTATATCTGGTGCAATCATCAACAAAGATTATGTAAAACTTAAATCTTGTGGTGGATTTTAAGGGGGAAGGTCCCCATACGTCTATGTGTATGAGATCAAGTGGTTTGGATGCATGAGATGAAGATTAATTGAAGGGTAATGCATGAGGTTTACCATACTGATAGGCTTTGCAAAACGATATATTTTTATTACTGAACTTAGAATTATTACAAGCTTTTAAAACATGACATAAAATAGAAGAACAAGGATGTCCTAATCTTCTATGCCAGATTTCAACTTCTGACTCTAAGGTACTGATTTTGGTAGACACAGATGATTCATTTCTGCAGACATTGACACTGATTTTATGGCTGTTGATATAGTGATATGATCTTGTGTTTGAATATCTTGAGCTGGAGGTAGGAAGATTCAGCTGGTATAGGCCATGTTTAAGTTTTCTGTGCACTAGGATCCTCTTTGTTTCCAGATCCTTAACAATACAACAGTTAGGAGAAAAACTCAACTAAAACATTATTATCAATGGTTAACTTTGAGATGCTAATTAATTTCTTCTTGATTTCAGGGACATGAAACAAATTTTTAAGGAGTAAAGATCTCTTACAGTCAACTATAAAATCCTTAGAACCAGCATAAGAAATCTTTAAGGGAGTGCCATTACCAAAAAGCATCCTTTCTTTACCTTCATATTCCTTGGTGGCTGAAACATTTTGTTTGTTTGAGGTGATACGATGACTTGCTCCCGATTCAGCATACCACGCATGATCTTCGGCCATGCTAAGGTTAGAGTTGTAGGTTGAGTGTTGTTGTTGTTCTTACCAATATTCCTATTTCCTCCATACTGATCCTCATAAATACTGTAACACCCCTTAGCAATGTGGTTATTCATTCCAAAAATCTGACATGAGCTCTTACTCTCAGTGAACCTGTTGGTTCTAACTCTACCTCTTGATCTCCCTCTATCATTTGGAAATTCGATCACCTCTACTATTCCTTCCACTAAATGAATTAAACCTCTGAGAATTTCCCTGAGTCAGATTAATAGATCCAAAGTTGTTCCTGACTTGATTCAAGTACTCCAATCTGCTTTCAAAGGTCATGAGAATGGAAGTCATCTCATGCCAAGTTATTTGTTCTCTGCTATTGATTTTAACAACAATCGGTTTATACTCTTCATCCAAACCGGCCTGAACTTGGGTCACCAATCACTTTGTTCAATTTTCTTCCCTACTACTTACAAATTGTATGTCAGATTTTTGATTGAGGTGAGGTATTGGTCCATATACATGGATCCCTTCCTGAATCTTTGCAGTTCTGAGATGAGGAATGTAACTCTGGATCTGTTGACTATCCCATAGTTTTCATTGATAGCTTTCCACGGCTTGCTAGAGCTTTCAAAGCCTATAACTCTCATTAAAATTTATGAAGTCATCGATGAGTAAAGTCATCCCATAAGCAGCTAATCAACCATGATCCACCATGAGTATTCTGGATTAGCAACCATTTCAACTATGGTACCAGTTTTAGAGGTAATTTGATTGCTCAGAAATTCTGCTGGACACTCCTTGGTGCCTACCAGCTATCCTTCTAGATTATGGGCCTTAACAATGGGCATAATAATGTTTTCCAAAGTAGAAAATTATCCTTGTCAAGTTTCACTAAGGGCGTTTAGGTCAGATACATGCCGAAGGACGTGAAGTTGTTCATAGAGGTGGGAGTTTGGATTATGGAGTTTGAGTTTGTGCTGGGAGTTGCCATTACAATGGCTATGATACCAAGTTGAAATTTGTAAACAAGACAACTGGAGAAGATGAATAACTATAGAGAACTTGAAAGAATTCAATTAGCTTTCTAAATAAAATACGAATACACAATAAGGCTAATATACTCAAAAATCTATACATACAAACCATATATATAAATGAGCTAACAACTATACAAAAGATTCTTTCTCTTAGCATTCTTCACGTACAACCATTTTGTTGAGTTTGTTGGAGAGGAGAACCTTCTAACATTATGCCAGGTGACATCACTGAAGTTATTGTCCCTGCTCTATTAGTTTGTGTGTTTTGGTCCTCAAGTACTTATACTCTAACAAATCAGATTTTTGTTTATCGATGTTCAATTGCATGGTTAGAGATGACAATTTCCCACGTGAGACCTGATCTCCATGAGGACCCTGATTTTATCCCCGTTACGGGGATGGGAATGAAGTCCCCGCCACGTTTATAATTTAAAAATTAAAAGCTAGTAAAAATTTAAAAATTCAATACATTTTGAAAAATTATATATTCTTTTAAACCAAATTGGATGATTCTAACCTAGATTACTAACTTAAAGGTATGGGATAATAAGTTTTTTTTTTCTTTTTCTTTTTTTATAAAAAGGTTGATAAAAAAAAGGGGGGGGGGGATTTAAACGGGGAATTTTTAATCCCCGCCCCCGCATGCCCCCGACCTCGCCCCGCATGTAACAAGGATAGGGATGGGGTCCCCGACCTATACCCGTCCCATTGCCATGGTTCGTGTTATTTGATTTTGTTGCTTAAGAAAAAAAAAAAAAAAGGAAGAAGAAGAAGAAGTAGAAGAATGTCCAATTTTGAAAAGAAGTATATGCACCCGCTAGTAGAAATTATAATTTAGATTTTAATATAAGTTAAAATCAACGGTTAATATCAACTATATGTTTTATAGAATTCACGGTTTTTCAATCACACATTTCATTAATTTTTATCAAATTTTACTAAAAAACTGATTTTAATCCCTACCAAATAGGGGCCATATAAATAATACTCGACTTATTTTTCAATCACACATTTCATTAACTTTTATCAAATTTTTATAGAATGACATTGATCCTAATCACTAAAGTATGATGCTTTGTCATCGAAATCTTTATCTATATCTATATAATAATATATAAAAGCAACTGAGTTTTGGCGGAAAACCCGCCAAAACTCAGCTTTTATTGTGTTCACACTAGTACTAGTTCCAACCAATGATGGAATGAGACTTAATTATAGATAATTTTTATGAGGGCTTTTTTTACTTATTTTTATTTGGTTATTTGTGTTTAAACCTCTCTTTTCATTAAAATTATTCTAATCTTTTAATGTTTTCAATCTTACAAATAAGTATTGGTATCCAGTCGTACAAATTCAATGTAAAAATTTCAGTTCAAAATTATATCGAAGTTCTATTATACATCTAATACTAAATAACCGTACTTTTATAAATAATCTTAATTTTTTAGTTATTTAGTACATCTAAAATTCGAGCTCCTTTGTATTGCATTTATTAAATTAATGAGTCTTTTTATTGAAAGTTATATTTAATACATAAATAATTTTTTATAACGATTGTTATATTTTATTGTTCTTAATCTTATGAATGAATAATTTTGTTCAGTCATACAAATCCAATGTCGAATTTTCATTTACATTTATATCGAATATTTAATCAAGTTGTATTAAATTTTATTATAAATAATCCTCCATTTAAGTTCTTTGTTACATATACATAATAACGTTCTTTCTATATTAGATTATTTATCAAATAATTTTATTTACAATTGTATTTAATTATTATTTAATTTTTTATCCAGAAAGTCTCATATCGCATTTTTTAACATTAACGGTTAACAAATTTATTTATATTATTTTGAAATGATATAGTTATTAATGATTTTTTCCTAACCGTTAAGTCTAAATTTTAAAAAATAATTAACTATGTCATGATATTAATTGTTATATTTTAATTCTGTATTTAGGATTCTTAAATTTCTACAACAATAAGTAAATTGTCTTCCAATGTACTTAACAGAAAATTGAGATAATCAATGTTATATTATAATTTCCATAAAAAACAATTACGTTGTATAAATATTGAAAACCTATAATACCATGAATTTGATGCATCTTTGTCAATCTCATAACTTTATTTATTTATTTATTTATTTTTATGATTATCGAATTCATTTCTTATACATGTTGTTTTCCGTTGTCAGTGGTCAAAACAATGAATCATATATTTTATACGCATGGTCTATATTATTAACTTTTTCATCTATTGTTTAACTAGTATATACCCGTGTGATGCACGGATGACATTATTGTTATATTTCTTTACAGTGGAAAATGTTAATGAACAAATTAACAAAATAAAGTTGTGAACTTAAAGAAATTAAATTGAATGTTGATAATTAATATTCAAATTTGGTAGGTTGACAACAAAAGGATATGGTTATAATAGGTCCCTGATTGATCTCATCATTTAAAATATCATTTTTTTTCAAAACTCAATTTTAACTACACATTCTAGTAATAAAATAATCTTCACATAAACCCAAAAAAATACCTACTTTTTAACAACACATTTTCCAAAAATATACTATAACGAACCACATTATTTGAATAATGGTTCTCAAATAGGAGCTAAATAACATTGTAAAATACAGGTTGTCGTTAAAATAAAAGGAGATGGTAAAAACCATGTCAATTTTATCATGGTAATTCAAGTAGATGTTCAGTGTATATACGGATCAGCTTTACAAAAGTAAGTTGATATTAAAAGAACTAAAAAATTGCTTTTCTTCTCACAATATACTGTTACAATATATGTATTAGACGGATAACGTTGATATATTTGCATACCACAAGACTGTCATTCTCTAAGGTTCAAAGTCCAAAAAACTAGTAATGAAATTATAGATATTGAACTATATTTATGGACAAACAAAAATAAATGAAAGAAACTAACCACATCCATAAACATATCCACCAACGCCAAACCATTCATTATCACAATGCCTGAAGGCTGAATCTCTCGAAGCTTCAATCTGAATATTGGGATATTTCTACTGATTATCATGCCTTGGAAAAATCCTTTCATGATTTTCGAGATTAAATTTTTCCTTGCCATCGTTTGACGACTTCATCCAAAGAGGTTCAATGGTTTGTAACAGGCTAATCAATTCATCCATGGTGTTTCCAGCAACATCAGTCATAAGGGATTTGTCCATATCAGAAATGCTCATTGTCGGGAAAGGTAAATTGAAAATGTTAGTCGAACTTCCGGGGAGAAGATGAAGATCAAGGGACTGTCTAGGAAACATCTCGTGGCTTGAAAAAACTTGCAATGGATAAATCCAATGAAGATACATGAATAGGCTGCCTAGTGACAATTGTGAAATAGGCCTCCCTATGTACTTGGCTGCAATGCTAGAAACTCTGTCAAGCTACAAAAAGGGGGGGGGGGGGTAAACTATCAAGAAGTACTAATCTCAAAACTACAATATCATATAGAATTAGCAAGAATAAACAAAAAACCAATTTCTTATTGACAATTCCAAAACAGTTTTTCCGAAGAAATATATACCCAGAGAGAGAAGGGCTAAGTCTAACCTCAAACTTCCTGAAACCATCAAAATAAAACTCTTAAACCCCATATTGAACCATCAAAATCCAGATTTCAACAGCAATCAGCTTTCATCTTCCCACCCACATACTTGTTCTTTTCAATGTCATTCTCTTCATTTTCTTCAACAGTTACAATGTTTCCCTCAATTTTATTTGCTTTAGCAAACTAATAGCAATTTTTATCTTCTTTCCAGTTAGCAATTTCTATGTTCTCCTCATTGTTATCAGCTTCATTAAATCCATCATTATTATTCTCTACTTTCACTTTAATGTTTAATAAAATATTTTGATCATTCATTGCTTTTGTTTCTACACCCACCGAATCAAGATTATCCTCATCTTTCCCACCGAGATCCCCATCTCCCACAACATTTTCTTTCCCCAAATCATCATTATTGTAGTGACAAATTTGAAGATTTCCTCATACTAATATTTTTGTTGTCACTTAATAATACATACTTCACTTAATGCATTTAGTTCTTTTATGTTTGTTCATCCATTTTTTTCCATACGGTATACATCATCATTAAATTAAGCCAATAAAGTGGGTTTTGCATGTGTACAGTGTACCTAACAAAAGAAAAAAAAATTCAAGTGATTGCAACATACTTCGGTTAATTCAGAAAGCCAATTTAAGGTCCACTCTTCCAGTAGTATTTTCTTCTCCTAATAACATACGGTTGCGACAATGCCAAAAAATATGAACTCATTAGCAACAAAGAATAGGAATAATAGATATATTAAATCAGACATGCAGTAGGCTACCTCCATTCCCCACTTGATGTAATCTGGAGATGTAATTTGGAGATTCACAAGCCATGGTAGCCAATGGTTATATAATTGGATGTGAATTATATCCATGTGGCCATCAAGATGCTCGACCACATAGCCTCTATATAAACTAAAATCCCATCTGCATAATAATACTTGAAAGGTTAACCTCCAAAAAGATTCCCAGTTTTCATCAAGTTAAGAAATGATTGATTTTCGTAAAATTTATAAAACTCAGTGCATTTATCTTAATGCACAAATAAGAACAGGTTTACACTTATAAGAACCATTCTCTTTCTTTCACAGTTAGACCACGGTATATTTTAAAATCCGGCTCACAAGTTATTAATATGCATCAGCCATCGGGCTTCTCTTGACTGCATTTTTCATTTCCTGCACAAACATAATATTTCATATAATTGCACCAAAAGTTGAAAAATAACTGAAACATGACTACATATTGTAAGAAATTATCACTAATTAGGGGTTTTTTGTGTGCATAAAATACGTTTTGACCTCGAATAAAGGGTCAATGGTCAGATATTCTGGTAAAAGAGCTGCTAGTGGGGTTGACCCCAAAAAGAGAATAATTGGGAATCCCTCTAGGTCGTTTCCTGTTATGACCAATGCAAAAAAAATAGGTCCTGATTCTAAGAGAAAGTTGATGTTGATCCATTAGAAAGTAGTGTTTCAGGTGAGACTCCGGACCATATGCCTTCACCGAGTAGAATTCAAACAGCATGTCACCCAGAATCTAAAGATGCCAAGACTCGAATGGGGGCACAACTATTAGACCAATAAAAATAATTGATCATAATTATGGGTAGCGAAAAAAATTAGCTAGATTCTATTCTAACGGTTTCCGAAAGCCCAAATACATGTTCATTTTGCAAGGAAAATTTTTGGTTCAAGGAAAGAGTGGATAAGCTTTATAAAATATATCATATTTTGAAGTTCTCACTTTATTCAGGGACGGTTTTGTTTGGATAGTTTGTAATATTTCAAACCAAACCATTTAAAACAATTTGGAATTTTTTCAAACCAAATCAAACCATTTCAAAGCGAGCTTAGAGACACAAAGTATTCTGTTTTTAATGAGTGATTTATTGTGAATCGGTTCATATTGATAAACAAACTAATTATATAGAAGCAAACATTTAAATCTTTCTCAAATAAGTTGTAGTTAGTTCTTACATTAAGATTTTTATTTTAACAAAATGTCTTGGATTATAATTATGAAATGTAAGAGCAAGAATTATTTTCAAATGATTTTGGGTTTGAACAAATTAATCTTTGACTCCTTAATTTTTATTTTTTTAGAATAAAAAATATGTTGCATTTTTTAAAATTGAACGTGCCTTTATTTATTTATTTATTTTTAATTTTTTAAAATTTGGTGGGTTGGCTGTTTGAAACCGCGGTTTTGATAATTCAAATCTAAACAAAATCGTTTAAGGCGATTTGGAATTTTTCCAAACCGAAACAAACTATTTCACATTTGAAACCAAACCAAACCAAACCATTCGTTGTAGTTTAGTTCGATTTCGTGGTTTATTTGTTAACTCTTACTTTATTGTATACAAGGGAAAGGAAAGATTCCTCTTATGTAAGATCATCCTCTTATTTTGAAAGATTTGTTATATGACAGGGACGACATGATTAGGAATTTCGTTGAGAGCACTCGGACATATAATATGATGTTTTCGTTCACTTCTATTGGGGGAATAGATAATGGGTTGAATGATGGTAGAAGGCCTCCCGTCTTTAGATTACACGGTCAAAATTGTCATAAGATTGGGAGTCTATTGCCTGATGATGGTTCAGCTCTACAATTTGCTCAGCTTTACATAGTTGACAATGCGAATGAAGCTGAAAGTAGAAAAAAGGTCGTGTGGTACATATTATGTATTTATTGCTTATATATTTGTATTTTTTATGGATAATTTTGCTGTGATAGTCTAAAATTTAATTTATGTCTTTTAATGTCCCTGGTAGGAGTGAATCATGCGATTCCATGTTGCATGATTGTATAGTTTCTGACTTGAAGGATATGCTAGATAAATACAATAAATTAGTAAGGTAGTTTAAGTCGGTTAGAGAAAAGATGATTGAGGAAAACACTTCAAATGTAAGATTTATACTTATTGGTCCGATGATAGGCGATATGATTTGCCTGTTGTTTATGAAATTTCCGGATTGATTGTCGGTGGATTTTGATACACAACCTGGACACAGGGATATCATTATTACTAGAGGTGGGAAAAACTCAAACCAAACCGTTCAACTCGATCCAACTCGACTGGTTTGGGTCGATTTTCATGAAATTTTAGGTGGATTTTGGGTTTGAGATACAACAAGTGGGTCGGGTTGGGTCGGGTTATGGGTTAACCTATAAACCCGACTAAACCCGACCCAACCCAACCTATATTAAAATAAATAAATAAATAAATAGGTGTGGGTAAATTTCAGTAGCAGAGCAGAACTATGAACCGTATAATGCATTAATTCTACCTGCACGAATATGGATATCTGATGTATGCAAACTTCATTAAGATTAGGTTGGACTTGGCCTTATTTTCCACTGGTGCCCATTGATTTAAATGCTTGATTATATGCAAAGATCCTCCTGCTTTAGAAGAACTATTTTGATAGTTCATTTCAATTTGGAAAGGAACATTAGAAAGTTAATTATTTGGATTATATTTGAATGATTGTACTATTAAATTATTTTATTGGTGTCTCAATTTTATTAGGGTGAATTGATCGATCGTGTTTGATTGAAGGTATGATATTATTTGAATGATTGTATAAATATAGATGTAGCTATAATGATTAAAATTTGTAATTTTTCTTTTTGTTTTTTGGTTGATTGGTTTTATAGGTATTTAACATTTTTGGTACAATGTTTTAAGTTGTTTTATTGGGCCAATAATTTAATTTTTAAGTGGTTATGCACGTTGTAAGCCTAAGATTTAATTGGGACAATAAAAAATGGATTAATTAGTTATTTTTAAAATTTTTCAAAATTGGGCCGAAGCCCAACCCACCCAATACTTGATTGGGTTGGGTTGGGTTGATTTTATACCAACCCGATCAAGTTGAGTTGGGTTTGGGTTGGACCTAAACCTAACCCAACCCACGCCCACCCCTAATTATTACGACACTTGGTGGACTGTTGTAGCTGCTAAGAAAAGTGCATCCTCGTTATTTTCCTTTGCAGTATCAATTGCTCTTTCTAGGAAATATTAATCATACATAGGGATTGTGCAATGGAACAAGATTGATAGTTACAAAACTTGGCAACTATGTTCTAGATGGTCAAATTCTTTTTGGCAGCAATGCAAGACACAAGTTCTATATTTCAAGGACGTCGTAAAGCCCTTATGATTCTAGGATACCTATTAGATTTCAAAAAAGATAATTTCCATTGATGGTGTTCTATGTCATGACTATCAATAAGAGTCAGAGACAATCACTCTCGCATGTGAGACTTCTTCTTAAATGGGTAGTGTTTACACATGGACAACTTTATGTTGCGATTTCTATGGTGACAAATTGTTCCCGATTAAAGATGTTGATTTGTGACAAGAATGGAAGACTAACAAAATCAACAAATAATGTTGTGTACAAAGAAGTATTCCAAAATTTGTAGTCATATGAAACCAATAAATGATGATCTTCTCTCTTGTTTGAAAAATTTATTTATTTTATCTAAAGGACTCATCTAATTTCACATTGATTAATCTTTATCCAGATATTTCTTTCCGTACATCGCACGGGTGATTCACTAGTTTTCTGGATGTATAATTTTAAATTTATTTCCTTTTTCTTTATAAATACACAGAAAAATTATTTCCAAACTTATTATGTAATTGGTTAAATCTTTATCTTATTTTAACTAACAATATTTTTAGATAAATATTCTATTTGATCTTTTTATATTCTATTTGACAATTGTTTGTATTTTGTATCCTTCTACATAGACATTTTAATTTTGAACTATATTATGAATTTATATACGACTATTGCTTTTGGATTATAACATGTTTTTTATAATGTACATTCAACCTCCTACTATATATATTTGCCTAGGTCTATAGATTTTTTACTTTTATTAATTTTTTTATTATTCGACCCCCTACTATATACATTCATCTGTTCATTCAATTATTAGATTGCATATAAATTGTTGTGTTGAGGAGTTGGAGATTATTTTTGGAGTAGTTTATGACATTGATGTTTGATTGAATCATTGTGGTTAAGTGTTGAATTTTTATGGTATTGTGACGTCCCTCTATAGGTTTCCTAAGTCCAATTTATAGGAGAGATTCTGCCGAAATTTTTGTCCAAACTTATTTTTTTAATGCATGCATTTGAGTTTAAATGTTCTTTGTGAATGATCATAGCTTGTTATTGATGTAAGCCTTTATTTATTTTCCAGGAAAATAGTGAAATATTAAAAAATATGAGGGCTAGTCAAACCATAATGCATACAAGTAGAAATGGTTTTGCTCTCTTAGAAGCTAAATTGGTAAAAAAATGTTAAATTTTTTTTGAAAAATCATATCTACAAATATCACATATATAAAATGTGTAAAAAATTGCAGTGTGCATTATGAGAGATGATGTATACATTCGAGGACACACAAGGAAAAATAATGAACCGATTAATGAATTAGCTGGAGAAATACTGGTAAGTGTTGACTATGGTATTTTTTTTTTTGGGACGTTCAGAGTTTATATTTATTTAAGTTTAATGAATTGATTTACTTCCTAATATCAGCAAAAAATAAAAGAATATTCAAAAACAATGAACTCTCCAAACAAACACTCTGTAAAAGATGATAGTGTTGCAAAAGTACTTGGTCCAGAACGTCAAGAACGTGTAAGAGGTCTTGATTTTGGTGCGACTCATTCAAAGTTGGATGCTTTGGTGCATAATCATAACGTGCAATCTCAACTCCAAGATTTGAGAGACGAAATTAAAGAATTAAAAATTTTGTTTTAAATGAAGAGCAAAAGTGCGACACAAGAAGATAATGTAAGTAGAAAACTATAATTAGTGAATGTTATTGTATATTACATAGAATTTTCCATATTTCAAAATAACCAATTGCACAATTTGATATTAATTTTATAGCCTAGAGACAAAAGTTTGAATGGTTTAGATAGTCTTCAAAATAAGAAATGCAAATTGTTATCTTGGTTTGGGAAATGTGATGTTGTTGCAAAAGATGAAATTGCATTAACAAATCCAAATGATCTAGTGCATCATGCCCCCCTTAGTAATGAACTATGTTGGAAAGTCTGGGTTATTGAAGTGATTGATAATGTCAGTTTATATCGTTCTACAATAGATTTTTTCTTCTTCTTGAAAATGCATTAGGAACTATAATTGCATGTCCAATTAGATACATCGAAGTGGATTAGTTGAAATCACAACAAAGGTATGCTTCACTCTTTGATATACTTTTGATATGGTAATTAAAAATTTATTAACTATAATTTTATTATTTATGTGATATGTAGGAAGTTGATTATTGTTGGCATGACATTATTGGTTAAAAAAAAAGCTTCGATATGGATACTCTTTTTTACTTTTAAGTTTTTTTGAAGTAATTATATATATACTTTCGACATTCCTATCTAAATTTTTGAGTAGGTTATGTGAGATCTAAATTAAATTTGTATATTATATTGAATCTTACTAAGATTTTTTTTTTCGAAATCGCGTTTATTGATTATATATGCATTAATGTGTATAATTTTGTTTCATTATTATATGTTTTTTGGTTTTATAATTTACATATTTATTTTTAAAAAAAATGAAATTCTAATTTACGGCTTGCAACGTTGCATGCCATAAGTTTACGGTGCGTAACGTTGCAGGCCATGAACTTACGGCATGCAATGTTGCACGACGTAAACTTATGGCGTGACCTTTTACGGTGTGCAGCCACACGCCGTAAAAATGCTTTTACGGCTTGTAATGTACGCCGTAAAAGGCTAACTTTGTTGTAGTGCCAAGTTAGAATTTGTAAGCAAGTAAAATGGAGAAGATGAATAACTATAGAGAACTTGAAAGAATTCAATTAGCTTTCTCAATAAAATATGAATACAAGATAAGGCTATATATACACAAAGATCTATACATATAAACCATTTACATAAATGAGCTAACAACCATACAAAAGATTCTCTCTCAGCATTCTTCACGTCCAAGCATATTGTTGAGTTTGTTGGAGAGGAGAACCTTCTAACATTGTGCCAGGTGACATCGATGAATTTATTGCCCATGCTCTATTAGTTTGAGTGTTTTGGTCCTCAAGTACTTTTACTCTAACAAATAAGATTTTTGTTTATCAATGTTCAATTGCGTGGTTCGTGTTATTTGATTTTGTTGCTGAGAATTAAAAAAAAAAGAATGTCCAATTTTGAAAAGAAGTCTATGCCCCCGCTAGTAGAAATTATGATTTTAATGTAAGTTAATATCAACTACATATTTTATAGAATTTACGATTTTTTAATAACACATTTCATTAACTTTTATAAAATTTTACTAAAAATCTGATTTTAATCCCTACCAAATAGGGGCTATATAAATAATACCCAACTTATTTTTCAATCACACATTTTATTAACTTTTATCAGTTTTTTATATAATGTCATTGATCCTAATTTTATTAACTTTTATCAATTTTTTATATAATGTCATTGATCCTAATCACTAACGTATGATGCTTTGTCGTCAAAATCTTTATCTTTATATATTTAAACGTAAAGTAGTGGTTTAGTGTAAACACATGATGTCAACACAATATGGTTAACTATTTGGTTCATATTTATTTGGTTAATGAATGCATGTTTAGTATGGTTAAAAATTTGGTTAATGCATGTTTGACTATTTAAGTTTACGTTTGGATTATATTCTAATCACTATTATATTTATCTAGGTTTATTAAAATTTGTACGTTTTTTAAATTTTTAATTACTTATTTTTTAAATAAAATAGTTAATGTAATTTTTATTGCAACGATTTTCTAGATGTATATTTTTAAATTTATTTCCTATTTTTTTATAAATGCAAACAAAAATTATTCCCAAACTTATATATTAAGTACTCGGTTAAATCTTTATCTTATTTTAACTAACAATCTTTTCACTTAAATATTCTATTTGATCTTTTTATATTCTATTTGACCATTGTTTGTATTTTGTATACTCCTTACATAGACATTTTAATTTTGAACTAAATCATGAATTCATATACGACTATTGCATATGGATTATATTACATATTGTTTATAATGTACATTCAACCCCCTACTATATTTGCCTAGGTCTATTAATTTTTTATTATTTATTTTTTGAATTAAATAGTTAATGTAATATTTGTTGCAACAATTTTCCGAATGTATATTTTTAAATTTATTTTCCGCGGCTTTTTATGAATACAAACAAATATTAATTCAAATCATTCTCCATTTCCTTGGAACAGTGGTTTGTTTGATATTTTTTATTTATTTGTTTCATTATTTTAATACCTAAATATTTAAGTTTTCAAATTCAATGCAATGTGATCAATTAGGTGGGACTCTTTTGACTCCTTATTTTATTGATCAGAATCTTTTTATTATTAGGTTAATTAATTAATTTAGTGACATCTATTAATTCCTTGAAATTTGAACTGGATTAAATAAACCAACAATATTTGTGATAAAATATTTATTTTTACAAGGCAATTTTAAGTTCTTTTCCCATTGACCGAGATATTAATAAAAGAGAATGCAATTAGTCATTTTTTTAATTGTATACTTTGATTTCAGGGCTATCATTCACGTAAAATAAGAAATTCAACAATCGAAAAAGTATTATAGCACTAAAAAATTTAAGTGTGACCCAAATTGGTGATGATAGTAGATGCATTACTCATTTTCATGTACATGTGTTACACAAATTAATTTTTATTTTTAGAAATAAAAATTGATTTAGAGCATTGCATGAGAAATCTTTCTTATAAGTTAGTCTAATTTTAAGTAAATAGATTAGAAGTAATAATAAATAGTTAGACATAATAAAAATTTAAATATTGTAAATATTTAGAAACTTCTGTAAATAATACTACAAATTTTAGTAAAATATATCACTATTGCTAATGAAAATGTTAAAGATTTTTGTGTGACGATAATTCCTTAGTTGATGCATGTGTCCTTTGCTAGTATGGTAGTACACTACAAGAAAATGATCCTTCATCGACAACCAACTATCCGACGGAAGTCGGTGCTGTCGGGAATTTTCAACGAAACAAAACCCAATCAGAAATTTTCGATGGAATAATACCCGTCGGTAAATTCCGACGGAACTTGTGGTACCGTCGAGAATTTACGACGGAAAGTATAATATCGGTTGGAAATTTTCAACGGAATAATACCCGTCGGAAATTTCCGACGGAAAGTTTAACGACGTCGGAAATTTCTAACGGTCTTCTACTTTCCGACGGAAAGTTTAACGCCGTCGGAAATTTTCGACAGACTTCTTCTTCCCGTCGGAAAGTACCGACGGAAAGTTAAATTTCCATCAAAAATTTCGACGGAAAGCTACTTTCCGTCGGAACCGTCGCAGATTCTCTTATAGTTAGGAATTAGCTCCGACTGCGCCATTCTTTCTCCAATTATTTTCTTCTTCTGTCATTTACTCTAAAAATCTCAAACTATTTCAGTAGAAAATTACAATAATACTCATTTATATTTTGAAGAACATTTTCGAAATTGAGGATAATCCAATTTTTATTAAGGTATGTAACTCTCTCTCTCTCTCTCTCTCTCTCTTGTATTTCATCCAATTTTATAGTTAAAATTAGTTTTGCAAGCTAATGGATTATGAAATATTTCAAAACTTGAATATGTTAAATTATATATAATAGATTTATTGTATGTGTATTACAGTTAGTATGTATATTTGTTTTCTAATTAGTGTATATACTCGAGTACATTAATAATATTAATATATTCATTTATTATTATAATATGTATACTAAATTAGGGATAATATACTATATGTATATATTAGATTAGTATATGTTGATTTTCTGTTGTTACTTTGTCCATTTTTATTAGTAATTGTTATGTATTTTAGGTAGATATAATACATAAACTAATTACCCTTTAAGAAAAAAATTAATAAATGCATATGCTAATTGTTATTGTAGTCTTACTAATTAGTAATTTGTTCAATTTTATTAGTAAATTGTTATGTATTTTGTATAGAAAGAAGAGATTTTTTAAGATGAAAAATGCTAAATTAAATTAATTGTTTACATATTATTTTTAATATTAGTATGACACATAAGTTTCAAAAGTAGTGTAATGAAGTGATCTTTTTATTGTTAAATATAATCAACTTTATATATAATTTGACATTGTCCAGTATGGAAGATGATCGTAGTTGGATGTATGTACGCTTAATTGACGGGTTTCTTTCTGAAAGATTTATTGCTGGGGTTGAAAGATTTATTGAATATGCATTTTCCCAACCAGATATTGGCAACATCATGAAGTGTCCATGTAGTAGATGTGGCAACACGAGATTATTTAACCAGGATGACATAAAAATTCATTTGTACAAATATGGATTTATTGGTGGGTACACTACATGGACTGAACACGGTGAACATGTTAATGCCAGTTCTTCAAATTATGGTGAATCGTCAACGGCACAGGGAGTAGGGGAATACAACCTCCATACCATGGTGATGGATCCAATGGGCCCTGAGATGTACAATGTGTCTTCCAATATTGGCAATAGTGAGCCTGAGGAACATATACCTAATTCGAAAGCTGCAAACTTTTTTACACTTTTACAAGAAGTCGATAAACCTTTATGTCCGGGTTGTGTAAAGCATACTAAATTATCTGCAATGTCACAACTTTTGAACTGCAAATCTGAATATAATATGCCCACAGCATGTTATGATCGTCTAATGTCCATCGTGACAGACATGTTACCGGAAAATAACCTGCTAGAAATTACCTTTTACAAGACAAAGAAGATGCTATCGAGTCTTGGCCTTGGTGTTGTCAAAATTGATGCATGTATCAACGATTACATGTTGTATTACAAAGAAACTAAGAACTTGGTTCAGTGCACGAACTGCAATAGCCCGCGGTTTAAAGATGCAATCTCAAGATCTGGGCGCCGGGTTGCTCATAAAGTTTTGCGGTATCTGCCTCTAACTCCTAAACTTCAAAGGTTGTACATGTCAAGACGCACAGCAGAACACATGATTTGGCATGCAAACAATGCCTTTACACACGAGGAAATGTCACATCCAGTACATGGTGAGGCATGGAAGCATTTTGATAGAACCTACCCCGAGTTTTTTTATGAGCCACGTAATGTACGTCTCGGTCTTTGCACAAATGGATTCAACCCATTTAACATGACAAGTACACATTACTCGTGTTGGCCGGTTATTATGACAGTGTACGATTTGCCACCTGGTTTGTGCATGGGACGAGATAACTTATTCTTGACTATGGTTATCCTTGGACCTAAAAGTCCTGGGAAAGATATCGATGTTTACTTATGTCCACTAATAGACGAACTGAAAATGTTGTGGGACGATGCAGTTGAAACATATGACATACACAGAAGGCAAAACTTCACAATGAAAGCTGCATTGATGTGGACTATTAGTGATTTTCCAGGACTTGGCATGCTGTCAGGGTGGAGTACACATGGTCCTTTGTGTTTTCCATACTGTATGGATCAACAAAAATCATTTAGATTGAAGAATGGGCGAAAGTGTTGCTTTTTTTTATTGTCATCGTCGATTCCTACCTCACAACCATCCTTTTAGAAGACAACGAGATAAGTTCTTTAAAAGAAGAATTGAGAAGGATGTTCATGAACTGATTCCTCCAACTGCAGGTGAATATTTGCGTGGAGTTGTTGACAGCCTTCCTTCTTTCATAAGTGGTAGAACCGTTAGGAGATCAGCAATTGAAGGATTTGGAAGTAGGCATAAATGGATAAGGAGAAGTATTTTCTGGGATTTGCCTTATTGGCATATCAATCTTATAAGACACAATTTAGACGTCATGCATATCGAGAAGAATGTATTCAAAAATATATTCAACAAAGTTATGGATGTGAAAGATAAAACCAAAGACAACTTTAATGCCAGGAAGGATTTAGAGCTTTATTGCAACCGTCCAGAGCTGCACATTATGGAGAACAGGGGAATATTTTATAAGCCGAAAGCTTCTTACAGTTTGACAAAGGAGCAAAAGTTGGTGGTTTGTAATTGGATGAAGACATTAAGAATGCCAGATGGATATGCTTCTAACATTGCACGATGCGTTAAGGGTACTTCTGATTTTTATGGGATGAAGAGCCGTGACTGTCATATTTTTATGCAGAGGCTCATACCAATAGCATTTAAAGATGTATTGCCAAAACCAATTCGGGAAGCATTAACGGAGCTTAGTAATTTTTTTAAGGATCTGTGCTCTACTATCGTGAAGGTTGAAGACATGAAGTGTTTGGAAAAAAATATTGTTCTAATAATATGCAAACTTGAGAAGATATTTCCACCTTCATTTTTTGATTCAATGGAGCATTTTCCAATTCATTTGCCATATGAAGCAAGAGTGGGTGTCCGGTACAGTATCGCTGGATGTATCCTTTTGAAAGGTAATTTAGTTTTGCACGTTTTATTTTAGTTATTAAATGTGTAATAATAGAAGAAATACCCTTTTTAGTTTAATCAATTTAATATCACATGTTTCAGGTTCCTTAATCATTTGAAGAGGAAAGTGAAAAATCATGCCTCTGTGTGGAAGGATCTATAGTAGAGGCATATTTGGTAGAAGAAACATCGACATTTTGCTCATTATATTTTGAGGATGATGTCCAATCCAGATTGAATCATCCTCCAAGGAATGATGACGGAGGGTTAAATGATCCATTGGGACGATTGTCAATCTTCACATACCCTGGTCGACCTCTGGGCAAGCAAAGTGGAAATTCTAGAGAACTAACTGATGAGGAATATCGAGCTACTTTAAAATATGTGCTACTTAATTGTGAAGAAGTCACCGCATTCGTTACATAAGTAATAATAAGTTTACTATATAATTATTTGTACGGTCTACCAGTTTGATTGACATATATTTTATCTTTTGGCTTGCAGGGAGTTTGAGAGGCAAATAAGAATAAATTATCCCCGATCATCTGATGCACAACTAGATCGTATGCGTGATGAATACTTTGGAGAGTGGCTAAGAAATAATGTAAGAACAATTCATTTACTTTTTGTACCTCAAATTTAGTTCCTACACAATGATTGAGAAAAATTTTTTAGGTCTCGTATGATGACAAAGTTGATCCTCGCATCAAGCAATTGGCCCAGGGACCATGTCGTCGGGTGAAGTGCTACAATGGTTATTTTGTGAATGGTTTTAAATTTCACACTTCAGAGTATGGTCAGTACAAGAAGACAATGAATAACGGTATTTGTGTTTTAGGAAGTTGTTACAATGAGCTAGATCGTGATTATTACGGCATGTTGACCGAGATTGTTGAGTTGGTATATTTTGGGTCAGGAAATACGATTACATTATTCAAATGTGATTAGTTTGACAACGAACACGGAGTTCATGTGGATCAACAATTCAACCTTATGGAGGTCAACCATAGAAGAACATTAGCTTCACATGATTGCTTCGTACTAGCCCAACAAGCTCAACAAATATACTATACTAGTGTTGCTTCAACACGTAGAGATAGACAAGATTGGTGGGCAGTTGTGAAGACCAAAGCTAGACATCTCACCCAATTGGAATGAGTCACATCAAGAGATCAAGAGATCAATTTATGGGTAGAACTTGCATTTCAAGACGATCAATCACCGTATGCTTTGCCACCTGTTTCTGATGGTTTGGAGCTAGATGTGCAACCATTGGTACATAATGATGTCTATGTCGAAGAAGTAGATAGTGATGAAGTTACAACTGAGGGCACGATTGATATTGAAGAGTTAGCACAAGACAGAGAGGGAGACAGTGACACACATGAATATGAAGAAAACACCGACACAGAGGAGGTATGTACTATAAATTCATGGTGTTTTTTTATTAGATTAATGTTAATTAGTCACGATTCATACTGTCTATTGTTCATTAATTTTAAAGCAAAATATTTTCTTGTCTACAGGACAACTATTGATGGAGGGGATTGCTAAATTGTAGTGAATACAGATAATCGTACGTCAATGGTAAATTTCATACATTCCACTAATTTTCAGATTATGGTTGGGAGAAATATTAGTAAAATGAAACAAAATAAGTATAGTTCGCGGATTATACAAAAAGAAAATGCACACATATGCGTAGCTATCTCATCTATGACTTTGACTTGTGCCATTTAACATGTTTGACCTGCATCAAATTACGACTTCTGCATTAAATAGAAATAATCGGAGAATTGAATAAATAAAAGAGAATGAAAAAAAAAAAATTCAAAATGGAGGAGATTATTTAAAATAAAAATATGATATTGTCGTGTAGTCAACTTTAATTAAGTAATAAAAAAAGCTTTAATTAAGAAATTACAATTGGGGCAACTCAATTTACAAATGCTTAATATGATTCAAGATAAATCATTATTTATAAATCCCTTGAAATCATATTTTGTTTACTTTTGGATTATTTTTGTCAAAGAATATAAATTTAAAAATAAAAACAAATAATATTCGAAACGAATTAAAAGTTTAAAGAATAACTTATAAATCTACATGATTATAAGGAAAGATTAAAAATATATTTATAAATTAGTATTAGCGAATATTCAATGAAAATTGAGCTAGTTATTGAATGAGGATTCAATGACATTGAATCCTCATTCAATGAGGAACAAACCTCATTCAATCCGGATTGAATTCGTAGGACTACCTTTTGCCAATTTCTGTGGGCAAATATTTTCTCGGTAAAATATTTTCATTCTACGTTGGAAACTTTATTTTTTTTGATCATTTTTGTTAACAATATTTTTGAAAAATAAATTTTTTATTATGAAATACAATTATATGAATTTTTGTTTTGATTAAAATAGCAAAATTAGACTCTATTTGACACGAAGAATAATGCCAACCAAATAACAAAAATTAAAAAATTCTCCACTTAAAAAATTAAAACAATCAAAGACATTCGTAAATATATTTTCGTAAATAATTTCCATGAAAAATAATTTCTTGAACATTTTTCCTACCATCTATTTTTTTTTCTATCAAACGTGGACTTACTGGAATTGGCGCTATCTCTAATATAATGGCGGTAAGCTCAAATAATTTGTCCCAATAATAATACAGGGCCATCTCTCTCTTAAAACCTTTCTCCCTGTCGTCTCTCTCCATACCTCTCAATCACGCATGGTTCACTCGGAATTCAGAGTCGTGTCTTCGATTTCTCACACAACCGCCATAGAGGCTTTGCAGCTTACCCTCTTGCCCATTCATTTGGTGTGATTTTGGTAAGGGTTTGCTGGTTTTTTGTAAATTTTACAATGTGATTCAGCTTCATATATATTTTCCAAAATGATTTTGCTCTTAATACTGAATAAACATTTTAATTAGCAGCTAAGATCAGGGCTTTCATTCTATAAATCTTCTGTCTTCATTCTATTAATAAATACTCCGGCCAAGGAATCGTAAGAAAAACTCGTGTCTTTAGATCAGGTCAGTTCCACATCAGCTCTTCTTGTACACGAATTCATCTTAGACTTGTTAAGAGACAGATTTCCCTTTTTTTCCTTTGGGTTATTTGATTTAATTCCTTTGTTTGGCAGTTTAATTTACGTTGACAAAAAAAAAAAAAAAAGGAGAAAGTTGTACGATGGAATCGGAATAATCACTTATTTTGGATACTGTTTCTTCACATTTATATATGTTTGCCTTCTCATTAAAAACTTATAACATGTAGAAAAAGAATGGGTCTGTGCAAACTTTTGATCTATTTATTATTGTTATTTTGTATTCTTGATTCCTCAAGTTGAATAGAAATGGGGGAAGCTTTACAATCTGACTGAATTTGAGTGGCATGACATGAATGTGATGGAAAGTGGGGATGAATTGTTGGTTACCTAAAAAGAAGAAGCAATTATATAAATTTGAGTGGCAGGACATGAATATGATTGGTTTGATAATATTGTTTCTGAATTCCTATCTTCCAATTACATTATCATCATATTGATGCAAAAAAAACTGAGATGAGCTCCATTTCAGCATTTCTTTTTTTGCTGATAACTTGGAATATGTTCACTTGTCATCCCAACTGTTCATGCAGCAATCTTTTGAAATTGAAAGAAAAGATGTAATGATGTGCATAAATAATTTAAATATTTGAGTCAAGTCCAAGGACTTCATATGCTTGAGGATTTTTAGAGGTTGAGAAGCCTCAGGTACCATTATCTTCTTTTGAGTTAACCATAAACTAGGTCCAGCTTTCTTGCCACAAATTCTTCCCCAGCTTAATTGCTGCCTCTTTATAGCAGTGTCTCTTCCCAAAACTACTCCAACAGAAAACACAAACTCGGTTGAATTTTGATGTCACAAGTTTTTCTTCCCTTTTTTTTTTTGGTTTGAAGCAAGTTCCCTTTTGTTTGTGTTTTTAACAGGAAAGAGCTTTAAGGAAATTGCACATGTAAGATCAAATCTTACTTGGTGCCACAATCAAAATAAAAACCATAAATATAAAACATGATGATTTCTTTGTTCACTTAGAATCAAGCCCAGGAAAACCATATTTCAAGCATCCTCATAAGCATTTTATTATACTAATCTAGCTTATCAAATACTCATTACAAATCGAAGGCCCTTGATAAAAATGGAGACATAATAGAAACATGAAGTTCAGTTTACCAATAATCCACTGTAATTAAAATCCAAAGATAATAGAATCATGCATAAGTAACAAAAGATAAAGGTGGTTAGAAGTGAAAACCCAAAGCAGTTAGTAGAAATATTAAGCAACATAAAACAGGTTAGACTATTCTTTAAATAATTATTCACCTTCTAAGATATAAACTGAAGAATTAGGACCAAAATCTCAAATGACAAAGCACACAAGAGCAGTGGAATAACAAGATACAAAGCACTTAAAATAACTGCCGAAGATAAACATCTTTAGTGAGTCAAAACCCTTTAGTACACTTATTGCAAGAGTGGCTGCTGAGTCTCCTTCTGTCAAAATCAGGGTACATCTCTCAGAGTTTTTGCCTCCAACAGCATTAGCATCAGCTAGTTTTGTAAGCCCAGTTATTCTCTTGTTTTTTGTTCCGTCAGTTTTCTTAAGGTCTTTTTTCTCCTTGAAGTCTACCCATTCCATGATATTGTTCACTATCTAAGAATTTTCCACTGTCCAGAGTAAACCAAATGATGTCATTACCAACCACTGATACTTAATCACTCAAATGGTTTTTGAAGAAGTAACAATCACAAACCTTTACTGAGGAACTTGTCGGAGAGTTTACATTCAGAACCAACTTTTCCAGTATATTACCAACTTTACACTTTAATTCCTCGTAAATGGGCTTTGCCTTCCCCTTTTCCAGGTAGCAAAGAAGAAAAGTTTCAAACTACAATTGTAACTAAATTAACCTAGTGAACCAATGAACATTCCTTCTTTTATTGGGGTAAGATGTAAACGTTTTGAATGCCACCCTTTATTTATCTTCATTAGCTATTCAAAATATTGATTATCAATAGAAGGAATGATGTTTCATTTCTATTAATTCCTTTCTTCATTTATTGCGTCATTTGATCGTAGATTTAAAAAGCTGGAATATTTTTTTGCTCGGATTGTTCACTGCTACTCTCGCTTTTGTGGTTGACTTGGCTTGACTTGTGCATTGACCAATGGTAATTATTATATTCTTACTTTATTTATTTTTTTATATAATTTGGTATTGAGATGGAGGTTTTGGATATCATCTATATATAAATTATTGATTGTAGTACAAATTGCAAACAGATTCAAGAAGCATTCTTTTACTAGAAATGAACTTTACGATGTGGCTTTTTGATGAAGTCCACATACTGTGAGAACACAATATCTCCTTTATATTTCCATGGTTTGCAACTCATTATTTGATTTAACATGAATTGTAAGAACTTTAACAGATATCAAAATTAATTTAATGTTTGAACATGTCACATAGATATTATGAACTTGAATGAGAAAAGTTTCTGTAAAGGGCTCCAAATTCGTCATGGTGTGTAATTTATTTTCATATTATTTTCAATAGTACTTAGAAATTATGATGATAACATTCGCCGTGTTTCTGTTTCTTGCTTCTTTTTTTTGTAGATAATCATGATTGGTCATGAGTGATTATCGACCAACACGAGGACGTGGCAGCACCTCAAGAACTAGAGCAAGGTCCTCCCCTGCAAGTAGAGTAGAGATGAGCAATCAACAGAGATGAGGCACATTTAAGTGATGAACTAAATAGTGAAGAGGAAGAGATTGGGCTAAGCAATATCAACGATGCTATTGTGGAGGAATCATCTCCAAGGGAAGAAAATGGTAGGAGAGTTAGGCGGCGAGGTCCTAATCAGGGTACTCCTATCCCTAATTCACCTCGGCGGCGTGAAACTATTGTTCTTGAAATACGAGAGAGGTATCTTCAAAATTATTTTACTCAATTTCTACTTACCTCTTCTATTAATAATAAAATATGTGTTCATGTTACAACTTGGTTTAATTTTAGTTTCGATAGTATTCCGACCACAAGAGAAGTAATGTGCATTGTAAAAGGATTCATGCATGGTCGTTATACTAGTTATGGAGATGTGCCTGATGAGTAATATATTTTTTCGCTTGAAATTTTTATATTTACATATTATTACCTAAGAGTAATATGAAATATTGCATCAATTTTTAAAATTGTTTTAGGAGAAATTCAAATGGCCGGGTCATACAGATAGTGAAGTAGATATGGTATTTCGGAATATAGCTAGTAAACGATTGCGAGATACCTTTTGCGCACTTCGAGCACGCGTCAAAAAGAAAAGCTATTCAAATAATCCATTTGATTGGAAGAATCAGAAACCAACTTGGATTGATCATGAAGAATGACTCAAGCGTTTAGAGGAGTGGAGTACTGAGGAGTGGCATAAGTTATCTCATACTAATTCGAATAATCGTGGCTCAACAGTGAAGGTTCCGCCACCTAAACATACATGTGGTTCGGTGCCATATTCGGTACATAATAATCGTTTGGTATTATTCTTGATCTTTATGCTTATTTTTTACAATTAATATTATATATTCTTAGTGTTAACTTTTTCACCTCGTTCAGGCAAAGGAGCTGAAACGTCCGCCGACTCCAGTGGAGCTTTTTGAGCGAACACATAGGAAACCATCTGGAGAGTTTATAGATGAGAGGTCAAAGAGTACATATGTAAGAATGCAATACCTATACACTTATCTCGAATAGTTAGTATTTATATTTTTAATGAATTTTATATTGTTTACAGTTATATTTATTTCTTCACTGACAACAATAATTTGTTATTTTAATTTTACAAGAAAATTATAATAATGTGATTGAGAAGCAATGGCCAAATCCATCTGAGCGTCCAGAATTCCACCTAGATACGTGGATCCAATCTACGAATGGCATAAACAAGGGTCATGTATATGGCTTGGGGAATTCACAATTTGCTGAGGAAGTGAGAAATTCCGCTCGACGTTCACAGGGTGCCGAAATAGAAGCACTTAAGAAGCAATTAAGAGAGTCAAAAGAGAAGAGACAGAAGGAAATGGAAGCTGCAGAAGAGAGGAGACGAAAGGAATTGGAAGATTTAAAAGTCGCAATGGAAGCTAAAATGGAATCATCTATGGAAGAGAAAATTAGAAACTTTCTTCGAGAAATTGGCTTCGCAAATTCTAAGTTCCCATCATCGTCTGGATCATCTTAGAAATATAACAATTACATGATGTGATTATGTATATTCAAACAAATATTTTCTATTTTTGTTCTAGTATAATAGCAATGAATTTTTTTATATCTTATATTAAGATATTTTTTAAATTAGTTATATAACTTATAAGTGCAATAACTAAAAAATAATTTAAAATTGATATTAAAAAAAAAAAAAATTGACAGAACTAGGTTTTTTAATTCGACTGTCATTTTCGACGGGTTATTGTTTTTCGTCCCGTCGGAAATTTCCGACGGGAATGCTGACCGTCGAAAATTTTCGACAGTAATTTTTCCGTCGGAAATTTTCAATGGGAATTCGGCCCGCCGGAAATTTCCGACGGAAAACAATAAACAGTCGGAAATTTCCCGACAGAAGAATTACCGTCGGAAATTTCCGACGGGTAAAGTACCCTTCGGAAATTTCCGACGGAAAACAATAACCCGTCGGAAATTTCCGACGGCAACCCTACCGCCGTCGAGAAATAGCAATAGCGACGCCATCTTCTTCGACGGCATAAGCCGTCGGAAAAGGGCATTTCCAACGGAAATGTCACTTTCACCGACGGAAAAATCCGTCGGAAAATGTTATTTTTTTGTAGTGGTAATTGCTTAGGACAATTACTCTTTTGTCAGTTTTTATATGTACGTGATCATTGGTTCACATTTTTGAATATATCATTTATTTTGACATGGTCCCACGAAGTAATTGAGTCGTCTAAGAGATTAATTATTAAATGATTTGTCTGAACTTAACTCAAGGCAATGATATCTAGAGTTACAAATTATGTTGAATTAAATATACTAACTAGTGTTAGAGATGTAGTCAACCAATTCAACGACAAATATGGGCTTCAAAGAGATTTTTCACAAATTTGGATTAGCTATATTGTTTTTAAAAGTTTTATAAAGAAACTCCAATAGATTCGTATATTTTTGTCGAAATAACTTTTACAAAATACAAATGCGGGTTAAATATATACTAATTATTGGGAATTAAAATATATTATTTGTTATTATTTTATTTCCTTATTTATTTAAATTATATTATTGTATTTATTGTAATTTATCTCATGTCATCTTTATTTATATTAGCATAGTTATCTGATAGAACTTAGTTAGTTAGTTTGTTAGTCATCTTGTATATATATACATCTTCACAGTTTTAATAAAATTGATTCTTTCATTATATTTCTTCTTCTCTTCTTTTACTAATATAAGAATAAGAATGAAAAAGAAAGGTAAAATATACTTGTATGTAATTATACAGAGGGCATCTTCGTCTGTTTTTCAAGAAATCTCACACTGTCACTCATGAAGAAAAGCACATTTTAATGCTCCATCATCATCGCAGCTCTTTAATTTGTATCCGCGAGACTTCTAAACCTGTCTCTGGCCCTCTCTTTCTCTCTCTGTGATTCAAATCTTCCGACGTATTTTCCGAATACTGTTACACCTCAAACACTCATTTTCCGGCGACTGTACGGAAACCTCTACGGACCAAGCGTTTCGTTTCGGAAACGTTTCGGAAACTCGGAAACTCTTGAAAACTCCGTGAAAAGTCGAAAAAAAGTTTCTTATTTTTTAATTAATTTTGGAAACTCTATGAAAACTTTCAGAAACTTCTAGGAAACTTTTTGAAAACTTTTAGGAAACTTTTACACCGAAAGATTACAAATTTCATCAAAAGTAACTAACTTCATTAGGATAATCTAGTTCTTAAAGGAATTGGAGTACATATTTTTTTATTTATTCGATGAAGAGAAACAAATTAACACCAAAACTTGTTAATAATTTAATTTTTGTTCATAGTAACCTACGTCTTTTATCATGAAGAAGCCCAAAATATTATGTCAAGGAAACTAAAATGTAGAATATAGTTGAAGATCAGTTTGACTCTTATGAAGATATTGAAACACTTGATATCGCAAATATTTTTTTAGATAACCACAGATGGAACACATGTTATTCGATGATCATGTTGATAGTACTATAGACATTGATAACAGTAATAATGTTATATATATCGATAACGATGATGTATTTGAGTAAATTTGATTGTGGTATTTTTATTATTATATTTCATTGAAGTTTTTTTAAATTAAATATTGCATTTAAATAAATATTTAGTTAATTTTAATATAAAGTTTTCATAACTTTTCGTTTCCTACATTTTTTAAAAATCACGTTTTTCGTTTCCCGCTTCATTTCCTGCTACTTAGTATTTCAGCACAGTATAGAAAGTTCAGTATTTATTGCATTTGCATGCCCTTTACATTTCGTTCCAACTCCCTGTAAGCCTTTCTTGCATACCCCCCCGGATGATATTTAAAGCTTCTTGAACCCTATAATCTCTGTTCTTATTTATTCATACTAACTTTTATTGTTGTGTTTATCTGTATACCTAGATGCTACTCAAAATATTGACTGTTCTGTTTCTAGTTCCATTTCCATTTCTTGTGAAATCATTAGACTCTGCTTTGAATGATGATGTACTGGGTTTAATAGTTTTCATTAACTTTTATCAAATTTTTATAGAATGCTATCCTAATCACTAACGTATGATGCTTTGTCGTCGAAATATATATAAGAAAGAAACTGTATTGAAAAACTAGCAGATTTATATTCACTAGACTGATGACTTAGATAGCAACTACATAGACCAGACAACATAGGATACTTCAAACCACTGGGTGAACATAAAAAAAAAAAAAAAACTGAGCGTCATGACCAGAAAATAACACAGATTAATTTTCCTTCAGGTACGTAGAGCAGCAAGTAAATCCAATAACTGATCTTATTCATACGATTATCTATTATAATATGCTGCTGAAGGAAAATCCATCTTCATCTGCTTTACTGAATCCTGCAACACAAGAACGGCATAGTAAAAATATATTCCAACTCATCAGGCTTCATACATAGTATTATAAACACGATTTTAGGTTTTAATTTTTCTGAAGTAACAAAGAGAAGGGTGGGGATAAGTGTTTACTTGGAGCAATCAACAGAGGGGTCGATCTTGTACGGAATGTTGATGCCACACGTGCTTGGGAGGCTAGCAGCTTTCTTAAAGGTGGCAGCAGAGGCGGAGCCAGCAACAGACTTCAAGCAGGAGCAGACGGCTTGGCGGTCGGGGGTGGTCTTGAGTGAGTTATAGAGTGAAGAAATCCCATTGCAGCAAGCAGCAGGAACCGCACCACCATTCAGCACATAGTTAAGGCATGGAGATAGGTAGTTCGCCACCGTGCCACATGAGATCGCCGCCTCAGAATTTGGTGCAACCACCACCATCCCAACCAGCACCAAACACATAATCTTCACTGTTGCAATGCTTGCCATTTTGAACGATTTTTTGTCTAGTGAAAAAGAAAGCAACTTTTTTCTTGCAAACCCTAGCTGTCACACTTTGGGAAACTTTGTAGTTCTTGTAAAGTTATTCTTAGGTATTATGTTTATATAGAGGATCAAACACTTAATGAACCATTAGAAGGTAGGTTGGGTAGTTGGTTCAATTAAAACCCTTGTTAATGCCTCTGGTCTCTTTTATCTAGATCAAGAAACCGTACGAACATTACAAGAAAGTCAGTCAGGTTGAAGGGCGTTCAACTCATGTGACAATACAATGATTCTGTAACGCGTTTTCGAATTAATTTATTACGATAAACAATAAATAAAAAATATACTACCTCCGTCCTACAAAGATAGACATGTTCCCATTTTTATATGAATTAAGAAATGATAATTAATATAGTTGAAATAATAAATTTATCTATACTTTTTCAAATATATCCTTATATTAATTTCAAAGACTCATTAATTCATTCAAATTACATGTCATTAAATTGACATTGAAATTAACTACCAAGGTACATTAATTAGGAGTATATGAGGAAATGAAAAAATAAATACATGCTTATTATAGTAAGTGACGTATCTTTGTGGGACGGAGGGAGTATATATTGTGATGTGTTAATCCAACCAACAAATCAACAAATAAAATGTTAGATTGAATTATAATCAAGAAAATCAAACTTAAACCGAAAGAATTAGTTTCAATTAAAAATTTGATTTTTCCCCGTTTGTTTTGGCTCAAAAAATGGATCCATGTATAACATCACTTCTTGGAGATTTGTACAACCACAAAAGCTGTATTGGATAATTACAAAGCAACCGATCGAAGGGATGAAGAACAAGACCAGAAAGCACAAGTACGTAGCAAGGCGGGAAGGAGGAGGCAATTTCTAATTAACAAAGAATAAGAAGAAATTAGGCAGTCTATCACTTTCACGAAGAAAAGCAGAGGCAAAAGTTGTACCTCCCTTGTAGAAGAGGAAGATGCGGTCAGAATACATCTTCACAAAAGAGGCTGGTGACTAGTAAAAAAATGGGTTGGAGTTTCCAACTTATTTTGGGGTCATTTGTAACCGAGATCGATTCCCAAAAAATTCAGGTACCAAAAAGATCACATAGAGAATCAAGTTATTTAATCAATTTTCAACCTCATATTTTTTATATTCAACGTGGGTATTGAGCACCAAACCCAATTGGACCGATTTCCTCCAAATACTCATCGAGATTCGGTTATAATAAGCAATGAGCAAAATACACAAGTAAGGAATTTTAAAGATAAGATTTAATATTTTAAAAACTTGTTCTTTTAGTTCAAAAATCAATTTTTTTTTATAAAATAAATATAAAATTAAATTAATAATTAAATAATTAAAGTCACAATTATACAATTTATGATCACAAATCAAAAGTCACAAATTTTAAAGGTCACAAATTATTAATTAATTAGTCTCGATTTTTTTCTTGGTCACAAATTATAAATTTTATAGGTCACAACTTAGCCTCTGTTTGACAAACTTGTTTAAAAACAAGTTTTTTTTCAACACAGTTTCCTAAATAACTTTTTAACTATACATATTTTCTCTCTATTTTTCAACCACATAATTTACCTCAAAAACATAAAAAAACATGCTTTTAAACAAAAAAAATTAACAGACAGAGGCTTTTTTCGATTACAAATTATAAAAATAATCGGCCACGACTCTCCAAGTCACAAATTTTATAGGGCACAACTTATTTTTCAGTCACAAGTTACAAATCCGTAAGTCATAGCTTATGTATTGATCACAAATCTCGAGTGTTATCGGTCACAACATTTTTCATGATCACAAGTCACAAATTTTATAGGGAAGAACTTATTTTTCAGTCACAGTTTACAAATCTAGTAAGTCACAACTTATTTATCGATCATAAATCTCGAATTTTATTGGTCACAACTTTTTCACGATCACAAATCTTGATTTTATGAGTCAAAAAATATTTCATGATCATAATTTCAAGTTAATTGGTCACAACTTAATAAATTATAAGTCACGATTACAAATTTTTTTTGCAAATCTTATTTTTTTTAGGTAACACCTTATCTATTTAATAATTCACAATCTACTGTAATTGGTCACCAACAAATTACAACTTATTTTCTGATCACAATTCACAAAATTTATGTCATGCTAACAATTCGAGATCACGAATTTTAAATTAATTGATCACAACTTAAAAAATTTTGAGTCACAATTACAAATGTAATCACAATCTCAAATTATTTTTATTTCACATATTATTCCTAGGTGACAAATAACTAACAATCCGTTCGGCGACTAAGAATTTAATTATAAACATTTGCTTTTTCAAATCTCGAGGTAAATAAATGGTTAAAAATTAGAGAGAGAAAAGATATGTGGTTAAAAATTTGTATTAAAAATTAAAATAATTATAATAAAAAAATAAACATATAATTGCAAATTTATTGATCACAATCAATCTTAATTTTAATTTTAATCCCACCAACACCAACAAACTGCCACTAGTAATCCTGCACCATACTGACCACAACCAGCTTTTAATACCAACACCAACACCAACACAAACACCACCATTAATTGTCGCTAGCAAACCTGCACAACACCGATCGCCACCACCCTTCAACACCACCACCACCACCACCATAGACCGCCGCTAACAAATCTGTACCATTGACTGCCACCAACAACACCACTTGCACCATCACCTCGTCCCACATCAATGCCACCAACCAAAACCAAAATCACAACCACATCAACCCAACCCCAACCACTACAAATATTACATCACCAAACACCCAAATCGACCTACCACCATTATTGAAGAGAAAAGAACAAGAACAAAGGAGAGGCGATCGATCTACCACCAGTATTGAAGAGAAAAGAGCAAGAGGAGAGGAGAGGCGACGTGAGAGTGGTAGTATACCTCGTCGGAGATGATAGCTGCAGTCTCGACTGGTGACTGTAACTCCACTTCTCGATCTAACACAACTAAAAATCTGTCTTCGGCCTCTGCGATCTACCCCTCCCCACTACGATGTCTACTACTAGGATCCTAAAATCCACTGCCACATCTCTTGGCATTCACTGCCCAACGATGCCACTGCCAATATATCTATGAATTATCGTTGATTAAATTGGGCACTGAGTTTCTTCAAAAGGTGGATCTATGAATGACTGGAGATAAAGTTTTTCTGATGAGAATGTCGCCGGAGGTAGCGCACCAAAGGTAGCTTTGTGGTAGCGCTACAAGTGTTAGGTGTGGGCTTGGGAAGGGTTAGAGAGAGAGTGTCCGTTGAGAGTGAAAGAAAAAGAAGATATAAAATGAAGTTAGGGTTTAAAGTTAGGTTAAATGAGTTTAATTAATTTAATAATATTATCTTTAAATTAATAGCACCTGATTTATGAACTAAACACTACTAAATTTGATTTATGAATTAAAAAGTTTATATTTAAGTGTCTGAGTAATTTCCTCATAAGCAATTGTGGTGGGAACTTCAATTATTTTTCAATATGGTCTTATCAAAGTCTGAAGTTAAACATGCATCGATTTTTCATCATAGTCAAGCGATTTATTGGGTAGCTCAAGTTTTCTATATATGTTTATAACAGTCTGTTCGGAGCTTTTTTTTTTTGTTTTCAAGGTAAAATGTGTGGCTAAAAAATGAAGAGGGAAAATGTATGTGGTTAAAAAGTGATTCGAAGAGTTTTGTTGCTTATAAATTAATTTATAAACCAATGTTTTGTACTGCCGAACACAGTGTTAGCTTTTCGGTGCCAGAATACAAGAATCTCAAAAGCGCCATTTTTGTAAACCCCTCCCCCAGTTTTTCTCAAGTTTATCTGCTACCATACAGAGGAGAAACTTGGTGAAAAGCTTCCAAGAATGACACTCAATTATCTGGCATCATCATCGACAGTTTAATTTCATGCCATTGTCGCATAGACGTATGTGCCCCTTATCAAGCCCATTGTTTTGTTTAGCAAAAGTCGTGTACAAATTTCTTTTATAAATGATCACGTGGTAACATGTCATTGAATCATTTTTTTTGATAAAAATCAATAATTTCGACTAGTCAATGATTCCTCACCATTTTTTACTTTTTAAAAAGATAAATTAATGAAATATTGTCACTTTGCCATTGATAAATATTAATATAATAAACAATCGTGTATAAATTATTTTTCAAACAGTTGCATGTTCGTTTCTCATTTTATTTCTACATTCTTTTACTTTAAATTAAAAGCATGTTGCATGAACATTTAGTAGAATAGTAAAACACGTCTAAAATAAAAGATCTGAACCATTGCTTTCATTGCACAATGTACGTCCAAAGGCTTCATGTTCTAAAATCTATGTTTTTTTTTCAATTAAATGCTCCAATTAAAGTGAAGCATTATTTGTTGTAGGTTCGGTTCGGACCACAATGAGTTTACATGAAAAACAAATCTGGAAGTATAAAAATGTTAGGATTTGGACATATATGCACATTTGCTTCAAAATAGTTATGCATTGGCTGTGTTCGATAAAACTGTACCAATTATAAATTTGTTTATTTATATTTTTGAGATAAATTTATGGTTGAAAAGTGAAGAGAAAATGCATGTGGTTTGAGAAATTATGTTGTTTATAAATTGATTTCTAAATTGTAATATTGCTTTAAAATAATATGGTAGTTATATTGCCACCACAAAACTTATTTTTTACACTACAATTTTAAATATTTCTTTAATTATAAAAATAAACATAAATAAAATTACATAAATAACATTTTAATTTCTCTCATTAATTTTTCATGTATACCTCAACCTCAAATAATCTTCTCCTATCTTGTCCTACTGGTCACCGTCCTCTCTACCTCATCGGTGTTGCAGCCACTCGTTTACCCCTCCATTTCTATAATCAGATTTCAATCACATGGCACAACATTTTGGGCATACCAACGCATGTTCAAAAAGTAGAAAAATAATTTAGAATCATCAGAAAGTCATCTTGTTCATATCAAATTCATTGGACCGGAAGGATACCTAATGGACATGTCTTTGGGGAAAACTACTGATTTGTTTTGGGAAAAAAAAAAAAATTGTAATTTTCTTCATAACAAATCAGCAGTTTTAGGTCAATCTTTTTGTGTTATCGTTGGATTTTAGGCATCTAATCAGTTTCTGCTCCATCTAGCTTGCTCACAATAAAATCAAACTAAGTCAATCACTCCTATAATTATCATGCAAAATGAAGGCTGGATTGATGATGGTGGTAGGGGTGGAATGAGGGAGAAGGGGAATTTTGGAATAGTGGTGTATGTTTATCATTTTTTTTAATTTTATGATTATATAAGGGATATATTTGTATATGTAATGTGATATTTATTAAAATTATGTTTTATTAGTGGTGTTAACATAATATGGTGTAGTTAGTAGAATGTGTGGTGGTAATATATTTTGCCTAAATAATAAAAGCTAATTTCTTCAAACGTAGCCTCTATTTAGCCGACCTTCTATTATTTATAAATCGAATCTTTATTTTTTTTCGAGGTAAAATGTGTTACAGAAAAGTACTTTCGAAAAATTTGTGATTAAAAAGATGTATTGAAATTTTTTTTGTTTATAAACATTGTTTTAAACAATGTTATCAAACGGTAGCTTAGTCAATTGATACAACCAAGAAAAAACATAAAGATGGACGGGTTTTAAGTAATTTTATTATTATGTTCTTATTTTGTCATTTCTATTTATTATTTATTAGTATTTGCTTCTTTTACTGCAAAAAACTAGAAACTGTATATGTGCATTGATTCTTACTATGTATAAATTAGGTGGCATAATTTTCCAAGGAAAAAAAAAATATTTTCCTAATTTTCACTTTTTATGCTGTTTGATTGGAAAATTTTTATCTGGAAAATCTTTTTCACTTGATAATCCATGCAAGGCATTTTCCTTGCAAATGATGAAAACATTTTCTCATGATTATGTTGAGAAAATATTTTTCATGGTACATGAAAAATTATTTTCGTTACGTTTGATCAATTATGTTGTTGTTAATTAATTTATTTATTCTAAAAAATAATATTATCATTATCAAGTACAAATGTGTTAAAAAAATTAATAAAATAGTTAAAACTTGTTTTATTTTACATGAAAAATAATGACAATCAAATAATAAAACGTGAAAAATTGTCCACTTTTTCCACCAAAAAAATTAAGCCAATCAAACAATTTTAATTGATATTTCCACGAAAATATATTCCATACAAGTATTTTCTTTTCTTTTCACTTATTTTTCACCATCGCAATCAAACGCACAGTTAGCTTTTCTAATCTTTGTGATTGCGATTTTCTTTGTGTTTCTTTCTGTTAGGCTGTGTTTGATAGCACTACAAGAAAATTTCGCTTTCCCTACAAATAATGCGCATACAAAATAAAATTTGTATGTAAAGATTGTTTTTCCCTACAAAATGAGATTTTGTAGGCTTAAGAAATTGGCTAAAAAAATATGTATACTTAGCCTACAAAATTTCGCCTATAAAATTAGATTTGTAGGAGGAATTTATTTTTTCTCACAAAAATAAATTTTCATTGGGATATAATTTGGCCTACAAAATTTTAGAAGACAATTTTTAATTCATGGCGGGAAAACAAACTTTATTATTATTTTTTTCCTCTACAATTAAATGTTATAAAAAAGGATTATTTGAAAAATATTCTAAACCTATTTAAAAAAAAAAAAAACACACACACACACACACATTTATGTAATTAACATGTAATACCGTTTTAAAAAAGTTTGAGGAATTGAATTGCAATTTTCAAAAATTAAATCCTAAACCTAGGCCAAAAAAAAAAGCCCCCAAATCAAACCCCTCCCAAACCTCACTCATCTCTTTCTCGCCTCACGCACAAATATCCCACTCCTGCTCTCGGTCCCTCCCACCTCGCCGCAGCCACCACCAACATCGCCACCACCTTCCTTCCTCCCCCTGCCGCTAAGCCCCTCTCTCTTCACTGCCCTACAGCCCGCTGCCTCCGTGACTCCTTATCCTCTGTAACGGCTTCGCCTTCTTTTCACCGTCTATGCCTTTGCGGTCACCACTCCGAGCCTTCGACCCTGAATCATCTTCTTCAGGTTTTCTCTAAAACTCAAATACCATTTCATTGAAGTTTCTAGTGAGGAAAACCCAGTTGGTTTTTGGGCTTCCCTATTTCTCGCATTTCTTCTGATTTCTACGTATCAATACATGTATATTTGCATTTGTTGAAAATTGAATCTGGAATTATAGTACTAGCTTTTCTTTGTTTAATTAAACTGGAATTTGTAATTTTCAAATATATAATTTTCAACTTTGGAAAATTGCTTTCTTGGTTCAACAATTTAAGCACAAGGGTTTGGTTAGTGGCTATTGAAAATTATCAGACCTATATGAAATGCCAAATGAAGCAACCTACACTTGATGTTCAATGGGATCTTCAACCAGTTTATGTTCCATCTGGTGGATTTACTTGCAATTGTTAATTAAATTATCTAAATGTATGTATTACATCTTTTCATTTACATCCTTTTGGTTTTCTGTTAAAATTTGGTTGTCTAAACTTTGTGAACAAGCCCATTGCATGACAGTGAAAAAGTAATATACTGACCTCTATTACTTTCTTGCTTTGTTTCTCTATACATGCTGATAATGTTATCTATTATATTTGTTTTTGTCACTACTACACGTTATATGGTATACTAATGAGTTATGGCACCTTGATGACAGGCAAAATGAGAATCTTGGTTACTGGTGGCACCGGGTTCATTGGCTCTCACTTAATTGATGAACAGATGCAAAATGAGAAGAATGAGGTGAGCCTTACTCATTCGTTTCTTTGGTTTCTTACATGCACGGTGGATTTTAGCGAAGGATGTACTTCAATATGCAAATGTTCATGAGTTTGTTTTATTTCACTCCGGTTATTATTGTTGATTACTATTTTACTTGCTCAGAGGACAATTTATCTCGGTGGATTGGTCATCCAAGATTTGAGCTTATTAGTCATGGTAATGATTCCTTTTATCTCGGTGGATTGGTCATCTTGACTTTACTCACCATCCTTTCCCTCTATTTTTGCATTGAACTTGGTGGTGCTTCAACTGAGGTTCAAATTCAGCTTGAGTTATTGATTGCTTGTTTGATTATTGATTTTATTAGAGATCCATTCATTCATTATTCAGTAACTCTATACTCTGGCAGGACCATGCATTACATGATTTGTGTTATATATCTTGTGAATGTCTATTTATATATATCTTTTTTTTTTCCATATCTTGCAGGATGATATGTTTGTCAAAGATGATGAAAATCTCTTACAAAAGGCTAAGGAACAACTTCCAGAAGACACCCCTTAGGAGGAGATGGTCGTCTTCGAAACATTGGGACTAACTACTTCACATGTGTGCAATTTGGAACAGGAGTTGAAAGTCGAACGTACTGCTCGAAAGGCAGCCGATGCATTTCTAGAGTGAAAATGGAGAAAAGATATTTATGTTGTTATTATTATATAGATGTATTAATAGATAGCTAAAGAACATGTTTATTAAATTGTTTTTAAGTTTACAATTACATTCAGTGTCATTGAGTTTTTAGTTGTAATTTAATACAATGTTTGGAGTTAGTAATATATTGGTTTATATTAGAAATTTTATTTTAATTTATTTTTCTACGTATTGTTATAATTCAATTTATTTTTCCTTACAAATACTATAATTGTTGGAACAAATAAAAATTTGCTTTCCATACAAATAATTATTTGTGGCGAAAATTTCAATTTAGCCTATAACATCATTTGTACTCTATGCCTACAAACATTTTTTGTAGGCTAACCCAACATTAAAATATGAACAATTGTGTAGGAATATAAATTAGACGACAAATAATATTTGTCTCTAAAAGATTTATAGGCTCGAACTTTAGTCAACGAAACATATTTGGTAGGTAAAATAAACATTAGCATACAAATAATTTTGTTGGGAAAGATTTTAGACGACAAATGATTTTTGTAGCGAAAGGGTTCGTAGGCTCATACTTCCGCCGACAAAGGTACCAATTTTTTCGGCTTATATCTATCCCCTCGATGTTTGCCACACAAACTTCCCCACAAAATATCTTCATCTGGAAAGGCTTTTACCTACAAATAAGAAGCTTTCCCTACAAATATATTTTGTATGCGGAATATAAAATTCTAGTAGTGTAGAAAAGATGGAAAATAGATGGTAGGAAAATATTTTCTAGGAATTGATTTGGCTGGAAATTATTTTTCTGGAAAATGTTAATTGGAAGTGTTTGATTAGATTAATTTTTCAGGTGAAAAAGTGGGAGATTTTCCAAATTTTGTTGTTTGATTGATATTATTTTCCATGACAAATAATCAAAATTTAACAAATTTAATAAAAAAAAAATTTTATTTTTCACTCATTTGTACTTGATAATAATAATGTTAATTTCTGGAAAAAAATAAGTCAATTAACAATAATAAAAATGATCAAACGTGACACAAAAGAATTTTCCACCTTAGCTGGAAAATATTTTCTCAACAAATAGGTAAGAAAATATTTTCAAGGAAAATGAGGTAGTTGTGCTTTAAATGGTTGTACCTAAGAAAATATTTTTCAAGGCAAATTTTTCCAATCAAACATCCAACAAATGCAAAAGGTGGAAAATATTTTTCATGATTTGACATTTTCCTGGAAAATAAGGCTGTATCAAACACAGCCTACAGCCTTAGTGTGTGTAAATATACAAGGACCAATCCTGATCTCCTGCGCTTGAAGAGGTGCTCTTTGCTGGGTGTCAGCCGCTTAACCCATTTTTTTATATATATATATATATTTTTTCTTTTGGTCTTATCTTTTAACTTTTGTTTGGCAAATTTTTAAACATCTTTTATATAATACAATTCCACAAATCAAATTTTAATCATATAAGTTTTCTATCTTCACTTTTCAATCACACATTTTACCTAAAAATATAAAAAACATATTTTTAAATAAAAAGTTTTTAACAAACAGAGCATACTTTAAAAAATATGTTATTAAACAATATAATTTCTCAAATCATTTTTTAAGATGATGACTTTCATTAAACAACATATTGTTGTACTCCTTCGACATATTTTGGATTATAGGCTTTGTTCGGTAACACTGTACCAATTACAAATTTTTTTATTTATATTTCTGAGGTAATATGTGTGGTCAAAAATTAATTTAAAAAATTGTATTGTTTATAAATTAATTTATAAATTGCAATGATTGCAATAAAGAACGGGTGCTTATGCAAATTTATCTAATTTATGCAATGTCTATTTCATTTTGATTTTGATTATTCAAAACATCATTTTTCTTTTCAATACTCATTTTCCGTCACACTTTGCAAATAAAATAATCTACACATAAACTAAAAAGAATCTCTACTTTTTACTTTACATTTTGAAAAATTTACTATTACAAACCTCATCATTTGAAATAGTGTATTGTGTTATTATTAGCCCATGTTTGAGTAATGAGTATGAAACGGGAGCTTAATATTAAACGAAATTTAATACATGTACATATTTTAGAAATTATTATGACAAAATAAAAGATAAAAATAATACATTACAAAAAGACCAAATTACAAAAATAACAAAGCAAGACAAAGAATTAAAAACAAAAATAAATTAAAGGTCTGTTTATTAAAATTTTTATGCTTAAAAATATGTTTTTTTATGTTTTGAGGTAAAATATATTGTTGAAAAATGGAGAGAATATGTGTGATGTTAAAAAATGATTTTAGAAATTGTGTTATTTAATCCACATTTTACCTCAGAAATATAAATAAATCAATTTATAATTGGTACAGTGTTACCGAACAGAGCCTAAAATATAATCCAAAATATGTCGAAGGAGTACAACAATAAGTTGTTTAATGACAATCGTCATCATAAAAAATGATTTGAGAAATTATGTTGTTTAAAAACATGTTTTTTAAAGTATGCGCTGTTTGTTAAAAGTTTTTTGTTTAAAAATATATTTTTTATGTTTTTAGGTAAAATATATGATTGAAAAGTGAAAAGAGAAAATGTATATAATTAAAAATTGATTTGAGAAATTATATTGCATAAAACACGTTTAAAAATATATTTTCCAAACAAAAATTAAAAAATAAGAACAAAAGAAAAAAAAGTAATAATAAAAAAAAAAAAAAAAAAATGGTGTCCACCCAGCATTAAAATGATTTGCCTTGCATGGACATTTCATGCAAGGCAAAGCGCACCTGTTCTCGTGGATTGATACAAGGACACACGTAAATATGAAGTCTGAAAGTGGAAAATGCAAGAGTAGGTATGAAATAGAATTTTCTAGTAATAAGAAAGCACATTAAAGAGTTTTTTTATGTCCTCATCAATTACATTACTATTTTAAATCACAGACGATATATGAGTTATCTTGAAGTAATTCCAGTATTTTTTCTCCTCTCGGTGGTGAAAATTTAACTTACAACTGTGCATCTAAGATTTGCAAGTACCGAAAAAATGACAAACCAGGTCAATTGCTTCTGCAGGAAAGCTTTTGAAATACCTGAAAGATTAAATTAAGGATACAGTAATATTGTGGATTGAAATGGTTACCAACAACCACATGCACCTGCAACCTATTGAATTGTGAAAATAAAACTTTCATTGCCAAAGAATATGTTGTACACCATAGGTTATTTATACAAGAGCAATCCTACTAGTAGAAGATCTAATAGATTACATCCTCGATTCAAACAAGGAAAACATACGGAAGATCTTCTAATTCAATACAATCACTTATATTACAAGAAACTAATTGAAAACTTCCTCAAGTTGTGACGAGCCACGTGTAGCACCAGTTGGGCTGTGAACTGTGACATTCTCAGATTCATGGATCGTTTCATCTAATTTGCCCCAGCAAGCTAGATAGAGCTCCTATTGAAGAGACCGATCTTGAAACGAATAAGAGAATATGATGTGTTTGACTGATGGGTTTCGAATCCAACAAATAATAATATCTTGCTCTTAGAAAAATAAATTGTAATGGTGGTGAACAAGGTGGAATCCACAGAGACTGATTAGATTTAATTCTCCAAAAAATTTTAAGAATAAATTAAAAATGGGGGGTTTTGAGTTTTGAGTGTGAAATCAATTTGTGATAAAACAGTTGCGAAATCAAAGTGATGAAAATACCAAATTAAACAAGTATCCAGCCCAAGTTATTCATGAGTGTATTTTATACACTTATTTATATATCTGAATTAGAGTTATTTATTGTCGTTTTAGAAGAAATTCCACACAATTGTTTTATTTGTTTTTATTCGAGGAAATATCCTAAAATCAAGTGAATTGTTAATTGAAGGAAATAAAGACTAATTAGGGATAAATAGAGCTAAAATGGACAAATGGGTGATGATTATGTCAACCGGGATGTGCTTGAAGTGCAAAGTGTAAGAAATTAGAGTTGGATAGCTCAATTGAAGATGAAGATAGATTGGAAGAAAGTTTGGAAGAGATTAGAAAGTATGGGGGTTGAATTGCAACAATTGGAAGTTAAAAGACCAGAGGTGCAAATAAGAGACAGGGACCTACTTATACACTTCTAAAAGATGAAAGTGGCTGGAACATTTTCTACTGCACGGCCACCAAATGCAAGAGACATGACCGCACGACAAATGCAAAATAAGCAGAACATATTTTGAGATAACTGTGCGATAGCGCAGTTTTTCGACCTAGCGTGAATTCAGGCCCAAGCACAATTTCTTGTGCCAAAAGCCTAGGTTTCTTTAACAACCTATAAATACAACATCTCATGCACAAATTAGGGGACCTATGCACAGCCTATTCCACACAATTCTTGGCTCGTACATTCGATTCTTGGAAGGCAACCATCAAGGCAAAGGGAAAGGATTGAAAATTATCAACGTGGAAGAATTTTTTCCTTGAGAGGATTTAAGATTATCAGCGTGGAAGAATTTCATAGTGTAAGAGTTTCTTTTATCTTTGTTAATCAGATAAGCTCAACATGTTTATATTTAATTATTTTTTTATGAGTAGCTAAACAATTAGTTGGGATATTCGGTGTACCATAGTTTTACGTTATTGATTTCATGACTTGAGTCTCACATATATTTTGCATGTGTTAATTTTATCTTCATTTTTAATGCGCGAATTAATTGATTACTTGTTCACGATATCATGAGTGTTTTTATAATCCGAGATGTGAGTTAACACGTAGATCTAGGGATAAAATTCAATACTTGTATAAATGATAGAGATATACGTTTATTGGTATTGCGACCGCTAAATGAATTCTTATGTTCCATACACCTAATCATTACGACATGTTGTCTAGAAATACAGTCGACTAATTATGTAGAGTTGATTTAAACTTGAGAGAGGAGATTCATATGCATAAGTGAATTCGGTCAAGCACATAGATAGAAGTAATACTCGATGATTGGAATTAAGAGTATTGACTAATGTGAAATCAAATGTCCCAACACATTTAAACACCACTTAAGAAAATCACAAGTCGTATTATTCGTTTACTGTTTAATTGATTTTATTTGTTTAATTCAAACAAATTCCAAGTTGATATCCTTAGTTCCGGTTAAGAGTAGTAATCTATAATACAATTTACTCAATCCTCGTAGGATCGATATTCGGACTCTAAATCCATTTTATTACTTGTGCCACCCGTACACTTGCGAAAATAAATTGCAAACAGGTATATCTGAAAATTAATTCATGGAATTGATCATGGATGCAAAAATAGAATCTTTTACTCTATATCTAAATTTGGTATAGTTATTGATACGATCTAATAACCTATCTCTCCTTACTATCTTGATAATCAAGAGACGTTCGTTAATTATTTCCCTATCAATAAGTAACCATGGATACGATCTTAGAGTTTAATATACCAATATCATTAATCTTTAGAGAGACTACTAATTCTAATCAATAAATACACACACGAGATTCATTTAAGTTAGATTATATATCTTCATAACATGAATTGAAAATCTATCTAAAATCAATTATGTTATTTTTTTATTGTATTAGAAAATTTAAACAATTACGAATTTAGACTTCTAATTAAATAAATATTGTTTCGAACAATTAAACAACATGCACTTTGTATAATAATCAATCAAAACAATAATCTCAATACAAACAAAAGACATATAAACAGAGAAGAAATAAAATAACAATGAATTTAATTCGATCTCACAATTTTTGTAGAATCAAAATTTTGAATATCCTTGTACTGGAATAATAGATTTAGCTATCCATCAACATTTTTTTATCAAAAAGTAAAAAAGAAAAAAATAAATAAAGAAATCATAAGAAAAATAATAATGAAGATGGCAATTGAACGTGTGGCTGCCTCACCCTTTTCAATCTATGCCAAAGTCTACCTTTCTAATGTCTAGCCAAACTCCCACGAAAAAAGGTACCACTGGGCTCCAAAAAATCATACAGCCTAGAGCCGCTGGGAATTTTTCTCCAAGAAATTGTCAATTGCCGTCCAAAAAGAAGTCCAAATTGTGGCCTGAATAAAAAAAAACGTCCAGATCAAATTGTCTTCAAAATTATGTAGTGACTAGGCCATTTTCTTCTCAAAAGGCAATGGTCCATTTTTGAGTTCCAAAATCATTTTTCTGAATTTGTGATATTGATTCCAATTTGGTTCAACACCTTCATCTAGTCCACAAAATATGAAATATGATCAACATCCAAATATTAAACATTTAAAATTATTAGATTAAGCGGAAATATCACCAATTAGACAACAATTATACATTCTATCAAGTTCCCCCACACTTAGACAATGCTTGTCCTCAAGCATATACTAACTCAAGTTTATGAATTGGTACTTGTCATCATTCCTTCTTCTACCGCAACCATTCCTTTTACAATCCAAACCATCATGCTTCAAAAATTTAAATCTCAACACAAGCAAGAAACTTGCAAGAAATAGAGTAAATCCCCACCTACCAATACAAATGAATAATCACTACAATTTTTCGAAATTTAAATGTAGTGGGATTTAACACAATCACATTAGATTCGCTCAGTACGCTCAAAGTATTTAGGGTGTAAAATATATATATACTATCAAGTCAAAGCATAGAAAATTCTTGCCATTGACTTGCTAATAATGTATCACATCGACGCCCCCAATGAATTGAATGCAAAGTAAACCTCTTACAACCAGTTGTAATGGGGCTTGGGTAAGGTGGGATAAGAAGGATTTATTTTGGGCTATTTTATCAAATGAATTATACAAACTTGTGTTAAACTTCATACACTTCCTTCAACCAAATCACTTCTGAACAATTTTTCAAAATTCTTCGTGTCGCTATCATGTTTTTCTTTTTCTTTCTCCTTTTCTCTCTCTCTCTCTCTCTCTCTCTCTCTCTCTCTCTCTCTCTCTCCCCCCTTTTTTTTTAATAAAAGAAAATCATGGATTGCAACTCGACTACTTTATCCCCAACATATTATATTTTTTTTTTCACATTCCCAACTCAAAAGAACAATGAGACTTGCAATATAGATCTTTGATTCCAAGTACCTTTCAATCTCTCCAAAAATAAATTGAAACTTCATGTGAACAAGCTTATATATTCCTTCAGTGCAAGGTTGAAAAGAATGGAAGATTATCAAAGAATAAGATGTCTCTTTGCTTATTCTTTGCTTGTATTGTGATTAATTTCCAACAAAAATGCTATAGCTCAAAATTGGCTTTAGAGGGGTATATTTGAAGGTAGGTTTTTTAAGAAAGCTAAACTTGGCTTCACCTAAGTGCTCTTACATTATTTGATGCATCCACTTACCAAGGGGTATCTTAACATGCATAACAAAGCAAGTTCTAGGAGAAATTAATTATGCATGACAATTACACAATCAAATGAATAGACCATGATATAATATAAATGTAAATGCTCAAGATGCCCAAAAGGTCACAAAATAGGATTATTAATTTTCATCAAATCCCACACATCCTTTGTACAAACAGTCATCGAGATCAGTTAATGAAATTTTCTTTGAAAAGTAGAGCAAACATGGAATATAATGAAAATTGAGTTGCAACTAAAATGAATCATCTTTCATAAAATAAGCAAAAGCACATCAAAAACCTCTCTCACATTTAGTTTAGGCATTGCCCTCAATGTAACAAATTCATAAATTGTAAAAATCATAAATAAAAAATATAAGACTCCCCTAAAAGCTTTCTGATTCACGTTTGTGTAAAGGTGACTTGATATCATTCGGAGTGGTTCGGGTTTCTGTACTGGAGGCTTGATAAGTGTATTTTATATACTTATTCATGTGCCAAAAGTAGGATTTTATATGTTCGTTTGAGAATATTAGCTACTCATTTGGTTCTTATTTGTTTATATTTCAGAAAAACAACCTAAAGTTGAGATAATAATGCAAATGAAGCAAATACTAAAGAATTGGATAATTATTGAAGCTAAATTGGAGACATGAAGAAGTGCAATGAGCCAATTGAGGAGAACAAAGGAAGAAAATAAAAGAAATTAAGAGTATAAAGACCAAATTGTTACAATTGGAAGTTGAAGGACCTAGATACCAATAAATAATGAGGACCAACTTAAACAAGAACAAAACTTGAAATTGCACAGCTTGCATTGTACTGCGCGGCCACAACCTTAATACTTGTGTGGTCGCGCAACATCAAGTGAAATCAACATATTAGGAAATAACTAAACTACGCGGCCACATGAATCTCTAGTGCACAGCTGCACAACTTTCTGATTGGGCCGACTATTGGGCTTTTTTATCGCGGATTTTAACATATTTCACCCCTTTTCGCCTATATTTTACCTAAACTTATATATACCTGTTGTCATGCACAAATTAGGAGTTCCCAACTTTTGAGATTTCATACCAAAATACTGTCCAATTTTCGAGGGATCCACACGAAGCCAAAAGCAAGATTGAATATACAAGAGTAAGAAGATGAACGGGGTGACCTCTTTTCATTATTCTTGTAATTTATTTTCATTCGTGTATCTAGGCTAAACATTAGGTGTTGGAATTGTGATGAAGCTTTAATTTCTTGATTTTATGTTTTGACTTTTGTTTAATTTATATAATTCATTAGTTTGAGTAATTAAATTGTGTTATTAATCTTATGCAAATTTCTGACCAATTCTTGTATAACTATTGTGACATTTTCTTATATCGAGAGAGTAGGATAATGTTAGGCATGTTTTAATTACCACTAGGTCGGATAGGGGATAGATTTATACCACCTATGGCTTGTGTTATCCTTTAAAGTGTTCACAAAACTAAAATACTTTTCTAGAGTTCATTTCATCATAGAAATATAGTCGGGTTACATTTAAGAATTTTTTTTTTTAATGCATTCTCAATAGGGGACTTAAATAACATTAGAAACATAAATTTTCAAAATTTCATTTATTGTAGTTAAACAATTAAGTCAAAATATAAGTGATAGAGTTAAAGTGGATTCTCAATTCTAGAATACTTGTTTTATTTATTTTATAAAATCAAATCTTCACCGTTTTCTTAGTTTAATTCTTAGTTTACATTCATTTAAACCATTCTCAATTGAATTTTCTCGTTCCGGTTAAGGAATTTAATCTAGAATACAATTTACTCAATCGTCGTAAGATCGATATTTAGATAGATTGGCAGAAAACTAGTCTCGACCCAAACTCGAAGGGTACCCTCCCCAATGGAGCAAATTTTGGCTACCCATGAGTTGGTTTGGTGGGGTGGGGTGGGGTTACTGCATCGATTCGGATCGAGGGGGGTATGGAGTGACCTGCCTTGAACTCGACCCGCCTATTAATTAAAATAAAATAAAATTTGATTGAAGATTTAAAATTTCATTAATTGGGATGGATTGATAGAATGTAGCAATAAAACAAGTAAAAAAATTTATATAGGTTGTTTATATAACCTAAAAAAAAAAGTTATTTACATAGCCAAAAAAATGTAAAAATAAATATAAAAAACACAAATGGCATTAATGGGCGGGTATGGGATGCCTCGCCCTGCCCCCGTAATGACATAGTGGGTCACGGGGTGAGTATGGGTTTGGGATTCTCCTAGTGGGGTGGGGAAGGGGTGGGGGTACTGATGTGTTAAATCGCAAGTGTACAATGTCGCATCCAAGTGATAAAGTAGACTTTTTGAGTCCGACTTATTGTCCTACAGAGATTGTAATTAAGTATCGAAATTGTGTTAGTTCTCACCTTATTTGACCGTTCAAATAGTGAGGGATTATTTAAACTAAAATAGAAAATAAAAAGCAAAAGCAAAAGAAAATAAAATAAAAGACATTTAGATATTCTAAATTGATGTTTAAAAGTGTTGGGACATCCGATTTCACATAATCAATACTTTTAATTTCAATTATCTAGTTTTATTCCTATTATAGTGCTCGATCGAATTCGTTTATGCATATGAAATTCCTCTCTCGAGCTTAAATCAACTCTACCAAGTTAGTGGACCGTGTTTCTATACAACAAGTCGTAATGACTAGGTGCATGGAACACAAGAATTCATATAGTGATCGCAATGACAATAAATGTATATCTCTATCATTGTTGAATTATTGAATTTTATTCCTAGATCTAAGTGTTAGCTCACCTCTTGGATTATGAAAACAACTGTTAAATCATGAAGTAGTTGCAAATTAATTCATGCATTAAACAAAAAATAATATCAACACATGCAAAAAGAAGTACAAAACTAGAATTATAGAATTAAAAGCGTAAAACTAAGCTACATCGAATATCCCAACTATTAAATTAATAGTTCATCAATAAAGAAATAAATATGCAGAAATATAAATAATTACGCAAACTGAGTTTATCAAATTAATAAAAGAAAGAAAGTCTTGCACCAAGACCTCGTTCCCTGTTTATAATCTTCAATTCCCAAGTCTTTGACTTCAATTTCCTCCCAAGAATTTGATGTTAAGAACGCCGGATTATGATGTCTAAAAGTTGTGCATAGGTTTCCAAAAGCTCGCTTTTTGTGCATGAGAAGTTGTATACATAGAAGAAGAGAAAACATAGTTGAATAAGGCAAAAAATAGGTCAAAACGAGCATGGGCCAAAAACTCATCACTGGGCGGAGAAAGTTGCGAGGCCGCATAGTAGGGTTTATGGTAGCCGCGTAGGAAACATCAATCAGGTTCTGCCTATTTCACGTGTTGTCGCGCGGCCACCTGGTTGGATGTACGCATAGCGTAAACTTTTCTGCGCAAATTCTAACTTTAAATTCTGTTTAAGTAAGTCCCTGATCTTTAATTTCCCTTGAGTCCTTCATCTTCTAATTACGACAAATTAGTCCCTGAGAATCACTTCAATTCTTCTTCCAAACTTCAATTCATCATCAATTGAGTCTTCCAACTTTTATTTCTAGCGCTTTCCTCTAGTTGGCTTTCCTAGTTGACGTCATCTACTTTCATTTTGCATTTAATAATTCATACTTTTTACTGCTTTATTAGTTTAGTTTAGTTTATTTTAGTATTTTAGTTTTGGCTAGTTCATTAGTCTCTTGCTCTTCTCAACATTATGTATGCGTAGTTCGGGACATGGTGATCTTGTTGAAGCTAATTTAGAAGTCGAACACACGTTACATCGCAAGCTAGAGAAATAAGAGAATTAGGAAATCAACAACAAAAAGTCATGGAAAACAATAATGAGGCATTACCTGGTATTGAGCTTACCGATGAGGATGACATGTTGGTTGCTGACTTTATGACACTTCGGGGGGTTCAAAGTCAATCCAATATTGTATATCAAAAGTTTGGGCTGAATAACTTCCAATTGAAAACTTATGTCATAAACATGTTCCAGAATGGGCACCAATTCAATGGAAGACCTGATGAAAACCCACATACACATGTCTCAAAATTTTTGGACATGTGTGAACGCTTCAAATACCAGGGTGTGTCAGATGACGCAATCAGACTCAATTTATTTCCATATACTCTATGGGACTAGTTGATTTGCTAGATTCTCGCCCCGCTGCAAGTATCACTACTTAGAATGACTTGGTTCAGAAGTTTTGCACTAAATTCATATCTCCAGCAAAGGTCGCCAAGCTCATACATAAAATTACAATGTCCCAGGAATAGGATGATGAATCTTTTGATGATGCTTGGAGCAAATTCAAAATCACACTCAGGAAGTTCCCAAATCATGGGATCAATAGAGGTGACCAAGTAAAATCCTTTATGAAAGGATACTTCCCCATTTTAAGAGCATGATCAACTATTCATCAAATGGAGCTTTGACTACCAAAACAATTGACGAAGCATTGGAGTTATTTGAGAGGATTGCAAATACAAATACAATGTGGGGTTCTGACAGGGTTGTCCGAAAGAAATCAACAAAAGTGTATGAAGTAGATGCCTACACTACAATATCAATCAAAATGGACTCTTTAGCTGCAAAAGTAAAAAGCATAGCACTAGTGAACAGTTCAGCAAAAACTTCTAAAGTGAACTGTGAGGAATGTAGTGCAAATCACGCTACCAAAGATTGCCTCATTCTGGCATGTCCAGTGGAGCAGGTAGACTTTGTGCAAGGGGATCATTGCCAGAATAATCCATATTCCAATACATACAACACAGATTGGCGTAATCACCTCAATTTTGCATGGAAGGATCACAGTGCTGGACCATTGATGCCTCAATATCAAAATGAGGAGAAAAAGCCTAAGCTGGAAGAGATAGTTTTGAAACTGATGGAAAAGTCTGACCAGTTCATAGGGCAAAAAAATCGGTACGTGACTAAGACAGATTAGTTCATAACAAAAACAAAACAATTCATACAGAAAAATGATTTGGTCTTACAAAGTTGTTAGGCCTCAATAAAGAATTTGGAGACTCAAGTGGGACAAATAGCACAGGTCTTGACAAATAGGACACATGGGAGACTACTTGGTAATACAGACTCTAACTTAAGGGAACAAGTTATGGCAATTGACGTTGTAGAAGAAGGACAGGATTATGTGCCTGGTAAGGTCAATTTTGCTCCATGTGACATGGTCTATGTACCTCTTATTACTTATCCTCAAAAGCTTCAACATCAAATGAAGAAGGAAGAGGTAAATGCGCTTACTACGTGTAGTGGTCTTCAATTGCCTAAGGTACATGTTAAAAGACAAGTAGAACTTCATGATGAAAGGGGTAAAGAGTAGGTTAAAGTATCCGAGAGATCATCTGAAGTAAAGGACAAAGGATATGAGGGGAAATCATCAATTAAGCCTCATAATCCACATGTCCCATTCCTACAGAGGTTGCAGAAGCATAAGGAAGATAAGTATTTCAACAAATTTCTAAACATGTTCAGAAAACTACAAATTAATACCCCATTCTTGAAGGTCATTACACAGATCCTAGTAATAAAAGTGGACTTTTTGAGTCTCAGTTATCGTTCTTACAAGGATTGTAATTAAGTACCAAAATTGTATTAGTTCTCGCGTTATTTGAACAGTGGAATAGTGATAAATTATCTAAACTAAAATAGAAATTTAAACTAAATAAAATAAAATAAAATATTACACGTTTAGGTTTTCTAAATTGATGTTTGTAAGTGTTAGGACATCCGATTTCACATTAGCCAATAATTTTAATTCCAATATTCTAGTTTTATTCCTATTAATGTGCTCGGTTGAATTCACTTGTACATATAAAATTTCTCTCTCGAGTTTAAATCAATTCTACCTAATTTAGTCAACCGTGTATCTAGACAATAGGTTATAATAATTAAGTGCATGGAACACAACAATTCATGTAGCGATCGCAATAATAATAATAATGTATATCTCGATCGTTTATCCAATTACCAAATTTTATTTCTTGATCTAGATTGTTAGCTCACCTCTCGGATTATAAAAGCAACCCATTAAATCAATGAATTAGTCACGGATTAATTCATGTATTAAACACACCAAAAAAAAAAAAAAAAAAAAAAAAAAAATCAACACATGTAACAAAAGAACAAGTCTAGAATTATAGAACTAAAAGCGTAAGACTAAGCTACGTTGAATACCCCAACTATAAAATTAATCATTCATCAATCAAGAAATAATAATTAATGTGCATGTAGAGTTTATCAAATTAACAAGAGAAAGGAAACCTTGCACCAAGTATTTCGCTCCTTGGTAATAATCTTTAATTCTTTAGTCCTTGTAATGATTTTCCTCCCAAGATTTGTACTGTAAAACGCTGAATTATGTTCTTGAAAGTAAGTACAAAAGTCTGAAAAAGGTTATCCTTTCGTGCCCAAGAGGTTGCTTATATAGGTTGTGAAGAAAACCTGGTAGGATAAGGTAGAAATTAGGTAAAAAAACGTACATGGACCAAAACCTCTACTGGGTCGGAAAGTTGCGCAGCCGCGCAGTAGGGATTGTGGTGGCCACTCAGGCAACCTAAATAAGGTTCTATCTATTCCACGTGTTGTCGCGCGAGCACCTCGTTGGATAAACATGGCCGCGCAGGACAATAGTTCCAACAAAATTTTCATCTTTCAAATGTGCTTAAGTAGGTCCTTGACCTTTATTTGCGCGTGAGTTCTTCAAGTTCTGATTTGATCCAATTGGTCCTCATACTTCCGAATTTCTTCAATTTACTCAATTCAACAATTAACTTCTGCAATTGAGCCCTCGGTCGTTGATTTCTAGCACTTAGCTCCTCTTGCCTTTCTCGGTTGACATCATCAACTCTATTTTATCCAATATAGCTCCAATTATTATCCAAAAGCTCATATTTTCCATTAATTACTTCATTCACATGTTTTTGGGATATTTTTTGTAATATAAACAAATAGCCAACAATTATGTAGAATTTATTCTACAACAATATAATATTCTAATTTTGACATAAGTGTATAAAATACAATTATCAGTCGGCCTTACAGATTTTTTTTGAACTTCCACGACTGCTTTGAGACCCTTTTTCTCTGCCCATAGTGTTCAAATTGTGGTGGTTGATTCTATGGTTCTGTGGCAAACTTGAAGAGGTGGGGTGGTGTTGCTTATTGTTGAAGAAGAAAGAAGTGGGGCTTGTTGTTGCGGTTTGAAAGTGAGAAAGGGAGAGACGGGTGAAGGTTTAAATCTATGGAGAAGAGAGGAGTGCGGGCTATAGAGTGGCAGAGTTGAGAGGATGGTTGCGGGTTGTTTGTTGGCTAGAAACTGGAGTTCCAACAGTGTGTTTGAGTTTTTCTGTGAGAAGAAAAGAAGGTCGGTAGTGATAGGTGGGGCTGTTGATGATGTGGTTTTTAGGGAAAAGAGAGGAGCGACTACAGTGGTTATGTGGTTGTTAAGAGAGAAAAGGTGGTTCGTGAGTGCGGTGGTTTGAAGGTGTGGACCGGTGGTTGAAAGTGTGGAGGATATGGAGGAAAGGTGTGAAGAAGATGGTTGCGGGATGCTGTATGTGAGAGAGGGAGACAGGCTGGTAAATGAAGTGGGATTGAAGATGAAGGTGGCAGCTGGGAAGGGGGAATGAGAGAACACAACGGAAGGTTGTGCGTGAAAGAAAGAAAGGGAGGCGGGGTGAGTGCCGGTGGGTGGTGGACTTGGTGTTTGGTGGAGAAGATGGAAGCAGCGACGGTATGGCAGACGGAGGTTGCAACGGTGGAAGAGAGAACTGGTGAGGCAGTGCGTAGGGTTTAAAAATTTTCTAATTCAGATTTTTTTGTTATTATATTTTTTTAAAGCCTCGTTTTCAACCCGAGATGCAACGCTTTACACCAAGATTTTCTTCAATATTTGAATCCATTGCTTTTTCAATAGAGCGTGCCACATCTTAGTGATATCTTAGTGAAGATTCACATCTGTCCAAAAATCAAAATAATGTCAATTACACTTCAAAAATTATGGAGATCATAAAATAAATAATAATGAATAAATAGAAAATAAAATAAAATTGATTTCTAAAACTAAAGAATAAATCGGGTTGTCTCCGAAAACGCCCTTCTTTTATGTCTTTGGCTAGACTTATTGTTTCCTTCTTTAACTGGCGTATATTGGATTCAGATGGCTCAGTTTTTTCATGTTCTCCACTTGGTGACCTTCATATAAATGTTTATATCCGTGATCATCCGCTTTGTGATGCTTGCTATTAACAAATTCCAACCCATCTTGTTCACTATCTTTGAAGATTTTATGTGCTAAGTAATCAACAACATCAATAAAATAGACAGAATTAATATAATTAGGACAATTTATAGCACATAAATATTAAACTTAATAATTTCACCATCAAATTTAATTGTGAGTGTACCATCATGTACATCAATTTTTGTCCTAGATGTTTTTAGAAATAACCTTCATTGCATAATTGGTGTAGAATTAAAAGAATCATCTTTGTCTATATTAAGTACCTAAAAATCAACAAGAAAAACCAATTCATTTAATAGTACTAAAACATTCTCTAAGACTCCTTCAGGATACACATTAGACCCATTAGCAAGTTGCAAAATCACACCTGTTTCTTTTAACAGACCAGTATTCAAAGTTAAATAAACAAATCAAAGAGGCATAATATTTATTGAAGCTCCTAAATCTAACATCACTTTTTAAATTTTGACTTTACCTATTTTGTAAGGGATAGTGAACATACTTGGGTCTTTGCATTTAGGAGACAATTTTTTTTCTAGAGGACATGATGCAAACCACGTAGCAATTGTAGCTACGCAACCCACAAAATATTGAAATCGACCCAAGAACGTCAAGAACCACGATTTATGGATCCAATTAAAATTAATTGAATCAAGCAACCAATACAATCACTGGGATATATTGATCTCTTGATCACAAGCAATAATAATTCTCACCGAGATTTGAACAAACAAGAATAACTCGCAAGTTCGGATTTTATTCAATAAAGAATAAGAATATGAAAGCAAAATAGCCTCTCAATTATAATATCAAAGTTGGGTGTTGAATAATGAAAATTACATCCCTATAAATAGGGTCAAAACTAGGTTTAAAAGTTCTAATTAAACAAGGAAACAAATACCAAAAAAATAAGGAAATAATTAAAATCCTAAAATTACGCGTAATGACTTTTACGGCCGTGACTTATTTCATTACGGCCGTAAGACTCATTCTGTTTCACCTTTACGGCTGTGAGACTCCTTTTACGGCCGTAAACCTTAATTCTGAAATTCCTGTTTTTTTTATCCGAGGCTACGTTACGGCCGTGATTAATATTAGTTACGGTCGTAAGTCCAATTTCTTCAAAAATTCAGTTTTCAGCAGCAAGTTGGTTACGGCCGTGAGAATTATGAATTACGGCCGTAATTCTTGAAACTTGGCAATCTTCTTCGACGGCTTGAATGAGGTTGATCCACTCGTCGTTTTGGCTCGGTCCCAACATGGAACTGGCTTCTTTCGATGACACGAACATTGTTTTGGCCATTGTTTCTTGAACTAACTTGTCCATTGCTTCCTTGGCCCTCTTTGTCTGCAATCGAGTCATCGGCCCTCCTCGGATCTTCAACGGATCTTTGTGCGGGCTTGTATCTGTGGTCAGGATCACATCATCCCCTCCCTCTTCGAAAGGATTCGACCTCGAATCTGTACCTGCATCAAACGGAGATAGATCATAAACATTAAATGAAGCCGAAACATTATACTCACCAGGAAGATATAATTTATAGGCATTATTGTTGATCCGTTCAATCACTTGGAATGGACCATCTCCTCGCGGTTGTAACTTTGATTTGCGTTGTTCTGGAAACCGCTCGTTTCTCAAATGTACCCAAACCCAATCACCGGGTTCAAATATGACACCCTTTCTTCCTTTGTTAGCCTGCGAAGCATAATGTTCATTTTTCTTTTCAATCGCCAACCTCACCTTGTCGTGGAGTGCTTTAACCATCTTGGTGCGCGTCGCGATGCACCAAGAATTAATTAAATTTCCTTACTTGCCAAAACTCAAATTTAAATGTGATATCGGAAGCAAGGGTCGATCCCACGAGGAACGGGAACTAATTTAATGCCATGTCAATTAGAATTATAAGGGGGGTTTTGAGTTGAAAATTGCAATTAATCTAAATAATCAAATAAAGATGTAAAATAGCTGGAATAAAAATCAAATAATAAAGAATCCTAGTTCTCAGGTTCGGTTGTGCCCTATCATAATATTGTCATTCCTCAAGCAACGCATGTACTATTTCCTTTGTTTTATTTATCACCCGGAATAATCAAAAAGCTCTAATTAATCCAATTCTTCCTTAATAATAATCAATTAGAATTAGTTCTCCAATCAATTTAGAGTGAATGAACAACCTAGAATAAGCTCCCTAGATTTAATTCATTAACTATGTGAAAACAAGAAGAATTAGGTGAACTAAATTATCAATTACATATGCTCGAATTGATTAATCTAGATTGGATTTTCATATGGAAATATAAAATTACCAATTGCTACTATGATTTGAATAACAAGACAAATACGAATCCAATTACCCAAATTAGCAAACATCAACACAATAATTAAAAGATAAGGTCTTAATCAATTAATAAATTGTCTTGACGAAATTAATGTTCATGAGAAATCCAATAAATAAAACATAAAAACAAGAACTACGTTACGAGTTTGAGGAATGAATAATAAAATAATATGAACACAACGTCCCCCTTGAACTAGGTTGAGAAGACTAGCCACGCATTGCCATGAAGAATTCCCCAAAAGTATTGTCTTGATTCACCTTGATTTTGCCCGGAATTTCTTCTCTTCAAACTTTGATATTGGTGGCTCTCAAAAATAATTCTCCTCCCACCTTTGGTACTGAATTCCTCCTTTTATAGAGCCCAAATTCGTGCCCTAGCTTAGCCAAAAAGAAATACCAAAGATAGAGTTTAAGTTGAATTAGGAAACAATTTCCTTTTTTTTCGGGCTTAAGTTACGGCCGTAATATAAGGAGTTACGGCCGTAACTCACTTTCTGTTTAATTTCTACGCAATTGATTCACTTCTTACGGCCGTGACATCCTTGTTACGTCCGTGAGAAATTTCCAATACGGCCGTAACTTGGTTTCTGCACATTTTCGTATTTTAGTTCAATCAACTGCTTACGGCCGTAACTTTCATGTTGCGGCCGTAACTTATTTACATGCCAGGTCCTCGAACTTCCTTTTTTACGTGCTTTTTGGTCCTTTTTCCTTCTTTTCTTGTCATTTGCGATCCTACACAATGCAAAACATAAAATGCATTAAGCAATACTTAATTAGGATCAAACTAACAGTAATTCGAGGCAACAAGTAAAGAAATAAAGTGCTAGTAAAGCACTTATCAGAACTCCAGTTTCTAGCCAACAACTTGGTGCGCGTCGCGATGCACCAAGAATTAATTAAATTTCCTTACTTGCCAAAACTCAAATTTAAATGTGATAGCGGAAGCAAGGGTCGATCCCACGAGGAACGGGAACTAATTTAATGTCATGTCAATTAGAATTATAAGGGGGGTTTTGAGTTGAAAATTGCAATTAATCTAAATAATCAAATAAAGATGTAAAATAGCTGGAATAAAAATCAAATAATAAAGAATCCTAGTTCTCAGGTTCGGTTGTGCCCTATCATAATATTGTCATTCCCCAAGCAACGCATGTACTATTTCCTTTGTTTTATTTATCACCCGGAATAATCAAAAAGCTCTAATTAATCCAATTCTTCCTTAATAATAATCAATTAGAATTAGTTCTCCAATCAATTTAGAGTGAATGAACAACCTAGAATAAGCTCCCTAGATAAAGGAATTAAATCCAATGGTGTTAGCGGATTAAAACCATAAACAATTTCAAATGGTGAACAAGAAGTAGTAGAATGTATAGCCCTATTATATGCAAATTCAATAAATGGCAAGCACTCTTCCCAATTTTTCAGATTTTTATTGATTATCGTGCGCAACAATTGAATCATTGTCCTATTTACTACCTCGGTTTGCCCATTGGTCTGTGGGTGACAAGTTGTAGAGAAAAGTAGTTTTGTACCTAATTTGTTCCACAAGACCCTCCAAAAATGACTTAGGAATTTAACATCCCTATCCGAGACAATACTTTTAGGAACCCCATGTAAGCGTACGACTTCCCGAAAGAAAATTTCAGCTATGTTAGTAGCATCATCAGTTTTGTGGCATGGTGTGAAATGTGCCATTTTACCAAAGCGATCTACTACCACAAAAATTGAATCTCTTCCCTTCTTAGTCCTAGGTAATCCCAAAACAAAATCCATAGAGATATCGACCCAAGGTTCACTAGGTACGGGTAAAGGCATGTATAATCCATGGGGTTTAATCCTAGATTTAGCCTTCTTACAGGTAATGCATCGATTACAAACCCGAGCCACATCAATCTTCATCTTAGGCCAATAGAAATGTTCACTTAGGATTTCGATGGTCTTTTTAATTCCAAAATGACCCATTAGACCTCCACTATGGGCCTCCCTCACAAGTAACTCCCTCATTGAACACCTAGGGACACACAATTTATTTTCTCGGAATAAATAATCATCATGTTTAAAGAATTTATCCACAGCCCCTTTACCACATGAATCATAAATACTAGAAAAGTCCGGATCACTAACATATATGTCCTTAATGTATTCAAATCCAAGTAATTTAGAATTTAAAGAATTTAAAAGAACATACCTCCGAGACAATGCATCTGCCACCACATTTTCCTTACCTTGTTTGTATCGGATGACATAGGGAAATGTTTCGATGAATTCTACCCACCTTGCATGTCTCCTACTCAGCTTAGCTTGACCCCTCAGATGCTTCAAGGATTCATGATCAGTGTGTATCACGAACTCCCGTGGCCACAAGTAATGTTGCCATGTCTCCAAAGCGCGCACAAGTGAGTATAACTCCTTGTCATATGTGGGGTAATTAAGTGCAGCCCCTTTTAGTTTTTCACTAAAATAGGCGATTGGCCTTTGATCCTACATTAAAACAGCTCCAATGCCTAGCCCTGAGGCATCACATTCAATCTCAAAAGCCTTGTCAAAGTTAGGAAGTGATAAAATCGGTGCTTTACACAACATATTTTTGATTGTTTCAAATGCATGTTCCTGTTCTACTCCCAATTTAAAACCTACACTTTCTTTGACAATTTATGTGAGTGGTGCGGCAATAGTGCTAAAATTTTTAACAAAGCGCCTATAAAAACTAGCCAAGCCATGAAAACTCCTAATCTCAGTTATGCTTTTAGGTGTTGGCCATTCTTTAATAGCTTTGATTTTTTCTTCATCTACTTCTATTCCTTTAGCACTAACCACAAAGTCAAGAAACACAACTTTTTCCATGCAAAAATCACACTTTTTAAAATTAGCAAAAAGTTGCTCGTCTTAAAACCACAAGCACACACCTAACATGCTCCACATGCTCATTCAAAGTTTTACTATATATCAAGATATCATCGAAGTAAACTACAACGAATTTACCTATAAATGCACGTAAAACATGATTCATTAAACGCATAAATGTGCTAGGTGCATTAGTAAGTCCAAAAGGCATTACTAACCATTCATACAGGCCATACTTAGTTTTAAAAGCAGTTTTTCACTCATCTCCTTCTTTCATTCGAATTTGATGATAACCACTTTTAAGGTCAATTTTACTAAATATGCTAGAGCCATGCAATTCATCCAACATATCATCTAACCTAGGAATAGGATGACGATACTTTACCGTTATGTTGTTGATGGCCCTACAATCGACACACATTCTCCAAGTCCCGTCCTTTTTGGGCACAAGTAACACGGGGACGGCACATGGACTCATACTTTCCCTTATATACCCTTTGCTCATCAAGTCCTCCACTTACCTTTGGAGCTCCTTCGTCTCCTCGGGGTTACTTCGATAAGCGGGGCGGTTCGGAATAACTGCTCCAGGTACAAAATCAATTTGATGTTCAATACCTCGAATGGGTGGTAACCCACTAGGTATGTCATCGGAAAATATATCGTCAAATTCCTAGAATAAAGAAATAGCCAAACTAGGGAGGGATTTGTTAGTTTCATCAAATGCAAGGAATGATTCCTTGTATAGCAGAAGAACCATTGGCCGTTCTTCCATGAATGCCTTTTTGATTTCACTATTTTTTGCGTAGAAACTCATTTTTCTTTCTTTTCTGGCACTCTTCGCTCCCTCTCCTTTTTCTGAGGTATGTACCCCAACACTCCTTTTTTCTCTCGCCTCTCCTTTTTCTGGAGTCGTGGCTCCAACTCTCTTTTCCTCTCCTTTTTCTGAGGTCGTGGCCTCAACTCTCTTTCTCTCATTTTCCTTCACTCTTTTTTCTTCATCATTTTTCAATTTTATTTGATCTTCATACACTTGTGACGGTGTCAATGGTGCAAGTGTAATGGTCTTTCCCCCTTTGGTAAAGCTATACCTATTTTTATACCCATCATGCGTTACCTTCCTATCATATTGCCAAGGTCTACCCAACAAAATGTGTCCGGCATGCATAGGAACCACATCACACATAACATCATCCACATAGCTACCAATAGAAAAACTCACCAACACCCTCCTATTCACCTTAATTTCTCCACTATCATTTAACCATTGAAGCCTATAAGGTTTAGGATGTTTTAACAAAGGTAATCCTAATTTTTCAACAAGTATAGTACTAGCGACGTTAGTGTAACTACCACCATCAATAATCATACTACATACCTTGTTATTAATGCGACATCGTGTATGGAATATGTTCTCCCGTTGTTGTTCCAAATCATCCGTGTTGACTTGAGCACTAAGAGCTCTCCTTGCCACTAATAACTCGCCATGCTCCCCGGATAACACATCCTCATCATCACATACTTCCTCCAACGCCGGCATATCGCTTTAATCCTCTTCCTCACTATCACTCTCCATGGCTCCATCCTTCCTCACAAGTATCACTCGCCTATTAGGACATTGAGATGCCACATGTCCTCTTCCCAAACATTTGAAGCATTGAATGTCTCTACTCCTAGATGGTTGAGGCTCCCCTTTAGGCACGAATTTATTAGCTTGTTCCTCCTTCCCCTTTGGTGCCTCAAACTTCCCTTTTGGTGCTTCAAACATCCCTTTAGAAACAGTCCCATCTCCTTTACTATCCCACTTCGGCTTCCAAGAAGAATTAGAACCAGATTGATACTTTGCTGTTCCCTTTTTCTTTATTTGCTTCTCCACCTTTATAGCCATGTGCAACATATCTTCCATCTCCAAATAATGTTGCAGTTCAACCACATTAGCTATATCCCTATTCAACCCATTCAAGAATCGAGCCATCATAGCCTCCCTATCCTCTTCTACATTGGCTCTAATCATCAACATCTCCATCTCCTTATGATAATCCTCCACACTCTTTGATCCTTGGTATAGACTTTGTAATTTTTGATGAAGCTCCCGATGGTAATGACTAGGAACGAACCTCTTTCTCATGATAGCTTTTAACTCATCCCAAGTACTAACGGACCTCTCGTGATTCCTCCTCCTAGAAGTCACCAATTGATCCCACCAAGTAATAGCGTAATCGGAGAATTCAAGTACAGCTACCTTAACCTTTTTCTCTTCCGAATAAGTGTAGCAATTGAAAATTAATTCCATCTTCTTTTCCCATTATAGGTATGCTTCCGGATCACTCCTACCCTTGAATGATGGAATTTTCATTTTGATGTTGCTCATACTACCATCCATCCTATCGCCACCAAGATCTCTATCCCTTCTTCCATGCCTAATTACTCTATCCACAATTACCCCATCGTCAAAATCACTACCTTCTTCATTCTCATCGATCCCCTCTACTCTACGACCTTGCCCACCTTGCCTGCGGGCATTAGGTACTTCCCGAGGTTGCTCAAGCCTTTCTAGCCTACCTATCACATCCCCAAACAACCGCTCAAACCGTTGTACCATCTCTTCCGTCATGTTGACTTGATCGTTGTTTTTTGTAGTAGCAGATTGTTCAGACATCCTAAAACTAAATATTATATGCCTCACGTGTATTTCGCTCGTGTATCACTCAAATTTGGCTTTTACCCTCTATTGATCTCACCTCTCTGTCTTTTTCCACTCAATTGCTTTCACCCCAATTGCTTCAAAGAACGAACCCGAACTCAAACAAGTTTAAGCCCGAATGATTCAAATCGAGTAAGAGTGAGAATTCTATGAACTGTTTGCAAAACTTGAAGAAGACCTTTAGAGGATGGGATTTGACTTGATATATAACTTGACACTTTTATGGAAACTAGGATTGAGTCAAGAATATATTTTTTTGAAATCAAATAACTGCTATTGTAATTGGACTGAGAATTTTCGTTTTTTTTTTTTTAGATTTCTCGAAAATTCAACTTCGAGAAAGACGAAACAAACGAAATTTAATTTGGATAACAAACGAAGGAAATAACGACTATTGAATTTTTTGTGACACTTTTTTGATTAAAGACTCAAGAACTGGAAGAACACAAAGAACAAGATATGGATAATTCTCATGCGGACTCTATGATAAATACATGGAATTAAACTGGATATGTAACACCCCAAGTTTCAAAATCTAAAACCTATGTGTGTTAACTTCCATTCACATTATATGCGGAATTAAATCATTTACACATCAAAATTCTCATTTATCTATTATAAAATTTTACAAAAATTTCGACAGAGTCTCCTCTGTAAATTGGACATAGCCAACCTGTAGAGGAACATCAAAACCATTTTTAAAATACACATCGCAACTCATTCAATCCCAAACATCCTCCAAACCATTACAATACATCTCAAACTCCTCAACAATATAATTCAAAGTAATTAAACTTTAGCAAATGAAATAAGAGGTGATTTAACCTCAATAATACATGAATTAAAGAATGAATAATGAGAAATTGAAATAAATTCTAATTTAATTTTATTTTAAAAGGTTTGAAGCGGTTATAGCCTGAGTCGGTCACCAAGTGCTCTCCTCGGATCACCTAACTTTCATCACCTTTGTAGCGACCAAGAATTTTTACGCGATTAATAATTATTTTAATAGAAAATCGTGTCGCTACTATTTCACCCATTTTTATTAAGTAACGCCGCGACGTATTCGTATAGCCAAATCAAGAAATAATCGAGATCGTTCGATTTTAAATTAAATTCCGAATTTCTAAAAATATCTCCATTCTCTTGATTTAAAGTATATTAAGTCCAAGTACTTAATTCAATGTTATCCCAATATTTATTTATACAAAAATTACTTTTATTATTGAAATTAAGAAAATATATGCAAGCATGGGAGGTTCCATTATAGGTAATCATGAAGAGCATAATATTTGTATAAATATGGAAAAGTATATGAATGATTTATATACTCCATTATATATAATCATGAAGAGCATAATATTTGTATAAATATGGAAAAGTATATGAATGATTTATATACTCCATTATATATAATCATGAAGAGCATAATATTTGTATAAATATGGAAAAGTATATGAATGATTGATAAGACTCCATTATATGTAATCATGAAGAGCATAATATTTGTATAAATATGGAAAAGTATATGAATGATTTATATACTCCATTATATATAATCATGAAGAGCATAATAATTGTATAAATATGGAAAAGTATATGAATGATTTATATACTCCATTATATATAATCATGAAGAGCATAATAATTGTATAAATATGGAAAAGTATATGAATGATTGATAGACTCCATTATATATAATCATGAAGAGCATATTATTTGTATAAATATGGAAAAGTATATGAATGGTGCTTTACTTTAAGAAAAGGATGTGTTAAAATTAATAGAATTGAATGATTATGTTTACAATATGCCAACTTTATACATCTATTTAAACCCATCTCTTTTACACACAACTCTACACATATACACTTATTTCCAATCTCTTGACAAAATCCACAAGTAAGAGAAATTCAAGGTGGTCAAGAAAGTTTTGGTCCATTTACTACTACACTTCATTTTAATCTTTTAAAAGGTAAGTATATCTTATGTTTTTATGAAAAGTAAGTATGTTTTTATGAAAGGTAAATACACCTTATGTTTTTATGAAAAGTAAGTATGTTTTTATGACAAGTAAGTATATCTTATGTTTTTATGAAAAGTAAGTATGTTTTTATGAAAGGTAAATACACCTTATGTTTTTATGAAAAGTAAGTATGTTTTTATGACAAGTAAGTATATCTTATGTTTTTATGAAAAGTAAGTATGTTTTTATGAAAGGTAAATACACCTTATGTTTTTATGAAAAGTAAGTATGTTTTTATGACAGGTAAGTATATCTTATGTTTTTATGAAAATGTTTTGATCATTGCTATGAAATCAATCTCACAAGATTGTTATGGGTTCCATATGATATGTTTATGATTATGCTAAGGGGACCGGAGTTTAGTAGCGCTACACATAAGAATTCTTGCCATTTAAGTTCGGTAAAATTCTTGTGTCTCCCTATGTTTATGAGTATTTCGATCATATCCTATGTTATGATGAAAATGATCCATATGCTTTCAAAAGAAAATTTATGCTTGGTATACTTACTGGGATTTTATAAATCTCACTCCACGATATTTACCATTTTCAGATAATTGAAGGTTCGAGGCGGTCAACATGGAAGTGGCAAAAGTGGTTAAGATTGATGAGATAATTATGTTGAACTTTATGTAAGAAAATTATGTTCTATTTTTATTCACAAATAAAATTATGGGATTCTAATTATTCTTTTGAATAATTTTACATTACTATTTAAGTCTCGATAATATGATATGAGTCACTTTTAGTGGCACTCGAATGGTCGAGAATTCGGGTCGTCACAGTTGGTATCAGAGAAAAGAGTTTTAAAAACGATTCTGTAGATTTTTGAAATTTTATTTCTTTAAAAAAAAAAAAAAAAAAAATCACTATTCACGTGAACAGTAAAACGACTTGCTATTCATGATGAACAGTGAACGAAATCACTATTCATTATAAAAAAAAAAAGTTGAATTTTCACATGTCAAGTATGGTTATGATTTTGAAAAGCATGATGAAATTTGATGTGCGAATTTCAAGGACAAAATTCATTTTAAGCAAGGGAGTTTGTAATGTCCTGAAAATTTTATGGAATATAATTAGTTAGTGATATGATGTTTATATTGATGTCTTTGATAAATTTCTAGAAGTTCGGGGACTAAAGGAAAAATAAGATTTGACGATAAATTTTATTTGGGTTAAGTTATTAATTATTGATGGGGAGATAATTACTATATCGATATTGGATTTGTTTTGAAGACTGTGATTAATTAGGAATTATGATTCAAGAAAATGTTGATTTGGATACAACCACATTAAATTATTGTTGATTAAAAGAAAATAAGATTATATGAAATATTTTAACTCATCACTCTACTATGTCACTCTCTACGTATTGACTCCTCGAACCAGGTATGTTATATGCTTTGCAAGTCATTTACGATTTTATTAAGACATGTTAAGTATGAAATCTTCATATGTTATGAATCTTTAAGTGAAATATACATGTTGAGTATGATATGAATTGATAGAAGCCTGAATTTTAATTTATTCCTTTTTATGTAGAATCATGAGACATAGAGGATATTGATATGAATTTTGGTTCATATTAAGCTTAGTAAGACTGACTAAATTAGAAAAATAAGTTGGTTCGTAACTTTTGCCAAAAAAATATATGGAATAATATATTAAACAAACAAAATTAATAATGAATTTGTACAATAATTTATCCCTTTATCACTACCTTTGTGTAAAAACAAGGGAAAAACTGTGGATGGTTATTAGTACTTCCTCTTCAAGTTTCAATTTTCGGTTCAATAATTTATCCCTTTATCACTACCTTTGCTTAAAAGCAAGGAAAAACTGTGGATGATTATTGGTACCACTCTTCAAGTTTCAATTCTGAAAAAAAAATTCGGAAAGAAAAGAAAGAAAGAGAACGAGTGTTGAGCATAATGGGAATAATATGACTTAAGAATGATTTTCAAAATAATTGTTGTCCTCGAGTTTAGAAATGATGAACCTTAAATGGACTTTGCATAATTGATTTTAGACATGGCACTAAGTATGAGAAGTCAACAGAAATGATTAGAAATATGTTCAGATTATCTATCATTTAGATTTAATGAGAAATAGCGAGCCAATTTTATGAAGTTTTATGAGATGTTAAGATTATAAGTGATATGATTTTAATGAGACTTTTGTGAGAAGCATTATGAAGTTAGAGATTTAAAGATTTGGTTATTGGAAATTAAGTAATGGATATTATGTTGAGTAAGTGAATTATGCCTCTATATTGAAGAGAAATTTATTATGAACTTTGGCCTTGTGATTAAATTTTGGGAATATGATTTATGACTTATAAATATAAGTATGAGTAATCTTTTGAGCCAATTAAGATATGGAAGGAAGTGATATTGTGATATTGAAAAATATGATTTGAAATTGTTATGTTGAGAAATTATGAATTGAATTATGGGATATTCTTTGATGATATTGAAGTGTTGGAATCGTTTTCAATATTTTTAGATTGTTGTGATCAAATGTGGAGTTATTTATTATTGTGAGTTATGAAGTATGCTTATGGTTTGGGATAAGTCCAAATTACAAGGGAGACTCTGTCCAGAATTTTATCATTTGGAATTAAGAGCATGATATGATAAGCATCCACTAAAGGAATTAAGGTTAGACATGCAAGTTCATTTACATCACAAACGAGATTTAGTAGATGATAGCAGAGATTTTATTATTTTCTCATAAGGAGAACATACAAAGAGTCACACTGGAAAAGAAATACATGAAACACGCAAAAGCAAAAGAAAGCAACATGGGAAATTCCTCAAATTGAGAGATGTGTTTCCGGAGTAGCCGTATCCTACCACCTCTGACCTTTTGAGGAAATAAAGAAACCTTTAAAGAGGTGTGTTTCGAGAGTAAGAATACTCCGTAATCTACCACCTGGAACCTTTGAGGTACACACAAGATTTAAACATTAAGGAAATCCTAGGAAATTAGAGGGGTGTCTCGAGAGTAAGAATACTCCGTACTCTACCCCCACCTATTCTAAGATTCATAAAGTTAAGTTTACATTAACCGGACTCCATTTTCGCTTGATTCCCCTTCCTTGCGACCAATCTATCTTAACCCCTGCTGGATCTTGTATTGAGATATATGACTGCAGCTTATCCAGTAGTTCATCAATAGTAGGAGCAGAAATAAGGAGCCTTCTGGAAAATGGAGAGATGAATCCCTGTTCCACAGCATAATCAAGAAAGGTTAACAAGCCATCAAAGAAATTGTTAACATTCAGAAGCCCAATAGGCTTAGTATGGAGATCTAGTTGAGCCCACGAGGTAATGTTAAAGATTTCTTCTAAGGTACCAAAACCTCCGGGCAGGGCTATAAAGGCATCAGAACCATATAGCATACAAGTTATGCGTTCATGGATGGATAAGGTTTGAACTTCATGCCCTCGTGTTTTGCCTGCAACATCTACCAAAGGGACAGGTATGACACCGATTACTTTTGATTTCTCTGCAAGAGCAGATTGGGAAACACAACCCATTAGACCACTGCTACCACCCCCATACACAAGAGTGATACCTTTTTCCCCCAGTTTCTTTCCAAGATCTACGGCCGCTTCTAGATAACTGAAGCCTTTCCCCACTTTTGATCCACAAAATACACAAATAGTTTTGATCTGTCGAAGTTTTGGTGCTTCCATCTTTGATAGTATAGAAGAGAAAACTTACGAAGAAGATGTGATTTTGGGATGCCTGAACTATGAAATATGTTTGGCTATTTAAAGCCGAAAAAATTTACTGTTTTTGATTGATTATGAAAAAGTAAAGATTTACTTTTGACAAAATCGGCCAACTTTTGACTGTTTTACCAAAGATATCACCTTTCGGTGATTTATTTCCAACTTTATCAAAACTCGAGAAAGGAAAATATATTTTATTTCCAAAACGCGTGAAAGAAAACAGTAAAATATTTTAAATGTGTATCAAGAGATTTACCTTATATCATTGTTGAACTGCCAGAAGCCTCATTTTGTAAAACAGACTGGCAAACAGGATCTTTTGCTATTATATTTTGGAGACTATAACGATTTTTGTCCTCGTTAAACTGAGCGTATAAGGAGAGAAGTTCACGTTGCACATAACCACTTGGGTGCGTCTCAAGAGTCAGTCGAATATCATCCAAAGACTCCTTACTCAGTCCACCCTTTATGAATTTGATTTTATCATCCCGATTAGTAGAAGAATATCCTACTGTTTTGCAACGAGTATCACAGTTCCAACGAGCACATTTGTAGCAACCATTCAGCCTTTTTGCTCTTCGTTTCTTTGCGAAGGTGCTTTTGCCTAAACCAGGCATGTGCTTTGGAAATGTCATAGGTAATTCACCAGATAGTCGAACCTTTGCTTCGATCAACCAGCGAACATCTTCTGAAACACCATGAGCCATCAGCAACCTCAATCTTTCGAGTCTTATTCGATAAATTTTCCTCAGATCATTCATTGGAAGACTGGAATAATACTTGCGAATGTTTGTAAGAATGATATCCATGTTTTTGATGGATCTAACCTCTTACCAGCATGAACTATTTAAAAGCATTAAGGATCGGAGGGAATCCGCGTGATATTGATTCCAGCAAGAAAGCGCGGAATAGAATAATGGAAAAGAGGGAACAAGAGTTTATGCGCCGTTTACTTTCTTGATAAAAGGAAGATTTGATGATGACGGGATTTGAGATATGGAATATTTTCTTGGATTTTTGGGTACTGATATTCTGATATAATAATCAAGGTATAGAAATAATACGGGAATACGTGAAAGAGAAATAAGGACAGTATTGAATCAGAATTCATACGTATATACAAGTGAAAGAAATACTTTGCAGGAAATGTGGTGATATTTAAGTAAAGAATCTTAGTTTGGGAGATATTTGTTTACTGAATTTTGGGTTACAAATATTGGAAAGATAAGTTGATAATATTATGTTGATATGTTATTGGGTATATTACATAGAGAGATTATTCAGGGAATTGTTTTGATTATTTTGAGAATATTCGATGATAAGAAGAAAGGAAAAATTATTATGATATGATATATCAGTAAAGATTTGTTGAAATTTTAGAGATATTAATACGAATATTTGAGGTTACATGATACTATGATAAGTGACAGGTTACATGAGTACTACAAGATATGATGAAATATCACATACGATTGGAAATTTTCATTTTGAGTTAGAATTTATGAGTAGACACATATGTCTATTATTGATAAGAAAAATACATGTTCTTAAGAAAACAAAGAGATGCATTTAGTAAAAGTCCAGTGGGTTAGATATTATAATGATGAGATTACTAAGAGAAAGAAAGAAGAGAAGAGATTCTCATTAAGTGTTCAGAAATCATAAGATCAAGTAAGTTTAATTTCGAGGACGAAATTATTTTAAGGGGGTAAGTTTGTAGCGACCAAGAATTTTTACGCGATTAATAATTATTTTAATAGAAAATCGTGTCGCTACTATTTCACCCATTTTTATTAAGTAACGCCGCGACGTATTCGTATAGCCAAATCAAGAAATAATCGAGATCGTTCGATTTTAAATTAAATTCCGAATTTCTAAAAATATCTCCATTCTCTTGATTTAAAGTATATTAAGTCCAAGTACTTAATTCAATGTTATCCCAATATTTATTTATACAAAAATTACTTTTATTATTGAAATTAAGAAAATATATGCAAGCATGGGAGGTTCCATTATAGGTAATCATGAAGAGCATAATATTTGTATAAATATGGAAAAGTATATGAATGATTTATATACTCCATTATATATAATCATGAAGAGCATAATATTTGTATAAATATGGAAAAGTATATGAATGATTTATATACTCCATTATATATAATAATGAAGAGCATAATATTTGTATAAATATGGAAAAGTATATGAATGATTGATAAGACTCCATTATATGTAATCATGAAGAGCATAATATTTGTATAAATATGGAAAAGTATATGAATGATTTATATACTCCATTATATATAATCATGAAGAGCATAATAATTGTATAAATATGGAAAAGTATATGAATGATTTATATACTCCATTATATATAATCATGAAGAGCATAATAATTGTATAAATATGGAAAAGTATATGAATGATTGATAGACTCCATTATATATAATCATGAAGAGCATATTATTTGTATAAATATGGAAAAGTATATGAATGGTGCTTTACTTTAAGAAAAGGATGTGTTAAAATTAATAGAATTGAATGATTATGTTTACAATATGCCAACTTTATACATCTATTTAAACCCATCTCTTTTACACACAACTCTACACATATACACTTATTTCCAATCTCTTGACAAAATCCACAAGTAAGAGAAATTCAAGGTGGTCAAGAAAGTTTTGGTCCATTTACTACTACACTTCATTTTAATCTTTTAAAAGGTAAGTATATCTTATGTTTTTATGAAAAGTAAGTATGTTTTTATGAAAGGTAAATACACCTTATGTTTTTATGAAAAGTAAGTATGTTTTTATGACAAGTAAGTATATCTTATGTTTTTATGAAAAGTAAGTATGTTTTTATGAAAGGTAAATACACCTTATGTTTTTATGAAAAGTAAGTATGTTTTTATGACAAGTAAGTATATCTTATGTTTTTATGAAAAGTAAGTATGTTTTTATGAAAGGTAAATACACCTTATGTTTTTATGAAAAGTAAGTATGTTTTTATGACAGGTAAGTATATCTTATGTTTTTATGAAAATGTTTTGATCATTGCTATGAAATCAATCTCACAAGATTGTTATGGGTTCCATATGATATGTTTATGATTATGCTAAGGGGACCGGAGTTTAGTAGCGCTACACATAAGAATTCTTGCCATTTAAGTTCGGTAAAATTCTTGTGTCTCCCTATGTTTATGAGTATTTCGATCATATCCTATGTTATGATGAAAATGATCCATATGCTTTCAAAAGAAAATTTATGCTTGGTATACTTACTGGGATTTTATAAATCTCACTCCACGATATTTACCATTTTCAGATAATTGAAGGTTCGAGGCGGTCAACATGGAAGTGGCAAAAGTGGTTAAGATTGATGAGATAATTATGTTGAACTTTATGTAAGAAAATTATGTTCTATTTTTATTCACAAATAAAATTATGGGATTCTAATTATTCTTTTGAATAATTTTACATTACTATTTAAGTCTCGATAATATGATATGAGTCACTTTTAGTGGCACTCGAATGGTCGAGAATTCGGGTCGTCACAACCTGAAATGTTGGGGAGGGATTGGGGTGAGCTAAAGCTCAGTAAGTAAACTTTATGCATGAATGCATGCTTATGACATGAAATGCTTTAAACTTTGAAATATGTATCCCCATTCACTTTAACCTTTCAAAACTTTCAAACATTTCAAACTTTCACTTGACATTTCAAAACTTTCACTTCATTCCATCGTGAGCTCACTTGGTGTAACTTCTAGTCAATCAGAATACAGTGGGCAATTACTTATTTGGAACCAGATTAACATGCGCATTTCCACCGGAAAGCGGTTTAACATTCACTTTCCCACCGCAAAGCGGTTTAACATTCACTTTCCCACCGCAAAGCGGTTTAACAGTCCACCGTAAACGGTTGAACATTCCATCGCAAAGCGACATAATTCGGGTACGCCGGTCCCCCGTGCCCCATTTCCCACTCGCAACTTTCATGAACTAGAAGTACACCCATTCTTTCTTTAAAAACTTGGGATACATAACTTTTGAACAAACTTGCACCTTGACACATTTCTTTCATTTAAAAATATTTCACTTCCCAATTTCGATGCCAATGCATGCTTGATGATGCAATGACATGATAATGTGCATGCTTGAACATTCTTCATAATAACATATACTTTCACAAGGTAAATGAAATTCATCAAGGCAAGTAAGTTGCAAGACAGTCATTTACACATAACTTTCACATTTACATTCAACTTTGATGAAATAGGGGGAAGTTTACTTACTTGACGTCCTTAGCATTTACCGCTATCTGGATTTGCAAGTGGAAAAGTCTCGGGTGCCCGTGACGTCAATGTACCACAATTCCTAATTATATCCATTCATAAATAAGGTATAACTTTAGATTTGAAACAAACACGTTCATCATCCTATTCAATATTAGAAACAAAACTCATAACTGAGGTTAACATTTCCATTAGACCGACAATTTAACTCCAACGTGTCCTTAAATCATGTCAAACACATATACTATCACATTCGAAATAAGTGTTTAAATTCAAGGGTAAGAAACATCGAACTCTTACTTATCAAATTATTCAAAAGTCAAAACTACTCAATATTATCACAACTTATTTGTCCCATGGAAAATTTCAATTAGCGTCCTGATTACTCATAAATCTGAAAATAACAATTATAATGAAAATGTACATTAAGATTCAGTTCAAACAACCTGATTATTTGAAATCCCTAAATTTGAAAATTTCCATTTGAAAATCAACATTGAACCAATAGAAAGTCAATTAAATAATATTATCATTTAAAGTCTGAAATTTACATACATTCGATTTCTATGTTTATAGATATTAGTATTATCATAAAATTCCCATATTTGATTGCATTCAGTTCAAAAATCATATTTAACACTTGTAACTGAGGTTGAGACTTTCACGTGACTTACAATTCAAATCAATAGGAATCTTAAACTACGTCAAACACAAATCCTACTTCCTTCGGAATAAGAGATTAAACCATTGTTTGAAATCTAACTAATCACATTGCACAAAGGTTAATTAAAGCTATGGAAATCTTCATCACAACTTGAATTTCACAAAGACAATTCTAATTAACATGCTAACTATTCAAAATAGGTAAATTCTCAAAAATGACAGTAAACATTTCAATTGAATTAACAAATTCATAAATTTTGGAAAAATGTGAAATTAATCCATATAAATTAATAAATCTGAAATTAGTACACATTTACATAATCTCCCTAAACTGAAACTATAAAGATAACTCCAAATTAACTAACCGAAATCAATTATTAGTTACCATAATTAAAATTAAATTCCTTAAGTCTGAAAATATAATAAATTTCCAATTTAATTAAAAATCCAACAAAACCAAATTTATTCTCTGAATCCATAAATCTGAAAAAGTACATACATATGTACACGCACGCATATATATATATATATATATATATATATATATATATATATATATATATATATACACACACACACACACACACCCACACCCAAGCCTGAATTTCGCTGTTAAAATACGAAATTAACCAAAACCCAAATCTGAAATCTTCACATATATACATACATACATTCAACATATATATACATCAATACATATAAACATGTGCCTATGTGCGTAAATTGTGTATGTGCGGGTTCGGGTGTTACGCGTTAGGCAGGGGAGAAGGTAGCTTACTGCGTGGTATGGTGGCGGTGACGGACTGTCAGTGAGAGGGAAAGGGAAGGTCGCCGGTGAGGTGCCCTGAAAATCGACTGGCGGCGATTTGTGTGTGAGATGAGAGAAAGACGACACAGAGAGGTGAGAGACGAGAGAGCGGGGCGGAAGAGAGAGCGAGGTGAGAGACCGAGAGCGAGTGAGGATTACGTTATGGTTAGGTTTTTTTTTTTTTTAGTCTTTTGAAATTTGCAACTCAGTCCCTCAATTTTCTTCATTTGTTTAAGTAAGTCAATAAGTTCTATTTACCCTCGTTTGACACTAAACTTTCCCCCCCAAAATTCAAATTGGCATAATAAAATAGAAAATAACATGCTTAGTCAATAAAACAATTAAACAAATAGAATTGCACGTAAATAATTTAAAATAATCAATTTAAAATCTTTCAAATTGGTACATTGATCGAGACGGCGTCCAAGTCCTTCCACTGCAAAATAAATCCAATTATAGACATTAAAGATCATAAAATTATAATTTAAAATTTATAACAACATTAACATAAATATCACGTAGGATTTCAGAATTGCCCATAAAATGAAAAGCGGTCTTACAGGATAACACAAAAAGATATAACCTTGATTTTTGGAGCCTAAGCTCTGATACCAAATGATGCAAACCACGTAACAATTGTAGCTACGCAACCCACAAAATATTGAAATCGACCCAAGAACGCCAAGAACCACGATTTATTGATCCAATTAATATTAATTGAATCAAGCAACCAATACAATCACTGGGATATATTGACCTCTTGATCACAAGCAATAATAATTCTCACCGAGATTTGAACAAACAAGAATAACTCGCAAGTTCGGATTTTATTTAATGAAGAATAAGAATATGAAAGCAAAATAGCCTCTCAATTATAATATCAAAGTTGGGTGTTGAATAATGAAAATTACATCCCTATAAATAGGGTCAAAACTAGGTTTAAGAGTTCTAATTAAACAAGGAAACAAATACCAAAAAAATAAGGAAATAATTAAAATCCTAAAATTACGCGTAATGACTTTTACGGCCGTGACTTATTTCATTACGGCCGTAAGACTCATTTTGTTTCACCTTTACGGCCGTGAGACTCCTTTTACGGCCGTAAACCTTAATTCTGAAATTCCTGTTTTTTTTTATCCGAGGCTACGTTACGGCCCTGATTAATATTAGTTACGGCCGTAAGTCCAATTTCTTCAAAAATTCAGTTTTCAGCAGCAAGTTGGTTACGGCCGTTAGAATTATGAATTACGGCCGTAATTCTTGAAATTTGGCAATCTTCTTCGACGGCTTGAATGAGGTTGATCCACTCGTCGTTTTGGCTCGGTCCCAACATGGAACTTGCTTCTTTCGATGACATGAACATTGTTTTGGCCATTGTTTCTTGAACTAACTTGTCCATTGCTTCCTTGGCCCTCTTTGTCTGCAATCGAGTCATCGGCCCTCCTCGGATCTTCAACGGATCTTTGTGCGGGCTTGTATCCGTGGTCTGGATCACATCAGGACAGCTGAAACATTTTCTCTCATACTTACCTTTTTATTGCCTTTTAATTTTCTCTTGTTGGTGCACAAATCCTTGAGAAACTTACCATATTGAGGCACTTTTTTAATTGCATCGAGTAAGGGAATATTAGCCTCAATCTTTCAAAAGGTCTCCAAGATTTTCTTCTCTTCTTCCTCTTTTCTGGATCTATTCAATCTTATAGGGAATGGAGGTGTCACATAAACTTTTGGTGGTTCTCTATTGAGTCTTTCAGAGTGGTCAGATTGAGGTTGAGGAATCAATTCCTTCTCGGTTTCTTCCTCTGAGTTGCATTTCTTCATCTTGTTAGGTTCTTTCAATTTCTTCCCACTTCTCAAGGTAATTGGAAAACAATTGTTTGTGAAGGAAATTTACCTTGAAATTTCAATCTATTCACAGTTGATGCCAATTGACTCACTTTATTCTCCTTCTTAATCCCCATCCTCGTCTCTTGTTGAAATTGTTGTATATTAGTTGCAAGTGATTTAACAATTTCTTCTAAGGACATACCTGAACTTGAAGAAGGCTATTTTGGTGGAGTGTGTGGTCTATGATGGAATTGCTGGAACTGTTAGGATTGTAGTCTTTTCTGATAACTGAGGTTTGGATGATCCCTCCATCCTGAGTTTTAAGTATTTGAATAGGGATCATACTTTTCTTCAGGTGAGCCTAGAAATCTTTCAACTGCATTAGCATGCTCAAAACAATCTTCTTGAAGAGTAGAACACATGTCATTTGGATGACCAGTAGCAGTACAAATTTCACAAGTTTTAACCTATTATATATTTCCTACAACCATTTGTTGAACAAGAGAGGTTTAATTCTCTATTTAATTTTCAAGAGAAGATATATTTACCTCAGTCACCGTTCTCAAATGGGTGTCTTATTTAAATCCAAATTACTGTGTGTTAGCAGCCATGATGGAGATCAAATACCTAGTGGTAGTTGGGATATTATTCACTATAGCACCTCCACTAGCTACATCCATCATCTTCCTCTCCATTGGAAACAATCCTTCATAGAAGTATTGAACAAGTTGTTCCGAAATTCCGTGTTGGGGACAACTTGCACATAGTTGCTTGAATCTTTCCCAATATTCATGGAGGGTTTCTGTATCTTTCTATTTGATTCCACATATTTCTCTTATGATAATTTTAGCTTGTGAAGCAGCAAAAAATTTATCAAGAAATAATTTGACCATCCCTGTCCACGTGGTTACTGAACCTGGTGGTAGATAGAATAGTCAATCCTTTGCTCTATCAGTTAATGAGAATGGAAAAGCCCACAACTTGATTTGTGTTTCAATCACTACTTGTTGTTTCATGCTTAAACATACCACATGGAATTCCTTTAATTTCTTGTGAGGGTCTTTATTCTCAAGACCTTGGAATTTGGGTAGCAAATGGATTAATCAAGATTCAACTCAAAACTTACTTCGAAGACTGGATATTGAATGCAAAGTGGCTATTGATTTTTATTTGGTGCAGCCAATTCCTGTAAAGTTCTTTCTTCATTGGTCATTGCTTGCTCTTGTTCTGTTTTAGAATCGCTAGATGAATCACTGGATGAATCAGTCGGGTCAACTGCTAAATTCAATCTAGATTTTATCACAAATAAAAGAGCAATGAATTTAATTTGATCTGAATAATAGATATAGCTATATATCAACATTTTTAATCAAAAACTAAAAAATAAAAAATAAATAAAAGAAAAGTCAAAAGAAAAATAATGATGAAGATAGCAATTGAACGTGTGGTTGCCTTCCCCCCTTTTCGATCTAGGTCAATGTCTGCCTTTCTACTGTCTAGCCAAACTCCCAAGAAAAAAGGTATTACTTTGCTCCATTAAAACAATAAAAAAAAAAAGAGGAAATTACACCACATACACCTTTGAAATTAAATATTCAACATTTACTAAACACATTTTTTATTCCTAGAAATACTGTAAAATTAAATTTCAACAATCACTTATCTCCATAAATTCAGACTACTAAATTAATGGCTCTCACTCCCTCATTTAATTAAATCCCAATGGTTCAGCTCCAATCCCAAATCTGTCCTCAATTTGATTGTTGTATAAAATCATTACAATAATGAATACCTAACGTCTCTCTACACACCATTCTTTGTCTGCACACGAAGTATAAAATTCTGATTATGCTACCTCAAAGACAACTTACAAACAGCAAAATTTGGCAAGAGTCATCAAGGACACAAACAGGAGTCTTTCAAGAATCTTCTTTATAATTCTATCATGGGTGTTTCTCAGCAGCCTGTTCTTGAATCCGTTGAATTTCTCAACAAATTACTCAAACAATCCCAAGAGAAAATGGTCTTCCCAAAGAGTTAGTAGCATCAAAAGAGGAGAACAGAAAATCAAGAAGAATTTAATTGAGGAGGAGGGCACTTCTCGATCTTTCCCAAACCGTTATATATCTTCTTCCTGCTGATATTAAACTGTAAGGATTTTAATCAATCGTTTGGGCTTATATGTGAATTATTGTGTATTGAATAAAAGGCTATCAATTTAGGTTAAGCCCATTTAAAGTGATCTAATAAGGATTTTATATAGATCGGGCTTTAATGCATCCAATTAAATGTATGGACTTTTATGTGTAGATACCAGGTCATTACTCAATTCATGATGGGCCGGATTAGGTTAATTGGCAATTCAGTATATAAAGTCGGTTATGGTCCCTGAATCCTACGTACTGTTCATCTTGTCTGACATCCCATCATCAGAAAGATAATAAGGACTACGTATCGATTTAGAAGATCCAACCAACCGAATTGTTTATCGTGAATCACGTTTGATTAAGGTACGCTTCCGCTTCAGTTATTTAATTCTTGATAATTCCAACATGATGATTATTTAGATTATAGATAAATTATTATCTGTAATAAAATTTTCCAACAAGTGGTATCAGAGCCAACATCGTGTTGAATTATCAGATCAATTTTGTACGTATATATGTAAAACCAAAATTCCGTGCGCACGTATTATGTACAAACCTAAAAATTTATTTTGCTGTGTATGTATATCTCTCGAAATCAGAAGCCGGTTTTCAGATTTTGATTTTTGCATATTTCGAATTGTATGGTTTGAGATTTATGTATGGTTGTTTGGATGTTGAAATCGGTTTCCTGTGTATATATTGATTAAGATTTTGAATCTGGTTTTTTGATGCAAAATGTTGTTCGAAATCGTGTTGGTTATGGATTTGTGAATTAAGACTTGGATTTCTGATTTTTGCCATTCTGATTCGTTTTTTATGGGATTAAGTTGGGTTTTGATTAAGCTTACACTGTCGACATATGTTGGATTTCTGTTGAGGTATGGCCGTGTATTGTGGTCAATCAATTTGGTTTTGGTTGGTTTGAATCTGATTTCTTGATGATGGGTATAGTTTTCGAATATGATCTGTGGATTTGTGTTGATGGGATTGTGGAGGTTCTCAGCGTCGCGCGCCGCGACGCTGTATTATTGGATGCAGCGCCGTCAATGGCGCTGCAGGTGGTTCCAATCGCCGGTGGTGGTGCCGCGTTTTGGGGGCTGAGGAGCGGCGGAGGCTAGGGTTTAGAAACCCTAGTAGCTCTGTTGCGAAAATCGGTTTTGGAGGCAGGGGTTTTGTTTGGAAATTAGAAGTATGTAAGGACTATTTTGCAATTTTGAACATTATGGTTAATTGCACCTCCAGTCCTCCCTCTTTATTTTGAAATAAAGTTAAGCCCTTCAGTTATGGTTTTTTTTTTTTACGACCAAAGCCCCTAAAGTTATGAAATTATTTAAATTGGCATTTCAAGTTATGGAATTTATAACTTCAGCCCCTAAGGTTATAAAATTATTTAAGTTGGGCATTTTAAAGTTCTGAATTATGTAATTCAGCTCCTGAAGTTTGAAAATTTTCTAATAAAGCACCTAAAGTTCTGAAATTCTCTAATTTGGTCCCCTAAAGTTTGAAAATTTTCATTTTCAGTCCCTAAAGTTTGAAAATTTTCTAATTCAGTCATTAAAGTTTGGAAATTTTCAAAATTGGTCCTTAAAGTTTGAATTTTTTTTTAAAATTAAGTCCCTAAAGTTTGGGAATTTGTTAAATTGGCTCCTAAAGTTTGAAAATTTTCAAAATCAACTTTTAAAGATTGAAATTTTCATATTTTGGACCTCTAAAGTTTGGTTTTGTTTCAAATTAGGACCTACAGTTTGGAATTTCTCAAAATTGGCCAATAAAGTTTTGGGAAAATTATAATTTAAGTCCTTCGAGCTTAAAATTTTACAGAATTGGCCACCAAAAGTTTAAGAATATTGCAATTAGACTCTCGTAACTTAAGGATTGCTTTATTCTAAAGTTTTGAATTCTATAATTCAAATCCTAAAGTCAAATATGGATGCAAATCAATGGATTTCAGTTTCAAATCTTTGTACATCGGAATCTTTTGAGAGATATAATATTCGAAAGTAAGTTAGTTGAAGCAACATGTTGCCAAAGCAACCTCTCTTGTGGATATTAATTAACTTTGAATATTAGAAGGTATTTGTGTGTGTGTTGTTCATTGCGGATATTGATCGGCCCAAAGGAAGGTCAATATTTGGCTCGAATTTCACATGCACCTGTGGTGATAAACACGTGGCAATTATTTGGTTTAACATGTGACCAATAAATCGGTCCAAAGAAAGGTTTATTGGTTAACATGTCTTATTGCCAGTGTTTGATCACTGCACTAAGGGAAAATTAGGTGTTTGTGTGTTATTTCATGCGGATATTGATCGGCCCAAAGGAAGGTCAATATTTGGCCCGAATTTCACATGAACTTGTGGTGATAAATACGTGACGGTTATTTGGTTTTACGTGTGATCAATAAATCGGTCCAAAGAAAGGTTTGTTGGTTGACATGTCTTACTGTCAGTGTTTGATTACTACGCCAAGAGTACCACTTACAAGTCAATATTTCTGTCCAAAGACTAAATATTGATGTTGTGCTAGGTATCTTGTGATGGGCCCTACCATTATTTGAAAGTATGATTTGCATAATAAGGAACTTATGTGAGCTATTTTGTTTAAGTGTTCTCTATTCGATTTCAAATTCTGCTAGTAGTATATCTACAAGCTCAAATATAATCCCTGTATTTATGAAACAAACTTCAAGAATCAAAACAAGAACATTAACTTTTCGTTGGCTGCATCGATCTAGACCGTGTACTAAGGATTGAACAACCTGCTCCTCTTACGGATGAAAGTTCATCTAATCAAATGAAGAACTTTGAGAAGTGGGATTGCTTAAATTACGCGAGTCTCACGATCATTAAGTGCGGCATTCTGGAAGCCTTTAGTGGCATAGTATCTGAGGAGGTAAATGATGCCAATGAATTCCTTGCCGAAATTAAGAAACGTTTTGCGAAAAACGATAAGGCTGAAACAAGCACGCTTATGCAAAGCTTGATTTCAATAAAGTATAAAGGTAATGGGAAAATAAGGGAGTACATCATGTAGATGTCTCACACTGCTTCAAAACTTAAGGAACTAAAACTCGACTTGTCTACTGACTTGCTCGTGCATTTGGTATTGATATCGCTTCCTGCACAATACAGTTAATTTAAGGTTAGTTATAACTGTCAAAGTAGAAATGGACTCTCAATGAGCTCATTTCATAGTGTGCAAGCTTCTTGCACAATTCAGTCAATTTAAGGTCAGTTGTAACTATCAAAGGGAGAAATGAACTCTAAATGAGCTCATTCATTTTGTGTGCAAAAGGAAGAAAAGTTGAAGTAGGACAGAATTGAAAGTGTTCACTTGGTAAACACCTCTAAAGACAAGGGCAATAAAAGAACATAAAGTTGTCAAGGGTTCAGAACAAAAGAAACCACATAAACACATTAAGGTTGTTTCTTTTGTTAGAAATCTGGACATTTAAAGAAAGATCATACATAATACCAACTAAAGCAGCTGCTAAAATACCTTAAGAACTTTTGACAGGCAGAAAAACCTAGTCTAAAGTATTTCTACATTTGGGGATGTCCAGCTAAGGCAAGGCCTTATAGGCCACATAAAGAAATTGGACTCCAAAACAGTCAGCAGCTACTTTATTGGTTATTCTGAGCGTTTAAGGGGCTATTAAATTTTATGATCCCACACTTAAGTCAAATTTTGAAATGGGAACTGCAACATTTTTTGAGGATGTTGAGTTTGGGGGGAGAAATAAGGTTAGAGATATTGTCTTTAAGGAATAAGTTGAGGAAGGATCGGTTTCGATTCCTACTATTGTTTTTGATAATGTGCAAGTTTCTATACATGTCATTGATCAAGAAGCATATTCGAAACCTCAATTAGACAATGTTGAAGAACCTCCCATCCAAAATAAGGTAAATTTCAGAAGTACAAACTCAATAACCTCAATAACTAAAGCCATTAAGGAAATCCAGGAGAGAAAGGGAAAAAATGCTATTCCGGATAATTTAAATAGTATTTTTCCAAGAATATAAGGAAAATAATGGAATGGTGGAAGATGGTCCAATCAATTCCATCAGGCCATGCAGGGTTCTAACTCTCGGAAGTGGATTGATGTCGTAAATAAAGAGTATAAGCATATGCAAGACAATAAAGTTTGGGATCTTGTCTCATTACCAGAAGGTGCGAAGCCCATTGGTCTTAAATGAATTTTTAAACCAAGAGGGATTTGAAAGGTAATGTGGAAAGATATAAGGTTCGTCTTGTATCTAAGGGCTTTACACAGAATGATGGCATTAATTATAAAGAGACTTTCTCTTCGGTTTCAATGAAAGACTATTTCAGGAAAGTTAGGTTGTTGCACATTTTGACCCGAGTTACATCAAATGGATACTAAGGTGGCGTTTCTCAATGGCGACATTGATGGGACGATCTATTTGGTGCAATCAGAAAACTTTGTGTCGTAGACCCAAAGCAAATGATTTGCAAATTAAAGAAATCCATTGTGTACTCAAGCCAGCTTCCCGTTAAGGGTAATACAAATCTCATCAAACAATTATCTCATTTGGTTTTGAGATTAATGTTGTTGATGATTGTATGTATTACAAGCTCAGTGGGAGTAAGTATATTGTCCTGGTTTTATATGTTGATTATTGCTTGCCACTAATGATATAGGTATGTCACATAAAATTATGAGATTTTTGTCAAGGAATTTTGAGATTAAAAATCTTGGTGACGTCTCTTTTGTATTAGGAATTCAGATACACCGGGATTGTTCTCGGGGTATTCTTGAATTGTTACAAAAGGGCTATATCGATAAAGTACTTAAGAGGTTTAGCATGCAAGACAGTAAATCAGGGGACAGCCCCATCGCTAAGGGAGACAAATTTAGTCTCGACTAATGCCCGAAAAGTTATCTTGAAATTAAAGAAATGCAGAGGATCACATATAGTTAAGCTATAGAAAGTCTGATGTATGCTCAAATTTGTATGCGTTCGGATATTGCATACATTATTGAGATACTAAGGAGATATTTAAGTAACCCTGGGATGGATCATTTGGAAAGCAGCCAAACATGGGTTATAAAGTATTTAAAGAGAACAAAAGATTACATACTCACATACAGAAAATCGGATCAGTTGGAGATCATATGGTATTATGATTCCGATTTTTACAAGATGCCAAGAAAGTAAAAGATCCACATAAGGATACATTTATCTGCTGGTTGGAGGAGCTATTTCCGGATGGAGTGCTTAACAGACACTTTAGCTTCTTTCACTTGGCAGCACAGTTGTAGCAATTTTGGGGGCATCTAATTATGGAATATAACTGCGAAATTTTGTCACTGGGTTGCGTATTCTGTACGGTATAGAAAGACCACTAAAGTTATATTGTGACAATAACTCAGCAGATTTATATTCCAGTAACAACAGGAACTCAACTAAGTCAAAATTCATTGACATAAGTTCCTGGTTGTGAAGGATACAGTTCAGAGTGGACACGTGTCAATAAGAGCACATTGGGACAAACTCCATAATTGCGGATCCGCTTACTAAAGTACCACAACCCAAGGTCTTTCATGAGTACATTACTCATATGGGTGTTGTATTTCTTAAGGATATTCGGTTTCAGTGGGAGTTTGTATTTTGGGTGCATTAGACACATTTATTATCCTTTCGGATACAGTTTAAAGTTAAAGTTATTTACAGCTGTAAGGTTTCAGGTTTATTATCTCTGAACTCGGTTGAGGATGATCTCACTAAAGTTGGACCAGTTGGAAATAGGCATGTTGAAGATCACATTACATGTAATTTCCATGCTACACATCCATACTTGATCCATGTCATTCAGTTATGTCGATATACGTGACCATTGAAGGTTTAGTTACGATTAATGTAGCGAAAGCCGCTTTGATCCTATGTTGATATAATTGATGGACCGGATTGTTTGGGGATGCATTCAGTAATGATAGCAAAATTCTGAGTACTCATAAGGTTATGATTGATACACAATTGTAAGGTTACACATATAGCCCAAGTGGGAGATTGTAAGGATTTTAATCAATCGTTTGGGCTTATATGTGAATTATTGTGTATTGAATAAAAGGCTATCAATTTAGGTTAAGCCCATTTAAAGTGATCTAATAAGGATTTTATATAGATCGGGCTTTAATGCATCCAATTAAATGTATGGACTTTTATGTGTAGATACCAGGCCATTACCCAATTCATGATGGGCCGGATTAGGTTAATTGGCAATTCAGTATATAAAGTCGGTTCCCTGAATCCTACGTACTGTTCATCTTGTCTGACATCCCATCATCAGAAAGATAATAAGGACTACGTATCGATTTAGAAGATCCAACCAACCGAATTGTTTATCGTGAATCACGTTTGATTAAGGTACGCTTCCGCTTCAGTTATTTAATTCTTGATAATTCCAACATGATGATTATTTAGATTATAGATAAATTATTATCTGTAATAAAATTTTCCAACATAAACTTCATATTCCAATTCTTATATCTCTAGATCCGACAATATTGTGTCTGCACATGATATATCCTGCATTCTGGTATGCTAATTTTTATTACAAATCAGGCTGATGTTGTTAATATATTAACCACATACACAGACACAATTTTTTTGTTTTGTAATTTCAAATTATTAAATGATAGCTTTCTGATAATAGTAAATCGTACATGGTCTTGTGATTTTCGTTATCACCATTACATTTCATTGTCAAGTCTGTTTCCAGAACCAGTTATCCGACAACTCCCAAGAACCTACACCTTTGTATTACGTTGCACATTCCAGTCATGATTACGACATCATACATGTCTAATCTTTTCATTCATACATGGATGTTGCTAACTAACTCTACTTACAAACACAATTGCTATGACTGCAAGGGCCAAATGATGAGAGATTGATAGAATCATAGAAGTTGCCTTTTCTGCCAAGGGATTGAAGTGGCCAGTGTTTTGGAGCTATCTCAGAACGAGACTTCTTAGTAGCAATAATTTTGGTAATTTCAATTTCCAATTCTCTGAAACTAGTTTAGGATTACTCCTGTAATTTTTTCTTTTTAATTTCCAATTGTCTGAAACTTTGAATCGACCAGCTTGCATATGGATGTGAGTTTGTTTACCTAATCCAAATAGCCAGGAAATGTTCTGCAATGTTCTTCATTCAAATTTTTAAGAATTGGATGATGTTATGGAGTAATTAATTACCGTGATGAATGCTTCGGTGTGAGTTTTCCATTACGGGCTTATTTTGGGAGTAAATTCTGGAAATAGTATTTATGGTTTTATTATGTATCTTATGTAGTATTTTTGCTGAATATTCAAAGATATAGTATATATAATAATTTTTTTTAAGTGATGTAAATATGAATTTTCCCCTAAAAAAAAAAGGGAAAATTACATAAAACCTTGTGTTTCAAAGATGTAATTCAAAAATCATGTGAAGGAAATCTTTTTTTTTTTTAAATTCAGGTGTTAATTCTATTAATTAAGTAATTAATATAAAATTAAAAAATTAAAATACCCTATTCCTCTCATTTTTCATTCCCAACCGACCCCCCAACCCCTGATCGAACCACCAGACAGAGAAGAAGTGGCAGTAGCGGCTGTGCTGGTGTGCATATGGGCAGCACAGTTGCGCCGGAGTTTACGCGAAGCAACGACCAGTATATCGGTTGATTTTGCCGTCGACCAGAGATTGAGCGAGGCAGCAGCAGCCAACAGATTCGGTGATGGTGTTTCCGGTAGGAGGTTGTGCAAAGAAACATCCAGTAGATCTATTGATAGCGCTATCGATCGGAGGTTGCGCAAAGTAGCAGTACCACCGCCCGCTTTGTCATTCACCTAGTCCTTCCCCTTTGCCTTCACCTCCTATGTCAAGGGATTTGGATGGCGATGATTGTGACTTTGACGCTAATCATTGTGTAGGATTGAGGCGTGGCCGACCTATTGGACAAGAAGCTGAACCTGAAGGTTGTGACGACCGTATTTTTGAGGGAGAAAGTCCCATTGACCATGAAGACATCCGTATTCTGAGTTTTTCAAATTAGTCTGATGTTATGAATGATGTTAGTTCACATGGCAACTCAATTCATGTTACTCAAGAAAGGAAGCATTGTTAACAGAGCGGTGTGGATATGATTTGGGTTTCTATGGTAGTTTTGGCCCTGGTTTTGGTGAAGAAGATGGATAAATTAATTGTAAGGATGACAGTGTTGGTATTTTTGTTTTGTTTCCATAGAGTATGTTAGGAAGTGTGGATTTCGACGATGGTGATAATCTGCATAGGCAATGGCGGGTGCATTTTTCTTGTGGTGCATTTTGTGTGTTTATGGTGGTGACTGAGTTTTTTTCCACAGCGACGAGATATGGTGGTGGTTGGAGACCTTGGGGTGGCAAAGGTGCACTAACGGGGACAGCAGCAATGGTGGTGGAGAGTTGGTGGCAGCGGGGTGGGGGAAGAAAATGGTAGGTTGGGAAGGGGCAGGTGGTGGACTGGGGGTGAGTGACTGGTTGTGACAATTTATGGATGACACTGGTGACCGATTATTAGGTAATTTTGACCAAAGTATTGATTACTTGTAACTTTGTGAGACGGTACTTGACTTTGTTTGGCGATTGTGACTTTGTGCGACTCGTGATAGTGTGGGGGTGAGGTGGGTGACTTGAATAGTGTGTGAAAAATAATAGGTAATTGTGACCAAAATATAATTATGACTTTGTGCTACTTGTGACGAGTATGGAATGTGATCAATTGTTATGTAATTTTGACAAAAAATATTAACTAATTGTGACCAAGAAAAAAGTAACTTGTGATAAATAAATAAGTAATATATAACCAATTATTATTTAATTGTGAAAAAAAAATATTGATTAATCGTGACCAAAAAAGAGTTATTTGTGACCAATAAATAAATAATATGTGACCGATTATGGATAATTGTGACTAATTATTAGTTAATTGTGACTTTATGTGACCGAATTGTAACATAGTGTGACCGAACTGTGACCTTATGTGATCAAATTATAACTTTGTGTGACCCGACTGTAACAAACTGTGACATGTGCTATCAAACACGACTTTGTGTGACTTTATGTGACCCAACTGTGACCTTGTGTGATCGAACTGTGACCTTATGTGATTGAACTGTGACTATATGTAAGCGAATTGTGACCTCATGTGACTGGACTGCGATCTTGTGTGACCAAACTGTGACCTTGTGTGACCAACTGTGACTTTGTGTGACCAATTGTGACCTAACTGTGACTTTGTGTGATGGAACTGTGACCTTTGTGTGATCAACTGTGACTTGGTGTGACCATTGGACGAGGACGTGATGTGACCTACAATTGTGTCAAATATGATTATGTGTGACCGAACTGTGACTTTGTAAGAACGAAGTGTGACTTTATGTGATCGACCTGTGACCTCGTGTGATCTAACCGTGACCTCGTTTGACCTAAACTTTGACCTCGTTTGACCAAAATGTGACTTTGTGTGACCGAACTTTGACCTTGTGTGACTTTACTGCGATCTCGTGACAACTTACGTGACTGACTGTGATTTTGGGGGTGGGGATGGTGGGGTAGAGGTCGGGTGGGACTAGAAAAAGTAGAAGAAATCATTTTTTGTGGTGAGGTAGGGTCGGGGTGGGTGGGTTGGTGGGGTAGGGTCGGGTCGGGTCGTGGTTGGAAAAGTAGAAGAAAAAAATCATTTTTTTGTGGGTGGGGTGGGTCAGGGTGGGGAAAAGTAGAAGAAAAAAAATCATTTTTTGGAGTGGGGTGGGTGGGGGTCTAGGTTGGGTTGGGGGTTGGAAAAAGTAGAAGAAAAAAATTATTTTTTGGGTGGGTGCGTGGGTGGGGTGGGGTGGGATGAGATGAGGTGGTTGGGGTGAAGTGTGAAAAAATAGAAGAAAAACAATTTTTTGATGGGGTATGGTGGGTGGAGGGGTGCGGTGCGGTGTGATGGGGTGGGGCGGTTGGGGGGAAGTGTGAAAAAATAGAAGAAAAATCATTTTTGGGTGGAGTGAGGGTGGTTGGATGGGGTGTAAAAAATAGAAAAAAATCATTTTTGGATGGGGATGGGGTGGGATAGGATGGGGCGGTTGAGGTGAAGTGTGAAAAAATAGAAGAAAAATCATTTTTGGGTGGGGTGGGTTGTGGTGGGGTTGCTAGGGTGGGGTTGTTAGGGTGAGGTGAAAATTTAGAAGAAAAATCATATTTGGGTGGCGTAGGATGGGGTGGGTGGGTAGGTGGGTGGCGAGGTAGGGTCGGGGCGGGGGTGGGTAGGGGAGTGAAAAATTAGGAGAAAAAATTAATTTTGGGTGGGGTGGGGTGGGGTTGGGGATGAGTGGAAAAGTAGTAAAAAAAAATTCATTTTGGGTGAGGTGGGTTGGGGTAGGGTCTGGGGCAAGGCTGATGGGGGAGTCGAAAATTAGTGCAAAAAAAATAATTTTTGGTGGGGTGGGTGGGGTTGGGGTTGGGGTAGGTGGCGGGGTAGGATATGGTAGGGTCTAGGCGAGTTGTGGAAAAGTAGTAGAAAAAAATCATTTTGAGTGAGGTGCGGATGGGATAGGGTGGGGTGGGACTAGGGGTGGGTGGGTGGGTGTCTTAGATGAGAAAAAAATAGAAGTAAAATTATTTTTGTGCTGTGGTTTGGTAGGGGTGGGTGGGTGAGTGGGGGTGGGGTGGGGGGATTGGGATTGGGGAGGGGAGGGGTGGGGTGGGGTGGATAAGTTGGTGTCGGGGTGGGGGTGAGAGTGAAAAAGTAGAAGGAAAAAATGCATTTATTGATTTGAGGTGGGGTGTGTGAGTGGGGGTGAGTGGGGTGGGGTGGGGTTGCGGAGGGGTGCGATGGGGTGGATAAGTTAGTGTCGGGGTGAGTGTGAAAAAGTAGAAGGAAAAAATTCATTTATTGAGTTGAGGTGGGGTGGGTGGGGTCGTGGGTGGGATAGGGGTGGGGGTGGGTTGACGGGGTGGGGTGAGGTGAGTGCGGGGTTGAGTTGGATTGGGTTGGGATGGAGTGGTGGGTGGGTGTGATGGGATGGGACTAGTGGGTGGGTGGGGGGAGAAAAAAATAGAAGTAACATCATTCTTGTGGTGTGGTGTGGTGTGGTGGGGTGGGGTGGGGTGGGGTGGGGTTGGTGGGTGAGTGAGTGAGTGAGTGGTGGCGGGGTGGTTGGGTGCGTGGGTGGGTGGGGTTGGGGAGGAGTGTTGTGTGGGGTGGGTAAGGTGGTGTTGGGGTGGGGGTGAGTGTGGAAAAGTATAAGGAAAAAAGTTATTTTATGGGGTGGGGTGGGGTGGGGTGGGGTGGGTGTCGGGTTGGGGTGGGGTAGGTGGAGGGTTAGATTGGGATGGAGTGGTTGTGGATTAGATATTGTTTTTATTTTATTATTTAATATTATACCTTTCTTTGTCAACTCATTATAATTATTATAATATTGTATTAATTAATTAACATATTAAGACCTGATTTTTAAAAAAAAAATTTAAGTTTTTTATGTTTAAAAAGTGAAAGTTTTAGTTGTATAGTTATGTACTTTTCCCAAAAACAAAACGGCTGGCCCAAATTGTCTTTAAGTAGTGCCGGTGACCTTCAATTCGCGTAGTGCTACTGGGATTTTTTCTCCAAAAAATTATATCAATCGCAGTCCAAAAAGAAGTCCAAATTGTGGCCCAAATCAAAAATAATGTCCAGCCCAAATTGGCTTCAAAATTGTGTAATGACTAGGCCTTTTTCTTCTCAAAAGAAAACGGTCCATTTTTTAGTTCCAAAATCATTTTTATGAATTTGTGATATTGAGTTCAATTTGATCCAACTCCTTCATCTAGTCCACAAAATATGAAATATGATCAATATCCAAATATTAAGTATTTAGAATCATTAGATTAATAGGAAATATCACTGATTAAACAACAATTGTGCATTTTATCATTGACAGAGTCTTGGTGAAAATGTCAGCTAACTTATCTTTAGTGGATATATATGAGATACTGAAGGACCATGTAAAAATAAGATTTTGGACAAAGTGGTAGTCTATAGCAATCAGCTTCATGTGGGAGTTGAATACTGGATTGACGGATATATATGTGGCACTAAGATTATAACAGAAAATGGTGGGATAAGAAGGAAGAGAAATGCGAAACTCTTTTAGAATATTACAAATTCAAAAAACTTTAGTAGCATAAGAGGCAAGGGCGCAGTATTCCGCCTTCGTAGATGTGGACATGCGGTCATCTTTATTGTCCACCTGATCTGCATCAGTGCATTTCTTAAGAAAGAGACTATAATAAATAGTAAACTTAAGATAACGAAGGACCTATTTAACTGCAGTCCAGTGAGTCTCTATGGGTTTGCACATGAATTGTTATTAACTACAAAGGAGATATTAGGACGAGTGATGGATAAATACAGGAGAGCACCGATGGTTTGAGAGGAGAGTGTAGGATAACAAGAAGGAGAATCGTCATGTAGTGATAAGGTCGTGGACAAGTTCATTATTGTGGAGCACTCCTTGGCATCAATCATATCAATACAGTTAAGAATATCACGTTTATATTTATGCTGAGTGAGGAGAGATCTAGACAGAGTGGGGAGAATTTCAACATCTAGAAAATAGCTTAAAGTGCCAAGATCGTTAATAAAGAACTTGTGAGAGAGAGCAAGAATGAATATCTGAAGGGAGGAATTATTGTTGTCGGATAGATCGATGGTGATAGTTTTTTGAGGTAGAGAAATAGAGAGTTATCACTACTGGAAGTCATGAAACCACAAGAAGCCAGAAAGGACTAAGTGCTTCATACCAGGCACGAGGTGCTTGCTTGAGTCCATAAATTGCTTTGCGAAGGGGACATACATGAGAGGGAAAATTGGGTCAGCAAAGCAAGGAGGTTGACACATAGAGACCTCTTCTATCAATGTACCACGTAAGAAGGAATTATTGACATCAAGCTGTCTAATTGGACAATTATAAGACAAAGCAAGAGTGAGTATGAATATTTAATAGTGGGCTTGACGGCTGGATTAAAGGTGTTATGAAATTGAGCAAATTACAGCGTAGCCTGGTTCTCAAATTTACAATTCAGTAATAAGAAAATAAAAGAATTTTTTCAAAAGTCAGGTGGATTCCCAAACCCAAACCTAAACCTTAAAAGATATCCTCAAAAAAATGTTAACATGCTCACAGCCGCTCCACATCTCACAACCTCAAATTCTCATCCATATTTCATCCACCTTCGTCTTCAGTTCTCTCTCTACTCCCCTCATTTCCTACTCTACATCTTTGGAAAATCTAGAAGTGACTAAATCTTTCTTGGTCATTTCTCTCTCTAGATCCTCGTCTCCCGCAGAATTCAGCCTCTATTTTATATCTAGAAAGCCTTACATCTGCACGCAATACCTGTTATTAATAGAGAACACTGAAGATGCAAGGAGTCACCAATTTGGTGAGTTCGGATTTTAAGGATGGTGGTTTGTGAGTTTGTTTGTGGTTACGGTGGGAGATTTGCTTGTGGTTGGAGGTTCCCGGTGGTGGTGGCTGGTGAGTTCGGCTTTTGTGTGTGGTTGTGGTTTGTGAGTTTTGTATGTGGTTGCGACAGAGGTTCCCAGCTGTGGTGGTGGTGGTGGAACAAGGGTTGGCGTTTGTGTAGTTTGCAAAGTCTGCTGGTATGTGGTTGTGATGGTGTTGCAATGGTGTTTATGTGGTTGCTGGTGAGTCGTTGTGGATGTGTGGTAGTTTTGGTGGTGTCATGGTAGCGGTTTGTGGTTGTATGTTAGTGATCGGGGCAGATATGTGTGTGGTGTGATGTTGATTTGCTTTGATGATTCCGACGACGGCACCGGTGGATGTGGGGTTGGGTCTGGGGCGGTGCGTGGGTGGGTGGTTGGTTGATTGGTTGGGTGATAAAGGATAATTGTGACCCAAAAATAAGTTGTGACCAATTAATTATTGTTGTGACCTTAATTTGTAATTTATAAAATTTGTGGTTTGTGACCGAGAAATAGACTGTGACCAACTAAATCGATAATTTGTTACCAAAGAATGAGTCGTGATCAAATAATTTTATAAATTGTGATATGTGATCAAGAAAACTAGTGATTTATGAAAATTGTGACCTAAAAAATCTTGATTTGTATCGAATAAAAATTGTAACAAATGAAATTTGTGATTTGTGACCAATAAAGAAATTGTGACTAATAATTTGTTAAGTTGTGATCAATTGACTCGAGATTAAAATTGTGACCTACGAAATTCGAAATTTGTGACCAAGTAATAAACTGTGATCTAAAAAATTGTGACTGTGACCATAAACTTATAACCAGATTTGTGACTTGTGACCTAACAAATTGTGACCTAAAAAATTGTGACTTGTAACCATAAATAAATATATAATTAATTATGACCTGATTTTTTAAATAAAACCTTAAGTTTCTTAATTTTGAAAATATACACTTTAAAAATCTTAGTCATGTATTCTTCCCTATGAAAGTCAATAATAGGGCTTTGGCAAAAGCCCTTAACAATAAGATAGATTTATAATTAGGGATGGATCCATCAGGATTCAGCTCTAGGGGAAAAAACCATTTGCATCCAACAACATTGTGATGGGGAGATAGGGGAACGAGGGACCAGGTGTTGTTTCGGAAAAGAGCATTGAAATCTTTGACCATGGCCTTGCGCCACTTAGGACATTTGATTGCTTGAGAAACGCATGTTGGTTTGACAAAGTCAAGGAGTTGATGTTTGGTGGAGGAAAGATATAATTTCAGTTTGAAAATGTTGTTTTGACTCCATGGCCTAATAGAATGAGACTTCAGTGGAGGAGGGAGAGGGGCTGGTAGGGAATCAGTTGCTGAAGTGACTGGACTTGATAGGGGAGAAGCCGCGACTGGAGGTGCAAATTCGTGGTCAGAAGAGAAGCTGCGCGGGGTGGTAGGCTCGACCAAGTTCGAGGCTATTCGTCAGACATTCGGAGCGGCCGGATTTGAGGACGGATGAATGGAGACTAATGGCACAGAGGCCAGGAGATCAGACTCAACAAATAAACAAGAGGACGAGCTAGTAGAATTGGAGCTAAAGGTAGAATTTGGCGAGATGACGCCAGCAGTAGTGACCATTCTAAGGGAAGATGGAAACGATCCATCGACATAACTGAATAGGTCTTGACCTTGAATAAGAGAGGAAAACTGAGGTTTCCATGAAAAGTAATTGGACGATGTAAGTTTAAGGGTAATTTGAGTGGCGGTGTTGATATGGATGATTGTGGTATGAGCGAAAGTGTAATACCGCTTTTCATTTTTACGTGCATTCTTAAATTTCATGTAATAATTATTTTAATGTTATTATAAATTTTAAATGTAATGATATGTTAATGTCGATAATATGAATTATTTTGCAGTGGAAGGACTTGGATGCCGTCTCGATCAATGTACCAATTAAAAGTTTCTAAATTGTTTATTTTAATAGTTTACATGTAATTTATGTGATTGATTGTTTTATTTCCTAAACATGCCATTTTCTATTTTATTGTGTTAAATGGAAAGTTTGGAAAAGTTTAGTGGCACTTTGAATTTTATTTGAGGTTGTGGACTTAGAGTATCAATTGATGGGAGTTGGGGGACTAATTTGAAATATACAAAAGTTAACCTCACATTAAACCTAAAAGTCTACCCTCTGTCTCTCGGCTTGTATCCATCTCTCGCACCTCTCGACCCTGCTTTTCCCCTCGCCCGAAGCCATCTCCGCTCTCTCGGTCTCTCACACCCGCTCTCACTCTCAGTCGCCTCCTCTGTCGCGACCTCTTCCTCTCCCCTTCGCACCGCCGGTTACCACCACCGCCGGAAGTAAGCCCTCCCCCTTCCCCTTTTCTCTTCACGAAACACACGCACACACCCAAACCGCGCACACACACGCACGGTTTCACACCACTTCACGCACCCACACATACATAATTCAATATACACATGTATGTATATATATATTCTATGTAAATAACGTATGTATGCAATTTATATGTATAAATTCAGATTTTACAGTTAAATTCAGATTTTAAATTTTGTGTAATTTCGAGTTTAACCATGAATTTGGGAATTAATGATGTTATGTGTGAGTATTGATGTATGGGAATGTGTATATTATTATGTATGTGAGATTTCCAGATTTTAATTTTGCTAGCTGAAAATGCAATTTTTATGTATTAATTTTAAATCTGGGAATTTTATGATGATACTGATATCTATAAATATAGATATCGAATGTATGTAAATTTCAGACTTTAAATGATAATGGTATTTAATTGACTTTCTATTGGTTCAATGTTGATTTTAATGGAAGTTTTCAAATTTGGGGATTTCAAATAATCAGGTTGTTTAAACTGAATTTTAATGTACATTTTTATTATAATTGTTATTTTCGGATTTATGAGTAAATAGAACGGTAATTGAAATTGTCCATGTGACAATTAAGTTTTGATAATATTGAGTAATTTTGATTCTTGAATAATTTGATAAGTAAGATTTCAAATTTGTCTTTGAACTTAATGTACTACTTCGAATATGATATTATATGTGGTGTAAATGTATTTCTCACTAAAAAGCCATATTTGATTAATGAATGGAAATTAATTAGGAGAACGGTACATTGACGTCACGAGCAGCCGAGGCTCCTCCACTTGCAAATCCAGATAACGGTAAATGCTAAGGACGTCAAGTAAGTAAACTTCCCCCTATTTTCATCAAAGTTGAATGTAAATGTGAAAGTTATGTGTAAATGACTGTCTTGCAACTTACTTGCTTTGATGAATTTCATTTACTTTGTGAAAGTATATGTTATTATGAAGAATGTTCAAGCATGCACATTATCATGTCATTGCATCAGCAAGCATGCATTGGCATCGAAATTGGGAAGTGAAATGTTTTTAAATGAAAGAAATGTGTCAAGGTGCAAGTTTGTTCAAAAGTTATGTATCCCATGTTTTTAAAGAAAGAATGGGTATACTTCTAGTTCATGAAAGTTGCGAGTGGGAAATGGGGCGCGGGGGACCGGCGTACCCGAATTAAGTCGCTTTGCGACGGAATGTTCAACCGTTTACGGTGGACTGTTAAACCGCTTTGCGGTGGAAAAGTGAATGTTAAACCGCTTTGCGGTGGAAATGCGCATGTTAATATGGTTCCAAATAAATAATTGCCCACTGTATTCTGATTTACTAGAAGTTACATCAAGTGAGCTCACGATGGAAATGAAGTGAAAGTTTTGAAATGTTAAGTGAAAGTTTGAAATGTTTGAATGTTCTGGAAAGTAAAGTAAATGGGGATATATACATGGAATTTTTTAAAGCATTCATGTCATAAGCATGCATTCATGCATACGGTTTACTTACTGAGCTTTAGCTCACCCCAATCCCTCCCCATATTTCAGGTGATGAAAGTTAGATGATCAGAGGAGAACACTTGGTGGCTGACTCCGACAGTACCCATCGTCGCCTTAATTAATAAACTTAAAATTATTCAAGTTATCATTTGAATTTATTCCTTAATTCATTATTATTGATAATTGTTTGGTTGAAGCTCGTTTTGATTAAGTATGGATAATGTATTAGAGGTTAAATTAGTTCATATTTCACTTGTCAATGTCTGTTGATAATTTGGATAATCTTATGATTGAGGAGTTTGGGAAATGCATGAACTGGTTTTGGCGATGATGAATGTGATTGAGATGTGATGGATGTTTTAAATTTTAAAATGGTTTTTTTGATGTCCCTCTACAGGTTGGCTATGTCCAATTTATAGAGGAGACTCTGCCGAAATTTCTGTAAAATTTTACAATAGATAAATGAACATTTTAATTGGGTAAACGATTTAATTCCGCATTTAATGTGAATGGAAGTTAACACGCCTAGGTTTTAGACTCGTAAACTTGGGGTGTTACAGAAAGGCAGCGGTGGATCAACGAAGTAACCGCAGGTAGGGGTGTTTTCTTGAGACATGCTTGAACGAGGTAGAAGAAGACAAGACTAAGGGGGATAGTTTTTTTTATGTAAAGAGAATTTTAGAGTGAAAGACAAGAAACTTAGGATCGAAAATATTGTTGGATAATTTCATGGTCTGATAACATATTGAATTGTGAAAATAATACTTTCATTGACAAAGACTAAAGTGTACATCATAGGCTATTTATACAAGAGCAATCCTACAATTAGTAGAAGATCTAAAAGATCACAGCATCAATTCAAACTAGGAAAATATATACAAGATCTTCTAATTCAATACAATTACTTAAAGTGCAAGAAACTAATTGGAAACGTCCCCACTACAACAAAAATGACCGAATAAGACGGAAATTAGCGACGACTCTTTTTGTCGTCGCTAATGCCTCAATTTTTGTGACGACAATTTTGTCGTTGCAAATGATAGGTAATTTGAGACAACAAATAGTCGTCTCTATTTCCCCATTATTAGAGACGACAATTTTCGTCTCTGTTTCCCAATTATTAAAGACGACAAAATAATCGTCTCTATTAGTTGGTATTTAGAGACGACATGTGTCGTCTCCAATATTTAAGCAATATAGACAACTTTTTATCGTCTCTATCGGGTGGAAATAGAGACGACATTTCATTCGTCTCTAATTTAAAGATATAGAGACGACTATGCCGCCTCTTTTGATCACGTATTAGAGACGACATAAGAGTCGTCTCTCTTCTTTAGTCTTAGAGACGACAATAATTGTCTCTAACATTTAAAATATAGAGACGAACAAATTATCGTCTCTATTGGGTGGGAAATAGAGACGACATTTATTTCGTCTCTAATTCAACAAAGAATGGTCATCACAAATACACTATTTGTTAGTTTTAGAGACGACGTTCGTCGTCTCTACTGGGTGGAAATAGAGACGACAGTTTTTTCGTCTCTATACACTCGTATTAGAGACGACCATTCATGAAAATAGAGACGACAATGTCGTCTCTAATGGTAAGTAAAAAGCGGGAGAATGTCCCGCCAAGTCATTGGAGACGGCAAAATGTCGTCTCTATTGCCTCCGGATATATATGTCACGACAGACGTTTTTTTCCCCATTTTCTTGTTAAGATTTTCATTTTGCTTAGCTGAAGCCTCTCCAATTTTTTTCTTCTAGCTTAAAAATGATTTGTGGACACTTTGAATCAAGATGTTTCATGTGGTTTTGGTAAAATATTTACTCCAAAGTTTTTGTATTTTATAGAGTTTTTAAACGATTGATTAATAATATTTTTCGTCCTCTTTTATGTCAGTTTCTACTGTCTACATTGTTCTTGGAGTTAAAAGTTGTTGCTTGACTTAGTAGAAAAGTGAATTTTACCGTATTGGTGAGTTATTTTTATTTAATTTTAGTTTCTTGTTAACGTTTTTTTACACTTAATTGCACTTGCATTAAGTTATATTGTTTGAAGATTAGTTTATTAAGCACACACGTCCGAATTTAGAAATGTTTTATGTTTACAAACTAATCTTTGAATTGTGACATTATTGGATAACTAGTATTTTCACCCGTGCGATGCACGTGAATATATTTGTGGTAGTGATTTCGATCAAAATTTATAAAAATATGTTATTTATACAATTATATCAAATAAAAATATAGTACAATAATATTATCAAATTAAAAACCTTAAAAAGACAAAAGTAATCAAAATATTAAATGCAACATACAAAACAATCAAAATTAAGAACTCTTGATCTTTATAGGAATTTTTTTTTTAAATTTTTTTTTCCTATTAAAAAAATTTATTTTTATTTATTATTTGTTTGTTTGTTGAACTTTGTTCTTCTAAATACGTTATTTTTATCCTTTTTTTATATGTTAAATTATTTTATTATGAAATATAATACAATATAATAAATAAAATTTACAACTATAAATCTATATTTGTCATGAATCGATAATTTTGAAATTAAAGAATATTGTTATTATATTTTTTGTGTATTTAATTTTATCTCCAAATGAGTAAATTTTGCTTTATTTCAAAAATATATATTTTTTTAACCAAGTTACACGATGATTAAGTAGAATATTATCCTCTGTTTGTTAAAATTTTAGTGTTAAAAATATATTTTTTTATGTTTTCCAGATAAGATATGGTTGAAAAATGGAGAGAAAAAATATGTGTAGTTAAAAAAAGATTTGGGGAATTGTGTTGTTTAAAAACTTTTTTTTTCTTTTGCCAAACATAGGCTTATATTTTTGAATAATCTTTTTTTTTTAAAATTTTTTCTAAATTATGAATTTTGAATACTTTTTTATAACAAATGAAAAATATCTATTTATTTTTTAAATCAGACATATGTTGCTTTTGATATAATTTTTTCACATTTTTCCCAAAATGAAATGAAGTTAGGATACATAATAAGATTAATAATTATATCAAAACCAATCATCATATTATTAAGTAAAAACACATTTATTTAAAAAAAAAAAAATCAAATTGTCATTTTCTGGAATTTGAACGAAGCATCTCTATCTGACAAAATATTTTTAAACAATACATTTTTAAAATATTTTTTACACACATATTTTTTCTCTCCACTTTTGTAATACTAACTTTTACCTCGAAAATATCACAATCTTTGATTTTTAACTAAAAAATTTAACTACTATTATTTTCATATAATGTAACAGTGCTCAAAACAGTTTTTCTCAATTTTTTTTTCTGGAAATAAATGCATGTAGTGTTCAAATGTGTAATTTAATTTTGTAATCATTACACTTTGGAGTTTGAATTGTTCAACTGTTAGCATTAATAGCACTTTAATCGTTTTTTTTTTTTTTTTTGTGCAAAAGCTTTCCGTATATAGCAAGTAATTTTAGGCGGGAAAGTGTGTGTGTATTTTGGGGATGGTTACTTTGTTTTTTTATATGTATAGATTTGATAATGATTAATGAGTTACGAGTTGTGTAATTAAAATTTTCTTTTTCCTGCAACTACTTCGTTATTCACATCTAGATTGAGTGGCGCCTCCTAAAATATTCTTCGGGTGTGGACTACATTTAACGTACTGCTAGCACTCAGGAGAATAGTAGGGAGATGTTGCCAAAATTTGTGTGTGACGTAGAAGTAGTAACAGAAAAAAAATGACACAACTCACTACTCGCGAGTCGTTGTTGACTGGTTAGGATTCGTAACTTGTATTTTTTGTATTGGCTTGACAAGGGGTTAGCACATGTTCACATTACTCTAACATTTCAGTTATATGTGTTATTTTTAACAGTGGAAATGAAGTACGCATAAATATGGACAAGAGTTGGACCAAGCTGAACAGAATACGGGGCAAGTCCATCGAATTTGCAAACGGAGTTGCAGCATTTATAAGAATGGCCAGGCCATTGGCAAATGACAGGGGGATGATTTCTTGTCCATGCAATAACTGTTTAAATAAAGCAAAACAATTAGTAAGTATTGTAGAGGACCACATATTCCGATATGGTTTTTTTAGAACATTACGAAATATGGATTTATCATGGAGAACCAATGGAAGTGCCCGTAGATACATAGATTCAGGAGGAGCCGATAGTTTCGAGAGATGAGATGGCAGACATTTTGCATGATGTAGTTGAGGGAGAACCGATGGAGGCAGGAGCTAACGTTGAGTATGACGAATTGTTTGAGGCATTGCAGTCAGAGTTGCATCTAGGTGTCTCTTCATTCTCGTCATTGAATTTTTTGGCTAAGTTGATGCATATTAAAGTGATGAACAAGTGGACCAACAAGTCGTTTGATGACCTTCTTAAACTGTTGAAGTTGGCATTTCCCAATTTAAATATTGTGGATTCACATTACGAAGCTAAGAAGCTAATGAGGAAGTTAGGGCTTGGCTATGAGTCAATTCACGTTTGCAAGAATGACTGTGCACTATTCTGGAAGGAGAATTCCGATAAACAGATATGTCCAATATGCTCTGAAAGTCGATGGTCTCAAGTGGTAGGGAAGCCGGCTGGTATGAATGTCCCGCATAAGGTGTTACGTTATTTTCCACTAGGTTCCAGGCTTAAGCGTCTGTTCGCTACTGCGAACACTGCAAGAAATATGAGGTGGCACATTACTGGACGTTCGACTGATGAAGATGAAATGGGGCATCCAGTTGATGGACAGGCTTGGATGGATTTTGATAAAGCACACCCCGATTTTGCATGTGAAATTCGTAATGTTCGATTGGGCCTCGCTGCTGACGGCTTTAATCCGTTAGAAAACATGAGTCATTCCTACACCATGTGCCCAGTGGTTTTATGTACCTATAACCTACCTCTGTGGTTGTGCATGAGGGAAGAAAATCTGATGCTTACTCTATTGATACCTGGCCCGCGATCACCAGGGAAAGACATAGATGTCTTTCTACATCGATTAATTGATGAGCTGAAGGAACTATGGTACACAGGTCTTGAGTTACGCGACGCAGGAAATAATAATGAAATTTTTAGATTGCGTGCATCACTATTGTGGACCGTTAGTGATTTTCCGGCAAGAAGTAGTCTTTTTGGGTGGAGTGGACAGGGTTATGGAGCATGTCCAACTTGCAATGTTGATACCCCTTCTGAACGCATATTGGGGAAAACAGCTTATGTGGGACATCGACATTTCTTGGGAACTACTCATCGGTGGAGCAGAAGTCGTGATTTCAATGGAAAAGTCGAGACTGGTGAGCCTCCTCGAAAATTTAGCTGCATAGATGTAATACGACAGCTTAATGATGTGATAAATGAAATTCCAGGGAAGTAACCACAGCTTGGAGGTCGCAAAAGGAAACGAGATGCGGGAAAACTCAACTGGAGAAAGAAGTGTATTTTTCACGAGCTACCTTAGTGGAGCACTATCGAGTTAAAGCACAATCTCGACATAATGCACGTGGAGAAAAACGTGTGTGACAGCTTCCTCGGTACTATCCTATGTGATCCCCACAAGTCTAAAGACACAGACAATGTGCAACTTGATTTGATGGAATTAGGTATAAGATCGGAGTTGCACTTGTATCACGACGGGAGTCGATTGATGAAGCCCGCAGCAAAATACACTCTCACTGATGCAGACCGTATAAGATTTTGCGATTTTATCAGATCAATAAAGTTTCCTGATGGTTTTGCATCTAACTTGAGAAAGAATGTCGATCTGAGTTCCAGTCGCATCACCGGATTGAAGTCACATGATTGTCACATCATTATGCAGCGTTTGTTGGCTGTTGGATGTAGAGCATACTTGAACAAGAATATCTCATCTACCATAGCTGAATTGTCAACTTTCTTCAAGAAGCTTTGTGCCTGGTCGATAAAGAAGAGTGACATGGAGAATGCCAAGGAACAACTAATCTTGATATTGTGCAAGCTTGAACGTATATTCCCTCCAGCATTTTTTGACATTATGATCCATCTTGTTATGCATTTGCCGGAGGAGGCAACCTTGAGAGGTCCTGTGTATATGCGTTGGATGTATCCATTTGAGAGGTACCTAAAGAAATTGAAGGACTATGTTAGGAATCCAGCAAAGCCTGAGGGTTCTATTGCAGAGGGGTACGTTGCAGAAGAAGCCATAACATTTTGTTCAAGGTATTTTGACAACATCGAGACACGTTTCAATCGACCCGAGAGGAACGATGATGCTATTGATCATGACACGCATCTATCAGTTTTGAAGTCGCAATGTTGTCCACTTGGCAAATCAACATCATTGACACTTGATCATCAGTCCCGGAACCATGCAGAGTTTTACGTACTCAACAATTGCCCTGAAATTGAGGACTATTTAACGTAAGTATTCAACTTTAATAATAAATTAAAGTTAATTTTTTATTAATGTTTTTAACTACATTGTTACATAACACTTTGTTTCATTTGAATAGTGAACATAAGACAGAATTGCATTCACGTGGTGTAGACAACGTTGAGCAGTGGCATAGAAAAGAGTTTGGCGACTGGTTTCACACGATGGTGCGTTTACATTTTCATGATCATACGATTATGTATTTTAATTTTTAAAGACCATTGAATTACCTACATAACATTGTCATTCATGATGATAGATCTATAATTTGCATCGAGAGACCACTTCGGCTGTCACACCGGAAGTACTGGCTCTTGCATCTCGCGCTTCACATAACATCCAGTCTTATCCGGCATGTATTGTTAACGGTGTTCGATTTCTTGTTGTTGATCGTGACATAAGACGGATCACTCAGAATAGTGGCGTGTGCCAGGGACGGGAGGCGAAACATTCTATGGTCAGTTGCAACAGGTACTTAAGCTGTTGTATATTGGTGGCTTTTCAGTCGTGCTTCTTAGGTGTAAATGGTTTAGGACGCAAGGCAAAAGAATTGTAATGGAAAACAACATCACAAGCATTAACGTCAATGCTGAGGCATTCAAGGATGACCAATTCATACTGGCTTCGCAAGTGTGACAGGTGTTTTATATAAATGATCCTATAAGGGGTCCCAATTGGCGAGTTGTCCAAGAAGTAAACCATCGAAGAGTTTGGGATCTACCTAAGACAGTTGTTACTGGGACTGATTTAGTCCAAGGTGACACATCAACGATGTTTTCACTGTTCGTGGATCTAGGCCCACTAGATGACATTAATCTGCGTCGTATGACCGATGGGGACGTTGAGGTCTCAGTGGATGACAGGGCAGGACAGTCATCCGAACAATAGTGATTCAGATCTGATGATGTACAAACTGCATATTTTTCTTTATATTAAATGTATATCAAAAATATAGTGCTTTTGTATGAGGAGTTCATTTCAGAAAAGTCCACTTAAGTTTCAGCCTCGTTTTTAAATATACCAATAAAGTTTCAGAAAATGACCTTCAAGCAAAAAATAAAGTGACAAAGTGTCACTTTTTAATTAAAACAAAAGTAATAAAAGTGATGTATTTAAAAATAATAAGTTACACTTTTTTTCTAAGACTTGAATTTATGTTTCATTGAGACAGTATCACTTTTCTTCTTAAAAATTTTTAAAAGGTTTTTTGTAATTGGTCAAAAAATAAGGATATTTGTATGAGTACCCCTAATTTTTTTTAAAGGAAATTAATTATAAAATTACATGTTTCTAAAGGAAATTATTTAAAAAACTACATGTTTTTAAACAACACAATTCTAGAAATCACTTTTTAATAACAAACATTTTCTCTTTTTATTTTGCAACCACATATTTTTTTTCGAAAACATTTAAAAACATGTTTTTAAGCACAACATTTTAAACAAACAAAGCGTAAATTATCCAAAATTTGTGTATGCAAGTTATATATATTTTTTTCATTGTCTTATATATTTTTACAACTTATTAATTAAATAATTTTCAATTATATATTTCGTGCATCACACGGATTGCGATCACTAATGACACAAAATATTCTAAAAAATTTCACTCCCTCCAATTTTGACTAACGCGCGAAATAATACAGGAAAAAATCCTCCAAGTTTTATTCTCTGTGCGTCTCTTTTCCGCCTCTGTCTCCTTCAACGCAAATTTTCTTCATTTTTCCCTAGTTGCACGCTGCTCACCCCCAGCTCTGCCTATCACCTTGGAAAAATCCCCAACTCGATTATTAGGTTGAAGGCATCTTGCCAATTCCAGCCTTGTTAGGAAAGGCGTGGATCGCGTTGGTCAACAAGTATAGTGGAATTGAGAAAATGCGGTTAAAATGGAACACAAGTATTTACGTGGTTCACCAATAATGGCTACGTCCACGGGCAAGTATAGGAGGATTTCACTATAGTAGGAGAATTACATCAACCTTCTCTCTAAATACAAGGAGATAACAATATTTAACCTCTCTTGTAATAGGAGAAAACAAGGTAGGAAAATACTTAGGAGAAAACAATTTATTTCTCTCTAATTTTCTCTCTACTCACAAATGTTTCTCTCTACTATTTTCACTCTCTATTTTCCTCTCTACTTGGTGCATTTTCCATTGAGGTTTTGCCCTCTATTTATAGGGAAAGTTTGGACAAAAAATCAACAATGGATGGAAGAAAAATAGGTGTGAACATAGACTAGATTGTAGGCTAAATTTGTGGGCTATTGGTGGCTTACCAAATTCAACAAAGTTGGCTCACCAAATTCAACAAATGGCTTTATTTTCCACATTTCTCCCACTTAAAGTCACTTTTGTTTCAACCTGCCATCCTTCCCACACTTGCCATTCTCATGCTGCTTATGCTTCTGCTAGGCCGATAGAGGATCGACTCCATGTGAACTTATCAGTGTTGATCGGCTTTGTGAACATATCCGCTAGGTTGTCCTCCGTATGGATCTTCTGGATATCCACACTTCCTTCTTCCACCTTCTCTAGTACAAAGTGATATTGTACTCTAATATGTTTCGTCCTTGGATGAAATGCTGGATTCTTTGCTAAGTGCAAAGCACTCTGACTATCACAAAATAGAGAAATCTTCTCTTGTTTGTGTCCGAGTTCTTCCATTAACATTTGCAACCATATTGCCTCTTTGCTAGCTTGTGTAGCCGCCACATATTCTGCTTCCGTCGTAGAAGTAGCCACGATAGACTGCAGTTTTGAACCCCAGCTTACAGCTCCTCCAGCAAGAGTAAACACATATCCAGTGGTGGACTTGCTTTTATCAGGATCACCTGCATAATCTGAATCTACATAGCCTCTAATAGTAAATTCTGATCCTCCATAGCATAATGCAACATTTGAGGTACCCTTGACATATCTTAGGATCCTCTTCACCATATTCCAATGCTCTCTACCAGGATTTGCCATATATCTACTGACCGCTCCCACTGCTTGTGCAATGTCTGGTCTTGTACAGATCATAGCAAACATTAGGCTACCCACTGCTGATGCATACGGTACTCGAGACATCTCCATCCTCTCTGCTTCACTGCTAGGACTCATACTTGAGGATAACTTGAAATTAATAGGAAGAGGGGTAGAAATTGGCTTACAATCTTGCATATTGAAGCGTCGCAAGATTTTCTTCAAGTAGTTCTTCTGACTAAGCCAAATCTTCCTATTATTTCTGTCTCGGTGAATTTGCATCCCTAGAATCTTGTTTGCGGTTCCCAAGTCCTTCATTTCAAACTCCCTAGCCAACTGTGCCTTCAAATCTTTGAGACAATCTTTGTTGGGGCCTGCTACCAACATGTCGTCAACATACAACAACAAGATAATGAAATTACCATCACCAAATCTCTTGCAATAAGCACAAGGATCTGCACTAAGTCTATTGTATCCAAGGCTCATGATGAAGGAATCAAATCTCTTATACCAACACCTCGGCGCCTGTTTGAGACCGTATAGAGATTTGTTCAACCTGCAAACCAAGTTCTCTTTTCCTTTTTCTTCAAAACCTTCTGGTTGGAGCATATAAATTTCTTCTTCAAGCTCACCATGAAGAAATGCAGTTTTCACATCTAACTGCTCCAGGTGCAAGTCTAATGTAGCACACATCGCCAATAATACTCGAATTGTCGTGAGTCGAACAACAGGAGAGAATATTTCGTTGAAGTCAATGCCTTCTTTCTGAGCATATCCCTTTACCACCAGTCTAGCACGATACCGCTCCACTTGGTTATTTCCATCACGTTTGATCTTGTAGACCCATTTATTTCCAATGGCTTTCCTTCCTTGTGGTAGCGAAACAAGATCCCATGTCTTGTTTTTATGAAGAGCCTCAATTTCTTCCTGCATAGCTTCCATCCACTGCGAAACTTCTTGACTATTTAAAGCCTCATGGAAAGTTGATGGCTCTCCATCCTCCGTCAGTAGACAGTATGCAACATTGCTCTCCATAATGTACTCAGAGTGCCAAGCTGGTTCTTTCCTCTCCCGAGTTGATCGTCTGATTTCAGGAACTGTAAACTCAGCTTGTTCTCCTTCTTCATGCTCCGGTGCTGCTTCAGAAGAATCCCAGACTTCTTGTTCTTCTCTATTTTCAACTTCAACTTCAACCGTAGTAGTTTATGGCTCTTTGAAAGTGCTATCATTTTCTTGTACCTTGCCTTCCGTGAATATCACGTCTCTGCTGATTATCACCTTGTGGGCAGTGGGATCCCACAGGCGGTACCCCTTGATTCCATCAGCATACCCCAAGAAAATGCATTTTCTGGATTTTGAATCCAACTTTGATGTTTCCTGGGCATTGTACATAACGTACACAGGACTTCCAAAGACATGTAAGTGAGAATAATCGGCTGGCTTCCCTGTCCACATCTCCATCGGCGTCTTCAGATCAATCGCGGTTGATGGTGACCGGTTGATCACATAACAGGCGGTTTTGACTGCTTCAGCCCAAAATGATTTAGCTAACCCTGCAGTTCTCAACATTGCTCTCGTTCTTTCTAACAATGTTCTGTTCATCCGCTCTGCCACTCCATTTTGTTGTGGAGTATATGCCGTCGTGAAATGTCTTTTAATACCTTCTTGTTGACAAAAAATATTAAATTCATTACCAGTATATTCTCCTCCATTGTCCGTCCTCAAACACTTGATCTTCTTCTCAGATTCAAGTTCTACCCGCGCTTTGTAGATTTTGAAGACTTCGAACACATCAGCCTTCTTCTTGATTGGATACACCCAACATCTCCTGGAGTAATCATCAATAAATGATACAAAATATTTTGCACCTCCTAGGGACATAACCGGTGCTTGCCAAACATCAGAATGAACCAATTCCAAGATAGCTTTACTTCTAGTAGTAGAAGTGCCAAACTTCAATCTGTGCTGCTTACTAGTGACACAATGCTCACAAAAGGGTAATGATACCTTTTTGAGCCCTGGAAGAAGATCTTGTTCAGAGAGAATTTTCAAACCACGTTCAGACATGTGGCCAAGTTTGCGGTGCCACATCATTGTTAATTCTTCTGCTGAACCTGCCGATGCAACAGATGCTTCTCCTTCTTGTAGAGTATCTCCTTTAAGCATGTACAGATTTGCAGCTATCTTTTCTGCTTTCATCACTACAAGCGCGCCTTTGACTATTTTCATAGTCCCATCTTGAACATGAGTTTTGCACCCAATGCTATCTAGTTGTCCCAAAGACAATAGATTTTTCTTCAAGCCCTTTACGTGCCGAACCTCCTTGATAGTGCAAATTGTACCATCATACATTTTTAATTTGATAGTACCAATACCAACGATCTCCAAAGCATGATCATTTCCCATAAACACTGAACCTCCCGAGATGTGTTCATATTGATGGAACCATTCTCTCCTTGGTGTCATGTGCCATGTCGCTACTGAATCGATGAGCCAGACATCGGTGAAATGCTTTCTGCCTTCAACAACATTCGTTGCCTCGCTATATAAAATTTCGCCATCATATGAGGTGCTTGCTACACAACCCTGAGCTTTTGGTATCTCATGTGCCTTCCCTTTGGCTTCTTCATTCCTCTTAAGACTCCAACAATCCCTTTTTAAGTGCCCTTTCTTGCCACAGTAATGACACTTGGCATTCTTCTTACTTCTGGATTTAGATCTACCTTGGGTATGACTCCCACTGGGGCCATGTTCCGTTGATCTCCCTCTCATCACCGTCAAGGCTTCCGCCTGCTGTGAACTAGATAGTCTGTCCTCCTTGTTCTTGCGCCGACTTTCCTCTTCAAGAACAGCAGCTGCAATATTATCGAAGACTAGATCTTCTATGTTGTTAGTTAAGTTGATGATGAGTTGATCATACGAATCTGGTAGACTTTGAAGTAGAATTTCAGCACGTTCGCCTGCCTCTATTTTATGGCCCATTGATGTGAGCTGTGAAAATAGAGTGTTGAGGGTGTTGATGTGGTCTGTCACTGTAGTTGACTCCATCATCCGAAGGGTGTAAAGCCGTCTCTTTAGGAAAATTTTGTTGTGTAATGATTTGGCCTCGTAGAGCTTCGTTAGGGTGTCCCATATCTCATTTGCTGTTTTCTTTTCCGCCACACTTGACAATACTCCATCAGCAAGTGCTAAGTGTAGATTAGCAATTGCATTGCTATCCATCTCGTTCCACTTGTCATCGTCAGTGATATCCGCGGGTCTCTCTCCAATTGCCGCCAAACAGTTATCTTTTCTCAAAACTGCTTTTATTCTCATTTTCCATAACGAGAAATTGTTCACATTGAACTTTTCAACCTCATACTTTGCTGCCATTTTTGTTCACGACTTGGTAATAATACCGAGTGATAGTGAACACCAACCCTACGCAAAACAATCTCAAGAAATCTTTTCTGATGTGGAAGATCAGACAAAGCTGCAACCACAGAGCATACTAAGAATTTCAAAAGATGTAACCAGACTCTGATACCACTTGTTAGGAAAGGCGTGGATCGCGTTGGTCAACAAGTATAGTGGAATTGAGAAAATGCGGTTAAAATGGAACACAAGTATTTACGTGGTTCACCAATAATGGCTACGTCCACGGGCAAGTATAGGAGGATTTCACTATAGTAGGAGAATTACATCAACCTTCTCTCTAAATACAAGGAGATAACAATATTTAACCTCTCTTGTAATAGGAGAAAACAAGGTAGGAAAATACTTAGGAGAAAACAATTTATTTCTCTCTAATTTTCTCTCTACTCACAAATGTTTCTCTCTACTATTTTCACTCTCTATTTTCCTCTCTACTTGGTGCATTTTCCATTGAGGTTTTGCCCTCTATTTATAGGGAAAGTTTGGACAAAAAATCAACAATGGATGGAAGAAAAATAGGTGTGAACATAGACTAAATTGTAGGCTAAATTTGTGGGCTATTGGTGGCTTACCAAATTCAACAAAGTTGGCTCACCAAATTCAACAAATGGCTTTATTTTCCACAGCGTTGCCTTAGCTTCCTCTCCAATTTAAGTAATGTATCCATTTTTTTTTTCCTCGTAGATTCGTTTTTCATTACAGAGTGGTAATGGACTCTTTTTCCTCTTTATTTCCCTTTTTATTACACCCATTTTTGTAAATTTCAACTGTAAAGGAAATGGGTTGGCATTTTTTTTATTTTAGGGTATCGTGAATATACAACATTTTTTGGTTCCTGTACGCAACTCGTTGGGTGTTTGGTGGTGGTTTAGGTGTTGACGTTTGGAGCAATTCTTGTTGGTTTTGATTTTGTTTATAGCTGTGATTTTCATATTTTTACTTGATGTTTGTATTTGAGTATCAACCACTGTGGTTCTCCTTTCTTGTTGGAGACAGGATAGCATTACAGATTTTGTATTTTGTATTTTGTATCTAAAACAATGCTCGCATCTATGAATTTGTGTTTGTTTATGGTTTCGGTTAAATTCAATTCAATGGGTCTTTGTGTACTTTTCGGTTTTTTTTTTCCACTGGGTATGATTAGTCATTCTTCCATGGGTTATTGTGTAATCCTGTATTTATTTCTGAGTGCTGAAGGAGGCTCAAGGAGCTCTACAAAAGATTGTTTTATACGTAGAATTAGTTGTTGCTACCATCTGCTGAGCATCTGCTATTTCAAACGCAGGTTAAGGCTCTCATTTCAAAGTTGACCAACGAGAAAATTTCTGTTATTCAGCAGAATAACAAGCTTCAACAAGAACTGGTAAGCCTTTTTTTATTCATTTATTGCCTTATATTGTCTCCAGGAGATTTAGAAAAGGTAAAAATTGTGTACTTGGGTCCCTATTCAGTTTTATTTGCAAATCAAGAAAGAACTTAATCGTCAATTATTTACGAGCTTATTATCTTATGTAGTTGATCTTGAGGCGGGGAAGTAGCATAAAAATGGTATCCCATTTTTATATGTTGTTATTGTTAGCTTGCTTGGTATCCTGTTTGGATATGTTTTGAAGAAAACATGATCAATGGATATTGGTCTGCATTCTGTTATGTTTCTTGATCCTCCAGCAGCCCAGATGTTAAGAAAATTTAGGACATTGAGGATATATCTGTGAGTAATTTTTGTTGACAACCAGATAACTGATCCTTCACTGATTTAGTGGGCATAGAAACAATATTCTAATGAGTTTTCTAACATCTGATATATTATCACGATAAATGAGCTTTTCCCATTTTACTAAAGTGCACTTTATTTTTCCTGCTGGCTTGCAAGTAATGAAATTGTCTCTTTTGCTCTCTTTACTCCTATCCAAGAAGTCCAGACCATAGAGAATCAAGCTTGGCAAATTATATTTCTTAAGAACTCATTGTCATGTTTATGATAAAAAAAATTCCTCCATAAGCTGGTGATATAAACCTTGTATGAAGGTCTGATCTGGCAGCTCAGAATTATAAATGCTTTTGCATTTTGTGAAATTGGAAATGAACTAAATTCTGGCTCTATATTTTGTCTATCTCTTGTTGTTTGAAGCTGTAATTTGACAGCTTTGCCAATATCATCTCTCTTTCCTTTCCTAACTTTATGGTTAACATTTCTCTACTGACCTTGAACTCATTATTAAATATCATATCTGTCATCAATTTTAAATAAGAAAAATTAAAAATATACATCTGACTTTTCCTGTTTCTTTTCGTGAATTTGTCTCTCTGAAAAATATGCACCTGATAAGATAGATAGCACAAGTGCTGCTGTATGACGAGAGATCCATTTTCCTGTGAAAAATTGATGAATTCTGGGACTAGTAGAAGTAATTTTGTTCGGTACCAACAGTGCCTCCCTATAATTGGGCCAGAAAATATAAAGTGCTCAAAGCTAAATGTTGGTTCTGAAAACGAGTAAACCTGAAAATTGGTACAGTAAAAGCTAATTGTTGGCAAACTAAATGGAGTCATTTACGATGATCCTGCTAGCCTGCTAATATGAAATAATATGCTATCAAGTGGGTGGATTTTTTTTTTTAAAAAAAAGATCACTACTTTGAAATACGATGGTGTTTTTCTTAGCAATCCAAGGGGTTTACTTGTTAACATGCTTCATTTGCTTTACTCTTCTTCTTTGGAAACATTTGGCATGGGGCTAAGTTCAGAGATGTTTTTGTCGGTATTGTTCAAGATTTAATGCACAAAACTTTAATGAGTAAAATGGACAATTAAAAGGTCATTTTATTTGAAACCTTAATTATGACATCCATGTCTTCATGTCTTCTTATCTGATATGTCTGGTCATAGAAAGCATCATTCACAATACTTTCTTATCTTCGCAACAAAAAGGCAGCAAGCAGTGTTAGAGTGCATTTTCTTTTATGCTTCAGTTGAATAATTTATATGGAAAAAAGAAAAATCTGAAGACACTTGATTGGAGAGGAAAATGTGTTGTTTGTCTTGCATCCATAATGCGGACACTGCTGACCTTGAGATTTTGGTAGAAGATGCAAATTAGTTGAGAAGTGGGTGGTAAAATTAAGAGTTATGGCTTTTTGCTTTGTTCAAAAGGACATCTTTGGAATCTTAGGCTCTATTCAATAACACTGTAGCAATTGTAAATTGGTTTATTTATATTTTTGAGGTAAAATGTGTGATTGAAAAGTGGAGAGAGGAAATATGTGTGTATAAGAAGAACTTCAAATTCAAAAATAAGAATTCTCATTTGAGAAGTGTAATCTATATAAATACTGGATAATACTTTTTTGATTGTTCTCCAATATTACCTTAGGATCAGCAGTTCCCATCACGTAAAAGCTTTCGCTAATCGATATCTTTCCTGTTTTAAGCTTTGTCTTCTCGTCGTTTACTAGTCTTGACAAACAATGAGTGAGATATGGCTCATGGAGAGGAATCCCAGATGATAGCATTCGTGGGGCCATGAAACTATCATCCAAGCCTTCATGGTTCGAGGCAACTGCAACAAAAAAAACATAATGATTTGTGTTGATTTGTTCTAATTTCTTGAAGATGATAGTTTTGTTTATTGTGTTTGCAAGTCTCATGCATGTTTAGAAACCATTGAGTTTTTTTTTGTAGTCTAATTTACAATTAATCCATTCCAAGATTACAATCCTTTGATTATTGAGTTGAAAAATGTTCTTCGTGGTTAGGTTAGGATAAAAAGTCCTTGATCAGCAGTATATCTATCAAAATATGACCGATATTATGTCCCATGGAGGGGATGGTGGTAATCAGGACCCGAATAGAGGGGGACGTCGTTTTCCGCCTCCTTGCGAGTCAGGTATTTGTTCCTAAATTACATTTAATGGTTTTTATCTCACTTATAGAATATTAAAGAGTTTTATTGATTTCGTGTTAGCGCCACCGCCAAAGAGACGTGGTAAGTCTCGAATGCTCAATGTTGAGAAGCGATTCAGGGACAATGGTAGTGTTCCACTACCAATTGAGTTTGACTTGGATACAGAGAGGACGATTCATCCCATTGGTCCAAATGAGCCAGAGTTCATCCGCTTCCTGGGAACCACGGTATGTCAATTCATAATTCCCAAGTACTTAGCATGGAGCAAGGTCCCAGAACATCTAAAGGATCGTGTTCGCATAGAGGTTGAGGTACGAGATTTTACATTGTTTTAAGGTTTCATCATATTTAATTTATATAAGTTTCATTAAACGTTGAATTCTATTTTTATTTTTTTTCACATCATTATTTCAATACCAAGGGCAATATTGCACAGGAGAAGTGTCATTGGGTTGATAAGGGTATTGACAAGAGCGCTTTTGAACGCTACAAAGAGTACAAAGGTAAGGCCCACAAATACTACAAAATACATGGCCGCACAAAACCCTTTGAAGACATTGACATGATCGAGTGGGGCAACTGCGTGACTTGTTTGAGAGTGCATCCTTCAAGGTGTACTTAATGATTTAAATTTTTTATTTATTAATTTATTATTATTTTCATATTTAATTTTTTACTTTGTATGTTTTAGGCTGCGTCACAACGGAACGCAGTCAATCGGGCCAAGCTCCCTTACCAAAGTTTGTAGGGGTCCAAGAGTATCGTGGCAACACGCCACGTCAACGTAAGTGGCAAATTGATTGAATTTAGTTTTTGATCAAGTCATTTAGATTTCATTAGTATTTAGTTGAAGTCCTATTTAAATCGATATTAATATGAATTAATTACGCATTTCAGGTAAAAAATAGTTCATGAATCTAGTTTTATTTATCGTTATTTTTATTTACTAGTTATTGATTTTTTATTTATTTTTAGAGGGATTCTGTTATACAAAAATGGCCTTCCATTTTGGATATGTGGAAGTCTGTTCATACACGACAAACTGACCAAGGGGAAGTCTGGGTCAACGAGCATGCCGAGCCCCAACATGTAAGTATTATGTAATCCCGAACTTTTTTTTTTTTTTTTTTAAGTTTGTTACAATTTTAAATTTTCACTCTCGCCTTCTCATTTCATTTTTTGAAAATTCAGTATGAAATGCTCCAGACGAAGGAGACGCAGACACAGCAGGCGAGCTTATCGGGGACACAATTCGACGAGCACAATGTCGTCCGAGAGGTGCTCGGAGATAGGCGGGGCCACGTTCGTGGAGTTGGTCGGACGGTCTCCGGCTTCTCCAATTCAGCATCGTCGACAGCGACTTCACCTGCTACTGGAGAGTCAGGGCGTGTGGCGGAGCTCGAGCATGAGATGGCCGAGACAAAGTCCGAGCTTGCTCGAGTTAATGCTGTGTTAGCACAGATATTGGAAAAGATATCAGGGTCAGCCACGGCCACAGGATGTGGTGTTGGATCCTCAACTCAGGTGGATGGGGATGGGGACGACGATGACATCGAATATTATGAGAACGATGACAACGATGACGACTTAGATTCTTAGGGGTTTCTGTTATGACTTTTTTGTATAAATGCAAATTTCGTTATTTAATAAGTGTTACTGTTTTTTTTTATAATTATTAATCCGTTAATTAATATTTTGATATTTGTTAATATTAACAATATTTCAATACTAATTAATAAATGAAAAATATTATTTTTGGTTGTTACAATAAAAAAATTATAATAGAATGATTAAAAAATATTAATTTTTAATTAATTTTAGAATTATACTAATTAATTATAATTAATATTACAAAAAATTGAATAATTAACGAAATATAGTGGTCGCATTAAAAAAAAAAAAATCATTTCATTCTTAATCGTTTGATACGACAATGTAACAAACAGAGATGACATTTTTTTATCTCTATAGAGTATCAGAGACGACAATAGTCGTCTCTAATATTAGATATTAGAAACGACATTAGTTGTCTCTGAGAAGTAAATTTTAGAGACGACATAATCGTCTCTAATAACCAACAGTCGTGGGTCTACAGAGACGAAAAATGGAGGGGATGTTGTCGTCTCTATTTCTCAACAGAGACGACTTTTACGGTTTCAGAGACGACTTTCGTCGTCTCTGTTGACCGATTTTCTTGTTGTGCCCTAAGTTGTGACAAGCCACGGGTAGCACCAGTTGGGCCGTGACCTGTGACAATCTCGGATTCATGGATCGTTTCATCACATGATCTAATACAACCAATGTGACTAAAATTGTCAACACCTTAATAGCATAGGATTACACTAAACTTGAGCAAGCAAAAAGGATAAAAATATAAATCTCCAATTACGATTGTGAGAAATTTTTAATCTTACATGTTTAAGATGCACAACAAATTTTTAAGTTGACAAGCTCACTTGCATTGATGATTTACCAAAGATGTCAAGGGCAGTAGTTTCACAAAGATTCTTCTCAATGTAGAACATTGGAGGTTTTCAAGTTCAACGACTGAGGACAAAATAACAAAAACTAACTACTAGAAAAATTCGGATGCCATGTTCAAAATCATTAGAGGGTGGTGGAAGAAGGGCTAAGTTACGCTGCATATGGGCATCATATTGGCCTTCAGTGCATTGTGTCTAACCAACATTAATGTCTAAATTAATTTAAGACAGTGTACATAAGTATCGGACAATCAACATCCAAAGTTAAACACAGAAAAGGGTTGTTATATATCAATGTCATTGTCTTGAGCTATTTGATAGCTCTAACCTTAACAAGGGACCACAAGTGATGGCTGAGATAACCTTATGCCAAGGATAGGGCTTTATCTATGGAAATTTGAACTCGGTGTGTTTGGAGTCATGAATTTAATCTCCTCTCCAGCAGTTTGTATTACAATTTAAAAGATGTAGTCGTTGAGAAGTGAGTGGCCTCTTCTTAAGCAGTACGTACTTTAAGATTTCAAATGAGAAATTGCAGTGGCAAAGCAAGTGGACCAAGATTTTTAAGCCCCATAATGCTGTGGAGATAGCTATATGCCAAAATTGTTTTTATTTTTAAATATCCCACAACCAATCACTAAAAATCAAGGAAAAAAAAATATTTCTTTTGATGAACAGAAAAAAATCACTATACTTTCTCATACTTAGCAGATTTTTCATGTAGATGTTTTTATTTCTTTCTAGAACAAGATTTTGGAGGGTAGTTTATTCTTCATCATTACTATGCTTTCTATGGAGAATGTTGGAACATGGAAATAAATTATTTATATTTGATCTAATAATCATGAATCTCAATTGCAGGATTTGCAATAAATGACTCAAAACTTTTAGTAATTCACCAGAGTCCCCACTAAGATCACTCTTTTGTGAGATCATAAGCTAAAATGTGGAACTATAGTATTATCACCTTTGTAATTTCAACAAGTTGATCAAATTCACTCTCTCCGGGAAACAAAAGTTGTGTAAGTACTATTTGTAAGGATTTTAATCAATCGTGTGGGCTTATATATAAATTATTGTGTATTGAATAAAAGGTTATCAAATTTGGTTAAGCTCATTTAAAGTGATCTAATAAGGATTTTATATATATTGGGCTTTAATGCATCTAATTAATGTATGGGCTTTTATGTGTAGATAATAGGTCATTACCTAATTCATGATGGGCCGAATTAGGTTAACTGGCAATTCAGTATATAAAGTCGCTTATGGTCCCTGAATCGTACGTATTGTTCATTTTGTCTGACATCCCATCATCAGAGAGAAAATAAGGACTACGTATTGATTTAGAAGATCCAACCAACCGAATCGTTCATCGTGAATCATATTTGATTAAGGTACGCTTCCGCTTCAGTTATTTAATTCTTGATAATTCAGCATGATGATTTTGGATCATAGATAAATTTATCTGTGATAGAATTTTCTAATACTATTGAGAATTAGAATAAAATAAATTGGTGTAAATTTTGAAAAGATGAGGTTAAACATTTAGATCTTTAAACAACATGTCCAAGAAGTAATTCAGCCATTACACAACTAGTTGACCAATTATCGATGTCAGTTGTGTATTCGGTGGCACCAAATGTGAGTTCAGGAGCACAACAATATCTCGAAGAGATATAGTACATGTTGGGCTCTCATTTCACCTAATGATACCAACCAAAAATTAAGCAGCAACACACTGTAACTAATAACTCAGTGCACAAAAGAGTTACCAAAACTTTTGCACTTCCAAAGTCACATATCTTCAGCTGGTGAGTGTGTAGATTAACCTAGAAGTTAATTAACAGTAATTAGTCAATTAGAAGTTCAAATGAAAAGACAAAAAAGCAAAGAAAATTACAGAATCCATCACAATCTTACCATTTAGGAGTACAATTCGTCACCATTCTTTTTACCCTTAATCAGATCCTATACAATAATGCACTATCTATACAGTTAAAGACTAACAATTCCAACTATTCTTAAGACATAATAGATCTCATATGTGACAATTGAAAATATATTATTCCAAATCGACCACGAAACAATTCTTACTAGCAGACATTCACAATCTTCATTTAAAGACTAACAATTCCAACTATTCTTAAGACATAATAGATCTCATATGTGGTTGTTAAATTATAATCGAGCCTATTTCTTGTAACTAACGTTGATAACATACATTAAACAATCAAGAATCAAAATGAACCAAAATCAAAGAAAGAAACAACCTCGATTTGGTGACCCAATTCAGTGAATACACCTACATCTGGGGGGCTCAGGACCGAACCCGTTCCACTAGCCAAAACCTTCCGAAGAGTGTCAAAGATTACAAGAAACTCATGCACAATTTCAGCCCCAAGAATTGAAAACTACAGCCCCTGTTTTCGCACTAAAATCACCCCAATCGCGCACAATAATACCCACAAAATGATCTACTCAATAACCCAATCACTAATCTAAGTAGATACAAAGCTTAAAATCGAGAGAAATGAAGACCAATATCACGACAAGAAGAAGAGGAAGCTGTGCGTAATCTTTAGAGAGAGAGAGTCCTTCAGCTTCTGCCCAAAGAAAAGGAATTAAAGGCTTTATTATATCGAAATTGCACATGAGGTCTTTGAGCTTCACTGGTTTCCATAAGTTGGCCCTCCAAGTTTGACCTCTTGCAATTTGGGGATCACACTTCCAATAAACTTCACCTTGATCACTAAATTTCAATCTTTAACTCTCTTGGTTGCTATAAGTTAAGTGGGTGGGCTCGGTCTTTACCATCATCTCCCGGTACTTGCACAACAAATTCAGCCATAATCAATCTTTAACATTGATAAACAAGATTTAAATTTACAAGTAGATATTATCTTCGTTCCCATATTAGATGGGTTTCTATCCGTATGAACTTTCTCAAGTTTTAAATCACCCGAGGCTATTTTCTTTTTCACAAAAAGGTACTTAACTTCTATATGTTTAGAACGCTCACGATAGACAGGATTTTTACTTAATAGAAGTGCACTTTGACTATCAGTGTATATTATAGGAATATCATGCAGAAAGTTAAGCTCATTTAAAATACCAGTTAACCATATATATTCTTTAATGGCCTTGATGATCGCCACATACTCAGCCTCTGTACTAGACAGAGTAACAATGGGCTGCAGTTGGGACTTCCAAGTAACAAAACTGTCTCCTAAAGTGAAAAAGCAAGTCGTAGTGGATTTTCGCTTGTCTTTATCACCAGCAAAATCAGAATCCATGAATCTTTTAAGAGTCAATCTATCTACTCTCCTCTCATAAACTAACCCAACGCTCGTAGTGCTCGTTATATATCTTAGCAGCCATTTTAACCCAGCCCAATGAGGTTTCCCTGGGTTTGACATAAATCTGCTTAAGAAACTTATGGCATAGGTCAAGTCTGGCCGTGTGGTGATCATGGAAAAGATCACAGACCCTATCACGTTAGCATAAGGTATGTTTTCCATTTCTTTGTACTCAGCTTCAGTCTTGGGAGACTGAAGTGATGACAAATTCATATGTGCAGTCAGAGGAACCGAGATGGACTTGGCATCTTTCATGCCAAATTTGGTTACTACTTTCTTCAAGTAACCTTCTTGTGTAATAAATAGTGTGTTCTCCGTCCTATCCCTCTTGAGGACCATTCCAAGGATTTTCTTCACACTTCCTAGGTCCTTCATATCGAACTCAGATTTTAAAAGGTTTTTCATCTTCATGATATCATTGTTACTTGGGCTAGCTAATAGCATATCATCTACATATAGAAGTAGGTATACCTCACTTCCATATTTGATATTATTGTAATAAAGGCATGAGTCATATTCACTTCTTTTAAAACCTATCTTTATGGCATAAGTATCAAACCGCTTATACCATTGCCTCGGACTTTGTTTCAACCCGTATAAAGATTTCTTGAGTTTGTAAACATAATCCATTTTTCCCTTCACCTCAAAGCCTTGAGGAAGACTCATATATATTTCCTCCTCTAGCTCTCCATGTAGGAAATCAGTCTTAACATCCAATTGTTACAATTTCCAATTGAATTGAACAACTAAGGCAAGCACCAATCTTATGGTCTTGTACTTGATCATAGGAGAAAATATCTCGTTATAGTCAATGCCTTCTCTTTGGGTGAATTCTTTGGCTACTAATCTAGCCTTATATCTTAAAGGATCACTAGGACTTAATTCCTCCTTTAACTTGAAAATTCATTTGCATTGGATTATCTTTTGCTTCTCCGGTACCTTGACCAAACTCCAAGTTTTATTTTCACTTAGAGATTTCATTTCTTCTCTCATTGCCTCTAACCAGTTTTCAGATTTAGGCCCACTCATCACTTCCTCAAAGGAAGTAGGCTCTACATTCTCAATAGCTTCACCTGAAACTAAGGCAAAATCCGTCAAATTCTGAATTTCATACCTAGGGTTAGGTCTCACTTGTCTTCTTCCCTATCCCTAACCAATTGGTAATCTTGTATGGTGGTATCAATATTTGTGGGGTTAGGTATCTCAGGTTCAGCCTCAACATGGGGTTCTACATCCCCATCACCTACATGCTCAGCAGGTACAATTTCTTCCTCTCCAATCGGAGGAACAATAGGCTCGGGAGTCTCACTATGGGTGTCGTCAACCTAGTCAACTCTACTACATTCTTAATCTCATTACTAGCCTTAGGTTCATCAGCCTTAACATTCTTCTTCAAACAAGGCATCTCCGATTCATTGAACAATACATCTCGACTAATAATGATTTTAATATCCTGAACTCCAATCATCCACAACCTATACCCTTTTACCCCGTCCGGATACCCCAACATTACATACTTCATAGCCCTCCACTCTAACTTACCCTCGTTCTGATTTGCATATGCAGCACATCCAAATACCCTAATGTGGGTCAAATCAGGGGGTTTACCAGTCCACAACTCTTGTGGAGTCTTAAAATCCACGGAACTCAATGGGAATCTATTGATAAGATAAGCTGCAGTACTGACAGCTTCAGCCCAGAAGCCTTTAGCAAGGCCTCAACTAATCAACATACATCTAACCTTATTCATCAAGGTTCTATTCATTCTCTCAGTCACCCCATTCTGATGCGGTGTATATTTGACAGTTATGTGTCTCTCTATCCCATTTTTCTTACAAAAGTTGTCAAATTCAAAGTTACAAAACTCAAGCCAATTACCCGTTCTTAGAGTTTTTAACCTTCTATCCGTTTTTTTTTCCACAACGTTCAAGCAAACTGTAAATTTTAGAAATGTCTCATGTTTAGTAGCCTTTAATGGGAATACCCATACCATCCTAGAGTAGTCATCAACCAAGGATAGAAAATATTTGTTCCCACCAAATATCGGATGCTTTTCAAGACCCTATAAATCTGCATGGACATAGTCCAAGGGTCTCTTAGAACAGTGGGAACCAACTTTAAATGACACTCTATGCGATTTTTCGAGAACACGTCTCGCAAAAGTTTATGGGTTCAATTACTTATTTGCCAAGTAATTTTTGTTCATTTAAGAACTTCAACCCTTTATTTCCTATATCTCCCATCCAATTATGCCACAACTCAGACTTACCTTCAGTCAATGTGAAGGAATTGCAGTTCTGTGAAGACACAACTTCACCTACAAGGTAATATAGCCCATTTCTCATAGGTCCTTTCATAACAACCATTGAACCTTTCAACACTTTCAAAGTTTTCCTATCAGACTTGAATACATGTCCCTCATCTTCTAGAACACCCAATGAAATGAGGTTCCTTTTTAGATGTGGAACATATCTGACATTATGCATGGTCCTGACAATGCCATCATGCATCTTGATAGCAATGTCACCAATGCCGATAACGGTCTGGGTATTATTATCCCACATGTATACTTTCTTAAGTTCAATTTCTTTATAGTTGTAAAACCATGACCTAACAGGACACATATGGAATGTGCATCCTGAATCTAGAATCCATTCCTCACTCACGTCATTACCCGTCAAGGTCATGACATGTAGACTGTCTAAGTCCAGACCAACGACAACATTACTTGTTTCTTCGCTACTTTGGTCTCTTTGTTGCTTTCGTTTCAAATGAAAGCAATCTTTCCGAAGGTGTCCTTCTTTCCCACAATGGTAACACTTACCATTAAACCTCTCGGTCCTCTCTCTTGATTTAGACCTACTCTCAGACTTACATCTACCTTTCTTAAAGTGAGGGTACTTATCTCTTTTGTTGGGTCTGCCTCTAACAAACATGCTCATGTCTCTATGGCTAATTTTTTGTTCTTTCTTCATTTTAAATTCTTTTGATTTTATAGCATCTATTACAATAGCTTGAGTCAATTTGTCCCTAGAGTATTTTATTGCATTCTTAATTTCGCTATAGGATTCGGATAACGAATTCAATAAAATCACCGCTAAGTCCTCGTCGTCAAATTTTTTATCATTACGGGCCAGACTCTTCATGATTATGCTAAAGTCATTTAGGTTCGATTCTAGTTCCTTTCCAGGGTTCATTTTAAGGCTGAATAATTTTTCAAGAAGGTAGATCTTATTGGGCAAGGTCTTAGTTAAAAACATGGTGTCAAGAGCTTCCCACAAGTCTCTAGCCATCTTATGTTCATCTACTTGACTAACGATATTATTAGATAAGTGCAAGATAATAGAACTGTAAGCAATCTCATTCATATCAGTAATAAGATCAGGTTTAGCTTGAAGTTCTTCAGAAAAATTATCGGGATCTTCAATAGCTTTCGCTACTCTTTGTTGGACCAAAATAGCCTATATTTTCTGTTTCGATATCAAGTAGTCACCCTTACCATCGAATTGTGACAATTCGACCCTCGATCCCATAATGGGTTCGGCAAATGGGGAATGACTACTAGATGCCAATTGTGGATTTATAATTCCAATTCACAAATCTACAGAAAAGGTTTTCAAAGAAAAATTTCAAGATTCACAAATAATTTTTCAATTTTAAACGACAATCAAACACTTATCAAAACAGGGATGCCAAGTAATTACAACATGCACAATTCACAAATCACAATTAACAATTTATGAACTAATCAAGAAAACATAGATTATAGCATGCCAAATATATACAATTACTATATGCCCTAATACCAAGAATTTAATTCTTAAGGGGTGAATTGAAACAATCTCACTAGCAAGAGACAAGAAGAACTAATCAAGAATGAACTCTGCCTGGAAAATTCAGTCACTGCCTCGATCAACTAAGGTTGAAAATTTTCTGAAAAATTGCAATAACTAAATAAAATCAGTGCAATATCAATTCAATAACATAATAATTCCACAAAATCAGAAAAGCCCTAATTTTCGTGTAGAAAATCAGCAGATAACAGAAAAAATTACAATAGTGGCTCTGATACCAGTTGTTAGGTTAGAATCAAGCCTATTTCATGTAACTAACGCGAATAACATACATTAAACAATCAAGAATCGAAATAAATGAAAATCAAAAAACGAAACAACCTCGATTTGGTGACCCAGTTCGGTGAATACACCTACATCTGGGGCTCAGGACCAAACTCGTTCCACTATCCAAAACCTTCCAAAGAGTGTCAAAGATTACAAGAAACTCATGCACAATTTCAGCCCCAAGAACCGAAAATTACAGTCCCTACTTTCACACTAAAATCACACCAATCGCGCACAATAATACCCACAAAATGATCTACTCAATAACCCAATCACTAATCTAAGTAGATACAAAATTTGGTGTAAAGTGAAGCTTAAAATCAAGAGAAATGAAGACCAATATCGCCACAAGAAAAGGAAGTTTTGCGTAATCTTTAGAGAGAGAGAGAGAGAGAGTCCTTCAGCTTCTGCCCAAAAAAAAGGAATTAAAGTCTTTATTATACTGAAATTGCACATGAGGTCCTTGAGCTTCACTGGTTGCCATAAGTTGGCCCTCCAAGTTTGAAATCTTGCAATTTGGGGATCACACTTCCAATAGTGACAATTGAAAAATATTATTCCAAGTCGACCAGGAAACAATTCTTACCAGCAAACATTCACAATCTTCATTAAAGACCAACAATTCCAACTATTCTTAAGACATAATAGATCTCATATGTGACAATTGAAAAAATATTATTCCAAATCGACCAGGAAACAATTCTTACCAGCAGACATTCACAAACTTCATTTCCTAGATCAAAATAATCAGAATCAATGAATTAATGAAGATGCTCTAATGGGAATCATAGTAGGCTTAATAAGAAGACCAAATATTCAAGCCAAAAAAGACTTTAAATTACATGTTTGAAACTTCCAAATCAAGCATAACATGTTGAAAGAAGATGGTGGAAGAAGTGGGAGCCCAATCGGAAAGCCTTGCAATTGCATGGCTAAAAAACATGCACGATCGCCCAAAGCTATTCAAAACAACTCGAGGGTGAACATGGTCTACCAAGTGATCGCCCACTTCTACACCAAGCGATCACTTGGTTGTTTTTATTTAGGGTTTTCAATTTTTTTTTTATTTTTCCGTTTTTAAATCATGTTATTTCATTTTGACCTAATGTTTGGCGGCTACACACCCTAGAACGTCCATTAAACTTATACAAGAGCTTTTATTTTCATTATAACTTAGACTTTGGTTATTTTGATATTATTGTTGATTCAATATATATATATATAAAGGTTGAGGATTTCCTTTAAATCTTGGTCTTAATTGAAATTTTGAATTTATTAAAGATTAACCATCTTGGCGTTCAACCCAAACTTATCAAAGGCTTGAAAAACCTTTGTGGCATTTCCCTATGTTGATTTTTGCTTACGCATCTCAATAGGTCTAATATACCTCAGATTCTTGTGTCGTGAACCCGGGATCATCGTGTAACCATCTATATAACCTTAATTTCGAACTTTCCAGGCATTTCAATCTCAATTCCAAGAGTTCTTTGTGATTTCCACACGGATTCACATCACGCTCTCTTAGGTTCTTGGAAATATGTTTTTTTTTCAATGTTTACGAAACCATAAATGGTCCAAAAGTATCCTATAGCACACTTTCCAGAAATATTTGATTGAAACAACCAGAGAACAAAAATAAAAGCATGTACGTAAGTCTGAATTGCCTCAAGTGTATCACTAACATTGTAAATAGCCAACTGAAGTGAAGATGTTTTAGTATGAAAGTAGCTTGTATCCATTACACATTTCAAAAGATAATCCTCAGTGATACAACCTTTAGGATATATACCAAAAAATTTGTCTTTTTCATCTTAACATCATAATCTTAAAACTTTATTTCTTTTTCTAATAACAAATGCATAACAGCATAAGTTATGTTTGTTTACACTCGTATTTGCACTAAGTCCTCTAATTAAATAAGCATGACTTTATCTGTTTGGCTGTTTTCTCAATTCCATATGTCAATCGCCACTACAAAAAAAACCTACTACGGCAACGCGCAAAAAATGTTGCAAAAGACCTTTTGCAACGTTCATGTGCATGTTGCAAATCGCAGTGTTGCCGTAGAGGGAAAGGATACGTCAACGTTCATTGCGCGTTGCCGTTGATACTTTTGGCAACATTCATTGCGTGTTGCGGTAGACCTTTAGCAACGTTCTTTGCATGTTACGGTAGATACTTTTGACAACACTCATTGCGCGTTGCCGTTGATACTTTTGGCAACACTCATTGCGCGTTGCCGTTGATACTTTTGGCAACACTCATTGCGCGTTGCCGTTGATACTTTTAGCAACACTCGTTGCACGTTGCCATTGATACTTTTGGCAACACTCATTGCGCGTTGCCGTTGATCTTTAACAATTTTTTTTTTTTTTTAATTTTTTGTAAATCAATATAGATAATTCCACTGATAACCAACAAATTTCTCAAACATATATGTAATATGTTAAATATGAAACACATGTGCTATAAAAATAAATCAACTATTCAAAATAAAATGTTTTAAAGAAAATTATACCACATATTTTATTACTTAACAAAAATTACAGTACTTTGTTCTCCAATATTAAAACAAAATCTGCAATATAAATTTTTCATCTATTTGATTGCACATCTAAAGTTTGACATTTACTATCCCTCTAAATTGCAACAATATCTTTAGCAGACCAGTAGTCATACAAAAATGAGCTACTATCACCATTTTCAACACGAATCATCATTAAAGATGAGTACTTCCCTGGCTTCTGAAGTTTAGCTTGAACTATGTCCATGACAAACCATCTTGTGAGAGAACTGCAAAATTGACTTTTACCTGCAAATACATTATAAAAGTTTAATCATCAGGACTCCAACTGCACTGAATGCAAAAATGTAGAAATAAATCATACTAAATATTAAAATTATCATTTTCGATTGTAAAACTTCACAAAAATTTGGACAGAATCTCCCCTATAAATTGGACTTAGCCAACCTGTAGAGGGATATCACAACTACCATAATACTTTAAAATATCAAACTAAAAACTCAATCAACGATTTAATGTTGTAATATTGTGTTCCAAGAATAGTAGGGACAAAAAGATATCTACGACCAAAAGCATACCATCTTCCAACCATCAGGATCCAGACATGCAGTAATCTTGAATTGAGCGTACCAAAAGGAAATTAGGTGAGAGTTTAGCTTTCCATGGTAACTTTCAGTAACTGAAAGTCCTTTCTAAATTTCTCTCCCAAATTTTTACCTGATCTTTCCTCACACTCTAGAATTAAATCAACTACCATTGCTGAATTTTACCTACCTTACCAAATTATAATATGATTTATTTGTATTTTCTAGATAAAATAAATTATTGGAAAGCGGAGCGAGAAAATTCGTGTGATTAAAGTGATTTAAAGAATTGTATACATTATAAATTGAATTATAATTTACAATAGTTGCTTAAAAGACCACAGCCCAAGTTAGGAAAAGAAATCACGTTACACAAAGGTTGCAGGTTTCCATATCTGGTAAAAGTGCAGCAGAATTCATCAGATCCAAAAGAATAAAACCTGGTCTTAATGGTTTAACTAATCCAGTATCATCATTTCCTTGACCAACTCCAATATATCTATCATTTGGATGGTTAAACTAAAGAAAAAATAAGAACTGTTATGAAACTTTAGGCAGGGAACGAAGAGCAGGATGGGACCTAAAGAGCCAATGCCTACTGAACCGGGCTGGTCCAGTTCCGAAATTTTTTGATCAACCAATAAATGATCCTCATTCATGTTGTCTTTGTTCTTTATGCCACCAGGAAGCAAAGTACAAAGATTAATCATTATGCCTGGGCGTCTGTTTTTCTTCGAAGAACACAAAAGCAGGATTGGCCTGCTTTATTAAAATAAACAATATAGAAGAGGCTTAAGATATTGGTTACTTCATTTTTCAGGATACTCCCAGTACCCCGGGAACAAATCCAGTGGAGGCAGGGGAGGGAACATAGAACTAACAAATTGGAGCTAAAATGCAGTTCTTTATCAATGAAAAACCTGATTCCAAGTGGAAGTCTACATAAGAAAATCAATATAACAATTGGGAATCCGTTCAAATGGGATAGCTGTAGACAAGAACATCGTATAGTCATGAAGATATATCAAACTCTATTATAGTAACCCCTTTATTTCTGGAGTGAATGACATAGGGAGGGGATGCTTACAGAACTCTAAATACAGAAAAGAATGGAGAATTGATATCAAGCAGCTCGAAACAAACCCAAAATGCACATTCAGACTAGCACAAATACCTAACTCATCAAATCCCAAGAAAAACTAGGTTGTGCTGGCACAAATACCTAACTCAGCAAACCAAAAATGCACATTCAGACTAGCACATACATAAGCATTACCAAATCCCCAAATTAGCAATTATAATTCGAAATCTAACCAAACTTAAATCTGAAAATATAAAAAAAAAATATTATTATAATTCAAATTTTAACCAAACAGTCCACTAAGCCACCAATTTCATAGTTTAGGTTTACAACACAATCTATACATACATTTATATACATTACTCAATCTGAAAAGTTTGAAAATTACATACCAATATTCAACAATTTATAACAGTTAACAATTACAAAATTCTCGAATTTATCCTAAACTGATAGGAAAATCAATTAACTCAATTAAATCTTTATAATTTCGAAATCTGAAATAAATGGGTATTCACGTAATATACACACATACCTATATATATATATATATATATATATATATATATATATATATATATATATATATATATATATATATATACATACCCACAAATCAATATATACATAACTGTGTGAGCGTGTGTAAACCGTGTGCAGGTTCGTGTGTGTGGGTGCGTGTGGCAGTGAGCGTGAGGGGGAAAGGCAAATGTTACCAGGTGGAGGTGTCAGCGTCGTTGGGGTTGTCGACGGTGTGGGTGGCGTCGAATTGAGAAGCTCGGGTGAGAGATAGAGGCGAGACAGTGAGAGAGGGCGAGAGAGGGAACGGTGAGGGAGTGAGGGGCGGAGACCGAGAGCAGCGAGCGTGAGGAAGATGTCGTGAGTGAGAGAGAGATGAGAGAGAGTTTGAGGCTTTAGGTTAGGTTAGGTTTAGATATAATCTTTTGAATTTGCAACTTGACCCCTCAATTCTCTCTAATTTAGAAATTTAAGTCCACAACTCCCAATAAAATTTCAATTCGTCCTAAATCTTTACCCAATCTCAATTTAATGAAATTTAAACAACTTACTACTCAATGACAAATAGAATTTAAAACTTTCGAAAAGTTAAAATTCAGTCCCTCAACTCTCTTAAGTTTCGAAATTTAGTGCAACACCCTCTATAAATTACTAAAATGTATTAAAGACTTTACCCCCAATTTCAATGAATGCAATTCACTCCACTTACAAATTAATAAATATAGAATTTGCAATCTTAACAATTAAAGTAATCGATTTGACTGAGAAAAAAATTATAAGACTTAAATTGTACATTGATCGAGACGGCGTCCAAGTTCTTCCACTGCAAAATAATTAAAATTATAGACATTAAAAATTATCAATTTAAAATTTATAACAACATTAACATAAATATCACGTGGGATATCAGAATTGCCCATAAAATGAAAAGCGGTCTTACACCGAGGCAGAGCGAGTGTGAGAGTGAGAGATCGCGAGAGAGCGGAGAGAGCGAGCGTCAGGGATGAGGGATTAGATTAGGTTTTAAATCTTAGGAATTTGAAATTTAGTCCCTCGCTTCTCTCCATGTGCATAGTTAAGTCCATAAGTTCTAATTTATTCTCCAATTGCCACTAAACTTTCCCCCAACTTTTCATTTAACACAATAAAATAGAAATAGCATGTTTAGGCAATAAAACAATTAATCACATAAAATTACACGTAAACTATTAAAATAAACAATTTATAAACTTTTAATTAGTACATTGATCGAGATGACATCCAAGTCCTTCCACTGCAAAATAATATCGACATTAAAAATATCATTAAATTTAAAATTTTATGACATAGTTAAATTTTGTAGAATACTACTTAAACTATTTTTAATTAATTTTTTACTTTTTTTTTTTTTTTTGTAATGTTAATATTGAATTCAATAAAACTTTATTTAAGCTTAGTTCTAAGTTAAGATAAAAAATTAAAAAAAAAATTTAAAAAAAAATTATTTAAGCTTAGTTTCAAGTTAGGGGAAAAAAATATGAAGTTTCTTCCCAATTAAACTCTTTGACAACGTTCATTGCGTGTTGTCAAAAGGTTACCCTTTGGCAACGCGCATTGCGTGTTGCAAAAGGGTAACCTTTTGGCAACGCTCATCGCGCGTTGCAAAAGGGGACCTTTAGCAACGCGCAATGAGCGTTGCCAAAGGGTAACCTTTTGGCAACGCGCAACGAACGTTGCAAAAGGCTATAATTAGCAACATTCACTTGCTGAATGTTGCTAAATGTCAAATAAATCAACCAATGGCAACATGCAACCACTGAATGTTGCAGTAGACCCCCTTTAGCAACATGCAATTAGCGAATGTTGACGTTTGCATGTTGCAAAAGGCCATTTTTCTTGTAGTGCGCATATGAAACACTTGGTGCTGGTCCAAAAATATTAGTGCTAATATTTGATGCATGTGGTAAAGACAAACTGAAAGCCAGTGCTTCAGATTTACCAAATTAACATGCTCACAGAAATCTAGACTGTATTCGCTTTGATAATTTTGTCACAAGAACAAACATCTAACTAAGTCTGATAGGTTGCAAAGTTGGAATTATTTTGGTAGGTTGACTCTTTGAATTGGACTTCGGACTCAATGCTTGGAGACTTCAACTAATGCTGAAGCATCCCTTACAGCAGAATCTTCTTCATTTGTTGTCACTTAACAATAAAGCAATTAGAATAAGATTCCATGAACACACCATTTTCCATTGTTAATTAAGAAACACTAACTAAATTCTTCTAGATAGCAGGCACATGTAGTAGATTATTCATATTTAATAGCTGCTATCTGCCTCTGAAGTTTTGTGACCTCCTCTTGTTAGTAGCTCTATAGATTCTAATTCTACCACCACCTGATCCAGTCATTTAATTGAGTGACTAATATATACAAATACTAATACATTCCTTACTTGATTCAAATAAATACTCAAGTCTGCTGCAGTCAATTGAGGATATTGATATCCTGAACCAGCGTTAGCTAGATGTGTCAAGACGTATGGGTCAACCGAACCCGTGAAAATCAACCCGAATTGACCCGTGACCCGAGCGGGCGATTCAAGGTTCAAGAAGATATAAACCGCAAGTTTCCCGGGTCACACTTTCTTAAAAAAAAAAAAAATTAAAAATTTTAACTACTAAATTATAGTTAAATAGGTGTCAACCTAGTTACGATGTATTTAAACTATAAATTATCGTCAAGTATATGCTAACATATTTGGGATGTACTTAAGCTATAAATATTTAATAGTAGTAATTAAAAATGCATATAGTTGTTATTTATTTATGTTGTATTTAACTTTGCCAAGTTAAAAGTAATTTAAGTAACAAGGATATAAATTTGAATTATATGTAGACATTTCTTTGTATAAATATGAATTTATCATTTTGTTCATTTCGTATATATTTAGCGTTTAAATTAAAAAAAAAAAGAAATTGCTATAATTATGAAAAATTCTATGTTTTTATTCATACGGGCCAAACAGGAAGGAACTTTGACTCGCATTGGCTCGACCCAAATGGATCAGAGGGTGGGTCTGAGTTGTAGTTCAAAGTTTGTGGGGCGACCTAAATCGGTCGATAATCTGCAACGGGAAGGCTTTTTCACGCAAGTCATTATCGGGATCATATGTTGGCGGGTCGACCTGACTTTGATCACCAAGATCAACACCTCTAGTGTTAACCATCTAGCGTTGATATCAAGAGAAAATGATAATTTTCTTGTTTATAATTTTTCAACTGGTGAACACTTACATTGATGTACATTATGTCCTTGTTTAGTTCCCCTTATTTTAAAATAAAATTTATTCAATATTCAATCTCAATCATCCATCTTGGTCATCTACTATCTTTTACTTTTCAAATATTTGTAACCATACATTCGCTCAAAAATACTATTTAAAATCACAATTTTTTTTCAAAAAATAGGGGTCAAACACAAGTATATACACAAAGTTACAGCCAACACATGTCATTTACAAAAAATGAAATATGCTATGACTATCTATCTGCTAATGACAAGTGTCAAAAATTATAGAATTCTACTCCTAGAAATATGGAAATGCATTGCCTCACAAAAAGAATTTTGTTAAAGGAATAAATCGGTGAACCACCTATAATGGAAAGTCTGTTAAGGAGGATGGATATTCCTAACAAGACATACGATCTTTTCACTAGAAAGAAGATATTAAACAAGTAGTTCAACGGATAGATAAATGATATTCTAGATGCGCATACATTGAAAGGATATGGAGACATGCTGCAATACAAAGGTTATTAGTGCTAAAACATGAAAGTGTGAACCTTATACCAAGTGTGAACCTAAAGCTCTTTTCTTTTGATAGAAAGATGTGCACAACTTCAATATTTCATAGAGTAATTAAACATATGAAATTGAAATATTGTCGAACTTGAACCACATTTCATTCTCATTTGACTGCTTCACTTCTCATAGTAGAACTTGGTAAATAAATTGCTAGTTTAGAACAATTCCACATGTGGGGAATTGTTGGATATTGGTTTATAAATCGAGAATTGAAAATCAATTAAAGTGACTTCGTGTCGACTTCGGCCAAATACTCAAAAGCTCGACTCAATTCGTTTAGGCAAAATTGTTTGCCACTTTGCCGCTTCGGGGCGCACAAACGGGGATCGACCTGTCCGGTCAGGTCGCGGGGGTCGAGGGGGCAACGCTCCCGAAAGAGAATTTTGATTTCTCTGTATGTATTGAAGGGTATATTTGACATTTCGAAAACCAATATCGGATGAATGAGAAATTACGGAAAAGGACAAAAATCAGGTCAAAAGTTTGACCGCGCAACCGCACGGTTCATAAACCGTGCGACCACACGTCAATTTTTAATCCCGGTTTTTTGACTAAAACCGTGCGACCGCACGGTCTATAACCGTGCGGCCGCACGGTTGTCCGGCCAAGTGACACATTTTCATAAAGGTGCATTGTTTGGAAATTGTGCATGGTTTGGCCTCAAACCATTTCGTCCACACCCTTTGATGATCTATATATAGGACCTTTTGGGTGTCCTATTCCTCACAATTTGATATGCAAAACATCTCAACATCCTCACTTCTCTCCAAAATCAAATCATTTCATTTGTTTTGATTTTCTTCATTGCATCCTTGGAGTACGTAAGCCTATAATTGGTTCGTTGTACTTGTGTTTTGGAGTGCTACAAACACAAGTGAAGCCGTTGTATCTTGGGAGTCGATTGCCGAAATCCGTAGGCACCGTTGCGGGGCAAAATTCGACTTAAGGACAAAGAGTCCAACTCTTGCCTCGGCTTTGTCCTTATTCTTCTTCTTCTTTTTGTTTGTATTTCCTTACCGTTACTCTGTCCAATTTTCGGCTTGGATTTACAAAACCATCATTTTCTTATTTGAGGTCACTATTCACGAATTCCACCCAACAATGTGTCCATCAATTTGTCAAAGTATGAGCATTAAAAATCTTGTTTTTGCTAATCGGTGAGCATCCACTCCAAGTGCTAGCAAGCATACTTGAGCTTTTCATGTTAACATTCCCTGAAAATTAATCGTCCAGAGCACTGTATAGTCCTCATCCTAGTATACCCAAAAATAAAAAATAAAAAATAAAAAAAATGCAACAACTTTGTAAATGAGAATTTATGATTATATTTGAGGAAATTTCTTAACAAGGGACCTAAATGTTGGTGTAGAGTGAATATTGTAAATTATATTATGAAAAATATAACACGAAAAAATATTTATTTAGAATCATGAAAGTAAATATGGAAATGAGAAATTTGAATTCTTAATATGGTAGATTGAGGCTAGAGTTCTACTCTATATCTTTAAGACGAATTTATCTCATGCAAATTCTCATAGTGTATTGATAATCGTCTCCAAGATACAACAATCTTCTTTTTAGAATAGAAGTTTCAAATGGCAAGAACAACGAACTTGATCTTGTTTTGTACTCTTTAAAAATGAACTTATGCAAAGTCTTTGAAAGGAATGTAAAGCATGATAATGAAATAGATATATGTTTATAAATGAAAAATTCACCATAAGGATTCCCATTTATAGATGTTGAAGGGTTGTGGTCGAAAAGACATGCCCCAATTTAGCCTTTCATGAACAGTCATGATCGTTCGTTTCTAGACACAACTCGAGTTTTGCTTGACGTCCGTTTGAGCAATTTTTATTCACTGCTCGAGTTTCGAAATTTGAAATGACTTACTCAAAGTCATACCTTCAGCATATATGTCATGAAAAAGAACATGCAATTCTTTTTACTTGACTGATAACGATCTTGGAGTCTGTCATTTTGTAATCGAGAAATTTCTCCACCATTAGTTTCTTTGTGCCAACATACTCTATTTTATACTTTTTCTCTAGAATCCCAAAGTTCATTTAAATTCTTTGTAGCACTGTAAACATCATATAGTACGTTGTCTAGTCCATTCAGAATATAGTTTTTGTACAAGAAGTTCGAGTATTTTCCTACATACAATGCAATTATTGATTATCGATTATTCTCTCCTTTTTGTACTACATGGAGGGTCTTCTAAAAGGAACCTTGCTAAGTTTAAGGTTGTGAGATAAAAAAAAAAATTATATTGTCACCTTCTGAAATCCACACCACTAAATTTTCCTGATTTCTCTCCATGTGGTATCGAAGGATATTGAAGCGGTGAGATCACTTTTGTTGTACGATTTTTGGGGTTACCAAGATTAGTACAATTGATATCCTTTTCTATTACAAAAATAGAATTTTAACAAATCAAATAGATAGCAAATTATTTGCTATTCCGATAGAACTTACGAGAAGGAAAACCACAATAAAACGAACAAGAAAACAACATAACAATTCGTCTTAAAATTATTGGTGTATAGTGTGAATATTGTGAACTATTGGTGTATAGCGTGAATATTGTGAATTATATTCTGAAAAATAAAACACGAAGATACTTACTTGGAATCACGAAAATAAATATGGAAATAAGAAATATAGACTCTTAAAATATTGGATCGAGGCTAGAGTTCAACTCTATGTCTTTAAGATGTATTTGTCTCGTCCATGTGCTCAGGGTATATTGACACTCTACAACGGTCAACTTTTTGCAATAGAACCACTTCAAATGACAAAAACAATGAACTCAAGCTTGCTTTGTACTCTCTACAAAATGAATTTATGCAAAGTTTTTGAAAGGAATGCAAAGTATGATAATAGAATGGAAATATGTTTATAAATCAGTAAATCTACCATAGTGGTTCCTATTTATAGATATTAAAGGATTGTGGTTGAAAAGACATGCTCCAAAATTTAGCATTGTCATGAACAGTCATGATTGTTTATTTTCCAAGTGCCACTCGAATTGTGCTCGACACTCGCTCGAGTGGTTTCCATGCACCCGTGCCCGAGTTCGTGTCGAGCTAAAAAGACTATAGCGACGGTGCGTGCATGTTGGATTTTGACTAAACCTAATATGATCTAAACTAGACAAATTTTCCTTCTATTTTCTATGTGGAACAAACTTAACTTTTGTCAATTTATTACAAGTAATCTTATTTCAACATTTCACTTTTATTTATCAATTTCTCATTCACCCGAAAATGATTTACGAATCCAAATATATTACAGTCATCTGCTTTCGAAGTAGAATAATTTTGACTCTCACAGGCAAGAAAAACATATCGAAACCTACCTGGAGTTGACCATTTCAACCATTTCCAACACTAAGTAGCAAGAGAAAAAAAAATATCATTTAACAAGGTGTCATATTTTTAACAAACTAATATCTTGAGGTCTCAGATTGAACATAAAGGATGTCATGCTTTGGAATTGATTCCAATCGCTCGACAATTTCTCATCAACTTCAATATGCTCGTATGTATCCAATTTGATTTACAAGTACATGTATATCTGACATATTGTCTTTACAAAATACCCACAACATTAAACTATCAAAAATGATTCTTAAATTACTTCTGTTTACCCGGTTTACAAACTGTTTATTTATGTTTTTCAAGTAAAAGTAATGACTGAAAATTGGAGAGAGAATATATGTATAATTAAAAAGTAGTTAGAAAAATTGTATAATTTATAACATGCGTAATAAACAAATTTATTTGGTTTACCAAATGAATGCTTAATGTATCTTAAACATGTGATTTACTTGTACCTATTCATATCAGATTAACTAACTTGTATAAAAAACAAAAATCTACTAGCATCACAAGATTGACCCAAAACTTGACCCCAAACGAAAATCTCGCGATAAAATGGTTCTTAATTATTGCGATAACTCTCAAATTTGGAGCAGTTTTATTTTATTAAAATGAAATCTCCTTCCAGCATTTCAGAGGCAAAACTTACGCATTTTAGACTCAATAAATATTCAATAAATATCCTCTCCCGCCACTCACCAACAATCACCAACAAAGTGTAGATCCAACCTTTATTTAAGGAATTATGCTAGATTCCCCTCGGTACTCACTACGGGGATGACCCCCACTCACATGGGTGTAGAGCCCACAGGCTGTGGTCCCCACACCGAGGCCTATTGTCCACGAAGTCTGATCTCTCTCTTCTCTCTTGCCACTAACGTACCTTCACCTTTGAACCCTGACACAAATTAAGGATGTTAACGAGTCGAGTCGAGTCGGATCGCGAACCAAAGATCAAGGGTCAATCTTGGCTTGATTTTTTTTTGCCCGAACTAAGCTTGAGCCGGGCTGGCTCTTATTTTTTTTACATATACATGTAACAAATGAATTATGTTTAGTTAAAAATATAATGCACACAATAAATGTAATACAAATATCAAATGATATAGCGCGTAATTGTTACTTAATCTGTGATAATTTCTCTTACCTCACTGATTTTAAATGCATAAATTGTGGATATTAATCATATTTTATGTTTTGTGGACTAGGAGAAGATGTTGGATCAAATTGGATTCAATATCACAAATTAAAAGAAGAAGTTTGGAACTCAAAAAGTAAACAATCAGATAAGGATTTTGCACAAGGCGTGGGCACGCCTTATTGTCGTAGGAATACGTGAATCACATGAATGGACTTCTCCATATTTCTAATTGGACTAACCATTTATGACATAATTTTATTAACCCAGCAGTAGTCAAGTTCTGAGACTTGGCTGGACATATTTTTTGTGAAGACTGTGAAGTCAACTTTGGATTGGAATTAGCAACAACAAGAATCATGAAATGAAAAGCCCAACATCCCTTTTAATTCCATGGGCCATACATGGAGGAGGGCATCAAAATGATAGGAGAATAAAAAGAAAAAGAGGGCGCCAACAAAGGGGAGAGAAAAAAAACTGGGGGCGCTACTTGGAGGATTGATTGGAGGCTGCAGCCGCGGCACTAGAGTTTGGAGGGGAAGCAGCCACGGTTCTTCATATTTTCATCATAAAATTTTGATTTTTATTTGATTAATCTTTTTAGCTTTTATTTGCAATGGTTATGAATATCTAAATTTATTATTTTAGTTCAAGAATAATCGAAGTGTCGATTCTTAGAGAATTTTGAAATCTAATTAGTTTTATTATTTTTTTATCTCTTTTCTATTTATATATATTTTGTTTGCATGTTGTTTTGATTAATTAATACAAAGTGTACGTTGTTTTAATTGTCAAAACGATACTTAGTCAATTAGGAATTTAAATCCGTAATTGTTTAGAATTTCTAATAGAAGTGACAAATAACATAGTTAATTATAGATAGATTTTTTACTAATGTTATGAAGACAGATAACGTAACTTAAATGATTCACACGTGCGAATTTGTTGGTTAGAACTGGTCGTCTCTCTAGAGATTAATACTATTGGTAAATTAAATCTTAATATCGTATTTAGGGTTGTTTATTGATTAGAAAAATAATTAATGAGCGTCTCTTGATTATCGAGGTAGTAAGGAGAGATAGGTTGTTAGATCGTACCAATGACCATAACCAATTTAGAAAATAAGTAAAAGATTTTATTTTTGCATCCATGATCAATTTCATGAATCGATACTAAGATTATACCTTGAGCTGGATATTTATTTAATTTGATATTTTTATCACTTAATTCCGCAATTGTTTTTTTAATATTTGATTTCACATTCAAAGTTCAAAATCCCCTTTTTAATTTACTGTTTTAATTTTCTCGAAAAATTAAATCTAATCAATCCCTGCTCACCACTATTACAATTTATTTTTATAAGAGTAGGAAAATATTATTATTTGTTAGATTCGATGCTCATCATTAAACATAACTTTATAATGCACACAATAAATGTAGTACAAATATCGGCCCGTGTGGCTCAACAGGCCATACAGGGGTCGGCCTTGGCTCGAGCCTTGTTTCATTTTCAAGGCTCGATCCTCCGAGTCACGAATCGAGCTTTGCTCAAGCTTTTTATAGATCAAGCCCAAGTTGATCGGAAAGCTTTTTTTGACACCGCTAACACAAACCATTGTCACCGGGAAATGTCGCTAGAAAATAGAAGCCTGATGTAAACCATCAGTGCTCGCCTGCTAGGAAATGCAACCGAAAAATGAAATGAAAATATCGCGATATAATGCTCCAAATTATCGCGATAACTCTCAAATTTGAAACAATTTTATTTTATTAAAACGAAATCCCCTTCCTGCATTTCAGATTCAACACTTGCGCATTTTAGACCCAATATCTATATTATCTCCCTCCACTCACCAACCTTCACCAACGAAGTGTAGATCCAACCTTTATTTAGGCTCTTCTCTCCTGCCACTCACCAACCTGCACCGTTGAAGCTCAACACAAACCATTGTTCCCGGGAAATGTAGTCGAAAAATAGAAGCCTGATGCAAACCATCAGTGCTCGAAAATGCAACTGAAAAATAAAGAGCCCAACGCGTTGGGCAGTTACTTTTCCAAGATATGGACGAATACCAGAGGACATAGTTTTGATCGGATAATGGTGCTCTTACAAAACTGGAGGCAAATAGAACATTGTCGGCAGGACCGACCCTGATATTTTGGGTTTCCCGTACGTTAATTTAAATGGTGCCTTATAAACATTTTTTATGTCCCTATAACCAATTTTTTTCTTTAAGCACTCTACACAAGTGAACACTATTGATTTTGATGGAGAGAATTTGATGCCGGCATATGGGATGGATCTGCAAAACTTAGGATAATTAGAGTAATTGAAGTCTATCATTTTAAGACTATTTTGTGTCTTCGTTAGAATTAATGTACAATCTCAATTAATTAGGCCAGAATTTACAATTAGATTAATTAATATGATTAATTAATCAAGGCCCGTTAATAGCCTTGTTGTGACTAGGATTAGGATTTTTAGATACACATATTAATAAGTGCACTATTGTAGAGAAATTAAAAGAGTCGCATTTTTTAAGAATTCTTGCACAGGATTTTTCTCTTGCTAGCACAAAGAGAAAAGTCAATATTCTCTCAAATCCATTCCAATTGTTGGAGATTGATAGAATTTCAGATTCAACTCGGTGTGTGGATTCTCATAGAGGCTGGACAATTGGACAGCTGATGATGACAAGATTGTACCTCTTGTTTCAAATTTCACGTTCATGGAAATCATCAAAGATATTATCTTTATCACAAATTACATCTAAGTGAAAGGTTGATCCGGGCTTTGGTTAATTGAACAAGACAGTGACATAATTGAACACGTAATTATGCAAATTATACACTGACATTCTTTTCTTAATCATAAGCATCACATAGTGAGTGCAAATGAACATATTCTTGTATTGTCTTATGCAAATAAAGCATATAAGTTATGACACGCATAACATAATTTATCTTCTTATCTCATAAAAGATATTCTTGTCTTGTCTTGTCTCATGCAATTAAGCATATAATTCACACAAATTCACATAACACAAGCAATTATAATATAAACTAATTATTGAGGGTGAGTCTACCTGGAGCGGGAAGTAATCTCAACCTCTTAATCATCCGCACATGTCGTCTAGCCAAAAATAAGAAATAAGCCTTAGATTAGTATTTCTAAATTTAAATATTAAAGTGACTAAATAAAACTTGAGAACCAAAATGTAATTTTTAAGAAACTAAAATTTAAAAATTTAGGGGGGCTGAAATAGACTTTTTCAGAAATCAAAGGTTGACTAGAAACATTTTTAAGAGTCGGAGGGGGATGACTAAAACGTTTTAAAAAGTTAAAAACTGAAGGGGCCGAAATAAGTATATTGCAAAACTTGATGCTAAAATAACATACTTTCGAGAAAGCTGAGGACTAAGGAGCAAATTTTAAAAATCAAATTCTTAAAATAAAATTCATATCTCTCTCTCTCATTTTCGGAAACAGGGAGAAAGAGAGAGAGAGAGAGACGGCGATTGAAGGGCATTTCCCCTATTCCATTCGGCCAGTCAAACGTCGTTCACCGATGGTGGGGCGCGGCCTCATGGAGGCGACAAGTGTGCGAGTGGGTGTGTGAAAGGAGAAGATTTTGGGTGCGAAAAACGAAGTCAAACGGCCTTGTGTGGTCGCAGTTCCATACGGAAATCCGGTCAAAATAGTCGGCGGTTGAGGTATGTGAATGGGTGTGGGTTTTTCTTGGTTTATTCTTGGGTTTGAGTTTGATTTTAGGGCGGATTTGATGAGGTTGTGGCTGTTGATGGTGGTGTTCATGGGTTTTAGGTGAGGCTGGTTATGGGTTTGGTCATGGCTTGATGGAGGGGACGGTGATGGGGTGAGCAAATTGATGGAGGTGGCGGCTTTGGGTGGTGGTTCAACTATGGTGTTGTGTATGATGGTTCGGGTGGTGATAAGGTGGCTTCATAGTTGTGTTGGAAGGTGAAGACAGTCAATGGTTATGCAGAGCTTGCAGGGGAGGCTCGGATATTGGAGCTTTGAGATTGGTCTTGGTTTTGTGGCTATCCGTGTGGGGTTGCAGGTAGCGGCTGCGGTGGTGGTGCTATGACATGGTCGAGTTCGTGTGGTTGCATTAGAATGTGTGTGAAAAGGAAGAATTACCCAGAATCTTGCTTGGTTGCATGAAGCTGTGAAGAGGAATGAGGATTTGAGTGATTGAACAGTAACATTTTAGGGCACAGTTTTTTAGATGATAAAGTAGGCCAAGAATTTGGGCTAGCAGAATTTTTTAATTAGACTTAAATGAATTTGGACAAAAAAAAAATAATAACAACAATAATCAAGATTTGGACCAACATAAATTTTTGGACCTAAGATAATAAAATCTGGACTCAAAATTATTAAAATTTGAATTTAAAAATGATAAGGAATTTGATACTTCAAAATATTTGAGATTGGACTCGATGTGAATAGATTTAAATTTATTTTATAATAGCTAGACGAACACGCTTTCATTAAAAAAAATTATTTGGGGTTAAAATTAGCGATACGTTTTTTAAGAATTTTTTTTATATTATTTAAAAATTCTCGATCGCTACAACCTTACCCTCTTAAAATAACTTCGTCCTTGAAATTTAAATTTACTTGATCCATAATATTTGGATACTTAGCCAGAATCTCATCTTCATTTCCCATGTGACTTCATCGCTATCATGTCTACCCCCACTGGAATTTGACTAGTGAAATTGCTTTATTTCTTAAGAGATGGACTTTTTCTATCAATAATGCACATAGGTGCCTCCTCATAAGACAGATTCTCCCGAATCGAAATCGACTGAAAGTTCACTACGTGACTGGGATCATGAACATACTTCCTCAATAAAGAAATGTGAAAGACATTGTGAACAGCCGAGAGCTATGGTGGCAACGCCTAACGATAAGCCACATTACCCACTTTCTCTAATATTTCAAATGGTCCGATAAAACGAGGCCCTTAATTTCCCTCTCTTACCGAAATGAATAGTATCCTTCATAGAAGCTACTTTCAAGAGTACTTTCTCTCCAATTTCAAACTCCAAGTCTTTTCTCCTTTGATTGGCATAGCTTTTCTATCTATCTTAGGCAGCTTTAATCCGCAATCTGATCATCTCGATAGCCTCAAATGTTCTCTCGATCAATTTTGGACCCAATAACTTCCTCTCGCCAACTTCATCCCAATAGACTGGCGATCAACATCTTTGCCCATACAGTGCTTCGTATGGTGCCATACCGATGACATCCTGAAAGCTATTGTTGTAAGCAAATGGAAAGTGAGTCTCCCAATTACCGCTCAGGTCTAGAACACAGGCTCTAAGCATATCCTCCAATATCTGAATGGTGCGTTCAGACTGCCCGTCCGTCTGAGGATGGTAAGCGGTACTAAAATTCAACTTAGTACCCATAGCCGTTTGTAAGCTTTTCCAAAATCTCGAGGTGAACCTCGGATCTCTATCTGAAACAATGGACGCTGGAACTCCATGAAGTCGAACAACCTCTCTGACATAAATCTATGCCAACGAATCTACACCAAGGGTAATTCGAACTGGAAGAAAGTGGGCTGACTTTATGAGGCCGTCCACAATGACCCAAATAGCGTCATGTCCTTTTGCTGATCTCGGTAAACCCGTCACAAAATCCATGGAAATTTTCTCCAATTTCCATTCTGGTATGTCCAAAGGGTTCAACAACCCTGACGGTCTCTGATGTTCAGCCTTGACCTACTAACAGGTCATGCATCGAGAGACAAACTTTGCAATACATCCTTTCATATTCCTCCACCAAAAAGTATTACGCAAGCGGTACATCTTTGTCCCTCCTGGATGAGCTGTGTATGGTGTTGAGTGAGCTTCCACGATGATTTCATTTATGATTTGATCATCTTTCGGTACACAGAGACGACCCTAGAACATAGGTGCATGATTAGGGGCAATCTCGAAACCTATTCACTTACCAGTCCCAACTTCAGTTTTGATCTTCTCTAAAAATTTATCCTCGACTTGAGCCGTCACAATTATACCTCTCAAGCCTGGTTTGATTGTTAGGTTTGTCAATCTACTAGAACTTCAAATCGATGGGGCTAGCATCTCAATTTTCAGGTTCTAAAAATCCCGTATTAACTGATCCTACACAGTTCCTAAAGCTGATAAATGTCCAGCATCTTTCCTACTCAAGGCATCTGCAACTTTATTCGCTTTTCCCAGGTGGTAAAGAATGGTGCAGTCATAATCTTTTACCAACTCTAACCATCGACGCTGCCTCATGTTCAGCTCCTTCTTGGTAAAGAAATACTTGAGGCTCTTGTGATCGATGTAAATCTCACATTTACTCCCATACAAATGATGTCACCAAATCTTAAGTGCGTGCACCACAGTTGCTAGCTCTAGATCATGTGTTTGATAGTTCTTCTTGCATGGCTTCAACTGTCTTGAAGCATAGGCAATCACTTTACCTGTCTGCATTAACACACATCCTAATCCGTGTTTGGAAGCATCATTGTAAATCACAAAACCATCAGGTCCATTGGTCACTGTCAAAATTGGTGCTGAAATCAATCTATTCTTCAGTTCCTAAAAATTTTGCTCACTTTGTTTGGTCCACTGAAATTTAATACCCTTCATGGTCAACTAAGTCTGGGGACCCGATATCTTGGAGAATCCCTCAATGAATCGACGATAATACCTAGCTAAACCCAGAAAACTTCTCACATTGCCGGCATTTGCTGGAGTAGTCCAATTAGTCACCATCTCGACCTTAGAAGGACCGACTTCGATGCCAATGACTGTAACAATATGACCTAGAAAACCAATCTTCTTAAGCCAAAACTCACATTTCTTGAATTTAGTGAACAACTTTTCTGCTCTCAACGTCTCCAATATAATCCTCAAATGTTTTTCATGTTGCACAGAATCCTTGGAATAGACCAAAATGTCATCGATGAAGACAATGACAAACTTATCGAAATATTGATGGAAAACTCGATTCATCAAGTCCATAAATACTTCGTGTGCGTTCGTGAGACCGAACGACATCACAGTGAATTTATAATGTCCATATCGAGTCCTGAACCCCATCTTAGGTATATCGGTGGACTAGATCTTCAACTGGTGGTTAATCCATCTTTGAGATTATAGCAGCTCCCTTCAGTTGATCGAACAAGTCTTTGATCCTGGGAAGGGGGTACTTATTCTTTATCGTCAACTTATTAAGTTCTCAATAGTTGATGCACATCCTCATGCTGCCATCCTTCTTCTTCACAAATAGGATAGGTGCTCCTCATGGAGATAAAATCAGCCTAATAAAACCCTTCTCTAGCAATTCTTCCAGTTGAACCTCCACTTCTTGCAACTCCTTTGGTGCCATGCGATATGGGACTTTTGAAACAGGTGCAACTCCCGGCACTAAGTCAATGACTAACTCCACTTGTCTATCTGGTGGGGGGCCTGGTAGGTCATCCAGAAATACATCCTTGAACTTACAAATGACGGGTACTGACTCCAACATGATTTCCACAAAAGGCTTGCCTTGGAGGTTAACCAGATAACTTTGACAATTTTCTTTAGCAAGTAGCTTTTCGGCTTACAAAGCTGAGATAAGGCAAGGAAGTGCCTTAACCTTCGACCCGTAAAACCTAAATACCTCATCCCCATTCTTCTGAAATACGACTTCTTTCTCCTGGCACATGATTGTCGCGCGGTTAGAACTCAGCCAATCCATACCTAGGATAATGTCGAAGTCCTTCATCGGAATAATGTTCAGGTCTTCTTCAAGCACTTTCCCATCAAAATCTATCTGTACGGACTTGACTATCATATTCGTGTCAATAATTCCTCCCGACGGTAAGCTCACCTCAAGTACACTACCAGTTGTTTCTCCCATCAAATTTAGTCTAGTTAGGCATGTACAAGCTATAAATGAATGCGTAGCACCTGAATCTATTAAGACATATACGGGAATACCAGAAATAGATAATATGTCTATTACCACGTTAATATCATTAATCTGAGCCATGCATAGAATATAAAACTAAGCAATATATATATATATATATATATATATAGTCCTCGACGGTGTCCATGGAAAAAACTCTGACCTTCCCCTTTTTGTTCTGGTCTACATTTTTTTCCTGGTCGGAACCCTGAGTAGGTGTAGATGGCAATCCTGTGCAAAGTGGCCCGGCTAACCAAACCTATAACAAACTCTTTTGCCAAAAAGGCACTCTCCTTTATGTGTTCTCTGACATTTGGGACACAATGGGATGTAACCATTCATCTGACCTCTAGTAGGTCCTGTATTTGGCCTCTTGTTGGATGTTTGATTTTTGTTCTGATTATAATTTGAACCATGCCATTTTAGTTTATCCTGGTGCCTCTGGTTGTTTTGAATGCCTTGGGTGTCAGTCTTCGTACCAGCATATGCCGCAGCCTGAGCTTTCTTCACAACTTCTCGATAAGTGGGCAATTCATGCGAGCTAACAATCTACTAGATATCCGAATGCAAGCCTCTCTTGAATCGATGTGCTTTCTTAGCTTTAGTTTCCATCAGATGTGGAGCATATCGAGACAGTTCCTCAAACTTCCTCTCATAATCAGTGATGTCAATCTCACCTTGGACCAACTGTAGAAATTTGGTTTCCTTGTAATCACAGAGAGCTTGGGGGAAAAACTTGTCTTTAATTTCTTCTTTAAACTCATCCCAAGTCAAAGATACCTGTTGTGCTTCAGTCCTAGTCCGCGATGCGGACTCCTAGAAAAAACTGGCCCTGTTAACCAACATAAACTCTATACATGAAAATTTCTTATCTTCAAGACAAGAGATATGCTTGAAGATCTTCTCGGTCATCTATAACTATTCTTCCACAGCTAAGGGACCATTCCCACCATCAAAAGTGGGCGGACGATACTTCCTAAATTGCTTGATAATCGATACTAAGGAACCTGTCGGGGCCTGTCTTAAATCTTGCACGGCTTGAAGTAGGTCCCTGATGATAGTGGACTGGGCCGTGGGACCCTGTTTTGGGTTGGCCTCCTCGGAGGTAGCGCGATCCATTATATGTCTATTATTGCGCCCTGCCATGCCCTTTTTGAAATGAAACAAAATATGTTGATAACTTCCTCAATGAAAATTTATAAACCAAACATATCATTTAATCGACTCCCAGATATCTCTTTATGTTGGCATAAAACTTGTTCGCTAGGCTTCACTCGTCATATGGGAAGGTTGATAAAAATTGCCAATTAATTGAACATCAGTTGTCCGAGCCACTAACCGCGTGGTGCAGTGGTAAAGTATGTGTGCGGGTATTTCTTTGTAGTGTCCTCTATTTAACGATAAGTATCTTAAGAACACTCGATCTAATTTCGTTTGTATCCTTTAAAAAAAGTGTCATGTCAAAAGTCCGATTATGCAAAGTCCAGTTAGGGCTCTATAGTATTGCTCATTTAAATTCGAGGACAAAAGTATTTATATAAACATCATTTAAATCGTACTAATTCTCATTATGCTCCAAAACTCATTTATTTCTTTCTCATTATTTCAGATACAAATTTTCTAATTCTTTCTCGCATTCTCATTCTTCTTGTCTAAATCTCAAAATACTTTATTTCTCAAGTATCTGAAATAAATAAATAAAATAAACACGATAAATTTCTTTACCGTCGAAGTCAACGGAAGGAATGATGGCAGTGACAGAAGTCGTCAAAACGTTATTTATTATTTAAAAAAAAAAATCTTATAGAAAATTTTGTAAGTCTACAGAAACGTAGACCTTACTCTGATACTACGCTGTAGCGCCCCGAGTTCCGTAAAATCCGGGACACTACTTCGTCCTCTAAACTAACTATTTAACAAAATATTACAGAAATAAACTAAATTTTAATCATAACAATCATTTTGGAAAATTAGCAACAGTAATTCAAATATAAATAAATTTACTTGAAAACATTCCATAAAATTCCAAATCTCGACAATTTAAATTAACAAGGTTTAATAAACTTGATTTTCAAAATAACTTAAAAATAAAGTTTGTCATCGCTACCCCCTCATTCACCACCATTTTCGAACTCTACAAATGTTGTTAAAATAATTGAGTGAGCATTTCAAAAGAAATACTCAGTAGACTCATCGTCAATAATTAATTTACAAGATAATTGAACACGTAATTATGCAAATAATAAATACAGTGACATTCTCCTCTTAATCATAGGCATCACATAGTTAGTGCAAATGAACATATTCTTGTCTTGTCTTATGCAAATAAAGCATATAAGTTATGACATGCATGACATAATTTTTCTTCTTATCTCATAAAAGACATTCTTGTCTTGTCTCATTCAATTAAGCAAATAATTCCCGTAAATCTACATAAAACATGCAATTATAATATAAACTAATTAGTGGAGACGAGTCTACCTTAATTTATCGCGAGTCATGTAAAAAGTGGAGCGGGAAGTAACCATAACCTCTTAATCGTCCGCACGTGTCATCTAGCCAAAAATAGGAATAAGCCTTAGATTTGTATTTCAAAATTTAAATATTAAAGTGACAAAATAAAATTTGAGGACCAAAATGTAATTTTGAAAAACCTGAAATTTAAAAGTTTAGGGGGGCTGAAATAGACTTTTTCAGAAATTAAAGGATGACTAGAAACATTTTTAAAAGTTAAAGGGGGTGACTAAAACGTTTTAAAAATTGAAGGGGCCGAAATAAGTATATTGCAAAACTTGATGCTGAAATAACATACTTTCGGGAAAGTTGAGGACTAAGGAGCAAATTTTAAAAATCAATTCTTAAAATAAAATTCATATCTCTCTCTCATTTTCAGAAACAGAGAAAGACGGCGATTGAAGGGCATTTTCCCTATTCCATTCGGGCAGCCGAACGTCGTTCGCCGATTGTGGGGCACCGCCTCATGGAGGAGACGGGTGTGGGAGTGGGTGTGTGAAAGGAGAAGATTTTGGGTGCGAAAAATGAAGGCGAACGGGGCTGTGAGCTCGCGGTTCCCAACCGAAATCCAATCAAAACAGTCGGTGATGGCGTAAGCAGATTGATGGAGGTGGCGGCTTTGGATGGTGGTTCGACTGTGGTGTTGTGTGTGATGGTTCGGTGTGATGGTTCGGGTGGCAATAAGGTGGCTTCATAGTGGTGTTGGATGGTGAAGACAGTCAATGGTTGTGCGAAGGTTGCAGGGGAGGCTCGGGTTAATGGAACCTCGAGATTGGTCTTGGTTTTTTGGCTATCCGTGTGGGGTTGCAGGCGGCGGCTGCAATGCTGGTGCTTTGAGGTGGTGGAGTTGGTGTGGTTGCAGTTGAATGTGTGTGAAAAGGAAGAATTACCCAGAGTCTTGCTCGGTTGCGTGAAGCTGTGAGGAGGACTGAGGATTGGAGTGATTGAACAGTAACATTTTATGGCACAGTTTTCTAGGTGGTAAAGTAGGCCAAGAATATGGGCTAGCAGAATTTCCTAATTGGACTGAAATGAATTTGGACATAATAATAATAATAATAATAATAGTAATAATAATAATAATAAAGATTTGGACCAACATAAATTTTTGTACCTAAGATAATATCGATTTTTGAAGTCACCATTTTGAAGCTTCCTTGAAAGTACATTCTCTACATTCCAAGAAATTGTTGCTACGATAATGGTTGTGAGATTCACCCATCTTTGATATTGGCTGTTTATGCTTCAATAATACCCTTCCAAGATCATAATTAGTTGACCTTATCTTGCCAATGGATTGCTTCTTCAAGATTTCATGCTACTGATTTATCATTATTGTGGACCAGGTTCATACTACTACCAAATAGACAAGGAAAAACTCTATTGGAAAAATATTACATTACACTCAAGGAATCTGAGAAACACAAAGTTGAATACGAGGTATTTTTCTTATTTCCTTCTATTTTTTGCCTTGGATTTTGATTTTCCTCATTTTACAATCTAGATTCATCGATTGGATGTAAACAGGGATCCCAAATTCACCAACTTTGTGGAGGTTAGCATTTCTAAACTATTAGGTTTATCAATTTTTGCTCTGCTATTATTCGAGGTTTAATCAAAACATGAGATTAATCATTGGTAGTTACTACCTGGTCATTGTTTTGTATAGCTTACAGCATTTAAGGTAATTAGTTTACATTGAGATCATGATACTGTGCTACATCATATATTTTTGTGATGAATAATGGAGGAATTTGAATTCACATATTTTCATTTAACCAAGTTTTGTCAAAAACAAATTGGAGCTGTCTTAAATTAACTTGCTTTGATTAACTTGGTTTTGAACCACATGAAATTGAACAAGATAACATAATAAATAAGAAAAAACAAAAATAAAACAACTCAGAAGACAGAAATAACAGGAAGCATTAGAGGCATATATGAAGTCAATTCCTTCTCTAGTTTTTACAAACTAACAACGTGCATGTCTATGATCAATGTCCACCAATAGCTCTGTATGGAATAAATTATTTCCTAATTTTTAAGTGTGCTACCAAAACTCAGGAGATATAATGGCTTAAATCATTAAAATTAAAAAATAAAAGAAAAAAACCCATGCCTAGACCTAAACCACTTTATCATCTTCGACAGTAAAATTTGGGATAAGACCTGCTCTCAATAATTGTATTTCAAATGTATTAAAATAAACAAAGGATTTTGGGTCTTCTTCTAGGACTTGTATGTGTTCTTGAATCATATTGATCGTAAAACCGCAAAAGGGATTATCCGGTAAGAGAAACGTAGGAATATCAAGAAACATCAGTGGACAATATATAGTTTTAGTATATAGTAGTAACCTGAAATATATGGCAATATTTATAAGAATACATAAATAGTCCAATGTTTGAATTCTCTTTCACCTGAACCATATTTCCAAGCATAGAATATGGCATATTCTTCTCCAGCAGCAACATTATTACAAATTTTCTAAATGGCATATTTTTCTTTAAGAAGCAGTAATTATAGTCTATAAACATATAAGTTCTAAGATTCAGATCAGTGAGAATTAAGCATTTTTCTCTTATGTAAAACTAAACAGTAAATAGAAGTTAACCCAACAGGAGTCATTGGATCGAATTTCATTTCCCATCACAAAAATTAAATTGTCATTAAACAAACACACATATCCAAGTAAAATCGAGAGTTTTTAAATTAATTATAATTTATTATTGAAGTCTAACTTCACCAGTCCTTTATGCTCCACATTCTTGGTCTGGTATAATCCAGAACGAATAACCTGTGACCCAAATAATTAGAAACTAGCCAAAGATGGTAAAAAGGAAGAGTAAAAACAAATTGAAAATAGCAGTTTGGAGTATGAATCTGATTCACCTTCCCAGCATTCTTATCTGTATCCATTGCCATTGCCAAGAATTCCTCCATCGAACCTGAAATTCCAAGAATCTTATCAATAAACAACCCACTTCAATCATACAACATATACACAAATACAGAGATTAATGGGCTCCCAAGTCCCACCTTCTTGTGCCATTACTGAAGTGAGGAGAGGAGAGGAGAAACCTTTTTGTTTCAAGAAGCATATTACATTATCTTCTCCATTTTTCCTTTTGATTTTTTGGTCGATTCTCACCGTCTAGTCGCCGAAACCCGATCAAGTTCAGGTCGAGTCATCACCTTGATGCCTTCGATTCTATTGGTGGCCTTCGTTCAGCATTTGGCCTTCGTTCAGCAGTCCTCATCAAGTTCAAGGTATGCACTTTTGGGTCAGCACCTTCCTTATGGACGGGAGACGTGAGAAGGAAAACACTCCAAAAGCAGTCGATGTCGTTGGTGCAGATCCCGATGCCCATGACAGAGTGTTTTCGATAGCTCTGTCGGAAGAGAACACAGAAGTGGCACGACTAGGGTTGGGTTTCGTGAGAGATGAAGAGATAGGAGGCGTTTCTTTGTTTTATCCAAAATACAGAACGACTTCGTCTCCAATTGAGCAGGATTTCTTGAGCTGGAAAAATTGGACAGACTTTGTTACTTTTATATATTAAATAGATTACAATGGTTTCTACCAACGAAAATATATGCACTTAAAAGTTTCACAACATGAATCTGTCATGTAATATTTTCTTGTTGACTATTACAATTCGTGTAATGAAAACCAATCCCACGAGGAATCATGATTTGTGCTAGCTGGAATTTTCAAATGCTTTAAGTTACACGATGCGTAATGTGTCCGGTACTAATGAGATACGTGTTATTACTACATCCGTAATGCTCAGTGATCATTTCAAATTCATGAACTAATGTGCTATTATGGGCGTTGTAGTATTACAATGTTACTATACATGCTCTTTGCAGCAAAACACCACGATATTACGGGCATTGTAATATTACGACACTTCTAAACAGTTAGATTATAACGTACAATGATATTACCAATATAGAAGATGACTTCTCATATTATTAAACTAATTTAATAATTATAATTTTCATATTTTTATTTTATTTAAAAGGTAATCGCATCCCTAATTTAATTTCCTAACTTAATGGTAACTACATCTTTAAATAACAGACTCCATAATTAATGAGATCAATCAATTATTACACTCTCTCTCATAGAATCAAGTATTTTTCTAAATCTAGGAAATAAAATTCTATAATATTACAAATAATTTCAAAATGACGTATTTTTTCAATTAGGACTCATTACATCTAGGTAGTTGCATAAATTTCCCTACTTTTTATTAGAAAATATCAAGTCGGGTTTAAAAGGCCTACTAATTCATTGTAAATTATGCACTAGGGTGTTGGATAGTCTTAAAAGGCCCAGTAACTCCAATTGAATTATTGATAACACTGCAGGGCTAATTAGGTCCATTAACACTTTTAATTAGTTTTATTTTTAAAAGAGAAAATTACAGGGGACCAGGTTTATAAATGCATTAGTTCAAACACCAAGAATATTAGTATTATATTCATAAATCAGGTCCTAATTCAAATTTAAAATAATTAATTAATATTATTATAATCTATTTATCCTATATTCTACCTACCCACTCAAATTTCACTACGTTCCAAAATCACATTTCTTAGCATTCCCCAAAGTTACCCAGAATCATCTCTCACTCTCAATCACGATTTTCACCCCAAATTTTCCCTCCCCTCATCTCTCTTCCGACGATATAACAGTATCAAACATCTATTGTGGTCATTTAATTTCTTGCGGTCCGTCTTTTTGGTGGTCCATGGTATTGCTGTGGAGGTGGAGTTGTGTCGATGATAGCAGTCTGACGATGGTGAGGGAACCAATTCCTCCACAGTGGTAGCAAGTGTAGAGGCCCTCAGCCGAGCAAAGCTTCTGCTTCGCAGCGACGTCCTGCAATTCATCGCAGTAACGACCACTATTTTTTTACAGTGATGAGTTGCTACTTCCGCATCGAAGCCGCCTTCACAGTCACCATGTCACCGCTGCTAGATGGAAGCAGCAACGAAGCTGCTTACCTTGAAGCAGTTCCGCCGCTGCTTCGATTTAGTTGTGGCGGAGCTACTTCCTCGATGATGGCACCGACGCTACTTCGATCCAGTCTTGTTTTGTGACTTGGGTTTTTTTTGGGAAGATGATGGTGATGGTTCGATGAGCTATGCCGATTGTGCAGTGTGGTCACTGGTGGTGTGTGACGATGTTAGGAGGTGGGGGCAGTGATGGTAGCATTGGCATCGGTTAAGGTCACGACTATTGTCGCGGGATGACATTGAGGCTGAGCGGTGTTGTGTAGTGGTGATTGGAGGCAGTGATATGTGATCTATTTCATTTGATGTATGGGATATGATGGTTTTGATTGTAGGTGAGATTGGGGTGGGTGGCCGTGGTGATGTGGTGGTGTTAGGCTTGGGAAAAAGAACCAGAACCAACGGTTCGGTTCAGTTCGCTTCTATCAAAATTTTAAACGGTTTTGATTCAGAACCAAAAACAAGAACCAGAACAAAACGCGATTTTTTTTTTTAAAATATAAATTTAAAAAAAAATAAAAAAATTATCAATTCTTAATCTTAATGTATGTTATCCGGTCTATTGGTCAATATCAATTACCCAACAATTATTAACTCATTCAACATTACAATAATTATAAGCAAAACAAGTAATAAACAAAAAATCATAAATCAAAAATAATTTTTCTTTCACTGATTTTGTCGTTCAGCGTCAAGCCTTCAGTCGTCAGTTCTTCAAAAAAATCAACAAACAATTAATCTTTACTCTTCATCCTACAATTAATTCAATAAACCTTCACTCTTCGTCTTACAATTAATTGTTATCTTGTTTTCAAGAATTTGCTGAACTTGTGCGACTGTTCCCTAAAAATGTGGAGAATTACGAGCAGAAATTGAAGAAAATTTTGAAGGAGCACATACACGCAGATAAGGAGATACGTTACTGTCTAGAAGAGAGTGAATATTTTGATGCCAATGATTTTGAGTGTTGTATTCACATTTTGATCAAGGTCGATGACCTTACCATCTTACAACTCTTACCAGCTGTAATCTACCATGCCTTCATCGCTTAAGTTTGAAAATTTTAGTTTAGGAAATCGGAACCAGAACCGAACGGTTCGATTCTGGTTCGATTCTTCTCTTGCAAAAAGAACAAACGGTTCTTTTTTCAAAAGAAGCATCGGTTCTTGGTTCGATTAAGTTCCCTAGGAACAAGAACCATATGGAACCACGCTCACGCCTAGGTGGTGTGGAGATGATTGTTACGATGCCAATTGTGATCTGAGATGGGGATTTTAAGATTGCAAGTCACAGATCAGACTTAATAGTTCATGTCACAGATAAGGTCACATATCACACTTTAAAGTCACAAACCACAGTTCATATAGTTCAAGTCACATATCACACTTTGGTTGTGGTCATAGGTCATAGATCTCATGTCACACACATATATTATAGGTCACATATCATCATTCATCCAATCATACTGTGCAGGTAACACATTAAATTTGAGGTCACAAGTTCAAGTCACTAGTCACATATTCTAGTCCCAAGTCACATGTCACATATTCAAGTCACATCACAATTATATCTCAGGTCACATGTCGCACTTTGAGTTCACAAATGTTTCAGGACACAACAACATAGGTCACAAGTCTTATTACATAGGTCACGTATTAATTTCAATAAGTCACAGCTCACGGGTCACATGTTCAAGTCACGGGTCACATGTTTCAAATCACATATTCGAGTCACACGTTGCACTTTGAAGTCACAATTGTTTTAGGTTACAGTAACCGGTCACATATTCATGTGACATGTCCCATTTTCAAGTCACATATTGAGTCACATGACGCACTTTGAAGTCACGATTTTTTCAGGTCACAAAAACATGTCACAAGTCATATTACATATGTGACATATCAATTTAACAAGTCAGAGATTCAAGAAAATTGGTCACAAGCAATAAGTAAGTTAAGGATTTTATTTTGATTAATCTTCACAATTTTTAAATTTTTATCGTTGATGCACACCTCAGTTATCCTTTTTTTATTGAATGATTATTTTTTATTGAAGCAGTTCAGTTTTCTGTTTACATCTTTAAGAAGTGGTGGTGCTACGGCGGCGGTACGATGGAGATGGTGGTATTGGGGATGTATCGTGATGATGATGTGAAGGTGACAATATGGTGGTGGTGGAGGAAATGGAGGTGGTGATAGTGGTGTCAACGATGATGTGGTACAATCCGTTTACAGAATATTTGAATTTGGGTGGAGTGGGGTGATTTATATAATATATTAATTATTTTATTGACAACCTGATTTTTCGAATTTTAAACTTATTCCTTACATTTGAAATGTGGAATTGTAATCACATGGTTTGTGTATTTATCCCTTTTTAAATTCCGACCTTGCCAAATTGAAGGATGATTTATCGTGATCTGACGAGTGCAACGGTTGAGATGTCGCTTGCACGTTAGTGGCTAGTTGATTGGCTGCAATCAAATGAAGATCCATAACCAATGCAACTGTTACCCGCCCTCGGGAATTGAGGCACTAGCACTGTTATTGTTCATGCCATATGGGAGACTTTTTTTATTATTATTAAGTGGTTCACCAGACCACATTTATTTTTGTTATTATTTACAGTTCTTATCATAATTCTACATCTGCGGATACTTTCAAGTTTACAGAAGAAGTATAAAACCATATATCTGTTGAAAATGAACCATGATTCCTGGTCGACTAAACTAAATTGATGTCTTAATTGAGAAAACATACTTACACCTGACATGGAAATTCCAACTGTTGAAACCTCACTTTCTACTGAAACATATTAATTTCTTTCACCGGATTAGCCTGCATCTGGTCCAATGTCGATATTGCTTTTTCGACATGCACTAAGATCTAGTGAAGGTGCTCAAATTGCTAATAAGCTTTGATCCAAACCATGTCGAATCTACCCCATATGGAGATGGAATTACTCTAATTCCACTAGAGATAGATGCTGGGAGAAGTCCATATAGCTCCTCTAATCTTTCTGCTAACCCCGACAAACATGCACTGCCCCCAGCAATCCACTATTGTCAATTCAGCATCATGGCAGTGATTCACGCAAACCTGATGTAGACCTAGCTCCAGCAATGCGAGGCTGGAATAAAACCTCTCCTGTTTGAAAGCTGTCCTAATTTACTGCTATCATTTTCCTCATTGGCCAACGGAGCACTATCAAAGAATCGAGAGCTGCTAAACTTGGTAGACTGATCAAGAGATTTTGAGAAGGAGATATTCTGAAATGAATCTCGGGTGGTGGGGGGTAATTAGTTACAATTGTAATTAATTGTAACTAATCACAAATCGAAATAAAGTTACAATTGTATTTCTGACGGTGGTCCAATGAAGGCTATTGTGGCGGTGGCTAATTATAAATTACACTAATGTAATTAATTACAAATTTTGAATTACACTAATGTTTTATTAATTCATAACCGCTACAAGAAACATCGACGAGTAAGATGAAAATTAGCGACGACGCATTTTGTCGTCGTTAATACGCCAATTTTTAGAGACGACAATGTTGTCGTCGCAAATGGTAGACTATTTGCGACGACAAATAGAGACGACAAATTAGTCGTCTCTAAAATTGAGGAAATAGAGACGACTAAGTTGTCTCTATTTCCATAGTTTTAGAGACGAGAAATTTTGTCGTCTCTAATTGTTTATTATTGAGACGACATTTGTCGTCTCTATTTCCTCAGAATAGAGACGACATTTGTTTCGTACTAGAGACGACAACTTAGTCTCTATTGGCCATCAAAAAATGCGGGAAAGTTTCTCGCATTTTCTGCTGGCAATAGAGACGACATTGTGGTCTCTATTCTATGGGAATAGAGACGACAGTTATGTGGTCTCTAATACGAGGAAATAGAGACGAACAAGTTGTCTCTATTTATCTCCCATTAGAGACGACATTGTGTCGTCCCTATTTCGTCACAATAGAGACGACAATTGTCTTCTCTATTGTGAGGAAATAGGGACGACATTTGTCGTCTCTAATTGTAAGCGAAAATGCGGGAAATTTCCCGCACGACGAATTAGCCACAACAAAATGTCGTCACTATTTCCTTTGTGTATAAATTTCATGACAGACGTTTTTTTTTCATTTTCTTGATAAATTCTACACATATCCTTAGTTTTTTGCTCTCTAATTTACTTCATATCAACTTAGACATGATTTTTGGACACTTTCAATCAAAATGTCTTCTGCAGTTTTGGTAAGATATTTACTCCAAAGTTTATGTATTTTATAAAGTTTTTAAACGATTGATTGATAATATTTTTCATCCTCTTTTATGTCAGTTTCTGTTGTCTACGTTATTCTTGGAGTTTAAAGTGGTTGCTTGACGAAGTTGAAAAGTGAAAATTTTACGTTATTGATAAGTTATTTTTATTTAATTTTTATTTCTTGTTAACGTTTTTTTACACTTATTTGCATTTGGATTGAGCTCAGAGCATCCACAATGTATATATTAAACTACATGTTAGTGAAATAAAGTAGTTAGGGGTTGAAAAATGGTGTATAATAGATAAGTTAAATTATATGTTTAAGGAAATATTTTTTAACACACGTTAACTAGTTTGTTAAATTTGGCTAGCAATTTAGTGGATGACATGACAATGTTAAGTTGAAAAATTTCTCAAAAATCTTATTCTTTTTTCTTTTGTTCTTTGTTCTTTAAATTTTTTAATATTCATAAATAAAATATTTTTTTATTTCATATTATATAATTTAATTCAATCTTCAAAATAATTACCATATTAATATATAAATTTTCCTATTTTAAAAATAAATATTTATTTTATTCTTGAACTTTAGTTAAAACTTAACATATCCATTTTAGTAAAAATTACGAGTCTGTTTGGCCTATGGTATTTTTTTACCAAAACTTTTCAAAAAAAACAAAAAAATTACAAAAATCAAAACTTTTTCATGGACCAAACGGGTTCGTATTTTACCTTTAACATGCACATGTGTCACTTAACTTTTAATTTATTGCTTATATGACTAGCTAACTTTAGTATCTCCATTGTGGATGCTCTAGAGTACCGTTTCAAGATTAGTTTATTAAGCACACACGTCCTAATTTAGGACTGTTGATATTTATAAACTAATCTTTGAATTGTCCCATTATGGACAATTTGATATTGATTAGTGAGTTACGAGTTGTGTAATTCAATATTTTTTTCCTGCAACTATTTCGTTATTCGCGCGTAGATTTGAGTGGCATCTCCTAAAATATTCTCTGGGTGTGGACTACGTTTAAAGTAGTGCTAGCACTTAGGAGAATAGTAGGGAGATGCTGTCGAAATTTATGGGTGAAGTAGAAGTAGTAACAAGAAAAAAATGACACAACTCGCTACTCGCGAATCATTGTTGAATGGTTAGGACCCGTACCTTGAATTTTTTATTATTGGAGCAATAAGGGGTTAGCACATGTTCACATCACTCGAACTTTTCAGTTATATATTTTTTTTTTTTTTAACATTGGAAACGAAGTACAGATAAATATGGACAAGAGTTGGATAAAACTGAACAGAATACGGGGCAAGTCCATAGAATTTGCAAACAGAGTTGCAGCATTTATAAGAATGGTCAGGCCATTGGAAAATGACAGGGGGATGATTTCTTGTCCATGCAATAACTGTTTAAACAGAGCAAAACAATTAGTAACTGCTGTAGATGACCACATATTCCGATATGATTTTTTAGAACATTACGAAAGATGGATTTATCATGGAGGACCAATGGAAGTGCTCATAGACACACAGATACAGGAGGAGCCGATAGTTTCGAGAGATGAGATGGCAGACATTCTGCACGATGTAGTAGGGGGAGAACCGATGGAGGCAAGAGCTAACGTTGAGTATGACAACTTGTTTGAGGCATTGCAGTCAGAGTTGCATCCAGGTGTCTCTTCATTCTCGTCACTGAATTTTTTGGCTAAGTTGATGCATATTAAAGTGATGAATAAGTGGACCAACAAGTCATTCGAGGACCTGCTTAAACTGTTGAAGTTGGCACTTCCCAATTTAAATCTCATGGATTCACATTACGAAGCTAAGAAGCTAATGAGGAAGTTAGGGCTTGGCTATGAGTCAATTCACGTCTACAAGAACGACTGTGCACTATTCTGGAAGGAGAATGCCGATAAACAGATTTGTCCAATATGCTCTGAAAGTCGATGGTCTCGAGTGTTAGGGAAGCTGTCTGGTAAGAATGTCCCACATAAGGTGTTACGTTATTTTTCGCTGGCTCCCAGGCTTAAGCCTATGTTCGCTACTGTGCACACTTCAAAAAATATGAGGTGGCATATTACTGGACGTTCGTTGGATGAAGATGAAATGGGGCATTCGATTGATGGACAGGCTTGGAAGGATTTTGATAAAGCACACCCAGATTTTGCATGTGAAATTCGTAATGTTCGATTGGGTCTCACAGCTGACGGCTTTAATCCGTTTGGAAACATGAGTCAGTCTTACAGCATATGGCCAGTGGTTTTATGTACCTATAACCTACCTCCCTGGTTGTGCATGAGGGAATAAAATCTGATGCTTACTCTATTGATACCTGGCCCGTGATCACCAGGGAAAGACATAGATGTTTTTCTACGTCCACTAGTTGATGAGCTGAAAGAACTATGGTACACATGTCTTGACTCACACGACGCAAGAAATAATAATGAAATTTTTCGAATGCGTGCAGCACTATTGTGGACCGTCAGTGATTTTCCGACAAGAAGTAGTCTTTCTGGGTGGAGTGGACAGGGTTATGGAGCATGTCTAACTTGCAATGTTGATACGCCTTCTAAACGCATTTTGGGGAAAACAGCTTATGTGGGACATTGTTCGCTACAAACACACCGCAAGTGCACGAGTCGCATACAAGTGATAATGGACTAATTGAGTCCGGTTTATCGATCCCACAAGGATTGTCTATTTCAACTACACTCTAGTATAATTAATTTTAACAAGAAACACACACAATAAAAGTTTGTTTTGGGAAAGTTTTAGTACTAGAATTAAAGTTGCAATTATAAATAAATAACTAGAAAAATGGTGATGAATAGATGATAAAGGAGTGTTGGGATTCTTGATTCCACTTGACCATTACCTAATTGAATTATCAACAAGCAAATAGAAATGCAATTCATTAATCATGTTAGACCCGATTTTCCAAGCTTAGCCAATTACCTCTCCGAGTGAAATCGACCCTAACTAGTGGCATTAACCTACTATATCTCTATGTCGATTAAAAACACACCAATTGCATTAAACCTATGTGAAAATAACTCAATGGGTCATCTAGGGTTTTAGGTATATCTCTATTCTAAACAAGAACCTAGAGCAAATATTGTATCGATCTAGAATACACAACAATTTCTCAATAATTGCACATTCCATTAAACCTAAGCATAAATGTGACCACAATAAATGCTAGTCAATAAATACAACAATAAATGCACAAGATAATAAAAAGCTTAAATTCTTAATACAAGCATTAAAATCAACTAAGCTAGGTCAAGCTTCATCAACATCCCAACACAAAATAGTTTAGCCCATAGTGAAATAACAATAAAACTCAAGAATTAAATACATCATTTCAACTATGAAGTAAAATAAATAGAGAAATATGAAGATTAAGCAAAAACACTTCCCTTCACCAATGATTCTTACTTCAAAATATCACTATTCTTTCACAATAATGTTGGTATTTCTCCCCTTAATCAATATTCATCAACTAAACTATACAAAATCAAGAGAAATTACAAGATAAAAAGGAGCTAAAATCAAAGAGGAAGAGAGAACTAGGGTTTCTAGGGTTGAGAAGAGAAAAAGAATGATTCAAAATTTCTCCAAAACTACCTCAAAAACCCCCAAAATTCGTAAGATCCGCGTGTTTCAGCATCTGGGCCGAATCGGGTCGGCCCAGAATTTGGTCCAAAATTTTGGCCACGCGATCGCGTGGTTGAGGTGAAAACTCTCGGGTTGAGTTTATGCCTGAACTCGCGAGCGCGACCGACTTTTAACCACGCGATCGCGTGGTTGACCGGAGTGATGATTTTGCAGCCTGATCGTCCTTTGGTGATTTGCAATTAGGTCCTCCATCTTTCAATGTAGATCAACTTGGTCCTCATACTTCGGCTCTTTGATGGATTTGACTCTTTTCTCTTCAATTTCTTCAAGTATTCATCCATTTAGCTTCTTTCTTGTGCTTTCTCCATGAAGTTGATTGTTAAACCTATTTAACCACAAAATATGCACAATTAAGTAGGTATTTGTCCAAATTGCTCAAAAAGTATTACTAAAAATATGTGAAATATGCATGTAAAATGCACTCAATAGACATCAACATTTTTTGGGCACTACTCATCGATGGCGCAGAAGTCGTGATTTCAATGGAAAAGTCGAGACTGGTGAGCCTCCTCAAAAATTTAGCGGTACAGATGTAATGCGACAGCTCAATGATGTGACAAATGGAATTCCAGGGAAGCACCCACGGTTTGGAGGTCGCAAAAGAAAACGAGATGCGGGAAAACTAAATTGGAGAAAGAAGAGTGTTTTTTACGAGCTACCTTACTGGAGCACTATCGAGTTGAAGCACAATCTCGACGTAATGCACGTGGAGAAAAACGTGTGTGACAGCTTGCTCGGTACTATCCTATGTCATCCCCACAAGTCTAAGGACACAAACAATGCACGACGTGATTTGATGGAATTAGGTATATGACAGGAGTTGCACTTGCATCACGATGGGAGTCGATTGATGAAGCCCGCAGCAGAATACACACTCACTAATGCTGACTGTCGAAGATTTTGTGATTTTAGCAGATCAATAAAGTTTCCTGATGGTTTTGCATCTAACTTGAAAAAGAATGTCGATCTGAGTTGCAGTCGCATCACCGGACTGAAGTCACATGATTGTCACATTATTATGCAGCGTTTGTTGGTTGTTGGATGCAGAGCATACTTGAACAAGAATATCTCATCTACCATAGATGAATTGTCAACTTTCTTCAAGAAGCTTTGTGCCAGGTCAATAAAGAAGAGTGACATGGAGAATGCCAAGGAACAACTAATCTTGATACTGTGCAAGCTTGAACGCATATTCCCTCCAGCATTTTTTGACATTATGATCCACCTTGTTATGCATTTTCCGGAGGGGCAATCTTGGGAGGTCCTGTATATATGCGCTGGATGTATCCATTTGAGAGGTACCTCAAGAAATTGAAGGACTATGTTCGGAATCCAGTAAAGCCTGAAGGTTTCATTGCAGAGGGGTATGTTGCAGAAGAAGCCTTAACATTTTGTTCGAGGTATTTTGATGACATCGAGACACGTTTCAATCGACCCGAGAGGAACGAAGATGCTATTGATCAGGATGCAAGTCTATCAGTTTTCAAGTCGCATTGTCGTCTAGTTGACAAAACAACATCAGTGACACTTGATCATCAGACACAGAACCAGGCAGAGTTTTACATCCTCAACAATTGCCCTGAAATTGAGGACTATTTGACGTAATTATTCAACTTTAATAATAAATTAAAGTTAAATTTTTGAATAATGTTTTTAACTACATTGTCACATAACACTTTGTTTCATTTGAGTAGTGAACATAAGAGAGAATTGTATTCGCGTGGTGTAGACAATGTCGAGCAATTGCACAGGAAAGAGTTTGTCGACTGGTTTCACACGAAGGTACGTTTACATTTTAATGATTACATGATTATGTATTTTATTTTTTAATGATCATTGAATTATCTAATTAACATTGTCATTCGTCATGATAGATCTATAATCTACATTGAGAGACCCCTTTGGTTGTCGCACCGGAAGTACTGGCTCTTGCATCTCGCGCTTCACATAACATTCAGTCTTATCCGGCATGTATCCTTAACGGTGTTTGATTCCTTACTGTTGATCATGACATCAGACGGATAACTCAAAATAGTGGGGTGAGTGTGCCAGGGATAGGAGGCGAAACATTCTATGGGCAGTTGCAACAGGTACTTCAGCTTTCGTATATTGGTGGCTTTTCAGTCGTGCTTCTCAGGTGTAAATGGTTTAGGACGCAAGGCAAAAGAACTGTAATAGAAAACAACACCACAAGCATTAATGTTAGTGCCAAGGCGTTCAAGGATGACCAATTCATACTGGCTTCTCAAGCGCGACAGGTGTTTTATATAAATGATCCTATAAGGGGTCCTAATTGGTGAGTTGTTCAAGAAGTAAACCATCGAAGAGCATGGGAGCTATCTAAAACGGTTGTTACTCGGACTAATTTAGTCGAAGGTGACACATCAACGATATTTTCACTGTTTGTTGATCTAGGCCCACTACATGACATCAATCTGCGTCGAATGACCGGTGGGGATGTTGAGGTCTCTGTGGATGCCAGGGAAGGACAGTCGGCCGAACAATAGTGATTCAGATTAGATGATGTACAAACTGCATATTTTTCTTTATGTTTGCTTGAGAAAGTATCAATTTTCTAAAAATAAGTTACATAGTATCACATTTTTTAAAAAGTGTGCCAAAAATCACTATCACTAATCACTAATATATAAAAGTAAAGATAATCTTACAATAGAAATAGTATGGATATGTTTACTATAATCAACATGATAAATAATTGGTAAATTATGATTCGTTAAAATAAATACATTTTAAAACCAATAGCTTTTTGAATACTCAAAATAAAAAATATGAACTAATTTATTCGAGCGCTAACATGAGACACAATTACTCATAATTAATTTTTTTTTTTTAATTTTTAAATCAAGCACAATAAGAGGTAAGTTATTAAAACACATTTATAGATGAATAAGTATTCAATCTTCACTTACATGATGAACATAGTTAAGCCCTCGTTTGTGTTGATTTTAATCCAGATATTAATTTAAATCAAAGTTAACAATTTATATCACCCAAATATTTTATGGAACCTACAAATTTTTAACCACGTTAATTCTTCAATTTTTATCAAAATCTAATAGAAATCTAGTTTAAATCTTTATCAAATGAAAAAGAAATCTTGCTTATTCATATCTAAAAAATAATTGTTCATAATTAAAATTTGTAGGTGCTCCTACATCAATAATTGAGAAAAATCATGATGTACACTTAATAATTCAAAAAAATTGAAAATGCCTTTTACAAAATTTACTCACAAGTTTATAAATATATAAGTAATCGAGTAATTTTCATATGAATAATTAATTTCACTATTAAAGTTAAAATTAGTAATAATATTTATTTTGAACCGATCATAAATAATAATAAATTATTTATTATACTTTATATTTCATTATAGTGGGGATACAAAGTACAAATTATTTTATCGCGTACATAAGACATGCGAAGCAAGTGCTGGAATACTAGTACTAGTATTAAAAAAGTGGTACTAAAATTTACAAAAACAATTTTCTTTCTAAAAAATTTAAAAGATTATTGTTGTAATTGGTCCGAATATAAGGGTATTTGTGTAACTACTCGTTAAATTTTTTTTTGTATAAAACAGGAATGAATTGCAAGTACACAAAATAAGCTAAAAAATTTTCACTCCCTCCATTACTCAATTGCTCGTGGATCCAATTTCACAAGAACAAAAACAAACCCAAGTCACAAACCACACTTCTCCTCTACGCTCTTCGTCTCACTCCCCGTCCCTGCTCTCTCCAGCGTACTGCCACTGCTCGCCTACTCCATCGAGCCACCACCACCCTCTGCTAGCACATCGTCGTTAACTGCTTCGATTTTTGCTCGCCCATTACCATTTGTAGGTAAAACCGATTCCAAAAATCCACAAAGTCACGACTTCGCTCTCAAATCTGAATCTCCCGCTCCAGTTTTCCCTTTTCCCTCTCTCTTCTTCTTCATTGATTATTTCTCCACCATGACCTAGCCGTGATATAGTTTTCAAGAAGTGCTGAAGTGAAAAATTTGTAGTGGATTGCATAAATTCGGTGGAGCATACGGATTCCAGGTTAGGGATTTGAGAGATTTCATTATTGGATAATGTTTTTTTTTTTTTTTGGAGCTTTCTTATTTTCTTCAATTATTTGCTGCCCAGACAGTCGAAAAGAAAGGAAATAGGGGTAGGGGAGCTTTGTTATTTTCGTGAATTTGTTGTTGCCCAAAAATTTGAAATGAAAAAGGAAATAGAGGAAGTGGATGCAAGAACATATCTTGAAATCCTGTCGGGCTTTTAGTTGTAGTTAGAGCTCTGATATTGATTCTTCATATTTGATTTTGATAAAGGTTTGAAAGAGGTTTTTGTCCCACTGCTTTCTGTTTTTTGACCTTCATGTAATAGAGACGAAAGAATCTCCTCTGCTATGTATCTTGTGTATATAACAAAATTGACGGTAAATGGTCCAGAAACTTGTTGGCTTTGAATTTGGTGTTACTACATTAGCAAGGTTTTATGTAGCTAAATTGATAAAACTGCCCAGAGATTAACTTATATAATTATTTTGATACTTGTATAATTAGATATAAATCAATTGATTACAAAAATTTTCAAACCTAAATATGTGTAATAATGGACTTAACCATAACACTGCATGTTGGCTTATAAGGCCCATTAATCCTAGAAATGTCATTGATACTGAGGAGGTTCTTTGATAACTTTTGGTATTAAAACTGAAATTTACCTCATTTAAAAAATATCACAATATGATACTTTTGAAAAAAAAAAAATTGTTTTACGGAGCCCCTATTTGATTCATTCTTTTTTTTTTTTTTTTTTTTTGTCAAACCTTTTTTTCTCGTACTTAATTTCAATCACACATCTATACAATAAAATATTCTGTACGTAAATCTAAATTTTTTTCTTACTTTTAACTACACATAACATTCTAAAAACCATCTTTCTTTAAAATGAGAATCAAAAAGGGATGAAATTTACATCCTTTAAAAGCATCACAATACGATGTTTCTTTTCACAAGTGCCACTAACTTTTTGAGTGTGCTCTAAACTAAAATTGGCGTTAACCCAATATTTTAATGCATTTCAATGAAATCCTTTAAAATTTAAGTATCCTCAAAACTAGTGTATCTATAAGGATTTTACCATTTTTACCATTTTTAATGAGATTCTAATGAATTTTGTTGAAATCTATTTAGATCCATGAAAATCATTGGAATTTATAATGTTTTAATATTCATCCAAATTTTAGTTGAGGGCATCTCCTTTTCTTTCATTAGTATGCAGTAAAATCAGTTTTGATAAGTAAGCCTTTGTTAGGTAAAATTTATTAATAAAAGGCCATATAATATCGCATTGGATTTTTTTTTTTTTTTTTTGTGGAAGTCCACAATTTTGGCTGATCAAATATTTTCGTCCAGCATTTTTTACTTTCAAAAAATGGACCAACGAAATATTGTCACTTCGCTATTTATACTATTTATAAACAACCGTTTATAAATAATTTACAAAATAGAGGCCAAGTATTCCACGCAATAAATCCGAATTTATAGATCAGTTCATTTTGTATACCATTTATCCATTTGATAATCGACACAAATTACTACTAAACCGATGCTGTTTTACCCTAGATTGTTTTTCACTGACATAAGTGACGAAGTAGTGTCGGATTTGCAATTGAATGGACGTTAAGATTATGGTCCAAAAGGTTAAATACGTACGCGATGGTCTCATGCAATTATTGATAGAATTTTTTTTCTTTCTTTTTCTTTTTATTACTTTATCGAAGAACTTTATGTTGGTGGTAAAGGTTGAATTAAAACATTTTCTAGTCAACAAACACACTGTCATTCCATCCATAAGTAAAATAAAGAAACAAACTAAAAAAATAATAATACCGACGGAACTATTTCGGAATTAAAAGAGATATATGTTTTCATACCATCTTCATACATGAGTAAGAAGACAAATTGAAAGATATATTTCTAGTTATGTTTGTCTATGTTTAAATGCTATCATTAAAATATATTTTTTGACTCCTATTATTCCATACATAATACATTTTTTTAGGGGAAAATTACATCGAACCTTAGATTCTAAGATCCAATTTTAAAAATAAGTTGGTGAAGTTAACTTTTCTAAAATCAGGTTCTAATTACCTAATTAATAATTATTAATTACATATTTTATTCCTAAAAATCAAATTATATACATCTCATACGGTCTCTTTCTCTGACTCTCACCACCGATCTCTCTCTCTCTCTCTCAGACTCACCACCTGGGCACTATCTCTCTCTCTCTACAATCTATTAGGCCGGCTTTATCTCTACTCACCAAAGCCGTTGGTGATGTAGCGACGACCTTTCAGGGATAGCAAAGGCAATATCGCCTTTGGTTCTTCAAGATGCAAGTCACCGTTGCAGATGCTGCAACCACCAAATGTAACTAGCAAGTCACAACCACCGAATGTCAACAGTCATAGACGTCGGCGATGAGCTGTTGCCACAATCGACGCTGAGCAACATCACGCTAGTCACAATCACTGGTGACGAACTCCACTATCCTGCGAGATCGTTGTCGCCTGTAGCGACGGAGGAGCACCGCTCCCAGTGTCTCTTCTGTGCGATCACTACTATCTGGCACAGGTATGGGGTGGGGGTTCATTTGGAGGGGATGTCGTGGTTCATTCATTTGAAGGGGATGTCGTGGTTCTTTTACAGAGGATGTGGCTGGTGGTGGTGGTTATTTGTAGAGTGTGCAGTGGTGGAGATGCTGGTGGTAATCGTTGTAATTTCTTGCGATGGCGATGGCGGTGGTGCTAGGCTTATGTGACGATGTTATGAAACTGTGAATTTTATAATTTCGCATTGGCTTTTGAATACGAGTGGTGAAGGGGGGGATTGTGGTGGTGGTTAAGGTGATGTGGTTGTGGCGGCGGCGAATGCGGGACGGTGGTAGACCGTGGAGGAAAGTAATTACTTTTGTTTGGAAGGTGATGGGAATGGGGTTGGGGTTGGGGTGGGGGTGGGGGTTTAATAGTGATTGTGATCATTTATAAGTAATTGTGACCAAAATATCGACTGAAATGTGATCAATTATTAGATATTTTGTGATATAAAAAAAAACATTGATTAATTGTGAGCAAGAAAACGAACAATTTGTGACAAATAAATAAATAATATGTGACAAGTTATGTATGATTGTGATCAATTATATTACAGATTGAGTCCTACTGTATGGGGGTGGGGGTTTAATAGTGATTGTGATCATTTATAAGTAATTGTGACCAAAATATCGATTGAAATGTGATCAATTATTAGATATTTTGTGATAAAAAAAGACATTGATTAATTGTGAGCAAGAAAGCGAACAATTTGTGACAAATAAATAAATAATATGTGACAAGTTATGTATGATTGTGATCAATTATATTACAGATTGAGACCTACTGTAACTTTGTGTGATCATTGGACAATGATATAATGTAACCTACAGTTGTGTCAAACATGACTGTGTGATCGAGCCGTTTCTTTGCGTGAGCAAATTGTGATATCGTGTGATCGAACTGTGACTTTATGTGATCGAACTGTGACCTTATGTGATTGAACTGTGATCTTATTTGACCAAACTGTGACTTTGTGTGACTGAACTGTGATTTTGTGTGATCAAACTGTGGCTTTGTGTGACCATGACTTTGCGGATGGGTTGGGTGTGGGGTGAATTTTGCAACTAAATTTGTAATTGTCACTCAACTGCGACTTTGCTGATGCGACGGGGTGGGCGTGGTGAGGTTACGCTGAAATTTGTAACTGAAATATGACTTTTTGTGACCAACTATGAGTTCTGGGTGGGGTGGGGTAAATTTTGCAACTAAATTTGTAATTGTGATCGAACTGTAACTTTGTGGGACCAATGTGACTTTGCAGGGCGGGTTTCGCGACTAAATTTATAATTGTGACTGAAATGTGACTATGTGTGACCAACTGTGACTTTGCAGGTGGGGACGAGTGGGAGGGGGATGAATTTACTATAAATTTGTAATTGTGAGGAACCGTAACTTTGCGTGACGAACTTTGACTTTGCGTGGTGGGGTGGGTGGTGATAGGGTAGGGTGGGTAGAGGGTTATTTTTGCGATTAAATTTGTATATGTGTCTGAATTGTAAATGTGTGCGACCAACTGCGATTGGGTGGGGTGGGTGTCGTGGCTGGTTGGGTGGGGTGACAGATGGGTTGTGATTTTGGAAATTTTGTCAATAAATTTATAATTGTGACTGAAGTATGACTTTGTGTGACTAACTGTGACTTTGCGTGATGAGATGGGTGGACGAGTTGGAGTGGGTGGGGTGTAGGAGTGTAAACAGATCGGATATGGATCAGATCTGCCTTTATCCAATTCGATCTGATCCAATAATCCGACGAATTTTTTATAGTTAAATTCATATCCGATTTACTACCTTATCAGATATTCGATTCGATTATCCGATCCGAAATTATTTTTAGCATAATTTTTTAATGTTTATATATTATATATTAATGAGTAAAAATTACTCATTTAATTAATTATGATTTCATATCATTCATAAAAAATAAAATCATAATATCTCAAAAAAATTATAAAAATATTTATATATTAAAAGTTTTAAAATTATGGATTATTGGATTCAGATCCTTATCGAGTTATTGAATTAAGACCTTAAATACATCTCCCGTTAATTTGATTGAATTTCGGATTAAAATTTGATCCATTGACAGCCCTAGTGGGGTGGATGGGATGGGGTGAGTGGAGGATGGAGGGTTAAATTTGTATATGTGACTGAATTGCGATTTTGTGTGACCAACTGTGATTGGGTGGGGGTAGGATAGGGTAGGTGGGGTGGGGTGGAGTGGGGTGGGGTGGGGTGGCGTGGCGTGGCGTGGCATGGCAAGGACGGGTTGTGGATTAAGTATTGTTTGAGTTTTATTATATAAGTTCTAATTTAATATATAAAATGATTAGTTTTTTGTATTATACATAATATTATATTAAATAATTATAATTAACACCTGATTTTTATTTTTTATTTTTTAAAGAACTTAAGTTTGTTAGGTTTAAAAAGTGATAGTTTTAGTTGTATAGTTATGTACTTTTTCCTTTTTTAGCCTCTCTTTGTTAACACTGGTTAGTTTATAAATTAATTAATTTATGGTTTTGAGGTAAAAAGTAATTGTTAAAAATATGAGAAAGAAAATGTATATAGTTAAAAAATGGTTTGAGAAATTGTACAGTTTATAAATTAATTTATAAACAAACAAAAAAGTACGACTACCAAACAGAGGCTTAATTAAACCGTAGTAACATTAGTATGGGACGATGACTTTGTTTTAGGGCAAAGAATTATTTTGTTTGTGTTGAATTGTTATTAGCACATTTTTAGAATAAAGAATCTCTTGAACATATTTTTAAGTACGAACTCTCTCAAATATAGACTATTTTGTGTTTATCTCTTAGACTCTTAGAGATGCTCTACCAAAGAATTAAATTTCTCCATTGTCACTATACTATTGAAAACTTTTTTAAAATATTATTATACTTTAAATTGTATTTAACTTACCATTGAACATCAAGTTTAAAACTTTCATTGTCATTGTACTATTTCAAAAACTCTCCAAATGTCATTAAACTTTAAATGTTATCTGGTGTACCATTAAACTATTAAAAGAGTACCATTTGCCACTCCCTTTAAAACTTTTTCAATTTTTTTTAACTATTATTTTGTTTGTTTCGTTATTGTAGATGAATTTAATCATAATTTTTCTGTTGATTCAATAAAAAAATCTCTCTTCATTATAAGAATATTAATGATAGATAAAATATATTTATGTAGATTCTTTTAGTTGATTTTTTTTTTTTTTTAATAGAAACAAGTTGTCCATATTAGTCGAGCATTTCTTTTAGAAGATTATTTTTATCTATTTTTTAATATTTTATGAAAAGAAAATTATTTATAATAACGTTCATATTAAAATGGATTATTACATTTCTTCTTTCAGAAAATTTATTTAATTCAAATATCATTCTAAACAGAATTTCCATTATTCAACTCCATTTTAAATTTTTTATTAACTATTTTTCGTTTTTGTTTCATTATTGCAAAATGGATTTATATTTTTTTTATTCAATATTTTTCTCTTTATTTTTAGAATCTTCATGATAGATAAAAATATATTTCTTTAGATTCTTCTAATGATTTTTTTTATATATATAGAAATTTTTATTATCCTAATTAACTGAGCATTACTTTCGACAATAAATCCATTTACAATGATGTTTAAAATTATATTCGAATTAAATTAATTTTCTGAAAGAAGAAATGCAATAAACTCATTGACAATAACCCCCAAAAGACAATTCTAATTATTTCTCATCCATTTCCAATAATGCAATAATTCCTTCGAAATTATTTTTATTTTAAAAATCTAAGATCATCGTAAATAATTCTCTTTTCATACAATATATATTAAGGATAGATAAATATTATTTTTCTAGAAGAAAAAAAATATTTTATCTATCATTAATATTCTCATTATTTTAAATTATTTTATTTTCATAAAATATTAATAATAGAAAAAAATTACTTTTCTAGAAGAAATGCTCGAATAACATGAACAAACAATTTCTACAAAAAAAAAAAAAAAAGAATCTACACAAACATATTTTCATCAATTATTAATATTTTCATAATGAAGAGAACATTATTTATTGATTCAAAAAAAAAAAAAAAGATTATGAATAAATTCATCTACAATAATGAAATAAAAAAAATATTTAATAAAAAATTGAAACGATTTTAAAAGAAGTGGCAAATGGGATACCCTTTTAATATTTCAATGGCATACCAAATGACATTTAAATTTCAATGGCATTTGGGGAATCTTTGTAATAGTATAGTGACAATGAGAGTTTTAATTTTAAAGTGCAATAACACGTCAAATACAATTCGAAAATTCGATGGAGCTAGGTACTTGGTTTCTTATGGAACCAGGTAATGAGATGACATTCTAGTCAATTACCAATTAAACATAATTTTTGGACTCCAATTTTAATTTTAAAAACTCTAATTGGATTGACGGACAGCCATATCATTATTTGGTTCCATAGAATTTTCGAAATACAATTTAAAGTTCAATGATATTTGAAAAAAAATTGCAATAGTATGACAATGGAGGTATTTAACTCCTCTACCAAACGACGAGACTTTCACCGGCTTTGATATGATCAATAAATGAAGCGAGCATTTGAAGCGAATGGGAAAGCCTAAAATTTATTTTCTTGCCATTTTTCGATCTTTGTTGTAATAGTACTTTTGATCACTTCGCCATCTAGCCTAGTGGCCTTTTCGACCTTCCGTTTCAATATTGGATTCTGGCAAGTCCACTTTTTCTTACTTCAAATATAAAGAATTATAAGCTTGTGAATGAAAAGTTATTCACTACTACGTAAAGTTTAACACACACGTATTTATATTTGTACAAACATAACTACTTATCTTCACATAAGAGGGGGTCCACACACAACTAATATTCGTCTCCCCTCATGCGGATTAATAACCCTATTTATACAAACTTGTTCGTACATATAGTTGACTCTTGTAGAATGAAATTAATAAAAAAAGAAGAAGATGGTTGTTGGAGCATTGGTTGGTCTCCATTAAAGAAAAGTATACAATTTTTTATTTATACAACAATGAATAGAAAACTAAATGTGAAACTATCAATTTAACTTAGCATATGTTTGATAACTTTTTTTATAAATAAATTCATAGATAATATATTTCTTCAAATCACTTTTTAATCTCACACATTTTTTAAATAATTTTTTAATCATATATTTTACATTAAAAATATCAAAAATTTATTTATAACCAAAATAGAAGCTGCTGAACACGGCATAAGTTATTAATTTGGATATGTCAATTATAAAAAGGGTATTTGAATTTTCAAACTTAAAATGTGTAATTAAAAAAGTGATTTTGAAAATGTAAAAAATATTTTTTTATAGACAAGTTTACCAAAAATTTGCTTATTTAAATATTGGTTACATGACATATCAATGATTTTTTTTTCTTTTTTTTCTGAGTACAAAGTTAGGAATGATGAGGAGGGGTAGGTGTGACGACCCGAATTCTCTTCCATTCGAGTGCCACTAAAAGTGACTCATATCATATTATCGAGACTTAAATAGTAATGTAAAATTATTCAAAAGAATAATTAGAATCCCATAATTTTATTTGTGAATAAAAATAGAACATAATTTTCTTACATAAAGTTCAACATAATTATCTCATCAATCTTAACCACTTTTGCCACTTCCATGTTGACCGCCTCGAACCTTCAATTATCTGAAAATGGTAAATATCGTGGAGTGAGATTTATAAAATCCCAGTAAGTATACCAAGCATAAATTTTCTTTTGAAAGCATATGGATCATTTTCATCATAACATAGGATAGGATCGAAATACTCATAAACATAAGGAGACACAAGAATTTTACCGAACTTAAATGGCAAGAATTCTTATGTGTAGCGCTACTAAACTCCGGTCCCCTTAGCATAATCATAAACATATCATATGGAACCCATAACAATCTTGTGAGATTGATTTCATAGCAATGATCCAAACATTTTCATAAAAACATAAGATATACTTACTTGTCATAAAAACATACTTACTTTTCATAAAAACATAAGGTGTATTTACCTTTCATAAAAACATACTTACTTTTCATAAAAACATAAGATATACTTACTTGTCATAAAAACATACTTACTTTTCATAAAAACATAAGGTGTATTTACCTTTCATAAAAACATACTTACTTTTCATAAAAACATAAGATATACTTACTTGTCATAAAAACATACTTACTTTTCATAAAAACATAAGGTGTATTTACCTTTCATAAAAACATACTTACTTTTCATAAAAACATAAGATATACTTACTTGTCATAAAAACATACTTACTTTTCATAAAAACATAAGGTGTATTTACCTTTCATAAAAACATACTTACTTTTCATAAAAACATAAGATATACTTACCTTTTAAAAGATTAAAATGAAGTGTAGTAGTAAATGGACCAAAACTTTCTTGACCACCTTGAATTTCTCTTACTTGTGGATTTTGTCAAGAGATTGGAAATAAGTGTATATGTGTAGAGTTGTGTGTAAAAGAGATGGGTTTAAATAGATGTATAAAGTTGGCATATTGTAAACATAATCATTCAATTCTATTAATTTTAACACATCCTTTTCTTAAAGTAAAGCACCATTCATATACTTTTCCATATTTATACAAATAATATGCTCTTCATGATTATATATAATGGAGTCTTATCAATCATTCATATACTTTTCCATATTTATACAAATATTATGCTCTTCATGATTATATATAATGGAGTCTTATCAATCATTCATATACTTTTCCATATTTATACAAATATTATGCTCTTCATGATTATATATAATGGAGTATATAAATCATTCATATACTTTTCCATATTTATACAAATATTATGCTCTTCATGATTATATATAATGGAGTATATAAATCATTCATATACTTTTCCATATTTATACAAATATTATGCTCTTCATGATTACATATAATGGAGTCTTATCAATCATTCATATACTTTTCCATATTTATACAAATATTATGCTCTTCATGATTATATATAATGGAGTATATAAATCATTCATATACTTTTCCATATTCATACAAATATTATGCTCTTCATGATTACATATAATGGAACCTCTCATGCTTGCATATATTTTCTTAATTTCAATAATAAAAATAATTTTTGTATAAATAAATATTGGGATAACATTGAATTAAGTACTTGGACTTAATATACTTTAAATCAAGAGAATAGAAATATTTTTAGAATTTCGGAATTTAATTTAAAATCGAACGATCTCGATTATTTCTTGACTTGGCTATACGAATACGTCGCGGCGTTAACTTAATAAAAATGGGTGAAATAGTAGCGACACGATTTTCTATTAAAATAATTATTAATCGCGTAAAAATTCTTGGTCGCTACAAACTTACCCCCTTAAAATAATTTCGTCCTCGAAATTAAACTTACTTGATCTTATGATTTCTGAACACTTAATCAGAATCTCTTCTCTTCTTCTCTTATGTAGTATCATTGCTACTATATTTAACCCAACCATATTTAACCCACTGGACTTTGACTAAATGCATCAATTTGTTTTCTTAAGACATGGACTTTTCTATCAATAATAGACATATGTCTACTCATAAATTCTTCTGAATCAAAATGAAAATTCCCAATCGTATGTGATATTTCATCATATCTTGTAGTATTCATGTAACTTGTCATTTATCATCGTATCATGTGACCTCAAATATTCGTATTAATATCTCTAAAATTTCAATAAATCTTTACTAACATATCATACCATAATAATTTGTCATTTCTTCTTATCACCAAATATCCCAAAATAATTAAAACGATTACCTGAATATTCTCTATGTAATATACCCAAACATGTTATTCACATATCAACATAATCATCAGTTTATCTTTCCAATATTTGTAACCCAAAATTTCTGCAAAATTCAATAAACAAATATCTCCCAAATAATTAAAATTCTTAACTCAAATATCATAACATTTCCCGTAAGGTATTCCTTTCACTTGCACAAACTTATTAATCCTGATTCAATACAGTCCTTATTTCACTTTCACGTATCCCCGTATTATTTCTATACCTTGATTATTATATCAAAATATCAGTACCCAAAATCCAAGAAAATATTCCATATCTCAAATCCCGTCATCATCAAATCTTCCTTTTATCAAGAAAGTAAACGGCGCATAAACTCTTGTTCCCTCTTTTCCATTATTCTATTCCGCGCTTTCTTGCTGGAATCAATATCATGCGGATTCCCTCCGATCCTTAATGCTTTTAAATAGTTCATGCTGGGAAGAGGTTAGATCCATCAAAAACATGGATATCATTCTTACAAACATTCGCAAGTATTATTCCAGTCTTCCAATGAATGATCTGAGGAAAATTTATCGAATAAGACTCGAAAGATTGAGGTTGCTGATGGCTCATGGTGTTTCAGAAGATGTTCGCTGGTTGATCGAAGCAAAGGTTCGACTATCTGGTGAATTACCTATGACATTTCCAAAGCACATGCCTGGTTTAGGCAAAAGCACCTTCGCAAAGAAACGAAGAGCAAAAAGGCTGAATGGTTGCTACAAATGTGCTCGTTGGAACTGTGATACTCGTTGCAAAACAGTAGGATATTCTTCTACTAATCGGGATGATAAAATCAAATTCATAAAGGGTGGACTGAGTAAGGAGTCTTTGGATGATATTCGACTGACTCTTGAGACGCACCCAAGTGGTTATGTGCAACGTGAACTTCTCTCCTTATACGCTCAGTTTAACGAGGAAAAAAATCGTTATAGTCTCCAAAATATAATAGCAAAAGATCCTGTTTGCCAGTCTGTTTTACAAAATGAGGCTTCTGGCAGTTCAACAATGATATAAGGTAAATCTCTTGATACACATTTAAAATATTTTACTGTTTTCTTTCACGCGTTTTGGAAATAAAATATATTTTCCTTTCTCGAGTTTTGATAAAGCTGGAAATAAATCACCGAAAGGTGATATCTTTGGTAAAACAGTCAAAAGTTGGCCGATTTTGTCAAAAGTAAATCTTTACTTTTTCATAATCAATCAAAAACAGTAAATTTTTTCGGCTTTAAATAGCCAAACATATTTCATAGTTCAGGCATCCCAAAATCACATCTTCTTCGTAAGTTTTCTCTTCTATACTATCAAAGATGGAAGCACCAAAACTTCGACAGATCAAAACTATTTGTGTATTTTGTGGATCAAAAGTGGGGAAAGGCTTCAGTTATCTAGAAGCGGCCGTAGATCTTGGAAAGAAACTGGGGGAAAAAGGTATCACTCTTGTGTATGGGGGTGGTAGCAGTGGTCTAATGGGTTGTGTTTCCCAATCTGCTCTTGCAGAGAAATCAAAAGTAATCGGTGTCATACCTGTCCCTTTGGTAGATGTTGCAGGCAAAACACGAGGGCATGAAGTTCAAACCTTATCCATCCATGAACGCATAACTTGTATGCTATATGGTTCTGATGCCTTTATAGCCCTGCCCGGAGGTTTTGGTACCTTAGAAGAAATCTTTAACATTACCTCGTGGGCTCAACTAGATCTCCATACTAAGCCTATTGGGCTTCTGAATGTTAACAATTTCTTTGATGGTTTGTTAACCTTTCTTGATTATGCTGTGGAACAGGGATTCATCTCTCCATTTTCCAGAAGGCTTCTTATTTCTGCTCCTACTATTGATGAACTACTGGATAAGCTGCAGTCATATATCTCAATACAAGATCCAGCAGGGGTTAAGATAGATTGGTCGCAAGGAAGGGGAATCAAGCGAAAATGGAGTCCGGTTAATGTAAACTTAACTTTATGAATCTTAGAATAGGTGGGGGTAGAGTACGGAGTATTCTTACTCTCGAGACACCCCTCTAATTTCCTAGGATTTTCCTTAATGTTTAAATCTTGTGTGTACCTCAAAGGTTCCAGGTGGTAGATTACGGAGTATTCTTACTCTCGAAACACACCTCTTTGAAGGTTTCTTTATTTCCTCAAAAGGTCAGAGGTGGTAGGATACGGCTACTCCGGAAACACATCTCTCAATTTGAGGAATTTCCCATGTTGCTTTCTTTTGATTTTGCGTGTTTCATGTATTTCTTTCCAATGTGACTCTTGTGTGTTCTCCTTACGAGAAAATAATAAATATCTCTGTTATCATCTACTAAATCTCGTTTGTGATGTAAATGAATTTGCATGTCTAACCTCAATTCTCTTAGTGATTGCATACCATACTATGCTCTTAATTCCAAACGATAAAATTCTAAGCAGAGTTTCCTTTGAAATTTGGACTTATTCAAACCGTAAGCATACTTCATAACTCACAATAATAAATAATTCCACATTTGATCACAACGATCTAAAAATTGACCACAATTTCATCAAACTTCAATATCATAAAAAAAATATTCCAGAAAATCAATTCATAATTCCTCAACATAGAAATTTCAAATCATAGTCGTCAATATCACAATATCACTTCCTTCAATACCTTAATTGGCTCAAAAGATTACTCATACTTATATTTATAAGTCATAAATCATATTCCCAAAATTTAATCACAAGGCCAAAGTTCATAATAAATTTCTCTTCAATATAGAGGCATAATTCACTTACTCAACATAATATCCATTACTTAATTCCCAATAACCAAATCTTTAAATCTCTAACTTCATAATGCTTCTCATAAAAGTCTCATTAAAATCATATCACTTATAATCTTAACATCTCATAAAAATTCATAAAATTGGCTCGCTATTTCTCATTAAATCTAAATGATAGATAATCTGAACATATTTCTAATCATTTCTGTTGACTTCTCATACTTAATGCCATGTCTAAAATCAATTATGCAAAGTCCATTTAAGGTTTATCATTTCTAAACTCGAGGACAACAATTATTTTGAAAATCATTCTTAAGTCATATTATTCCCATTATGCTCAACACCCGTTCTCTTTCTTTCTTTTCTTTCTGAATTTTTTTTTTTTTCATAATTGAAACTTGAAGAGTGGTACCAATAATCATCCACAGTTTTTCCTTGCTTTTAAGCAAAGGTAGTGATAAAGGGATAAATTATTGAACCGAAAATTGAAACTTGAAGAGGAAGTACTAATAATCATCCACAGTTTTTCCCTTGTTTTTACACAAAGGTAGTGATAAAGGGATAAATTATTGTACGAATTCATTATCAATTTTGTTTGTTTAATATATTATTCCATATATTTTGGGCAAAAGTTACAACCCAACTTAATTTCTAATTGAGTCAATCTTACTAAGCTTAATATGCACCAAAATTCATATAAATATCCTCTCTGTCTCATGATTCTACATTGAAAAGAATAAAAAAATTGAGTCTTCTATCAATTTATATCATACTTGACATGTATATTATGTGTAACACATAAAGATTCATAACATATGAAGATTTCATACTTAACATGTCTTAATAAAATCGTAAATGACTTGCAAAGCATATAACATACCTGGTTCGAGGAGTCAATACGTGGAGAGTGATGAGTTAAAATATTTCATATAATCTTATTTTCCTTTAATCAACAATAATTTAATGTGGTTGTATCCAAATCAACATTTTCTTGAATCATAATTCCTAATTAATCACAGTCTTCAAAACAAATCCAATATCGATATAGTAATTATCTCCCCATCAATAATTAATAACTTAACCCAAATAAAATTTATCGTCAAATCTTATTTTTCCTTTAGTCCCCGAACTTCTAGAAATTTATCAAAGACATCAATATAAACATCATATCACTAACTAATTATATTCCATAAAATTTTCAGGACATTACAAACTCCCTTGCTTAAAATGAATTTTGTCCTTGAAATTCGCACATCAAATTTCATCATGCTTTTCAAAATCATAACCATACTTGACATGTGAAAATTCAACTTTTTTTTTTTATAATGAATAGTGATTTCGTTCACTGTTCATCATGAATAGCACGTCGTTTTACTGTTCACGTGAATAGTGATTTTTTTTTTTTTTTTTAAAAATAAAATTTCAAAAATCTACAGAATCGTTTTTAAAACTCTTTGCTCTGATACCAACTGTGACGACCCGAATTCTCTTCCATTCGAGTGCCACTAAAAGTGACTCATATCATATTATCGAGACTTAAATAGTAATGTAAAATTATTCAAAAGAATAATTAGAATCCCATAATTTTATTTGTGAATAAAAATAGAACATAATTTTCTTACATAAAGTTCAACATAATTATCTCATCAATCTTAACCACTTTTGCCACTTCCATGTTGACCGCCTCAAACCTTCAATTATCTGAAAATGGTAAATATCGTGGAGTGAGATTTATAAAATCCCAGTAAGTATACCAAGCATAAATTTTCTTTTGAAAGCATATGGATCATTTTCATCATAACATAGGATAGGATCGAAATACTCATAAACATAAGGAGACACAAGAATTTTACCGAACTTAAATGGCAAGAATTCTTATGTGTAGCGCTACTAAACTCCGGTCCCCTTAGCATAATCATAAACATATCATATGGAACCCATAACAATCTTGTGAGATTGATTTCATAGCAATGATCCAAACATTTTCATAAAAACATAAGATATACTTACTTGTCATAAAAACATACTTACTTTTCATAAAAACATAAGGTGTATTTACCTTTCATAAAAGCATACTTACTTTTCATAAAAACATAAGATATACTTACTTGTCATAAAAACATACTTACTTTTCATAAAAACATAAGGTGTATTTACCTTTCATAAAAACATACTTACTTTTCATAAAAACATAAGATATACTTACTTGTCATAAAAACATACTTACTTTTCATAAAAACATAAGGTGTATTTACCTTTCATAAAAACATACTTACTTTTCATAAAAACATAAGATATACTTACTTGTCATAAAAACATACTTACTTTTCATAAAAACATAAGGTGTATTTACCTTTCATAAAAACATACTTACTTTTCATAAAAACATAAGATATACTTACCTTTTAAAAGATTAAAATGAAGTGTAGTAGTAAATGGACCAAAACTTTCTTGACCACCTTGAATTTCTCTTACTTGTGGATTTTGTCAAGAGATTGGAAATAAGTGTATATGTGTAGAGTTGTGTGTAAAAGAGATGGGTTTAAATAGATGTATAAAGTTGGCATATTGTAAACATAATCATTCAATTCTATTAATTTTAACACATCCTTTTCTTAAAGTAAAGCACCATTCATATACTTTTCCATATTTATACAAATAATATGCTCTTCATGATTATATATAATGGAGTCTTATCAATCATTCATATACTTTTCCATATTTATACAAATATTATGCTCTTCATGATTATATATAATGGAGTCTTATCAATCATTCATATACTTTTCCATATTTATACAAATATTATGCTCTTCATGATTATATATAATGGAGTATATAAATCATTCATATACTTTTCCATATTTATACAAATATTATGCTCTTCATGATTATATATAATGGAGTATATAAATCATTCATATACTTTTCCATATTTATACAAATATTATGCTCTTCATGATTACATATAATGGAGTCTTATCAATCATTCATATACTTTTCCATATTTATACAAATATTATGCTCTTCATGATTATATATAATGGAGTATATAAATCATTCATATACTTTTCCATATTCATACAAATATTATGCTCTTCATGATTACATATAATGGAACCTCTCATGCTTGCATATATTTTCTTAATTTCAATAATAAAAATAATTTTTGTATAAATAAATATTGGGATAACATTGAATTAAGTACTTGGACTTAATATACTTTAAATCAAGAGAATAGAAATATTTTTAGAATTTCGGAATTTAATTTAAAATCGAACGATCTCGATTATTTCTTGACTTGGCTATACGAATACGTCGCGGCGTTAACTTAATAAAAATGGGTGAAATAGTAGCGACACGATTTTCTATTAAAATAATTATTAATCGCGTAAAAATTCTTGGTCGCTACAAACTTACCCCCTTAAAATAATTTCGTCCTCGAAATTAAACTTACTTGATCTTATGATTTCTGAACACTTAATCAGAATCTCTTCTCTTCTTCTCTTATGTAGTATCATTGCTACTATATTTAACCCAACCATATTTAACCCACTGGACTTTGACTAAATGCATCAATTTGTTTTCTTAAGACATGGACTTTTCTATCAATAATAGACATATGTCTACTCATAAATTCTTCTGAATCAAAATGAAAATTCCCAATCGTATGTGATATTTCATCATATCTTGTAGTATTCATGTAACTTGTCATTTATCATCGTATCATGTGACCTCAAATATTCGTATTAATATCTCTAAAATTTCAATAAATCTTTACTAACATATCATACCATAATAATTTGTCATTTCTTCTTATCACCAAATATCCCAAAATAATTAAAACGATTACCTGAATATTCTCTATGTAATATACCCAAACATGTTATTCACATATCAACATAATCATCAGTTTATCTTTCCAATATTTGTAACCCAAAATTTCTGCAAAATTCAATAAACAAATATCTCCCAAATAATTAAAATTCTTAACTCAAATATCATAACATTTCCCGTAAGGTATTCCTTTCACTTGCACAAACTTATTAATCCTGATTCAATACAGTCCTTATTTCACTTTCACGTATCCCCGTATTATTTCTATACCTTGATTATTATATCAAAATATCAGTACCCAAAATCCAAGAAAATATTCCATATCTCAAATCCCGTCATCATCAAATCTTCCTTTTATCAAGAAAGTAAACGGCGCATAAACTCTTGTTCCCTCTTTTCCATTATTCTATTCCGCGCTTTCTTGCTGGAATCAATATCATGCGGATTCCCTCCGATCCTTAATGCTTTTAAATAGTTCATGCTGGGAAGAGGTTAGATCCATCAAAAACATGGATATCATTCTTACAAACATTCGCAAGTATTATTCCAGTCTTCCAATGAATGATCTGAGGAAAATTTATCGAATAAGACTCGAAAGATTGAGGTTGCTGATGGCTCATGGTGTTTCAGAAGATGTTCGCTGGTTGATCGAAGCAAAGGTTCGACTATCTGGTGAATTACCTATGACATTTCCAAAGCACATGCCTGGTTTAGGCAAAAGCACCTTCGCAAAGAAACGAAGAGCAAAAAGGCTGAATGGTTGCTACAAATGTGCTCGTTGGAACTGTGATACTCGTTGCAAAACAGTAGGATATTCTTCTACTAATCGGGATGATAAAATCAAATTCATAAAGGGTGGACTGAGTAAGGAGTCTTTGGATGATATTCGACTGACTCTTGAGACGCACCCAAGTGGTTATGTGCAACGTGAACTTCTCTCCTTATACGCTCAGTTTAACGAGGAAAAAAATCGTTATAGTCTCCAAAATATAATAGCAAAAGATCCTGTTTGCCAGTCTGTTTTACAAAATGAGGCTTCTGGCAGTTCAACAATGATATAAGGTAAATATCTTGATACACATTTAAAATATTTTACTGTTTTCTTTCACGCGTTTTGGAAATAAAATATATTTTCCTTTCTCGAGTTTTGATAAAGCTGGAAATAAATCACCGAAAGGTGATATCTTTGGTAAAACAGTCAAAAGTTGGCCGATTTTGTCAAAAGTAAATCTTTACTTTTTCATAATCAATCAAAAACAGTAAATTTTTTCGGCTTTAAATAGCCAAACATATTTCATAGTTCAGGCATCCCAAAATCACATCTTCTTCGTAAGTTTTCTCTTCTATACTATCAAAGATGGAAGCACCAAAACTTCGACAGATCAAAACTATTTGTGTATTTTGTGGATCAAAAGTGGGGAAAGGCTTCAGTTATCTAGAAGCGGCCGTAGATCTTGGAAAGAAACTGGGGGAAAAAGGTATCACTCTTGTGTATGGGGGTGGTAGCAGTGGTCTAATGGGTTGTGTTTCCCAATCTGCTCTTGCAGAGAAATCAAAAGTAATCGGTGTCATACCTGTCCCTTTGGTAGATGTTGCAGGCAAAACACGAGGGCATGAAGTTCAAACCTTATCCATCCATGAACGCATAACTTGTATGCTATATGGTTCTGATGCCTTTATAGCCCTGCCCGGAGGTTTTGGTACCTTAGAAGAAATCTTTAACATTACCTCGTGGGCTCAACTAGATCTCCATACTAAGCCTATTGGGCTTCTGAATGTTAACAATTTCTTTGATGGTTTGTTAACCTTTCTTGATTATGCTGTGGAACAGGGATTCATCTCTCCATTTTCCAGAAGGCTTCTTATTTCTGCTCCTACTATTGATGAACTACTGGATAAGCTGCAGTCATATATCTCAATACAAGATCCAGCAGGGGTTAAGATAGATTGGTCGCAAGGAAGGGGAATCAAGCGAAAATGGAGTCCGGTTAATGTAAACTTAACTTTATGAATCTTAGAATAGGTGGGGGTAGAGTACGGAGTATTCTTACTCTCGAGACACCCCTCTAATTTCCTAGGATTTTCCTTAATGTTTAAATCTTGTGTGTACCTCAAAGGTTCCAGGTGGTAGATTACGGAGTATTCTTACTCTCGAAACACACCTCTTTGAAGGTTTCTTTATTTCCTCAAAAGGTCAGAGGTGGTAGGATACGGCTACTCCGGAAACACATCTCTCAATTTGAGGAATTTCCCATGTTGCTTTCTTTTGATTTTGCGTGTTTCATGTATTTCTTTCCAATGTGACTCTTGTGTGTTCTCCTTACGAGAAAATAATAAATATCTCTGTTATCATCTACTAAATCTCGTTTGTGATGTAAATGAATTTGCATGTCTAACCTCAATTCTCTTAGTGATTGCATACCATACTATGCTCTTAATTCCAAACGATAAAATTCTAAGCAGAGTTTCCTTTGAAATTTGGACTTATTCAAACCGTAAGCATACTTCATAACTCACAATAATAAATAATTCCACATTTGATCACAACGATCTAAAAATTGACCACAATTTCATCAAACTTCAATATCATAAAAAAAATATTCCAGAAAATCAATTCATAATTCCTCAACATAGAAATTTCAAATCATAGTCGTCAATATCACAATATCACTTCCTTCAATACCTTAATTGGCTCAAAAGATTACTCATACTTATATTTATAAGTCATAAATCATATTCCCAAAATTTAATCACAAGGCCAAAGTTCATAATAAATTTCTCTTCAATATAGAGGCATAATTCACTTACTCAACATAATATCCATTACTTAATTCCCAATAACCAAATCTTTAAATCTCTAACTTCATAATGCTTCTCATAAAAGTCTCATTAAAATCATATCACTTATAATCTTAACATCTCATAAAAATTCATAAAATTGGCTCGCTATTTCTCATTAAATCTAAATGATAGATAATCTGAACATATTTCTAATCATTTCTGTTGACTTCTCATACTTAATGCCATGTCTAAAATCAATTATGCAAAGTCCATTTAAGGTTTATCATTTCTAAACTCGAGGACAACAATTATTTTGAAAATCATTCTTAAGTCATATTATTCCCATTATGCTCAACACCCGTTCTCTTTCTTTCTTTTCTTTCTGAATTTTTTTTTTTTTCATAATTGAAACTTGAAGAGTGGTACCAATAATCATCCACAGTTTTTCCTTGCTTTTAAGCAAAGGTAGTGACTATAAAGGGATAAATTATTGAACCGAAAATTGAAACTTGAAGAGGAAGTACTAATAATCATCCACAGTTTTTCCCTTGTTTTTACACAAAGGTAGTGATAAAGGGATAAATTATTGTACGAATTCATTATCAATTTTGTTTGTTTAATATATTATTCCATATATTTTGGGCAAAAGTTACAACCCAACTTAATTTCTAATTGAGTCAATCTTACTAAGCTTAATATGCACCAAAATTCATATAAATATCCTCTCTGTCTCATGATTCTACATTGAAAAGAATAAAAAAATTGAGTCTTCTATCAATTTATATCATACTTGACATGTATATTATGTGTAACACATAAAGATTCATAACATATGAAGATTTCATACTTAACATGTCTTAATAAAATCGTAAATGACTTGCAAAGCATATAACATACCTGGTTCGAGGAGTCAATACGTGGAGAGTGATGAGTTAAAATATTTCATATAATCTTATTTTCCTTTAATCAACAATAATTTAATGTGGTTGTATCCAAATCAACATTTTCTTGAATCATAATTCCTAATTAATCACAGTCTTCAAAACAAATCCAATATCGATATAGTAATTATCTCCCCATCAATAATTAATAACTTAACCCAAATAAAATTTATCGTCAAATCTTATTTTTCCTTTAGTCCCCGAACTTCTAGAAATTTATCAAAGACATCAATATAAACATCATATCACTAACTAATTATATTCCATAAAATTTTCAGGACATTACAAACTCCCTTGCTTAAAATGAATTTTGTCCTTGAAATTCGCACATCAAATTTCATCATGCTTTTCAAAATCATAACCATACTTGACATGTGAAAATTCAACTTTTTTTTTTTATAATGAATAGTGATTTCGTTCACTGTTCATCATGAATAGCACGTCGTTTTACTGTTCACGTGAATAGTGATTTTTTTTTTTTTTTTTTTTTTTTTAAAAATAAAATTTCAAAAATCTACAGAATCGTTTTTAAAACTCTTTGCTCTGATACCAACTGTGACGATCCGAATTCTCTTCCATTCGAGTGCCACTAAAAGTGACTCATATCATATTATCGAGACTTAAATAGTAATGTAAAATTATTCAAAAGAATAATTAGAATCCCATAATTTTATTTGTGAATAAAAATAGAACATAATTTTCTTACATAAAGTTCAACATAATTATCTCATCAATCTTAACCACTTTTGCCACTTCCATGTTGACCGCCTCAAACCTTCAATTATCTGAAAATGGTAAATATCGTGGAGTGAGATTTATAAAATCCCAGTAAGTATACCAAGCATAAATTTTCTTTTGAAAGCATATGGATCATTTTCATCATAACATAGGATAGGATCGAAATACTCATAAACATAAGGAGACACAAGAATTTTACCGAACTTAAATGGCAAGAATTCTTATGTGTAGCGCTACTAAACTCCGGTCCCCTTAGCATAATCATAAACATATCATATGGAACCCATAACAATCTTGTGAGATTGATTTCATAGCAATGATCCAAACATTTTCATAAAAACATAAGATATACTTACTTGTCATAAAAACATACTTACTTTTCATAAAAACATAAGGTGTATTTACCTTTCATAAAAACATACTTACTTTTCATAAAAACATAAGATATACTTACTTGTCATAAAAACATACTTACTTTTCATAAAAACATAAGGTGTATTTACCTTTCATAAAAACATACTTACTTTTCATAAAAACATAAGATATACTTACTTGTCATAAAAACATACTTACTTTTCATATAAACATAAGGTGTATTTACCTTTCATAAAAACATACTTACTTTTCATAAAAACATAAGATATACTTACTTGTCATAAAAATATACTTACTTTTCATAAAAACATAAGGTGTATTTACCTTTCATAAAAACATACTTACTTTTCATAAAAACATAAGATATACTTACCTTTTAAAAGATTAAAATGAAGTGTAGTAGTAAATGGACCAAAACTTTCTTGACCACCTTGAATTTCTCTTACTTGTGGATTTTGTCAAGAGATTGGAAATAAGTGTATATGTGTAGAGTTGTGTGTAAAAGAGATGGGTTTAAATAGATGTATAAAGTTGGCATATTGTAAACATAATCATTCAATTCTATTAATTTTAACACATCCTTTTCTTAAAGTAAAGCACCATTCATATACTTTTCCATATTTATACAAATAATATGCTCTTCATGATTATATATAATGGAGTCTTATCAATCATTCATATACTTTTCCATATTTATACAAATATTATGCTCTTCATGATTATATATAATGGAGTCTTATCAATCATTCATATACTTTTCCATATTTATACAAATATTATGCTCTTCATGATTATATATAATGGAGTATATAAATCATTCATATACTTTTCCATATTTATACAAATATTATGCTCTTCATGATTATATATAATGGAGTATATAAATCATTCATATACTTTTCCATATTTATACAAATATTATGCTCTTCATGATTACATATAATGGAGTCTTATCAATCATTCATATACTTTTCCATATTTATACAAATATTATGCTCTTCATGATTATATATAATGGAGTATATAAATCATTCATATACTTTTCCATATTTATACAAATATTATGCTCTTCATGATTACATATAATGGAACCTCTCATGCTTGCATATATTTTCTTAATTTCAATAATAAAAATAATTTTTGTATAAATAAATATTGGGATAACATTGAATTAAGTACTTGGACTTAATATACTTTAAATCAAGAGAATGGAAATATTTTTAGAATTTCGGAATTTAATTTAAAATCGAACGATCTCGATTATTTCTTGACTTGGCTATACGAATACGTCGCGGCGTTAACTTAATAAAAATGGGTGAAATAGTAGCGACACGATTTTCTATTAAAATAATTATTAATCGCGTAAAAATTCTTGGTCGCTACAGTAGGACTCGAACCCGGGTTTCCGCCCGATAAGGTCACCTCCTTAACCACTTGGAGTGTTGCCTTGGTCCTTATATCAATGATTTTTAATGATATGTTTATAATGAATTATTCTTTGTTTCGTAATTTTTTTTTTTTTAATAAATAAGAAAATTTTGTTTTCAAGATAACATGTTTGGTGGAAAAGCTTTTTGAAAAATGTGTGTGGTTAAGCAATAATTTTAAAAAAAAAATTTGATTTTATAAAAAAGTTGATCAAACAGAGACCTATTGATGTGACATGATCATAAGTAATACATACCCCCTCCGTACCACAAAGATAGACTCGTTTTCAATTTTTGTTTGTCCCAAATTAAAGGTTATTTTTCTTTTTAAGAGTATAATAATATCTTAATTGTCTAGTATACCCATATTTAATATACATTGTTATCGAAAAATGTGAACTACCCATTATTTAATGTAGGAAAATATTAGGTAAAATGTAATTAAATTTATAGTTCCAACATACATTAATTATGTTTTCTTAATTCGCATGAAGTATAAATGGATTTATTTTTATGGGACCGATGGAGTATCACTCTTATATTATAAGAGGCTCTTGGTATTTTTACTGTTCAATTTTGGTTATTTCCTTTCACACCTTCATCCTCTACCAAACCAATTAAATAGTGATAGGTGCACAATTATACCGACAATGAGGATATTTTTCGTTCTCTACAAACTCAAAAGTGAAAACTCTCGTTGGTTCCTACCTATTTTACACCACAGAATCTCTCCCTCGTGAAATCGCGTACACTTGAAACCCGTCGGAGTGGAAAACGACTTCATGTTCCTCATCGCCGATCTCTATCTGCAACGCAACAGAGACTAATCCAAGTAAGCCTTGTTTTTTTGTCGTAATTTCTTATGATTTTTACTGAAATCGGGCCGTTAATCGCTCATGCCGCTGGTTATTTCTGAAAATGTTTGTCATCGAAGATTTCCAGGTCAAATACCGCTATTGGTGCTTTCCTTTCTGCAAACCAAATCAAGGTTGGGTGGTAAGGTTGATTTAGGATCGACCTTGACAGCAGGCCTTTGTGGATCTGGTGAACAATTCATGTGATCTCGTTCAATATCAGTGGTTTTTCGCTTATATGTGGTCAAAATATTTTGATTGATCATGCATCCATTTCTTATTTGGCATGATAATTTTAATTACCTGTTGAAATAATAGTTATAGTTCTTGTTTAATTTTGGCCCTGTCAATTATGTTAGAAAACAACCAGAATTTTTATGTTCTTCCAGCTTGTTTATTTTCCCTCTTTTCACGTAGACAAATTTGATCGGAGAAATCATTAGAATAGTGGATAAAATGGTTTTATAGATTTTTACATTTTTTTATCTCATTAACTTAGTATCTTCTTGAAACCTAACTGATTTATTGCCCATCATAAGATGATTGCTCCTTGTGGTGCCATTTCTTAGAATCCTCCATAGCTTTATTAGATTTATCTTTATTGGTATAGGAAGCATTATTAAATTAGCACGTGGTATCTTTGGTTCTACATCCATGTTATATTCTGGAATCAACTCTTTTACTAATCTGGTTTTGCAAATTAATATCAAGCTGAAGCAAGAAAGATTAACATCAAATGGTTCTTGTTAATCTCATATTTTTTTTTTCTTTTTTGGAAGATGTTGTTTTGAACTCCAGCGTTTAGATTTGATCTTCCAGTGATTTCTATATTGTTTCCATATCTAAATTCTTTGATTATTGAGGTAATATTTTTAATTTTTTGTTTATTTTGATGTCTTTTGAATTGTAATATTTTGGGTAAATCTTGCTTTTTTGTTGGCATATGTATCATTTAAATCTTGCAATCTTACAATTTTATTGGTAATTTTGATTTTATTTTTTTTATTGAAAATTTGCATCCTTTCTTTGGTAGACTATTAATGTATTATATGCTTTGAATGGTTGAGTTTCTTCATTAATGTGGATCAGTATAGTTTCCATTCCGAAGAAGATTAGGAAAGGGCTGGATAAGATTGCACCATAACATATAATTAGAATTTTCTTTCGAGGTCGTCTTAGTGTTGTTTTCTCTCTTGATTGAGTCTTGTGGTTGTGCAGCACTTTTAGTGTCAAACTCTACTAGCTCCAGGATTGTTTCAAATAAGACAACCTGATGAAGATGAGATTATTTGTGTTTCGTGTGGTATGAATGGAGGAGGTAGCGGAAGGGGAGGCACCTTCTGTATGTTAGGTTGATGCTTGGTCATTAAGAAAGTTGCACAGTTAAGAAAACATGTTTATGCTAATTAAGTTGTTAAGAAAACATCATGTCTGCTGGGTGCACCCATTATATTGATTGATGCTATTCAGTTTTTGACATGGTTAACTATTTTTTGGAAAAGGCTTCTGATAGAAGGTTAGAAACTCGCGAATCTAAAGAACTTTGCTTCTTGATATGAATGTTCTAAAGAAGAATATTTTTTGTCTTGCATTTTTTCAGTGTTTAGTTCTTGTCTATTGTTCAATCTATAAAGGGAAAAAAGCGAGTTTTGGATTGCATGCGATTTAGTTATTTTTTTTTACATTTTTAAGTTTTTCCTATTTTTGTTAATTTCCCTTTTTTGTGAGGTCAAGTGTTGGCATTCGATTGCTGCATGTAGGTTGTGTTTGATTCCCATTACAGTGGATACATTATCAAATTGGGAGTTTATATAGTAAAGGGAGCCAATGGATGATGATTTAGAATTTCCAACTATATTTTGAGTCCCCTTTTTTATTTTTATTATTATTGTTTTTTTTTTTTTTTTTACCTTTCTCACTTCTAAATTTGTACAGAATTTATGTCGAACCATCTCCTAAAAGCTTACCCTATTAACGAGGAGATAACTTATATATTTAAATTGTGTTTTGAAACTTCTCCTTAGACGTTAATTGAATTATTTGGATATTACGATGTTTAATACATTAGTGTATTGAATTTATGTTTTGTCAGTATATTTAAAAAAAGAAAAAATCGGGTTTATGTTGACTACTGAGCTTTGTGGATTTACAGGTTTTGAAAGTTGGAGACGCGACTGCAATACTACTTCAAAGACACGGTAAAATAGAATTTGTTATGAAACCTTCTTTTTAGGATTTTATTTTCAATTTGTTCTGTAATGTGCATTCTTCCATATTATTGGAGTTATACAAGTACTTACCAAACATAAATTTAATTGCGACATTAATGTTAGAGTCGATTTGACATTAATTTCATTAGTCTCAAACCTTTTCAGGCAGGGTATTAATGCTGGAACAAGTGGTTTCTGGTAAAACTTAATGGTAATTTTTTAAGCTTACTCAATTTATGATGTTGTGCTCATTGAAGGCTGTTAAAGATAGTGACAATTCCAATAACACAATTGTCAACGTTGGTAAAGTCGTTACATGGGTGAGATGTTGATTTTGCATCATTTGGATTCAATAATTTGATTAGATTACAACATTAAAATTGCAAGCTAAAGTTGAATTGAGGGTATAGATGTTCAGGCTCAAACAAACCATGATATCATGTGAATTATGAAACCAATTGTGTATAGACAGCCCCATACAAATATGAAAAGATTCAGCTTTTGGAGTTCCAAAAGTAAAAGCTATTAGCACAGGGTGTTAAATGAAACTAGGACTCACCTAACATTTTCTATTGATGCAGAGATTGTTTTGATTCGTCTGGCAATATGCTGTCCATTTCCATGATAATCCTGCTAGAACACACATTGTCAACAATACTTTATATAAAAAGCAAAAAAATTATCATAATATTCCAGTAGAACCACATCCATACTTCATATGAATAATTCTGAACAACAAACCCAGATTACAGAATGAAAAGGCTAAAAACAACTAACTTCTTGCATGATAATTAATTTCCATCCATAACAACCTTATGTGCTCTAAATTTGTTTGATGAATATTTGCATGTTGACAAGTTTTAGTACATAAAACATAAAAATGAGGAGAATGTAGTAAAAATATGCTCATAATTTAACATTACAGATGTTAAACAATCTAATGCTGGAGCTTCAGAACTCAATTGGCCATCCTTAATCTAATGATTTACCTTATTAGTGCTCAATCGTGTAGCCTCATTTTTGGCAAATAATTCTTTATAAGTCAGCAATCTTCTCTCCTCCAATTCTAGAGCATTTCGTGCAGCTTTGGTTATATTTCCTGCCACCATATTTGATAGTTAAAACCTCATATGAGAAAAGAGACAGTAGACAATTTAGCAGAGTGGTGTAGTTGTGTCATTTCAGGTTAGACTAGCAGCCCGTACACAGGTGGTGTTAAGTTTAGGTGGAAGGGGGTTAGGGGGCATTAGTTCGTTTTTTCTATCTCTTCTCAATTAAACACAAGCACACAAATACCTGATAAGTGAATTTATTTCTTAAAATCACTTCCTGCCAACATGGATTGTCCAACACTCTCCTTAGAATCAACTACAGTCTTGTTAGCAAAATCTGTTTTAGTTTCTACAGTAATTTTCACTGCAGCTCTCTTCTCAGCTTCCAGTACTTCTTTTTTAGCCTTTTCAGCTCTTTCAGCCTTTAGCCTGGCCTGCATCAAGTAAACAAGCTCTCTGAAGTTATATTGAGCTAATGATTCACACTACATTTCCACCTTAAAAACTGAAACACGAATTTCTTAAAAAACACTCAAACTGCAGGTATGAAGAACATGCATGATCGTCTAATAATATTGAACATCAGGTCACCAAACCATGCAGTAACGAAGAGGCAGTAGGAAAAAAGATTCATTAATAATGTTTCAGAAAGTACTATCTACTTTATGGTGCTGGAAGAATATCATACCCTCCCATAAGTTATCAATTTCCACAGTACAGCTACCAGTATTCTGGGGCAATTTCTGAAATTAAAGATGTTATATGGAATAGAAATTCTAAATATCCTATTTGCTCAATGAAGAGGACCTCTAATAATATGGTAGGCTACCAGCAAAAGATCAGAAGACATCAAATAAATTCTAAATTAGTCTTCACATTGGCTTTTAAATAATATAGCTCAAGATGACTTGGTGAACTCATTAATGTAACATATTTTTGCAAAGTTTTTGTCTTTAACCGGTTTAATATCTTTCTCAACTTCAATTCAGTTTGGTATTTTTCTCAACTCATAGACAAGTCACAGAATACGACTTCCATATTACTTCAAATCTAGGGTTGCGATTTTTTTCTCTCTACAAATCTACACAGCGCATTTGTTTTCAGGTTTCCAAATTTTTTTTGACGAATTGAAAGGTATTATCATATAGTTATACTCATATAGGTATTATCAGTTTGCTCGTGAATGCACCATCTCGTCAACAAATAGAAGCCAGTTGAAAGATTTGAGGTTAGGGTTTTTTTAATTTTTAAGTTTTTAAAATTTTTGAAATTTTTTGGGTTTTTTCGTTTTTCCTGAGTTTGGTTTCCACCAGTAGCTTTTCAAGTCAGAGGAGCAGCTTCCTGTTGACATATTTTCAAGTTAAAGTGTCTCAAAAAACTACAGAATCTGCTTTGTGTGTATAGGGGTTCTGATTGTTATTTGGTGGGATCAGCAACAGGCCGCTATCTCTGTTGGGTAAGTTCTATAGAATAAATTCATTTGTTCAGCTAATTATCTATGGGCTTGTACGGGGGCATGCTTCTTGATAATTGTTATTTGTATATGTTTGCTTTCACTGCGTTTTTTAATTATTTCAGATGTGGGTTTTGATTTTCTTTTCAATATTTTGACTAAATGCTTGGGTCTGCTTTAAATTTAGCTGGACACTGGCAACTACCATCAATGAATCCTTAAACTCCATATGTAGTAATGACATTTAACAGTTATATAATTGTTTGGGTCAGGTTTGATGTTAAGAGGTTGTTACAGAGAAGGAAGCTGATGAGATTGAAAATGAAATTGAGAAAAGGGATTAGAGGCATTAATATTCAGATTGCGTTTTAAATAGATGGATTTGGATTTTGATAGTTTGGTGTTGTGATTTTTATTTACATGCAAATGAATCAGTAACCAAGTGTCGGGTTGGTTCCATATTTAGTTGGGAGAGCTTTTGGTTATTTAGAACAAGAGCTTTTATAACATGAAAGATTTCAGAATAGTTGGTGGTTTCACTGAACAGAGAATCAAGAGGAGCAAGGAGAGAAATATTAGGAAGCAAATGAATATGGTGCTGATTTGTTGTCACCATGACTGAAACATTTGAAACTGTAACCTCGTTACTTTGCTCTTGATCTTACCTATCTATCTTTATAATTTTTATCTAGATCTCTATTAAGGAGCATAACTAACTTTTCCACATAGTTGTGCTGTAATTATCTTGTTGTCTTTATTTCCTTTAGCTCTTTTCAATATGACACATATCTGAAATTAATGCAACTTATCAAGTTATCAGCATCTATGTCAAGATTCAATCATTTGGCAACTTATCAAGTTATCAGCATCTATACTTATACAATGACCACTTATTTTATTTATTTTATTTCCATTTATAGATTTTTGCAATACTAGGAATGAAGCAGTAATTAATTACAATTTCGTAATTATCTCTCTCTTTTTTTATCCATTTATTTGATTCACAAACAAATATTACTATTATGACCATTCGAAAATATAAAATTTTAATTGAGATTTTCATACTATAATTAGGTCCTATTAATAAATTTTTCACTTTGCTCAATTCTGATGCGAACAACTAAATTTATATATGTTTTCTTTGTTACTAATTTTTTTTCCCAGTGTATATTGAGATACCTTCTCAACAATTACAAATTGAGTTTCAATGAATAACTCAAGAGATCCTAAAGTTGCCATTGAAGAGGTTGGTTTTATATTAGCTGAATTAAATGTGATTTTACATGTTATATGTCAAAAATTAAATTATCATCACTTATATTTACTAATAAAACATGCTATTTTTTTCATAGGAATACAAAACAATTATCCGTCAGGTACAAAATCAACAAAGACGAAAAAAAAATGCATTTCGTAGGTCTCAAGAAGAACACTATGTTGACAAGCGCAAACATAAACCGAATTTGGATGGTAACTTGATTTATTTTTTTCGATATTTTTTGGTGTTTCTCTTGTCAGAATTTAGATTTCCAGCATAGTTTTATTATTTACATTATTAGAATCAGAATATAAACTTTAAGAAATATTTACATGCAATCTTTTAAATATATAATCTATACATTAACATATTGGGATTTCTAATGGCCTTATTCTAATCGTGTTAATTTTTTTTTAGGTTCAAACAACATTTCCTAAATAATTATAACTGTTCTTTATTGTTCATTTTCTTGCTGGTTTTCATAATTTTTTTTCCCAATTTAGCTGCTGGACAAAACAATGGTTACCTATATCACGGAAGTGAAACCTCTTCTGTCGGCTTTGAACAACATACCATAGAAACTTCTTTGCCAGCACCACATGTAATTTTTGAAAAACCACATGATTTACAGGTTCGAAACATATCACATCAAAGCACCAAATTAACTATACCTATAGCTGCTTATGTGTTGCCCCATTTTACTGTTTGCGAGCATTGTGGAGCCAAAAAGTTTTACAGAGAAAGCAAGGGATTCTGTTGCTCTGATGGGAAGGTCAAATTACGTACACATTCTATACCTGATGATTTGTTTCAACTTTTTACTTCGAGTTGTCAAGAGTCAACTCATTTCAGAACTGTTTGTCGATCGTACAATAACCATTTTGCTTTCACCTCTTTTGGCGTAAAATATGATAAAGAACTTTGCAAATCAAATAAAGGTATTTACACTTTCAGAGTACAAGGACAGGTATATCATTATGTCAACTCGCTTTTACCTCGCGGTGATGCTAAGCCTTCGTATATGCAACTTTATTTTTATGATACAGAAAATGAACTGCAAAATCGTCTTCACAGCTCAGATAGGTTCCTTGAAACAGTTTTAGTAAAAATTATTGAAAGCTTAAAAACTAATCCTTATTCAAGGTTTTTTAGATCTTTAAATGACAAAGAAAACTTAGACACTCAACGAATTCAAATTAGGTGTCATCCGAGACTTGACCAACGTGTTTATAATACACCTGTCTCTTCTCAAGTTGCTGCAATTTGGGTAGAAGATGATCCGTGTGCAAACATTAGGGCTCGTGATATCTCTATTTGCGGGCACTCAGGCGAGTCTCACAAAGTTCATTACTATTACGGTTGTTATGACCCTTTGCAATATCCATTATTATTTCCATACGGTGAACCTGGATGGCATGAAGGTATTGAGCGTACTAGAAATGCCAATGAACAACCACAATGCCTGTCTGAAGTTTTGGTAGATGTAAACACTTTAGTCTATCCCGAACAACTAATTCAAAGAGAATCCGAAGGTTATTTTATCAGTTGTTTAGTATATATTAATTATTTCATTTTTTTTAAACAATGAATTTTACCAATTTTTTTAATATGTTCGTATCTCTATTTGTTTTTTCAGTGCTTAACTATGGTAAGAAACGCTACCAGATCTCTTGTAGAGAGTATTATTGTTATAAGTTACAAATTCGCCCTTCAGGTAAATCTCTATTACTCCATGGGGGTAGACTTCTACAACAGTATGTAGTTGATATGCATATTAAAATTGAAACATCTAGGCTTGATTATTTTCGTAATAATCAAAAACAGATACGTGCTGAACTTTACCAAGGAATAGTTGATAGTGTTGAAAATGGAGAAAATCGAGGAAGCATGATTGGGAAAAAAATGATTTTACCAGTGTCGTTCACATGTGGTCCTAGGGATATGCAAAAGAGATATAGAGATGGGATGTCTCTTGTCCAGCGATATGGAAAGCCAGATATTTTTTTGACAATGACTTGCAATCCTAATTGGCCTGAAATTAAGCAAGAATTAGAATACTTTGACGAGATACAGAATCGACCTGACCTCGTAGCTCGTATTTTTAAAGGAAAACTTGATGAATTGAAGAATGATCTAATTCACAAACATATTTTAGGGCCAGTAGCTGCTTATATTTATGTGATTGAGTTTCAAAAAAGAGGTCTTCCTCATGCACACTTTTTGCTGATCTTCAAAGATGGTCATAAAATCTGTACGCCTACTGAAGTTGATAATATTGTGTCATGTGAATTACCTGATGAACAATTATTTCCTTACTTGCATTCTACTGTTGTTAAGCACATGATGCACGGTCCTTGTGGTACATTAAATTCAAAGAATGTATGCATGAATGCTGATAATTGTTGTAAAAACAAGTATCCTAGAGATTACTCAGCCCATACTTTATTAGGAGAGAACTCTTATCCTATTTATAGACGTCAGAATAACGGGCATTCAGTTAAAGTTAGAGGACATTTTCTAGACAATCGATGGGTCGTCCCCCACAATCGTTACTTAATTGCTAAATTTAACTGCCATATTAATGTTGAGATATGTTCTTCAATTAAAGCTGTTAAATATTTGTACAAGTATGTATACAAAGGGCATGATCGTGTTAATTTTTCAATATCAAATGACCAACCACCTTCTCAGATTGATGAAATTTCTGAGTATCAGTCTGGTAGGTGGGTGTCTCCGCCTGAAGCAATGTGGAGAATCTTTTCATTTCTTCTGTCCGAGATATATCCAACCGTTATTTCTCTGCAACTCCATCTTCAAGATCATCAACTGATAACATATAATGATCAAGATTATCTATCAAATGTACTTAACAAGTCCACTGCAAGTCGAACTATGCTAACAGAATTTTTTTTGATGAACAGTACTAATGAATTTGCACGAACTTTGTTGTATAAAGATTTCCCTACACATTTTGTTTGGAATTCAGGTAAAAAAATGTGGACAACACGAAAGCAGCAAATAGTTATTGGTCGAGTTGTTGCAGTAAGTCCGAACGAAGGTGAGCGATATTTCTTGCGAGTACTTCTTAACCATATCAAAGGTCCACTATCATTTGAACATTTGAAAACTGTTAATGGAGTTAATGTGGCTACATATCGTGAAGCAGTTTTGTTACATGGATTGTTAAGTGGTGACAATCATTGTGAAGAATGTATGTCAGAAGCTGTTGTTTACCAAATGCCTGGTTCATTAAGGCGTCTTTTTGCAACCCTGTTAACACTATGTAATCCAACAAATCCAAAAATGCTATGGGAGAAATTTAAAACTAATATGTTTGAAGATTATATACAACATGGTCTACAAACTAAACACGCTGAACAAAAAACTTTATATGACATTACTTCTATACTAGAAACACTAGGAAAGAATGTGAATGATTATGGGATTGTGTCATATATTGTTTCCTTGGATGATAATGAAAGACTAAACAGAATGATTGCAGAAGAGACTATATCTTTAGATATTGAAAGTGGCATCTCCTGCGAGACAAAATTAAATAAAGAGCAACGAATTGCCTTCAATACAATCATGGGATCACTTGTAAATGAAGCTGGTGCTGTTTATTTTGTGGATGGCCCTGGAGGAACGGGTAAGACTTTTTTATATAAAGCTTTATTATCAGCTGTCAGGTCTAAAAACTATATTGCTTTGGCAACTGCATCGTCAGGAGTTGCTGCTTCTTTGTTATCTGGTGGGCGCACAGCTCATTCAACGTTTAAAATTCCTTTAGACACAACTGGCAATATCAGCTGTTCAGTTAGTAAACAATCAGCTTTAGGAAGACTACTAAAAATGACTAGATTAATTATTTGGGATGAGGCTCCAATGGTTAATCGTTGTGCAATAGAGGCACTACATAAATTGTTGCAAGATATAATGGAATGTGAATTGCCTTTTGGGGGAAAAAATGTTGTTTTTGGAGGTGACTTTCGTCAAGTTTTACCTGTTGTACAGAGAGGTAAAAGAGAGGATATTATCAAAGCAAGCTTAGTCTTTTCGGATTTATGGCCGTCTTTCATACAGTTACCTTTGGTTCAAAACATGAGAGCAAATCTTGATCCAGAATTTTGTGATTATTTATTACGAATTGGAAATGGAACTGAGACAGAACATACTTGTGATTCAATAAAACTTCCATCAAATATAACTCTACAGTTTGAAGACGAAATAATTTCATTGAAAAGTCTTATTCGTATAGTTTTTCCAAATATATCAACATATACAGACAATTTACATGAGATCGTCAACAGAGTTATACTAACACCTAAAAATGAATGTGTTGATCAAATAAACAATCTTTTATTAAATCAAGTTCCTGGTGAAATGTATACATACTATAGCTTTGATGAATCAATTGAAAAGTCAAACCAAACTTTCCAAGAAGATTTCCTAAATAGTCTATCACCAAATGGTATTCCACCACACGAACTAAATGTTAAATTAAACTGCCCCGTAATGTTGTTACGCAATATCAATCCATCTGAAGGTCTTTGCAATGGCACGAGACTTGTTTGTAGGAAATTTGAACGAAATGTTATTGCTGCTGAAATCATAAATGGGGAATATATTGGAAACCATGTATTTTTACCAAGGATTCCATTCATTCCGTTAGAAAGTGACAAAAATTCAGTACCATTCAAAAGAACCCAGTTTCCAATCCGTCCATGTTTTGCAATGGCGATTAACAAAGCACAAGGGCAAACTTTAGATTTTGTTGGTTTGTACCTTCCTAAGCCAGTATTGTCTCATGGCCAATTGTATGTTGCACCCTCAAGAGCAAAGTCAAGTAAAGATATACGAGTGTTGTTAAAACCATCAAATGCAGATCGTGAACACTTTTCCTGCACAAACAATGTAGTGTACAGAGAGATTCTCATGCTCACTCAACATTAATGCCTATTCATTGCTGCAGACACATCTGGTACTCATAATATTACTAAGTAGGTATTAGCTTCGTAACTATATAGATTTGATTTTGGGTTTTCATGAAAATTATTTTATTTTACTGGGGAATTTTGGATTTCTTTTACTTTTTGTTTACTCTTAACAAGTGTATATCTAATTTTTTTTTTTTTTTTTTCAGATTTTGGATGATATAAAGATAAATGATGGTTTTTAAAAAGTGTAAGGTATATTTATTATCAAACCAAACATTTAATGTATCTTTACTGCTCTTTGTTTAGGATTATTTCAGCTTTTAGATACACTCATGTTTGACCATGTTCACAGATAACAGTATTGTTAAGTAAAATTAGATGTGGACAGATGAATCAATATTATAATGGGTTTTTTTATTGGTGGAGTATTCTTTATTCAACAACGTTTATCTTTTTATCACTCGTTGAAATGCTTCGAAACAATGCATTTGTTGCTTTCAGTGGTTCAAGTTCGCCATGCATAGCTGAACTAACTTTTACGATGAAATTACCATTAAAATCAAATCACATATTCTCTTTTTAGTTATACTATACTATGAACACTTGGTTGACAAATGTTCACTTTTGCTTGTATGCATTCTTTGTTTCATTACACGTGTAGCGCATGCTATTAGAAAGCTTGGAAAAATGTACTTCAGACAAATAACTCGAACCTAAAGAACTTGATGAAATTTGTTCCAAGCTGAGGGAGTCCATGAAGTATGATATCAGACATGCATCTACCTTGAGTACTCTCGTCTTGATACTTCTTAAAACAGGTAGCTTGCAGGTCCAAATGACACACACACATATTCTTCGTTAATATCATGTTTGCACCCAATTAGATTTCTTTATTTAAAATGACTTGTGATCTTCTCTAGGGTGCTATATCAGTATTTCAAATTTGTTGGATATTGTTCTCAACAACTTGGATTGTCTTGGAAACCTTGGAATCACCTATCTTCAAAGGTAAGTAGGAGTAATTAGTGATGTAATTGCAATAGTCTAATTCATGTAGCTATAATGATAAAATCATTTTCCACCATGCATGTCTGTAGTGATGTAAGACATTTTTGTCGTGAGTGTGAAGTAATACATTTTTATTTTAATTAAATGCATGTCTGTAGTGATGGAGTGATAAGGTATATCAGCATGATTTATAGGTTTATTCATCGTCATTGAACTAATTTGAAATTGTGAACTTGGTTTATTCGCCTGATTTATCATTCATGAATATTTAGTATATTTATTTGCAGATAGGTATCAAACAACTTCCATAATTTTTTTTTTTATCATTTCAATCTCTTCTGTCTTCATCTATATGTTAGTATTAATTAGATGATAGTAATTAATGAAATTTTTCTCGGTGAAAACTTTGAGCTTTCAGAAAAATGTTTCCAAGCCTTTGTTTTAAAAAAGCAAAGTCATCCCGTTGCTTTAATCAACTATACGGCTATTCTTTTTTGCAAATGTGGTTCAATTGTTGCAAGTATCACTTTAATAATTGAACATAATTCTCTTTTTTTTCTTCTTCTTCTTCTTTTCCCCTTTTGCAATCCCCTGCGGATGTTCATTGTTGACATAGTATGAATAGATTTATTTTTCTCATGTTATTGAACGGATTATCTCCTTTCTCTTGTAAACTTTTAGATATTAAGATAATAATATTATTAAACTGAGACTTCCCATATGTAGGTGCTAAGGCGAATGCTGATGGGTGGACTTCATCAGACTTCTGTGCCATTATCTGGTATTAATTTTCACTTGATGATTAATTTTATCCATATTTGGGGACCTGCTGACTATTTTATTTATTTTTTATCCTTATGTCAGATTATGTTCTTTTTATTATCTTATGTCTTTCCTATTGCTTTCAATGATTGAGCATTTGTTTTGATTCCTTTTTTTGCCCCCTGGTTTTCACATTTTTTGTGTGTTGCAATGGCATTGTTATGGTCTTCTTGAACATAATGCCAGGAAATTTGGTCAGTTTGCTTTCACTGTGTATTCTATATTTTAAGTGATCTTCTTGAACATAATTCCAGGAAATTTGGTCAGTTTGCTTTCACTGTATATTCTATATTTTAAGTGAACTGCTGAATTGGTTTATGACATCTACATAAGTACATGTAAAGAATTTTTATTTGTTTCTGGATAGAGTTCTTTTCCTAGCGTCTTCGAGTGAGTACAAAGGGCAAAAGCGATGGTACATCATGGGGTAGAGTAGAGATTTATCAACTTCTCATTGTCTTCCATACCCGATATAATTTGTTTTGAGTATGTTGTTGGGACTTTCTCCATAAATGTTTATTATTACAGGGTAATGAAACTTTTATAATATTATTTAATAATTATTTTGTTATATAATCCTCATCACCATTATTGTGATGGAGCAGAATGCTTTTCCAACTTTTTTAGATGAAGAAGCATTTACATGTATCAAGACAGAGTAGACACTTCCATTCAATTATGATTATTCATCAATATCTTCTCCGATTGCTACTGCCAGTCTAGAAGTCTAGAGGTTACGATGTGACATGTCAAATATCAATTAACACTGGTTCAATACTCATTTATAGCATTCTCAAGTTAATATTCGTCTAACAACTCTCGCTTTTATATTGTGTGATAAGCAACTTGTTGAGGAAATTGATAGTCATTTTTTTAATTTCCCAATGACTTCCACTTATTATTAACTTAGTTAAGAATTTTTATAGTCCGCTGTCCAGAAACTTATGGATTTCTTAGTAATTTCTTGTTATTATGATAAATAGAATTTACCTAATTCTCGTGACTAGAGTTCTCGCTCAATCTTTGTTGGCAATGTAAGCCTTCTTTACCAGCAAGTTGCTGTTGTTTTAAAAGAAATATGTGTGAAGTCCTTTGTAACTTCCACTGTTGTTATTATCTAGGCATCTTTCTATAAGATTAATAGTATATAGATTAGTTGTTCTTTTATCGTTCTTTGCAACAAGTTATTTAACTTCATATTTATTTGAGCATTTAAAAAAAAAAAAAAAGTTCCTAGCAGGTATATTATGATTATAATGTATGCAACTTAGTGAGTTTCTATGTGTCCTATTCTAATGCCACCTTATTTATTCTTGCTGCTAAGTTAGGTAATGTATTCCTCTATAATAGCAAGAATAAGATAGGGTTTATGCCTGTGAACTCCGCTTATTGTTGATTTATGGATATGTGACATGAACCGAAGAAGCTGGCTATGTGTGAGAGCATTGAGTGTTACATTTCTGCCCTCTTACAGTAATCATCTCTCTTTTACTTACAATTATTTTTTAATAGAAATTATGTCTTTTGTGTTTCAATATTAATGATGCTTATGCTAATTTCTCTTACATGGATACTTTATTTTCCTTCTATGCTTCTGTATGGCTTAATTTTTTTTGTTAAATTTTTTTTAATTTCATCTCGAAATAAATAAAAAAAAAGATCTCGATGTTGTGACTTTTTCTGGAATTCTAATAATCGGATCAATTTCCTATCTAATCTTGAATGTGTATATATATGCACATCGACAAGAATAATTTTTTCGGCCATTATGCTGATAATGCTTCATTTTCAAGATCAGACATTAGGAAATTTAGTTTCATTATTAGTACCATGTTTAGTACAACAAATGTATTTCTAATAAAAAAAACTTATTCATCATGCAAGAGAATATGCAACGGCTGGAGCCTCATCAGCTGCGAGAACAATCATGGTTTGGTTTCCCTCCTAATGTATTAATATCTATTATACTATATACGTTCTAATGCCTTTTGGGTTTATATTTCAGACACTGTCATCATGGCCCACCTCAAGAGTTAAAGAAGTTGCTTCAACAGGAAGGTGGTGCTATAATCCAAGAATGTCTTAAAGATCAATTTCCTATGTAAAGAAGTTCTAATCATTTTTATCGGTTTTAGAAATTCTGATGAACATATACTTTTTTTAACAGCAATTGAGACCAAAAGTAAGGTTCCACATACTCGTACTGTTTACGAAATTGATGATGTCGTGAGGAAGGAGCCCGAGAATTGTGACTACCTCCAAGGTAAAATTGTCTTTTTGCTGGGTGCCTGTGTTGCAAGTACTGTTTATTTGACCATGAAGTCTTGATTTTGTAGTGATTTTGAGTAATTGATGATAAATATGACTTATTTTCAGATTAAAAAAAAACACGAATGAAAGGCACCCAAGTATTGAAAATTCTCTCATTTTCACACAGTTTTTCTCTTACTAGAGTGTAGAGAGACTAGATGGAAAAAGTTCCAATGAAATTTTCATGTTTGGTTGATTTTCGTGATTTGTCTTTGTGTTCTTCAATTTCTTTCTCTCTCTCCTAAGTGTTTGTTGATATTGACAAATTTCTTGTTGTGATTGAGTTAGCTTTCGAAGTGTGCATGCTTCAAGCACTGTTTCTTTTCTGTGCATTTCCTAGAATTGGCTATTAAAAAAATAAAAAAACACTGTTTCTTTGGCTATAAAGTGCTGAATTTGTAATGGTTTTGAGTAGTTGATGATAAATATGACATATTCATAGAAATAAACATTAGTTGGTGGGGAGAGAAGCACTCGAATAATATAGATTTTATCTTTTTTACACAATCATGTCTGGTTAGAGTGTAGAAAGGTGAGACGGGAACGTTTTAATGATTCATTGGATCACTTATTTTTGCAAATTCTTAATGTTTCCAATTGTTTGTGCCTCTCCTAATGATTCATAAATTTTCTTAAATTTCGAAATCTTGTGTTGTTTTGTTTTATAAATAGGAAACCATTTAATCATTGATGATGAAGGGGGTGATAAAATGAGGCTTGGTTTCCCTGCCCCTTTTTGCTATGTTCAAATTAAAGTTCCCGTGCTATGTATACATACATTTGGAAGAAAATCCCGTTTTAATTGTATTTAAGGATTTAAAATTCAAATGTACCTATTTTATTTTATCTTTTTACCTAAACGAAAGCTGAATCTTTGTATATTTATTTGTGATTTATTAACTTTAATTCGATTGAAGTGTATATTTCTATTGTTTATGATATTGACTCTTCCATTGACTTTTCTAATTTATTTGAGTCTAACGCAGGAGGATGTCCCTAAAGAAGGTCTGCCTCCAACTCAAGTTGAACAAGAATTATTTCTTCCCTATCGTGAGTTTTGTACTTGAAAGGGGGTAACTCTTGAAACTTTTCAAACTTACTCTTTATGCACACCAGTTATATTAAAATTATTTGGCACCAGAACTTTATTGTTCATTGCAAGGCTCATTAGAATCTCGTAATGGAGTTTTGTTTTCCCAAAATACCTCCATCATTGATCATCCTAATTGTTTGGTTTTTTCCTGATAAACTTTTTTTCTGAAGTGAAATCATTGCCTACTCTCGAGACTGATGCTGAGAAGCTCATGTAAGAGTGCCTTAGAAGTTTAAAAGTCATGATTTCAACAAACTGGAGTAGTGGGTGGATTCAATTGAGTTTAATGTAAGTAAAAGACAAATGTGAAATAAATATTATTTTCTTCATGTAACAGCTTAGCATTCATTGTAATATAGTTTCTCTAGGAATAATCGAAATAGAATTCTTCTTCTGAATATAACAAATAATGAAGTTCCCAATAAATGATACAGGTTTTGCATGCTGGTGGTAATTTTGGTGATTCAAGTAGTTGTAGCGTTTCAGGTGAAATACATGATGTGGGATTATTCTTTGTCAATGCATTGTAGGAGGTACTCACTGCCAAGCTCTCACACCACTTTCTTCCTATACATGCTTCGAGCACTTTCGAGATTTTTGTCAAAATTCTTCCTATACATGTTCCATATTCGTTTCGAATAACGCAAATAAATTCAACTTGAAAACGGGTCTCGTACATCGTACGGGCCCTTCACTAGTTTATTATAAGAGAAGCAAAATCAATTCTTACTATATTTTCCCGCTTAAAACTTGACCATATATTTGTCTAATTAGGGTAAGGATTCTTTTAGGGCATAAGAGTATTTAGTAAGGTGTTGGGGAGACCAGAATCATATAAACAGGCATTAATTTATTATGTATATAATGATATCTTTAAAGTCATGATTCCTTAAAAATTTAAATATACCCATTGAATCTTATTTAGGTTTATTTTCTGCTTAATACTCATCGGTCTCAATTATACAGGCTGATTTGACTTTTCACACAGATTAAGAAAATATATTTAATGCTATTGAAAATGTAATTTTTGTAAAAAAAATTTCTCAACTTACCCTTATTTAAGTATCAAAACTATTATTATTGGAAGTAATAAATAGGGATACATTAGAATACATCCCAATAAAGAAACATATCTATACAATTGGGACAAGAGAAAAAAAAAAAAAAAAGGTATCCTATATAATTGGGACGGGTGGAGTATATTATTTAAAAAGTTAAATAGAAAACATTCACTACAAAAAAAAAAAAAAAAAAAAAAAAAAGAAAAAAAAAAACTCTTTTCCGATGGCTTTTTCCGTCAGTGAAAGTTGCATTTCCGTGGAAAAGCCCTTTTCCGATGGATTATAGCTGTCGGAATTGATAGCATCGCTATTACTTTTTTTCTGACGGCTGAACTGTTTGCGTCGAAAATTTCCGACGGTTATTATTTTTCGATGGAAGTTTCCGACTGGTAATATAATCGTCGGAAATTTCCGACGGTTATTATTTTTCGACGGAAGTTTCCGACGGTTATTATTTGTCGGGAATGGCTACGACGTTAAAACACAATTTTCTCATACAATTTTCTATCAAAAAATTGTGTTTTTCTAATATCAATTTTAAATTAAATTTTAGTTATTGCACTTATAAGTTATATAATTAATATGAAAATATTTTAATATGAGCTATAAATTTAATTGCAATTATACTATAATAACAAAAATAGAAAATATTTGTTATACATGATCACATCATCTAGTTGTTATATTTCTATGATGTTCCAGACGATGATGGGAACTTAGAATTTGCAAAGCCAAGTTCTTGAAGAAATGTTCTAATTTTCTCTTCCATAGACGATTCTATTTTAGCTTCCATTGAGACTTTTAAATCTTCCAATTCCTTTTGTCTCCTCTCTTCTACAGCTTCAATTTCCTTCGTTCTCCTCTCTTCTGCAGCTTCCATTTCCTTCTGTCTTCTCTCTTCCGACTCTCTTAATTGCTGCTTAAGCACCTCTATTTCAGCAACTTGTGAGCGCAATCATGAACGTCGAGAAAAATTTCTCACTTCCCCAGCAAATTGTGAACTCCCCAGACCATATACATGACCTTTGTTTATGCCATTTGTAGACTGGATCCACGTATCTGGGTGGAATTCTGGACGCTCAGATGGATTTGACCATTACTTCTCAATCGCATTTGTACAGTTTTCCTATAAAATTAAAAAAAATAAAGTATTGTTGTTATGGAATAAATAAATATAACTATGAATAATATAAAATTCATTAAAAAAAAATACTAACTATCAGAATAAGTGTCTATGTATTGCATCTTACGTATGTCCTCTTTGGTCGGTCATCTATAAATTCCCCAGATGGTTTCCTATGAGTTCGCTCAAAAAGTTCCACTAGAGTTGGCGGACGTTTTAGCTCATTTGACTAAACGGGATGAAAAAAGTTATAACTAAGAATAAAGAATATTAATTGCAAAAAATAAACATAAAGATCGAGAATAATACCATACGATTACAGTGTACCGCATAGGGCACAGAACCACCTCTATGTTTAGGTGGCGGACCCTTCGTTGTTGAGGTACGATTATTTGAATTTGTTTGAGATAACAGCTGTCATTCCTCAGTACTCCACTCCTCTAAACGATTGAGCCATTCCTCATTATCAATCCAATGTGGCTTGTAGTTCTTCCAATCAAATGGATTATTTGATCCACTTTTGTTTTTGGTTGTTGCTCGAAGTCCAGTAAAGTTATCTCGCAATCGCCTAGTAGCTATATTCCGAAATACCATACCTGCTTCACCATCTGTATGATCAGGCCATTTGAATTTCTCCTAAAGCAATTTAAAAAATTACTGCAATATTCCATATTAGTTGTAGATAATATGTAAATATAAAAATTTCAAGAGAAAGTATATTGAAATTACCGCAAATGCTCTATACATATTCTCGTGGAAGTCACCAGGCACATCACCGTAACTAGTATAACGACCATGCGTGGATTCTTTCACAATGCACATTACTTCTCTCGTGGCCGCAATACTATCGAAACTGAAATTAAACCAAGTAATAAAATATGAAAACATATTTTATTATTAATAGAAGAGTTAAGTATAAATTGAGTGAAATAATTTTGATGATATACCTTTCTCGTGTTTCAACAGCAATAGTTTCACGCCGCCCAGGTGAATTAGGGATAGGAGTACCCTGATTAGGACCTCGCCTCCTAACTCTCCTACCATTTTCTTCCGTTGGAGATGATTCCTCCTCAGTAGCATCGTTGATATTGCTTAGCCTAATCACTTCCTCTTCATTTAGTCCATCACTTAAGTTTGCCTAATCTCTATTTAGTGTCTCGTCTCTATTGGCAGGGGAGGACCTTCCTCTAGTTCTTGAGGTGCTGCCACGTCCTCGTGTGGGTCAATAATTACTCATGGCCTATCACAATTATCTACAAAAGAAAAAGAAAAAGCAACACAACACAACACAACACAACACATATAGTTATTAACAGGAGAGTAGGCTAGCTAACTCATTATGCTAGAAGTAGTAGAATCTACGGATTGAAGACAGAGGTAAATCTGGTGAATGACAGTTTATTGATGTCAATGATACTTCTTGAGAATATTGCGTAATAAAGAGTTCTAGTAAAGCAACAGAACACATATAATTACACGACAGGAAAGCATCATAATATATGTCAACTAATTGATAGAAAATACACCAATTAACAAACCTTTGTCCCACTTCTATATAGGTGCATCTAAAGCATCATAATATATCTCATTTCAAAAAATATACCAGTAAAAAATAAAAGCAGCATAATATATGTCATCTAATTGAAAGATTTTTCTCATCAAATCATCCTATACATGGCGGTTATGATAAATATTCTGATGCTAATATTGTGAAATTATCTTCGTCTTATTCAATTATAACGAAGGATAAGAAGAAAAATTCAAGGCACCTCACTCTCTACAATACCTTGTACTTTCTCTTTCTAAATTCTTTTGTGTACAAGATTTGCCACAACAAAAAACTATGTCATAGAATTTCAAATAAACTAGATATATTTCAAGTCAATCAAATAAATTTAATCTTTGTACACGTCAATCCAAACTCCAAGATATATCCCAAGCAGGATGGAAAGCTAGCTACCTAGCTTAGGAAGCATCTTCATAAATTAAAAAACTGGATGATGGTTAACTAAGTGTTAGTTTGTCTCGAGTCCTAAATTTATCCCAGCAAAACTATTTCAAAAGACATAAACAGATACACGTTGTTTATAAATTTGTCTTACTTTCTGAAAGAGATTCCACTTCCAGTTTCCTTGTAATTGTTACGAACTTCTAAATATTGGGGGAAATAGTCGAACTCATAAACCAAGTGGATATGGAATGTGTCTTTCAAAGTTTTCCCACACTTACTGTTCACAGTTGCAATCAAGGACATTGCAGGTGCACCTTTTAGCCAAACTTAAAGAAAATCCACTAAAACAACCTTTGAGATAGTAAACAAGCAAACCAATTATACTAAAGGAAGTCGTTCATTAATTAATCAAAGCAAAACTATACAAATCAATAGATGGAATAGACAACATCAGAAGCAACAAAAAAGAATTCCTATTTTATAGAGCAAAACTCTTAAGTACAAACCTTTTATAACAGTTTTTAGTGTAAGGTTTCGATACATATATACACAGCGGAAATTAAACAAACACGAAACCATAGCCCGGATCAACCTTGCACTTAGATAGAATTTGCGATTAGAATAATACCTTTGATGAACGCCGTGAATCTGAAATCTGAAACAGGAGGTACAAACTTGTCACCACCAGCTGTCCAATTGTCCAGCCTCTAACAGAAATCCACACAGCGAGTTGATTCTAGAACTCCATCAATCTCCAACCTTTGGAATGGATTCGAGAGAATTGATTTTTCTCTTTGTGCTAGCAAGAGAAAAATCTGCGCTAGAATATTATGGAAAAGCGACTATCATGATTTCTCTACAATAGTGCACATATTAATATGTGCACCTCAAAACCCTAACCCTAATGACAATAGGGCTTTTAATGGGCCTTGATTAATTAATCATATTAATTAATCTAATTGTAAAGTCCGGCCCAACAATTGGGCTTGTACATTAATTCTAACAATCTCCCACTTGGACAAGATCCAATTCCAGATATTCAATTCTCGCCTTTTGTGTGTGACCCATTAGGTTCCATTCACGATGGAAAACGTCGTGATATTATTATTATTCCAATCTGATTGGAATAAGATGAATTTAAATCTCTATTTCTAATTCATCTTCGACTCACCAAGATCGATTAATTCACGTCGCCGTCATAGATTGACATCTAGCAATGTGTCAAGGAAATCCATGTGAAAGGAAAAGTCATGTGGCATGACAAGACCGGTTCATGTACGGTTACCGTGGAAATACAATCCCTTCATCAATATAACCCAATTGGTTAAGAGATATAGATAGCGTCAATCTCATTTCAACCAATTATGTTATTCACTTCTTATCTTAGTTGATTTAGTTATGACTGAAAACACCCTTTTCAACTCATAACTTCACCCCGGCCGAGGAATTTATATCAACTTAAGTGAGCGAAATATAGGTTATAATCTCCTTCTACCCAGGAGTGACGAATTCTCATATTGGACATACACAACCTTCATATGACTCTCACTATACCCGTACGACGTCATCCTGATGACTCCCTCTCAAGAGCCAACATCAACGCTCGCCAAAGCATAGTAATCCTCATATAAGATTCTATGACGTCCTCAAGTCAAAGGACCAAATCCACAACCGCGCATTAGAGATTCACCACTGACGCTTGGATAGTTATCCATGTGGAATCTCTAGGCGGGTCATCCAATGCTTTGTTCATCTAACAATGCATCCACTTGTTCATTCGAATGTCCCTCTACATTCTAGCTTGTGAGATAAGCTACTTTCTTTATAAGAAAGAAATGCAACACATGCTAGTCTAACTGCAACAACAATATCCGTATCTTGCTGTTACTTCGACTAGGGACAATTTTAGAATAAGATATTAATGACTTGTATCTCACAGTCACAACACCTTGTGACTTACAAGTTAATTAAAATTACTCTACGGACTCTATTATCTAAATAATGAGTTAAACTCAATTTAATAATAGATCTGCCTTTATTGTAACAATGATAATATGTGTTATGCTATCTCAACTATTGGATTTAGAGCATAACACTGACATTCTCCCACTCGATCCAATAACTCATGTATCTTATACATAACGAGTTCATGTGACAATCACATTCCCGTTGGGATAGTGGATTTACAGGTGGATCTTAGACATGTGACTTTTCACATATTCAACCTTTGCAAGGTTAGTGGGCGTGAATTCTATTTTCTACAATCTTCGAATAAGATAGTAGCCCCTAAATACATACTTAGATCATCGATGAGACTCAGTTCTCTCGCTTGCGCGATGGCTCCATTGTCGTCACAATACTCATTACTGGAGCTACAATGCTAGGAACAGTTATAGTTCACTAATGAACTTAACGATCGATATTGCTTCACAAGCACTTATGTATTTGGTCTCGGTTGTATAGTTAGCAGTCTTTCTTGTTTGAACCATTTCAAACTGACCACACCACTACTATGAGTTAATTAACAATTAGACTGAATATTTCCTTCATCCCTTCTCGGACTAAAGGATGGTATCCCTGTACCTGAAGACTGTAAGTTTACATTTCTCCTCGTGTCTATTATATTCTTAGTATTTCTCAAGTACTCAATAATACAAAAGGTATCGTACATAATGTCGCGTTTAAGAACATTTTATTGTCAAACAATCAAGTATCTTCTCCACATCATTCTTTCTCAATACGTGTTCTAAACACCATTTTGAAGAGATTAACCCCAAAACTTTTGGGATAGAATCCTACATTGGATTCACTCATGCTAACCCCATTAACATTACATCTATGTACGTGGATTGAGAAATCAAAACAACCTTCCTAATCTATCTCTATAGATTCTGGTTTCCAAAGTAAAGGTTTTATTTCTCAAATCCATCATGGAGAAATTCAAAAATAATTGCACTTTCATTTTAAAGGTTAGAGACTCAACTTCTGATCAATAATATGTCATCTACATATGGTATCAGAAATATTGAATACTCCCACTAACCTTTCATATACACACATGATTAATCTACAATTTTGATAAAATCAAACATTTTGATTATCTCATCAAAATTAAGATTCTAGCTCCGTGAGGCTTGCTTTAATCTATGATAGATATTTGTAGCTAGTACACTATGTTTAAGGATTCAAAAAATCCCATAGTTACATCATGTTGCTACTACAAGCAGAATTCGAATTGATTCAGAGTAAACATATTTACAGCCTATGGGTCTTACCCATTTCAGGCGAATCAAATAAGTTCCAAACCTTATTTTTATCTCGAATTCTATGGTTTCCTGCCATCTCGTATAGTCAACACTTGATTTAGCTAATATGTAAATATAGGTTCATTATCCTTGATGACTAATACAATATTAGAAATCAGGGATGTGTAACTCAATGGAGTACGCGTGATCCTAATGTCTTTACATGGAGCTAGTGCGTTCTTAGTCGTCACCACGTCCTAAGTAATGATTGTGTCCCAAGCATCGATTTGTGCCTTAACCAATACAAACACATATTCGAGCTTATTTAATCGGTTAAGTATATGTGTAATCATGAACTCTTTCATGCTCTACTCTTACTCCCACTGTCTTCTCTTAGATGAACTATTTCTCCAAGACATTGACAAAATTCGAGATAGACTTTCTTTGTCGATAGGAATGTAGAAATAATATCCAAACATCTTTTGGATATCCCTCAAATATACATATTGGACTAAGATTATTACTTATCCAAATCTGGTACACTTCTAATAAGTATTGAGGTCTTAAATCTTAACGCGAGGAAGATTAGACCTTTTAAATCCATATCTTATATGGACCTTCATCAACCAATTATCATGGAACACGACTAAGTGTGTAATATAAAGTTTTCAATGCAACGCTCCAAAACTGTTTTTAGAGATTTTTGCGTGGCTTCATCAATGATTGCATCAATTACAATCTTTGTCCTTTTAGATTCGCCATTGTGCTGAGGCGTATGTGAAAGAGTTATCTATGCAAAAATTATATTCTCATAACATAATCTTGAAGTCAATCACTTTAAAATATTTTTCACTTTGATCAAATCTACGTGCTTGGAATATTTTTCTCATTTTGGCCTTCTAATTTATATCTGTATTATTTGAACTTTTCAAACTTTCAGATTTAAACTTTATTATAGATAACAATGACAATCATGGTTATCTAATGATTAAAGACCATTCTAACATATGTCCGCTTACATCCAAATGTAACTGGCTCAGTGGATCAACCATCCCACTTTCCCTTTTCAAAGAAAATTGACTTATCAATTTACCTCCAAGGTGAGATATACACATATCTCTATTAATTGAACAAGTCAAGTGTCAGATTTAAGTGTGACTTCTTCTTTGCCAATATTCAGAACGTAGACTGTTTGTTATTTACCTCACTTCCATAATATCCCATTTAAGTTATCGAATAACTATTATTCTTAATTAAAGAGGATAATCACTTCATGTCCAAACATAAAGTGAAAGTGTCGTTCTTCATAAGAACTGTAATTAACAATTGTCTAATTTTAAACCGAATCAGAAGGCAAAGAAAAGTGATAGCTTCTTAAGTTGTTCAAGAAACATTTGCTTTATTACCTACAAATAGGTATATCACCATTTTTCGCATTTATTCTACTTTTAGCCATTGTATACTATCAGTATCTAATACTCGATTGGCTAAGTAGATTATTTAACCTCTATCAAGTAGAAAACTGAAGTAGAAGATTCACCAAACTTCTCACTTCTTCAGTTCGGTTAAAGAAGCCTCGCAATTATAAATTTAGTGTCCTATTATTGGCATGTTCGAGAAGAGTATTTTCGATCATATCGTGTTTTGAGATCATTACTCAAAGAACGATGCCAATTCAAGGATTTCAGTCTAATAAACTTACAGAGTGTCAATTATACTCCATAAGTTCAAGTAACAACTCAAATTTTAAAACTCATACAACAACAATAATAATTACAATAGAATCACATATTATCATACATACATAAATCAATTTAATAAGGTCTTTTATTAAATCGATTGCTGCAACTGTTTTACTTGAATTAATGACCCTCAACATTAATCTCGTAGAATCCTGTTAGATTCACAGTAGGCTAGGATCCCGTTTATTTCATTAGAACCTTGAGTGACTCAACAAGCTCTAATGAAACATTCAGGTAGATACTCCTATCAATCACATCTCCATGTGACTCCTAGATCATCAAGTAGACAACTCTTTGTCACACACATCTTATGTATTTACTTGATTGTACCTCCAAAACCTCATCTCCTTGAGTGACTCAACAAAAGATAGATTTCGGTTAAATTCTACCCATTGTTCAGAAACATCTTATGTTTCATAGTGATAAACACACCTTCCCACTTGCAGCCTTGAGTGACTCAACAAACCGCATCGATGGTGGATTCTGGTTTTTCACTATAACAACGGAAGGCACTTTGCATTAACCAATTAATACGAATTTAATAAATTGCTTCCAAAATTATATCACTTTCGATTGATTCAAAAAGTGATATTGTTTTGGTTAAGTCTGACCCATTGTTCAGAAGTATCTAATACTTCATAATGAGAAACATATCTACCAGCGAGTAGCCTTGAGTGACTCAACAAGCTGACATCAATAGTAAACTCTGATTTTTCATTATAACAATGGAAAGCGTATGACTTAATATAATATTAAGTGAGGGGTTTGTCTCATCATTCCTATGTATATTAACTAACATCCATCATGCAATTAATCATACATACAATATTATTATGGATGATTATGGACGATATCTATCTAGTCTTCTCGAACCATGAAGAAGACTAGTTGGTCAATTCCTAGGGGACATTGCATTCGATCATCGAATGCTAAATGCAATAATCTCCATCTGCTGCTGCAACCTGTATCCTATACTAGTTGTTTTCTTGTGGCTAGCTCCAACCTGCATCCTATACTAGTTGGCACGCAGGCCTGTATCAAAGGACGCGCAGGTCCATAAACTAGAGCTCGCAGGCCCAAATAAATTAAATAATAGGCTCGCAGGCCCAACCAACAAAGCAGAAAAAATTAATCATACATTCAACCAATCACATGGGTCGAGTCCATAATTATCCACTAAATACACATTCATCATATAAATGTATTATAATATAATATCTAATATTATATAAACAAATTTCAAGTTTCTAGCAATTTAGGTCGTCTAAACTAATTTAGATAAAATGGATCGGAATAATAATTAATTAATCAAATTAATTAATTAACTAACTTTAGTTAGCGGGTCTTATTTAATTAAAATCATATTTTAATCAAATACTAAATTAGAGTCCAACTCTAATTCCAAAAGAGACAAATTGAATTAAAATCTTAATTTAGGATAAAACTCCTAAATATAAAATAAAATTCAATTTAGTAATTAACTAATCAAATTAATCAATTACATTAATTGACGGGTGTATTTAATTAAAATCAAATTTTAATTAAATACTAAATTAGAGTCTAACTCCAATTTCAAGATTTTAGGGTTAATTGAATTTAGGATCAAATCCTAAATAAGGTTCAATTAATAATCAATTAATCAAATTAACTAATTATTAAATTTAATTAAAATCAAATTTTAATTAAACACCAAATTAGAGTCCAAACTCTAATTCTAGAATTAGGGCAAATTGAATTAATATTTAAATTTAGGATAAAACTCTTAAATAAAATAAAATTCAATTTAGGATCAAAGTTATATATTTTGTTAAAATCCAATTTTAACAATAATTTGAAAATCATGAATTTTAAAATAAAATTTTGAATTTGGTCAAAATTAAAATTCTGGTCAAAGTCTTAAATTGAGTCAAACAAATTTGAAAATCAATGTAAGATCCATTTTAAAATTTCATTTGAAAAATTGCATTTGACCCATTTACATAATTGCAGACAGGGGCTCGCAAATTCATAAATTGCAAATGACCCCGCCTCAATTTTCAAACCCTAATCAGAAATTGCAAACCAGCCCCTACAATTTCCAAAATTGCATTAGAGGCCCCCGCCCCCAAATCTCCTCCAACCTGTCTGAAACTTCTTCCTCTACCTTTTCCTGTATGGGCGACGCCAGAGCTGGCGCCGCAACCCATCATAACGTGGTGCAACTCCCGGTGCCCAGCAGCGTGCGACGCTGTCGTCGCAGCAAAGTCGCACGATGCTGCGAAAAGGCAGCGCTGCTGCTGTTGCGTGAATCGCAGCTGTGACCATCACCGCTGCGAGGCGCAGCAGCAACGATCGCCGCTGCTCACAATCCCATCACCGCCTTCTGCAGCGCAGCCGCTCGCGATCTGAGGTCACTGCTGTCGAACAGAAGACCAGCAGCGCCGCTGCGACGCTGGAGCGAGCCTCTGCATCGCGTTTGCGATGCTGCAGCTACCGCCACATCGCGTACCCGATGCAGCTTTGAGCAGCGGCGCGCGACTCTACCTTTGAGCAGCGTCGCACCCTGCTGCGATTTTGTAACTGGTGCTGCATCTGCAGCGCGGTGCAGTGGCGACCATCGCCACTAGGTTGCGCAACGCGACTCGCCGCGCTGCCACGCTGCTGCCTGTGCTCTGAAGGCCGTACAACACCACCATCGCCGGATGCGGCGTTTGCCGCCAGATAGCTTATTGTTCCGATCTCGTTTTCGACTCAAAATAATTTCTCTCTCAAATCAGATTTGAACAAGAAAAAGAAAACTAATTTTCTCAAAAGTTAGATAACAAGAAAATAAAATTCAATCATATTGAATTATCAAAGAATTAAACAAATTCTAACAAGTAACAAGGTAGACTCTGATACCACTGTAAGGTTTCGATACATATATGCACAGCAGAAATTAAACAAACACGAAACCATAGCCCGAATCAACCTTGCACTTAGATAGAATTTGCGATTAGAATAATACCTTTGATGAACGCCGTGAATCTGAAATCTGAAACAGGAGGTACAAACTTGTCACCACTAGCTGTCCAATTGTCCAGCCTCTAACAGAAATCCACACAGCGAGTTGATTCTAGAACTCCATCAATCTCCAACCTTTGGAATGGATTCGAGAGAATTGATTTTTCTCTTTGTGCTAGCAAGAGAAAAATCTGCGCTAGAATATTATGGAAAAGCGACTATCATGATTTCTCTACAATAGTGCACATATTAATATGTGCACCTCAAAACCCTAACTCTAATGACAATAGGGCTTTTAATGGGCCTTGATTAATTAATCATATTAATTAATCTAATTGTAAAGTTCGGCCCAACAATTGGGCTTGTACATTAATTCTAACATTTAGAAGGACCGGTATAACCACATTACGAAGAGAATCCAGTTCTACATCCAAATTACTGGCCCTTTCAGTTAATGCAACTGTGATGCAAATTTTTGTGCCAGTTCCATATTGCAGGTCAGCTTCGGAACGCCCCCTACCAATTGAGCGCCAAGATCAGAAGTATGTCATAGGCTAAGACATGAAAATTACTACAAAATTAAAGGACTTCTATCAAAGCAACACTTAAAGACTTATTCTCTCTTTTTCTGCATACAGTAAATTTCTCCACTCGGTATATGGAACACTTGTAGCAACTAATAAAGATAGGCTTTTTGCTAGAAGCATCTTACTTGCTTATTATCTGCAAGTTTGGAAGATGCAATTTTGATTTCACTCTAGCAGCATCATACTTCATATAAAGAGCATCAATAACAGTACGCAACTTCAGCCGTTTCTTCTTTGCAACTTCCTGAAAGATCAGAAATACTTGAGAATGCAATTCATGGACACCAAAGTAGAATATATGTATTTAAAATGAAGCACCTTGTCTATGTGAAAATGACAAACCCTCGGACTAATGTAGGTCTGGGAGTACGAGCTAGTGAGACAGAAGAAATAAGAGATCGCATTACATATTCAAATAATACTTGATGAATGTGAATACCAAAAATATTAACACAGAAGGCTCCAAAAATAGAATGGAGAAAACTTACAATATCTCTACTACTGAGACTATATCTGAGAACAGCACTCTCTCCAAATGATCCTTGACTTCTAATGCTCCATACTCAAAACCATTATATTTTAGATTTGCGGGAGTCGTTTTGGATAAATGTCAATTCTGAGGGCAAGAAAATCTAAGCAATGCAGCTTTCTTATGATCTACAAATAGTTAAACCATTATATTTTAGAAAAGGATATATCATATTCTTGTGACCCTTCATTTATTATAATAACTATATATAAAATAAAGATAAAATTGGTTGATGGCTTCACGTATGTCAATAGCAGACCGGTATTGGCAATGAAAGTCACATCAATAAAAACTTAAGAATAGGGAAAAAAGAAAAAGAACAATTACTGTGTAAAGCTGCATGACACATTAGATGTGACCTAAATGCAGAGTATGTAACACAAGACGAACTATGGCATAAAGACAAAGCTAGAAAAAAGCAAAAACTCGAACTTCTTGAAAAACTGTCCAGTAAGCTCTTGAAGGTTTCCAATAAACGAGATAAATTTAATAGAGTGAGATAACAAATGAAGGAGAAGAAGAAAACAGCATACATTGAGTTGACATTCTAAAGCTCTGAAATACAACATTTTGTAACGTATGCTTACAAGACTAGCAAGTCCAATACGTATGTCAGTAGGAGCATTCATTAGGAATCCTACTCCTACAAAATGAGGAAGGAACATACAAGCAGATAATAATTCAAAATTTCATTATCCTATGGCCATTTCATTTCATTCCTCTTTCCATTGCTTCTCACATAGAAATGGTTCGAAATTTCAAATCTTTCATTCATGAAATACAAAGAATAATTCATTTTTCTGTATGGAATGCTCTCCAAAATCCACTTCCACACACCCCCCCCCCCTCTTGTTGGTACCATATGGCCAAGCCTTGGGTACATTTGAACTATTTTGAAGTAGACGACACATGGTAGCAAAAATCAAGCAAGCAACTAATGCCAATTGCAATCAAAGAAAACCTAACTTTTTAATGATAATTAATAAAAAGGGAAAGCAACTGATACCATATACGGATCTCAATTTACATTTTCTCTAAATTCTAATATATATCAAAATTTAATCAAGGAAAAACAACGTAGGCAGGAAACGCGAACCATTCACCTAAGGGAAAATTGTAAATCATCTACTGCAAAAAATGATTATAGCACAAAGATTCTAAGCCAAAACATAAAAGAAAATTATGTTTACAAAAAAAAAAAAAGGGACGAAGAAGCAGAGCAGATTATCCTTAGATAAAAAAAGCAACAAATCACTTGGAATTAATACCAAATCAGTGCAGCAGTAATTAAAGGTTGAAGTTGGTTCTTTTTTCTCATCCATATTGAAGTAATTTGGGTTGAATTTCGGATGCTAAATTTGTCTACCGTGCGTCACTGCGAAGAATGGAGAGAGGTACGATTTTTAAAGAGATGGAGATGGAGAATGGTTTTGGAGGAGATGGAGATGTATGCCGTGTATCAGTATTATTATTGGGACAAAAGTTTTCACTTACCGCCAATTCCGTAGATTAAGCGCCACTTACAACATATTTTTGTACTGATAGCAATAAATAAATAAATAAATAAAAACACAAAAAAAAATAGATGGTAAGAAAAAAAAATTTTAAATATTATTTTTTATGAAAATGATGTACGTACAAAACATTATTTGAATGTGTTTGATTATTTTAATTTTGGGTTGGTCTGCGGGTTGAGAAATATAATTTTAGTCCGGTTTGGTTTGGGTTCGGGTTCAAGTAAAAAAACCGAACGAAACCGACCCAAACCAACCCGTTTAATATTTAAAAAAAAAAACGATAAAGTTAAAAAACAAAGACCCAAAAGTCAATAGATTATGTTAAAGGAATGGCTTATGTTACAGTGAATGACTTATGTTATTATTTTACATTGAATGGCGGCCTCCGGATTTTAGTTTTGTATTGAATGGATTGTATATTTTATTTGTAATTTTGTGAATCCAGAGTTTTAGTTTATGAAATTTGTGAATTCTAATACAATTGGATCAAAAAATTGGGTAAAAAATTAAATATGACAACAAATAATACAATTGGGCCAAAAATTAACTAAAATTCATTATTTCAAAATAAGACCCGAAATGGAGGCCCAAACCGCAAACCAAACCGACCCAAACCGATAACTGTTGGTTTGGGTCGGTTTGGGTTATTAACCCTTAATCGGGTTGGTTGGTTTGCATTTTGTCCAAACCGATGTCATCGGTTTGGGTTCGGGTTGGGGTCCAAACCGACCCAACCCAACCCATGCCCAACCCTAGTTTCCACCTAAAAGATTTCACCAATCAAACACTTTCATTCAATTTTCCACAAAAATATTTTCGAAGCAAAATCAATTTCATGGAAAATAATTTCTTTTCACCCATTTTTCACCATCGTAAACAAGCACACCCGAAATAGTTAAAATAAGGAAAAATATTTCCATTAAAGAAATTAAGAAGAAGAACGATTCTGTTGGAGATAAAGAAGGAAATAAGACCCTAAATTGGAGGAATAAATAAGACGTGTGAATCATGATCTTTTAATATTTTACCAAAAAAAAATTGAAACAACCAACCTGAGAACCAAATTAAATCTCGGTTCTAAAAAATGAACCGAGAACAGACTAGACCCGTTCGGTTCCCACTAATAAGTCCCAATATTGATTTATTCTTTGGTCGAACCCAAAATAAATGCTCACTCTTAGATAAATAATCTGAAAATATCTGGAATGTATGAAATGTACCATTGACGTACTATTTTCTCTATTCACTTTAATTTAGCAATCCCCTCCATCAATATTAGTCCTGCACACAAGAAAAAATTTCGTTTTAAAAATTATCAACAACACATAGTATGAATCATGAATAATTAACAGTAATCTAATAAAAACCCCCATTAATACTCTTCACATACCTCCTCTTCTATATCCTCTGCGTCAGTGTTTTCTTCATATTCATTTGCGTCACTATCTCCCTCGCCATCTTGTGTTAACTCTTCAATGTCAACCGTGTCCTCATTTGTAATTTCATCACTATCTATTTCTTTGGGATAGACATCATTCTGTACCAATGGTTGCACATCTAGCTCCAAAGCATCAGAAACGGATGTCAAAGCATTCGGTGGTCGATCGTCTTGAAATGCAAGTTCTATCCATAAATTTATCTCTTGATATCTCTTGAAGTGACTCCTTCCACTTGGGTGAGATGTCTAGCTTTGGTCTTCACGACTGGCCACCAGTCTTGTCTATCTCTACGTGTTGAAGCAACACTAGTATAGTATACTTGTTGAGCTTGCTGGGCCAGTACGAAGCAATCAGGTGAAGCTAATGTTCTTCTATGGTTGACCTCCACAAGGTTGAATTGCTGATCCACACGAACTCTGCGTTCTTTATCAAACCAATCACACTTGAATAATGTAACCCTATTTCCTGACCCAAAATATACCAACTCAACAATCTCGGTCAACATGCCATAATAATTGCGATCTAGCTCATTGTAACAACTTCCCAGAACACAAACACCGCTATTCATTGTCTTCTTGTATTGACCATACTCTGAAGTGTGAAATTTGAAACCATTCACAAAATAACCATTGTAGCACCTCACTCGACGACTTGGTCCCTCAGCCAATTGCTTGATGCGGGGATCAACATTGTAATGCCCCGAATTCTGAACACCCGGAACGCCACTTCATCGTCTCAAATTAACTTGTAAATTAGAGTCTACCTTAATTTCTCGAGTATTGAGCAAACGTGAATAATACTTTTAATTTTCTCGCGCCTCGTCTAGTCCTATAAAATAAATATATATATCATTTTTAAATCAATATGGACAAAATTAAAAGACTTTAAAATATGTGGGCTTAAATGATAACTTTTGAAATTTAGGACTAATTAGAATTATTTCAAATCTACAGAGACTCAATTATGAATAACTGAAACCTTGGGACTGATTTGGTAAAAGCCAAAACTTTTGGGATTGAAATTTTAATATTTAAATTAAAGAGGACTCGATTAACTTAATTTAAAAATATAGTGGCTGAAATAAGAAATTTTAAAACTAAAGGGATTGTTTTAAACTACTTTAAAAATTTAAGGGACTAAAAAGCAAATTCTTCAAAATCATAATATTTATAATTTATACATATACATAATATATATAATATATATCTATCTCTCTCTCTCAAACGGCGACGCAGCGAGAAGAGAAGGGCTGCGACGGGGCCATCGCAGATCTGGGTTGCTGGCGATTCAGCCGGCTATTGCACCGCCGGCACACGACGATTACAGGTGCGATGTGGATATGTGAAGAAGAGATGAATTTTGGGCGATTTTGGCATGAAAACCGAGGCCTGAGATTTGGGTATTTCCAACGATTATTACGATCGAAGTGGTTGAAGATCAAGGTGAGGTATTGGGTTTAATGTATTTCTTGGTTTTAGGTTTGATTTTTGGTTTTCTTGAATTTGGGTAGTAGTCGATTTCGGTGGTGGTGGTTGTAGTTTCGAGTCGGCATTGGCGGTGGTGACTGGTTGCAATGGAGTTCGTGTGATTGAGGCTTTGGGTTGTACGGTTGACCGGTGGGCAGTGGCGTTGGTTCTTGGCCGTGGAGTCAAGGCGTGAGGCTCGACTCTTTGGCGATGGTGTATTGAAATAGATGGTGGTGCTGCAGGTTCGGTGAATGGAGGTGGATTGGCTTCGGTGAATGCACAGTGTTTGTAATTGAAATTTGCATACGAGGGAGACTTGGTTTTTGGTGATATGACATGGACGATTGGAGGATGAAGGTGGAGGTTCTGCAGGGGGATCATAATGGAGGTTCGTGGGCTGCGATGATGAGATTTCTGCAGTGGATTTGGGATGTTGCGTTCGGTTTTTGTATGGACGAAGGTTGTGGCAAAATTTGGCTGAGGCAGTGACTGGTTTGGTGGTAAATTGTGGCTGCCGTGAATATACATTGAGGGAGAAGAAGGTATACCTGCTGGAGGTCTGTGGGTGTTGTGAATGATGCAGGTGAATGGGGAATTATTAACATGTAGGTTGTGTTTCAATTTTGGTAAATGCATGATAGTTGATGATTGGGTGAGGGAGGATTAAAGGTATTTGGGCTGATTGAGGGGGTTGAAGGAGAGGATTTGGGCAAGGAAAATTGTGTGAATTTGGGAGGCTTATTGTAGAATGGCTGGATCGAGGGAAGAGATTGAGGGAAAATGGGAAGTTGCCAATGAATTTGTTTTGATATAAATCTTGAATGATAAAAAAAAAAAAATACTAATTTTAGGAGTTTGGATTTAAAACATTTTTAAATGATTTTAATTTCACTTAAAATGGCTAGACACACACGAGTTTTAAAAATAAATGGGAAAAATCGTAGCAACACGTTTTTAAAGATAAATAATATTTATTCAAAATAAATCACGAAAATTCTCGGTCGCTACAACCCTACCTCCTTAAAATAATTTCGTCCTCGAAATTTAAATTTTCTTGATCTAAAATACTTGGGTACTTCAAAATTTCTTCTTTCTTAAAATCTTAAAATAATTAATATGACTAGACGAGAGCGCTAGTTTTGAATAATAACCGTTAAGGTTGGAGAGTCGTAGCAACAAGTTTGGTAAAACAAGTCTTTTAAGTTTGAAAATTTCTCGATCGCTACAACCTTCTCCACTTAAAATAATTTCATCCTCGAAATTTTTAACTTTCTTGATCTAAATATATCTGGGTATTAAGCCAGACTTCTTTCTTTTCTCAAGTAGTTTCAGTACTACCTCTTTATTAATCTCTTTATTAATCTCTACTATTTCCTTAAGAAAACATATCACACCATAATACTTAATCATTATGAAGTCTATCCTCATCTTCTCAAACCTCTTATAACGAATAACCCAAAATCAATTATAACATTAGAAATCACATGAATATTCTTCCGTGTAATATGTCTAATAACATGTTATCCACAAATCAGCATAATATCATCTGCTTATCATATACAAGAATCTATTCATATAGTACATTTATGCACCATCTTGATTTCTAACATCTTCCCATATACGTCACCAAAACGTATCACAAAATTCAATTAATATTAATAAATAAATTTGTTCCCAAGTAACTAAGATTCTGCTCCTGAATGTCACAACATTTTCTACAAGATATAACTTGGTATTTCCTATGTATACCTCAAATGATCATATAACTCCACATATACATTGATACTTAATTGATTGCACACTTCACCAATCAGGATGTTTATAAATAACAATCCCCAAAATTATCAAAACTTTAACTCCAAATCGATAATCTGTTCAAGATTTCATGCTTGTAGTAAACATGCTTACCTAAGCCACAACGTAAATAAACAACCAATAACTCTCAACCATCTTATACTTGAAAAATAATATTTCTTCATTGTTCATGGGTCAACCAAAATTCCCTTTTCAAAATCTCGAAGCGTCTCCAACAAAATCCTCAAATGTTCCTCATATTGTTTACTATCTCTAGGATAAACCAAAACATCGTCCATGAATACAATGAAAAACATGTCCAATTAATGTTGGAAAACTCGGTTCATCAAATCCATAAATACTGTCGGTGGGTACTTATTCTTTATTACCAACTTGTTAAGTAGTATAGTTACTCCCTATAGAGATACACTTGGCCAAATAAAAACTTTAAATCCTTTTATCCAAATCTCAATCAAATACTTAAGCAAGAAGACAAAACTTAACCCAATAATAAGTGTAAGCATCACTATATTATAAAAAAAAAAAACCCAAAATTCAATTCTTTCTTCTTGCTACTATAAGCTTCAACTTCATATCTAATTCCAAAATTAAATCTCTGACGTATGTGTACCATAACCTAATTCAATCATGAAATAGAACATGATCTAGTCTCCAAATTCGATTTAAATCACTATTTTCCCATAAAATGATTAGAGTTATAATCATCAATCATGACAAATATAAAGTAACCATTTTCGTCTGATGCAACATCTACGTACATAGTCTGATATCCCTTTGATAGGAGCATATACTAGATCTAAATTCTTCGGTTAACTTCTTGTGACAGGTGCCATGTCCTAAACCAATAATACAAAGTACAATTAGGCGGGGTTTATCCATTTCTCTTAGTTAAAATTACGACGACGTAAAAATATTAAAAAAAACTCATTCAAATTATGCTCAAACTCGTTTTCTTTCTTTCTTTCTTTCTTTTTTATTTCAGATACAAAAATTTCTCATTCTTTCTCATCAAATTCTCAAAATACTTCATTTTTCATGTATACGAAATCATCATAACATAAACTTCATGATAGAATCATTTACCTTCGGAGTGGCGAGCGAACGATGGCAGTGGCAAAAGTCGTTAAAACATTATTTATTATTATCAATTTTCAAAATTTGCAAGTCTACAGAAACGTAGACCCTCTCTGATACCACATGTAACGCCCCGAGCTCTGATCACCCGGGACGCCACTTCGTCGTCTCACATTAACTTTGAAAACTATAATTAAGCGGAAAATAACTGGAAAATCAATCGCATAATTTTATAAAGTTTGACTCAAATGGTCAACAATTCGAATATTGAAATAATTTGTGAAAATAATGATTTAGTGGAAAATAAAACAATAATTGAAATTTCATTTCACATAATTTTTATGAAAATTGACTCAAACGGTCAAAAGGTTCAAACATGGAAAATATCTTGAACATAATAAAATAAGTTTATAATTTCAAATAGAACTCTTCTAAAATCTCATTAATGGCCACCATCGCACGCCTCGCCACCAACTCCGTCATCTGCAAAATTTGTTTTGAAAAACGTGAGTATTTTATAGAAATACTCAGTAGACTCGCGCATAATAATCATTTAACATTATAAATTAAAAACACATAATCATGATATTCATGTCTCAGATATATCTTCAGCCCTAAATTTTAAAAGTTATTATTTAAGTCCCCCGTATTTTAAAGTCTTTTTAATTTTGTCCATATTGATTTAAAAATGATATCTATATATTTATAAATCCCAAATATGTTTGATTTTTAATTTAATCCCTAAAATTTTATTTTCTTATTTTAAAACTCTTTTGTTTCAAAAATATTTGATTTCCAAATACCACTTTAAGGTTTATTTATTGTTGGTTAGACGAGGCGCTTGGACATTTAGAAGAACAACGTGAACTTTCTTGCTCAACTTTCAAACTCGTGATTAAGGTAGACTCTTATTCACAAATTTACGTTTTTCAAAAGTGCGCATCAATAATTATTTGGATTATAAGTTTAGCATGTATGATTGTGTCATGAGAATTACTTGCTTTCTAAGCATGAGACTATGTTACGAGAATTTACTTGCTTAAATGCATGAGACTTGAATTTGTATGTTCATGAGAATACTGGTGATCGTTAGACACCTGAGACTTGAATATTATGATTATGTGTTTTAATTTATGATGTTAAATGATGATTGTGCGCGAGTCTACTGAGTATTTTTATGAAATACTCACGTTTTCCAAAACAAATTTTGCAGATGACGGAGTTGGCGGCGAGGATTTCGATGGTGGCCATTATTGAGATTTTAGAAATGTTTTATTTGAAGTTGAAACATATATATTTCATGTTTGTTCCAAGTTAATTTTCAAATTAATTCAATATTCGAATTGTTGACCCTTTTGGGTCAAACTTTATAAAATTATGTGAAATGAAATTTCAATTGTTGTTTTATTTTCCGCCAAATCATTATTTTCAAAGTTAATTTGAGACGATGAAGTGGCGTTCCGGGTGTTCAGAATTCGGGGCGTTACAACGTGGTATAGTGACCAAGAATTTTCGTGACTAAGTTTGAATAAATATTTTTATTTTTAAAAGATGTATCACTACAACTTTGACCAATTTATTTTAAACACATTTTCGTTTAGTCATTTAAGTGAAAATATAATTTATTTAAATTTATCTTAGTTCAATTTAAATTTTATTAAAAGTGTCACATTTTCATTATTTTAAAGTCCAAACTTTAAATCATTTTTTTTAAATCCAAATTTTAAATTTATTTTAGATCCAAACTATCTTGATCCCTTTCAATTCTAAGCCCAAGTTCTTGAAATCCAACCAATTCCACACATTTTTTTTCTTCTTCTTCTTCTTTCCCAGAAGTCTGCTTTCCAAACCTCAAGCTTTCCATCCATGAATTTTTACCAATTTCCAAATAATTCTTTCCCCTCTCACACCATAACAAATTGGTATATCCCTTCAATCATTCCTCAGCTCATAAACCATTCTTGCATCCCCAAATTCTCTCCCACAATCAACAATTTCATTCTTGCATTTTCCTATAATCTTTCCCCAAATCAAAAAGCTGTCAAATTTAATACACAACTAAGATTATATACTCCATTTCATCCCAATCACAACTCACGTTCAAAAAAAAAATAAAAAAAAAAAAGAAATCACAGCAATTGGCAACTTCCCATTTTCCCTCAATCTCTTCCCTCGATCCAGCCATTCTACAATAAGCCTCCCAAATTCAGACAATTTTCCTTGCCCAAATTCTCTCCTTCAACCCCTTCAATCAGCCCAAATCCCTTCAATCCTCCCTCACCCAATCATCAACCATCATGCATTTACCAAAATTGAAACACGACCTACATGTTAATAATTCCCCATTCACCTGCATCATTCACAACACCCACAGACCTCCAGCAAGTATACCTTCTTCTCCCTCAATGTATATTCACGGCAGCCACAATTTACCACCAAACCAGTCACTGCCTCAGCCAAATTTCGTCACAACCTTCGTCCATACAAAAACCGAACGCAACATCCCAAATCCACTGCAGAAATCTCATCATCGCAGCCCACGAACCTCCATTATGATCCCCCTGCAGAACCTCCACCTTCATCCTCCAATCACCCATGTCAATATCACCAAAAACCAAGTCTCCCTCGTATGCAAATTTCAATTACAAACACTGTGCACGAACCACAGCCAATGCACCTACATTCACCGAACCTGCAGCACCACCATCTATTTCAATACACCATCGCCAAAGAGTCGAGCCTCACGCCTTGACTCCACGGCCAAGAACCAACGCCAGTGCGCACCGGTCAACCTTACAACCCAAAGCCTCAATCACACGAACTCCATTGCAACCAGCCACCACCGCCAATGCCGACTCGAAACTACAACCACCACCACCGAAATCGACTACCACCCAAATTCAAGAAAACCCAAAATCAAACCTAAAACCAAGAAATACATTAAACCCAATACCTCACCTTGATCTTCAACAACTTCGATCGTAATAATCGTCGGAAATACCCAAATCTCATGCCTCGGTTTTCATGCCAAAATCACCCAAAATTCATCTCTTCTTCACATATCCACATCGCACCTGTAACCGTCGCGTACCGGAGGTGCAATAGCCGGTTGAACCGCCGGCAACCCATATCGGCCATGGCCCCGTCCCAGCCCTTCTCTTCTCGCTGCGTCGCTGTTTGAGAGAGGGAGAGAGAGAGATTATATATATTATGTATATGTATAAATTATAAATATTATGATTTTGAAGAATTTGCTTTTTAGTCCCTTAAATTTTTTAAGTAGTTTAAAACAGTCCCTTTATTTTTAAAATTTCTTATTTCAGCCACTATATTTTTAAATTAAGTTATTCGAGTCCTCTTTAATTTAAATATTCAAATTTCAATCCCAAAAGTTTTAGCCTTTACCAAATCAGTCCCAAGGTTTCAGTTATTCATAATTGAGTCTCTGTAGATTTGAAATAATTTTAATCAGTCCTAAATTTGAAAAGTTATCATTTAAGCCCACATATTTTAAAGCCCACAAATCATTCCCAAGGTTTCAGTTATTAATAATTGAATTTCCACTTTGCTTGCCCAGAGGACGACCAGGATACGTGAAGATTGACAACCGTCCCAATGGATCAATTATCCCTCTGTCATCATACCTTGGTGGATGATTCAATCTAGTTTGGACGTCATCCTCAAAATATAATGAGCAAAATGTCGATATTTCTTCTACCAAATATGCCTCTACTATGGATCCTTCCACAGAGGCACGAATTCTCACTTTCCTCTTCAGATGATTAAGGAACCCGAAACATGTGATATTAAATTGAGTAAACTAGAAATGTTATTTCTACAAGTATATATAATAACTAGTTTCACACCCGTGCGTTGCACAGAATCTTTGATAGTGATAATATTTTATTATAAAGAAACATAGAATCACAATATATAATAAAAAATATTATGAACACAAGAACTTATAAATTTTTGTATTTCTAAATTGATGTTAATATAAATTTTGAAAGACTTCCTTAAATACGACATTTGTAGCTAAATTGGTTAATTTACCTTCCTCGTCACATATAAGTGTCTTCAAGTCAGAACGACTTATAATTCTAGATATTGTTACATATAGTTGTCAATTACTAAACATTGATCTTCCCAAGAAAAGACCAATGTGGGACAGTTGCCCTTAACTCTTATTGATCGTCATGGAGTAAGATACTATTAAAGGGAACTGTCTTCTTTGTAATTTAAAAGGCAACTTTGGATCTAAAGGAGTTAACGACATTCTTGGAATTAAAAACTTTTGCCCTGCATTACTCCCCGATAGAATTGAGGCCTCCAAAACATGGTGTCCAAGCCTAGAAATAATTAACCTTGTTCTGTTGCACAATCTCGAAGTATGATCAATATTTCTCAACAACATTATCAGAACATCGACTCTCATCTTCAACTCGTGGTCATACACACCAAAACATCTTACTCCGTTTAAGAACTATGTGGAATGTATGTCACCGAACAAACCTCTCATGTTGTCCGATTTACAAATTGCATTTAAACTAAGATATATATTTTATTCAGCGTGATTTAGTAGAAATTGTGTATCTATTTATGTTTTCAACATCATTCAATGTTGGAGCAAGAATGACCATTCCTTGAGGGGTATGTGCTTTCAACTATTGCTTTATATTAGATGTTGAGTCTTTATTAGGATTTAAAGGGTTTGCAAACTTGGTCCCGATATTTCAACAAAAGACTTTGAATTGTAAATTGTTTGAGGGAAAAAATAGTCAGCTGTTGGCCAAACGAAGTCTTGTAAAAAAATAAAAAATATAGTCTGAACTTATGGCTTGTTATTGGCTAATTTCCTAAGTTTTCAACAATTGTGATGTGTCGAATGCAGTAAATTTCATGTTCGCGCAATAGATGGTTGTAAGTATTAATGAGATGGCCCTTTACTATAGCTTGAATCCTGTTACTCTGAATACAAATTATGTTGGTAAATAATGCCCGTAGATTATAGAACAATGTTGTCAACACAAACTGAAATACAATTAGAAATGTAAAAAAATGTGCGTTAAATAATGGACCATAACACATCTTTTTCTATAAAAATCATTTCCATCCTCAAGGGCTGCCGGCCGTCTACTCATGGTCTTTCCACTCCCCCCTGGTCGTCCTGCTCCTCAAGGGCTGACAGCCTCGTTTCCAGGAAGTGGATTTTTGCTTCCCCGGGGATTCGAACCTTGTACCTAGGGGTTAAGTACAAATTTCATGGAATCCCTGGTACCATTAGACCACGTACAAACCATTTTCTTGCCCAATGGAGTTTTAACATCAAGTCTGCACGATGTTTGTTAAGATCTTTCAGGAGTGCAAATGTTGAAGCCATGATGCAATGTATAGAAGCAAAATATGAAGTATTGCAGGTAAGATAACTTTCAATATTTGCGGATATTTAAAGAGAAACTGAGTACTTTGGCCTTTACCATTCTCAATTGTAGACTCTTAAACTTCTAATACCAGCAAATAAGAATTCGGGATACTCATGCAGTCTAATTAACAACTATTAATGTGGAATATGTTTCAAACAAAGAATAAGTATATATGTGTAACACCCCAAGTTCAAAAGTCTAAAACCTAGGCATGTTAACTTCCATTCACATTATATGCGGAATTAAATCATTTACACATCAAAATATTCATTTATCTATTATAAAATTCTTACAAAATTTCGGCAGAGTCTCCTCTATAAATTGGACTTAACCAACCTGTAGAGGGATATCAAAACCATTTTTCAACATAAAACTCAACTCAAATAAAAATCCAATACTCAAAATGCAAACCCAATTCTACTTCAAACTCCCACATCACCACACTATTTCAAATTCAATCCCCAAACTCCTCAACACAACATTTTTCATCAATAGGCTTCAATTAAATACAATAAGTGATAATATAACCAATATTAGAAATTCCATAACTAATTTAAACTAATCTCAACCAAACAATTATCAAAATAATGAATTAAGGAATAAATTCAAATGATAACTTTAATAAATTTAACTTTATTAAATAATGTCGACAGCGGGTACTGTCTGAGTCAACCGCCAAATGTTCTCCTCGGATCATCTAACTTTCATCACCTGAAATGTTGGGGAGGGATTGGGGTGAGCTAAAGCTCAGTAAGTAAACTATATGCATGAATGCATGCTTATGACATGAATGCTTTAAAATTCCATGTATGTATCCCCATTTACTTTACTTTCCAGAACTTTCAAACTTTTCAAACTTTCACTTAACATTTCAAAACTTTCACTTCATTCCATCGTGAGCTCACTTGGTGTAACTTCTAGTCAATCAGAATACAGTGGGCAATTACTTATTTGGAACCAGATTAACATGCGCATTTCCACCGCAAAGCGGTTTAACATTCACTTTCCCACCGAAAAGCGGTTTAACAGTCCACCGTAAACGGTTGAACATTCCGTCGCAAAGCGACTTAATTCGGGTACGCCGGTCCCCCGCGCCCCATTTCCCACTCGCAACTTTCATGAACTAGAAGTACACCCATTCTTTCTTTAAAAACTTGGGATACATAACTTTTGAACAAACTTGCATCTTGACACATTTCTTCTTTCATTTAAAAACATTTCACTTCCCAATTTCGATGCCAATGCATGCTTGAGGATGCAATGACATGATAATGTGCATGCTTGAACATTCTTCATAATAACATATACTTTCACAAAGTAAATGAAATTCATCAAAGCAAATAAGTTGCAAGACAGTCATTTACACATAACTTTCACATTTACATTCAACTTTGATGAAAATAGGGGGAAGTTTACTTACTTGCAATCCTTAGTAATTTACCGTTTCTGAATTTCCAAGTGGAAGAGTCTCGGATGCCCGTGACGTCAATGTACCAAAATCCTAGTTGTACCCATTCATTTAATAAAATATACTTTTAGTTAAAAAATCACATTTCACTATTCATTTCAACACTAAACAAAAAACCTTTCAACTTAACTCAAACGTGACCTCACGTTATGTCCAACACATATAATACCATACTCGAAATAAGAGATAACTCGAAGGCAAAAATTGAAATCTAACTAATCAAATTACACAAAGGTTCAAGCTATGGAATCTTCATCCCAACTTGAATTTCACAAGGACAATTCCAATTTCATTGCAAATTAGAAAATCTTCTTATCCATTAATTTTAACCTCGAGTAAATATATTTGACTTAAACCAAAATTAACAAAATGATCAAATAACAACTCTAACCATTCTTGAAATTTTCCCCAAATCAGAAAGTTACAAATTTCCACTCATAATTAGGTACTAACAAATCTTAAATTCATACGTTATCCAACTTTACCCAAATTCTAATTATCAAATTCGAAATTAGACTATAATCCAAATTTGAAAATATACAAAATATACATATATATAATCCTCCACAACTCCGAATTTACAGTTATAAATCCAAATCACGGATAAATCTAAAAATCTGAAAATTTATTCAAACAACTTAAGAAATCTGAAATTTACACTTAAGGATGATATTTATACCAATACATACATATATAAACATTATCAAATCTCCAATTGAACATTTAAAATTCGGAATTTAACTACATTTAAATCTGAAAATATGAAAAAATCTTCATATATACACACTCAACATATATACATACATATGCACCTATATACACGTTTGTGCGTTCGAGTGTGTGTAATAGAGTGCGTGAAATCCGTGTGCGTGAGTTGTGCATCTGCGTGTGTACGAATGAGGGAGAAGGAGGGGCTTACTGTTGGGGGTGATCGTCGGAGAGCAGGCACCGACGAGAGACCGAGAGAGGTGCGATGGGCTTCGGTTGGGGGTAAATATCGTGAGGGAGGTGAGACGAGGGAGAGAGCGACGAGAGGCAGTCGAGACAGAGAGGCATCGGTTGAGAGTGAGAGTGAGGGTTAGGTTAGATTTTAAGTGTAATCTTTAGGAAATTTGCAATTTAGTCCCTCATGTCTCCTCCTGTGTTTAATTAAGCCCATAAATTTTATTTACTCTCCAATTGCCACTAAATTTTTCCCCAACTTTTCATTTAACACAATAAAATAGAAAATAGCATGTTTAGGAAATAAAACAGTTAATCGCATAAATTACACGAAAACTATTAAAATAAACAATTTAGAAACTTTTAATTGGTACATTGATCGAGACGGCATCCAAGTCCTTCCACTGCAAAATAATTCAAATTATCGACATTAAAATATCATTAAATTTAAAATTTATAACATTAACATAATTATTGCGTGAAATTTAAGGATACACGTAAAAATGAAAAGCGGTCTTACAATATGTATATATAAAAACTAAATAATAACTATACGGTGTTAGTAACTATCAAAATTTTTAATAATTTCTAATTGTATTATAATAATAATAATAATAATAATAATAATAATAATAATAATAATAATAATAAAATGTTTTTTAGTTATTAATTTTTCATAATATAAGACGTGCTTTCGTTATAAGAAATTATAAACATTTTTTTTTTTTGTGTTAGTACTTTTAATAGTATAAGACATGTTAATGTTATTTTATCTAATAACAATATTATTTTCAATATATAAACCATAAGTTGATAATAATTATTAAATACTGAGAGATTTAAAATAATAATTAATATTATAGGTAATTATACAAACAAAATAATTACTTTAGGAAGCTATCTTTATATCATGCTTATGACAGTTCAAATTGATTCAAGACGTATCCTATTCATCCCAATGCAATTAGTTATCATTAATAATGGTAACATTAAAGAAGCTTTACTTGGACCTTATTTTGTGATTATAATAGAATTATTATGAGCAAAATGCTTGTCTTATTTCAATCTTCTTTACAATGACATGCTTTTGTGAATTTTTTTTTTATATATATAAAATAAGAAATTATAATTGATCAAATTATTATTATTAGAAACATTAGACATTTTATTGTGTGGATTTTACTATTATTAGTAGTAACATCTGGCATGCTTTAGTGAGAATTTTGTTATAAAATAAGAAATTATATGATTTATCAAATTATTATTATTGGTAACACCAGACATACTTTTATAAGACTTTAATATATAAAATAAGAAATTATGTTTGATCAAATAAAGCAATAATCATAATAAATAATGTAAAGTTTTACAAACTGCCAAAATTGAAAAGATACAATAATAGAAACCATCAAAGTTTGAAAATTTAAAAGGTCAATCTTTTTCAATACAATTGTCAAATTTTTTTGATTGGCTTATTTAGCCGTTACCACTCTCAATAGTACAATTAAATAAAGTAATGAGAATTCCTAGAATTTAATGAATTTGTTATAAAGATATAAAAATGAATTTTTATTTTGCAATGGCCTAGATGTGCGTATAAAGATTTTAAAAAACAAATATTATAGATTAAATCTTTGAGTTTTTAATAACTTATTTTTATTTGATATTTCTTTAATTAAATTTGCACGATTAAACATCTCTGTATAGTTGATTTATTTTAATTTTTTTTATATTATTACCATTCATTTAATATAGATTAAGAAAAAATGTCATGCAAATTAAATGAAATCATTTTTCAACCTCGTAATCACAATTTTCATGGGACACGAAGAGGCAAACAAAGAGTTAGGATATCAATGTATAAACATTAATATGTTATTGCATATTTTATTATGAAATGAATTTAATAAATACACAAAAAAATCAATAATATAATATATATTAGTTGTAGATTATGCATAATTAATTAGTGAGTTTGGGCGGGAAAACCCGAATTGGGACCCGTTCCAACTCAAGAACTTTAATAAATAATATAGATATAGATTGAAATATAACGTGCAAAACTAAATTACCTTTCAAAAGGATACATCCAGCAATACTGTACCGGACCACCCACTCTTGCTTCATATGACAAATGAATTGGCAAATGCTCCATCGAAAGGCTGAAATATCTTCTCCATTTTGCATATTATTACAACGATATTCTTTTCCAAACACTTCATGTCTTCAACCTTCATAATAGTAGAGCATAGATCCTTAAAAAAAGTACTAAGCTCCGTTAATGCTTCCCAAACTGGTTTTGGCAATACATCTTTAAATGCTATTGGTATTAGTCTCTGCATAAAAATGTGACAGTCATGGCTCTTCATCCCATAAAATTCTGAAATACCCTTAACGCATCGTGAAATGTTAGAAGCATATCCATCTGGCATTCTTAATGTTTTCATCCAATTACAAACCACCAGCTTCTGCTCCTTTTTCAAAATGTAAGAAGCTTTCGGCTTATAAAAGCTCCCCCTGTTCTCCATTATGTGTAGCTCTGGACGGTTGCAATAAAGCACTATATCCTTCCTGGCCTTCAAATTGTCTTTGGTTTTATCTTTGACTTCCATAACTGTGTTGAATATATTTTCGAATACATTCTTCTCGATATGCATGACGTCTAAATTGTTCCTTATAAGATTGGTATGCCAGTAAGGCAAATCCCAAAAAATACTTCTCCTTATCCAATTATGACTACTGCCAAATCCTTCAACTACTGATCTCCTAACGGTTTTACCAATTATGAAAGGAGGAAGGCTGTCAACAACCCCACGCAAATATTCACCTGCAGTTGGAGGAGTTAGTGCATGAACATCCTTCTCCATTCTTCCTGTGAAGAACTTATCTCGTTGTCTTTTAAAAGGATGGTTATGAGGCAGGAATCGACGATGACAATCAAAAAAGCAACACTTTTGCCCATTCTTCAATCTGAATGGTTTTTGTTGATCCATACAATATGGACAACACAAAGGACCGTGTGTACTCCACCCGAACAGCATGCCAAGTCCAGGAAATTCACTAATGGTCCACATCAATGCAGCTTTCATTATGAAGTTTTGCCTTCTGTGTATGTCATATGTTTCAACTCCATCGTCCCACAACATTTTCAGTTCGTCTATTAGTGGATGTAAGTAAACATCGATATCTTTCCCTGGACTTTTAGGTCTAGGGATAACCATAGTCAAGAATAAGTTGTCTCGTCGCATGCACATACCAGGTGGCAGATTGTACACTGTAGTAATCACCGACCAGCACGAGTAATGTCTACTTGTCATGTTAAATGGGTTGAAACCATCTGTGCAAAGACCAAGACGTACATTACATGGCTCATAAAAAAAATTCAGGGTATGTTCTATCAAAATGCTTCCAAGCCTCACCATGTACTGGATGTGACATTTCCCCGTGTGTAAAGTCATTGTTTGCATGCCAAATCATATATTTTGCTGTACGTCTTGACATGTAAAACCTTTGAAATCTAGGAGTTAGTGGCAGATACCGCAAAACTTTATGAGCGACCCGACGCCCAGATCGTGAGATTACATCTTTATATCGTGGGCTATTGTAGTTCGTGCACTGAACCAAGTTCTCAGTTTCTTTGTAATACAACATGCAATCATTGATACATGCATCAATTTTGACAACACCAAGGCCAATACTCGATAGCATCTTCTTTGTCTTGCAAAAAGTACTTTCTAGCAAGTTATTTTCCGGTAGCATGTCCGTCACGATGGACATTAGACGATCATAACATGCTGCGGGCATGTTATCTTCAGATTTGCAGTTCAAAAGTTGTGACATTGCAGATAATTTAGTATGCTTCACACAACCCGGCCATAAAGGTTTATTGGCTTCTTGTAAAAGTGTAAAAAAGTTTGCAGCCTTCGAATTAGGTATATGTCCCTCATGCCCACTATTGCCAATATTGGAAGACACATTGTACATCTCAGGGCCCATTGCATCCATCACCATGGTATGGAGGTTATATTCCCCTATTCCTTGTGCTGTTGAGAATTCACCATAATTTGAAGAACTAACATTAACATGTTCACCGTGTTCAGCTCATGTAGTATACCCACCAATAAATCCATATTTGTACAGATGAATTTTTATATCATCCTGGTTAAATAATCTCGTGTTGCCACATCTACTGCATGGACACTTCATGGTGTTGCCAATATCTGGTTGGGAAAATGCATATTCAATGAATCTTTCAACCCTAGCAATAAATCTTTCAGAAAGAAACCCGTTAACTAAGCGTTCATACATCCAACTACGATCAGCTTCCATACTGAACAATGTCAAACGATATACAAAGTTGATTATATTTAAGAATAAAAAAGATCACTTCATTAAATTACTTTTGATACTTATTTCTCATACTAATATAAAAAATAATATGTAAACAATTAATTTCATTTAGCATTTTCAATCTTAAAATATCTCTTTCTATACAAAATACATAACAATTTACTAATACAAGTGAAGAAATTACTAATAATAATGAACAATAACTATTAGCATATGCATTTACTAATTTTTTCTGAAAGGACAATTAGCTTATGTATTATATAGCTACCTAAAATACATAACAATTTAATAATAAAAATGGACAAAGTAACAAAAGAAAATCAACATACTAATCTAATATGTACATATGTAGTATATTATCCCTAATGTATTATACATTTATTCATTTATAATAATAAATTAATATATTTTAAATTAATAAATTAATATTATTAATGTACACAAGTATATATACTAATTACAAAAACAAAAAATATACATACTAATTATAATACACAAACAATAAATCTAATATATATAATTTAACATGTATGACTTTTGAAGTTCACTATTTCGACAAATTATTAATTTGTTTTAATTTAGGTAATAATTCATAATCCATTAACAAATGCAAGAGCTAATTTTAAGAGGAAAAAAAAAATGAGTTACATACCTTAATAAAAATTGAACTACCTTCAATTTCAAAAATGTCCTTCAAATATAAATGACTACATTTGCAAATTTTTACTAAAATAATTCAAGTAGTGTAGTGTAAAATGGAGAAGAAGAAGAAGATAATTAGAGACACGATGGTGTAGGCGGAGTTGGTTTCTGATAAAGGGAAAAACAAATCAGCGACATTTCCGACGGAAAGTAAGTTTCCATCGTATATTTCTGATGGAAAGCATAAAACCGTCGGAAATTTCAGACGGAAAGTATGTACCCGTCGGAAATATCCGACGGGTTAAAATTTTCGTCGGCAATTTTCGACGGAAAGTGTAAATCCGTAGGAATTTTCAAACGGGTGAATACTCTCCGTCGGAAAGTTTCGACGGAAAGTGTAAATCCGTCGGAAGTTTTCGACGGGTGAATACTCTCCGACGGAAAGTATAAATCCGTCGGATTTTTCCGACGGAAAACATTATCGTCGAAAATTTCCGACGGCTATATATATATATATATATATATATATATATATATATATATATGCTTAGCTACACTAGTACAAAAACATCAAAAAAAAAAATAACAAATTAGTAAAAAATGCGGTGGCAAAGTCGTAAATAAATATTGATTAAAGGCATCGATTGTTAGGAAACAACCGACGCCAACAAACCGGGCCACTTAAGGGCGTCGGTTCTTATATAAGAACTGACGCCTTTAACACTCGTATAGGCGTCGGTTCTTTTTTAAGAACCGACGCCTTTTATTAATAGGCATCGTTTCTTTATAAGAACCGACGCCTATACTTAGGCTATATTTTCGCGCCTTACACCAAATTTCACTCATTTACCCTGTTTCATCTCCAGCTCCAGCCATTTCCCCAACATTTTCAGTTCAACTGAGGTCACCGTCCTACATTCTCACGCCGTCGCCACCATGCAACCCTCCACCCAACGCTGTAGCACCCCACCGCCACCATCCACCTCAGCCTCGCGCCACCAGCCCGTGGTTCCACAGCCACTGCGCACGCCACCAGCCCCAGACAACTTCTCCCCCGCTTGCCACAGAACCTGCGTGCCCGCCACTAGCCCTCGGCGCCACTGCCCTTGCGCGCCGCCACAACACCCCACCCGCGCCACCACCCACCCCAAACCTGCTCCCCACAGCCACACCCACGCCACCACCCACCCAAATTCGCGTGCCATCCCACTCTAGCCACCACCACCCACCCAAATCCGCGCACCATCCCACTCTAGCCACCACCACCCACCCCACAAGGTCCACTATTAAATGGTAATTTTTCATATTTTAAGTTAAACTATTTTGTTCATTTTGTTAGATTATAATTGAAGTTATCATTTTTATTTATTATGTTGGTTGATTTAAATGATCTTATTAGTTTAGTTTGAATTTCCATTTTAGATTATTGATTTTGTGTTAGTAGATGTATACATTCAATTTTTAAAACTCCAATTTTATTGAAATTGTAGAATGTTAATTTTATTTGAGTTTTGAATTAGATACGGATAAGTAATGATTGTGAGGTATTTATAAGTGAATTATTTGAGACGTTTTGTAGTTTTTGGATGTTTTGATGAGTTGAGATGATTATGTTGTGATGATTTGGAGATATGAGCGTATATAGTGAATAATTAAGAGGCTAAAAATGTTTGAGTTTTTAACATGTTGAGGATGAATATTTTAGAATGGATGATAATGTTGAAGTTTGACTGGAGTTTTGTTTGAGTTTTGAATATGTTGAAGTTAAATATTTTCGTTTTATTGTTTTATTTTGATTCCCCCTACAGGTTGGTTAAGTCCAATTTATAGGGGAGATTCTGTCAAAATTTTCGTAAGATTTATAAATAAAAATGTAAATAATAAGTTAAGGTGATTTCTTTTGTTTTAACACATGGTGAATATTTTGATATATGTGCTATTAGATATGGATCAGAGTTTGATGTATGGGAGACGTAATACACATGAATATGTGAAAGGAGTTGAAGAGTTAATGAAATGTGTCGAGGAAAACAAAATAAAAGAAGGTGAAGAAATGATTTTGTGTCCTTGTTGTGATTGTAAGAATCTGAGAAAGTTCCGTAGCTCTGAGCAAGTTAAGAGTCATTTGATTCGTCGTGGTTTTAAGGAAGGTTATGCACGGTGGATATGACACGGTGAGAGTATACTTCCTAGGACGAGTACCGATGATGATAATGGTGATCAAGAGGAGAATAATGTGTACAATGATCAGAATGATGTGGATAGTGATCGGATAGATGAAATGATGTGTGACATACAAGAGGATTTCATCGAAAAGTCTGATCATATTTTCGATAGCTTGTTTAATGATTGTGAACAGCTTTTATTTTCTGGTTGTAAGAAATTCACAAAATTATCTGTTGTGCTTAAGTTTTATAACTTAAAAGCGAAGAATAGGTGGAGTGATAGGAGTTTCACGGATTTATTGGAACTTTTACGAGATATGCTTCCGGAGGATAACGATCTTCCTAGTTCAATTTATGAGACAAAGAAAATGTTGTGCCGGATGGGTATGGAGATCGAGAGGATACATGCATGTCCAAATGATTGTGTATTGTATCGGAATGAGTATAAGGACTTGAACTTGTGTCCAAAGTGTGGAGCATCGAGGTATAACCGAAAGGAAGGCAATGTTAATTGGGAGGATAAGAAAGGCTCTCTGGAAAAGGTGTTATGGTACCTACCTGTAATACCAAGATTTAAACGCTTATTTGCCAATGCAAAGGATGCGAAGAACATGCGGTGGCATGCCGATGGGAGGAAAGAAGATGGAAAGCTAAGACACCCGACTGATTCTCCTCAATGGAGGACCATTAATAGGATGTTTCCCGAATTTGGTGGAGAAGATAGGAATCTTAGGCTTAGACTATATACAGATGGGATGAATTCGCACGGTAACATGAGTAGTCGACATAGCACTTGGTCGGTTCTCTTGGTGAATTACAATCTTCCTCCTTGGTTATGTATGAAGCGCAAGTACATCATGTTGTCGTTGCTAATATCAGGGTCTAAACAACCGGGAAATAACATAGATGTTTACCTAGCGCCACTAATTGATGATTTAAAACTGTTGTGGAATGAAGGTGTGTTAGCATTTGATGCACATAGTCAAATGAATTTCACGTTACGTGCTATGATATTTTGCACCATAAATGATTTTCCAGCTTATGGTAACTTGTCGGGGTATACTAATAAATGAGCTAAAGCATATCCCGTTTGTGAAGAAGATACGGTTGATCTTTGGTTGAAAAACTGTAAGAAAAATGTATTTATGAGTCATCTTATATTTCTCCCTGTTCACCACCCTTATCGAAAGAAGAAAAATCTCTTCAATGGAAAAGTCGAGACTCGAGTTTCTCGCTTACCATTAACAGAAAATGAGATTTATGAACGAGTTAAAAATATTGATGTTATGTTTGACAAACCTTTTAAACCTCCTCAGAAGAGTTTTTGGAAGAAGAGATCCATATTTTGGGATCTACCCTACTGGGAACACTTACAGGTAAGACATTATCTTGATGTAATGCATGTGGAGAAAAATATATGTGATAGTGTCATCGGGATATTATTGAACATTCAAGGAAAGACAAAAGATGGTATCAAAGTCAGAAAATACATGGTAGAAATGGGGATACGGGATAAGTTAGCACCACAAGAGTTGGAAAAGCGTACATATTTACCCCCAGCCTGTTACACTTTGTCTAGAAAGGAGAAAAAAAGTTTTTATGAGTGCCTAAATTCTATTAAGGTTCCATCTGGATACTCATCGAACATCAAAAGTCTTGTGTAGATGAAGGACTTGAAATTGGTTGGTATGAAGTCTCATGACTGTCTATCTTAATGCAACACTTGTTACCAGTTGCAGTTCGTGGTATACTCCCAAAACATGTTAGAAATTTCATTATAAAACTTTGCTTCTTTTTTAATGCAATTTGCAGTAAAGTTGTTGATCCAGATGCGCTGAACGATTTGCAGGCCAATATTGTTATCACTCTATGTCAATTTGAAAGTATTTTCCTCCATCATCTTTTTGACATTATGGTGCACTTACTTGTTCATTTGGTGAGAGAAATTAAGATTTGTGGTCCGGTGTTCTTGAGGTATATGTATCCATTTGAGAGATACATGGGTATATTAAAAGGATATGTGAGAAATCGATTTCGACCTGAAGGCAGTATCATTGAAGGTTATGCTTCCGAGGAGGTTATTGAATTTTGTACTGATTACCTAGATGATATTGATGTTATTGGTATTCCTAAATCTTGTCACGAGGGAAGACTGAAAGGTAAATGTACGATTAGATGCAAAACAATTGTGCCTAGTGTTGAATTGCGAGACAAAGAACACCTCCTTGTCTTGCAACACCTTACTGAGGTTCATCCATATTTGGACGGGCACATGTCCATTTTAAGGCAGCAGAATCCTTCAAAAAGGTGAGAGGTGGGTGACTAATAAACATTATCGCTCATTTGCAAAATGGTTCAAAGATAAAGTGCTGCAAGAATTATCACAAATGTCGAATAACATTTCTGAAATTGTAAAGTGGTTAGCGTACGGCCCTGGCATGCTTGTGAGGTCTTATGAAGCATATGACATTAATGTGTATACATTTTATACAAAACGTCAAGATGATAAGAGCACGATGCAAAATAGTGGAGTGACTCAAGTAGCAATGTCAGGAGATTTTTCCGTAATGTCTTACTATGGAGTAATTGAAGATATCTGGGAACTTGATTACAGGGAGTTCAAGTTTCCTCTATTTCAATGTAAATGGGTTGATAATAGACGAGGTGTTAGGGTGGATGAATTAGGCTTCACTTTGGTGGATTTTGGTCGGTTGGGTTATTTTGATGAGCCATTCATACTGGCATCACAAGCGAAACATATATTTTATGTTCTTGACCCAGCAAATACTAAGTGGTCAGTTGTCCTTTAGGGCAAAAGACATATTGTTGGCATTGGTGATATGGTGGATGAAGAAGAGTATGATCATTTCGACGAAACTCCTCCATTTTCTATTGGTATACAACCAGATGCAATTACAAGGGAAGATAATCTTGAAATAAATTACATGCGTGAGGATCATGAAGAAGGATTGTGGATTGACCGTCGTTCGTGAGGCAATATAATTGTGTAAGATCGTTTACTTTCTTACTTAGAACTTTTTAATATTGTTCATATATGCTCTATTCATTGTTACTATTCGCTTACTAATTTGTTTATATATTTTTGTTTTGTTATATACGCAAATACATGCACAGTCCCGTGAAAGTCATGGCTAATTCTTCCAATTCATCTGATGATCAGTGTATTAGTAAAAAAAAAAAAAAAAAAAGACTAGAGGATCAACTAGTTGCAAAAACATGAAGAGGAAGGGGGATGAATTAAGTGCGATTGAATTTGATGAACGCAATAGGCCAATCGGACCACATAAGAAGAACTTCAATTCTTATATAGGGTCTTTGGTCCGTATTCATGTGGATATAAATATTAGTGATTGGCATAAAGTCCCTAAAGAACTTAAAGACATGATTTGGGAAGATATAAAAGTATTACACTACTTCATACATAGTAACTTAATAATTCATTATATATTTTTTTTGTTATGGGTATAAATATCGCATATTATTGTTGTATTTCAGAAGGAGTTCAGCATACCCGACGACGAAAGGAAACGGAATATTTTAAGAATTGCTGGGTCCCGATGGAAAGATTTCAAGAGTAAGTTGGTGCATTCATGGGTTGTGTGAGCAATTTGGTGTTCAGTCAATTGGATTTATGTGTCCATCACAGATTGCGTCGATCAGAGTTAAAACACATGTAGAAAGTGTTGTGAGTTACATGGCTGAAACAATGAATACGCTGAGATCCAAGCAATTCAATTTAGCGCCGTACTATCAGGAGTAAGACCATTATTATTATTATTTATGTATTTCTTTATTTATTTAAAGAATACTTACACGTTTATAATACGTAGGAATCATTGGATGTTGCTTGCAATACGTTGTGAAGTCAATACTGTGTACTTCATAGATTCAACATAATCATGTAAGCGTAACATAGAAATCAAGCCGTCATTGAATGTGTAAGTAATTATTGCATTGTTCAAACTTTTGTGTTTAGTGCATTAATATAGATAAGTTAGGTTACTTTCATGGAATAATTGTAGAGAGTTTGAGGTGAAATTCATGTGTTTGTGTTGTGATTATGATAATTGTTAGGATAATTTTCAATAATAAATAGGTCTATATACAGGTTGGATACGTTCAATTTATAGGGGAGACTCTGGCAAAATTTATGTAAGAATTTTGAGTTTTATTATTATTTTTATGACTTATTCATATTTATTGAAACTTTAGGGCATTTCGAGCTTTTTGGTCATTAGGAGGCAAGATGGCAACATCCAATGTAAATTGGAAAAGATCTCGGTATGAAAACTAGAATTTTATAAATTGCTACAAATTCTCATATTAGTTTGATATTCACTTTCATTCGATTACTAATAATAGTTTTAATTTTAAATATTCAAATTTCAGTATCCTCAGCAACCTGGAGGGGATGAGTGTGGCTATTATGTTATGAGAAACATGTTCCAGATAGTCACAGTCTATTCTCAACTTACTTCTATACACGAGGTATAAGTTATTGAAGATAATTGTTTAATTACGATTTATATATAATTAACATAATAATTATTAATTCTTATTAATTTTTTTTAGGCATTTCAAGAATTTTACTCAACAGAGGAAATTGACGAGGTTCGAAATTTATGGGCCAAATACTTCGTCGAAGAGTGTATGTAAACTTGGCCCATTTTATGTTAACATGTACAAATTTTTTAACAATATTGTGAATACAAGATTAATTAATTCGAAATTCTGTTTATTAAGTTTTGTTCTGCATTCCTCGATTATATATTTGTTGAAGATAATTTTTTGATGTATATGTGATTGTTATAGTTTATATAGGTATAAGGGAAATATAAATCTTAAAGGCGTCGATTTTTTATTAACAATCGACCTCTTATCTCAACTAAAGGCGTCGGTTGTTAAGTAACAACCGACGCCTTATTATTACTTAAGTCGTCTTAAGGCGTCGGTTGTTACTTAACAACCGACGCATTTAGTTAAGATAAGGCATCGGTTTACAACCGATGCCTTAAGTATGCACTTTTAGCGTCGCTACTAAAGGCATCTCCTGTACAACAGACGTCTTTTCCGCTTTACAACCGACGTCTTTGACACTTAATGTACTAGTGCTGGATATCTATTATTATATATTAAACTTGTTGAGCTTGTGTGGGTCCCAATTCATGTTTTCCCGCCTAAACTCATATTTAATTGTGCCTACACTAAAGCTATATATATTTAGTAATAATAAATAACAATGAATGCAATTCCTAGATAACAACGAATGCAATTCTATGTGGGACTCAATTCTTGGTGTACACTACAACTGTTAATTATTATACTTATTGACATATTGATTTCAACCTAAGTTTTTTTTTTTTTTTTCGGAATAATTTTTTTTATCGGAATCTTCAACATAAGTTTTTTTTTATAAATAAAAAATTATACTTTGATTATTTATACTATGAAAAATTACTAACAAAAAATATTTTTAATTCCAATTCTAATAACTTCAAATCACTTTTTGTATTATGAAAAAATAAAAATTAAAAGACGTTTTTCATTTATTATAATACAATTAAAATTCTTAGTAAATTTCAATGTTAATTAATCTTGCAAAAACTGATTTTTTTAAATGTTTTTTAGTGTGTTTACTAAATGTATTTCGTAACAAATATTACAGTTTCAATTGAAATAAACCATACAGAGTTTAAACTTTAAATGGACCATCAAAAGTTTAAAAAATTGGATGTTTGATTTTGCAAATTTATTCAAATATCAAATAAATTTTAAAAAAAAACAAAATTTTTTTAATTCTAATTCTAATAGCTTCAATTCACGTTTTGTAAGTGTTTGTAATTTTCGATGTTAATTAATTTGCAAAAACTGAATATTTTTAAATGTTTTTTTTTTAATACCTAAGCAAGTCTTATACTATGAAAAATTACTTATAAAAAATTGTTTTTAATCTATATCTATATCTATATAATATATAAAAGCAGCTGAATTTTGACAGAAAAACTCAGTTTTTATTGTATTCACACTCCAAAATCAGCTTTTATTGTGTTCACATTGTTACTTCCACTTAAGTATTTTTATGGAGAATTTTTTTTGCTTATTTATATTTGGTTATTTGTATTTAAACCTCTCTTTTTAGAAAATTATTCTGATATTTTAATGTTTTGAATCTTAAAAATAAGTATTTGTATTCAGTCATACAAATTCAATGTAAAATTTTCTTCAGAATTATGTTGAAGTTGTATTTGGTGGGCGATTGATGATAGCCAATATGATTTTTCTATTGTCGATGAAATTTCCGAATTGATTGTCGGTGGATTTTGATACACGACCTGAACACATGGATATCATTATTGCATCACATGGTGGACCGTTGCATCGGATAAGGGAATGACACAAGTTCTTCCTGAGAAATATTAATCATACACATGGATTGTGCAATGGAACAATATTGATAGTTACAAATTTAGCGACCATGTTCTAGAAGGTCAAATTCTTTTTGGCATCAATACATGACACAAGTTCTTTATTCCAATGATATTATTGAGCTCTTTTGATTTTAGGATACCTATTAGATTTCAAAGAAGATAATTTTCATTGATGGTACCCTATATCATGACTATCAATAAGGGTCGGGGACAATCATTCTCGCATGTGGGACTTCTTCTTAAACGGCTGATATTTACAAATGGACAACTTTATATTGCGATTTCTAAGGTGACAAATCGTTTTGGATTAAAGATGTTGATTTTTGATAAGAATGGAAGACCAACAAAATCAACAAATAATATTGTGTACAAAGAAATATTCTAGAATATGTAGTCATATGAAACCAATAAATGATTATCTTATCTCTTACTTGTGAAATTTATTTATTTTATCTAAAGAATTCATCTAATTTCATATTGAATTATATTTATCCAGACGTTTTCTTCCATCATAATAAGGGTAGTGTCAAAAGTATAAATTCACATATAAACATCTGAGCTACCTAATTAATACTGATACATTAATTTGTCGGAGTTTACACACAAATACGTACTGATTTATATTTTATCTTCAGTGCTAGATAATATTGGAATAGAAGAAAAATAACTTTTTGGACCTCAAATTGTGTGTTCTTTAAACTGATCAGTTACAACCAACCAGCAGATTAAATTATCTTCAAGCCTACCAATGAGCAGTAAAAACAGTACAAATCAGAAGAAATTATTTAGTTTGCCCATGATCAAGAGTGTCATCTTGAAACGTGCTGTGTCTTTTACATAAATTATTACAACTTCATGATGTTACACAAAGGTAGTTAAGCTAAGTAAAATTAATTAAATAAATATGAAGTACAATTCTTTGAAGCTTTTCATGTGGGTTCATGCCTTACTGGTTTATTTGAGCATCTTTGCACGACATGAAAAGGAAGTTGTGATTATGATGCTGCAGATTTTAATTGGGGTTTCTCCAGAATGCTAATAATTATGATTAGTGACTCTCGGACATTTGATCAATTGTAGTGTAAATGACAAGTGTATTTTATACACTTATTTATCTATCAAAATTATGATATTATATTGTTTTTAATGAATATATAAACTCTACTTAATTATATTTATTTTCATTATTTCAGGTTTTATCCCAAAAAATCAAGAGAATGGAAGAATTAAAGCAAATTCAGAACAATTGGATGAAAAGTGGAGCTAATTAAATTATGCAAATAAAGTTCATGAAGTAAAATTGGTGAGCTAAAGTGGGAGAATGAACAAGTTCAAAGACTTAATTGAAGATTATTAAGAGTTGGAAAAGAAATTGAAGAAAATTAGAAGTTTAAGGACTAAAGTGTACAAATCAAATGAAGAATGATCAAATTGCAAATATTCAATGGTTAATTCGGACCACGATACGATACTTGAAAATTATTAAGAGTCAATTAAATGCAATTAGAAGTAAAAAATGAATGAATTATGATAAGAATATTACCATAAATTGATTCCTCTCACTACAGTAAACATGTTAAATGTACCATGGTATTTTGTGTGCTTGTCTTTTTCAAGTTTTCATCGATTAGCCATTTTTTTTTTTTTTTTTTTTTTAAACCGTGGTAGGATTTTGAGTAATATGAATAACAATGATGTGCCTTGTGAACATATGAATTCAATTAATTAAAAGAGATCAATTCACCGATAAATTAATATTCATTAATTTATAAAGGGTATTTAAAATTCACGACCATACATAATCAACTAAAAACTCACTGTGCATTTTTGCCTGCTTTCTTTTTCAAGTTTTCATCAATTAACATCCATATATATATATGCATAATAGCCGTGTGACCATGTAAATTCTATTAATTAAAAGAGGTATTAATTAAACAATAAATTAGTAAACTATTAATTTATAGAGTACTGCATGTATTAATTACCATTCAACGAACATATATATACACACAGACACACACATTTAACCAATTAAGATTACTTGTATTTTACATAACTAAGCAATTGAATATGAATTAAAACATTAAATATACATTAAATTAACTAAAAAATAAATTCATAGTATTTTTATACTTAATAGATAAATATATTTATTGTAATTGCATTAAGTAATTAATTAAATGTATCCAATGAAGTAGTTTAAAATTAATTAATGAATTAAATTTTTTTTAATAAATAAACACAAAGCCTTCTTATATTTAATAGAATACCAATAAACATGGAGCTTGTTACGTGAAATGAAACACTCAAAGGCCAAAGCATCAACAACACCTCATAATTTTTTATTATTAGAGAATTCAATCCACAACTTCTAGATGAAAATAAGAAAAATTAGAGATGTGATCATCTATATTAAATTTCGAGAAAAGAAAAAAAATTAAAAATAGAATCATATTTTAATAAAATATCATAGTCAATTACATTTATGATTTCAAGTAATTATTTATTAATTGTCATCTGAACGAGACTACATGGTTCAAAAGTATTATCTTATTAATTTATCAAAATTATTAATTTAGCCTATTAGCTCAAGTCACCACAATAAATTATATTGTGTACCAACATATAGAGATTATACTCATGTATGATTGAACTAGTGTATTAAAAGTTTATTCGACACTTGACTCAAGTCACCATAATAAATTATATCGTGTACGTACCAACATATAGAGGTTATACTCATGTACGGTTGAGCTAGTGTATTAAAAGTTTATTCGACATTTGACTCAAGTCACCATAATAAATTATATCGTGTACGTACCAACATATAGAGGTTATACTCATGTACGGTTGAGCTAGTGTATTAAAAGTTTATTTGACACTAGACTTCTTGCCTCTTGGCAGTATTCATTTTACTCATCTAATATTACAAACATATATTTTTTGGAAAATACCTAAATCCAAGTATGAAATCTCACATTTTATATACTAACTAGGTTTTTTAAAAAATAATCCCTAAACTGGCACTTACAGTTCACAAGGTATCAAATATTGCTTGTGTCTGGACTTCAAAATAATAATAATAATAATAATAATAATAATAATAATAATAAATAAATAAATAAATAAAAATAAAGGATGCACATCTAAATCTAGATGCATTGGTTCAACATCAGTATCAATATCACTAGTCATTAATAATATATACAAGTGTGGATGTGTAAGAAACTTTTGATTAACAATTATGTTCTTACTTCTATTTTTCTTTTGTCTATAATAGCCTTAACTAAAAAATTATACCCACACATTCTCATTCATATACTTTGAATCATTACGACATTATAAATCAACTCAAATATGTACAATATTTCATCATATTTAATGCTTAAGAACAAATTAACATATAACTTTTCTAATGATAAATTGGCTCTGGAAGTTCATTTTCTTAGTTTATCTAACTTCAATTTTTTGTCATTGGCTCAATAACTCATTTCAACATATACATGTGTAATTTTTATCCAATACGATTGATAATATTGTAACTAAATTAAAGATAATCTCACGAAAGAAATATTATAGACTGATTAAAATAATCAACATGATGAATAATTTGTATTCTATGAGTTGGGTTAAAATAAATACGTTTAAAAATAAATAACTTTTTGAATTATATATAAAAAAATAATAACGTAAGTTATATTTTTGGACGCTAACATGATAATCACTTTGAAGAAAAATAAATTCTTTGTTTAATCAAGCGCAATAAGAAGTAATAAATAAATAAGTATAAAATTTGCTATACGTAGTTAAATGAAAAAAGAAAACTTCTATGATGTTCAAATCTAACCCAAAAAAAAAAAAAAATTATTTTTAATGGTTGAAACTTATTTTCAATGTCTTCTTGAATTTTCGCTTGGTATAAGCATTTTGTTTTAAAAAATGTCTTGATGTACAAAAAGTTAATTGGGAAAAATTGAAAAATATCGATTATAAATTTACTCATAGGTTAATAAACAAATAAGTATTTTCATATGCTTAAATATTTTCATAAATAAAGGTAAAATTACTTAATTTGACACTAACATAAGAGTTAAAAAAGATTCTAGCTAATATGATTTATTAACAATACTCCTTAATCTACCTTAACTATCTATCTTAAATAATAATGTACTATTTATAAAATTTTATAATCAAATGTACTATTTTTAAAATTTTATAATCAATGATATATATGGTAATTTTAGAATGCCCGCTTGTATTCGTACCCAACTGTCAAGGTTTATATATATATATATATATATATATATATATATATTATGCCCTTGTTGGTTTTTATTAAAATTTTCTATTTTTTTACAGTATTGAATCTCAATCATCAATTAAAATCAAGATCACAATACTTGATTTTTCAATCAAATTTCAATCATCAATTCTTCTAAAAATTACTATTTATTTTTAAAAAATTATTTTTAAACAATATCAAACACACTATATATACTTCAAAGAGATTCTGAACCTGTGAAGCTTATCAAAAGCAACCTTAAAAGATGTTCAATATTATAAACCTAAAGGAGGGGGAATTAAATATTAAATAAAAAAAATAAAAAAAAAAAGGAAAAGAAAACAATTCGATCTTTTCCTTCCACGGTCTTACTTTCTGACAGGCAACCTTGAATTTGATTGGTGCAAAACTGAAACATTTGAAAAGTTATTGCGTATTTGGATGTGAAAAATTTTAATTTTTTAAATTTTATTTTTATTTTTATATAGATAGGTGGTTTAAAAATATTTAAAAAATAAAAAATAGTGGATTTAACCAAGAATGGATGGTTGAGATTGAGTTTGAAAAATTATAGTAAAAATTTTATCATTACCAAACAAGCTCTTAGGGTGCGTTTGATAGACTTATTTTCCATGGAAAAGAAATCAATTCCAACCTATTTTTCCTACTTGTCATGTTTGATTGGCAACATTTTCTGGCTTTAAAGTCACGCGCCGGATTTTCTCACTTTTCAATGAATTCGATTTCCCTGGTAGATAGGTGAATTTATTTTCTAGGTAAAATTGTGTACCGTTTTCGTTACGTTTGATATTTTTTGTTTGTTAATTGATTTATTTTTTCTCAAAAAATTAACATTATTATTATGAAGTACAAATGTATGAAAAAAATGATTTTTTTTTTATAATTAAAGAAGCTAAATTTTACTTTATTTTCCATGAAAAATAATGTCAATCAAACAACAAAAATTGAAAAATTCTCCACTTTTTCCACCTTAAATATTAAACCAATCAAAACACATTAAATTTCTAATTTCCAGGAATTCAATTCCCTAAAATTCATTTTCTTTCCACTCAAATTCCACCCTCGGTATCAAAGACCGCCTTAATTTTAATTTATACAATGGTTGCTTTTGGCATGTCCTGTTCTTTCATTGCTTTCCCCATTTTTCTGCCTACAAAGGGTCCGGGGCCGGGGCTGGACCAATAATTTGTTGTATTAAAAATGAATAATTTAAGTTAGCTAAAAAGAAATGTCAAAATACTTATTATCGGTTTTTCAGTATAATAACACTTAAAAAATATATTCATCGGTTTTGCTGACAAAAAAAATAAAAAAATACCATGTTTAGGCCAGTCCTAAGGATGAATTTCTTTAATTATAGATGATGATATTGTTCTACCTCAAGTCTTTTTAATGTAAAATATAATTGCAAATTCTTATTATCAATGGTTCGTGGATGACAGAAAAATGAGTTTGTTCAACGCATGAAAGACCTTGAAGATTACAAATAAATACTAAATAGTTTTACTCTAATATTATAATTTTAATCATAAAAATGGTAACAAATTTGTTTGTAAATAATGCGCACACACGTATATATAAAATTAAGGCTTTAATAATATATAAAAAAAAATGTGATTAGGTCTAATAATTGTGTCATTGACATGATATCTATATTACTAACAAATCTATCGCAATTTAGCCAAACATTTTAAATCATAGCTCCTCAAAAGTTTATGTAAATCTAGTTCAAAGCATAAAAAAAAATTTAAAAATTAAGTGTAGCTTTTTATTAAAATAGCAATTAAATATATAAAGAATTGTAATTAAATCTACGTTACACACAGACATGAATAATCCCAGTCTCCCTTGGAAGCAGCAATGGCCAAGGCATTGTTGATTATTCCTTGTATTATTGCAGCCTAATAATATAATATAATTTGCTGGAAAGATGAAATTTTCGACCATTTCACGAGGTAGATAAAGGAATATTTCAATATTCCCCGAATTAATTAAATACTAAGACTAAAAAGTTTCATACCCGCCCGCACGCGAAGCTAATGTCCGACAAAGGACATAAATTTTTGCCAATATTTTATTTTTCTCTCTACTTTTTTTATTTTAATTAGGTATCATCAATGATTTAAGGTTTACAACCATCTTATATTTAAAGGATTGTCTCACCTATCACTTGTCAAGAATCGAGTTTATATCTTTTAATTCCTTTTCCATATTACATATTAAAGAAACATCTAAAAAGTACTCTGTTATATATATACAAACTCAAAATTATAGATCGAACTAACCCTGTCAGACAAATATTCTCTTACAAAGTTTTCATTACATGTGACAAAGTTAAAAAGTAAGCCCCAATAAACAATGTAGTTGCACACCTTATAAACAAATATAAGTAACTAATATATACTAATATATATTGTACAAGCATTTTGATCAACAAACCAATTCCTCTAGATGAGATTAACATATTCTTCTAGCTGACAAGTGTCCAATAAAAATTTGAGAAATGCTACATGTATAGGGAATAAGAGTTTAGATATGTGCCAATATTTCAGATAGAAATGACATAAGACTTTTATGTGTCAACCAATTTTGAGAAGATTTTGTTTCGAATAATTGAACGTCATGTCCTCTCATTGTAACAATGAACAGTGAACACATTGTTCACTGCTTCAGTGAGGGGCAACTATGTTATAATGAGAACCGTGTTACCATGTTCATCATGCAAAACCTTAAAAATTTAGGTAACCAATCGACTTTAAATTGAAGAATAGAACTTAACCTATTTCTCATGAAGAACACCATGTAAGTGTAAAAGCGCGGACTATACCCATACTTTCAAGGTGCCTCGCGTACTATAATGGACCCTTTTTTTTTCCCAAAAAAATAAATAAATAAATAAATAAAATTCCTAATTCTGTCTTTTTGTATTGCATATTTTCTTGTAAGTTAAATCATATTAACATTCTAATGTGTCCATAGTTTCATTCAATAGAGAGAAGGGAAATTTTCGGCCAATCCGACCTCCTTGTGTTTATTAATATCTTCTCACTTTTGGGATGTTTTATGTTTGGTTAATAATTTCTGCAAATCTCAGATATCGGTTATTGCAAAATTACTAAATTTATAGTTTTCTATTTATTGCTACTTATTTCCTAAATAGATGAGAGAAATAGGGACTTGTACGTGATTACTATTCTATACACTTGAAATAGACAGAAAACTGTTCCTATTTATAAATTACTGCCAAGAGCCTTAACAGAGAAACATAGATTCTAATTGTGTAAAGAGAAAATCACCATCCCACTTGATTTAATTTATAAAATTGGTAATTCAACAGAGAAATAAAAAGGAAAAATGTATGGTATATTGTGGTATAATTGCTCCCAATTCCTATGGTTTTAACAACTCGATCTCGACTATATTTATATCTTCAACATGTCCTCACACGTGTGAAACTCGTTTACATTAAGGTTTAAAATGTTAGGTAGTAAAGGAGGGTATATATAATTGAAGTTGTAGAGATGATGCATAAATACTGCACCACGTCCCAATGCATTCATTTTTTGGTCTTCCTTGTTCGTAGTAATTATTTTTCCAAATTCGAGAGACGACTGGATTTTCCCCAGTGTCAGTGGATGATACAAATTTTAACATATTAAGGTTCCAAATTTTGTTATTTGGTTGACCAGTATTTCTTGCGATGCAAGGAAGTTACTATTCAACAATATTGATTTCGATAAGTATTTGTAAAATTTTAAAGTTTATACATAATTTCTCATGTATATACATAATGCATAAAAAAATGTTATATTAAAATAATTATTAAAATTTGAAATAATTAATTATTTTCAAATTAATTACTTAATAATCTTTCACTATGCAAAACGGTTTCCATAATATCCTTCAAATTTATATCTATATATGTGATGACATAATAATTGATTTTAGTTTTAATAAATTATTAATTATCATCAGTACCTTTTAGGTTGATGCAAGCAAATTTTAATTCAAATAATTAAAAAAATGAATTGCCATATCGTTTTCTTAAAAAAATAAAGATTACTGTCTTCTAAAAAAGAATCTATTAAGAGGTGAAAAAAAATAGATTACAATCTCCTAAAAAAATTCTATTTAGAGGTGTAAACAAACTTAAATGTCACTGATATTTTTAACTAAATAAAAAATAACTAATATTAAAGTTTGATAAATTAAATATTAATCTAATTAATGTACGAAAAATGTCATGCTATCTTTGTTTTTCAAAGTTAATGCACAGTTTTTCAAATGTATTAATTTATTTTATTTTTTGTAAAGTAGTTAATGATGAATATTAGCATTACAATTTAGGTAAGATTAGGAATTATAACCATATCATATAAATGCATCCAGCCATTTTTTGAAAGTATTTTAGGCGGAAAAAAAACGATGACTATTTTGCTTTAATATATACTCCATCAGTCCTAATTATATAGACTAGTTCGATTTTTCATACAGATTAAGAAAACATATTTAATATCATTGAAAAAGTAATTTTTATAAAAAAAAAATTCAACTTACCCTTATTCAGTATCAAAACTATAATTTTTTTAAAAAAATAGTTAGAGGTACATTAGTAAATAAACAAAATAAATACTACCTAATAAAAAAATAAGTTTATGTACCTAGAACAAGAGGAAAAGAAAAGACACAGGAGTTACTAGCAAGTATAGATTCTACTAGTTCACTCTCATACCCTGGTTTTGTTTTCTTTTGTTCTTAGCGCTCTCTCTCTCTCTCTCTCTCTCTCCATTTGCTCTGTCTCAGTGCAACAGCCATGAAAAATGAGTGAATCTCGAGAAATTGAACTCCAAGCCATTGATGGTGAAGGGGACGACATAATTACGACTGCAGTTGATGATGGAAGCAACAATGAAACAAGAAATAAATCAGCAGAAGATAAACCCTTTCAACAATTTTTCCGAAGGGTGCCTGCAAATCAGGTACGTACTCCGGCCATCTCGATCGCTCGGACGAGCGCGCACACACAAAAGCACATGCAAGAATATTATTCTCTCTACTTGTTAAAATTATTATCCTAAAATTATTTTCACATTGCTGTTCCGGTTTCCAAGATTCATGAACCCATAATATTAAATATTCTTCAATACTATACATCACTTTTGTATAGTAAAAAACGTGTTTTTTAATGCTTTTGTAAGAATAGAGCTTCTTTGTTCTCACCTTTTTTTTTTTTTTTTTTTTTTTTTCAACATTTCCCTCAAATTTGTTATTAAAGGGATAGATCACTTTTTATATTTTTCAACTACACGTTCTCTAAAAAATCCAAAATTCCAAAACCTACATACATCAGGACGGACACTTAAATCATGCTTTGAAGCATAGTATTTAAAGGTTTTGTGAGATTATAAGCTGATTAAACTTCATTTATAGCAATATATATATTTATTCACTTTTTAACAATACATTTTTAAGACTCACCAACTTAATTATATATAATATCAAGACTTTAGTCATATAATAATTTGAACCTAACTCAAAATCAATGAACTTCTAAGACAAAACCCTTGGGTTTTACTCCGAATCACTATTTTTCTTTTCTTTTTTATATTTTAATTTAATAATCTTCATCAACCTTTGAGGTGTCCGTACAGTTTATTAAACACTAACATATTCATAAAATTAAACTTTCCGAAAAGCTATTGGGGTGATGATATCAATTTAAATTGTATTGCATCTTAAAATCCTGTCACGCATGATCATAAACAATGGTTAAAGATATTTGTGATTTGAATTTTACACGTGAAGTATCTGATTGACTTGATGTCAGACCAAACCAAACATTCGGACAAAGTCTACACATGGTAGCCAGATCATAATTAAGGAGGGATATGATTTTTATTCTAACTTGTTCTTCGAATCTGTCTACAAGAAAAAGTTCGTTCGCCAATTTTGGTCAATTTTCTTTTCATATTCGTCCCTTTATTTCTTGCTCGTAAAATTAATTTGTGCATGAACCAAGAAAGTCTGGTCTGAGTTTCATTCGATTTTGTTAAAAAGTCACTTCTAATAAGATTCACGACCAATTTGTTATTTATTGACAAATAAATTTTTAGCAATGTGAAATGAAACTCTTATCTGGTGTACGGACTCCAGGACAAGACCATCTCCCGCCATCATTTTGTAAGCAAAAGCACGCACATGCACGTGCATGCATTGTTGGAAAATTATTCCAATATTTGTGGAAATATATATTTTAATGAATATCAGTATTGCAGGTAGTTGAAGAGCTATTCCAATTGGGGAAAATTGCATGTCCTATGGCACTAACAACAATGCTTTATTATTCAAAAACTATAATTTCAATGCTTTTCTTGGGCCATATGGAGAAACCTGAATTGGCTGGTGGCTCTTTAGCAGTAGGGTTTGCAAATATTACAGGATTTTCAGTAATGAAAGGCCTTTGCACAGGAATGGATCCCATCTGTTTCCAAGCATTTGGGGCTAGAAGATGGTCTATCCTCAGCCAAACTTGTGTAAAAACTGTCCTCCTCCTCCTCCTTTCCTCCATCCCTGTGGCGGTCCTGTGGTTAAACAGTGAACTGGTTTTCCAACGCCTCGGTCAGGATCGAGTCATAAGCAAAATAGCCAAAAATTACTTGATTTTTAACCTTCCTGAGCTGTTAGCACATGCTTTTCTTGTTCCTCTTAGGACATTTTTAAGGACTCAGGGGTTAAATTCCCCCACAACTATGGTGGCTACTTGTGTTTCAATCCTGCACTTGCCCATTACGTATTATCTTGTAACGCATATGAATTTAAGGGTTAAAGGTCTTGCCATGGCTTCTGTTATATATTCCATTAACAATAATATGGGATTATTCATTTACTTATTTTTCTCAAAAGATGCTATAAAACCTTGGGCTGGTGCCACAATGGCCTCCATTTTCCGCGGATGGGGGCCATTGTTGGGCCTAGCGCTGCCAAGTGTAGTTCAAGTATGTCTCGAATGGTGGTGGTACGAAATTATTCTGTTCCTCAGTGGATTATTAAACAATCCAGAATCATGTGTAGCAGCCATGGGAGTCTTGATTCAAACAACAGGAACAGTTTATGTTTTTTCATTTGCAATCAGTTTGAGCATATCGCAACGCGTTGGCCATGCCTTGGGTGCCGGAGAGCCTGCTCGCGCACAATTAGCCACCATTATTGGAATCTGTTTAGGACTGTGTTATGGGATTTCAGCCTTCGGTTTGAGTATAGCCCTCAAGAATTGGTGGGGAAAATTGTACACAAGTGACCCTCAAGTTCTTGATCTAATCTCAGCAGCCCTTCCAGTTCTGGGATTGGCTGAAATCGGAAATGCTCCACAGACGGCTGCCTGCGGTGCCCTTACAGGTATCGAACCGCCTCGTTTAAAAGCTCAGATTTTCATTCTACATGATGCTACTTGCACCACATATCTTCATATTGTACAAAAACTTCATTTAAAAGCTCAGTTGTTACCAAACGAGACAAAACTATTCACATAAATACTATCTTGGACTACGGCAGGTTCTGCACGGCCTAAACTCGGGGCACGGATAAACCTCGCAGCATTTTACCTGGTGGGATTGCCATCAGCAGTTCTACTTGCATTCAAACTGAAACTAGGATTTCAGGGACTATGGCTGGGATTAGTGGCAGCTCAAGTTTCATGCTTAATCATGATGTTGTTTACTTTAGCTCAAACAGATTGGAAGCACCAGGCTAAGAGGGCTGAGGAGCTGACAATGGTTGCCGAGGAAAAGGACGAAGGAACCAATCTTGTCCCTTGATCATTTCTTCTAAAGGGTAATATATAAAGTGTAAATCATTTTTGTCAAGAAAATTGCATATCCCTTCATTGTTTGTAGCAGAAGGGAAAAAAATGGAGATAGGAAAAAGAGGTTGGTTAAAGTTCATTGATTATTTGATTAACTTGAATTCATGAGTTTAGGAGTAGGATTTTTCCTTTTTTGTTACATGTGATGTTACAAAAAGTTTAGCCTATGTTCTCTTTGCTGTTTTGAGGTCATTTTCTGTTTTTATTTTCAAAAACGTTAAAAACGCGTTCTCTTTACCATTTTCGAAAACGCATTTTGAAAAAAAAAAAAAAAAATTGTATACAAAACGGAAAACGCCCGAAACATCGTTTTGAGCGTTTTGTGTGTATTTCGACAAAAAATGTCCAAAACGCGGAAAACGCGTTTTGGGAATTTTTTTTTTTTTAATAGAATTATCTTAACTTAGAACTAAGCTTAATATAAATTTTTTATTTTTTTAATATTTTTTTTAGAATTATCCTATCTTGGAATTAAGCCTAAATAAAGAATTTTTTTTTTTTTGAGAATTATCCTAACTTGAAACTTAGTTTAAATAAAGTTTTATTGAATTCAATATTAACATTACAAAAAAAAAATTAAATGAGAATTCTTGTTGTTATATTTCAAAAAATGCAATGATAAATGGACTCTGGTGGTTTTGAAAGAACTTGTATTTTCTGGATTTTAATAGAAGTAGAGCTTTCTCAAGTCCCGAACCTGACCAACCCGTGTTAATATAGACTCTAATGCTCACATTAGTGTGTTGCATGTAATCATATTTTTAATGTATTGTGAAAGGAAATTTGAGTTGGAGTTAGTAGTATTCTGTAAGCAAATTAATTAAAAATAGTTTAAATAGTGTTTTGCAAAATTTCAAACAGAACGTGTTTTTCAGCTTTTCATTTTCAAAAACAGTTTTCAGAAATGACAAACCAAACGCGTTTTCAGCAAATTTGAAAACAAAAATGAAGACACAAAACATTTTCGAAAATGAAAATACAAAATAAAATACAAACAGAACGCCACCTTAGATTTTTTAATTTTAATGTATTTTGAGTGGGTTTGTGATGTGAAAATTACTACAAGTGCATAATATTGTAAACAAGAAATGAGTGAACTTTTGAGTCCAAAATATTGTCACAGGAAGACTATCTTATCTAATTATTAACGTTGATTAACCAAATCCTAAATTGTTGATAAACACAAAGAATTGATTTTTGTTTATTCTACTAAAATTTTGATAGCAAATAATTATAAAAGTCTAATTAATAAGAGAAAATCAAATATTGGATTATTTTTTTACCTTTTTGCTTAATTATCAGAATTTATTATGTGATCTAAGCATATAATCCATCTCTCGACTCGTTACAACCCACAAATCATTGAATTAGTGATTAAGTAATCTATGCATTAAAAACATCACCAAGTTCTAGAATTGAATTGAGAAGAGGTGGAAATTCTTGCATCAAGATCCAAACTCCAACTCAAAAACTTGATTTCTTGCTCGAAGTCTTCAAAAATTTCCTCTAATTAAGTCTTATCCATAAAATAATCAAATATAATAATATAAAAAAGAATTACTAGCTAGTATCTAATGCGATCCAAGGTAGAAATCAAAGAAAAGATCAAGTTACAATGGATGCAATAACAATTTCAATTGAAAAAAGAGCAAGTTTATGTTGGGCTCGAGTCGGAATCAAAATGGATAAATCCAAGTTAAAGGGGCGGAGATGGGTCTGAAACAAGAAGCACGCAATTGCATGCTTCAAATTAATAGGCGATTGTGCGAAGGATGATGCAATGGTCAAAATGCTCTAGCGATCAACCACGTGATCGTGAGCAACATACCCAAGCAATCCCATGGTTTTCCCAAACTAGGTTTTATGTGGATTTTAGTTTATTTTCATTCTATTTTCTTTATTTTAATTCCAAATAGCGGCTAGGCAGTTTTAGTTACATTTTTCAACTTATATTAAGCATTTTTCATCATTGTAAATATTAGACTTTAATTATTATTGAACTAATTGAGTGTTTTACTCTCTCTCTCTCTCTCTCTCCATTGAAGATTTCCTTTTTCATTGTTCTTCATAGAATTTCAAGAACTTATCAAAGATTCTACATCTTTGTCGCGTTCGACCATAGCACTTGATCAAATTACTAGGCAACATTTATGGCATTTGACAATTTCAATTCTCGTTTTTGCATCATAAGGGTTTAAGATTTCTACATCTGGGATTCTTGCGTCGTGAGATTTGGGTTGAGATCATATCGTCTAATTTTTATCTAAATTTAGAATTCCTCAGCATTTTCAGTTTTTAATTCCGAGACTTCTTCATACTTCGAAAAAAGATGGGCATCAGTATCGAACCCACTCAAATACACTACTAACATGCATCACGTGTAACAAGAAAGGAAAAATTCTAATCAAATAATCAATGAACTTTAACCAACCTCATTTTTCCTATCTTCATTTTTTTTTTAATACAAATGTTGGGTTTTTTACCCAAAATATTATGGAATAAAGAATACTCGTTTGACAATAAAAAAAAATAGTGGTTTGATTAGATTAAGAGTATTTTCTTTGTATATATAATATCAATTAAAAAAGGAATAAAATATTATTGGTATTATTATACAAAGAAAATAATTAAGGAATCATAATCCAATTAGGAAATTAACCTAAATTGTAATTTGGTAAGTTTTTCGACATATTTTATTATATATGGAGATGATCTGCAGTTGAAGAATAGTATAGCCAAAATATTGATGTGAGAGAGAGAATACAAGTAAGAGAGAAAATTGTGGTGTGATGAATTGGAAGAAAACGGTACGAGTGGGGGATATGTAACGACTCAAAAATTCATCATATTATTATATTAAATTATTCACATTTAACGGGACCTACTTGAAAGTCAAATAGAAATTTTAATCTATTTGACTTATTTAAGGGTCATATTTGACATTAAATAAAACTTTTAATTTAGTTGACGTAAACGAAAAATAAATAAGAATATTAAATATTACTTTAAATAATTTTATCTATTTAATAAATTGACTATCAATTTCGTAATTGGGAAGATATGGATTAAAGTATATGAAATATACTTCAAAGTGGAACTAAGAACTCGTCATAACGTTGAAAAATAATAGATCAAAGTTAAACAGTAAACTTTTGGTCAAAATAATAATAATAATAATCAAAATAATGTAATAATGTGTGTGTGTGTGTGTGTGTGTGTGTATTATTTATTAACGACGAATAACACGTATAGTTTCAGGACACGTAAATTCTTAGTTTCATTATCTGTCTTGACTATTGGAGAATACCATCATGTAGAGAATTGAATGACCTTCAAAATGACAAATCAAGGAATTGAAATTATTTGTTGATTTATTTGTGTTTTCTAGGTAAGATGAAGGGTTAAAAATTGGAGAGAGAAAATGTGGATGGTTAAAAAGTGGTATGGAAAATTGTGTAAATTAAATTTTTGTAATGATTCAAATTAATATCCTAGACGAACACACCCGTAGACACGTATTCGGTTGACGTACGTGTCTCAAAAACTTTAATAAAGAAAGTTTGCATTCGAAAATGTTAGTTTTAAACGGCTTATTTTGACAAGTCGCAACTTTTACTATAGTTGACCATATTGGGTTTCGGGGAGGATACAGAAAACTAGATCGTGAATATTTTAGAATGATATATTCAAAGTTCAATTTCTTTAAAATAAAGTTGGTCCATATAATTATTTAGATAAAATATTTTACAATAAGACCACCCATTCTAATCTCATATTATTTAATGTACCCTAATTTAAATTGGTTAGTTGGAATATAATATATTATCACGTGACTAAATTATGATTTATATATATGATAGGTAAGGAGCTTGATTATTCTAGTTCGACTCCAAGTGGATATTAGTGGTACAAAATATTGAGGAATATAAGTCTTGGACCCTAGGATACCTAAGGAATGAGGTAAGTAACATTTCAACTACATTGCGAAACATAATATTTATATTATTATGTACTCCTATGTGATTATGTGAAGTATATTGTTGGTGCAATATACATGGAATGTGATGTGACAATTATTTGTATATGGTGAAAGCATGCGAAACGTAATTTGATGATATGATATGTTATTAATGCACAAGAATATCATTGGAATTCTATATGATGTGATTATATGACGTAAAATTGGCGGATGAAATATATGTTGGCATTCATGAGCATTTACATGTGTATTGTGTGGACTTAGAAGAAGTCTTCATAAATGATAAAGAAATAAATAAAGAGTTTATAGAGATATAAGGAGAGAGAATGATGTGGATGATAGTAGAATCGCCCTACGAGTGTATCGTACTTTACTTCGCGTCCCGATATATACACTTACTTGAAACTTCCGACGGTCATTAATAGTAGTCGGTGATGGCGGTCCGGCGCCGGTATACGGGTGATGTCGAGATGTCTCTTGGTGGCCTTGGGGCTGCGGATCGGCACGCCGAGCGCCGTATATAATAGGTCATATCTGATTAATATAATATAATTCTCAGTGCAGTATCTTAAGTCTCGGTGGGCGAAGATGGATGCAAACTGTGGAGTCTTGAGTCTTAGTGGGCTATGACAGACTACATTCACTGGAAGTCGTATGTTATTGGCCATGTTGATATTTGAGCTCATACAGTGCAACGTAGTGGGATTCGGGCCCAAGTAGAAAATGTGGATAAACTGAAATAAAGAAAAGGCACGGAGCCTGAACGAAATAATTGTGAGAAAGTGAATCGAAACTCATGTGCATGATCATACATATGTTACTTGTTGAGTGTTAGCTCATTTAGTTTTGCATTGTAGGTGTGACAATGCATGGATTGAAAGTTGGTGCGAACTCTCAAATGACGAGACGATTGTGTACTGGGTACCTGACCGTGGTTCATGGGCCTCTCACCAGGGAAATCCAAAAATGTCCAACTACTTTTAATTAATTTTATTTCGTTTCAAAATAGTTAAATATTTTAAGTAGCAAATTCCCGGCTATCTTCCGCTATCCACTCTCTATTTCCTGTTTTAAACAGATATTTTTATATCAACTACTAACTATAAAGTTTTCATATTATAGTTAGTTTATTTCGTTTTTTTCTAAATTAAATTACAAATGATATTTCAGAGGTAAATACTTATTTTTAATAATGTTCAATTATGCTTTAAAAATAAAAGTTTAAATTTATATTTAGAGTGGTGGATAAAATACTATTTTATTCGTTTGAAAAATCAAAATATGGTGGGAGAATAAATAAATTTATAAAAATTGAAAATGAATTTGGGGCGCCACGGGATACTTTGTACGCTGTTCTTTTTGGTTTTGTGTGGGGAGAAATTGTGAGGGTGAGAAAAATATTGTAACTAGTGGTTTATTTTTCTTATCAATAAAAATGTTCTTCTCTTGTGGTTGTCGCGGTTAGCAGAGCTATGTTAAATTCTTGTTTTTCTTTTTGTCTGTTATTTTGGTTTATATTGTTCCGCTACGTGGTATGTTTAAGAAATTGATTATTTGTCCCGACATTTGGTGTCAGAGGTGTGAGTGACTAAATTGATATTTCTCCTATCAACAAACAATTAAGGGATATGCAATTTTCTTAACAAAAATGATTTACACACTATATTTATTAACCTTGAGAAGAAATGATCAAGGGACAAGCTTGGTCCTTCAAACCGTTGTCAGCTCCTCAACCCTCTTAGCATGGTGTTTCCAATCTGTTTGAACTAAAGTAAACCATGGTCCTGGAAATCCCAATTTCAGTTTGAATGCGAATAGAGTTGCTGATGGAAATCCCACCAGGTAAAATGCTATAAAGTTTGTCCGTACCTCGAGTTCAGGCCGTGCAGAACCTGCCGTCCAAGATATATTTATATGAATAGTATTGTCTTGTTTTGTAACAACTAAGCTTTCAAATGAAGTTTTGTAGTATATGAATCTAAGCATCATGTGGAATGAAAACTTAAGCTTTTAATGAGACCGTTCAATATGCGAAAGGGCACCGCAAGCAGCCGTCCGGGGAGTATTTCCAATTTCACATGATTAAAAGAAAACACGACGTCCAGATTTTAACCATTTGACACTTGGTATATCAGCTCGCTATTGCTTAGTTTTGTTGTTTTGGGTATTTTTTGGAAATATTGAAGACCAGGCGATCACATGGTGTATAGCTGCAGGATCGCTTGGTTAAGTTTTCTTTTGTCCTTTTTCCCTCTATAGTTGATCCTTCATTTAATTGTATGTTTAGACCTTCACTTTCTGATTTCTTCCAATCGAGTCCTTACACTTTCATTATCATGACACTTTTTCCCTTTTATATTGTACTATAAGTTCTTCATCTCTTAAAAGTTTACAATTTAGTCCTCACTTTGCCCTTTTTGTTTGATTTTGGTTCTTTTTCCTCATTTAACCTCCAAATGCATCTCAAGTTGAGTTTTTTCAAAAACAATCAAATTAAATACATAATTAGGCAATATCTAACTTCTAAATACTTACAATTATCAAAATTTAGGGCTAAGATAACGTACTTATCAAATACTCAAAAATTCAACTCTTGTTCATTCTCGAATAAGATAAACCAATACAATCAAACAAACATAACATTAAAAATTTTTAACTAAAACTCTTGACAATTGATAAGTTGAATAACCAATTTTATTTAATTCAGGATACAAAACTACTAATAATCCTTGAACAGTATACAAACAATGCTACACAAACATTAATTCAATCTATGCTCGACGTGTGTAAGTTTAATCAACCCAATTAGACTAGTGCACTCAATAGGTGATCTCTCAACCCTCAATGATCAAATATTATTTGTTTTCCCTCTCGTAAGATGCACTACCTCCAAACTTGTTATTTTCTTTCTAACCTAGGTATGCTTTCTAAGGTTGTTTTCTATATCACTACTCATTCTTCGCTCATGTTTGGGTGAATCTAGCCAATAATAGTCACTATCTAGGTTTGTAATGATTCTTCTTTATTTGAGTGCCCCGATCTTCAAATATTCACTAGGAAATTCAAACACATTAGACATTTCAATCCCCTTATACAATCTATCAACTAAATACTAATTTCATGTAGTATATCTCTCCATTAAACCTTTAGAAGACCCCTTTAACGAGTTTTAGGTTGGTGGCTCTCAAGTCAAATGACTTTAGAGCACCATGTACAAAAATACCCCTACGGGCTTAATGACTTCAGTCAACTAGGCTCCGAAGAAAGGTGTCAAATGTATCCAATATTCTATTAATATTTTTTTTTTCAAAATAAATGTAAATGAATCACCTCTCTCTCTCTCTTAAGCTTCAGGCCTACAAACTCGGATTCCATAATAGAATGTATAATCATAGTTGGTTTCTTAGATCTCCAAGAATCAATGCCTCCTCCAAGGGTGAATAACCAACTTGAAGTTGACTTGTTTTTACCTATACTTGATATCCAACTAATGTCGGTATATCCTTCAAGTACACCTGGAAGTTTAGAATATTGAAGTTCAAGGTTTTTGATTAATTTTCTATAACCAATATTGATTTTCCAATGTTCAACACTTGAGTTACTTGTAAACCTACTAAGTTTACTTACCGTAGATGCAATATTCGATCTTGTATATTGAACAACAAACATAAGACTACCAATTACACTTGCATATTAACGTTGTCAAATACCTCTTCCAACATTATTTACTTGTTTGGTACTTGGATCAATCATGATATTTGCCTCTTTAACGTTCAAATGTTTGAAATTTTCAACGACGTTCTCAATATAATGTGATTGAGTTAATGCAAAACATGTATCGTTCTTGATCACTTTTATGCCAAATACGGTATCTACTTGATCAAGATCCTTTATTTTGAACGCGGAAGATAGAAACCTCTTCTTTTCTATAATACCTCCCACTAATTACTTATAATCAACATGTCGTCATAAAGATAAAAATAAAATATATTTATCACATTTTTTTAGCATATAAACATTTATATACAATATTATGAAAAGAACCAAAATATATGATAGCATTATCAAATTTCTCATGCCATTTTTTACGAGCCTATTTCAAACCATACAAGGATTTAACTAGTTTACAAACTTTTTTTTTTTCATTTCTCAGAAGAATGAAACATTCCGATTGTTCCATATAAATTTCTTCATCTAATTCTCCACTTAGAAATGTTGTTTTAATATCCATTTGATACACACATAAATTATAGATGTCAATGCAAAAATAATTCTAATTGAATTAATTCTAGTTATGGGTGTATAAGTGTCAAAATAATCAATTCCTTCTTTTTTTCGATAACATTTAGCAATTAATCTTACTTTATAAGTTTGGATCGAGCTATCGGTATTATGTTTCCTTCGAAACACCCACTTGTAACCAATAACTTTAGATCTAGTTGGTAAATCAATAATCTTTCAAATATTGTCAGATATTATAGAATCCATTTTATCACTAATAACATCTTAAAAAAATGTGCTATCTCTAGAAGCCATGACTTCTTTATAGGTTTTAGGATTACTATCAATTTGAACAACATAAAGAATTTTTCTTACTGCATTTAGAATCAATCTCATCATTTTTCAATACCTAATCTTTACGAGTTCTCTTAATTCTTCAAGGTTCTCTACACTCGTTACATCTTGAAAAACATGTTTCTAGTGGTTTATTAGCAGTCGGAAACCCATTTTCCGTTTCTAATGGATTTAGCAATTTATTCAACACTTAATGAATTCTAAAAAAACTTGAGATCTCGTGATTCTACAATTACAATGGGTTTTAGACCAACTAACATATATACTTTGTTATTTATTGCATATCCAACAAATAATATACTAAACTGACACCATGTTAGGCATTTTCATAAGAGAACTATGCAGTTTCTATAATAACCAAAAGAGATCACTTCATTCGGCTTCAAGTTCAGCTCCAAACTTCTCTAATCTATTAGTCAAAGCGAGCAAAATAGTGTCTCGTGAGAATTTTCTGGGGATGGTCGGACGACGGAGGTAGCAACAATAATGGATTAATAATTTATAAATTATACTCTTGTAATATTAAATTAAAATTTATAAAATCATGTAATAAATTACAATTATAAACTCATTTTATAAACTTCAAATTTAAAACCACGCCAATTTAATATTTTGAAATGATAGTTACACAGAGTAATTTATAATTTTAGAAAAAAAATTACATAATGTAATAATAATTACATTTAACAAAAGTTAGAACAATTGTAAAAATTATCTAGCAAAAATTATAGAAAAACTGAAAAAAAAAAAAAAAAAAAATTACATTTGTAATATATCTGATTTTGATAATCACTTTTGATACTTTTGTAATACATTCAATTGACATTACAAATATTTTAAATCTAAATGTTTGATGTTTGTAATCATGTAAATAACCCATAAAAGATATCAATACGTTTTGAGGAAATAACGTATAGCCTATGCTCATGTACTAAGAATGCATTTGTCAATGGTCATCAAGGTCTATCTTTACGTATTGGTTGCTCTCGGAAAGCCCTTTGTAGCCTCAAACAAGCACACGGGAAAGTATTCAATGATCTTTATTCATTCATTTTGTTTTGTGGTTTTCATCTCTCTCTCTCTCTCTCTCTCTCTCACCCCCCCCCCCCCCCCCAACACACACACACACACACACTTAATTAATGACATCAATATCTTATTTTTTAAATATATAAACTATTTTTTTTTATAATAATAATAATTTTTTTATAATTATTATATTATTTTTAAATCAAAAGATATGCAATATGAATGTCAAATCAAAGATCACAATAAGAAATTTAATACAAACTAACAAGTGAGAGAAAACTGTAAACATATTATTCCTAAAATTATCTCAACGATCAAAGGTAAACTTTTTATTTTATATTTATTTACTTTTCCTCAATATCTTATTCATTATAAATTATATCATTTAAGTCCTATAATACTATAAATAATTTTTTTTAACTAAAGTCAATTTATTCATACGTGATTGAGTTCAATTCGAGTTCTTTTTATTATCAAATTATAACAAATAAAAAAATATACGAATTTTCGGTAAATTCAACTAAGTTGTGTTAATTTTTACAATTTAAGATTTCGATTAATTCTTTCATCGTCGTGACATTATTTTTATTTATTTACTGATTATTTTCATTTTCTATTTTTTTAGTATAAACTTATAATATGCAGAATATATATTACATATTTTAACAATAGGTCATATAATTTTTATTAAGCAATTGATTGGTCATTATAAATTATATCATTTAAGTCCTATAATACTATAAATAATTTTTTTAACTAAAGTCAATTTATTCATACGTGATTGAGTTCAATTCGAGTTCTTTTTATTATCATATTATAACAAATAAAAAAATATACGAATTTTCGGTAAATTAAACTAAGTTGTGTTAATTTTTACAATTTAAGATTTCGATTAATTCTTTCATCGTTGTGACATTATTTTTATTTATTTACTGATTATTTTCATTTTCTATTTTTTTTAGTATAAACTTATAATATGCAGAATATATATTACATATTTTAACAACAGGTCATATAATTTTTATTAAGCAATTGATTGGTCAACAATATTTATTAAAAAATTAAAATAATAATGTAATATTATGAATAAATAAATTGACAATATGAAGAAATAAAAACAAAGTATTGTAACAATATTTATTAAAACTAATGATTATTTTTAGGAAAACACTTGAAATTAATAATTAATGCTTAAAAGATCAAAATATATCAAAAAAATCTATCGTACATCTCTTTTTGGGAAGAATATGATGAAGAAACAATATGTAAAAAGAAAAGCGTCGGTTATAAGGAGAATATGTAAGTTGAGTCTTCCATATATATTGTATGAGCCTAATTTTGTAGTTCAAAATTTTTTTAAAAAAAGGATTTTTTAATTGAACATTAAATCAAGAAATCAAATAGATATGTTTGTAATACAATCACTATAGCTCCTTTAAATTTTGAACACTTTTTTTCTTTCTTATCTTTAACCACACATTTATCAATAAAATAATATTACACATAAACTCAAAAAATATTCACTACTTTTTAACCACACATTCTCCTAAAAATTGCTATTCATTTCAAATAAACCTTTTAAAAAAAAAAAAAAAAATCAAATAGGGGGCACAGACAAAAAAAACTCATTATATATATATATATATATATATATATATATTTTTATTTAGACTTTCATATATATTTTATTTAGAGTTTTAGTAATGATTTTATTTTTTTTCTTTTAAATTTATTGACTTATAATTAAATATGCATTTAATTACATTCAATTAAATACTTTGCATTTAAAAATTAAAAAAAAAAATAATTATGTGAAGGGAAGTGTCTCTTGGTTTGAGTTTTACTTTCGCGCATCCCAAATTTTGAATTAATTTTCAGTTTCGTGCATCATCAATATTGCTTAATGTGTTACATTCATTTAAATATAGGATCACATATATTTAATTTATTGCGATTACTTTATTTTATGTAAATTATAAAATTTTGAGGGTTATTATTTCTATTTTTGGTAGAAAAAAAAATATTTGGACAATTTTTTGTTATTCTATGCAATATAGGTTTAAAAAATTGTATTATTTAATTTAAGTTTGAGCAATTGTTTAAAATATATTTTGTCTATAACAACTTTCCTACATCACACGGGTGTGGACAACCATAAAATGCAATGAAAAAAATATTTGGACAAAATTTTTTATTTATTCTGTGCAACATAGTTTGAAAAATTGAATTATTTATTTTAAGTCTGAACAACTGTTTAAATATGTTTTGTCGATAACAACTTCCCCACATTACACATGTGAGGACAACCGAAATCTGTACAAACAATTTAGTATTTAAAGAGGGTTTTCAAAATTTATGAGAATTCTAATTAATTTTAACTTTGAGCATTTGTTGACAGTTTTTATCATTAATCAAAGCGAATTGTATGTTCAATTCTTTTTCTATTTTGAAATTATATTTACAATTTATGACTGTTTTTCCAATTTCTAGTGCTGAAAGAACATTCATACTTGTCGAAAAAAATAGTGGAGAAAATCGAGGAATATTAAAGTTATGGGTTCAGCTGCATTAACCTAACACCACGGTTGCTACCTCCAACCATATCCAGCGGCGGGTATCTCACTCTCGAATTCATCACAAAATTCTAAACCCAAAAGTTGAACACAAATAAAAAACCAATCTATGAAAACCTAAGATTGACTCGAAAAAAAAAAATAATGAAGTGATAAGATTTTTAAAAAAAGAAAAGAAAAAAAAGGAATATTAATGGAAAATGATCAAAAGGGAACGTCGAGAGGGAGAAAATGTGGGGATCTGTTAAGGGGATGATGGAAAAGAGGGGGGTTTCGATTGGTTTATAGGGTTTCAACCGGAGGGCTGCGAAAGGAATTTAACCGGAGAGGCTACAGGAGGAATTCTACTGGAGAGAGGGTTTTAGTTTCTCTGTTTCAAATTTCAACTAGAGTTTCTCCCGCTCGATGCACGAAAGTTATTCAAAAATATCAATTTCAATAATAAAACTTTAATGTTTATATATGATTAATACAAATTTAAAATGCATGAAAAATAATATTATATCACAATAACTATTGAAATTTAATAAATAATATAACTAATTCAAATTATAATAGATTCTTTGAATAATAAGTCAATTTATATATTTAAGTACTAATATATGATTGTTAATTTCAATAATTTTTATGAGTTATTATTAATTTCAAAGAAAATACAAATTTAGTAGTTTATTTAATGATATATCATGTTTGATGTAATATTATGATACAATATTAATTTTGTGGAAGACATCAATATATTTTTCATAATTTCTGCATTCTTTTCTCGTATTTAAATTTTTCCACTTTTTATTCAAAACTATCAATCACAATAATTATAAATGCGTAATTAACTTAAACCGATGATTACTTGTATTTAACCAATAAAATTATATTATTTTACTTATAAAATCAAATAGTAAAAAATAATAATTACGTAAAAATTGGAAATAGAAAATGTGTGTGGTTAAAAACAGTTTGAGAAATTATGTAGTTAATAAACAACTTTATAAATCATTTTATTTTGGTTACCAAACGAAGGCTAACCATACATTCTGAAAAATTTATTTTTCAAATAATGTGATTTGTAAAAATTTTGTAGAATGTGTGATTGAAATTTAATATTTGTACGTGTATTAAAAATTATTATGACAAAATAAAAGATGAAAATGACACATTACAAAAGACCAAATTACAAAAATATACATAGCAAGACAAAAAAAGGTAAAAGAAAAAAAATCTCTGTTCGTTAAATTTTTTTTGTCTAAAATTATGTTTTTTTTATGTTTTTTAGATAAAATATGTAGTTAAAGAGTGAAAATAGAAAATATATATGGTTAAAAGTGATTTGAGAAATTGTGTAAAAAATGATTAAAAATATGTAGAAACACTTTTTCCAAACAAAAGCGAAATGAAAGAATAAAGCAAAATATATAAATAAATAAATAAATTTCAAAATGTTTTCAGCCACTTTTTAGTTTTCAGCTGCTGACAAGTGAACTTTCTGTGTTAAAAAAAAATAAAAAAACTTTTAGACGAGAACTTTCTTGTTATAAATTATTATAGTACAAAAGATTGGAAGAGTTTTGGACAAGAGACTCTTCATTTCGTCTCGCTTAATTCAATGGGCACAAGGGCATGTTCGGGTTAGAACAAAATATGTGAGGGCAAGTTTGGAAATCAAAAGATTCTCCATCACAGGTACTTTTAACGTATTATTATTATTATTATTATTATTATATAGATAGATAGATAGATAGATAGATGTAGATAGATAGATAGAAAAAAAATATTTATTTTTTGTAGATGTAGATAGATGAAAAAAAATATTTGTTTTTTTTTTTTTTGGTTAACCCTTGTATCCTAGCGTAGCCAGACTTAATTCTGGACCACCAGCCACCGACCCCTCAGTAACTGACGGATGTAAACCGCGGGATATGCCCAAGTTGACCAGGGTTCGAGCACTTCTTATACTCCTGACCCCAAGGGAGCCTTCCTCCATGATTATTACAATATTTGTTTAATATATTTAAATATTATCTATTGCATTAAGATAGTTTGTACAGAATAAGTCATATGTCCATATCATACTTCGCCTTAATAGACTAAGAAAACTAGAGAAAGAGCAATTAATTATTAAACAAATATGCAAGTCACAATTTTATGCTTTACTTTTCTGAGTATTTTTCATTATATATGAATACACAATTTATATCGGACATTATATTTTTACAACTTATTCAATAAATGATAGTCAATTATATATTCCGTGCATCGTACGGGTACGATTACTAGTTATTTAAAATGTCAACTTAATAAATAAATCGCGCTTGATATATTAAGAAGTAACCTGATATCATAAAATATTAGACAAATCAATAATTGCTTTATAAAATATTTATTATAAGTTGCGAAAAAATGTGAAAACTGTGCATAGATAAATTAAATTATTTTGTTAGCATATTTTATAGTGAAGAAAGTTTAATATTATGCTCTTGTATGGGAGAATTAAAATAAGATTTAATTCAAGTTAAAGTCAACAATTAACTTTAACCACACATTTAATCGGACCTACAACTTTTCAATCACATTTTATTAATTTCTATCAAAATCTATTAAAAATTTGAACTAAAATTTCAGTTTTTATTTTTTTTTTCTTTTTCAAAGAGTTTTGAAGTTAGTTATTTTATATTATTAATTAGAAAATAATTTAAAAAATTATTTTTCTTTTTATACAAATTAATTAATGGTTTTGATAAAAACTTAAGTGAATTTAAAAATAACAAGTTTCACACTCACCATACGTCCATTTTTATCGATCACTAAAATATAATTATTTGAATTAAAAATAGAAAAAACTCATTACAAGAATTGTGCAAAAAGTGTGTTTATAAATGAACCAATATTGCCCAGTAGAGGGCTAAAATATATATTTTTGAATTAAAAATAGATTTTTTTTAATTTTTTTTTATTAAATGCATAAACGCACTCTTCGAATTGTTCAATAATGCTATCATAGGAAATGAAATTTGAAGGAACACTATTCAAAAAGTAAATTAAAAAGTAATGAAGCTAAATTAATACTAATTGAATAACAAATTTCAATTTAATCAACGTGAATAAATTAATATTTTTGAAATAAAAATACAAAATGTAAAATAAGTTTCAATAAATGAATTAAGGGTATCATTGAGAAAAAGAAAATAATGTGAGGATAAAATGGCAAATCAAAAGATTCTTACTTATCTACACTTTTAAGCTATTGCAGAATTTGTAGATATAGATGTAGATAAATTTATAAGTAGTGGTTTTGTAAAGAATGTGTGACTAACAAATATGGAGAATTTATGTGTAATATTATTTTATTGTAAGATTGTTTGATTAAAAATGAATTTTAAAAAATGACGATAAAAAAGGTCCTTGTGAAGATTCCCTATATATGCTAGACTAATATTACTTTTTTCTTGCTAAAATATATTTAAATAGAAAAATTTATTGGATGATTTTATATTGAGAAATTTTTGGAGAATGTGTGTTGAAAAGTAATTGAAAAATGTTTAAAATTATGAATTCTATAAAAATGTGTGGTTAGAAATAAATTTGAAGGAAAATTTGGAAAAAAAAAAAAAAAAAGTTGGGAGCAAACAAGGGCCACATCACTATAATTGAATATAAAAATTCTACATGAACATAAAATTTGGACGTGAAAATAAGACATTGTCGACATGTAGCTTATTATTTGGAGGATGAAAAGATCATGTGATGAAGCACATGACCCACATTTTCATCACCTAATATCGATGCACCACTTCCCTTTTTCATATCTCAATTTATGTTTGTGTAGAAAAGCTCGAATGAAAAAGACAATGTTAACTAGAATAAGAAATATAAAATTCTACAAAAGTTGATCGTTATTCCAGAAAAAAATGATTCAGCATACCCTTTTTTCTAAAATAAATTTTGTAATAATGAATTTTTATAGATTGTATAGTTAATAAAGCGTGGGAAAAAGTTATGTATAAATATTTTATTGTGAAAATATATTTTCATATTGCGAAATGCTTTAAGATAAAATGAGTTTTTATTAAAATTAGAATTTTTGTTCCTCTACTTGATATGTCTTTAACGTAATTATTATAATTTATAAATCAATTTATAAACAACAAAATTTTTCAAATTATCTTTTAATCACACACATTTTTTTTCTCAATTTTTTAATCACACACTTTACTTAAAAAATTTATAATTGCTATATTGTTATCAAACTGTGATTTGCAAATAACATTAATGACAAGCGACGAAATCATTTTCTTTTTCAAGTCAAAGTCAACAAGTCCATTCATTTCCTACCGTAAGATTTCGTGATTATCTTACACAAAGCAAGCAAACGGTCTAGATTCTGAAACAAACAAATGACTAAACACGTTACATTTTGGAGTAAAAATTTTGCTATACAAATAATTTAATAAAGAAATTAACAATTAGCATTCGTTTGGTAAATTATTTATAAATAATAATTTTTAATAAATCAATTTTTAATCATACATATTTTTAAATTATTTTTCAATCATATACTTTAATTCGAAAACATAATTTTTTTGTTTATAAATAAAAAAAGTTAATAATAATAATAATAATAAAAAATTTTACCAAACAAAAGTTTGATAATGTGAAAATGTGGTGACAATGAATGACTGACGAGTCAATGGTTACTGATCAGGAAAAGTACACACGGTATTTAAGGGTAGATAGAGATATATGTCGACATATAAATAAAATATATATTGACTTATTTTTATTTTCTTGTCAAATTTGTAATTTGAAAGTAGAAAAGAAAATTTGTGTAATAAAAATGTTATTTGAAAAAATGTGTTATTTATAAATTAAGTATATGTTTGGTAAACATGCTAATATCTGAATTCCTCAAATTTCCTTTTAATCACACATATTTTTCGTCTTCACTTTTTAATAACATATATTTTACTTAAAAATATAAACAAAACATATTTTTTAAAAACAAAATGTTTAATAAACAGAACATAATTTATATATTGTAATGGCTGCACGTGATATAACTTGATCACTTACCATATTGAAATTATTAACATCCCTTTGATAAATAAAATAAATTGATAATTTTTCAAATTACTTTCTAATTACCATTCTTTAATTTAAAATTATAACGAAATAAATCAGTTCATAATTGAAAGATTGTTACCAAACAAAGGCCTGGGTTATTTTTAAGGCTTGGGTTATTTTTGCTTAAAAAGAAACTTTTACCTAATCGAGATATCTTGAATCAATGGAAGACTCAAGATCTGGGTAGGATATACAGTTTAGCTTGACGGTTTCATCAATTGCGGGCTCAAGCTCAAACCTTTCTTGGTAATTACTCCTTAGTCAACCTTAAAAGACTAGTATTTTTCGAAGTTATGTAGATTTGAGCATGATGATGACTGATCTATGAATATGAAGTCTTCATCAATTGTTGAATTACATGGTTTTTCTATTGTGTTAAAGATGGGTTTATGATTGGCTCCTTTCGGTGTAATTTATCCTGATCGAAAAATTGGTTCTTGGGTTACTTGGAGTAGTATATTGGTTTCGAATCGAATTGGGATTTTTGGGTTTATATTGGATTTTACTATAGTTTGAAATTACAAGAATTATTGCTGGAGTTTTGTTCATTTGTTAGTTTTTGCTTTGGGGAGGTGGGGGTGGGGGGGTGATGAAATGGAGGAAAACGCAGCAGCTTTGCATACAGCTATGAATTCATTGCAGGCACTGGGAAGGGGCTTTGATGTTAACTATGATACGAGGTTGCTTTATTGTAAAGGAGTGGCAGGTTCAAGAATTGTTGAAATTGATGAAGAGCACACCCGTGATTTGTATTTAACGGATAATTTGGTTGTCCCTAATGTTTCTCGGGACATCAAGAATTCGCAAGAGGCCCAGCGGCGTGATGGCTTTGGAGTTTGCAGTTATAATGAGGTATATTCTTAAGTTTCCCTAATATTTTTCTAAGGTTTTGGTTGGTATAGAATTAGAAAACTGTTTTATTCTGTATTCAAGATAAATACTTACTTCACTGTAAGTTTATTAACTATACTACTTGATATGTCTTTGAATATTTATGTTTTGACTTATAAGTTTAAGGTGAATTCTGAATTACTTAATACAACATCAAATGAATTTCCAGGATTACTAATTATCCATGCTGCACTTGAAAGTAAGTTTGTGAAATAAAGAAATAGGATTTCGATAACGTGATAGAGTAAAACTGTAAAAGAATCAAAACCGACGGTGTTCTTATTCCACGTCCGAGAGCCTAGAGTTGTAGACTACGAAATGTATTTACTTTCCTGTATTATATGAAAAAAGAGAAGTAGTTGTAGATTATGAAATGAATTTACTATTCCAAGAAATATGGAAGGATGCTATTTCTTCCTAATATTGTGATAAGAGACGCATTCAGCACTGGAGAGGAGAGGGTTGGTGTCTGACAAATTTACGTGAAGTTAAGTTTGCATAAGATTTCATTTGAGGTACTGTGAGGTGGAGAATATACTCTTGATTTTTTTTTTCCAAGTTTGTGAACCAATATATGATCTTGCTTGTGTCTATGGCCTGATTTTGAATGAAGAAAATCGATAGTGATTGCAAACGAGAAAATTCATAAGGATTTCAGTTTAGACCCAATTGTTCGTGATGTAAGTCTTTTTTTTGATTAGCAATTTTAAGCCAGTCTTCTATAGTTGTTGTCTTTCTCTTTCTTCGCTAAATATTTCTTCACATGTTTTTGGCATGGTTTATAGAGAACTTGTGCTCCTACAAGAGGTATTATCATGTACTGTATGGTCTGTTATTGATGATAAGTATTTGCTGTCTCACCCAGTAACAGAGAAGTCACGAAATCATTATCCATTTGTGTCCAGTGGCAGTAGATCAATGAGGGACCATAGTTATTATGTCTATCTCTCCTTAGTTTCAATATGTAGGATCTTGTAGAGTAACTACAGTTAATGCATCCAATGTGCTAGCAAATGACAGGACTAGTAAACCCACTTGTCCAATGAATTTTCAAAGATCAAGATTATACTAAATCTGCATCATGCCAGGGGCTGGGTCTACAAGGGGTAAAGAAGAAACCGAGGGATTCTTTTGTTCCTTTTTGTCTATACAATCCAAAGTTATCCCTCCCTTTTTATTTTGGTGTTTCAATTCCTAGTTTTTTTTTCCTAACTAAGCAGTATTTTTTTTTTTGTTTTCCCGACTAAGCAGTGAACCTTGTGCAATATCCTCGATAAGTCTGGTGCCAATAGGTAACATGCCATTTAACAACCTTTGTTCTCGGTTCGTACGTAAAACATTTCTCATAGTGGTTCAGGAATTAGCAAAACAATAAAGTAAAAAGGAAAGAATCACTAATTTTAAATATTAATTTCTCCAATTTGACATTTTTGCCAATTTTTGCTTCATAAACATTATGATGACTAAAGCTTTGAGGTCATATTGCCACATGGCACACAATACCTAATTAAAGAAACCATCAGTTTCTAGCTTGATCGGCTTCCCCATTAAATCAATTGCCTGTGTCGTAATGACTTGCCGATCCTGACATCATCTAGGTGGGACTCACTTATGGTGGAAATTTATAAAGTGAACATTGGAAACATTTACAGTACGTGTTCCCTGGACAAGGGGATGCACCCTGACCCTTCACTGCTTGCAGCGCTAAATAACATTGTTCATACTAATTAAAAACCTGAAATACTCAGGCATGAGTTCTGTTTCTGCTCAAACGACGACCTGTCAAATATGTATTGAGAGAATGAAGGTTGGAATACCAATCTTCTCTTGGTTGGGTCCTCTATGGAGATAGATGGAAGAGATCGTACGTAATACATATTATTGGGTGACACTGACTGTTCAACAGGAAGAGTTTATTTACTTATTTGTGTTATAACATAGAGTAATATTTTTGAAGTCCATCTATATAACCTGATTTTAGACCACCAAAAATGCACATTCTTGCGAAAGTTGATAAAAGTTGATGAGATGTGCGGTTGAAAAGTTGTGGGGCCATGAAATATGTGATTGTGATTGATTGTTGACTTTGACTTAGATTAAAATCCAGATTTTAATCAGTACCAAACATGGACTATATAAGAATTCTAGAAGAACGATAGGTATTAATTCCATGAATAATGCTTGGAATATCTGCGGACAAAGCTAGTAACTTTCTTCTTACATGGTTACAAAATATGTGAATGTGATATAAGCACATAAATAAATACAATTATAAATCATGGTATTGTTCCAGATTTATGATGCACAAAGCCTTTATATAAAGGATGCTGTCAATGAAGATTTTGGAATTCAGTAGAAAAGTGATGAAGATTAAATGCTATAGGAATGTGAGTCAGTGCTTGGAGAAAGAGTGTGTTAACATTTCAGTATTGGATTTGTAAATTTCCTCAGTTAATTGCAAATGCTAGAGTTTTCGTGTGGGCTGGAATGTGCAAGTAAACGCAAGTTTAGTTTGACATGACGGCTAATCTCATATTAGACACCATTAAGACTCAATAGATGGGTTATTCTCATTCTCACCTTTTAACGAATTGCGCAGTTCAATTTCAGAAACATTGATGTTCATGTTCTGCTGTCAAACTTCATGCACATCTTTTTTCCTATTTCCCTCTATAAATTTATAGTTTGACACTAACGAGGACATGAATTAGCACATTAAGCCTCTGTTTGATGTTTTGTTTAAAAAGAGTTTATTTGAAATGAATAGTGATTTTTAGGATAATGTGGTTAAAATGTAGGGAATTTTTTTTGGGTTATGTGTAATATTATTTTATTAATAAATGTATGATTGAAAAGAAGAGAGAAAAATGTGTAAAAATTTAAAGTGGCTCAAATAGGGGCTAAATAAGGACACTAATTTACACAATGTTGTTCGATGATCTCACAATCTTGCATAGTAAGCTAAGTCTTATTCTTTCGATCACATGACTGCAGATGGTAGAATACTTCAATAAAAAGGCTAATATCTCTGGGAATGTTCCTCTTGGTAGTTTCAATGCTGCATTTAGCCTTACTGGTTCTAAGCATGTAGATGCTGCTGCCACAAAGTCTCTTTGCATGGATGGATTTTTCATTCCACTAGCTAAGATTCAAATTGTTAAATCTCCCATGGTTTTGCATGAAAATGTTAGAAGAGCGGTCCCATCATCATGGGACCCACCAGCCCTGGCCAGGTAGAAATTATATATTGTGTACTTCTACATCTGTCTAGCAGGCTATTAAAGTCGCTGATTCTTTTATATTCTATTCTTTTTGACAGTTTCATTGAAAATTTTGGGACACATGTTATTATGTCTGTAACTATTGGCGGTAAAGATGTAATCTACGCGAAGCAGCACCTATCTTCACCTTTGTCCACAATGGAAATAAAAAATTATGTTCAGGATATTGGAAACCAAAGGTTCTCTAGTGCAGAGGGCCTTACAAATTCAGGATTATTGAAGTCCAAGGATAAGGCTAGTTCCATTCTGTTTCTTAGTTCACATTCCTCCTACAAATATTTACCTAATTTTTTTGGCGTAATCTTTCTTTTTTATGGATAAGAAAGCCACACACGTACTTGTCCACTGCCCAAATTTTCTTTAGTTTCCTAACTTCTTTTCTCCTGTTTGAATTTGCAGGGAAGTGACCCTTCTTTATTCAACAGCCAAGGGATATATCCTCAACCTGCCAATGCACCTTATCTCTCCGGGAATGGCAAAGAAGTATGTAGAATATCCTCTTTTGTTTCTTATTTCCTCTTCCACCTTCTCCTAATGATGTGCAATCTGATTTTCCGGATGTTAACTTGGCTGCATTAGCATCAGATATGAAGAAATTATCAAAACAACAAGAAGAAGAATATTCCAATAAACTTAGAAGCCACCACGTTAATCTTTTTCAACTTTCCGTTCCTTTCAAGTGGAGCAATTTTCTCGAAAGGAAAAAAAAAATGCACAAGATGTGGAAAATACCTATGCATGCTCTTATGAATTGATTTGCTACCAGAATTTTATTTGATTATATCTTATGCAGGATGTTACGATCATTTTTAGAAGAAGGGGTGGGGATGATCTTGAACAGAGCCACGCTCAATGGGTTAGAACGGTCCGATCTTCTCCAGATGTCATTGAGATGTCATTCTTTCCAATAACAGAACTTCTAGAGGGAGTTAGAGGAAAGGAGCATCTAGCACGTGCAATAAGTCTCTACCTTGAATGTAGGACATCTCATTCCTTTAAGTTTTAGTTCACTTTTATATAATTGCTGCTATGCAATAGTGATAGACAAGATTCATTCTATTGGTCACACTGAAATTATTTTAAACTATTGATGTGCAGACAAGCCTCAAACTGAAGAACTGAGATATTTCCTAGAATTTCAGGTCCCTCGGATATGGGCCCCTGTACAGGATAGGTTTCCTGGACAACCAAGAAAGGAGCCTGTTTGCCCATCATTGCAGTTCAGCATGATGGGGCAAAAGCTATACGTCAGCCAAGAGCAAGTATGTGGGTTTATTGGTATCTCACCTTTCAATAGAACTTTATATACTTTAGTGGAAACAATATCGATATGTTTCATTTAAATTGCCCATGGAGATGAATTATTGAACGTAACTGTGACAAGAGGTCAGTGTCTGTGGTTAATACAGAAGAGCATCGAGGAACGCTGGTTGCAATTTATACAAGTCTTTTTGTGAAATTTAATTACTTTATTTTGTAAGAAAACCTGAATAAGGAGAGGTTGGTTATTCGATAGTACATTTGTTTTACTTGCAGAGTCAACTATATGTTTCCTCAAACATTTTTCCTGTATTGTACTTTTTAGTGCATTATTGTAACTTGGCTTAATTCGGGTGCAGGTATCTGTTGGACGCAGGCCTGTAACTGGTATGCGATTATGTCTTGAAGGAATCAAACAAAATCGACTTAGTATTCATCTTCAACATTTGGCATCTCTTCCTAAGATTCTCCAGCCGTACTGGGATACGCATGTTGCAATAGGTGCTCCAAAATGGCAGGGTCCGGAAGAGCAAGACAGCAGATGGTTTGAGCCAGTGAAATGGAAGAAATTTTCCCATGTCAGCACTGCACCCATTGAAAACTCCGAGACCTTCCTAGGCGGTGATCTCTCTGGTGTGTACATAGTCACCGGAGCTCAACTTGGGGTGTGGGATTTTGGGTCGAAAAATGTCTTGCATATGAAGCTTTTGTATTCAAGGCTTCCGGGATGTACTATTCGTAGATCATTATGGGATCACGTCTCGAACGACAAGCCAAGAAAAGATTTTTCCACTGGAAGTAAATCCGACGACTCGAGTTCAAATTCCGAGGGAAGTAGCGTTGGCAATAAGTTGGCAAAATTCGTCGATATGTCGGAAATGAGCAAGGGCCCACAAGATTCTCCAGGACACTGGTTAGTTACCGGTGCAAAATTCAGTGTAGAGAAACATAAAATTGTTGTTAGAGTGAAGTATTCATTGCTCAATTACTGAGTTCATATGTGGGTTTTTATGATGTGCAGCCCTTATCATATATATATATATATGGTAGAGGTTTTTGTTTTTGTGTACATGCTACCTTGTTCATCATGCATTTAGCGGATTATCTGTGTTCAGTGAACTGCATTTACCAAAAGTTTGAGTGACTTGATGTATAATATTTTTTTTCATTATGTTTTGGAAATCAATATCGGGGATGAAGTTTGAAATGTTGGTTTCGGGTATAGTTAGATGAAATCCGAGCACGTTTGATAAAATAAGTAACTAAGAGCCTGTTTGATAATGTGATTTTTAGAAGTTTTTTATTTTTTATTATTATTTTTTATCTATATGAATGTGTGGTTTAAAAATGTTTGAAAAATAAAAAATTATGGGTTTGACTAAAAATGAAGGGTTGAGATTGAGTTTGAAAAATTGAGGTGGAAAAAATCATTTTATGAAATGGTTTCTAAATAAAAACTAGGACTTGTAAAAAAAGAACTATTATGAAACAAATCTTGGGGGTGGGTTAGGAAACCACGTTGACTCCATGTCCAAACAGTCTAAATTATACTTGACTCTTATGATTTGTTCAGTAAGAGATAGAAAAAGAAATTAATATTTTATTCATTATATTGTTTAGTACATTCCATTCTAGTACAACGTAGAAAACATTATACACACATATTTATATATCAATAAAAATTTATAAACTTCTTCAATGTAAAAGCCTTACATAAGAAGAGCCAAATATTGCTTCCTAAAGGTTGATCAAAATTGACCTCCTTCAAAAGTTTGTCCAAATTGCCATCCTGCTGGTACAACGTTGTAGCTGGTAACTGTGTGGCCATCACTGGCTGTCACTCTAAAAGAGAGGCTTTGGCCATTTAGGTATGAATTGCTCTGCCAATTTTGGCCCCAATTTCTTGACAATTTTTGCCAACCAGTACGTGACCCTTTGATCCATACTGCATGTACATCTCCTACTCCACCAACATTTGTTATCAACACCAAGTTGAAGTAAGAATGGCCATTGATTGTGAACCTAATTCCTCCTTTCTTCACGCATGGAACCCTGTCAAAAAGCAACATAAACCACGTCATTTAGAGCCCGTTTGGTATTGGAAAAATTTTCACCTCAATTTTTCAAACTCAGTCTCAACCATCATTTTTTAGTCAAGCCCATAATTTTTTACTTTTAAAACATTTTTAAACCATACATTTATAAATAAAAAAAAAAAAAATTCACAAAAATCAAAATTTTTCACATTACCAAACAGGCGAGGAAAAATGTGCATAAAAAGTAAGACACGTATGATTAATATAAGAATAACGCCGTGCAATCTCTAAGTATCCCGTGCCAAACTTCTTGTATGCACATAGAATGTATACATCGGCGATGACTAAATGATCTTTAAGTATATGTTTGATAAAAAAGGCTAAACAATATTAAAGAAGAAAAATAAATTAAAACATTGTTTATTATGCGCAGTGGCCAGGTTGCTCTAGTTTCCCCTACTTGGTCTCGGATTAGAATCCTTCCCCCTTCCCTATATTCCATTCGATCCCCTTTGTAATAAAAAGAAAAAAAGGATTTAAAGTTAAGTATTTTTAAATATACCTTCTATACACCACAGGTACTATTCCAGCACGATACCGTGCCATTTTCAAGAATGCAGGCTGAGCGAGATCAAAATGTTGAAGAGGTGGATTGCACCAGCCACCGTTGTTATTGGCCAATGCATAGTTTGGTGGGCAGAAATTGGTGGCGGTGACGGTTATGGTCCCCGGAAGACACCATTTTGGGTCGTCATTGCACCTCATTTCATAGCAGGAACCGCAGCTCAGCCCACTGTTGAAAAGGGCAGTGCTCAATGCAGCAGTATTAGTCCCATAACCTTGGCTATACAAGTTACCATAACCACATGCTCCACCTATATATACACAGAAACAATGAAGTCGTGTTTAGTTTACTGGACTGAACCTAGCTAGCATCGTCAAGAAAAAAAACAAATTATTGTACAACATTAACTTACCCATTGTGCCGGAAGCATCAGAGCCTCCGTAAAATGTTGCATGGGCGCGTTGCCAAACACCGTAAGCACCGCCACCGTAACCGTGTATGTTATGAAAAGATAAAAAGAAAACCAATAAAAGAAAATTTATGTACTGTACTTTGATAGTCATTTCAAGTGAACACACTAAATTTGGGTCCAGGGTGTGTGACTTATTATTTTTTTTTATTTTTTTTGAAGTTCTTGGTTTCAAGTAATGAAAATGGAATGGCTATATATAGGAAGGTTAGGGTGGGACCAAAATGGAACAACTAACAAGTTATATATTTGTAACGGGCCAAAAAAAGGATTAGTGTCCAGATTGGATCACCAATTAATGGATTAAGCTATATGAACATAGAGGGTGACACCCCGAGTCACCCCCCTCACATGAGGGTGGGGCCGCTCCACACACATTCATGTGACGGGGGTGACACCTTCTATATTCAAATATCATTATTCCCAATTAATATGTTAGCAGGTTTGTAATTGTTGACTTTGAAGATGATTTGATGTTTAAGTTAATGAATATTTGTCAAATCATATATATATAACTCAATTGATAAACTACTATGTATGAATAACATGATTCATTTATTTTTTTATTAAATTGAGACCATCTCAGGTTTGAACTGCTCTCATTTTTAATGGCTTTCAATTGATAATCAGGTGGTGCACCTGCATAATTTTATATGTTTTAGTTAGACTGTATTTAATGAATGGGATAATCCTCTTTTTGTTGGATTAATGTTAATCTTACTTGCCATTTTATGTAATTCATATTCGTAACGCCGACTTATTCTATATGAAAAAAGAAGAATAAACTAATCTAATAATATTCAAAGGGAAAATCCATTTGTACAGGCCCCCCACTGTAGCACTGCAAAAAATTTCACTACAGTGAGGGCCCTGTACTTGTACCTCATGTTCAAATGGACTGTGTATATATAAATATAGTAAATAAGGATATGATATGAGTTTAATGATATTATTCGTAAATACTTGTTAAATTGAAAAAAAAGAAGTTAATAGAAATCGAAACATAGCTACCAATTGCGACTCTTTCAAGCTAAAGCATATATGCTCATGATTATACGTGTACAAATTCTAGTAAAACTTTCATAGTTCGTCATGTTAATTTATTCAATTAATCTACTAAATACACATGAACTTAACCAATGGTGACATGGCGAAAAATTGTTAATTAGTCAACCAAACTAAAGGTCAAACTATACAGTAAGTACATATATAAGTGGGTTGAGAAGTCACATGAAATGGGATGCAAATTAGGAAAGATAGAAGCCAAATGTACAATTAACTAAAGCAAGGTGGGGGTAGGTTTGCTATTTCTTGGGCGGTGATTGGTCACATGTTGAGAAAAAAATTGTAGGTAATGAACCGTTAGCCTCCCAAATATCGACTCCTCAAAGCCAAGGTACTACGTGTCCTTCTGGACTACCCCCCGAAATTAATGCCGTTCTTTATGTTGAAGTTTTCAATTTTGTGTTTAAGGAAATATAAGTCAAATATTATTTAAATAAAAATGGGCCAAATAAAAAATTAACGTTTCTTTAATAAGGTTAAACAAGGACCAGGGGACATCAATGGCAAAGCCAAGTTCTTAAGTTTCGAAGTGGACGTTGAGATATAGATTAAAGGACAATGCTTCAAACACCCGAACATTAACCCCAACCTTGACCACCCCCTCACATGGGGGTGGAGCCGGCAGTAGGGCCACATTAAAGAGGAGACCGATCTCACCACCCATGGATGGTCAAATTTGGGGTTAAAGTTGTGGTGCAAATAACTTTATTCTAAATTACATGAAATGTATCTAAGTGATGATTTTTAGGAAAAACGAATGTTTCTTAAATTATTATCAGTCAATTATCTCAAAAAGAAAATAGAATGATAGAAACATTGTGAATTGCTCATGCTAAAGACCAATTTTTGAAGAATAATTTTAGGAAGACATTTTAAATTGACATTTTTAAGTGATATTTGGATGAAAATATTTTATTATTACAATTTTATTAGTTTATTTATCTTTGTAAAAGTTTATGAAAGAAAATATGTTTAGAGAAAAATAATTCTCCTGTGTATAATGATTCAATCAATAATGAAGCATATTACAAGATATATATACATCAACCCTAGGACGCTCAACTTGTTTCACAAGAAAAGCAGTTATACCTAAAATAAAATATTACTAAATAATATCCTACTATAAATACAATTCTACAAGTAAGGTAAATTAGATATTTGTTAATACCCCCCCTCAAGTTGGAGCATGTATATCAAAAGTGTATGCTCACAAGTAATGGAAGTCATCGCTCTATACTTCACTTCTGCTGAAGATTTGAATATGGTTGTTTGCATCTTATTTTTCCATGATATAAGTGCCCTTCCCAGAAATATACAACATCCAGTAACTGATCGTCATGTAATGACATCTCTAGCCCAATCCCCATCACAAATCCTGCTAGCTACATTTCCCTTTTGATGGGAAATAAAATCCTTGTCCTGGTGCCCCTTTCAAATATCAGAGCAATTGGTGAACTACATCAAGATGGGTCTGTCTAGCCGCCTGCATGAACTGACTAAGTGTGTTGACAAAATATGAGATTTTCGGTCTAGTAATGGTAAACTAGAAGAGCTTCCCTACCAACTATCGATAATATTGGAATCTTTTAACAATTTTCCATCCGTCAAATAAAGTTTCAATGATTGTTCCATGGGAAATGCTGCAAGTTCACTCCAAGTAATTCGGCCTCTTGAAGAATATCAAGAGTATACTTCCTTTGATTTATTGAGATCCCTAATTTTGAGCGAGCAATTTCTACTCCAAGAATGTATTTTAATGTGGCAAGATATTTCAATTTGAATTGAGATGCAAGGAACATTTTTTGTAGTAGAAATTGCTTCTTTATCATTTCCTGTGATAATCATATCATCCACATATAATAGAATGGTTGTAAATGAATCATTACTGACATTTGTAAAGAGTGAGTAATCTGCACGTGACTGTTTGAATTGAAACTGAATAACAGCAGATACAAATTTTTGATACCAAGATTGAGATGCTTGTTTCAATCCATATAAAGATTTTTGAAGTCAACACACAAGTGGTGTCTCCCCCTATCGAAAAAATCCAGGTGGGGGAGTCATATAGACTTCTTTATCAAGATCACCATGAAGGAAAGCATTCTGTACATCCATCTGATGAAGGGTCCAGTTTCGAATGAAGGCAACAACAAGTAAGCATCGGACTGTTTTTAACTTCGTAACTGGAGCGAAGTTTCATTATAGCCAATCCCTTCTCGTTGTGTAAACCCCTTTGCCACCAACCATGCTTTGTCAACTGTACCGTCAGAATTAAATTTGACTTTGAACACCCATTTACAACTAATAGGATGATGACCTGGAGAAAGTGTGACAAGTGACTAGGTATTGTTTTCTTCCAAGGCACGAATTTCATCATTCATAGCAGCTACCCATTTGGGATCCTAACATGCTGCCTTATATGCAATGTTCTAAAACGCGTGCGTTGTGCGCGCACAACGTGCTCCTCTGACGCGTCGAAGCAGCGAAAAGCTTGAAAAAAGCGTCTAAAATCTTTTTATCTAAAAAGCATGAAAAAGCGCACTTAATACGTGAGTAAGCACGCTTAATGTGTGAGTAAGTGTGCTTTGGCCCGTCAAAGAGCGAGTAAGCGCGCTTAGACATTTCGAAGCACGACCTGAAGCGCGATTAGTCTTTTTTTTGTGTAAGGGGTTAAAATATGTGTAAAGTTTAAATCTAGTATATAGAAATCGGAAAACACATTTTAACTCCTATTCCCGTTTAAGCTTGAAAAGCTTGACACTCGGGCTCCATGGTTTGTCACGCTTTATGCATTTTAGAACACTGCTTATATGTGGTTGGCTCAATGACATTGAGAAATATTGTATGGAAAAGAACGATGAACATAAGAAAGATTGTCATATGACATGTACCTTGATATAGGGTATCGAGTGCTAGATTTGACCGGAAGAGACCCGTCTTGGGTAGGTAGAGCATGATTGACATAGTAATCTTTTAGGTGAGTTGGGGGTTGAATTGGTCTTGTGGATCGTCGAATTTGGGTTTGGTCTGGTTGATCCTTTGGACGATCTATGTGACGGGTTAAGGGAGAAGATGGTCTGACCGATCAGTAGGCTTTTCTGGGATGAGCGGTCGACCAGGTGGTGAAGTAGGTCGACCGCAAGAAGTTTCTAGAATGACCGGTCGACCGGTTGGTGAGTGAGGTAGACCGGTTGAACAGTTTTTGGGATTTTCAGGTAAGTCATCTATTTTTGCTATATGTTGGTTGTCAGGATGTGTTAAATTTGGCACCTCAACATCCATAGGTATAGATTGTGGTAATGGGATGGAGTTGGTCTCTTAATTTTGTTGGGAGGCATATGGAAAAGTATTTTCATGGAACACGACGTCTCGGAAAACCACTAGCTTCCTATCAGTGAGGTCATATATGAGGTATCCTTTTTGTCCTGAGGGATATCCAAGAAACACACATCACCTGGCTCGTGTGTCAAACTTATGGTTGGGTGTAAGATTGGTTGCAAAACATAGGCAACCATAGACACATAAATGAGAATAAGATGGTGGTTTCTTGTGCAATGTTTCATAAGGTGTTTTGTATGATAACAATGTTGAAGGTATGTGGTTGATAAGATAACAAGCTGTCTTGATATGTTCCCCCCAAAATTTTAATGGAAGATTAGCTTGAAATCTAATGGCACGAGCAACATTAAGGAGATGGCGATGCTTTCTCTCAACTACTCCATCTTGTTAGGGGGTGTAAGGACATGACCTATGAAAAAAGGTACCACTTTCATCTAGGAATGGTTGCAAGGATAAGAACTCTTGTCCATTATCAGATCTTAAGGCTTTTATAGTTAGGTTGTGTTGAGTTTTAACCTAAGCAAAAAAAAAAAAAAAATCTTAATTATGCTTTGAGTTTCAGATTTGTGACGCATGAGATGTACCCAAGTATAACGAGAAAAATCATCAATAATTGTAAGGAAATATCTAGCACCAGAATAAGAATAAATTCAGATATCGCAATGAATTAAATCCAAATAGTTTATTATCAGAAATTTGACTAACTTTAAAAGGTAATCGAGATTGTTTTGCCAAATTACCGACATCACAAACATCATGGGAATCAAAACTAATTTCTAAAGTACTTTGTGCTAGGTATTAAAGAGGTGAAGTTGAAGGGTGCCCAAGACGTCTATGCCATGGATTAGTGGTTCTACTAGTAGTGCGATGTATTTGTGGGCTTTGTGAAAGGTAATACAAGCTGTTACTCTATCTTCCCAAGCCAATCGACTTCTTCATAATCAAATCTAGCATGACACAAAAATCAGGGAAAAATGACACATAGCAATTTAATTCCCTAGTAAGTTTACTGATAGATAACAAATTAACTTTGAAATTTGGAACATAAAGCACATTATCAACAACTGTATTATTTCCCAATTTAAATGTACCAATGGACTTAATAATATTGTGCCCTCCATTCGGTAATTGCACAATTTTGTGATTTAACATGGATTTATTCTCAACGATCCTATCCTTTGTCACATGTCCAGTGGCCTCGCTATCAATAATCCATGAATTTCTCAAAGAGGTAGTAAAATGATTGATACCTGTGGCATTAACAAAAGACTTATCATTACCCATCTTATTGTTTAGAAGTCCCATGATCTACTCATACTCATTGGTTGTCAGTGTTTTTCCTTCCTTTGGGTCAAGCGTGGAAGCGATAGCAGTGTTTGTGAACCGTTTGTTTTATAGCTTCACATCATTCCCATAAAACTTGTGCCTTGGAGGAAAACCATGAATAAAATAACAGGTATCAATATTATGTCCAACCATACCATAGTGAGTGCACTGTTTCTATTGCCCAGTTACTACAGATCCAGTCAACCGGAAAGATGGACCGGTCGACCGGTCAACCGGTCTGGCAGATTGTCTCCTTTCCGATTCGATCCCAAATTGCTCGACTTCTGCCAATTGACTGAATGTTGCCCTTCACAATTTGCTTTAACCTCAACCTATCTTTCATGTTGAATCAATAGAGCGTGAACTCTTCTGGTGCCAGGAATGGGCTCATCATTAGTATGTTTCCACAAATTGTGGAATAAGAACCATTCAACCCCATCAAGAATTGCATGACCTTCTCCTTCTCTTCTCTTTTGGCCGGTGCTTTAAGATTTCCAGAAGTGCATCCAATTGGGTCATGGTAAGAACCCAATTCATCCCATAATGCCTTTAATTTGGTGTAATAAGATGACCCCAATTGATTTCCTTGTCAATGCTCAGCAATTTCCTGGCGAATCTGAAATATTCGTGCATCATTACCTTGAGAAAATCGATCTCGTAAGTCGTTTCGTACTTTTGTGGCAGATTCGGAGTATATGATACTATTAGCAATATCTAGATGTACCGAATTGAGTATCCAGGAGAGCACCATGTGATTACTTTGTTCCCATATCGAATACTTTTCATCTTCCGCTTCTGGTGTTTCGATCTTGACATCAATGAAGCCAATTTTATTCTTAGCAATTAGGACAATTCTCATAGCCCTACTCCATTGTCCATAGTTGTTTTCATCTAGTGATTTATAAACAAGAATTAAGCCAGGATGATCGGATTGCTGTAGCGCCAAGGGATCCGATTGGGCAATTGTTGCTTCTATAATTTTTCCATCATTGTTTGTACCGGACATTGTTGCTCAGAATCGAAACTCTGATACCATGTAAAAGTTGTCGAAGAAAATATGTTTAGAGAAAAATAATTCTGCTGTGTATATTTATTTAATCAATAATGAAGCATATTACAAGATATATATACATCAGCTCTAGGACGCTCAACTTGTTCCACAAGAAAAACAGTTATATTTAAAATAAAAAATTACTAAATAATATCCTACTACAAATACAATTCTACAAATAAGGTAAATTAGATATTTTTTAATAATCTTGTCCCTAATTGATTAAAGATTGTTTTTTTTTAAGTACTGATGATATCTCCTCAATTCCATTCCTTCCTCGAAAAATAAAACAAATAAAAAAATCTAAATAATTATAATAACTTAGAAACTTACAAAATAAAAATTTATAAATCTCGAAGAAATTAGCCACAATAAAATAGTTCTTAACTTTTGTGTTTATCTCAGAATATTCATAGACGAGTTTTGATTTGGTAAGTAGTAAATATCAGTATTTTAAAAAGCTCGCTTATACTTACGCTTAAGCGCGCTTAAGCTTGAAGATTGGTCTCATCGCTTCGTTACGCTTCGCGCTTTACCCTCGCTTTACTTGAGCATTGACGCTCTTTTTCGCGTTTAGATGCACTTAAGCTTGATGCTCGACCTCACCGCTTCGTCACGCTTTACGCTTTTTAGAACACTGGTAAATATATAATTGACAAACCCACAAGAACCTCTTAAAAACTCGTCTAAAATTTAAATCATTAAAAATAAAATAAATTTGTCTGTTTTGTATTTGTAAAGAGATCCTATTTGTCAGGCGAGGCCATCTCAAACTAAATACATGGTGAAAGATATGAAATGAATTGAAAAAAAAAAAAAAAAAAGTCATAACAAAAAGAGATTGTAATGGGAAGATTTGTCCTATATGTGCAAACCAAAATCGGGCGGATCTTTACTCGAAGTAGAGCATAAACCTAAGGGAATTTGTCTGTAAAACATTTGATTGTCAAAAAAGTATTTAACAGCTTTGAAGACTTTTGTTGTAAGGCCGCTTTTCAATTTTACGTGCAACTTTAATTTTCGCTCAATATCTATGTTACTGTGATTATAAATTATAAATTTGTGATATTTAATGTCTATAATTTGAATTATCTTGCAGTGGAAGGACTTGGGCGCCGTCTCGATCAATGTACCAATTAAAAAGTTTATATATTGTTTACGTACAATTTTACATTTAAGTGACAAATTTCATTTAATTTGATATTGGGGTAAGTTTAGGGGCTATTGGGGAGTCAAATAGAAGTTTTGGACTTAAATTACTAAATTATAAGAGTTGGGGGATTGAGTTGCTAATTTTCGAAAGTTTATACATAAACCTAGCCTAATAACCTCAGACTCTCATCCCTCTCTATCTCATGCCTCTCTCGCCCTCTCGCTCTACCTCGGTCTCTCTCTCTCTCGCCTCACGTCCCTCGCTCTCAGCCTCTCGCTGTCTCGCTCTCGCCTCTCACGCTCCCAGCCACCCTCATCACCGGTAGTAGCTACTGTCGCCGACCACTGCCGCCGCATCCACCACCTCCCCTGCACGGTAAGGTTCCCTTTCTCCCTCCCTCTCGAGCGTAGCTGCTCGGACTCGTCACACCCGCGCATCCGCACGGCCACACTCACACACATCCACGTATATATGGAATAATATACATCTATATGTGGGATTTCGGGTTTTACAGTAACTTGCAGATTTCGAATTTGACTGTAATTTCAGAATTTTTGTAACTCAGTTGTTGATTTCAAATTCTTGATAATGGGTGTGTATATCTGTGTATATATTATTATGTGTGTGTGTGTGTATATATATATATATATATACACAAGTAAATTTCAGATTTCTATGTGTAATTGGGTTTTAGTATAAATGAGTATCTCGCGTTTTATATATATATATATATATATATATATATATATATATATCTGATTTTGAAGATTTTAAATTAGTTAACTGAGATTTTAAAATTTGGATTTTTACAGGTTTCGAATTCTTAATTGAATATCAAATGTGTATGTTATATATGGGTCATTCTTGGTTTTAAAATTTTGGATTAGTTTTGATTAGTTTTAAGTTTGATTGAAACCTTATTTTGAATATTTTCAGCTTTTAAATAGTTGGGATTTTAATGGAACATTTGTTTGTAAAGTTCGACTAAGATATAATTTAGTTTGAGATTTGAGTAAATGGATTAGTACAATTCGTAAGTTGCATGAAATTAAGTCCCTTATTTCAATTATGATTTTTTTGTAAACGTGAGTAATAATTATAATTTCTAGATTTTGAGAAAATTGTAAAGTCGTGTACATTTTTCAAACTTTGGTTTTGATTTAAGTACCTTAACAGTTAAGCTTATAATGTTGTGTCGAATGGTTTAATCTTTTGCTTTCGAGTATGATATGGAAGTATTTAATATATATTAATACCTTGTTTGGAATAAATGACCACAAGAAAGAAAAGGGAAAGAAGATTTATTGTTTTAACTTGTTTAATGTTAAAGGACTGATGAATATATGAATTTGCACTGAAAGTATATTTTATTAAATGAATGGATACAACTAGGATTTTGGTACATTGACGACACGGGCAGTCGAGGCTCCTCCACTTACAAATTCAGAAACGGTAAATGCTAAGGACGTCAAGTAAGTAAACTCCCCCCTATTTTCATCAAAGTTGAATGTAAATGTGAAAGTTATGTGTAAATGACTGTCGTGCAACTTACTTGCTTTGATGAACTTCCTTACTTTATGAAAGCATATGTTATTGAGAGGAATGTTTAAGCATGCACATTACCATGTCATTGCATCAACAAGCATGCATTGGCATCGAAATTGGGAAGTCCAATGTTTTTTAAATGAAAGAAATGTGTCAAAGTGCAAGTTTGTTCAAAAGTTATGTATCCCAAGTCTTTTTAAAGAATGAATGGGTGTACTTCTAGTTCATGAAAGTTGCGAGTGGGAAATGGGGCGCGGGGGACCGGCGTACCCGAATTAAGTCGCTTTGCGACGGAATGTTCAACCGTTTACGGTGGACTGTTAAACCGCTTTGCGGTGGGAAAGTGAATGTTAAACCGCTTTGCGGTGGGAAAGTGAATGTTAAACCGCTTTGCGGTGGAAATGCGCATGTTAACCTGGTTCCAAATAAGTAATTGCCCACTGTATTCTGATTGACTAGAAGTTACATCAAGTGAGCTCACGATGGAATGAAGTGAAGTTTTGAAATGTTAAGTGAAAGTTCGAAAAGTTTGAAAGTTCTGGAAAGTAAAGTAAATGGGGATACATACATGGAATTTTTGAAAAGCATTCATGTCATAAGCATGCATTCATGCATACAGTTTACTTACTGAGCTTTAGCTCACCCCAATCCCTCCCCAACATTTCAGGTGATGAAAGTTAGGTGATCCGAGGAGAGCACTCGGCAGCTGACTCAGGCTATACCCGCATCAACTCTTTTAAAATAAAGTTAAATTAGAATTTATTTCAATTTCTAATTATTAATCCTTTAATTCATGTATTATTGAGGTTAAATTACCTCTTATTTCATTGTTAAAGTTTATTTACTTGGAATTGTATTGTTGAGGAGTTTGGGACTTATTATAATGGTTTGGATGATGTTTGGGATGGAGTGAGTTGTGATGTGTATTTATAAATGGTTTTGATGCTCCTCTACAGGTTGGCTATGTCCAATTTATAGAGGAGACTCTGTCGAAATTTCGCTAAAATTTTATAATAGATAAATGAACATTTTTGTCGTGTAAACGATTTAATTCCGCAATTAATTTGAATGGAAGTTAACATGCCTAGGTTTTAGGTTTTGAAACTTGGGGTGTTACATTTTTGGTATCAGAGCTAAGAGTTTTAAAAGCGATTCTGTAGACTTTTAAAACTTATTTGAAAAAAAAAAAAAAAAATTGGTTCGGGTACTGAGTCCCGCCTCAAGTGCATCTTCCTCGATCATCTGGTAAGTTAAATTCTGTTTAAATTATGAAATGTTATTTGATGTTCCAATTATTGTAAACTCTTGCATGCTAATGTGTAATGTCGGAAAGTGAAAGGTTAAGAATGTTGTCAGTGAATATGACGAGTATATCTTGGTTATGCAAATGAGGAAGTGAGAAAGTAATGGTTATTAAGAATTTGGATGCCGTTTATTAGATTTTTTTGTGAAATAAGAAATGGATATGAAGGGTATATCGGCATGAGAGTATACAATGTCCAAACGAGAAGCTAAAAAGTCATCAAACTTAGTATTAAGCACTTATCGTGTTTGATCTCGGGACTACCCACCCATTTGATAGTCCCACAATTATAGGGAAAATTGATTTACCAATCTCAGTAGCTGGAGACCAAGTTTATATTGTCAACGCCATTTGAAGAATTGTTGAACTAAAGTTATGCGTTGAGAAATTTCCCCAATCATGGTGAATGGGAAGGAGTAGATGATAGATTTCATAACACTGAATACCCACAAACTTGATGTCATACTAGGAATGGAATGATTATTATGGTATAAGGTTTCAATCACTGGTTACGTTAAGGTGGTATTTGAACCTTCAAATGAAACCCTTTTCGCTTTGTTGAAGTAAAGGTGAAACTTTCTATTTCGATATTTTCAGTGATGAAGGCTCGTCAATTGATGAATAAGAGTTATTAGGCCTACCTGGTTGCAATAATTGAAGTGTCTAAGGTGAATACTTCTCTCGAATAAATTTCTGCTATTCGAGAATGACTAAAGATGTTCTCAGAAAATCTTTGTGATTTACCGCCTAAAAGAGAAATTGAATTCGTCATCGATTAAGTGCACAACTCTAGTATCCAAGGTATAATGTCGGATGGCTCCTTCGTAACTTAAGAGAGCTCAAAGTGCAACTATAGAATCTCGTGGACAAAGGTTTTGTTCGATCTAGCTTTTTGCCATGGGGTGCTCAGGAGCTATACATGAAGAAGAAAGATGGTTTTATGAGACTTTGCATAATTGAATTTAGACATGGCAAAACCAGTTTTATGAAGTTGAGATGAGATGTTGAGATTATGAGTGATATGATTTTATTGAGACTTCTATGAGAAAAATTATGAAATTTGAGATTTAAAGATTTGATTCTTAATTATTGGGAATTAAGGAATGGATATTGTGTTGAGTAAGTGAATTATTCCTCTATTTTGAGAGAAATTTATTATGTAGTTTGGTCTTGTGATTAAATTTTGGGAATATGATTTGTGGCATATATTTATAAGTATGAGTAGTCTTTTGAGCCAACTAATGTATTGAAGGAAGTGAGATATGGATATTGGAAATTATGATTTGAAATTGTTATGTTGAGGAATTATGGATTGGTTTTCTGGGATATCAAGGTATACATGAAGTTATGTGATGATTTGATCCATACATTGGGAAATGATAAGTTATATTTTGAAAAGATGGGTGAAGACAAGTATTATGGCGTTATTGGGAAGAATCTTAATTATTCTTGGGAACGGATTGATCACTAGTAAGGAATGATCACTTGTATTGGAGAATATTATAAATTATGAGGATATGAGATAATATTGTTGATTTATTTTGGAATTTGATCGGGAAGATATGTTAAAGATAAGCTGATGATATTATGTTGATTGTGAATAATATGTTATTGGATATACTACATAGAGAGAATATTCAGGTAATTTCTATCGTTTTAATTATTTTGGTGATATTTGGTGATAAAGAAGTTTTAGAGATGACAAATTATTATGGTTTGATATGGTTTTAAAGAAATAGTAGAGATTTATTGAAATTTGGAGAGAATTTTCCATGGGCTTACAGAGATTAGTGAAGAGACGTGATGTCATTTGGGTTATTGAATAATGACTTAAGTAATCAGCAAATATTTCTTTATACAGAGTTTAGAGGCTATGTTGAGAGCTTGCATTTTAGACCTTTGTGATGGTTAGGAAAACCATTTACCGTCTGTTGAATTTACATGTAATATGATTATTGGGATTAGTCAGTTATCATGAATGGGAGATATTGAAAATATTTTATGGTGAGATGCCTTAAAGGAGTAACCACTTATTCAAAGTGAGAAATTGGGGACATGCGATTGAATGTTTTGGGATTATGTGAGATAATGACTGTCATAAGGTCAATTGTATATAAAAGGTATAATAGATGATTGTAAGGAATAATGTGATGATGAGAACTGAAGGTGATAATGTATTGAAATTATGAAATAAGTTGACCATCCATGAATAAGTTATGTTGTATTTGGTTCTAAGTGGAAATTCAAAGAATGATGAATCTCAGTCATGGAAAATGAATCAGGATTTCCTCATAATGTGAATGATTCACTGATGTACATTAAGTTTTCAATATTGATGAAAGAAACTTTATCAGGTCCTAGATTTGTACAAGTATTGCAGAAGTAATGCATCTGTTTATGATAGTACATACCATGAAATTGTGGAGATTATTATTGATGGTATCTTAAAAAAAAAAAAAAACAAGAAATGAAATTTTAGGCAATTGTCCTTGTGGATAGGATTTGTGAAAAATGAGAATAAGACTTCACAATGATTATTTATTATGGAGTAGTGTGCAGAAAGAGTGATAATGGCAAAATCCAAGATTTATTGAGTTTGAGAGATTGATATAAAATCTTAGTGAGTATGTTGACGTAAAAGGTTCGTGTGAAGGATATGATGGTTATTATATTGTAATCTTAGAGAGATTGATATGATTATTTGAGGTCAGCTGTGTGACTTTTACTTATAATGGGATTGTATCTTTGGGTTAAGTAAACTTGATGAGGAATTCTACATGAACAACAAAAGTTTTATTCATTGGGATAGGTCAATGATTTATTTATGAAATACTGGGTTAGAATATTGTTCTTATGATAATTTTGAAAGCATGGATTTTTTTTGTTAGTACCTTGGCTTTAGTTTTAAGATGATTGTATGATGCTGAATATTTGATTACAATATATAAGTACGGGTTACAGGAGTTAAGTTGATCCTCCAATTTTAAAAGAAATGTCAGCATGTTCAGAAAGGATTTCGTTTGTGAATCTTTCCAGAAAGATTATGTCAAAGTTTTAGTATTTCTACTGTATACTTTGGTATGGATGTCAAGTTTCACGAATTCTGGATTATGAAGTCTTATTTTGGTCAATCTTCTTGATTTTAGTTTTAAGAATGTGATCAATCAATAAATATATTAAGGTTGAGACGTTAGAATAGACTCTATGAAAGGCTAGAAATGGAAAATTGGTGAATGGATTCATAAGTGGGATAATGTCGGTTAATGGTCTCCTACAACAATAACTATCAAACTTCGGTCACGTATGAGGCACTATACAGGAAGAAGTGTAGATCACCAGTCATTGGGATGAGACAGGAGAAAGAGAATTATTGGGTCTAGAAATAGTACAGCAGACAATATAAATTATAGAAGAGATCCATCGATGGATGAAAACTGCTAAGAGTAGACAGAAGAACTATGCTGACAAAAGAAGGGAACCATTGGAATTCGCCGCATGTGATATGATCTTCTTGAAAGTAACTCCTATGAAAGAGTTATGAGATTCGGGAAGAAAGAAAAGTTAAGTTCGCATTTTGTTGGCCCTTTAAGATACTTGAAAGGGTGGATAACCTAGCTTATTGGGTTGCATTGCCACCAGCACTGTCAGGGTTACATAACGTTTTTCATGTCTCAATGTTAAGGAAGTATATTTCGGATTCCTCCCATAGCCTCAGTTAGGAGTCATTAGATCTTTGTAGGAATCTGACTTATGAGGAGTCACTTGTGAAAATCCTAATGAAAGTAAATAAGGAACTTAGAAGAAAGAAGATTACGTTAGTTAAGGTTCTTTGGAGGAATCATGCAGTAGAAGAGGTTACTTGGGAACGCGGAGACGAAATGCGTACTAAGTATCCGCAAGTTTTGGTAAATTTTAATTTCGAGGACGAAATTTCTTTTAGGGGGTAAGGAATTGTAAGGCCGCTTTTCAATTTTACGTGCAACTTTAATTTTCGCTCAATATCTATGTTACTGTGATTATAAATTATAAATTTGTGATATTTAATGTCTATAATTTGAATTATCTTGCAGTGGAAGGACTTGGGCGCCGTCTCGATCAATGTACCAATTAAAAAGTTTATATATTGTTTACGTACAATTTTACATTTAAGTGACAAATTTCATTTAATTTGATATTGGGGTAAGTTTAGGGGCTATTGGGGAGTCAAATAGAAGTTTTGGACTTAAATTACTAAATTATAAGAGTTGGGGGATTGAGTTGCTAATTTTCGAAAGTTTATACATAAACCTAGCCTAATAACCTCAGACTCTCATCCCTCTCTATCTCATGCCTCTCTCGCCCTCTCGCTCTACCTCGGTCTCTCTCTCTCTCGCCTCACGTCCCTCGCTCTCAGCCTCTCGCTGTCTCGCTCTCGCCTCTCACGCTCCCAGCCACCCTCATCACCGGTAGTAGCTACTGTCGCCGACCACTGCCGCCGCATCCACCACCTCCCCTGCACGGTAAGGTTCCCTTTCTCCCTCCCTCTCGAGCGTAGCTGCTCGGACTCGTCACACCCGCGCATCCGCACGGCCACACTCGCACACATCCACGTATATATGGAATAATATACATCTATATGTGGGATTTCGGGTTTTACAGTAACTTGCAGATTTCGAATTTGACTGTAATTTCAGAATTTTTGTAACTCAGTTGTTGATTTCAAATTCTTGATAATGGGTGTGTATATCTGTGTATATATTATTATGTGTGTGTGTGTGTGTGTATATATATATACACAAGTAAATTTCAGATTTCTATGTGTAATTGGGTTTTAGTATAAATGAGTATCTCGCGTTTTATATATATATATATATATATATATATATATCTGATTTTGAAGATTTTAAATTAGTTAACTGAGATTTTAAAATTTGGATTTTTACAGGTTTCGAATTCTTAATTGAATATCAAATGTGTATGTTATATATGGGTCATTCTTGGTTTTAAAATTTTGGATTAGTTTTGATTAGTTTTAAGTTTGATTGAAACCTTATTTTGAATATTTTCAGCTTTTAAATAGTTGGGATTTTAATGGAACATTTGTTTGTAAAGTTCGACTAAGATATAATTTAGTTTGAGATTTGAGTAAATGGATTAGTACAATTCGTAAGTTGCATGAAATTAAGTCCCTTATTTCAATTATGATTTTTTTGTAAACGTGAGTAATAATTATAATTTCTAGATTTTGAGAAAATTGTAAAGTCGTGTACATTTTTCAAACTTTGGTTTTGATTTAAGTACCTTAACAGTTAAGCTTATAATGTTGTGTCGAATGGTTTAATCTTTTGCTTTCGAGTATGATATGGAAGTATTTAATATATATTAATACCTTGTTTGGAATAAATGACCACAAGAAAGAAAAGGGAAAGAAGATTTATTGTTTTAACTTGTTTAATGTTAAAGGACTGATGAATATATGAATTTGCACTGAAAGTATATTTTATTAAATGAATGGATACAACTAGGATTTTGGTACATTGACGACACGGGCAGTCGAGGCTCCTCCACTTACAAATTCAGAAACGGTAAATGCTAAGGACGTCAAGTAAGTAAACTCCCCCCTATTTTCATCAAAGTTGAATGTAAATGTGAAAGTTATGTGTAAATGACTGTCGTGCAACTTACTTGCTTTGATGAACTTCCTTACTTTATGAAAGCATATGTTATTGAGAGGAATGTTTAAGCATGCACATTACCATGTCATTGCATCAACAAGCATGCATTGGCATCGAAATTGGGAAGTCCAATGTTTTTTAAATGAAAGAAATGTGTCAAAGTGCAAGTTTGTTCAAAAGTTATGTATCCCAAGTCTTTTTAAAGAATGAATGGGTGTACTTCTAGTTCATGAAAGTTGCGAGTGGGAAATGGGGCGCGGGGGACCGGCGTACCCGAATTAAGTCGCTTTGCGACGGAATGTTCAACCGTTTACGGTGGACTGTTAAACCGCTTTGCGGTGGGAAAGTGAATGTTAAACCGCTTTGCGGTGGGAAAGTGAATGTTAAACCGCTTTGCGGTGGAAATGCGCATGTTAACCTGGTTCCAAATAAGTAATTGCCCACTGTATTCTGATTGACTAGAAGTTACATCAAGTGAGCTCACGATGGAATGAAGTGAAGTTTTGAAATGTTAAGTGAAAGTTCGAAAAGTTTGAAAGTTCTGGAAAGTAAAGTAAATGGGGATACATACATGGAATTTTTGAAAAGCATTCATGTCATAAGCATGCATTCATGCATACAGTTTACTTACTGAGCTTTAGCTCACCCCAATCCCTCCCCAACATTTCAGGTGATGAAAGTTAGGTGATCCGAGGAGAGCACTCGGCAGCTGACTCAGGCTATACCCGCATCAACTCTTTTAAAATAAAGTTAAATTAGAATTTATTTCAATTTCTAATTATTAATCCTTTAATTCATGTATTATTGAGGTTAAATTACCTCTTATTTCATTGTTAAAGTTTATTTACTTGGAATTGTATTGTTGAGGAGTTTGGGACTTATTATAATGGTTTGGATGATGTTTGGGATGGAGTGAGTTGTGATGTGTATTTATAAATGGTTTTGATGCTCCTCTACAGGTTGGCTATGTCCAATTTATAGAGGAGACTCTGTCGAAATTTCGCTAAAATTTTATAATAGATAAATGAACATTTTTGTCGTGTAAACGATTTAATTCCGCAATTAATTTGAATGGAAGTTAACATGCCTAGGTTTTAGGTTTTGAAACTTGGGGTGTTACATTTTTGGTATCAGAGCTAAGAGTTTTAAAAGCGATTCTGTAGACTTTTAAAACTTATTTGAAAAAAAAAAAAAAAAATTGGTTCGGGTACTGAGTCCCGCCTCAAGTGCATCTTCCTCGATCATCTGGTAAGTTAAATTCTGTTTAAATTATGAAATGTTATTTGATGTTCCAATTATTGTAAACTCTTGCATGCTAATGTGTAATGTCGGAAAGTGAAAGGTTAAGAATGTTGTCAGTGAATATGACGAGTATATCTTGGTTATGCAAATGAGGAAGTGAGAAAGTAATGGTTATTAAGAATTTGGATGCCGTTTATTAGATTTTTTTGTGAAATAAGAAATGGATATGAAGGGTATATCGGCATGAGAGTATACAATGTCCAAACGAGAAGCTAAAAAGTCATCAAACTTAGTATTAAGCACTTATCGTGTTTGATCTCGGGACTACCCACCCATTTGATAGTCCCACAATTATAGGGAAAATTGATTTACCAATCTCAGTAGCTGGAGACCAAGTTTATATTGTCAACGCCATTTGAAGAATTGTTGAACTAAAGTTATGCGTTGAGAAATTTCCCCAATCATGGTGAATGGGAAGGAGTAGATGATAGATTTCATAACACTGAATACCCACAAACTTGATGTCATACTAGGAATGGAATGATTATTATGGTATAAGGTTTCAATCACTGGTTACGTTAAGGTGGTATTTGAACCTTCAAATGAAACCCTTTTCGCTTTGTTGAAGTAAAGGTGAAACTTTCTATTTCGATATTTTCAGTGATGAAGGCTCGTCAATTGATGAATAAGAGTTATTAGGCCTACCTGGTTGCAATAATTGAAGTGTCTAAGGTGAATACTTCTCTCGAATAAATTTCTGCTATTCGAGAATGACTAAAGATGTTCTCAGAAAATCTTTGTGATTTACCGCCTAAAAGAGAAATTGAATTCGTCATCGATTAAGTGCACAACTCTAGTATCCAAGGTATAATGTCGGATGGCTCCTTCGTAACTTAAGAGAGCTCAAAGTGCAACTATAGAATCTCGTGGACAAAGGTTTTGTTCGATCTAGCTTTTTGCCATGGGGTGCTCAGGAGCTATACATGAAGAAGAAAGATGGTTTTATGAGACTTTGCATAATTGAATTTAGACATGGCAAAACCAGTTTTATGAAGTTGAGATGAGATGTTGAGATTATGAGTGATATGATTTTATTGAGACTTCTATGAGAAAAATTATGAAATTTGAGATTTAAAGATTTGATTCTTAATTATTGGGAATTAAGGAATGGATATTGTGTTGAGTAAGTGAATTATTCCTCTATTTTGAGAGAAATTTATTATGTAGTTTGGTCTTGTGATTAAATTTTGGGAATATGATTTGTGGCATATATTTATAAGTATGAGTAGTCTTTTGAGCCAACTAATGTATTGAAGGAAGTGAGATATGGATATTGGAAATTATGATTTGAAATTGTTATGTTGAGGAATTATGGATTGGTTTTCTGGGATATCAAGGTATACATGAAGTTATGTGATGATTTGATCCATACATTGGGAAATGATAAGTTATATTTTGAAAAGATGGGTGAAGACAAGTATTATGGCGTTATTGGGAAGAATCTTAATTATTCTTGGGAACGGATTGATCACTAGTAAGGAATGATCACTTGTATTGGAGAATATTATAAATTATGAGGATATGAGATAATATTGTTGATTTATTTTGGAATTTGATCGGGAAGATATGTTAAAGATAAGCTGATGATATTATGTTGATTGTGAATAATATGTTATTGGATATACTACATAGAGAGAATATTCAGGTAATTTCTATCGTTTTAATTATTTTGGTGATATTTGGTGATAAAGAAGTTTTAGAGATGACAAATTATTATGGTTTGATATGGTTTTAAAGAAATAGTAGAGATTTATTGAAATTTGGAGAGAATTTTCCATGGGCTTACAGAGATTAGTGAAGAGACGTGATGTCATTTGGGTTATTGAATAATGACTTAAGTAATCAGCAAATATTTCTTTATACAGAGTTTAGAGGCTATGTTGAGAGCTTGCATTTTAGACCTTTGTGATGGTTAGGAAAACCATTTACCGTCTGTTGAATTTACATGTAATATGATTATTGGGATTAGTCAGTTATCATGAATGGGAGATATTGAAAATATTTTATGGTGAGATGCCTTAAAGGAGTAACCACTTATTCAAAGTGAGAAATTGGGGACATGCGATTGAATGTTTTGGGATTATGTGAGATAATGACTGTCATAAGGTCAATTGTATATAAAAGGTATAATAGATGATTGTAAGGAATAATGTGATGATGAGAACTGAAGGTGATAATGTATTGAAATTATGAAATAAGTTGACCATCCATGAATAAGTTATGTTGTATTTGGTTCTAAGTGGAAATTCAAAGAATGATGAATCTCAGTCATGGAAAATGAATCAGGATTTCCTCATAATGTGAATGATTCACTGATGTACATTAAGTTTTCAATATTGATGAAAGAAACTTTATCAGGTCCTAGATTTGTACAAGTATTGCAGAAGTAATGCATCTGTTTATGATAGTACATACCATGAAATTGTGGAGATTATTATTGATGGTATCTTAAAAAAAAAAAAAACAAGAAATGAAATTTTAGGCAATTGTCCTTGTGGATAGGATTTGTGAAAAATGAGAATAAGACTTCACAATGATTATTTATTATGGAGTAGTGTGCAGAAAGAGTGATAATGGCAAAATCCAAGATTTATTGAGTTTGAGAGATTGATATAAAATCTTAGTGAGTATGTTGACGTAAAAGGTTCGTGTGAAGGATATGATGGTTATTATATTGTAATCTTAGAGAGATTGATATGATTATTTGAGGTCAGCTGTGTGACTTTTACTTATAATGGGATTGTATCTTTGGGTTAAGTAAACTTGATGAGGAATTCTACATGAACAACAAAAGTTTTATTCATTGGGATAGGTCAATGATTTATTTATGAAATACTGGGTTAGAATATTGTTCTTATGATAATTTTGAAAGCATGGATTTTTTTTGTTAGTACCTTGGCTTTAGTTTTAAGATGATTGTATGATGCTGAATATTTGATTACAATATATAAGTACGGGTTACAGGAGTTAAGTTGATCCTCCAATTTTAAAAGAAATGTCAGCATGTTCAGAAAGGATTTCGTTTGTGAATCTTTCCAGAAAGATTATGTCAAAGTTTTAGTATTTCTACTGTATACTTTGGTATGGATGTCAAGTTTCACGAATTCTGGATTATGAAGTCTTATTTTGGTCAATCTTCTTGATTTTAGTTTTAAGAATGTGATCAATCAATAAATATATTAAGGTTGAGACGTTAGAATAGACTCTATGAAAGGCTAGAAATGGAAAATTGGTGAATGGATTCATAAGTGGGATAATGTCGGTTAATGGTCTCCTACAACAATAACTATCAAACTTCGGTCACGTATGAGGCACTATACAGGAAGAAGTGTAGATCACCAGTCATTGGGATGAGACAGGAGAAAGAGAATTATTGGGTCTAGAAATAGTACAGCAGACAATATAAATTATAGAAGAGATCCATCGATGGATGAAAACTGCTAAGAGTAGACAGAAGAACTATGCTGACAAAAGAAGGGAACCATTGGAATTCGCCGCATGTGATATGATCTTCTTGAAAGTAACTCCTATGAAAGAGTTATGAGATTCGGGAAGAAAGAAAAGTTAAGTTCGCATTTTGTTGGCCCTTTAAGATACTTGAAAGGGTGGATAACCTAGCTTATTGGGTTGCATTGCCACCAGCACTGTCAGGGTTACATAACGTTTTTCATGTCTCAATGTTAAGGAAGTATATTTCGGATTCCTCCCATAGCCTCAGTTAGGAGTCATTAGATCTTTGTAGGAATCTGACTTATGAGGAGTCACTTGTGAAAATCCTAATGAAAGTAAATAAGGAACTTAGAAGAAAGAAGATTACGTTAGTTAAGGTTCTTTGGAGGAATCATGCAGTAGAAGAGGTTACTTGGGAACGCGGAGACGAAATGCGTACTAAGTATCCGCAAGTTTTGGTAAATTTTAATTTCGAGGACGAAATTTCTTTTAGGGGGTAAGGAATTGTAAGGCCGCTTTTCAATTTTACGTGCAACTTTAATTTTCGCTCAATATCTATGTTACTGTGATTATAAATTATAAATTTGTGATATTTAATGTCTATAATTTGAATTATCTTGCAGTGGAAGGACTTGGGCGCCGTCTCGATCAATGTACCAATTAAAAAGTTTATATATTGTTTACGTACAATTTTACATTTAAGTGACAAATTTCATTTAATTTGATATTGGGGTAAGTTTAGGGGCTATTGGGGAGTCAAATAGAAGTTTTGGACTTAAATTACTAAATTATAAGAGTTGGGGGATTGAGTTGCTAATTTTCGAAAGTTTATACATAAACCTAGCCTAATAACCTCAGACTCTCATCCCTCTCTATCTCATGCCTCTCTCGCCCTCTCGCTCTACCTCGGTCTCTCTCTCTCTCGCCTCACGTCCCTCGCTCTCAGCCTCTCGCTGTCTCGCTCTCGCCTCTCACGCTCCCAGCCACCCTCATCACCGGTAGTAGCTACTGTCGCCGACCACTGCCGCCGCATCCACCACCTCCCCTGCACGGTAAGGTTCCCTTTCTCCCTCCCTCTCGAGCGTAGCTGCTCGGACTCGTCACACCCGCGCATCCGCACGGCCACACTCGCACACATCCACGTATATATGGAATAATATACATCTATATGTGGGATTTCGGGTTTTACAGTAACTTGCAGATTTCGAATTTGACTGTAATTTCAGAATTTTTGTAACTCAGTTGTTGATTTCAAATTCTTGATAATGGGTGTGTATATCTGTGTATATATTATTATGTGTGTGTGTGTGTGTGTATATATATATACACAAGTAAATTTCAGATTTCTATGTGTAATTGGGTTTTAGTATAAATGAGTATCTCGCGTTTTATATATATATATATATATATATATATATCTGATTTTGAAGATTTTAAATTAGTTAACTGAGATTTTAAAATTTGGATTTTTACAGGTTTCGAATTCTTAATTGAATATCAAATGTGTATGTTATATATGGGTCATTCTTGGTTTTAAAATTTTGGATTAGTTTTGATTAGTTTTAAGTTTGATTGAAACCTTATTTTGAATATTTTCAGCTTTTAAATAGTTGGGATTTTAATGGAACATTTGTTTGTAAAGTTCGACTAAGATATAATTTAGTTTGAGATTTGAGTAAATGGATTAGTACAATTCGTAAGTTGCATGAAATTAAGTCCCTTATTTCAATTATGATTTTTTTGTAAACGTGAGTAATAATTATAATTTCTAGATTTTGAGAAAATTGTAAAGTCGTGTACATTTTTCAAACTTTGGTTTTGATTTAAGTACCTTAACAGTTAAGCTTATAATGTTGTGTCGAATGGTTTAATCTTTTGCTTTCGAGTATGATATGGAAGTATTTAATATATATTAATACCTTGTTTGGAATAAATGACCACAAGAAAGAAAAGGGAAAGAAGATTTATTGTTTTAACTTGTTTAATGTTAAAGGACTGATGAATATATGAATTTGCACTGAAAGTATATTTTATTAAATGAATGGATACAACTAGGATTTTGGTACATTGACGACACGGGCAGTCGAGGCTCCTCCACTTACAAATTCAGAAACGGTAAATGCTAAGGACGTCAAGTAAGTAAACTCCCCCCTATTTTCATCAAAGTTGAATGTAAATGTGAAAGTTATGTGTAAATGACTGTCGTGCAACTTACTTGCTTTGATGAACTTCCTTACTTTATGAAAGCATATGTTATTGAGAGGAATGTTTAAGCATGCACATTACCATGTCATTGCATCAACAAGCATGCATTGGCATCGAAATTGGGAAGTCCAATGTTTTTTAAATGAAAGAAATGTGTCAAAGTGCAAGTTTGTTCAAAAGTTATGTATCCCAAGTCTTTTTAAAGAATGAATGGGTGTACTTCTAGTTCATGAAAGTTGCGAGTGGGAAATGGGGCGCGGGGGACCGGCGTACCCGAATTAAGTCGCTTTGCGACGGAATGTTCAACCGTTTACGGTGGACTGTTAAACCGCTTTGCGGTGGGAAAGTGAATGTTAAACCGCTTTGCGGTGGGAAAGTGAATGTTAAACCGCTTTGCGGTGGAAATGCGCATGTTAACCTGGTTCCAAATAAGTAATTGCCCACTGTATTCTGATTGACTAGAAGTTACATCAAGTGAGCTCACGATGGAATGAAGTGAAGTTTTGAAATGTTAAGTGAAAGTTCGAAAAGTTTGAAAGTTCTGGAAAGTAAAGTAAATGGGGATACATACATGGAATTTTTGAAAAGCATTCATGTCATAAGCATGCATTCATGCATACAGTTTACTTACTGAGCTTTAGCTCACCCCAATCCCTCCCCAACATTTCAGGTGATGAAAGTTAGGTGATCCGAGGAGAGCACTCGGCAGCTGACTCAGGCTATACCCGCATCAACTCTTTTAAAATAAAGTTAAATTAGAATTTATTTCAATTTCTAATTATTAATCCTTTAATTCATGTATTATTGAGGTTAAATTACCTCTTATTTCATTTGCTAAAGTTTATTTACTTGGAATTGTATTGTTGAGGAGTTTGGGACTTATTATAATGGTTTGGATGATGTTTGGGATGGAGTGAGTTGTGATGTGTATTTATAAATGGTTTTGATGCTCCTCTACAGGTTGGTTATGTCCAATTTATAGAGGAGACTCTGTCGAAATTTCGCTAAAATTTTATAATAGATAAATGAACATTTTTGTCGTGTAAACGATTTAATTCCGCAATTAATGTGAATGGAAGTTAACATGCCTAGGTTTTAGGTTTTGAAACTTGGGGTGTTACATTTGTCCAATGGGTTTTACTTGAAAATAAATAAATAAATAAACAAAAAATAAAAAAAGAAGAAGAGGACTTCTGCTTCACAAATATTCATGCATGATTAACGGTGATTAATTATTTTTGTCAAAGTGTCAAGCATTAAAATACATGTTTTGGCGTTTGGCTTAATTTTAAGATGGGGACTTTGCACTGAATCCACTAATGTATTTCTGAATCTTTGTAATAATTGTTTAATTATTGATCATATATTTTAATAATTATATATTATTTACATTTTGGTGGCCATTCTTATGGTTAAAAATGAATAATATTTTTTTAATCATTCTTAATTTTAATAGTTGTATAAATGTTATATGGTATACGATTTTCGGTATAATTTTTTAACTCCAACATTTCATATTGTCATCATGATAATTGCTAGATTTATGTAATTATTATTTTGCTACTTGATTTTATAAGTTAAAATATAATTTTATTAGTTAAATACAAATATTTGTGGGTTTAATATTAAACATGCATTTATAATTATTATGAGAAATATATTGATATCTTCCACATAATTAGTATTGTATGCATAAAATTACATCAAACATGATATACTATTAAATAAATAAACTACTAAATTTGCATTTTCTTTGAGGTTAATAATAACAAATAAAAATTATTGAAATTAACAGTCAATTATTACTTAAATACATAAATTTGACTTACCATTCAAATAAGTTATTATAATTTGAATTAGTTATTTTATTTATTAAATTTTAATAGTTATTGTAATATAATATAATTTTTCATGCATTTTTTTTTAATCGAAAGATGTATTCTAATTCATTAAGGTCACCCGAAACTTGGGGCGCAATACAGTATGGAATACAATCAATCCAAATGATAGGCTCAACTAAAGAAATAGCATTAGAAGCTAACTTGTGAGCCACACTATTCCCTTCGCGGGGAATGTAGCAGTAAGAGCTACAACCAACCTCATTTATAAGTGCGTGAATATCAAGTAAAATCATAGCGGTAGGAGCTAAATGTGAGATGTTTTGAACGTCCCGAACTAGCTGTAACGCATCACATTCTGCTACATTGACCTGGAATCCAGCATGTTTTGCCATAGAAAGTCCCTCCCGAACGCCAAAGCTTTTGCCACTCCTAGTTCAAAGCTCCCATTTATAGGCATACTCATAGGTGCTAAACTACCCCTTGATCATTACGGATCACTGCTCCAACACCCATTTGTTCATTCCTTAAAGCAGCATCAGTATTAAGTTTGAGGAGGCCTTGGGAAGGGGGAAACCAACCTCTCTGAGTTACCGAATTTGGTTTCCTACGACACGTGTGGTGCTCCTCAATCGAGATGAATGACGATGCCATCTCAACCAGATGTCTAGCTTCTCTTCTCCGTTCCCCAATCATCTCGCGATTTCGTTCCCACCAGATAACCCAAAGCAGGGCCTCGATGATCTTAAGATAAACAGAAGTCTGATCAAATTCCAAGCTAAGTAGTGTGTCCGCACATGCTCCAGTGTCCTGTAGCTTAATTTATGTCCAGATCCCTGCAGCCTTCCAAACTAGTTTTGCCCGTGCACACCTAAAGAAGATATGGGAGTTTGATTCATACTCCCCACAATGTTTACAGCTCCCTTTAGTTACTATTCCTTTCCGCTCAAGCATTTCCCTAGATGGTAAGATCTCAAAGAAGAGCTTCCACAAAAAAATACGAATTCGCGGCTTCAGTGGTAAATCCCATACCCTTCACCACCACTTCTCAGCACCATTTGAACTCGGCCCCTCATCTCTTGGATTCATATTCAGCAACAGGTGGTACCCGCTTTTCACAGAATACCTACCTAGTCTATCATGGTGCCAGATGAGCTTGTCTTCCACATGATGCAACCCCAGCGGTATAGATTGGATCATTTGGACATCAACAGGAAAAAGTAGCCTCTCCAATTTTTACTTATCCCATCCTCCTGATATTGTCATCGGGCTATTCACGGTGCTATCATTTGATTCATCCTGGGTGATAGGAGTGAATTTAGGCGGATAGGGCAACCATGGGTCTTTAAAAATCCTGATTTTTTCACCATTCCCCACACGCCATTGAGCCCCAAGTGAAATGACTTCCCTACCCCATAATATGCTATGCCACAAGAAGGAGCATCTAGGCTTAGGGACCACATTCCAGAAATCCACCCAATTATGATATTTTCCTGCAAGAATAAGAGCTGGAAGGGATCTATTATTATGAATAAGTATCCATGCTTGTTTTGCCAGTAGGACCTTATTGAACATGGTGAAGTCACGAAAACCCATGCCGCCATCCCGTTTCCTACGACACAAATCTCCCCACTTCTTCCAGCAATTTTTTTTCCTTCTCCTCCTGCACCCCACCAGAAATTCCTGACAATTGAGGTAAGCTGCTGGCATAATGAAAATGGTATTCTGAACATACTCGTGAGGTACGTCGGAATAGCCTGGAAGACAGATTTAATGAGTACCTCCCTACCTCCCACTGAAAAGCAACTTTCTTTCCATCCCTTCACTTTTTTCCACACCTTGTCCTTCATATCCGCAAATGTCTTAGTCTTCTCCCTTCCCACCACCGTTGGTAGACCCAAATAATGCTCATGTTCACGTGTTGTTTCCAAGTTGAGGGTAGTTAGAATAACTCCTTGGTCCTCTTTACTCACATTCGGGCTAAAAGATATACCAGATTTCTCTAAGTTGATTTTCTGACCTGACGCCTTTTCATAAACAACTAGAATGTTGCGTATGGTTTCGCAATCCTGCATTTTAGCTCGAGAAAACATTATAGAATCATCTGCGAAAAATAAATGACTAACCCGGGGACCTCCACGTGAACACTGTATCCCAACTAAATTTCCATTCACCACTGAGCAGCCTTGTCTTAGCCCTCTTCCTGGGTTGACCAGCCCTCGAGTTTCTCCACTGAGATTAAAGGAGAAAGATGACGTAGATATACACTCATTGACCAGCCTACACCAATGTTCAGGAAATCCCATCTATTCCATGACTTTCCTCAAGAAGCACCACTCTACCCTATCGTAGTCCTTGCTCATATCTAGTTTCAAAGCCATGAATCCTTTTTTCCCATTGGACCGTTTATACATAGAGTGCAAAATTTGAAAAGCTGAGATGACATTATCACTAATTAATCTGCTCGGTACAAAGGCACTCTGGTTTTCTGAAATCAACCCATTCAGGACACCCTTGAGCCTATTAGCAACCGTTTTCGTGATCAACTTATATATTACATTACACAGGCTAATTGGTCTGAAATCGCTAGTGAGTTGTGGGTCCTTCTTCTTGGGATGAGAGTCAAATTTGTATGATTGATATGTCTAATTGATCCTCCAGAGTTCAACACCTTCAAGCAAGCTTCCGATACCTCCTTGCCTACTACCTCACAGTACTTCTGATAACATAACACATGAAATCCGTCAGGGCCAGGTGCTTTGGTTGCCCCCATGCACTTCAGAGCTGCCTCAACCTCTTCTTTTGTAAAAGGTTTTTCTAGTCAATCCACATCGGCTTGTGATAACCTTGATGTAATACTTGCCACCTTAGCCTCCAATTCTTGCTCCACTTGGAAAGTAGAAGTAAACAGTTCAGAAAATTATTGTTCAAGATGTCCAATGATTTCCTTGTCCTCATTATACCACTGTCCATGTTCATCTCTCAGCTGCGTGATGGCATTTTTCTGTTTACAGTTGCTAGCCCTATTATGGAAGTACTTTGTGTTGCGGTCTCCTTCCTTTAGCCACTCCATCCTAGATCTCTGTCTCCAAAAAATCTCCTCTGGTTGTGCCAGGTACTCCACCCGTCTCTCAATTCTCAGAATGTCGTCCATCACCTGATCACAGTTCTTTGAATCATACAGACATTTTAATTTACTTCGGTGTTGGGCTAGTTCTTCCTTCCAGTGGCCAAATTTGTGTTTGTGCCAATCCTGTAATCCCATACTACATTTTCTAAGTTTCCCCTGAATGCTCCAAAGAGGGTTACCCTCCTCCCCATGACTTACCAAATTCGCCCAATTCTGGATCACCATCTCCCCACATTCCTCCTCCTTTGCCCAAAACGGTTCAAATAGAAAGGGTCTGCCTGTAAATTTTTTTCCATACTTACTTCGTCCTGATTCCAATCGAAGAAGAATAGGGCGATGATCTGATCGTTGGAATTCAAAATGCTCGACCCTGGCTTTTCCAAAAGCTTCGCTCCACGACTCATTGCATAAAAATCGATCCAATCTCTCAAGCACATTTGCAACCCCATGTCTTCAATTATTTTAGGTGTATATTGGTCCAAAAAATTCCAAGTCGGATAACCCACAATCATCCCAAGCCATTCTAAAGTCACAGATGGCTCCAAAGCTCCTACATTCTCCTCCCAGTTTTTCTGCGTCCAACTAGATTTCATTAAAGTCCCCACCTACGACCTACGGGAGATTCATTTGATTATGTAATCGCCTCAATAATTCCCAAGAGAATCGCCTTTTTTCAGATTTAGGATCGCCATAGAAACCTGTGAATCGCCAAGCACATCTATCTTCCCTCATAATGACCACATTAATGTGCCCTGTGGAGTATGATTTCAAATTCACATCCCAATCATCATTCCATAGCAACATTAAACCTCCACTCCGTCCCCTACTATCCACTACAAATGCGTGATCCATGCTAACTTCAATTTTAAAGTTCTCTGCCCTATCTCTAGCCAATCTAGTCTCAGACAGGAAGACTAGACCCGGGGAATATGTTCAAATAATGCTTCGAACCGCGTGAATCGTACTAGGGTTCCCCGCTCCCTGTACGTTCCAGCAAAGACAACTCATTGAGTTCGGTGTCCCCGCAGAGCGGAGTTTGCTGTTGAGATATCATCCAAATTAGCCACATGTCTGTCATCTTCCTCCCCCATTCTTAATCGCTTCACTCCACCTCCCTCATAAGCCTCATAGACTTCCATTCGTTTTTTAGGCTGAGCTGGTTCCCCCTTCCACTCCATACCATCCTGTCCCATCTCCTTCCCCATAATAGAAGGACCCCCAGCCCCCTTGGCCGCTCGAGCTCTCCTTTTCCATGAAGATTGCTTAATTCCAGTCCGAGATGCTTCTTCCTCCCTCTTCCCACCATGTTTTGTTACAGGAGATTCCTCCCCCATTACATCTTCAATCTCAGCGCCACACTCGCTCCTGCACTGTTTTCCTACCACCTGCATTTTCACCATCATTCTCTCACCCTCCTCATCCGAAACTGGGATATGAGAATCGAAGGATGCACATGCTGCCCCATTACAAACCCCTTCCTTTAATTCCATATCATTATCAGCATGTTTCTTCCCCCTTGTCTGAATGCTAGAGCGAATTGGGGAAGGCTTTCCACTCATCCCCCGTCCTCGTCCCAATGGAATAGAAGCCCGCATCCAATCCCAAACAGTTTCCTACCCTCTACTTGCTTCTTTAAGGCTTCATCATCATTACACTCCCCCTCCTTGTGATCCAAGACACCACACAAATAACAAAAATCTGGTAGTTTTTCATATTGAACCAAGAGAATTACTTCAGTTTGCACATAACCCGCAATAAGCCGAATAAACCTTCGTAACGGTTGGGAGATATCTATACGTACTCCCAGTCGGACACACCTTCCTTCCAGGTCAACCGCCTCAATCTTTCCTAACTTGCTCCCCCATTGACGTACAAAGGATTTCGTTTCCAGGGCAAGCGGCACATTGAGGACCTGAACCCAGAAGGACGCATAGTTGAATGAAATTTGTGACAATTCACCTAAGCCCAACGGTTTCTCAAAAACGATTAAATTCTTGTTAAACATCCAAGGGCCCCCAGCAATTACCCTATCACGATCCTTGGCGGAGCCAAAGGCAAAGAGAAATATGTTGAATCGAGCCTTCTGAGTTATTGTGAAAGGGTGCTCTGTTCTCCATATGAGGCATAAGACTCTAGCAAAGCCTTCTTGGTTGATAGCGCGGCTGCCTAGTACTTTTCCATAGAGGCATAGGTCAAAGCACTCAAGCCCTTCGTCCAAAGAACTCTGTGTTATGATATGCGCAGGACCCTCCCCATCAGTAAGTCTCAACTCCTCGCACAGTTTTGCTAGATCTGGGTCAGCCATGCAAAACTTCAACAACCCTTACTTCTAATGCAAGTAACCCTAGGAGCGGTGGAATCTGACCAATGGAAGATGGACCAGGACTCCACGCAGGATACCACAGGAAGGGAGTAAAGGAAGCAGTCGAAGAAATATCACAGTCAGTAGCCAAAACCAGTAGAAGCACTGTAACGGGCTTGCCTCAACCTTTCGAACCCTATGATATTTGGGGAGAGAGACTGAGAAACAAAATTAATCGCATACCACTGGAATTTGCACAAGGAACTGTCGAAGAAGATACCAAGTCCGGCAACCAGGAGGCCGTCGGAATTAACCCTAATACCTAGGGGACGGAGGCTCCACTTCCTTTAACCCTAAAGTTAGAGAGAGGAAGAATTGTTCAAGCTACTAATTTTTCATGCATTTTAGATTTATGTTAATTATGTATAAATATTAAAATTTTACAAATACTTATCAAAAACGATATTTTTGAATAGTAACTTTCGATCATCGCATGGAAGAAATATGAGTTTTAATAATTATATATTAGTTACATTTTGATGGCCATTCTTTGGGGGTGAAAATGCACTGACCGAGCGCTTGAGGGAGCTTGACTCGTGTAAAACTCCCCTTAGGCAATAACATTATTGTATTGAATTGAATATATTTATCATTACAATATGGAATATACGAAATCTCCCAAAGACATAACTCGATCGTCTTCACCTTTATGATGATTCGAACTTCCAAGCATTCTAAAGAATCAAATCTCCACATCCATGAAGATAAATTGCAATTAAATTGAAATACTGTTACAAAACTCAATGAATCGTGTACAAATAGATAATATTTTAGAGCATGCTAATAGTGTAATAGAAACAACATTTTTATTTTTTTTAATATTGCCTGTTAATTTATTCATTCAAATTTGCATTTAACTTTGCGTTCATCAATGTAAATGCTCATTGAGTACATTGATTTTGTAATTGAAAATTGTCCAATTTTACCGTTTCATATGTAAATTGGTGATCAATTTTTAGGTTTACTCGTTGGTCCAATCCAATTTTAATACCATTTAAAAGCAACAAATGTACCTATCCAGTTTTAATAACATTTATTAAGAGCAACATATAGACGTGCGAGATTTGATAATTTTAAGGACAATATTGTAGTCCCCTCCCATGTGCTTATTTTGCAAGTTGCATTTGTGTAATTGTATGTTGATAAATTTCACCATCCTAATTCATATACATTAAAAATTTTCATTATATTAGTTCTTGCCAGACACAGTTTGTCGCTAAAAAGTAGGGAAGATTTTAGATTTATATACAAAATTATAGTTTATTATGAAAATATGTTATAAAAAATTGTAGGAAATATTGGTTTTAATAAAGTTTGTTTGACAATTTTTGAGCCAAAGCCCACACGTGCAGCATCGCCGTCCGTCCGACCTTCCAACTAATCAACAAGAGCACGGGCCATGGGTCGTGTGCTTGGGCTGTAACCAACGAGATGTTTTTGGTTCTTTTAGTTAGGACAAGTCAGAGGATCAAAACCTTTTTGAGGTTATAAGCCATATAGTATCACCTCGTTTCATACGCGATAGCATTTAAACAGCAATATCACCAAATTATACTAATGATGGGGAAAAAAACAAACAAATAAATCAAAGTGATCATTCATTGAAATCATATTCCAAGTCGGTTTCTGTGGAACAAAATGCAGGAAAAGAGTTTCATAAGCCATTAAATACAAATTGGAAAAGACTATAAGGTTTCGAGTCATATATGTACAAAGAAAATTAAAAGACTCGAAATCAAAGTTCGGATCAACCTTGCACTTAGATAGAATATGTGATAAAGATAATACCTTTGATGAACGCCATGAATCTAAAATCTGAAACATGAAGTACAATCTTATTACCACCAGTTATCCAGTCTCTAACAAAAATTCACACAGTGAGTTGAATCAGGAACTCCATCAATCTTCAACAATTAAAATGGATTTGAGAGAATATTGACTTTATCTTTATGGTTGCAAGAGAAAAACCATGTGCAAGAATTCTACAAAAATGCGACTCTCTCTTTATTTCTTTAAAATAGTACACTTATTAATATGTGTACCTAAAAACCCCAACCCTAGTCACAACAGGGCTATTAACGGGCTTTGATTAATTAATCATATTAATCAATCTAATTGTAAAGTCCGGTCCAACTAATTGAACTTGTACATTAATTCTATCACTCTCTCACTTGGACAAGATCCAATTCCAGAATCTCAATTCTCGTCTTTTGTGTGTGACCCATTAGGTTCTATTTACGATTACAAACGTCATGTTATTATTACTCCAATCTGGTTGGAATAAGATATATTGAAATCTCTATTTCTAATTCATCATCGACTCACCAAGATCGATTAATTCACGTCGTCATCCAAGATTGACATCTAGCAATGTGTCAAGGCAATTCACGTGAAAGGAAAAGTCATGTGGCATGACAAGACCTGTTTATGTGCGGTTACTTTGAAAATATAATCCCTTCATAAATATAACCCAATTGATCAAGAGATATGGACCGCGTCAATCTCATTTCAACCAATTATGTTATTCACCTCTTCTCTTAATTGATCTTGTTATGATTGAAAACACATTTTCAACTCATAATTTCATTCAGCTGAGGAATTTACATCAACTTATGTTGGGCAAAATACAAGTTATAATCTCCTACTAACCAAGAGTGACCAATCATCATGTTGGACATACACAACCTTCTTATGACTCTCACTATACCTATAGGACGTCATCCTGATGATTCCCTCTCAAGAGCCAACATCAACGCTCGCCAAAGCATAGCAATCCTCATATAAGATTCTAAGACTTCCTCAAATCAAATGACCAATCCACAATCATGCATTAGAGATTCACCAATGACATTTGGATAGTAATTCATGTGGAAACTCTAAGCAGGTCATCCAATGCTTTGTTCATCTAACAATGCATTCACGTGTTCATTCGAACGTCCCTCTACATTCTAACTTGTGAGATAGGCTAATTTGTTTGGTATTGATAAAAATCAGATTTTTAGTAGATTTTGATAAAAATTGATAAGATGTGTAGTTGAAAAGTTGTGGGCCTTATAAAAAGTGTGGTTAAAATTAAATGTTGACTTTGGATTAGATTAAAATCTGAAAAAGTAGTTCTACCAAACAGACACTAAAATAAGTAATCAATGACTTGTATCTCACAGTCACAATTCCTTATGACTTACAAGTTATTTAAGCTTACTCTACGGACTCTATTATTTAAATGATGAGTTAAACTCAATGTAATAATAGATCTGCCTTTATTAAGACAAATGATAATATATGTGTTATGCTATCTCAACGATTGGATTTAGAGTATAACATTGATATTCTCCAACTAGATTTAATAACTCATGTATCCTATACATAAAGAGTTTATATAATAATCATATTCCTGTTGGGATTGTGGTTTTACAGGTGGATCTTTGATATGTGCATGAATTCTATTTTTTTACAATTTTCGAATGAGATAGTAGTTCCTCAATACATTCTCAGATCATCGATAAGACCCAGTTCCTACGCTTGCGTGATGGATGCATTGTTGTCATAATACTTATTACTGGAGCTACAATGCTAGTAGGGATGACAATAATACTCACGAACCCAAAACCCGTTGGGTATCAGACACAAATGGGTTGAAATTACTCGACCCAATAGGTTTGTGGGTAAGGTATGCGTATAGATTTAAAAACCTGACATGGGTATGAATAGAGTATGGGTATTGTAGAAAAACACATACCCGACCCATATACCCATTAATTTTTTTTTTTTTTTTAAATTACTGTCTTCAAATTTTAACAATATATAATTTTGGACAAGTAGACTCTTTTATATTTGCTTATTTTTGGAAAATTGAAGTTTACTTATTTTTGGATAATAGATGTTGGTAGGGTATGTGTATAGATTTAAAACCCGACATGGGTATGGATAGAGTATGAGTATTGTAGAAAAACACATACCCGACTCATATAACCATTAATTTTTTTTTTTTTAAATTATTGTCTTCAAATATTAACAATATATAATTTTGGACAAGTAGACTCTTTGATATTTGCTTATTTTTGGACAATTGGAGTCTACTTATTTTTGGACAATGGATGTTGTTACTTCATTTTGAAATTTTTATGTTGTGCAGAGTTTGTTAATTAGTATATTATATATGAAGTTCCTGAAAAAATCACAATTAGATACTTATATTATTGTTGAACAAGTATTCTATATATCCCGCACCCGGCCCGCCACTCTTAAGTGGGTATATGGATAGTGTATGGATATTATAAATCTCTAGTGGGTAGGATCCATAATCTACCCATTGTCATCTCCAAATGCTAGGAACACTTATGGTTCACTAATGAACCTAACGATCGAGATTACTGTATAAGCACCTATATATTTGGTCTCGATTGTATAGTTAGCGGTCCCCTTGTTTGAACTATTTCAGACTGACCACACCACTACTATGAGTTAATTAACAATCAGACTGAATAAGTAAACTTCAACATCTATACCCAAAGATTGTAAGTCTACATTTCTCCTCATGTCTATTGTATTCTTAGTGTTTCTCAAGTACTAAATAATACAAAAGGTGTCGTACATAGTGTCACGTTTAAGAAGATCTTATTGTCAAATAATCAAGTATCTTCTTCATATTATTCTTTCTCAATATATGTTCTAAACACCATTTTGAGAAGATTAACCCCAAAACATTTGGAATAGAATCCTATAATGGTTTCATTAATGCTAACCTCATTAACATTTTATATATGTACATAGATTGAGAAATTAAAACAACCTTCCAGATCTATCTTTATAGATTCGGGTTTCCAAAGTGAAGGTCTTATTTCTCATCCATCATGAAGAAATTTTAAATAATCGTACTTTCACTTTCAAGGTTAGAAATTCAACTTCTGATCAATAATATGTCATCTACATACAGTATTAGAAATATTGAACACTCCTACTAACCTTAAATATACACATGTTCTTTTTCTTCAACTTTTGATAAAATCAAACATTTTAATTATCTCATAAAAAATGAAAATTCTAGCTTTATGAGACTTGCTTTAATCCATAACTAGATGTTTTACCTTGCATACTATGTTTGGATATTTGGATTCAAAACCTTTGGATTGTGTCATAAACAAATCTCTTGTCAAGATTCCCTTCATAGAATATGATTTGATATCCATTTCAAAATCCCATAATCACAGCATGTTGCTATCGCAAGCAGAATTCGATTTGATTCAGAGTAAATACATTTACAGCCTATGGGTCTTATCCATATAAGGAGGATTAAATAAATTCTAAAACTTTTTTTTCTTGAACTTCATGGCTTCTTGCCATCTCATTTAGTCAATATTTGACTTAGGTTCTATATAGATATAGACTCATCATCATTGAGGACTAATACGATATTAGAAATCAAGGATCTGTAACTCAATGGAGTACAATTGTGTAGCGATCGAGAATTTTTAAATAATATAAAATCATTTTTTCTCAAAAAACGTGTAACTAATTCTAACCCCAATTTTTTTTTTTTTTTTTTAAATGAAAGCGTGTTTGTCTATCCATTATAAAATAAATTTAAATCCATTCATATCGAGTCCAATCTCAAATATTTTAAAGTATCAAATTCCTTATCATTTTTAAATCCAAATTTTAATAATTTTGAGTCAAATTTATTTAAGTTCAAATTTTAGGCCCCGTTCTCTTTGTCGTTTTAGGGCTATTTTGAGTTTTGAATTTTCGAAAATATTAAAAACGCGTTCACTTACCCAATTTCAAAAACGAGTTTTCCGAAATACAAAAAAAAAAAAAAATAACAAAGAAAATCCAAAACAAGAAAATCTTGTTTTGGACGTTTCACGTAAAAAAAATCCCAAAACGCGGTATTTTGAGAAAAATGACAGACCTTGGGCAAAAATCTCACAATCCATCCATCTCTCACGCCTCCTTCCATCTCTCTCTCTCTCTCTCTCTCTCTCTCTCTCTCTCTCTCTCTCTCTCTCTCTCTCTCTCTCTCTCTCTCTCTCTCTCTCTCTCTCTCCTCAAAGCAATTCGACTGCTGAAGCTCTCTACCCTCCAGCTCCTCCACATCCGGCGATTCGAACTACCGGTCATCCCACCGCCGACCAAGTATGCAATCCATGAGTTTCTTGTCTTTCTATTTCTTTCCTTTTTTCTATAATTTCATTCTGATTCGCATATTTTGTTCTCCTTTCAAGAACTTGAGTTTTTTGGTAGCAATATTTTGTTGATTCCCATAATCCTTGAACGAAAATAGTAGGGATGGTTTGGCATTTTGACTCCCTTACTGCTAGCCATAGCCGATTATAACTACCAAACACAGGAAACGACTTATGTGGTATACCTATTACACAAATTTGTTTCAATAATGAAGTCCTCATCCCTAAATCATTATGCTTGTGACTTAAACACTGGTAAGAAAATGAATCAATTATATTGCTATTTTTACAAAGGAGACTTTGCTGCTTGGATTACTTTATTTTTTGAGGATTTAATCTGTAGACATAGTAGTAAGGTTATGTTATAATAAAGAGAGAGTATTTATGGGGTTTTGTTGGAAAGAGAATGAAAAAAATGTTTAACCTCCAGAATTTCCTACGAGATGATGATTTGCATAAGCAAATATGAAGACAAATTTGACAAGGGCCTGTAGTGATGCATAAGCAAGAAGAGTAAGTACTAACTAATTAACTTTGAAAAATTGAAGGACCGGAATATGAGAATAAGGCTCTCTTAGCCGACTTTGTATTAGAGTCATGTTGCACCAACTTTAGTGATCTAGCGGATGGAGTTAGAGATGTGGTTTCATCATTTACAGCAGGAAGACTTACAATGAAGATCAAAATATAGCATACAAACATGTCTGGTCAATATATATCATTTAATTAGCAAAGAAGAAGATTATATCATACTTGGAGTTTTATGAGTTTTATAATTCTCTTCAATTGAGCTTTCTCATCATCTCCGCAAATCGAATTGCAAAAGGATCATTGAGAATTTAAAGTACAATTCGTATCTTATAGATAGTCCAAATATAACAAGAATATCAATTGTTATAATAATAAAAAAGTCAAATTTTGAATTGTCAATGGATTATGGAATTGCAACAGGTGCTGAACCATATTCCAGTTAATTAAAATCTCAGTCTCTCAAGTGTTCCCATAAGGTTTTCAGGGCTTCATCAGTGGAAGTAATTCATTTACTATGCATTAAAATAAAAATCTGCTCTTACCTTTTATGGAATTGTTACGGCTGGTTCATTTGATGGGCAATTCTTTTATTACTTTTCTTCCAGTTTATATGTTCTTAAGACATTTTCTATTTGTCAATTGCAAGTTATATATTTATTTATCATATTTTTCTTTTACTTTTTTGTGCGGTGAAGTCCGTGAAGGAAGTACTCTCTATCTGGTTTAGACATTCACTCTCAACTGTGCGTGATATATTGAGATAGAATCATAGTATAGAGCAGCATGACAATCTATCATGTTTGTAAAATAGCAATGAAGCTTGTGCAGAATGTAGTATATAATCTTTATCTATGCGCAGGAAAAATATCAAGTCCTTTGTCTTCTGCAGTGCATGTATATTACCTGGAATGTATTGATGTCCAAAACCAATGGATTTATCATCTACTACTGGGACTTGATCTTTGTAAAAGCAGATATATGTATTGATCTGTAGAGTAACTTGGACTTTATATGTAATTTTAAGTTTTCCAAGCTGTTAGTGTGTTCCTTTTGTATTCACTTTTTCCCTACTTTCTCTCTACATTAATTGTACCACCAACATTCATGCAAAAGATAATTTTGTGTTCTTCCACCGAATCTAGAAAGGGTATCGTCAATTTTCCCATTTCTGCTAGATCTTCTTCTTCTTCTTCTTCTTCTTCTTCTTCTTTATTATACACACTATAGTAAGACTACATATAGATTTGGTTAAAATAAACGATTGGCAATTTGGCATCTTTGGCCGAATATACTGCGTTGATTTTTGGTGACGTCCAATTTTCATTTCGGATGGTGTTGATCTAATCTTGCTGGAAGAGTCTTAGTGCGATTTTGTTTTTCTGGTTTTTTTGGATTTGATTTATGATTTTCTGAATCTAGTGAAGGGAGCATTTTTTTTTTTTGGTGCATTTACTCTTAACGTTTCCACTTACTTAAATTGCCGCTCTGCACTCCAATTCATTTGATTTGGTTTACCGACACCTGATTTGCATATCCGTTAGATTAGAGCTCAGATTATTGGTATTCCTATAATTAGGGATTTGATCTGATTTCTTAATTTGTATTATTAACAAGTACTGTAGTTTTTTTTATTGGACTTAATTGTACTGTGGTTGACTTTTGCATTCAACAAGAATCTGCTCTTAGCTCTTGATTGTGTTGTGAGTCAGATCTGAAGTAAAGTCTCAGGATCACAGCAAAGATGGCAGCAACACTGGCTTGGAGACTTTCTCCCACTAATAGTAACACTAATGACTTGGTAAATTCTTTAATTAAGCACATAAAATTCATATCTAAAGTTAATATTGGAGATCTACTTAAATAGATAATTTAGTCATAATTGTGCTTTTGTACATCTAAGTTGGATTGCATCCATTGACTGCTGTCACATACTCATAAAGTTTGTTCCTTTTTTAGTCTGATTATTGTCTACTTGTCGTTTTCGTTATAAAATTGGAATATATTTATTCTGCTTCTAGTTTTATGCTTCTCTTGTATCCTAATGCATTCTTTGGATTCTAAAGGAAAAATAGTTGAATGTAAATGAAAGTTCCCTTCAAAATTTTGTTGTTTAGGATAGAAGATATTGAATATACCGAACCCCTTCATGAATTCACCTATCTCTATTTACTTATTCATGTCTCCATGATTTTTTGCATTGTGTGATTATTGTTAGGTAATAGTCACCTGTTATATAATGTAGATTGGACGATCTCAAAGCTTTTTTAGAGAAAGTATGACTCCTGAATTTTAATGTTCCAGCAGGTCCCTATACTATAGCAGAGGGTGCAAAAGTTGCTGGTGCTTCACTATGGCTGCTAGAAACTTCAATTGCTATACATGAAACTTTAGCAAGAGATCCACATCACAAAAAAAGAGGCAAATTTGTAGGGAATGTAAAGCTTGTAATCATTTGAAATGAGCCAACCCACATGGTACCTATGTAGAGTTGCAAAGAGAAAAACCTTGTGTAGTTGATTTGATTATCATCACAAGTGGTCTCGTATTTTTTCAATTTTATTCTTCTTTTTGCTGTTGATATATGTAATAAGAAACTTATAATGAATTATAGTATTTTTCTAATCGACATATGAAATAAATTTGATTTGTCTTCTTCTAGTTTTCATTTATTTTAATAAGTTTTAGAATGCTATAAAATGTATATATAACAATTGAAGAATTCAATAAATAATGAAATTATTATGCAAAATTGTTAAGAGCTCGGACTTTGTATTGGCAAAATATGTAAGTTGTATAAATGCTTGTATTTTGTCTGCCAAAGTAGATTTGATAATAGAGACATTAATGGATATTAAATTTGACTAAATAATTGGAGTTTTATAATAATTTTAACAAGAGTGCCCATTTATGTTAAAATTGTGAACATCTCTCCACAGTTTGTTATTACTTCTATCTTTTTGCAAGAAATTTGATATCTTGTTTTGCGTCTCAATGGAGAGAAATGGGGTCTCTACTTTGGTGTGCTTTTGATGTTAATTTGATATTTTTTTCACACAAAAATCCATTTGATTCACAAGCTTGAATTACAATTTTATTGAATGAAAAGTTGCAATGGTTGAGTTGTGTGCCAATTCAGTGGTCTTGGATTCCATTGATTTAATTAGAAGGCATTTCCAAGCAGGTAGATTCATTCGTGCAAATGTTATCTCTATTAAAAATGAACGAGGGGACCTAATTCATTTTAGCTCAAGTTTTTGTTTCATTTTATGAGTCATTTTAGGAGATGAATTATTAACCGAGTAACAAAATATGAATAAAATATAGCACTGACCGATGTATTTATATTAAAATTAATGTAATTCAACGAATCAATCATTTTTGTACATATAAACTATCATAAAATAATTATTCCAGAAAGTTACAAAGTAAGCGCATTTTTCAGTTTTCTATTTTTGAAAACAGTTTTCCAAAATCACAAAGAGAACATGTTTTCAGGAATCTCAAAACAAACACCCAAAACAGAAAACTCAAAACAAAATCCAAAACTCAAAACTCAAAACTCAAAATCGAAACACAAAGAGAACGGCCCCGAAATCTTTGTATTGTGGAAATGGAGATTTCCTCTAATAAGATATATGTGAGAGAGAGAGAGAGAGAGAGAGAGAGAGAGAGAGAGAGAGAGAGAGAGAAAGAGAGAGAGAGAGTCCGGATTTGGGAGAGATTCTGTGCGTGTAGAGACAATAGAGGGAGGAGAGTAAACATTATCGCAGTGAGAGAGGAGAGATAATGAACAATAACGTAGAATTCTAATTACTATCAAAATTTGATAGTTATCTAATAAGGGTAGGTAGACCTAATGTGGAGCTTAATTATCCCTAAAAAGTAGTTTAGAAGGAATTTAATTTTTTATACATTTTCGAATGATTTTTTTCACAAATTTCAATTCTAAGAGAATAAAGAGGTAACTATGTTTGAGTTATTTAGAAAGACCATCTTTGTTTTAGTCATTTTGAGTTACAGGGATGCTACTTCTGGTAGCATACCAACTTTACTCATTATTGATCTTTAGGGATCTATATATCAAGAAGTTAGATTATTTGCAAAGTGACACTATAGGACAGTGGATAGATGAATGGTTGGTGATGTGATCCAGGTCCAGAGCTCAAACATAAGCCCAAGTAAGGATCCGTTGATTGTGGAAGAAGGGCCGATGACTCGATTTCGGGCAAAGAAGGTCAAAAAAGCAATGAAAAATATTGTACAAGAGGCCATGGACAAAAACATGTTCTTGACTAATAAAGAAGCAACTTTCATGTTGGACTCGAGTCCGAAAGCCAAGTGGATCAACATGGTTCAAGTGAATGAAAATTGGATCCAACCGAACGGATGCGCGATCGCTCAGTAATAACAGGTCAGCGATCGCGCGACCATAGCAAATTAAAGGTAGAGTATTTTACGGCACTCCACACTATCGTGCCACACTTCACCACACGATCGCTTGGTTCAAACGTGGAGGACCTATTCGCAATTTTCGCAGATTTTTGATTTTTTTATTCCCTTTTTCAATTAAGTTGTTTCCTAGTATAATTCTAAGACCTAGTTTTGTCCCTTATCATTATATAAGGGTTCTTTATGTTTATTTTCAATTACACAATTTTGAGAGATTATTGTAAGGCTATTTAGCTTTCAACAACTTATTCTTCACTGAATAAAATTCGAACTTGCGAATTTATTCTTGTTTATTCAAATTTAGGTGAGAATTAATATTATTTGTGATCAAAGGTCAATATATCAATTTTATTGTATTGGTTGCTTGATTCAATTGATTTTAATTGGATCCATAAATCGTGATTCTTTTTACGTTCTTGGGTTGAGTCAATCTTTTGTGGGTTGCGTAGCTACAATTGCTACGTGGTTCGCATCAGTTGATATCAGAGTTTAGGCTCCAAAAAATCAAGGTTATATCTTTTCTTGTTTTCTTGAAATTTGTTCTTCGCGTTCTTCATAGTTTTAAGTCTTTGATCCAGAAAAGTATCAAAAAAAAATTCAAAGGTTGTTATTTCATTTGTTTGATATCCAAATCAAATTTCATTTGTTTCGTTGTTATCATAGTTGAATTATCCAACACCAAAAAAAAAAAAAAAAAATCGTCAAAAAAAAAAATTCAAATTCAAGAACTATCTTCTTGAATTAATTCTAGTCTCCAATCTTAAGGGTCAAATTACTTTATTGAGCCAAATTACCTTGTCAAGTCTTTATTGATTTTATTCCAATAAATCATTGAATTCTCACTCATAGATAGTTTCAATTATTTGGGATTGATATTTGCTTGAGTTCGGGTTCGTTCTTTGAAGCAATTAGTGTGAAAGTTATTGAGTGGAAAAATGTAAGAGTGGTGAGATTAATAGAGGGAAAAGCCAAATTGAGTGATACATGAGTGAAAAACACGTGAGGCATAAATTTACTTAGTATAGGGTGTCCAAACAATCTTCTAATACAAAAAACAACGATCAAGCCAACATGTCGGATGAGATGGTACAACAGTTTAAGCGGTTGTTTGGGGATGTTTTAGGCAGGTTAGAAAGACTTGAACAACCTCGGGAAGTGCCTAATGCACGTAGTCAAGGTGGGCGAGGTCATAGAGTAGAGGCGGTTGATGAGAATGAATAAGATAGTGATTTTGACGATGGGGCAATTGTGGATAGAGGGGTTAGGCATGGAAGGAGGGATAGAGATCTTATGAGGGATAGAGTGGATATTAATGTGAGTAACATTAAAATGACAATTCCATCATTCAAGGGTAGGAGTGATCCGGAAGCATACTTGGAGTGGGAAAAGAAACTTGTTGTGTTTGAAATCGCAAGTGCACGATATCGTAATCGAGTAATAAAATATAACGTTCATTGAAAATAACAAAGAAGAATGGAAAGATTGCACCAATTATCAATTCTTCAAGTATCTTCAATTCACGCCCCTCTGCGATGCTTGAATGTCCAAGACTTTTAATTAAAATCTCTGTTGTGGCTCGTTCTATGGAGAGGCAAAGGTCTGATTTTCGTGCAAAGAGGTTGTATTTATAGTTGCTGAAGAGATCAAGTTGAAGAAGGAAAGAAATTCATCAAATCCGCGCGCGAGTCTTTTTTGGTATCTGCATAGCATTCAGTATTTCGACCGTATCTTTCTCTTTCCTTATTATATTAATATGATTCAAATTGCGTTAGAAAGATAACTTAAAGGGCTACAATTATTCTTGAAATAGGATTTTCCTAATTCTAACGTTTACTGCCCCTAAATTTGGTCTCAAAGTCCAACTATAATTCTGTCCAGAATCTTCTAGGATTGGAATCAATTTTATGGTAATATTCTTATCATATTTCATTCCTTTTTGACTTCTACTTGCATCCAATTGACTCCTAAAAATCCTCAAAGTATCTTCTTATTATCCAAATCAATCATTGGATATTTGCAAGTTGGCCCCTCATGTTTAATTTGCTCTTCAGTCCTTCAACTTCCAATTGCAACAATATAGTCCCCATACTTTGGAATCTTCTCAATTCTCTCGTTTTAACTCTCAATTCCTTCAACTAGATCCTCCAACTTCTTATTCCTTTATTTCGGCACATTCCATCTTTCCGGTTGACGTTACAAACTTATCAATTGCTCATTTTAGCTCCAATTAGCATCCAATTATGCATTTTTCTCATCAATTACTTCATTCTTCATCTTTTGGGATATTTTCTGCAAAGTAAACAAATAAACATAAATTAAATAGCATATATTCTAAAACGATAATAATTTATTCTAATTTAGACGTACAAATAAGTGTATAAAATACACTTATCAAATACCCCCAAACTAGAATTATTGTTCGTCCTCGAATAATGTAAACTAAACTAACAAATTAAAATAACAACGTGCAATTATTTTTGTTGTGTCAGTATGTTCACCATATGCCTCCATAGTCCAAATCAATTCAAGCTTCAGCAAAAGTTATGAACAACAATGCAAAATAATTTCTTGTTATATCATGCCAGATTTTTTAAGTGTGTGTCTGAATAGCCAATGTCAAATGCATACTTGTGCAAAAGATATACTCAACACTGTGTGGCTCATTATGCATAATCCGGCCCGAATCCCATGTAGTCAATCTATGATTTCAAATGAAATTCCTTTCAACGCTCATGGATAATCACCACTTTCTGCTTTTCTCTCACATCCCGGATTTTCAACTATGTGGGTTCTCAACATTTTTCATTGCTTTTTCCACACGAGGCAGTCAGAATCAGAAATATGCATGCACAACAAATCAAAAGAAAGCAGTCCCCAATTCTACAACCTCAACCACCACAGCTCAGTCAACTAAGCTTATACCATGCATTTATATATTTTTTTTTCTTTTGATGGACGACTTTTTATTTTAATTGTCCCAATCTTTTACCATCTTTGTGCGGAACTTTTCATACTGGCTTTCTATATGACCCTTGTAGCGAGCTTTCAGATCGGCAACTCCCAAACCAGACGACTTTAGGGTACCAGGTTCAAAGAACTCCTCAGACGTACTTGCCCGAGTCATAAAGGCTAAACAGAAAAGTTAAAGATGTTATAATGTCTTATGTGTAAGTCCACTCTCCGTACTTGCTTTCTAATTGACCCCTGTAACAAGCTTTAGGTCGATGACTCCCAAGCCAGTTGGCTTTAGGGCACCAGGTTTGAAGGACCTCTCGAACTTACTTACTCGAGTCAAAAAGGCATTTGAAGAGCAGAATAAGACCTTCAGCATTTTTCTGTTTTTATGCTGGAAATGGTTTATACCAGTTGACCAAACTGAAATGACTAAAGTGCAAAACCAAGAACCACAGACCTCCAACCCATCAATACACACAAATTCCAACCATTTTACCCCCAAACTTGCCTTTTAGCATGATTGGTTCTAATTTAGGGGTGGGATGTCTAACGATCTAAGTTCAGGGATTTTTGAGTCATTCCTAAGTTCAAATTGCATAAATTTGCCCCACATGTATTAAACAAAATCCCGTACACAAGCAATTATCCAACACTGGCTACGTGCGCAATAAATATGAATCTAGCAAAACATAACTAGTTCAAAAATAAGTTCATGCTTTCATGTTGTCCAATTTTCAAACCTAAGCACAAATTGATTCATAGTACATCCTAGGCAATAAACATGTCAACACAGTTTCAATTTTTTTTTTTTTTTTTTTTTTGTGTCCCAATAGAAATTGAATGAGAATATTCAATGAGTATGGAGGCAATATAAATTGAATGAAATTCTCCACCCCCAAACTAGAAAGAAACATTGTCCTTAATGTTTGTCAAAAAGATTCAACAATGTAAAACGAGACAAAGAAAAGAGAACGAGAACTTTCCAAGTGTAGAGGATGTATTTGTTGCCTTGATGCTTCCATTTGAAATGATGTTGGATAAATATGATCTTATTCTTGCTCTTCCCAACTTGATTGGATGTGTCTTGATTGGTGTTTACCTTGCAATTAAGAGATAAGTAACATTAGAAATCAAAAACATCAATAAGAAATAATGGAAGTTCAGTACCACACCCCCAAACTAAAGTCAAAGCAAAAATTTTGAATTTTCAAAATTGGTCGACCACACACATTTAAGCCTTGACATCGCCTAGAAAAACATAAATTTTCCCGAGCCATCTTTTGATACTTTAAAGTTCACAGCATGATCAACAATATATTAAAAATTCAGCACATTTGAAGGTCAATAGGGTCATGCAACATTGTGGAGAAGTAGGTGACGTGAGACAGTTTCTGGCCTGCAATGACCTTGCAATGGGGCTACCTTGATGCAATGTTGGTTTTCATGATTTTCATGCAATGTAGTGAACTAAATCTTGAACTAAATACACACAATCAATGATGAACATGTCATGAAGATAAATTCCCGAATGAATTTCTAAAATTAGCACAAGCACGTCTTTGTGGCATTTCATCAAACACTTAATGGGCATTGCAAAAATCAATGGATATGCATAGGGTTGGAGGCATGAATGAACCCAAAATTTTTGTCTACTAAACCACAAATCACAATCTCCAACCACTAACCTAAGCCCATTCTTCACCATTCACATTTTCAAAATCCAAGAACTCAGAAAATTTCAAAATTTTGAGTAAACATGGATTTAAGTGAAGAGTTTCATACCTTTCATTGATTTGAATGTGAAAATAGCAATGAATTTGGTGCAACTAGGTGTTGATGACATGCACACAAAATGGAAGATCAAATATGAGGTGATTAGGGGAGAGAAAAAGAGTTTATAATGTTTGAAATTGAAAACATGGGGCACAACACTTAAACTACCGATTTTGGTCCCAGTACAGCCACGCGATCGCCTGGCTGGAGTGCTAGCGATCGCGTGGTTCAAGGTTTAAGAATCTGTTGATTTTTAAATGCAAACTAGCGATCGCCATAGCCTATTGGTACGTGATCGCGTAGTTCCAGGCAGTAATGAAAATTATTCCTATTTTTGATTTTCAAAATCGTTTTTAGCCCCCTAATCACTTCATGATCTATGCAATGATTTTTCAAACATTAATTTCATGATGCAAACTAGTGTGTGTGATGCTTGGGATGACAATTAAAAACCTAATGTAACAAAATATGCTAAATAAAAAATATACCTAAAAATGCAACAATAGACTAACATGCAAAGTGCCTTAACATGTAGTATGCAAAACACTCAAAACAAGTTACCTATCGTGAATTAATCTAAAATAAAATAAATAATGAAAGCGTAGTAAATACAAGGGAAGAAAGGTTGGGTTGCCTCCCAACAAGCGCTCCGTTTTAACTCTAAAGCCCGACTTTTTACCTGACTGTTCAAGGAACTTTAAATAGAGCTTTTGATGACCTTCTTTGTTTGTGAAGGTCAAATTTGTTCCAAAGTGCATTTAAGCTCAAAAATTGTACCTTGCCCATTTCATAAGTGTTAACATCTCCACTCGATTCAACTTTCAAAATGCAGACTTCAATTATTTCTTCATCACCAATGATGAAATCAATTCTTGCCCAATCATTGAATTTGGAGGATTGCATTGCAACTTCGGCACCCTTAAGTGTCTGCTTTTCTGTGATCAACTCCTCTTTCTTCAATTGTTCTTCCTCTTTGATTGAAGTATCCTTAAGCTCGATGTCCTGATTCTGCATTGTTGACAATTGGACAAAGATATGTTCATGGCAGCTATTTTCTTCTGGTTGATCCACTCTTTCAAGTTTTTCTTCTTTTTCTTCAACTGTTTCAACCAATTTATCTGGCTCCTCTGATTTCTGCACCTGAATTTCTGGTAATGGCAATGGCTGACTCTCTATCATGCTTACTGTCCATTACTCCATCAACTTCTTAATTTCAACATGTTGTTTTTGCAATTCCTTATTTATCAAGTCTTCATTGTCAAAATCTTCAGTTTCAACTTGAACTGCATGTATTGGTGGACACTCCTGCTCCACCATATAATAATTCCCACAACAATCAGCCTTCCATATAGCATCCTTGGGTGCAATAGGGCAATTGAATACAACATGATTTCCCCAACAGAAATCACACATCAGATACGTCTGAACTGCAGTTCGATCAAAGAGCCATTGATTATTGTTTGCTGCCATCTTGCTGTGTTGCCTCCAACTATCTAAAAATTCATTCAATACCTGAGAAGGAAACAATTCACAAATTAAAAAAAAAAAAAACTCAAAAAAAATAATAATAAAAGAAATTAAAAAAAAATACAAATACAAATTCAAACTAAAGCAAGAACTAATTGATATCGATATTAATATAAAAACAGTCCCCGGCAACGGCGCCAAAAACTTGTTGTGTTTGAAATCGCAAGTGCACGATATCGTAATCGAGTAATAAAGTGGATCTTAGAGTCCGGATTATCGTTCCCACGAGGACTGCTATTAATTACCGAAATATTTCAGTTCTTAACTTTATTTGAACAAATGAAAATCGTTTTAAGAATAAAAATCTAGAATTAAGAAATGGAACTAATGAATTAAAAAGAATTGTTAAATTGTTTTATTTTCAAATAAGATTGTAAAGAAGTTGGGATTCACGAATTCACCTAGCTAATTAAATCAATTCCAATTCCAGTTTTATTTCCTATTTGTGTGTTCGGTCGAGTTCACTAATTTAAATTGAGATTCCTCTCTCGAGTTTAAATCAATCTTACCTAAATAAGTCAACCTTATATCTCTACAGAGGGTCCGAATATTCCTTAACTAGATGCATTACACACAAGAATTCACACACGACCGCAATAATTACAAGAGTATATCTCTATCTCTCGTTCAATTACCGGATTTATTACCTAGATCTATGTTATTAACTCACCTCTCGGATTATGGAAATAACACATGAAATCATGAATAAGTGGCCAGTTCATTCACACATTAAACGCAATAATAAATCAACACATGCATTAAAGCGTTAAAACAAGGAATATGGCATTAAAATAATTAACTAGGCTACATCGTTCATCCCAACGTTAAAATTAGTTACACATCATGATTGTAGAACAAAAACAATAAAATATAACGTTCATTGAAAATAACAAAGAAGAATGGAAAGATTGCACCAATTATCAATTCTTCAAGTATCTTCAATTCACGCCCCTCTGCGATGCTTGAATCTCCAAGAATTTTAATTAAAATCTCTGTTGTGGCTCATTCTATGGAGAGGCAAAGGTCTGATTTTCGTGCAAAGAGGTTGTATTTATAGTTTCTGAAGAGATCAAGTTGAAGAAGGAAAGAAATTCATCAAATCCGCGCGCGAGTCTTTTTTGGTATCTGCATAGCATTCAGTATTTCGACCGTATCTTTCTCTTTCCTTATCCTATTAAGATGATTCAAATTGTGTTAGAAATATAACTTAAAGGGCTACAATTCTTCTTGAAATAGGATTTTCCTAATATTAACTTTTACTGCCCCTAAATTTGGTCTCAAAGTCCAACTAGAATTCTGTCCAGAATCTTCTAGGATTGGAATCAATTTTATGGTAATATTTTTATCATATTTCATTCCTTTTTGACTTCTAATTGCATCCAATTGACTCCTAAAAATCCTCAAAGTATCTTCTTATTATCCAAATCAATCATTGGATATTTGCAAGTTGGCCCCTCATGTTTAATTTGCTCTTCAGTCCTTCAACTTCCAATTGCAACAATATAGTCCCCATACTTTGGAATCTTCTCAATTCGCTCGTTTTAACTCTCAATTCCTTCAACTAGATCCTCCAACTTCTTATCCCTTTACTTCGGCACATTCCATCTTTCCGGTTGACGTTACAAACTTATCAATTGCTCATTTTAGCTCCAATTAGCATCCAATTATGCATTTTTCTCATTAATTACTTCATTCTTCATCTTTTGGGATATTTTCTGCAAAGTAAACAAATAAACATAAATTAAATAGCATATATTCTAAAACGATAATAATTTATTCTAATTTAGACGTACAAATAAGTGTATAAAATACACTTATTAATGGAGTTGATTTTTAATTGCTACAGTTATTCGGAAGAGAAAAAGGTTAAGGTAGCTGTACATGAATTCTCCGATTACGCTATTACTCGGTGGAATCAAATGGTGACTTCTAGGAGGAGGAATTGCGAGAGACCCATTAATACTTGGGATGAATTAAAAGCTATCATGAGAAAGAGATTCGTGCCTAGTTATTACCATCGGGAGCTTCATAAAAAATTACAGAGTCTATACCAAGGATCTAAGAGTGTAGAGGATTATCATAAGGAGATGGAGATGTTGATGATTAGAGCTAATGTAGATGAGGACAGAGAGGCTACTATGGCTCGGTTTTTGAATGAGTTGAATAGGGATATAGCTAACGTGGTTAAGCCATAACATTATTTGGAGATGGAAGATATGTTACACATGGCTATAAAGGTAGAGAAGTAATTGAAGAAAAAAGGGACAGTAAGGTATCAATCGGGTTCTAATTCTTCTTGGAAGCCGAAGTGGGAAAACAAAGGAGATGGGGTTGTTTCTAAAGGAAAGTTTGAGGCACCAAAAGGGAAGGAGGAGCATGCTAACAAACTCAACATCTAAGGGGGAACCTCAATCATCTAGGAGTAGAGACATTCAATGCTTCAAATGTTTAGGGAGAGGACATGTGGAGTCTCAATGTCCTAATAGGCGAGTAATACTTGTGCGAAAGGATGGAACCATGGAGAGTGATAGTGAAGAAGAGGATTATAGCGATATGCCTAAGTTGGAGGAAGTATGTGATGATGAGGATGTGTTATCCGGGGAGCATGGTGAGCTATTAGTGGCAAGGCAATCTCTTAGTGCTCAAATCAACACAGATGACTTGGAGCAACAAAGGGAGAACATATTTCATACATGGTGTCGCATTAATGACAAGGTATGTAGTATGATTATTGATGATGGTAGTTATACTAATGTTGCTAGTACCACACTTGTTGAAAAATTAGGATTACCCTTGTTGAAACATCCTAAAGCTTATAGGCTTCAATGGTTAAATGATAGTAGAGAAATTAAGGAAAATAGGAGGGTGTTGGTGAGTTTTCTATTGGTAGCTATGTGGATGACGTTATGTGTGATGTGGTTCCTATGCATGCCGAGTACATTTTGTTGGGTAGACCTTGACAATATGATAGGAAGGTGATGCATGATGGGTATAAAAATAGGTATAGCTTTACCAAAGGGGGGAAAACAATTACACTTGCACCATTGATGCCATCACAAGTGTATGAAGATAAAATAAAACTGAAAAATAATGAAGAAAAATGAGTGAGGGAAAATGAGAGAAAGAGAGTTGAGGTCACGACCTCAGAAAAAGGAGAGGAAAAGAGGGTTGGAGCCATACTCCAGAAAAAGGAGAGGCAAGATAAAAAAAGAGTGTTGGGGTACATACCTCAGAAAAAGGAGAGGGAGCGAAGAGTGCCATAAAAGAAAAAAAAATGAGTTTCTATGCAAAAAAGAGTGAAATCAAGAAGGCCTTCATGGAAGAGCGACCAATGGTCCTTTAATTGTACAAGGAATCATTCCTTGCATTTGATGAAACTAACAAACCCCTCCCTAGTTTGGCTATCTCTTTATTGCAGGAATTTGAAAATGTGTTCCCGGAGGACATACCTAGTGGGTTACCACCCATTCGAGGTATTGAACATCAAATTGATTTCGTACCTGGAGTAGTCATTCCAAACCGCCCCGCTTATCGAATTAACCATGAGGAGACGAAGGAGCTTCAAAGGAAAGTGGAGGATTTGATGAGCAAAGGGTATATAAGGGAGAGTATGAGTCCATGTGCCGTCCCTGTGTTACTTGTGCCAAAGAAGGACGAGACTTGGAGAATGTGTGTTGATTGCAGGGCCATCAACAACATAACGGTAAAGTATAGTCATCCTGTTCCTAGGTTAGATGATATGTTGGATGAATTGCATGGGGCTAGCATATTTAGTAAAATTGATCTTAAGAGTGGTTATCATCAAATTTGAATAAAGAGAGGAGATGAGTGGAAAACTGCTTTTAAAACTAAATATAGCTTGTATGAATGGTTAGTAATGCCCTTTGGACTTACTAATGCACCTAGCACATTTATGCGTTTAATGAATCATGTTTTACATGCATTTATAGGTAAATTCGTTGTAATTTACTTCGATGATATCTTGGTGTATAGTAAAACTTTGAATGAGCATGTGGAGCATGTTAGGTGTGTACTTGTGGTTTTGAGGCAAGAACAACTTTATGCTAATTTTAAAAAGTGTACCTTTTGCATGGAAAAAGTTGTATTTCTTGGCTACGTGATTACTACTAAGGGGATGGAAATAGATGAAGAGAAAGTCAAAGCTATTAAAGAATGGCCAACACATAAAAACATAATTGAGGTTAGAAGTTTTCATGGCTTGGCTAGTTTTTATAGGCGCTTTGTTAAGGATTTTAGCACAATTGCCGCACCACTCACAGAAATTGTCAAAAAAAATTTAAGTTTTAAATGGGGTGTAGAACAGGAGCATGCATTTGAAACTATCAAAAATATGTTGTGTAAAGCACCGATTTTATCACTTCCTAACTTTGACAAGGCTTTTGAGATTGAATGTGATGCCTAAGGGCTAGGTATTGGAACTGTTTTAATGCAGGATCAAAGGTCAATAGCCTATTTTAGTGAAAAGCTAAAAGGGGCTGCTCTTAATTACCCCACATATAACAAGGAGTTGTACTCACTTGTGCGGGCATTGGAGACATGGCAACACTACCTATGGCCACGGGAGTTCGTGATTCATACCGATCATGAATCCTTGAAGCATTTGAGGGGCCAAGATAATTTGAGCAAGAGACATGCATGGAGGGTGGAATTTATTAAAACATTCCCATATGTCTTCAGGTATAAGCAAGGTAAGGAAAATGTAGTAGCTGATGCATTGTCTCGAAGATATGTACTATTGACTTCTTTAAGTGCTAAACTGCTTGGTTTTGAATACATTAAGGATATGTATGCTAGTGATCCAGATTTCTCTATTATATATGATTCATGTGGTAAGGGAGTTTTGGATAGGTTCTTTAAGCATGATGACTATTTATTCCGGGAAAATAGATTATGTGTTCCTAAGTGTTTAATGAGGGAGTTACTTGTTAGGGAGGCCCATAGTGGAGGTTTGATGGTGTATTTTGGGGTTAAAAAGACCTTAGGGATATTAAGTGAGCATTTTGATTGGCCTAAGATGAAAATTGACGTCGAGCGGGTTTGTAGTAGATGCATTACTTGTCAAAAGGTTAAGTCTAAGGTTATGCTGGGTTATACATGCTTTTACCCGTTCCTAGCGAACCTTGGGTTGATATTTCCATGGATTTCGTTTTAGGGTTGCCTAGGACTAAGAAGGGGAGAGACTCAATTTTTGTGGTGGTAGATAGATTTAGTAAGATGGCATATTTCATACCATGCCACAAGACTGATGATTCTACCAACATAGCAGACCTTTTCTTTAAGGAGGTAGTGCGTTTACATGGGTTTCCTAAAAGCATTTTCTCGGATAGGAATGTTCAGTTTTTAGTCATTTTTGAAGAGTTTTGTGGAACAAGCTACGGAATAAACTACTCTTTTCTACCGCTTGTTTCCCAAATCGATGGGCAAACCGAGGTAGTTAATAGGACCATGATTCAATTATTGAGCACTATCATCAATAAGAATCTAAAAATTTGGAAGGAGTGTACCATTCATCGAATTTACATATAATAGGGCTACTCATTCTACTACTTCTTGTTCACCTTTTGAAATTATTTATGGTTTTAATCCACTAACACAGTTGGATTTAATTCCTTTACCTGTTGATGAATGTGGTAGTTTAGATGGAAAGAAGAAGGCTAAATTGGTTAAATCACTCCATGAAAAGGTGAGGTTGGAGATTGACAAGAAGAATAAGCGCTATGCATCTCAAGAAAACAGGGGTAGGACAAACATTGTATTTGAACCTGGAGATTGGGTTTGGGTACACTTGAGGAAAGAGCGTTTTCTAGACCACCGAAAGTCAAAGCTCCAACCACGGGGAGATGGTCCATTCCAAGCCCTTGAAAGGATTAACAACAATGCATACAAACTAGACTTACCAGGTGAGTATAAGGTTTCAAATACATTTAATGTATCTGATCTTTCTTTGTTTGATGTAGGTACAGATTCGGGGTCGAATCCTTTCGAAGGGGGAGGGGATGATGTGATCCAGGTCTAGAGCCCAAACACAAGCCCAAGCAAGGATCCGTTGATTGTGGAAGAGGGACGATGACTCGATTTCGGGCAAAGAAGGTCAAAGAAGCAATGAACAATGTTGTGCAAGAGGCCATGGACAAAAACATATTCTTGACTAATAAAGAAGCAACTTTCATGTTGGACCCGAGTCTGGAAGCCAAGCGGATCAACATGATTCAAGTGAATGAAAATTGGATCCTGCCGAACGGATGCACGATCGCTCAGTAATAACGGGTCAGCGATCGCACGACCATAGCAAATTAAAGGCAGAGTATTTTACGGCACTTCACGTTATCGCGCCACACTTCACCATGCGATCGCTTGGTTCAATCGCGGAGGACCTGTTCACAATTTTTTGCAGATTTTTGATTTATTTTATTTCCTTTTTCAATTAAGTTGTTTCCTAGTATAATTCTAAGACCTAGTTTCGTCCCTTATCATTATATAAGGGTTCTTTATGTTTAATTTTCAATTACACAATTTTGAGAGATTATTGTAAGGCTATTCAACTTTCAACAACTTATTCTTCATTGAATAAAATCCGAACTTGCGAGTTTATTCTTGTTTGTTCAAATTTAGGCGAGAATTAATATTATTTGTGATCAAGAGGTCAAAAAATCAATTTGATTGTATTGGTTGTTTGATTCAATTGATTTTAATTAGATTCATAAATCGTGATTCTTTTGGCGTTCTTGGTTGAGTCAATCTTTTGTGAGTTGCGTAACTACAATTGCTACGTGGTTCGCATCAGTTGGTCCCACTCAGATTCCATCCTTATGGCTAGATTCCTAAGGCCTCATATATTATGAAGATTATATGGATCCACTCCTTCCTCACTTGGGTTTGCTAAGGTCAATACAGAAGGAGTGGGTATGGAAGTCCAAGACTTGCTGGTTGCAGTGGGATATTTTGCATTTCAATGGGGTTTTCTCTATTCCCCACCGTTTCTATTATGCCTTTGAGATCAATTTTTTCACTATTATCTCTGCCATTTATTATGATTGTATGAATAGTTTGGATAGAGAGTGATTCCACTTCTCTTGGTAGCTATAGTACGTCCTCAATCTCGTAAAGTTCCTTGGAAGTGGCATCCATTTTGAAATAGATGTCTTAGCTAACTCTCTTAGATGACTATTGCTCATGTCTACAGTGAAGTTAGTCGGGTGGTGGATTCTATGGTGTCTAGAATTCCTTGAATTATTTTTCCTAGTTGATTGTGGATAGCCCACGTTTGTTTTTGAAGATATCTATTGCAGTTTTGTTGATTTGTATTTCGGTTATGCTTGCTAACATCATTAATAAAAATGTTGAGATGTATAAATTAATAAGGTGCATTAGGTCCAATTAAGTTGACACAATAATTCTCAAGTAAACCTATATGATCAAAGTCCAACTAAATAATGTGGGCCCCATTTTGTCACATGAGCACCTTTCAAAATATAAGTGTTGAAACACAAAATTGCCAAGAAATAGAGACGATGGTAGTGAAAACACCTAGACATCGAGGTAATCAACATGCAAGGTGATATTTCACACGAGAGTTCATTTAGACGTGTCTGGAAGAAGAGGAGAACATGGACTGTAATCGCAGTGATAATGGAGTAAATAACACTTGTTGAAGTAATTATCACACATAATTTTCCATAATTGTCTATTATCTGATAACTATCAGTAAAAGAATTGAAGTTATCAATTTGATGGTGGGAAGCACCTATTGATGAAATGCGACTAATTTGATCAATCAATCAGAACGTGACTATTATAAGACCAAGAGAAGTTTTAGAGATGCAATTACAAAGGTGTATAAAAGCAAGAAATCAAGACATTCAGAAGCCTGCAAAAATCAACTCTAATATGGAGAATGTAATTTTCTTTTTCTGTTATTACATTCTTAGAACAATTTACTTCTTGTAACTGTAGGCTTTCCCCCCATGGAGAACAAATCTAATTCTTAATTACACCCCTTCTTGGGACATTGTCTCAAGAGGTTATTCCTGCCCACAATAGTCTGAGTTTAATTGTTTTGCACGAAATTATACGCAAGCAATTTGGCATGCCTTGTTGAACCTTAGTGCAGAAGCAGAATTTGAATGTCTCCAAAAAAAAGCTGACAAAGACGTGGCCAACCATTGTTACATGTCTTTGATGGTAGATCAATTGGAGGGCCAAATTTTTTTGTCAAAGCTTAGAAAGAAATCACGATGAGCCCATGGGAAAGTTTAATCCCAATATGATGCAGTCATTGCTTGGTGACTTCTTGCAAGACTTGGTGGAATAGGTGAGACTTTAAAACACGCATAACATTAAAATACTTGTTCATTATGAAAATATAGCTTGGAAACTAGGCACGTTCATGAATTAATGACCAAGTTAGTATGCTATTTTAGCCACTCAACTAAATTTGTTACACCTTTAGGAGATGCTGACAATACCCAAACCCGAAATATTAACCTAAAGGTAATAATCCTCCTTTAGGATATGCCAGAGGAATGACTCAAAGTAATGAAGTGCCACATATTGGTATGTCTAATAGGTTTTTATTTTAAAATGGGGGTATGGCCAAAATTAGGTCAAAATAAAGTGTGCCAGTTAATTGAGGAAACCGACAACCAATAAAATGAATGAAAATGGGTTAGAATGGGGGAATTCCTATAATCAATCCTAGTCCAAACAATGGGGGAATTCCACCTGTTAGACTACCTGTGATGCCTCATATACCCCACCCTACATGCATGCCCTATTATCATAATGCCTCGTTAAGAGAAAAGATAGTAAAAATCCTACAGGATCAGATCGACCTAGGAGCAAGACATATTATATGGCCAATGTATAAGAAACCTTACCCTGATTAAGTTGATCAGGCTTACCTATAGCCAAAAGGTTATAGAATCCTTGAATCCTCATTTTTTACACGTTTAGGAGAAACTAGTTTCACACCCGTGCGATGCACGAACATATTTCATTGTCATAGATTCAAAAGTACAATTGAAAAAAAGTAGCAAAAATTATGAAAAACCAGTGCCATATATATCAGTGTACATAATTAGGAAATTAAATATGAATAAACAGGGAGTAGGTTGTAAGTATCAAAAAATCAAATTATTTATTACATTTTCTTTCTCCCTTAGTATTTGAGACATGGGTTGTATGTTGGAAAAATATGACTATTAGCTGAGGTAATTCTGAAATCAAAATTTTTGTAGTTAAAATCTTTCTTGAATTGCAACTGAAAGGTAGACTAAATTCACCATTGTGCAAGTCACTCTTGATTAGATTTATAATAAAAAATGTCCTTTCAACATTTATAGTTGCCAGAGGTAATATCAAAATCAATGTGATTAGCCTATAAATCAGTGGGAAATAACAAAAATTTCATGTTTCAACCCTTTCTCCCGATCCAACTGATCTTTTTTGCAGCACTAAGAATAGTGCCCATGTTTTCCCCATGGTAGTAATTTCAATGCCAGTCATGCCGATCAAAACAGCAATAACCTTTGCAACATTTATAGAGTCCTTCAAAATTAGTGCTTTGAAGAAAAGTGTGAAGAGTCGTGATGTTGAGATTAAGACATTTGTGTTTGCAACACTGGTATTTGCCAAGGCATAGTTTGACAAGTACTGCATTCAATATGTTCAAGGAAGAAAACCAGTTAGACCAGGAAGAAAGGCTACAATCGTCGATCTTATTGGAAACCAAAGTAATGAAGAACCATCGACATTTTTATTTTAATGCTTGGAGGTACATGTTAATGAGATCGTTAGTTTAATGCAGTCCTTAAAGTCGGATAGTGCCCTAAGCAATTCAATGCCACTTCACTGAGCCACATTTTAAAAATAATTATTTAGTAAAAGAAGCATTTCCAAAATGGTTGTATTTGGTGCTAATGAATTAGATATTAATTAGAAAAAGCAAATTATTTGCATATGATCTATCCTGATGTTCAATCGAGGTCAATCACAGTCAAACTTAAGCGAGTTGACGGGCAAAGAACTAATTGTATCTAGGTTGGTTCTACTATAGAGTACGGATCAATTTTCGAAAATGCTTCCATCAAAACATGGATTCCTTTTCTTGACAATATAGAAGACAAAAACATGATTAATTTTGTACTGCTTCACAAGTAAATTTCTATTTCAGGTCAAATAATGAAGGATATCAAGAGCTAAATGTCATTTCAATATATAAACCTTGATACTGGTAACAATAGGAGTGGTAAATCTAGGAAGTACCACCTTGAAGTGTTTACTGTTTACCAGTGCATTTGCAAATTGTTCACAAACAAATTCATTTCTAGTTTTTCCGCATGCACTTTGAAATTTTCATTTTTTTTATTCCTGATGCCATTCCTATTGACTATAGGTACTTCTTAGTTTCCTACTGTTTTCCATCAGTAACACTTAATAATATAATATAAACAGACCCATTAATTACAAATTCTAACTGTTGTGAGAAAAAAGGGGGGAAAAACGCATCCAGAGATTTTATTCACAAAACCCAAAATATCATATAACGACCACCTATTCCTTGAACATCATAGTCTCCACCCCACCCCCCCCCCCCCCCTTTCACCTCATAATCTTCAACTTAAAAGCATGGAAGGAAAAATCATATAGAGATCCTTTAAAATGTATTGTTCAGCCGCCACCATTCTGCCAGCTTAAGATTTTGGATTTTCTAAAGCTCTTCACTACAGAGCACAAGTTTTATTTCATTCTCTAGTCTTTTCTCCTAGTTCTTACTTAATTTCAACCATCATTAATGAGAATTGTAGATTAGGGTGTGTTTGATAGGTGGGTGGAAAAGGAAAAGGAAAATGTTTTCCACCCAAATTTTCCACCTTTTGTGTTTGATTGCAAAATGTTACATGGAAAATATTTTACTATTCTGCAGATTTTTTCTTCTGAGATTTATTTTGATTGAGCTTGACACAATTTTTTATCAGAGCAGTGTTGATTGTTGAAACCTTGAGAAATGACATATACTAATGGGAAAGAACAGGAAGAAGATTTTAAAATTTTTAAAAAGATTGGAAAAGAAGTAGGGAAACTAAGAGCAGCTCACCAGGTTGTTTCTACAAAAGTGGAACCCAAAGATTAGGCTATGCAGGTCATAGGCAACGACAAAGGGAAAAGAAGTGAATTCAATACTCCAACTACCAAAGTTGGGCCATGGCATGGAGAAGAAATTAAAGGGAATCCTCAATCACTAGTACAGACCAGGGTAGTGAAAAGAAATAATGCAGCCAACACTTAGTTGTTAATCAAATGGAAGGCGTGTAAAGGATTCAGATGCCACTTGGGAGGATGCTAAACTTATCCAGAATATAAAACTTGGGTACATGGTTTGGATGGGGAGGGATGTGAAGAAGGAAAAGCTAATGTGAAAGTTTGGATCAAGAAGAAGAAGACTACCAGAAACATAAATTTGGATTTATGAGTGAAAGCAAACTATGACGTTTGAGGGAGTAGATAGCTTAAGTAACAAAGACAGCTTTTTTTTGTTCCACGCTTTCATTATGGAATAATCCTCAAATTAGAGAGATAATCCTCACGATAAAAATCTGTAATACTTAGCCAAAATGCAAGAAAATAAAATTGAGTTCAAAGTTTTCACACACACACAGTCCTCTCAGTCCCCATCTCAAAGACATTTCATCAAATAACTTAATAGAATCATTCACAAGAATCAAAAGGATAAGTAAATTCTTAGCTATAATTGCAAAAGAATCAGTAAATGTGATTTGAACCGCTCCTTATCAAATTCTGGTGCAAATAAATAATCAGAGGATTGTGGGGTGTAACATCGTGGACAGTAATATCGGTGCGTCTTCGATCTGTGTTCGTCTTCGGTGCTTCTTCAATCTAACATGTTCGGCTGTTTCATAACCAAAGCCCGCTCCAACTTCATCTTCGACTCTTCCCCTTCTTCTTGTATAGTGTTAAATCTAGGTAAAAAAGGTGAGTTAGCAGAGAGCTAAGAGCGAGAGTTCTGGGTTTGGGAATTTTTGGGTTAGAATGTAAGAAATACTGCAAATCAGTTATAATGCACGGTTAATACAAGCCATTAACTTGAAAACTGTAATTTTGTTCACCACTATTCTATTAACCGTAAGAAAATTGGGAAATGGGAAAAAAACCACCAAATGCAATTGTTTTTCCGAAAATTTAAATTCAGTTGAATTCCATATTTGATTGACAATTGAGATTCTGGTCAAAATTAATTGGCCAGAATCTCATTTGTTTTTATTAATATATAGATATAGATATAGATATCCACCATCGAACATATTAGAAGATTTACCCTTCAATGTGGGGATGTTATGATTATCACAAGTTGAGAATATTTCCTAGTTCATAACAGGAGTAGCTTTCTTGAAGTTCATCAATTTACCGGCCAATTCGGTTAAAATTGGTATCTGAGGGACAATTATTCCACGCCTAATTTTATGTTTGATTCAAAGGTAACCCAAGCAGATTTGGCTAATCTTAAGTAATCACCAAATGAGTGGGTCAAAACCTTCTTTCAACAGTTCAAATTTCAAAACAAGAGCAAGTATTTTGTACCTTTTCTAGAAAAGTATTTTTTTAAGTTGTTCAACATTTCTTAAATTTTTATTTAAAAAGGAAATTCCAAAATAGAGATTCTCATATCCATTTTAATTAAGCGCTGATATATCTTTTGTTGATGTCCAAAAATGACTTGGATTGGAGTCACTTCGTTGTCAACTTAAAATGATATTTGGATATTTGATTTATAGTATAAATGGTGAATTTGAAAGATTTTTGGTAAGTAAAATGGATTAAATTATATGACAACTTTATTCTTGAGATTTTTGCGTACATTACAATACAAATAACCTTCTATTTATAGATGAAATCTAGGGTTTACTGTAGCTAAAAATAGATATTTTCACTATTTTCAAATAATGTAATGATGATAAGCTCCTGCAAGTTGCCAGATTTAGACTTTTTAGTGGGTCCCTCCAACCTCTGTCTCCAAAATGTAGGTGCTGTCTTTAGAAACATGGAGATTGCATCTTGTAGTCTCCAGTTTTGGTTGCTCAATGCTATCCAATTGCTCACTTGCTGAGTGTTGAATATGAAGCTTAAGCTATTTAAAAGATCGTTAAGTTCGGGTCGGTAAATATCGACCTTTTAAATGGGCCAAACCCATGTAATATTCAAACTGGACCATAAATTATGATAATTATATCAACAATTTCGATATGAACGATTGTCAAGGGAAGAAGAACACATGGACTAGCAAATGTATCTACTATATGGATCCTAATTATAAAATCCATGAAACTGAGGCAGGAGAGGATGAATCTAAAATATGCTTGGCCGAATTGTTTAAGGGAAAAACTTGCGCTACAAAGCACTAGTTAAGCTAGAACTAGAAATCAAAAATGAAGGTTGAATGTAGAAAGTGAAAAGTAAGAAACTTTTCGTTTGATGTGACTAAGATTGAAGCAATAATCTACCAACTTTATAAAAATAGATAAGTTGCCCAAAGCAGATTAAGGGCAAGCAAAATTGTAAATGGCACAAATTTTTGTCACATATGACTAACAAATTTTTGGTATTTCGAAATTTTTTGATGGATGCTATTGAATCTGGATGAGTTATGGTCGATAACAAAAAGAACATGACAATAGATGAGGATCCGCTCCCAAATCCTATGGAAATGAATATGGTCATCCAAAATCTAACCAAACTTTGCTAAAGTTTAATTTGGTATTGGACGAAGAAGAGGATGAGCCATGTTCTAGTACTTTTAAGTGACTAAAGCCAAGGGAGATGACGATCGATCCAGAAAAAGCTGGGGAGGGTTTGTGTTCACTCTGCCAGAAGAGTATTCACTAGTGATAAGTGTATTTTATACACTTATTTATATGTCTAAATTAGGATAATATTTTTTCGTTTTAGAAAAAGTTCTATTTATTTGTTTACATTTCAGAAATTATCTCAAACTCAAATGAATGAGGCAATTAATGAAAAAGTTTGGATGAGTTTTGGAGTTAAATTGGACACATTGGAGAAGTGCGTGGAGCCAATTGAGGAAAGCAAAGAAGAAAAGAGAAGAAATCAGAAGTGTAAGGGCCAAAATTCCACAATTGGAAGTTGGAGGACTTGGAAGCAAATAAAGAACGAGGACCAACTTAAACAAGAATCAAAATTGAAAGTGCGATGAACAAGTTTCTACTGCGTGGCCATGAGCCCAAAGCCATACGGCCGCGTGATAATCCAGAAATTAATAGAACCTGATTTAGGTTAACTGTGTGGCCAATAGGGTTTTACCAGTGCGGCCACGCCACTTTCCGGCCCAGTGTGAATTAAGGCACATGCATGATTTCTTATGCCAAAATCCTAGGTTCCTTCAGCAATCTATAAATACCACTTCTTATGCACGAAAAAGAGAGCCTTTGGAGACCTTTTCACAACCTCTCAAGTTATTAATTACTCTATCTTTCACATCTTGAAGGCGAAAATCAAGACAAATGCGGGGGAATTGAAGATTATCAATGGGGAGCGAAATACTTGGTGCAAGATTCCTTTCTTTTGTTAATTTGATAAACTCTACATGCGTAGTTCTTTATATTGTTGTGTATTTACTTCTTTATTGATGAAATTTTAATTTCAAATTTGGGATATTCGATGTAACTAGTTTTAAGCTTTTAATTCTATAAATCTAGTTTTTTACTTTTGATTGCATGTGTTGATTTTATTTTGTGTTTAATGCATGAGTTAACTCGCGACTAATTCATGATTTAATGGGTGTTTTTATAATCCGAGAGGTGAGCTAATACTTAGATCTAGGAATAAAATCCGATAATTGGACGAACAATAGAGATATACGTTCATTATTACTGTGATCACTACATGAATTCCTGTATTCCATGCACTTAGTCATTACGGCTAGCTGTTTATTTACACGATTGACTAACTAGGTAGAGTTGATTTAAACCCAAGAGAGGAATTTTTATGTGCATAAGTAAATTTGATCGAGCACTATAATAGGAAGAAAACTAGATAATGGAATTAAAAGTATTGACTATGTGAAATCGGATGTTCTAACGCTTATAAATATCAATTTAGAATCTTTAAATGTCTTTTCTTTTATTTTGCCTTTTAGTTTAGTTATATTCAAAAACTCATATTCTACCGTTCAAATAAGGCAAGAACTAACAATTTCGGTACTTAATTACAATCTCTATGGGATCGATATCTGGACTCAAAAAGTCCAATTTATTACTTGGACGCGACATCGTACACTTGCGATTTAACACACATCAACTAGGTAGAAAAGATTAAATAGTTAGAAGAAATTTGTGAAGGAAAAGCTAATTCTGATGGAACAAAAATGCTTTAGTGGCCTAGGAGTATCACGCCTGGGTTCTAAAAGGAACCCTCTAATTTCTTCCATAAGGTAAGGACGATTAGACCAGTGCTGAATAGAACCAATACATGACACTCTTGCAGCAATCAAACAGGAAAGTCTGCCCTTTTTGATTAATTGACCAGAACTTAGCAAATGAAGTGTCAAATGATTTTTGGCAAAAATATTCCTCAAGTATGGTATTGTTAGCTCGAAGGTTCATAGAGAAATCAATGTCATTGACTATGATATTCCTCAAAACGCGAATGAAAAGAAAGAAAAAGCTACATAGACCATGGACAAGGATGCAAAATCCAAGTGCAGGGATAAATAAAGGATTGATTGCAAAAAAGAATGACGAAGAAAAGGACAATGTCGACTATAAAATTATTATTCAGTTTGACAAGATTCCCCCTAATCATGGCCTATAACTACTTGTTGGCATGAAAGTTTGAAAACAAGGAAAAAGTTAAAGTAGATGATGAAGAAGATGTCTATTCTGAAGAGGGAGCAACAATCACTATCATTCAACGTTGGTGGAGAAGAGGATGATATGATTGATTTAGAAGAACATGACTTGAGGGTAGAAGTAGAAGAAGAAGAACCTCATTTAACAAACTACTAAATGAGCTATACAAAGCAGGTAATCCATCCGTGGGCTTGTTGGGCGAACCAAGAGGACATCCATTCGATTACTACATGTTGTATGAGAAACCTAAAATTAGAAAGAGGGTGCCAAGGGAAGTATAGGGGGCCCACCCACAATTGTGCCACCACCTATAGATTGGGGAGAATCTTTTAGTGTGATTCCATCATAACCATGATGGTTACCTAGGTTGACGCCTGTCAGAGACGAAACTTGACTTTTTAGGTTAGGGGATCCAGTATTAAAATGCACAAAAGTGTAAAAAATAAAATAACAATAATGAATTTTTTTTAGAATTTATTACGAGCTTTCCTTACTTCTACTTTGATAATAGATTATATTAACACATTCCAAAATATTTAAAATTGGTCCTTAAAAACTAAATAAAAAACTATAAAAATAACCAAAGAAAATTGGGAGTTCTAGACCCCATGGCTCCGCCAATGATGCCTAGAGAATTTGCAGAAGGACTTGCTTGGAGGAGAACAGATGAGGATAATGTTACTCTCACTCTCACTATCACCAATCTTGATAATAAAAAGGCAAGTTCAGACAACGATATGCCTGTGTGGAAGAAGAAATAGATCTAAGAATTGAAGCAAGGAGGAGGAAAATATCTTACAACAAGTTATTAAAAAAAGCTTTATGTAGCAGGCAATCCGGCTGTAGGCTTTCTAGGAAAACCTTAGGGGGAAGACTTAATTACTATGTATTATATAGAACGAAATTCAAAAAGAGAGTTCCTCACGCAAAAAAGTATAAGACACTCCCAAGTGAAGAAGTTTCCAGCATCATGATGTCATATGTTGGAGGAGAATCATCTAATACAACACCACCAACTATTGAAGGAGAAACTAAAGAAGTTTTCAAAATGGATACAATAAAAAGGAGAGGCCAAAGCTGAATGTAAATAGAAAGTGGAAATATAATCAAGCAAGAATGTGATATTTAAGAAACCACCTCAGAAGTTGACCAAGCACTTGAGACCATTATTCGTACTTTTATAACTGGGTACCATTGACGAAATTTCTTATAGATAATGGAGCAGCAATAAATCAAATTCCTTGTAAAATTATAAAGAAGCTATCCAAGTCAAAAGAAGATCTCATACCTACCGAATTCGTCCTATCTAGCTTTAATGTCAGGGTTAAAGTCAGTAAAATTGGACAATTCATATGGATATAATAGAAGTTAGCATGATCAGGGCCACAATACTCTTTGTGATAGATGGACCCATTAATTACAATATCTATTTGGACATGACTTATTCATGGAAGTATGTGTATACATCTTCTCTTCGTCAATATTTAATATTTTTGAATAAGAGGAATGCAGCTGAAATTGTCTAGGTTGACAGTCAACCTTTTCCATTAGAAACAAACTTAGTAGAATACTTTATGTAAGGGAACTATGAACCAGTCATATTGGTTCAAGATGGAGAAGAAACAACAATAGTATCACAGAATGATGAGCCATATTCTTTGGAGGTGCTAAAGAATTTGTTTAGTCAAATGATGACAAACATAGTGGGCCTTTGAAGAGCTAGTTATTGGAAGAAACCTCAATAAAAATTCATGAAGAATTCGAAGAGAAAAGAAAAATAGGCTGCAATCTTGGCCAAAAAACTGAACTATGGCTTATGGAGATGAGTGAAATTTATAGCGTAAAAAGGAGGCTACGGTTTCGGCTTTAAGAAGAAAGCTAGCAATAAACAGTGTGGAACAACGTATCCAACTTTAAGTTAATGAAATTGAATGTCTTATAGAAATGACTTGAGCAAAGATATCAAAAACTTGGGTGTAGATTGGACGTGATCGAGAAACTGGAATTTGCGAAGGCACGTGATCCTTTGAAGAAGATCAACCTTGGAGATGAAGAAGAAAATTGTCCAACATTTGTCAACCAAATGCTGAATGAAGAGGTAGAATAAAAGCTTTTTCACCACTCCTAAGACTAAAAAACCAAGATGAGTTCATCTAGAATGTGGAACTTCAAGAGGCTTTTGATAGCCTGAAAGCCTATTTATCAAGATCACCAATTATGGTCTCTCCTCGATCAGGCAACCAATGAAGCTATATATATATATATATATATATATATATATATATATATATATATAGATTTAAAAACAATCTATTGCAAGTAAAATCTCTCAAGAAGATGAGTCATTTATTATCTTATTAGACAATTATTGAAGTGTGAATGTAATTATTCTACTACAAAGAACCATATTTGACTCTATATTTATATGTACAAAATTAAGGCCATATATGTTGCATGCGATAAATTAAATAGAGTACATGTTTTCTTGTCCAATATTACATCAAACGATTTTATTTTTTTTGTCTTTATCTGAATTCAACATTTAACATGTGTTTCAAAGGGCTGTAAAGAATTAAGCATTGATTGATTGTTTGACTGATCACCCATGCATACACATCCCTAAGAAAGTCTAGTAATAGGTAAATATTTATGAGATTATTCCATAAACCATGTACTTTGATGGCTCAGAAAAAGGCCAAAGTTACAGGAATTGGCATTGTTTTAATAAGTCCCTTGAGACAAGAATTACAATTCCATTTTACTTTATTTTTACACTAATAACCAAGTTGAATACGAAGCCTTGATAATGAGTTTAGAGCTATTAACAGGCATGTGTATACAAAATGTTATAATTAAGAATGGTTCCTAATAATTAATTTATTACCTCATATGATCTTTTAAGTGATAGAGTGATTCAATGATGGTCTTATATGTAATCACTCAGGAAATACTTGATGAATTTGATAAATTAGAGATTCAATATGTAACACCCCAAGTTTCAAAACTTAAAACCTAGGCATGTTAACTTCCATTCACACATTAATTGCGGAATTAAATCGTTTACACGACAAAAATGTTCATTTATCTATTATAAAATTTTAGCGAAATTTCGGCAGAGTCTCCTCTATAAATTGGACATAGCCAACCTGTAGAGGAGCATCAAAAACCATTTTAAAAATTTAAAAGCATCAATCACATTCATTATCGCCAAAACCAATTCATTCATTCCCCAAACTCCTCAAGCATAAGATTTCCCAAAAATCAACAGACATTGACAATTGCAAGAAGAGGTAATTTAACCCATAATACGTTACCCATACATAATCAAGACTAACTTCAACCAAAACATTATCAATAACAATAAATGAAGGAATAAATTTAATGATAACTTGAATAAATTTAACTTTATTAATTAAGGCAACAGCAGGTACTGTCTGAGTCAGCCGCCGAGTGCTCCCCTCTGATCATCTAACTTTCATCACCTGAAATGTTGGGGAGGGATTTTGGTGAGCTAAAGCTCAGTAAGTAAACTTTATGCATGAATGCATGCTTATGACATGAATGCTTTAACTTTGAAATATGTATCCCCATTCACTTTGACCTTTCAAAACTTTCAACATTTCGAACTTTCACTTAACATTTCAAAACTTTCACTTTACATTTCCATCGTGAGCTCACTTGATGTAACTTCTAGTAAATCAGATAACAGTGGGCAATTCTTATTTGGAACCAGATTAACATGCGCATTTCCACCGCAAAGCGGTTTAACATTCACTTTCCCACCGCAAAGCGGTTCATTCATTCATTCCACCGCAAAGCGGCTCATTACATTCATTCCACCGCAAAGCGGCTAATTACATTCGGGTACGCCGGTCCCCCCCGCCCCATTTCCCACTCGGATCTTTCATGACATAGAAGTACACCCATTCTTTCAAAAACTTGGGATACATAATTTTTGACAAAAATTGCACTTTGACACATTCCTTTCATTAAAACATTTGACTTTCTCATTTCAATGCCAATGCATGCTTAATGATGCAATGACATGATAATGTGCATGTTTGAACATTTCCTTAAATACACATACTTGCATATGGCAATTCAAATACATCAACATTAAGTAATTAACACGAAATCACTTACGCACATTAATTTCACATTAACTTTCTACTTTCATGAAAATAGGGGAAGTTTACTTACTTGACGTCCTTAGCATTTACCGTTATCTGAATTTGCAAGTGGAGGAGCTTCGACTGCCCGTGTCGTCAATGTACCAAAAGTCCTAATTATTCACATTCATCAATAAATATGACTTTTGACTCGAAATACAATTGAAATTCTTTTTAATACTAACCAAATCCCAAGCATACCATATTCGAAACGAACAATAAAATTTCATTGAACATTACATAGTCATCTTATCCTTTTTAATGATGGCAGAACATCCAATCGAGATCAAGATTTCAAATTAACCTAAGTGTGACCTTAGGATATGACAAAAACACATAAAACTCATGTTCAAGACAAAGAATGAATCTCAATGTACATTAGAAAGTCTTCTCATTTTTTAAATTCAAACTCAAATTAAAATATTTAACTTAACTCAACTTTACAAAATATCAATTTACCATTACAGGTCAACATTGTTAAAATTAACATTGCTAAAATCTGAAATTTGTAATAATTTGTAAATAAATCCCTAAATCCAAATTTTTACATTACAACTCAAACATTACCAAACAATTAGCTAATTTCATAATCCCATCAAATCTGAAAATAACTATGCATATAAGTTATAATACTAAATTCCTACATTTCGAAGTCCAACATTGTTATGCTCATTTACAGTTCACCAATTTCATAAATTGGAAAGTCTAAAATTTCATTTTCATCATAATCAGAATCTGAGTATATACCTATGTCCACATAAAAATCCAAACTTTATATATTTACACACATCTATACATACATAATAATATACACATTCATCTACATAAATACTCACACACATAAACATCCCAAATCCTTAATTTATGCTAAAATTCGAAAATCAATAAAAACTGAAATCTGAAAATTTAACCCATAAGTCTGAATATATACATATAAGTTGCATACATACATTATTTACATAGAATATATATATACATACATGTGTATATCGAATTATGTATGTGTGTGTGCGTGAAGTGGTGTGAAACCGTGCGTGTGTGTGCGCAGTTTTGGGTGTGTGCGTGTGTTTCGTGAGGAGAAAAGGGGAAAAAGGGGGAAGAGGGGGAGGCTTACTACCGGTGGTGGCGACCGGCGGCCGCGCGAACGAAGGCGAGTCCGAGAGACAGGAGCGAGGCAGACGAGCGAGGTGAGAGAGGGAGAGTGGTCGTGAGTTTTGCAAAGAGAGAGAGTCCGCGTAGAGAGAGAGGGTGCGTGAGTAACAATTAAAATAAACAATTAGACATAGAATTGTACGTAAACAATTTAAATAACCAATTTATAAACTTTCGAATTGGTACATTGATCGAGACGGCGTCCAAGTCCTTCCACTGCAAAATAATTCCAATTATAGACGTTAACGATCATAAAATTATAATTTATAATAACATTCACCAAAATATTTACGTGGAAATTTAAAATTGCAAGAAAAATGAAAAGCGGTCTTACACAATATATCCCTAGAATGCATAATCTCATGGCCAATAACTTGGCCCGAATAGCTTCAGGATATACTCGTGTTTCCTTGGAGCATCCTATATATAAAAACTGAATAATCAAAGCTGCTACACATCGAAAGGAGACTAAGTCAAACGTTCCATGTATAGAGGATGGAGAGGTACTAGATTGGAGGGAAGAGATTAAAAAGTTCCTGAAAAAACCAAATGGTAAGGCTGAAACATAGTTAAAGCTGCGCAGGCTCTAGATTTTGTATTATTGAATGATGTACTATACAAAAATGTCTAGATTTCGTGCTCTTAAAGTGTGTTCATTTGTTTTGAAGACAGAGTCATCATGACTGGAGGACATGAAGGTGCATTGGAGCATATCAAGTTGGAAATAAGATGAGATGGCTGATATTTAGAAGTGGCTATTTTTTATCGAAAATAGGTGATGCATGTGCTTAGGGATGACAAAAAAACCCGAACAACCCGAAACTCGGAGGACCCGAAACAACCCGCCCCGTCGGGTCCGCGGGATGAGTTCGGGGCGGGTTTTCGGCCCCGAACAGCATTTCGGGGCAGGTTTGGGGCGGACCCTCCCCGCCCCTACCCGTGACTCGAGAAACTTTTTTTTTGTGGGAATGAGAAACTAAAAATAAATTTAATGAGATCTAGAAGAATTGAACCTTGGTGGAATTTAAGGGTGTGAGAATATATAATCACTATACCATTATATTGTTTATTGATTTTTTTTACCTTCAAATATACATATTATGTTTAAAGTTCAAACTTAAAAACTTTAACTAGTTCGACTCCTAAGTTTTTCACCTTAAATTTTATTACTAATTTAAAAAAAAAAAAATTGGGTCATTTGGCAGGCGGGACCCCCACCCGCCCCGCGAACAGTAGCAGGGCGGGGTCGGGGCGGGGTTCGGCCATATCGGGTTCTTGGCGGGTCGGCCCCAACCCGCCCCGAACTCGGCCCATTGTCATTCCTACATGTGCTCAATATGTAAGAAGTTGTTTAGCATGCCAAAAACATGGGCCAATCTAAAAAGCTCCGACAAGGAACACGACCCCTATTATTAAGCATTGTCCATTTAGAGGTTGGGCTTTGGACTTGATAGAGAAAATGTATCCACCCTTATCCAAGTAGCATACTTTTGTCATAGTAGCCACAAGAAAGAGATATTACCTTTATTAGAGATCGCATTTTATACATGTTTGGAATCCCAAAACTTGATGATGGATCAAAGAACATCAGTAAATGGTGAAATGGTTAAACCATTTCTTGACAAATCTGGAGTTCGTTTGGCTTACCATATTATGCCTAATCTAATGACCAAGCAAAGTCATCAACAATATACTTAAGAAATTTTAGAAAAATGATTGATGGCAATACGAAAAATAGAAGTCGAAAAAAATAAAGATCATACGAAGTAAATATTGTATTGCCTAAAATGGCTTACCACCTAGAGGATTTAGATGGAACATTGTAGGTTAGAGCAAATAATGAGAAGTATTTGAAGAAATATGTTCATTCCAGTTGGAATTCCAATTGAATATTAAATAGGACGAGAATTCAAAGAAAAATCATAAGACTTAATAGAATAAAAAAACTTCATTCATTGAAGATCATCATGAAAATACCAAATACGAGGTAAAAACATCACATTGAATAAAATATAAGCATTATTCAGACAACTTCTCCAGCAAAGTATGCATATATGACCTTGTAATCCCCCAACCCTCGTGCAAGTAGGCATCTGCAAATACAATATCATCCATAATTGTCTCAGTGTCAACTTGATTCGGTTTCTTATACCTAGCCATCTGAATCTTGACTTGCTCAACCTCTTGGAAAAATATTTAGTCATGACTTATTTGGCCAAATCACTCATGGAAGACTTAACATAATCTATTTCAATGCACAATCATTTTTTCTCCGCTACATTTGATCGAAAGTTGTTCTTTTGTGCTTCAGATGTTTGGAACTTGCAATGATGAGGGTGACTTCATCTTTAACATCTTGAAGCACGGTCCAAGTATCAGATTGTATTTGTAGAGTAGGCGAAGACATGAACTAAGGCTGGTTGAAGTACTGTCAAATTTCTCCATGTTTTCTAGTAGAGTAGCCCGATAAATGCCCAAGTCGGGAAATGATGTGTACACAAGTAAAAGATCCTTTAGTGTAGATATATCTAATGGGGTATATGCTTGGGGTGAGCGATAAAGAGGATCAGTTCACACCAATTTTTAGTAAAAAAATAGGTCCTAGATGGATTACAAGACTAAATCAACATCCTACAAGTACACAACGTAAGTTTAGGATGAGAATACTAAAATTAAAAAATATCAGTGTAAATGCATCCAATATAAACAATCGGAGGAAAACTTACATTAATGGAAGAGGCCGAAGACGATGCAATGTTCCCAGGGCGAGAAAGTGCAGTAGGAACAGCCTTATGTATCTCAGTCAACGCAAAGCCTAGCCGGAAGACACCTGATAAGTGTATTTTATACACTTATTTATACGTCAAAATTAGGATGTTATGTTTTCTTTTTAGAATAAAGTCTACTTAGTTTTTTTTTTTTTTTTTATTTGTTCACATTTCAGAAAAGATCCCAATATTGAGGAAATAAGGCAAGCTTTGGAAAATACGAGCATTTGGCTTACTTTTGGAGCTAAAATGTACAAAGTGGATGTAAATGAGGACAATCGTGAGTTACAACGTCAACTTGGGTTCAAGGAAGTAAAGTAGGAGGACCTAATTGCTAATAATTGTTGATTGGAAGTAGAATTGAAGAGATTCAAAAGAATGGAGACTAAATTGTCACAATCAGAAGATGAATTACCAATGTGAAATAAAAGAACAGAGACCTACTTATTCATGTTGAAAGATAAAAATGCACTAGGACACTTTCAACCACGTAGCCACGCCCAATGAAACTAGTGGCCGAGCGTCAAGGACTGGAATAGACATAGTCTAATTTGGTGGCATGCGTGGCCACCACAATTCCTACCACGCGGCCACTTGGTGAAAACAAAAATATATCTCTATCTCTTGTTCAATTACCAGATTTATTACCTAGATCTAAGTTATTAACTCACCTCTCGGATTATGGAAATAACTCATTAAGTCATGAATTAGTGGTCAATTAATTCACCATTAAACACAATAATAAATCAATACATGTAACGAATAACTAAAACAACAAAATATGGAATTAAAATAATAAATATAGGCTACATCGTTCATCCCAACATAGAAATTTAGCTACATGTCATGTTTGTAGAACAAAAACAATAAAGAAAACGTTCCTTGAGAATGACACAAGAGAATGGAAAACTTGCACCAAGTATCGATTCTCCACGTGACCTTCAACTCCCGCCCCTTCACTATGCTTGATCTCCCAAGATTTTTGACTTGAAAATTGTTCCTGTGAAATCGCAAGTGCATGATATCGTTAACAAGTAATAGAGTGAACTTTTTGAATTCGGATTGTCGATCCCACGAGGATTATTTATTTTATATTGATTTATTTTGATTCTAAATAATTCCTAGACTAAGTAAAAAACTAACTAAGAAAATAAAATTGCAAGAAAAATCCAAAAATGACAATAAAATTGAGATTTGATGAAATAAACAATGCAATTAAAATAAAAATAAAAATTTAAAACTAAAAGCAACTAACGAGCAAGAAATAAAGTGGTGGGTTTTCTAACAATTAAGATAAATATCAGGATTAATGATTTCAAAATAATATTCTAGCTTGATTTTGCACTCAAGTTGTTTTCTAAAATTGTATTTGATCGAATCCACGCATGTATCTAATTTATCTCTCTCGAGTTCAAATTAGGCCTATTTAACTAAGTCAACTATGTATCTCTACAGCGGGTCAGAGTTCTCCTTAGCTAAATACATTAAATTACCTAGGAATTCATAAATGATTACAAGCAACCATAAATTCATATCTCTATCTTTTGTTGAAATTTCCGAATTTTACTATATGATCTAATTGTTAACTCATCTATCAGATTATGAAAAAATCATTAAATCATGAATTAGTGACCAATTAATTCAAACATTAAAAATATAGTAAAAATAATACATGAAAACAATAAAATCCCCAACTTGAGAATTGAAATTAAAACAAGAAATATTAAATATTCTTCATCAATCCCAATATTAAATTTAGCTACCCATGTTCTTAAAAAAAACAACAAATAATGTAAATAAAACTCGGAGTTTGAACAATTGAAGAATTAACATCGCCTTGCACCACTAATTGAATCCCACTTCTGCCCTTTTCTTTCAATTGCACTAGCTGCACCTGCTTTCTTCCAGAGCCAGCCCAATTGTTGCACTAGCAGCTTCTCCCTTAATTCCTCTCGGCTGCTCCCGCTTTTTTGTGTTCAGCTAACTTTATTGAATTGGTTTTTAAATGCCCAATTAAACTTGGGTATGTTTTATTCTTGAGCCTCAATTTTTTAAAATAACTCAAGTTGGTCCTTGAGTTTAATTGCACATTCGTTCCTTCAACTTTTTCTCCAATTGCATCCAATTATTGTGTAATTGCTCAAATTTCTCATTTTTCTTGATTTTGGGATAAAGCCTGAAATAATGACAAAAAAAAACACAAAATAAGTGGAGTTTATTCATGACAAACAATATAATATTCTAATTTTGACAGATAAATAAGTGTATAAAATACACTTATCAAACCCCCCCCCCCAAACTGTTAATTTATTTACCATATTGCCTCAAGTTTGAATAAAAAATGTACTTTAGAAAAGCGAACTTAACAACATAGAAATTATTTCTACTTATTCCATGCTTGACTTTTGTGTGTGTGTGAATAGTCAAAATCAAATGCATACTTGAACAAAAATATACCTAACATAGTGGAACTCATCATGTACAAGTGAGCCCAAATCCCATGTGGTCAATCAATGATTTCTTTTGATTTCCTTTCAACTCTCATGGATGATTACAACCTTATGCTCTTCTCTCATATCCCGAGGTTTCCTCTATTCATGTGGTTTCTAAATATTTTCATTGCTTTTTCCACACAAGATAGTCAGATTTAGAAATATGCATCCACAAAAAATCAAAAGTAAGCAATCCCTAATTCTACACCTTTTATCTCTACAGTTATAGTCAGCAAAGCTTATACCAAATAAATTTTTCTTTTTTATGGACGACTTTTTTTCTATTCTTTTTTTTTTATGTCATTGTCTCTTATCATCTTTGTGCAATACTTTTTTCATTTGCTTTTTATGTGACCCCTATAGCGAGATTTAGGTCAGTGGCTCTCAAATCAGACGACTTTAGGGCACCAGGTTCAGAGAACCCCTCAGGCTTAATTACCAGAGTCACAAAAGAGACAAAAAAAGTTAAAGATGTTTAATTTTTTTATGTGTAAGTCATCTCTCCGTACTTACTTTCTAATTCACCCCTGTAATGAGCTTTGGGCTGATAGTTCCCAACTCAGTTGAGTTTAGGGTACCAGGTTTCAACACCATTACAAGCTTACTTGCTCGAGTAAAAAAGGCTTTTGAAGAGTTGAATAAGACCTTCAGCATTTTTCTTTTTTTTTTGCTGGTTGTGTTTTATTCTCGTTGACCAAACTACTTTAATTAAAGTGCAAAATCAAGAACCACATACTTCCAACCCATCAATACATGCCCATTCTAACCTTCTACCCCCAAACTTACTTTTTGAGCTATGTTTGGTTATATTTTAAGGACGAAAAATCTAACAATCTAAAGGTTAGAGATAAAGTCATTCCTAGTTCAAATCACATGATATTACCCCACATATATCAAGCATATTTCAGTATTAATTCAATTTGGCTATATGCTCAATTTAGTCAAGTATAACTTGGATAAGTAAACTCAAGTTCAAATGATGTTCAAAAATCTAATTCAAAGTACCAAATCAGTTCGAACTACATCATTGGCGATAAATAAATCAATAGGATTTTTCATTTTTTTTCAATTTCTCTCTCTCTCTCTCTCTCTCTCTCTCTCTCTATTTTTTTTAGGGAACCCCAAAAATAAGGTATCGAATGAACAAAATGAAGAAATGAGATACAACCCCCTCCCCCCAAAACTAGAAAGTTACATTGTCATCAATGTAAAAGAAAAGATATGTCAATTAATAACAATACATAAAAGAGAAGTTAGGTACTTCCCAAGTTTAAAGGAGCGATGTGATAACTTGAAGCTTTGTTTTGATCCCACATGGATGATTTCTACCTGTTTCTTGTGTTTCCAACCGCACAAGATTTAGGACAGATTTTTAGTCGGATTTGGAGACCTAATTTTGGGGTAGTAAACATTCAAATTGGAAAAATCATATTTCAGGAAAAATTGTAGCCCATTTAGGACAGATTTTTAGTCGGACTTGGATACCTAATTTTGGGGTAGCAAAGGTTCGAATTGGAAATATCCTGTCCTAAAATTAAGTTTACTATCCCAATTCGAACGTTTACTATCCCAAAATTAAGTTTCCAAGTCTGACTAAAAATCTGTCCTAAATCTTGTTCGGTTGGAATCAATTTTATGGTAATATTCTTATCATATTCCATTCATTTTTGACTTCTACTTGCATCCAATTGACTCCTAAAAATCCTCAAAATATCATCTTGTGATCAAAATCAATAATTGGATATTTACAAGTTGGTCCCTTGTGTTTAATTGCTCTTCAGTGCTTCAACTTCCAATTGCAACAATATAGTCCCTATACTTTCAAATCTTCTTCTATTTCTCTTCCAGCCTCAATTCATCTTCTTCTCCAATTAGGTCCTCTAACTCTTGGTTTCTTCACTTTGGGACTATGCATGTTTTCCTGTTGACTTCAACAACTTCTAAATTATTAATTTTAGCTCAAAATGTCATCCAATTGTGCATTATTTCAATCAATTGCTTTATTCTCATGCTTTTGAAATATTTTCTAAAATGTAAACAAATTAAATAGTATTTATTCTCAAACGAAAATATAATATTCTAATTTTAATATATAAATAAGTGTATAAAATACACTTATCGGTGATATTTTGGTTTTACATTGTTTGAGGACGAACAAAAATTCTAATTTGGGGATATTTGAAAAGTGTATTTTATACACTTATTTGTACGTCAAAATTAGGATATTATGTTATCTTTTTAGAATAAGTTCTACTTAGTTTCGTTTTATTTGTTTACGTTTCAGAAAAGATCACAATATTGAAGAAATAAGGTAAGCTGGGGAAAATACGAGCAATGGATGACTTTTGGAGCTAAAATGCACAAAGGGAAAGTAAATAAGAACAACAGGGAGCTAAAATGCACAAAGTGGCCACACGCTAAGGAATGGAATAAACATAGTCTAATTTGGTGTCCTGAGCGGCCACCACAATTCCTACCATGCGGTCGAGTGGTGAAAACACGACTCAAAGAGAATAGGCACATGCGCTATTTTCCCTAGTTTTAACAGATCTGTTGGGGGCAGTGGAGAAGTAGGAGGTAAGTCACGTTTTGAGGACTTTTTGGCAAAAAATTTCTTTTACACAAAAGAGGTCTTCAACGCGAAATTTCTTGGAGATTAAATGAAGGCAAGAGTTTTGGAATTGTGGAGATCAATAAGGCGAAATCGACTCTTGGTGCAAGATTCCTTTTTTACTTTGTTTATTTGACAACTTCAACATGCGTTAAATTATATTTTCTTCGTTCTTTATTATTTTGTGATGAACAATTAAGTCATTAGTTGGGACAAATGATGGATCCTTGTTAATTATTGTTAATTTTAGATTCCAAGTTTTGCACGTATGTTGAATGTGTTAATTTTATTTTGTGTGTAATGTGTGAATAACTTGATCACTTATTCATAGATTTTATGTGATGTTTTCATAATCCGAGAGGTGAGTTAACAATCTTGATCTTGGAATAAAATTTAGTAACCTAATAAATGATAGAGATATACGTTTTTTTTTTTATTTTTAGGATTATTAAATGAATTCTTGTGTTCATGCACCTAATTATTATAACTCATTGTAGAGATACATAGTTAACTGAATTAGGTAGATTTGATTTAAACTTGAGAGAGGAATTTCATATGCATTAGTGAATTTGATTGAGTACATGAATAAGAAGAAAACTTAAATGAACTAATAGTAATAAATATGGTGAAATCGTATGTCCCAGCATGTTTATCATCACTTAAGAAAATCAAAATTTGAAATCTTTTTATTCTAACCTTTTAGATAGTTTAATTTAATATTTTAGTTTAATTCAAAAATCCGAATCTGACTCTTCAAATAGAGTTTAGAATTAACATATTTTTGTACTTAATTATAATTTTCGTAGGACGATAACTCGGACTCTTTTGTTCACTTTATTACTTGATTACGATATTGTACACTTACACTTTAGGACATCAACACGATCAAGAGATTTCTCCAATGGTTAGCTAGCACTTTCAGCTTCAGCCAACGAAGTTTTGTTTGGACAAGGAGAACAAATAACAGAGTCAGAAGATGGAGAATCTAGATCTAAATTTACGATTGCATGTGCTAAGATGAAAGATGTAAATGGGGATTGTGATGAGTGAGTTAGGGTAGTTAGTTCAGCAACAATTAGGATAGCTGACTTTAAAAAGGACATATAGTCAAAATATGGGTAGAAGAAGGGATCTCTTCAATACTTTGGAGAACTTTGATTGGGGACAATCTATTAAGGACTATGGCTAGAGAAGGAATGATACCTTGAATTGAACCCACATTACCAGTTTCTTCTTCCTGCTCCTTCTAGAATTATAGTCTGGCTACTTGACAATAAGAGAAATGAAACCTTTAGCATACTCCACTTCCACTCCCAAGACCACATGAGTTGGGAGAATGTCAAGACTTGGGATGGATGTTTTTAATGTCGGTCACTTTGGAAAATACAAAAATGGAAACTTAGATAAAAGTGTATTAAAAGAAAATAATGGTAAGTGCAAAGATGCATTCTATTCGAACCATACGCCTCCTAACTATGGGTTAGTTAGCCTTAGAGTAAAAATCTCTTGTGGTTTTGGGATAGACCTATTTTAGCACTTGCAGCTCAGTCTAACTGCTTGGTTGGAGGGAAATGCTGCACTCTTAAGCACCATCGCCTTTTGGAAAGAGCAAATTTAGGAAGAACATTAGGTACAGAAGGGCTCTCGATTTTCAAGGCAAGAGTGGTTCTGAGAGACTTTGGAGGAATGATATTTAAAGAATGGAATTGGGACCTATGATACAAATAATAAATAAAGATTCTCACCCTAATGTTCGCTCCGCAAGTGCATGGTTCGTGCAAGTAATAAAGTGAATTTTAAGTCCAAGTATCGATCTCACAGAGATTGTTTTAAATCGTATTTTAGATTACAGATCCTTAACCGGAACTAGAAATTTGGTTGAGTTTGAAAATTTAGATTTTGAAAATTAAAATAAAGATTAAACTAAAAAGCGAGAAAAATTGATTTTAAACGAATGAAAATAAATGTGTTAGGATTATGAATCCATTTTGACTCTATCATTCATATCTTAACCAAATTATTTAAATACAATTCACGGGTTTTGAATTTCCATATTCCAAATGTAGTTAAAACTCCCTTTCGGACAAGCATTAACACATATTCCTACGCACAACCCAACTATATTTCTATGTTGAATCCGAATGTGTAAGAAAGCATTAAAAGATTTGTGAATACTATAGCAGAAAATACAAAGCATAGGGGTATATTTCTATCCTCTATCGGACTTTGTGGTAATTGAAACAAGTCTAATGAAATCCCAATCTCTTGAACTTAAGAAATCACAACCTAAAATCATACAACTAGTGATCAAGTAATTGCATGATAGAAAAAGCATAATTCAATTGCTCAAAACCATGAATTGCATAAATTAAATAATAGATTAAAATATGGAGTCAAGAAATCAAAACTTCATCACAATTCCAACACAATTAACCTATCCTAGAAACATAATAGAAAATAAATAACAAGAGATATGAAAAGATGTAACCCAATTCATCTCCTTGCAATTGTATCTTCAATTTTGATCTTGGCGTGATTTGGATCCCTTGGCACTTCGACAGCATTTTGGCATGAATTGAGCAAGTTGGAAATCCTCAATTTCGTGCCTTAGGTCTGGTATTTATAGATTTATTCGAGAATTAGGTTACTTGGGGACAAAGGATGTTGATTTCTGCGTAAAAAGCCTAGCTGCGGCCCAGAATCTCTACCGTGCGACCGCACGGTTCAAAAGTGCGCGATCGCACGACATTGCAGGTCATCTTAAGTCGAGGATTTTTGTGACCGTGCGGCCACACGGTTATAACACCATGCGACTGCACGGTATTCTGGTTGAAGGCAATTTCTGACTTTTAAATGTTACAAGTTGGTCCCTATCTTTTAATTGCGCAGCAAGTCCTCCAAATTATGATTGTTGCAATTTAGCCCCTGAACTTCTGATTTCTTCCAAATTTGATTTCTTCTTCTAATTGGCCCTTTGATTAACTGCATCAATTCTTGATTTTCTCACTTTAGCTCTTTTATCATCCAAATGACTTGTTTTTTATTTTAATTCCATTATTTTCTCGACTTTGGAGTTTTTCCTGAAATACAAACAATACTAACTAAATAAATAACAAATATTCTTAAACAAACACATAAAATCCTACTTTTAGGATAGAAATAAGTGTATAAAATACACTTATCACCTAACAAACGGCAAAGATCTGTCCAAGGTCGGATGGGTGAATGACGAACAAGTGAAAAAAAAAAAAATGTCTTAGCCAGAGTGTTGGCATAAGTCTCAGTGGTTCTAGCTTCACCAGCATTCACAGTGAGAAAACGATTATTAAGTGCTTGCTTGAGATCCATTACAATTAGATTTTTTAGATAATGTATTTTGAAATAATGATTTTTTAAAAGAATATACGGTTAAAAATTAAGAGAGAGAGAGAGAGAGAGAGAGAGATTATAATTGAGCACCAACTTCACAAGATCTGACCATGCAGCAGATTTAAGAACTCATCTGCGTCTAAACTTGATCGGAACGTCACCCTCATCGTAACAACCTCTTACTTCCTTCCATGAATAACGTTGCGAAAATCGCCCAAGGGGTCGCCTCCGGGTCCTCACTAAGCTGCTCATTGTCGATGCAGGCCATCGCCATCGCCAGTGGGTGAGGTGGGAATGAATTGGGTATTTATAATAACTTTGTTAATTTATATTAATTAAAAATGAATTAGGACCTGATTATAGTACAAAAAAACTGATGAAGTTGATTTTTGAATTGTGAATCTTAAAAGTAGTTGTGGGTGTCCACTTGTACTTATAATCACGTCCAAATTTGGGTTGAAATTTTAAATTCCAACCCAAAAAATTAATCATCATTAAGCCTCTGTTTGAAGACTATTTTAAAGAGAAATTAGGGAAAAATGAAGTTTTGAATAACATTTTTTTGGAGAATGTGTCGTTAAAAGTAAGGAAAAGTTTTGAGTTTACTTGTTGAATATATTATTGTGTTAATGTGTGGTTGAAAATGAGCATGAGAAATAAAAAGTTTAATTTGTTTGGTAAAAATATTTTGTTTACAAACAAATAATTTGATTTCTTCGAGTTGAAATATGTGGTTGAAAAATAGTTTTAAAAAGAGGTTTTTAGTTAAATAGGCTTGGCAATCAATAACTTTAGTAATATAGACTTCTCTATTGAAAAGTCAAAATTACCCTTAATGAATGAATTGCAAGGAATATCTTTTATTCTGGTTGATTTAACTCAGGACTAATTATTTGGACTTTTCGTAATTCTTTCAATTGTTCTAAATACTCTTTATATTTTGATAATTTTTCAAAGATTTTGGGATGATCTTACTTAGTTATATATCCTAATAATATTCCTTCTGAAACTTCTTCTTCTATATCCTTATGTTCGAGTGATATATTATAAACTATATTTATATTTTGGCAGTTTCAACAGAGTTGAATCTTATATTATTTATGCAAGCGTAATCAATATCTTTATATATTTCTTCTAAAGTGTTCATATATTCAAACGATCAGGTTGATCAGGATTATGTCTAACTATTCTATTTTCTTTATCTAAGGTTCGTAAAACTGAACTTAGGAATCTAATTTCAGTATTTTCTTGTAACCAAATTAGATGTTGTTTCTGTTCGTACTGATGATATCTAATGGTATTTAGTATTTTATCCACTTTTCTTGATTATTTTCTTGTTTTAATTCTCTGAGAAGTTTTTCTATCTCTCTGGATTTTAAATCAAAGGTATTATCTTTAACTATTCTAAGTCTCTCAATATCTTCTTTATCATCATTGTTCATAATTAAAAATAACAAGCATGTAATCAAAGTATGTAAATGGCAGTAAGTAAGCTTACAGTAATCAAATAGAAATAAGTAGGTTTTCCCTCCAGTGTCGTCCTATAGCTGCCTTGCATGTACTCAATCAATCCTTTGAATCAAATGAATATTAGATGTTTTTTAATAAATAGGGTCTACAACTGCTTTCGCAAAAAAAATTTCAATCAAGGTTGCACTTCTCACACTAGAGAACTAGCCGTGTTTCCACAGACGCCATCTCACAGTATTCAGAGTCTCTGTTTTCACCCCATCTCGACTCCTCTTAGGAAAACCTTACTTAGAACTTTTCTAAAACTATATGTTTTAAAAAAAAGTTTTAAAATTGAACAAAGCTCAAACATTATCCCAAAATGCCACAACACATCAAAAGGCTGACGGGATTTTTGCTGAGCAATAGATTCTTCAAGGAAGAAAAGTCATTTTGGAAAAATCAATACTGTCGGGGTTCATGAGAAACTTAACGAAAACCTTTTTTTAAGAAAGCTTTGATAAAAACTCAAACATCATTTCATTCATAGATTGACATTGTACATACTGCAAACTATATACAGACATCTTTGGTACTCACCTTATGAAGTTTAAAACTCCATAAGTGATTACCTTATTACAAGCTTTGATATCTTCAGACTATCTACTAATATTTTTTCTTGAATACAAGTGGTGTAAACAAGTTTTGAATAAAAGAGTACAAGTGCTTGACTCAGATATTTCGGGATACCTCTTCACTGAATCTCTTCCCCCTTTTATAGAGGTCCTGGATTATTTTCCTCATCTCCTTTTTGGTGACAAGAAAGGACTCTTATCTCTTCTGCAATAAATTTCTTGTTGAGTAGTCATCAACCACATTTTTTGTTGCATTTATCTTTTTTGCTAGCTGGCTTCAATAATTCTTGACAAGTTATCTTCCGGATTGTGACAAAACACCACAGTTTTGCTTTAATAAAGAGACTTTATTAAAGTAGTGAGTGAAGGGTCTTTGTCATGACAGCTATCTTCTTGTTGTTTAGTGACCACAGTTTTTCTTTAATAAATGAATTTATTAAAGTAGTGATAAAGGGTCACTATTTGGAAGCATTATTTTTCCATCCTTGAGTCAAAGAACTCTGCTGGGAATTCTGTACTATCGAGTGATGCATGGCTCATATCTTCAACAAGACAGTGTTCACATCTATACTCTGGATGGTCCCACATTATCTTGCATAACTCTTTGTACATAGTTTCACATCTACTTACTTCATTGATAATAATTTTCTCAAGTATGTGGTCCAATTTACAAATATCTACTTCTTTAGATGGAAATCTTGTATTTGAGAAGATTATAACCAATTTTTTTCTTTTTCAGAAATGACTTGACTTAAATTATCAAATATTTCTTTATATCATTTAGCTCTCCTGTAAGAAATCATGTTAACAATATCTTCATATACATTCTTAACAACTTTTTGACTAGTTGGTAAGAAGTGTTGGTTTGTGATCCCTATCTTGATACAATAAAATGATGGGATCGTCGTTCCTTCATATTTATCACATTCCATTGTGGCTGAAAAGAATCGGATATATATGTCCGTACTTTTGATAACTTCAGTAAATCTTTAAACTGCCTTTTTAAAATATATGGGAAGTTGTGAAATTTCCCTTAGATCCTTGCTTGGATATATGTAGAGTATATTCCCTAGTTCAAAGCAGTTTTAAACCCAATTAGCTGGCGCTCCTGGATAGAAATTTATCTTGTTGTATTTTTCATAGTGTAGGGTCTTCATCCATTTCCCTACTTCGAGATACCAATCTGACAGTATATTGAAAATAACAATAAAGAAGAGAACTTCTTCATAGTTATCTTTGTTAGGTAATTTTTGTTCTTGGCAAATTTTTAACACATCTTTTGAATTTATTTGCTCAATACGGGTTTTGGAATCAATTTCATTCCTCTGTGAAGAGGTTTCCATAACCTTCTTGGTATCTTGATTATCCTTCTTGAATGAAGGCTTTGTATCCGTTTCCATACTTTCAGTACAAACATTATGATTAATTCTTCCCTGTGAAGGGGTTCCTAATATTATCTTGTCTTTCCCTTTATCCTCAAGAAGAGCACTAGTATTCATAAGACCTGGTAAAGGGTTACTAGACTTTGTACAAGTATTTTTTGTCTAATGGGCTATCTTGGTACTGCTTAGAAGGCTTTCTTGTATATTTTGAATTTTCATCTCCAAGCAAGAGGCTTTAAGTTCAATTATCTGGACTTTTGTCTTTAAATCCTTTAGCTCCATCTCTACTAAGATAATCAGGAAGAAAATTAGACTGTCCTTTAATATATTCAATATCTAACTTGAAATATGAAAACCATATCTGGATTCTGATAATGAATCTATTGGCAATAGATGGATCAACATTATCTTTTAAAAATGCTTTAACTTGTGTGTTATCAGTTCTAATCAAGAACTTTTTTGGTAGTAAGTAATCTTCATATTTTTGTACTCCTCGCTTCGCAGCAATGAGTTCTTTTCTATTTGTTTCATACCTCGTTTCAACTTCTTTGAATGTTCCTGATGTATATCCTGCAAGCATTTCAGGACAAGAACAATTATTTTCACATTTATATTCTTTATGATTCTTTTTTACCTTAAGTACTGCTTCCCAGTAGTTATCTGAAGCGTCAGTTTCAAGGATAAAGAAATCTTCTTCCTGTGAAATAATAAGTTTTGGTAGATTTTTTTAATTCATCTTTTACCTTCCTGATGTTTTTTCGATCTTGTTCATCCCAAGACCACATTACATTTTTCCTTAATTTTGGAAGAAACTAATTGTTTAACCTGGCACAATTTTCAATAAATCCTTCAGTATAATTTAATATTCTGAGGAAACTTTACCTTGGCACAATTTTCAATAAATCCTTCAGTATAATTTAATATTCCGAGAAAACTTTGTAAATATTTTTTATCTTTGATTTCTTCAGAAAATTCTTGAAGTTTTTCGCCAATATGAGATTGCAGTTGTAATTCTCCTTCTTTTAGAAATAATCTAAGAAATTATATATCTACTTTTGCTATCTCAGCTTTTTTTTTTTTTTTTTGAGAAATTGTAATACCATGTTTTTTCATGAAATAACAAAAATTTTCAAAATGTTCAATATGTTCGTTCATATCTTTTGAATGAATAAGTAAATCATCTATGTAGACAATACAAAAATGAGTACTAGGTTTTATTACCTCATCCATTCTTCTTTGGAATATCTGTGGTGCATTTTTCAATCCAAATGTCATTACATTCCATTCAAATTAGCCTAAAGGATTAGGAGTGCTAAATGCAGTTAAAGATTTGCTATCTTCTATGAGCATAATTTGCCAAAATCCTGATTTACAATCAAACTTTGAAAATATCTTCTTGTTTTGTACTTGTTTAATAAGAATGTCCTTATTTGGCAAGTAATATCCATCAAATTTTGTAACTTCGTTTAGCCTTTTATAGGTAATCACCATTCTGACTTTTCCTCTTTTTATTTCACTATGTTTCCTAACCATAAATGCTGGACTACTATTTACTAGGCCTAATAAGTTTGGCTTCTAGTAATTCTTTTATTTGGATTTTAAATTCCTCTTGGTCTTCAACACTGTATTTCATTGTTTAACTCTTACTACAGTGCTGGTTTTATAAGCTCTATCTTGGCTTTAACCTTATCTGTATCCCATTTTTCTAATGGATTTTCAGAATAAGTTTTAGAAATTTCTTTTCTAAGTTTTTCTAACTTATCTTCTATTGTCATTTTTAGCATGTTGATTTGTTTAAACTTTTCTGTACTCCAACATCCACCACGCTGGGTTGAGGAGCTCTGATGATTAATTTCTTTATAAGCTATACTTACTACCCTTGTGATTTTTGGTGTAAATATCTTGTGTGCACAAGGTGTTGTAAACATATATTTATCAATAAATTGAGTAAAATGTGCATATTTTAATAGGAAATTTTTTCCTAATAAAATATCACATCCAATTGTAGCTGACATATATATATTTTCAACAAATACTTCTCTAAGAGATATTAGAAAAGGTATTTGTGTAGCATATTTGCTATATATTATCTTGTTTCCTTTTGCTGTTGCAGCAGTTACAACTTTCTTTGAGTCATATTTCCAATATTCAGATGATAGTACATTTGGTAAGTAAAGGCTTATAATACTTCCTGTATCTAAATAAGCATGAAACTTTATTTTACAATAATTTTTTAAATTGAGAATAACTTCAATACATGGACTCATGGGATTGGTATTTATTATCTTTTCCATGGTAACAATGATCTCATATTTTCATCTATCCTTGATATAATAACTGAATTTCCTTCAAGTGTTATTTTTATATATTCCTGACATATCTTGTAAGGGCTTAATTTTCCAAGAAAGCTCATTCCTAGTAATATAGGTGTTTGGCTAAGTCCATGATTATCATCCTTATATAAGATTATTTCTATTTTATGTTCACCTTGATTCTCTCCTATAATTATAAGACGAAAACTCATATATCTTTTTATTTCAAGATTATGTCCTAAGTAATCTTTAAAGACATATTTTTGTGGTAACTCATAATCTTGTAGGTGGCTAACAAATTTAGCATCTACATGGTTTTTATCTACTTCTGTTTCTATAAGGACAAGAAGATCATTCTTGATCCCTTCTTGGTTGATATATCTAGTCCTGATATAATATTGTGAGCTTGCTGGTTCATCAATACTTTGATTTTTAAGTCGTTCTATATTAACATTTCTTCTAGGTGGGAATCTTGCAATAAAATTTTCTCCCTGTAGCCTCACACTACCTTTTCTTATTATTCTTTCTTCAGAATTAATTTCTTTAGCTTGTTTGTGGAAATCAAGCATCATTTGTTTTGGTATTGTAACTTTATGTTCTTTATATTTTCTAGGCGGAATATACTGTACCAATTCATCAAAATCTTTGTGTATTATTATGTTATCTGTTATTTTCTTTAAATTGCTACGATGGCTACTACTAAAAGCAAATATTGATTTTATGCTTATACTAATAGCCTTACTTTTATGTAACATTTTCAAGTTTCCAATTTTATAATAGAGATTGAAACTTTAGTCTATATTTTCATTTGTTATTGAGATTGCATAATTTGGTTTTACTGTAAATATTATCTTCTGATAAACTAGATTTCCTACAACAGTTCCTAATAGAGCATTTATAGGATCTTGTAGAATTCTATTATCCATGCAATAAATTTCAATAGGTATATTCATACATTCTCTAAAGAATCCTTTAATCATAAATTGGATTCCTCCAATTTCAATACATTTTAACTTCTTTCTAATATTTTCTAAGATATTGGATAATTTTTGTTTTACCCATTCTTTAGTAATTACTGGGATTCTGGTTTTTCTCACTACATCTTCTATGTTAATTGGGATTTTTTTATAATTCATACTTACAATTGTTTTGTTCATCCTAGGGAGTATTCCTAAGAATCCTTGATGAAATACATCTTTTTCTTGTAAGTTTAAATTTTTTTTAGTTATCTCCTTATATATTTTGCTATCAAATATAATTTCTTGACAAATTCCTTCTACTGAGTCTTCTACTTTCTCACTTGTTTCAATATCTAATTCTTGTACTTCTTGAATTTCATTCATATATATATATTCTTTAGATTCTTCATCTGATGATGATATTTTCAACTCATAAATACTATTGCATTCACTGTCTAAATCCTCAAAATACTCAATTGGTTCTATATCACTATCATCTATAAATTCTTCATAAACTTTGAGAGTTTTTATATTCTATTTATCTTTTCTTTTAGGACATTGGGGGGTTATGTGTCCTTCTTCATTACAAATGAAGCATCTAAATTTTTTGATATATTTTTTTTGGGCTTTTTAGACTAATTTCTTTTCTTGAAATATTTTTTATATGAAGTTTCTTTTCTTAAACTTTTTGAGCTTTTTGATTCTTTTATGTGTTTTATATGGCTTATATTACTTATTATGACATCCAAATTATTTTGTTTGACCTATATCTTTGTAACAACATAAAGAGTTTTTCCTTATTTTATATGTTTTTTCATTTTCTAGTGCTTCTCTGCACCAAATACTTATCATTCTTTTTGCCAATTCAATTCTACTTCCAAGACTATATATATATATATATATATTTCTTTATCTCTTTCGGGTAATATTTTATTATATTATTTTAATAACTTAGTTCTCCATGGGAATGGTAATTTTGTGAAGTAAGATCTTAAGATTGACTTATTATCTGTATAATCTCCTTAGCTGATTGTATAGTATAATTCTTGAAATTTATATGTATATCTTTCTAATTCGCACATATCGCATATTCTTAAATTTTCCATTGCAATCATTCCTTCATTATATTCATCTTGTTTTCTAGCTTCTTCATCAATTGTGTATCTATCTCCTAAAAATTTTGTTCTGAGGGCTCTTTCCAACCTATTTAATATATCTCTTATACTTTGATCATTTAGATTAATTCTATTATTTAATGCATAAGTTGTATTTTCTCCATATTTTATTCTTCTTTTTGTATTTACAGGTAGTTTTCTCCACCATTCTGATATTATACATCTAAATGTATGTTCTATAAATTCAAAGGCTGTATATGTGTCCCATTTATTAAATTGTATTGCTAAATCAGTACTTTTGTCCATGTTTCAATAGCTTCGTTTGTATCTACACTGTCTAAATCTAACTATATTCCTGTTGTGTGGATTGATTCATTATATGATTTTGTTGGATTAACTTTTTTTATGGATTTTTTTCTAATATTTTAATTATATCTATTTTGGGTTTTCCTATATCTTTGGAATCCTCCTTTTCTAGGTATGTAAGTTACATATGGATTATTTGTATCTTCATCACTACTAAATTCTTCTTTTACGTTACTTGCAGATAGGTTTGTATTCATTTTAGTATTTTCTACTTGTTTTGCTAATTCTTCTAATTGATTTTTATATTCATCATATTCTTCTCATGTAGATTCTAAAAATTTTATTTCTAATTCTTCTACATCTGTTATTATGAATTGTTTTATTTCAGGTGTTTTTTCCTTTCCTTTATTTTTATCTTTAGTTTTGCTTTTGTAATCTTAAGGAGGATTAATTATGATTTTATCTTTTCCTTTTAGATTTTTATCTAATATAGTGTTTCCTATTTGTAAATTATATTCTAAATTTTCTAATTTCTTATTCATTTCTTCAAAACCTTCGTTCAAATTATTTTTTGGTAAATAAGGATAACTTGGTTTTTTATATTTTTCTACATTTTCAAGAAATTCTTCAATTATATTTTCTTCTTCTAATAAATTCATTATGATTTTTTGGTTCGTAACAGGGCTGTGATGCCAATTTTACCAGGGTGCACAGAACACAATCTCTATTTTCTTAGGAAATTATATGCGGAATTATAATCGTCTTATGATTCTTGTCAAAAATATTTCTTCTTGTCTTATTTCATTTATTTCTATTAATCTCAAATATTCAATATGTTGTTTAATCAATCTTTTAAGTTCTTCGTCTAATTCTATAGCTCCAGTACTCGATTCTCCTTCAATACTAACTAATTTTGGATATTCTCTATGTAAACTTCTAATTAAATCTTTCTTTTTTCCTCAAGTATGTGGGGGTCAAAAACAGGCATAAATTTAATTAGGTAAAAGCTAATTTTATTATTTTGTGTCCAAAATTTATTTGGGGACTAAATTGAAGTTATTTTATACTTTGATGGCTTTGGTTGAAAATTCTATATATGAAGGTATTCTAGGAAGTATGAATAGTTGAAGTCTATTTTTAAAAGGTTATAATTTCAAAGTCTATTTAGCAAAAGATTATGGTTGTTGGAACTATTTATGGATATTCCCCTTTAAAAAAAAATGTGTGATATTAGAAACTGGTCTTGAGAAATGTATTAATTTATAAACAAGTTACCAAGCAAACTATAAATTTAAAGAGAGTCAAACAAATGCTTAATAACATTTTTAAAATATATGAGTAAGCAATGAAAAACTACATTTAAAGAAAGTTTTGTCAATTAATACCAAATTAGAAAATATGTTTGTTTGATTTTAAAGCTTATTGATGCAACATTTTTATCAGTTTATATTTCTATAACACAGGATGAGTAAACCAGTATAATTATGCCTACCCCTCCTTTTTTAGTTATCTCTTTATAATATTAACACATAATTACATTCTATTTTAAGAAGTAGAAGGAAATGTTAGCTTAGAAGAAGTCGAAGGAATAGCCTTGCGTAAAGCATTGATATGGGTAAAGAATTTGGGCTTGCATCTTGTTATTTTCGAAGTTGATGTATTGAAAGTAGCAAACGAAACTAAGTCTTGAAAACAAAATCTTTCCTACTTTGAAGTCATCATTGCTGAGTGTAAAAAAACTCTTCTTTGAACATAGGCACTATACGACGGACTTTGTCAAAAGTCAAGTTAATATTTCGACACATGATCTAACAAGACATTCTTATCAATATGTAAACCTTATGTCTTGAAACAACGTTTCTCTGTATCTTGAGGCCTCTTTATTTTATGATTTTATTGATAATGGATAAATTCTATTAAAAAAAAAAAAAATCTTGCAACCAAAAGAATATTGCTATTTGCATTTTATGATGTTGAAATAAAAGTTGACAATAATTTTATTAATTGAATATTCTTTATTGCAATCAAACAAACTCCCAAACGACTTACCAAAGTTAAAAAAAATGGATAAGACGATAAACCAAAGTGATTATGTTGGGGAAAAAGGAAGAACATTTTAGCCTATGTTCGAGAAAATGGTTAATAAATCACTTATAATAATTCTAATTTTCAATATAAATTTTTAATTATAAATCTTTTTTTCTTAATTTTTAACCCTACATTTTCTTTGACATTTGCAAAATAAACCAAAAAATCTAGTTTATTTAACCTCCAAACAGAGGCTTAATTAGGGTAATAGTGTTAGAAATTATTTCTAATTAATTAAAAACAAAAAAATTAAAGCAATTCAATCAGCGGTGAGATTACTGTAATACAATAATGGATTGCAATCCATATCATGTTAAATGCAAGTAATTGTATAAATTTACTTATTTACAGATTAGCTTGTTTTGTCGAAAGCTCCCCAGAAAATCGAACAACATTCTAGTTTAGAACTCTCAAAACCTCCTTCATTTTCAATCTTTTGGAATCTTTTTTCTGCGATAACCTTCTCCATTTCACAGAAGCATCTTTCTTTTGTATTTTTTTTTTTTTTTAATTTAAACGAGCGATCTGGTTCCAAGCTGCTGATCATAGAGATTTGTATTATTTTCGGGATTTTTGAAGTTTAAAGTTTGAAAAGATTTTTTTTTTTTTTTTGGGTTTTTAAAGTTTTTATTGATGAATGATCTTCCGGAATCGGCCGACGGCGGCGGAGTAGCGGTGGAGGAGAGGCCTTTATCATCCCCTTTGATGTCTCCGGCGAACCCCAGTCCATCAGAAATTGGGCGGGAGCGATGGGAGACAGCAGAGAAAGCTGCTCATATGATAATCTGCAAGGTACAGCCGACTTCAATTTCTGAAGAAAGAAGAAGAGATGTAATTGAATATGTTCAAAGATTAATCAGGAACCGTCTTGGCGCTGAGGTAACAGTCTTATCTACATCTGTATTCTTTTATGTGCATCTTGATGAGAAATTTTTACAGATATAGATACAAATGCAAGTGTGATTATTTATTTTGCATATTTATATTTATATGCTTGCACCGTTTTTAAAAATTTGCTGTGCATTCAATTTGATGAATTGTGATTTTTATGTAGTTTTGTAGGTAGGTGTAGAATTATGTTATGATCTGTTTGAGCTCATTGCATATGGGTAGCTTTTGAGGTAAATCTTCTGTTGGTTTGTTCTCTGCTCAAGAATGTTCTAAGACATGGAGGGTTAAAATGTGGCATGGTATCTAGCAGCAAAGATGCAAAGTGACAGGGTTATGTTGAGTGAATTTAGTATTTAGTTTTCTTGTTCGCGTTTATGCCTTTATGGGTAGCTTTTGACATAGATTTTCTGTTGGGTCATTAAGTATATGCTGATATACAGCAGATGATACCTTCTCAAGAATGTCTTCAAAATTTGGAGGGTTAACAAGTTGTATGCTAACTAATGGCAAAGATGCAAAGCAACTGGGTTATGTTGAGTGAATCTAGTATTTAATGTGGTTTTCATTTTGCACGTGTCTCCAATCCCTTGGAAATGGGAATACGTGATTGTGTAAATTGACGAAAATTTCCATGAGATTATGTCGATTTCCGTCAGAAGATAATTGTTGAAAAATGTTCTATGGCACGTGGAGGGGGTGAATAGTGGCAAAGATCAAAAGGGACCAGGTTATGCTGAGTGAATCTAGTATTTAGTTTTCTTGTTGCCTTTGGTTCACATGTATAGGTAGCTTCTGAGGTAGATTCTCTGTTGGTTCATTAGTATATGTTGATTTACATCATACAATACTTGCGGAGAATGTTCTATACGTGGAGGGTTAAAGAGTTGTATAGTAACTAGTTGAAAAGATAAAAAGAGACAGGGTTATGCCGAGTGAATCCAGTAGTATTTATTGTGCCCATTCATTTTCCCACGTGTCTTCTGTCCCTTGGAAATGGGGATATGTGATGTGTAGTTCGGTGTTATGAGATTATGTTGATTTTCGAAAGATGATGCCTGCTGACGAATGTTTTATGACACATGGAGTATTAAAAAGTTGCAGGGTGACTAGTGCAAAGAAGCAAACAGACAGGTTTATGTTGATTAAATCTAGTATTTAGTTGCCTTTGGTTCACATTTATGGATAGCTTTTGAGGTAGATTTTCTGTTGGTTCATTTAGTATATGTTGATTTACAGCATACAATAGCTGCTGAAGAATGTCCTATGACAAGGAGGGTTAAAAATTTGCATGAAAACTTGTGGCAAAGATGCGAAGAGGCAGGATTATGTCGAGTGAATCTAGTAGTATTTAGGGTTTGTTTGGTAGGTCTTCTGCTTTTGCTCCTGCATCTTGTAAAAGAGCTTCACGAGGATGTGAGAGTGTGATTGCATATTCTTTGTCAATATTAGGGAAGAAAACCCCATGGTCTATGTATCCATCTTCCATTGTGTGACAGAATATGTAGTTACATAATTCAGTTTTGTAGCTTGAACTTATATAACTGTCTTTCAGTTCCTCTTACCAATAAAATGTCTATACATATTGTCAGATATGTTGGCGAATTAGAGTACCTTTGTCAACTATAAGTTTGAATAAGGGATTGCAGTACTTTTAGTAGTTATGATGTAATCATGCTTCTTGTCGGACTCTATTATGTTGGCTGTATTGTTCCTGCCCTAAACTAAATAAATAAGAATGTGAGATTTATAGCTTTTTAATAAGTTCCTGGGATGCTGATCCATATTCAGCTTCACCCGACCCATTAATGAGGTAACAATATTGTTCTTATTATAGTCAACTCTGTGACAATTTTAGTATCTCTATGTTTGACTATTTTTGTATTTACGTGCACAAAAGACACAACAGTACACGTGTATGCCCGTTTACTGGATTGTGTCACTTCTCTTTCTTCCCCGCTCCATAAAAATTCTGAAATTTTTACCATGTTATTACAGGTTTCCCAACTGGAACAAAAGGCTTATCCTTTTCTTAACTAAATCTGAAGTTGGCTAAATGATTCCTTTTCACCACTGCATTCAGTTCATTGTTACATAAGACCGCATTTATATGCATTCACTAAATAAATTCTTCTCCTTTTCTTTGCTTCATCTTTAAAGAAATTTTGAGTTTTTACTATGTTCTTTTAAGTTGGCAAAAATTATCGTAAATGACACGGTGCAATTATAATTACAAGACCAACATTCAATATTAAACAGTTAAATACTAGACGCTAATTTTCTTTCTTAATAAATATATAATTATGAAAAAAATTGGACTGGCACTGGGCACTTTAATTTATACAGTGATCTTTAATTTTTCTTTTCTTTCATATATCTATCATGGCGTGTATATATACTCTTTGAGTTTCTCTCTTGGACTAGTTGGTCAAATTAGAGAATGTACCTCTCTTAATCATATGCTTGTTAATATTTTTCCAAAGGTGACTTTGCCCCTGTTCGGTTTTCATTTTAAAGACTTTATTTGAAAAAAGAGTTTTTTTTTAATGTGTGGTTATAAAGTAGGGAATCTTATTTTGGTTCATGTGTATTCTATTAATAAATGTTTAACTGAAAAGAAGAGAGAAAAATGTTATAAATTTTTAATGTGGGCCAAACAAGGATTTTATGTTTATTAGTTTTTATGGCTCATTAATAAATTATATCTACCTTTTGTGTTTTCTAACCTTTTACGAGCTATATTTATTGAAGGTTTTTTTATTTTTTTATTTATTTTTTTGCAGGTATTCCCTTATGGTTCTGTTCCATTAAAGACATATCTCCCGGATGGAGATATTGATTTGACTGCCTTTGGTGCTAATGCTGAAGATAAGTTGGCCGAGGATATGAAATTTATACTTGAAGAAGAAAATAATATGTCATCTGAGTTTGTAGTAAAGGATGTGCAGCTCATTTCTGCTGAGGTTTATATCTCTCTAATCTGCTTCTTCACAAACACATTTTTTTTTTTTTTTTAATTTTATTTTACGTTCCCAAACATTTTTATGTTGGTGTAAAGGTCTCAAGCTGTAGTCAGCATGCTACATTTAGTTCACTAATAATTTACTCTGTGCTTGACCTTAAAATCCTTTGTCTTTATTTTACGTAAATCAATTTGGCTTTGCCGGATCTGGTAAGTCAATGTATTTGTGGGTCCCCTCTTACCATCTAGCCCTTGAGTATAAGAAGTATCAAATAAAGTACACACTTAATATCCCTTCCCGAGTTTCTTTCTTGTTTATATGCTCATTTGTTTTCCTTTTGTTGTTTTACTGTTAATCTTTATTCTTTTTCTGTTAATCTATATTCTTTTTCTGCCTTTCCTAAATTCATTGGCATGGGTTGTGGGAATATTTTATTTTGTATTCACATGTATGCACGTACTTGCTTGCTTGCTTGTGTCATGTTATAATCTATAACAGTGCACGTACTTGTTTGTGTTGTGTTAAATTCTATAACACTGAATATGAATGCTAAGTAGTTGTATTACAACTTGAGAGTACTTTTTCTTTTAAAGATTACAACTTGCTCCATTTATGAAGGTAATATAGAATGGGTTCTTGATGCTTATCCTTTGAGCCTCTCCTTGACCAAATAGTTTAAGGAATGCATTGATATCGACATTCAAACTTGGTTTTAAATGAGTATCCTCTGATTCTCGTTCCATCGTATATAGACGGGGTTTTTACTTGTACAGCTGCATTATTTGTTTTAACAATGGATGAATTGACTAAGGACATAAAGAATGGAGTCCAATCCAATGAGTATTCTTTATGTTGATGATGTTATGTTGATGGATGTGATTAAAAAGGTAATCATTTATAAATTAGAGTAATAATGTTTTTTTTTTTTTTTTTAAATTAATTAAAAAGAAGGGATTCAAATTAGCTGAGCACGAATAAGCATTGAATGTAATTTTTGTCATGTTAGTAGTAATTGCAGAGATGTAGTAAACTTTCAAGGTGGTGATGTTCCTGTAAGTTGATGATTGCAATGTTAATGCTCAATGTTTTGTGGGGGAAGGAGAAATACAAGATGCTGCTCATAGGATTAAGGATGGAAGGACTAGCTGTGGTATATATGTGGGACTATCTGATCCACAAATTCCATTTAAAAGTAGAACACAAATTCTATAGGAGTGGCATTTATGCAATTGTGAGTAGCTGAATTCTCTTTTCGAAAGAAATTATGTTCAAGTAAGTGCAAGTATGTCATGGTGACAGGAGTCTATCCACAGCTTGTAGGCTTGGAATAGTAAATATAATTTTTCGAAAGAAAATAGAAGAATTAAAGCCCATGTTTGACAATCATTTTTAGAAACTCATTTTTCTACGGTACTCATTTTCAACCACATATTTACACAATAAAATATTCTGCATATAAACCTAAACTTTTCCAAATAATGGTTATCAAACAGGGCAAAGTAAGAAATGATTACATCCATGATTTACTTAAGGAAGCAGCAGTAGAAGATCGCTTTTGGTAGAACATATTAAGATGGCTTGATTCTTTCAGAGAAGGTTGTTGGGTGACCCTATTAGGGAATGTGATAGAACTACTAATCATGCAAATATAGAGGAAGAGGTCGATCTGATATCACGTGGAGTGAGGTAATTAAGAAGGTTTTGTCTTGGTTATTTAAGTTCAGAGGTGGTCTTGATGGAGCAAAAATTAAAGACAGTTCATTTGGTCAACAAGGATAAAAATATGATAATAAATCTTTTAAGTTGAGAAGCTATTTATAGTTTCTTTTTGAGGTACAGTGCTATTATTATAACTAAATGAGCGTCTTTGAACCTTAACATGAACATAACTTTAACCATTGCAAGCTAAGGACAACAGATTTAAGATAATATATGTGTTGATCAAGAGCCAGCTTTAACCGTGGTGCTTTCCTCTCTAAAATTGCGGCAACCTTGATTCATTGGTGAATTTCTTTTAAAATCTCATATTGGATGTCTTTGTTGAAAGTGATAGGTACTGCAGCTGATCATTTCATACAAGTTGCTGGAAATACTTAGTTCTAGTTCTCATTATCTCTATCTTGATACTTCTAACATGACCAAATTTCTTTGCACGAGTTTTGGAAGATTAATTTCCCTATTCGTGGAAAAGATTTACTAAATTAAATCAAGCTTCGTCTAGATTGCTTACAGTGCCCAATCCAAGCAGGGTTTTCTGAGGATGAATGAGTAATTTCGAGTGTTTGGGCTGGAAAGACTTTCTAAATAATGTTCTTGTATTAGAAAGTTTCTTATTATTCAGTTTCATTTAATTTAGTAGTTTACTTGCAGAGTTGTTGTTTATTTAGTTCTCAGGAAATTCTACCATATTGTATATTTTCTTTTCATCATTTAAGTATTTTTAGGATTGACATGTATTTGTCTTAAACTCATCATGCATCTATTCTTAATCATGTTACACTTCATGGATGTACTCTTTCTACCTTCTTAATCTATGGTTATTTTGTGGCAGGTTAAGCTTGTAAAATGCCTTGTGCAGAATATTGTTGTCGATATTTCCTTTAATCAAATTGGTGGGCTGTGTACCTTATGCTTTCTTGAACAGGTAAATTCGATCTTAAAGTACTTTGATGTTGAAAAACAATTATCAGGTGCGCATCATTATGATGTCTGATTTTTTTTTTTATCTCTTATGAGTTGATTTATTTATTTTGTTATTCTAGTTAAGTAAAACACGAAACAAGTGTGTCATGAGGTGATACGGTTAATATACATTGAGGTTGATTTTCTGTGATGCACAGCTATTTTTATAGATTGTGACTTTTATGTGATGAAATAAGGACTTGAGCTCTATATCTTGGTTCTTGAAATGTTGTTATTTAATAAAATGTGATTTTTCATTTGTTCCTGTTATTTTTTATGTGTCCTCTCATGCATGAACTCATTTCTATGTAAGCCTCTGTTTAGTAAAAGTTTTTTGTTTATAAACAAAGAATTTGTTATTTTTGAGATGAAATATGTGGTTGAAAAGTGATTTAAAAATATACCTGGTTAGAAAATGATTTGGAAAAATGTACTTGTTTATAAACAAGTTATCAAACACGTAAATTTCTTAGTACTTTATGTTGCCAGTATATGCATGTTGATTCATGATCCTTGGCTGAAGGATCAAGAACTATCTCTCAGTTATGTTAAGATGTTAGATCTTTTGAATCTGTCACTAATTATATACATGAAGGTGGAACCATACATTCTTATGTCCCTTTTGACTTCTACTTATATTTCAGGTCGATCGCCTCATTGGTAAAAATCATCTGTTTAAGCGCAGTATCATACTGATCAAGGCATGGTGCTATTACGAGAGTCGGATTCTTGGTGCTCATCATGGATTGATTTCTACATATGCCTTGGAGACATTGGTCTTGTACATCTTCCACCTTTTTCACACAACGTTAGATGGTCCTTTAGCAGTGAGTGCTTTCAAGTATAATTGTTTTTCCTTTAATTAGTTTAATATGAGCTTAAAAAATTAACTCAATAATTGTAATTTCTGATTTTAGGTCCTATATAAATTTTTGGACTACTTCAGCAAATTTGACTGGGAGACGTATTGTATTAGTTTGAATGGACCAGTTCGAATTTCCTCATTGCCGGCCATTGTGGGTGAGAGCCAAATACTAGTATAGGGTCCACATTATTTCAGTCTGTTCTCTCTGAATTACTAGCTAGATTCTTTTAACTTACTCTTCTTGTCTCTATTGCAGCTGAGACACCTGAAGATGGTAGTGGTGATTTACTACTTACCGATGATTACTTACGATCTTGCATTAAAATGTTCTCAGTTCCTTTGAGATATGCTGACCATAAATCCCGTGGGTTTCAACAAAAACATCTTAACATTGTTGATCCACTAAAAGAGATCAATAATCTTGGCAGGAGTATCAGCAAAGGTAGAATCCAATTGTTGTTCAACTTAAATGGAGTTCATGGTTTCCCATTTTGATCAAAGCAGATACATGTGATCATACTTTTTGTTTCAACAAGTAAATGTTCACTAGATTTTGCATGCTTCTTTTCTTTGCATTATGAAGTTTGTTGAGTATGACATCTTCCTCAAGCACATTAACTAGTGGCTATTTCCCGATGACTACTCTTCATTTTTTGTCAAGAAACTAGCTTAATTATACTTGCTTGTTCTGTATAGGAAATTTTTACCGGATACGCAGCGCTTTCTCTTATGGTGCTAAAAAACTCGGGCGAATACTCATGCAGCCAGAAAATCATACTGCTGATGAGCTTCAAATATTTTTTCTGAGCACTATGCAGAGACATGGACAGAAGCCTGTTGATCAAGATCCCTACCCACAATCAACTTGCAATGGTTTCATTCCTGCATTGTCTAGTTTAGGGACAGAGTCATATAAAGTTGAAAACTCTGCCAATGCTGCGGACCATCATTTCTTAGGAGATGCAGCTGACCTTGCTACCCCAAGCATTGAATGCCTTAATATTTCTAGTGATTCACCCACGTTTTACAACCAAGTTCTCAGAGAGAATTCCGATGCAATTGGTATGCCTCAAGATTCAGGTCCTGCGAGCTTGCACCAGGGCACAAGGATCAGGAGCATGATTCCGGAATCTTCAAACTGCTCGTCAGATCTCAGTGGGGATTATGACAGTCACCTCAAAAGCTTGCAGTATGGTAGGTGGTTTTATGACTACACCTTCGGTGTGCCTTCTCTGCGGATGGCTCCAATGCCACCCCCTCAATATGAGAACAGGAACCCATGGGATGGTGTCCTATATCCAACACAGCTGAGGCATAATGGTTTTCCCCATGGACATCCAAATGGCTTCGTGCCAATGTATCCCATGAGCCACGTACTAGTACCCGGTGTGGCCTTAGCCAGGGAAGAAATGCCTAAACACCGAGGAACTGGAACTTATTTTCCAAAAATGGTATACTACTAATATTACCCCTATAAAAGGGGTCGTTTTAATTTTATGTTTTTTACTTGGAAATAATTGTTTGAGTTGGTATTATATAAATTTACAGCTTACTTTTCCTTGATTTGTTTGTTTTTAATAGAATCGATCCCCACAAGGATATAGACCTTCTGCTGTAAAAGGAAAGAATCAGGCACCTTTGCATTCTCCACGTGATAATGAGCAGAACGTGATTTTTCTGGAGAGAAACAGCCATGAGGAGTCACAACCTCCAGTCATAGCTGACCAAAGCGTCGATCTCTTGCCATCTGGGATCCACCATTCGTTTTCCCCTCGTGGAAGTGAGCCCACTTTGTTCTCAGAACGATACGGGCAACAAAGATCAGCCCCATCTTCCCCTCAAATTTTGAGTCCAGATTCCCCGGGAATGCAAAGGCCAAGACCTGCACTGAGCAGGGACCCGGATAGGTAAAAGAGTCGGGGGATAAATAATTTAGATAACCATCTTGGGAAACTGATATTTTGCTAATCATCTGTTTGAGCTTGTTTCGTGCTCTGAACATGTAGGGGTTCATATAAATCATCATACCATCTCAAAGATCAAAAAGATTTCCCGCCGCTGTCTGTCTGAATTTCGTAAACAGTTGCTCCATTTTTGTAGTCTCTGAAAGCATGAACGTGACAGTGCAAGCCCGAGCTTACTGCCTCTGTGGCTCCTTCCCGCCTCGTGGAAGACACAAAAAGGTTATGTACTTTTTCCTTAATGATGAGATTGAAGGTTTATCTATATATTTACAAATTTGACAATAGAGATTCAAATTCTGCTGTCTTTGTATAGGATAATGTTAAGATTCTATTTCCATTTAAGTTATGATTCACCATTATGGTGTGGTTTAATCATGAAACAGTAGTATGTTGTTGAAAATGTAAAATTTAGCTTAATTATATAGAGAAAAATTAGATTTGTGTGTATTTTGGTTTGTTTTGATTATTATTTATAAAATTGTTTGCATTTTTCTTTATGCAAGGAGGCCCAATTAGAGCTTGTTTGGTGTAGGTAGTTTTTGGAAAATTTGGGAAATTTTTGATTTTGGGAGAATTCGGGGTTGAAAAGTAGTGTGTACAATAGAAATGTGTTCCTGAAAATGAATTTGAGGGAAAAGTAGATAAAAATGATAGGAGCAAACAAGCTTTTAACTTAGAAATTTATAAATTCATGAAAATGCAAGTTAGAGAGTATTACAAATATAAATGAAGGTGTTTTGATTGTAGGAAATGTGAATCAACCTATCACTCTTGGCTTTCCCTCAAAATATAATTTTGACACTTCTGCACATAACTTATTCCCAAAAAAAATAAAAAAATAAAAGGGAAAACACTGTGCTGTAATGTGCCCAAGTGTCAAAAAATGTCTTGACGTCTTCCCTTTTGCTAAGAAGAGGTGTACATCGAGGGGATGAAATGTCGTAGGGTCGCAAGTTCAAGGTAATAGATTTTGGCTCGTGAAGATGTTGATATAGCTCGTGTCACCATATTTTGTTATGAATGATAGGGCTAACATTTTCCATTTAGTGATTGCGCTTCCTAAAACATACAGTGTTTAGTAGAAGTAGAGTTGCGTGTTCCACAATGGATACCATAAAATGCGACTTCACTACTTTTTCTTACAGAAAGAAACATGGGAAAATTGTTTCTTAAATTTTTTAGATGATATTAATGTATGGCCATCACGGATGTACATCAAACTTGATTTGGATCTGGAGAGATGCGCTGAATTGTCAGCGTCAAAATCTCATGCAAATCTATTGACAAAACACAAATATATATTTCACTATGTACTGTATATAATAGCCACAATTTAACTCCCTTGTGTCTTTTTGGGAAATAGTTGGATTTTTTTTTTTTTGATCTTAAAAGATTGGATTTTCAAATCAATCTAATCCCAATTAATTATCTCAAATGTCTTGCATGCATGCATTCACTCGCTCAATACTATTTATGCTCTATTCGATAATATTGTTCATGTTAATAAATTGGTTTTTTGTTGTTTTAAGTAAAATATGATTAAAAAGTGAAGAGAGAAAATATGTGCTTTAAAAATTGTGTTATTTATCAATTAATATAAAAATTGTAATGACTGTGTTAATGAACAAATTGTTATTCTAAAGACTTCAATAATTTTTACTAGACCCGACAATCAGTATGCATGTCATACATGGTCCAACTCTCAATCTGCTTTCACCATTTTTCATGTATGCAACGTTCATATATATGCCTTCAAATATTAACTTGATCGTAAGCATCAAGCTTTTCAAAAAGACCATCTCATGTGAATGAAAATTTTAAGGTGCTCACTTGACCAAGTATCACCCTATTGGGGGTGTGAGGTAGAGCTCGATATTTTAAGGTGCTCACTTAATCAAGTGTTTGAGCCAATCAATGCCCACCCTTCATTGGTGGGTGCGTAGAAGTAGGTGGGCAACATAACTAGATTGGTCATATGAAATACCACATTCTTGTTTACTTGATAGTTGACATTCACACTTGTAAATTGTCAATTTAAAAACTCACAATTACTATCCATTTATCTATCAATCATTTGAATCTATATAAATGTAACCATTTGTAAATCTTTTCAAATCAGATGTTAAGAATTCTTTTGGTAATGTGAAAAGTTTTGATTTTTGTAGTTTTTTTTTTTTTTGATAGATGTGTGGTTTAAAAATGTTTGAAAAGTAAAAAATGGTATACTTGACTAAGAATGGATGGTTGAGATTGAATTTGAAAAATTATGGTAAAAATTTTACAACAAGTTCTAAGTGTTAAATATACAACATTTTCATATTTTCATATTTCCATTTTTTATATATCAACTTATAGTTTCACCCACAAAAATTCTCAAGTAACAGACTACAAAATTAAAATTGGAAACAAACAAAAATAAAAAAATAATAAAAAATAGGTAAATGTTTAGTCATGAACACAAATATGATACACTATATTGCCCAATACAGGCACATGTCACATGTTGGGTGTAACATGTGTCTGTATCAAGGTTCTAAAATGCGTAATGCATTGCGATGCGTCGATGTCGAGAATCAAGAATCACAAGTTTAGGCGTGTCAATGAAAAGAATAGTCGTCACAATGCGTTTCGTACTTTTAATAGACATTAAATAAATTTTTAGATGAAAAATAGATTTTATTACATAAAAACTAAATATACAAATAATATAAAATATATAAATAATTTTCTTTAATTTTAGAATTACTAACTCAAAAAAATAGAGATTATGGTTGATAATTTTATTTATATTATACTATTTGTTTCAAAATATAAAAATATTTTAATCCTTATAAAATAAGAAAAATAATATTTAAATAATAGTTTGGAGAGAAAAGTCAAACAAATAATGGTAAGTAAAAACAATTAAAAAAAACAAAGGAATCAAAGCAATTTAAAAATAAAATAAGAAAGAAAAAGCCTATCAGTTCCAATTCCACATTGAATATTGATGTGGGATGGATACACCTATTACCCTTATAAAGGGGCTGTTTAGTGGTAAACTGAATTAAGTTTGCAAAATGATTGCATCTGTTTACATGTATCCTCTGAGTATAGTTTTTTTTATTTATATTTATTTAAATAGCACTGGTTCAATTAGTTTCTAACTTATTCGATTGAAAAAGTAACGATTTATTATTGGTTCTTGGCTATTAATCATCGATTTTTTCTATTTATATTCAGTAAAAAATATTATTCCGCACACATAGATAATGCGAGACGTTTTTCTCATGCATTACGTTAATACGCGCCTAGACGACGTTTATTCCGATATTTCAGAACACTGGTATCTGACAACAAAGTATTTCCAATTTGGACAAAAGATCATTTCTTTATGTTTGGAAGGAATGCAAAAATAAAAGTTACTTGGATTGTCTATCACTGTTTATGTGCATTCGGGGAATAGGAATACTACGTTGTTAATAATGTTTCTGCACTCGTGTGCCAAGTCTAGTGGTTTGCATCAATCCTTCAAGATTTTTGTACTATTTTCAACTCTCTCTTCAAGATTTTCGTACTATTTTCAATTGTACGTGTTCAATTTTCTTGTCCTCGTTCCAATTTTGATATACTAAGCTCCCAATTAATTGTTATTTTGTGTTGGCCACAGGACACATATCTCAGTGGTAAAAATGAGGGTGGTTTAAAAATCAATCTCGTTTGGTCAGAGATTCGAATCTGGTCCTTACCAAGTTAAAAGGTAAGCCCTCACTCTACACTCTGGGAGGCATAACCTCCAATTTACATCATTCACCAAGGTTCGTGATAGGACTGGTTGGGACCCCCTAAGGTTAGGGTTCAACCTTTTTTAATTGTTATCTAGTGTTAAAACATGACTTGATAACAAAACAGTAACAAACATTATAGAAATTATGTGATTTTTTATATTTTTTATTTTATATTTTTTTGCTTCTTCATAATTTCTTCTTTAATTCATATTATCTTGATTAATTTTAACGGTGAACGGGCACATATTTCCCGTCGTAGTCGATGGACCCGAATATGCCAAACAGATTACAGGATAAGCCTGTTTCAACAATTATTTGATGGGACCTATAATAACTCTAAAAAAAAAAAAAAATTAACTCGAGTCGTGTGAAGAAAGTCTATTTTGACTGGCCAGAATTCAGCAAAAAAAACTTGGTCCACCTTCGCGGCTCACCGACACTTGCCTCATTTAAGATAAAATTTTCCACATATAAATGGAAAATTTTCAAAATCATACTCCTTTTAATTTTAATACATTTTTCTACTTTATTTTCAACCACACGTACATCTAATAGTTGACGATGATTTTCATCCAAAAAGGTGATAAAAAAATTTATTTGACACTCATGTAAAATAATTAAAAAGAAAATTGCAAATTTTTAATATTTAATTTTAATATTAATTATAATAATATGATAGCGTTATCATTTTACACACACACAATTTCCCTTCCAAAATTCACTTCCTAAATCTAGAAATTGTTGCCAAAAAAAAGAATAAAAGGGGTATTAAATGTAATTAAGGTTGTGTTCGGTAAGTGAATTAAAATGACAATGATTGCCTAAATTAATTTATACAATTTTTTAAACCACTTTTAACTACATATGTTTTTCTCTCATATTTTTAACCACACATCTTATCTAGAAAACCAAAATAAATCAACATTATAATTTCGATTCCATTTTTAGGGCCGCCAAACACAGCCTAATAAAAATTTGTATTAATTCTTGGTATTAATTGTTCATCCATAATAAAACTTGGTATTAAATAAATGTTGATAATAAAGGTGGATCATTAATTTCGAAAACCAATTAATGTGTATGATTATATTTATAAAAAATATATTAAACAAGGTTAAGCTGAAAAATTACATTATAATTATAAAATTCTAATAAATAAATTTAACACCATAATTATGTAAGAATTTAAATATTAATCAAATTACAATTTAAAAAATTTAAAACCAGATTTGGACTAAATATATAATAAATATTGCAGAATATAATGAATACATGTTTATTTTTCTTAATGCCTATAATTTTATTCATATTTTTGATAATTATATTATTATTTTGAATCGAAAAATATGCATTATGGATGTCAAATCGAGATTTCAACAAGAACTTTAATACTAACTCACAAGTAAGAGTAACCTGTAAACACGTTGTCCTTAAAATCACATCGAAGATTAAAGATAAAATTTTTATTTTGAAAAATTAAATAAAATAGATTTTAATATTATTTTTATTATTTTTAAGATATAAATATTTTTTTTATATAAAATTGTATTTTTATATAAAAATTAAATATGCACAAGATATAAAACATTATAATAATAATATTTTAGAATTCTAGAATTACTAATTCAAAGAAAACATAGATTAATTATTGTTAATTATATTTGTTACTATAATTTATTTCAAAACTTTAAATGCTAATTTTAACCCATGAGAAATTGTTCTAAAAGTATTATATTAATAATTAATAATGAAATACAAAAGATTGGAGAGTGAAAAGAAAAATTAATTTCCAGATTGAATATATTATTAAAAAAAAAAAATAATAAAAGCATATGGTATTTACAAAATGGAAAGTGCATATGTGGAATACTGTATTCCATTTACAATTTTGGAAATAGGAAAATCGTCGTTAAAAAAAAAAAAAAAAAAAGATGGAGGAAAGAGTAATGTTGAATCCCACATCGAAAGAAAATGTTGAGAATGAGAGTTCAATGTCTTACATGTAGGCTGTTTGGAAAGGCAAATCTGAATGGTTAAGGTTGTAAATTAATGGCATACGACTGTAGTTTAATTTTTTTTATAATTTAAAAAAGTCTTGGAAGTTAACCATAAGATCTGGTAAACCAGTTACTAGGCCTATGGGCATTTTCAAAAATCGATCGGGTCGATCAGGTTTATCATATCCAATTTTTTTAACATTTTGCGATTCACCTTTTTAACTAGATCGCGAGTTTACCTATTAGAATTTAGATCGGGCTGTATGTTTTGGGTTTAATAATTTTTTTTTTAATATTATAGAGAGAAATAATCAAAATATACAAAATATATATTAAAGATTTTAACAATTTTATTTTCATTTTAAACTTTAATTCAATTTTAATTAAAATATTTAAATAAATTTTTTGGAACGATAAACATACGAACTGTAAAAAAAAATGAATGTATTGTAATTATATATTTTTATAATTAATTGTCTTCCTCTGTTTGTCATTTTTAATTAAATATCCATTCATATGTTAATATATAAATTTAATATATGTTAATAATAAATGATCGTACATTGCATGAGTATTACATTAGTTTCAAATAATTTGACAAAAGTATTAGGATAATAATGTAACATAAAAATATTGGGATATAATAGCAGCAATAAGCCAAAGTTTGAGAATCCTTATTATAATCAAACATAGTATAAGAAATTAAAAAGTTTGGTATTAATATAATCACCTGAATAGTAATAATGATACATGTATAATTTATTAAAAAATTATGGTGTTACTAAGCCTTTTGATGTGATCCCGGGAGGAGAACATGACGAACTCTTGGAATTTGATTTGAAACGTCGAGAAAGTTCCGAATTCAGGTTGGAATGGACGATAACACTACGACTTGAGACTCAGACGCAAGAATTAGGAGTATATTAAACCCGAGACCCGTTACGATGAGTAAACAAGAACCATAATGGGGTGAACGCCACAAAGAATCTCCAGATCCTTGATAACTCCTCAAACCGTTTCTTCATCATGACCAGCAGAGAAGACTGATGGTTATCTATACCATATGATGAATTTTCTTGAAGTTTAGAAATTTGGAATGAAATTGAATAATTTGATAAAAGGACTAGAATGAATTTTAATTTTGAATATCAATAATTTAAGGAAATTCAAGAATGTTGTTCTTGAATTTTGGAATGATTATTTTTTTTTTGAATAATGAATTTTCCGAATTAAATAAAAAAATAATAACTTTTTTTAATACATCCGAAAATTCGACACGAACGCAACAAAACAAACATAACAGGATTTGGATAAGATTCGAATAAAATAAACACTTTTGAATTTTTGTTGAATTTTTATATGGATTAAAACAGGAAAAATTATGATTGATACGAAGAACACGAAGAACAAGAAAAGAAAGACTCAACAACAAGATATGAATGATTTTGTATAGACTCGAAGATAAAAATACAAAATCAAACTAGGATAGAAAAGAAAAATAAAACCTGAATCCAGAGACCAGCTTTGATACCAAGTGCCAACTGATGTGATCCTGAGAGGGGAACACGACGAACTCGCGTAATTTGATTTGAAATGCCGGGAAAGTTTCGAATTCAGGTTGGAACGGACGATAACACTACAACTCAAGCCTCATGACGCAAGAACCAGGGGTATATTAAACCCGAGACCCGTTACGATGCGGAAACAAGAACCATAATGGGGTGAACGCCATAAGGAATGTCCAGATCCTTGATAAGTTCGATTTGGTGAACGCCACAAATATCTCACAATATTTGATAAGTTCGAAAGTGTTCAATCCAGAACAATATTTGAGGGAAAACCACTCAACACAATTTTTATTAATCCAAGTCTAATTACAATGAATGGAAAATAGAATATAAATAAGCAAAATAAAACCCTAGTCTCTAATGGATTCAAAATAGAGTACCAACTAACCTAAAATAGCTTAAAACTGAAAAAGGAATTAAAAATACAAAAAGGAAATATAAATCCGCATTATTTGCGTTAAACTGGATTTACGGCCCTAACAACATCTCTTACGGTCGCGACTGTATTTCTGTTTAAGGATTATGGCCGTAACCATAAACTTACTGCCGTAACTATTAAAATCTTGGAATTCTTCAATCTTCACTCAAGATGAATTACGGCCGTGGCACTTATGCCGTAAATACGGTTCTGATCAATTTTGACCTAGTTTGATCTTTGAAGCTCTCCGAACCTGCTTGATTTCTTATTTTGACTTGAATTCTAGTTCTTTCCGTCAAGCCTAATATAATTCGTATCACCTTTATTCAAAGAGGGGCTTAATTTGATGAGAAAAGTAACTACTACACTATAAAAATTGCTTTTTATATCTAACAAAGTTAAAAATATTTTTAAGATTCAGGTGCTAAATAATAAGATTAATAATATTGTGCAATAGATTAAAAACCTAGCCCCCACCCCCAACACCATCTAAACTCCCAGTTAACAAAAAACAATTGCATGAGCTCATATGCTCCATCACCCCCAGCCAACAAAATCAAAACCTTGCTTGAGCAATGCTGACATTTCGCCTCCGAAACCCAGACTTTGGAGACATGCACAGTAACCGCACTTACTCCCAGGCAATGAAGTTGTTACAAACAATGTCTAGAAGGAGATCGTTGCTACAAGTGGGTTGGGTTGGTGCAGGTGGTGGTGATCTGTTGCGTGGGCAGCAATTGTGGCATCTTTCTAGTCATGGTAGTGGTAGTGAAGTTGTAGTATTGATAGATGTGAATTGTGATTGTTTGTGACTATGTCTATAAAAATTGTAACTCTTTGTAATTCGTAATATATTGATTGTGATCGAATATGTGAGAACTATGACTATAAGTGAACAATTACTTTATCTCCTCCACCTAACCCTACCATGCTTCCTCCACCACAATCAGTATTACCTAAAACACCAGTACCACCTCAGATGCGCAACCACCTCCAACTAACAACCACAACACTACCACAAACATCCAACAACAAACACAATTAAACTATTCCCTCCATCCCACAAAGATAGCCCACTACCCATTTTCACACAAATTAAGAAATATTAATTAATGTTGTTGAAAAAATAAATTTTACAATTACTTTTCTTAATATACCCCTAATAAATTTATGTAGTTTTCCATAAATTTGAAAGAGTATAAATTTATTTAAACTAATAAAAAAACACATTAAATATGGGAAAAATGAGACATAAAAAATTAACTTCACTATTAAAAAAGGAAGTGGACTATCTTTGTGGGACAGAGAGAGCATGACTATATATGTGACCTACAGTGCATTAAATGTGATTGAATATATATGAATTATGACTATTTGTAATCAATTACCATAATAGGTGTGATTAGGTCTATATGAGATGTAAATGTTAATAACCATGTCTGTGAAAATTGTGATTGTATGCGACCTTAATGCATTGATTGTGATCGGAGAACTATGACTATTTGTGACTAATTAATCCATCTCCTCCACCTAATCCCACCTTATTGTACTCCACAACAATCAAAACTTCCCCCGACACGCATCCACCTCAAACTAACAATCACAACCTCCAACAAGTCCCCCTGTCCGCAACTCCCAAAAAAATACCAAGCAGAGCTCCTCCTCTACTGCTACCTCTTCTCTAACTACCCACCAACTCAAACGCCCTCGGAGCCTCATCATCTATCTCACCACCATCACAACGTCTACCGTCGGTTACTGTTAGAAGAGAAAGAGTAGGGAGATAGAGAAGGGGAAGGGGAATGATGGAGGGGAGGGGGGAGGGGGAGTAGGGAGATAGAGAAGGGGAAGGGGAATGATGGAGGGGAGGGGGGAGGGGGGAGTGAATTAAAAGTTTTTTAAACATCTGATTGTTAAAAATTAGAACTTATCCCCTTTATATTTGGATTTTAAATTTTAAAGGAAGGTTTGCTTTAATTTTCCCTAATTTGATACCATAATCTCAAGTAAATAACTTTTGAATTTTATCGCATCTCATTTTTTTCATAAATGTTGCTCTATGATGTAGAACAAATGACCGAGTGGATCGAAGAAGAATTATATCTAAATTAAGGAGCTAAATCGCAAGTTGCAGATTTGGTGTCTGGCCTCCTTTTCAAGCACATAATATGTCAACTCTGGGTGTCTTGACGAGACGACGTGAACTCATTGCTTTGTCATACCATAAGGTGGATTTTGAGCATTAGAGCACGTTTAGACAGTCAAAATAGCGTTTTATTACTTTAGTGTTATTTTTGGAATTCATTTTTTACTCGTTTTGATTTTTATTTTATACCCGGGTATATGCTTAGGGGGATTTAGTTTGGTTAGAATTAGTTTATCTCATTTGTTTAGACTTTTAAATCATATTCTTTATTTAGTTTTCCTTATCCTACAAGAATTAGAGTTTTCCTTCTATTATAAAAGAAGGTTCCTATAGACTAATTATTTTTTCAGATTTTTAATAAAGTTCTTGAGATTTTTCTTAATTTTCTTGGTGGACTCCAAGTTCAGTTCTTTTTAAAATATTTCACTTGGATTTCTTGTTCCATTCTGTGTCACTTTTGTTTAGAAGTTATTGAAACTAGAAATTAATTTTATAAATTAAAATAGAAGATACTTGTCCTAATCTCCCCCGTACAAAAAATAATACAACTACATAACAATTCAAATAGAGGGACTTAATGAGAACCGTCATCACCGTTCCGAGTTTATATAATTCTAAATTTCGTCAAAAACTTCTTTTCCTTACCCCGTGCAGTCGAATCTGGTTGTTTCAAACATGCAACTAAAGCTTGTTACGTAAATGTACAAAATAATTAGGTAAAACATGCCATATAATTGTACAAAATCAGGTATTTTATATAAAAAAATGTAATAAAAATGGCACATTTTGGACTTGGACATGAGAATAAATTATTATTATTATTTTTAAAAATAATACTGTATCATTATAAAGTGAGTGAAATGGTCCCTCTGATTCTGAAAATAATTATGTCCACAGAATGTTTGAATCCAATGGTTCAAACTTGAGAACGTAGACTTGTATTCTCTAGCCACATTGTTCTTCAATAATACGTAACTGTCAAACAAGCAGCCAAATAAATACTCTTGTTTGGTACGTAACAAAATGTATCCATCTATTTGATTTTGTTCAGTTCAGTATGTGAAATGACTTATTTAAGGTGTCAAAGAGATCCGAACAACGCACATTGTTCCCTTACGGTACCAAAGCAACCTGTAGCAAGGATTTTGTCGTAGATTAAGTTGTGCTCGTCCTCAAGAATTCGAACACTTAAACCTTATGAGATTTATTGAGTGAATTATGTTACGACCAGAGCAGCTCAAAACGACCCAAAAAACAACTTCTAAGTAGAAGTCGTTCGATTAACATTGACTGCATAATGTGGCAATAAGGGAGTCTTCCATTGATCCATGCACAGGAAGGCGCATTTTTCTTTCGAATATCTTTTTTTTCCCTCGTCTTTACACGGTTATTTTGTTAGCATGATACAATGGTGTGGTGTTACTAATTTACTTGAAATGAAAAAAGAAATGTTAATTATTTTGATAGTAAAGTGAGTTAATTTTAGAAAAAAAAAAAGGTTAAATTCTTATTCTAGCCTATGTTTGATATAGATTAAAATCAGATTTTTAGTGAATTTTGATAAAAGGTGATGAGCTATGTGATTGAAAAGTTCTGAATCCCATAAAATATTTAATTAAAATTAATTGTTGATTTTGACTTGATATTAAAATTATATTTTAATCTGAACCAAACATAGGCCTAACTTTGACCAAAAATAAAAATAGAATAAAATAAGACGTTATTACTTGTGAATCGTGTTGAAAGTTGAAACATTAAAAAATCAAGGATAACATATATTGCTTAGAAGAAACGATAACTTGCCTTAATGGAAAAGTCAATACAATTGATTGACAATGTTAACATCAAATGGAACTTGTATTATGATCTTGTCTATCAATTAATTGACCTAAATCTTGTGCATTTTTTTAAAACATATTTTGGGATTTGGGTTGAGGAAATAAAAAAAACAAAACAAGTGACGATATCCACATTACTAAACACAAATATGTACGCTTTTGATTAATATGTAGATTTTCAATAGTAAAGTAGTATGAAAGTGTATAATGCGTGGAGTTCCTTGTGTCCCATAAAGGGAGAACACCCTCAATTTGGTGGGGGCAATAGGCCTAATTAATTTTGTAATGATGTATGTAAAAATTAGACGGGAAAAAGGGGCAAAGCACACTTTGCTTAGTGCATTTGAACTTTGAGATTTATCTTCACACTTATTTTTAATCCATCTCGTTTGAGTTACACTTACAAATACTGAACTGAAATTGGGAAGATGTAATTGAATAGCGGTAGCGCCCGAAATTCAATCAACCTAATTTAAGTTTCGATTATAACAGAAAATTCAAGATGCAATTTGGCACAAGATAAGGTACGTATTATCTTCGAACAATCAACAACAAGAAATAGTAAAGGACCACCCGCTAATTAAAAACTTTTGGAGCTGCGCAGGTAAGAGAGAACATATCATTTGGTGAAACCACAACTTTTGCTTTTATAAGAACAATACACAACTTTAGACATGGTATGCCCAAGTTTAAAAGCTTCTTTAGACGCCCGCAGGGCACATCTTCCAGTGGTAAAGGGGAGGGATGAAAAAGTGATCAGCTCAATCGGGTGCATGGTTCGAATCCTGAAATAATGAATTTATATCCTATAGCAAGCTGGCGTTATGACTTACCACAACTCCACCCTGACTTTGGGAGACATAATCTGCGATTTACTTCCTTAACCAATGACCTAGGATATGATCGGTTAGGACCCTGTGTGTTACACCTTTTTTAAAAGCTTCTTTAGACTATTACAAAATTGTGTTCTTTGACTTCAAGTGCATGCCCCGTACGAATATATTTCAAATATATATGTTATTTTGATTGATACAATTTTGAATTTTGCACAGCCTTTTCACTATTCATTTTACTTTTTATTGCATTAAGCCTTATAAAGGTTCAGCTTTACGTACACTTTTTTTTTTAATCTTTAGTTACAATGGGATATATTTGAAGAGAGAGTACTACAGTGCCTACATATGTTAATTCTAGAATTGAAACTTTGTACTTGAAAGGGTATCTTCTTTTCATGTAGAAACTCAAATTTATAGAAGAAATTGTCAGCCAGTAGAAAACCCTTTTGGCTTTTATCTTAGCAAAATCACATTATTGTCTAGTTAGTGAATAAGATTGTCACGGATTGACTCGTTTATCTAAAATAGCTTCGATTAATCTTAAATTATTCTTTTCACAACATTCGGGTTTTCTCCAAATTCTTGCTGTCCTTGCGCTAATGATCATGTCTTTGATGTCGGATTTTCTATCATTCTTTTGCATCAATAGAAACTTGAAGGTTAATTGTGTCGTGGTATTCGTTTAGAATCACCGAGCTTCAATCGTATTCCCCTTCGCGCTTCTCGCCACACCACTTGATTCTTAACTCACTTACGCGCGTATTCTCAAGCTTTATTTTCTTGTGAATTAAGGCCTTGTTTGGTTCAGGAGAAATTCAACAATTTTTTCCTCAAATTCATTTTCAACTACATATTTCTATGGGGATCAACGACATTTCAACTACACATTTAAAAATTTCTCCGATTTCTCCTACACCAAATAGACTCCAATTCACTTAGAGTATTTAACCTTGTAGCACACTGTTCTTTCACACTGGATAGAGAAAGAGAAAAGCTCAAAAAGCATTTGGAAAAGTCAGTGAAAAAAGGAAGGCAACCCACTTTCTTGTACGTGTCACAGACTAAAGACAAGATAATAATTTCTTAGGAAAGGATAGGTTGATTGAATCAATTAATTGAAAGATGATAACTTCTTTTTCTTGTTATTTGCTAAATACAGCCTCTGTCTGTGAATAATTTTCCAGATAAAAGTATTAATCTCAAGATATGATTGTTAAGTAGATGCATGCTGGTCTACATAAAATCTTGAAATAGATTTGCTGACAATACTAAATTAGCATATATTCATTATTAACAAGTAGGTGAGATCACAATAGAGAATACATTTGCAACGGTATAAAGAGCGAGAATTTAGCTTATTTTTCTGCGTTCACACTACCGTTGAATCTCTACTGCTCTGAAGAGAGACTTGGAATACTCTATAATATGTTAAAGGATAATAATTAAATAATTTACAAGAATTCAAATATCAATAATATCAAACCAAATCTGCTTGAATACACTGATGATGAGATCATGATATTCATCAGAATTGAGTGAAAGATAGCAGGCAAGAAGTTCCTCCAAATCCTTTGATGCTCTGATGTTGTTCTCCACAATCATCTCCACCATTGATTCCCTAAAATCTCTTTGTGGGTTCTGAGATGATTTCACAATTGCAAAACTCTCCGATACACTTCTTCTTGAGCTTGAACTTGAAGTAGACACCGCACCTTTTCGACCCTGAATTCTTATGCTAGCTGCAAGCCTCGGAGAATTAGTCCTCAGTTTGAGACCTGGTTGTAATCTTCTGACAGGACTTGTTGTAATCTTATGTTGTTTGGGATTATTACTCAGAATGTCTTCCTTGACAACCTTAACAGACAGGGATCCAAATGCATTTTTTTCCTCGACTTTGGCTGAGTTTCTGAGAATCTTGGTCGAGTTAGTAGTCTCTGTCGGTTTTGTTACCTTTTCCGTATCGCCTGTTTTACTCTGCCTGGTGATGATTGGAGGAAGATTTTCGAAACCATTAAGCTTGTGATCAGTAGCATCCGATTTGGCATCGAATAGCTTTCGATTTTCCATGTCAATAATGATATCGTTCTCAATTCTGGAGGTTGACCATGAAAGCGTGTCATCAAATGTATCCCTGTCTGAACCATATTCAGGCAAGAGAGACTCGTTCTCGGACGAGGAACTACCATTTGGTGAATCCGGGTACTCTTCTGGAGTGGAATCCGGTTTAGTCCACACTGATTCGACATTGGATTCACATCTGCAACCCGTTGAAATGGACGTGTCGGTAACAAGCCTGGAACTGGAAGAAGGCCGAACACTAGAATTTCTGATTCTCTTCGTGCTCCGTCTCCTCCTGGATGATTTCCTTGGCGGTTCTGGAATTTTTTTTTCGAAAACTCGTGTAGTTGATGGTGATGAATTGGTATAGAATGTGAGATTATTTGGCTCTGGATTAAGATCCCTAGTGAAATAATATGACTTTCTTTGGTCAGAGAGGTGGGATATTTGAGTCGTTATTGGTGGCTGAATTGGCTGAGCAACTGACGATGGTGTCTGTTTTTTCTTGGACGGGTTTGCATTTTTCCAGTTTATGGTCTTGTTCATCTCTTTGAGCTTGTAGAACCAGGCATTTGGTATCATATCTGATAATCTGAACCTGGAATTGCCCATCTTTTTGTGTAACTTGTTCAATTTGTTTGTGGGCTCTATGGCTATACGGGTCGCAGAAAGAAAGTCGACTCCATGCTTAGTCGAGTAGTGAGTTGAAATTGTTTGTATAATTTGTATCTATGGATGGGAGATGATTTTGGGAGGTTTTTGGTTTAGTAGCTTTTGGGAGTGAGAATGGCAGCTGATAAATAGAAAGATGTGGAATTTGATGGGGGGCAAAATGTGGCCCACAAATGGAAGAAAAATGAGTCACAAAGCAAATGGCACAAGGACAGTGGTTGGATTGTTGGTTTACCTTTTGTTATAAATTATTGTTATCATACCTAAAGTTCGTTTATTATGATTATTACTTTCAGTTTATTCAAATTACGCACTAATTGTCCTTAATGATTCACCCTACTCAAGTCTTGATTGTCTTTGCAAGTCAATAATAATGCTACAATGAAATACTAAATCAACTAGAGTATTATAATAACTTGACATTCATTTTATTTTATAGTAATGCTAAAATCTAGTACATTATGGTTCATTTTGTATTATATTATGTCGAGGATGCAAGAATTTATTGTAGAGCTTAATTAATGATATCTCTTGTTAGTATTTGTCCTTGTATAATTATTATTTTACTTTCTTTGCAGTCGTACTTTAATACGTACGTAACTCGAAAAGTATCCAATGTCGTGGCGAAAATCATGCCAAGAGTTCACTGAAAGAGTAAAGATGCAATGATCTTGAAACTGCTAAAACAATCTTGGTTTCGACAAAATGGACAAGAATGGAATGGGTGCAGGCAGTAAGTTAGTGGACTTTAATGAAGAAAACTGTCTTGAACCAACATACCTGTGGGGAGGGTTCAATTGGGTTCAGCCATGGTCCCCTACTATTGAGCTTGGATAAAAATACAAAGGGTCTAGTCTCTTTCACGTGTGTTGGGGACCAAATCAAATACTTATACTAGTATCATCTCACCACTGACTATTCTCCTTTTTAATTACTAGTAGGTGGCTCGTGCATTGCATGTAATTTTGTATTGTTAATTTGCAATTACGTATGTGTGATTTTTTACACTGTAATGTAAAATTATCAACAATTGCTTATCTGAAATATGATTTGGATTCAAAATAGACCCTAAAGACACGCATGTAAAGGCTTGACATTGGTGCAATTAGTTTTACCATCAACAAATTATTAAAAATTGAGGATTGGTTTTAATACTACAATACTTTTTTTTGCTACCTCAACAAAACATGGAACAACTTTGTGTTACTAATCATTAAAAGACAATACTTTAAATTCAGCATGTTCACTCAACATCCTCTTTAAGTCCTTGTTAAACCTGTCAAATGTGAATTAAAACAAGAGCTTCAACTCTATCCATCCATGGAGCGGTATTGAAGAAAAAAAAAAAATTTTTTTTTGAACGAAACAGACAAAATAATCTTAAAGTTGATGAATACCATTCAATCACGTTTAGAAAAAAAAAAAGAAACTGACAAATATAGATTCCTATGCCAAAAATTTCAATAGAAGATTGAAGCACTGATCATTACAAGAAGATCCAGTGAGAAAGTGTCTCTCAGCCCCTCACACTATCCACGTCACCATAACCCCCAGTGCCCATATACGCAATATAGAAAGTTCCATAACATCATACCCAACTCCAGTCTGTAACCATGAAATGGGACTCAACTCAATGCATTGCAGCAGATGATATTATTAGAAAAGCAGATAAAAAATCCAGAATGTAAATTGAAGTAATAATAATATAAGAATAGAGCTATATATCTAAGGATGACAACCAGGTGTGGAATCTCCGAACTTGGCGGTGACTCAATCCAAACAGGGCGGGAAATCCCTAACAAAGAGGGGGATGAGACGATGATCTTGATGAAAAAGTATTTCCGAACTAGGGATGTGAATGACGGTTCCCACTCTGAACCTGTCCCTGTCCCCACTCCGGATTAACAAGTTGAATTAAAAAAATCCAAAGAAATTAAACAAGTCTTAAACCCCCAAAGATAAAAAATTAAAAAAGCCAATTGCTTATCCAAAGCCAAATATTTCATTTCAAAACTGGAACCCAACAGTCCCGACATTTCATTTTAAATTTTGACTGTTCTCTAAATCTATTGACTCTTCATCTCTCCCTCGCAATGCTGCTTAAGTCTCTGACTCTGCAATCTGCAATAGTCTGCCACTGTAAGCTTCACCGCCCATTTGTTACCGATCACCAGCAGTTCGCTAAAGTGAAAGTTTGACCAATTCCTTTATATGTTGTATTTGTCCAGCAGAAGGCTCAACAACATTATGAGTCAGTGTCATGGTTAGTGGTTACTTCTAAAAATTTTACTAAAAAGAAAAATCACCGATATATAATTTGAGGAAAAGGAACTGACTTTAACAATGTTTCGCTTAATTTTACAACATGATTTAGTTCTGATAATGTGGTGTCATCAGCTAAGGTTGAGCTTGAATGGCTTAATTTCCTAAGCTATTAATGAGCTCCATCAATCTTTTGGGCATAGGAGAGGTGTATTCTTCTTTTATGTGCCTCTTTGGTGCAGATTCTGATAGTTCAGTTTGGCTTGCATTCTTTTAGATACACTACTGTGCTCATATCTTGAATTTAATAATGAGAGTGGGGTTTGATGAGATTAGTGCGGGTGTTGAAAATATTTGGGATAATTTTGTTTATTGGATAGTGTTTTGCGGGGTTTCCTCGTTAAAAATTAAAGTGGAATCAAACGAATGTGAAGAACGACAATCTCTCGAGACAAAGTCCCAACTAGAGGTGCTTTATTTATAAAGATTACGGTGAAGATAAAATACCTTCAAGGGGCGCAAACACACGAATTACACTAAGATTTTGACAAAGAAAAATAAAGATAAAGAAAATTACATATTCTCGTTTTAAGAGTTTGATTGATTGTCCACTAATACATCCAAGTTTTTACAATATATATAAATCGCCTTTAACTACTTCTAATATTTGAAATATTGATTTACTGCCTCCATTTGTAACTTACCTAGAATAACTATCCCCCATTTCCTCATGTAACTGACGTCCACCACATTGTTTTAATTAAATTCCATGATTTCTCTTAACCGTCAACTACGCGGGTCTTATTGATGATTTATCCAATGAATCATAGGATAAGTACTCAAAATCATCTCTTTAATTCTATCTGACCTGGTCGCCCAGTCGCCCTTGCGTTTGTCATATCACCCTGCCGCCCATCTTCTTAGCAATCGCTCGCCCAACTCTTAATTACTGCCTGATCGCCCAACTTTCTTCACATTTCCTGAAATGGGTCGCAGGTTTCAAGGACGGATTCAATTCAGGCCCAGGAGGGTCCTTGGCCCACACTGAAAATTGAAGAATTTTTGGGTTGAAAATGGGCCGTCCACATGAATTAATTTTGGCCCAAAAAAAAAATTGAAAAGTTTTCCAAGCCCAGCGAGCGTTCCATCCTTTTTTCTCCAGCTGGTTCCAGCCTTCATCTTCATTCCTTTCCTTCGAAGTGCTGAGCAGTCTCCACTCTACGAGGACCACGACCACGCAGCCGCAGCCAGAGTTCCAGTCTCCGTCGCTCCGCTCTTCGTCTGCAACCGTCGAACTCGCCCTCCGTCGGCACGCCTAGGCCTAGCTCCCTGCTCCACATGGCCCGCACGCACGCTGTGCGCCTGCGCTGCTTCCTGCTACGCCGTGACGCCGTCTCCAGGCGCTAGTCGCCGACTCGCCGATCGCCGTCGGTCTGTCCCCACCACCAGTCCACCACACAGTCGCCAGTCACCGACTCACCATCTCCATCTGACTTCTGAGACTTGAGAGGCAGAGGAGCAGGCTGCAGTCTATAGCAATTGCTAAATTCCAATTTCAAATCAAAATATCAAATTAGCAGGTAATTTTTAAATTTTAATGAATTGATTATGAGATGTTGATTATTTCTTTTTCTTGACATCAATTGCATCTTGTATAGTTGTATTCAGTATTTAATATTCTTGTTCAATTGTTTCATGTATCATGTTTGTCTTACTCTTATTAGTTTTAACTTTTAATAAATTGAAAATTGATTATGACTTTAACTTATGTGTTGGGGTTAAAATTTCCGGTTTATTGCTTTGGAAGTTTGAATTGATTATTCATTATTGATGGATGTATTGTCAATTTGTCATATTTCAAATGAATAGATTATGGAGAGATATTTATTAAAAAGACTTCGTCAAGAAAATGTTGTTGAGGAGAGTTCAAATAGTGTTGGGAAGGATTCAAATACATTTGTAGGAGTAGGAAGTTCAAAAACGATTGATAGGAGCTCAAGTTTGATTGAGGAATTTGATGTTGCACAACTTCCCTCTGACCCTGGATTAAGAATTCCAATTTCGACTTAATGCTTCAATTGATTGTATTCGACTTTGTTTGAGACAAGGACTACCTTTTCGGGGTAATGACGAATCAGAGAATTCTCTTAATCCAGGGAACTTTCTTGTTTTCTTGCAAATTTTAGCTGAGCATGTTGATCCTATTAAAGCTGTGACATTGAGTAATGCTCCTAAAAATTGCAAATGAATCTTGTGAAAGATAGTTTGAGCAACCGAATGAGTGATGAGTGGATGAATGATCGTCTTATTGTTTATGTTGAGAGAGATATTTTTGAAAATTGATAATGAAGCTATTGTAAAGCGTTTTCAGAGTATGAAAACGCGTAAAGAACAATTGTAAGCACTTTTATTCGTATTTGTGTTTATTATTGAACTTTTTTACAATCTCAGTTTTCAAATTTTTTGGCCCCCACTCACGTAAAATCCTGGCTCCGTCCCTAGCAGGTTTCAAGTATTTCATGTTGGGCTTCTGCCTTGGGTATGTGTCAACATTTGGGCTATTCACAAAACCTCTTCTAATAAATCATTTCTTTTGAGCTACTGAATTGGACCTTGTGAACTTGGGTATTTTTGGGCGTCAACAATTATCCCACAATATGGCAGAATTAATATCAATTTATTATTTTTATGCCATATTCATGCACCTTATTCAATAGTGTCTTCCCACATTCTGAAAAGCATGACATCGTGCAATCCATATAAATCGAAAGGCACGCCGCTTCATTGCACTGCATTACCCACTTTCATTAGCACTGAGAATTTTCTCTTCTATAAAGGAGCACTAGCAGTGTTCATCGTCTTCATCTCCTATTCAAATCCTTGTACTCAATTTTTCTAGAAAAATGTCGAATTCGAAGAAACAACCAGAGAATTTCATGACTTTTGAAGATTTTCAGGAGCTTCTTGCTAAACCATATGTGAATTCTGCCTCTCTTTTGCCTGCCAATCCTGATAACCATGAGTTTTTACTGGGCCCATCATTTAATAATGTTGATTCTGTGGGGCAAGTTACTATAGGTCACCTATTTCCTTGTACTCAAAACCCTCCTTTTTAAAACCCTTTTTCACTAAAACTGATTTGCGAGAAAAGCATCCGTACTTGGCCAAAGAATGATACTACCTTTCATCTTTGGTATGCACGTATGATGGGTCATGGCCCCACAAAAGCAATTTTTGATAATGCTAAGATTTCTGACCTATTAGAAATCGCTTTACATCCTCCCATTAATGATTCTACCCTTTTTCCAATTGCTTTAAGTTTTTGGTATGCTGAATATAATGCTTTTATCTTTCCCCTTGGTCCCATGTCTGTCACATTAAGGGACATTGATGCTTTAGTGAACCTCCCTCCTTTGGACGATACAATATCTCCCGCTATCTCGGTCTCTGCTTCCGCCCCAAAGTTCGACAAGAAGTTCATTGATTCTTACTCAGGCATGCAGGAGCTTTACAACAATAATCCTACTATTGAACCTACTCATGCCGAACGTGTGACCTTCCTCCAGGTGTGGCTATGTAGATATGTTCCTAGTGTTCCTAGTGTCAAGCCCTCTATGTCGTATTTTCCTATAGCGCATGAGTTAGCACGTGGCAGGTCCTTGAACCTTTGCTTCTTATTTTTTGCTGCTTTTTATAGAGACATGGCTTTTCTCCAACATCAATTGAGGAATAATGCATCTCCTACTGGTAGCAGGCCTCTTTGGCTAACTCAAATGTGGTTGAGAGCATATTTTCCACAACTTGACTCCCCATCAGCCTACCCTCTTTCTGTTAATTGCTATGGGCTGGCTATCAATCGGCTAGCCCCTGTTAAAATGTCTAATAGAGATGTTTTTACCTTCTTTTATAATTTACATTGGATCCCTACCTTCTTTCCCTTTTCTGGTCATCAAATTCCTTCCTATGTGAAGCTCCCTTCTACTTTAAAAGATGCAAGCATCTTGCTGCTGGTTTGGATGCAATACTTGACTGGTAAAGATTTGTTCCATGACATCGTGACTGGAACAAATGCCAAAGCAGGAGTTGAGCTCTATACTCCTCAATTTGTTGCTTTCCAGCTTAGTTTTGGTAGGGCATGTCCTGTCCCCCCTACTTTTCTAAGAGCCTGATAGAGCATTTTCATATTATTAGCGAAACAGAACCTCAGGCCATTGAGGCTCGTAATAATCTTGACTAATGGCTTTTCTTTGGTGCCTTTCCATCCAACCTCCATTGTGCATCCTCTCTTCAATCAATTGTGGCCATCTATAAAGCACATATTTTTTTTGTAAATGATGCCACTCGCGCTTTCCATTTACTTGAGAGTCCAGGAGCCTCTCATGCTTCTCCCATTAGTTTTGTCCCTCTATCTATTAAACTTCCTTCTCCACAGTCTCCATCCACTCGTAGGAAGCAACCTGCTGCAGCTCCTACTCCATTGGATTCTTCACTTGCCCAAATAGGAACAGTGAAAGATGTTTCTAGCTATAAATGACCAGCTTCAATTCTTTTTAGTTTGCCAGAACAAGATGAAGTTGATGATGATGTCCCTCTCATCATTAGCAGAAAGGTATTTTGAACTTATAACTTTGTTTGCTCATAAAAACATATCCTTTGTATTAATGTCTTACTTGGACTTTCAGAAAAGCAAGACTTCTCCTTCACAAACTACGCTTCAACCGGTTCTTTCTCCACCTAATTTTCCCGATGAGGGAATCTTATCCAAGAGGGAATTTAAAGATCAAGGGCCTTTGATCGCCCAATCTGTTGAAGAAACTTCAACTCTTCAGGGCATTAGCCCCCCACATGTTGAGCTAGAAAGTAATATTATGCATTAACATTTCCCTATGCTCCATCATTTGATCTTTTATTCTTTCACAGGAACATCTACAGATTTACCTGTTGCGGTGGGAATCAATCGTCCAGATAAGGGTAAAGCCTCAAAATTGGTTGGATAACCAAAGATACCTCTCAATCTTCCCCTCCTAAAATAATTGATGAGGTAACTATTTCATACCAATTTTCACCATTCTTTTGTTTACTTTCCGTAATGGAATTGTTAAACAATTACATTTCTCTTTTACAGGACGCTGATGTTGTTTTACGTTCCATCCAGGATTTATTCAATACTTGGGAGCTGCTTTGTACTGGTAATGCTTCTCGTTCTTCAATCCATCATCCTTCTCCCAGACCTATGGCATCTTCGGAGGAGAATACGAAGATCCTTAAACAATCAGTCCTTGAATATACTTCTTTCTTGGAACTGGACATAGTCGCAGCCGGCTCTTCCAGTCAACAGGATATATTTGAACGGTTGAGCATGCAAGTGGCTCATGCACTTGAACTCCCATTACTTAAAATTCCGCATGATGTCAAATTGACCTTAAAAATTGTCCATTCCGAAATAAGCTCTCTGCTGGCCAAGAATGCAGAATTGAAAGACAAAAATATTCAATATATTCGTGCATTGGACAAGAAGGAGTCCCTTCGTGACGAATTTAAGAAAAATAAAGGCACCCTCGATGAGCTTTCTTCTGATATTGTCTTGTGTTCCGGTTAAAGTAATAGTCTAAAATACAATTTAAAAACAATCTCTGTGGGATCGATACTTGGACTCACGTCCACTTTATTACTTGCGCGAACCGTGCACTTGCAGAGCGAACAAGTTTTTGGTGCCGTTGTCGGGGATTGTTCTTTAAATTTATTTTAAACAAATGTTTTTGTTTTTGTTAATTCATTTACCATGTGCTTCAACAATCCAAATTGACGATTCACTTTAGAGAAAGAAATATGAACAACATAAAATATTTTCATTCATCCGATGCTCAACTTCATTGTATGTGTGTTAATAGCCAAAATCAAATGCAAACTTATGCAAAAATAAACTTGGCAATGTGTGAATTTTTATGCATGAGTAAGCCCGAATTCCATGTGGTCAACAACAAATTTCTTTTGATTTTCCTTACCCTCTTATGGGTGATCACAACCTTACTGCTTTTCTCTAATATCCTGAGATCTTTCCTATTGATGTGGTTTCTGAACATGTATAAATTGCATTTTTCCACACAAGGCAGTTAGGACTAGACAAGTATGCACGACAAACCAAGAATAATTAACTAAGTCTATGGAATTTCAACCAACAAAGCTTATACCATTTTATTCCATTTTTCTTTCATATGGACGACTTTTTCTTTTAATGTCCTTGGTCTTTTCCCATCTTTGTGCAATAATTTTCATACTTCCTTTCTATATGACCCCTGTAGCGAGCTTTAGGTCGACAGCTCCCAAATCAGTTGAGCTTAGGGTACCAGGTTCAGAGAACCCCTTAGACTTAATTACCCAAATCATAAAGGTTTAAATAGAAAAGTTAAAGATGTTTTAATGTCTTATGTGTAAGTCCACTCTCTGTACTTACTTTCAAGTGCATGCAACCAACTTCTAAACAATATGTTCATGTTCTAAGCTAGGTGATCAAGTGGAAGACTGTGATAAAAAGCAACAAAACAAATTAAAATGCAATTAAAACTAAAACATGCAAAATAGAATACTAGAATTAAATAAAGCACATGACAACTAAATGCATGCATTCTAAACATATTGGTAGTCCTAAAATGCAATGTCAAGCATCTAAATAACTATAAAGCAATAAAAGCAATCAAAAGCAATAACAAAACTAATAAAGAAAAGGGTTTGAAAAATTGGGTTGCCTCCCAACAAGCGCTTCATTTAAAGTCTAAAGCTAGACTTTTTGGCAATTTCTCAAAGTGGCTTTAGATTGGATGGTGTAGCCTCATCATGTGTCCTCACTTTGTATCCATACCTTTCCCACTCCCAGCATCTAATGGCCATTTCTACATCAATCCTGGAATAATTTTCAAGTTGTGGATCCTAGGTGTTGAACTGCATCATTGTGAAGGTCACTTCCTTATTTTCAGCACCAAGCACAACATCTCCCTTCTCTACATCAATTAGTGCTCGTGCATTGGCTAGGAATGGTCTGCCAAGTATCAGATGTACTTTTTCATCTTCCTCCATGTCTAAGATGACAAAGTCAGCTGGAAATATGAACTTGTGAGTTTTAACCAGCACATCTTCCACAACTCCATAAGGGTAACAAATGGACCTATCTGCCAATTGTAAAATGATATTGCTACCCTTTGGTTCACCCAATCCCAACTTCTTGTACAAAGACAGGGGCATCAGATTTATACTTGCACCTAGGTCTCACAAGACCTTGTTGAATTTTAAATCACCTATAATGCAAGGTATTGAAAAGCTCCCGGGTCTTTGAGCTTAGGTGGCAGCTTGTTTTGTAGGATTGCGCTGCATTCTTCATTCAAAGTGACCTCCTCAAGTTCTTCAAGCTTTTTCTTGCTAGACATCATCTTCTTTAGTAGCTTAGCATAACTTGGGATATGTGTAATGACTTCCAAGAAAGGAATATTTATGTACAGTTTTCTAAGCATATTCACAAATTTACTAAACTACTTATCATCTCTTTTTTCTTCAGCCTTTGTGGAAATGGAATAGGAGACTCATGAGGCTTAATTGTTGATTTCACCTCATGGCCATCTTCCTTTTCAGTCATTTTCTCACTACTTTCCACAAGCTTTTCAGGAACGTCCGCTGGCTTTTTGACTTGAATTTCAGGAAGTTGCACACCACTACGCGTAATGATTGCATTTATCTCATTTTGTACTACCCTTATAGCCATGAGCTGTTCCTTTGTGTTTACCTCAGTGTTTGCAGGTTATGTACCTGGGGCTCTGGTTGTGATAGGCTGTGCTATCTGCCCCACTTGATGTTCCAGGTTTTTGATTAATGCCTGCTGATTTTGGAATGTGGTCTTAGTTTTTCTCATAAATTGATCCGTTTTAGCCATGAACTGTTCTGTTCTTTCCACAAACTTCCCAATCATCTCTTCCAGAGCAGGCTTCTTCTCTTCAGTGTTGAACTGTGGTGTAATGTGTCCATTTGAGTGATCTTTCCACGAAAAATTAGGATGATTGCGCCACCCTGGGTTATAGGTATTCGAGTATGGATTATTCTGGAATTGACCCCCTTGTACATAGTCAACTTGCTCCACTGGACAAGCCAGAATAGGGCAATCTGTAGTGGCATGATTTGCACCACACTCACAAGTCACTTTAGAACTTTTAGATGAATGACTCACCAATGCTATGCCCTCCACTTTAGCATCTGTTGACCACAAAATCCGGCTGGACCTTGGACCAACACGTCTCAGCTCCTCCCTCTTGAACACGTGGATCTCCTGCGCACTGTGACAAACAATCAGTTTGCAAAGGGGGCCGAGGTGGCTCCCGTTTGCACTTCGATGCCAAAGTCAGCGGCCATGTCAAGCAAGTATAATTTGAGTGCGGGAAATATTAATGCGTAAAAGAGAGAAAAGGGAGTGAGAGTAAATATTTAGTTAAGAGAGTCAAAATGCTAACCCTTTACCAGGTGGGAGGAGTGCCATATTTATAGAGGAACTCGTTGTTTCGGATCATGACACGTGGCATACTTTACACTTATCTTCACCCTAGCTCTCGGAGGTGACAACCTTGCTTTTTAACCGTAATCATTGCTACATTTTGTAGGGGATGGGCGCCTGTCACATCTTAGTAAAGGCAGTGTCACATCTCTGACTCCACGCCCTGTCCCATCCTTACATCCGAGGTGCTTCTGTAAACACCTCGGCTAAGCATAAAGCGCCTCTGCTAGACACAAACCAGTTCGGCCAGAGGGGCTCCTGTGCCTTTCCACCTCGGCTAGTGGCCCAGGGGGATCCCTTGAACTTTTAATCATGGGCTAAAGTTCGTGGACCCTTATTTGGCCCTTACTGGTGGCCCAACGCGTCACATTTCGGGTACGATCTCAACACTAGTCCCTCAAATCCGATGTGGTCATTCATGGGAGGATCGAATTTGCCACCATTTCATAGAAATAACTTTATTCAAGTTTAATCATTTGTTACATCCAATATTTTGTAATCGTTCTGCTATTTTCTCCCTGGGAATCATCATGCAGCGCGGAGATTTTTATGATCAAGTACGGCATTTCTTATGAAAAGTTCGGATCCATATTATAGCCGACCTTCTACTTCGGATTTTCCCTCCTAAATGAGGGCTGGGATCGCACTAGCGCGTTACTTAGGCGGTGCATTTAATATAAAGGGGCTGCTGATATCTGTTTCCAAGAACAATGAAGAGTATGGAGGAGGACACGTCACCGCACATGGTGAACACTTTGGCAGCTGAAGGGTTTCTCTCTTTCTCTCTGTAGCTGGCGCCGTAATTATCCCTCCCCCAAGAGACGCGGGTTGTCAAATTAATCATGAGGCTCAAAGACCAAGGATTTGGAACTATTGGGTTCTTTATCAAGCCTCTTTTATTCCTGCATTTCTCCTTTACCCGTTTCTCAGAATCTTCGCAGTAGTTCCTTGTTTCACAAGAGATAGCAGCATTCTATCTTCTTCTTGCAAGTCTCCCAGCGTTTCTTTAGGATTCTTCACCCGGAAAATTGTCTCCACTACCCAGCATTTTCCCTTGGCGTGTTTTCCCTTTCGAGTGCACAGCCTCGAACATCCAGTTTGCGAAGGTAAATTCCTTTTCCTTTGTATGCGCAAAACTTTTCTATTTTTAGTTTCTCACTGTGGGTTTGAGAATTTTATTCCGCGTTTTTCTTTTTTTTTTTCTTTTTGATGAGTCTGACCCGTCTTTAAAAACAAAAGACAAAATGGAAAGAGTTGGGGGAACAGGTTCACAGAAAATGTTAGCAATGGCGGTTCCCGTCAGAGGTTTCTGCCCCATCTCTTTATCGGTTTTTAGTTCCCGCTTCTTTAAGGAGCAAATTAAGAGGAGAAATAGGAAAAAAAGTGGCATAATTTATTTGAGTGATTCTGACAGCTAAGAAGAAAACACCAGAACTACATGGCTCATCTATCACCCGAAGAGGAAGCATCTTTTAGAGAGCTTCGAAGCAAACGAGACAGGGATTTGGGAAGAGAAGAGGTGGTAGGCTCCTCTTCAGGTCACCAGGACCTCGTCTTAATTGTTAGGGCCTCGTTTAGGGTACATAGGGAAGAATTGGGTTTGACTGCAGAGGAGATCGCCCAAGTAGAGGATTGGGTTGACCAGGTTAACAAAGTTTCTGGCTACCACGTTGATCCTAATCCAAACCCAGAGTCATGGGAGAGCAGTGAGATTGCTACTGAAATCCAAAGGATTGACTTGGCCGAGGCTTCGACAAAATTCAGGCTGCCAGAAGGGGTCCAATTGGTGCACCCTACACCTTCATGCCGACCTTGCAGCCCTTCCCCATGCCAAGCGGCCATATGCTATGATGCCCTTTCTTGCGGGATGAGGATTCCCCTGTACCCCTTCTTCAGGGCGTTGCTTAGGAGCTATAACCTATGCCCCTACCAGCTGGCCCCCAATTTTTGGACACAGGCTGTGGGCACTTGGTTGGTGTGGCAAGAGGTCAACCCTGATCATCCCATTTCACTGCTCATCATTCACACTCTCTATACTTTGAAGAAATCAGTTAGAAGGGAGAGAGACGTGAGGCCGGACGTCAAGGATTGTTATTACTTGTCTCCCAAGGGCTCTTATCTTCCTGTTATCACCGGTCACCCCACCTCAATAAAGAACTGGAGGAACCAGTGGTTCTGGGTTGCTGGGGAGTGGCAGAGTTCTCCTGTGGACCCTAGTCCAGAAATTACAGTTCCCCGAATCTTTCCCTACCTAGTGAGTCTTGTACTTGTTTTAGAGTCTTTAAGTGTCACGCGTCTTTTGCTCTTTTAATTTCCATTCACCTTTCTTGGTTGCTTACTAACATGTCATCGGTTTATGGCAGGGGACACATTTGCTCGCCTCCTCCCCGACGCAGATCTAGCGGCAGTGAGGCGTTTGTTTGCTTACAAGAGCACCTTCCAAGGGGTCATTCAGCAAAACAAGCTATTTGTTAAACACGGTCTTATGCGAGCCATGAGTAATATCGTTTTCCTGTTACTGTTTCATCGTATGCCTTTTTTCGTTCGTAGCCTCATTTTCCACTTTCTTGTTAGGTTCCAAGGAATTTTCGAAGATCTCCTTAAAGGGTCTCATGGCTAAGAAGATCCCTCCTGCCTTGCGCCACGGCAGGGAAGTTGAGAGGAAACAGAAGGCGGTATTGGCCAACCTGCAAGTTGGGGTGGCGAAGGAAGTGTCCGAGGCGTCTACAGCCCAACTTCAAGGTCCGCTTCCAGCCTTACTGTCACCACCCACTCTGCTGCCAGTGGGTCCCCAATAGCCCAGCATGGGAAGGGAGGTAGATCCTGAAAGAGGCATTGCCAAAGGGAAAGGGAAAAGGTCGGATCGGGGAGGATCCAAAAGGGACAGGGAGACTAAGGATGCCTCGGTGCCACCTCCCTTGCCCGAGGACATATCTGAGCATGCACCTGAGGAGGAACCCGCCCCCTTGAAGAGACTTAGAAGAGGCAAGGGCAAAGAGTCCACTTCTGCGCCTCCGCTACCAATGATTGAAGATCTGGAGGACGAGCCGTCTGTGCCCATTCCAGGATTGGCTTATGAAGTGACACCGGAGGGGGCAGAAGAACTCAAACATATTAAAACAGCATTCTCCCCAAAGATGTCACTTTCAACCCTTCACTGTTTGACTCCCCCAGTTCTCCTCTAGCCCGGGCCGCATTTATTACTGAGCAATTTTGGACGGAGGGTTGGTCCGCTTTCTCCTCCAGTGCCAATCCGTCCCGGAGCTGCTCGCCGCCAAGGCGATGAACGCCAGGGCGTTGGCCCTTATTGATGAGGTGGAATCGTCCGTGGAGGAGGCGCAGAGGGACAAGAAAAATGCTGAGACTGCTCTACGGCATGCGGACAACATGTTAAAGGAGATAAATGACCTAAAGACCCAGTCCATAGCCCGGAAGTCTTCCTCCGAGGAGAGGGCCAATGCTATGCGTCTCCAGGAGGATAACAATAAGTTGAGACACGACTTCCAGGCTTCTGAGTCAGACGTGACGGTCTTGTGCAAGAAACTGGATGATTACAACCGCGCACAGTCTATCACATCTGAGGCCCTGGCCGCTGCTAATGCAGCCAAGTTGAAACTGGAAGCTAAGGTAGCAGTAGTTACTGAAAAACTGGGGAGGGAGCTAGAGGCGAAGGCTAAGGCAGAAGAGGACCTTACCTCTTTGGAAAAGCATATGCAAACAAGGATCATTGAGGTCCTGGAGCAGACCGTTATGACACGGGTGGAAAACGCTTTAAATACCAGAGTGTTGGAGGCTGTCCAGAACTTCAAAGACACTTTTGAAGAGACCCCAGAGTACGAGGCTATGCAGCTTTTGGGAACTTAGGGGCCATGATGGCTTTGGAGGACGTGAAGGAAGCCTTTCCGACTTTGGACCTGTCCTCCATTGAAGCCTTATGCCCCAAGCCTCAAGATGCTCTTGCGGATCCTTTGGATGCATCCGGAAAGGGCTCTTCAGAAGATGTCCCTCCACAATGATCCTCTTCTATCTTTTCCTTATTGTTAGTTTTTTTTTTAGTTTTTTTGGCGCCAATGGCACTTTGTACTGCAAATGTAATATTTCAAATTGTAAATGCCTTGATTTTATGAATGAAATGACTTATTCATATTGTTTAAGCTTCATACTATTTAAGCTTAGATGTTTCCAAGCGCGGATGCCTTGTAATTGTAAATGTCTTGTATGATGATGTAAAATACACTTGAATTGTATGATAAGATGTGCACTCTAGTCCCCCAGATCTAACACAGTTAATGTATCCATGTTTGCTAATTAGATCTGATTCTGACCAACTTTTGAGTAATTTTACCTTAAAACTCTGTAACACCTACATTTACAACTTTGTATGAACTTCTGTTAATGGCGTTAACATTTTCAATCCATACGCAGTGGTCGTAGTGTAAGTTCATAGGAGTCCTTCGTTTTTAACAAAGTTCGCGCCTGGCGGAGGCATGTGGTTTTGCAACCAAAATAATATAGGAACTTTTACGTTTATCCTTTATGCTTGATTACACATTACTTAGTACACATACGTCTTGTAAACGCTTTGTCTGAGTGTATGTATGAAAGTTTCAACCATTTCGCGGAAACGTTTAACACTTTGCACAAGAGAGTGCTCTGTATGTAAGAACTAACTTAATGCATCCACGTTTGCTGATTATATCTGGCTCTGATCAAGAGTTCCAGTTTATATGACAACATTTGGCTAAGTTTGAATGCTTCCAAACGCAAATGTCGTATGAACGTATTGCTTGGTTAAATGAGAATAGTCCCTCAGATCTGAGTGGTTTGAGGCATTTATGTTTACCAGTGAGATCTAATTTTGACCAATATTTGAACGTATCTAAGTCACATTTTGTAAGATCTGTATACACAGTTTTGGGTGTACTAACACTTTTACGGTGCTAACACATTCAATTCTTACGCGGAGGTCGCAGTGTGGGTTGATAAAAGTCCCTCGCTTTTTAACACATTTTGTGCATGGCGGAGACTCGTGGTCTTGTAATCAAAATAGTTTAGGGGAACATTGTACCCATTGAGGAGGAATTTTATTCATTGTAAGTAACGACGAAGGTGATCTGTGTTCCAAGGATTACATAGAGGCATCCCAGACAAGTCTTCAATCATGTATGTTCCAGGTACCACCTCGACAGTTACTTTGTATGGACCTTCCCAGTTAGGACCTAAAGTCCCTACTTCTGGCTCTTGGGTTGAGGGAAGAACCTTTTTGAGGACCAAGTCCCCAATATTAAAGTTCCGGCTCCTCACCCTTTTGTTGTAATAGCGAGCTATTTTCTCATGGTATTTGGTCATTACCACTTAGGAATCGTTCCGTTTTTCCATGAGGAAATCCAAACTGGCCCTTTGTGCTTCTTCGTTTCCCACGTCTTCGTAATGAGCTTGACGAAGCGAAGGGATCCCAATTTCAACGGGGCATACCGCCTCAGCTCCATATGCCAATGAGAAAGGTGTTTCACCAGTAGCGGTGTGCGAGGTGGTTCGAAGCGCCCATAGCACTTGTGGGAGTTCATCTACCCATGCGCCCTTTTGGATTCCAACTTCCTTTTCAGGGTATTTTTTATGGTCTTATTCACAGCTTCGACCTGTCCGTTGGCCTGTGGGTGATGTGGAGATGAGAACAGTTTCTTAATTCCCAAATCGTCGTACAACTCATCGACGCTTCTATTCTTGAACTGTTTCGCATTGTCACTAACCAGCGAGTGTAGTATCCCGAACCGGCATATGATGTTCTTCAAAATGAACTTGGTGGTGTTGGCCTCGGTGATCCTCATCAAAGGTTCCACTCTGACCCAATTGGTGAAGTAATCAATTGCCACTATCGCAAAGCAATTGTTACCAGCACCCCTAGGCATAGGACCAATAATATCAACCTCCCACTTTGCAAAATGCCAAGGGTTAGTCACCACTGTTAGCTTGTGATGTGGCTGATGTGGTATGGTTGCGTGTCTTTGGCATTTATCGCACTTGCGCACCAAGTCATGGGAGTCCTTTCGCATAGTAGGCCAAAAATATCCCTGTTTGAGGGCTTTCCGAGCTAGCGATAACGCCCCGACATGGTTGCCACATATGTCTTCATGGATTTCTCTCATTATATACCGTCCTTCCTCTGGTCCCACACATCTCAGTAAAGGGGAGGTGTAACTCCGCTTATAAAGTAGGTCATCCAGGAGTACGAAATTTGTAGAGTATTTTTGCAATTTCCGAGCTGCCTCTGGCTCGTTGGCACTGTCTGATGCTTCAAATAGGTGATCAGGGGATTCATCCAGGATCCCTCTTCTTCTATCGCCAAAATCTCCGGTCCTGGCTCAATAGAAGAAGTCAACATGCCCTCAATTGGGATTAGATTATGTAACTCTGAATCACCGCTGCTTGCTAGTTTGGACAAAGCATCGGCGTTGAAATCTTCTGTTCTGGGGATGTGCTGTAACTCCATTTTTCCGAAGTGCACACTCAAATCTCTTACTTTCTTCAAGTAAGCGACCATAGAAGGTTCTTTAGCAGAGAATTTCCCATTGAATTGACTCACAACGAGCTGTGAATCGCTATTTGCCACTACGGACTTAATCTTCAAAGCTTTTGCAAGTCTTAGCCCAGCTAATAATGCCTCGTACTCAGCAACATTGTTTGAGGCTTTGAATTCAAAGCGGATTGCACTGTGTACTTTAAACCCCTCTGGGCTTATTAACAATATTCCCGCACCGGATCGTCCCTCAGCCGAGGACCCATCAACAAACAAATTCCACTCTTGGATTTCATTTGTGTTATCAACCATCTCAACTTCCGGTGGATGTGTGAACTCGACTACGAAGTCCACCAACACTTGACCCTTTGTGGCGGTCCGAGGCACATAATGTAGGTCGTTGGCTGATTTCTATCGCCCGTTTCAGTAACCTCCCAGATACGTCTGGTTTTTGCAACACTTGTCTCATGGGAAAGTTGGTGAGCACGCGTATGGAGTGTGCCTGAAAGTAGGGACGAAGTTTGCGAGAGGCTGTGATTAACGAGAGGGCAAGTTTCTCCATATCTGGGTAGCGTGTCTCGGCATCCAGCATGGCTTTGCTCACATAATATACTGGGAATTGATTCCCATCCTCCTCTCTGACAAAAACCGAGCTAACAGTCTCTTTGGATACAACCAAATACAGGTAGAGAGGCTCGCCCGCCTTTGGCTTCGATAGCAATGGGGCTGTCCCAAAGATGCTTTCAGGTCGGCGGAAGCCTTCTCACATTCTGGTGTCCATTGGAATCTTTTCCCCCTTTTAGGACCTTGAAAAATGACAAGCATTTGTCAGTGGATTTGGAGACGAAATTCTCCCCTTTAAGCTTTGCACTTCTTTTGGATTTCGAGTCGATTGCATGTTTAGCAAAGCATTGATTTTGTCGGGATTAGCTTTGATTCCCCTCTTATTCACCATGAATCCAAGAAATTTTCCAGATGCTACTCCAAAAGTGCACTTCGCTGGGTTGAGCTTCATTCGGTATCTCCTCAAAACATCGAAGGCCTCTGACAAATGGCGGATATAATCCACGGCGACCATGCTTTTGACCAGCATGTCATCAACATATACCTCCATGGTATTTCCTAATTGTTCTGAAAACATGCTGTTTACTAGCCTCTGATAGGTAGCTTCCACAATTTTCAAGCCGAATGGCATAGCTCTGTAGCAATAGAGCCCTCTATCTGTAATAAACGAAGTATGGGGATTTGAATGTACTTAGAGTAAGCATCCATGAAGCTTAGCAGCTCATGTCCCACCGTGGAGTCGACCAGCTGATCGATCCGAGGTAGTGGAAAGCTGTCTTTGGGACATGCCTGGTTCAAGTTGGAAAAATCAATGCACACCCTCAGTTTCCCATTGTGTTTTGGTACCAAAACAGGATTTGATACCCACTTCGGATAGCGGAACTCTCTGATGAAGCCATTTTTCAATAGCTTTGTGACCTCGTCTTTCAAGGCCTCATACTTTTCTGAACTCATGGGCCTTCTCTTTTTCCTATGCCCATGGCTTCGGGGATCCAGCTAGAGCCTGTGGTAGGCCTCTTTAGGATCGATCCCAACCATGTCACCATGCGAATACATCGAGATTCTCGAGTAAGAAGCTCTTCAATTGATCTTTGTATTCAGTTGGTGAATCCAATCTGATCTACAATTCCTTGATTGGATCAAGTGGGTCTACACCGAAGCATTCTAACCTTTCGGCCGGGGTGGGACAATTGTCACCTGCCATTCTTGGGTCTAGATTTTCTAAATCCTCCTCCAATCTCATCGTAACATCCGTATTTCCAGATGGCCCTTCACCCAATCTTTCAGGGTCTGGAGCAGCCTCGACCATGGCTACGTCACTGATCATGTTCAAGCTTCGATCTTGAAATTTTTGGATTGCATTTGTGTAACAAGCCCACGATTCGGTTTGGCTCCCCCTTACAGTTGCAACGCCATGCTCCGTGGGGAACTTCATGCAAATGTATTTCATATGCGTCACAGCCCCCAAGTCGATGAGACCTGGCCTCCCAATTGAACCATGATAGGAGGAAATTTTTTCAACCACCAAGAATTCCATAGGGATTCTGGAGAGGGTTGGTTCCTGCCCTACTTCAGTCATAAGGGTTATAGATCCTCTGGGGGTTATGCTGTCCCCCGTGAATCCGTATATTGGGTCCGGGACTGGAATGAGTGGAGTGCTGATCCCCATTTTATCAAAAGTTACCCCATAAATCACATTTATCGAGGCACCATCATCCGTGATAACCCATTCCGAGCCACCACTACTCTGATAACCAATGCGTCGTTGTGTGGGAAGTGCACTCCAACGGCATCGTCTTGGGTGAATGTGATAGATTCTGTCCGAGGCATCCCAACAGGATGTGAATGGATATGATAATTCACGTTGGCGGGCTGCTTGGCCTCTCTTATATAACTCTTTTGGGAGTTGTTTGTGCTCCCACCTGGGTGGGAGCCTCCCAGTATTGTATCAATTTCACGGATATGAAGGTCGACAACAGGCATAGGCGGTTCCCTTGTATCTTTGGCATGCGCTGAGGCGGTATCCTGGCCCTTGTTCCTGTCTCTATGACGATTGTCAACCCTTTCCTTAGTAGAGTTCTTCCAAGGAGCTCTCCTGTCAGCTCGGTTGAACTTCGGACCACCGAATTTTTGAGTTCTCCTCGTGTCGGGGGAGAAATCACTTGCCCTCCTCCCCTGCGCCTTTTGGTCAGCTAACGTATGGATTTCTCTGCAATCTTCTGTTGCGTGACCGTAATATTTGTGGTAGGCGCAGTAAGCCCCAATCATGGGCTGTTTTCCACTTCGGCCACTTTCCACCCTCACTTGAGCCATATGAGGATTTTGAGAAGGGGTGTTGGAGTGCAAGTGAGGGATAGCTTCTTTGATTTCTACTGCAAAGCTAGATCCTGTCCCCGGAAACGGACGCAGCGCTCCACCTCGGTTTCCGCCGATCCTATCCTTTTTTCCTCCTTTCTTGAGGTTTGCCTCATTAGAATACCCAAGATTGTATCTTCCTTGGGGGTGGTTGTCCTGGCCCTTGCCATTTCTTCATATACAATCTCTTCCTTTATTAGGTCGACGAGGGCATTGTAATCCCTTAGTTTTCTGCTTCGGACATCCCTCCAGAACATGCTAGTCATATCCAGCACTCCTTTCAAAGTGGAAAACATCTCTGCCTCAGTGATATTTTCGCAAATGTGCATCTCTTCAGTAAACCGGGCTAGGTAACTTTTCAGAGATTCGTCCCTTTCTTGCCTCAAATCCTGAAGGCGTTGGAGTGGGAGCTGGCCAGGCCTGGAGGAAACAAAGCCATTTTTAAAGGCCGTTTTCAAATCTCTCCAACTGTGGATGCTGCCAGGAGGGAGTTTTTTATACCATCGTATCGTACTCCCCTCAAGGGTTAAAGCAAAGGCTTTACATTTCAGTGCCGGAGTGGCCCCGGTTATTTCCATGCTAGCACGGTAGTGTAACAGGTGATTGTCTGGATCACCTCGGCCAGAATATTTTGCTATTTCTGGAATTTCGAAGTCGTGAGGCACTGGGCACCTACGGAGGCCCTCTGTGAAAGGACTTAAATCCTCATCGTCATCCAGCTCATATGACGGCAGCTTGCTGTTCTCGTCGTGACCGGAGTACATTTGGTCACGATATTGGTCATAGGGCGGCGGAGCGTACTCCTACCTTTGTGGTGGCAGAACACGGCCCTAGTTTGGCCTTTCACGGCTCAGTAACTCATTGCGAGGATTGGTCCGAACTTCTTCGACTCTCCTTTCCTGCCTATTCCTAGGCTCATGCATGGGGGTGAACCTTTCTCCCCTTGTACCTTGTTTGTCCCTGTACATTTGACTCTGCGACAAGGCTTCTTCAGCACGTCGCTTCCGCCTATTTCTAGGCTCAACTGCATTGTTCCGACCCCCTTGCCTGCCTCTGAATAACCCTCCTATCCGGCTGAAGACACTGCCAGATTTCGTAGGTGAAGCCTCCCTGTGTCTAGCTGGGAGTGGGGCTTGTTCCTCACGTGCTTCATGTTCCAGGCCTTCCTCGTAGAAGGGCTCGGATTCCACCTCGGCATAAGCCTGTGGATCTTGATAATAATACGAGGCGGTGGCTGCATCAGATGGTGAGTAATGTGGCTGCGGGAGGCATCATGGGTTCGTTCACAACATACCCTCTAGCCATGTAGGCATTCATTACGGCAGTCTGTTCTATCTGCTACTTCTGCATTTCCAGCATTTGAGTCGCCATGCGAGTCATATCTCGCAACATACGGTGATTACGGTGCCGGCGTGATGGGTTAGGTTGTGCCGCCCCCTCATTGGCGTTCTCATGAGGCCCTTGAGGAACCTCCTCCTCGTTGTGCTGGTCATTTCTACCCCTACGGGGGTTAACATTGCCATCGCTTTCATTCATGTTTCAGAGAGATTTCTTGGTTCTAGTTTATCTCTCAAGTATAGATAGACTTCTATCTCAATGCTCCGAGCCTTTTTCAAGGTTGTTAAACTTATGTTTCAAAGTTTTAAGCCTTTTTCAAGGTGAATTAACTTATATTTCAAAGTTTTAAGCATTTTTCAAGGTGAATAAACTTATATTTCAAAGTTTTAAGCCTTTTTCAAGGTGAATAAACTTATATTTCAAAGCTTTCTACCTTTTTTCAAGGTTACCAAACTTTTGTTTCGAAGCTTTCTACCTTTTTTCAAGGTTATCAAACTTGTGTTTCAAAGTTTTACAGTTCTCCGCTCTTTTGCAAGAGGTTACTCGCCCTTTTTCAGGACTTCCTTTCTATGTGTAGCTTTTCATCATGTGTTTTCGTGGTTAGCAGTATGGTTTCCCACAGACGACTCCAAAATGTTGACCACAAAATCCGGCTGGACCTTGGACCAACACGTCTCAGCTCCTCCCTCTTGAACACGTGGATCTCCTGCGCAGTGTGACAAACGATCAGTTTACAAAGGGGGCCGAGGTGGCTCCCGTTTGCACTCCGATGCCAAAGTCATCGGCCATGTCAAGCAGGTATAATTTGAGTGCGGGAAATATTAAAGAGAGAAAAGGGAGTGAGAGTAAATATTTAGTTAAGAGAGTCAAAATGCTAACCCTTTACCAGGTGGGAGGAGTGCCATATTTATAGAGGAACTCGTTGTTTCGGATCATGACACGTGGCATACTTTACACTTGTCTTCACCCTAGCTCTCGGAGGTGACAACCTTGCTTTTTGACCGTAATCATTGCTACATTTCGTAGGGGATGGGCGCCTGTCACATCTTGGTAAAGGCAGTGTCACACATCTCTGACTCCACGCCCTGTCCCATCCTTACATCCGAGGTGCTTCTGCAAACACCTCGGCTAAGCATAAAGCGCCTCTGCTAGACACAAACCAGTTCGGCCGGAGGGGCTCCTGTGCCTTTCCACCTCGGCTAGAGGCCCAGGGGGATCCCTTGAACTTCTAATCATGAGCTAAAGTTCATGGACCCTTATTGGGCTCTTACTGGTGGCCCAACGCGTCACATTTTGGGTACGATCTCAACAGCAGCCAAGGAGTCAATCTTTGCTTATATGGCAGTGTACGCATCCACTTCATAGACTCCCGGTGTCTTCTTCGGAACCACCCTGTCCGATCCCCACATGGCATTTGTGTTTGCTATCCTCTCAAAGAGCTCCAATGCCTGTCCAATGGTCTTTGTTCCCAAAGAACCATTTGATGAGAAGTCAACCATGTTTTTAAAATGTGGAAGTAATACTTCATAGAAAAACTTCACTAGGTCTCCTCTAGCGATCCCATGGTTTGGACACTTCCTCAGCATGCCCTTAAATCTGTTCCCTGTATCATCAAAAGATTTAACATCATGCTGCTGGAACACTGTGATGTCATGTCTCAGTTTGGAAACCTTCGCTGGAGGCATGAACTTAGTGCAAAACTTCTGAACCAAGTCGTTCCAGGTGGTTATACTCGCAGCGGGGCGAGGATCTAACTAGTCAACAGCTCTATCTTTTAAAGTGTAAGGGAATAACCTGAGTCTGATAGCATCATCAGACACACCCTGATATTGAAAGTGTTGGCACATGTCTAAAAATTTAGAAACATGTGTGTGTGGATTTTCATCAGGTCTCCCATGAAATTGCTGTCCGTTTTGGAACATACTGATGACATTAGTTTTTATATGGAAGTTTTCCTGCCCAAATGGTGGATAGACTATGCTGGATTGACTTTGAACCACCTGAGGTGTCATGAAGTTACCAACCAACATGTCATCTTCATTTATTGGAGCAACAGGGGGTAGAAGATTGTTGTTGTTCGCCATTTGAATTTTTTGATTTTTTGATTTATCTAGTTCTCTAACCTCTCTTAATCTAAGGTGTAACGTACGTTCTATTTTCGGGTCAGCTTCAAAAAGATCCCCGTTTTTCGAACGTAGTATATACAACTACAAGAAATTTGAGAAACTAGTGACTAAACTAAAATTAAAAATAAAAATCCTAAGATAAAAATAAAATAAATAAAAAGTAAAATAAAATAAAATAAGTAAAAGTCCAAATAAGTGAAATTAATCTAAAAATAAATCTAAAGAACAATCCCCGGCAACGGCGCCAAAAACTTGTTTGCTTCGCAAGTGCACGGTTTGCGCAAGTAATAAAGTGGACGTGAGTCCAAGTATCGATCCTACAAAGATTGTTTTAAATTGTATTTTAGACTATTACCTTAACCGGAACAAGAAATTTGTTTGAGTTTGAAAATTTAGATTTTGAAAATTAAAATAAAGATTAAACTAAAAAATTGACAAATTTGATTTTAAACGAATGAAAATAAATGCGTTAGAATTATGAATTCATTTTGACTCTATCATCCATATCTTAACCAAATTATTTAAATACAATTCACGGGTTTTGAAAATCCATATTCCTAATGTTGTTAAAACTCCATTTCGGACAAGCAATAACGCTTATTCTCACACACGGCCCAACTATATTTCTATATTGAATACGAATGTGCAAGAAAGCATCAAAAGAACTATGAATAATATAGCAGATAACACAAAGTATAGGGGTATATTTCTATCCAATATCGGACTTTGTGGCAATCGAAACAAGTCTAATGAAATCCTAATCTTTCGAACTTAAGAAATCACAACCTAAAATCATACAACTAGTGATCAAGTAATTGCATGATAGAAAAAGCATAATTCAAATGCTCAAAACCATGAATTGCATAAATTAAATAATAGATTAAAATATGGAGTCAAGAAATCAAAACTTCATCACAATTCCAACACAATTAACCTAGCCTAGAAACATAATAGAAAATAAAAAACAAGAAAAATGAATAGATGTCACCCTATTCATCTCTTGATCTTCAGTCTTCAACTGTGTTCTTGGCGTGGCATGGATCCCTCGGCAATTCGATAGCGTTCTGGCATGAATTTAGACAATTGGGAACCCTCAATTTCATGCCTTAGGTCTTGTAGTTATATATCTCCCCGAGAATTAGGTTAATTGAGGAGAAAAATTACTGAATTCCACACAAAAAGCCCAGCTGCGGCCCATTCGAATAATCGTGCGACCGCACGGTTCAAAATGTCGCGACCGCATGACTCTGCAGGTAATCTTCAGTCGCGGATTTTCCAGACTCTGCGACCGTACGGTTCAATTCTGAACTGTAATTTCCATCTTTTAAATGTTAGAAGTTGGTCCCTATCTTTTAATTGCATAACAAGTCCTCCAACTTCCAATTGTTGCAATTTAGCCCATGAACTTCTGATTTCTTCCAAGTTCGATTTCTTCTTCAAATTGGCCATTTGATTGACTGCATCAATTCTTGATTTGCTTACTTTAACACTTTTTACATCCAATTGCTCGATTTTGGCTTCAATTCCATTGTTTTCACGACTTTTGAGTTATTCCTGAAATATAAACAAATGACATAGAATAAATAGCAAATATTCTTGAATAAACAATTAAAATCCTACTTTTAGGATAAAAATAAGTGTATAAAATACACTTATCATCTTGGAGGATTCTCTAATGGCATCCTTAATTGCTGAAATGAAGGAGCTCCAAGCATGAATGGATGACTGCAAGGCCTGGCTAGTTGCTAAGAAGTGGAATACCTCTCAGGAGCTGGAACGAGCCAAGTCTATGCTCGAGTGTTATTCAAGCATAGCTGTTGATGAAGGGGTCATGGCTGAATTGGTCACAACCTCTGAAGGCCAAAGCGAAGAATGGGAAGCACTTAGAGAACATATGCATTCTCTGTGGAACAAATTGTAATCAAAACATATCTCATTTTATTTTGTTGGACGATATCGTCCTTTTCTTATTTATTTTCACAAAGGTAGTTGGTTTCTATTGTAGCAGCAGTCAATTTCATTAATGAAGTTAGGATTGACCCTCCAGTTGTTTCACTCATATTCGTCTCAATTATTATAGTGCGCACTCAACACCTTTACTTTCATTTAGGCATAGTACTTTTCTATATTTGTTCTGATGCAAACCACGTAGCAATTGTAGCTACGCAACCCACAAAATATTGAAATCGACCCAAGAACGCCAAGAAATCACGATTTATGGATCCAATTAAAATTAATTGAATCAAGCAACCAATACAATCACTGGGATATATTGACCTCTTGATCAATGCAAAAATAATTCTCACCGAGGTTTGAACAAACAAGAATAACTCGCAAGTTCGGATTTTATTCAATGAAGAATAAGATTGTGAAAGTAAAATAGTCTGTCAATTATAATATCAAAGTTGTGTGTTGAATAATGAAAATTACATCCCTATAAATAGGATAAAAACCTGACTAAAGAGTTTTAATTATACTAGGAAACAAATTGCTAAAAATAAGGAAAATAAAACCCTAGTCGCTAATGGACTCAAAATAGAGTTCTAACTAACCTAAAATAGCTAAAAACCGGAAAAAGAATAAAAATACGAAAAAGGAATTAAAAATCCGCATTATTTGCGAAAATCCTAACTTACGGCCGTGACAACATCACTTACGGCCATAACTATTCTTCTGCTTAAGGATTATGGCCGTGACCATAATACTTACGGCCGTAACTTTGAAAACCTGGAATTCTTCATTTTGATCCGAGAGTGACTTACGGCCGTGAGAATATTTGGTTACGGCCGTAACTTTGCTTCTGCATAATTTTTGGTTCTTTTCGACACGGTTTGATCTTCAAAGCTCGTCGAACTATCTGAATTCTTGTTTGGGCTTGAATATTTAAATTTTCCCGTCAAGCCTGCTATGATTCGTATTATCGAGGTTCTGGATCACATCATACCCTCCTTCTTTAGGATGATTCGTCCCGAATCATAACTTTGTTCATGAATGCAACTGCTCCCCCTGGATCAAAAGGAGAATTTCTGCTTCCATGCCATGATTTCAATAAATTATGCTCCTTTGATTGGAAAACATGGAAGAGATGTAGCTTGAACTCCCTTTTCCATACGTAGTGCGGTTGAAGCTTCCAAACATAGTTAACCTGTAAAAAAGATTTAAACAAAATGGGGAGGGACATGTTAGTTTCATGAGGTACAAGGTATGAATCCTTGTATTTATGATAAACCACCACCAACTCCACTTCTTGAACAACGAGGCTCTTCTCTTCCCCTCTTTCCTCCTTTGCAATTTCTCCAAACTTAACCACATCTCCGACCTCCACATTTGAATCACCATGTTCATGTACTACCTCATCACTACCAAAATGTGGATCTTCCAATTCAAAGCTCAAGATTTGAACTTCTACCCCAACTTCCAATTTTTCTTCATCAAATTTTGGAGTTTGATCACCTATCTCCACCTTTTCAAGCTCAACTACCTCTTTTAAATTTTTTGCCCCAACCAACTCCTTCATGTTTTCATTCTCTACCCCGTCAACTTTCAATTCATGCATATCCTCATCAATAATTTTAACTTTTTGTTCGTCCACCTCTTTATTACCCAATTCCACATCTCCTACCTTAAATGTTGGATTTTTTTCAACTATTTCTACTTTCAACTCTCCCTCCTTCTTCCCAACATTCATATCCTGAGGCTCTTCTTGCAACTTAACTACATTTTTACCCCTCCGTGCAATCATGTCCTCTTCTAGAAGTTTTAATTGATAATTCAATCTGGATAATGGACTAATTTTTTCCTTCACCTCCTTTTGGTCTTCAAGTATTTGCTCTAGTGTTAAACTAGCTAGGGTGATTGATTCTCCATCCTTCACAAATTTGTACCTGTTTCTATTCTTATCATAAAATGCTTTCCTCTCATGCCTCCATGGCCTACCCCACAACATATGACAAGACTCTAGAGGCACCACATCACATAATACTTCATCACTATACCTCCCAATGGTGAAATTCACTAAGACTTGCTTGGTCACTTTGAACTCCCCACACTCCTTCAACCATGTCATCATATAAGGTCTAGGATGTTGTAGTAAATGCAACCCTAATTTTTCAACCATGTTGATACTAGCCAAATTAGAGATGTACTCCCTATCAATAGCCAAACTACACAGCTTATCCCCCACACGACATCTAGTCATGAAAGTATGATCGAACTCATAATTCATCCCTTTATGTTGCTTTCAAAAATTTGAGAGACTCAAAATAGAAGGGTCCAGATATTGACAAATATCAAGAAAGAATTTTATGTTGACTCGAAAAAGAAAAACAATATCAAGAATTTTAAAGAAATTCAAGAAAGTGATTCTTGAATTTGACTCGAAATGAAAGAATATCAAGAATATTGTAGAAATTCAAGAAAGTGGTTCTTGAATTTCGACTAGAAAGGAAAGAATATCAAGAATTTTAATTTGACTTGGAAAACAAGGATTTATCAAGAATTTAAGAAAATTCAAGAAATTGGTTCTTGAATGGAAATAAATTTTTTTTTTTGAATTTTGGGTGAATTTTCGGAATAAATAAAATAAATAAAAAAAATATTTTTTCTTTTATAAATCCGAAAATTCGACAACGAACACGACAAAATAAACGGAATTTAATTCGGATAAGAATTGAGCAAAAGAAACACTTTTGAAATTTTGTGGAACGATTTTCTGGATTAAAGACTCAACAAACTCAAGAACAAGAATAATGCAAAAAACTGAAAAACAAAACACTCAACATGATATGGATGATTTTTATGGGACTCCATGATAATCATAAAAATCAAACTGGATAGAAAACTCAAGAAAACAAAATAAAGATATAACATTGATTTTTGGAGCCTAAGCTCTGATACCAAATGATGCAAACCACGTAGCAATTGTAGCTACGCAACCCACAAAATATTGAAATCGACCCAAGAACGCCAAGAAATCATGATTTATGGATTCAATTAAAATTAATTGAACCAAGCAACCAATACAATCACTGGGATATATTGACCTATAGATCACAAGCAATAATAATTCTCACCGAGGTTTGAACAAACAAGAATAACTCGCAAGTTCGGATTTTATTCAATGAAGAATAAGATTGTGAAAACAAAATAGCCTCTCAATTATAATATCAAAGTTGTGTGTTGAATAATGAAAATTACATCCCTATAAATAGGGTCAAAACCTGACTAAAGAGTTTTAATTATACTAGGAAACAAATTACTAAAAATAAGGAAATAAAACCCTAGTCGCTAATGGACTCAAAACAAAGTTCTAACTAACCTAAAATAGCTAAAAACCGGAAAAAGAATAAAAATACGAAAAATGAATTAAAAATCCGCATTATTTGCGAAAATCCTAACTTACGGCCGTGACAGCATCACTTACGGCCGTAACTATTCTTCTGCTTAAGGATTACGGCCGTGACTTTGAAAACCTGGAATTCTTCATTTTGATCCAAGAGTGACTTACGGCCGTGAGAATATTTGGTTACAGCCGTAACTTTGCTTCTGCATAATTTTTGGTTCTTTTCGATACGGTTTGATCTTCAAAGCTCGTCGAACCTGCTGAATTCTTGTTTGGGCTTGAATATTTAAATTTTCCCGTCAAGCCTGCTATGATTCGTATTATCGAGGTTCTGGATCACATCATGTTCGCTCTCCCATATGAAAGGAACATATTTCTTCAAATACTTGCCATTAATAGATCTCACATGTTTTGTACTATCTAAATCCCAGAAAAGATAATCTCTGTTGGGCAACACACAGTTCATCCTATATGGTCCTTCCCAGTTGGGAGACCATTTTCCATATTTTGGGTATTTTCTATCCAAAGGGAGTATAGTTTTCCAAACTAAATAGCCCACACTAAATAATTTGTCTATAACTTTGTTATTATAATACTTAGCTATTTTTTGCTTTTGGACTTGCAATCTGTCTAGGACGTCCAATTTTAATTTGTCCAACTATAATAAATTTTGGACCATCCGGCTAAGCATCTGGCTAATAAATGTTGAGCGTTCTTCCCCTTTACCACCGATGTTTACTTTCACTAAAGGGTCTTGTGCTTGAGCATGCCCAGATTTGGTGATCTTAATTGTTTCATCGCCCAATTCATTGCAAGCATTTCCCCCTCTAAATAGTCCACCTTGTTGATCTGTCGACCAATGTTTTGTTCTAATTCAAGTACTGCTAACTTGTTCTTAAATACCTTTAGAGCTACTTCTTCCTTAGCTCTTGCTTTACACTCTCCATTAAAATCCATCAGCTTTGCTTTAAAGGCCTGCATATCGGCCAAATTCCCTTGTTGTCGGCTGTTCATCAAGTTCCTTCAATCAACCTTTTTCCAATTATTGGCTTCTCAAGGGCCACTATATTTGGCCTCATTTGACTAAAGATCTAAGTGAGAGCATCTTCTGAATATGGTTCTTCGCTCTGTGAGATAATCCAAGTTTCCTCCCCATCTTGAACGACCCTAACAGGCCCATAATTTTCTACAGAGTTTGCCTCTACGACGAAAGGTCTATGATATGCCTGTACAACTTCTGCTTCTCCTTTATCATTCTAGAATACCAAGCATTGGTGGAGTGGTGAAGGTATACATCGGATTCCTTGGATCCAGTCTCTCCAGAACATTGTAACTGGTGGGACCGTCTATCACAAAGAAAACTGTGGGCCTTGTAGTTGTCCCCCAAGTTATCTCTAACGGCATTACTCCCTTGGTCGAAGTCGCTCCTCCATTGAAACTTGTAAGGACGACTTCTATTGGGATCATGTCACTTTCTGTTTTTGCAAACTTTCTTATCATTCTAGACGGGATGGTATTTATGGCTGCTCCATTATCAATAAGTACCTTTGATACCAGGATGTCATTGACCTGGGCCTTCACATACAATGGCCTCAGATGTTTTGTTAACTTTACAGAAGGTTTCTTGAAGATAACCTTTTCTGCAGCATCTATTTCTACTTCTTGCTTATCCTCTTTCAGACTGACTTCCACTGTCATGTTGGCCTGCAAGACTTCTTTTGGACTTTCCACCTGTTGGTTTCTTCTTTCATCTCTTTCCTGTAATTCATCATCTGTAAACCATCTAATAGGAGGAGGAAGTATTTTGGGAGGTGATCCATACTTTTCAGACCGAGGTACCCTTACTTTCCTTTTAGGCATTCCATAAAGTACATAGAAGTTAAACACCCTCCTAGATGGTTCGCCTAACTGATCTACTTCGCGGACACCATCTTGATATAATTGTTTCAGTAACTTATTGCGCGACACTCCTTGCTTTCTTCCTTCTACTTCAAAGTCGATCTCTTCTTCAATGTTTGTCATGTCGTCGTCCTCCTCTTCATAATATACCTCCTGGGATGTCTGACCTTCTTCGCATATCAATTCAAAAGCTTCCTCTTCATTTTCCTCTTCTTCTGCACTCTCTTTATTTTTAAACTCATTGGCTAACAAGTAGTTATTAGCCATAACTGGAGGTAGTGTCCCAAACTAAATATCAGTAGATTGCCCTTGGTCTTCCTCATCCTCATTTTGCTTGCAGCGTTCAAACTTTGACTTCCCTGTAGAGCTTTCTGATACTTTCTTCATTGGTTCCCCTGTACTATTCTCCTTATCACCATCAAGGACATTTTGATTAGACACCTTGATTAAATTCGGCGGTCCAAGAGGTAATGATGCTTATTTTCGTCTCATCATCCTCCCGTAGTTTTTCCTAAAAATGCCTTTGCTAGTCATCTCATTGAAAGGCACGACTCTTCCTGAATTGTATTGGAATGAATGCCAGACATTTGGTTGACGCAGTTGCGATCTGAACGTCCTCCTATTACTGTTCGACCAAAGCTGCTTTTCAAAGAATGGCTTTCTATATGTATACATACTTCATCCCCTGTCAGGCTGAAAATTGGGTACAACACCGGGATGACTGTAATAACCCCACGTTCTAATCTCTTCTACAGGCTTGCTCACTTCTTCCTTACTTCTGGCGCATAAGATATTTCCATCCCCTTTGAGTTCTTTCCGTTTGAGTCGTTCAAATACATTGGGACGCTGTTCAACACCATCATCAATTACTAGTTTGATCTTTGGAAATTTGTTTTCGAGATCAGTCACCATCACGTTCACCCCAAGTGGCTGTGGCAAGGGGTTCTCATCCACTGTCATCCTCTTTTTAGGCTCGAAGGTAATTCGTCATGACTCAATGGCATTTCTTTCAACCGCATCTTGAGTGAGTTCACCAAATAGCGCGAGCATGGTTTGAGAATTTAGATCCATCATGGGCTCATAACGGATTTGACTTTCTCCCTCTGTCCCTGGAGTACTCTGTTCCTCCTCATATCTTTCGATTATAGATGGGAGATGGTAACTTGCTGGCTCCTTATCGGAATTCTTATGAGGCATGATGATTCACTTCGTATCTTCAAAAACACACCAAAGGGTTCCACTGGGCGTGCCAAATTGTTTCACGCGGGTTTCCTCGCTAACAATTAAAGTTGAATCAGACGAATGTGTAAGGAATGACAACCTCTCGAGACAAAGTCCCAACGAGGGGTGTTTTATTTATGAAGATTACGGTGAAGATAAAAACACCTCCAAGGAGCGGAAGCAAACGAATTACAGTAAGATTTTGACAAGGAAAAATAAAGATAAAGAAAATTACATAGTCTCATTTTAAGAGTTTGATTGATTTTCCACTAATACATCTAAGTTTTTACAATATATACAAATCGCCTTTAACTGCTTCTAATATTTGAATTATCGATTTGTCACCTCCATTTGTAACTTACCTGGAATAACTGTCCCCCACTTCCTCATATAACTGACGTCCACTACATTGCTCTAATTAACTTCCATGATTTCTCTTAACTGTCAACTATGCGGGTCTTATTGATGATTGATTGAATGAATCACAGGATAAGTACCCAAAATCATCTCTTTAATTCTATCGAACCCGGTCTCCCTTGCATTTGTCATATCACCCTGCCGCCCATCTTCTTAGCAATCACTCACCTAACTCTTAATTACTGCCCAATCGCCCAACTTCCTTCACATTTCTTGAAATAGGTTGCAGGTTTCAAGTATTTCATGTTGGGCTTCTGCCTTGGTTCTTCTACGTGTCAACATTTGAGCCTATTCACAAAACCTCTTCTAATAAATCACTTCCTTTGGGCTACTGAATTGTGCCTTGTGAACTTGGGTATTTTTGGGCATCAACAGATAGCAACACCAAAAGGGCGAAAAAGATTGAGCCACTTGCTAGGCAATTACATATTTATTTTAAGGGATAAAATCCCACATGGAATTAATATGAAAAATTGATCAATTTATAAGAGTTTGGGCAACTCCTCTTAACAAGGTTGACCTTTTAAGATGAACCCCTAAATCTTAACATGGTATCAGAGCCCATTAAGCTTTAACGAGCAATTCGATCCGATTAAGATTCAAAAAAGGAGCACACGAATTTCAAGATTGGTCTACTCAAACGAGCCACCTTCTTGAGGGGGCATGTTAAGGGATAAAATTTCACATCGAACAAAGATGAAAATATTGACTAATTTATAAAAGGTTTGTGCTACTCCTTTTAACAAGGTTTACCTTTTAAGATGTTTGCCTAGTTATGAAGACCTGAGGTTAGCAAAAAATATTTGTAAGAGATTGGAGCTTCTGGTGTATTTGAGATTCATTGCCTACAACGGATTGTCCTTTAGGGTCATCAGTTTTTGTTAGAATATTTTCTGCTAGTATATGATTTTTCTTTTGTTAAGAAACACTTCAGATAATTGATTTTTCAAGTGAATAATTTTTCCAACATCTTGCTTACATTGATTGCTACGGGAATCAAAGTGAGATAAAGTTTTTCATTCCAAAAAATTTATTTTATTTTCAAGATGTAGTTTTGCTCCTCCTAAGGTTGAAAATTCTTTTAGGAAAAAGTGACAATCTATAAAGCATGTAATAAATAAGTGACCCGTTAAAAGTTCAAGATACCTAATTATGGATGGTGCACCAAAACTAACATAAATTCCAAATCTTCGATAAACTAGTTAGTTTGGAATGACTGCTCTAGGTACATAATCAATTTGATATTCTATGCCTTGAATGGGTGTTAAACCAATAGGCATGTTCCTTCAAGAATACGTCTTTAAATTCCTGCAAAAAAGAAGTAGCCAAACTAGGGAAGGATTAGTTAGTTTCATCAATTGCAAGAATGGGTCCTTGTACACTAACAAAATCGTTGGTTGGTTGTCCATGAAAGCCCTCCTGATCTCACTCCCTTTCGCAAAAAAATTCATTTTTGTCTATTCTTTTCTGGCACTATTCACCCCTTCTCCTTTTTCTAAGATATGAACCTCAACCCTCTGTTTTTCACTCTTTTTTTTTGGGTCATGACCCCAAATCATTTCTTTGTCACTCACCTTTCCTTTTTCTGAGGTCGTGGACTCGAATTCCATTTTCTCTATTTTCTCAATATTTTCTCTTCCTCATTTTTCAATTTGATGGTCTTCATACAATTGTGTCAGTGTTAATGGCACAAGGGTGATAGACTTTCCACCTTTGGTAAAGCTATACCTGTTTTTGTACCCATCATGTATCACTTTCCTATCATATCAACATGGCTTTCCCAACAAAATATGCTCGACATGCATAAAAATTACATCGCACATCACCTCATCATGATAGCTACCAATTGAAACACTCACTAACACCCTCCTACTCACCTTAATCTCTCCACAATCATTCAACAATTGAAGCATATAAGATTTAGAATATTTTAACATTGTTAATCCCAAATTCTCAACAAGTGTAGTTCTAGTCGCATTAGTACAACTACCCCCATCAATATTTATGCTACATACCTTGTTATTGACGTGGCACAGCATTTGGAATATGTTCTCCCTTTATTGCTCCAAGTCATACATCTTGATTTGAGACTAAGAGCTCGTAACCAGTAGCTCGTCCATTGCATGATACACTTTCCCAGCATCACTAACATTTTCCAATGTTCTCGCATGTCACTATAGTCCTCTTCACTATCACTTTCTAGATCTCCATTGTCTTGAGAAAAAAAAAATACTCTTATGTTGGGGCATTGAGAAGCGACGTGTCCCCTCCCCAAACACTTAAAGCATTGGATGTCTCTATGCTTGAATGGTTGGAATTCCATTTTAGGTGGGACCCTACTAGAACTTTCCTCTTTCTCCTTCAGTATCTCCATTCTGCCCTTGGAAACAACCTCATCTTCTTTGTTATTATCCCACTTTGGTTTCCAAGGTGGATTATAACCCAAAGAACCCTAATGGATACCTAGTTGTCCCATTTCTTTTCAATTGTCTCTCTATCTTCATAGCCACATGTAGCATATCATTCAACTCCAAATAATGTTGTAATTCTACCACATTAGCTAGTTTTATATTCAAACCATTCAAGAATTGGGCCATAGTGACCTCCCTATCCTCCTCTACATTAACTCAAATCATCAACAACTCTATCTCCTTATGATAATCCTCCACACTCCTAGACCCTTGGTAAAGGCTCTGCAATTTTTGATGAAGATCAATAATGACTAGACACAAACATTTTCCTCATGATAGTCTTCAATTCTTCCCAAGTACTAATAGGTCTCTCATGATTCCTCCTCCTAGATGTCACTACTTGATCTCATCAACTAATAACATAATTGGTGAACTCAAGTACATCAACCTTTACCTTTTTTCTTCTTCGAGTAATTGTAGTAATCGAATATCAGCTCTATTTTCTTTTCCCACTCCAAATACGCCTCCATATCACTCCTTACCTTGAATTAAGGAATTTCCATTTTGATATTTCTCTTGCTACTATCAAATCCATCTCCCACAAGATCTCTACCCATCATTTCATGTCTAATTCATTTATCCCTCATTCCATGCCTTATTCATTTATCCCTCATTCTTATTAACTTAACATCCACTAATGTTCCTTCACCAATGTCACAACCCTCTCCATATTCACCATGATTCTCCATCCTAGGCCCCCTCCTACCTTGCCTTCTTGTGTTGGGCACTCCCCTAGGTCATCCCCCACATAAATTAGCAAGTAATTGGTCTTACCTCTCCATCCACACCTTTTTCCTATCCAACAAATTCTTCACATCTCCAAACAACGGCTCGAACCAATTTAAAACTCCTCTGACTTGTTGATTTAATCTTTGTTCTTATTGAAGTAGAATCGTTTGATATTCTATATCTCTAACTAATATATGCCCCTCGTGTTTACAATCGTGTATCATTCAAATTGAGTTTTTCCGTCTACTAGTCTCTCAACTCCTGCATTTTTCTACTCAATTGCTTTCTTTCAAGCGCTTCAAAGAACAACTTTGAACTAAACCATGCTTATTCTCGAAGAATTCAAACTAGGATGTGAGTGAGAAGTTGGTAATTTAGAAGACTCAATAAAAGAATTGGAAAGAAAAGAATTTGACAGTCGGGAACTAATATTAATTCAAGAAAGTGGTTCTTAAGTTTCTTGACTCAAAATTGAAAACTTCTACTACTAGTAATTTTCAGAATAATAATAAAAAAAAAAATTCTCAAAAATCAACTATGAAACTAGTAAAACAAATAAAATTTAAGTTGGGTGCTAAATGACACAATAACAACCTTTGAATTTTTTTGATAATTTTCTAGATCGAAACTCAAAAGATAAAGAGCGTGAAGAGAATGAAAAATAAAAGAGTCAACAACAAAAATGAAAGATATAACTTTGATTTTCGGAGCCTAAGCTTTGACACCAATTGACGCAAACCCATGTAACAATTGTAGTTACAAAAATCACAAAAATTTGAATCACAACCCAAGAAAGCCAATGAATCGAAGTTTAGAGTTTGATTCAAGAATATTGAACCAAGCATCCAACAATTGCAGAGATTATGTTAACCTCTTGATCACAAGATTAGAAAATCTCACCCAAATTTTGTTTGAATGCCACAAGAAAATAATCATGATAATTTCAAAGTTAATTTAAAGAAGAAAAAAGATTTAAAGCAATTTGTGTTTATAAATATAATTATAAAAGTTGTGTCCTTAAAATTAAAATTAAGAAACCTTTATATATGTTACAAAATAAAAATCCTATTCTACATAGGAAAGTAGATGAAAATCTAATCTAATTAGGAAGTAAATAAAAAAAAATTATAATCTAATTGTGAAATAAATAAATAAAACTCTTTATGACAATAAGGGTTGAACTATGATTGTTTGCTTAAAAATAGAATTAAACTAATTAAGAAATGGAAATTAACTTAAAGACGTGCAAAGCCATACGGGAAATAACCTTGCGATCGCAAGGTAGGATTTCTTGTTATCCCAATGGTTTAACCATTTGCATTCTGCCTTATTTTGATAGTGCCTTACGATCGCGCCATTGGAAAGCCTTGTGATCCCAAAGGTCTCCGGCTGGCCCTATTCTCTATCACGTTACTCCAAATAGTTTCCTGGCTCGAGTCCAACATGACACTTGCTCTTTTTCTTGCAAATATTGACGGTTCATCCATTGTAGCTTGCAAAAATAGCTTCATCACTTCTTTAACCATCTTTTCTCGCAGCCAAGTCATAGGATCTTCCTCCACGATCAATGGATCTTTGCCCAAACTCATATTCATACTCTTGATCACATCAATTTTGGTACGTTGTGGGGGTGAAACTGAGACTTGGATAGCACAATAAAAAACTCTTAAGTAAGAAATATTAGGTCCATGAACAATGCAAGTTGTAAATGAGAATATTGATAATAAGCAGTTGATCTTAAACGAATCAATGATGTAGCATATAATATGGCATGACCATAAAAATAAGTTGAAAGTTTTGTTTTCATGAGTAATGGCCTAGCAATTAGTTGCAAATGTTTCATAAAGGACCCATGTAATCTATTTTGTGAATGGACATGAGCAACCAATGTCCAACGTTAGTCCCAATTGACATACAATAATTATTGAATGCCTGTGATCTAAATTCACTAGGATTATCAAGACGAATTGACTTGATTGAATAATCAAGAAATTGAGCTTGTAATTTTATGATTTGAGCAAGTGGTAGAGTAAAAGCTACATTCTTAGTGGGAAGTAGGCAGACATGGGACGACCTAGTAGAAGAATCAATTCAAACCATAAAATAACGAAATGGTCAACATGGTAAGTGTATTGTCCTACATATATTTCCTTGAATTCTTTCAAAGAAAGTTGGAGATTCAATATTGAATTTTGTAGTCGAGGGTTTAATGACTAACTTTCCTTGTGAACAAGCACCACATGGATAATCATTAGATAAAAGAACCTCCTGATTCTTTAGAGGATGTCCATGTGAATTGTTAATTATTTCGTGCATCATTATTGCTCTTAGATGTCTAAGTCTATCATGCCAAAGTATAAAACTTTTTAGGTCACCGAACATCGAGTTCGTGATAATATGTGATTCAATCATTTTTTGTGGATGTATAATACACGCCAGAAGGGTGTGTCGGGAGTTTTTATTTTATCTTATTCTGGCCAGATATAAAAAAAGTTATCCAAATATATTCTATATTATTTTTCTGCATCGTCTCAATGTGATATCTATTATAGTGGATATAACAACTTGAAAAATTCTTTCTTGAGTTGAATTATTTAGAAAGTTGGAATCAAGAATTTTCTTAGAAAAGAGCCAATTTAATATTCTGTATGACGAGATGATACAAAATTTATAAGAAAATGGAAGAAATTGGCATTACTTGTAACTTTGGAAACTAAATTGGCATAAAAGAAAGTTATATATGATGTTTGAACTCATTTGGATTGAATTTCATAGTTGATAATTAAGTTGGAAATTTTAGAAACTCTTATTAATTACAATTTTGCCATTTTGATGAACTTGACTTTGGGATCATTTTGTAGATTATGGAGTGATATTTAAAAATTACAAGTTATACCATTTTATAGCTCATGAGAGATCTAAGCATTGATATCAAATTTGGATACATTTGAGTTCAAGAAGTACTTCAAAAATCGAGCTAAAGGTGCATGTGAGAAATAATTGGAATGATGAAATTCATCAAAATTCTTCTAAGTATTAATTGGTAGTCGAGTAGCCATGTTTGATATGACCGTAAGAACAACATGGCAATTGATGACTTTGCATGTTATACTAACTTGTAGTTCATATTGAGATCTAAGTGTTGATATCAAATTCGATCACAATTGAGGTCGGGAAGTCCTTCAAATATCGAGTTGAAGTTGCATACTTGAAATTTTAGAATAGTAAGAAACACTGAAAATTTGGCTGTGTTGAGAACTAGTCGAGCAGTCATTTTTGGATGAACATTACAAGTTGTATATCAATCCATTTTTGATACATGTATAGCTGTTACGAAGATTGAAGTGTGAACTTTACAATGTATAAAGAGTGACTTGAATGGAGTTCGTCTTGACTTTCAAATATTGACCCCAATGTAACACCTTGAAATAGAAAAATTGAAGTTTTAGTATTTAAATAATAGAGGAGATACTTGTCATGTCTTATCTTAAGGGTATGTTTGGCACCTCAACTTATTTTGGTTAGAAGTAATATTTACCAGAAGTTATAGGGCTTGGATGATAGAAATAAAGTTTTGAGGACTTAGTTTTCAATTATATAAGGACCAACTTATACAAACTTGAAAGTATGGGACTTGCTTTCATACATATCATATATGTATCTATAGGGAACGAAATTTAGCCCTTTTCTTTTTCATAAATCGGTGGAACCAGAGAGGAGAGAAAGAGAGGTCTGCTGGCCGAAAATGGAGGGGAAGAAGGAGAAGAAAAAGAGGAAAAATAGAAGGGAAAGGAAGGGAAAGAAATTGGAGAAACTTTGTTTGATTACTCTCTTCAATTCCTTAAGGTAAGCAAGAAAATCTCTTCTTGATGTTCAAGATTTAAATTGGGATTTTAGATTGATTACTCAAGTTTGAAATTGGTAGAGTTGAAGGTGAAACAATTGATTGTAGGAACTTGGATGATTGATCGATGGGATGAAAAGATGATTTATTTGATGGAAATTCAGCATGTATAAGAGCAAGAAAATGGCAAATTTTCTAGTGTAAATAGCTCAAAAATCATCTTATATAAATGTGAAGGTGAGTAAAAACTTGATTTATGTCTTAATCGAGTCAATTTATCATATGGTGGTGAACTCTTGATATAATTTATGCTATTTTAGTTGGTTTTGATGATGGATATTGTTATGAACATGCTCAAAATTAGCTTGACACGTTATTAGTGAGGGCCCATTGGATGACAATGGGCCCCCCGTGTCAAACAAGTCACAGTTGGTCGAGACATCATGCTATCCGAAGCACCGCATAGCCGGATTTATATTTTCGAACTACATTTTTCCGAAGTATGTACTCCGGACCAATGACAAGATTAGTCACTGTGCAAGTCAGGCATTGTGTCAGAAGGGATGCAACCCTTCTGAGAATTGCGGCTTGATGAGACAAACACTTTAACGGGATGTAAAACCTACCTTAATCCCAAGATACATAGTAATGATTATAACCAAATAAATGATTTACCTTTACAATGAATTATGAATTATGGGCTTGCCACGTGGAAAAAGGAACACATGTAATAATCTTGAGCAAACTACTCTTACTATAAATAGGACATATCTGCTCCAAGAAAAGGGTTAGCAACTCTATACTCTAACTTAACATACTATTCTCACTCCATTTTCTCTCTTTTGGACACTTATATTTCCCGCATTCAATATATATTTACTCGAGATGAGTCTTGACTTGAGCGTCGGAGTGGGGAGCCACCCTGGCCCCCTTTACACGCTGATCGTTTGTCTTAGTACGCAAGAAGTCCACGTGTTCAAGAGGGAGGATCTGAGACATGTTGATCCGAGGTCCTACCAGATTTTGCGGTCAACATTTTGGCACCGTCTATGGGAAACCACACTTCTAACCACGGGATCACGGGGTAAAAGGCTACACAAAACCTTAGAAAAAGTTGTATAACCTCTTGAAAAAGAACGAAGAACAACAAGAACCTTGAAGAAAGGTGAAGAATCTCTTGAAAAAGAGTAGAAAATCGTAAATAACTCTGAAAAGGGCCAAAAACTTTGAAATAAAAGTTTTACTTACCTTAAAAAAAGGTTTAAAACTCTGAAACATAAATTCATCACAAGCTTACTGTTCCCTGAAAAAGGGAACCCCCTAAACAGCGTCGACCCTGTGTTTTTGGGTGCCCTGTACGAATATTAAAAGAGTGCCCCAATTCTTTAATTATAAAACACGCGTATAAAAAAACCTATTTACATAAACTCATTGTACATAAAACTGCCACATAACAAAAATATCATTTTCAATGTTTTTCTTATATGGTTTTCATGTTATAAAGAAAATATACAACTAAAAAGCTAAATTGATGCCTTGTAGAACCTTCAAAACATCAAAAGCTCATAGTTTCTTAATAAAATATCATTCAAATCACTAATATCTTTTACAGCCAATATGAGTTGAACCAAAAACTGAAAAGGACAGAAAACAACTCAAACAATATCATATGTAAGCCTTGAAATGCAGCAAATCATTTAAAATTAGGGTCTGTTTGATAGCGAAGGTTGAATTTAGGTGAAAAGAAAACGAGTTCCGGGGAATTGAGTTCCTGGCAATTTGTTTTCCTAGGAATTGGAAATTAAATGTGTTTGATTGGTAAAATTTTCCACCTAGAAAATGTTGAGATTTTCTATCTTTTTGTGTTTGATTGGCTTTATTTTCCATGGAAATTGTACTTTTTTCTAGTTATTGGTGTTTGATAGTTATTATTTTCTATGGAATTTCTCATTTTTCCATGTAATAAATTGGGAAAATTAAAGATCAAAATCATATGTTTGTTCCATCCATATGTGTCACAACTTTTCAACCATATATTTCAGAAATATTTATGCGACATATTCTTTATTGTAGTCCATAAATATTTATCCACAAATCAATATATTCTCAATTTTTTTTTTCAAAATCCATAAAATAATCGTTACTTTCTACAACTTTCATAAAACAGCAAACTAATGACCCACTATCAATTCCTCAAAGACATGTTTTATATTTCAATTGTGGCCCACTTGAGCACCACTTTTGGAAGCTAGATGCATAACTCATGAATCATGTGGATACTGTAACGATTAGACTACCATTTGAATTAAAAAAGGTTGCTAAATCAAAATGAAGAGAGAGAAAAAAAAAGTTCCCAAAATAGGCATTACAAAGATCTCTAAAAACGGAAAATATCAAAAAATTCCCGAAATAGTGCAAATTCAAGAAGGAAAATACTAAAAATATTAATTTGACTGCGTAAACAAAGGAATTTGGTTAAAATCCCGAGATCTCGTGCCCTGAGTCCAATTTTTCAGGCTGTTTCCAATCAACCTACCAAATTTCAACCAATTCCGAGATCGTCGTGACAAATGACCAAAATACCCTCAATCGCGGATTGGAAACATCATTTGCCCCATCCTACATCACAATGCCAATAGTATTGAAGAGATGTTTGAGTACAAATAGACTAGTAATGATATATGACACTTTAATCCTGAGATTCTGCCTTTTATATGTATGGTTATTAATTACGTTGCTAGTTATTTCATCAATAACTAATCAGCCTAGAACTCTCCTTCTCCAACCATGTCAGTTTCTAATGGATTACCTCATATACAAAGAATGGAAAATCTTAAATCAACCATTATGCGCATAAAGCCTGAAACAAATGAACTTTTCCTCTTTTTTCTCCACAATGAAATCCGTTGTATGAAAAAAAAAAAAAAAAAAAAAAAACTCTTTATCTAATTGTACTGGTTCTATATCCAATCTAATCCGGGATTTGATTGAGTATAATCGAAATAACTCAGCAAAATTGAACCTCGGTCTTACTCATATCCCTTTTGCTGCACATTCGAAATTGCAAGAAATGACAATAATGACAGCATCAAGTATTTTTGATCAATTACCACAAGAATTTTGAGAAATGCAGTAAAATTGATTCAGCCATTTTCGAATAACGAGGCTGACGTGGTAGATGATATATTATACTTTACATAATTTTGATTTCAAGAGCTATTAATATCATAGAATTCTAGAATATTCTGACGTAAAATGCAAAAATACAAAAACTCAACTCCATTGGTTAATAGAAAATGGCTATATATTATAAGTTTCTACACAATCCAAAAGCCAGAATCTTTACAAACATAAGAAAACCCTGAAACTAGATGTCACTGTGATAATCTTGTGGTAACTAATTAGCATTTGCTTATGCACATTTCTCACGCAGTAAAAGAACACAGAGTGGACACACAAGTAAAGCAAAAAAGGAAATAATCAACAAGTAATGAAGATAGGTAGGAAATAGAGGAAATAAATCAACATTGCTACAAGAGAATTTAACGTACCCTAACTCAAATTTTTGAGAACGGAAAAATATTTCCTCAACAATACCAACAAAAAAAAAAAAACCAACACAAATCCTAACCTACTGATTGATTACAAATACACGAGATTCAAATTCCTTCATAGAAAATAGTCATGGAATTACCTGTCAATGGTTGGAATTGAAAAGATATGGAGCAAGATCCGAAACTTCTTTGGTTGTCTGGCAAGATTATTGAACCAAAAGAAAAAGTCTTCAACTATGAGATGAATTTTCGGGCATTCGGTTTGCAAAATGACCAAAAAATTAGGAATCGATACCTTCCACTACACCCTCGAAACTGGTCGATTCGCTACTTCAATAGAACGTGATGAACTAGAGAAATCAAGTGGACAAATTATCTATATAAATCCAGATTCCGGCAGCTGATTTGAACTTCCCAGTGGTCGGCAAAGACTAGGAGGAAATGAATGGATCTAGGGCATGGCGTGAGTAAATGGGGAGAAAAGATATTTTCACTGGAAAATATTTTTTCTATTGAACCTTGGGAATACGGTTTCCAGAATTTGAAGGAAAAAAGGGTCACGTGCTGAAAAGAAGGAAATTTTTTTACCCGGAAAATTTTGTCTTTCAAACAGAACAAAAACTAGAAAATGTATTAAAATTTTCCATTTTCTATGGAAAATAGTGGATATCAAACAGACCCTTAGTTCTTCTTGTATTTTTTGAAGCAAAACCGCTAATGGATTTTTTGTAATCAATACTTTCTAGCAAATCATACTCAATAGATATCAAAGCAAGTCCATTCAATCTTTCTTGTGAATTAGTTGATCGCAAATAAGATTTCAATAGCTTCGATTTGGAAAAACTTCTTTCAGAAGAGCAACTGCAACATGTATTGTCAATAAAATTATATAACAATAATAGTATTTGGAAATCAGTCCAAGCTTTTCAAATAAGTCAGTATGTGAATATTCAGCCTTCATGTTGGAGAATTCACCCTTGCACAATCACAAAGTAACAAGTTATTCTCAATATATGACAATTAATTGGAATGATAAGATTTACAAGAATCAAGAATAAGAGAAACTCCCTAAAAACTTGATAATGCCACAATCGTGTGACTAGAACCGAGGGCTCAGAAACTGCCCCAATAACCACAATCGGAAACACCACACGAAGCAGGGAAGATCACACTTCGAGGCAACCCGCAACCCACAAGTTTTCAGCAAGAAAAAGTACCAAACAGAGGCCTAGAACCGGACGCACCAAGGTACGGTGCAGACAAAAGAATAGAGCACGGAGACTGTAGGTGAAAGGAGCAGCCCACCACGAAGGAGGCAGCAAACTGGAGGCCAAGAATATGGAGCAAGGTCGTAGGGTTACCAAGTTCACAGAGAAGAGAAAAGCCAACCACTGCCGGATCACGAAGAGAGAGCGAGAGAGCGGCTTTTGAGAGTGTGTCGTGAGTTATGAGAGTGAGGGAGTAGATATATAGGATAGGTAGGTTTAGGTTTAGGTTTTAATTAGGGAATGAGTCGAGAGCCTAATTAAAAAACCCGGGCCGCCAATCGGATCCACCTATCAAGAAACAGGGCCAATGACCAAATTAACACCTCAAGATAGGATGGCAAAGTTCCTAACCTGTTCACTCTTGGGTTACGCATATTGTGGTTTAATTGGGGCATAAAATACTTCGATCATGGGCCGAAGGCCTACGAAGCAAAAAACCGACCCGATGTTTCATCATCGCCCACGGGGTTTGTTTGGGGCCAAAATCCCAACACTTCATAAGTCACCAGTTCAAGATTCAGCCTTCATAAATCATAAAACTGGAAACAAGAAAGTAGAAACTTCACCATGGCTGAAAGAAATCTATCATTTTAACTGCAGAGTGAATCGAACACAGTAGCGGCAATCAGGAGATGTTGGGTTTTGGAAGACAATGAGATGGAGTGATGACTGATGAAGACAGTGAGATAGACTCATGGACACCGAGTGGCTGCAGGCCTGTGGCTGAGGATTGATGGAGGTTTTCCATTTTTCACTTTCCTTGTATCTGAAATTTGGCTTCTCTTCTCTCGATTTTGAGTTTTGATTTACCAAGGCAAAGGATTTTTTGGAAGATGGAGAGTTTGGGAGTTTCGATTTACAAAGGGGTTGTTAGATTATTTGAAGTTGGAATGGCTTTTAGCAAGAGAAGAAAGAAAAATCAATTTTTTGATTAAAAAAATGTAATTTTGGGAAAAATTACACTTGGTCTCTCCGCCCCTGAAGTCCGTCCAATTGTATAAAATAAAAATTCTTTTTTTAAAAAAAAAAAAACTAAAAACAATTATAAAAACAATGTCTTAACATATTTTTCATTTTTGGTGCCCCAAAAATTATGGTGCCCTCTTCGTCGAACCTCTCGCACCGCCTCAGGGCTGCCTCTACCCCTAAACAAGGGACTCATGAAGAAGACACCTTGAAAAAGGAACCTCCTGAAGAAGGACACCCTGAAAAAGGGAACCCCCTGAACAAGGGACTCAAGAAGAAGATACCTTGAAATAGGGAACTTCTGAACAAGGGACTCCTGAAGAAGGACACCATGAAAATGGGAACCCCCTGAACAAGTGACTCATGAAGAAGAAACCCTGAAAAAGGGAACTCCTAAAAATGAACACCTATGGAAAACACCTGTGTAAAGTTCTCCCTTGAAAGGGGGATGGACATCTCATAATTGTCGTAACGGCACAAAAGGTCTAAGAGATCAATATTCATAAGCCTCGGCATGAGCGCTGAAACAACGCATGGTTTAAAAGAACATCATCTTATAAGCCTCGGCTTAGTGTCCAAAGTGACACAAGGTCTAAAAGACCAATATTCATAAGCCTCGACTTGAGCGTTAAAATAACGCATGGTTCAAAAGACCATCAACTTATAAGCCTCGGCTTAGTGTCCAAAGTGGTACATGGTCTAAGAGGCCAACATTTTATAAGCCCGACTTGAGCATTGAAACAACGCATGGTTTAAAAGACCATCATCTTATAAGCCTCGGCTTAGTGTCCAAAGTGACACAAGGTCTAAGAGACCAATATTCATATGCCTCGGCTTGAGCGTTGAAACAACACATAGTTTAAAAGACCATCATCTTATAAGCATTAGCTTAGTATCCAAAGTGACACATGTCTAAGAGACCAATATTTATAAGCCTCGGCTTAAGTGTTGAAGTGACACAAGGTCTAAAAGGCCAACATTTTGTAAGCCCCGGCTTAAGCGTTAAAGCAACACATGGTCCAAGAGATCTTAATTCATAAGCCTGGATTTAAGCGTTGAAACAACGCTAGGTCCTGTGGACCTTCACGTAAGGGACATATTATCTAGCGTATACGATTGAACACTTGGCTGGGCCACCTAAAAAACTTCCTTTTAAATACAAGACTTCACTTATAGATAAGGACCACTCGAGAATGGGACAATTAAAACATCTACAAATGCACCCGTTAAAACAAATTTTGAACATGGCTCGGAGCTTAAAAAGAGGTTCATTTAAAGAAACGTCAATAATTGAAAATGAGCACCTCAGCGGCTAACACGTTAGTATCATTTTGAAAGGGCATGTTAAAAACTAATCAGAATACACGGGGTGGAGTTGTCATCTTCGTAAGGGACTCAATCGCTTGACATTAAACACCTCGGCGAAGTGGATCCTCTTTTGAAACCCATCTAACCAGATCTAACTCATAGACATTAATGCCTTGAAGACAGATTTGAGGGACTATCATACTGTCATATTGATGCAGTGTGCGGCATCGCCTCGGTGCCAAAGTGTACAGCATTGCTTCAGCGTCAAAGAATATTATGGCAAACCTTAGTTATTATTTTGAATCTTTTAAAACTAATTATTCTGTGCCATTTTAAGAAGCAAGTCAAGTTAAAAATGGAAACCAGTACAAAAATGGAAAAGGTAAATACAAATACAACAAGTAGAAAAAGCTCCCTTTTAGGCCATTCAAAATAAAAATAGTCATTACAGAATTTGAAGCAAGTAGTATATCAAAAATTTTCATTGGAACCTAAGAAGTAGGAGCATTTTGAGCAGAAGCATCAGCAAGCTTCGCAGAGTCATCTTCTGGCTCCAGATAAAAGGCCTCGATTCTGGAGAGATCCAACTGTGGAAATTCCACCTTTACATCCCTCAGGGCCATTTGAGCGCCAATGTTCCCGAACACCCTCTGCATAGCCTCATATTCCTCAGTATTCTCGAAGGTATCTTTGAAATTTCTGATACCTTCTATCACTTTGGCCTCGACGCTCTGCTCCAAAATTCGATACCTCTGCTTGAGCCAAGGCATCCTTGTCCTTCTAATGAGCCTCCTTCTCTGCTTCTAACTCCCTTGCCAAATCCGTAACCTTGTCAACAAGCTGCCCTTTCATAGCGTTGGCCTCTATTAGAGCCTCAGAGTTTACCTTCTGGGCCTCGATAGCATTATCATATTTCTTGCAAAGGTTCGCCAAGTCATCCTCTGCAGAATCGAGGTCCTTCTTCAGTGATCAAGTAATTGCATAATTAGAAAAGCACGCATCAATTGCTAAAACCCATGAATTAACTAAATTAAACATCAAAGTAACACATAAAATCCAGACTTTAATGCTTCATCACAATTCTAACATTTAAAACCTAGCCTAGATACATAATTGAATAAAAATAACAAGAATAATGAATAGATGTCACCTTATTCATCCCTTGATCTTCGGTCTTCAATTGTGTTCTTGGCGTGGCATGGATCCCTGGCACTTTGACAGCATTTTTGCATGAATTGAGCAAGTTGGGAACCCCTAATTTCGTGCATTATGCTATGTATTTATAGATTTTCCCAAAGCCTAGATAAAAAATAAGAGAAATTCATTGAAAATTGAGCAAAAAGCCCAGCTGTGGCCCAGAATATAACCATGCCATTGCATGGTACAAATCCATACGATCGCCCAGGCTTCCGAAAAACCATTATGACCATTTTTTAACAGGTCATGCGATCGCACCGTTTTATTGTACATTAGGTCCTTCAGCTTTTGATTATTGCAATTTGGCTCCTAAACTTCTAATTTCTTCCAAATTTTATTTTCTCTTCGAATTTTCATCCAATTGGCACCTTGGTCTACTTCATCAACTCTTGATTTGCATACTTTGACACTTTTATCATCTAATTGATTGATTTTGGCTTCAATTCCATTGTTTTCTCGACTTCAGGGTTTTTCCTAAAATACAAACAAATAATGACTAAATAAATAGCAAATATTCTTAAGGAAGGACATAAAATCATGCTTTTAGGATAGAAATAAGTATATAAAATATACTTATCAACACCCCCAAACTAGAACTATTGTTCGTCCTCGAACAAAATAAAACTAAACTATAAAAATAAAAATAAAAATGCAAATAAAATAATGTTTTTGTTTTTGTTTACTTATTTACCCTGAACTTCAACAATCCAAATTAACGATTCACTTTAGAGAAGAAATATGAACAAAAAAAATTATTTTCATTCATGCGATGTTCAACTACATTTTGTGTGTATAAATAGCCAAAAACCTAATGCAAACTCATGTAAAAATATATTGACACCGTGTGAATAGTCATGCGGAAATAAGCATGAATCCCATGTAGTCAACAATGATTTTTTTTCCTTATACTCTCATGGATTATCACAACCTTATTGCTTTTCTCTCATATCCCAAGCTCTTTCCTATTAATGTGGTTTCTAAGAATGTATAAATTGTATTTTTCCACACAAGGCAGTTAGGATTAGACAGGTATGCACGACAGGCCAAGAATAATTAATAAAGCGTTAGAGATTTCAATCAACAAAGCTTATTCCATTTTCACTCCATTTTTCTTTTATTTGGACGACTTTTTCTTTTAATGTCCATGTTTTTTACCATCTTTGTGTAATGCTTTTCATACTTACTTTCTATATGACCCTTTACCGAGCTTTAGATCGGCATCTCCCAACTTAGTTGAGCTTAGGGTACCAAGTTCAGAGAATTCCACAGACTTAATTAACCGAGTCATAAAGGTTTAAACAGAAAAGTTAAAGATGTTATAGCGTCTTATGTGTAAGTCCACTCTCCGTACTTGCTTTCTAGTTGACCCCTGTAGTGAGCATTAGGTTGGCAGCTCCCAACTCAGTTGAGTTTAGGATACCAGGCTCAGAGAATCCCTCAGACTTAATTACTTGAGTCAAAAAGGAATTTGAAGAGCAAAATAAGACCTTCAGCATTTTTCTATTTTTATGCTGGTTATTATGGTTTATACCTGTTGATCAAAACTAAAGATGTAAAATTAAGAACTTCAGATTCTCAATCCATCAATGCCTACTCATATTAATCTTCCCACCCCCAAACTGCTCTTTGTACATTTCAGGTCGGGATCTAAATTCCTAAGGTATGGAATTGTTCAATTAATTCTATATTCAAAGTGCACAAGTTTACCGCACAAGTATCAAACATTTTCCTACAAAAGTTATTATTCGAAAGTGGTTATGTGCTCAAGTTTGATTAAAGTCTTACATGGATGAATGTTAAGAAAAGTTTAAGTTCACATGTTGTCCAGATTTCTAACTAAAATACAAAAGTCAATTCAAATTATGTCATAAGCAATAAATAAATCAACAAAATTGTTCAGAATTTTCAATTTTTATGATTTTCAAGTTTTTCAAATTTTTATGAATTTTATACCCAAAATCGAATGTATGTGTAAATAAAAGCACATGAATGAGATTTTCACCCCCAAACTAGAACTATGCATTGTCCTCAATGTATTCAAATAAAATAAATAAAATAAACACAAAATAACAAAGAGTGTTTATGTACTTCCCAGGTTTGGAGAGATGGTGTTCTCATTTTGAAGATTTGACTTGAATGCTTAGTTGGATGACATGACCATTTACTTCATTTTCCATATTTGGCTTGAAGTGTCCCACGATGATATTTTTCCTTGCAAACAGGATTTAATGATCATTAGAAGCATAAATATCACATAGGAACTAAAGCAAATCAACACAACACACCCAAACTAGGACTTAGAAAAATTTTGAAAATTTTGAAATGTTGTCGACCACTGATTTTCAACCCTTGACATCGTCTTAAAAAATGAAAATTTCCTGACACATGTCCCTGGCATATGAAAGTACATAACTTGGTCTATAACATATCAAAAATTTAGCTCATTTGGAGTTCATATGGGTCATGAAAAGATGTAGCAAAGTAGGTGCAGTGAGACATAAATTGTGGGCTGTGGTGCAATGGTGCCTGCAATAGCCTTGGAATGAGGTGCTTTGTAGTGTAATGATGTCCAAGTTGAGTTTCATGCCTTAAATCAGTGTAAACAATGAATAGATGATGTACAAATGATGTATAACATGTAGTGAATGCAATCATCCAAAAAGAATTGCAAAAATTTAACAAAACATTTATTGTGACATTTAATCAAACACCTTGTGTGCATGCGAAGAATTCAAAGAATTGTATAGATTTGGAGACTTGAATTATACCAAAATTTTTCACATAATAAACCCACAATTCAATCCTCCAATTCTAGCCTAAACCCCATCACCAATTATCCACAATTTCAAATTTCACAAAAAGATATGAAGAACACTAATATTAAGCAAAATCTTGTAAAAATTTGGAAAAATCCAATATGTCTACATGTCCTAAACTAGGTTCTCATGTTGAAATTTGTGATGATACACAACAAAGTAAATTAAAATGCAATTAAAAATAAAAGTGCTAAAACATTCAAAATGGAATACTAGAATTACTTAAAGCACATAACAACGTAATGCATGCATTCTAAACACACTAGTGATCCTAAAATGCAATGTCAAGCATCTAAACAATTAGAAAGCAAATAAATAACTCAATAGAAATAAATAAGACAAACTAAGGAAAATGGGTTTGAGAAGTTGGGTTGTCTCCCAACAAGCGCTTCATTTATAGTCTAGAGCTAGACTACTTCATGGCACTCTAAATATAGCTTTTGATGTTTTTCCCATTTTTCTTCTTTTGACTTTGTTCCACTCCTCATTTGATCTCCAAGACTCGAAACTTACCCTCTCCATATTGTAGAGCATGTCCATCTCCCCCAATTCAAATTCAACTATGAAGACTTCTACCTCCTCATCGGGTTTAATCACAAAAACAAGGTTTAAACCATGCAAATTGATTTCTTCCTTATTGATGTCCAAATCTCCATTTAGCTTTATTGTGATTGATTTTTCATCATCTTCAAGTGTTTCTTCAATAGTTGACTCATCGTTGGATTCAATGGTTGGTTCATCATCAAACTCCACGGGCATTGGTGAGTCTTTCCTATGAACTATCTCAAGTGGATTATACCCCCAATTTTGAAATTCACTCCAATACATGACATTCCCATTCATCATATCATCTTCATCAAACTTGACTAGCTTCTCATAGTACTTTGCAACTACCCTTTCACTCCATAGTTGAGGACAATCTCCCACAAGAGTGATGTCCTCATCCAAATAATTCGGTACACACTCATCAAAGAGCATGTGACTTGCGTCCGATGTGTTGATTGCTTGTTGTCAGCATTTCAAATATTCTCCAAATACTATGAGTTTCGAAGTGATCAAACTGGTCATTCTCAGCCAATGGTGAAATTAAATATACCTCGAAAGATAACCAAACATAAAGAGACTTAGAATTGTGGTAGGTAACTAAAACGAAAAATAAAAACGAAAAATAAAAAAATGAAAATCCGAATTTGTGAAAGTAATCTAAAAATAAATTTAAACTACAATTCCCGGCAACGGCGCTAAAAACTTGTTCGCTAAACTGCAAGTGTACGGGTCACGCAAGTAATATAATGGGCGCACTGAAAGTAATCTAAAAATAAATTTAAACTACAATTCCCGGCAACGGCGCTAAAAACTTGTTCGCTAAACTGCAAGTGTACGGGTCACGCAAGTAATATAATGTGCGTGAGTTCAAGTATCGATCTCACAGAGATTAAGCAAATTGTATTTTAGACTACAGACCTTAACTGGAACAAGAAATTTTATTTAGTTGGAAATTTTGATTTTAAACTTAACTAAAAAGCATAAGAAAACTTGTTTTGTAAAAACTATAAAATGAATGTGCTAGAATTGAGAATCCACATTAGTTCCATCAATTATACATTACTCCAATTGTCTAATGATAATTCACGCAGTTTTGAAAATCCACATTCATAATGTTGTTCAAACTCCCTTTCGGGCAAGCATTAACGCTTATTCCTACGCACGACCCAACTATATTTCTATGTTGAATATGAATGTACAAGAAAGCATTAAAGAACTGTGAATATTATTGTAGATAACACAAAGCATAGGGGTATATTTCTATCCCCTATCGGACTTTGTGGCAATTGAAGCTAGTCTAATGAATTCCTAATCTTTCGAACTTAAGAAAACATAACCTAAACTTATACAATTAGTGATCAAGTAATTGCATAATAAGAAAAGCACGCATCAACTGATAAAACCCATGAATTAACTAAATTAAACATCAAAGTAACACATAAAATCCAGACTTTAATGCTTCATCACAATTCTAACATTTAAAACCTAGCCTAGATACATAATTGAATAAAAATCACAAGAATAATGAATAGATGTCACCCTATTCATCCCTTGATTTTCGGTCTTCAATTGTGTTCTTGTCGTGCCATGGATCCTTCGGTACTTTGACAGCGTTTTGGCATGAATTGAGCAAGTTGGGAACCCCTAATTTCGAACCTTATGCCATGTATTTATAGAGTCTCCCAAAGCCTAGGTCAAAAATAAGAGAAATATGCGCAATAAGCTCACCTGTGGCCCAGAATATAACCATGCCATCGCATGGTACAAATCCATGCGATCGTGCAAGCTTCCGGAAAACCATTCTGACCATTTTTTAACAAGTCATGTGATCGTGCCGTTATAATTCCATGCAATCGCATGGTTATCCGGTTAGAGTGCACTTTTCATCTTTTGAAGTGCTTTAAGTTGGTCCTCATGGTTTTATTGCACATCAGGTCCTTCAACTTTTGATTGTTGCAATTTGGCCCCTAAACTTCCGATTTCTTCCAAATTTTATTTTCTCTTTGAATTTTCTTCCAATTGGCACCTTAGTCTACTTCATCAACTCTTGATTTGCATACTTGAAACTTTTATTATCTAATTGATTTTGGCTTCGATTCCATTGTTTTCTAGACTTTGGGATTTTTCTTGAAATACAAACAAATACTAACAAAATTAATAGAAAATATTCTTAAACAAACACATAAAATCCTACTTTTAGGATAGAAATAAGTGTATAAAATACACTTATCACCAATGTCCGGGCGCTCATCATCTTAATGACTTCTAGTCGCTGACTAGATGAACTCTTAGAAGAGTAAGCCTCCCATCCGTCGGACCAGTAGCACTCTACCGCAGCAGCTGCCTTAGCAGATAGCTTAGGGAGGGCTGCTAGAGTAATGAAGTCGAGGACTTCCGGCTTGGGCACAAAACTGGCTTTGATCCGGGCAACTTCAGCAGCGACCTCCGACTCCACACTCTCTGCCGCATTGGGGGCTTCAAGGAAGTCGATATCCTTGGAAAATCAGAGAGAGGGGGCAGAACCTCTCCAAGGGGAATGTTAGTGGTATTGGAAGGACCGCTTTTATACTTTTTCAACCTCTTCAGAGGCGGAAAAACATCCGCTTCGACCTCCACCACTACATCCTCGTCCTCTATGCCTTCAGTAGAACTTTGCTTCAACTTCAATTCCTCATTCTTCCTTGAATTCTTCTCCTTCTCTCCACCCAAGGTTAATTTGGAGCCATGCTCCCTCTTGATGGCCAAAAGTTGTTGCGTGGAAGGAATTGAAGGAAGAACCGGTGGATTTTTAGCACCTATGTCTTTCAGAGCAATCATTGTAGATGGATCGGCAGCTTCCCTCAAAACATCCAAGTAAAGACCGACAATGGCATCCTTTTGTTTTCTCTCCTCCTCGCTGCCAGCCCTTAAGACTGGAGGAACATTTTTCGCTAACAGGCCCTTCAATTAAATTTCGGGGAATTCCTTTGACCCTGAGAAGTGGTGAAAAGAATAGAGGTCAATATCATGCAAAATCCATAACGATGAGCAAAGCCAAGGGACGTGAAATAGCTTACCCATCTCTCACTTCAGACCATTCCTAACAAAAATCTTCCTGGAGGAGATAACCTTTTGAAACGTCCCCCGGTAAGCGAACAATTTCCTTATCACGGTAAGGTCCTCCTCTGACAGCAGATGGGTGTACGTTTGGCCTGCAAAAATAAAAGGAGCAAAATGTAATTAGGACTAAGGCAACTCACACAACCAGTATGCCCATGGTACCAACATAAATAAATACAAAGACTCACGAGGGCAAGAGAAAGTCCGGGGAACTGGAACCTCATGAATGGGGTTCGATGGAGTACACTGCCATCCCCGCCAACCCAAGACCATTGTGTTCTCCAGTGCTTGATGGAGGAAGGATGCTCGGTGAATACTGGCGGATACCAAGCTTGGGGAGTTAAGTAATATCAGTCCTTCACATCCGCCATAGTGTCCTTTGTTGACCTATGGTCAACTTGACCTTCTTGTTTTGATCATAACAAACAAGAATATATTGTGTTGCTAACAAGTGTGCTTCAAGTGTTTCATGTAATGATAAATATTCAAAGCACTCTATGTTCAAATCGTCTCTTAAAGATATAAATCAAAACTATGTGATCAAGTACATGAGACGCAAAGAAGATCATGAAAGAATTGAAGATATTCAAAGATCAAAATTGAAGTTGAAAAACATGACATGAAGATCAAGAATTCAAGCATACAAGATTAGAGTTCAAGTTCAAGAGTTGATTTAACCTATGTAAAGGTATAACACTCTCAATCTTTAGCGATGAAATTCAACGAGCTCGAAAATAATTTTTATGCATCAAGAAACTTACTTGAAAATTCATCACTTGCATAAAATATTTTTATCTAAGTCAAGATTGTCTTTCAAAGGTTATTTGATCTTAAATCATGATTATACTATGTAAAACCACTTTGAAAAACAAGTTAGAAACCTAAAAATCGAGCGTTTTCATGTTTTTCAAAAGTCAACTTTCGGTCAACCGAAAGTCAACTTTCGGTCAACCAAACTTTTGGTCGACCGAACTTTTGGTCAACCGAAACTCCAACGGTTGAAAATGTGTAACGGCTATATACACTTTCGGTCAACCGAAACATCAAAATTGGTCAACCGAAAGTTGCTGAATTTGAATATCTTGATCTATAAATAGCCATCTCATTCACATTCAATTAAAAACAACATAGAAAATATTTTATACAAAACTTTCTTGTGAAAATTCATTGTTCTTACTTGGTTTATATTTATCTATTTTTATTATAAAACTTTGATTGATCTAAACTTTGGTTTATCAAATTCATCAAAGTTTTTGGAAGAAAGTTTTGTGAAGATTCTTGGTTTTATATTGTTTAAACTTCTTCAACATCTTCACACTATATTGGAATTGAAGTGTAAGTCTCTCTTTGTTCTAAACTTCTTTTAATCTTTTAAAAGAGAGAAATGCCAATTAAGGAACTTTGATTATTTGTGCTACATTTTTCATTATCATTTGATTCATCAAAGTTCCATTGCCTAAACACTTTGAGCTTAACTCATTGTTAATTATTCAAGTGTGGCATCTCTTGGTACTTAATTTGATTCAATATTTTAACAAGAGATTATTTGAAAAACTTTGTCTGATTGCATTGAACTTTTCATTATCATTTGCATCAAAGTTTTTCTCTAACACTCGAGCTTAATTCATTGCTATCTATTGAAGTGTTAGCCTAACTCTCTCGGTACTTAATTTGAGTATATCATTTGTCAAGAGAGTTATTTCAATTGTAAATTCAATTCATTATATCTTGTGGTTTCGAGAGCCTTGTGAAAACTCGATTGTAAAGGATAGGTGCTCCTTGTTGTAAAGTCACCTAAGGATTCGATACTCCTTGTTGTAAGTTATCAATATAGTGGATTTGGCCTTGCTCGTAACGGAGAGCTCGGTAACGGGGGACGTAGATCACGTTGGTTGATTGAACCTCCATAAATCGCGTTTGCATTCTCTTATCCCTTTTACTTACTTACATTGCACTTACTCTATTCTATCAATTTATATTGTGCAACACTATATCTAAGTGCTATACTTTCTTTATCAATTAAGTTTACACATATATAGCACACTACATTGATAGTTTAGTTACTTGTAACACTAAGTGCTCATACTTGTACCCATTGGTTTTTAAGTTTGAGATTATTTATCGAAAAGGTTTTATAAACCAATTCACCCCCTCTTGGTTAGTTTACTCTTGGGCTAACATCCTTCTCCCTCCTTGCTGCCTTTTTCAGGGTATACAGGGTGTGAATGGTGTCCAGGGAGATGGGGTAGTTCGGACTGACCTCCTACCATATTAGCCAGGTCCCTACTACCCGAGTCCAAAAATTGGGAGCCACTTGGTAAGGACACAAGTTGTAACTCTGGAGAAGGGCTCGAAAAAATGGGTGTAGGGGCAAACGCATCCCGCAATCGAACTCGTCGAGGAGCACCACCACTTGGCCTTCTAGAGGGAAACAAGGTCGACGGGAAGGACTGGGATGGACAAATCTTATTTCTCTAGGTATCTGGTATGTCTGAGAAACCTCGGCAATACTATTAGCCCTTACCTTTGTGACCACCCCATTGGACTCCCATTGCTCCGGATGAGGCTCCGGATCGATATGGTATCCTGAAGCCTTATTCACGTAATCTACTCAATCTTCCACCTGGGAAATTTCCTCCCCCAGTTAGCCCTAACTCTTCCCTATGGGCTCTAAAGGGGGCCCTAACACCTAGTCTAGATTCTGGAGCTCTGGAGGAGGAACCCCCTACTCTTTCTTCACTCAGATCCCTAGCCTACTTGCTTCGACGCTCCTGCATGGATTCCGCCTCTTCGGCTGATGAATTGTCCATAGGGGGATAACTCTCCTTTTCTTTGCTGTTAGAATCACTTAATTATATTACATCACAAAATATCCTATTCCGACGTTTCTTAGCTATGTAAAGTAGCGATGGCAGAAACCAGACCAATCTAAGGGAAAAAGCCTCTGATGGGATCTGTAAGGACCCCCAAATTCTGGGAACCCATTCCCCGACCTTCCTATACATCCCCCGAAAACATACTCACACCACACACGAGAATGAGAAGACACACACCCAAACAAGCAGCCAAAAGGTAGGGTTTCGAGAAAAAGATACAGCAAACATATGCAAGGGAAGGGGATTTACCTGAGAGTGAGGAGGAAGAAAGCTCTTCTGCTGAGATAGAAAACTAGGGCAAAACTCCGGTTGAAAGGATGTTTGTCACTGTCAGAAAATCGCCGAAAAAAGGAGGAAAAGTTGAAAGCTAGGAAAACTTCTTCACTAAGAGGACAACAATAAACCTATGCTTGACAGAAGTTTATGATGTAGCGTAAAGAAGTAACAGGAGAAGGGCTATGTATCATATAGAAGTCTTTGGATTAACCCCTATCATCCACATGTTGTACTTGACGAGTGTGATGAGAAGTAAATAGGCGGGAATTTGAAGGGGTTATAATGATCAAAAGGCGCAAGTGCGGTGCACATGCATCGAGGGGCATGTTTTGCGATAAAACTTCTTGGGAACCAGTAAATCATCATTTCCATGCCCTTAAATGTCCATTCAATAGAACGTGCCAGTGCAGGTAATATTTAATTTAAGGAAGGGGAAATTCAAAAGGTTCTTTTCATAAATAGTGACAAGGACCCTGGATTTCCTGAAATTGCCCAGTCTCCCCCTAGCATGTCTTTACTCTGAAAAAAAAATGTTTCTTGAAAATTCATAACATCCCAACCAGGACAACGTCCTTTCATCATGGATATCCCAGAAATTCAACATTTGTTGGTTTTCGACAATTCTAGTCCACTCATAAATGAACCTACCAGATTTGAGGGACTAGTGTTGGTCGAGGTATCATGCTATCCGAAGCACCACACAGACGGATCTATATTTCCGAACTGCATTTTTCCAAAGTATGTACTCCGGACCAATAACAAGATTAGTCACTGTGCAAGTTAGGTACTGTGTCAGAAGGGACACGACCATTCTGAGAATTGTGGCTTGATGAGGCAAACACTTTAACGGGATGTGACACCTACCTTAATCCCAAGATACATAGTAATGATTATAGCCAAATAAATGGTTTACCTTTACAATGAATTATGAACTATGGGCTTGCCACGTGGAAAAAGGAACACATGTAATAATCTTGAGCAAAACTACTCTTACTATAAATAGGACATATCTGCTCCAAGAAAAGGATTAGCAACTCTATACTCTAACTTAAAATACTATTCTCACTCTATTTTCTCTCTTTTGCACACTTTTATTTCTTGCATTCAACATATATTTACTCGAGATGAGTCTTGACTTGAGCTTAGGAGTGCAAATGGAAGCCACCCTGGCCCCTTTTACACATTGATCATTTGTCTTAGTGCGTAGGAAATCCACGTGTGCAGGAGGGAGAAGTTGAGACGTGTTGATCCAAGGTCCTACCAGATTTTGCGGTCAACAAATATTGATAGATAAATTTTATGCTAAGATTAAGGTTATAATTCAAGTGTCTTCTAAGTATTTGATGAAAGGTGTGAGTAAAGAAAATGTATTTTAATGACCTATTTCGAAACCTCTTTGAAACTAAGTAGCTGTTTTTATGATAAATGAGCTTATATTATCACTTTAAATTAGAGTTATTCATACCTTAATGCTAATTCTTAAGTGGGAATTTGAATAAGGATTGAGGGTGCTCTTTTTCATTATTTAAGCTTGGATATGAAGCTACATGTATTAGAATTAAGATTTGAAGGGACAAATTAAGTTGCTATCTCCAATTTGAATGCCCTTCAATTGTTACTTTGAGTTAAATTTACTAAGATTTGAGACTTAAATTTTGTACAGAAGTATTAAAACATGAATTAAATTGATTTTGGACACTAGATCGTGTTCTACCTTATGGTTTAAGCTTGTTTATGGGCTTCATATATACAAATCCAGATTTTTATTGATTTAAAGACTAAAGATTATTAAGGCTATCAATCGTGTTCTTATAAAAGTGTTTGAAATTAGTTTTCATACTAGAAAGTATCTCAATTCTTGTACTTAGACCTTATTATTAACCTAAACTCTTTTACTATATATTTTACATGATTCACGGCATCTTAAAAGTAGTTGAACTAGTATAAAATATGCTAGAATGTACACTTCGGAATGTTGCTTTGCATGTGTTCAAAACTTGATTTTGAATTGATTTTACTGAAGTATGAAATATGAGATTTAAAGTAATATGGAATGAGTTTTTAATTGAGTTTTGAGGCTAAAAAGTGGTTGATCTTATGACTAAAATTTGTTGTAAGTTAAGTAATATTTTATGATCAATATACAAGATTTGAAGTGTGTTATAAGACAAGAAACATGCTTTAAAAATCTGTTGGAACAATTGGTTTGAAATGGTCACTTTACAAGTGTTTAAAGCTAGATTTTTAGATTAAAAGTTGTTGAAATTTACGGCTAAAATTTGTTATTAGTTTAAGTTATATTCTTAGTTGAATATACATGATTAGAAAGGGGTTAATAAGCCTCAAAGGTAGTTAAAAATCGGTTGGAGTTCCACACCAAATGACCACTTTATATGTGTTGAAGTTTAGAGGTTTGATGCTAGTTGATGTTGAATTTCACGTCTAAAACTTGTTCAAAGCTTAAGTTATTATTTATGTTCAATACATATGATTAGAAGTGTGTTAAGAGACATTTAACATGGTTTTAAAAACTTCTAGAAATCTTCATATAAAATTATCATTTTGCAAGTGTTTCAAACTAGATTTAAAGATGTGGGATTTTATGTCTAAAACTTGTTATTGGCTTAAGTGTGGTTCTATGTTTAATATATATGATTAAAGGTGTGTTAATAAGAATAAAATATAGTTGAAAAAGGCTGCTGAAATTACTCAATAAAATATTCCTTTGTATATGTTTAAAAGGTGGATTTTAGACTAAATGATGTTGGCATTGATAACTAAATCTTGTTATAAGTTTAAGATACGTTATATGTCTAACATATATAAGGAAAATCATGTTAAAATGAGACAAACATGATTTACTGAAATTGTGTACTTAGACATATCACTTTACTGTTATGGTTATGTGAAGAGCTTTCATGTGATAATATTATGATATTGATGTCTTAAATGGAGATCATGTGCGAATTGTTATATCATGCTTAAATGAATATTTATGTACAATTGTTAAGTCATATATGAAGTGATATTTATGTGCATGACCTTTTTAGTAAGATTTGTATGATTATTGATGTTCCATGTACATCATGACATCATAAGCATTTGTGATCATTTAAACATTCAAGAAAAAAATGATGTTCTCAAGAAATGATCATGAACATTAAAGAAGTCCCTATTTAGGTTGTACACCTAGGGAGAAGGTCCTCTCTATATTGTGATCACGGGCCATTAGGTGCCTTTGGGAGAAGTTCCTCCCATATGAGCCATTGTGCTCATAAGTAAAGTGTTCTAAAAGAAAATTGAGGTAGCGTACTAGTGGCGTAAAAGAACGCTCTATTGTGACCCTATGTTTAGAAAAAGCATTATGATGGGTGCAGTGTGCAACCCTAATATGGGAAGGGATCCTAAAGTAAAAGACAAAGAAAGTATGAGAAAAGTGAAGGGTTAATTTCACAACATACTACTCAAGTTTCAGCAAAATTTCAAATATACCACTAAAGTTCTATTGTTACACAAATTGTCACTCAAGTTTCATTTTGTTACTCGAAATGCCACTTTATTGACTTTCTTATCTAAATATTGGCGCAAACAGTCCTTAATGTTTGAGAAATCGCTCAAATGGTCCTTAACTTTTTATTTTGATGTAAAAGCTCTTAATTTTTATTCTAAATTAACAAAAGTGTTCCTTTAAATTAAATGATCAATATATTCTTAATTTTAAATAGAAAGTTTTACAATAGAAAATACAATTGAACATGTTTATAATTTTTTTTTTTATATTTAATTAACTAAAATTAGTATATTAGTTTTTTTTTTTCTAAGTAGGATTTTATTGATCAAATGGATAATATATATTTATTATCCATTGGATCAATAAAATATTAATTAAAAATAAATAAAATAAATAACCCGCTATTATCCATTGTATAACTACGAAATATTATGAACTAAATTACATTAATATTTATCTGGAATAGTTTTTTTGAAAATTATTTTCTCCAAAATTCATTTTCGAACACACATTTTTAAGGGCTCATAACGTTTTCTTCATTTTCAAACACAGATTATATTAAAAAATATATATATTTTTCACTTCATTTTTGAAAAGATTATTCAAGTAAAAAAAAAAAATTCTTTTCAAACCTTTATTTCTTTAAAAACTCTATTAAAAAATATTAATTTAATTTATTTCATAATAGTTTTTTTTTTATTATACAAACAAATTTATATGTATATTATACATTTGATCAATAAAATTCTAATGGGAAAAAATAATATATTAATTTTAGTTAATTAAATATAAAAATAAAGTTATGAACATATCCAATGGTACTTTTGCAAAGGTTATTCAATTGTAAAAATTTTTATTTAAAATTAGGAATATATTGGCCATTTAAATAAAATAAAAAAAGACTACTTTTGTTAATTTAGACAAAAAAATTATGGTTTTACATTAAAATAAAAAGTTAAGGACCATTTCAGCAAATTTTTTCAAACATTAGGGACGAGCGCTAATTTTTGAATAAGAAATTCAACAAAGTGACATTTTGAGTAACTAATTGAAACTTGAGCAGTAATTTGTGTAACTATTGAACTTTAGTGGTATATTTGAAATTTTGTTAAAACTTGAATGATATTTTGTGAAATTAACCCGAAAAGTGAAACATTTTTATCTTTCATTCATACTACTTTTTAAAGAAAGAAAGAAAGCACGAGAAAGAAAAAAAAAAATTATCACTCATGCATATTACTTCATGCATTACATTCATGTCATAGATATGATATTAATTGCTTGAATGTAGTTATATGGAAGTAAATGTTGTGAATGTGATATGAGTAAAATTATCAAATGATATGTTAATGTGATTATGATTATGATTTCATTCATGTATATGAGAGATAATATCAAAGTTAAGAGGTAAAGTGTATGATTTATATTCATTCAAGAATATGTGAAAGTTTGACAAGAAAATAATGAAAATTATAGATGCTTATATGACTTTATACACTTTATGTTAAAATTAACCTCTTATTTCATGTATCAAGTTATATTCACTGGACCTCGCGGTTCACAGTCGTTTCATGTCTTTCCTTATAGCAATGGAGAATTGATCATTGTACGTGTGGATTCCTTATGGAGAATGTCAACCGAGAATAAAGAGTATTATTGGTAATCAAAAGAAATGAATGATTAAGCCCCTGTTCTCTTTGCTGTTTTGAGGTCGTTTTCTGTTTTTATTTTCGAAAACGCTAAAAATGCGTTCTCTTTACCATTTTCGAAAACGCATTTTGGAAAACAAAAAAAAAAAATTTGTACACAAAACGGAAAACGCCCGAAACATCGTTTTGGGCGTTTTGTGTGTATTTCGACAAAAAATGTCCAAAACGCGGAAAACGCGTTTTGGGAATTTTTTTTTTTTTTTTGAGAATTATCTTAACTTAGAACTAAGCTTAATATAAAATTTTTATTTTTTTATTATTATTTTTAGAATTATCCTATCTTGGAACTAAGCCTAAATAAAGATTTTTTTTTTTTTTTTTTTTTTTTTTTTTGAGAATTATCCTAACTTGGAACTTAGTTTAAATAAAGTTTTATTCAATTCAATATCAACATTACAAAAGAAAAAAAAAAAAATTAAATGAGAATTCTTGTTGTTATATTTCAAAAAAATGTAATGATAAATGGACTCTGGTGGTTTTGAAAGAACTTGCATTTTCTGGATTTTAATAGAAGTAGAGTTTTCTCAAATCTCGAACCCGACCAAGATGTGTTAATATAGACTCTTAATGTTCACATTAGTGTGTTGCATGTAACCATATTTTTAGTGTATTGTAAAAGGAATTTTGAGTTGGAGTTAGTAGTATTCTGCAAGCAAATTAATTAAAAATAGTTTAAATAGTGTTCTGCAAAATTTCAAACAGAACGTGTTTTCCAGCTTTTCATTTTCAAAAACAGTTTTCAGAAAAGACATACCAAACGCGTTTTCAGCAAATTTGAAAACAAAAATGAAAACACAAAACACAAAACATTTTCGAAAATGAAAATACAAAATAAAATACAAATAGAACGCCACCTAAGCTTTTCTATAGCTAGAACTAAACTTGGAATAAAAGTATGATTCCTTTTACATTTAAAAGTCAAATATAGTTCCGGCTCAATTTTGAGATGTAAAGTAAATGTTTATAGAAGGAAATGAGTCTTGTATTTTAAAGTTCCGCTTGAAATTCTTTTTGAAAGTTTTGAAATTTTATTGACTTAATTGTTATTAAAATGTTAAGTCAAAGTAAGGATGGTGTTCCTAAAATTTTAATGAGGTAAACTCATTGTTTATAACGATGAAAATTAAAATAGTTCTAAACAAGTATAGAAAGAGTTTTTGATAAATATATTAAATCTGATCTTTTTTTAAAATACGCTACTAGTATCTATCTGTAACTAGTTTATCAATTCATTTTATGTTACTAGTAGCTCCCAAAAAAAAAAAAAAAATAGCCAGAATTTTGGAGTCGTGATAGCGAATATCTTTAAAACTAAGCAAATTACTTTTTGATTTGTCATAATAAAGTGCAATGTCAATATATGATTTTACATTATTTGATAAAATAATATAAGCTCTTACGAAGCCTTCATTGATATTTGATACACCTGAAATTGTATTAACATTATTTTCTAGTAACGTTAAGTCAAAAATAACTTAACAATTTAATGTATCAGACTTAAACGAAAATAAAGAAAAACATAGTTCAGACTAATTTTTAAATCAATATAAACCAGTAAGATGCTGAGAATTAAACTAATCAATATTATGGAGCACACCGCCTCCATTCAGATGATCAATATTGCCATTTGGGGTCAGTGAAGAAGTCAGATACTTCCAAGTGAGTCACATCAATTGGACTATCAAAATCAGCAAAATTTGTCTTCACTTTTTCTTTTCCATTCATTGATTTTTTATAGAGATCCAAAAAAAGTTTTGTCGTACGACTGGTACGTGCCAAATGTCCTTTTATTTCATATCTAAAGCAACTTACTTTATGCTCCATTTTGGATATGCTATTCTCGCTTTCTTTATGCTTTTCAAAATTGATGCCTTGTTGCTACTAGTTTTGTTGGTTATTTCGTCCATGGTTTCTCCCGCGTCCATGTCCAAAATCTGTCTCCATTTCCATGTCATGATATTTCATTTACTTCAGGTAATGCGGTACCATTTACTTCAGGAAATTGTATTGAATCACTTGGACCTAACCTCATGATTTTTCATAAGAGGATTTTTTATTCTGTTTAGCTAAAAGCATATATGACACGAGTTTTGTAGTACTTTTTGAAACCACGCTCATCACTGCTGCAGTAGCACATTCTAGACATGTAAATTGGAAAAAAAATTCTCTAACATATCTTTATCAGTGATTTTTCTCCACACAAGGTTGATTTTGAACATATTCTGAACATTTCTGAATTGTATTCAGTGATAGTTTTGAAATCTTGAAAGCGGAGATGCATCAATTCATAGTGAATTTTGGGGAGGATTATAGTCCTCTGGTGATCAAATCTTTAGTCAATTTTTTTCAAAAAATCTGTGGATCCTTCACAGTAAGATATTCAACTTCAATTCATCATGAAAATGGTGATGAATGAAGATAAGTGCTTTTGGAAATCATACAAAGATTCTTTGTTTTCCTTCTTTTATTGTCTCTCCAAGACCTTTTGAGACAATGTGAATATTAGTATCAAGGAGACCTTTGGAGACAATGTGAATATTAGTATCAAGGATCCACGATAGATATTTTTTCCCAGATATGTCAAGTAAAACAAACTCGAGTTTAGTGATGTTTGTTATTTGGGTAACTACACATAAAGCAAGAGAAAATACAATTAATTTCGATGAACATAGCTAATCAAATAGCCAATGTTAATAGAACATAAGTTATATGTATTTCTTTAGGGATAAAAATTAATTTAAATAATATGCATGGCATATTCTTCGATATATGTGCTTCGAGAGCACGTTGTATTTTTCTATTGTTTCTTCAAGAACATAAGTCATTATTCTTCTTGAATATTAGAAATTATAATTTACGCTCTCTAGGAGCAAGTAATATATTCTCTGAAATATTAATTATGATGTTGTGCTATACTGTTGTGCTACTTCAGACGAAAAACATGATAAATTATTAATTTAAAGGTAAAACTATTTAACAACAATTATAATATATACATTTTACACATATAAGATAACATTTAATGTAAAGAAGATTATATGAACAAGGTATAATCACAAATTAAACAATTTTTGAAAGGAAATAATTATAATCCATGCAATTAATTTTATACAAACATATGCAGTGTTGTTATAAATTGAAACAACATCATTTTGGATAAAAATAAAAAAATATGTAATATGTTTGTGAATAGTCTACTGACATGAATTAAAGGATAAAACATTGGTACGGACTAGAAACATGAATCAGAAATGAATCGGTTTGCGTGTGCACTGAGAATTTGGCTAGAATAGTTAGAATGTGGAATATAAACGTGTACCGTCACCAAGTTCAAGCAAAGCAAATTGGATTTTTCAGAACATTAATAAAATATTCACATGTCACCAAATTAATTTTGGTACACATAACTGGTGATTATGCCTATAAAATTATTACATTCTAATTAATATTTTGAGAAAATCGTGCTAATAACGTGCTATAAACTAAAGAGAAAAAATGAGAAGAATAAAAATATCATTAGACTTTTTTGTCTCACACACGCACACACACACACATTATGCTATTTGTACATGGTGTTGTACATATTAGATTACATATATCATACTTGACGGATATCCATTATTTTATCCATCACATAATAATCTCACAAATCAACAACTACATAATTTATAACACATCATTGGTAACCCAATCTGGATAAGAGGTATGTACAAATTGATTAATTATATATAAGAATTAGGGATATAAGAGGTAATAATATTTAGGGTTACAGGGTATAAACTAATATATATAATATTTACAAAAGTATTCACTTTTTAACTTGTAAAATTATTTTTCGTCATAGTGAATTATTGCAATAACGAACGTAGTCTCACATTGAAATGAACCTCCATGAATCTTACATAATTCTTATGTGTTTATTTAATTTCTTTCTTTTTAGTGTTATAGAACTATGGATTCCAAGCGGTAACCACAAGGCAATAGAAGCCAATGTTTAACCTAAACTCTAAAACCCAATCCCAAAATAAACACTCCAGTTAGAATCAAAGTGGGCACCACCCCCTCCATGTGAGGAGGGGGTCACCTCGGGGGTAAGCCCCGAGGTGCTTCTAGCATTATTCTAGAATCAATCCCCAAACATTGCAACATTTTACACTTTTATAGTGCGAAATCTCCAAACTAAAAAGGATATGGAAAAAGCGTGTATAATCAAATAAGGAAACTACATAGAGAATCCAGATGAGGAACAAAAAAATCGGATAATGTAACTTAACCAAAATGAAATGCTGAAAGGATAACGCTTTATATTCCATTGGTTAAGTGTAAACCATTGTAGAGATTATCCTTAACCTGGCTAAATCCAGTAAAGCCCCAATAGTGAATCATTTGTTTACATCAGGAGAGCACTTAATATCAAGATATAAAATATAAATCAATCAAGAATCACAAGATTTATAGACATTCGCCTCAATATGAAACTACGTCCTCTTCTGTAGCAATTTGAGTTACACAAGGTCTCCAATTATGTAATAAGATTTTACAAAAATATCTTCCTATATAGTCCTTAACTAGAATTTTCATCCAGGACTGGAGCTGTCTGTTCCCCCTTCCAAACCCATGGCGACCTCATAGGGGAGGTCGAACCCCGTACTACTCCATGAAGTAGCAATAATTAGCCTCGACAATTTATAGTTAAGCTCCACAACTTAACTCAAAGCTATCATCTACGTCACACCGCCACATCACTATTGACCACTTTAAGCAATGATCTCCTACCCGCAGGAGGGTAGGTTATCCTACCCTCCAGCACCTTTTCCATCACAGAAAATATTTTTTTAATGATGGAAAATGTGCTGGAGGGTAGGATAACCTACCCTCCAGCGGGTAGGAGATCACCAGGCTGACCACTTTTATATAGTAGTGAATCATGCTTTGAACACGACAGGACAAACTAATGAAAGTTAGGCGTATTTCTTTTCAATCGTTTATGTTTTAATTACAATTTACTCTATAATGAGATCTTAAAACTACATGATTTTGCCATAAAACAAGATTACTAGTTACATACATATAAAAGATGTGGACCATGTAGGGGTGGGCATGAACCGCCCAAACCCGTCAAAACCGCCCAAAACGACCCAACCCGATCGGTTTGGGTCGGTTTTTCATGAAAATTGGGTTGGGTTCGAATTTTTTTAAAAAACTGAACATATTTAAATTTTATTAGCAAGTGTTCAATTTATTGTATTTGAGGTTATTGTAATATACATAATTAATTTGAGTTAAAGATTGATTCGTGAGTTTTTTTTTCTTTTTCAATATTTTTTAGGGAAAAATACATAAATAAGGTGATTATAAATGTCAATTTCAAAATTAAGGTGAAACCTATAAAATTTCAAAAATCAGGTTGTAATTAGAATCAATTAATTAAATTAAATAATTAAAATATTTTATTAATTATATGTATTAAGGTCACGATATTATATATTTCAGGTCACAAAACACAAATTTTTTAGGTCACGAATGATTTCATGGTCACAAATTATCGAAATATTAGGTCACAAATTGAATTTATTTTTTGGTCACAATAATATATTTTTGAAATTACAAACTGATTTCAAGGTCACAAAATGTCAACTAATAAAATTAAACATATTTTCAGTCTTCAGATCACAATTATCAAATTATTAGATCACGAATTTTTATGTCACAATTTATCAATATTAGGTCACATATTTTCTTCAGACATTTTCAAATTATAGAACTCAAGTCACAGGCTCACACCACAGTTTAAGTCCTGATTCAAATCAGTATGAGGTCACATTTGCCTGTTTAATGTTTTCAAACAACTTCCCAACGCTGCTGTTGTTGCCACAGTGCACTACTGCCGCCGCCACAAGAATGTATCGTCTTCGATCACGATTTTGTGAGGTCACAAGCAACAAAATCACAACTCACAGTTACACAACAAGGTCACAACCACCTTCACCACCACCTCCTCCTCCAATCACCAAGCCATGACCACCGCTGCTGCCGTTATGACAACCACAACATCTAGCGACAAGCACCACCACACCACCAAACGACACAAAAACCACCACCACACTTTCACTACACCGTCGTAACTGCAGGCTGCAATCCACCCACACTGCTACCTGCCAAAATCACCGCACACCATGGAAATGTCCGATTCGATCTCTTTGCCACGCGGAGCTTAGGGCACGCAAGCGCGGCAGCTTCCGCCGTCGATAGATCCTGCTACGGGCTTGAAATCTATGTCATCGCGATAATGGCGAGGGCAGAAGCGACGACATCTCAGATGGACCTGCGTGCGCAGAACCGTGCGAATGGAACGAGACATCGTAGGCTGCGTGCGCGGCACCGCCTTGCAACTGCTGCCGCTGTCCGCCGCAAAATGGGCTTGCTGCGGTTGAGCCCTGCCAGCGCTTAGATGTTCGGTTGCGCTTCCATAGCTACCGTCGTAAGAGAGGAAGAGGTTGTAGACTGATGAGAGAGATTACAATGAGGAAGAGAGGCTCATCTGTTAGGGTTTGAAATGAGGGGAGTCTGGATGTTTTGAGTATTAATTTAAATATATAATAAAATTATTTTTTATTATTAAAATTTTAATTATCACCTGAGAATTGAATTTATACAAGTTTTACCTCATTTTTTAACTTGATTTTTTAAAAACAGGTGTATGTGTAATTTCCACTATTTTTTATTAATTGGACCAAAGTCCAATTCGTCCAACCCAACCCCACCCGACCAGTTGGGTGGGGTTGGAACTCTTAATTGTGTTGAGTTGTGTTGATTTTTTATCAACCGACTTTAGTGGGTGGGGTTTGGATTGGGCAAAAAACCTACCCAACTCAATTCATGCCCACCTCTAGAACCATGTGGTGCTAATAAAATTTCTATGGAATGTAAGTTTTGTACATAAGTGTGTAATAAACCAAATCTAGAGCACAAGTGAAGTAAACTGAAAGGGAATTAATAATTTTCAGACAAGATTTTGGCCAATGTTTATCTTCATTGATAAGGAGATGTTTTCAAATTTACAATTGCTCGACAGAAACATGGTTGGCCAAAACCAACCACAAAACAAACAAACATGGAAAATGTATATGGAAACAGAAACAAGAACAATTGTTTTTCAATGAACAAATGAATGTTTGAAAGAAGAATACATAAACGAAATTGCAGAAAGTAACATTATCCTGGCAATACTATACTGGTTGTATTCATAGTCATAGTTGTTGATTGTCCAATGCTAACATGAGCGTCAATTTGTCCAGCTGCCCATCTCCTTAAAATTCTCATCAATGTCCCTGCCTTCCTTTTTGCTCTTCCTGACCCCATTCCCATTATTTCCCACACCATTCTCTCGATTCCCGTGATCGACGCCAGCTCCGAAACCATCTCTGACCCGCCTTTCCGACATATAATAACTAATGTGGCTGCAGCACTTTCTTTAGACCTATCGCTACCATCCCTCAAAACCACCACCAATTTTTTCATCATATTCCGATGATAAGCAGCTGCGATTGCCGCCAATCCACCACGCTTCACCACCACTTCGAGGATGGTAACTGCCTCCTCGGTCAGCGAATCGATGACCTCGGCAACCATATCAAACACCCCTTCCTCAATTAACTTCCCCACTGCCTCCTTGTCACCCGCCAAATTCAAAATTGCCACCATTGCATCCATTTTCGTGTTTGTGGGACCTTCCCTAGCCAAATCGAGCAATCCCTTCACGAGACGTCTCTTTCTACCTAGTCTTTTCCTATAAGAATGTACACCTGTCAAGCTAAATATGGTGGCTGCCGCATTTCCCTTCGCTTCCCACGTGGTACCCGACCTTAACACCTCGATAATGCCATTCAAAACTCCGTCGGTGTCCATTATCCTCGTCTTATTTGCCTCGAGGATCGAGAGATTAAGAATTGTAGTAACCGCGTTAACTTGTAGGTTCGGGTATTCCGAACCTAAGAGTTTGACCAATAAAGGCAAAGCTCCAGCCTCCGCAATGCAAGCTCGACTATCCGAGTCCGTCTTAGCTAATATCCGCAGCTCATGTACCATACGATTTAACGCTTCTGGCGATTGTGATGCCGTTAATTTGTTAAGCAAAAACGTCACAGTCATCTTGATTGCTTCCAACGCGGTTTTATTCAAAACAACGCCGTTAGATTTGACGTTTGTTTCCGTTGACTCAAATGGGATTCTCTGTTCGCGGCACCACATAGCGATCAAATTCTTCAAAGCCAGATTGGGTATTAACGGCGTGTGGACCAGGGTCTGACCTGTTTTAGGACACGTGTTGTGCCCTGATTCGATCCACAGGCTTATAGACGACCGGTCATAGGTTTGTCCCGTGGACACCACCACAGGGTCCCTCATCAGATCAAGGGAAATAGGACAGCGAAAATCCGCCGGAAAATTCAGATCCGCAGACGACCTCCGCCGTCTGCTGGTGGTTCTAGGCGATGAGGCACCATACAGCACACACTTTGCATAGCGTACAAGCCCGATTAGAGCGATTATATCCGATTTTGACCTTTCATTGTTCTGATTCTGCACTTCATCTTCTAAATTCTCAATTTCTGCACTGCAACTTGTCGAATCGCATAAATTCAATCTGTTAAAAATCTGTGAAAGTTTCGAAGTATCAGGAACGATTTCTCTTTTGATATCTTCGAGCATTTTCAAAACTTGAACTTGAAGATTTTTGTCATTAGAATCAAAATCAGATGTCTTTTCGGAGCACTGTTTCTTGATCAGATTCAACAATTCTTCAACATCTTCGTTTAAATTCAACTCTTTTCCCGGGAAAATATCTAAAAGGGTCGATAGTTCTCCGGTCAGTTGATGAAATGAATTCGAGATAGAGGGTGTTTGCATTAGCAGCCACATCTTACTGCAGTTGGAACAATCTTCCAGGAGAATATATATTTTTTGCAAAACTATATACAATTCTTCGAAGCACAAGGCAGCTGAAGGTGGAAAAACCCTTACCGGATTTCGAAGAAGCTCTTCAAAAAAGATTGAGAAGAGCCTTGATTTTCTGGTTATTGAGGATGAGCTTTTCTTGAGGAGAATTCTGAGCGGTGAGAGAGATGAGATTTCTTGAGAGAGAAGAAATAGAGACTGGAGGAGCTTGTTATCGGAGAAACTAGGCGAGACAAATACTCCGGCCGACGGCCGCCGTTTTCTCGACGGAAAACCTTCTTCTGACACCTCCATCCACCAAGAGAACGATACTCCCGATGAAATTTTATTATCAAATTGCAGATGTAAAATCAGAAAGATTGCTTGCGGTAATGTTTTAATCAAGAAACTTTTATTGAAAGCAAAAGATGGTGGAAATGAAATTAATTAAGGATCAAACAATGAGCTGTGAATGGGGACCGACTAAGAAGTTTCTGATTGATGCTTTTTCTAAAGTCTACTTTTGACAAAACATATAGAAAAATACAATAATGTTGTACACATATCTAAAAAAATGAGGAATGATATGACCAATGGTGAGCTGCCCTACCAAGTGTTTACATTGAACAGTTAGTAGTCCATTTTTTATGATGAACGGTTCTTATGTTGTTCATACTGGACAACGGATCAAAATTCCTTTATACATATTACTTCGCTGCAATTGATAATCGTTCAAATGTAAACGATGGTCGAATCATTCATCGGGATGAAGGGGTCTTTGTATGCTATCTACCAATATCCAAGGCTATAAATAAAGCCCACATTTGATAAACTTCTTATAAACACTTATTTATTCTTTATAAATATCGAAGTGTCAATATTTTATTAGTCCATATTTTTTTTAAATTTATTTTTTAAAAATGGTGAACTGAAATATTTGATCAGCTGAAATAAGTTTTGCTACTTGTACAAGTAGCATGACTAGGAGGTTGACAAGAAAGTGATGGAGAAGTGTGATGATTATTATTTAAAAAAAAAATGTGCCACATATGCTAATGTCAACCTCCTTATCAAATTACTTTTACATATAACATGCTTGTTCAAAATGATCATCGGCCCTCAAAAGTTGGCAGGTGAACCAGAAACATATAGCGAATTGTTCTTTCAGTGTTCTAAAAAGTATAAACCGTGACGAAGCGACAAAGTCGAACATCACGCTTAAGCGCATATAGAAGAGAAAAAGGCCAAAAATGCCCCGGCGAATCGCGATGCATGACGACAAGTGAAGGGCAAGCTACGTACTTGGGCTTTTTTAAAATAGTGGTTTTTCTCAATAAAACTTGTGTACAAAGTGGGGACTAACTCATGTAATGTGACATTTTTGAGGTGAAATGAGCAATTTAAACTCATGTATGGTTTTGTTTAAAATTAATTTTGGATTTTGACCCAAAAAAATAAATTATGTAATTAAATGTGTGTTTGAAAAGATAAAAGTTGTTGCTCCCATTATATGTTTAGTGAAAATTAACTGTTGACTTTAACTTATATTTATGTCAATTGTTTTATCTAACAGAAGCTAAATGTGTGGATATGAGACTTTTTTACTGACCTTATCATTTAGGCAATGTTTGATAGGGGTTATTTTTCATTGAAGATAGAAAACTTGTTCCCATTTTTCGACTTTTTGCATGTTTGATAACAAAGATTTTCCCGACAATCCATTTTGTTACTTTGGACACTTGATGCCTCCTTCCTTGGTTTTCAACGTGTGAATTTGTTTTCCACCTTGCATGGAAAACTATAAATTTCTTTTTCTTTTTCTTTTTTTTGGGTTGGGGGGGGGGGGGGGGAACATGGTTTGTACAGATAAATTTTTTTTTTTTTAAAAAAAATGACTACTTTATTGGATATTTCATGAAATAATGCTAATCAAAAAATAAAACTTTAAAAATTTCCCACTTTTCATAGGGGTAGACAAAAAAAAGGAACCGAGATAATCGAACAGGAATCGAACAAAAAAATCAAAACCGATCGATTCTAGGAGAAAAATGAGAATCGAAATAAAAAAATGGAGAACAACAAATCGAACCGAGAACCAAACATTCATAATTTAAAAATTAAGTTCACGTGACACTTTTGACATTTTCTTTATTGCTTTACATGATAAAGTGTACAAACACAACTACTTAGATGTATTATGATAATTGTTTAATAGTTCATATCGTGTTGCATCTTACATAAAATTATTTGCACCAATTTTAGAAAATTGGATATCTGGTCTTTCACTCGCACTAGTTCAGTGCATTTTTTTGGTGCAATATTTACAAATTATGGCAATGACTGCTGTGTTAATATGTACTGAACTAATTTTACGAAGGATGTGTGGTTTGACATGAGTTTGACTTTCGTGCGTTAGTGAATTGTGGTTTTACATTGATGTCTGAGATAAAAGTTCATTAAAAAATTTTGTTATCTTCAAAGTATACCTAGATTCAAATGACCTAAATGATTTTATGTTATCGTAAGGTGTCTATATGTCATCATTATCATTTTTTTAGTTCGAATGATTCGAACATTCCAACATAAGTAGTATATAGAACAATAGAAGATGAAGATCCTACATTTTTAGTTGCTACTGGGAAAATATAAAATATTATAACTGTATTTAGTGTCTTTAGAACTTGAATATATTCAATTTAAACATTTTACCGCATTGATGTATTCGTTTGGGAAATTTTAACTCAACACTTTTTGTTTTTTGCTAAACCTTCACATTTACTCAAAGTTGAATTTTTTAATAAAAGAACCGAACAAAGAATTGTTATTTCATTTAGAAAATTTTGAGTCAACACTTATTTGTTTTTTGCACAAATTTTCACGTTTGCTCAAAGTTGAATTTTTTAATAAAAGAACCGAAAAATAACCTAAACTGAATCAGAACCGAAATCGTTTGGTTCTTGAGTCTTTAGAACCGAAACCGAATCAAAATTCGGTTCAGTTTCAGTTCCTTTGATAACCGAAAAGTGCACCCCTAATTTTTCACATAGAAAACTAATCCAATCAAACAAATTAAAATTTCAATTCTCAAGAACATAAATTCTTAGGAATTCAATCCATGTGATTCGTTTTATTTCCACTCAAATTCTATCATTTCAATCAAATAGACTTCCTTAATCTCATCTAGCTTGAGATCACCATATGTTGTAAGAATAACATTACTCTTTATGTATTAATAGGAGTAATTACCATTGGTCCACAATTTATTGTTTGACAAAAAAGTTGATCCTCAGAATTTAAAGTGAAAAAAACTGTTAAATATCACGTGGCCCTCATATATCTATAGTGTAGTGATGTTTTATTTCACAACTTCGACTAGTGCATGCATAGAAATGTGAACTGAAACATGAAGACTAGAGCGGTTTCTGCTATAGAGTTTTGATTGTGTAATAACTATAATAAAAAGTTAATCAATAAGTTGCCTAGTCGAGGAACAACTTGCTACTCGATCAATATATTGATGACTCATTATACAATTTTCTCTATAAAATAATAATAATGGGCATAAAAGATGAGCTGCTGACTGGCAAGAATAGACAAGTGAATATGGTAGGTGATGAGCACAAATTTTGTCTATACCCGGGCTCTCACAAAAGCCTCGAACCCGAACATGTAATTATTAACTCATATTATATTTTGGTACCTCCGAACAACCTATGAGCCCCGAGGAGTACATATCCCGAACACTATCTTGGTACACACGTAAAACTTAAATGCTCGGGGACCTTAGCTCGAGCTCATTCATTCGAGATGGGTTCAGAGTCATCACTCTCAAGTAATAATCAACAGGATTCTCGGTCCACAAATCATATTCCAACACAACTATTATAACATTATCTTAATCAAGACTCATGCGTCTAATAAAACTCCTAAATCTCCAAACAATTTGGGTAACCTAATCCTACTTAAAATACACTACTTATTCTTATAAATACAAGGCCTCTAACCATTATTCAGGTACACAATTATCTTTACAATTTATAGCCTCTTGCATAAATTTTCACCTTCCTCTTTACTGACTTAAGCATCGGAGGGGCGACGAGGACACACCTCCTCGCCTTTATTGCAGGTATTCGGAGATCCAGTTCGTGCTAGTTTATTACTCAAGCTCGGAATATTCCAGGTGCGATTTTTAGCATCATCAGTATGTATGGAATTTTTCTTGTACATATTTTATTATAATTATTTATGATTATCTTTTCATTTTATAAGATCAGACAACCTGGTCTTGGTGTATTTCTTTGCTCGTGACCTTTTCTTTATCTATCCATATTATTTTTGCTTTTTTTTGTTCTTTACGCGTAAAATTAATTTTTATGAAAAGGTCATTAATGGGTACTGCTGGATTCGATGAATCTTTAATTAATTGTGTTTTAGGTTTTAATCCATGATATATAAACTGTCTTTAAGGAAGATTCTTCTTTTAATATTCGTTCCGTTCTAAAAAAATAGTTCATTATTCTTTTTTTGTCCGTCCCAAAAAGATAGTTCACTTTTTTTAGAGCGAAATCAATATTTTATGTCTCATTTTACCCTTATTTAATGTGATTTTTATTAGTCTAAATAAATTTATACTCTTTCAATTTTGTGAGAAATTACAAAATTTATTAGAGGTATATTAGATAAAATAATTGTAAAACTTATTTTTCCAACAACATTAATTGACATTTCTTAATTTATATGAAAATGGGTAGGAAACTATCTTTATGGAACGGAGGAAGTAATACAAATGTAAGAAAAATTCTCAGAATTGACCAATGTAACAAAAGAAATTAAAAATTCTTTTTATTTACACCACCACCGATGATTAAGATAATTATTTAGTAGGACCTAGATGTAAACCGATCTTTAAAGACCATGTTTAAAAGCTCGCCATTTTTTTTTTTCCTTTTGAACATATACAATAAGACACACACACACAAGGAAGCCACACAGAAAGTTGTACAGAAATGACACATGACATGATCTTTTCTTTTTTTATACAAAAAACTTTTTGTACCCCCACCGTACCGCTTAGGGGGCCCATCGCTCCCTATTGTGAGGGGCGGTACCCCACGCAGTAAAGTCGGGGTACAACAAGAACGGCCCCTTTTTTTTTTAGACATTACAACACTTTTCTTTCAACGGCAATCACATGGGACATGTGTCATTCGGTACACAAATCTGTACGAAAATTCTATACAAATAGATAGATACATATACATGTACATGTGTGTGCATGTGTGTCATGCACCCAACCTCTTAATTGCAAAAATATAACAATTTAGAAAAAGAAAGATAAATGCGTATACATGTTTAACCCGTTTGTAAGGACAGGTAAATTTAATGAATGATCATCAAACTTTAACTAGGTTACTATTTCACCATCCAAATTTAAAAGGTTCCTCAATGTCCACTCAAATTTTTCATCAAATAATCCATCCACCACTAGACAACTTAATATTTGAATTTGTTAACTAATTATTCAACGTGGCAATTAAAATTCTGACGTGGCACTTGAATTTTGAAACACGATTTAGTCTGCCTCTCCTTCTCCAAACAAGCTCTTAAATCAAAATCTGTGAACATTGTTACCTACAATTTTGAACAAAATTCAGACTTCCTCCCACAGTCAAAGGAGTTCACCTTTAGAATTTGAGTTGCACTGTGGATGGTCTACTTGAAAATTGGAAGAAATTTTTTCTTGTGATTCAGAATCAAAAACTTCAACATTAGGAGGAAGTCCGACTTTTGTTCAAAATTGAAAAGAAAGATGTTTACAAATTTTGATTTAAGGGTTTGTTTGGAGAAGGAGAGGCTGACTAGATCATGTTTAAAAATTCAAGTGTCACGTCAGAATTTTAACTGTCAAGTTGGATAATTAGTTAAAAAATTCAAAGATTGAACTGTGCAGTAGTGGATGAGTTATTTGGTGCAAATTTGAGTGGGCATTGAGAAACCATTTTTAAATTTGGGTGGTTTAGTAATCCAATTAAAGTTTGGTGGTCATTCATTAAATTTACCCTCGAAAAGACTACAATGCATATAATCCAAGAACAAGAACACCAAACATTGTTTTACTTTACTTAAAATAGAAGTTTGCAATAAAATAAGTGATATTTTGGCTGGCGTGCTCTTTTTATTTTTTATTTTTCCTTGTTGGGTGTCCAAGCTTTGACCGATTAATTATGGGGGTGACGATCTTCAACTTGGTTCGCCCTCCGGCAATATTCAGAAAATCGGATCGGGCATCAACTGTGACGACCCGAATTCTCGACCATTCGAGTGCCACAAAAAGTGACTCATATCATATTATCGAGACTTAAATAGTAATGTAAAATTATTCAAAAGAATAATTAGAATCCCATAATTTTATTTGTGAATAAAAATAGAAAATAATTTTCTTACATAAAGTTCAACATAATTATCTCATCAATCTTAACCACTTTTGCCACTTCCATGTTGACCGCCTCGAACCTTCAATTATCTGAAAATGGTAAATATCGTGGAGTGAGATTTATAAAATCCCAGTAAGTATACCAAGCATAAATTTTCTTTTGAATGCATATGGATCATTTTCATCATAACATAGGATAGGATTGAAATATTCATAAACATAGGGAGACACAAGAATTTTACCGAACTTAAATGGCAAGAATTCTTATGTGTAGCGCTACTAAACTCCGGTCCCCTTAGCATAATCATAAACATATCATATGGAACCCATAACAATCTTGTGAGATTGATTTCATAGCAATGATCCAAACATTTTCATAAAAACATAAGATATACTTACTTGTCATAAAAACATACTTACTTTTCATAAAAACATAAGATATACTTACTTGTCATAAAAACATACTTACTTTTCATAAAAACATAAGATATACTTACTTGTCATAAAAACATACTTACTTTTCATAAAAACATAAGGTGTATTTACCTTTCATAAAAACATAAGGTGTATTTACCTTTCATAAAAACATACTTACTTTTCATAAAAACATAAGATATACTTACTTGTCATAAAAACATACTTACTTTTCATAAAAACATAAGGTGTATTTACCTTTCATAAAAACATACTTACTTTTCATAAAAACATAAGACATACTTACTTGTCATAAAAACATACTTACTTTTCATAAAAACATAAGGTGTATTTACCTTTCATAAAAACATACTTACTTTTCATAAAAACATAAGATATACTTACTTGTCATAAAAACATACTTACTTTTCATAAAAACATAAGGTGTATTTACCTTTCATAAAAACATACTTACTTTTCATAAAAACATAAGATATACTTACTTGTCATAAAAACATACTTACTTTTCATAAAAACATAAGGTGTATTTACCTTTCATAAAAACATACTTACTTTTCATAAAAACATAAGATATACTTACTTGTCATAAAAACATACTTACTTTTCATAAAAACATAAGGTGTATTTACCTTTCATAAAAACATACTTACTTTTCATAAAAACATAAGATATACTTACTTGTCATAAAAATATACTTACTTTTCATAAAAACATAAGGTGTATTTACCTTTCATAAAAACATACTTACTTTTCATAAAAACATAAGATATACTTACCTTTTAAAAGATTAAAATGAAGTGTAGTAGTAAATGGACCAAAACTTTCTTGACCACCTTGAATTTCTCTTACTTGTGGATTTTGTCAAGAGATTGGAAATAAGTGTATATGTGTAGAGTTGTGTGTAAAAGAGATGGGTTTAAATAGATGTATAAAGTTGGCATATTGTAAACATAATCATTCAATTCTATTAATTTTAACACATCCTTTTCTTAAAGTAAAGCACCATTCATATACTTTTCCATATTTATACAAATATTATGCTCTTCATGATTACATATAATGGAGTCTTATCAACCATTCATATACTTTTCCATATTTATACAAATATTATGCTCTTCATGATTACATATAATGGAGTCTTATCAACCATTCATATACTTTTCCATATTTATACAAATATTATGCTCTTCATGATTACATATAATGGAATCTTATCAACCATTCATATACTTTTCCATATTTATACAATTATTATGCTCTTCATGATTACATATAATGGAGTCTATAATTCATTCATATACTTTTCCATATTTATACAAATATTATGCTCTTCATGATTATATATAATGGAGTATATAATTCATTCATATATTTTTTCATATTTATACAAATATTATGCTCTTCATGATTACATATAATGGAGTATATAATTCATTCATATACTTTTCCATATTTATTAAATTAAGATTCTCATAATTATTATATATAATGGAACCTCTCATGCTTGCATATATTTTCTTAATTTCAATAATAAAAATAATTTTTGTATAAATAAATATTGGGATAACATTGAATTAAGTACTTGGACTTAATATACTTTAAATCAAGAGAATGGAGATATTTTTAGAAATTCGGAATTTAATTTAAAATCGAACGATCTCGATTATTTCTTGACTTGGCTATACGAATACGTCGTGGCGTTAACTTAATAAAAATGGGTGAAATAGTAGCGACACGATTTTCTATTAAAATAATTATTAATCGCGTAAAAATTCTTGGTCGCTACAAACTTACCCCCTTAAAATAATTTCGTCCTCGAAATTAAACTTACTTGATCTTATGATTTCTGAACACTTAATCAGAATCTCTTCTTCTTCTTCTTATGTAGCATCATCGCTACCATATTTAACCCAACCATATTTAACCCACTGGACTTTGACTAAATGCATCAATTTGTTTTCTTAAGACATGAACTTTTCTATCAATAATAGACATATGTCTACTCATAAATTCTTCTGAATCAAAATGAAAATTCCCAATCGTATGTGATATTTCATCATATCTTGTAGTACTCATGTAACCTGTCACTTATCATCGTATCATGTAACCTCAAATATTCGTATTAATATCTCTAAAATCTTTACTAACATATCATACCATAATAATTTGTCATTTCTTCTTATCACCAAATATCCCAAAATAATTAAAACGATTACCTGAATATTTTCTATGTAATATACCCAAACATGTTATTCACATATCAACATAATCATCAGTTTATCTTTCCAATATTTGTAACCCAAAATTTCTGCAAAATTCAATAAACAAATATCTCCCAAATAATTAAAATTCTTAACTCAAATATCATAACATTTCCCGTAAGGTATTCCTTTCACTTGCACAAACTTATTAATCCTGATTCAATACAGTCCTTATTTCACTTTCACGTATCCTCGTATTATTTCTATACCTTGATTATTATATCAAAATATCAGTACCCAAAATCCAAGAAAATATTCCATATCTCAAATCCCGTCATCATCAAATCTTCCTTTTATCAAGAAAGTAAACGGCGCATAACTCTTGTTCCCTCTTTTCCATTATTCTATTCCGCGCTTTCTTGCTGGAATCAATATCACGCGGATTTCCTCCGATCCTTAATGCTTTTAAATAGTTCATGCTGGGAAGAGGTTAGATCCATCAAAACATGGATATCATTCTTACAAACATTCGCAAGTATTATTCCAGTCTTCCAATGAATGATCTGAGGAAAATTTATCGAATAAGACTCGAAAGATTGAGGTTGCTGATGGCTCATGGTGTTTCAGAAGATGTTCGCTGGTTGATCGAAGCAAAGGTTCGACTATCTGGTGAATTACCTATGACATTTCCAAAGCACATGCCTGGTTTAGGCAAAAGCACCTTCGCAAAGAAACGAAGAGCAAAAAGGCTGAATGGTTGCTACAAATGTGCTCGTTGGAACTGTGATACTCGTTGCAAAACAGTAGGATATTCTTCTACTAATCGGGATGATAAAATCAAATTCATAAAGGGTGGACTGAGTAAGGAGTCTTTGGATGATATTCGACTGACTCTTGAGACGCACCCAAGTGGTTATGTGCAACGTGAACTTCTCTCCTTATACGCTCAGTTTAACGAGGACAAAAATCGTTATAGTCTCCAAAATATAATAGCAAAAGATCCTGTTTGCCAGTCTGTTTTACAAAATGAGGCTTCTGGAAGTTCATCAATGATATAAGGTAAATCTCTTGATACACATTTAAAATATTTTGCTGTTTTCTTTCACGCGTTTTGGAAATAAAATATATTTTCCTTTCTCGAGTTTTGATAAAGCTGGAAATAAATATATTTTCCTTTCTCGAGGTTTGATAAAGCTGGAAATAAATCACCGAAAGGTGATATCTTTGGTAAAACAGTCAAAAGTTGGCCGATTTTGTCAAAAGTAAATCTTTACTTTTTCAGAATCAATCAAAAACAGTAAGTTTTTCCGGCTTTAAATAGCCAAACATATTTCATAGTTCAGGCATCCCAAAATCACATCTTCTTCGTAAGTTTTCTCTTCTATACTATCAAAGATGGAAGCACCAAAACTTCGACAGATCAAAACTATTTGTGTATTTTGTGGATCAAAAGTGGGGAAAGGCTTCAGTTATCTAGAAGCGGCCGTAGATCTTGGAAAGAAACTGGGGGAAAAAGGTATCACTCTTGTGTATGGGGGTGGTAGCAGTGGTCTAATGGGTTGTGTTTCCCAATCTGCTCTTGCAGAGAAATCAAAAGTAATCGGTGTCATACCTGTCCCTTTGGTAGATGTTGCAGGAAAAACACGAGGGCATGAAGTTCAAACCTTATCCATCCATGAACGCATAACTTGTATGCTATATGGTTCTGATGCCTTTATAGCCCTGCCCGGAGGTTTTGGTACCTTAGAAGAAATCTTTAACATTACCTCGTGGGCTCAACTAGATCTCCATACTAAGCCTATTGGGCTTCTGAATGTTAACAATTTCTTTGATGGCTTGTTAACCTTTCTTGATTATGCTGTGGAACAGGGATTCATCTCTCCATTTTCCAGAAGACTCCTTATTTCTGCTCCTACTATTGATGAACTACTGGATAAGCTGCAGTCATATATCTCAATACAAGATCCAGCAGGGGTTAAGATAGATTGGTCTCAAGGAAGGGGAATCAAGCGAAAATGGAGTCCGGTTAATGTAAACTTAACTTTATGAATCTTAGAATAGGTGGGGGTAGAGTACGGAGTATTCTTACTCTCGAGACACCCCTCTAATTTCCTAGGATTTTCCTTAATGTTTAAATCTTGTGTGTACCTCAAAGGTTCCAGGTGGTAGATTACGGAGTATTCTTACTCTCGAAACACACCTTTTTGAAGGTTTCTTTATTTCCTCAAAAGGTCAGAGGTGGTAGGATACGGCTACTCCGGAAACACATCTCTCAATTTGAGGAATTTCCCATGTTGCTTTCTTTTGCTTTTGCGTGTTTTCATGTATTTCCTTTCTAGGGTGACTCTTGTGTGTTCTCCTTATGAGAAAATAATAATATCTCTGTTATCATCTACTAAATCTCGTTTGTGATGTAAATGAACTTGTATGTCTAACTTCAATTCTCTTAGTGATTGCATACCATACTATGCTCTTAACTCCAAACGATAAAATTCTAGGCAGAGTTTTCCTTTGAAATTTGGACTTATCCAAATCGTAAGCATACTTCATAACTCACAATAATAACTAATTGTACATTTGATCACAATTTCATCAAACTTCAATATCATCATAAATATTCCAGAAAATCAATTCATAATTCCTCAACATAGAAATTTCAAATCATAATTTCTAATATCACCATATCAAGTCCTTATTTCTCAATAATTAAGAGCCTAAACTTTAAATCTCCAACTTCATAATTCTTCTCATAAAAATCTCAATAAAATCATATCACTTATAATCTCAACATCTCATCATAACTTCATAAAACTGACTTTCTATTTCTCGTTTAATCTAAACGATGAATAATTCGAAAATATTATCTAGTCCTTTCTGTTGACTTCTCATACTTAGTGCCATGTCTAAAATCAATTATGCAAAGTCCATTTAGGGCTCATCATTTCTAAACTTGACGACAAAGATTATTTTGAAAATCATTCGTAAATCATATTTTTTTTTTTTTCATTTCAAAATTGAAACTTGAAGAGTGGTACCAATAATCATCCACAGTTTTTCCTTGCTTTTAAGCAAAGGTAGTGATAAAGGGATAAATTATTGAACCGAAAATTGAAACTTGAAGAGTGGTACCAATAATCATCCACAGTTTTTCCTTGCTTTTAAGCAAAGGTAGTGATAAAGGGATAAATTATTGAACCGAAAATTGAAACTTGAAGAGGAAGTACTAATAACCATCCACAGTTTTTCCCTTGTTTTTACACAAAGGTAGTGATAAAGGGATAAATTATTGTACAATTCATTATCAATTTTGTTTGTTTAATATATTATTCCATATATTTTGGGCCAAAGTTACAACCCAACTTAATTTCTAATTGAGTCAATCTTACTAAGCTTAATATGAACCAAAATTCATATCAATATCCTCTATGTCTCATGATTCTACATTAAAATGAATAAATTAAAATTTAGGCTTCTATCAATTCATATCATACTCAACATGTATATTTCACTTAAAGATTCATAACATATGAATATTTCATACTTAACATGTCTTAATAAAATCGTAAATGACTTGCAAAGCATATAACATACCTGGTTCGAGGAGTCAATACGTGGAGAGTGACATAGTAGAGTGATGAGTTAAAATATTTTTAAAAAAAATTATTATTAATCATTTCGCATCTTTACATAAGATTGGGCCTAATTAACCCAAATAAAATTTTATCGTCAAATCTTATTTTCCTTTAGTCCCCGAACTTCTAGAAATTTATCAAAGACATCAATATAAAAATCATATCACTAACTAATTATATTCCATAAAATTTTCAGAACATTACAAACTCCCTTGCTTAAAATGAATTTTGTCCTTGAAATTCGCACATCAAATTTCATCATACTTTTCAAAATCATAACCATACTTGACATGTGAAAATTCAATTTTTTTTTTTTAATTGAATAGTGATTTCGTTCACTGTTCATCATGAATAGCACGTCGTTTTACTGTTCACGTGAATAGTGTTTTTTTATTTTTATTTTTTTATTTTTAAAGAAATAAAATTTCAAAAATCTACAGAATCGTTTTTAAAACTCTTGTCTCTGATACCAACTGTGACGACCCGAATTCTCGACCATTCGAGTGCCACAAAAAGTGACTCATATCATATTATCGAGACTTAAATAGTAATGTAAAATTATTCAAAAGAATAATTAGAATCCCATAATTTTATTTGTGAATAAAAATAGAAAATAATTTTCTTACATAAAGTTCAACATAATTATCTCATCAATCTTAACCACTTTTGCCACTTCCATGTTGACCGCCTCGAACCTTCAATTATCTGAAAATGGTAAATATCGTGGAGTGAGATTTATAAAATCCCAGTAAGTATACCAAGCATAAATTTTCTTTTGAATGCATATGGATCATTTTCATCATAACATAGGATAGGATTGAAATATTCATAAACATAGGGAGACACAAGAATTTTACCGAACTTAAATGGCAAGAATTCTTATGTGTAGCGCTACTAAACTCCGGTCCCCTTAGCATAATCATAAACATATCATATGGAACCCATAACAATCTTGTGAGATTGATTTCATAGCAATGATCCAAACATTTTCATAAAAACATAAGATATACTTACTTGTCATAAAAACATACTTACTTTTCATAAAAACATAAGATATACTTACTTGTCATAAAAACATACTTACTTTTCATAAAAACATAAGATATACTTACTTGTCATAAAAACATACTTACTTTTCATAAAAACATAAGGTGTATTTACCTTTCATAAAAACATAAGGTGTATTTACCTTTCATAAAAACATACTTACTTTTCATAAAAACATAAGATATACTTACTTGTCATAAAAACATACTTACTTTTCATAAAAACATAAGGTGTATTTACCTTTCATAAAAACATACTTACTTTTCATAAAAACATAAGACATACTTACTTGTCATAAAAACATACTTACTTTTCATAAAAACATAAGGTGTATTTACCTTTCATAAAAACATACTTACTTTTCATAAAAACATAAGATATACTTACTTGTCATAAAAACATACTTACTTTTCATAAAAACATAAGGTGTATTTACCTTTCATAAAAACATACTTACTTTTCATAAAAACATAAGATATACTTACTTGTCATAAAAACATACTTACTTTTCATAAAAACATAAGGTGTATTTACCTTTCATAAAAACATACTTACTTTTCATAAAAACATAAGATATACTTACTTGTCATAAAAACATACTTACTTTTCATAAAAACATAAGGTGTATTTACCTTTCATAAAAACATACTTACTTTTCATAAAAACATAAGATATACTTACTTGTCATAAAAATATACTTACTTTTCATAAAAACATAAGGTGTATTTACCTTTCATAAAAACATACTTACTTTTCATAAAAACATAAGATATACTTACCTTTTAAAAGATTAAAATGAAGTGTAGTAGTAAATGGACCAAAACTTTCTTGACCACCTTGAATTTCTCTTACTTGTGGATTTTGTCAAGAGATTGGAAATAAGTGTATATGTGTAGAGTTGTGTGTAAAAGAGATGGGTTTAAATAGATGTATAAAGTTGGCATATTGTAAACATAATCATTCAATTCTATTAATTTTAACACATCCTTTTCTTAAAGTAAAGCACCATTCATATACTTTTCCATATTTATACAAATATTATGCTCTTCATGATTACATATAATGGAGTCTTATCAACCATTCATATACTTTTCCATATTTATACAAATATTATGCTCTTCATGATTACATATAATGGAGTCTTATCAACCATTCATATACTTTTCCATATTTATACAAATATTATGCTCTTCATGATTACATATAATGGAATCTTATCAACCATTCATATACTTTTCCATATTTATACAATTATTATGCTCTTCATGATTACATATAATGGAGTCTATAATTCATTCATATACTTTTCCATATTTATACAAATATTATGCTCTTCATGATTATATATAATGGAGTATATAATTCATTCATATATTTTTTCATATTTATACAAATATTATGCTCTTCATGATTACATATAATGGAGTATATAATTCATTCATATACTTTTCCATATTTATTAAATTAAGATTCTCATAATTATTATATATAATGGAACCTCTCATGCTTGCATATATTTTCTTAATTTCAATAATAAAAATAATTTTTGTATAAATAAATATTGGGATAACATTGAATTAAGTACTTGGACTTAATATACTTTAAATCAAGAGAATGGAGATATTTTTAGAAATTCGGAATTTAATTTAAAATCGAACGATCTCGATTATTTCTTGACTTGGCTATACGAATACGTCGTGGCGTTAACTTAATAAAAATGGGTGAAATAGTAGCGACACGATTTTCTATTAAAATAATTATTAATCGCGTAAAAATTCTTGGTCGCTACATCAACTCTGGAAATGCAACCGATCAATGGGAAGAATTTCAAACAGGGATCGAATCGATTTCAATTAAATAATTATTCCAAAAATCAAAGAAATTTCAAAACAAAAAAAAAGTTATTCTACAAATAAACTAATATAGTAATATTTACTCATTTAAAAAAAGAATCATCCACAAAAGCTAATTCAAGTTAACGAACAAAACATACTAAAAAATCCACCACTACTAAAATTAAATACATGACAAACATGAACACATGTTCAAATTTTGAAAAAGTAATTTGGCACAACCAAATGAAAAAAATACAGTCAACAAAAAATTCAGCAAATCAGTTTTAAAACCATAACCGGGTTGATCGAGTCATTGTTTAACCAATAAAAACTCGATTTTCTGTCCGATTTTTTAATCGCCAGTTTTCTGGCCAGTCCAAATCGATTTTTAAATCGGTTCCCAATCTTTCCAATTTAACAGGTCGATCAGGTTCGATTTTCTAAATACTGCCTCCAGGTAAATCTATATGCGAATACAACCTATATACACTCTAGGAATAAACATTCGGGCGATGATTCACCTCTACATAAACGCCCATTTACATTGTGTGGTAGGGACATCGGAGGGGTAACATGGCTCACCATGGCCATGCCTTCATATAAGCATTTGTCTTTCAACATTTAAATGTTTTATTTCAAGAGCCAAGATTTTTTTTCTACCTCTTTTTGAAATTGAAATACCTAACCTATTTAATAAGAAATTCCCTCTAGAAAGATATATGTTGTATATGTAAACCCTAGGGTCTTCCAATATCAATAGCTAGGTTGAATGTTTCGCTCATGTATCTCCAAAAGAGGAGAGAGAGAGAAAAAAAATAAAAGTAAAAAATATCTGAGAGTTGTTTCTAATGAATCGTCAATTCTCTAGTTTCAACTCTTTCTACTTTATTATTGTACCAGACTAGAGATTGCTCTTTTGATTTGGTTAAGATTTGCGTTATCTTATTTTCATGATTAGTAAGGCAACTACAAACGCCTCTTTTTGGTAAACTACAGACAAGCTTATAAGCAATACATTTTTAAAAAAATTACTTTTAACCTCACGTGTGTTTCATACAACTTTCCAACCACGTGTTTACATAGAAAATAGTAATTCTTTGTTTACAAACAAAGAAAAATCGACAAATAGAAGTCAACGTATTGATTCATGTCCATCACTCTGACTTTAATTAACACAAAATCCATTTTCTTTTCAAGATCTGAACCACGACTTCTTTTTTTAAAATTTGTGTTTCCGTGATTTTTGATGCATATATAGCCTCTTTTTTTCCCCCATTTTTTGTAAATCAAATTTATTTAACACTCAATCTCAATCATTTATTTTAATCAAGCATATCATTTTTTATTTTTCAAACATTTTTTAACTACATATCTTCCCAAAAATATTATTCTAAACCATAATTTTTCCAAATAATGGGTCTCAAACAAGGGCATAGATATTTATTAAATTCTATTCTTTCTTACGGATTTTGATGTGGATCTTCTGACTTTCCTTTACATTTAGAGCTTGTTTGGTACTGTGAGTTTTTTTGATTTTTATGATTTTTTATTTTTATTTTTTGATTGATGTGTGGTTTAAAAAAAAGTTTGAAAAGTTAAAACCTAGGAGGCTTGACTAAGAATAGATGGTTGAGATTGAATTTAAAAAGTTGAGGTGAAATTTTTCTCATTACCAAACGGGCTCTTAGCTGATAATTTGTTTCTATTATTGCCGGCAAAGTGTTTGATGAAATGTTTCAACTAGCTTTGATCAATATTGGACTTTTTTTTTTTTTGCACGATACTAGATCTACTCAGTTTCATGCACTGTGTTCATACACATTCATTATGAAATTGCATTACGTTCCACAGACATATGCACGTAACAAATCACGAGGATTCGCCCCTGTTTGTCAATTATTTCGTGTTTAATTTATAGAATGATATGATTGTATCTAATGTTCACGTTCTTTTTATGTAGGTACGACAACACTCAAGAGTCAAGCCAATAGCCTCATTGATGATTTAGGAGCCCAAATATGGAGTTGTGACAATCTTCACATGTCATTTGATTGTGTAGTATTTTCGTCGAACTAGATTCAGAATGGCCAAAACGATGAGAACTTTACATGTTTGTAGCTTACTATAAAGCTTATATTGCTAGTAAATCTCTGGATAAGTTCTTTTTATCTTTTATATTATATACCACTTTAAAAGATCTTCTAATTAACATTGTTTATTATGCTCCATAAAGCTTGTTTGAGAAAGTAGTACTGCAATCTGTGCAGCTGTACATTTTATGAGCAAAGTGTTATAAAACTATCAAAATCTAAACAAGAATTAGAGATGAAGAGATGGAGAGAATAAAGAGGAGAATTCTCATTCCATTAGGTGTGTGAAATACAACAATGAATGCCTCTATTTATAGGAAGATAAAGTCATTCACAATAATTCTTTACAATATTAATTAGGTGGGAGTTAGGTAAGAAATTAGGTAGAGATCTACAAAGGAATTTCTTAATAATTTCTAATAATTTATAACACTCCCCCTTGAATGACTTATTGCTCAATTGTCTTCCTCGTTAAAACCTTGCTAAGAAAACCCAGTGGGATAAAACTTGAGCAAAGGAAAAAAGAGTACAGCTGCTCCCCCTGATGTTGGCCATCATTAATCATTGAGTCTAATATCCAAAATGACATCAATGATAAGTAGTACAAATCATGTACTGAAATCTGAAGTGCTTCGCTGCTTCAGTGTTTTAGTGCTTTAGTGCTGCCTCGTTAAAACCTTGTCAGTAAAACCCAATGGGACAAAATCTGAACGAAGGAAAAAGAGTACAGCCGCTGCCTCGTTAAAACCTTGTCAGGAAAACCCTGTGGGACAAAACCTGGACGAAGGAAAAAGAGTACAGCATGACAGCATGATTCTCCCCCTGAAGTGTGCAATCAAGTATTCATGAACCTTTTGAATAATGATATCATCTTTCTTCTGGAATATATATGAAAATCTTCCTGTGTGTAGCCGATATCATAACATTCTTCATAAGATGTGTATGATTTTCTTCATTTGTTGATATCATTCCAGTATAACAATGTGTTGCTGAATTATAGCTTGTTGATAGCTATGATGATGCCTCAAAAACCTTGCTAGGAAAACCCTGTGGGACAAAACCTCAGCGAAGGGAAAAAGAGTGCAGTATTCTCATTAATTTTCATCAATACGCCTCAACTGTTGCCTCATTAAAAACCTTGCTAGGAAAACCCTGTGGGACAAAACCTCAGCTAAGGGAAAAAGAGTGCAACGCGTATTTATTCCTTTTCATGGAATATCACAAGTATATTGATGCAATCACGAATCTTTTCATCTTATAATTTATGATGAGCTTTATATAAATCGTTCATAGCTCATGATGTCATAACATGCTATATTAAGCAATGTTGTACTAATTTATTGATTGCATCTTTCACTTCTGGTGAATAATCAAATATTGCATCTTTCACTTCGGTGAATAATCAAATATTGCATTTTTCACTTCTGGTGAATAATCAAATTTAGAATTCACTTTTGATGAATAATCAAATCTAGAATTCACTTCTGGTGAATAATAAAATCTAGAATTCACTTCTGGTGAATAATTAAATATATTCATTTTCATATTCACTTCTAGTGAATAATCAATTTCCCAGATGTCATAAATGTTACACTCCAATTTTACTTTCAACATATTATATCATGGAGTCATTTGTATCATTCTATAGTGATACTAATCTGGGCATATTGAATATTTCAATGATTTATACATGTATGTTCTTGCACTTTATAAACTGCAATTTCTAATTTGCAGGAGCATAATCAATCATTGAAATAGATATCAATTTTGACATATAATCTACAATCATTTTACTTGAAATCCCAACGTACCGCGATCAACTGGTACATCAAAGAATACTCCCAAAGTACCGAGATGAGAATCATACATTTTGATCTCACTCATTGGTATATCAAGGAGCTCAAGCTAGTGATTTAGACTATAGTCTATCCACCATATGTCATGCCAGTTCTATGAAAAATTTCGCGCGCAACGAGTCGTCCTTTACGACTGTGAAATATTTTTCATTTGTACATATAATTACTGGTTTTACACATTTAAGCATTTGGACTTCAGGTCCTTGAACAATAATCATTTGGACTTCAGGTCCTTGAACAATAATCCCTACATTGGGGTTATATACTTGGCCAAAGTATTATAATTTCATCAACCTCATTTTCATAAGAGGGTATGCAGTCGACTTATTCATAGATTCCATTTCAATTCATCTCAATATAACATATAGAGATCAAGTACATAAATCTCTTATTAACTATGTCCCTTTTACTCACCAAGAGTATTTAGTCTCAAAGGGATCATTTCAATCATTCAAGAGATATTTATTTTATTTGGAATCGATAGTTATTATGCTTCAGGCATAATTACGCTTCAGGCGTGTTTTCCCCATAATGTTCTCAAACATTATTAATCGGCTAAAATGCCATAACACATGTCATTCTTTTAGAGATATAATCTCAATCATATATCTAAGTGCGCTTTTGGTGGATTGTATACATATCGCACTTTTACAAATAATAAAGCTTCTTGAGCTAATCCCTGTTTGACATAGAATATTGTTGTATGATAAACAATTTCTGAATAAGTTATTCTCATAGAAAATAATTTGAAACCTTTGATAATCTAACCGTTTATTATAGAACTTCTGGTTCAATACAGTTTTATTTCATTTCTATGTATGAATATTTGATTCAAAACAATATCGCTAAACTTCTGGTTCAATACAATGTATATTTCATTTATGAGCTTCTGGTTCATACTATATACATATTTCACTTGTACGTATGAACTTCTGGTTCAATATAATGTATATTTTATTTATGAGCTTCTGGTTCATACTATATACGTAATTCACTTGTACGTATGAACTTCTGGTTCAGCAAGATATTTCACTTATACATATGTATGAACTTCTGGTTCAATACAACATTTATTTCATCAGTACGTATTTCTGTACAGTTTAAATCAGTATACCTTTATTACTTTTAGTATACCGAAAAATCAGGTACAATATCCGAAATATCTCATAATCTCAATCTTGTCGCCAAATCTTCCCTTATATCGAAAAAGGTAATGACACATTATCTCACCTTTTCAATAATTTATTCCATTATTTCTTGATGGAATCCATATCACTGACACGCGGAGCCACCGCTCTTTTACGCGTTGAATAATGCTTTTAAATAGATGACTTGGGAAGAAGGCTAGATCCATCAAAAATGGATATCATACTTTCAAATATTCGCAAATATTATTCCAATCTTCCAGTAAATGATTTGAGAAAAATTTATCGAATTAGGCTCGAAAGATTGAGGTTGCTGATGGATCATGGCATGCCAGAAGATGTTCGCTGGTTGATCGAAGCAAAAGTTCGATTAGCTGGTGAATTACCAGATTCATTTTCTAAGCACAAGCCTGGCTTAGGTAAGAGTACTTTTGCAAAGAAGCGAAGAGCAAAAAGATTAAATAGTTGCTACAAATGTGCTCGATGGACATGTGATACCCGTTGTAAATCAATAGGATATTCATCCATAAATCGAGATGATAAGATAGACTTCATTAAGGGTGGACTGAGTAAGGAGTCATTGGATGATATTCGATTGACTCTTGAGACGCACCCTAGTGGGTATGTGCAGCGTGAGCTACTATCTTTATGGGCTAAATTCATCAGCGATAAAGAGAGATATAGTCTCAAAAATATAATAGCTAAAGATCCTGTTTGCCAGGCTGTTATAAACAATGATGCTTTGGCTATGCAGCATTAATACAAGGTAAATCATTTGATATATATGCACATATAAAATATTTTTCTGTTTCTTTTCACGAGTTTTGATAAAGGCTGGTTAAAAATATTAAATCGCCGAAAGGTGAGTAGGATGATTTTGTCAAAAGTAAATCTTCACTTTTTCGAAAAACGACCAGTAAATAGTGAAGCTTTTCGGTTTTAAATAGCCAAACATTTTTCATAGTTCATGCATCCCAAAATAACATTTTCCCATAAGTTTTTCCTTCTTTACTTTCAAAAATGGAAGGACCAAAATTTCGACAGATCAAAACTATCTGTGTATTTTGTGGATCAAAAGTGGGAAAAGGTTTTGGTTATCTAGAAGCAGCCGTGGATTTAGGAAAGAAATTGGGAGAGAAAGGTATCACTCTCGTGTATGGAGGAGGTAGCAGTGGATTGATGGGTTGTGTTTCACAATCCGCTCTAGTAGAGAAAGCAAGAGTGATAGGTGTTATACCTACTCCTTTAGCTGATATTGCAGGCAAAACACGAGGGCATGAAGTACAAACCTTATCTATCCATGAACGCATAACTTGCATGTTATATGGTTCTGATGCCTTCATAGCCCTACCTGGAGGTTTTGGTACTTTAGAAGAAATCTTTAATATTACTTCATGGGCTCAACTAGATCTCCATACTAAGCCTATAGGGCTTTTAAATGTAAACAATTTCTTTGATGGTTTGCTAACATTTCTTGATTATGCTGTGGAACAGGGATTCATATCTCCATTTTCTAGGAGAATCCTTATTTCTGCTCCTACTATCGAGGAACTGCTGGATAAATTGCAATCATATATTCCAATACAAGATCCAGCAGGAGTAAAGATAGATTGGTCGCAAGGAAGGGGAATCAAGCGAAAATGGAGTCCGGTTAATGTAAATTTATCTTTGTGAACTCTAGAATAGGTGGTGGTAGAGTACGGAGTATTCTCACTCTTGAGACACACCATAAATTTCTAGGATTTTATCAGTGTTTTAATCTTGTGTACCTCAAAGATTTAAGGTGGTAGAGTATGGAGTATTTCTTACTCTTGAGACACACCTTTTTCTTTATTTCCTCAAAATGTCAGAGGTGGTAGGATACGGCTACTCCCGAAACACATCTCTTATTTTGAGGATTATAAATGTTTTTCCCCTTTTTCGTTTTGCATGTATGACTCGTTTTATGCTTATTCAGGAGCAATAATAATATCATTTCAGTATATTTAGATGATAATTTTTACTTCTTCTGGAGTAAATATGTACTTCTTCTGGAATACATAAGTGCTCGTGCAAGAACTTTTCCAGACACTTATCATCTAATATTCATCTCATAATACTGATGAGATTATTTTCACATTAGCTATGTCCGTGCTATCATGTGATATTATTTTATCATACATCAACATTCTCTTGTTGAATAATTTTCATCCACCCATTCAAATTCAGATATTGGTAACTTCTGGTACCATTGGATAAAATATTTTTATCAACATTTACCAACTTTTTGGTAGTGATAACTTCTGGTATCATTTGATGAAATATTATCTATCTTTAGTAGTGATAACTTCTGGTATCATTTAATGAAGTATTAAATAACAATATTTTATTAACAATAATAATACTAGGGTTATACCACCAAGTATATATTAACAATAATATTGTATATATATTAACAATAATAATACTGGGGTTATACCACCAAGTATATATTAAAAATAATATTGTATATATATATTAACAATAATGATACTGGGGTTATACCACCACGTATATATGTTGACAACAATCCTCTAATATGTTAGAATTAACCAACAATTGAGGTGTTTATATGTATTCAATTGATAAACCGACCATATAGGCGGTGTCAACATAATAAAATAATTAAACCGACCATATAGGCGATGTCAACATAATGAAATAATTAAACCGACCATATAGGCGATGTCAACATAATGAAATAATTAAACCGACCATATAGGCGGTATCAACATAATGAAATAATTAAACCGACCATATAGGCGGTATCAACGTAATGAAATAATTACCTTTCATGAGTGAGTGAATCATATCTTTCAGTCAAGGTATTCATAATAGTCCAATCCGTTACGGTGCGTGAATTTGCTTTGAAAGTTTCGGGTTACACAATTTCTCCAATTTTTTCTATGGACTTGGAATTGATTTTCTAATCTATGATGTATAAATGATTTTCTAATACCAAAAACACTAGATTTGAAATATGAAACGTTGATTAATAATAATCTGGTTTCTGATACAGAAGTTCATCATTTAGATGCAACTGTAGAGCATACTCCCGTCGTATTACTCAATTGGCTAGAGACTCGTGCTGATAACGTGTTATAAAACTATCAAAATCTAAACAAGAATTAGAGATGAAGAGATGGAGAGAATAAAGAGGAGAATTCTCATTCCATTAGGTGTGTGAAATACAACAATGAATGCCTCTATTTATAGGAAGATAAAGTCATTCACAATAATTCTTTACAATATTAATTAGGTGGGAGTTAGGTAAGAAATTAGGTAGAGATCTACAAAGGAATTTCTTAATAATTTCTAATAATTTATAACACAAAGAATTCTTATTTGTTCATAAAAGACAGGCATTGCCTTGTTAATCTTCAAGGAAGTTTTTCAAAAACATTGAATTTATTTATTTTAAGATCGGGAGGCCATATGTTTTAAGGAAAAAGAGATTTCATTTGATTCTGAGTTTTCTCCTCCCTTTTTAGTAACAATGGCATAAATAAAGATGTATTTGTTAGAGTGATGCAAGACAATAGGAGAGAAAAATGAATTCTCATTTCACATACTTACTGCCATAGTTATAGCGACTCAGAATTTTTATGCAATAAATAATTATTTTAATATTTAGAAAATTGTGTCGCTACTATTTCATTTATTATTTTGAAGTTAACGCCGCGACGAATTCGTCCAGCCAAGTCAAGAAATATCGAATTTGTTCGATTTTAAATTAAAATCCGAATTTCTAAAAATATGTTATTTAATTATTTATTCAAAGTATTATTTTCAAAATCATTTTGAATTCCAAATTTATTAAAATATCCCAATGATCCTTATTCAAATTATTTCAAGTCCAAATACGTATTTCAATTTTATTTCAAAATTTAATTACTCTCAAATTATTTTCAGTCCAAAATATATCTGTTTTAAATACATTTCTTAATAAAAATTAGTCTAATTTTCAGTTGATTAATTCCCACGTTTTGCATTCCTCTTTATTCTCCTTTCCTTCTTATATTTATCACTCTTTCCACCTCATAACACCATCATTATCATACCAAATTAAATAAAAATTTTACCCCACATGTTTTCTCCTTTCCGCCTCGAATCCACACTTTACAACCCCATTCTTGAGCCAACCACTCTTTCCAGCAAAGCAAATGACACTCACTATTATCATTACCCATCCCCAGCCCACGAGATCACCTGTATAAACTCACCATCACCACAGTACATCATCACCCATCATCATCATCATCAGTTATAACCAACCACTGCAACCAGCTCAACTCCATCGCAATCAAATTCATCACTGCATCAATACACAATTCATTCCTACTCCATTTCGTCTACACCACCACCGTTTGCATTGATCACACCACAGCCAAACGTCCCTGCACCACTATGTAAACTGCACCACCTTGAATCACTGCCAAAACCACCATCGCAGCCACAAACTTTGATTCCCAATTTGCAGCCAATTCACTACCCAGATCAAAATCTGCAACACCACTGCCAACCGACACTATCATCACCATACTCAAACACCAAATTGAATCAGCGTTCATCATCATCAATCAAAATTGAGCACCACCACCGCACTCAGCCGAACCACAGTCTCAATACCACCTGCAAACCACCAACAGTCAAATCCGCCAACGACTGCTCCTCACAAATCAAAACCCAAAACCCAGTAATAGATGAACCCCGACACTTACCTCAATTGCCGCTCCCTTCGCCGGAGAATTTCACGCCCCAAATTGCGAACCCTAGCCTCGGGTCATTCTTCGATTTCGCACCAAAAATTTGTACCAAATCTACCCAAACTTGACAACCCTATTTAACCACCTCTTGCCGCCACCCTACGCCGGTGTGCGCCGGCGAATCGCCGGTTGAAGGTCGGATTTTGAATTGGTTTCGCCTCCTCCGCCCTTTTCTTCTCTGGTCGTGCGAGGTGAGTGAGAGAGAGAATAGTGTCGAGAGAGAGAAAGAAAATCTGAGAATATATTTTAACTTTTCAGAATTTGCAAATTAGTCCTCAAGTTTGAAAATGTTTTAGTTCAGTCCTTTTAGTTTTAAACTTATCAATATCAGCCCTTTCATTTTCAAAATCTATTATTTCAGTCCCTGCTGATTTTATTAATTTGATTTTAAGCCCAAGTTTCAAAAGTACTCATTTTAATCCCTCAACTTTCAAAGTATCCATTTGAGTCTTTCAACTATCAAAAGTATCCATTTAAGTCCCTCAACTTTCAAAAGTATTCAATTTAGTCCCTGAACTTTCAAAACATCAATTTTAGTCTTCAAATTATAATTTATCATTTTGAACTATATATTCGATATACTAAAGTGACTTATTGGCTAAGACGAAGCGTACGGAGAATTTAAAGAAATTGAAGTCATTCCCGCTCAACTTTGCACTCGTCGGATTTGAGGTAGACTCGCACTTATTAATTGATTTAAATTATGATTTCATATGAATGTCATGTGACTTGTGAAAGTCAATTTTTAAGAAAAACAAGTATGTTTTTATGAAAGGTAAATATACCTTATGTTGTTATGAAAAGTAAGTATGTTTTTATGAAAAGAAAATATACTTTATGTTTTTACGAAAAGTAAGTATACCCTATGCTTCACGAAAATGTTTTTTTGGATCATTGCTATGAAATCAATCTACCAAGATTGTTTTGGGTCCCATATGATAAGTTATGATATGTTAAGGGGACCGGAGTTTTAGTAGCGCTACACATAAGAATTCTTGCCACCTAAGTTCGGTAACATTCTTGTGTCTCCTATGTTTATGAGGATTTGCCACGAAGTTCGGTAAAATTCCTATGTTTCCATATGTTTATGAGGATTTGCCACCTAAGTTCGGTAAAATTCCTGTCGCATATGTTTATGAGGATTTCGATCCTATCTTATGTTATGATGCAATTGATCCCTATGAATTTCAGAAAATTATGCTTGGTATACTTACTACATAAGAATTCTTGCCACCTAAGTTCGGTAAAATTCTTATGTTTATGAGGATTTCGATATTATCCTATGTTATGATGAAAACTTACTGTTATTATGATTTTACTGCATAAGAATTCTTGCCACCTAAGTTCGGTAAAGTTCTTGTGTCTCCCTATGTTTATGAGGATTTCAATCTTATCTTATGTTATGCTTTCAAAAGAAATTATGCTTGGCATAATTAAAATGTTTTTATAAGTATATGGTTTTCAAAGAGCTGTTTTCAAAGAGCTATTTTCAAAGAGCCTATGATTTGCAAAATATGTCCCGTGCTGTAATGCACAATATGAGTTTTATCAAGAGCCGTTTTATAAAGAAGCTCTATCAATGCCCGTTTTATAAAGAGCCGGGATTTATGTGTTTAATCATCTTATAAATTAAATTAATTTGCGATGAGTCTACTGAGTATTTTCCCCATGAAATACTCACCCTACTTTTTAACAGTTTTGCAGATTTCGGAGACGGTGGCGAGCGATGAATGATGGTGGCAATAATCGTTGAACGGTTGAAAGTTTGACGTTAATGATTTCCGTATTTTCCAAACAATCGAATAATTTAGAGAAGTTCATTTATTTGAGAAATTATGATATTGGCAATTTCTTTACAATATTAATGGTTCGATTTACTATTTCAAATGGTTTCATAAATGTTTTCAATTTTAGCGGCCATTACAGTTTATTAATGTTGCCAAAAATGAATTTCAATTATTTCTTCCGCAAAAATATTATTCGAAAAAAATTTAGACAGAAAATGACGTAGTGAATCGGGTATACGGAACTCGGGGCGCTACAAGTTGGTATCAGAGCTAGTCTGCGTTTCTGTAGACTGGTAAAATTTTCAAAAAGAATTTTAAGAAATATTTTCCATTATAAGATTTTTATTGATGAAGATTGCCACTGCCATCATTCGTTCCACCAACTCCGAGGTAAAGAAGTTTATGATGTTTAAAGTTATTTCAGTATTTCGAATACTCATTTTATTGATTTATGAGAAAGAATGAAGAGTATTTCGGATACTTATGATTTATGAGAAATAAGAATGTATTTCTTCGAAAATAATGATGTTGTTATGCTTTGTCATAACTTATATGCTTTAATGTATGATTATGAGAAATTTTTTTAAAAGAAAATGAGTGTTGAGCATAATGGGAATAATATGATTTTATTGAGAATTAGGTAATGGATATTATGTTGAGTTAATTTATTATGCCTCTATGTTGAAGAGAAATTTATTATGAAGTTTGGCTTTGTGAATAAATTTTGGGAATATGATTTATGGCATATATTTATAAGTATGAGTAACTTTTGAGCCAATTAAGGTATGGAAGGAAGTAATATTGTGATATTGAAAAATATGATTTGAAATTTCTATGTTGAGGAATTATGAATTGAATTATGGATATTTTGATGATATTGAAGTGTTGGAATCGTTTTCAATATTTTTAGATCGTTGTGATCAAATTGGAGTTATTTATTATTGTGAGTTATGAAGTATGCTTATGGTTTGGATAAGTCCAAATTACAAGGGAGACTCTATCCAGAATTTTATCATTTGGAATTAAGAGCATAATATGATAAGCATCCACTAAAGGAATTAAGGTTAGACATGCAAGATCATTTACATCACAAACGAGATTTAGTAGATGATAGCAGAGATTTTATTATTTTCTCATAAGGAGAACACACAAGAGTCACACTGGAAAGGAAATACATGAAACACACGAAAGCATAAGAGAAAAACATGGAAAGATCCTCAGAATGAGAGATGTGTTTCCGGAGTAGCCGTATCCTACCACCTCTGATCTTTTGAGGAAATAAAGAAACCTTCAAAGAGGTGTGTTTCGAGAGTAAGAATACTCCGTAATCTACCACCTGGAATCTTTGAAGTACACACAAGATTTAAACATTAAGGAAATCCTAGTAAATGGAGGGGTGTCTCGAGAGTGAGAATACTCCGTACTCTACCCCCACCTATTCTAAGATTCAAAGAGTTAAGTTTACATTAACCGGACTCCATTTTCGCTTGATTCCCCTTCCTTGCGACCAATCTATCTTAACTCCTGCTGGATCTTGTATTGAGATATATGACTGCAGCTTATCCAGTAGTTCATCAATAGTAGGAGCAGAAATAAGAAGCCTTCTGGAAAATGGAGAGATGAATCCCTGTTCCACAGCATAATCAAGAAAGGTTAACAAACCATCAAAGAAATTGTTTAACATTCAGAAGCCCAATAGGCTTAGTATGGAGATCTAGTTGAGCCCACGAGGTAATGTTAAAAATTTCTTCTAAGGTACCAAAACCTCCGGGCAGGGCTATAAAGGCATCAGAACCATATAGCATACAAGTTATGCGTTCATGGATGGATAAGGTTTGAACTTCATGCCCTCGTGTTTTGCCTGCAACATCTACCAAAGGGACAGGTATAACACCGATTACTTTTGATTTCTCTGCAAGAGCAGATTGGGAAACACAACCCATTAGACCACTGCTACCACCCCCATATACAAGAGTGATACCTTTTTCCCCCAGTTTCTTTCCAAGATCTACGGCCGCTTCTAGATAACCGAAGCCTTTCCCTACTTTTGATCCACAAAATACACAAATAGTTTTGATCTGTCGAAGTTTTGGTGCTTCCATCTTTGATAGTAAAGAAGGGAAAACTTACGAAGAAGATGTGATTTTGGGATGCCTGAACTATGAAATATGTTTGGCTATTTAAAGCCGGAAAAAAAAAAATTTTACTGTTTTTGATTGATTCTGAAAAAGTAAAGATTCACTTTTTGACAAAATCGGCCAACTTTTGACTATTTTATCAAAGATATCACCTTTCGGTGATTTATTTCCAGCTTTATCAAACCTCGAGAAAAGAAAAATATATTTATTTCCAGCTTTATCAAAACTCGAGAAAGGAAAATATTTTTTTTTCCAAAACGCGTTAAAGAAAATAGCAAAATATTTTAAAAAGCATATCAAAAGATTTACCTTATATCATTGCTGAACTGCCAGAAGCCTCATTTTGTAAAACAGACTGGCAAACAGGATCTTTTGCTATTATATTTTGGAGACTATAACGATTTTTGTCCTCGTTAAACTGAGCGTATAAGGAGAGAAGTTCACGTTGTACATAACCACTTGGGTGCGTCTCAAGAGTCAGTCGAATATCATCCAAAGACTCCTTACTCAGTCCACCCTTTATGAATTCGATTTTATCATCCCGATTAGTAGAAGAATATCCTACTGATTTGCAACGAGTATCACAATTCCAACGAGCACATTTGTAGCAACCACCCAGCCTTTTTGCTCTTCGTTTCTTTGCGAACGTGCTTTTGCCTAAACCAGGCATATGTTTTGGAAATGTTGATGGTAATTCACCAGATAGTCGAACCTTTGCTTCTATCAACCAGCGAACATCTTCTGGAATATCATGAGCCATTAGCAACCTCAATCTTTCGAGCCTTATTCTATAGATCTTTCTCAGATCATTCATAGGAAGACTGGAATAATACTTGCGAATGTTAGAAAGGATGATATCCATTGTTTGATGATTCAACCTCTTCCCAGCATGAACTATTTAAAAGCGCAAGGATATGAATGAATTCGCGTGATGTTGTGTCCAGCAAGAAAGAGCAGGATTATTTTAATGGAAAAGAGGGAACAAGAGTTTATGCGCCGTTTACTTTATCGATAAAGGAGATTTGATTGGAGATTTGGAATATTTTCTTGGATTATGGGTACTGATATTTTGTTGTAATAATAATAATCATGGTATAGTGTGATAATACGTGGAAAGTAAAATGAGTACCGTATTGAATCAGAATTCATACGTATATACAAGTGAAAGAAATACTTTGCAGGAAATGTGGTGATATTTAAGTAAAGAATTTTAGTTTGGGAGATATTTGTTTACTGAATTTTGAGTTACAAATGTTGGAAAGATAAGTTGATGATATTATGTTGATATGTTACGTAGAGAGAATATTCAGGTAATTCTTTGATTATTTTGGGAATTTTCGATGATAAGAAAGGAAAAATTATTATGATACGATATGTCAGTAAAGATTTGTTGAAATTTTAGAGATATATACGAATATTTGAGGTCACATGATACGATGATAAGTGACAAGTTACATGAATACTACAAGATATGATGAAATTTTTACATACGATTGGGAATTGTTTTGATTATTTTGAGAATATTCGATGATAAGAAGAAGAGATTCTGATTAAGTATTCAGAAATTATAAGATTAAGTAAGTTTAATTTCGAGGACGAAATTATTTTAAGGAGGTAAGATTATAGCGACTCAGAATTTTTATGCAATAAATAATTATTTTAATATTTAGAAAATTGTGTCGCTACTATTTCATTTATTATTTTGAAGTTAACGCCGCGACGAATTCGTCCAGCCAAGTCAAGAAATATCGAATTTGTTCGATTTTAAATTAAAATCCGAATTTCTAAAAATATGTTATTTAATTATTTATTCAAAGTATTATTTTCAAAATCATTTTGAATTCCAAATTTATTAAAATATCCCAATGATCCTTATTCAAATTATTTCAAGTCCAAATACGTATTTCAATTTTATTTCAAAATTTAATTACTCTCAAATTATTTTCAGTCCAAAATATATCTGTTTTAAATACATTTCTTAATAAAAATTAGTCTAATTTTCAGTTGATTAATTCCCACGTTTTGCATTCCTCTTTATTCTCCTTTCCTTCTTATATTTATCACTCTTTCCACCTCATAACACCATCATTATCATACCAAATTAAATAAAAATTTTACCCCACATGTTTTCTCCTTTCCGCCTCGAATCCACACTTTACAACCCCATTCTTGAGCCAACCACTCTTTCCAGCAAAGCAAATGACACTCACTATTATCATTACCCATCCCCAGCCCACGAGATCACCTGTATAAACTCACCATCACCACAGTACATCATCACCCATCATCATCATCATCAGTTATAACCAACCACTGCAACCAGCTCAACTCCATCGCAATCAAATTCATCACTGCATCAATACACAATTCATTCCTACTCCATTTCGTCTACACCACCACCGTTTGCATTGATCACACCACAGCCAAACGTCCCTGCACCACTATGTAAACTGCACCACCTTGAATCACTGCCAAAACCACCATCGCAGCCACAAACTTTGATTCCCAATTTGCAGCCAATTCACTACCCAGATCAAAATCTGCAACACCACTGCCAACCGACACTATCATCACCATACTCAAACACCAAATTGAATCAGCGTTCATCATCATCAATCAAAATTGAGCACCACCACCGCACTCAGCCGAACCACAGTCTCAATACCACCTGCAAACCACCAACAGTCAAATCCGCCAACGACTGCTCCTCACAAATCAAAACCCAAAACCCAGTAATAGATGAACCCCGACACTTACCTCAATCGCCGCTCCCTTCGCCGGAGAATTTCACGCCCCAAATCGCGAACCCTAGCCTCGGGTCATTCTTCGATTTCGCACCAAAAATTTGTACCAAATCTACCCAAACTTGACAACCCTATTTAACCACCTCTTGCCGCCACCCTACGCCGGTGTGCGCCGGCGAATCGCCGGCTGAAGGTCGGATTTTGAATTGGTTTCGCCTCCTCCGCCCTTTTCTTCTCTGGTCGTGCGAGGTGAGTGAGAGAGAGAATAGTGTCGAGAGAGAGAAAGAAAATCTGAGAATATATTTTAACTTTTCAGAATTTGCAAATTAGTCCTCAAGTTTGAAAATGTTTTAGTTCAGTCCTTTTAGTTTTAAACTTATCAATATCAGCCCTTTCATTTTCAAAATCTATTATTTCAGTCCCTGCTGATTTTATTAATTTGATTTTAAGCCCAAGTTTCAAAAGTACTCATTTTAATCCCTCAACTTTCAAAGTATCCATTTGAGTCTTTCAACTATCAAAAGTATCCATTTAAGTCCCTCAACTTTCAAAAGTATTCAATTTAGTCCCTGAACTTTCAAAACATCAATTTTAGTCTTCAAATTATAATTTATCATTTTGAACTATATATTCGATATACTAAAGTGACTTATTGGCTAAGACGAAGCGTACGGAGAATTTAAAGAAATTGAAGTCATTCCCGCTCAACTTTGCACTCGTCGGATTTGAGGTAGACTCGCACTTATTAATTGATTTAAATTATGATTTCATATGAATGTCATGTGACTTGTGAAAGTCAATTTTTAAGAAAAACAAGTATGTTTTTATGAAAGGTAAATATACCTTATATTGTTATGAAAAGTAAGTATGTTTTTATGAAAAGAAAATATACTTTATGTTTTTACGAAAAGTAAGTATACCCTATGCTTCACGAAAATGTTTTTTTGGATCATTGCTATGAAATCAATCTACCAAGATTGTTTTGGGTCCCATATGATAAGTTATGATATGTTAAGGGGACCGGAGTTTTAGTAGCGCTACACATAAGAATTCTTGCCACCTAAGTTCGGTAACATTCTTGTGTCTCCTATGTTTATGAGGATTTGCCACGAAGTTCGGTAAAATTCCTATGTTTCCATATGTTTATGAGGATTTGCCACCTAAGTTCGGTAAAATTCCTGTCGCATATGTTTATGAGGATTTCGATCCTATCTTATGTTATGATGCAATTGATCCCTATGAATTTCAGAAAATTATGCTTGGTATACTTACTACATAAGAATTCTTGCCACCTAAGTTCGGTAAAATTCTTATGTTTATGAGGATTTCGATATTATCCTATGTTATGATGAAAACTTACTGTTATTATGATTTTACTGCATAAGAATTCTTGCCACCTAAGTTCGGTAAAGTTCTTGTGTCTCCCTATGTTTATGAGGATTTCAATCTTATCTTATGTTATGCTTTCAAAAGAAATTATGCTTGGCATAATTAAAATGTTTTTATAAGTATATGGTTTTCAAAGAGCTGTTTTCAAAGAGCTATTTTCAAAGAGCCTATGATTTGCAAAATATGTCCCGTGCTGTAATGCACAATATGAGTTTTATCAAGAGCCGTTTTATAAAGAAGCTCTATCAATGCCCGTTTTATAAAGAGCCGGGATTTATGTGTTTAATCATCTTATAAATTAAATTAATTTGCGATGAGTCTACTGAGTATTTTCCCCATGAAATACTCACCCTACTTTTTAACAGTTTTGCAGATTTCGGAGACGGTGGCGAGCGATGAATGATGGTGGCAATAATCGTTGAACGGTTGAAAGTTTGACGTTAATGACTTCCGTATTTTCCAAACAATCGAATAATTTAGAGAAGTTCATTTATTTGAGAAATTATGATATTGGCAATTTCTTTACAATATTAATGGTTCGATTTACTATTTCAAATGGTTTCATAAATGTTTTCAATTTTAGCGGCCATTACAGTTTATTAATGTTGCCAAAAATGAATTTCAATTATTTCTTCCGCAAAAATATTATTCGAAAAAAATTTAGACAGAAAATGACGTAGTGAATCGGGTATACGGAACTCGGGGCGCTACAAGTTGGTATCAGAGCTAGTCTGCGTTTCTGTAGACTGGTAAAATTTTCAAAAAGAATTTTAAGAAATATTTTCCATTATAAGATTTTTATTGATGAAGATTGCCACTGCCATCATTCGTTCCACCAACTCCGAGGTAAAGAAGTTTATGATGTTTAAAGTTATTTCAGTATTTCGAATACTCATTTTATTGATTTATGAGAAAGAATGAAGAGTATTTCGGATACTTATGATTTATGAGAAATAAGAATGTATTTCTTCGAAAATAATGATGTTGTTATGCTTTGTCATAACTTATATGCTTTAATGTATGATTATGAGAAATTTTTTTAAAAGAAAATGAGTGTTGAGCATAATGGGAATAATATGATTTTATTGAGAATTAAGTAATGGATATTATGTTGAGTTAATTTATTATGCCTCTATGTTGAAGAGAAATTTATTATGAAGTTTGGCTTTGTGAATAAATTTTGGGAATATGATTTATGGCATATATTTATAAGTATGAGTAACTTTTGAGCCAATTAAGGTATGGAAGGAAGTAATATTGTGATATTGAAAAATATGATTTGAAATTTCTATGTTGAGGAATTATGAATTGAATTATGGATATTTTGATGATATTGAAGTGTTGGAATCGTTTTCAATATTTTTAGATCGTTGTGATCAAATTGGAGTTATTTATTATTGTGAGTTATGAAGTATGCTTATGGTTTGGATAAGTCCAAATTACAAGGGAGACTCTATCCAGAATTTTATCATTTGGAATTAAGAGCATAATATGATAAGCATCCACTAAAGGAATTAAGGTTAGACATGCAAGATCATTTACATCACAAACGAGATTTAGTAGATGATAGCAGAGATTTTATTATTTTCTCATAAGGAGAACACACAAGAGTCACACTGGAAAGGAAATACATGAAACACACGAAAGCATAAGAGAAAAACATGGAAAGATCCTCAGAATGAGAGATGTGTTTCCGGAGTAGCCGTATCCTACCACCTCTGATCTTTTGAGGAAATAAAGAAACCTTCAAAGAGGTGTGTTTCGAGAGTAAGAATACTCCGTAATCTACCACCTGGAATCTTTGAAGTACACACAAGATTTAAACATTAAGGAAATCCTAGTAAATGGAGGGGTGTCTCGAGAGTGAGAATACTCCGTACTCTACCCCCACCTATTCTAAGATTCAAAGAGTTAAGTTTACATTAACCGGACTCCATTTTCGCTTGATTCCCCTTCCTTGCGACCAATCTATCTTAACTCCTGCTGGATCTTGTATTGAGATATATGACTGCAGCTTATCCAGTAGTTCATCAATAGTAGGAGCAGAAATAAGAAGCCTTCTGGAAAATGGAGAGATGAATCCCTGTTCCACAGCATAATCAAGAAAGGTTAACAAACCATCAAAGAAATTGTTTAACATTCAGAAGCCCAATAGGCTTAGTATGGAGATCTAGTTGAGCCCACGAGGTAATGTTAAAAATTTCTTCTAAGGTACCAAAACCTCCGGGCAGGGCTATAAAGGCATCAGAACCATATAGCATACAAGTTATGCGTTCATGGATGGATAAGGTTTGAACTTCATGCCCTCGTGTTTTGCCTGCAACATCTACCAAAGGGACAGGTATAACACCGATTACTTTTGATTTCTCTGCAAGAGCAGATTGGGAAACACAACCCATTAGACCACTGCTACCACCCCCATATACAAGAGTGATACCTTTTTCCCCCAGTTTCTTTCCAAGATCTACGGCCGCTTCTAGATAACCGAAGCCTTTCCCTACTTTTGATCCACAAAATACACAAATAGTTTTGATCTGTCGAAGTTTTGGTGCTTCCATCTTTGATAGTAAAGAAGGGAAAACTTACGAAGAAGATGTGATTTTGGGATGCCTGAACTATGAAATATGTTTGGCTATTTAAAGCCGGAAAAAAAAAAATTTTACTGTTTTTGATTGATTCTGAAAAAGTAAAGATTCACTTTTTGACAAAATCGGCCAACTTTTGACTATTTTATCAAAGATATCACCTTTCGGTGATTTATTTCCAGCTTTATCAAACCTCGAGAAAAGAAAAATATATTTATTTCCAGCTTTATCAAAACTCGAGAAAGGAAAATATTTTTTTTTCCAAAACGCGTTAAAGAAAATAGCAAAATATTTTAAAAAGCATATCAAAAGATTTACCTTATATCATTGCTGAACTGCCAGAAGCCTCATTTTGTAAAACAGACTGGCAAACAGGATCTTTTGCTATTATATTTTGGAGACTATAACGATTTTTGTCCTCGTTAAACTGAGCGTATAAGGAGAGAAGTTCACGTTGTACATAACCACTTGGGTGCGTCTCAAGAGTCAGTCGAATATCATCCAAAGACTCCTTACTCAGTCCACCCTTTATGAATTCGATTTTATCATCCCGATTAGTAGAAGAATATCCTACTGATTTGCAACGAGTATCACAATTCCAACGAGCACATTTGTAGTAACCACCCAGCCTTTTTGCTCTTCGTTTCTTTGCGAACGTGCTTTTGCCTAAACCAGGCATATATTTTGGAAATGTTGATGGTAATTCACCAGATAGTCGAACCTTTGCTTCTATCAACCAGCGAACATCTTCTGGAATATCATGAGCCATTAGCAACCTCAATCTTTCGAGCCTTATTCTATAGATCTTTCTCAGATCATTCATAGGAAGACTGGAATAATACTTGCGAATGTTAGAAAGGATGATATCCATTGTTTGATGATTCAACCTCTTCCCAGCATGAACTATTTAAAAGCGCAAGGATATGAATGAATTCGCGTGATGTTGTGTCCAGCAAGAAAGAGCAGGATTATTTTAATGGAAAAGAGGGAACAAGAGTTTATGCGCCGTTTACTTTATCGATAAAGGAGATTTGATTGGAGATTTGGAATATTTTCTTGGATTATGGGTACTGATATTTTGTTGTAATAATAATAATCATGGTATAGTGTGATAATACGTGGAAAGTAAAATGAGTACCGTATTGAATCAGAATTCATACGTATATACAAGTGAAAGAAATACTTTGCAGGAAATGTGGTGATATTTAAGTAAAGAATTTTAGTTTGGGAGATATTTGTTTACTGAATTTTGAGTTACAAATGTTGGAAAGATAAGTTGATGATATTATGTTGATATGTTACGTAGAGAGAATATTCAGGTAATTCTTTGATTATTTTGGGAATTTTCGATGATAAGAAAGGAAAAATTATTATGATACGATATGTCAGTAAAGATTTGTTGAAATTTTAGAGATATATACGAATATTTGAGGTCACATGATACGATGATAAGTGACAAGTTACATGAATACTACAAGATATGATGAAATTTTTACATACGATTGGGAATTGTTTTGATTATTTTGAGAATATTCGATGATAAGAAGAAGAGATTCTGATTAAGTATTCAGAAATTATAAGATTAAGTAAGTTTAATTTCGAGGACGAAATTATTTTAAGGAGGTAAGATTATAGCGACTCAGAATTTTTATGCAATAAATAATTATTTTAATATTTAGAAAATTGTGTCGCTACTATTTCATTTATTATTTTGAAGTTAACGCCGCGACGAATTCGTCCAGCCAAGTCAAGAAATATCGAATTTGTTCGATTTTAAATTAAAATCCGAATTTCTAAAAATATGTTATTTAATTATTTATTCAAAGTATTATTTTCAAAATCATTTTGAATTCCAAATTTATTAAAATATCCCAATGATCCTTATTCAAATTATTTCAAGTCCAAATACGTATTTCAATTTTATTTCAAAATTTAATTACTCTCAAATTATTTTCAGTCCAAAATATATCTGTTTTAAATACATTTCTTAATAAAAATTAGTCTAATTTTCAGTTGATTAATTCCCACGTTTTGCATTCCTCTTTATTCTCCTTTCCTTCTTATATTTATCACTCTTTCCACCTCATAACACCATCATTATCATACCAAATTAAATAAAAATTTTACCCCACATGTTTTCTCCTTTCCGCCTCGAATCCACACTTTACAACCCCATTCTTGAGCCAACCACTCTTTCCAGCAAAGCAAATGACACTCACTATTATCATTACCCATCCCCAGCCCACGAGATCACCTGTATAAACTCACCATCACCACAGTACATCATCACCCATCATCATCATCATCAGTTATAACCAACCACTGCAACCAGCTCAACTCCATCGCAATCAAATTCATCACTGCATCAATACACAATTCATTCCTACTCCATTTCGTCTACACCACCACCGTTTGCATTGATCACACCACAGCCAAACGTCCCTGCACCACTATGTAAACTGCACCACCTTGAATCACTGCCAAAACCACCATCGCAGCCACAAACTTTGATTCCCAATTTGCAGCCAATTCACTACCCAGATCAAAATCTGCAACACCACTGCCAACCGACACTATCATCACCATACTCAAACACCAAATTGAATCAGCGTTCATCATCATCAATCAAAATTGAGCACCACCACCGCACTCAGCCGAACCACAGTCTCAATACCACCTGCAAACCACCAACAGTCAAATCCGCCAACGACTGCTCCTCACAAATCAAAACCCAAAACCCAGTAATAGATGAACCCCGACACTTACCTCAATCGCCGCTCCCTTCGCCGGAGAATTTCACGCCCCAAATCGCGAACCCTAGCCTCGGGTCATTCTTCGATTTCGCACCAAAAATTTGTACCAAATCTACCCAAACTTGACAACCCTATTTAACCACCTCTTGCCGCCACCCTACGCCGGTGTGCGCCGGCGAATCGCCGGCTGAAGGTCGGATTTTGAATTGGTTTCGCCTCCTCCGCCCTTTTCTTCTCTGGTCGTGCGAGGTGAGTGAGAGAGAGAATAGTGTCGAGAGAGAGAAAGAAAATCTGAGAATATATTTTAACTTTTCAGAATTTGCAAATTAGTCCTCAAGTTTGAAAATGTTTTAGTTCAGTCCTTTTAGTTTTAAACTTATCAATATCAGCCCTTTCATTTTCAAAATCTATTATTTCAGTCCCTGCTGATTTTATTAATTTGATTTTAAGCCCAAGTTTCAAAAGTACTCATTTTAATCCCTCAACTTTCAAAGTATCCATTTGAGTCTTTCAACTATCAAAAGTATCCATTTAAGTCCCTCAACTTTCAAAAGTATTCAATTTAGTCCCTGAACTTTCAAAACATCAATTTTAGTCTTCAAATTATAATTTATCATTTTGAACTATATATTCGATATACTAAAGTGACTTATTGGCTAAGACGAAGCGTACGGAGAATTTAAAGAAATTGAAGTCATTCCCGCTCAACTTTGCACTCGTCGGATTTGAGGTAGACTCGCACTTATTAATTGATTTAAATTATGATTTCATATGAATGTCATGTGACTTGTGAAAGTCAATTTTTAAGAAAAACAAGTATGTTTTTATGAAAGGTAAATATACCTTATATTGTTATGAAAAGTAAGTATGTTTTTATGAAAAGAAAATATACTTTATGTTTTTACGAAAAGTAAGTATACCCTATGCTTCACGAAAATGTTTTTTTGGATCATTGCTATGAAATCAATCTACCAAGATTGTTTTGGGTCCCATATGATAAGTTATGATATGTTAAGGGGACCGGAGTTTTAGTAGCGCTACACATAAGAATTCTTGCCACCTAAGTTCGGTAACATTCTTGTGTCTCCTATGTTTATGAGGATTTGCCACGAAGTTCGGTAAAATTCCTATGTTTCCATATGTTTATGAGGATTTGCCACCTAAGTTCGGTAAAATTCCTGTCGCATATGTTTATGAGGATTTCGATCCTATCTTATGTTATGATGCAATTGATCCCTATGAATTTCAGAAAATTATGCTTGGTATACTTACTACATAAGAATTCTTGCCACCTAAGTTCGGTAAAATTCTTATGTTTATGAGGATTTCGATATTATCCTATGTTATGATGAAAACTTACTGTTATTATGATTTTACTGCATAAGAATTCTTGCCACCTAAGTTCGGTAAAGTTCTTGTGTCTCCCTATGTTTATGAGGATTTCAATCTTATCTTATGTTATGCTTTCAAAAGAAATTATGCTTGGCATAATTAAAATGTTTTTATAAGTATATGGTTTTCAAAGAGCTGTTTTCAAAGAGCTATTTTCAAAGAGCCTATGATTTGCAAAATATGTCCCGTGCTGTAATGCACAATATGAGTTTTATCAAGAGCCGTTTTATAAAGAAGCTCTATCAATGCCCGTTTTATAAAGAGCCGGGATTTATGTGTTTAATCATCTTATAAATTAAATTAATTTGCGATGAGTCTACTGAGTATTTTCCCCATGAAATACTCACCCTACTTTTTAACAGTTTTGCAGATTTCGGAGACGGTGGCGAGCGATGAATGATGGTGGCAATAATCGTTGAACGGTTGAAAGTTTGACGTTAATGACTTCCGTATTTTCCAAACAATCGAATAATTTAGAGAAGTTCATTTATTTGAGAAATTATGATATTGGCAATTTCTTTACAATATTAATGGTTCGATTTACTATTTCAAATGGTTTCATAAATGTTTTCAATTTTAGCGGCCATTACAGTTTATTAATGTTGCCAAAAATGAATTTCAATTATTTCTTCCGCAAAAATATTATTCGAAAAAAATTTAGACAGAAAATGACGTAGTGAATCGGGTATACGGAACTCGGGGCGCTACAATAGTACACCTCTATATATAGACTGAAGAGCAATCATTTTAACCATACATTAGATAAACCAACCAACTAACTAACTAACTAATAACGGCAATAACATAATTAACTACTCTAACTGATATAACTTAATTACGGCTTGTCACTTCTTCACTTCCAGCTGGTGGTCTTCTTGGCCGGATGAATCTTGACACTCCCCCTCAAGATGTACATAAATATTGTTTAAGTTCATCTTGCTGAGAAGTTTATGAAACTGGTCTGCTCCCAGTGCTTTAGTGAAAATGTCTGCTGGTTGATCCTTAGTGGAAATGTGGTGCATCCTAATTTTCCCTTCCATAACCTTCTCCCTTACATAGTGGCAATCCACCTCTATATTTTTGTCCTCTCGTGAAACATAAGATTCTTAGAGATATGGATAGCTGACAAGCTATCAAAAAATAGCTCAACGGGCATTAAGGAATCCATATTCAAGTCATGTAGCAAGTAGTTGATCCACATAATCTCAGCAACTGCTCCTGCCATGGCCCTATACTCTGCTTCAGCTGAGCTTCTAGAGATTGTGGACTGCTTCTTCGATTTCCAACTGACTAAAGAACTCCCAATGAAAATGCAGAACCCAGTAATAGATTTTCTAGTTTCTTGACATCTAGCCTAGTCACTGTCTGTGTAGGCCTTAAGTTCCATCTGTGACTTTGATGATAATAAAATTCCTTGCCCAGGAGCTGCCTGGATGTATTTTAACACTATATAAGCTGCCTTTAGATGAATTCTGTTTGGTTTTTCCATGAACTGAGACAAAATGCCCATAGAATAACTGATGTCTGGCCTGGTTATATTCAAATATAGTAGCTTTCCAATCAGCTATCTATAAAATGTAGGATCTTCCAAAGGCTCATTATCTGAGTTAACCAATCCATGGTTCATTTCTAATGGTGTTCTGCAAGACTTTGCACCTAGCTGCCCGTATTCTTCCAACAGTTCTAGTGCAAATTTTCTTTGACACAGAGATATACCAGCTAAAGATCTTTCTATTTCAAGCCCTAAAAAGTACCTCAAATCTCCCAAATCCTTCATTTTGAAATAAGAATATAATCTCTGTTTCAATTTACTGATGACAGGCTGTTGTGCTCCAGCAATTATAATATCATCAACATAAAGTAAAAGTGCTACAAATTCATTTCCACTACCTTTCACAGAGAGGGAGTAATCAGATTTGGACTGTGTGAATCCTTCACTTAGCATGCATTGTGTTAATTTGATGTTCCATTGCCTAGAAGTTTGCTTTAGGCCATAGAGGGACTTCTTTAACTTGCATACTAGCTTCCTCCGAGGATTATCAGATTCAATTATGTTCTCCCCCTGAAGATGATAGCCCGGAGGAACATCCATGTAAACATCTTCAACTAAATCACCATTGAGAAAGGCATTATTAACATCTAGTTGAGATAAGAACCAGTTTTGTATAGCAGCTAAGGCCAAAAAAATTCTGACTGTAGTGTGTTTTGCTACAGGACTGAATGCTTCTTGGTAATCAAAACCTTCCCTTTGAGTGTATCCTTTAGCTACTAAACGGGCTTTATATCTTTCCACTTCCCCATTGGCTTTAAATTTGGTCTTATACACCCATTTACAACCCACTGTGGACTGGTTTGGGGGAAGGTATACAATATCCCAGGTCCGGTTCTTAGATAAGGCTGGAAGCTCAGATTGCATTGCTTCCCTCCAATGGTCATGCTGAACAGCCTGGTGATATGTGGTAGGTTCAGGTGGTTGGGAGGAAATGTTCATGACAAAGTGATGAAATTTAGGGTATAATTGAGAGTAGTCTAGGACTTTGGATAAAGGATGAGAGGTGCAAGTTTGAACAATGTGAGAAAGTGAGGTGTGATAATCTGTGAGATAGGTAGGAAGCTGTTTAGGCCTTGTACTGCATCTGAGAGAGTGGTGATCAGGAGGAACAGGATTGGGTTCAGACTGAGGAGACTAAGATGAATGTGGGATAATTTGTGAAAAAGTATCATCAAATGAGGAATTTTGAGATGGGGGTATATCATGTTGTGATGAGGAATGGTCAGATGAGGGGGAGTGATGTTGAACAGGGAAAGTATCTGGTAAATTATAACTTGGAACTGGAATATTGATCAATGGGGATGAAGTATCAGTAGGAATATCAGATGTTTTACTGAATGGGAATTATTTTTCATGAAATATTACATTCCTGGATATGAAGACTGACTTGGAATCTATATCATATAACTTGTATCCCTTACAGCCCAAAGGGTATCCCAGGAAGATGCAACTTTAAGTTCTGGAATCAAACTTTCTTTTGTGTGGATTTGTATTGACAGCAAAATAGAGGCAGCCAAAGGACTTGAGATGAGAATAGGATGGCTGCTGGTGAAATAGAAGCTCATAAGGTGTTTTGTTGTGTATTGTTTAGGAGGGGGTTCTGTTAATAAGAAAAGTGGCTGTCATAACAGCATCTCCCCAGAACTTGATGGGTAATTGGGCATGAAAGAGAAGTGCTCTAGTTGTATTTAGAATGTGTTGGTGCTTTCTCTCTACCACCCCATTTTGTTGGGGTGTATAGGGATACAAACATTGATGGATTATGCCATTGGAAGCGAAGAAGGTTGGCTGTTTAAACTCTTTTCCATTATCAGTCCTTATAATCTGAATTTTTGTTTTGAATTGGTTTTGGACATAGTTATAAAATTGAGGCAACAATTGAGTCACTAAGGATTTATGTTGCATTAAGTATACCCAAGTAGAACGAGAAAAATCATCCACAAAGCTAAGAAAATAGTGATTACCATACAAATCAGATTGGGAATATGGTCCCCAAATGTCCATATGAACAAGTTCAAATATAGATGAAGAAGAACATTGATGTAAAGGAAAAGATGCCCTTTTTTGTCTAGCTTTGGGGCATGTAAAACAAACATCACAAGGAGGGGATTTAGACAAAAAGGAGAACTTATTAAGTGGTACATGCCCTAGTCTATGATGCCAAACATTTGGGTCAGAAACATTTGTGCTAGTGGCTGTTACGATTCTTTATAAGTATTTTGGGGTGTCTTGAAGGTAGAATAGGCCATTGGTGACTTTAGCAAGTCCAATCATCATCCACGAAGAAAGGTCCTGGATAAGACAACAATTGGATGAGAAAATTAAGGAAAGATCTTTGGAAGCTATCGGTTTACTTGCTGAAATGAGATTGAATTTAAATGAAGGCACCAATAACACATTGTACAGGGTAAGATCAGAATTGATGATTACAGAACCAATGTGTGTGGCTTGTATTCTATTGCCATTGGGTAAAAGGACATAGGAATTGAGGAGGATAGTGTAAGAATTGAAGAATTTTAGTGAGCATGCTATGTGATCAGTAGCACCAGTGTTAAGGATCCAAGAATTAGTGGAGTGGGATACGGTTGCAAGACATGTGGCTAAGGAGATTGAATGAGTTAATGTACCTGCGAGATTTGCAACTGGCTGATTGCTTGATGAAGGCAGAGTGGATGGATTTATGCTTGGATGGGCTGTATCAGATGAGCCATTCAAGAGAGCAGTAACTTCTGCACTTGATGTTGAGACAGACTTACCTGAGACATACCTGATGATAGAGATGGTGATTCCTTCTGCTCTTCAACCACTGAGTTAACTCCAGCATTCCTGCCCTTGGTGAATTTGAAATCCGGTAGAAATCCAATGAGTTTGAAGCACTTCTCCCTCTTATGTCCTCGTATTCCACATTATGAGTAGATGATATCAGATTTCCCTTTCTTTACTGCCATGGCTGATGACATATCAGCAAAATTCTGTTGTTGAGTGAGGTACAGTTTCTGTGATTCTTCCCTCAAAACCAGATTGCAGACCTGATCCAAATTGGGAAAAGGCCTCATCAAGATGATTTGGGATCTTAAGCCTTGATACATTTCATTCAACCCATTCAGAAACTTGAACACCAAATCCTTCTGGTAAGAATCAACAAATTGCTGAAAGCACTCATTATTGCACTTTCCACACTTGCAATAAGGTAATGGTCTAAAAATTCTCAACTCCTCCCACACAGATGTTAATTCGGTAAAGTAGGCATCAACAGACTTTGTACCTTGAGAGATATTACTGAGTTGATATTGAAGATTACATATCTTCGAGTCATCAGGCTGAGATAAACGTTGATGCAATTTATCCCAAATTTCACTTGCATCATTCAAATAAAAAATAGTTGAGACAATCGGCTGTGAAATCGATCTCAATAACCAGGTCACAATGAGGTTGTTGCATCCGGTCCATGGCAGGTAGGCTGGATCTGTTGCAGCAGACTTGGCAATGGACTTATTCAGAAATCCTTGCTTATTCCGGATGGAAACTGCGAACAGGAACGACCTTCTGCACGTTGCATAATTTGTTGCTGTTAATTCAGGAGTAACAACAACAGATCCATGATTTTCAGAGTGATGGAAATAGTATGGTGATGATGAATCTTCATTCAGGTTTCGAAATGTTCCCTCTGCTGCTGATGGAAGATTAGTCATTGGGGAAAGATTTAAGAAAAAACGAGAAAAATGACAAGAGAATGAGAAGAGAATATGAAGAACCTATTGCTCTGATACCATGTTAGAGTGATGCAAGACAATAGGCGAGAAATATGAATTCTCATTTCACATACCATAGTACACCTCTATATATAAACTGAATAGCAATCATTTTAACCATACATTTGATAAACCAACCAACTAACTAACTAACTAATAACAACAATAACAGAATTAACTACTCTAAATGATATAACTGAATTACGACTTGTCACTTCTTCACTTCCAGCTGGTGGTCTTCTTGGCCGGATGAATCTTGACAGTATTGTCACTTGTCAATTTAATTTCAATTGTGTTGTCATCAGTTCGTATGTAACATTTATATATTTTTGCCATATTAAATATAAGGCATATTACAATCATTTAACTTGCTTTAATATCATCTCTTTCTCACTTAACATATAACATTTAAATTTCAAAATCTCTCTATTTTTTATTTAGTAATAATTTAAAAAAATAAAATAACCATGTTTCTAAACGGGTCAAATCAGGTCTAATTGTCATCACATGGGCTCGAATCGGATGGGCCAACTAGTTGACTGGATTTTGGTTCAAAATTTGGTCAATCTAGACCAGACAGTAAATCGGCATAGAATGTGTTTTTTATATGTGGATTGTCATCAAACTCACATGTCGACAGATCAATTCTACCTGGATCATTCGGATTAACACTCTAGAGATATTTTAGAGTTATTCATTCTTAAATCAGAATATAATTCAATACTAATGTAAGACATGAAATAGAGAAATTAACAAACAAACTAATAATCATTACCAATTTCATGACGTTCCACATTGATGTTGCATATGACCTAAATTGCGTCATCTTCACACAACTTTTAGTGGATGTAATTGATAGGATAATTTAATTTTGTGGACAAAATGTAATGGTGACAAGCCCATTTTTTTAACTCATCGTTACAATTTATAAATCAATTTATAAATAATATAATTTTTCAAATCATTTTTTAGTCATACATATTTTTTCTATTCATTTTTTAATTACACGTTCTGTCTCAAAAATACAAATAAATTAATTTATAATTGCTACAATCTCATTGAACAAACCAAAACCATGAAATATAATTTGACTTGAGAATATATATATATATATATATATATATATATATATATATATATAATGGTTAGATACAACTACTTTCATAAATATAAAGAGACAACGCCAGCCTTGCCAACCCCCCTTTTGTCCCTTTATCTTTAACTATGGACGACCGACCGACCGACCATTAACAAACACACAAATATAAGCTTGATATTGAAGTAATTATGTTTTTCCCTGTTAAGATTAATATGTTTCTTGTTTCAATTCAACTTTCTTGACTAACCCATCAATCTTTAATGCTATTATTATAAACTATAAATCTATTTATGAATCACATAATTTTTCTAATCACAATAATTTCACCTCACCACACCCCGACCCCCATCGCACAACTCCGACCCACCCCACAAAGTCACAATTGGTCATACAATGTTACAATTCGATCACATATACGAATTTAATTACAAAATTAACCTCCATCCAGCCCCCACCCCACCCCGCCCCACCCGCCACACCCACCCCCACCATTTAAAATCACAATTGACCAAACAAAGTCGTAGTTCGTAACAATTATAAATTTATAGGAACCTTCACCTCGCTCCTCCGACCCACCCAACTCGCAAAGTCACAGTTGGTCTCGCAAAGTCACATTTAAGTTACAATTACAAATTTAAAAGTAAACCCACTTGTAAAGTCACAATTAATTACACAAAGTCACATTTCAGTCATAATTAAAAATTTTATCATAAATTTCACCGCAACCCACCCCACCCCACCAGCAAAAGTCACAATTGGTCGCAAAATGTCACAGTTCTGTCACAATTACAAATTCAGCCGCAAAATTCACTTTACCCCACAAATTTACAATTCAATCACACAAGGTCACCGTTTGCTCGCACAAATTCACAGCTGAAACAACTATAGATCATATCACGTCCTCTTCCAATGGTCACACAAAGTCACAGTTGGTCACAATCTCTAATATAATTGGTCACATGTTATTTATTTAATGGTCACAACTTACTCATTTTCTTGATCACAATAAGTGAATATCTTTTTCACAATTACCTAATAATTGATCACATTTCATACTTGATACAAGTTACACAAAGTAACATTTATTCGACATTTTGGTCACAATTAATTGCCAATTGGTCACAATCACTAATCAAAGTGACAATTAGTCAATATCTTTGATAACAACTAGTGAATCATCCCGTGCGATGCACGGGAAGAAACGTCCAAATAAAAATAATCCTATTCGAAATTAAATGAATCCTTAAACAAAATAAATAACATTCAAAAATAAGATAAAGTTCATCATTTATTAGTTTCATGTATAAACGTCAACCTTTTAGGGAGAATTCAACCTTTTAGGGAGAAGTCATATATGCGAAAATGATTGTGCATGACTCTTATTGATAGTCATGACATATGACACCATCAATGATTTTTTTTAAAAAAAAAATCTAATAAGTATCCTAAAATTCAAATGGCTCAACGATATCCTTGGAATAAAGAATTTGTGTCCTGCATTACTGTCAGATAGAATTTGACCTTATAGAATATGATCATCAAGTTTTGTATTGATTATTTACTATCTCCTTTAACCAAAAATTCACCATGCAAAATGAACACTTAAATGTAGGATATCCAATATTCATATACTCTGAACGTTCAAACAATAGATGAAAAAGTTAATAATAGAGATCATGCATATAAAAGATAAAATTCAATATTTTGACCATTGATAATGAAAAACATGTATAATAATAATAATAATAAAAAATTGCGAGATTGACAAAGATATTGCATTAAATTTATGATATTTTAGGTTTTCAATATTTATACAACGTAATTATTTTCTGATTGACATTGTAATTTAGTATTGATCATCTCAATTTTTAGTTAAGTAAATTGGAAGACAATTTATATATTATTGTGAAAAAATATCATAAAATTTGAATTAAAATATAGCAAAGAAAATCTTGGTATAGTTAATTACTTTTTGAAATTTTAAAATTAATAGTTAGGACAAAAACCATTAATAACTATATCATTTCAAAAAATATAGATAAATTTGTTAACCGTTAATGTTAAAAAATGTAATATGAGACTTTTTGAAATAAAAACTTAATTAAGAACTAAATGTAATTGTCATTGAAATAATTTTGATAAATAATGCAATATAGGAAATAAATTTAATATGTATATGTAATAAATAACTTAAAAATAGGATTTAGTTATAAAAGTTTCAATACAACGTGATTTATTAAAATACGAATGTGTATAAATTTTAAATATAATTTTAATTGAGAAATTGACATTAGATCTATATGACTGAACCAAATATTTATTCATAAAATTAAGACCAATAAAATATCACAATTATTATAAGAAATTAATTACGTATTAAATGTAATTATCTATAAAAATATTTAATAATACGCTATAAAAAAGAGCTCCAATTTTTATATGTACTAAATAACTAAAAATAAGATTATTTATAAAAAAAACTATACGTATGATGTGATTTATAATTTAGTACTCCCTCAATCCCATAAAGATAGTCCTCTACTCATTTTCACACAGATTCAGGACAAAAAAGAATATAAAATATTAATTTCACTCTTAAAAAATAAAGTAGACTATCTTTTTTAGGTGAATAAAAAAGAAATAGTGGACTATCTTTGTAGGATGGAGAGAGTATTATCTAGTAATAAAATTTTAACATAATTTAGCTGAAAATTTTACTTTGAATTTGTATAACTGAACACAAATTTTTATTTGTAAGATTGAAAACGTTAAAAGAAAACATTTTTTTTTATGAAAAGAGAGATTTTGACACAAAAAAGCCAAATATAAATAAGTAAAACCAAACAAATTATTGTTCTTATATCATAAAAAATAAAAAAAAACAACTTCTCGATAAAAGCAAATTTTTAAAAAATAATAATTCTAGTTTCTTGTTTTTATTATTTTTTATACAATGTGATATACAATTTCATCAAATATATATACTGACTCATGAATAATATGTTTTTTCTTCACTCAACGGCCGAAACCATTAACATATCTATCCAACCCAAAGCTATTCTAAATAACCCAACATTAGTTAACACATTGCAACCCCAACAGAGAAATTTAGAACATAATATAAATAGACTATTAGCAAATCCTCTTATTAGTCCAAAATAATTTTGCATTCTATATTGTTTTCGAAGTTTTCTCTACAATATTATTGTTTTAATATTTTTTTTTGTCAGAAACTCAAATCTATGTTCAACGACTCAAAATATCACAGGTCTTGAAGAAAAGAGTAGTGCAATCCTTTTTACTTTTTCAAAAAATAATTTACGATTTTTTATTTTCAACTGGTTTGTAATATTAATAACTAATAAGCATTACCACCGCACACGAAATTTTGAATCATAAAACGTGATAAATAGAAGGTAGAGTGAAGGGGCCATGTTAAACAGTACACATTTTTTCAAAGAAATAACCATTTAATTGAATCTTTTATTATTGTGTATATCTTCATAATAATTAAATATAACAGAAATGAAAGAAGTTGTAAATCGAGAAATGGAAAAAAAAATATAGAAAACAAAAATGAATAAACAGATTTTGAAAAGGGGGAAAAAATCAAACAAATTCTGAAAAAGCGAAAAAGGGGGAAAAAAATGACTTTCCAGTGTAATTAGGCGGCGGGAAATAGAAGCCATATAAAGACAATAAATATTGAAGAACGTAAGTAGACGTCAGCGATTTTGAAAATAATAAATAAATATTGAAGGTCCAACTATTTTTTAATTGGGTTTTGAAGTTGATTATTGGATAAGAGATATGAGTAGTGTGAACATGATAAATATTGAAATCCCCAAAAATTGGAAAAATAAATAAATAAATAAAATCTGCACATAGCACAAGAGTTTTGGAGGGAAACAGTGAAGTTGACTGAGATTGACTCAGCTACTTTTATATATTATATAGATATATAGATATAGATTACATAATAATTGGTCACACGCACCCCTCCACCATCCCATCCTACCCAACCCCATCCCACCCCACCCCATCCAATTCAATCCAACCCCAAATGCCCAACCCCTTCCCAGTTCCAAAATTAATCTCCTTCCCTGCAATACAACAGTCACGCTATTGCCGCCGACGACACCACCACCATTACTTTCCCCACCACACACCACACACCACACCACACCACACCACACCACACCACCTTACCACTAGAAACCACCACACCATCAGATGACACTGTACCACACCATCCCCCAACAACCATATTTGAGGCTGATGTAATGCTTCCCCAACCAGGGGAAGATTCAAGCAACAGAAATTCGAGAACTTGGAATCCTCGTTCAAACTTCAAAGTCGCCACTACGTCGCCAGAAGAACGACGATGCTCGTCGCTACTATAGCGAAATCAGTTACAACTGTTGAATGGATAACCAGAGCAATCCACCACTACACCCAACGCACCACCGCCTGCACACAAAGCACCTTCGTCGCAACAGCACCGCAGCCTCCACCCAACGTAGGTCCACCGGCGCATGATTACTACCGCTTGCACTTACCTTTGCACATACACCCACACAGCGAAGGAGTCGAAGATGCTACCACCGGCAGACCTCCAGCGACTTCGATTCCTATTGTAAATGAGGAATATTGATTTGAATTAGGGGTTAGGTTGAATTGATGGTTTCCATCTCTCTGCTTTACCTGGGAATGAAATGAATGATCGGGTGGGTAGGGGGGTATTTTTTTCCCTTTTTTTTTTTTTTTTTTTTTTTTTTTTTTTTTTTTTTTTTTTTTTTTTTTTTACAGGTAGATGGTTAATTCTGTTGAATTTTTATAATAAAATAATTAATTAAAAAATGTTAATGTGGAATTAGCACTTGATATTTAAAAATATAAAATTCATCACCCTATTATTACAATGTCAACTTAGAATGTAGGATTTCATGTAATTTTCTCATATAGGTTTGAGACAAATAATGTTTGCATACTTAGATGTTATGATTCGGGATAACAAAATGTGATCTCAAGAATTCTTTTGGAAAGTGTGCGATAGGGGGGCGTTGAGTAGTTCGGTTCGGGTATCTCAAGAACCAAAATCGAACAATACTTTTCAATTCTTGTAAAATGGAACCATTCGGTTCCATTAAATTGCAAGAACCAAACCATTCAGTTTCGGTTCTACAATAATAATTATTTTTCGAGGACTTATCGAGGAGTATCAAAGCCTTAGGAAGAAATAAACTTCTACCCAATATATCAAGATTAAGGATTCCAAAAACCCTTTCACCCTGAATAAAGCATAGGTTTCTTCATAAAATAGAAGATATTCATAAGCAAAACTAAGAAACAAATAGCATGAAAGTTTTTTCGAGTATGACAAGAAGCTATACAAATTAATAAATTTGTGTGGTAAACTTGTGGAATGAATCATGAGTTTTAAAAGCATTATTATTAATTGTTTTATATTTGTATTTAAATATTTAATGAACTCTTTCGTGGTCATTTACGACTTGACTTATTAATAAGTAAGTCTCATTCTATTTTCATTTACTAAGAATTTCAGTTTAAGTGTGAAGTTAAAAGTTATAGTGAGGTAGAGATATAACAAATTTCATAAAAAGTACTTAGTCATTACAAATTATTTTGATTTTTAGTTTTAGGACAATCAATTAAGATCATAAAAAAATAAACAAGGATTATAATTTTTTGGTTCTAAACTCTAAAGGCGGAACTGAGAACCAATCGGTTCCCTGTTCAAAAATCGATTTTCTATTTTATTTTTTTAAAATCATATGGTTTCGATTTTTTCAGTTCAATTCCGGTTCGATCATATCGGTTCCAAAATTTTTTGCCCACCCCTATGCAATTTATATTGAAATAATTTTTTTTTTTATCATTTTTCCCCTATGCAATTTATATTGAAATAATTTTTTTTTTATCATTTTTCGTTTCTTATCAACAGATAACGGGAAGACAAAATAATGAAGTTGGATTCTGGATGAGATTCGTTCATGGGCAAAATAAATATTGGACAGAAATTCTGTGATCCCTTTACCTCCAATTAAATGTAACACACATTTTAACCTAGTAAACTTTTTATATGGTGGATTTTATACTTTATAAAAACAAAGATGGTTTTGCAAATATTCATTTAAATAGTTGACATCGATTATTCACTAACATCAATTACCGAATCATGTCTTCAATAAAGATCCTCGTACAACAATCTCTAAAAGGAAGGCGAAAGTGCACTGTACAACTTAACATGTAGTCAACTAGTACGCAGTAGAATAAATAAACACAATTTTCAAAAAAGGGTGTAGCCCATACCTTGAGATCCCCAATTGACTCTGTCCCGAGTCATTGATCGAGGAGGTTAATCGCAGGTTATGTCTCCCAGGGTCAGGGTGGAGGACTTGATGGTAAGCCCAAAATTTGGGTAACTCCCGCTTGCAATAAGATACAAATCCAATATTTCAGAATTCCAATCATGCACACTGTTGTTCTGAGCCTTACCAGCTCTCTCATTTGTCATTGGAAGATGTGCCCTGGAGGCCACAATTTTCTCTCCTATGTTCGCCATTATAAAGTTAATGATGGTCCTTGGGAAGTTTAAGTCGACATAGAGTTCACTATGTCAATTGAGGGTTTACTCAAGCATTCTGTTATTTCTTGTGTATTGGTTTTAATGATTGAAATGACGTCTTATCAATCTAATATGCTGGGGTACACGAAAAGCTTGTATGAGGGCTATAATTTTTCATTGTGAAGGGGAAATACATGAAAAATAATGCACAAATGGATAGAAAAATGTCGGGTCGTCAAGATGTGGGCCTTCCTGCGGTCCATTTGGGCCAATTTTTTTTTTTTTTGTTTGTTTCTATATGGGGATGTCTATGAATCCAATATTTCAGGATTCCAACCCTGCACACTATTGTGCTGAGCCTTACCAGCTCTCCCCTTTACCATTGGAAGATGTGTCCTGAAGGCCACAATTTTCTCTCCTATGTTCACCATTATAAAGTTAATGATGATCCTTGGGAAGTTTAAGTCGACATAGAGTTCACTATGTCAATTGAGGGTTTAGTCAAGTGTTCTGTTATTTCTTGTGTATTGGTTTTAATGATTGAAATGGCGTCTTATCAATCTAATATGCTGGGTACACGAAAAGCTTGTGTGAGGGTTATAATTTTTCATTGTGAAGGGGAAATACATGAAAAATAATGCACAAATGGATAGAAAAATGTCGGGTCGTCAAGATGTGGGCCTTCCTGCGGTCCATTTGGGCCAATTTTTTTTTTTTTAATATATATGGGGATGTCTATGAATCCATAAATTGTGCTTAATTGAGTAAATAATATGCATGATGAATGTTTTCTCCATTAATGAGAGAGATAAATCGGGAACGTTACAACTAGAATCTCTCATAGTTCATTAATTTTCAAATTTGATTTGAACATTTCATTTTTTTTTTTTTTTTTTAGTGGGTGGTATTTTGCTGAATTGTTTTCCAGTGGGATGGCATAAATTAATTGTGAATATTAGTGGAGGCAAAAAATAAGGATCATGTTACTTAGTAGGTGTACACCTAATTTCCTCTTTTTATATTTTTGTCATGATTGGATCCCTGCAGTTTTGCTCAACCTTTTCTCCATTTGGACCATTTCAAGTGTAAAGGTCATTGTAGCATGGTCAGTTGCCCACTACGAAATAAAATCGACCTAGTTTCGAGCAGTTGGGGAAGTGGTAGCAATGGAAGCAAGCTTCTCTATGCATAAAATAGAAAGATCTTCACTATACATCTCTAATTGCATCTCTAAGTGCTATAATATCATTTTTATTAATTAAAGATTAAAAGTGTGTCGGGGACTAACCTGTTGGAAAAATGTGAACGAGAAATTCAACTCATGTAACTAACATATTTTACAATTGATTGATGTTAAATTAGCCTTGCTAATTGGGGAGTTATGTGTGGAGTTATGGTTGCTTATTTGGGAGTTATGTGTGTAATTATGGTATAACTCCTTTACATGCTATATAATTCATCTCCCCATTCTTTTGAAGAACAAGAAAAAAATATTGGTTTTATAAAACACTTTTGCTCTATGTTTTGTCAATATTTTATTGTGTCTTGTCTTGTTTTGTGATTATTCATACATAAGTAAGGTTCGTCGGAGTGTTAACTTTGTACTGAGTTAACTACTCAACCTCCGTTGTATCCTGAGAGACAGACGCTCAGAAAAACATCAAGCACTGATTGGTGAGGGGGCGAATCTGTTTTAAAAAAATTGTGCTCGCACGGGCATTGGTTCCAGATTCTGCTTGAATTTACAATTTTTGGTTTTTATCAATATTTATATTATTGTGTTCCGATTTTTTGTTTGTTCTTTTATCAATCAAATTCGACAATTATTTTTTTACAAACTTAATAGATTTTTTCAAAATTGAATTTGGTTTTCAAAAGCAACATAATTTTATTAACATTGTTTTTCTAAACGACACAAAAACACAAGTGAAAAATTCAGAACGACAGGATGATAATGCCACTGAATGTTAAGCCCTCCTTTTGGGTTGGGTATGTTTGTGTTCTGTTAAGCCCTCCTTTTCAATTTTAGCTTGAAACTATCAAAGAGTGGGCAATAATTTTATTTTTTTTAAAGCTTCACTAAAATAATCAGTAAAAGTGCATCATCCAATGGTGTGTATTGTTTTGGAATCGAGGATCAATGGTGACATGCTAGCAAAGATATTAATGTTGCGTTTGATAGTGATGGTGGAAAGAAAATGAATTATAGGGAATTGAATCTTTGGAAATTGAAAGTTTAATGTGTTTTATTGGTTTAATTTTCTAGGTGGAAAAAATGAGAAATTTTTTTTAACTTTTGCTGTTTGATTGACATTATTTTCCATGACAAATAAAACAAAACTTAGCTATTTTAAGAAAAAAATCTCACACATTTGTACTTGATAATAATAATATTATTTTTTGGGAAAAAAATAAATCAGTTAACAATAACAAAAAAGATCAAATGTGACGAATTGATCAAAGTTTTTTTATGAAAATAAAACCACCTCCCCCTTGGAAAATGAATTCCTTGAAAACAAGGAATTGAGGTTAATTTGACCCATGCCAAGAAAATGAATTCCATGAAAAAACTTGCCAATCAAACAGGCCAAAGTTGAAAAATTGAATGGAAAATCACATTTTTCATAGAAGGATTTGGTAATCAAACGCAGCCTAATTTTTTAATGGTTGGATTGGAGGATCAGATTTTTATTTATCCCCATCAACTATTTCTTTTAATTTTTATAAATGACCTTTTGAAAACACCAAATCTTATTAAAATTCTGGGCAATTGGCTATCTGGGTGTCATTTATGTGGTTGATAATCTTTGTTTGCATATGGGTTTTGTTAAGAATGTAACGGTAAACCGCACAAATGATCTTTAACATTTGGGTTTTTGTGAAAATGGTCCCCAATGTTTAGATTTTGGCATTTATATCCTCAGAATTATCAAACATTGCGAAAACTAGGGGTGTAAACGGTTCGGTTTGGACGATTTTTGATAAGTTTTCAAACCAAACCATTTAAAACGGTTTGACATTTTTCCAACCCAACCCAAACCATTTATTTTCCAAAACCAAATCATTTTTTGCGGTTTAGTGCGGGTTCAAACCACGATTTACAAGCGAAATTAAACTAATATATTTAGAATAAGTTGAAATAATTTTTTTTAGTTTTCTCCAGCTTCGCAATCATATATATTTTTTAATTACAAAATAACAAGTTAGCACGTGAAAAGGGTATCCCACTACTCAGCACTTGTTCGAAGCATGTCCTGCTTATCAACCCATTTCTATCAAAATGCAGGAAGAAAAAAAGCAATCAAACAACCAACATACAATATGACAGCATAATACTTAATATTGTTCCCAACAAATTGACAAATTTTCCCCAACAAAATATTTTTTCCAATGGTAGTTTCCTTTGGAAAGTTGAAATGCTCTACAACTTTGCTAAATGCCGACCAACAGCTTTGCTAAACCAATTGTCGACTTCATCAATATAAGCCTGGACTTCATATCTAATCAATAAATAATGGACACATATAAGCAAAATGATGAATATGAAAGAAATTAGCACATGATTAAGGTAAGCTTAAAACAATTCATGTGGGCTCTTTCAAAGAGACTGGACATTAACTTGTAGAACCTAAAGACATAAATAACTATGACAACGATAGAAATGAATGATTTTTAGCAAAAAAAATTCAACGGAAAGGTCCTTGAATCTTAAAAACAAATTAGTAAAAGAATCTACACAGAAGAATTATATAACATTTTGATAACCAAGTCTTCCAACATTCTAAATATAAAGAAGAATTATATAACAACTAACTAGTTTACTAACCTTTTGCATTCTAGTTTAATTCTTTATTGGTGCAATACTCCTGTTGTTACACATGATTTGTCTTCATCAAAAAACAAAAAACAAACCAATTCATTAGTCACAACTAGTATAAACTTAAGAGAAAAAAATGCATAAAATTGAGAATATGTATTAAAAAGTATATATCATATTACCTTCCACTGCCCTCTCAGAGTCGTCGAATGCTTGAACCTCCTCCAAATATTGACGTAACACTAGTGGTTCTTTGTTGCTATGCATCCAATTCTTAGTGCAAATAAGTGCCTCAACCATCTTTGGGCCCAACGAACTCCTAAAAGAATCAAGAATCCTACCACTCGTGGAGAAAGCCGAAGAAGCAACTGTGGATATTTGAATGGCTAAGACATCTTTGGAAATTTGGGAGACAATCTTGTACTTATGAGCATTTAATTTCCACCAAAGTAGTATGTCAAAAGGCTCATCAGTCAAATGTTCACAACGATCATTCAAATAATCCACCAAATCATTCTTCTCAACGTGGAGAAAGAGTTGATATATATCTGTAGATATTGTCACCCTTGAAGGAAATACAAACGTTGGAAAAAAATACATTGTAAAAGATTGAAAACCCTCATCCTCAACATGTCGAAATGGTAACTCGGATAGTATGAAGTACTTAGTAATTTGTTCTCTAACCCCTTTCTGAGTAAACATGATTGTCTGTCCACTATTATCACCATCATCAATTTTTGATTTACTACTGAAATTTAGTGTCTTTTGTTTTTTGTCCTTAAACCTAAACGGATACTTCTTGCACAACCCCTCTATATGATTTCTTAGTGTACTAGTGCCAATATTTTTAGAATGATACTTATATACCTGTCCACAATAAATACATTCTACATTCCCATCGTCACGTTGAGTAAAGTGAGCCCAAATTTCAGACCTTTTATGCCCCTTCTGAGCCTTCTTTTTTTCACTATTATCCATACTTTCAATCTTAATTGGTCTAATATCTTCATTGTCATGATCACTATGTTCTTCTAAAATGGGATCCATTCTTCTAAAGTCTAAACTATATTTTACAAAAGACAGTAATGAAACAAATTCAGTCTAAATGAAACAAATTCAGTCTAAACGGGAAAAAAAAAAAAAAAAAATCTTTACCTGGTAGTAAACTGCTGCTGACTGAATCTGCCCTCAACCAGACAACACCTGCTCAAAGCAAGAAATCAATTAAACTCAACGGCGGATGAAGATGAAGGGAGGTTGAGCAAGCCAGAATGTAAGTGAACATAAAAGAAACAAAAAATAAGTTGAAGAACCAGACTACGTTTAGCGGAAAGAAGAGAATGGTTACCGAGTTACAAATAGGTGACTCGCAAAATTGAAACTAGGATGAGGTTCGTGAGACCCATTTTCACGCTATATATGGTGTTCAATTTTGGGTTGTGCGGGCTGCGGAGTGTGGATTGAAGATTAGGTTACGAATTGGGACTATAACGGTTGAAGACTGAGTTTCGCCATTTAGGAGTGCGAACTGCGGAGGATTGAAGAGTGAAGACATATTAATTTTAGGATTTGGGACCCTTCTCTTACCTCATGCGCGGCTTAAGACTTACAATATTACTGCCTTAATAAAGTAAGGGTCTTGGACTCTTGCTGAGCTTGGTAATTACTAATTGCCAATTGGTATGTTTTGGGAAATTTTTAAGCCCATTTCTAAAAAAATAAAAAAAATTAAGTATTTAACTATAAAATAAATCTGTAATTTTTTCTTAAATAATAAATATTAATTTTATTTTTTATTTTTTTATCTTTTTGCGGGTTGGCGGTTTGAAACGGGTTTTGACAATTGAAACCTAAACCAAACTATTTGAAAGCGGTTCGGTTTGGGTCAAAACCGAAACGTTGACGGGTCTGCATGGACCCAAACCAACGGTTTCAAAACCGCGGTTTCACTTCGGTTTAACGGTTTGGTGGTTTAAATTTACAGTCCTAGCGAAAACGGTCCCTACTGTTAGATTCCGTTAGTTTCCACTGTTAAAAACGTGTAAATAGCATAAATGGTCCCTAACTTTTAAGTTTACTGCGATAATAATTCCTAACATATTAAGATAATGTTTGGCATATTTAGTTTGTAATCTTCAAACGTTTGGCGTATTTAGTATCTAACATATTAAGTCCATATTTGAAATCAATTATTACAAATAACGTGGTTTGTAATTGTAATTTTTTAAAGAAATTGTAATTAAAAAGTAAAAAAAAAAAAATTGAATTTATTTTAGATTATTTAATTGATGGAATGTATAGTTGAAAACGAGTTTTAAAAAAATAAAGTTTATTCTGGATTTCTAAAGTGCACAGTAAAATATTTAACAAAAATTTATCGCATTAACAGTTCAACCGACCGATAAAAAAAATAATAAATTCATGGAACTTAAACAAACAAATATATTGGATATCATTTTAGGAATTGAATATTTTTGTTAAACTAGTAGTAAGTACGTGATTTGCACGGCTTATGTATGTTATGAATGTTAGACATTTTTATGTATTAATATTGTTTTTTTTTTTTTTAAATAGTTGACGTAATTGATATTCTTAGAGGAAAATTGTAAATGGTAAATTGACTTCAATTCCTAAAATATTAATATTTTATTGAAAACTTCGTCAAGTTCTTCGAAATATATATTAGACAATTATTTAAAATGTCAACTTAATAAATAAATAGCGTGTGATATATTACGAAGTAATCTTAAATCATAAATTTAGGCAAATCAATAATTGCTTTTAAAATATTTATGATAAGTCGTGAAAAAATGTGAAGAAATATATGCATAGATAAATGAAAATAATTTGTGAGCATATTTTTATAATGGAAAAAGTTTAATATTATGCTACTGTTTGGGAGAAATTAAAATAAGATTTTAATCTAAGTCAAAGTCAAGAATTAGCTCTTGTTTGATTTTCATTAAAATTTTCTCATTTTTCTACAGTACTGAATCTCAACAATTCATTAAAAATCAAGCCTAAAATATTTTATTTTTCAATCAAATCTCAATCATCAATTATTCTAAAAATTACTATTCATTTAAAAAAAACTTATTTTAAACAATACCAAACACACTTTTAATTTTAACCACACATTTCATCGGACACACAAATTTTCAATCACATTTTATTAATTTTTATCAAAATCTATCAAAATTCTGATTTTAATCATCACCAAACAGTGATTATACAAATTTAAACCAAAATTTCAGTTTTGATTTTTTTTTTCTTTTCTAAAGAGTTTTGAAATTATTTATTTTATATTATTAATTAGAAAATAATTAAAAAGATTTATTTTTCTTTTTATATAGCCCCTGTTTTATGGAGATTAAAATCAAATTTTTAGCAGATTTTGATAAAAAGTTGATGAGATGTATGGTTAAAAAGTTATGTGACCAATGAAACATATAGTTATGATTAATTGTTAAATTTAACTTTGATAAAAATCTAAGTTTTTATTTATTTATTTATTTTTTTCACCAGAACCAATCATGCTAATAAATTAATTGATGGTTTTGATATGAATTTAAGTGGGTATAAAAATAAAAAGTTTCACACTCATGCTACTTAGAAAAACAAAACTATTTTTATCAAAACGAAAGACATAATTGTTTGAATTAAAAATAGAAACAATCATTAAAAACATATATATTTTTTGAATTGTTCAAAAAGTGTCTTCATAAATAAAATAGTATTGTCCAACAAATAGTTAAAAGATAATTGTTTAAATTTAAAATAGAAAAAATATATTAAATGCACTCTTTGAATTATTCAATGGAGTTATCACGAGAAATGAAATTTTATGGGACAATATTGTAAAAGTAAACGCTAAACTAATATTAATTGAATAACCAATTGCGATTTAGTCAACGTGGATAAATTAATGTTTTTGAAATAAGTTAAAATAAAAGTAAAATAAGTTTTAGTAAATGAATTAAAGGTATTATTGAGAAAAATAAAAAATATGACGATAAAATGGGAAATCAGAAGATTCCCACCTATCCACACTTTTAAGATAGTAATAATAGATAGATGGATAGATAGATAGATAGATAGATATACATGTACATGTAGATAGATATTTATTTTTGTTAAATATTCATTTTCATGGAATATAAACAAACAAATAATATTTTTGTTAAATATTTTATTGTGCATTTTAGAAATCCAGAATAAACTTTATTTTTTTAAAACTCGTTTTCAAGCACACATTCTGTCAATAAAATAATCTATAAATAAATTTAATTTTTTTAATCACAAATTCTTCAAAAAATTACAATCACAAACCACATTATTTGAAATAATTGATCTCAAATAGGGGCTTAATATGTTATGGACTAAATACGCTAAACGTATAGGGGCTTATTATGTTAGGATTAAATACACCAAACATTTGGAGGTTACAAACTAAATATGTCAAATATGACCTTAATATGTTAGGGACTATTATCGCAATAATCTCAAAGGTCAAGGACCATTTATGCTATTTATACGTTTTTAACGGTGGAAACTAACGAAATCTAACGGTATTGATCATTTTCGCAACATTTGGTGATCTTGAGGGTATAAATACCAAAATCTAAACATTAATGATCATTTTCACAAGAAACTCACAAGTTGGGGGACCATTCGTGCTGTTTACCCAGAATTTAAAGGTTGTGAGAGAGAGACAATAAAGAACACTAAAGATTATCAGTAGTCGAGTAATCATCATCGTCAAGATCAGAAAATGTTGTAGCTTCCCTCATGGACGACGTGATGTGATCCGGACCAGGCATCGAAGGGCGAAGTCGAGCCATCGGTAATATGACAGTGATCTACGTGCAAAACGAAGCAAGTTCCGTGTTGGGGTCGAGCCGAGAAGAGGGACGGATCGAGCCGAATCAAGAAAAAGAAGTAATTTGGGTAGAAAATACCTTACGGCCGTAAAAGAGGACATTCACGGCCGTAACAAATTATCGAAGGAAAAGGCAGAAATTAAGCAGAACGAGACTTACGGCCGTAAGCCTGGAAGTTACGGCCGTAAAAGGGGCATTTCACGGCCGTAACTGAAAAATCAGATTTTTATCAGAAAGGTCATTACGGCCGTGGGAGAGTTCCTCACGGCCGTAAATGAGGAGTGCTAGATTTCCGGGGATTTCCAATTATTTTATTTCCTTGTTGGTTTTTTGGTTATTTTCCTAATTTAGTATTTTAGTTTAATTAGAATTCTATTTTGAGTAAATTAGAGGCTAGGTTATTTTGCTTATTTATATTCTTTCCATTCATTGTAAAAACAGAAGTTTGAGTTTTGAGATTAATAAAGTTGAGAGAGTTTTCTCCAATTAAAAGGTTGAGGAGTCCCTTTTGTGTTCTTCGAGAACAAATCCAACTTATCAAATATTGTGAAATATTTGTGGCGTTGAACTTATCAAATATTCGGGAGAATATTTGTGGCGCTTCCAATTTAGAATCTTATCAAGGAATTGACAAGTCCTTGTGGTGTTTCGAAAACCTTGGATCTCGATTCCGCATCGTCAATTTCTTGCGTCGTGAATCTTGGGTCAAGGTCCTATCGTCAATTTTATCTTTCCAGTATTTTAATTTTTGTTATTTTCGTGTCAGATCTGATCTAGATCTATCCTAGGGTTTTAAATTTCGTTATTCCGCGTTGTTCGACGAGATTCCCCGACTGGGATCTCATCATCTGGTATCAGAGCTTGGATCTATTTCAGATTCTTGCGTTTCTTGATTTTCTTGATTTTTTTTTTCGTGTTCTTCGCGTTCTTCGTGTCAGTCATAAATTTCTTCAGTTTGATCCATAAGAGTCAGTCCCAAAAATTCAAAAGTGTTTTTCTTCTTCGTATTTCGTCCAAATTTGGTTCCGTTTTTTCTGCCATACTCGTAGTCATGTTCTCTGGCAGATTAAAAAAAATCCCGAAAATTCCAAATATTTCCCAAATATTCCGAATTTTCTTGTTTGTGTCTTAAAAATGTCTGATAGAGAGGTTTCCACATCTTCATCTTCTATTGGAGACAGGAAACAGCTCAGGGGTGTGAATAGAAGGAATGAACATGGTAATGATAATATTGCAGCAATGAGGGCACAATTTGAGAGATTTATGGCTCAGATGGAAAATCGAGGTACAGAACGTGAACAACGACCTCAGGATCAATCTCATGATGGTTCTCGGGTTAGGAGAGGTAATAGACGTGAGGTTGGTGTTGATAATGAAAGGCCATTGAAGCGAAAAGAGACATCAAAACGGGAGAGTAGTGATCATGTTCACAAAAGGAGGGAGGAACCGACAACCAAAGGTAAAAATAATTCTGATTCCAAGCCTTTTAAGGATAAAAATATTAAGTGCTTTAAATGTTTGGAACGGGGTCACATTGCACTTGACTGTCCACGTAAAAAGGATAGGTGTAATAGTGAAGGGGCAAAAAGTATTATGGTAGATGAGTCAATTATTGATAGGCGTGCTCTTAGCATTAGATGTAAGGTGGATGTTGTGGGTAACGTGGATGAACAGAAGGATAATATTTTTCACACTAGATGCTTAGTGGATGAAAAAGTTTGTAGCTTGGTGATTGAATGGGGAAGTTGTACTAATATAGTTAATACAATGTTGGTGGAAAAATTAGGCTTACCTTTAATGAAACATCCAACACCTTATAAATTACAATGGTTGACTGAGTCGGGGGAAGTTAAGGTGAAGAGACGGGCCTTGGTGACATTTTCTTTTGGTGGGTATTCGGATGAGGTAATTTGTGACGTGGTGCCAATGTAAATTAGTCATATACTGTTGGGAAGACCTTGACAACATGAAAGGGCTGTGCTACATGATGGGTATACGAATAGATACAGCTTGGTAAAAGGGGGGAAAAAGTTTACTCTAATGCCACTATCTCCAACTGAAGCCCTGAAAGATCAATTGAGAGTGAAAAGTGAGTTTGAGGGGAAAAATAAGAGAGTTGAGGCCACGACCACAGAAAAAGGAGAGGGAGTGGAAATTAAAGAAAAGAGAGTTGAGGCCACGACCTCAGAAAAAGGAGAGGGAGTGAAAAATAAAGAAAAGAGGGTTGAGGTTCAAACCTCAGAAAAAGGAGAGACTGAGTGCAAAAAGCAAAAGAAAAGAGAGTTTACCACAAAAATGAGTCTATTTGTACTTACTCACGCTAACACACCCCTCCCCAGTTCTTTAAAATATGTTTTACAGGTACCAAAGTCAAACCATGAGCTTAAAACAGGAAAGAAACTTGTTGGCACAAATGAACAGCCCAAAAGGCCGAGAAAGTTGAAGGAGAAAAATGGGCAGTCCAAAAGGTTGAAAACAAGCACGAGGCATAAGCATGATCATCGAGCCTAGGAAAGTAGGAGAAATTTGAAAAGCCGACCAAAAATGGATTCGAGGTCGAATCCTTTTCAAGAGAGGGAGTATGATGTGATCCGGACCAGGCATCGAAGGGCGAAGTCGAGCCATCGGCAATATGACAGTGATCTACGTGCAAAACGGAGCAAGTTCCGTGTTGGGGTCGAGCCGAGAAGAGGGACGGATCGAGCCGAATCAAGAAAAAGAAGTAATTTGGGCAGAAAATACCTTACGGCCGTAAAAGAGGATCTTCACGGCCGTAATACATATATTCACGGCCGTAACAAATTATCGAAGGAAAAGGCAGAAATTAAGCAGAATGAGACTTACGGCCGTAAGCCTGGAAGTTACGGCCGTAAAAGGGGCATTTCACGGCCGTAACTGAAAAATCAGATTTTTATCAGAAAGGTCATTACGGCCGTGGGAGAGTTCCTCACGGCCGTAAATGAGGAGTGCTAGATTTCCGGGGATTTCCAATTATTTTATTTCCTTGTTGGTTTTTTGGTTATTTTCCTAATTTAGTATTTTAGTTTAATTAGAATTCTATTTTGAGTAAATTAGAGGCTAGGTTATTTTGCTTATTTATATTCTTTCCATTCATTGTAAAAACAGAAGTTTGAGTTTTGAGATTAATAAAGTTGAGAGAGTTTTCTCCAATTAAAAGGTTGAGGAGTCCCTTTTGTGTTCTTCGAGAACAAATCCAACTTATCAAATATTGTGAAATATTTGTGGCGTTGAACTTATCAAATATTCGGGAGAATATTTGTGGCGCTTCCAATTTAGAATCTTATCAAGGAATTGACAAGTCCTTGTGGTGTTTCGAAAACCTTGGATCTCGATTCCGCATCGTCAATTTCTTGCGTCGTGAATCTTGGGTCAAGGTCCTATCGTCAATTTTATCTTTCCAGTATTTTAATTTTTGTTATTTTCGTGTCAGATTTGATCTAGATCTATCCTAGGGTTTTAAATTTCGTTATTTCGCGTTGTTCGACGAGATTCCCCGACTGGGATCTCAGCACGACGTGATCTCAGCAGCGCTGCGCTCAATACTCCAATGTGTCCATCAAGCCGCCAAACGCTACGGTCGAGGGTCGGACCGGATCCGGGTGGTGGCTGTGAGCAAGACCAAGCCCGTTTCCTTCCTTCGCCAAGTCCATGATGCCGGCCAATATTACTTCGGATAAATCATTTCCAGGAACTCATCAAGAAAGAGCTCAGGTTCCAAATGATATAGGACGTCCAATTATTAGGACTGTAGATGATGAAAAGATTTTCCTAGGCATCTATTGAAGCTGGGTGTAATTAATGGAAATGGGTGTATGGTCCCTAACAAAATTAATTAGTGAAATATGGATTCGGTTGTGCATGATGGTTGTAGGGATTCAATTTTTGGATGTCGTTGAGAATTGAATCTTGGCTTTTGAGTTGTTGATAGAAATTGAATTGGGTGTGAAGTATGGAATCCTGATTCGGTTAAAGCCTGTGAATGTGTGGGTGTGGAAAATGCCGGCTGCTTTTGCCACCGCCGAGGTGCAGCTACACAGCGCTAGGTTCACTGGGGGGTTACGTCCTTGCTCGCTGGTTGGGGCGACGGCTAGGCTAGTGTTTGAAAACGTAGCTGGATCAGATTATTGAGGCAGGGACTTCAATCGGGAATTTGAAGATTTAGGGGACTCCTTGTGCAATTTTGGTTTGAATGGCACACTATTGTCCTCATATCTTATTAAGATATTAAAATTGATCCTTGAAATTAAGGATTTTATTGTTTAAGTTCCAAATGTTATAATTTATTCAAGTTGGAGAGTTTTGGATTTTTACAATTCAGCTCCTAAAGGTTGGAAATTTTTTGAATTAGTGCCTAAAGTTTGAGAATTTCTTGAATTTGCACCTAAATTTTGAAATTCGTCTAAATTGGCCTCTAAAGCTTTGCAAAATTTCTTTCAAGTACCAAATTAAGAATGACTTTAAAATTGGCCACTAAGTTTTGTGAAATTACTGTTGCCAAGTGTAAAGTCCTACTGTTACTCAAGCTGTGGCTATGCCAATTATGATGTGGTTAAGACTGTGATTAAATAACCAAGTCATGTTGTGACCCAAACAGTGGCACAAGACTGAAATCTTTTTTGTTGATCTAGATCTGCCCCGTGATCGGCCAATATTCAGGTCGGGTTCGGGTTGGGGCGGATCAGCCCCTTGATCCGCAGGTCAATCTTTTGACAATTTCATTTTTATTTTTTTAAATGTAATTTAAACTAAATCTTTTAAAAAAAATTAAAAAAATTAATTTTCTATTAAATTTTATTTTTTAAAATTTAAATGGGGCGGAACCCGTCGATCCACCGCGCCCCGATCCACTCTACCAATCCACGAATCGAGATTTTTCGGATCAGATCGGATCGACGGATCGGTGGAGCGGATCAGCTTTTTTTGCCATCTCTAAGGTGGATGTAGATGATGATGTTCTATTTGATCACCTTGAATGTTGCAAGATTCTTAACTAAGAATTCTCCAGTATTCAAAGAGGGTGAATGAAACATTCAGACAATCAGTGCAGTAGACACTTGAAAGCATTCTGATTTCCTATGCCAAAATTATGTCATGAACAGCTTGGCTGATTCGTTGTACAATGTGTATTGCATAATAAAAATGGCTAAGGAATTGTGGGAGTCTTTGAACAAAATATAAAATCAAGGATATCGGAGCCAAGAATTTTTTTTTTTTTTTTTGGCTTTTCCTTGAATATAAGATGGTAGATTCAAAGATTGTGACCAGTCAAAGTAATTCCACATGAGATTCATGCCAAGAGGATGACTCTGAGTAAAACTTCAAAGTGGCTCCCATCATTGAAAAGATACCTCCGGCTTGTAAAGATAAGATCCTTTACAAGTTATGGAAGGGGAGGAAGACTTCCTACTAATACTTACGAATGTGGGGGCGTCTTTCCAAAGTAGTTATACCTACGCCAAATAAGTTGAAAATAGGTCTGAAAATTGTTGATCGCAATTTCATTGGATATGTGCACAATAGTAGCCCTTATCAATTTATTATGTACAGAAAAACACGATAATCGAGAAATTCTTCGTACAAGTCCAAAGAGGAAACGAATTCTTCTAAATGGACATATGACTATATTTGAGAATAGTCAGGAACAATAATTGGAAAAGGAAGTTGAGGTTGAATCAAAACATAGAAAATGAGAAAGCACAGGAAAATCTCATGGTCTTGATTTTCTGACATATATACTAGAAACTGAACCTCAAAGCTTCAAAGAAATTGTAAAATCTTCAAAATGACCTCAATGGAAAGAGGCCATTAAAAGTGAGATAGATTCCATTTTGCAAAATCATACTTGGGAGCTAGTGGATCTTTCCTCGGGAAGCAAACCACTAAGCTACAAATGAATTTTCAAAAGAAAATGAAATTAGATGGAACTATCGATAAGTACAAGGTCGACTTGTAATTAAATGTTACAAGCGACGAGAAGGCCTTGATTACTTTGACACGTATTCTCCGGTAACGAGAATAACTTCCATTAAGATGATATTAATGATTGTAGCATTATACAATCTCAAAATATATTAAATGGATGTCAAAACTGATTTTCTAAATGAAGATTTAGAAGAAGAAATTTACATGGAACAACCCGAGGGTTTTTCATCACTAAGCAAGGAAAAAAATTATGTAAATTGGTGTGTGAAGTCATAACAAACACCAACATGGAATGTGATGAATGTGTGTATCAAAGACACAAAAAATGACTATGTAATTTTATATCTTTACGTTGATGATATGCTTATCATTGGCAATAATGATAAGATGATAGGATCCACAAAAGATGTTGAATTCAAGATTTGACATGAAAGATATGGGTTTAGAAGATGTTATCCTTGGAGTTAAAATCTCAAATAGGCTTGTTCTAAGTCAGTCACATTATGTGGACAAAATTCTTGAGAAATTTAACAAGAATAATATCAAAATCTATCGAAAAATAGAGGCGACAATATTTCTCAAGTTGAGTACTCTAGAATAATCGAAGGTCTTATGTACTTAATGAGTTGTACAAGACCAGATATAGCCTACATAGTTAGCAAGCTGAGTAGATATACGAGTAATCCAGGTTTTGAAAACTGGAAATGAATAGGAAGAGTACTAAGATACTTGAGATATATGAACTGCACCAGATATCTTGCAATTATTGAAGGATATAGCGATACTAACTGGATATCTGATATTAAAAACTCAAAGTTTACAAGTGGATTTGTATCGGAAGGTGCAACGATATCATGAAAATTCTTTAAACATATAGTTATAACTAGATCCACCATAGAATCTAAGTTATAGCCCTTGACAAGTGTGGTGAAGAGGTTGAATGACAACGCTAATTCTTAGATATTCCTAGATGGTCAAACCTTGTGCCAGTAATTTGTATACATTGCAATATTCAATCAGCAATTGGATGGGCACAAAGCAATACGGATAATGGTAAGTCTAGAAATATACGTCGTAGACATAATACCATAAGGAAACTACTTTCAACAGAAGTTATCTCTGTTAAATATGTAAAGTCAAAAGATAACATTACAGATCCGCTAACCAAAGGGTTAAATAGAGAGTTAGTTGCAAAATCATCGAGAGGAATGAGACTTTAGCCCTTGGACGAATGAGTTAATACAATGGAAACCCAACCTCGTTGACTGGAGACCTCAAGATCTAAGTTCAATGGGATAACCTAATTGTAAAGACTTAATTGAATCACTTTGGGGGATAACATCCCTTGTCCAATCCTATGACATAACAGTGATACCCGAAAGGATGAAGGATAAGCATTATGCTTTTAATGATTCGTATGCGTTGGAAATCCAATCGAAGTAGAGCGGGCTACTCTTAATTAAGAGATCACCTATGTGAGAGAGAAGTGGGTCCGCTTCTAAAGGAATATCCGGTATCAAACGGGAGCTACAAGCAAATAGAACACCTTTCAGGAGTATCAATACCTTGACATGAATCGTAAATGCATGGATGTGATGTACCAAAAAATCCACGATTCCTAACAAAATAGGTAACAAAGCCACTTTGCCACCTACTGCTACTAAATCACCACCCCCAAGTCAAACTGGTGCAATGGAATGACGTAGGGATCCATATGTAAACATAGTATCTATTTAGATACTCTCGAATGACCCCTTGAGAATGTATATAACCCTATTCCAGTCTGGTCGGTACGGAATGAACTTATAATCATGGAATCGACTCAATCATCATATTATAAGTTCATAACCCTAGCCCATTCCCATTTTGGTCAGAACAGATCTACTAATTCATGATCTCATAGTTCTTGGTCTGTGAAGACGTGTTGTTAGGTGCTCCATTTTCTTTTCCCATTAAGGCTGAACCTAAACTTGTGCTTGAGAGATAGCTGTCAATACACTGATATTGTGTTGGGATAAAATCTTAGAAACTCTCATGGAACCAGGCATATGTTCATGGCCTAACGAACATAACTGTGAGAACTGAGCTATGTAAGGAAGAATCACGTGTGAGGTATATCATCGTTTACATAAAACGCTGAACAGTTCAAGGACATCGCGTCTACTGGTCATCAAGTAAAGTAAATATACTTTCACAAGGGAAGGTTCAAAGGGTAATACCTACCTATCCTATGCAGGTTTCAACTGTTAAACTATATCACCCAGTCTTTGTGTCTCTTGAAAATTTTCATTCATCTGGGGGATTGTTGGAAAAATGTGAATGAGAAATTCAACTCATGTAACTCCCACATCTTACAATAGATTGAGGTTAAATTAGCCTTGTTAGTTGGGGAGTTATTTGTTTATTGGAGAGTTATGTGTGAAGTTATGGTATAACTCCTTTGAATGCTATATAATCCCTCTCTCCACTCTTTCGAAAAACAAGAAAAAAAACATTGGTTTTATCAAGACATTTTTGCTCTATGTTTTGTCTATATTTTATTCTGTCTTGTCTTGTTTTGGTGATTGTTCATACATAAGTTTGGTTAGCCGGAATGACAACTTTGTGCCGAGTTAACAACTAAACCTCCATTGTATCCTGGGAGATAGATGCTCAAAAAACCCTCAAACACAGATTGGTATGGGGGCAAATCTGTTTTAAGGAAACTGTGCTCGTTCAGGCCTCGGTTCCAAATTCTACTCGAATTTACAGTTTTTTTTGTTTTTATCAATATTTATATTATTGTATTCCAATTTATTGTTTGTTCTTTTGTCAATCAAATTCGACAACTATTTTCTTACATAACCTAGGTAGCACGGAAATGGTAAATGTAACGAAAAATGGAAAATGTGATTTTCGAATAATCTAGGAAACTAAACGCTATGGAAACGTTATATATAAATTAATTACTTATATATTTAAATGAAATATTTAATATAATTTTAATAAAAAAAATGCAGTAATCAAATGATAATAAAAATACTACAATCAAATTTACACAAATACATTATCGCTAACTACATCTATAACATTGTTATGGATATCAATGTCTATAACTGTTCACTTTATTTTGCAAAGAAAAATATACCTGCAAGAGTACAAGTCGTGAAAAGTAATAAAGTGGACCTGAGAGTCAGGATTATCGTCCCATAGACACTGCTAATAAGTACTGAAATATTTTAGTTTTAGACCTTATTTGAACAAACAAAAGAATTTTTGATGTTTAAACTAAAACTTAAGAATTAAAATTGCTAAATTGTTTTGTTTTAAACAACAATTGTAAAGTAGTTGGAATTATCAATTTCACATAACCAATTAAATTAACTCCAATTTCAGTTTTATTTCCTAAATATGCATTCGGTCGAATTCACTAATGTATATTAAAATTCTTCTCTCGAGTTTTAATCAATTCAACCTAAATAAGTGAAATATGTATCTCTACAGATGGTCCGAATTATTCCTTATCTAGATGCATGAAATACAATAATTAACACATGACCGCGATAATAACAAAAGTATATCTATACCTCTAGTCCAATTACAGGATTTATTACCTTGATCTTGTTATTAACTGATGGGTGTCGAATCCAACAAATAATAATGTTTTCTTGCTCTTGTAAAAATAAATTGCAATAGTGGTGAGCAAGGTCGAATCCACAGGGACTGGTTAGATTTAATTCTTCGGAAAAATTAAAAGCAATGAATTGAAAATAAGGGGGGTTTTTGAATTTTGAATGTGAAATCAATTTGTAAATAAACGAGTGCGGAATTAAAATTGTTGAAAATATCAAATTAAATAAATATCCAGCCCAAGGTATAATCTCATTAATGATTCACGGAATTGATCTTGGATGCAAGAATAAAATCCTTAAATCATTCTCTAAATTGGTTATGGTATACGATCTAACAACCTATCTCTCCTTACTTTATCGATAATCAAAAGACGCTCGTTAATTATTTCCCTAATCAATAAACAATCCTAGATACGATCGTAGGATTTAATTTACCAATAGCATTAATTCCTAGAGAGACGACCAATTCTAACCAACAAATCCACACGCGTGATTCATTTAAATTAGGTTATATATCTTCATAACATGAGTCAAAAATCAATCTATAATTAACTATGTTATTCGCCACTTGTATTAGAAAACCTAAACAATTACGGATTTAGATTCCTAATTGGCTAAGTATCGTTTTGACAATTAAAACAACGTGCACTTTGTATTAACAAATCAAAACAACAACTTTGATGCAAACAAAAGATATATAAATAGAAAACAATCAAATGAACAATTAAATTAAATTAGATCTCACAATTCTTGGTGAATCAAAACTTCGAATATCCTTGAATTGGAAAAATAAATTTAGCTATCCATAAACATTTGGAAAATAAAACTAAAAGAAAAAATAATAAAAATTGATATCAAACTCTAGAAATTGATGAAACGTGTTGCAGCCTCCTCCTTCCTCTCCCTTTCTTCTTTTTTTTCTTCTTTTCTTTCTTTTTCCACGTGAACTCCCCCCCAATCTTCCTACCTTTTTCTTAATTTTATTGGCAGCCAATAGTCCAATTTTTTCCCTTTGAGAAAAGCAGCTCCAATCAATTGTTGGGATAAGTCACGAGAGTCCCAATTCTCCAAGAAGTCTTCCTTCTCTCAACCACCAAAATAAACGTCCTGGTCCCTCCTCTTTTATTCCCTTTTTTCTTTTTTTCTTTTTTAATTTCAGCTTCCAAGAATCTTTTTATTATGATGGCCCATGAATTTTTGCTGAGGTTGCTGTCTGTCCGAAATAAGGCGTGCCCACGCTTTATGTAAAGTCCTGATCTGATTGTAAACTTTTTGAGTTCCAAACTTGTTCTTTTAATTTGTGATATTGAGTCCATTTTGTTCCAACTCCTCCATCTAATCCACAAAACACAAAATATGATTAATATCCATAATTTAAGCATTTAAAATCAATGGAGTAAGATAAAATATCACAATTTAAATAGAAAATATGCGCCCTATCATTAACTCACCTCTCGAATTATGAAAATAACACATTTAATCATGAATTAGTGACCAGTTAACTCACGCATTAAACACAATAATAAATCAAGACATGCAACGAATAGTTAAAACAAGGAAATTTGAATTAATATAATAAAGTTAGTGACGCGATCCCAATCGGGAATCTGGACAAAAATGTGGAATAACACAATTAAAAACCTAGGAAAGATCTAAATCAGATTAAACTAAGAAACAATAAATAAATTAGACGATAGAAATAAATAATTTAAAACGAAATTAAACCTAAATTCTCATAATTCTGGAAATTTGACAGTTATGACCTTGAAGATGAACATTACGGCTGTAAGTAAGGTTCTACTGGAAATCTTCATTTTCATCCGATAGAGTCTTACGGCAGTGAGTTACATGATTTACGGCCGTAAATATATTTCTGGATTTCAAACTTCGACCCTTCAATTTGGTTTGATCCATTCGCCTTCCCGGCTCGACTCCAACACGAAACTTGCTTGTTTTCCCACCTAAATTGTTGTTGCATCAATGGTAACTTAATTTCTCTTTTGGTCTCCTAACTTGGATCATATCATCCCCCCTCTCTTGAAAATGATTCGACCTCGAATCTGTATATGGTCTCTCCTTTATGTATCTCTTGCTTTCATTAGTTCAAGGGCCCTGTTCATGTTTTGTACTATCCTTCAGCTTTTTGGGGCTGTTCTGTCTGGCAATTAATTTTTCCTTTGGCCTTATTTCTGTGATTTGATTTTAGTACCTGCAAAACAGAATTAGCCAAACTAGGGAGGGATGTGTTAGCGAATGTAAATAAACTCATTTTTGTGGTGGACTCTCTTTTCTTTTTCTTTTCACTCTCAAGCTCACCTTTTTCTGAGGTCGTGGCCTCAACACTCTTATTTTTTTGTTTGAACTCACTTTTTATTTTTAATTGATCCTCTCGGACCTCTTTAGGAGATAAAGGTACAAGAGTAATTTTCCTCCCACCTTTTACAAACGAATATTGGTTCTTGAAACCATCGTGCACCACCCTCCTATCATGTTGTCATGGTTTTCCCAACAAAATATGGCCAACATGCATAGTCACTACATCGCAAACGACCTTATCCTTGTAACCCCCAATGCTAAATTTGACCTCTACCTACCGGTTCACCTTGATTTCCCCAGACTCAGTCAACCACTGTAGTTTGTAAGGGCTCAGATGTTTTAACTTTGACAATCCCAATTTCTCAACCAACAATGTACTAACTACATTAGTACAACTACCCCCATCAATCACCATTCCACATACCTTTTCACCCACTAAGAACCTAGTGTGAAACAAATTGTCCCATTGCTCATCAATTTAACTTATTTTAACCCGAGAACTAAGGACACGTCTATTAACTAGTGACCCCTTCACCGCATAAGTTAGCCCCTCTTTATTGCTACCACTAGCCCCAGCATCATGTAATCTAGGCTTTAAATTCATCCTCCGAACTAATATTCCCATTTTCACGCAATATCATAACCCGCTTATTAGGACAGTTTGAAGCAATGTGTCCCGAACCTAAGCATTTAAAACACTTGATATTCCTATCCCTAGTAGTTTGGGGTTCAATAATATTTTTACCTTTTGCTGTCGACTCCTCCTTCTCCTTCGAGACAGGATCATCGTTAACTTCCCGTTTTGGATACGAACCCGAAGGTTGCCTTCTTGCCCCCTTCCTCCTCAGCTGTCTTTCCACTTTCAAGGCCATGTGTACCATTTCATCTAGTTCCACATAGTGTTATAGCTCGATGATGTTGGCAATGTCCCTGTTCAACCCGCCCAGAAACCTTGCCATTGTAGCCTCCCGATCTTCCACCACGTTGGCCCTAGTCATTGCCACTTCCACATCCTTGTGATAATCTTCCACACTCCTCGTCCCTTGAGTCAAACCTTGCAGCCTTTGATATATATCCCTATAATAATGAGTTGGCACAAATCGCTTCCTCATTATAGTTTTTAGCTCTCCCCAAGTCTCCACCGAATTCTCAAGATCCCTCCGCCTACTTGTCACCAATTGGTCCAACCAGCTGATTGCTTAATCCGTGAATTCAACCACTGCCAATTTCACCTTCTTCTTTTCAGAATAATGATGACAATCGAAAAGTAGCTCCACTTTAGTCTCCCAATCCAAATAGGCTTCCAGATCACTCCTACCTTGGAACGTGGGTATTTTCATTTTGATGTTCCCATGGTCTCCATCCTCAACATCCCTATCCTCATGCCTCCTTCTATGCCCCCTTTCACGCCTATCACCTCGCTCTCTTCTCCTACCTAAGCTGGCCATAGACACATTCTCGCTATCACCATAACTATCAACCCTTCCGACATCAAAACCATATCCGACCCACTGATTATCTTCCCTCCTATGCTCCCTCTCTTCACCTCTCCGATCCCTATGAGTTTGCTCCCTATGCAATTGGTTAATAGTCTCCTCCTGCCTTATCCATTCTAGTCCTCAACTTCTCAAAGTGCTCATTTAAAGTAGCCATCCCTGCATCATTCTCACCCTCTTTATTTATACCCCTGGGTCGTTTTTTGTGGCTCATTGTTGAAGCTGCTGGCTCCCGCCATTCCCTTCCCTTGTTGTCACCAACAGATGAAGAAGATGATCCTCGACTGCCAGACATTGTTATAGATCAAGACACAAATGGCGGAACCTCACATGTTTAATTTCACTCGTGTATATCACTCAATTCTCTTTTCAATATCACCCAAGAACTAATCAAGGAACAATAAGTAAGGAATTTACGGAAGACACGAAGAAAACTGAGAGTGAGAATTTTCCAAGAATTTACCGAATTTTCTAGCAATTCTCGATTTTTTTTTTTATAATCTGCCAGAAAATTTGACTACGAGTGTGGCAGAAAAAAGGGAATTGGATTTGGACGAAAAACTAACCAGAAAAACACTTTTGAAATTTTTGGACTAATACTTATGGATCAAAACTAGAAAAATGATGACTGACACGAAGAACACGAAGAAATCAAGAAAATCAAGAAAAAGTAAGAATCTGAAATAGATCCAAGCTCTGATACCAGATGACGAGATCCCAATCGGGAATCTCGACGAAAAACGCGGAATAACACAATTAAAAACCTGGGAAAGATATAATCAGATTAAACTAAGAAACAATAAATAAATTAGATGATAGGATTCCAACCCAAACCTCACGACGCAAGAAATTGACGATGCGAAGGAAATAATTGGAATTGTTGAACACCACAAGGATTGCCTAATTCCTTGATAAGTTCAAGGTGAACGCCACAAAGATTTAATCTTTGATAAGTTTGAAACAAAGGGAATAACTTAACCTTTCAATTTGGAGAATCCTCTCTGAAACAATGTTAATAAACTCAAAAACTGTCTTTTACAATGAATGATAATGATAATATAAAGAGAATTTGACCTAAAACTAGGTTTAGCCCTAATTGGGCCCAAAACATGGAAATAAATAATTAAAAACGAAATTAAACCTAAATTCTCGTAATTCTGGAAATTTGGCAGTTACGGCCGTGAAGATGAACATTACGGTCGTAAGTGACCTTCTGTTCGTGAGTTACGACCGTGACGATATTTCTTACTACCGTAAGTAACGTTCTGCTGGAAATCTTCATTTCATCCAATAGAGTCTTACGGCCGTGAGTTGCATGATTTATGGCTGTAAATATGTTTCTGGATTTCAAACTTCGACCCTTCAATTTGGCTTGATCCATTCGCCTTCCCGGCTTGACTCCAACACGAAACTTGCTTATTTTCCCAACTAAATTGTTGTTGCATCGATGGTAATTTGATTTCTCTTTTGGTCTCCTATCTTGGATCATATCAGCTAGTCTACATCGTTCATCCCATCAATGAATTTTGTTACACGTCTTGATTAAACAACAAAAATAATAAAATATAGCATTCATTGAAAATAACATAAAAGAATGGAAAACTTGCACCGAACTAGAATTATTGTTCGTCCTCGAACAATGTAAAACTAAAATAATAAATCAAAATAACAAAGTAACAAATCTTTTTGTCATGTCAACATGTTTACCATATGACTCAATTATCCAAATCAATTCGCACTTCAACAAGAGTTTTGAACAACAAAGTAAAATATGTCTAGTTATCTCATGTCAGATTTTCAAGTTTGTGTGTTAATAGCCAAAGTCAAACCCCTAACTCATGAAAAAGATATACTTTAACAAGGTTTAGCTCATTATGCACAATCAAGTTCAAATCTCATGTGGTCAACCTAATGAATCTAGTAATTTTCCTTTCATCGCTCATGGATGATCACAACTTGCTGCTTTTCTCTCACATCCCTGATTTATATCTATGGTGATTTCTAAACATTATCTTTTCTTTTTCCATACAAGATAATCAAAATTAAAAATATGCATGAACAACAAATCAAAAGTAAGAAATACCTAATTCTACACCCTTTATCTCCACAGATATAGTCAACAAAGTTTATACCAAACAAATTTTTCTTTTTATGGATAACTTTTTCTTTTCTTTTTCTATCATGTCCATGTTTCTTACCATCTTTGTGCAATACTTTTCTTATTTGCTTTCTATGTGACCCCTGTAGCGCGTTTTTGGTCGATAACTCCCAAACCAGACGACTTTAGGGTATCAGGTTCGGAGAACCCCTCGGACTTAATTACTCGAGTCACAAAGGCGAGAAAAAAAAAGTTAAAGATATTTGATTGTCTTATGTGTAAGTCCACTCTTCATACTTGCTTTCTAATTGACCGTTGTAACAAACTTTGGACTGATAGCTCCCAACTCAGTTGAGTTTAGAGTACCAGGTTTCTGCATCCTTACAAGCTTACTTGCTCGAGTCAAAAAAGCTTTTTAAAGAGTAGAATAAGACCTTCAGGATTTTTCTGTTTTATGCTGGTTATGATTTATACCCATTGACCAAACTTCTTTAATTAAAGTGCAAAATCAATAGCCACAAACCTCCAACCCATCAATACATGCACATTCTAACCATTCCAACCCCCCAAGCTTGCTTTTTTAAGCTATTTTTAGTTCTATTTTAGGGAGTAGATGTCTAATGATCTAAGTTTAGGGATTATCAAAGTCATTCCTATGTTCAAGTTGCACAGATATACCCCACGAATATCAAACATAATCCTACACAAGTAATAACCTAACAATGACTATGTGAACAAGAATATGAAGTCAAACATGAATAACTAGTCAATAAGAATCAAGTTCATATGTTGTTCATTATTCTAACAAAAGTACAAAGTTGATCCAAATTATATCCTAGGCAATAAACAAGTCAACAAAGAATTTTCAAATGTTTCAATTTTTTTTTATAATTTTTTTTATAATATAAATCCCAAAGAAATTGAATGAAGTTAAACAAAATTAGATTTATGCACACAAAATCAAATGAGGAACACTTTCGAACTCCACCCCGAAACTAAAGAAAAACATTGCCCTCAATGTATGAAAAATACATAAAGCATATAGAAGCAATACAAAGTAAGGGTTCAAGTACTTCCCGGGGTTTGAGGTTGTGAATTCAATCCTTCGAAGCTTTTCTTTGAAGTCCTTTGGAAGTTTCAACCATTTTTCTTCCTTTTCCACATTTAGTTCAAGCCTCAAGGTGTTTGAAGTGGAGTTTTGCTCGCAAACAAGAGATAAATAAAATTAAGACATAAACATCATAAAATCAGAGGTAATCACAACCCACACTCCCAAACTAAAGATAAAGCACAATTCTGAATTTTTCAAACATGTCTGACAACCTATATTCAGGCCCCAAGATCTTCTTGAAAAATAAAAAATTTCCCAAGGCATCTTTTGACACATGAGAGTAAATGTTATGGTCTATGACATATCCAAAATTCAGCACATTTCGAGTTCAATTGAGTTATGAAAACATGTGACAAGGTTGGGATATGATGCTGCAGTGAGCCTGTTGTGATGCATTGATGCTTGCGATGGTGCTAGAATTTCAAACATGTATAAAGATGATGAGGTTCGAAGTGCGGAAGAAACGCCGAAAAGTTTTAAACTCAGGTTGTGGTTGGACGGATGAATCATGACCCGATATTCACGACGCGATGGCTCGACGATGCGGAATAAAGAACCACGACTTTCGAAACGTCACAAGGAAGTGCCCAATCTCCTTGATAAGTTTCTGATTTTGAACGCCACAAACATTGTCAAGAAATATTTGATAAGTTCGGTATTTGAATGCCACAAAAAATATTTTTGATAAGTTCGAAAAACATAGGAATCCACCTATAACTTTTATTGAATCCTCAATAAAAACTATTTATATCAAAATCGAAGTCTGAATTACAATTAATGAAAGGAATATAAATAAGTAAAATAACCTAGCCGCTAATTGACTCAAAATAGAATTCTAATTAGACTAAAATTCTAAAATAGGCAAACAAATAATTAAAAACAAAATTTAACCTAAAAATACGCAAAAACCCTAATTTACCTATGCATAATTGACTTGTTGTTTTGAAGCCCCAAATGATGGAATTTGGCCATAAAATCAGTCGGCTCAAGGGATTTAGCCCATGAGTTTTGCTTAGTGGCCTATTTTTCCTCGAAAAACACATATTATTCATCTAATTCCGACATGGTTGACTGGATTGCACTTTTCTTTGGCTTGAATATTTAACTTTTTCTGTCAAGCCTGCTATGACTCCGATTGTCGAGGGTCCGGAATACATCATACCCTCCTTCTTTAGGATGATTCGTCCCGAATCATAGCTTTGTTCCTGTTGTTTCACTTCACCACCTGGATCAAACGAAAAATTTCTCCTGCCATTGCACATGATCAACCAAAAATATTCTGCAATGGGGGTCGCGTGAATGGCTTGAAGTTGAAACACCTCTGGACATTGGTGGTTTGACCCAAATTTCCACGTACCATTAACCTGCAAGAAAGAATTAAATAGAATGGGGAGGGGAATGTTAGTTTCATGAGGTACAAGGTATGGATCCTTGTATCCATGATTAATTACCATCTCCAATTCTTCTTTAAGAACCACAGGCCCTCCTCTTCACCTCGTTCTTCCTTTACATCTCCAACCACCTTTTCAAAATTTTTACTCTCAAATTCAACCACATCTCCTATCTCCACCCTTTTATCACCATGCTCGTGCACTACCTCATCACTACCCAAATGTGGATCTTCCAATTCAATGCTCAAATCTTGAACTTCAACCTCAACTCCCAATTCCTCCTTCTCCTCATCAAATTTTGGAGTTTGTTTATTTGTTTTTAATTTCAACTCTCCTTCCTTCTTTTCAATATCCTTATCCCCATGATGTCTCCTATTATACCACTTTTCACTCTCCTTCCTTACCCTTCGTGAATCTTCTAGTGCTTCTTCTAATGTCAACCCATACAGTGCGCATGTTTCCCCTTTCTTAAGGAATTTTTATATGTGCATACTCTTATCATAATCAGCCTCCCTCCTACGCCTCCAAGGTTTTCCCAATAAAATATGATAAGATTTCAATGGCACTACATCACGCCATACATCCCTTGGGTGATAGGCACTAGAACTTGTTTGGTTACTTTGAAATTCCCAAACTCCCTCATCCACGACATCCTATAAGGTTTATAGTGTGGTTCTAGGGGCAATCCTAATTTTTCAACCACGGTGCTACTAACGAAATTAGTAAAATACTTTCCATCAATTGCCAAACTGCACCCCTTATGATCCACATAACACCTAGTTTGGAATAAAAAGCCCGGATCATAATCCATTCCTTATGTGACGTTAAAAAAAATTCAAAAATGAAGAGGATTTAGAAATCAAATAGCAAGAACAACTTTTATTGATTTCGAAGGAAATGAATATCAAGAATTTTAAAGAAACTCAAGAAAGTGGTCCTTGAATTTTGGAGTGACTTTTTTTTTTTTTTTTTTTTTTTTTTTTTTGAATAATGAATTTTCAGAATTAAATAATAATAAAAAAATTATTAATTTTTTTTAAATAAATCCGAAAATTCGACACGAACACAATAAAACAAACGGAACAGGATTTGGATAAAAATCGAACAAAATAAACAGTTTTGGATTTTTATTGAATTTTTATATGGATGAAACTGGAAAAAAATTAATGGCACGAAGAACAAGAAAACTCAAAAAATTGAAAACAAAACACTCAACAAGATATGGACGATTTTTATGGGACTCGATGATAAACATAAAAATCAAACTAGATAGAAAAACCTGAATTCAGAGTCCAGCTCTGATACCAGATGATGAGGTTCGAAGCGCGGAAGAAACGCCGGAAAGTTCCAAACTCAGGTTGTTGTTGGACGGATGAATCATGACCCGATATTCACGACGCGATGGCTCGAAGATGCGGAATAAAGAACCACGACTTTCGAAACGCCACAAGGAAGTGCCCAATCTCCTTGATAAGTTTCTGGTTTTGAACGCCACAAATATTGTCAAGAAATATTTGATAAGTTCGGTATTTGAACGCCACAAGAAATATTTTTGATAAGTTCGAAAAATATAGGAATCCACCTATAACTTTTATTGAATCCTCAATAAAAACTGTTTATATCAAAATCGAAGTCTGAATTACAATGAATAGAAAGGAATATAAATAAGTAAAATAACCTAGCCGCTAATTGACTCAAAATAGAATTATAATTAGACTAAAATTCTAAAATAGGCAAACAAATAATTAAAAACAAAATTTAACCTAAAAATACGCAAAAACCCTAATTTACGTCTGCATAATTGACTTTCTGTTTTGAAGCCCCAAATGATGGAATTTGGCCATAAAATCAGTCGGCTCAAGGGCTATATCCCATGAGTTTCGCTTAGTGGCCCATTTCTACTCGAAAAACACATATTATGCATCTAATTCCGACATGATTGACTAGATTGCACTTTTCTTTGGCTTGAATATTTAACTTTTTCCGTCAAGCCTGCTATGACTCCGATTGTCAAGGGTCCGGAACACATCAAAAGATCTATGGTGTGAACCAAAATTGTGAATTAATGACTTGTATACGATCATGGGCATGCAATGAAGATTTGTGCTAGACTGAATTTCTCAAAATTGATAAAAAAAAACATGGTTATGGCATTTTGTCAAACACATTGAGTGCATTCAAAATTCATGAATGAAATCACAAGATTTTAAACCACGAATCAACTTAAAATTTTAAGCATCAAACACCATAACATTATACTCCACAATCTAACCTAACCCATCACCTAATACTCATCAATTTCCAAATTACAGAAAAATCAGGAAAACCGAACAGTTGAATTAAATTTCAAAATCCTTAGAAATTCATACCTTGATTGTGGATTTGAAGAGCATTAGAACTCGATTTTTATCTCATTTGATGATGAATATGCAGGTTGAGGTGAAGAATTCAGAGATTGAATGGTTTTTGGAGGAGAGAAGTGATGTAAGATGATTTTCAAATGAAAGCACATCCCGGTTTGTAGCCTATTTATCCCACGCCCAAAGCGACCATGCGATCACGCGGTGTATAGGCTGTCGATCGCGTGGTACAAAATTCCAACCTCTCTTGACATTTTTTCCTGTTTTCAATTTGAATTTCTTTCCATTTCCAACACGATTTATGATGCATGCCACTATGTTTCAAACCATCTAACCATGTTTTAATAGTGTGTGTTTGGGATGACCATGAAAACCTAATCAACTAAAAATGCATAAAAATAAAAACATACCTAAACATGCAAAATAATGTAACTACATGTGCATACTAAAATGCATTGTTGCAAGTAAAACCTAACACATACACCATAAATGCATGCATCTAATGTAAGAACATAAAATAACCAATTATTGAAAGCATAATAAATAAAATAGTAAAAAATTGGATTGCCTCTCAATAAGCGCTCCGTTTTAAGTCTAAAGTCCTACTTTTTGGGTAGTTCCATCATGGAGGCTTGAATGATGTAACGCCCCAAATTCTGTTAACTCGGAGCGCTACTAAAGTTAAAATCTCCTTAAATAAGCATTTTATATAAAAGGCAAAATGCATAAATTTTATTTTATTTTATTTTTTTGTTAAAACAACATCAAACTTGAAACAAAATGCGGAAGCGTATTTGATTGAAATAATTTGATTTTCAATATCGAACATAATGAACGAATCGTCAAACTATCAAAATAATAAAATTCAAAACTAATTAGACAAAACAGAAAATGGTTGCTAAAATAATATATTTTAGAAGTAGAACGCGGAAGCATCATTTATTGAAATAGTTTACTCAAATCAAATTGTCACTGCCAAACATAATAATAAGTAAAATGCCAAAATTTGCGAAATACTAAAATTTGAAATTTGATTAACGAATGGAAATCAACAATTCAAATACTATTTTTCTAAAATTTATTAATTAAAATAATCTATCATTTTATTCAAAGATTTCCACGCTCGTTGCCATGCATCGTCGAGCTCCTTAGCTTGAAAGGGTAGAAATAGTGGGGTGAGCATAATGAATTATACTCAATGAGGAAACAGCAATCAGTCTAAGTCAAATCCAAACATACAAATCCAATTATGAATATCATGCTAAAAAAATCTGTTGATTTGTGTACTGTGGGCAACCCCAAGGACCCACTTTCGATCTCGAACCTATTTACAATCATTGACAACATAGTATTAGCGCTAATTAAAATTGTGCACTGTGGGCAACCCAAAGACCCACTTTCGATGCCGAACCTATTTACGGTCCCTGGCAACATTTTCAAAGTTAGAAGCATTATATATCACAATTAAAATTACACATCAAGAACTAACATGGACAAAATAACTACAATTACTTTAATGTAAACCCCACCTGAAATTCTTGAAATTTTCTGAAAATTGAACTGGATGTGAAGCTAAAGTACTTTTAGATATTTCCCGCGATTTGGTTTAGCCCTAAAATAAATAAATTTAAATTAGTATTTTGGGATTTAAAGTTTTAGAAGAAAAATAAAAGTTTTAGGGATGGAATTTAAAATCAAACATAGTTGGGAATTTAAAAGAGTCGGGACCAAAATAAATGATTTTGAAAGATATTGGGCTGACTCAAATGAGTTTCAGAAATCTTGGTGACTAACTAATTTATTTTCAAAAGTGCAGGGGCTGAAATAAGTGATTTTTAAAACTTAGACCGATTTGAAACATTTTGAAAATATGGGGGCTAAAGGGCAAAACTTAAAAATCAAATTTTAAAATAAAATTAATTCCTATCTCTCTCAAAACAAACTGAGAGAGAGGGAATTGAGGCTGGCGACGCAAGGGGCGTCGCCTCTTTCTGTTTTAGGCCGCTGCTGGCGTCCTTTCGTCGATGTTATACCAGCAGTCGGGCCACCATCACATGGCGGCGATGAGTCAGTGGAGAGGTGGTGAAAGGAGCCGAGTTTGGACAATTTCTTGGGCGAAAATTGAGGCTGTGGCAGCTTCAATTCCGGCAATAACTCTGGTCGAAGCGGTCGTAGGTCAAGGTGAGTGTTTGGGGTTCATTTACTCTTGGTTTTTCTTGGGTTTCTTGACTTGGGAAGCCATGGTTTGGAGGTGTCGGTGTTTTGGTTGATTTTGGCAACCGGTGGTGAGGTAGTGTGTGGTTGGATTGGAGTTCGGCTGACAGTCTGCCTGTGGTGAGGGGAACTGGAGTTGGAGGTTCGGTCGTGGATTGATGCTGGTGATGGAGTTTTGATGTTGTACTGGTTCATGGTTCGGCTGTGGTGGGAATTGTGCAGATTGAGGCTTTACTTGTTGTGAAGTTCAGTTAAGGAGAATGTGAAGATGGCAGTGGGAATTCTGCAGATTGAAGGATTGGTTTTGGTTTTGGTGGATCGGGGATTTGTGAATTGGCGGTAGGCGGGTTTTGCAGTTTATGGTTTGTACGTGAGTTAAAGAGAGGTTCAATAAAGGCTGAAGACTTACCCAGAGAATGAATTTGGCTGGAATTATTCCAGTGTAATGAGAATTGTTTACAAATAATCCTTTTGAAGCTCTGCACAACTTGCAATCTCCCGCCTTACTCTTCTCAAACCCTTTTTCTCACTCTATTGAACTCCATGGCCTCCTTTTTAGCTGTTTGTTGATGAATATTAGGCTTTTCCTCCTTCGTCAAGTTATTCTCATTCTTTTTCACCTCCATGAACTCATGATTTGTGATCGGAGCATCCTCCAACTTTATTCCATGCTTCAAATTTTCTTCTGGTTTCTGAACGATGTCTTCCACTTTGAAGCAACTTTCAGCTTGAATTGTAGGGTCCTGTCTTGTTTTGGAGTGATGCTGAAAGTGACTTGTTCATTCTCAACCTTGAATATGATCTCTCCCTTTTCAATGTCAATCAAGGCTCTTCCAGTAGCAAGAAACGATCTTCCAAATATTAGCGGCATCTAAGTGTCTTATTCCCTATCAAGGATCACAAAGTCAACTGGAAAGAAGAATTTGTCCACTTTCACAATCACGTTCTCCACCATCCCACATGGATATTGAATTGATCTGTTGGGCAGCTTCAATGTGATATTTGTTAGTTTAAGCTCCCCCAAATCAAGTTTTCTGTAAATAGGTAGAGACATTAAATTAACACTGACCCAAATATCACACGAGATATTATCAAAACTAAAGTTACCAATTGTACAAGGAATAGAGAAAATCCTTGAATCTTTCAACTTTTATGGGAACTTCTTTTGAAGAATGGCACTGCACTTCTCACTCAGTGCTACTGTTTCAAATTCTACCAGTTTCCTCTTCTTAAACAGCATCTCTTTCATGAATTTTAGGTAGAGAGGCATTTGAGCCAAGGCTTCTACAAATGGAATATTGATGTGCATTTTCTTAAAATTTTCCAAAAAGTTACCAAACTGCTATTCCAACTAATGTTTCCTCAATCTTTAAGGGTATGGAATTGGTGAAACATATGCTTTAACTGGAGGTCGAACTCGAACTTCTTCTTCAGCTTTTTCTTGAACTTTTGTAGAAAACTCCTGTTGTTCCTCAAATTTCTGCCCTTTTACCACATCTTTCCTCCTTTTTTGCTCATGTTCCTCAATAGTGATTTCAGGTGACTGTACCCCACTCCTTTTCATGAATTTTAGGTAGAGAGGCATTTGAGCCAAGGCTTCTACAAATGGAATATTGATGTGCATTTTCTTAAAATTTTCCAAAAATTTACCAAACTGCTATTCCAACTAATGTTTCCTCAATCTTTAAGGGTATGGAATTGGTGAAACATATGCTTTAACTGGAGGTCGAACTCGAACTTCTTCTTCAGTATTTTCTTGAACTTTTGTAGAAAACTCCTGTTGTTCCTCAAATTTCTGCTCTTTTACCACATCTTTCCTCCTTTTTTGCTCATGTTCCTCAATAGTGATTTCAGGTGACTGTACCCCACTCCTTGTAGTTATTGCATTAATATGCTCACGAGGGTTAGTTTCAGTGTTCATTGGAAATTTCCTTTGTTGTCTTTCTGATCTGTCGATTGCTAACTAACCTAATTGAATTTTTATCTCCTCGATGTCAGCTTGGTGATTTTACAGCAACTGTAATATCAAGTTTTCATTGGAAGTCTTTTTTGCATGTTGTTGTTGTTGAAAACCTGGCGGACGTTGGACATTTTGGTTATTTTCCTAAGAAAAGTTTGGATGCTTTCTCTATTCAGGATTTTATGTTTGAGATTAAACAACCCCTTGTTTCCTCTGATTATTCACAAAAAAAGTTATTCTGTTCGATATCCAGTTGACCTAGATGTGCCATACGACATTCTGATAAAGCATGATTTTCAAAACATTAATCACATACTAAGGCTGTTTACACTACATGCACTGGCTATTGATTCATGCTATCAATTTTCTTTGTCAAAGTATCCAACTTAGCATTAATGGCTGTAATTTCATTGACTGGAGCTATACTAATAGATTTCTGTTCAAAATGATCTCTGAGTACCACTGATAACTGTTTGCAGCCATTTTCTCGAATATGTCTGAAGCCTCTTCATAAGTCAAATCCATCACTGATCCACCCGCTGCAGAATCTGCATGCTTCTTGTTGTCATTTGTCAAACCATTGTAGAATGTTTGAACTAGGATCTAGTCAGCAATTCCATCTGTAGGACACTATCGAATCACCTCATTGAACATTTCCCAGGCCTCAAAAACTGATTCCCCTAGCTGATGACTGAATGAAAGGATTTTATGCCTGAGCTTTGACATTCGGCCAGGTGCGAAGAATTTATCAACAAACTTCTGGCTCATAACTTCCCAAGTTGTAATAATGTGAAGAGGCAGTGTGTAGAACCATGCCTTTACTTTGTCTGCCAAAGAGAATGAAAATAATTTCAACTTCACGGCATCATCTGGAACGCCATTCATGTGCTGCATGTCGCATAATTCTTAGAAAGTTCGAAAATGTGCATGTGGATCTTTAGATGGTAGCCCATGAAACACTGCTGAGTTTTGGATCAAGGAGATTAAAGAAGTCTTGATCTTAAAATTGTTGGCTGGGATTGCAGGAGGTACTATGCAAGTTTCAATGTTCCTCACAAGAGGAATCATATATTCTCTTAAAGCCCGCCTCCCATTATTTGGTTAGAATTTATCAACAAACTTCTAGCTCATAACTTCCCAAGTTGTTATAATGTGAAGAGGCAGTGTGTAGAACCATGCCTTTGCTTTGTCTACCATAGAGAATGAAAATAATTTCAACTTCACGGCATCATCTAGAACGTCATTCATGTGCTGCATGTTGCATAATTCTTGGAAAGTTCGAAAATGTGCATGTGGATCTTTAGATGGCAGCCCATGAAATACAGCCGAGTTTTGGGTCAAGGAGATTAAAGAAGTCTTGATCTTAAAATTGTTAGCTGAGATTGCAGGAGGTACTATGCAAGTTTCAATGTTCCTTACAAGAGGAATCATATATTCTCTTAAAGCCCGCCTCTCATGATTTGGTTGCTGTTCAATAACAGCTGCTGACAAATTATTCTGATTTCCTTTATTGTTCTCAATTCTATTATCTTCCATGTCTAGATCTGTTTGTTGAGCTACTTCCAAATTTTGTTTACGCCTTTGTCGAAAAGTGCGTTCAATTTCTGTATCGAGAGGAAGCAATTCACAAGACTTTATATCTTCTTCACATGAATTAAATAAAACAAAAATAAAATAAAATAAAAACAAGAAAAATAAAAATAAAGCAAATAAAGTTCAAAGTAATGTAAGAACCAATGTATATCGATATTAATAAAAATAGTCCCCGGCAACTAGGAATGGCAATGGGTCGGGTTCGGGGCGGGTCGGGGCCGACCCGCCCCGGACCCGAAATGGCATGACCCCACCCCGCCCCGCCCCACCCCGCGACTGTTCGCCTACCCGCTAAATGACCCGAATTTTTTTTTTTAATTGGTAATAAAATTTTAGGTGAAAAACTTAGGAGTCGAATTAGTTAGAGTTTTTAAGTTTGAACTTTAAACATAATATGTATATTTGAAGGGGAAAAAAATCAATAAACAACATAATGGTATAGTGGTTATATATTCTCATACCCTTAAATTTCACCAGTGTTCAATTCTTCTAGACCTCATTAAATATATATATATATTCTCGGGTCATGGGGCGGGGCGGGTCCGCCCCGAAAAGCTGTTCGGGGCTGAAACCCCGCCCCGCAAACCCGATGGGGCGGGTAATTTTCGGGGCGGGTCGTTCGGGTTTTCTTGCCATCCCTACCGGCAACGACGCCAAAAATCTGTTCACTTTATTTTGCAATGCAAAATATACTCGCAAGTGTATGAGTAGTGAAAAGTAATAAAATGGACATCAGAGTCTGGATTATCGTCCAGCAAAAACTGCTAATAAGTACTGAAATATTTTAGTTTTAGACCTTATTTGAACAAACGAAAGAATTTTTGATGTTTAAACTAAAACTAAGAAATTAAACTAAATAATTAAAAATACTAAATTGTTTTGTTTTAAATAACGATTTTAAAGTAGTTGAGATTCACAATTTCACCAAACCAATTAAATTAATTCTAATTCCAGTTTTATTTCCTAAATATGCATTCGGTCAAATTCACTAATATATATTGAAATTCCTCTCTCGAGTTTAAATCAATTCTATATAAATAAGTTAACCATGTATCTCTACAGAGGGTCTGAATTATTCCTTATCTAGATGCATAAAACACAAAAATTCACATACAACCCGATAATAACAAAAGTATATCTCTATCTCTAGTCCAATTACCAGATTTATTACCTTGATCTATGTTACTAATTCACCTCTAAAATTATAAAAATAACACATTGAATCATGAATTAGTGATAAGCGTATTTTATACACTTATTTGTATGTCTAAATTAGGATTAATTATTGTCGTTTGGGAATATCTGCTATTTAATTTATGTTTATTTGTCTACTTTTCAGAAAATGTCCCAATTGAAGAAGAATGAAGCAATTAATGGAAAAATGACACGATTGGATGTTAATTGGAGCTAAATTAGACAAGTGAGGAGTTTGTGACAACAACCGGGAAACATGCTTGGTGCCAAAGTGACTAAATCAGAGGTTGGAGGACCTAATTGAATGAATTAAGAGCTTGAATGGTCAAACCGAGAAGAAGATAAAGTTTGGGGACTAAATTGCAACAATTGAAAGTTGAGGACTGAAGGTGCAATTAAAAGTCAGGGACTAACTTGCACAGCCGAAAGAAAGATGAAGTCGCGATCGCTGGTTACACACCAAACGATCGCGAGATGGTTGTAAATTATAACTCGAGAGTTATAAGGTCTTCCACGCGATCGCCGGCATTATGCCTGCGCGATCGCGCACTTGTCTGACTGGGCCGCAGATCAGATTTTTCTCGCGATTTTTGAAAGGCTTTGGGCTTTTTGACCTAGGTTTTCTCCAAAACCTATATATACAACATAAGAGGCACGAAAATCAGACCTTTGCCTCTCCAAAGAATGAGCCACAACTGAGAATTCAACATCAAATCCTTGGAGATTCCAACACCGCAGAGGGGCGTGAATTGAAAACAATTGAAGAATTGATGATTGGTGCAATCTTTCCATTCTTTATATTTTTCTTCAATGAACGTTTATTTTTACTATTTTTTGTTATTTCATGATGATGTGTAACTAATTTTAACGTTGGGATGAACGATGTAGCCTAGTTAATTATTTTAATGCCATATTCCTTGTTTTAACGCTTTGTTGCATGTATTGATTTATTATTGTTCTTAATGCTTGAATTGCTTGATCACCAATTCATGATTTATTGAGTTATTTCCATAATCCGAGAGGTGAGTTAATAATTTAGAACGTGGTAATAAGTCCAGTAATTGAACAAGAGATAGAGATATACTCGTGTTATTATTGCGGTCGTGTGTGAATTCCTGTGTGTTATACATCTAGATAAGGAATATTCGGACCCTCTGTAGATATACATGGTTGAATTATTTAGGTAGAATTGATTTAAACTCGAGAGAGGAATTTCAAGTTAAATTAGTGAATTCGACCGAATGCATAATTAGGAAATAAAACATGGAATTGGAGTTAATTTAATTGATTAGGTGAAATCGGGATTCCCAACTACTTTACAATCGTATTTAATAACAAAAGCAATTTCGCAATTTTATTTCTTTAGTTTAATTCTTTAGTTATAGTTAACAATCTCAAACAAATTCGCCCGTTCAAATAGAGTTAGGAACTAACATATTTCGGTACTTAATACCAGTCCTCGTGGGACGATAATTCGGACTCTTAGGTCCACTTTATTACTTTTCACGACCTGTGCACTTGCGAATCAACAAACAGACTTAGCCATGACAGATGATAGAATTCAAGATAATCAGGGAAATCAACAAAATCCGCCAGCAGCTGTAAATGGACAGCAACAAAATCATGGAAGACGCGTTTTGCGAGACTACATGATTCCTCCTGTGGGGAACATTGGAACATGCATAGTACCTCCTGCAATCCAAGCTAACAATTTTGAGATCAAAACCTATTTGATCTCACTGATCCAAAACTCATGTGTTTTCCATGGATTGCCGACTGAAGATCCTCATGCACATCTTCGATCATTTTTGGAATTTTGTGAAATACAGCGCATGAATGGAGTTTCAGATGATGCTGTGAAATTGAAGTTATTTTCATTCTCTTTGGCGGACAAAGCTAAAGCTTGGTTCTACACTTTTCCCCTACATACAATCACCACTTTTGAAATCATGAGTCAGAAATTTGTAGTTAAATTTTTCCCACCTGGCCGCATGTCAAAGCTAAGGCGTGAGATTTTATCATTCAGTCAACAGCCTGGGGAATCAATTTTTGAGGCTTGGGAAAGGTTCAACGAGCTCATCAGACAGTGTCCTACGCATGGAATCGCTGATTGGATACTAGTTCAAACATTCTACAATGGGCTGACAAATGAAAACAAAAAGTACGCCGACTCAGCAGCTGGAGGATCAGTAATGGATATGACATATGAAGAAGCTTCTGAGATTTTTGAGAAGATGGCTGCGAACAGTTACCAGTGGTACTCAGATAGATCTACACCAAAGTCTGGAGGAATTGTTGCAGTTAATGAGATTACAGCATTAAATGCTAAGCTGGATGCTTTAACAAGGAAAATAGACATTATGGGTGTGCAGCCAGTGAATTCAGTTCATACAACTTTGTGTGATTTTTGTTTCGAAAATCACGCGATAAATTTCTGCCCACTTCAACAACATCAATCAAATCTAGAACAAGTCAATTTTGTGGGCAACAGGGAACAGGGTGGTCCTTATTCACAAACCTACAACCCAGAATGGAAGAACCACCCCAACTTCTCCTAGTCTAATAATCAAAATGTTCAGCATCCGCCTGGATTTCAGCAACAGCAATAGCAACAATCTCAGAAAAACATATCCGAGAACATAGAAGAGTTAATTCAGCTGGTCAAGAGTCAGAATGGTGAGATTATGAATCAAGCTGTTGAAATAAAAAATTTGAAGAAACAAATGGGAGAGCTGGCAGCTGGCAGTTACACAAGGCATCCAGGACAGTTACCGAGCAATACTGAAATGAACCCTCGTGAGCATGTTAACGCAATAACAACGAGGAGCGGGTTCAGTTATCCGAAGTGACTGCAGAGGAATATGAAAAGCAGAAGAACCAGAAGAAAAATGTGGTGGAAGAACAGAAAAGTGAAAAGGAGCAGGGATCAACTTCAGAAACTCAAGAAAAAGTGGAAGAAGAAGTTCGAGTTCGACCTCCAGTAAAGGCATATGTACCCCCAGTTCCTTATCCACAGAGATTGATAAAGCATCAGTTGGAGCAGCAGGTTGGAAATTTTTTGGAAATATTCAAGAAACTGCACATTAATATTCCTTTTGCTGAAGCATTGGCTCAAATGCCGCTCTACTTGAAATTCATGAAAGAGATGCTGTCAAATAAAAGGAAATTGGTTGATAATGAAATAGTAGCACTGAGTGAGGAGTGCAGCATCATACTTCAAAAGAAATTACCACAAAAATTGACCGATCCAGGGAGTTTCTCTATCCCTTGCATTATTGGTAATTTCAGTTTTGATAATGTTTTGTGTGATCTAGGGGCCAGTGTTAATTTAATGCCTTTATCTGTGTACAGGAAACTTGGTTTGGGGGAGCCTAAACCAACCAATATCACACTGAAGCTGGCGAACAGATCAATCCAATATCCATATGGGATTGTTGAGAATGTGATAGTAAAAGTAGACAAATTTTTCTTCCCAGTCGACTTTGTGATTTTGGACATGGAAGAGGACGCCCAAATGCCCCTCATTCTTGGAAGCCCGTTCCTAGCTATTGGAAGATGCTTAATCGATATTGAAAAGGGAGAAATCATCTTTAGGGTCGAGAAGGAACAAGTCACGTTCAGCATCAAGCCAAAGCAAGATCTTGAAGGTCTAAATGAAAGCTGCTTCAAGTTGGAGGGGGTGGTCCAGAAACCAGAAGAAAAGACCAAGCAGGGTATTAATATTGAGGAGGAGCTAAGCACAAAATATGAGTTCATAAAGGCTAAAGATGGATGGAGGGACAAGAAGGAAGAAAAGCCGAACATCCCTCAACAATTGGCTAAAAGTGAGGCTTTGGGATTCAAGAGAGTGAGGAAAAGGATTGAGAAGTGCAAGGCAGGTAATTGCAAGTTGTGCAGGGGCTCAAGAGGATCATTCAAGCCTCTGTGATAAAGAAGTACAAAAAGTCGAGCTTTAGACTTAAAACGGAGCGCTTGTTGGGAGGCAACCTAACCCTTCTTCCCTTTTATTTATTATGCTTTCATGATTTATTTATTTATTTACTGAACTTAGATATGTGCATAATATTCTATTATTGCATATTTAGGTATGTTTTTGATTTTGCATGCTTACATTAGGGTAGGTTTTTATCATCATTCCAAACTCACACACACTAGTTTGAATCATGTAGTTAATGTTTGGAAAATCAGTGCATTAATCATGAAGTGATTAGGGGGATAACAATGATTTTGAAAATCAAAAATAGGAAAAATTTTCATTACTGTCGAAAACTGCGCGATCGCGTGCCACTAGGCTATGGCGATCACAAGTTTGCATTTAAAAATCAACAGGTTTTAAAACCTTGACCCATGCGATCGCATGGCTATACTGGACCAAATTCGGCAGTTTAAGAGTTGTTCCTCATGTTTTCAATTTCAAACATTATAAACCCGTTTTCTCTCCCCCAATCACCTCATATTTGATTTTACATCCTGTGTGCATGTCATCAACACCTAGTTGCATCAATATCATTGCTATTTCCTGCATCCAAATCAACCAAGAGTATGTAATTCTTCACTTGAAACATACTTTACTCAAATTTATTGAAATTTTCTTTGAGATCTTGGATTTTGAATTTGTGAATGGTGAAGATTGGGCTTAGGTTAGATGTTGGAGAAGGTGATTTGTGGTTTAGTAGACAAAATTTTTGGTTCATTCATGCCTCCAAACCTATGCATACCCTTTGATTTTTGCAATGCACACCATGTATTTGATGAAATGCCACAAAGACATTCTAGTGCTAATTTAAGACATCCTTCCGAGCATTTATCTTCATGATATGTTTCTCATTGATTATATGTCTGTAGTTCATGAATTAGTTCACTTCATTTCACAGAATTCATGAAAACAAATTTAGCACCATGGCAGCCTCAATGCAAGGCCACTGCAGGCCATTGCACCTGAAAATCCACTCACGTCGCCAACTTTGCCATATTTTTACATGACCCTATTGAGCTCCAAAAGACCTGAATTTTTAATATGTTGTAGACCATGCTGTGAACTTTAACATATCAAAATATGGCTCGGAAAAATTTGTGTTTTTTTAGGCTATATCAAGGCTTAAACACGTGTAGTCTACCATTGTTGAAAATCAAAAATTTTGCTTTAACCTTAGCTTGGGGGTGTGGCACTGAACTTCCATTCTTTCTTATTGATGTTTATGACTTCTAATGTTACCTATCTCTTATTTGCAAGGTAAACATCAATCAAGACACCTCAAACCAAATCGGGAAAAGCAAGAAAAGGGTCGATTCATCCAAAACAGTGCAACAGGAAGCTTCAAAGAAATACATCCTCTAAACTTGGGAAGTTCTCGTTCTCTTTTCTTTGTCTTGTTTTCTTTTGTTGAATCTTTTTGACAAACATTGAGGACAATGTTCATTTCAAGTTTGGGGGTGAAAATTCATTGCATTCTTCATTCATTTTAAATTCATTCGATTCTTTAGGGGCTATTTATATAAAAAAAAAAATTGAAAACTTTGTTGACATGTTTATTGCCTAGGATATAGTATGAATCAATTTGTGTTTATGCTTGAAAAGTGGACAACATGAAAGCATGAACTTATTTTGAACTAGTTATGTTTTGCTAGATTCATACTTATTGAGCACATAGCCAGTGTTGGATAATTGCTTGTGTGAGAGATGTTGTTTAATACATGTGGGGCAAAGTTTTATGCAATTTGAACTTAGGAATGACTCAAAAAGCCCTGAACTTAGATTGTTAGACATCCCACCCCTAAATTAGAACCAATCATGTTAAAAGGCAAGTTTGGGGGTAAAAAGGTTGGAATTTGTGTGTATTGACGGGTTGGAGGTCTGTGGTTCTTGGTTTTTCACTTTAATCATTATAGTTAGGTCAATTGGTATAAACCATTTCCAGCATAAAAACTGAAAAATGTTGAAGGTCTTATTCTGCTTTTCAAATGCCTTTTTGACTCGAGTAAGTAAGTCCGAGGGGTCCTTCAAACCTGGTGCCCTAAAGCCAACTGGCTTGGGAGTCATCGACCTAAAGCTCACTACAGGGGTCAATTAGAAAGCAAGTACGGAGAGTGGACTTACACATAAGACATTATAACATCTTTAACTTTTCTGTTTAAGCCTTTATGACTTGGGCAAGTACGTCTGAGGGGTTCTTTGAACCTGGTACCCTAAAGCCGTCTGGTTTGGGAGTTTCCGATCTGAAAGCCCGCTACAGGGGTCATATAGAAAACCCGTATGAAAAGTTCTGCACAAAGATGGTAAAAGACAGGGACAATTAAAAGAAAAAGTCGTCTATAAAAATAATAATATTGCATGGTATAAGCTTTGTTGACTGAACTGTGGTGGTTGAGGTTGTAGAATTGGGGACTGCTTTCTTTTGATTAGTTGTGCATGCATCTTTCTGATTTTGACTGCCTTGTGTGGAAAAAGCTAAGAATATTTTTAGAACCCACATAGATAAAAACTTGGGATGCGAGAGAAAAAGCAGAAAGTGGTGATCATCCATGAGCGTTGAAAGGAATTTTATTAGAAATCATAGATTGACCACATGGGATTCGGGCTTGATTATGCATAATGAGCCACACAGTGTTGAGCACATCTTTTGCATAAGTATGCGTTTGACATTGGCTATTCACACACACACTTAAAAATCTGGCAAATATAACTAGAAATTATTTTGCATTGTTGTTCATGATGCTTGCTTAAAGCTTAAATTGGTTTGGACTTTGGAGGCATATGGTAAACATGTTGATACAACAAAAATATTTGTTCTCTTATTTCTTTGATTTTTGTAGTTTAGTTTACATTGTTCAAGGACGAACAATAATTCTAGTTTTGGGGTATTTGATAAGCGTATTTTATACACTTATTTGTATGTCTAAATTAGGATTAATTATTGTCGTTTGGGAATATCTGCTATTTAATTTATGTTTATTTGTCTACTTTTCAGAAAATGTCCCAATTGAAGAAGAATGAAGCAATTAATGGAAAAATGACACGATTGGATGTTAATTGGAGCTAAATTGGACAAGTGATGAGTTTGTGACAACAACCGGGAAACATGCTTGCTGCCAAAGTGATTAAATCAGAGGTTGGAGGACCTAATTGAATGAATTAAGAGCTTGAATGGTCAAACTGAGAAGAAGATAAAGTTTGGGGACTAAATTGCAACAATTGAAAGTTGAGGACTGAAGGTACAATTAAAAGTCAGGGACTAACTTGCACAGCCGGAAGAAAGATGAAGTCGCGATCGCTGGTTACACACCAAGCGATCGCGAGATGGTTGTAACTTATAACCCGAGAGTTAAAAGGTCTTCCACGCGATCGCCGGCATTATGCCTGCGCGATCGCGCGCTTGTCCGACTGGGCCGCAGATCAGATTTTTCTCGCGATTTTTGACAGGATTTGGGCTTTTTGACCTAGGTTTTCTCCAAAACCTATATATACGACATAAGAGGCACGAAAATCAGACCTTTGCCTCTCCAAAGAATGAGCCACAACTGAGAACTCAACATCAAATCCTTGGAGATTCCAACACCGCAGAGAGGCGTGAATTGAAAACAATTGAAGAATTGATGATTGGTGCAATCTTTCCATTCTTTATATTGTTTTTTAATGAACGTTTATTTTTACTGTTTTTGTTATTTCATGATGATGTGTAACTAATTTTAACGTTGGGATGAACGATGTAGCCTAGTTAATTATTTTAATGCCATATTCCTTGTTTTAACGCTTTATTGCATGTATTGATTTATTATTGTTCTTAATGCTTGAATTGCTTGATCACCAATTCATGATTTATTGAGTTATTCCCATAATCCGAGAGGTGAGTTAATAATTTAGAACGTGGTAATAAGTCCAGTAATTGAACAAGAGATAGAGATATACTCGTGTTATTATTGCGGTCGTGTGTGAATTCTTGTGTGTTATGCATCTAGATAAGGAATATTCGGACCCTCTGTAGATATACATGGTTGACTTATTTAGGTAGAATTGATTTAAACCCGAGAGAGGAATTTCAAGTTAAATTAGTGAATTCGACCGAATGCATAATTAGTAAATAAAACATGGAATTGGAGTTAATTTAATTGGTTAGGTGAAATCGGGATTCCCAACTACTTTACAATCGTATTTAATAACAAAAGCAATTTCGCAATTTTATTTCTTTAGTTTAATTCTTTAGTTGTAGTTAACAATCTCAAACAAATTCGCCCGTTCAAATAGAGTTAGGAACTAACATATTTCGGTACTTAATAGCAGTCCTCGTGGGACGATAATCCGGACTCTTAGGTCTACTTTATTACTTTTCACGACCCGTCCACTTGCGGGGATATCTCGCATAGCGAGATATCAGGTGAACAATTAGCAGTGAGTTAACTCATGCATTAAATACAATAATAAATCAATACATGCAAACGAATCTTTAAAATAAGAGAAATTGGAATTAAAATAACAAAGTTGGACTATATCGTTCAGCCAACATGGAATTTAGTTACACATCTTGATTAAACAACAAAAATAATAAAATAGAACGTTCATTGAAAATAATATAAAAGAATGGAAAGCTTGCACCAAGTATCGATTCTCCACGTAATCTTCAACTCGCACCCCTTTGCTATACTTGAATCTCCCAAGAATTGGTTAATAAAATCTGAGTTTTGGCTTGTTCTTAGGTGAGGAAAATGTTTGATTTTCATGCCAAGAGGGTGTATATATAGTTGGAGAAGAGACCTAATCGAAAAAAGAAAGCAAATTGTTAAACCCGCTCGCGAGTCTTTTTTGGTATCTGCACAGCGTTTAGTGATGCAAACCACGTAGCAATTGTAGCTACGCAACCCACAAATTATTGGAATCGACCCAAGAACGCCAAATAATCACGATTTCGAGATTGATTCAAATTAATTGAACCAAGCAACCAACACAATCAATAGATATGCTGACCTCTTGATCACAATGAAAATAAATCTCACCCAAGATTTGAACAAACAAGATTAACTCGCAAGTTCGGATTTTATTCAATGAAGAATAAAGGTTGTGAAAGCAAATTGCCTCTCAATAATAATATCAAAGTTGTCTATTGAATAATGAAAATTACATCCCTATAAATAGGGTCAAAATTTAGGTTAAGATTTCTAATTAAACAAGGAAACAACTACCTAAAAATAAGGAAATAATTAAAATCCTAAAATAACGCGTATAGCTATTTACGGCCGTGAATCCTTCATTTACGGCCGTAACTTGGTTTCTGTTTAACAGTTACGGCCGTGAGACATATTTTACGGCCGTAAGTTCTTTTTCCTGAAAATCATAATTTAAATCAGAAGCTGCATTACGGCCGTGACACTGTGAGTTACGGTCGTAAACCCAATTCTTCAAAATTCCTGTTTTTCCGCAGTAGACTCATTACGGCCGTGATGGTTATATGTTACGGCCGTAATTCTTCAAATTTCACAATTTTCTTCGACGGCTTGAATGAGGTTGATCCACTCGTCGTTTTGGCTCGGTCTCAACATGGAACTTGCTTCTTTTGATGACACGAACATTGTTTTGGCCATTGTTCCTTGAACTAGCTTGTCCATTGCTTCGTTGACCCTCTTTGTTTGCAATCGAGTCATCGACCCTCCTTTGATCTTCAACGGATCTTTGTGCGGGCTTGTATCCGTGGTCTGGATCACATCATCCCCTCCCTCTTCGAAAGGATTCGACCTCGAATCTGTACCTGCATCAAACGAAGATCGATCAGAAACATTAAATGAAGCCGAAACATTATACTCACCAGGAAGATCTAATTTATAGGCATTGTTGTTGATCCTTTCAATCACTTGGAATGGACCATCTCCTCGCGGTTGTAACTTTGACTTGCGTTGTTCTGGAAACCGCTCCTTTCTCAAATGTACCCAAACCCAATCACCGGGCTCAAATATGACGCCTTTTCTCCCCTTGTTAGCCTGCGATGCATAATGTTCATTTTTCTTTTCAATCGCCAACCTCACTTTGTCGTGGAGTGATTTAACCATCTCAGCATTTTTCTTTCCATCTAAACTACTACGTTCATTCACAGGTAAAAGAATTAAATCCAATGGTGTTAGCGGATTAAAACCATAAACAATTTCAAATGGTGAACAAGAAGTAGTAGAATGTATAGCCCTATTATATGCAAATTCAATAAATGGTAAACACTCTTCCCAATTTTTCAAATTTTTATTGATTATGGTGCACAACAATTGAATCATTGTCCTATTTACTACCTCGGTTTGTCCATCGGTCTGTGGGTGACAAGTTGTAGAAAAAAGTAGTTTTGTTCCTAATTTATTCCACAAGACTCTCCAAAAACGACTAAGAAATTTAACATCCCTATCCGAGACAATACTTTTAGGAACCCCATGTAAGCGCACGACTTCCCGAAAGAAAATTTCAGCTATGTTAGTAGCATCATCAGTTTTGTGGCATGGTATGAAATGTGCCATTTTGCTAAAGCGGTCTACTACCACAAAAATTGAATCTCTTCCCTTCTTAGTCCTAGGTAGTCCCAAAACAAAATCCATAGAGATATCGACCCAAGGTTCACTAGGGACGGGTAAAGGCATATATAATCCATGGGGTTTAATCCTAGATTTAGCCTTCTTACAAGTAATGCATCTATTACAAACCCGAACTACATCAATCTTCATCTTAGGCCAATAGAAATGTTCACTTAGGATTTCAATGGTCTTTTTAACCCCAAAATGACCCATTAAACCTCCACTATGAGCCTCTCTCACAAGTAACTCCCTCATTGAACACCTATGGACACACAATTTATTTTCTCGAAATAAATAATCATCATGTTTAAAGAACCTATCCACAGCCCCTTTACCACATAATTCATAAATATTAGAAAAGTCCAGATCACTAGCATACATGTCCATAATGTATTCAAATCCAAGTAATTTAGAATTTAAAGAATTTAAAAGAACATACCTTCGAGACAATGCATCTGCCACCACATTTTCCTTACCTTGTTTGTATCGGATGACATAGGGAAATGTTTCGATGAATTCTACCCACCTTGCATGTCTCTTACTCAGCTTAGCTTGACCCCTCAAATGCTTCAAGGATTCATGATCAGTGTGTATCACGAACTCCTGTGGCCACAAGTAATGTTGCCATGTCTCCAAAGCGCGCACAAGTGAATATAATTCCTTGTCATATGTGGGGTAATTAAGTGCAGCCCCTTTTAGTTTTTCACTAAAATAGGCGATTGGCCTTTGATCCTGCATTAAAACAGCTCCAATGCCTAGCCCTGAGGCATCACATTCAATCTCGAAAGCCTTGTCAAAGTTAGGAAGTGATAAAACCGGTGCTTTACACAACATATTTTTGATTGTTTCAAATGCATGTTCCTGTTCTACTCCCCATTTAAAACCTACACTTTCTTTGACAATTTCTGTGAGTGGTGCGGCAATCGTGCTAAAGTTTTTAACAAAGCGCCTATAAAAACTAACCAAGCCATGAAAACTCCTAATCTCAATTATGCTTTTAGGTGTTGGTCATTCTTTAATAGCTTTGACTTTTTCTTCATCTACTTCTATTCCTTTAGCACTAACCACATAGCCAAGAAACACAACTTTTTCCATGCAAAAAACACACTTTTTAAAATTAGCAAAAAGTTGCTCTTGTCTTAAAACCACAAGCACACACCTAACATGCTCCACATGCTCATTCAAAGTTTTACTATATATCAAGACATCATCAAAGTAAACTACAACGAATTTACCTATAAATGCACGTAAAACATGATTCATTAAACACATAAATGTGCTAGGTGCATTAGTAAGTCCAAAAGGCATTACTAACCATTCATACATGCCATACTTAGTTTTAAAAGCAGTTTTCCTCTCATCTCCTTCTTTCATTCGAATTTGATGATAACCACTCTTAAGGTCAATTTTACTAAATATGCTAGAGCCATGCAATTCATCCAACATATCATCTAACCTAGGAATAGGATGACGATACTTTACCGTTATGTTGTTGATGTCCCTACAATCAACACACATTCTCCAAGTCCCGTCCTTTTTGGGTACAAGTAACACGGGGACGACACATGGACTCATACTTTCCCTTATATACCCTTTGCTCATCAAGTCCTCCACTTGCCTTTGAAGCTCCTTCGTCTCCTTGGGGTTACTTCGATAAGCGGAGCGGTTTGGAATGACTGCACCAGGTACAAAATCAATTTGATGTTCAATACCTCGAATGAGTGGTAACCCACTAGGTATGTCATCTGGAAACATATCCTCGATTTCCTGCAATAAAGAAATAGCCAAACTAGGGAGGGATTTGTTAGTTTCATCAAAGGCAAGGAATGAATCCTTGTACAATAAAAGGACCATTGATCGTTTTTCCGTAAATGCTTTCTTGACTTCACTCCTTTTTGCATAGAAACTCATTTTTCTTTCTTTTCTGGCACTCTTCGCTCCCTCTCCTTTTTCTGAGGTATGTACCCCAACACTCATTTTTTCTCTCACCTCTCCTTTTTCTGGAGTCGTGGCTCCAACTCTCTTTTCCTCTCCTTTTTCTGAGGTCGTGGCCTCAACTCTCTTTCTCTCATTTTCCCTCACTCTTTTTTCTTCATCATTTTTCAATTTTATTTGATCTTCATACACTTGTGACGGCGTCAATGGTGCAAGTGTAATGGTTTTTCCCCCTTTGGTAAAGCTATACCTATTTTTATACCCATCATGCATTACCTTCCTATCATATTTCCAAGGTCTACCCAACAAAATGTGCCCGACATGCATAGGAACCACATCACACATAACATCATCCACGTAGCTACCAATAGAAAAACTCACCAACACCCTCCTATTCACCTTAATTTCTCCACTATCATTTAACCATTGAAGCCTATAAGGTTTAGGATGTTTTAACAAAGGTAATCCTAATTTTTCAACAAGTATAGTACTAGCGACATTAGTGCAACTACCACCATCAATAATCATACTACATACCTTGTTATTAATGCGACATCGTGTATGGAATATGTTCTCCCGTTGTTGTTCCAAATCATCCGTGTTGATTTGAGCACTAAGATCTCTCCTTGCCACTAATAACTCGCCATGCTCCCCGGATAACACATCATCATCATCACATATTTCCTCCAATGCCGGCATATCGCTATAATCCTCTTCCTCACTATCACTCTCCATGGCTCCATCCTTCCGCACAAGTATCACTCGCCTATTAGGACATTGAGATGCCACATGTCCTCTCCCCAAACATTTGAAGCATTGAATGTCTCTACTCCTAGATGGTTGAGGTTCCCCTTTAGGTACGAGTTTATTAGCTTGTTCCTCCTTCCCTTTTGGTGCCTCAAACTTCCCTTTTGGTGCTTCAAACTTCCCTTTAGAAACAGCCCCATCTCCTTTACTTTCCCACTTCGGCTTCCAAGAAGAATTAGAACCAGATTGATACCTTCCCGTTCCCTTTTTCTTTATTTGCTTCTCCACCTTTATAGCCATGTGCAACATATCTTCCATCTCCAAATAATGTTGTAGTTCAACCACATTAGCTATATCCCTGTTCAACCCATTCAAAAATCGAGCCATCGTAGCCTCCCTATCCTCTTCTACATTAGCTCTAATCATCAACATCTCCATCTCCTTATGATAATCCTCCACACTCTTTGATCCTTGGTATAGACTTTGTGATTTTTGATGAAGCTCCCGATGGTAATGACTAGGAACGAACCTCTTTCTCATGATAGCTTTTAATTCATCCCAAGTACTAATGGGTCTCTCGCGATTCCTCTTCCTAGAAGTCACCAATTGATCCCACCAAGTAATAGCGTAATCGAAGAATTCAAGTACAGCTACCTTAACCTTTTTCTCTTCCGAATAAGTGTAGCAATTGAAAATTAATTCCATCTTCTTTTCCCATTCTAGGTATGCTTCCGGATCACTCCTACCCTTGAATGACGGAATTGTCATTTTGATGTTGCTCATACTACCATCCATTCTATCGCCACCAAGATCTCTATCCCTTCTTCCATGCCTAACTACTCTATCCACAATTTCCCCATCGTCAAAATCACTACCTTCTTCATTCTCATCGACCCTCTCTACTCTACGACCTTGCCCACCTTGCCTGCGGGCATTAGGCACTTCCCGAGGTTGCTCAAGTCTTTCTAACCTACCTAACACATCCCCAAACAACTGCTCAAACCGTTGTACCATCTCCTCCGTCATGTTGGCTCGATCGTTATTTTTTGTAGTAGAAGATTGTTCAGACATCCTAAAACTAAATATTATATGCCTCACGTGTATTTCGCTCGTGTATCACTCAATTTTAGCTTTTTCCCTCTATTGATCTCACCTCTCTAGCCTTTTCCACTCAATGGCTTTCACCCCAATTGCTTCAAAGAACGAATCTGAACTCAAACAAGTTTAAACTTGAATGACTCAAATCGAATGCGAATGAGAAGTTATCAACTTGTTGGAAAAACTCAAAGAAGACCTTGAAAGAATGTAATCTGACTCTATAAAGGACTCGACACTTTTATGGAAACTAAGATTGTTTCAAGAAAATAATTCTTGGAATCAAATATCAACTATTTTTATTGGACTGAGAATTTTTGTGTTTTTTTTTTTTTTGAAAAATTCAACTAAGAGACTAATGAAACAAACGGAATTTAATTTGGATACCAGATGAAAGGAATAACGACTTTTGAATTTTTTTGTGACACTTTTTTGGATTGAAGACTCAATAACTTGAAGAACACAAAGAACAAAATTAAGGAACTCAAGAAACAAAATAAAGATATAACCATGATTTTTGGAGTCTAAGCTCTGATACCAGATGATGCAAACCATGTAGCAATTGTGGCTACGCAACCCACAAATTATTGGAATCGACCCAAGAACGCCAAATAATCATGATTTCGAGATTGATTCAAATTAACTGAACCAAGCAACCAACACAATCAATAGATATGCTGACCTCTTGATCACAATGAAAATAAATCTCACCCAAGATTTGAACAAACAAGATAACTCGCAAGTTCGGATTTTATTCAATGAAGAATAAAGGTTGTGAAAGCAAATTGTCTCTCAATAATAATATCAAAGTTGTATATTGAATAATAAAAATTACATCCCTATAAATAGGGTCAAAATCTAGGTTAAGAGTTCTAATTAAACAAGGAAACAACTATCTAAAAATAAGGAAATAATTAAAATCCTAAAATGACGCGTATAGCTATTTACGGCCGTGAATCCTTCCTTTATGGCCGTAACTTGGTTTATGTTTAACAGTTACGGCCGTGAGACATATTTTACTGTCGTAAGTTCTTTTTCCTGAAAATCATAATTTAAACCAGAAGCTGTATTACGGCCGTGACACACAGTGTCACGGCCGTAAACCCAATTCTTCAAAATTCCTGTTTTTCCGCAGTAGACTCATTACGGCCGTGATGGTTATATGTTACGACCGTAATTCTTCAAATTTTACAATTTTCTTCGACGGCTTGAATGAGGTTGATCCACTCGTCGTTTTGGCTCGGTCTCAACATGGAACTTGCTTCTTTTGATGACACGAACATTGTTTTGGCCATTGTTCCTTGAACTAGCTTGTCCATTGCTTCGTTGGCCCTCTTTGTTTGCAATCGAGTCATCGGTCCTCCTTTGATCTTCAACGGATCTTTGTGCGGGCTTGTATCCGTGGTCTGGATCACATCATTTAGTGTTTAGATCATATTTTTCTATTTCCTTATCCGATTAAGGTGATTCAAATTTTGTTAGAAATATAACTCAAAGGGATACAATTCCTCCTCATACAGGATTTCCCCAATTCGAACGTTTCCTACCCCAAAATTAGGTCTCAAAGTCCGACTAGAAATCTGTCCAGAATCGGGTGCAATTGGAATTTTTGGTAATATTCTTATCATATTCCATTCCTTTTTGACTTCTAATTGCATCAAATTGACTTCTAAAAGTCCAAAAAGTATCTTCTTGTGATCCAAATCAATCATTGGATATTTGCAAGTTGCTCCCTTGTGTTTAATTTGTTTTTCTGTCCTTTAACTTCCAATTACAACAATATAGTCCCCATACTTTCAAATTTTTTTGATTTGCTCATTTCAATTCTCCACTCCTTTAATTGGGTACTCCAACTCTTGATTTCTTCATTTTGGTACCTTTATGATTCCCGGTTGATGTTATAAACTTCTCAATTGCTCAATTTCTCTCCAATTAGCATCTAATTGTGCATTTCTTCCCTCAATTTCTTCATTTTTCATCTGTTGGAAATTTTCTAAAAATTAAACAAATAAACACAAATTAAACAATAATTATTCTAAAATGACAGCATAATATTCTAATTTAGACATACAAATACATGTATAAAATACACTTATCAATAACATTATTTGTTGACCACAAAATCTGGTAAGACCTTGGATTAACACGTCTCAACTCCTCCCTCTTGATCACGTGGACTTCTTGCGCACTAAGCCAAATGATCAGTGTGGCTCCCGTTTGCACACTAATGCTCAAGTCAAGACCCATTTCCAGTTAATATATGTTGAATGAGGGAAATATAAGTATGTAGAAGAGAAAAAATGGAATGAGAGTAATATAACGAGTTAGAGTACATAATTGTTAACCCCTTTCTCGGTGGCATGTGGATCCTATTTGTAGTAAGAGTGTTTCAATTAGGATCATGACACATGTTACCTTCTCCACATGGCAGACCCAAAATACCATTATAATGGTAAATCTTATTTTAACATTTGGTTATAATCATTATTATTAAAGTAAACATCACATGTCATTAAAGGGTTTGTCACATCTAGCCGCAATTAGCAGAATGGTCCCATTCTTTTGACACAACGTCTGATCTGTGCAGTGACTAATCCTGTCACTAGTCCGAGGCAAGTACCTCAGATAGAAGCAGTTCGGCACTACAGGTTTGGCCACATGATGCTTTGTACAGTGTGTCACTTTGGTCAATAGTACATTGTTCATCATGGGGTTCCGCTGGCAGTCCAGAACCTTATATGGGCCCTTAACAATAGCGTGTCAAGCTTATTTAAGCATGGTCACAATACTAGTCCCTTAAATCTAGTGGGTTCATTCATGTACGGACCAGGTTTTTCAAAGACCAAATGACGTGGACCAGCTGGGGTATCCAGTGATGGAAAGACATTGTCCTAATAGGGGCAATCTGACATCTTCAGGGATTTTCCATATTCGGGGGAAAAACCCGCCGGGTTGAAATAGCACAAATTCAAAAAGTCCGGTGTCCTACGTCCTCATTGATATTTATAAAAAGAACTTTTGGATTTATTTTCACTCAAATCGGATATTACCTGCCTTTGCACCCCATATTGAGGAACAATTAAGGAGATGGTAATGATAGTTTGCTGGTTCCCAAGAAGCCTTTACACACGACACGGCTTTCAACATGCATGTAACTCACCTGGGCCATTAGTCCATTATTATTCTTTTGAATTCCCGCCTGTTTAACTTTCATCACACTTACCAGGTGTGACACGTGGATGTCCTGGGTTAATTCAGAGACTCCTATAAGTGTGAGTGTACTCTTGCTTTTCATTGAAGAAGTTCTTCTACCTTTTAATTTTTTTCTCCGGTGGTTTCCTGTTGACGACGAGTGCACCATCAATCGGAGTTTTGCCCTAGCTCTTCATCTCAACCGTAGGGTCTTCTTTCCTCCCATTTTCTGGTAATTCCTCTTCTTTTGCGTGTGTTCATTATTTTCTTTGGGATTTTTAATCCTTTTTGTCTTTCAGAAGTTGATTTTTGGAAACATGGAAAGAGTCAGGGTGCAGGTCCAGAGGATTTGGTTATCTAGGTTGACCCCATTAGAGGTTTCTGCCCTTGGTCCCACGTGGTTTTTTGTTCACACTACTTTAGAGAACTTAGGGAGAAAGGGAATAGGGAATTTCACAATATAATATGTTTAAGTGACTCTAATAGCAAAGAAAAGAAGGGTTCCCCCTCGATGGCCAAGCTATCCACCGAAGAAGAGGTGTAGACATTGGAACACCGGAGAAAGCAAAGTAGGGATCCGGGAGGGAAGAAGTGGGGTGTTCTTCCTCGGGGGCACTAGAGCCCATCTTAGGTGCTAGGGCCCCCTTTAGGGCCCATAGGGAAGAGTTGGGGTTGATTGAGGAGGAAATCGTCCATGTGGAGGACTGGGTGGATTATTTGAACAGGCTTCAGGATATCATATCGATCCGGAGCCTTGCCCAGAACTGTAGGAGTCCAACCATGTAGCAACGAAGGTTAAGGGTAACGACATTGTCGAGGTTCACAAATATACCGAATTCCTAGGAAAATAACAATAATAAATCCCAGTCTGACGTGCCAGGCCTGTAGTCCCCCTAAAGGTCAGGTGGCAGTGCTTCTTGATGCATTTGATTATGGGATGCATCTGCCACTCCATCCGTTCTTCTGGGCCCTTCTCCGAAGCTACAACTTATGTCCCTACTAGGTAGCCCCTAACTTTAGGACCCAAGTAGTAGGGACCTGGCTAGTATGGCATGAGGTTAGCCCGAACTATCCAATTTATCTGCACATCATTCATACCATGTACACCTTAAAGAAGGCGGCCAAGAGGGAGAAAGACACAAAGCCGAACGTGAAGGATTGGTACTACTTAACCCCATGGGCACAACATCCACCGATTATTACTAGGCACCCGAATTCCATCAAGAATTTGAGGACTCAATGGTTTTGGGTTGCTGGGGACTGGCAATGTACTCCATTGGACCCCGCCCCTGAGAAAACAATTCCCCGGACTCTCTCTTTCCCTCGTAAGTCCTTGCACTTTCTTATGAGGAAGTTATGGGTAATTGGGTTGCATATGTGTTCTTAATTATAACATATGCTCATCTTTTAATTTTGCTAGCCAAATGTACACACACCTGCTGCCTGAAGAGGATCTGGTTGCGATAAAGAAGTTGTTCACTTATCGGGGCACCTTTCAAAAGGTTATTTCTTCCAGAAGACTTTTTGTTATACATGGTTTGATGCGCGAGATGGATAATTTTTTTTATTTCCATATTCCCTTACTCACTGTTATAGACTCTCTACGATTTTGACTCTGATTCTTTATGTTAATTTTCAGGGTCAAGGGAATTTCATAAGATTCCATTGAGAGGCCTCTTGTACAAGAAGCTTCCTTGGGTCTTAGGAGCCGGTAGTGAGGGAGAAAAGAAACAGAAGGCCATCATTGCCGGTCTCCATTTGGAAGCCCTTAAGGAAGTTGTCGACCTTCAAAGGGGACTACTGATGGGGTTTCTATTATAGCTGACTTCGACGCCTCAACGCTTTTGGCTCCCCCTCTAGGAGCTTCGTCCATGCATCAACTTGTTGCTTTGAAGAAATAGCATGGCTCCAATCTGACCTTGGGCAAGGAAAAGGAGAAGAAATCAAAAAGGAAGAAGTGAAACCCAAGCAAACTGCACTTGTTGGATTAGGGGACGATGATGATGTAGCCAAAGTGGTGATTGAGGAGCAGCCTCCTTTGAAGAGGCTGATGAAAGGTAAATAGAGCTCATCCCATATATTTGATACTCCTTTGGTTGATACCTCTTCCCAATCCTCCGATCTTTCGAAGGATGCAAAACCCTCAGAGGTCCCAATTTTTTAAGGAGGTTTGAAGCCAAGGGTAGTTTCTGAGTTGGCTCATATTAAGGCTAGTTTTGTTGCCAAGCCAACGGTCCTTGATTTCATCACTTTGGAAGCCCTTCCGGACTCCTCTTATAAAGCTATAGCTATGATGGATTGCTACTGGACTGACGAATGGGAAGCTTATTCCTCCAAAAGTTCACCTAGCCAGCGGCTAGAGGCTATGAAAGCAATGATTCTTCGAACCTTGGCATTGATTAAGGAGACGGAGTCCTCCGTTCGGGAACTAGAATAGAGGGATGCGAGTTCTAAGGTAGCCATGTGAAATGTAGACATCATGGTAAAAGAGATCAAAGACCTTAAGGACTCCTTAGTTGCAGCCCAGAGGTCCCTTCAAGGTGAACGAAACACTCTGAGGGCCCTTAGGGAGGAAAGTGAAAAGTTGAAGAAGGACCTCAACTCTGTAGAGGCTAATGTAGCAAACCTCTATAAGAAGTATGACAATGCTTTCCAAGCTCAAGCGGTTACTACCAATGCTCTTGCTGAAGCCAACACTATGAAGGGAAAGTTTACTGACAAGGTGACCAAACTCACCAGAGAGCTGGAAGAAGAGAAGATGGCCAGGCAAGGAGACAGGGACGTCTTAGCACAGGAAGAAGAGAGGTATACGCTTTTGGAGAAAAGTGTCGAGGCCAAGGTGGCAGAGGGTGTTCAAAATTCAAAGACACCGTAGAGAACACGGAAGAATACTAGGCAATGCAAAGGGTCTTTGGCAACATTGGCACTCGAATGGCCTTGAAGGATGTGAAGGAGGGTTTTCCACATCTGAATCTTTCCAGAATAGCAACTCTTTATCCAGAACTGGAGGATGCTGTCGAAGATGACTCTGTGAAGCCAGTTGATACCTCTGCCCAAGATGCTCCCACTTCTTGATTTTTCGTAAATTTTCGAAACATTTTACTATAATTTATGTAATGATTTTTTGTATCTTGAATGACCCAAGCAAATGGATTTTCTGCACTTTTCATTTCCTTCAATGGCTATTTCATTTAATTTAACCCATTTAACCAGTTCAGAATAATCTACCCCAAATAATGTGAAATAATTTGATATAGGATAGGTTCACCAAGGCTTGCAAATATTGGTTTTTTTGACCATGTGTCATTTCGACACTTAAGCCGAGGCTTTATAAATTAAGGTCCTTTAGACCATACGTGTTTCAACGCTTAAGCCAAGGCTTACAAATGTTGGTCATTTAGATCATGTGTCATTTCGACACTTAAGCCGAGGCTTACAAATTAAGGTCTTTTAGAATGTGTGTTGTTTCAACACTTAAGGCGAGGCCTATAATTTAAGGTCCTTTAGACCGTGTGCTGTTTCAACGCTTAAGACGAGGCTTACAAATGTTGGTCTTTTAGACCATTCGTTGTTTCAACGCTTAAGTCGAGGCTGAGAAATGTTGGTCTTTTAGACCATGTGTCATTTCGACACTTAATCCGAGGCTTACAAATTAAGGTCTTTTAGACCATGCGTTGTTTCAACGCTGAGCCGAGGCTTTATAAATTAAGGTTTTCTAGATCATGCATTGTTTCAACGCTTAACTCGAGGCTTACAAATGTTGGTTTTTTAGACCATGTGACATTTCGACACTTAAGCCGTGCCTTTATAAATTAAGGTCTTTAGACCGTGCGTTGTTTCAATGCTTAAGCCAAGGCATGTCCTTTAGACCGTACGTTGTTTCAATGCTTAAGACGAGGCTTATAATTTAAGGTCCTTTAAACCGTGCGTTGTTTCAACGCTTAAGCCTACACTTATAATTTAAGATCCTTCAAACTGTGCGTTGTTTCAACGCTTAAGCTGAGACTTATAAATGTTGGTCTTTTAGACCATGTGTCATTTCGACACTTAAGTCGAGGCTTTATAAATTAAGGTCTTTTAGACCATGCGTTGTTTCAATGCATGAGCCGATGCTTACAAATGTTGGTCTTTTAGACTATGTGTCATTTCAACACTTAAGCTGGGGCTTTATAAATTAAGGTCTTTTAGATCATGTGATGAGGAACGAAGCAAAGAATTAACGCCGGAACGTTCCGAACCGAGGTTTGTTTGTGGAAAGAGGAATCTTGACCCAAACTTCATGACGTAAGGATCAACAATGCGGAAGAAAGAACAAATACTTTCGAAACGCCACAAGGATTTGTCTAGTTTCCTTGATAAGTTTCTGATTGTGAACGCCAACACAAAGATTATCAATCTTTGATAAGTTCGGGATGAACGCCACAAGACTATCAATCTTGATAAGTTCGAGTGTGTAATGTGAATCCACACATTTACCAATTGAAAAACAATCAATATGTATTTTTAAAATCCATATCTCCTATTACAATGAATAAATAGCATATAAATAAGTAAAAATGATCTAACAACTAACCCTAGCCGCTAATGGACCCAAAACAGAGTTAAGAAATAATTAAAATGGAAAATAACCTAAAAAATGCGGAAACCCTAATTTCAAACTTGTGCAAGCAGAACACCAGTTACGGCCGTAATTTTAAACAGAAGGTGATTTACGACCGTGAGTATTTTGGTTACGACTTTAGTACCATTTTTTACCTTTGGAAGAGACTTGGTCCAATTTGAATCTCGACTCGGGCCAAACACAAAACTTACTCATTTTCCAATAGAGATTGTTGTTGCATCGCCCATATCTTGATTTCTTCATTGACCTACAATATCTGATCACATCACCATGTGTCATTTCAACAATTAATCTGAGTTAAACAAAGTTTTCTTAAGAGTATCTCCTCATACAAGTTCCATTCTCCAAGAGATTCTCCCCCTTTCCGGGGGAGTCCTTCAAGAGTCCCTTGTTCAGAGGTTTCCCTTTTTCAGGAGGTTCTCCTTCTTCAGAGGTTCCTTTTTTCAGGGAGTTCTCCTTTTTTAGGAGTCCCTTATTCAGGGGTTTCCTTTTTCAAGGAGTTATCCTTCTTCAGGAGTCCCTTGTTCAGGGAGTCCTTAGCTTGTGTTTCAAAGCTTCATACCTTTTTTCAAGGTAAATAAACTTTTATTTCAAAGTTTTAAGCCTTTTTCAAGGTGAGTAAATTTATGTTTCAAAGTTTTTAATGGTTCTTCCCTCTTTTTCAAGAGGTTATCCACCTTTTTTCAAGGCTTTGTGTAGCTTTTTAGCACGTGCTTTTGTAGTTAGAAGTGTGGATTCCCACAGACGACGCCAAAATGTTGACCAAAAAATTTGGTAGGACCTTGGAACAACACGTCTCAACTCGTCTCTCTTGAACACGTGGATTTCCTATGCACTAAGACAAACGATCAGTGTGCAAACGGGGCCAGAATGGCTCCCGTTTACACTCCAAATCACTCAAGTCAAGACCCATTTCTAGTGAATATATGTTGAATGCGAGAAACACAAGTGTGTAGAAGATAGAAAAAATGATGGTAATATATCAAGTTAAAGTATAGAATTGCTAACCCCTTTCTTGGTGGCATGTGGATCCTATTTGTAGTAAGAGTGTTTCGATTAGGATTGTGACACATGTTACCTCCTCCATGTGGTAGGCCCAGAATATCATTATAATGGTAAATCATATATTTAATATTTGGTTATAATCACTAATATTAATGTAAACATCGCGTCTTATTAAAGGGTTTGTCACATCTAGTCACAATTAGCAGAAAGTCCCCTCCTTCTGACACAATGTTTGATCTGTGCATTGACTGATACTTTCACTAGTCCGGGGCGAGTACCTCAGATAGAAGAAGTTCAGCACTACGGATTTGGCCACATGATGCTTCAAATAGTGTGTCACCTCCGTCAATAGTAAATTGTTCATCACGGGGTTCCACTAGCGGTCCATGAACCTTACGGGGCCCTTACTAATAGCGTGTCTAGCTTATTTAAGCATGGTCGCAACACTATCAACATCACCATTAAATAACATGGCCTTCATATCTGGTTCATCTATAAAAATACTTGTGATATCAAGTTTTCCAATATTTTCAAAAGAGTCAAACTTATCTCTAGATATATCCCACATTTTAGTTTCCTTGACATAGTATTGTGAGTTTCTTCTTGATAGAAGATGTAGGTTATTGTGAACAAAACTCAGAACTTCAGCACGTTTTGGTATTAATTTGCTTCTCTTCATCGAATGAATAAAAGAGTATGTAATCCAATCTTGTTTAGAACATGATGAAGAACTAGGTTGTCCTATTATCTTGAAAGCAACACCTTAAAGTAAAGATGCTATTGAACCATGAGTAGCCCATCAAATTTTTACATCCATAGCATATTAACTTGGAGTATTAACCATGGAAGAGTTTGAAGAGATGAAGAGGGACAAAGAAGAAGATTAACTTTTCGGCTGCGAGAGTTTGATATTTAAAAAATGGAAAGTATTAGTTTAAACCTAAAGATATATGCATAGTGCAATTACATTTATGACCCTAATGAAAGTTAATAGTTAAATTCGGGGATTACTTATTTTTTTAGTGAAACTCGTAAGTTTTTTTTTTTTTTTTTGCGTAAAGTTCTCTAAAAGTTTCCATAGAGTTTCTAAAATTAATTAAAAAATAGGAAACTTTTCTTTGTGTTTTTGTGGAGTTTTCGAAATGAAACGCTTGGTCCGTATATATTTTCATGCTTCATAGGGCTATCTTACAGGGAAACTTCAGTCTATGAATTTGTCAGAGGGCATCAGATTCGACCTTATCAATTTTTAACCCCGTCTACTTAGCAAAAGCAAGACCTTCCCCAAGTGCTAAAGCTTCCATATCTTTGGGAGAGTAATAACAAACAATGCAATAATAAAGCGTTGGCTGTATCAATTTTGTATAGCAATCCTAGCCCAAGAATACCTTGATGTTAAAGGATAAAATCTCACATTGAACAAAGATGATAACATTGACAAACTTATAAGGATTTGTGCTACTTCTCTTTAATAGATTGGCCTTTGAATATGGAACCCCAAGTCTTAATACTTGATAACTCTGCATTGAAGCATCAAAGTTCAGCATCGAGAAACCACTTGTTAGAGCTGGTTGATGCTGCATAATCTACTGCACCCAATTCATCTCTACTTTTACTGCACTCACATGTTATGTTTTTTAGGCTTTTATGAGAGACCAATCCAAATCAATGATTAAGAGCTTGTTTGGTAATGAGGTTTTTCCACTTTTTCCCTCAAATCCATTTTCAACCTTGGTAAACAAGCACTCCATTATGTAGGCACCAACCCCTAGTTCTTTCTCTTCTTTCTTTTTTTTGATTGATGCTTGAGCTCATTTTGGCCTCGCAGGACAAGTTGCGAGTGCTCTATGTGTACGCTCTGGTTCATGTAAGACAGTTTGCTTCATTCCTCTCGATTTTTGTACTTTCAACCATTTTTCAATCACAATTCTGTCAAAAAATCCAGAAATCCTCCAAATTGACTATTACCAAACAAGCTCTAAGTGACGTGATTTCGTTCATCCTAGTGTAAAAGGCTATTCATTTCGGCTTATAAAAGTGTGGAAATTTGACCAAAGACCTCTTCCAAATACTGAGATGAAAAGGTTGCTTCTTAGAGATCGATTCGCAATGCCTAGATTAATTGGACATTAAAAATTTTAGAAGAAAAATGAAAATCAATAATGAACAAAACAATTCGTACTTGTATGATTATTATTGAGAAGTTATTATTGTGGATCAAAAAGAAAAACAATTTTAAGAATACATTAATTATTACAAATCTTGACCCAAAATCAACAAGAATCACTCTTTGGAATGCTAATACTCACCAGAGCCTCACCTTTCTATTCTCACTGTTCACCAAGTACAAGAGAAACCACACTTCAAGCTCTCAGTTTCATGAACAAATCAACACTCAAAAGCCTCATAAAAAAAGATCTCAAGAGAATCTGAAAAGAGATGAAGTGCTTTCTCAACCATAGACAAATTGCAATAATTGAACATTGTTATCGTAATCTAAATAAGGCACCTCTATTATTCTGCAAGCGAATGTCGAAATTTCCGTCACTCGATATAACAGCTCAGTCAATGCATTGAGATGACCATTTCTCCTTCTAATGCCTTGGTTCCCATGTCTAAAGGATTAAACTCAGCAATATTGTAACGATCGAGAAATTTTCAATTAATTTTCTTTTTAATTCGTCTAGCCATATTGATTATGTCGAGCCAATAAAATATAATTTGAGTCCAATTCGATTTCCTAGCCCAATTTCATAATTTTAAATATTGTACTAGTCCAAATTTATCTAAGTCCCCAAAAAAAATATTATTTATTTTAAACTCGAATTATTTTAAGTCTAAAATTTCAAAGTTCAATTTTATTATTATCCAATTTATTTTTCATCCAAGTTTTATCTTTTAAATAATTATTTTTAGTAGCGTATTCTATTTGCACTGGTATTCTTCACAATTCTATTCTAAATAAAACGTTTCCATATCTAACATTACCCAATTCTATTCCAACTACAATACTTCCCATACCATACAATACAAATCTATATATATATACCCATATATTCTCCATCAACATTCACGGACATAATCATCTTCTAGTAAGATTACAGTTTTTCCTTCCATTCACGCACACACGTTACAAACAAACCACAACACCATCTACTGCCAAACTCAATCCATCGAACACAATCGTCCATCCTCAACTCGTAAGAATCGAATTTCACAGACCCCATAGCTGAACCAACCAATCTGCCAAGACAAAACTTGACCACCATCGATTCTCCATTACCGCCTCCAAACGACTCCAATCTGAAATCTCTTATTTCACACCACTTGATAGCCTGCCAACTTCAATCCAAATAGAAGACACCATCCTCTACACACCACACGACTTCCAACAAAATCCGAGTATAACCCATTACCGAACCACCACAATGGCACCACAAGAATCTCTCAAACCAACCCACCAAACTCTCCAATTGCAACACCACACAAGATGCCACCTCAAAATCATCGCCAATGGACTGCCACACACCACCCACAACCACTACTACCCATCACAAATTCCCCAGTTCAAGCCAAATCAAAAACCCAAAAACCAAGAAAATAAAGTAACCAAAACCTTACCTTAATCGCCGGAGTAATCGCCAAAAAATTCTTACCCCAATATTTGAAAAGAGCCTAGGCCATTCACCATTTTTAATTTCAAAATCACCCTAGAATCCTTCGTCCACACACCCACACCTGTCCCGCCACCTCCCCGCGACAGTGACATCATCGTCGGCGATGACGCCGGCAACGACCCTGAACTGTCGCCTGCCGCACTCTTCCTCTCTTTATTCTCTGATGGTTCGAATGGGAGAGAAAGATATCTATTTAATATATAATAGGAAGAGTATTTGGAGGGTTTTCTCGCCCATGTATTCCCTCCCAAACATTTAAACATTTAAATTTAAAAAAAAATTATTTCACAGCTACAACACAGAATTCAGTCAAAATAGAGGACATGTGTCAGACTGAAATTGGACCTTCGGTCCTTTACTATTTCCTCCTGAACGACTAGCAGCAATTTTCTCAGATCTGGAAGATTTTTACACTAGTGGTTGAGCTACTGAAACAGACTGTCGCAGTATTTGGCTTTGCTGTTGTTTCCAGTGGAAATGACGACACAATCAAGATCTACGACCTCACGTCCTCCTCCGAGATTGGTTCCCTTCACCAGTCATCTGCCATCACCTCCCTCTCTTTCTTTGCACCTCATTCACTCTCTTCCTACTGCAATCTATTAGCCACTGACGCTGAAGGTTTTCTCTCAATATATGATGCCGATCCCTTTGTCCACCTCACTAATTGGTGCCGGAAGAGAGAAGTTGGCTTCAGTCCCGCATCAGATGCTGGTGCAGGTGGTGGAGCACTAGCGTGGCGTTGCACCCACTGCTGCCGAGACAAAGAAAGACAAGAAAGTTGAAGAGAAAGAGGAGTCTGGTGATTTAAGTTCCAGACGTTTTACTATCCTCATTTAGAAACACCCTCAATTACGAGAGATGAGTTCTGTTTGGAGTCCAAATCCATCATTGGAGTTGAGTTTGCAGCCAAAATTCTTCAGGGCAGTTCTAATTTTTCACTTATTTTCTGTTTAATCTATTTACTTTATTCTTCATTACAAACATGGATTTGACGTGGTAAATATTCTGTGACTTGGGTGGATTTACTTGATAAGTATTTACTATGATTTTGAGTGATTCTAATGTAATTTGAGTGATGTTTTTATCAAGGATTTTAGATTATTGTTTGTGATAATCAATGATCAGGTTGCAAATGAATTGACAAATTAGGATGATGGCGAATGATCAATACTTAGTTTATCTTTTAATAGTTAAAACTTTCATAATTAGCTTATTAGATCCAAATCATTGAGTTTTAATTTACTCGTAATGAGGTTATTAGAGAGTTTCTTTGCATCTTCCTCAACACTACAGGTTTTATTCTTTTACTGTACTGAGAATGCATCTCATCTAGAACCAGGAGTATCAAAATTTATACTTTTTCTTACTTATAAAATTGCTTTGTAGATAGGGGGAAAAATCAACCAGTTATGTTACAAATTCCTTCAATTTTTTTGCTGCCAAGGATATGAACTTTGTTATGTGCACCAAACATAGATATGGTCATCACTGGCACATGGTATCCGACTTCTCCAAGATCTTTGTGCTGACAATGCACATCTGTTATCTAGGCTACTTTATTCTTCTTTTTTTTTTTTTTTCAATATTTGCTTTCATTTTCTATCTTTTTCACTTTTATATTTGAGCCTGAATGTTTAAGAAGTGATACTCCATGGACTTTGCTATGCATTCCTGATGTTATGCTTAAACCTTATCCTTATTTATTGATGAGCCTGTCCCAAGTTTAATGCAGTGGAAGAATAGAGAAGAGTTATCTTCCTAGAATTACTCATTTAAATCGGCACATCGAGGTACCAGACCCGACCAACTTGTGAATTCGAATCCTGCTCCCCAAATGAACACCTCTGTCACCAAAAAATCATCATGAATTCCCAGCAGAAAGCCTTCTCATGACCTCCGCTCTCATTTTCTATTGGCAAGGTATCCCTTGTGGTTAATATCTTATATCTTTTAGCTCCCATGAATATTGTTAAATTAGATGGATAACATTTATGAAGAAGCACATTCATCCATAAGATCCTATAGTGGCATTGGAGGTTTATGGTGATCCATGACAGCAGTAGTGGGGTTGCTCAGTGTTGTTTTATTGGTTGTGCTGGTATTTTTGTTGAGATGGTAACCCCCCCCCCTCCCCCAAAATTTATTCACGTTTACCACCTACTACTATTCTGGAAATATCCTATATGCCACTATGTTGCTCCTGCAATTAGTAAAATCACTCCGTGGTTTATCAGGTATCCTAATAGATAGGGTATCTGGTATTTATATATTTTTTAGGGACGGTAATTTTGATGAGAAAATTCCATTTTGTTTAAACTGAAATTATGACATGTGTTCCGGAAATGTACCTATATCAGCACAAAATTCGAGCCAAATCATTTATATGATGTGTTTTGCCAACCAAATAACATCTCATACTTTTTAGATCTTTTTTAAGCCATGGAACCACGTTTGCATCTTTTAGAATTAATGTCAATATGGTGTTTTTTTATCTATTTTTTCATGTATTTTTACGGGTTTGTTTTATGATCAGTTTTCTTATCTTGTGTAGAATGGATAATCGGTATACAAAGAACAACAAATTTTTGCATGATGTGCGAGTCAAGCACAAAGATTCTGTACCACCAATTATGATTTCTGCACATATGTTTACCATGATAAGTCATCATCAAGCTGATGCTCTTTATTTATGTTTACCATCAATAATCTTTTATTTATGTTTCAAAGCAAAATTTTGTAATTTTTTTATTTCAATATAAATATCTTTTGTAATTTGCTTATTTAAGTCTTTCTTCTTTTGTTTGAATCCCAGGATAACAACCTTCTTGGATATAAAAATTCAAATGACTCTCTTTGAGGGTGCAAATGTTAGAATAATCTTTTCTTCATATTGACCAGTCATGCAACTCACCTGGGTCTGAGCACTTATCCTCCAAGTCCAACTGTGATGGAATTTCTAATAAAGAAGGTGGGAAATCCATGGTTCAAGACACACAGAGAACGGACTCTTTCAAATGGGAAGACTTGTGCGCTATTTTTCTACTAGAAATGAACAGGTCAGTGGACATTTTTAAGATAAAAAAGAAAGAAAAAAAGCTCAAAGGAGGGTGCATACACTGAAAGTCATCCCTGGGAGGGTGCATGTTTGGCTCTTTTGATTGCATATGTATTTCTGTGTTTACATTATATGAAGACTGCTCAGCTTAGGTTGCTAATGCATCTTTTCATAAGGTTATGATTGCGAATGGACACTCCTCTTTTTCAAATTATTATGGATTAGTGACTTCATATTTATTGATTGCTGGTAGTTTACAAAGAATAGTTTATCCTCCTATCATCTATACATAAAAGGTACTTTGTATGTCACGCTTGATGTTGGTTGTACATCAATATTACATTATCTGTTTGGAAAATAGAAGAAAATGAATTTCAAGTTTTATGGGTATTAAGTGCAGTCATTGCCACACTTTGAATTTAATTCATGTAACTATAGACTTTTGTACTGATTTGTTCCTCTTTGTTTCTGTGTTGACCAGCTATTGGGCATATATCCCACTCAGAAAAGCTGATTCTTTCAAACCGACACAAGATTTCTAACTTAATCTCAGAATTCGGAATTCAAAAAATCTTGCTATGTCTCAGCAAAGTAGTAGTTTCTGAAAGAGGTAGGGATAATATCAATACCATAAAAGTAAAAAAATTATAAAGCTGATTTATGTTGATCATGTATGGTTGAGTCATAATAATGTCTCTCTTTGCAAAATCCATCAGTGTCCCTACAAGTTCCAGATATGTATACCAATGACAAATTATAAAGTGGATATTAAACCAATTTTCACTCGCAAGTGGTTATTATTATTTTTGTGTTTTTACTATTTTTTATACTATGCATTATTATTATATTGTCTATTTGGTTCATTGGTCTGCTTATATGTATTGGAAAATAATAGCAATTGGAGGGTGGTCTAGCACGGAGGATCCCGACGATTGATTAAAGAGAGAATAAAGCTTGAATGAATCACACATTAATTTTATGAGAATAAAATGGAAGGTTTGGTGTATTTTTTTGAATTTAAAATTTACATTTATAATAGAGTACATACATTATGAAGATGAAAATACTCGCTATATCTGCATAAGCCCTGTAAACAAGGTCTGCTTACAGAGTTTCCAGCTTATTATTGTTCGATATGTTGAATTTTATGTTTACTTAGTGAAAAAGGAATTATTGATGATATTAGAAATGAACTTGATGAAAAAGGTTTTGAATGACATCCTTTCTCATTAGGATGTTTCAAATAATGAAATTTTAAATAAAAAATGAACAACTATTTACTCTAGAAAAACCTATACTTATTTCTTGCAGATTTCCCTCTATTCTACATATCTCTCTACCTAATTCTATTTGGGATAAGTCTACCCTCTTTAAAATTTGATCCATTCAAAATAAGACCTTCCAATTGCATGAGATGGAGTATTTGTTTGTTTTTGTCTCGACTGATTTATTTGGATATGGGAAAATAGGCTTTTTACATTATTTCCGCATCTACCTCTCTGTGATAATGTGATGTTGAAGGTTTGGTATCATGTTGTAATTGGGCTGATTTTGTCTTTTGAAGGTTGAAGTTTCTCATAGGCTAAACAATACGAAGGTAGCAGTTGCCAGAGTTGCAGGTTGCATTGGCATGAGGATCTTGCAAGAAAATTCTTTAAAAAAATAGAGGGAAAATCAGCTTCCATGATATATGTCAAACCTTTATTGATGAAGATAAAAATTGTTGACATAGCCTAAGTTCGGTAAAGACAATTTTTTTTTTGGTTTAATGAGGTATATATGTGAATTTGACATAATTTGTCCTTTTTAATTTATAATTTATTATGCTACTTTATTCATTGACACTTCTTATTGTAAACAAATATAAAAATAATGTCATCCGTGCATCGCACGGGTATATACTAGTATATGTAATATAATTAGATTAGATTTTTTTTAAATAACCCCTTTTAGCCCCCAACTTCAAATGCGTTTATTTTAGCCCCTACAATGCTTTAAAGTTTAGCTCCTCTATTTTTAACTCGTGATTTCAGTCCTTTAATTTTAAAATATTTATATTCAGTCCCTACAGTTTTAAATTTTGTTTTAAGTTTCAACCCAAGTTTCTGTAAATTCTGTTTCAGCCCCAAAACTTTTCAAATCAATTATTTTAGATTTTCAATACAATCCCTAAGCTTTTATTTTCATCTTAAAAACTTTAAATCCCAAAATATTAATTTAAATTTATTTATTTTTAGGACTAGACGAGGCACGAGAAAACTAGAAAGTTTTATTCCTCTTCGGTCAAAACTCTAGAAATAAGGTAGACTCCTACTTACAAATTTACTTTCTAAAATACGCATAAATAATTATTTTGTATTATAGATCTTGCATGTATGATTGTGTTCATGACAATTACTTGTCTTTGGACATGAGACTTCTTGCCTCTGGGCATGATAATTACTTGTCTTCGGATATGAGACTTCTTGCCTCCGGGCATGACAATAACTTGTCTTCAGACATGAGACTACTTGCCTCCTGGCATGACAATTAATTACTTGTGTTAAACATGATGTTACGAGAATTTACTTGCTTAAATGCACGAGACTACTTAAATATCATGATATGTACTTTATTTGTAATACCAATTATTATTATGCACCTAGTCTACTGAGTATTTCTATTAAATACTCACTCTTTCTTTGAACTTACAAAATTTCAGATTTCGAATTTGGTGACGGAACGCTTGATGGTGGCTATTTAGGAATAATTAATTATGTTTTAAGAAAATAAATTGAACACGTTTATTTCGAGATTTCGAATTTCCTGATTATTGTCTACGTTATTTTTGAAAGTTGAATTATTGACCAATGAGTTTTTAAATGAAATTAAATTTTTAGTTGCTTCCGTTCATTTTTTATTTCAAAATTGAAGTGTTGACTGTTGGAGTCAGTTTTTATAAAATAATGCGATTAAATTTCAATTATTTTTCACTCAATCATTATGTTTCGAAAATTGTTTTGAAAGGATGACGTGGCTTTCCGGGTACTTATAACTTGGGGCGTTACAAACACTTTCTCAAAATTTACCAATTCCTGATATACTATTCCAGTTTTAGAGAGATTAAAATCAAATCTTATTAAAACTTGATAAAAGTTAATGAAATTTGATGTTAAAAGTTGTAGAACTCATGAATATGTGGCTAAAATTAATTGTTGACTTTAGTTTTGATAATGCCAGAAAAAAATATTTATGTAATATTTTACAATGTTTAAATATTGGCTTACTTAGTTCATTATTTGATTTTAATGGTTGAAATCTTGAGAAGGAAGGAAAGTTACATATACTGACCAATAGCTGGTACTAATCGTGTATGGAAAGTCTGTGCAGAATTGATTATGGTAAGTTTTGTATAGAGCCTGTTATTGTAAGTTCCGTGGAAAACTATGAATGGTAAATTCATTCGAAATCTGGGAGATTCCAATTCATATTCAATTCCACATATGCTTTCTTGCATTATTTATTACAACTTGTGTTTTAATTGATTTCTTAACATTCTAAGTATTTTCAGATTACTTAAATAGGTAATAATAATGTTAGATTAATTACATATTGTGATTGATTTATTCACTTTAGTGTTATTAAAAAAAAAAAAACATAAAATGGAAGGGAGTTGGATGATAAAAATGTTGGAATTCATGATTTCGCTCAACGTCATCTAATTAATCTTGTAAATTTGAAACTAATCACTCATTACTAGTAATGGGTTGACATTACAAACATAGACAACCTCTTCTCTCAAATGTCAATTAACCCTAATCAATTAATTAATCAAGTAATTTCAAGGTCTATCTCTCCAAACACAAACTAATATCTTCTCTCGAATGCCAGTTAGACTAAATTAATTAAGTAATCATCAATTGCTTCTCTTGAATGTCAATTAGTCCAAATTAATTTATTTGAAGAATAACACAATCGAACCACCTAAGAATAGGGATATCTCTATCACCTAAATTATGCAACCTAACTTGTTTGCAACATTAGTCTAAACTGCATAATATCTCTCAATTAATATATAAATCACAATAAAACCATTCGGTAATTAAGCAAATAAAAGACATTAATCACTATTACAAACACATAAAATGAGTAACATGAAATCAATAAACAAACATAAAAAAGTAATTAAACTAGGTTAAGCTACATCAATCATCTCAACATAAACTAATTTAACTCATAATGTAGAAATGAAAGAAAATACAAAAATTGAAGAAATACATCACCAAACCAATTAATTTTAAAAAGAGAAAATGGAGGAAGATGTTCTTCCCTGAGATTTATTTTACATTTAAGGAATACAGAAAACTAAGGAAAGTACCAAGTAGGATTAAAGTATAATTGGAAAAAACAAAGTTTTTATGAACCCATCCATCATCTTCAAATTCAAATTCTCTAGAAATTGCAATAAACTTTATTTTTCTAGAATTTTTTGAAGGTTTTCAATATTTGCTTACAGAAATCAGAAAGAAGTGAAATTTACAGATAAAAATTTAGAAGTTGCCTATAATATTTTAGATCTTGCAATAAAAAAAAGGCCATTCTCACTCTTTATTATTTTAGACAACATATTATTAGACAAAATAAACAAATTTGGGATTTATACAAGAAAATTGAAGAACTAGAAATTTTTTTAGAAACTAAGAGCTTGTTTGGTAGTGGTAAAATTTTTACCACAATTTTTCAAACTCAATCTCAACCATCCATTCTTAGTCAAGCCCACCATTTTTTACTTTCCAACTATTTTTAAACCACACATTCATCAAAAAATAAAAAAAATCAAAACTATAAAAATCAAAACTTTTTACACCAACAGAAAAAACAAAGATAGTCAAAATCGGGAAATTGTGAAAGCTTTTTATCTTAGAACATCTAAAAAATTAGACTTCCGCACTAAGCCGACTTTTACAATTAACTTTAAGATAGATCATTTTACGCTAGTGGCTGTGTTTATCTTTTAGGTATTAACTCCCCTCTCTCTTTTGGTATCAGAGCCATAGATAAAAGAAAAGAATTAGAATATTAAGATTTAGAACTTAGTTCAAACAATAGAAAAACTAAGACAACAGATAATCATATTATAAACTATAATTTAGAAAATAAACATAAATTACACAGTTTGTTTTCAGAACATCCTAGCCAAAATCTTATTATAGATCTAATTATAATTTTTTCCAAAAATTTAGAATCAGATAATAAAAGATCGATTTAGCAAAACTTTAGAAACAATTTTGGATCATTTTAAAACAAAAAATATAGAGTTAAAAAATATTAAAGAAAGTTTAGATTATATTAAAAATCAAAATTGTGTTATTCTAGAAAAATAATTAAAAATAGAATAAATACCCAGTAAGGTAGATTTTTCAAAAATAACAAGAATTTTAGATCTTAATAAACCTAAAGAAATAAAACTTGAAATAAAAAATATAATCATAAAAACAGAAGAATCTGTCAAAGAATTAAAAAGTTTAATTCTTAGTTAATGAACGAAAATTACATTATAGATAGAAACTATATTGAAGCGCTTGAAATTTGTAAAACTTTTCATAAAGACACACAAGGGATAACAAGTCTTGATTCATCAAAACCCTCTAGATCAGTTTTAATTAAACAAAATAACCTGATAATCACATTATTAATATCATTACATAAGAAAATAGATACTTTAGACAAAGCAAAAGTACCAATTTCTTCATTAGACGTTGAGAGTGATTTAAAACTCATAACAGGAAAGCTAGGAAATTTAAATCTAGAAAAATTGGTAAAGAAAAAGTGACAAGAAGATTACCAAGGGATTTAAAATTCCCAAGATGAGTATGTCAACCCCTTTCTTAGGAAGGTCTAGAACAATTAGTGGAGAATCATTTAGACCTAGTACATCTGGAATAAATAGAAATTTATTAGATAGAATATTAAGAATGACAGAACAGCATGACCAAAGTATTGAAGAAATCCTTGATCTACAAGAAGACTATGTTAGATTTCAAACACATGGTTTAAGAATTTTTAATCCAGATGTTTTATACAACAGATGAATATTTGAATCAAAAAACCCAATTTCTTAGACACAACAGACAGGTTTCAGTCCAGTGTATAGGAAATCGGGTTAAAAAATTAAATTTAATCTCAGAAGATTCTAAGAGAGAATTAGAAAAGAGAAATTATAAATTTATTCATTTTGGACTAATAGTCATTGGAATAAAAAGAATGACAAGAAAAAAACTTAGGATGTAAAGATTCAATAACATAGATAAAAGTAAAATAACCAGTATGGAAGTAGATATGAACAGTAATAATGATATTATATATCGTAATCCGGATTTTTTAATGACTATTAAAGATTTTTCAGAAAAAATAAAAATAGGAATTCAAACTAAAGGATATGGGATATGAAGACGCTGAAAGTGGAGAAAACTTGTTAATTCATATAGGATTTTTAGGAAGATGTTCTATCAATGCCCAAACTAAATATAAAATCTATATCTATATCTATATATATATATTTATATTTATATAAGTAGAACTGAGGAGAGAGATTCATTTTGGAGGGAAAATTGCATTTAATGACTCTCTCTCCTCATTTCTACTTTTATAAATAAAAAATTAAAATAAATAAAGAAAAGATAAATATTTTTGTAGAAAAATTTAGGGTAATTGGCGCAAAACGTCCCTACCTTTAGACTATATTGCTGAATTCATCCATACCTTTGATTTTTTGGCAATTTCATCCTCACCTTCACACTTTCTTGCTGAATTGGTCCCTGCCGTCCACAAATCTGTTAGTTGACTGTTAAACCATCTATTGACCATTTTTTATGAAGGGCAAAAAAGTCTTTGTATATTCATTAATTGGGTAATTGGCGCAATTGGTCCCTACCTTTCACACTTCTTGTGAAATTTGTCCCAACGTTTGTTTTCTTGGCAAATTTACCCTTACCTTCACATTTTCTTGCTAAAAACGTCCTTACCGTCTAATTTCATCCAAAAATCCGTTAATTGACTCAAAAATCACCTATTGACTATTATTTTTATTATAATCTTATTGACTATTTTAATGAAGGGCAAACAAGTCATTTCCTAATATTTAATTTAAAATGATGTAAAAGAAATGATAAAACAAAAACGAACAAAAACAAAAAAATATTTGTTACTATTCATCTTCTTCTCAACCCCATTCCCACTCGTTTAGTTCAATTATTCTCTTTATTTTTTTCCAATTGCTGTAATTGTGCTCGAGGCATCCGGATGTAGATCATAGATGGAACCCTAATCGTCTCCCTCGAGCCTGTCATTTTCTTTGCGTCAATTTCAGACCTAAACATATGAAACCCTAAATTTCCACCATCTCCACCAATAAATTAAATGCACAAAAATTGTTGTTTTCTACCATATCAATTTGAATCCTTTCCTGCCTTAACACCAAAAAGATGCCTCGAGGGCAATTACAGCCATTGGAAAAAAAATACAGAGGATTTAATTGAATTGAACGAGTGGGAATTGGCTTGGAAGAAGATGAACAGTAAAAAAATATTTTTTGTTTTTGTTTGTTTTTATCTTATTCTTTCTTTTACATCATTTTAAATTAAATAATAGGAAATGACTTGTTTTGTACATTTTATTTTTCTCAATGTCCCTCTATTTCAAAATTATTTTATTTAAGTCCTATAATGATATTTATAAAATTCTTAACTAAATTTAATTCTGTCATATATAATTAATTTCAATTCGAGTTGTTTTTCTTATAAAATGAAAAGAAATAATAAATATTCGAACTTTTATATAATTTAATTATGTCCAAATAATTTTTGCATCTTTATATTTCGATCAATTCAGGTTGCTTAGTTTATTACATTCATTTAAATATAGGACCACGTGTATTTAATTTTTAATGTTAAAATAAGTATGAAATAAAATATTTGTTTAATATATTTAAATATCAAATATTATATTAATATAGTTAGCACCAATTCTAATAAAGTTATTCTGTTATTCAGATAAAGATAATTTTATTTTTGATAATCTATAAATTATATTTTGGAAAGATTAATTACGTTGTAATCATTAAAATTGAATAGTTATGCAAATGATCACTGATTTTTTTTCTTTAAATAGTAAGTCATTTAAGTTCCAAACTATTACAATTGTAGTTACTTGGTAAAAAAATTGGCCCCTACTAGATAATCCTTATTCAAAACCTCATTTTCAGCTATCATTCTATTAATTAAATAATCTACGTATAACTTCAAAAAAATTCCTACTTTTTAAAAACTCATTCTCCCAAAATTTACTATTACAAACAACATTATATAAAATAATATGTCTCAAACAAGGGTTTAAGTGCATATTCTCCAAAAAATCACTATTAAAAAAACTCATGTATTGACTCATTTTTCTGCCAAAATGTATTTCCTAAAATGGTAAGTAGTATTAATTAACTATATATTATTCATTTTGAACAAATTTTAAATTTAAAATAATCCAGTTGAATGCAAATTTTTAAATAGTCTTTTTTTCAAGAAAATGTCCATATAGAATTAATAGGAGAAGATTGTGAGAAAATTATTTTTCCAAAAGAATTAGGAATAGGTCTTAATAAAGAAGAATTACTAGAATTAGAAGATCAAATGTACCTTAATAAAAAATTAAAATTAAAAGAATATTTATATTATGATTCAGAATAAAATATTAGGATAGGAATGATCGAAGAAGAATTTGATGATAATAAATTAGATATTACAAATTTTAGTTATGCAAAAGAATTAATGGAAGACACAAATACATATAGAACTTTTGATGAAACCCCTTTTGATAAAACGATGAAGCATAAGACACTTGTTTATGGAGAAGGTTTTCCTCCTAGAGGAGCTTATAGTACATATAACGAGCCCCCACAAAACAAAAGGTATGTAGCTAAAGGTAGTGAAAGACCCTTAGAAAATAAAATAGAATTCCAAGTAGCTTCAACAGCCCAAATGTTAAATATAACAGCACATGATCCAAAGATATTGACAAATGTTATAGATGTATGGAAAAACACAATCATAGGACATTACATTAGAAATTTCCAAGAAATAGAACCCTTAGATATGTATAGATATTTAGAAACATTTTTAGGAGAAAGTACTAAAGCAATGTGGGAAGCTTATAAATCAGAAAAGAAAAAAGAATTCGATCAGCTTGTTGCCTTAGGAAGTAACCCATATAATTTTGTTAAAAATATTCAAATTTTAATTACCAGAGCAGATCCAAACTCAGGACATATGAGTATACATAGGAAAGCTATGAGAGACTTAGAACAATTTAATTTATATAAATGGACTAAGGGAAAATATGTTACATTTTTTTTAAATGAATACTATTATTTTACTTTAATCTCAAGAAACACATTTAATCAAGAAATAGGAAATACGTTATTTCATAAATTACTAAGACCATTAGGATTAGAAATAACAGAATCATGGAATAATTTAGTATCACTTAGAGAACAACCAGAAAAGAAATGGAGCATAGGACATAGAATCCAACATGTAATCAGATATTTAGAAGATAAATGTGTAGAATTACAAATTCAAACACAACTAAAAAAGACAGATTATAAGTTCTGTAAATATATTTTTACCCCACATACTTATGGAGCCTCAAGTTCCAAACCTTTTAAAAAAAAATTAAGAAAAATAATAAAAGACCAATTAAGGAAATGTATTTTCTAAGAAAATCAAATAAGAGAAAATCTTATTTAGATGAAAAAAAGACATTTAAGAAAATTCAAACCAGAAAGAACTTATAAAAATAAACTTAGCTGTTTTGTTTGTAATAATAATGAACATTTAGCAAGAACTTGCCCTAAAAGAATAAATAGTTATGACAGAAAAAGTACTCTTGTTGAATGTACAAATGAAGATCTTATACAATTAAATGAATACATTTCTGATAAAGAATCTATATATAGTATAATATCAATAGAAGATAAATCAGAATTAGATCAGGAAGAATCTGATTATGAAATTATAGAAGAATTCTCAAACTTAAGAGTAAATGAAAATTCAGAATCTGAAGAAAAAATTCACTTAGTAGAAACATCAGTAGAAGCCTGCACACATAATTTGCAGAAAAATATAGGAACGGATAATATAACATGTTTTTTTATTGTAATTGGTGCCCAGCTAGGAAATGTAGCGCAAAATGTTTGGAATGTTATAAGGAAGCATGTATTAGATGCTTAGAAAACAATGGAATAATTGATAAAGAAGAAATAAAATTAGAAATTACTAAAGAACAAATTGAAATTTCTGAAATAAGAATTCTAAGAAAAAGAATAGAAAACTTAGAAGATGTGCAAAAACTATCGGTAAAAAGAATAGAAATTTTAGAAATCAATAAGAAAGGTAAAGGAATTATGATTGATGAACCAGAACAAAATTTAGAATGTTTACAAATAAATTATGTTCAGGTAGTATGTAATTCAGAAAAACTTAAAAGTATTAAAGTAAAATGTCAAATAAGAATAGGAGATTGCGTCATAAAATGCCTAGGATTAATAGATTCAGGAAGTAGTAATTGTATAATCAATAAAAAACTAATTCCAAATAAATATATAGTAGAATCCAAGAATCCAATATATACTCAACAAATGGATGGAAATTTATATACATACATAGAATTACTAAGACCAAATAACAAAATCAGTTTTGAAACTAATTGTGGATTAAGTATAGAATATATATTACCTAGGGATTCTACATGGGTTAGACCATTAAATTTAAAAGAAACAGATTTCATTATAGGATTAAGTTTTTTATTAAAAGGCAATGGAAGTTTTACAATTACTAAAGATTTTATACATTTTCAAAAATATAAATTATTTAGCCCAACACAAACGTCATATTTCCCATAAGATTGCGCTGAGAAGCGTGGTGTAAATACAAAAGAAAAAATTTGCCCCTGTAACAAAGAAAGAGAATGTCAACTTGTAGAAAAAGAACCATTTGATGTAGATGATATAGAAGAATTAAGGAGTCGTTCTCTTTGTCTTTCGATTTTGGATTTTGAGTTTTGGATTTTGTTTTGAATTTTGGATTTTGGTTATTTGTTTTGGGATTGCTGAAAACATGTTCTCTTTGTGATTTTGGAAAACTGTTTTCAAAAATAGAAAACTGAAAAATGCGTTTACTTTGTAATTTTTTTATATATTTATTTTGTGATATTTTATATGTAAAAAATGATTGATTTGTTGAATTACATTAATTTTAATGTTAATAAATCAGTTAGTTCTCTATGTTAATAAATTCATCATTAATATTATTTCAGGTAAACAAAAATTTAACCACATACAAACAAAATCTTAACATGGATCTATATATAATGGTAAAATAACATAAGAATTTCAAGTGAAGGAAGTGTCTCACATTTACAAATAATAATAATAATAATAATAATTACAAAAAAAAAAATTAACATGGATCTATATAATGTCAAAATAACATAAGAATTTCAAGTGAAGGAATTGTCTCAAAAAAAAAAAAAATCTTAAAATGGATCTATATATAATGTCAAAATAACATGAGAACTTCAAGTGAATGAAGAGTCTCACTTTTACAAAAAAAAAAAAATTTAAAAAAAAAATCTTAACATGGATCTATATATAATGACAAAATAATATAAGAACTTCAAATAAAGGAAGTGTCTCAATTTTACAAAAAATAATAATAATAATAATAATAATAATAATAATAATAATAATAATAATAATAATAATAATAATAATAAAAATAATTTACAAAAAAAAAAAAAAAAAAAATCTTAACATGGATCTATTTATAATGACAAAATAACATAAGAATTTCAAGTAAAGGAAGTGTCTCACTTTTACAAAATAATAATAATAATAATAATAATAATAATAATAATAATAATAATAATAATAATAATAATAATAATAATTTACAAAAAAAATAAAAAAATCTTAACATGAATCTATATATAATGACAAAATAACATAAGAATTTCAAGTGAAGGAAATGCCTCAAATTTAAAAAAATAATAATAATAATAAATAAATAAATTACAAAAATTTTTTTTAACATGAATCTATATATAATGACAAAATAATATAAGAACTTCAAGTGAAGGAAGTGTCTCACATTTACAAAAAAAAAAAAAAAATCTAAAACGCGCGTTTTGGTCGTTTTGAACTTTTTAACACAAAATATCCAAAACGCAATAAACTCGTTTTGAGTTTCATTTGTATTTTTTTTGATATTTTGGAAAACGTGATTTTGAAAATGGGCAAAGTGAACGCGTTTTCGATATTTCCAAAAATCGAAAACTCAAAACGGGCTCAAAACAGCAAAGAGAACGGGGCCTAAGGTTTGAAGAAGAAAATATAAATTTTGGTCCCACAGAATTTTTAGTTAATGAAAAAATTTATGACACTTTAATAACAGAACAAGAAATTGAGAATTTAGTCTCCAAATTAGAAAAAATAGAAATTTTAGGAGAAATGTTCTAAAATATTGGAAAAAAGACAGTTTTTTGTGAATTAAAAAATAAAAATCCAAAAAACATCATTAGGACAAAAAACATAGAAGCTACTAATCTAGACTTAGAAGATTTCAAAATGCACATAGAAGAATTGTTAAAATTAGGAGTTACAAGAAAATCAGATAGTTCACACATATCAGCAGCATTTATTGTTAGAAAATATTCAGAAATAATCAGAGGAAAAAGTAAAATGGTTATTAATTACAAAAGACTAAATGATAACACTGTAGATGATGCTTATAAAATTCCAGATAAAACAATTTTAATAAACAAAATACAAGATTGTAAGATTTTTAGTAAGTTTGATTTAAAATCGGGGTTTTGGCAGATTAGAATGCACCCAAATAGTGTAAAATGGACAGTATTCACCTGTCCAGAAGGACATTTTTGAATGGTTGGTTATGTCATTTGACTTAAAAAATACACCAAGTGTTTTTCAAAGAAAGATGGAAAGTATTTTTAATAAACATAGTAGATTTTTTGTTGCATACATAGATGACATGCACTATTTTAGCAAAAATAGAAGAGAACATAGAGGACATTTACTGATCATATTTTCAAAATTCATTAAACATGGACTGATTATAAGTAAAAGAAAAATGGTATTATTCAAAGAATACATAGATTTTTTAGGAGTAAATATAAGAAAATGAGAGATTAATTTACAACTACATATAGCCCAGAAGACCTTAGAATTTCCAGATAGACTTGAAGATTTAAAATAAATCCAAATTTTTTTAGGACTAGTAAATTATGCAAAATCCTTTATAAAAGACTTAAGAAAAATAGCATGACCTTTATATTCAAAAACCTCACAAACAGGGCAAAGATTTTTTATTCAAGAAGATATAAAATTAGTTCAAGAAATCAAAAATAAAATAAAATAAATCACCAAAATTAGCAATGCCACTTAACACAGATTATTTAATTATAGAAACAGATGAAAGCATATTAGGTTGGGGAGCGATTTTGATTTGTATAGATGCAGAATTATTAGCTGAAAATTATGCCTTAGATAGCTTTAAATTATTCATTCTCTCTAAAAAAGAAATAACAATAAGAACAGACTGCGTAGCAATTGTTTCTTTTTGTAATAAACTTAAACTAGATTCAAAAAAGAGTATTAGGAGAACATGGTTAAATTTTATAGATAGAATAACAAATAGAGGAATAAGCATAGAATTTGAACATATTAAAGGAGATGATAACAAAGTAGCAGACATCTTAAGTAGGATGACAGAAAATAAAGATTTTATAAATTCTGACTTTGTAAATATTACAGATGTCCAGACCACCACCTAGACCAGGAATTTCACCTGGGAATTCATTTATATCATCAGCTTCATTTTAGACTTCATCTAGTCAGAATAAACCGTATTATCAAGAACGCATAAGGTTTGGTAATCAAGAATTGATTTGTTTTCAGTCTAGCAATATTTCTTTTAAAGCTTTACCACATGTTTCTTTATCAAGAGAAGAAAAATGTAGTGGACCACAGAAAAGACAAACCTTTTTTACCAGAAGTTTCTCGGTGAAACAAAAAGGACAGACAGCTGTAAAAGGAGATGTGACATAAAGAAGATGCGTGAAGACCTCTTTTGAATAGCCTTTACTTTTTCAGATTCCATTAAGGATTTTTTAGAACTCTTCTCCCTAGAATTTCACTATATAAGGAAGAAGTTTTCATTTGATTAAGGCAAGAGTTTACAACCTCTGTACTCCTTGCTCTGAATCTCGAAAACCTCCTTATCCAGAAAAATTCTCAATCCAAAACTATTGTATAGTTAAATAAGAACCTGTGAATAATCTTAAAGTACTCTTCTTTTTCAAGTTTTATTTAAGTCTTCAGGGGACTTCCCGAAAGGGAAATTATTAGTTGTATTTTCTTTAATGTTTTAATGAATCTCCAAAAAATATTTTTAATTCATGTCTTTATATTTATGTTTTTATTAAATGTTTATATGTTGTAAATTATCTTTTGGATGATAATTCATTACATCCTATACATATCATAAAATCACAACTTGATTTCTAGAAGCCGTACCTTTTTTGGTTAATCCTGAGTGACCCAAAGTTGTAAGGATCGTTGGGCAGAGTGAGCCTTTTTAGAATCCTTTTGAATATTGAGGAAAGAGAATCAATTAACTTAAGAATTCTTTAAGGGAGTACCAGTTGTAACCTTATAGAAAGAAATCATGTTTTAAGTTGATATGTCTTAGGTAAAAAAAAAAGTTTGTTCTTTTGATTTATCTCCAAGCTTTTCCAACAAAATACAAAAAGAAAATAAAGCCTTTGTTTGGGCCCAATTTTTTGTAAATCAAATTTATTCAACATTCAATCTCAACCATCTATTTTAGTCAAGCCTACCATTTTTTATTTTTCAAACATTTTTTAACCACACATTCTCCCAAAAATATTATTTCATACCATAATTTTTCCCAAATAATGAGTCTCAAACTAGGGCAAAATAATAAAGAAGAAGAAGAAGAAGATAGACTAGTGTTTGAGATAAAATGAAAAATAAGATGATAGATAGTCGAAATGGTGAAATGGTTATTTAAATACCCAAAATTTTGAGCACATATTATGTCCTAAAACAAGCCAAACAAGGCCTTAAGGAAAAAGAATAAAAATGGAATCAAAAAATTGGATTGGCCAAAATTGGCCCACGCGACACTGGCCATTTTTGGCATTGAACCGCAACCCTGTGGTTCATTTTGTGATGCAATTTTTATAATTTTGTAGCCAAGTCTCTGTCTTCTGGCATTCTTCAATTTAGTCCCCATATTTTAACTTTTATTATAAAAATACCCCTAAAATATTTAGGTCCTCCATCTTTTTGATATGTTGCAATTGAGTCCTCAAACTTTTGATTTCTTTCAATTAGGCCCGTAGACATCAAATTTGCTATTCTTTTTGCCCAATTTCTCTTCTTGTCCATTTTTTCCCAATTGAGGTTGTACCTAAATGTACAAGATAAACAGAGTTTATAAGTAGAAATTAGATCAATTTGTCAATTAAAATGTCAATTTGATTATAAAAAAGTGTGTAAAGCATACTTATCACCTTCCTATTGGACATAATCTGTTTAGGAGATGCATTCTACTTGAGTAGTAGTCTCAATGTTGTGCGTGCGATAGGGAAGACAACGGGATGCATGTCATTTTCTATTGTCCTTTTGCTCGTCAATAATGGAAGGATATTGGCATGTGGACGAAATTGAAAGTGCTGGTAGGTCCAGATAACATTCAGATGCTATTGTGGGAGTTGGCGAAGTGAAAATTCCCTGATAAATTGGGATGGTTATGTCAGGTTATGTGGATTATTTGGGGTGAATGGGACCATGTTGTTCATGAAAGCAAGAGGCGGCTAGCAGAGGTACTGGTGGAGGTTGCTCAAGGGCTGTATGACTAGGATCAGAAGCACAATGCGAATGGAGTGGCCTCTCAAGATAGTATTCTCAAAGCACGTTGGATATTGCCCTCATATGGGAGGATTAAACTTAACATTGATGTAGCTTTCAAGATTGGGAAGACTATTTTCTATGTTGGTGCGATCCTTAGGAATAAATTTGATGTGGTGGTGGGGGGCTCAAGTCATGTAGTGTATCGGTACACTTTCAGTGGAAATGGCCGAAGCCTGTGCAGTAAAGGAAGGAATCTTCTTTGCACAGAAATTGGGCTACATATAGTGCTGGTAGAGACAGACTTCAGTCGAGTGGTACGAGCACTTGAGAATGATCTTTCCTGTGACCCTACTGAAACTTTGTTAGATATTATTTCCTTACTTCAATATTTCAATTGCTCATTTTCTTTCATTCCTAGGAGTAATAGTAAGGTAGCTCATGCTCTAACAACTTATGATGCAAATTGTTCTAGTTGTTTTTCTTGGTTTGATTGTATTCCACGTTTTTTGTCTAGCCTAGTTTGGATGGATATTAATTAATCTATTGATAATTTGGTTTTAAAAAAAAATTAAATTTGACTTTTGTGAGGATTTTATTAAAGTATTTGTTTGGTAACACTATTTGATTTATAAACTTGTTTATTTATGATTTTGGGATAAAAAATAGTGGTTGAAAATTGAAAAGAGAAATATGTGTGATTAAAAAGTAATTTGAAAAATTATGTAGCTTATAAATTGACAGATAAATCAGTTTTTCATTTTTTTTTTTACAAACAGATTTTTGTGCTAAATGATATAAGGCTGCGTTTGATAGCGAGAGTGGAATTTGGGTGAAAAGAAAATGAATTCCAGGGAATTGAATTCTTAGGAATTGAATTCCTGGGAATTTGATGTTTTATATGTTTGATTGGTTTAATTTCTAGGTGGAAAAAGTGGAAATTTTTTCAACTTTTGTTATTTGATTAACATTATTTTCCATGGTAAATAAAGCAAAATTTAGTTATTTTAATCAAAAAATAAATTTTTTTATTTTTACACACATTTGTACTTGATAATAATAATGTTAGTTTTTGGCAAAAAAATAAATCAAGTAACAATAACAAAAATGATCAAACGTGACGAAAATGATTAAAAGTTTTGCCAGGAAAATAAATTCACCTAACTACATGGAAAAATGAATTCCTTCAAAAGTAGGAAAAGCCGCACGTGAAGGTGAAGGCCGGAATTTCAATTACCTGGAAATTTTAGCATTCAAACACCAATAATTGAAAAAAGTTGAAAAATCCTTTCTTTTTCTTAGAAAATAAAGGAAATCAAACGGAACTTGGGTCCGTTTAATAGCGATGGTGGAATTTGGGTGGAAAGAAAATGAATTCCAGGGAATTGAATTCTAGATAATTAAATTACTGGGAATTAGAAGTTTAATGTGTTTGATTGGTTTAATTTTCTAGGTGGAAAAAGTAGGGAATTTTCCAACTTTTGTTGTTTGATTGACATTATTTTCCATGGAAAATAAAGTAATTTTTTGCTATTTTAATCAAATTTTTTTTTTTACTTTTTAAATATATTTGTACTTGATGATGATAATGTTATTTTTTGGAAAGAAAATAAGTCAATTAACAACAACAAAATTGATTAAACGTGTTCAAAATCATTTTCCATCTATCATGGAAAACATTTTTCCACCCAAACCCAAAGAAAATATTTTTCACCAAATCAAGGAAAATGGAAGAAAAAGTGGGGTCCACGAAAAAAGTTTTACGTGAAAAATTTTGTCAAACAAACAAATCAAAAATGAGAATTGGAAAACATATTCCATTTTCCATGGAAAATTTTGTGTAATCAAACGGACCTTAGTGCAGCTGAACTGAACATGCTTCCCTCAACTTTTTGATTCTCGTAGTAGCAAAAAGTCAGGAAAGCCCTCACTATCTTCTCAAATTACATATTCTTCCCGGTCAGATCAGCAAAACTTAAACCCTATATCCAGTTCGAGGTTCAAATCAGTCCCTGAATTCCCAAACTGATTTGTATCATAACTTCTAATTTTCTTTCCGCAAAGTATAAGCTTTTTATCTGAGGCCTAATTAAACACTTAACCCCAAAATTCTGCTGGAAAAATGAGATCTTTAGTTTCTTTTTGGTAGAAATAATCGAAGAAATAGCTTAATAAATTCAGAAGCTTTTGAGCGATGGATAAACATGGATTTATTGCCACTATTTTCATTTTATTAATTGTCTCAAACACTAGTAATGCATCTTTAATGTTTAATCTCCGGAGATTAATATCCGGCGCTACAGACAACACTTCCACAAATTCACAGGTAAATCTCTTTGCCTCTATATGTGTGTATTTGTGTTATATAATTTTATTTTATTTTATTTTTTGGGACAAAAGTTGAGATCATTATTGGGAATAAATTGGATCTAGGTTTCGCCCGTGGGAAGTCCTGTCAGTGGTCCTGTAAATGTAGGGAATTCTGAGAAAGATAAGCACAAGGAATCCGAGGTTAGTAATCAGAACAATACTTCGTCAACTGTAGATTCGAAGGGCTCCAAGAAAAACGACGACGACGATATTAATAATAATAAAAACAATACGGGTAGTTCTAGCCCACCGGATGGTGTGAAGAAAGGCGTAGTGGACGATAAAGGGAAGGTGGAAAATACTGCGAAATCACAGTTGGGCAGTAATGATAATTGTGAGGGATCACAGAGGAGCTGCAGAGATAAGATGATGCTTGCCTCAGCCTGCATTTTTACCTCCAAAAATGGTAAAGCTTTTCCCATTTCAGATCATGTTATTCTCTTACAAGCTAATACTTCGAGTTCAATGCTTTTGGTAGAATCTTAAAGCACTAAAATAACGTTTCTCTTAGTGTAATTTGATTTGCATGGATATATAATTTCTGTACCTGGAATATGATAGTTACGGGTACAACTTAGAATATGAAGTTAGGTTGTATTATGGGAAAGCAAATTCGAATAATGCAGTTCTTTTTGTGATATTTTTACTTCTTGAAAAGGATCATAAGAGGCTTGCAATTGCATTACACAGGGTGATAAATATTCCTGCATTTAATGGAAGGATGCCCATGATTTAGTTCAATACAAAGTGCATTTATACATATGAAAAATATTAATGTGATCATAGGTTGAGATAATCTATAAAGTAGATCTGTATATTTTCAAGGACATGGGATTGTAAGAAAACAGTCTCGCTACCTACCTAATGAAACAAACTTTATGGATAAGTTGCTTATGAAAAACACAGAACTAATCCCAAACATAGGCTGAGTCAAACCAGTAGAATACTTTCTTCATTATACACATACAAGCATGAGCCTTTCGGCTTTCATGCTTTCTTTTATCATTGATGTGTATCAAAAAAATTGTATATTAGTGTCATCTGTTCATATTCATCAATTTCTACGTGAGGTTTTAATCTTTATTTTAATACTGAGGTACTATATTATGCTGAAGTTTAGTACCTTAATTCTTTATCTCTGAATCCCTGATCCCACAAGGTAATTAATGTTGCATTCGTTTAGGCTATTTACATGATTTATTAATCTAGTGAAATGTATCAGAAGCCAACTGAAGCTCAATAAATTATCGCATAAAAGGCTGTAGGTTTTTAAAATACGCTAAATGTTCTCTCCAAATATTTTAGCTTCTAGAGAAATGTGCTTTTAATTTATGTGCCGCTTGTAATATGCAAGCTTTACTGCCTTTCTTGACTATAGAAGTGTTCTTTGAACTTCTGAGAAATGTTTGAAAGGAGATAATGTGACATTCAATTTATCTTAAGTTTTATATTACACCTTTGCTTTTCTAATCAGGAAATTTCACTTTTCAGTATATATAGTATTAAAAGGCCTCTTACTATATACTATAGATAGGGTGTTAGCTCTAGACTAATAAGATAGAAAGGGTGAGGTCCTATAGTATCATGGCCAAGAATGACTATGAAAGAAAGATGAAAGAATATTGTGAATGATTCCCTACACTCGACTTTCCCTTGGAGGGCAGGCGGGCACGGACAGGCAGGCAGGCAGGCTGGCAGGCTTTGAGGACATTTTATATGCATTGATGTTGGCAGAGGCTACTGCTTTCTTTAAGGTCAGTGCTTAGGGTACAATCTAGTTATTATAGGTATATCCAATTAGTAGTCCGCCCACCCAGCTGAGTTTGATTGGTCGGAAGGAGCTGGAAGAGGCAGTGCCTGAAATCAATTAACTGCTTATAAAGAAACAGAATTACTTAAGACAACAAGAACGGTTAAAAGCAGTAATTCACTTTCATTCACATAGCTTTTAAAAAACACTGGACAACTAAATGGATTGGATTGGATGGGTTGAATGAGAAGGCTACAATTATTGGTATCTCAAAGCATGTGTAATTTGAGAGTTGATGAGAGCATATTTTGTCTCCTGTGTAGGAACACAGAGTACTCTTATTGACCTATCCCTTCCTTCGTGCTGCATTACCTAATAGAGGAGGTGGGTTCTCCTCTCAATCCTGTAAATAGAAAAAAAAAGGTAGAATAACTAGCGTTTTCTTTATTTTCTTCGGCTTCTTCAACTATGATGGTAAAGAGATGAATTTAGGGGAAACAGTGGACATATATGGGGCTAATAGTACCCTACTCAACTGACGTTTGTTGTCAATTGAAGAAAATAACTCTTTGATTTATTTTGGCAGGTTCCAAAGGACTGTTCATTTTGGTGCAAAACAAAGGGGAAAGCAATTTGAAAGTTCACGTCAATTTCCCTAATTCTAAGGAAAGTGGATTCCCGGATTTTGAATTACCAAACAACCAAATTAAAAAGGTGTGGATAAATATATTTGCTGTTGTGCAATTCTTTTTCGTATTATACATCCACTTTCATCACGTGGCATGGGGAAATCCATTTTGAACATCCATAAAAGTGTACATGTTGCCTTACCCGTAATTCAGGAACTGCACCACCAATAATTTCTACTTCAATGTGGAACTATAAACTGAAAATTGCTCCTTATAAGAAATGGATTAAGAAATTACATGTCTTGCCAGAAATATGTATTTTTCAGACTAGCTATACTTTATGGTATTCAATATTGTTTCAATAACACACAAGATGTCTGTACATCGAACATCCATAGAAATGAAAAATACACATAAGATAAGAAATTGGGATTTATACCACTAAGGGGATATGATATTTATTTAAGCATAAATTTAGAGAATGGCATGAATCAAGATTATATTAAGGAAGATTACATTAATACATGCACATTTTTCATCGGCATAAAGAAAATCCCGGTCACTTGTTATGTGCTGATTGTGTTAAGAGTGAAGCCTTACCGGATGAAGACATAGGTTTGACCCTCCTTTGAGGGGAGGGTGAAATCCTTTGATCCTCTTTAAAAAAGGGAAGAAAATGAAACATGGTTGCCGTTAAATACAGATAACAGTCATAACCGTAAGGTTTACACCAAAGTTGGGAAAAATAAGGAACACAAAAAAATCTGTGTAAATATTTTAAATCAAGGTTGCTACAGAATTTGAATAAGAATTCTTACGAAGATTTGAAATTGATTGTGATGCCTAAAGTTCAAATGTGGTTTGTCTACATTTTATAATGAGATGTCATCATATTGGTTTTGCTACCCTGTAGGGTTGACACGTTATTGAAACTATTTGGTTTATTAAAGCAACAAATAAACGCCTAACTGGCTACTAGAGCGGTGAATCCTGTAAGGAATACATTAAATATTAGCACCTAGCAGTATACTTGCATGGTGAACTAGAGTGCAAAGATGAAAGTTTGGTCATCGACTTTTCTTGCTAGGTTTATTACCCTAGGTTTGAAAAGTACTTCCGGAAAAGTATTAAGTAATTTCTTTTACTTCCTGAATTTCAGTGCTGAACCCGATTCCAGATTGATTTTGGTAGTCTTAGAGGCCATAAGATGGTATCTCATGGCATCTTGCTGCTGTGGCTATTATGAGGTTCATTTGGGTTGAGAAGAGTGCTAACCTTTTAATGAACATGACCAACTGTTTGCATTTGTGATAAAGTGCTTTTGCTGTATTGATTTTGAACCAAAGCTGAAGACACTATGGTAATACTTTGATAGATGTTCCACGGGGTTGACCACAATTCTGTAGCTAATTCAGTTTCTTGTTGACTGTTTTGTTATCTTAACGTATTAGAGGCAATCTTATAGTCATACCCGTTCCTTCTTTCCAGCATTAATATATGTTTTTTTATAAACATATGTACCTCCAGAAAAATGAGGGCAAAAGAAAGATCACCAATGTGAGTTTTTCCATTTGATAATAACAATTTCAATCAGTGAATCCCTTTCTTGAATTATTCATCTGATCTGTCATTTTAACAATCTTTCACCCCAAATGATTCTCAAACTGATTTATTTGAAGTTGCCAGAAGACATTAGATCAAAATCTGAGTTCTATGCTTTGTTTTGTACATTCTGATTCACCACTTCCTCTTTGCCTGTCTACTTGCAGATTGATATCTCGTCACACTTGGGCAAAAGCAGCAAAATAATATTAAGTTCTGGAAACGGGAACTGTGTGTTTGAGTTGGATAGCTCTGTTTCTGTAGAGAACTTCCTCCGGAAGTTCTCTTCCTACTCTAGACAGGTGACCCCTATATATGTTGTGTACGTCTTCTTTCTATTGGCTTTGCTTTGTGGAGGGACATGGGCTTGCTGCAAGTTAAAGAAGAGGAGCTGGCACGATGGTATCCCGTATCAGGAACTTGAAATGGGCTTACCGGAATCCACTTCAGCTGTCAATGTGGAGACAGCTGAAGGTTGGGATCAGGATTGGGATGATGATGATTGGGACGAGGAGAATGCAGTAAAATCACCTGGAGGGCACAATATGAGGAGTATCTCTGCAAATGGCCTCACTTCAAGGTCTTCTAAGAAAGACGGATGGGATAATGAGTGGGATGATTAGCAGCAATACATGTTTGAGAAATGGGAATCAGGAGAAAATCTGCGAGAGAAAAGACACTGCACATTTGCTAAAGAAAAAGAGAGAAACCCCTTGGTATTTAATATTTTTCATCTTTTTCTCTCCCGGAAAATGTGACCCCTGCGTTTCTTGCATATATATTTTGCATACGATTAAATGTACTGAAATTTTTTTTGGAGCTTAGAAAGTTTAAGATTATAGATGATTTGGCACAGCGAATGTTACCATAAATTATTTATATAGTACGGATTGCAGTTGTACAAATTCTGCTAAATGCTAATGGGAGTGTATTTTACTTTCATATACAATGCTCATATTGCTTCTACTAAAGCCTCTTTTCTGGTATGTTCTCTTTGTTCTTCCGCGCTATTTCATATTTTTATGAACAATGCTACTTGGACAACAATTATGGACAACATGGTGGATAACACACTCACATGGGGTGGGGTCTACCAATTTCATGTTGTTCAACTATGTTCTTCAAGTAGCATTTTTCTATTTCTATTTGAAGGCTATCCCTAGAGTTTGGGAACTAGGGGTAGGCAAATCAGGTAAGGTAGGCTAACTGTCAAGCCGCTGCGTGGTTCGTGTTGAGCCTGACTTTAGAAGCCTTTGGGGCCCACTTTGATAGTCCTGGCGGCATCGTGTACGTATCCTGTGTGTCGGGCCTTTCCTAAGCTGCCCAAGGCATGGCCCAGTTGACATATTTAGGTAGAGGATTGGCCTTTAATTTCATCATGGTCTAGATAGGGAAAAATACACAAATAAGGTAATTACATATGCAAATTTCAAAATTAAGGTGAAAGTTATAAAGTTTCAAAAATCAGGTTTTAATTAGAACCAATTAATTAAATTAAATAATTAAAATATTTTGTTAATTATAGATATTAAGGTCACAATTGTATACATTTCAAGTCACAAAATAAAAATCCTTGAGGTTACAAATAATTTTAGGATCACAAATTATTGATATATTAGGTCACAATAACAGATTTTTTGGATCAATATCAAAGTCACAAATTATTAAATCAATAGGTCACAAATGTCAAATTAAATTAATTAATAAAACATGACATATTTTTAGGTCACAACTTATCAAATTATTATATCACATTTATTTAATTTTTAGGTCACAACTTATCAATTATTAGGTCACACATTTTCATTATTCAAGTTCAAATCATAAGGTCTAAGTCACATTCAACATATTATCGTTTCATTGTTAATGTTAGCCTCAATGAAACTATTCCAGCCACCGTCACCGTCGCCCCCCCTCCGCCGCCATCGTTGCCATCGGAAAAACTCCACTCCTCCCCATCCCATCACATTCCAATGTCAAATCTCACTTCCTCCCTTACCACCTTCACTATCGCCGCCACTTACCGCCGACAACACCACAAGATTGAGCAGCAGCACCACCACCACTACTTATATGAAAAAAACACCACCACCACTTATATGCAAAAAAGGCATCGAAGCAGCACCACTACTAGGTCGAAGTGGCAAGCCCGCTGCTTCGGCGAATCCAACAATGGCGCTCAGATCCGACAATGGTGCTCGGATCGAAGACAAAAGCAGCGGCGTTGGTGCAAGATTGAAAACACTGCTGTAAAACAAAAACAACAGTGTCGCTGCTTGCCCGCGATGTAGTAGCTGCGCCGCTTACCCAGAAATCGTTGCTGCCAACCGAGGTAGTAGGACGACGTTTGAAGCAGTGCAGGACTCTAGCAGCGGGAATGGGGTGTGGCAGCGGAGGGGAAGGGGCGAACTGGTGGATCTGTTCAATTGATGTGGGTCTGGTTCAGATGCGAAGAGAGGTTGAAGAGATCGAGAGAGTCTCTCTATATGTGAGGGGTGAAGATCGTCTCGGTGTCGGGGGCTGAAATAAAAGAAATTAGGGTTTGGAATAGGAATGTTGTTTGATGAATTTATTTTAATTTTATATTATTAATAGTAATAAAATTAAAAATTTATTTAACACCTGATTTTAGAAATTATTTAAGTTTAGTCTTATTTATGAATTGTGATTTTTAAAAGTAGGGGTAGATGTAATTTCTACGTCTAGATATTTGCTTAAGAGTCATATGGGCTTGGTCCAACTTCATGTGGCTTTTCTTTTGTCTTCCTAGGGATGACAAACAGATCGGACAGTTCGTGAGTTCGGCTTGATTCTGCTCGTGAATAAATGGACTTGAGCTTGGACCGGACATAAAAATTTGAGTGCTAGATAGTTCAGGTTCGATTCGTGAAGCTTGTGGGTCGGCTGGTGAAAGCACAACAAGTCGCAAAATGGGTCAACTAGCAAATCGGCCCATTTCAAGCTCGTTAAGCTCGTGTACAATTTTAACTTTTAATATTTTAAATTATTTTAGTATCAGTAGAAAGATATATATATATATATATATATATATATATAAAACAAAACGAGCCCATGAGCCGAACTTGGGCTGGCTCTGTGGGAGACTAGTTGGCTCGGCTCGTTTTCCACACGAGTTGTGGTCGGTTTGGCTCGTGGGTTGGACCAAACACAGCTCATGGGCTGAGCTGGCGGCCCGTTTGACACCCCTATGTCTTCCCACTTTCCTTTACTATTTCTAATTTCTATGAGAGTACATTTGGATAGGAGCAGAGTTGTAAAATGAGTTGAATAGTATTTTAGGTGTCTAGAGTACGAGTAGAGGTGTCAATTCGAGTGGTCCGAGCTAGATTGGCCAGCCAACATATGAGCTAGGTAACGGCCCACGTGAAAAAAGTCTGCCATCTGCGGGTTTCAGATTGGTTCTGGGTCGACCTAGAAATTTCGAATTACAACCCAGGCTGTTGGTCCATCTGGATCTAGCCCATGTGTATTGCGATTCATTTTGATTTGACCCATAAGAATAAAATTATAGAATTTTCATATTTATAATAATTGTTTTGTTAAGTTTTTAAATATGAAATGAACAAAATGATAAATTCATATTTATACCATAAATTGCTTATATAGAATTTAAATTTAAATTTTATGTTACATGAATTACTTCTAAATTTACAAATTTAAATAAACACAAAAACAAATAACAACTAAATGTTAAATGTATTTCTAATTATTACGATCAAAGAACATTACGGTTCTTAACTATTAGGGGAAAAAAAAAATAAGATTTAGCTTTTAAAAGTTGTACTAGAGTTTTTTGAAGAATGTAGATTTTCAATGTTACAATATTTAATAAAAATAGTTTTTTTTCCACGGGCCAGTGAGTTAATCACGGCCTGCGAAGGTTTGGCCCTCAAAACCCGCGGTTCACACCTTCTTGACTCGTGAACCACCCGTACGGGTCACGAGTTGGCCCTCGGTCTCGGGTCGATCCGAACAGGTTTTCACAGGTCAGGTCTTCTTGTTCGTCTTGACACCGTAAGCATGAGGTCTGTTTCGTACGAGTTTAGTTTCCCTCTAGTTAATAATTAATAGGGATCATACGAAAGTGTAAGAGACAAACCTCTTGAGACAAAATTTCACAAAGGTTAGAAAAGTTTGGTTTATAAGTGCCTTCAAGGGGTGCAAGCACACAATTTAAATTAAGATAAGTTCTAAGATCTAAGATAAAAAGATCACATCTTCATTTCGAGAGATTTTATTTGTTGGTCCTTCTAAACGTTTAAACTTCTACAATATATACATGTTAACGTATACTGTTAACTACTTTGAATTATTAATTTGCCACCTTAGCTTCGTAATCTACATGTGGTAATTGTTGTCTACCATGCTATCCATTTCTTTGACCTAAGTAACTTCCCCTGATCTTCCTCAATTGTTCATATCGTGGTAATCGCTTGCAAATGGCCGAATGGATCGTGGGATGAGTTGTGAGAATTGTTTCTTTACTCGTAACTTGCTTGATCGCCCAATCACCCAGATGTTTATGTGATCGCCCAATCGTCCAGACTTCTCCACATCGTCCTATCATTTGTAATGACCTTTCATGTTTTGGACTTCTATGTTGGGCCTTTGAATTGTGTATTTTATGTGTCAACAATTACTCTCCAATATGACTGAATTAATGTACAATAATTAATTTTGTCATATTTAGAGCATTTATGCATTTAGCCCTTTAATATCATTTTAACACAAGGTAAATACAAATGAATGTACAATGTACTTCATGGCAACGTTTGGCGTTCCACTATCCAAGTATTGCATCCTACCACTTGAGAAAGAACTTACATTTTCTCTACACGTCCTCTTTGTCCCATTAAAGGAAATGACTTTTCTTCTCTGAATTTTATCATTTACTGTCATCGCTTTAGAGTTTTTGCAATTTATTTCCCTCAAATTCCTCTTTAAAAACTTTTCTTCTGTTTGCTATGCACCAAAAATTTCTTTTTTTTTCTTCGCCCAAGGTGGTTTCTAGTTTTCAGGATTTTCAGAAAACCTTGCCTCGCCCCATGTGACCATGTCGCATATGATATTATGTTCACTTCGCCGTCGAATTCGAACACATGCCGGCCCTGTTTTTATTGATGATGTGAAGTTAAGATTTCACCAATAGCGCAAGCTTTTCACGCAATACTGTAGTGTTCTTTTTTTTTAATAAGTATTATATATATTTATATGTTAATTAATTGATTATAATAATTAATTAATTACTATATATATATATATATATATATATATATATATATATATATATATATATATATATTATGTCAAGATAAATAGAAATATAAATCTTGATTAGTCATAATTATCAACTAAGATTTAATTGTTATATTTATCTTTAAGATATATTATTGAATAATTATTTTCTACATCATATTAACATTCTTGACCAATGAAAAGATGTCATGTGTCTCGTTCATTAACTTAAAACAAAATTATGATTTAAATTAATTATTAATAATTATATTGATGATTATCTGAAAGTGTTAGAGTTGAATCGAAACTCTTATGATGCTATCCCAAAACCATTGTAAATAGGGGTCATGATTTCATGTAATTTTCACATCTCTTTCTTTCTCATAATTTTTTGCATTCATTTCAAGGTTGGAATATTATGTTTATGGGTCTCATATGTATGTTTTATGAATTGAGGACCGGAGTTTAGTATTGCTACACATAGAAATTTGGTACCACATAAGTTTGGACCCTATTTTTGTGTCTCCTCATGTATGCAAGATGAGTTTAAATGTAAATTAATTATTTATTTCACTTGTGCTTATTCAGATTATATCTAACACCCACGATTTTTTCACAAATAATTAGCAGTTTCGGGCAGATCAAGACATATGATGGCTAGCAAGTGGATTGCGTGGGAAAAACAAGGAAATGATCAATTTTCAAAAGCAGTTATTTTTATTCAATTAAACGAGTATGTTACTATTTTTTTAAACTAGTTTCACACCTTTGTGAGACACAAACATATTTTATTGACAAAATATAATGTAAATACAATATTAGCCATCACATTTGTTATCTCGAATTGAACTTGTATCATTTTGAAACTAATTGGACTCGTATAATATTATAATAATGTATCTTAAACGTCCCAAGTAGAAGAGTTTGAAAAGGAAAAAGATGTCATGTTGACTAAGAATACAGTTATGGATTTATATTTCAAGTGTTGTTTATAATTCATAGTTAAATCCTATTCCTTAGCAAATTAACACATGTTTTTATTTAGAAATTTATCTTCTTGAAGAATACCAATCAAACAGCCGTCTTCCCACATGCAAGTAACGCATTACAAATTAAGAGTATCTCAAGAAAACACAAAATATTTCTAAACATGCTCGGATCCCTAAAGGAAATTTTATTTGTAAGATATACGATGCATGCAAGAAGGGAACATAAAGAATGACTATTATGAAACTTGAGAATAGTTTTGGATTGCTTTATTGAAACCACCATGATAGGCATGAACTACTTCGTGAACAACTTCCTCAATAATATCACCCTGTTCCTTTAAGATTCGCAGCCTTGACGATCTTTTGATGTTGAAATATGAACAACATGAAGTAAAGAATCAAAATGCACAGCAACCAATTTTAATCTATTTTAAAAAGTTCTTCCCTTAGGTATTGCAATTATGACAAAGTCAATTTGAAGCATGTTTATTTCATTAACATTGACCTAACTTTTATGATAAAACTAATCCATACATGTTTAGAGGAATTTTAACAAAGTAATTTAGTATCAAATGGGTATATGACGCTATTACTGGCATCAAATGCCAAGAATCAGAGAAAATAGAACATACTTCCAAGATTTTGAAAAGAATTTCCAAAAATTTAGATAGTTTTGGTTTCCACACAGTCAATAGCCGATACAGAATTTTTAAAAAATAAATTTGTTGCATATCTAGAGTAACAGAAGGTTGGTTTAAACACATTTTGTCATTAGGAATCTCGAATGACTGGTAAGGAGTAAGAAAATATGAAATTGATTAGCAATTTTCTTCAGTATTTAAACTCGAAATGTAACCGTTTGTTTTTTTTTTTTTTTTTTTTTGCGTTCATTGGAATGTTGCAGGTCCCAATTCAAACAATTACCAATAATTTAAAGGATTAAAGGATGAAAATGAAAGGCATCAGAAATATAAAAGGAAAAATAAATCCCATCCCCCGTATGGGTGGCTTTAAGTACAGCCAACAAATTGTTTTCTCAATCACCATCTCTCTATGACAAGTTCTTAGTATTATTAAGCATCATCAAGTTATTGCGCATAAATACAAAGATTATACACACTACCAAATAGGATATATCTCATGATCGAAACTTATGTAGCAGTATCATAATCTCAAATACGTATTATGCTAAATTGTTGTTTATGTACAGAGAAAAAAATAAATAGAAAAAGAGTAAATTTTTATTTAACTGATAATCATCACCATCATTTTTTCATCATGTGTAATTTTGGAAATAAATTGGAAAACACACATGAGAAATAACCGGCTGCAGTATCTCATGCATGAAGCAACTTCAAATTTGTGGGCAGCCATTATCAAATCCTTAAAATTAATGTGATAATAACTGAGACGATTGATGAGAGCATCTCCAAGTTCTCTGATGCAAGGAACAAAAAATAATGCTTCCACCTTAGACGTTGGATGTCCTCGGGCAAGTTATCTAATGCCAGTCGGTGACTAAATGGTGCAATAATTACAGTAATGCCATAACTAGCCATTCCAGAGATAATAATACAATTACAACCCACATGCTTAAAATGAAGGGATAATTATAAGAAGAGATATCCACAGTAGGTTCAGAAACCAGTCATGTCAACCAATAAATTGTAAATGAGCAAAATACAAATTTTTAGAGAGCAAGTTTTCACCAAATTGGAGAAAAAAGTGTGTCTTTCCCCATCTCTGTTTACCCAAAAATAAATCCATTGTACGGTAGAAATATTAGGTTGATCTGCAGTGAAGGGGTAGTTGTAGAATCTGATTAGGCTTCAAGCACTTCCACCATTTTATTACAATAAGGAAAAATATATAGCAAAAGAATATATTATATATGAACCCTTTGCATCAGATTACAGGATGAGAACCCTTTTTCATAGAATTGTAGTTCCCATTAAGAAAATGTAGCTATATGATCCCTTTGCAATGTCAACCATCTCAAATTAAGTAGATTCCATACCATCGTCATACTAATGGAAATCACTCTCTTATGTAATAAAGGGTATTAAGGACTTTTTGACGTTTAAGATGCTTGTTTGTTACTAGAGGGAACTAAATCTTCCATTTCATCTAGAACAAGCTCTCTTTTACTGTGGCGGAATATAAGTACTCGAATTATAAATCTTTAAGACCAATCATGTTTACATTCTAGTTCTAGATAAACAAATCAATTTATTGTTACCTTTTCCAGGATAGGCAAGACATTGTTTATATACCAATATGTTGAAGCATGAAGTGGTGCTGTTTTTATTCTGTTAGCATAAAATTTCTCGTGTGCTCCAAAAGAATTCATCAGCAACTCTCTAACTATGGATACCAACACATAAATGAAGTGATCCACATCAAATATATCCATCAAAGTGCTACCAAAAAAATAAAATAAAAAAATCATTACTTCTTGAAAAACAAATGATCAGGAGGTTTACACTCGCAAAAATATCAAGAACAAATCAATGGGCTTGATGAGTAGAACCTTGAATTTTTCCAAACAGGGAAGTACAAGGTAAGGGATCACAAGAGTTGCATTCAAAATTTTAGCAACAACCACTGCATCACAAATCTTAGAATAGAGTGTGTAGTATGACCTAATACTGTAAACCTAGTGTGGAATATAGTGGTGGTCCACTTAATCCACATGGCACCCTATGATTGGGACTTCACTTACCCATGGGATTTGAATTTTGAATAAGAGGGGGAAACCTTTCTTGTTTCAAAGAGACTTGGCACATTCTTGGGTGGAGAGGTAGAAGTGGGAGAGGTCCAATATCTCCGGCGAAATCTTGTTACCTTCGGCGAGCCTAGATCCGGTTGCCATTTCTCGAGGACGACGGTGCCATGTTCCAGTGTGTTTAAGTGGTCATAAACTGAGCTCAAATAAGAAACAAGAACAAGGCTGGGATCGGTTCTTGTGCTGGGTCTTCTTCTTCATCTTGCTGGGAAAAGGAGCTTGGGAGCTCAACAAATGGTATCAGAGCTTTGGTGAAGTAGCTGGGCTAAAGAAAGCAAGAGGAGAAGCACAGACCGCTGGAAGCAAGGAGGAGAGAAAGAAAAAAAAAAAAAAATCACTGACCCGTTTCAAAAACCCGACCTCCGGCCAACCAATCGGAGCAAGACCAACACCAAAAGAACCGCCTCATCGTGGAGAACACTCGACCAGAAGGTGGAGCAATTCCGGTGGCTGAGACGGCGACAAACGGCGAAAGAAAGCTGTGAAAACCGGACTGAAAAAGTGGGATTCCGGCCGATCCAGAACTCCGATCGACGATCGGCCACCGCCATTAGAACGGGCTCTTTGAGGAGAAGACTCGCCTGAAATTTGGTGGCAATCCGACGGTTGAAACAGAAGTTATTCGCCGGAGAAGAAAATGTTGGTAAACTGAAAAACAGCGATTCCGGCCGGTAGGGAGCTCCAATCGCGAAACGGTCACCACCGTTGGATTTGTGACGACGAGGAGCATCTTTCTGTGTTTTTTGAGAATTTTCCGGCAGGGGCGGTAGAACTCCGGCGCGGTGGTCCGGCGGCGGTCCGGCGAGGCATTTTCCGACAGAATCTTCAGCTCGACCTGCTCGTTCCATTTCCGAAGTCCATTTTGCAAAATCAACTCTTGATTATACGGACATTGAAAAGTCCGCTCGGTTTGCATTGGCTATCCCTTATTTTCATTACGTATTTCATATTCTAGAGGCTATTGTGAGGTGGCTACATAGTGTTGGGGGTTACCTTGCCGGTAACCATTGCTTGTTGGTAGAACTCACATAGGATTGGAATTTGACTACGTACTTAATTTCTTGAAATTGTCGTGTATTACTTGTTATTATATTATTTGTGTGATCATCTTGAAGAGTAATTTTGGTGAAATTGGTTTGATCTTGCATTTGAGTGTGGGTAATTGCTTTGTGTTAACTTGTTTGAATTTTCATTATTTGCATTATGGGTTCTCGTGTTGAATTGTCACAATTTAACGGTAAGGGAGATTATTCCATTTGGAAGCAAAAAATGAAGGCTATTTTAATTCAACAAAGAGTTTCTAAAGCACTTGAGGACCCTAGTACTTATTCAAAAGCATTGTTAGATAAACCTGATGAAATTGCTGAGATGAATGAAATTGCACATAGTTGTATAATATTGCATTTATCTGATGATATAGTGGGACAAGTTGAAAAGCATACGACTGCTAAAGATTTGTGGGAAGCACTTGACAAACTTTTTTTGACAAAATCTTTAACGAAGAAGATTCACTTAATTCAAAAACTTTTCAACTATAAATTGGATCAAAGAAAGGATCTTGAATTTAATTTGAGTGAGTTTAACAGTCTTGTCAAGTGTTTGACCCACAATGGAAAGAAATTTGATGATGAATATCTCGCTGCTATTATGCTAAATGCCATGCCTGAATCTTATAGAGATGTTAGGAATGCTATTACATATGCTAGGGACACTGTGACCTTAGATATTGTAGTTGAGGCTTTAAGGGCTAGGGAGCTCGAGATGAAGAGGGAGTCAAGGGGTAGCAGCTCGAGGGAAGAGAGTTTGTTTAGTGGTTTTAGAGGGAGAAATGAGTCGAGAGAGTCGAGAGAAAACCACTTCCAAACGAAGAAGGGTAGAGGAAAATCGAAGGGTAGGTCCAAGTCTCGGGATAAGAGTGTTAAGAAATGCTACTATTGTGGTAAAATTGGACATTTCAAAAGAGACTGTGATGACTTTAAGAAAAAACATAGACCTCAGCAGAGTGATGATCAGAACCTAGTTGCTGTAGGTGATGCTTTTGATAGTCTTCATATGATGACTGTGACATTTGATGATGATAATGTCGACAATACCCTTGATAGACCACAAGCGATGAATGTGTCTGAAATTGATTTTGACAGTGAGTGGGTATTAGACTCGGGTGCCACTGTCCATATGAGTCCTGTTAAATCTTGGTTTTATAACTATAGAGAAGTTAAGCCTAGGAAAGTGTACTTGGGGGACAACTATACACAGACTGTGGAAGGAGTTGGTGATATTGCTATTAGGATGCATGATGGCATGATCAGATCTCTTCTGAATGTCAGGTATGTCCCGGGCCTTGCGAGGAACCTCATTTCCTTGGGCATTTTGGAAGATGAGGGTTATGAGTACAGATCTCATTTCGGTACTATGAAAGTGAGTAAAGGCTCTCTAGTTGTTATGAAAGGTCCCAAGAGGAATGGATTGTATATCCTTGAAGGTAAAGCGTTAAAGGCCTACGAGTCTGCATTATCTACAACTTATGAAGATAGATCAGATCTTTGGCATAAAAGGATGGGACACATAGGAAACAAGGGGTTGAAGTGTCTTAGTGATCAGAGTTTACTAGGAAAGGATAGTGTTATACCTTTAAGCTTTTGTGAGACGTGTGTTCTAGGAAAGTCACACAGGGTTAGCTTTGGGATAGGTGAACACAACACTAAAAGACCCTTAGAATACATTCATGCTGATTTGTGGGGACCAGAAAAACATCCTACAAATGGAGGTAGTAGATTTTTCCTATCTATTGTTGATGACTACTCGAGGAAAGTTTGGGTGTATCCCCTTAAATCCAAATCTAACACTTTTGGTAAGTTCAAGTCCTGGATTGCCTTGGTTGAGAAACAAATGGGGAAAAGTGTAAGAACTCTTAGGACGGACAATGGTCTAGAGTTTTGCAACTTTGAGTTCGATACCTTCTGCAAGGATAGAGGTATCAGAAGGCATAGGACTGTAAGATCTACCCCCCAGCAGAATGGGGTCGCTGAGAGGATGAATCGGACTTTAATGAATAAAGTTAGATGCATGCTGATTAGTTCGGGGTTAGCTAAAGGCTTTTGGGGTGAAGCTGTTTGTACCGCTGCCTATTTGATAAATAGGTCACCTTCTAGTACTGTTGACTTTAAGACTCCTCAAGAATTGTGGACTGAGAAACCTCCAGATTTGTCACACCTTAGAGTATTTGGTTGTGCGGCCTATGCACATCAGGTTGAGGGTAAGTTAGACCCTAGGGCTACTAAGTGTGTCATGTTAGGTTATCCCGAGGGAGTGAAAGGTTACAGGTTATGGGTTTTAGATGGTAAGGGCATGAAAGTTATCAACAGTCGAGATGTGAAGTTCAATGAACTCGATATGCCTTGTCTTAAGACCATAAATAGACAAACTGAGAAGGGGGAATCTTGTACTGAGAAGAAGATTGACTTTGAGGTGAAGAGATTAGGTGAAGATAATCCAGAGGGTAGTGAAACCCAACCTCAAGTAGAAGCGGAACAAGAAGTCATGGTAGAGCAACCTGAACTTGAAATTCCTGAAATTCCTGAAACGGAAGTCCCTGATCAAGAAACATCTGCAGGTACTAATTTGGAAAACTACCAATTAGTGAGAGATAGGGAGAGGAGACAAGTTAGACCAAATATGAAGTACGTCTCTTCTAATTTGATTGACTATGTCTTAGTTTCAGGTGAAGCCTTAGATTCAGTTGAACCTGCTTCATTTGAGGAAGCGATCAATTGTGAAAAGTCTGAAAATTGGAAAAAGGCTATGAAGGAGGAAATCCAGTCTTTGAAACAAAATGAGACTTGGAAGTTGGTTGAAAAACCAAGGAATCAGAAGGTAGTCCATTGTAAATGGATCTACAAGTTGAAAGAAGGAGTAGAAGCTAATGACCCTTTAAGATATAAAGCTAGATTGGTAGCTAAAGGATTTACTCAAAGAGAAGGGATAGACTATAATGAGGTGTTTTCACCTGTTATTAAGTATAAAACTATCAGGTTAGTCTTAGCCTTAGTTGTCCAATATGATTGGGAATTAGAGCAACTAGATGTTAAGACCGCTTTTCTTCATGGGAAATTGGATGAGGTGATTTACATGGCTCAACCTCAAGGGTTTGAGGTGAAGGGTAAGTCGGAACTTGTGTGCTTGCTTAGAAAGTCCTTGTATGGCCTTAAGCAGAGTCCTAGGCAATGGTATAAGAAATTTGATGCTTATATGTTTAAAATTGGTTTTAAAAGGAGTGAATATGATGCATGTTTGTATTATAATAACTGTAAGATAGGCTGTGAAGTTTATTTGTTGTTATATGTGGATGACATGTTGCTTGCTAGTTCTAGTAAAGCTGAAATTGTTAAAATGAAAAACCTTTTAAAATCGGAATTTGACATGAAAGACTTGGGAGAGGCAAGAAAGATTCTTGGCATGGTTATTAAAAGGAATAGGGCTGATAATAGACTGACTATTAATCAAGAGTCTTATTTAGACAAGGTGATAACCAAATTTGGCATGAAACTTGCTAAGTCTGTCAATATACCATTAGCTGCACACATAAATTTATCATCTGCACAATGTCCTAAAAATGAAGATGAAAAGCAAGAAATGAGTAATGTTCCCTATGCTAATGCCATTGGTTCTGTGATGTATTCTATGATTACCACCAGACCGGACCTTGCATATGCAGTTAGTTTATTGAGTAGGTTTATGTCTAACCCAGGTAAACCTCATTGGGCTGCATTAAAATGGCTATTAAGATATCTAGCGGGAACTCTTAAAAGGGGGTTAGTGTTTGAAAGGAGAAGTGATAAGCTTGAGCTTAAGGGATATGTAGATTCTGACTTTGCAGGTGATAAAGATCAGAGGAAATCTACCACTTCTTATTTTTTCTGTTTGGGTGATAATTGTATCACATGGAAATCACAGTTCCAATCTATTGTTACACTCTCCAGCACTGAAGCTGAATATGTTGCACTCACTGAAGTGGTAAAAGAATGCATGTGGTTAAAAGGACTATTGTGTGAATTGAACTTCTTAAATGAAACTGCTATGATATTTACTGATAGTCAAAGTGCTTTAATGTTATGTAAAAATCCTGTTTATCATGAAAGGTCTAAGCACATTGAGGTAAAGTATCATTTCATTAGGGAGAAGTTAGCTTCAGGTGAGTTTACATTGCTTAAAATTGCAACTGATGATAATCCTGCAGATGTCGGGACAAAGGTACTTGCGGCAGGTAAATTCAACAAGTGTTTATCAATTCTTGCTATTGATAATGGTTAGTTGTTTTGCAGGTACTTGGCTGGAGTGAGCGATGATGATTTATTAGACCACACACACATGGATAGTACTTGTAACCGGAGAAATTGGTAATGGATTAAGGTGGCCCAAGGTGAAGATTTGTGGAATATAGTGGTGGTCCACTTAATCCACATGGCACCCTATGATTGGGACTTCACTTACCCATGGGATTTGAATTTTGAATAAGAGGGGGAAACCTTTCTTGTTTCAAAGAGACTTGGCACATTCTTGGGTGGAGAGGTAGAAGTGGGAGAGGTCCAATATCTCCGGCGAAATCTTGTTACCTCCGGCGAGCCTAGATCCGGTTGCCATTTCTCGAGGACGACGGTGCCATGTTCCAGTGTGTTTAAGTGGTCATAAACTGAGCTCAAATAAGAAACAAGAACAAGGCTGGGATCGGTTCTTGTGCTGGGTCTTCTTCTTCATCTTGCTGGGAAAAGGAGCTTGGGAGCTCAACACCTAGCATGCACGTGCAGTATATAATTCTATCGATCCCTAAATAACTTAAGAATAAAAAGTACCAAATGAAAAAAAAAAAAAAAAAAGTGTGTATATATACAATAAACACCTCCGTCCTCTGCTGATTTAATCCACCGTTAAGGAAAACCTGAATATATCCTCGAGAATTTTTTGGAAAAGATGCTTGTAACAAAAGATAGTGATTTAGAATTTTTTTGAAATGCATGAATTCATCACAAAAAAAATAAAAAATATTGAAATACAAGGAGTTAAGAATCAATGAAGAAACTAAAATTTCATCTATGAACAATTTTTGCCTGAAACTATTACAGTATTACTCACTGGAGGGAGTGTCAGAATCAACACAGGGTTTCCATCCTTGGTCAACCAAAGACGTCCATAACTCAGTCTGTTTTTCATCCGGCTGAAAAAAAAAAGAAAAAAGTTAACAAAAATACATTCATATCCTGAAAGACAATTTTATAAAGGTAAATTCATGATTATCATAACGCAGTAAACTCTTACTTACAGTTTAGCGGCGGCGGAGGAGGAGGCGGCGGTAATTCCTCGGAAAGCAGGAAGTGGGCGATCATCCGGCATCATATGCAGAGTCGTACCTGTGATTCTTAGGGCACAAAACGAACAGTAAATCTTGGAGATACTAGGCCCTTGCTTGTCATAGACGAACCTGTAAGGGAGTGCTAATTTTTTTATGAAAGAATAAAAAAATAATTAGAAGATACAAATTCGCAAAAAGACAATTATACTAAACAATATGCAAACACACTATAAAAATTGCAAAAATATATATATATATATATATATATAGTAAGCATCAAATGTATTAGCAAACGTAAACACAACGAATCAGATATGATATTTTATATATATATATATATATAACATCAGCTAACAGTGTCAAAAATATTCACAATAATTACTTAAATATTGCTCGTCTAGCTATTTTAGAGGCAAAAATATTTATCAAATATGTGTAATCAAGTTGGTCAACAATTTCTTTTTCAATTGACAACATAGCCAGTCCATTCAGTTTATCTTGTAACATAGTTGATCGAAGATAACTCTTGTTCAACTTCAACTTGGAGAAACTCCTTTCTGCTGATGCAACTATAATAACTGGTATGGTTAGTAAAATTTTGTAAGCAATATAAGCATGTAGAAAACAACCATTCATCGTCGTCAAGTAACGAAGCACATCAGCCGCACTTTTTTGTTCATTAGATAGAAAGACCCTCAAGGAAACTAACTCTGAGCACAAATCATCTCCATTAATGTCTGAATGTCCATTATAACTCAGATACTACTCAAGATTCTCACATGACTTCAACAAACTGTTACAAGGTTCACGCTTTAACTTCTCCAATTTGAATAGAAATCCAAAGGTTTGCTCATATTCTTTAAATTGTTTAAATCGAGCTTGAAGAGAAGATCGAGCCTGATCAATTATGCAGAGAAAGTAATCAACTCTAAAAGCTTCTTCAGGTGTGTGTTGTACTTCATCACTTCCAATGACTTCATCAAATGTTTCTTTCTCCGATTGACACGTTTTTCTGGCTTCAATCCCCATTTCACTTGCCATTTTTTTAGCTTCATCCATGGCACTATCAAACCCAACTATTCTATAGTCATCAAGAAACTTAAGAAGTCTTTGCAAGAGGTTGATGACCACTTCGATATCCATGTTTTCAGCCTGAAGAAACTTGCTCACGGTATTTATTGCATACAACAAACTGTACCAAATTGTCATTCCTAGCAAGACATAGTAAAACACACTCTGCACCAATAGCCCCCTCCCCCCCCCCCCCAAATGAAAACATATAAACTAACTAACTAACTAAGTCATAAGTGCAAGTATTAAATAAGAATCTGAGATCACATTTACAATCCACATATTCACAAATCACAATCACGTTGGCAAGTTGCAAAAAAATAAAAAATAAAAAAATTATAAAATGGTGGCGAAAACAACAAAAAAACATATAAAAGTAGAAAAAAAAAATTATTAAATTTACAAAGAAACAATAAGGGATGAACCGGAAATGAGCATTAACAGTCTAAGGTTTTTTTGTAGAGGGGCCGGGAAATCTCGATGAATTTCGACACTTCACAGCTTCAAAATCGACGGTGGTTTGCATCCTAATCTTGATGCTTTTTGAAACTTTAAGTATTGTGCTTCATGAACGGCTTCTATTTAGATTTCAAAAAAATAGAGAATCAGTGAGATATTTGGAATTAGAATTAGGTTTTTCATTTGAGGAGTTTGAGATTTTTCTTTCATTCAAACTCAGAGAAGAACGAGGTTTGAGGAACGAGTCGAAACATGGATTTAAAATATAACAATTGTTTGGGCTTTGGTTTTCTGGTCTCAGGTTGGTAACTTGGACGGACCTTTTATTAAAAAAAAAGTTCAGATTTCAGACCTTTAAAAAAAAATGGGCCCTTAATTTTTTGAGGCCCAAAGCGCGAGCCTGTTTTGCCTTGGCCCAGGTCCGGCCCTGATCATATGGTGGGCTCTCTAGAACGGCCTATTGTGAAACTTTCCTCCTATGCCTTCTCCTCGTTTGCCATCGTAAGATGAACGATGATATCTGTAGCACCCCGAGTTCTAAATACCCGGTTTACCACGTCATTTTCTGGTCTAAATTTTAAAATAATATTCTAGCGGAAGAAATCACTGAAATTCATTTTTGGCAACATTAAATCAACTGTAATGGTTGATAAAATTGAAAACATTTATGAAATAATTCAAAATAACGAATCGAGCCATTAATAATACAAAACATTCGGCAATGCGATAATTTCTCAAATAATTGAAAATCTCAAAAATAGCCAAAGTTTAGAAATATTGATCATCAAAATAAGATTCTCAATTATTTAACGACTATTGCCACTATCATCCATCATTGGCCACCTTCTCCGAAATCTGCAAATGTTGTTAAAAATAGACATGAACATTTCATAGAAATACTCAGTAGACTCATCGCAAATTAATTAATTTACAATATAATTGAACACATAAATGCAGGCTCTTTAAAAATATAGGGTGTGGGTAGTCTCTTCTTGTGCATTAAAGCACGGGGCTTCTTTTTGAAAAATCATAGGCTCTTTAAAATCATAGGGTGTGGGTAGTCTCGTCTCGTGCACTTAAGGCACGTATGTTATGCATAACATCATCATTTATCTTGCAAGATATTCTCTTCTTTCTTTCTCATGCATAAAGCAAGTAAGTTATGACAAGCATAACAACATAATTATTTTCGAAGAAATACATTCTCGTCTCTTTTCATAAAATTGACTTTCACATATGTCACATAACATACACATTCACATGCAATCATAATTTAAATCAATTAATAGGGGCGAGTCTACCTTAAACTTGACGAGTGCAAAGTTGAGCGGGAAACGACTTCAATTCCTTAATTCTCCGTACGTTTCGTCTAACCAATTAGAAAAATAAGTTAAATTAGTATTTTGAAATTTATAGTTTAAAATGATAAATTAGAATTTGGGGACTGAAATTGATGATTTGGAAGTTGGGGGACTAAAATGAATACTTTGAAAGTTGAGGGACTAAAATGAATACTTTTGAAAGTTGAGGGACTAAAATGAATACTTTTGAAAGTTGAGGGACTAAAATGAATACTTTTCAAAAGTTGAGGTCGGAGCTCAAAACGAATATTAAACTAGAAGGTTTGAAATAGTTGATTTTAAAAATGGAGTGGCTAATTAAATCATTTAAAAACTTATGGACTAAAATTATAAGTTTTAAAGCTAAAAGGGCCGAATTAAATCAATTTTGGAACTTAGGGACTAAACTGCAATTTCCATAAAATCAAAAATATTAAAAACAAAATTTCTCTCCCTCTCCATTCGTGTTCTTCAGAGACAGAGAGAGAGGCGGCGAGAGACGGAGGTGCGATGGGGCTCTGCCGGTGTTAAACGCCGGCGATATCACGGCGGTATCACCGCCGTCGAGTGGCGGTGACCAAGAGGAGATGACTGAAACAAAAGAAAGTTTTTGGGGCTGAAATCGAGGATAAACCGGGGCTGAGTGCGAAGCTTATTTCACGATTTTCCAGCGAATAGGGCGGCGGTCGACGTATGTGGTATGTTTCTTAGCTTATTCTTGGTTTGGCTTTGGAAAAGGGTTGGGTTTTGTGTGGAAACCGAGAGTGAGGGGTGCGATTTGGGTTGAGGGCTGTGGGGGCTTGTGGTTGGTAGTGTGGTTTGTTGGCGGTTGGTGATGGTGCTACAGGTGGTTTTGATGACTGGTGCCGGTGGTGATGGTGGAAATGGGTGGTGGCTGCGTTGGTGTTGTTGATGATGGAGGTGAGCTGGAGGTGGCGGTGGTGTTGCTTGGCTGGGTTGTGTTGGTGGTTTGGTTTGTGCAGTATTGTGAGGAAGCAGTGATGATGATTCAAATGGTGATTGGAGTTTTCGAGTTTACCTGGCTAATTGAGCTGGTTGCTGGAAGTGATGCTGGAAATGGAGTTGAAGGAAGGCTGAGCCTCCAATGTCGTGAGAGAGAGGGAGAGCTGAAGTTGGAGAGGTTGGTGAAAAAAATGGTGCTGAGTATGAAGTTGGTAGAGTATGGGTTGAGGTTTGGTGATGTAGAGGTAGGGTGTGATATGGTATGGGATTGATGTAGGTGGGAGTTGGTGGTCTGAAATCTTGACAAGTAATGCACGTAGTTCGAGGAAAATTCGTACGCGAATTCAACTGGGTCGGAAGAGTGAAACTGATAAAATGAGATTGACGAAATTGGAATTTAATATGATTTTGAAAATAATAATTTAAATAAGTAATTGATTAAAAAATAAAATTTTGGAAATTCGGAATTTAATTTAAAATCGAACGAACTCGATATTTCTCGACTTGGCTAGACGAACGCGTCTCGACGTTAATGTAAAAATGGATGAGATCGTAGCGACTCCGTTTTCATGATTTTAAAAATAATTATTAAATGCGTAAAATTCTTGGTCGCTACAACATCCATCTTGGTTGTGGAAGTGAGGGAAATTGTAAAGAGAGGGGAAGAGGCGAAATAGGTTAGAGTGGAAATGAGGGTCGTGTCACGTTTGTGAGGATATGGTGTAGTTGAATTATAATTTTCTCATTTTAAAACACACGCATAAACCACTTCCAAAAATTATGTTAACTGCCCACTAATTCAACCTTCAATAATTTTAAAACCCACTAATTAAATCACTCTCACTAATTTAGATTCTATTGATAATTGAGATTCTGATCAAAACTAATTGGCAAGAATTTCAATTGTCTTTAATAATATATAGATATAGATTATTTTTGTAGTGTGGGTAACCCAAACAATTCTACGATTTATTTAATGAATGTTAAAGTTTATTTCATGAAATATTGTCTCCAATACAAATTTCGTGGCACCCAAATAATTAAAAGTTTTGGGTCATCACAGATACTCCCCTCGCTCTGCACTCCGTTTCCAAGTCCAGTTCTTCTTCTATGTCAGTCTTCCCATCATCATCTAAATCATATGTTTCATCAATTTTTGGGATCACTTTAACAAGAGTAGTATCTTTGAGCTCTAATGTCCACGATGCTTCCCCCGTTTCTTCTATGACTACCTCATCGTTTTCCTTACTTTAAAACTCATTGGCCAATACATAGTGATGTGATCCAGACCACGGATACAAGCCCGCACAAAGATCCGTTGAAGATCAAAGGAGGACCGATGACTTGATTGCAAACAAAGAGGGCCAACGAAGCAATGGACAAGCTAATTCAAGGAACAATGGCCAAAACAATGTTCGTGTCATCAAAAGAAGCAAGTTTCATGTTGGGAGCGAGCCAAAACGACGAGTGGATCAACCTCATTCAATGCGTCGAAGAAAATTGTGAAATTTCAATGTTACGACCGTAACATATATTTCCTCACGGCCGTAACCAACTCACTGCTGAAATTGATTTTGCGAGACAACTTTGATATTATTATTGAGAGGCAATTTTCTTTCAAACCTTATTCTTGTTTTACGTGCATTTATAGGTAAATTCGTTGTAGTTTACTTTAATGATATCTTGATATATAGTAAAACTTTGAATGAGCATGTTAGGTGTGTGCTTGTGGTTTTAAGACAAGAGCAACTTTTTTCTAATTTTAAAAAGTGTGATTTTTGCATGGAAAAAGTTGTGTTTCTTGGCTATGTGGTTAGTGTTAAAGGAATAGAAGTAGATGAAGAAAAAGTCAAAGCTATTAAAGAATGGCCAACACCTAAAAGCATAACTGAGATTAGGAGTTTTCATGGCTTGGCTAGTTTTTATAGGCGCTTTGTTAAAAATTTTAGCACGATTGCCGCACCACTCACAAAAATTGTCAAAAAAAGTGTAGGTTTTAAATGGGGAGTAGAACAGGAGTATGCATTTGAAACAATAAAAAATATGTTGTGTAAAGTACCGGTTTTATCACTTCCTAACTTTGACAAGGCTTTTGAGATTGAATGTGATGTCTCAGGGCTAGGCATTGGAGCTGTTTTAATGCAGGATCAAAGGCCAATCGCCTATTTTAGTGAAAAACTAAAAGGGGCTGCACTTAATTACCCCACATATGACAAAGAGTTATACTCACTTGTGCGCGCTTTGAAGACATGGCAACATTACTTGTGGCCACGGGAGTTCGTGATACACACTGATCATGAATCGTTGAAGCATTTGAGGGGTCAAGCTAAGCTGAGTAAGAGACATGCAAGGTGGGTAGAATTCATCGAAACATTTCCCTATGTCATCCGATACAAACAAGGTAAAGAAAATGTGGTGGTAGATACATTGTCTCGAAGGTATGTTCTTTTAAATTCTAAATTACTTGGATTTGAATACATTAAGGACATGTATGCTAGTGATCTGGACTTTTCTAATATTTATGAATTATGTGGTAAAGGGGCTGTGGATAGGTTCTTTAAACATGATGATTATTTATTTCGAGAAAATAAATTGTGTGTCCCTAGGTGTTCAATGAGGGAGTTACTTGTGAGAGAGGCCCATAGTGGAGGTTTAATGGGTCATTTTGGGGTTAAAAAGACCATTGAAATCCTAAGTGAACATTTCTATTGACCTAAGATGAAGATTGATGTGGTTCGGGTTTGTAATAGATGCATTACTTGTAAGAAGGCTAAATTTAGGATTAAACCCCATGGATTATATATGCCTTTACCCGTCCCTAGTGAACCTTGGGTCGATATCTCTATGAATTTTGTTTTGGGACTACCTAGGACTAAGAAGGGAAGAGATTCAATTTTTGTGGTAGTAGATCGCTTTAGCAAAATGGCACATTTCATACCATGCCACAAAACTGATGATGCTACTAACATAGCTGAAATTTTCTTTCGGGAAGTCGTGCGCTTACATGGGGTTCCTAAAAGTATTGTCTCGGATAGGGATGTTAAATTCCTTAGTAATTTTTGGAGAGTCTTGTGGAACAAATTAGGAACAAAACTATTTTTTTCTACAACTTGTCACCCACAGACCGATGGACAAACCGAGGTAGTAAATAGGACAATGATTCAATTGTTGCGCACCATAATCAATAAAAATTTAAAAAATTGGGAAGAATGTTTACCATTTATTGAATTTGCATATAATAGGGCTATACATTCTACTACTTCTTGTTCACCATTTGAAATTGTTTATGGTTTTAATCCGCTAACACCATTGGATTTAATTCCTTTACCTGTGAATGAACGTAGTAGTTTAGATGGAAAGAAAAAAGGCTGAGATGGTTAAATCACTCCACGACAAAGTGAGGTTGGCGATTGAAAAGAAAAATGAACATTATGCATCGCAGGCTAACAAGGGGAGAAAAGGCGTTATATTTGAGCCCGGTGATTGGGTTTGGGTACATTTGAGAAAGGAGCGGTTTCCAGAACAACTCAAGTCAAAGTTACAACCGCGAGGGGATGGTCCATTCCAAGTGATTGAAAGGATCAACAACAATGCCTATAAAATCGATCTTCCTGGTGAGTATAATGTTTCGGCTTCATTTAATGTTTCTGATCTATCTCCGTTTGATGCAGATACAGATTTGAGGTCGAATCCTTTCGAAGAGGGAGGGGATGATGTGATCCAGACCACGGATACAAGCCCGCACAAAGATCCGTTGAAGATCAAAGGAGGACCGATGACTTGATTGCAAACAAAGAGGGCCAACGAAGCAATGGACAAGCTAGTTCAAGGAACAATGGCCAAAACAATGTTCGTGTCATCAAAAGAAGCAAGTTCCATGTTGGGACCGAGCCAAAACGACGAGTGGATCAACCTCATTCAATGCGTCAAAGAAAATTGTGAAATTTCAATGTTACGACCGTAACATATATTTCCTCACGGCCGTAACCAACTCACTGCTGAAAGTGATTTTGTGAGACAACTTTGATATTATTATTGAGAGGCAATTTGCTTTCAAACCTTATTCTTTATTGAATAAAATCCGAACTTGCGAGTTAATCTTGTTTGTTCAAATCTTGGGTGAGATTTATTTTCATTGTGGTCAAGAGGTCAGTATATCTATTGATTGTGTTGGTTGCTTGGTTCAATTAATTTAAATCAATCTCGAAATCGTGATTCTTTGGCGTTCTTGGGTTGATTCCAATAATTTGTGGGTTGCGTAGCTACAATTGCTACGTGGTTTGCATCACATAGTTACTGGACATGTTTAGAAATAATGTGGCGAATTGAATGCTAGTTGATCTCCTAGCATCATCTTCTTCACCATCTTTCTTCTCATGCTCAAATTTCGACCTCCAAACATATTTGCATGACGCTTTTCCCATTATCCTTTGAGCCATTACTTTTTTGGGCTCCCACGATGTTCTGATTCTTTATACGAATGGGGTTTGCAGGCTTGAGTTGCTCCCTACCTTGCTATTATCTCATCATTTTCCCATAATTCTTTAATACCGCATCTGATGTGTCCTTGTCATCTCATTAATTTAGGTTAACTTTCTTGCTTTAGAATTGTGTAAGTGCCATATACTTGGGTGATATGGTTGTGGCTTGATGTTTTGAGTTTTTGTGGAGGACTAGGTGATCTTCCAAATGTCTATGTTTATAATCATGGATTATATGACCTCCTAGGACTTGGCCGTACTTTCCCCTCAAACTGCTGCGACTTAGCTTGATGGAGTGGTAGTCTTTTTGCCTTCACATCATTCGTTACTTTGACAACTTCTTTTGTCATCTAGTGCATAGATTATCTTCCTCTCTGCTAGTAGCTATCCCTTTTAATCTTTCAAACAAATTGGGACGTGGTTCGTCCTCTCCTTCATCTACCACCAGCTTGGATTTTGTAGATCCTGCTTCTTGAACTTGTGATTGATCATGTCAATATCAACTGATTCGGGAAAAGGATTTTCATCTACTGCCATCTTTTTATTTGAATCAAAATTTATTTGCCCAAATTCACTAGCATCCTGTATCACATTGTGAAGGACCAAACAGTTGTTAATCGTATGAAACAATGCATTATGTTACAATATATTTTTCCCTTAATTTGTTTAGGGTTTGGAAATTTATGCTTATCGTTCAACTTGATCTATTTATCTTTGTATAGCCAGTCAAATATTATATTGGCCTTTGTTACATGGAATGAAAACACTCTGGTTTTTTTATTTTCTTCTTTAGCTATTTCATTTTTATTTGATGTCTATCATTTGATCAAAGTGTCACCCTTGGCCAATTCGGCCGAACAAACTTCAAATCCTCTTGACTAGTGTCAATGACATGAACCTCGTAAATAGGGTCTCTATAATAAGTCCTTTTATTTAGCATTTTTAATTTGTTTCTCCTCTTTTAACAAACGCTCATATCTGATGACATTCACACTAAGTTGAAAGAGGTATGGTAATTTCCTGTCATGAAATTTCTTTTTTAATTCAAAATTGAAACAATTATGGGCGATTTTGACAATTTTTTCCCAGGAAATGGGGTAAAATATTTACTCCTAGCCATTTTGAATCTTTGAAGAGAGGATTCAGCACATTCATTTGGAAATTGATGTAAGTTTGCTAAATCTGCCAAAGTAACTTCTCATTCAATTTTGCAAAATTGAGCATGGAATTACTCCTCTAACTGCTGCCAATTTTGAATAGAATTTGCAGGCAAGTTCTATTAAAAAATCTACAACTTCACTACATTGTAATGTAAAACTTCCTATGTGTTCCAAAATAGATACCTCCCATAAACCAATGAATAAAGATAATTCAGACACTCTAGACCTCCTAAGTTAAGGATATGCTTGATATACCCAATTAGGATAAGGTTTTTTTTATATATTTGATGAATTACTGTCCTAATTCCAAAGGTCAGTTGATATTATTTGCTCCCTCAACATAGCATTGGGATCAAATGGAGCTCCTACTAGCTGTGGTGCATAAGGCATCGTTGGTGGTCTGACAGCATTGACCCCAACATTAGCCATATATGGACCATTATTTGCTTCATTAACACCATTGAATTGTTGGTTTGCTTCTTCATTGATGCGTGTAGCATTTGGTCCTATGTTTTGGACATTTTTCCTCAGGTAAAGGTACCCCCATAGTAGATGATCCAACACCTCCTGCATTGAAAGGTCCAAGATCCCTCCATGTTGGATGTATCAATATGTGGTACTTCTAGGCCCTGACTTGGAAGTTAACTTGCTCAATAATATCCTGAGTGAGTTCTCCCAACAACCCACGCATGGTACGTGGGCTCAACTTCATCGTTGGTTCATAACGATCACGAGATCCTCCTATTTTCAGTCTTTTTTGGCCTTCTTGTTCTTCAATTATGCAAGGAAGAAATCGATGTGCAATCGGTTCCTTGTCAAATTTTTTATGAAGCATGATATGTCAAACTTTCCTACACCAATTACTGGGCGTATCAAATTTTTTCGTGCGGGTGTGATTTCGCTTGAGCTAACAATTAAAAGGGACCAAACGAAAGTGTAAGGGACAAACCTCTTGAGACAATATCTCGAAAAGGGGTTTTGCACTAAGAAAAGCTTTGTTCAAAAGATATCTCCAATGGGTGCAAGGACACAATTAAACTGGGATTAATTCTAAGATCTAAGATTTAGCTTCATAAGCTGCATGCGGTAATTGTCGTCCATTATGTTGCATAACTATCACCCACTTTTTCGCATAACTGTTGTCCAATTCTTTGCCCCAAGTAACTTCTCATGATCTTTCTCAACTGTTCATGTCGTGGTAAATGCTTGCAAATGGCCCAATGGAACTTGGGATGAGTTATGAGAACTGTTTCTTTACTAGTAACATGCTTGATCGCCAATTGTCCAAATGATTCCGTGATCACCAATCGTCCAGACTCCTCCACATTGCCTATCATTTGTAATGGGATTTCATAATTTGGACTTCCATGTTGGACCTTCGAATTGAGTATTTTTATGTGTCAACAAGGCTTGAGTCGAACTGATTTGCACCTCGTTGTGTTTCAGTTATCTATTATCTACACTATTTTAAAAGAATGGATATGAGAGGATCTTTGACATCACAATCTTGCCCTCACTTTTTTTTGACACCAACTATACCCTCCTTGCCCATTATTATTATTATTATTATTATTATTATTATTATTATTATTATTATTATTATTATTATTATTATTATTATTATTATTATTATTATTATTATTATTATTATTAATTAAATAATTACACAAAAGGAAAACAAAGACTATTGATGAGGAGTGCTACTTATACAAGATGGATGGCAATTGATTTGACAATCCCTCACATTTGGGGTGTGGGCCCACTCAAAAATGGGTGGCCCCATACCAAGTAGTGCTACTTGAACAACCCAAATGAACAAGTAGATATGCGTCTTCTCTATACCACCCTATACTAAGCATCAGGCTTGCTCTACCGCCCAAAGTGGGCAACAACTATGTTGTCCACCTCCAATGATAAAGTGCTAAGTGTCTCATTTAAAAATTATTTGGACACTTGACGTATTTTCATTTGAATGTAAACAACATAATATTGCCCCTATGGAAATTATATGGTGCCCACTCACTGGGGGCACATGGCACTCTCCTGTTGGGGGATGTCAGGCGGTGGATCACTCCTGACACCCAATGCCCAACCTCCAAGTGGCGGGTAGGCATGTTCCCCTCGTAACCCCAATTGGAATGGAACCATACAAAAAATAGTCGAAAAAAATTTCTCTTTCCATTTTCGCCGAACAATCTTCCAATTCCCTTTGGAATGGAGGTCACCTACGTTCGATCTACCGACAACCAGAACACTATAAATTTTAACGATGCTAGATCTACCAATGACCAGAACCCTAGAAACTTAAACAAAGATACCCCAAACTCTTTTTAGGGCTCGGCGACCAGAATGCTATAAATTTTAACGACGCTAGATCTACCGATGACCAGAACCCTAGAAACTTAAACAAAGATACCCCAAACTCTCTTAGGGCTCGTCGTTATCTCTATATTTTTCGTTAAAATTCGTCGATTTTCACTCAGGTGCTGAACTAAACCTACTTAGGTCCACCGGCGGCCAAGGAGGAGATGTGTGGCGATTTTGTTCCTCACGAATCAGGTTGATACAGCCTTAGGTAGCTCTTGGTTAAATTTTCGGATTTAACTGTTATAATTAGGCTTAAGAATTAGAGATGTTTCATCCTAAAGTTCAATTGTGAAACTTGGGGAAATTTTGGGGGTTGAATGTTTGAATCGATGGAGATCTGACCATTTCGGTGAGTATTTTAGGTGATTTTTCTTTCCCAAATTGAACTGATTTTCTGATTATGATTTTTTTAATTTAGGGAAAAATAATTTATGTTTAGAAAGCTGTAAAATTGAATGAGAATTAATAGAATTTTTTTCGTTTCTATTTGTCTTATTAAGGTTTTTTTTTTTTAAACGACCGTGCCAAAAATCATAAAAATTGTATAGAATCTGTAAAATGGAATGAGAACTGTTGGATTTCTTTCTTCTTCTTCTTCTTCTTCTTCTTCTCTCTCTCTCTCTCTCTCTCTCTCTCTCTCTCTCTCTCTCTCTCTCTCTCTCGACATGTAATTAAAGTACTCAATTTTATTTTTTTAAAATATTTTTTAGCTTGAGAATTATTAAAATTGGATCTAATTGAAATGGTAGATGTAACGCCCCAAATTCCGTGAAGCTCGGGACGTCACTTCTCCTTTAAATCAAATTTTATTGCGGAAAATAATTGATATCTAAACATCATATTTATGTGAAAAATTTCAACAGTAAATAAATTACATTTGATAAATGTGTAAAAATGTTGAAATCTTAACTTTCAAAGAAAATAACGACAAATAATTAAATTGACGATGTTCATGACTTTAAATATCATATTTAAAATAACGACATGTAAATAAATTGACACTATTCATGAATCGTGACTTTAAAAAATATAGCTTCATTATTATTTGCCACCACTGCCCTTTCATTCGCCACCATCTCCGAAATCTGCAATTTGTAAGTTTAAAAATAGGGGTGAGCATTTCATAGAAATACTCAGTAGGTTCAGCGCAAATTAAACAAACTGTACGGTAAATAACACATATAATCATGCAACTTAATTCATAAATTCTCATTCTCATGCAATAAGCAATTGGATCTCATACATCATAAATTTTCATGCCCGAACACATGTGGATATGGGCCCGAAGGCAACTGGTCCATGCCCGAAGACATGTAGATCTAGGCCCGAAGGCAATTGGTCCATGCTCGAAAACATGTGGATCTAGGCCCGAAGGCAATTGGTCCATGCCCGAAGACATGTGGATCTAGGCCCGAAGGCAATTGGTCCATGCCCGAAGACATGTGGATCTGGGCCCGAAGACAATTAATTCTCATAAATTACGTAATCACATGCATATATTTACAATACGGGTTTACTTAATATTGCGCAATTAGAATGGAAGAGTTTTTGAAGTGATGAACCTTAAGATATTTCTGAGCTTGCTTAAAAAAAATGATTCTAGCTTTCTTGAAAATCCCGCGCCTCGTCTAGCCCTAAAAAATAATAATTTTTATTAGAAACTTTAAATTAAAGTTTTGTAAATAAAGGTAAATTTGAGGATTGAATTGAAAGAATTTAAAAGTGTAAAGCTCGATTTAAAATGGTAAAGTGCAAAGGTTTGGGACTTTGTGCAAATAATTGAAATTAGGGACTAAATTGATAAACCCAAAAAGTTCTTGACCAAATTATAATTTAGTCAAAACTCAGGGTCATATTATACTCAATTGAAGACTTGGGGACTAATTACGAAAAACTAAAATGGAAGGGACTGAATTAAATATTTTAAGACTTGAGGGACTGAAATGATCACTTTTTTGAACTTGGGGGTTAAATAATGAAATTAAATAAAAGGGCTCAAATAATTGATTTTAAACTAACAAGGACTAAAATAAATAACTTTTAAAATTTAGGGACTAAAATATAATTTATAGAAATTAAAATATACATATATACATATATCACCCTCTCTCTCTTCAATCTCTTCAATACGACAGAGAGAGGGAGCGAGGCGACGGGGGAAGGGTCGCCGGTGCCATTCCCCGGCTATCGCAGGCGGCGACAACAGTGGGTGGAGGGGGCTGCTGATAAGTATTATATTAACGTTTATTTGATGCACTTATATCCTTGAATACGCAATAATGTGATTCTATCTAAGTATTATTAATGCATTTTATATTTTATATTATATAGGATCATAAAAGAAGAGAAAAGAAGAAAAAAAAGACCAAAATGCACGCAAAACTGAAGATTGGGGGCTTAGGTGCAAATAGAGTTACGACGGCAAGACAAATCATCACGGCCGTAAGTGCATGTTGAAACAGAAAAAAATTAAGCAGAAAAGATGTTACGGCCGTAAGACATATCCTTACGGCTGTAACCCTCAAAAGGTGAAAATGCGCAGAAACATCTTTACGGCCGTAAATCAGAAGTTACGGCCGTAACTTCAATTTGCGAGAATTATGCAGAAACCGTGTTACGGCCGTAAAAGGAAATTCACGGCCGTAACTATTCCAGTCAAAAATTTCCATATTTCAATTCTTTCCATAATTTTGGGATTTCTTGAGCCCAAAGCTAGGGCACGAAATTGAGGCTATAAAAAGGGAATTTCATGACAAGAAAAAGAGACTTTTATTATTTTTGAAAAAGGGTAGACATTGAGGAAAATTGAGAGAAAAATATAGAGCATTCTTGGGAGATTTTCAAGCCAAAGAACACAACAACAATGGAATTCATGAAGCAACTTGAAGAATCTACCACAACAATGTTAGGCTAAATTTCATATCTTGTTCAAAGGGGAAGTTGTGTCAATTTAATTATGTTATTTTATTTTCCTACAAATTAGTAGCGTGAATTTATTCCTTTATTTCAATTGTTGGATTATTATGTTTTGAATGTTCAATTGAGTTTATTTGATTAATAGTTTAATTTGGCCAATTGGATTATTGATCTTTGAATTCATGAATATGCTATGTTTAGATTCTTGATCCGTAATTGTCATTGAGTCTTTACTTTAGTAGCAAATAAATCTCGTGCAGGTTTAGTAATAATTCAACTTGGATTGATTAATTCGAGCTTGTGTAATTAACGATCCAATTCAATCTATTCTTCTAAATTTTCATACTAGTCGTGCATTAAATCCTAAGAGCTTGTTTAGGATTGTCCATGGCTAGAATTGGTTCAAAGAGCTTGTTTTGAATCAATACACATAAGGAAGAATTTAGATAATCAGAGCTTGTTGATTATTTATGATTGATAATTGAATTAGGAATAGAAACACGTTACAAGGAAAAGTATAACATTAATTGAGGGCACAACCGAACTTGAGAACAAGATTTCTTCTCATATTAATTCTCTAGTCATATTTAATTATTTATTTCATGCATAGTTTTCATTCAAGCAATTCAAACAACAAAACCCCACATTCCATTCTAATTGATCGAACAACTAAAATTAGTTTCCGTTCCTCGTGGGATCGACCCTTACTCTCGCTACTACATTATTAATTAATATTTGACGAGTAAGGATTTATTTATTATTTTGGTGCATTACACGCACCAAATTTTTGGCGCCGTTGCCGGGGAACGGTTAACCAATTTTGTGTTTAATCAATTAGAATTTTATTTTTTCTGCATTTTTTTATTTTCACTTTATTTCTATAATTTTTAAAAAAAAAAAAAAACACAAAACACAAAATCTTGCTTGTCTGCTTCTTTGCTTATTTGCGTAAAACTCGATAAACTGATTTTGAATTTTTTGATTTTGACCCAGAAATCGAGATAACTTTTCGACAACAAAGAAGGGCAGCACAACAAATGGCAGCAGCAAATAACAATTTGACTCTCAAGCAACTGGCTACCCCGGATGTTGCTCAACAACCGTTATGTATCACTTTTCCAGCAGTGGAAGAGAACAAGACTTTTGAGTTAAAGTCCGGTCTAATCCATCTTCTGCCAACTTTCCGAGGACATCCCGATGAGGACCCATATAGGCACCTAAAGGAGTTCCATGTGGTTTGCGACAGTATGAGGCCCACGGGCATTACCGAGGAACAAATAAAAATGAGAGCCTTCCCATTCTCATTGAAGGATGCCGCCACCGACTGGGTCTATTGTCTACCATCAGGGACAATCACTACTTGGAATGACATGAAAAGACTCTTCTTGGAAAAATATTTTCCTACATCGAGGGCTGGTACAATCCGAAAGGAGATTTGCGGGGTTCGCCAAAGCAATGGCGAGACATTATATGAGTATTGGGAGCGTTTCAAAAAGCTCATCTCCAGCTGCCCCCATCATCAGATTAGCGAGCAACTTTTGGTGCAATACTTCTACGAAGGTCTAGCGCCAATGGACAGAAGTATGATAGATGCCGCAAGCGGAGGTGCGCTGATGGACAAGACGCCAGAGCAAGCACGGGCTTTAATCTCCAACATGGCGGAGAACACTCAGCAATTCAACTCGAGTAGGGATTCCCAAGTCCGCCGAGTAAATGAGGTAAGTAGTACCAATATTGAAGGTCAATTATATGAACTAATGAATCTTGTTAAGCAACTTTCTGTAGGGAATTTGAAACAAGTCAAAGCTTGTGGGATATGTTCAAACTTTGGACATCCAACGGATACCTGTCCGGTATTGCAAGAAGAAAACAATGAACAGGTAAATGCTGCTGAAGGCTTCCCTTTCCAAAGGCAACAGTACAACCCATATTCAAACATGTACAACCTCGGGTGGAGAGATCACCCCAACCTGAGTTACGGCAATAACAAACCCCCGGGTTTTACTTCAAACAAGTCACAAGGACAATTCAAGCAGCAAGGGACTTTCCAACCACAGGGGCAATATCAACAAAAACCTCAAAATTCAGGTATCTCTCTTGAAGATATGGTTAAGACGTTGGAAACTAACACGATGCAATTCCAACAGGATACCAAGTCAAGCATTCAAAACCTGGAAAATCAAATGAGTCAAATGGCTACTGCCATCAACAAACTTGAGGCACAAACCGGAGGAAAGCTACCATCTCAACCTGAAGTAAATCTAAAGAATGTGAGTGCAATTACTCTCCGAGGTGGAAAAGAGCTTGAAGAACCGCAACTGAAACCTACCGCAATCGAAGAGAAGGAAGTTGAGGGAAGGGAAGTCGGGAAGAACGACAGCACCTCAAAAAGCTCGCAGGTAAAAATAGGTTCCACTTTAAATGTTAAACTAACTCCACCTCCCTTTCCCAGCAGGTTAGAAAAAGCGAACAAGGAGGGCAGGGAAAAAGAAACCCTGGAGATGTTCAGGAAGGTGGAAGTCAACATTCCCCTATTGGAGGTAATCAAGCAAGTTCCCCGATATGCAAAATTTTTGAAGGATCTGTGCACCAATAAGAGAAAGCTAAAGGAAAATGAGATGGTAAGAATGGGTGAGTCTGTATCTGCACTTCTTCAAAGAAAATTACCTCCCAAGTGCAAGGATCCAGGTATGTTTACCATACCTTGTCAAATAGGCAATAAGAAAATAAATCGTGCTTTAATAGACTTAGGAGCATCTATCAATGTAATGCCTAGGTCTACCTATGCTTCATTAAAACTTGCCAAACTGATTGAAACTAATGTTATAATTCAACTAGCCGATCGTTCTAATGCTTATCCTGACGGGGTAGTTGAAGACATTCTAGTGCAAGTAGGCGGGTTAGTATTTCCTGTAGATTTTTATGTATTGGACATGAATGATGACCAATCCCCCAACTTTACTCCTATTTTATTAGGCAGACCATTTTTGAAAACATCTAAGACTAAGATAGATGTTAGTAGTGGCACACTTTCCATGGAATTTGATAATGAAATTGTTCAATTCAATATTTATGATTCCGTAAAAATTTTTGATGATGATCCTGTTTATTCTTTTAATGTGAATGACTGTTTAGTACAGGAAGTTCTCGATATTGGTGGAAAGGACTGTCGAAAGTTACCAAAATCATGTAAAATCTCATCCATCTCATTACCAGTCTCTGATGAAAAATCTCTACCCCCTATTTTGCAGGCACTGATGAAGAGCATGAAGAAGAAATTAAGCTTTGGGAATCCACCTAATCCCGGTTGAATGAGAAAGGACTCAGTCGAGCCAACGACTATAAACAGCGGCGCTGCTCCAGAGGCAACCCGAGAGGGGAGTTTCTTTACCTCCTCGATTCTTTATTTTCGTACTCTCATTTTTAGTTAATTTTATTTTTTTTATTTAATCATTTCATTCAAAAATAATAATAAAATAATAAAATAATAAAATAAAATAAAAAAATAATAAAAAAATAAAATACAAAAATTTTCAGAGGCAGTCTTACGGCCGTAGGACATAACTTTACGGCCGTAATGCACTTTTGAATTATTTGTTCAGAAACCACCTTACGGCCGTAATTATTTTTTTTCCTATTTTTTCAGATGGCAGATTACGGCCGTAAATCCGAGATTTCAAATTTAAAAATTGCTTCATTCACATACCCTGCTCCTACCCCTTTTGAGCTGCAGATGCTGGAATTGATGCGAGCCTTCCAAACCCAGCTGAATGCTATGCAAGAAGATCAGCAGCTTCTACTGGAGGAGCAGAGAGCTATTCGGGAGGAGATTCGACGATTGCGGGGACCCCGGGACGATCCACCGCCACCTTGGACCCGAGGGAGTTTTTTTTTTTCTTTTTCCCCCTTCTACTGTTTAGCTTTATTTTTTCAATGAGGACATTGTTTTGTTTAAGTGTGGGGGGAATTGATTGTAAGCTTAATATCTTTATCTTCTTTCTGTAGTCGAAACGTTAAAATTCTGTTTGAGTCAGCATCCATTTTAATCTTTGGTGGGAAGCGACCCCACTTTTGGTTCATTTTTTTGAAAAATCATTGCATAATTGGATATAAATTGAGCACATAGAGATCATCTCGTCCAAAGCCTCACAAATAGGTTGAAAATGAAAAGTAAAAAAATTGTTAAATATCTACAACCTAGTCAACCCAACCCATAATAGACAGATTATTCCTTCATATATAACCCTGAACGTCCCAATTATTATACTTTTGTGAGTAGGGATGGTTTGAATACTTTTAACCATTATCCTCGACCAATGGACTTAGATTTGGAATGAAGATCAAGCAATGACCTATAACTCATAATTGGATGGGAGAAACACATGAAAACCATAATTTGTGAGCTTTTGAGCCTAAGAGCTGTTTTTAATACTTATGAGCTCGTAATTATTTGATGTGTGTCCTGCATGGTTGGGTTATGCTTGGATGTGTTTTCCTGTGCAAACTGTGTAGCTTCTTAACTTAAGTGCAAATTATAGCAAAGGCAATAGGTTAAATCAAATTTGACTTGCTAAAAGAGCCTACCTTGCTACATGGACCAATAGAAGCCCCTTTGAGCCTTAGCCTTTCTTTGAATCTTTGATGCCACGATGCAAGCCACGAATACATTTTCTTTCGCATTGTCTTTGTTTTGAACCCATAAAGAAGGGATTCGCAAGCTTTTGTTGATTGAGGATTGTGCTATGGTCTAAGTCTAAGAAGTTGAAATGGTTATCTTGTGTTGGGCGATGGTTGTGTAATGGACTGAATTCGGATGATTGTAATTCTATCTTGTGCCAATTGATGACTGCGTAATGATTTGAAAAAAAAAAGAAAAAGTTGCAGTCTATAATCGAAAAAAAATCGAAAGAAAAAAAACAATGAAAAGGAAGTTAGTCATGAAAATTAGTAGTTGAGGATGTCAAACACTCAACTTGTGAAAAAAAAAAGAGAGAGAAAAGAAAAGAAGAGATTCAAGTGTGAATAAAGTTGGGTAGCGGGAAACAATAAAGATCATATTAAGGGAGAAGGAAGTAATGTTATTTTGAATTGATTTAGTTTGCGAAATTCCTTCTCGACTCAGCCTAAATATATCCTTTTATCCTACCTGACCCGAAGCCCCGCTACAACCAAATAAAGACCTTCACTTTGCACTTGTGTTATTGTTGGCTCTGGTTATGACAGTAAGGCAATCTGTGGTACTGACTTATCCATGCAGAGAGATGAACGAAAATTCAAGCCCTTATACACTTTGTGCGAAGAGAGAAATATCTTGTGAGGGTGTTAACTCCCATTACATATGCTTATGAGTGGTTTGAATTGCTCGGTCTAGGGTTGGTGCTATGAATGTGGTCGGGGATACTGTGTTGACTAAATTCACGTCATGAACAACTCGGTTTACGCAACTGATTTCCACTGGATTTGGGGGAAATTATTCTCCTCGTAGTCACTCATAAATGGTTGGGATGTGAGCAAACACGAGAGGTGCAAGGAAATAAACCATATCGAGCCATGATTGGGATGGGAAATAAAGGGCGTTGTATCTCTAGCACACACGAACACAATCCGATCATGCAATGGAACATTTTTGTTAAAGAAAAGTGGGTTGCAACCTCAAGTCTCTGAATTGTAATCTATTGTTTGAATCCTATTCTTTTCTTTGCGAATCTTTGTTCAAGGACAAACATAGGTTCAAGTGTGGGGGGATTTGATAAATGTTATATTAATGTTTATTTGATGCACTTATATCCTTGAATACGCAATAATGTGATTCTATTTAAGTATTATTAATGCATTTTATATTTTATATTATATAGGATCATAAAAGAAGAGAAAAGAAGAAAAAAGGACCAAAATGCACGCAAAACTGAAGATTGGGGACTTAGGTGCAAATAGAGTTACGGCCGCAAGACAAATCATCACGGTCGTAAGTGCATGTTGAAACAGAAAAAAATTAAGCAGAAAAGATGTTACGGCCGTAAGACATATCCTTACGGCCATAACCGTCAAAAGGTGAAAATGCGCAGAAACATCTTTACGGCCGTAAATCAGAAGTTACGGCCGTAACTTCAATTTGCGAGAATTATGCAGAAACCGTGTTACGGCCGTAAAAGGAAATTCACGGTCGTAACTATTCCAGTCAAAAATTTCCATATTTCAATTCTTTCCATAATTTTGGGATTTCTTAAGCCCAAAGCTAGGGCACGAAATTGAGGCTATAAAAAGGAGATTTCATGACAAGAAAAAGAGACTTTTATTATTTTTGAAAAAGGGTAGACATTGAGGAAAATTGAGAGAAAAATATAAAGCATTCTTGGGAGATTTTCAAGCCAAAGAACACAACAACAATGGAATTCATGAAGCAACTTGAAGAATCTACCACAACAATGTTAGGCTAAATTTCATATCTTGTTCAAAGGGGAAGTTGTGTCAATTTAATTATGTTATTTTATTTTCCTACAAATTAGTAGCGTGAATTTATTCCTTTATTTCAATTGTTGGATTATTATGTTTTGAATGTTCAATTGAGTTTATTTGATTAATAGTTTAATTTGGCCAATTGGATTATTGATCTTTGAATTCATGAATATGCTATGTTTAGATTCTTGATCCGTAAATGTCATTGAGTCTTTACTTTAGTAGCAAATAAATCTCGTGCAGGTTTAGTAATAATTCAATTTGGATTGATTAATTCGAGCTTGTGTAATTAACGATCCAATTCAATCTATTCTTCTAAATTTTCATACTAGTCGTGCATTAAATCCTAAGAGCTTGTTTAGGATTGTCCATGGCTAGAATTGGTTCAAAGAGCTTGTTTTGAATCAATACACATAAGGAAGAATTTAGATAATCAGAGCTTGTTGATTATTTATGATTGATAATTGAATTAGGAATAGAAACACGTTACAAGGAAAAGTATAACATTAATTGAGGGCACAACCGAACTTGAGAACAAGATTTCTTCTCATATTAATTCTCTAGTCATATTTAATTATTTATTTCATGCATAGTTTTCATTCAAGCAATTCAAACAACAAAACCCCACATTTCATTCTAATTGATCGAACAACTAAAATTAGTTTCCGTTCCTCGTGGGATCGACCCTTACTCTCGCTACTATATTATTAATTAATATTTGACGAGTAAGGATTTATTTATTATTTTGGTGCATTTCGACACGCACCAGCTGCAGAAGGTGAAGTTTTGGGCGATTTTAGGTGTGAAAACGGAGGCTAAGTTTGGTTCTTGAAGCCATGGTTTCCGTCCAAATCGGCGGTGACGAAGTGGCGGTTCAAGGTTTGTGTGGGTTGGTTTATTTCTTTGGTTTTGAGTTTTAATTTTTGTTTGCTTGGAGCTTATTTGGAAGTGGGTAGCAGTGGTGATTCTTGGAGAGGCGATGATGCCTGGGATGGGTATGTTGCGTGGTGTTGCTATTTGGGTATGGATTGAGTGATTTCTTGAGGTTCGACATTGGTTGAGGTTCACGGTGATGTTGTTGATCGATGTATGTGGTGGTTGGCGATGATTTCTGGTGGTAATTGGTGTCGGTCTGCAACGGCAGTGGCTCAGTGGTGGGGTTCGAAATTGGAGGAGGATGAAGAAGTTTGAGATAGGGGTAGACATACCCAGCAGTCGTGAAGTTTTGTTGTGAAAGTTAAATTGCAGATAACGAACTTTGGCTATGGTAGAAATTGAGAGAAATTATACCTGCTGGGGGTCTGGGTGTTGTGAATGCAAGGGATAGGGATCCAATTAATAGTTGATTTAGATATTAAACATAGTAACTTAGGTTAAAATCTTGGTTTATGGAAAACTTGTAAGAATTTTGGAAATAAGTATCGATCGTGTAAGGAAAACTTGGGTAGGAAGAAGCTGTTGAATTGGTTGGGCCAGGAAATGACTTATTGGTTTTTTTTTTTTTTAAATGGACTTGAATGATTGGTAAAAATATTTGGGCTCGATAAGTTGGATTGGATTAAAAAATTTAAAATTGGGACTTAATATAATTAATAATTGGACTTTTGAAAATAAACTGTGATATTGAAATATTTTTTATAAAGATTGAAATTTGACGAAGATTTTGAATAAATTAAATTTTCCACTTAACTGGCTAGACGAGCAAGCGTTTAAAAATAAATAACTAAATGATGGGCAAAGTCGAAGCGACACGCTTTTAAAAATATTTATTTGAATAAAATCACGAAAATTCTCGGTCGCTACAGTAGAGGGTTAGGTTTTTTCTTTTATTGTACTCTATTGTGTCCATTTTTCCGTTATGCTCTAGTGCACACGATTTAATATTTCTTCATTGTTTTTTTAATGTATAGCACTAGATTGATTTTGGTGATAACCTTAGATTAAAACATTAAAATGGAAATATAACTTTTATAAAACTAAGAGCATGTTAAAACTATGAACATGCACTAAACTTTTATGTTTTGATCATTTTTGTTTAAAAATAAACAGTATAAATCTATGAACAAGCACTAAACTTTTACAGAGAAATCATTTTTGTTAAATTTATATCAGAACATACAATTTTTTTTTTTTTTTTGCAAATTTTTGTGTAATTTATGTTTTTGATGTTTAAGCTTTCTGGTTTTGCTATTTTTAATATACTTCTATGTGTTGCATAGTTGTTCCAGTGGTGTCTGGTAATACCTGCAATCAGATGTGCTCAAGTCTTATCTTCTTCTTTTTCCTGATAGGGCTAAAATTACATTAGCATTGTCCCCAATATCTACCTCCACATCTTCCACATATGGGATCATCACGGGTGAGAAGAGAATAGGGCAGTCGCCTGAGAGTGGATTGAAGCAGCAACTAGCGTCTCTTGGTAAGATTTTTACATAATTGGAGTTAATTACAATGTTTCATTTTAGATTTTCTTTATAATCTAATCACTCTTAATATAGTATTTTATTTGTAAGGTTAGAACATTTTCTCAAACAATAAGTAATGTACATAATCACTACATATAACATGTTTGTCTAGCATAGGAGTGAAATTTACTTATTGGTAAATTAATAGTTTTTTGAATAGATTAGTAGTAAGCAAGTGTGTTGCACGTCTTATGTATAGCACGAATGTGATGCATAATATATTTGTAGAACTAATACTAATTTTTTAAATTAGTTAAGGTGATATTATATATTATTAAAAGAAAAAACTAAAATTGTTAAAATGTTTTTTATTTAATATGTAATATTGAAATGTTATATGTAACAAGCGTGTCCAAATATGTTAAACTTTTGTATTTACATGAAGTTAACATTTTAAGCTTAGCAAAAAATGCTTGTTAGTATCGAGTTGTTTTCCTTAAGAAAAATGCTAGAGGTAGAAAAAGACAACATACAAAAATATGCATTGTGCTTTATAAAAGCCATTGACAGTACATATACAGGTTACTAATGCTACTATTGTCTGCTGCTAGCATTGTAGACAAGGAACTTCATGGCTTTTTGGAGATTTATTAAGACCAATCAGTATGAAATGAAAAGCACATTTAAAACCTTGATCGCATCCCTTCTCTAACAGACTGTGATTTCTTAAATAGTTCATTCATGTGTATACAACTTCATCACTACTACCCCAGAATAGACTAGCATGATTATTCATTACAATCTGACATGTCCTCTTAATCAAAACATTCTTCAAAATATGAACTCCCTTGACCTCCCCTGACCTCCCCCTCCTAGATGTCGTCATATTACTTTAAAAAATGATAATGCTCTATAAAATTCAACGTTGAACATTTAAACCCCAAAAGAAAAGAGATGTAAAAGAATGCATCCATAACGATTGAGAGGACGAAGGGAGAGGCGGGATGGAGTTTTTTTTATTATTATTTATATTGTAACTTGACAACAAGATGGAGTTTGTTTCTAGGGCAAATGGAGAGGCAGGGATTGATGAAGTTTAACTTAATTAATTAATGTAGAAGTAATGACATATTTGGGTTAGAAAAAAATATGTGAGGGTAAATTTGGTAACTGAAAGATTTTTCCCTATCGGTACTTTTAAGGTAGTAGTGACAGTGATGATAGTGATATATTGTTAACTATTAGATAATCTAATTTTTGAAATTTTGGATGTAATATTTTGTTATTATATTAATATTTTATAATTGTAATAATATTTATTAAATGACGAAGTAAGATTTATAACATAATTTTTCTTAAGAAATTTAAAGAAAAAACTATAATAATAAACTAGTGAATCATCCTGTGCGCTGCACGGGAAGAAACGTCTAAATAAAAATAATCCTATACGAAATTAAATGAATCCTTAAACAAAATAAATAACATTCACAAATAAGAGATAAGTTCATCATTTATTAGTTTCATGTATACACATCAACATTTTAGGGAGAAGTCATACATGTGAAAATGATTGTACCTGACTCTTATTGATAGTCATAGTATATGACACCATCAATGAAATTTGTTTTTTTTTGAAATCTAATAAGTATCCTAAAATTTGAATGACTCAACAATATCCTTGGAATAAAAAACTTGTATCGTGCATTACTGTCGGATAGAATTTGACCTTATAGAATATGATCGTCAAGTTTTGTAACGATTATTCACTATCTCCTCGAACCAAAAATTTGTCTTCCAAAATGAACACTTAAATGTAGGATCTTCAGTATTCATGTACTCTGAATATTCACAGTAGATGAAAAAGTTAATAATAGAAACCATGCATATAAAAGATAAAATTCAATATTTTGACAATTGACAATGAAAAACATGTATAATAATAATAATAATAATAATAATAATAATAATAATAATAATAATAATAATAATAATAATAATAATAATAATAATAATAATAAAATACAAAAATTGCGAGGTTGACAAAGATATTGCATCAAATTTATGATATTTTAGGTTTTCAATATTTATACAACGTAATTATTTTCTGATTGAAATTATAATTTAGTATTGATCATCTCAATTTTTAGTTAAGTAAATTGTGAGACAATTTATATATTATTGTGAAAAAATATCATAAAATTTGAATTAAAATATAGCAAAGAATATCTTGGTATGGATAATTACTTTTTAAAATTTTAAAATTAACATTTAGGACAAAAACCATTAATAACTATATCATTTCAAAAAATATAGTTAAATTTTTTAACGGTTAATGTTAAAAAATGTGATATGAGACTTTTTGGAATAAAAAATTAATTAAGAATTAAATGTAATTGTCATTGAGATAATTTTGACAAATAATGCTATATAGGAAAGAACTTTAATATGTATATGTAATAAATAACTTAAAAATAGGATTTAGTTATAAAAATTTCAATACACCGTGATTTATAAAAATACGAATGTGTATAAATTTTAGATATAATTTTAATTGAGAATTTGACATTGAATTTGTATGACTGAACCAAATATTTATCCATAAAATTAAGACCAATAAAATATAACAATTATTATAAGAAATTAATTACGTATTAAATGTAATTATCTATAAAAATATTTAATAATTTAATAATACACTATAAAAAAGAGCTTCGATTTTTAGATGTACTAAATAACTAAAAATAAGATTATTTATAAAAAAATAACTATATGTATGATGTAATTTATAATTTAGTACTCCCTCCATCCTATAAAGATAGTCATCTACTCATTTTGACACAGATTAAAGACAAAATGGAATATAAAATATTAATTTCACTCTTAAAAAATAAAGAAGACTATCTTTTTGAGACGGATAAAAAAGAAATGGTGGACTATCTTCGTAGGACAGATATAGTATTATCTATTAATAAAATTTCGACATAATTTTTAATTGAAGATTTTACTTTGAATTTGTATAATTGAACACAAATATTTATTTGTAAGATTGAAAACGTTAGAAGAATACTTTTTTTTTTTTTTTATGAAAAGAGAGGTTTTGACACAAAAAAGTCAAATATAAATAAGTAAAATCAAACAAATTATCGTTCTTATATCATAAAAAATAAAAAAAAAACAACTTCTCGGTAAAAACAAGTTTAAAAAAAATGATAATTCTAGTTTCTTGTTTTTATTATTTTTTATACAATGTAATATACAATTTCATCAAATATATATACTGACTCATGAATAATATGTTTTTTCTTCACTCAACGGCTGAAACCATTAACATTTATATCCAACCCAAAACTATTCTAAATAGCCCAACATTAGTTAACACATTGCAACCCTAACAGAGAAATCTAGAACATAATGTAAATAAACTATTAACAAATCCTCTTATTAGTCCAAAATAATTTTGCACTCTATACTGTTTTCGAAGCTTTCTCTACAATATTATTGTTTTAATATTTTTTCTTTTTTGTCAGAAACCCAAATCTATGTTCAACGACTCAAAATATCATAGGTCTTGAAGAAAATAGTAGTGCTAATCCTTTTTACTTTTTCAAAAAATAATTTACGATTTTTTATTTTCAACTGGTTTGTAATATTAATAACTAATAAGCATTACCACTGCACCAGAAATTTTGAATCATAATAGAAGGTGGAGTGGAGCGGTCATGTTAAACAGTACACATTTTTTCAAAGAAATAACATTTTAATTGAATCTTTTATTATTGTGTATATCTTCATAATAATTATATATAACAGATATGAAAGAGGTTGTATATAAGGAAATGAAAAAAAAATATAGAAAACAAAAATGAATAAACAGAATTTGAAAAATGGGAAAAAATAAAACAAGTTCTGAAAAAACGAAAAAGGAAAAAAAAAATAATAACTGGCTTTTCAGTGTAATTAGGCGGTGGGAAATAGAAGTCATGTAAACACAATAAATATTGAAGACTGTAAGTAGACGTCAGCAATTTTGAAAATAATAAATAAATATTGAAGGCCCAATTATTTTTGAAGTGGGTTTTGAAATTGATTATTGAAAGGGTGATATTATGAGTAGTGTGAACATGATAAATATTGAAGTCCCAAAAAATTGAAAAAATAAATAAATAAAATCTGCACATAGTACAAGAGTTTTGGAGGGAAACAGTGAAGTTGACTGGGGTTGACTCAGCTATTTTTATATATTATATTATATAGATCAGTACAAAATTTGAAAAATATTGAGAAGAATGCTCAAATAATAAACGGACAAAAGAAAGGTAAATGTAAATTAAATTTTTTGAAATATATATATATATATATATTATTTTTTTTATGTAACCTATGAAGTAAAAGTCACAGACTAATGAAATTGTAACATTTTGAATTGAAGTTCATGTGCCTGACTATTATATTCATAATATAATACATATACAATATAAATTATGAAATTTGAGTAGACAATTCAATTTTTAAAATCTTGGATGTAATATTTTAAATATTATATTAATAGATTATATTCTAATAATATTTATTAAAGGATGGAGTATTTTTTCTTCTTTTTTTAATACTAAATAAATAAAAAGTGTAATAATGTGAGAATAATAATATGAATTTTTATTACAACATTGTAAAATATTGATAGTAAGTTAATTTAATACCAAATAAATGAAATAGTATAATAATATGAAATTACATTATAACAATGTAATTCTTAACAATAAATTAATTAACGTAATAAATTATTTAATGTTATTAAATAGGGATAATGGTATATTGGGTATATAACTAAATATATAAGGGTAAAATATGTATTCAAAAGATTCTCCGCCTTCCATCATTTTTAGATATTGTAGATGTAGATGTAGATGTAGATAATTTATTTTTTGACCAAAGTTGGAATTAAGCAATGAGTAACTGTTTTTAACAAATCCAAACATGTTTGGAAAAAACTTGCATGTTTTTATTAAGAAATTTAAACAAAAGGATATGCTCTCTTCTATGAGGGTTAAAATGTATTCTGGCCTTTCATTCACGTCCTCGATAGGAAAAACGCCAAAGAAAAAGACAAAATAGAATGGGAAAACTAAACTAGGAAGTTTAGAGCCCCCAAGTTTTAGGACAAATTGTCTCTCAGCCATGTTTAAATTAAACTCTTATTTGATAGAGATTAAAATCAAATTTTTAACGAATTTTGATAAAAATGATGAGATATGTGGTTATAAAGTTGTGGGATTCATGAAATATGTGGTTATGATTAATTATTGACTTTGACTTTGATAAAAATCTAAAATTTAATCAGAATCAAACAAGCCCTAAATAGATATATTTATTTAAGTTTTTTTTATTTGATCGGGAATACTCACAGTTCATTTTGTTGTTGGTATATTTTTAATTAAAAATTAGGTTTATTTGGAGGTGTCATTGTAACCTTTTTAATTATTATTTTTTGTTTATGGTTGGTTCAAATAACTCTATTTTCTATTTGCCACGAATGGTATAATTGGATTGATATATATATATATATATATATATATATATATATATATATATATATATATATATATATATATATATATATATATATATAGATGTCTCGAATACATGCAGTAGTATGTATTTTTTAAAATAAGATCCAAAGCTTATTTGGTTTTGAGTTTAGTAATAGTTGCAAATCATGTGCATAGATTTTTTTTTTGGGAAAAAATACATATATAAGGTATTTTAAAATATAGATTTCAAAAATAAGATCAAACCTATGTAATTTCAAAAATCAGGTTAAAAATTGTATTAATTAATTATATTAAATAATTAAAAATATTTTATTAATTATACATATTAAGGTCACGATGCATAATTTTATGTCACAAACATAAATCATTTAGGCCACAATTTTTTTAAATCACAATTGATTTCAAGGTCACAAATCACTAGGTCACAAAAATGTAAAATTAGTCAATCCGACTTTTTTCTTAGGTCACAACTTTTCAAATTATTAGGTCACAAATCTTTTAAGTAACAAATTCTAAATTATTAGGTCACATTTATTTAATTTCTAGGTCACGAATTATCAATTATTAGGTCACACGATCATTTATCAAATCGACATCTAAGACTATTCACACCTGCAACCACCACATGCCACCGCCGCCTCCGCCGCTTCAAGCCGACTGTAACACCACCTACCAAGTCACAACATCTCAAATGATCAAAACCTGCAACCGCCAGCATTTCACCACCACTACCACCGCCGACTCATCACCATCGTGGTCAACCACCACCAGTCTCCAACCAAAAAACACCGCTACTTCGCCACCACTTGCGGTTGCTCCACATCCCGTCACCAACTGCTTCACCACAGCGGCAACAACCACAACCTACAGTCTCGCTGCAACCACCATCGACAATAGAAATCACAAAAACCCAAAACTAAAAAATTTGGAGGCGACAGCGACTAGCACAACACTGGAATGTAGCCGCTGCGTCGATGGTCACCGGCGCAACACTAGAACGTAGTTGTTGTTTTGAAATAGTCGCTGCACCGGTGACCTCTTGAACAGCCAGTAACGACGAGCACAACAGTGGAGTGTAGATGCAGATGTGGTGGTGGTGCGAGGAAGGTGGCTGACGTGGCGATCTCGTCTACTCCTATGCATACATGCTGTTGCGCCTCTGCATATCAGCCACTGCGCTGCTAATTGGAAGGCCGGTGATATGGTGAAAGAGAAATATGGCGGTCTGGGTGAAGAGAAATGAAAGAAGGTGATGCTGCCGTTTTGGGGAGAGAGAGAAATGGAAGGGGAGATGAGTTTTGAATCAGATTCTAGATCTAGGGTTTAGTCATAATTTAATATATTAAGTTTAAATATTAATACTAAAATTTTTAATTACAACCTAAAATTTGAAATAATACAAGTTTGATCTTATTTATGAATTTTGTTCTTATAAAGTAGGTGTATGTAATTTCCACTTTTTTTTCTATAAAACCGTGAATTAATTAACTACAACAAATTAAGCCTTTTATAACACTTTATTATAGCATTCGTTACACTAATGTTATTATTATAGCATTCGTTACACTAATGTTATAAATAATAATTTGATTTAATTAAACGATTAAACAATAGCATTCTACTTAATTAAAAAGCCCAATTAATGAAAAGCCCAATAATAATAATACCAAGATATACCCGAGGAAATACATTAAAATACCCTAAAAAACTTACCAATTTTTAAAAATACCCTAACAATTTTATATCTTTTAAAAAAAGCCTTAATCACTATAAAATACCACAAATATCCTTATATATCATATTTCAACTAAACCCATTAAAATTTAGAAAAGTTACAACCTAGTCCTTGAAATTTTATTAATTTTGTTTATGATTTTATTTGATTTTTGTTCGCTCATAGTAGCACCCCTCACCTTGGTATCAGAGCCATATGGCAGATCTAAAAGATAAATATTATATGACAAAAAATAAAAATGAATATATAATATATATATATATATATATATATATATATATATATATATATATATATATATCAAGATTTATAATTATGTATACATTAATACTACCCGATAATTATAAAATAGAAATCTTGAACACTTTAAAAGATTTAGATAAAGATATAAGAAGAGAAATATATGATCTAATAAATTTCGATATAATAAAAGAAGATTTTATCATAAACGAAATATTAGATTTAATCCACAAAGATATACTAGAAGAGTTATATAAAGATTATAGAAATGGATTATCATAGAGCGAATCCTCAATTAATTAGATATCTAGACATAGAAACAAATGAAAAATTAGATTTAATAGTAGAACAAAGAAGAAATTTAATGGACCAAATAAGAGAAGAAAGAAATATAAAACGACAAGAAAAATTAAAATTATTAGAGAAAAAGAGAGAATATTTTGATAAAATCTTAAAACAAATACCAAAAATTCAAACGATTTTAGAAGACAAAGAAAAAACTAGAAAAGAAAAATATGATAAAACAAATACATTGGAAGACTATCTAAAATATTATAGAATATATCATAGAAAGTCAATGATTGGATCAATAGAAGAATATTGTGAATATCAAATAATGAATTATAAAGAAGCAAAATATGAAACAGAACTTATTCTAGAAATCGAACATATTAAAGGAAGAAATTAATGACAGAATTTCCAGAAATAAAATTTGAAAAACAAATAATAGAAAATATAAGACTTCCAGTTGGATCTTATCAAATAAAAGGAGCTAATACAACTATGTTTCAACCATTAAGCTCATGAGGAGAATCTGATGGATTTCTTAATATGCAATTAAATTGGATAAGTGCCTTTTTAATGCAAACATATAAAAACATAAATCTACAAGATAAATTAGCTATCGAAGAACTACAATAATTAAATATACAGGACATGAATATCAAAGAAAAATTACAAAACATTCAAAATAAACTAACAATACAATTTAAAGAATTAAAAGAAATGATAGGAGAAGTTAAAAATATAGATGAAGAAATCTTAAAAGAATTCCAAAGAAAATCAGGAGAATTAATTAATCAAGATAAAATTGGAATAATTATAGAAAAAATAGATAGTTTAAATGAAAAAATAAGAAAGAATGAAAATGAAAAAATCATATCAATAGAAGAAAGAATAAAAAAGCTAGAAATAAAAATAGATGATATGTATGACAGACTATTTAAGGTACAAAAAACTCAAAAACCAAGAATATAAAATGTCTATAAGTGAATATATTGAAGATCTAAAAATATTAATAAAAACATTAATAAGTGATGTACAAGAAGTAAAAAATGAACTAAAAGAAGTAAGAAATGATATAAATATACTAAAACTAGAGATTAGAGAATTCAAAGAAAATAACAAAAGCAAAGATAAGAAAATAGACAAAAGACTCATAGAAAAAGAAATACTTAGAATAAGAAAGAAGCATTTCGAACAAAAAAAAATTATAATAAAAGCAGGAAGTATGGATGATGAATTTAGAAGAAACATATTACCAAAAATACTAGAGGAAGAATTAGAATTACAAAAATTTATAGAAAAAACTTTAGGAAAATTAAAAGTTGAAGAAAAAATTGAAGAAGAACAAGACAAAAATGAATGAAGAGTTAGATTTGCTTATAGAAAATTTTGACCAGTTAAGTATAGAAAATTTTAATGAATACCAAGTTTTAATGAATACTGGAGGAGCACCTAATCCTGCTCCAATAGGAACTTCTAAACAAAAATTACCAGATCCAGATGAAAGTTATGCACCCTTATATAGTAAACCACACCGGCAATATTATGATAGAATCAGAGATAGACAACCACCTAGAGGAAATAAATATAAAGATATGTTTGAACCAAATGATAATTGTGATAAACCTATTAATCATGGAGGAACAAAATTAGATTTAGATTGTAAAATAGATACTAAAAAAGCCTTATTAACTTGGGCAGATTCAATGATACTATTCTTTTTATACAATAAAAATGATATATGGGAAAATACTGATACAATGATAAATTTTTTAGTAGCATCTTTTGAAGGACATGTTAGAAATTGGTGGGAAGGAATAAGTAGTTATACAAAAACATTAATAAGAAGAAATGTACAGAAGGAACTAATAAAATCAGATAGAAAAGGAATAGAAAACTTAGTAGATTATATTGCGGATGAATTTTTAGGAGAAAATTGGATAAGTAATTCTGAAGCAGAATCAATAAGAGAAAAAGATAATGCAAGAGTAAGATTAATAAATCTAACAATATGTGATATGTGTAAAATCAAAGAATATACTTGTGAGTTTAAAGAATACTATTATGTCCAATTCTATAGTAATGAAAATCAAGAAGTATATAGAGATATGTATTATAATAAATTACCAGGTTCATGGGGAATATACTTTAAAATAGAATTTGAAAAATTTATTAGAGATAACCCTGGAACACCTAGAACATTAGGATCAAGAATAAAATTCTTATTTGAAAGATTAGCATATATATGTCAACAAAGATAATTATTAAAGAAATCGGGAAAATTAACTAGAATATGTTGCGAAGATATGGAAAAACCTACCCAATGGAGATGTAACCCTGAAAGAAGAAAAAATAATAATAAAAGGAAATATAAAAATAGAAAGTTTAAAAAATTCAGAAACTTCAGGAAAAAATATATAAAACCTAAGAGAAGATATTACAAAAGAAGATATAATCCAAATAAAAAACAGAAAAATAAAACTTATAAGAAAGACAAAAGCCAATGTAAATGTTGGAATTGTGGAGAAATGAGGCATATAAGCCTTGATTGTAACAAAAAGAAAGTTAAAATATTACAAAAAGAATATCTAGAAATAGAAAGTGAACTAAGTGAAATATCAGATATTGAAAAATAGTATGATCAAGAAGTCTATATAAGTGAAACCGATTCAGAAAGTAATGAATCAGAATCAGAATAAAGAAATAGAAGCAAATAGAAGCAAATAAGAATATAGATAAACAGGAATCTTATAACTATATTAAAGGAGGATAGTGGGAGGGATTTTCCCGCCCACTATTCCTCTCCAAATTCCCGCCTAATGAGGATGAGGATAATATTAAAGGAGGATAGTGGGAGGGATTTTCCCGCCCACTATTCCTCTCCAAATTCCCGCCTAATGAGGATGAGGATAATTTAAAACACGAAAAAAAAATCTAAAGTGCCGCTCCCAATTTTGAGAGTACAAGTTCAAATTTCAAATTCATTGCTGGCAATTCAGACAGGTCAAAGGATGCAAAAAGTTGCGTACGAAAGACGCAAGTTTTACTTCATAAAACACGGTCCCTTCATAAAACACGGTCTCTCTCTCTCTCTCTCTCTATCAATAGCAGTGGAATTCCTCGAGATCTTCTCACAAAGAAAAACAAGCAAATGAAGAAGGCAAAACTGCTGGGTTACGGTTACGGTTGCTGGGTTCATCTTCAAGGCTGGGAAATGCATCAAAAATTGGTATCAAAACAACGGTTATGGCTGAAAATTTGAGCCTATGAAGAAGGCAAAAATTTTTGTCGAAGAGGCGTGTTGAAGCAGACTAAAGAATGATGTCAGGAAGCACCGACCATGAGTGACGCGAGTGAGAGCACCGTCAACAAAAACTGTACGCTGTGGATGTAGAACCGCCCGACCGAGAGGAAGAGGGAGCAGCTCCGACCCAGAAGAAAGGAGAAGGAGGATTGCCTTTTATCAACCCAACTCATCCCGTCGAACCATCTATCCGGCGAACCAGGGCCACTAGGAGCACCGCGATATCCAGGAGAAGCTTCGACCAAAGTTTGGTTAGGAAAAGGAGACTGCTCGGTGAGAAACTGCCAGAGGTACTACCGTATTAGTCCCTTGCATCTTTAATTACCTACATCAAAGATCTCTGTTTTCGAGAATTGCAAAAATTTGATATGGGTTCTCTGTATGTGCCTCGCATCTAATCTAATCTAAACGCCATTTCTAAACAACTGCTGGAGGCAGAACCGAGCATAAATTGAAAACAAGAGCATAATTTTTTTGCTGGAACTTGCTTTAATATTGTTGGGCAATTGAAAGCTCTATGATCATTGTTATAGGTAGATTTGCTGTTCAAGATCTCTGTCTAAGTAGGAGATGTCGTTTGACAAATTAACCACTTATTTGTAAGTAGAAAATGTGCTGTAATAGAAATTCTATGGAAAAATCACAAATTCTATGCGTGTGATGAATGGGAAGCCTAAGCAAGATTTTTAGCTATTGATCTACAATCTCCACCTCTTTCAAGTTTTATAAAGAACATAGTTAGGTGATCCCATTGAAGTTATTATTCATTCTTATTTCAGTTTCATATGATCTTTTTTCTGGGATTTCAAGATTTTTATAATTTTTTGGTAGAAGTGACATAAGAGAATTTGATGGCTGAGGCTTAAAGTAGAAGTGTGAAGTGATTGTGACTATTTTGCTTATTATTAGAAGTGGAATTTCAACAACAGGTCAACGTTTTGATGTGGGCTTTTTAAAATACAATGGAACTTCAAATGAGTTTGAATTAGATTACGTTTAACCAAAATCATCGGTTCCTTGCAGCGAAACTATCTTTTGTTTGTTCATCATGTTTGTCCAGTGAGTTCATTTTCATATTTCTTGAGCCAATTTGAGGTTTGAATTCTCATTCATCCGTTATGAGCAAGCCTCCAATAATGGATTATTTGAAGTTGTTGAATTTCCAATTTATTTGATAGTTCTCAGCAATTTATCAATGTAGAGCAAGTTTATTCGTTATTTCTATTGTAAGAAGTGATAATGTCCTAATCCATGGAAGAAAATATTATTTTGAAATGCAATTCACAAGAAATGGAGAATTAATGTTGGTACTGTGATTGGATTCTTTGGTGTTGCTGCTCTTTGAGGTGTTGGAGGTGTTGGGGATGGTGGCCTTTTTGTTCCCTTGCTCACTCTAATTATGAATCTCTGATTATCTCTCATTGGTTGCAGTCCCTCGGGTTAATTGTGAACATTTTGTATGTAATAATTGTGCCGCCGATATAGAATCTCCATCAGCTAAGGTATGGTACAGCTGATCTTTTCACCTCAAGTTGCTCTTAGAGCACGGTCTATTATGTGTTTCTGTGATTTCTAAGACTTTAAAGTATTCTCCTGGGAGACATATCTACCAATGTTAACGAGCACTCTGAAATTAACAAATTTACACAGTAATGAGGTTGACAAAAAATTGTGATTTGATTACAGTATATGTACCAAGTCGTTGAAAGTCAAGGAAAATGAGTGCATTTGGCATTGCATTGTACCAAAGAAAATGTTGCATTTGGTTTTGACATTCGTTTAGAAAAATCTTGAGCTATTTTGTAGAAATCGTGAAACAACTATTGCATTCCCTTTTCAATTTTTTGTTCCTTGCAGGTTCCAAAATGCATTGACAAGCTAGCACAAGTAGGAATAAATATGGGCTTTGGCTGATGATAAAATGGAAACTGCCATTAATGTTGGGTATATATATTTGTACCATTGTTGTAAATGTATTTTGAGGTTACATTAAATTTCAAAAGATTTTAGATTGAGAAAACTCTGCAGTTACGCCTGAAGCTTGCTCAGACAAGGAATGAAACATATTATCATAAACTTGGATAATACAAATACCTTGGCAATCGGACCAATGGAAGAAAAGCTAAAAGTATCAAAGACTGAAGTTAGGGAGGTAGTCCAATTTTCATTTTGATTAGATCTATTATTCATCCTTTTGAGTTAGGGATTCATCCTAAAGCCCAATGATGTATTTCTTTGTTTGTTTTGATGTGTTTGCCGTTTATCATTGATGTCCAAATATTTACAGGTACCAGTAAATGCAAAATATGAAATAGTAACACTAAACAGTTTTTTATTTTTTATTTTTGGAACTGATACAATTTTACTCTGGGAATGTGTAGGTTGAAGCCAATTATTAGTACCATATGGAATGTTTATTTTCCAATTACCAATTTTAAAAACTTCTGTAGCCAAGTCGATGTTACCTACTGATTTTGAAGAAATTACTTGGGCAACACTTAAGTCAGCTATTAGTGCCATATTCTTTAAACAGCCAGATCCATGCGACTTGGAGAAGCTCTATCAGGTTAGTTAACTGTTTCATTTTCTTTCCTATGCTATATCTCTTATACATTATTTGACCTATTTTATTATCTTTAGGCTTTTAATGACCTCTGTGACCTCTTATACATCAACATTTTTGCTGTACATAGGGGCTCGAATATTTGTTTCTTCGAAAAGTGTAAGGTTATGTTTTCTTATTACTTGCTCTTTTTTCTGAATTTTTTTTTTCGTGAGCCATAAAATCAAGATCTAGGTTGTGTTTATCATGATTCTAGAGTGGGTTCTTCTTTATTTTTTAGTTCTATTTTTTGTTTTTTGTTATATGATATTTCAATGTGTTATTTGCTTCTTTTTTTCCCAAAAAGTAGGTAGTACACTATGTTTTTTTTTCCCTCAAGTTTTTTGCGCAGTTTTATGTGATAGTGCATATTAGATTATTCAATAAAGCAGTATATAAAATGCATTGTGATTTTTTCCCCTTCAAGTTATCCAAAGAAGCTAGAAAAATTGGAATTAGCTTTAAGATGTTGTGAATGGAAGAATTCAATTTTCCTTCTATTAAAGCATTAGTTTTGGATCAAGATAATGAACTATTGTTTATAGTGTAGAAGAATTCATGTTGCATGTTACATTGAGAGCAAGAGTTGCATGTGGGTACTGGGTACCTGTTAGGTTTGTCTTTTTTTTCTTTTCTTTTTTGTTGATATGATGGCAATTGCTTTGGGGGGGAAAAATACAAGCTTCAACATCACAATAACAGGGTAATATTTACTTGTGGGTGATTGTTATTTGTGTTGCTGTCAAATTTTACTTGAACTTCATGAAAAACAAGAAACATGAATATTTTACCATTGCTTTATTATGCTTAAGGGAGAAGGGGAGCTTCACAAAATCTTATTGGATTTTGTGAAGACTTTTAAACAAACTTTTCATATTTCAATGTTTACTACCTAGGCTTGAATTAATTCTATTTGGATGAAAAATGTTCACAAATACCTGCTCATTTTGTGAATAATGTCCCACTTATAAAAAAATTTAATACTACTATTGATACTTTGATGCTTTATTTATGTTTGATTTTTTGCTTATAACTTAATCCTTTGAGTGAGAGAGAAGTGAAATATATTATTTTTTAGAGGAAATAAATCAGGCTTGATGGAAAATGGTGCATCTAGAATTAAAAACGCGTCTAAGTCGATCCCAGCTCGAAGGAAAAAGGTTCACTGTATCTATTTCATTTCTTAAGGAATTTGTTTCTATTTCCCTAAGGAAAAGATTATTGAAAAATTGTTTCCTGGAAGTCTCTGTTTGATGTTGTGATAATTTTTCATTTTCTAATAGTATATTCAACATTTGATTTATTTATAAATTCTAAATTTGTGCAGCTTATCATTTTTCTATAAAAAAAAATGCCTGAATTTGATTCATGGTTGCTTGTGTGTTCTTGATGTCTAATTTTCCTATTCATGTGTGTGGTTGTTGTTCGCTCTTGATGTCTGAGGGGCTTTCCATACTAATGTGAAGTTGTTAAGACTCTTGAAGAATGTGGGTTACTCACTTTTCCCATGTCACTGAAGCAGGTAAATTTGGTTTTATACCTTTAATTAGGTTTCTTGATATTACTTAGACAAATTGTGATTTTCTTTTTTTCGTGCCAAATGTTTATGTGATATAAGAACTGTTAAATTTCATGTTGGTCAATGGTTGTTGTCACTAAAGTTTCCTTCAATTTTGTAGGCTTGTGGGGGGTGCTATGATAAGCAATGTTGGATTTGTACTTCAAACATTTACTAAAAAAAGAGCTTGCAGAATTTCAAGGAGGTTGATGGCTTCAATATTTATGGTTGGATTAGTATTATCTCATTGCTCTATTTGTTTCCAGTGACTTTTTTGGCAAAAAGGTTAAAAGATAGTTCCTTTTTATCTCCTGCCATGTTATTTTTTATAGAACTTGAACTGTTTTTTTTTCCTCTTCAATTATCTTCAGGTGTTGTGGGAATGAATGGTTTGGCATTGGTGGACATGTTTATGGATGTGGTTAGTTTGTATCATTTCTTTTTATTTATTCATAAATGAGTAATTCTAGAGGGACATTTATTTTAGACATTTTAAAGTGACTTTGTGATGTGTTATTTTTTCATTGGGTGGTGATTCATTTGATGATGACTTCATTATTTAATGCACATCTTTATCACAAAATGAGAAAATGACACATCAAAATGTCGCTTTAAAATGTCCAAAATTAATGTCTATCTAGAATTACTTTTCATAAATATAGTTCAATATCTATAATCAGTAATTTAAAACGTATTTTCAAGTAGAAATCCATAATTGTTGTTTAAGCAACTGTGATAATGCATATTAACTGATCTGAATCATTTATTAGACTAGAGGAGGAACACTGCCAATTACTGCCAGACATTAGAAACTATAATACGTCTGTTGACTTCTCATGCCAAGCTGATGCTGAGGAGATGGGTAATAATTTTTTTGGATTATTATCCATTTGGAATTAACAATTTACTGTGATTAGACTAAAAAAATTATTATTAACTAAACAATTTGACTTAATAAAAATGTATATAGTCTTCATTGGCTAATGAAAAAACTGAAAAGAAGTACATCACCAGTTTATTGTCTACCTATTAGCATGTTTTGATGTGTGATCCCTGTTTTATTATTGAAGAATAATGTATCTCGACCTCACTTGGACAGATTTGAAGTCTGAAGTTCAACCTGCTCTTCAAGTTCTAATCTTCAACTAAGGAATCAAGTCATTAAGGTGAGGTTCAATACTTTCAAATATCTAAGCACAAATATGAATAAATGATCTATGTGTTAATTAGTTGAAATAAGTAAGTAGGTAGTTTTTTTTCCCCTTCCATTATTTTTTATGACTTTTGTTTTATGAAATTTGGGTGATGCTATTTGGAGATAGCTTTTAATCTCAAATGGCAAATTCCCCAATGGTAAAAAATATAGTCAGAATCAAAATTTAACTTATACTAATGTTGATTCAATGTAATCTTGCTTTGGTGAATCGAATTCATGAGATGGAAAGAAATCTTTTTGTCATATCAAGTATGGTAGCTAGCTCGGTTAGAGAAATGACACTAAACTACAAAACAGAAGACTTATGTTGTGGTATTGAAACATGCAGCCTTGGTTAAGAGGCAATTGAGTAATGAAAATTTGGAAATAAAGTTGGATATTATTTTTCAGAATATTTATTACTCAGCCGTAAATGCATGTAATGACACTTTTTCTTTTGAAATATCCTCATGTACTCGAAAACTTCTACGTCTGCCTACTATTGATGTTAATACTGTATAATCTTTGTACGTGTTGCTAATTCCGTAACATTTGTAATACAATTTGAAATAGAATGTTCTTCTCTTATGTTTTTTATTTGATATGATTGTATAATAAACTTTCTTTTCAAAGATTTTTATTGAAATCATTACCATAAATGAAAATCCCGTGCATCGCACGGGTGATAAAACTAGTATGAAGGAATAGAAGGTTATGGATTAAAGGTAACTTTTGATAATAATAAGTTCAAGAAAATACAAAAATTATCTTTAGATTTGAAAATAGGAAAATGGGAAATATTAGACAGAATATGGAAAAGAGAAAAAGTAGCAATAAATGAATATCATAAAATTGAAAGAGCAATAGATGTTAGAACCACTCAAGGAACACACAAATTAAATCTTTTAACAAAAAATACAGTTTCAGAATTATTAACAAAGATCAATAGAAAACAGAGTGAAAAGATTCAATATGTTTACTTAGCAGGTATCCAAATAATGTTTAAATCCCTATTTAGAGAAGGATTATATTCGCCTTTGACTGTAAGTTTACATGATGGAAGAATTATAAATTTAAAAGACAGTCATTTAGGAACAGTAGAAGGAAATCTAGCATATAAGAAACTAATATTTACATGTTACCCAAAATATTGTATATCATTAAAAGATAGAAATTTTAATGAAGTTTTAGGACTACATTTCAAATTACATAAAGATGATATAATGGAACCAGGAGATAAAATTATGACTATAGAATACAGGGCATTATACACATTTACTAATTCTAATCATGGAAACATTTATTCTAAAAAACCATATATTGAAATTCATAAAGAATGTAAAGATTTTGGTAAAGCTGTAGAACCAGATAAACAAATAAGTTTAGTTCCAAGAAACTATGAACTTACTATAACAAAAAATAAACCAGAAATCATAGAGTTACGAGAAGAAGAATACCCTAATAATAACATAACATTTGAAGATGACTGATTAATTAGGAGATCAACAAGTTTACCTAATAGAAAACAATTAGGAGAAATTAGTAATACAAAAGAAATAAAACTTAATAGAAATGCTGGAAATATGAAAATAGAAGGTGAATATTTTAATGGAATAGAACATATAAAAGGATCAAATATATTAATTGACACAGGAGCAAGTGAATGTCATATAGCTTCAAATAGAAATAAAGGACTAATATCTCATAGAACTGATCCATATAAATATATAAATTTTGATGGACAAGTACGTGTGACTGAACTTGAAGTAAAAGTACCAATAAAAATAGGAGGAATAAATCTCCTAGTACCATGTCATGTAGATAGTAGTATGGTAAATCCTCATGCATTATTAGGAATGAACTTTCTAGATGGACTAGAAGATTATAGTACAAAACGTGAAGGATTATATATAACTCATAATGGTCAAACTATACTATGCAGAAAAACTGAATAAATGAATAACCAAATAAGTTTTCCATTAGCCGTTTATATACAAGTTACAATTGTTGAAACAAATATAACAACCTGTGCATTAATTGACACGGGAAGTGATATAACAATATTAAAAAATTTCTTAATAAAATCATGGAATACTAATGGAAAGATAAAAATTACAGGAGTAACAGGAGAAAGTACTCATATAATTAATAGTGCTGATAAAATTGATATAATACTCGGGAGTAAACAAATAGTTGTAAATAAAGTATATAATTATAACAAATTAGAATGTGATATATTACTAGGAAATGACTTTATACAACAATTTCAATATTATAAACAAAATAATTACATGATAATGTTACAAACACCTTGTGCACATTTACTAAAAATACCAAGAGAATTTAGACCTTATAGAGTTCAGCCAACACAGCGTGGTGATAAATGGGAGAAAAAACTAATTACACAAAATGAAATAAAAAATAAAAGAATAATGTATAAAAAAAGTCTTGAAAACAAACATACAAATAAATATGGAAAAAATCATTGATCAACTAGAAAAAATTTGTGGAGAAAATCCATTATCATTTTGGAAACCACATCATCCAAAAGTTAGAATAGAATTAACAGAAAATGTTATTATAAGAGTTAGACCAATGATGTATACCATACATGATACGCAAGAATTTAAAACTCAGATAAAAGAATTACTTAACCAAAAATTAATCAGACCCAGTAATGGACCCCATAGTAGCCCAGCTTTTATGGTCATGAAACATTCTTAACAAAAAAGAGGAAAAGCTAGAATGGTGATAAATTATAAAGAGTTAAATAAATATACTAAATTTGATGGATACTTTTTACCAAATAAAGAGGTACTAATAAATCTTGCAAAAGGAAAGCAATATTATTCTAAATTTGATTGCAAATCAGGATTTTGGCAAGTAAAAATTGAAGAAGATAGTATTCAATATACAGCATTTAGTACGCCCCAAGGAAAGTATGAATGGATGGTTATGCCATTTGGTTTAAAAAATGCACCACAAATATATCAAAGAAGAATGGATAACATATTTAGAAAATTTAATGAATTCTTAATTGTCTATGTCGATGATATATTAATATGTTCTAATAATAGAGAAGAACATAGAAACCATTTAATTAAATTTATAAATGAATGCAAAAAAGAAGGAATTGTTCTTTCAAAAAATAAAACTATAATAGAAAAACAAGAAATTGATTTTCTTGGATTATCAATAGATAAAAGGGGGATAAAATTACAAACCCATATATCTAAGAAGATAGAGAGTTTTCCAGACAAATTAGAATCAAAAGAACAAATACAAAAATTTTTAAGATGTTTAAATTATGCAGAAGGATTTATTGAAAATCTATCAAAAAAGAGACATAAAATTCAAATTTTACTCAGGAAAACAAATACCAAAGGATGGAGTGATGAACACACTGAAATTGTCAAATCACTAAAAGAAGAATGTAAAAATTTGCCGAAATTAAGATTGCCAGATGAAAAAGATAATCTGATAGTTAATACTGATGCCTCGGATAAGTATTGTGCAGCAATATTAAAAACAGATCTTAATGAAATTTGTAGATACTCAAGTGGAACGTTTAATCAAGCAGAAATAAATTGTACTACTCATGAGAAAGAACTTTTAGCAATCATCAGAGGAATAAAAAAGTTTTCATTGTTTTTATTATCTAAGAAATTCATTGTTGAAACTGATAATTCTTAAGTTGCAGGTTTAGTAAAAAATAAATTACCACCAGAACCTCAATATAGAAGGCTCCATAGATGGCAAGCCTATTTGGCATTTTATAATTTTGATATAGTTCATATTAAAGGTGTTAATAATTATCTTGCGGACTTTTTAAGCAGGAATATTGAATTTGCAGATGGATAATATCAAAAAATCTCTGATAGATGCCAAAAAGCGAATGAACTTCCTCATGGAGGAAGCTGAAGATATAAAGCTTGGAATTGAACAACTTGCAGAAACTCTCCAAGGAAGTTTCAAGCAATTGATGGAAATCTCAACATTTCATCACAATTATATTAAAGAATTGAGCGATAACATAATTGAGATTGAATCTTAGTTTGAATTGTTCATTACCAAACAGACTGATACCAAACAGGTTATATCAAAAATACAAACAGGTACATCTTCTGGAAGCAGTGGTGGACCAATAATTAAGAGAGATGAACCAAGTCCCAAAAAAGTTGTTATAAATGAAACTAGTCCTCGAAAAATCACAATCAATGCCAAAGATGAACATACAAGGGTAGTCAGAATTCGTGCTGAAGAGGAAGATGATTCCCCTTTTTTACCAAAAGAAAACGAATATAAAACTACTGTTGAAGTTATATATGAACTTCAAGAATGTGATTGCTATTACATTTCGTCTGGAGACCATGTATACCCACGATTGATCGTTACTCAGGGAGGAGATCCCGTCATGACATAAATGACAGCTGATTATGGATTCTTGGATCTTATCTATCCAGGAAAAGATCTGAAAGAAATCGAAAAATTTGATGATTTACTAAAAGGAGAAATCTCAAAGTTTGCTCAAGGAAGATCCATATAATTAAAATTTTATTCGATCAGTCCTGAAATTGATGGAAGGATATATTATCCTGCTGAACATATTATCACAATTGGATATGTTGCTCGAAACTTTCAAATTGAAGTTGGAAAAAATACTAAGCCAGTACCAAACATTACAAGATCATGGTTTAGATCCCGAAGGGTGTTGGGAATTAAAGTTCTCTATAATATTGCCAAAAACCTGTATGAGAAAAAATTCAAATGCATATGCCAGTACAATGGATGAACCCTACTCACTAATGGAGGAAAAGAAAAATCAACAATCTTGCAAGAATATATCAATAAATTTGACACTCATCAAATCCATGGAAGCTTTGCCACTTTGCAAGAGGCGTGCATAGCCAGGAACTGCCCCACATGCCAAAGGAACTGATGGACAGGTGGAAGCCACTTGATGGATCTGCTTTATATGCCAACAAAATTGATGGACAAGTGGAAGATGTTTAATAGACCTACTTTAATTCAACAATGCAGAACAATGTAGGGACCATGTCAAGACCAAAAAATAGAAAGATAAGTGTCCCTATAATGTAAGAGTCATGTGATAAATAATAGAGGGACAGGTGTGTCCTTAGGTGAAAAAAGCTGTGAAATTGTTAAGACGATGATGTAAGCACTGACGTAATTGTGTCCAATGTAGTATTATAAATAGAGGCCTCCGGGGTAGTTGAAAGACAGAACTCTCTTGAGCACTCAGTTTGTGAGAAAGCCAAAAATCTTCTGTGTTTGAAAAAATTCTCATACCAATCATTTGTCAATCTTCATATTATCAATAAAATCCCAATTTACTTATCATATTATGATGAGTTTCTAAATTCTTGTCTTCTAAATCCTATTTTTAAAAAGAAGATATATTATTAAGAAAACTCCCTACACTCTGTCCTAAAATATTTTCCATCTAAAGAGTTATACAGTGAAGGCATCCAGGTTTAGCTAGCTAATAACCTGTGAAGGCAGGAAGCCATTGGAGGGTGTGGAGCAGAAACCTATAAGCCTGAAGGTCACTAACAATAGAAGGAAAATACAAAGGTACTGAGAACAGGAAAAGATGTTAGTATTCTTAATATATCTATCTTTACGGAATTAGGAGGAATAAGAGCTTTTAATATGACAGAATTCAGAATTGTTAAATTTAATTATCAAAACAGTCCTTATAATGATGAATATCATAGCATAATTGAACCTTTATTCATGTATAAACAGTTTACTAGACCAAATAATGAAATAAAAAAGTTATATCATGTCTATATGCCATGCTTGTTAGCTATCTTTCCAACATTAAAAAGAATATTAGGATTAGAAATTACAAAATCGATTATTTACTTTTGACTTGACAGTGATAATACTGAAATAAATAATTAATTATATTTAGGATATGTGTTTAGTAGTGATAATGATTATGATCCTATAATAGATTATGACAGTGATGGAAGAGATGAATCTTTCTTTACCAGTTTTTGAAAATCTTAATATCATGAATACCAGTAATTATATCATGAAAAAACCCAGAACTAAAAGAGGTCCATATAAAGTTCAAAAGCATATCAAAAGTAAAAAAAAAAGGCATTGAATATGAAAATGAAATTGATAAAATAGGATACCAAGAGCAACTCTATGCATCACAAGAGATATTAAAAAATTTTAAAGAAAATTTAATAGAAAACTTTGCTAGAGGAACTGTAAGATCTATAATGATACATGATATTCAAGATATAATTGATAAATTAGAAAAGAGAAAGAAAAATATTTCAAAATATAATATACCATTTGAACCAAGTATAGATATCATGGCTGACATAGACATTATCAATTCTCAAACACTCATAGAATTTGAAAAATTATTTGAAACTTTATAAATTATTTATCTCTGTGTTTATAATGCCTGGATATACTATTGAAGGATTAGACAATTTGTTAGAAAAAATAATGGAAAAAATAGATAACATTATATCTCATTTAATAGATATGGATGAATAATCTGAACAATATTATATACTTTCAGAAAATCATGATCAATACATTATAGATTATTCTGACATATTAGAGATTAAAATAGAGTTAGAAAATAAAATAATGACAAATACAGTCCAAACCTAATGCCAGGATATACAATAGAAGGACTAGATAACCTTTTAGAAAAATTGAAAGATAAAATGGAAGACATTAAACATCAAATGGAAAATGAAAACATATCTTCTGAAGAATATAATAAACTCTTAGAAAAATACGAACAATATATTGCAGATTATTGTATTTTACTAAATCAAAGAATGGACTTATACCAGAGAATTTTGTATAATAATTTACCAACCCGATAATCTATGGATACTTCACAAGCATCAACTTCTAATAACTGTAATCATAAACTATATTTAGATAATAAAGAAATTTCATTTTTATTAACTATTGCTGAAAAATCTAAAAAGATACATTCTGTTGGACAATCTAAATTAAAAGAAATATATGAAGATATTAACTATGCTATCTTAATCTTAAATAGAATAGAATTTAATTCTGTTGAAACAGTAAAAAATATAAATACGGTTCATAAAATTATAGAAGAATACGAAGATAAAGAAGATGAAGTTTCAAATGGAATAGCATTATGATATATAATAAATGAAGAACATCCTAAATCTTTTAAGAAATTATCACAATATAGAGCATTTTTAGAACTTAAAAGATTAAAGAATATGAATATAATAAAAAGTATTGAATTAAATCAATCGACTATTCAAAGATATATCTTACAAAGAAAATAGTTTATTTCATTAAGAGTAAATAAAACAATTTACAAAAATTGGGCTATTTCAACAAATCCCCCAGATATACCCTCAGTATTTCATTCTGACCTACGATCCCTCTCGCCTTCATTCTACCTCCTACGATCTCTCTTCTTCCTTGTGCTTTTGCACACTCCCTCCCATCCAATTCCTCTCCATACTCGAAAACCTAATCCCTATTTTGGTTAGTTATTAATACTCTGCACATTCAACAAATCTCTGCAGTCTCTTCGTTTTTGTCAGAATTTTCCCATTGCCAGTCCATTGGTTTTTGTGGAAGATAGCTTTGTGGTTTCGGAGGGTTATCGCCAATTATTGAAATCTTAGCTGCAAAGGTATGATGTCTTTGTGAATAAGGGATTTAATTTGGGTTTTGATCGATTTGTATATTTGGGGTTTCTATTGATTGAAATTGTCGTTGAGAAATTGTTATGTATGTGATTTTATATATGATTTGAAATCTTCATAACTACCTGCAAGAATTAAACGAAGTGTTTTTATATGGTTTGGTTGGATTATAAATGCTTTCTCATCTATCAGCTCTTCTCTTCTTTCTGACTTCGTACAATTATCATTTTCATTATAATAGATCAATAAAAAACTAAGGCCTTGATTGTGTGGGAATAGATTCTGTGGTAATCCAGAATTGGTGGGTTTTAGTAGCTTATTGTAGTGGTTGCAGTGATTCCCATAATAAAACTGAAATAGGTGAAGGATGGGTTAGGAAGTAACCCGAATGTGGAAGCTATTGGATTTTGTCGAACTCAAGTATAGTTCCATTTTATTTTTTGATCTTGAGAAAATGAGATTGCTGTGTCACGCTTTTCTAGAGCGAGAACAAGGGCTGCTAAGGTGAATTTTAATTAAAGTTATTGTGCAAATTTAGTTTTGACAAAAAGTATGAACGTTCTTACATTATTTCCATTTTCATTGCAGGTTGGAAAAGGTTTATCTAAGAACGGCAAAGCCCAGAAACTTGCTTTACAACATTGGCTCAAAGCTGTGAGAAATTTGTTCTCTAATATCCTTGCTTTCTCTTATAAACCGATCTTTGTAATTAAGAATTGTTGCTGACTCAATCTTTTTGTGTTGAGCAGATTGATCCACGACATCGTTATGGGCACAATCTTCATTTCTATTATGTGAAATGGCTAAATTCTCAAAGCATGGAGCCCTTCTTCAACTGGTAATTAATTATGTGCCAAGTGAAAATATTTGTTTTGCCACAAGAACTGTTCTGTTGGAAATATTTTTTCTAACGTTTTGACATATAAATGTTATTTTGATGTCGCAGGCTAGATATAGGCGAAGGCAAGGAGGTTAACCTCGTTGAGAAATGTTCTCGATCAAAACTTCTACAACAGTGCATCAAGTATCTTGGTCCAGTGAGTCCATACGTACCTCGTTTGTTTTTTTTGTATTGGTTTAATTTTAATTGAATAGTTTTTCCAACCTTGGAGAATATTTCGGACTTCCAGTTTTCTGATTCTCTCTTGTAGATGGAAAGAAAGGCCTATGAAGTTGTAGTTGAGGGTAGAAAACTCTTCTACAAACAAACAGAGGAGCCCTTGGATACCAATATAGAACCAAAAGGTGCTAGCTGGATTTTTGTACTTAGCACCTCTAGGATTTTATACGTAGGAAAGAAAAAGAAAGGCACATTTCAGCACTCTAGTTTCTTGGCTGGAGGTTCCACATTGGCAGCTGAGAGGATTGTTGTCGAAAAAGGAATCTTAAAGGTACTTAAACACTACTGAAATTTGCAAGTAAAATGTTGTGATAAAAAGTTTCTTTGGTTACTTGATTATCACCCATTTGAATGTTAACTCAATTCATTCTTTGGTAAATTTTGGCAGGCAGTCTGGCTGGCCTCACAGTGGTCATTAACGGACGACCTCAGAAAATTTAGGATTTCGTATCATTTCTCAAAGAGAATAGTGTGGATCTCACAAATGTTGAGGTATAGTGAAGTTTATTAATCTTTTGTTATCCACCACGTTCTGATATTACGAACATGCACTTCATGGTTTAACACTTCATGTCTTGCACAATGAGAAATCGAGATTTAAAGGCTGAGTAATTTTAATCTTGTTTTATCCAAGCTTGATTCCATTGATGAAGAAGAAGAATCTATGGGAAAGAAGGGAGGTTTATACTTGAGAAGTAACTCCGAAGAAGACTTGGCCGAAAAGGATCGGTTAGAGAAAGTAGAAAATGGTGTAACATGTCATGATGAAACTAGTTCTTAAATAGTTGGCTAGGAATGTTATTAGACTTTATCATTAGGCCAGAACATTTTATTTAAATGTTTTGACATTTTGAACATATTTTGTTATTTATTTATGAGAATTATTAGTTGAGAATAAAAATTGTTATTCTTTTGATATGATGTGAATGGATATATTATCATGTTTATCTAATAGATATGTAATATATTTGAAAATAAAGATTAAAGAATGAATGCTATTGAAAATTTAATCATTACTATTAAAGAATGCTATTTAAATGAAATTGTAGCCAAAAAAAAAAAAATGCTATTAAAATGAAACTACAACAATCAAAGAATGATATAAAAAATTGAAATTATAATGTGAAATAAATGCTATCTTAAATTTTTTTTATAGCAATTGATAATAGCATTAAGAGAAATGCTATAATAGGACTTGGATTGATAGCATTCATAAAGTATTATAATAAGAGCCAGACTTTTAATAACCTAATCAGTAATAGCTTACGGAAGAATGCTATCGAAAGTGATAGATAGCATTTTTCGCATGCTATTGATGAATTAATTTCTTATAGTTCGTCCAATTTTTATCATCTAGACGTGTTTCACATGCAGTTACTTGTAGAGAAACTGGTGAGATTAGTTACGAAAACCATTATTTTTTGATCTATAATATCTTGAGGCTTTTAGCATGAACATGATATGTCCTTTCCTTTTACTTCTTTGCATGACCAAGAGGCTCAAATTTATCTTCTGTACGAGATATATTATGGAATTAGACATTTGTACTGTAGTTCCATACTCCTACATTTTGTGTAAACTACACAAACTATTTTTTAATTGTTAACACTTGTTCAAATGTTCATTAATTAATACTATTAACATCAATAAAGTGACCCCCCCTTCAATCTGAAAAACAAAACACGGATATGGACATACTTTTTCTTTGAAGTGGATCTCCCGGCCCTTCAACATGTGTTGGATGAATCTTTTCAGATGGTTCAAACTGCTTAAAGGTAGTTCCCCAAGATAAAATAAAAAACACGAGTCATTTTGCAACTAATTATTAAAATTTTTAAGAAAATTTCATTGAAGATTAAGGTTAGACTCAGGCATGTTGATCACTGGTGCTCGTGCTAAAAAATCAATTTCACTTGCATGCGTGCGTTAAGAAAAATATCAAAAGTCGAATTAGTTGACGTCATTAATTATGAACTTTCTTCTCTTGATATAAATTTCTACTCTGCCTATTGTATTGATAGTAAATGATGTGCTACAGACTTGGTGCAGATGGATGTTGACAATCAAATTGCTAAACTGATGGAGGAAGTGTCACAAATTCAAGAATATGAAATTGGTGATGGAACAACTGGGTTTGTTGAGGTAGCAGACTTTATTAAAAAGAATTGAAATACAATACATATTTGTACACTTTTTTGGAGTTACATTTCATATTAATACATTAATTAAATCATTTAAATTTTACAAGAAACTATTTTTGTTGTAGTATTTCCTTTTCATTTCTTTAACTCATCAAGTAAATGGCAACATTTGCTATTAATACATTAATTAAATCATTTACAAGATATTTTTGTTGTAGCAACATTCAATTAGCAAATGTTGCCATTTAAATGTAGCAAAAGCCCATTTTTGTTGTAGTATTTCCTTTTCATTTCTTTAACTCATCAAGTACATTTAATTCAAAGCTTAATGTTTTTATTTTTTGTAAGGTAAGGATAATTGGGTTTCCTTCCACATTCGAACCAGCTGGTTGGCGATGCAATCAAATAAAGCATGTTTGTAGATTTATCTTAATCTTCTCTATTTTGTGACTAATTCTTTTTGGCTTTGATTATAATGGAAGATGATTGATACAGTACTAGACATTAAGATAAGATTTGAATTTGGAATAGTGGGGATTGGATACGTTAGATAAAATTTGGTAAAATTCAATGCTTGGAATGGTGCGTTTGAATATGAGAAATGTTTGTAAATTAATTTGTGTTAAAAGATTGGAGTTACTTACATTAATTGATTGGAATAACATTAACGAGATTATAGATTTCTAAAAATTGAATATACGTACTACTGCTTTTCAGTATTATAGGAATAAATTCATTGTCGTGTAAAATTCGAATTATTTATTGTAAAATGGTGTGTGATATAAGTTCCATCCGCTAATTTAAAACAACCCAAATGTTTGTGCACATTAGGAACAAAAAATACAACAAAATGGTGTGTGCTATGATTTTCCATCCAGTCATGCAGGCAGTCTTCATTTCACGCGTCTTCTCCAATCTCTACAACTTCTCCCGGCCCGAGTCCTATCCAGTAACACAGGCCTCATCTTCCTTACGGACTCCTCAGACATTTGTTCTGCGTTCTATTTCAAATTGAAGTCATGCAGGCTGCATCGATTGATTTGTTTTAAAGTTTTTAAGACCGTTGATTTTGCTAGAACCATCGTTCATATTAGCACATGGGTGGGTTCTGATAACTGTATTTTATACACTTATTTCTATCCTAAAAGTAGGATTTTAATTGTTTATTCAAGAATATTTGCTATTTATTTTATGTTATTTGTTTATATTTCAGGAATAACCCAAAAGTCGTAAAAACAATGGAATTGAAGCTAAAATCGAGCATTTGGATGTAAAAAGTGTCAAAGTGAGCAAATCAAAAATTGATGCAGTTAATTAAAGGGCCAATTGGAAGAAGAAATCAAATTTGAAAGAAATCAGAAGTTCAGGAGCTAAATTGCAACAATCAGAAGTTGGAGGACTTGCTGTGCAATTAAAAGACAGGGGGACCAACTTGTAACATTTAAAAGTCAGAAATTGCCTTCAACCTTAATACCGTGCGGTCGCACGGCCAAAAAATTCTGCGACTGAAACTGATCTGCAGCGTCGTGCGATCGCGCACTTTTGAACTGTGCGGTCGCACGGTTATTCGACTGGGCCGCAGCTGGGCTTTTTGCACGAAATTCAGCAGTTTTTCTCCTCAATTAACCTAGACTTCGTGGAAATCTATAAATACAGGGCATAAGACACGAGATGAGGGGTTCCAAACTTGTCAAAGGTGATCACGAAGGGCTGTCGAACTTTCAAGGAACCAACTGGCGCATGGTTGAAGATTTTTCTACAACATGGTGAAAAGGGAGATGAACTCCAATTATCATAGTTGAAATTTATCTTTTATCATGTTTTTAGGCTAGAAATCTTGTGTTAGGATTGTGATGAAGTTTTAACTATTTGATTCCATGTTTTTACCAATTATTTAATATATGCAGTTTATGGATTTGATACAATTAAATAATTGCCTTTATTATTATGCAATTGTTTGGCCAGCTTTTGTGTGATTGTTTTTATGATTTTCTATGTTCAAATGAGTAGGATTTCATTAGAAGCTATTTAATTGCCACAAAATCCGATAGGGGATAGAAATATACCTCTATACTTTGTGTTATCCTATATAGTGTTCATTGACCTTTAATGCTTTTCTAATTGGTTAATTGTCATAGAAATATAGTCAATTTGCATTTAGAGATAGGTTTTTATGCATCGCTCGAAAGAGGACTTAAATAATTTTAGGAACATGGATATTCAAAACCCTGTGAATTGTATTTAAATGATTCGGTTAAGATATAGATGATAGAGTCAAAATGGATTCATAATTCTAGCGCATTTGTTTTTATAGGTTTTAAATTGAAACTTTTATTGTTTCTTTATTTTAATCTTTATTCTAGTTTTCAAAATCAAAATCCTCAAACTCAATCAAATATCTAGTTCCGATTAAGGTAGTAGTCTAAAATACAATTTAAAGCAATCTTTGTGGGATCGATACTTGGACTCACGTCCACTTTATTATTTGCGTGAACCGTGCACTTGCGTAGCGTATCAGGTTCTGCTACAGCCGATTGATTTTATTTTATTATAGTTTTTAACAAGATTTAGTTTTGGTTTCATCTTCACATTTTCCTCATCACTCCTTTATTCTCATCCTCCAACTGAGTTCAATGACAGATTTAAAATTTTCAATTTTTGAAGGCTTTGTTGGTGCTATAAGAAGTGACATATTTTTCTTTTTAATGAACATCAAGTCTCTCTCTCATGTAGCATATATTGCCTAAAACCATGATTCATTGCACTGTGTCTATTAGTCATCAATTCAAAAGAAAAACATGTAGCTAACAAGTAATGGCGGTTAATTTCTCATCTACTTTTTCAGCAATTAGAGTATACATGATATCAGTAATCAGTTAATAATTTGTAACTATAGATTCATGACTATATATATGTGTTGTTCCTTTGAATGGTATGAGATTCATATTAGAAGTTATATATGATAATCGATATTTAAGCACTTACGTAGCCCTTGTTTGAGTCCCATTATTTCTCCTTAAAAATACAATTTTTTTTACAGTAATCAATCTCAACCATCCAAAAAAGTCAAACCCACAATTTTTTACTTTTCAAATCACTTTTTAACCATTAGATTTTCAAAACCCAAATTATAAATTGAAATAGTGGGGCTCAAACAAGGGCGTAAAGTTAATACGTGATAAGTTAGTTTAGTGGTTTTACATGATAAATTATTGTACCTTTTATATTGTTCACAAATAGTTATTCAAACTATTAAAAATTTGACACATGATGTTCCCAAATCATATGGTGACAATATTGGTATTTGTTATAAATAATTATAATTCCCCACCTAATTCTCTCACCTAATTTCTTACCTAACTTCTATTAATATTTATTGTATGAATGACTTGTAAAGCCCCTATATTTTTCCTATAAATAGGGGCTTAAATCTTCATTATGAACACACCTAATGGAATGAGAATTCTCCTCTCTATTCTCTCCATCTCTTCCTCTCTAATTCTTGTTTAAATTTTGATAGTTTTATAACACGTTATCAGCACGAATCTCTAGCCAATTGAGTAATACGACGGGAGTATGCTCTACAGTTGCATCTAAATGATGAACCTCTGTATCAGAAACCAGATTATTATTAATCAACGTTTCATATTTCAAATCTAGTGTTTTTGGTATTAGAAAATCATTTATACATCATAGATTAGAAAATCAATTCCAAGTCCATAGAAAAATTGGAGAAATTGTGTAACCCGAAACTTTCAAAGCAAATTCACGCCAAACCATATATCCAAGCGATAATCGGTGATCAGATCCATGACTACGGCGACGGGACGGTCCTCCGGCACCCGTGCATGTCCACGGCAGAGTCACCGTAATGGATTTGACTATTATGAATACCTTGACTGGAAGATATGACTCACTCACTCATGAAAGGTAATTATATCACGTCACCGCCTATATGGTCGGTCTATCAATTGAATTATATTATAATGCCACCTACATGGTTGGTTTTACCACCTACATGGTTAGCTTTACCAGTTTTAATTATATCATGTCACCGCCTATATGGTCGGTATATCAATTAAATACATATAAATACCTCAGTTGTTGGTTAATTCTAACATGTTAGAGGTTTGTTGTCAACATATATACGTGGTGGTATAACCCAGTATTATTAATATATATATACAAAATTTTTATTTAATACTTCATTAAATGATACCAGAAGTTAGAAAATACTAAAGTTAGAAAATACTTCATCAAATGATACCAGAAGTTATCATTACCAAAAAGTTGGTAAATGTTGATAAAAATATTTTATCCAATGGTACCAGAAGTTACCAATATATGAATTTGAATGGGTGGATGAAAATTATTCAACAAGAGAATGTTGATGTATAATAAAGATAATATCACATGATAGCATGGACATAGCTAATGTGAAAATAATCAGTATTATGAGATGAATATTAGATGATAAGTGTTGGAAAAGTTCTTGCACGAGCACTTATGTATTCAAGAAGAAGTACATATTTACTCCAGAAGAAGTAAAAATTATCATCTAAACATACTGAAATGATATTATTATTGCTCCTGAAGAAGCATAAACGAGTCATACATGCAAAACGAAAAAGGGGAAAAACATTTATAATCCTCAAAATGAGAGATGTGTTTCGGGAGTAGTCGTATCCTACCACCTCTGACATTTTGAGGAAATAAAGAAAAAGGTGTGTCTCAAGAGTAAGAAATACTCCATACTCTACCACCTTAAATCTTTGAGGTACATAAGATTAAAACATTGATAAAATCCTAGAAATTTATGGTGTGTCTCAAGAGTGAGAATACTCCGTACTCTACCACCACCTATTCTAGGGTTCACAAAGATAAATTTACATTAACCGGACTCCATTTTCGCTTGATTCCCCTTCCTTGCGACCAATCTATCTTAACTCCTACTGGATCTTGTATGGGGACATATGATTGCAACTTATCCAGCAGTTCCTCGATAGTAGGAGCAAAAATAAGGATTCTCCTAGAAAATGAAGAGATGAATCCCTGTTCCACAGCATAATCAAGAAATGTTAGCAAACCATCAAAGAAATTGTTAACATTTAAAATAGGCTTAGTATGGAGATCTAGTTGAGCCCATGAGGTAATATTAAAGATTTCTTCTAAAGTACCAAAACCTCCAGGTAGGGCTATGAAGGTGTCAGAACCATATAACATGCAAGTTATGCGTTCATGGATAGATAAGGTTTGTACTTCATGCCCTCGTGTTTTGCCTGCAATATCAGCTAAAGGAGTAGGTATAACACCTATCACTCTTACTTTCTCTGCTTGAGCGGATTGTGAAACACAACCCATCAATCCACTGCTACCTCCTCCATACACGAGAGTGATACCTTTCTCTCCCAATTTCTTTCCAAGATCCACTACAGCTTCTAGATACCCAAAACTTTTTCCTACTTTTGATCCACAAAATACACATATAGTTTTAATCTGTCGAAGTTTTGATCCTTCCATCTTTGAGAGAATAAGGAAGGAAAAACTTATGAGAAAATGATATTTTGGGATGCATAAACTGTGAAAATCATTGGCTTTTTAAACTTGAAGAACTTCACTATTTACTGCTCGTATTTCGAAAAAGTGAAGATTTACTTTTGACAAAATCACCCTACTCACCTTTCGGTGATTTAATATTTTTAACCAGCCTTTATCAAAACCCGTGAAAGGAAACAGAAAAATATTTTATATGTGCATATATATCAAATGATTTACCTTGTATTAATGCTGCATAGCCAAAACATCATTGTTTATAACAGTCTGGAAAACAGGATCTTTTGCTATTATATTTTTTAGACTATAACGCTCTTTATCGCTGATGAATTTAGCCCATAAAGATAGTAGCTCACGCTGCACATACCCACTAGGGTGCGTCTCAAGAGTCAATCGGATATCATCCAATGACTCCTTACTCAGTCCACCCTTAATGAAGTCTATCTTATCATCTCGATTTATGGATGAATATCCTATTGATTTACAACGGGTATCACATGTCCATCGAGCACATTTGTAGCAACTATTTAATCTTTTTGCTCTTCGATTCTTTGCAAAAGTACTTTTACCTAAGCCAGACTTGTGCTTAGAAAATGAATCTGGTAATTCACCAGCTAATCGAACTTTTGCCTCAATCAACCAGCGAACATCTTCTGGGATGCCATGATCCATCAGCAACCTCAATCTTTCGAGCCTAATTCGATAAATTTTTCTCAAATCATTTACCGGAAGATTGGAATAATATTTGCGAATATTTGAAAGTATAATATCCATTTTTGATGGATCTAGCCTTCTTCCCAAATCATCTATTTAAATGCATTATTCAACGCATAAAAGAGCGGATGGCTCCGCGTATCAGTGATATCGATTCCATCAAGAAATAATGGAATAAATTATTGAAAAGGTGGAAACAATGAAATAATGTGTTATTACCTTTTTCGATATAAGGGAAGATTTGGCGACAAGACTGAGATCATGAGATATTTCCTTGGATATTGTACCTGATTTTTCGGTATAAAAGTAATAAAGGTATACTGATTTGAAATGTACAGAAATACGTACTGATGAAATGAATACTGTATTGAACCAGAAGTTCATACATATGTACAAGTGAAATATCTTGCTAAATCAGAAGTTTATACATACAAGTGAAATATGTATATAGTATGAACCAGAAGCTCATAAATGAATTATACATTGTATTGAACCAGAAGTTTAACGATATTGTATTAAATCAAATATTCATACATAGAAATGAAATAAAACCATATTGAACCAGAAGTTCTATAATAAACGGTTAGATTATCAAAAGTTTCAAATTATTTTCTATGAGAATAACTTATTCAGAATTTTTTTTTATCATATAACAATATTCTATGTCAAATACGGATTAGCTCAAGAAGCTTTATGATTTGTAAAAGTGAAATATGTATACAATCCACCAAAAGCGCACTCAGATATATGATTGAGATTATATCTCTAAAAGAATGACGTGTGTTATGACATTTTAGCCGATTGATAATGTTTGAGAACATTATGGGGAAAACACGCCTAAAGCGTAATTATGCCTGAAACATAATGATTATCGATTCCAAAAACAAATATCTCTTGAATGATTGAGATGATCCCTTTGAGGCTAAATACTCATAGTTAGTAAAAGGGACATAGTTAAATGATGAGATATTCAGGTACCTGATGATAGAACATATAAAGAGATCTCTCTATGTTCTATTGAGATGGAATCGATAAATAAGTCGACTGCATACCCTCTTATGAAAATGAGGTTGATGAAATTATAATACTTTGGCCAAGTATATAACCCCAATGTAGGGATTATTGTTCAAGGACCTGAAGTCAAAATGAAAAATATTTCACAGTCGTAAAAGACGACTCGTTGCGACCTGAAGTCCAAATGCTTAAATGTGTAAAGCCAGTAATTATATATACAAATGAAAAATATTTCACAGTCGTAAAAGACGACTCGTTGCGCAAAAGATTTTTCATTAAACTGGCATGACATATGATGAATAGACTATAGTTTAAATCACTAGCTTGAGCTCTTTGATATACCAATAAGTGAGATCAAAATGTATGATTCTCATCTCGGTACTTTGAGAGTATTCTTTGATGTACCAGTTGATCGCGGTACGTTGGGATTTCAAGTAAAATGATTGTAGATTATATGTCGAAATTGATATCTATTTCGATGATTGATTATGCTCCTGCAAATTAGAAATTGCAGTTTATAAAGTGCAAGAACATACATGTATAAATCATTGAAAGATTCAATATGCCCAGATTAGTATCACTATAGAATGATACAAATGACTCCATGATATAATATGTTGAAAGTGAAATTGGAGTGTACTATTATATTTGAATATTTGGGCATGCAATTGATTTTCAATATGCAAAATTATATTATCCACCAGAAAATGAATATTCACCAGAAGTGAATCCGGAAAATGAATATTCACCAGAAGTGAATTTGGAAAATGAATATTCACCAGAAGTGAATCCTGAAAATGAATATTCACCAGAAGTGAATTTGAAAATGAATATTTAATTATTCATCAGAAGTGAATTCTAGATTTTATTATTCACTAGAAGAGAATTCTAGATTTGATTATTCACTAGAAGTGAATTCTAGATTTGATTATTCATCAGAAAGTGAAAAATGAAAATGAATATGTTTAATTATTCACCATAAGTGAATTCTAAATTTGATTATTCACCAGAAGTGAAAGATGCAATCGATAAATTAGTACAAGATTGCTTAATATAGCATGTTATGACATCATAAATAAGCTATGAACAAAGCTCATCATGAATGATATGTTTGATGAAAAGATACGAGATTGCATCAATATACTTGTGATATTCCATGAAAAGGAATAAATACGCATTGCACTCTTTTTCCCTTAGCTGAGGTTTTGTCCCACAGGGTTTTCCTAGCAAGGTTTTTAATGAGGCAACAGTTGAGGCGTATTGATGAAAATTAATGAGAATACTGCACTCTTTTTCCCTTCGCTGAGATTTTGTCCCACAGGGTTTTCCTAGCAAGGTTTTTGAGGCATCATCATAGCTATCAACAAGCTATAATTCAGTAACACATTGTTATACTGGAATGATATCAACAAATGAAGAAAATCATACACATCTTATGAAGAATGTTATGATATCGGCTACACACAAGAAGATTTTCATATATATTCCAGAAGAAAGATGATATCATTATTCAAAAGGTTCATGAATACTTGATTCCACACTTCAGGGGGAGAATCATGCTGTCATGCTGTACTCTTTTTCCTTCGTCCAGGTTTTGTCCACAGGGTTTTCCTGACAAGGTTTTAACGAGGCAGCGGCTGTACTCTTTTTCCTTCGTTCAGATTTTGTCCCATTGGGTTTTACTGACAATGTTTTAACGAGGCAGCACTGAAGCACTTCAGATTTCAGTACATGATTTGTACTACTTATCATTGATGGATATTAGACTCAATGATTAATGATGGCCAACATCAGGGGGAGCAACTGTACTCTTTTTCCTTCGCTCAAGTTTTATCCCACTGAGTTTTCTTAGCAAGGTTTTAACGAGGCAGACAATTGAACAATAAGTCATTCAAGGGGGAGTGTTATAAATAATTATAATTCCCCACCTAATTCCCTCACCTAATTTCTTACCTAACTTCTATTAATATTTATTGTATGAATGACTTGTAAAGCCCCTATATTTTTCCTATAAATAGGGGCTTAAATCTTCATTATGAACACACCTAATGGAATGAGAATTCTCCTCTCTATTCTCTCCATCTCTTCCTCTCTAATTCTTGTTTAGATTTTGATAGTTTTATAACAGTATTTCTTAATGTTAACTTATTTAAGTTGACATTTTCTATTTTTCTACATGTTCGTAATATAAGTGAATTTAATTTAATTACTAAATATGTGTACTTAGTAATTTATTAAATTACTTGATAATTTCTTGGATTTGTAATTATATTTATTTCCTTCTTTCTTGGTATCATTATCTCGTTAAAGTGATAATATTTGGAGATAAATTGTAACACTTATCTTTTATGATAAGGACCAAGAATTGTGATAATGTTTTATTTGACCTAAAATTCTATCTTGTCACTTATTATTGATAAGTATTGTTGTTAGGTAAATGTGTTACCAAATTAACCTCATTTGACGATGATGAAAAATCGAGGTCCGTTTTTATCTTCAGGTTTTTTATAAGCCAATATTGAAGAATATTGTAGTCCACATCACAATTGTTTGTAGCTTACTTGGTCGGGTATTTTGAGGGAGTCAACCCAATTGGGATTGGTGCTCGATACCCGACTTTGGAGATAATGTTGAGAAAGGAGATAAAATCGAACAAACTCTTATCTTTATCTATTATATGTATTTTTCGGTTCTTATCAAGATAAAATATTTATCTCTTCCGCTTAGCTGCTCAAAACCGTTTCTCCATGATTTCCTCTATTCTGATAAGCTTCATCCAGTGGTGGACTCTTTGATCTTGAGTCTATAAATAGACGAGTCTGGCCATGTATTCTGTGTGCTTTCTGTGTGAAATCCCAAGTGCCTTCTTCGTGCTTATTTTCTTAAGTGTTCAGCCTCTGTTCTTGTGCTCTTCGTGACACACGGCTGCTTTCTTCGTGACCTTTGTGGGTTGCCCTTCTCAGTGATCGGTTTCGGTTTGTGATTACCCGTACTTCCTTCGTGGTTGTATAAATCTCCAAATAGTGGTGTTGCACTTGTGGTGGTGGATTGATTTTCTGAGCCAAAACAAAAAGGGGAAAAATCATTTTCTAACCTAGTTTCTTTTCTTTCATTTTAATTTGATTTATTCTTGGTTTCAATTCGATCTAATCCTTGTATTTGTTGCATTGCAGGTCTAATTGAAGCCTACAATTGTGATAATATTTTAGCCTTACTAAAATATCCTATTGGCCGAAATTTATGGCCATTATTTCTTGATGTCCAAGTTTGTGTATATCACTTGGTTGGTAAGTGATCCATTTATGGTAAGATTCTTTTACTTCATAATTATCTTTGATTATCTTACCTTATTTTTATTTACTTGTAATTATATTTGATTTATTACAGGTAATAGAGATTTTGCACAACAAGCAACTCGTGTGCCTATAAAAAGAGAAAACATGGACGTAGTGATGGCAACGGGGCGGGTTCGGGTCTGGTCTCCCCGACCCGCCCCGTGAATTTCGGGGTGGGTCTACCCCCTCGCCCCGTTTAATTTTTATTTTATTTTTTTTGTTTTGTTTATATATATATTTTTTTTGGTATTTTTATTTTTTTCCTTATTATTTTTTATTAATTTATTTATTCGGGGCGGGTTCGGGTCGGGATGATCAAATCTGTACCCGTACCCGCCCCGCGACCCGTCCGGGTGGGGGAAACCGTCCCATACCTGCCCCCGCGGGTCGGTGGGGCAGGTTTTTTTCGCTTCATTAGGTGCGGGTTCGGGTCGGATTTTTTTTCCATCTCTACATGGACGTGTTCTTCTCAAGTCTTGAAGCCGAAAAATTTGTGTGGTGCTGAAAAAAATACTTGAATTCTTCATTGTGTGACTTCGTCTCGTGCATGAATAATCTAGAAAAATAGAGCTTATTCTTTCATGCCAAAAATCGATCAGTAAATCTTGTTTCTCCGGGAGGGGTTTGTCAATCACTACGAAAAGAAAAGACTTTCAGCCAGAAGATCAAATGGGAGGTTTGGATCTAGATCGAACAAGAGTTCGAGTTTGCTGAAGATCGTTGCAATGTCAAAGAAAGCTACTGAAGAATGGTGGGACGCCAGCTCATATTACACGCCATAGAAGAATCAAGGAGTGATTTATTTCTTGGGTGTTTGATGGATTTATGCATAAATTTATCATGTAGATTAGATTGAACTGTGTAATCTCTTTTCTTATTAGTGATTGATTTTTGTTCACAGGGTACGGGCATGTGGGTTTTCCCTATTAGGATTTTTCCCACGTTAAGCTCAAATATCATGTTCATTTACTTTATAGTTCTGCATCGTATATTTTACCTGTTCATGTTTTATAATTCAGAAGGATTTGTGATAACAAGATTCATCTGGATCTGCGCTAAACAAAACTTCGTTTTCTTTTAATACTCTGCTATCCAAACAAATCTGTGATAGTCAGTTCGTTTAACAACAAATTTAGACAACTTTAATTTTTCAATTGGTATCAGAGAGGGTTCACTTCTAGAAAGTGAGATTCAGTTGTCTAAAATGGAAAATTCTGCATCTCTTAGGCCCCCTTTGTTGATTGGTAATAATTATGCACGTTGGAAAATTTTTATTCAGTCTATTGATGAACGTTGTTGGACATCTGTCCTTGATGTTTACACATCACCCACTGTCATAGCTGAAAGGGTTGTCACAACTATATCTAGAAGTGCATATACTGCTGATGAATTAGCTAATGCAAATTGGAATTCAAAAGCACTTAACGCTATTGTTTCTTTTGTTGATCCATGTCAGTTCGGGCTGATTTCTTTCTTAAGAACCGTCAAGGAAGCGTGGAATGCTTTGAGGGTAGCAAATGAAGGAACCAATGATGTCAAGACCTCCAAGCTACAGATGATCATTCTTGAGTTTGAACAACTATCTATGGATGAGCGAGAAGACTTCAAAAGTTTCTATGCCAGATTGAGTGATTTCACAAAGTCAGCAGAAGCTCATTGGCAAAACATACACCAAAGAGCAGATTATGCAAAAGATCCTCAGATCCTTACTAGACAGATTCCATGCTCAAGTGACAACCATTGAAGAAAGCAAGGATCTTTCAATCATGGGAGTAGAGGAACTTGTAGGCTCACTTATGACCTATGAGTTAAATCTGGCACGAAGAAAGAAAGATAAGAAAACTTGGATTGCTTTCAAAGAAAGCAGTGAAGAGCCAGACGAATCTAGGGAGACAGATGAAGATGAAATCTTTGCACTTCTCACTAGACAATTTAAAAAGTTCTTCAAGGGAAAGCAGAAAGAAAGATCTTCAAACTTTCAAGGCCAGAAGCAAAATCAACAAAAACAAAGGAGGAAAAATAATTTCTATCCCAGGAACAATGCTAAATCATCCGTAAGAAAGCTTAAGAATCGTATTCAATGTAGAGAATGTGAAGGATATGGACACATCGCAGCAGATTTCCCCAACACTCTAAAGAAGACCAAATGAAGGAAGATCATGAATGTTACGTGGAGTGATGGGGACACAGATGAATCTGCATCAGATTCAGACAGCTGCAATTCTGAAAAACAGGTAACTATCCTTATTGCTTTACAGTCATCTAGTACTGATTCTGGAAACTCACCTTATGCAGGAACTAACTCAGATGAATCTGGATTAAACACTGAAAGTTTGAAGAAAGAACTTCAAAAAGCAGAAGAGATGATACAACTATTGCAAGCTGTGGCTAAACACAACATGGAAAGTAATCCAGATGTATCTACATTCCCAGATGACGAAGATGATGAGGTAAGCAGGTTGAGTGCAGAGCTAGCTAAAGCACAAGACAAGATCAAGAAATTGGTACTTGGATATGGTATTATCAATATTAAAGGATTGCCTACATTAACCAATGTTTTGTATATTATTAGGCTTAAAGCAAATTTGATTAGTGTAGGACAATTATGTGATGATAACCTGTTTGTCATGTTTTCTAAAGACTATTACAAGGTATTAAGTTGTGACAAGAATTCAAATCCGTTAAAAAGTGTCTTGTTTAAGGGAGTTAGATCCAATGACAAATGCTACATTCTTGAAAGTAGTATAACTTGCAATTCTATGATGACCAAAATCGAGGAACTGTGGCATAACTGGTTAGGGCATCTAAACTACCATGATTTCATGAAGCTGACTAGACAACAGACTGTGAGTGGTTTGCCTAATATAAAACACATTTTAGATGAAATCTGAAGTGACTGTCAAAAGGGTAAGCAAATCAAAAGTCAATACAAATCAGGTACATCTATTAATACCTCTCATATACTCGAACTAATTCACATGGATCTGATGGGTCCTATTCAAAATGAAAGTATTGGTGGGAAGAGGTACATTTATGTTTGTGTTGATGATTTCTCCAGTTACACCTGGGTCATGTTTATTCGTGATAAATATCAACCTTTAACAATTTTTCTAATCTTTTTCATAAATTGAGTAATGAAAAAATTAACGAATATGTAAGAGTCAAAAGGATCAGAAGCGATCATGGAAGAGAGTTTGAAAACCCTGACTTTGCTGATTTTTGTATCCAATATGGAATCAAGAATGAGTTTTCAGCCCCAAAGACTCCTCAACATAATGGAGTGATGGAAAGGAAAAATAGAACTCTGCAAGAGATGGCTCATGTCATGCTAAACAGCAACAAATTTCCTACAAGATTTTGGGCAGAAGCCATAAATACTACTTGTTACATTATCAATAGAGTCATTCTTAGAACAGGAACAAATCAAACTCCCTATGAAATCTGGAAGGGTAGAAAACTTAGGGTTGACTACTTTCATACTTTTGGAAGTATATGCTATATTTTAAAAGATAGGGAACATCTAGGAAAATTTGACTCAAAATCTGATGAAGGAATATTTTTGGGTTATGCTAAAAATAGTAAGGCTTATAGAGTATACAATCTTAGAACCCAAACAATTCTTAAGTCAGTTAATGTGAAAGTGGATGAAACTAATGGTTTGAATTCCGACTTGCAGGAAGTAGATGATGATCAGTTGGAGATTCCACCAAAACAGCTAGATGAAATTGGAGAGAAACCACACCCAACAGAAAGTCAAATTAACACTAAAGAATGTGACACGAATGAATCTGGATGTGTAGATACAACTGCCTTTCCAGAGGCATCTGACTACACAGATACAACTGATGCTGCAGAACTAGAAGTGTTGAAAAAATCATCTGCTAGAGTTCAAAAAGCTCATCCACTTGAAAACACTCTCACTAATCTGTCTAAAAAGAATGTAACCAGAAGACAATTTGCTGCCGATATGGGAAACATCTGTCATATGTCACTAATTGAACCAAAAAATGTCAAAGAAGCCTTTACATATGAACACTGGGTACAAGCAATGTAGGTGGAACTCAATCGGTTCGAAAGAAATAACATCTGAGAATTGGTGCCCTGTCCAAAAGAAGGAAATGTAATTGGGACCAAATGAATCTTCAAAAATAAGTTAGATGAATAAGGGAATGTAGTTAGAAATAAAGTCAGACTTGTTGCTCAAGGTTACACCCAGATTGAATGGATAGACTTTGGAGAAACGTTTGCTCCTATAGCAAGGTTGGAATCCATTAGATTGTTGCTAGCTGTGTCCTGCTACATCAATTTTAGACTATACCTAATAAGTGTATTTTATACACTTATTTCTATCCTAAAAGTAGGATTTTAATTGTTTATTCAAGAATATTTTCTATTTATTCTATGTCATTTGTTTATATTTCAGGAATAACCCAAAAGTCGTGAAAATATTGAAATTAAAGCTAAAATTGAGCAATTGGATGTAAAAAGTTTCAAAGTGAGCAAATCACGAATCGATGCAGTCAATCAAATGGCCAATTTGAAGAAGAAATCGAATTTGGAAGAAATCAGAAGTTCAGGGACTAAATTGCAACAATCGAAAGTTGGAGGACTTGTTATGCAATTGAAAGACAGAGACCAACTTGTAACATTTAAAAGTCAAAAAATTGCCGTAAACTGGAATACCGTGCGTTCACACGGTGCTATAACCGTGCGGTCGCACGGCCAAAAAATTCTGCGACTGAAACTGACCTGCAGCTTCGTGCGATCACGCGCTTTTGAACTGTACGGTCGCTCGGTTATCCGACTGGGCCGTAACTAGGCTTTTTGAGCGGAATTCAGCAGTTTTCTCCTCAATTAACCTAATTCTCGGGGAAATCTATAAATACCAGACCTAATGCACGAGATTAGAGGTTCCCAATTCATTGAAGAAATGCCAAAACGCTGTCGGATTGTGGAGAGATCCACTCCAATCCAAGACACAATTGAAGAACAAAGATCAAGGGCATGAATAGGGTGACATCTATATATTCCTTTTGTGATTTATATTCAATTATGTATCTAGGCTGGGTTCTTAGATGTTAGAATTGTGATGAAGCATTTATTTCCGAATTTTATGTATTGATTATCATTTAATTTCATAATTCATGGGTTTGAGCAATTGATTTATACTTTTTTTTTATAATGCAATTACTTGATCACTAGTTGTACGATTTTAGGTTGTAATTTCTTAAGTTCGAAAGATTGAGATTTCATTAGACTTGTGTCAATTGCCACAAAGTTCGATAGGGGATAAAAATATACCCCTATGCTTTGTGTTATATGCTATAGTATTCACAAAACTTGTAATGCTTTTCTATACATTTAGATTTGTCATAGAAATATAGTCGGATTGTGTATAGAAATAGGTGTTGATTCTTGTCCGAAAGGGAGTCTTGACAATATTAGGAATATGGATTTTCAAAACCTCGTGAATTATTGTAAGATATTTAATTTAATGCATAATTAATGGAATAAATGTGGATTCTCAATTCTAGCATATTTTTCTTATATTTTCTCTAAATCAAATTTCCTCGTTCTTTTTAGTTTAATTTTAATTCAAATTTCTCAAAATCAAAGTTTTCCTAGTTCCGGTTAAGGAATCGTAGTCTAAAATACAATTTAAAACAATCTCTATGGGATCGATACTTGGACTCACGTCCACTTTATTACTTGCGCGACTCGTGCACTTGCGGAGCGGATCAATACCAGATGGATGTCAAAAGTTCGTTCTGAAATGGTGTACTCAATGAGGAGGCTGATGTGGAACAACCCCAAGGATTCACAGAATCATCTTACCCGAACTATGTCTTTAGGCTAAAAAAGGATTTATATGGGTTGAAACAAGCTCCCAGAGCTTGGTATGAAAGGCTCACATCATTCTTGCTAAGAAAAAGATACAGAAGGGGAGGAACTGATAAAACTCTTTTCATTAAGCATCTAAATCCTAGACTAACTGTAGCTCAAATATATGTTGATGACATTGTATTTAGGTCTATCTTAAAGTCAAAAATTGATGAATTTATAAATACAATGAATAGAGAATTTGAAATGAGTATGGTCGATGAACTAACTTTTTTCCTTTGTTTGCAGGAACAGCAGGATGAATCTGGCATATTCATATCTCAAGCAAATTTTTCTAAAAATCTGGTGAAGAAATTTGGGCTTGAAGAAGAAAAGGCTACGAGAATTCCCATGACAACTACACTGAAACTTTCAAAGGATGACTCTGGAAAGGACGTGGATCCATCTCTCTACAGAAGCATGATTGGGAGTCTTCTGTATTTGACTGCTAGTAGATCAGACATATCCTTCAGTGTTGGAGTGTGTGCAAGATATCAGGCCAAACCCAAGGAATCTTATGTTGCCGCTGCGAAAAGAATCATTAGATATGTAAGTGGTACATTAAGTTATGGAATTTGGTTTACAAGAGATACCACTGCCCATCTTGCAGGATATTTGGATGCAGATTGAGCTGGAAGTATTGATGATCGAAAGAGTACATATGGAGGTTGATTTTAAATTGGAAACAACTTGGTGGCGTGAATAAACAAAAAACAAAATTCAATATCCCTTTCCACAGCTAAAGCGGAGTATATTGCAGCTGGTAATTGTTGTACACTACTCCTTTGGATGAAGCAAATGTTGAAAGATTATGGAATCTCTACAGAACAATCCACTATGTATTGTGACAACACCAGTGCTATCAACATCTCAAAAAATCCTGTCCATCACTTCAGAACAAAACATATTGATATCAGACACCACTTTATCAGAGAATTGGTGGAACAAAAGATTATCAATCTGGAGCACATACAGACTAATCTACAGTTTGCAAATTTGTTCACTAAGGCCTTCAATACTATCAAATTTGAAAATCTTATGAAACAAATTGGAGTACCTCCTCCTGAATAGGAATATGCATATTCAAAAAAAAAAAAAAAATTGTATTTTTTTTATTTTTCTTTTATTGCATGCATATAAGTTGACTTATCCTATTCTTACACTAAGTGTAGATCATGTTTTTGCTTGCAGATATATCTGAGTGCTTGAGACTGATAATGCGACAGATACTTCTGGCTGATGTCAATCAACATGTCTCCAGATGAATCTAACTTGCACTCAAATATGGACAATCCAAGGAATAATGTCACTATTATCAAAGCTGTCTGGTTTGTTACTGGATGAGTATTATATTCTGTGTGTAGACCTATGATCTGAATCTTGCTTTTAGCATTGCACACATTTTCTTATTGTCCAAAAAGGGGCCAGTGGAAAAGAAGGCTGCCTATCCAAGCCAATTTCATACCCTTTATGTTCAAAAATTTAAGAAAAATAAATCAAAAAGAAAATGGGGAAAATCTAGTAAGATAACTTCTGGGAATTGTGTGAATCTACCAATCCAAACCAAATTCATACCATTTTTCTAATTTAAAGGGGAAAATCTAGTAAGATAACTTCTAGAGATCGTGTGAAGCTATTTCCACCTCCAAAAGACATTACCACAATATTGAAAAAGTCGGCAAGCCGGATTTGAGAAAATGCACTTTATATAGATATTGATCGGTCTTGTTGTGCACTACGATGACAAATTAATAAGTCAGGGCAATCATATGATTTTTGATAGTATGTGGATGACTAAGGGTTGCTCAGATCATGCATGCACTTTAATCAACTTAATCATGTACGCGGTAGATTGTAAACTACCAGATGTATCTACCTCAATAGATGTCAACTGTGCTCAAACATGTCTCAGGTACCCAGATGCATCTAGTCATTCATGTATTTTAGATTTTTTTTTCTGAAAATCTTTATTTAAGACAGTATATTGTGGGTTAATGTCTGCGAATCTTGCAGAATAAGTCAGTAAATTGTGGGGGCCAATTTTGGTAATTTATTTGTTACCTAATTCTTGAATTATTCTATTTCCATAATTTATCCTATTTTTTGAAGGAAGGGAGATTGGCAGGAACTAGGGTTCTCAAGAGATATCTTTATCTACAAGGAATGCAATTAAAAATCTCTTGAATTCTATTTGTGCTCAAATTCCTAAAAATCTCTTCTCAAATCTCTTTTACCGCCTCTACACCAGCCGTTCTCATGCTAGGACGAGTTCAAATTCTAACTCTGCCTATAGCCGAATCAAGCTAAGGCGGCTCTACCACCAAGCCACAAGTTATGAGTGCAAATTCGATACCTATGTTTGGTAATCTTCCTACCAGTCACTTTTCTCCCTTAGATATTTGAAGTGAATTGATGGGTGCAGGAAAAATTTCGGGCAAACAGATTGAAAGAAAAAGGGGAGATGCAACAAGATGATAAAGACCTGGCCAGCAAGATATGTCTGGAAATGATACAGAATTGGACAACTGGAAGAAGAAGTGGTTTCTTTTAGAACAGAAGTTTTTGAATTCAAAACCACTGTCAAAAAGCTTGAGGAAAAGCTGAATATGCTCTTTGCAAGATCTTCCAGAATTGTGACTGCAAAGGCTGGTATATAAAATAGGAAGTTCGAGACATAAAAGCCTACTGGAGTAAATACGCAGAAGATCAAACGGGAGGTTTGGATCGAGATCGAACGGGAGTTCGAGTTTGCTGAAGATCGTTACAGTGTCAGAGAAAGCTACTGAAGAGTGGTGGGACGCCAGCTCATATTACATGTTATAGAAGAATCAAGGAGTGATTTATTTCTTGGGCGTTTGATAAATTTATGCGTAAACTTATCCTTTAATTTAGATTGAACTGTGTAATCTCGTTTCATATTAGTGATTGATTTTTGTTCGTAGGGTGTAGACACGTGAATTTTCCCTGTTAGGATTTTCCCACGTTAAGTTCAAATATCGTGTTCATTTACTTTACAATTCTGCATCGTATATTTTACCTGTTCAAGTTTTATAATCCAGACGGATCTGTGATATCAAGATTCATCTGGATCTGCGCTAAACAAAACTTCATTTTCTGTTAATACTCTACTATCTAGACAAATTCGTGACAGTCAGTTCATTTAACAACAAATTTAGACAACTTTAATTTTTCACCTAATGAACAAGAAAGTCATTGCTCTCTCATAAGGATTTTTGTTACAAAATCCATGATAGGTCTTGAGTGGCCTTAATTGATTTTGTTAGGTTACATGACAATTTGTTCAATATATGAAATTCTACTTTATCAACTTAAAAGTTCTCATGTTTCACTATTTTCCTTTACACCACATACATGAGAACGCAAAACAAGAGGGGGTAAAAAAAAAATGCTACACCATACTCTCCCTGGAAGGCAAGAGGAAAAAAATTGAACAGTCCAATGAATTGAAAAGAAAAAGACTTTTCGACAAAAATTATAATTTTACAGGTAGGAAGAAGAACACATGTATGTCAAGCTAACATATTTCATATGAATTTGAAGGCATGAACATTATCCTATTTGATTAATATTTATAATATCGTTTTATTAAATGAAATATTGAAACCAGAATTTTCATAGTTCAAAACTTTTATAAGCCTATATGTTCTCCAACGCATGAATAAAGAGTTAATACATAATGTGTGTACTTTGCAAAGCAGAAATATTTGAAAATGAACCACCAACATTCTATTGCCACAACGGTCATGTACGTGTTACAAAACACATAATATCATGTAAAATATTTCTTATACTTATATTTCGTACTAACTTGAAAATTAAATGTCCGCTTTTATGTTTAGATCCAACTTGTGGAGCCTGATGTGCCTGAAGATTTATATCATTTTTTTTTTTTTTTTTGTCTTTCTTTCAAAAAACACATAAGGGCCTATAACAATATCTTTTAATCTACATCATTTGAAGTAAATCTCGATAAAACCCTTGCAACCTCAAACAAAGGCATCTACACATTTAGAGCACAAAGGCACATTTATCATGATCTTCCAGCACTTTTAGCTTAAGATCGACCAAAAATTTTCCAACTATATTTCTACGATATAGATAATGAAATACGAAATAGGATTGGAATACTAAAAGATGCTGGTCTCAGTGATTCTGTAATCACAAATTTGATATAAATTTTAAAATACAATGCATATGTCAAACTCTTCTGAAGTTTAAGAGATTTTTCACCAATTGAAGATGTACATATCCATATAGTTGGCAAGGTCGCTTTAGGTCAACGTTTCTACAATGCTCCGACCATCGATCAAGTCAGCGCTATTTGGATAGAAGGAAATAATGTAAATATACCATTAGAGATGGGCATATTTGTGCATGCACATTTAGGAAGTGGCCACATAATCAAACATTATTTTAGTTGTTATGATACACTACAATATCCTTTTTTTTATTTGCACAAGGTGAACCTGGATTGAGTCAAAGATATAAAGAGGAATCTAGGAAGAAATGATAAACAAGCTAATGTTGCAAGTACATCTGAAATTGTAAAATGTGTAACAACTTTGGATTCTACTGATTGCATCATTTGAAGTGAATGTTTAGGTAATATCTATATATTTGAAAATCTATGTATTTAGATATAAGTATAAAATGGTCATCATTGAAATTAATATTTATTGAATATCTACTAACTCACACAGCAATTTCAAAAAATTACTCCTCAAAGGTGTCCTGTCGTGAATACTACTGTTACAAGTTACACATAAGGCCCCATGTCCCATCAAAAATTCTCTTACTTGGATGAATAGTGCAGAATAGGGCTCTTACTGATACTACATCATAGATTATTTTGTAGCGATGGTTACTTAAAAGCTACCATCCCAGAGGTAAGACTGAAGACCTCTCTTTCCTCTTCACTTCACCAGCTGCCCTATTCACACTTGCTACTTGCCTCGAGTATTCCCACATAAGTAGATAAAACTACAGCGGATGGTAGCATGTGTTGCGGTTGCCGCTCTATCTATTCATCCTACAATAGCATTTTTTTATTTGAATATGTAAATAAAGATTGAGATGACAAGGCTTGATTTTTTTTTAGAAAACACTAATCGCAAATTAGATCAGAATTATATCAAGGAATTGTCGACACAATAAATGATGGAGAGATCAGGGGAGATAAAGTTGGGAAAAGAATAGTTCTATAATCTTCGTTTATTGGGGGGTGTAGGGATATGGATACTCTCTTTCGAAATTCTACGGCATTGGTCCAAATGTTTGGTAAACCTGACCTTTTCATAACAAGGATTTGCAATGCAGAATGTAATGAAATAAAAAGTGAACTCGAAGAAGGACAACGTCCTCAAGACAGGCCTAATCTAACATCAAGAATATTTAGAGCTAAACTAATGAATTTGAAAGACCAACTTTTTAAAAAGGAAATATTTAGAAATGTTGCTACTTATGTATATTTCGTTGTGTTCCAAAAAAGAGGTATGCCTCATATCCACATGTTAATAATATTGCAAAGTGGTCACAATATAACAAGTGCTGACCATTACGAGAAGCACGTTCACACAGATATTCCTGATAAATATACCGATCTAGCTCTTCATGAAGTATTCATAAAACACATGCTACATGGACCGTACGGAACTCACAGAACTAAAATCCCATGAATGGTTATCAGTGTTTGTCGATTCCATTATCCAAGGCCTATTGTAAGAACCATTCAAGGAAAATATGCATATCCAATATAGAAAGAATGAACGATGGAAATAAGGTAAAATTGAATACCTTACCCCAAACATATACATATTGTATTACTATATAACATTAAATTTCCATCATCATTGATATTCGAAATTATAGGTGCATGTAACGAATTTCATTTTCGATAACCAATGGGCAGTTCCTTAAAATCTATATATGCTGTTGAGATACAATTCTCATATCAACGTTGAAATATGCTTTGGACTAAAGGCTATTAAGTACATATACAAATGTCATGACAAAGCAGCTATTCATATTTTGCGGGATGAGGATATTATTATCATAAATGAAATACAAGAATTTCAAGATGCAAGATGGGTTTCCGTACAAGAAGCTTTATGGAGAATATATGAATTTGATTGAACGAAATGTCCCCACCAGTAATTAACCTACAACTTCTCCTTCCTAACCAACAATCTGTTTCATTTATGGAACATCAAAACTTGGCTCAAGTTGTTCTTTCGAATTATGTCACAAGAACAATGTTGACAGAGTACTTTGAATCGTGTAAAAACTTTGCTGCAGCAAGAAAAATTCGTATAGAGCATTTCCAGAATATTATGTGTGGGATAGAAGATGTCAGAAGTATCATTTAAGGAGGAATTAAAAGAAAGAGGTCTTTTGGAATCTGATGGAAGCATTGTTAAATGTTTGGGCAAAGCAGTCGCATTTCAAATGCCTTTCGAATTTTGAAGGCTTTTCACCACTTTATTGGTCCACTATGAACCTACTGAAGTTAGAAAATTGTGGGATACGTATTTTGAAGACTCGATAGAAGATTACAGAAGAGATGTTGAAGAATATCAAGAATACTACAGTCAAGCGTTTTAAAAAGAATATAAAGAGCTCTGGTTTGCCTCAATCTATTGATATCTTCCACGATAACAATATAACAAGTGTGAAAGATATTTTAGATGAACTATTCGCTTAAATTCCAAATATTAATATTGAAACAACATCAAATCTAGATTCATATCAAGAACATTCTTCTCATGTTATACTCGAAAGAATGAATAGTGGAAACCGAGGTGTGTTTTTGTCAATGGACCTGGTGATACAAGAAAACCATTCTTATATCGTGCTTTACTTGCTAATGTTCGATCTGAAAATATGATAGCACTTGCAAACGCAAGTTTAGGCACAGCAGGATTAATAAAACAAGGAAGGAGAATTGCCCATTCAAGATTTCCTCTCCAAACCAATGAATCAACAAAGTGTTGTGGTAGAATTGATTCTACAAGCAAAAATTATAATATGGGATGATGCTCCAATGGCCAACAAAAATACAATAGAAATTGTTGATAGAACTTTCAGAGATATCTTAGAAAATTAGGAATCATTTGGTTGAAAAGCTTTTGTGTTTGGCCGAGAATTTCGTCAAGTGCTCTCTGTCTCACGAGCAAGAAGATAACAAACAATTAACCAGAGTTTAGTTAGATCATGTCTTTAGGAGAAAATGGAAAAGCTCCAACTAAGTCAAAACATGCATGCTCATAATAATGATAATCAGTTGGCTCAATACTTGATCCAAATTGGTAATGGAACAAAAATTTACATAGAAGATGACTTCATTAACTTACCAAAGTAGATTGTTATAACATGTGATGGTGTCGAAACTTCGGAGCTACAATTAATAAATGCACTATTTTTAGGTTTAACACACAATGCATCCTCTTTTGATTATATGACACAGCGTGGAACTCTTTCAACGAACATATAAGTATGTCGACTACCTCAATGATAAAATGATAGGGTTATTTCCCAAAAACAGTGAAGAACTTGTGAGCTTTGATCAAGAAACAGATGATACAAATCAATTTTATCAAGAATTTTTTTTAATACATTGTTACCAAATGGTGTTCCACCGCATAAGTTGATCTTGAAAAGAAATTGTCTAGTCATGCTCCTACGGAATTTAGACATGTCCAATGGACTTTGCAATAGAACAAGAATGATTTGTCATGATTTCAAAAAACATATTATCTATACAGAAATAACTTTTGGGTAAACGTGTTGGAAAACAAGTTTTCCTTCCACGCATCCCTGTAAGTCTGGCCAATGATAAAAATATTCATTCAAATTCAAGAGATAACAATTTCCAATACATTTATGCTTTACGATGTCAATTAACAAGGCTCAAGATCAGACAATACCTAATGTTGGAATATATTTTCCTGAACATATGTTCTCTCGTGGACAACTATATGTCGCACTTTCACATGGAATTCCAATACAAACAACAAAAGTCTTGGTAAAAGCAAAAAACAAAAATAACAAAAAGTATAGGTCATTATGATGTGTTCCGGACCCTCGACAATCGGAGTCATAGCAGGCTTGACGGAAAAATTTAAATATTCAAGTCAAAACAAGAATTCAACAGGTTCGACGAGCTTTGAAGATCAAACCGTGTCGAAAAGAACCAGAAAATTAAGCAGCAGGCATTTTACGGCTGTAACATTTGGAATTATGGCCGTAACACGGTTATCGCAAATTTTAGCAGAACCTTCATTACAGCCGTAAAGAACACGGTCACGGCTGTAAGTCTTAAATAGAAAGTCATTTACGGCCGTAAATGAGTTCATCACGACCGTAAATCTAATTTTCCGGATTTTTGGGGATTTTGATTATTTTTTCCGTTTTTAATTATTTGTTTGCCTATTTTAGAATTTTAGTCTAATTAGAATTCTATTTTGAGTAGATTAGCGACTAGGGTTTTATTTTGCTTATTTATACGCTTTTTCCATTGATTGTAATCAGACTTTGAAATTGAATAAAAAGAGATTGAATGTTTTTCAATTGTTTAATGTGTGGATTCACATTACAAACCCGAACTTATCAAGATTGATTATCTTGTAGCGTTCATCCAGAACTTATCAAATATTCGCGAGAGTATTTGTGGCGTTCAAAACCAGAAACTCATCAGGGAGATTGGGCAAATCCTTGTGGCGTTTCGAAAGTCGTGGTTCTTTATTCCACATCGTCGAGCCATCGCGTCGCGAATATCGGGTCATGATTCCACCGTCCATCCACAACCTGAGTTTGGAACTTTTCGGCGTTTCTTCCGCGCTTCGAACCTTATCATATGGTATCAGAGCTTGACTCTGAATTCAGGTTTTTCTATCTAGTTTAATTCTTATGTTTATCATCGAGTCTGTCATAAGAATTATCTATATCTTGTTGTTGAGTCTTTCTTTTCTTGAGTATTCTTCATATCAGTAATTTTTTTTTTCAGTTTGATCCATATAAAAATTCAACAAAAATTCAAAACTGTTTATTTTGTTCTATTCTTATCCAAATCCTGTTCCGTTTGTTTTGTTGTGTTTGTGTCGAATTTCCGGATTTATTTAAAAAAAAATTTTATTATTATTTAATTCCGAAAATTCATTATTCAAAAAAAAAAAAAAAAAAAGTCATTCCAAAATTCAATAATCACTTTCTTGAGTTTCTTTAAATTTCTTGATATTCATTTCCTTCCAAATCAATAAAATTCGTATTTGATGTCTAAATTATCTTCATTCTTGAAATTTTTTTAACGCCACATAAGGAATGGATTATGATCCGGACTTTTTATTCCAAACTAGGTGTTTGTGGATCATAAGGGATGCAGTTTGGCAATTGATGGAAAGTGTTTTACTAATTTCGTTAGTAGCACCGTGGTTGAAAAATTAGGATTGCCCCTAGAACCACACTATAAACCTTATAGGATGTCGTGGATGAGGGAGTTTGGGAATTTCAAAGTAACCAAACAACTTCTAGTGCCTATCACCTAGGGAGTGTATAGTGAGGATGTATTGTGTGATGTAGTGCCATTGAAATCTTATCATATTTTATTGGAAAAACCTTGGAGACATAGGAGGGAGGCTGTTTATGATAAAAGTATGCACATATACAAATTCTTTAAGAAAGGGAAAACATGCGTACTATATGGGTTGACATTAGAGGAAGCACTAGAAGATTCGCGGAGGGTAAGGAAGGAGAGTGAAAAGTTGTGTAATAGGAGGCATCGTGGGGATAAGGATATTGAAAAGAAGGAGGGAGAGTTGAAATTAAAAACAAATAAACAAACTCCAAAATCTGATGAGGAGAAGGTGGAATTGGGAGTTGAGGTGGAAGTTCAAGATTTGAGCGTTGAATTGGAAGATCCACATTTGAGTAGTGATGAGGTAGTGCACGAGCATGGTGATAAAAGTGTGGAGTTAGAAGATGTGGTTGAATTTAAAAGAAAAAAAAATTGAAGAGGTGGATGAGCTAGAAAATCTTGAGTTAGAGGAAGTAACCGAGCTTGAGAAAAAAGAGATAAAGTGGGGCGAGCAAGAAGTTGCAAAAGGAGAAAGAGGTGAAGATAAGCGCCTCGTGGTTCAAAAGGTGGAATTGACGGTGATAATTCATGAATACAAGGATCCATACCTTGTACCTCATGAACCTAACATTTCCCTCTCCGCTTTATTTAATTTTGTCTTGCAGGTTAAATGTACTTGGAAATTTGGGCAATGCCACCAATGTCCACAGGAGTTTCTACTTCAATCCATTCATGTAACCCAAGTTACAGGATACTATTGGTCATTTCTCTGGCATGGAAGCAATAATTTTCTGTTTGATCCAGGAGGTGAAGTGAAACAACAGGAACAAAGCTATGATTCGGGACGAATCATCCTAAAGAAGGAGGGTATGATGTGTTCCGGACCCTCGACAATCGGAGTCATAGCAGGCTTGATGGGAAAATTTAAATATTCAAGTCAAAACAAGAATTCAACAGGTTCGACGAGCTTTAAAGATCAAACCGTGTCGAAAAGAACTAGAAAATTAAGCAGCAGACCTTTTACGGCCGTAACATTTGGAATTGCGGCCGTAACACAGTTATCGCAATTTGAGCAGAACCTTCATTACGGCCGTAAAGAATATGGTCACGGCCGTAAGTCTTAAACAGAAAGTCATTTACGCCCGTAAATGAGTTCATCACGACCGTAAATCTAATTTTCCGGATTTTTGGGGATTTTGATTATTTTTTCCGTTTTTAATTATTTGTTTGCCTATTTTAGAATTTTAGTCTAATTAGAATTCTATTTTGAGTAGATTAGCGACTAGGGTTTTATTTTGCTTATTTATACGCTTTTTCCATTCATTGTAATAAGACTTGATTTTGATATAAACAGTTTTTATTAAGGATTCAATAAAAGTTATAGGTGGATTCCTATGTTTTTCGAACTTATCAAGAATATTTCTTACGACGTTCAAATATCGAACTTATCAAATATTTCTTGAGAATATTTGTGGCGTTCAAAACCAGAAGCTTATCAGGGAGATTGGACAAATCCTTGTGACGTTTCGAAAGTCGTGGTTCTTTATTCCGCATCGTCGAGCCATCGCGTCGTGAATATCGGGTCATGATTCATCCGTCCAACCACAACCTGAGTTCGGAACTTTCCGACGTTACTTCCACGCTTCGAATCTCATCACATTAACAAAAAAATATTGTATATAAAGAAGTTTTATTGTAATCATAATGTTATATTTTAGTTCACTAAAAATTGCATATATTATTTAAAAACTGTTTATTAATACAAAAACAAATTGTACAAATTATTCATCATTTTCATGAGACGTGCAATGTACAAAATAGAGTTACAATCAAAAGATTATATCTCAGTTTATTCAACATTTTCATATTATATACATAAATTAAAAAAAAAAAATCATATATTTCATTTCAACATTTTTTTTCCCTTCTAGTAATATATCTATTACCACAATAATTTTCAAAAAATATTATTAATTCTATGAAGACAACGCATCACATTCATCCTACATGTAAAACGTGCAACACACGTTCTTGCTACTAGTAGTTTATAAAAAGATGAGATCAACGTGCGTAGATGCATTAGACACAATAACAATAATCGCGGATATGGCCATTCAACTCGTGGAGGTGACGCTTAAAAGAGAGCTGCTGCTTTAACTTTGCACACTGCACTGCACCCAACCTTACAACCACTCACAGACCCACTCTCCCTCCCTCTTTCTGGAGTAGGAATCAAGAAATGCATGCTTCACTTTAATCTTCATAATGATTAACCCAATTGAGCATTACCCCTTTTTGTCCCCACACATTATACCTTTAGACAGATTAATGCTCCATCCAACTTACCTATTTAATTCAAAGTTGTTGCATGGCTCTATCATTCTGTCCCAATAAAGTTAACCAATTTCTTCCCTTTGCCCATCAACAATTTGACATTTTCCCAAAATCCCATAAGCCATTTTTTCCCTTTTCAATTTACTACAGTTATCACAGTCCCTGTTTAATAGTAAAAGATTAGAAATTTCAGATGTGTGCCCAAGTCGGGAAACTAAGTTTTATTCTCGGTAAATTTGATGAAGTTTTTATACTAACAAAGAAAATCATGGAAATAGTGCACTTGAGGCCCTCCATGTGATGGCATTTAATTATGTCAATGCCCTTTGATTATGTCCTCAAACCATTCAAGTAAGCCTTCAAATTCAAGCATTAATTATTAACCTTAAACTGACTAAGGAATCATGGTGTTCCTATATGTTTCCAAATTCACTAAGAGTGCTACTGACGTGCAATACTAAAAAAGTAAACAATACAACATACTCAATGCCCTTTCGAGCACGATTTGTGAGACGCTCATTTCAAGTGTAAATCGCACTTTGAGGTTGGCGTAAGAGTGGGATCACATGCATTTTCAAATCGTACTTTGAAGTAAACGTAAGAGTGGGATCACACGTTTGTAAATCGCACTTTGAGGTACACTCTCACATGCATTTGCGAATCGCACTTTGAGGTAGACGAAAGAGTGGGATCGCATGCATTTGCAAACATCAGATCACCATTGTCATGAAGAACTCCGGAGCTTCGGCTACTCTATTCTATTAACAAGCATGAAGCAACAGATAAAATGAAGAAAATTCAAATCCAAACTTAACTATATTCTTGCTGCATAAAACAAGCACAACAAGAAGGTTGAAATCAAATGGTTTGGTGAAGATAAATCAAGTAATATAAACACAATAAAGATATATAATGTGACGAAAATAAAATATTATTCAAGGGGTACATAAAACAGGAAAAGATTTCCAAGCTGATGTATTTCTTCATGTATTTGAATTGACGAACATGCTGGATTCCTCTTCACCGGAACACCATATATTTTGACTTTCTTTTTAGAGAAAAAAATCATTCCAAAACTTCTTGACCTTCTGAAGGACATTGGATTAGTTCCAAAATTTTGATCACCTCGTCCATGTCTGGACGGTTTGATGGCACCTGGGACGCGCATATCAAACCAAGCTTTACCACCGGAATAGCTTCCTCCACTGGAAAATTACCTTGGAGCTTCTTGTCGATGCATTCCTCTATCCTGCCTTCGTCCAAAGCTCCGCGCATCATGTCACAAAGTACAACCACGTCGTCTTCCATGTATTCCACTGGTTTCTTCCCTGTCAACACCTCGAGAATCAATATCCCAAATCCGTAGACATCACATTTTTCAGTAATCTTTACAGTTTGGCATGCGAATTCCGGAGCCATGTACCCGAGTGCGCTCTGAATCTTGCTGCTTAGGATGTAACGATCCAATGCAGGCAATAACTTAGCCAGGCCAAAGTCTCCAACCTTGGGATCACAACAAGTATCTAACAGTACATTGGTGGACTTCATGTTATAGTGTATAACACTCATCTGGTGCAGATGAGCCAGACCTTTAGCTGTACCAAGGATTATTTTGAATCTTTGTTGCCATGTGAGACAGCCATTGCACTCTCCCTCGTGAAGATGTTTATACAAACTTCCTCCACCAATATAATCGTTAATCAGGAGTTGTAAAGATGGAGTCCAATAATACCCTTCAAGTGCCACAAGGTTCTGGTGCCTAATTCTTCCTAGTTTCTTAACTTCCCTCTCAAAATCCTCTTGGGATTTAACCAAACTCGTCGTATTAAGCTTCTTGATGGCCACAGATCGTCCATCTCGAAGGTCTGTTTGATAAACAGCTCCAAATCCACCACGCCCAAGTTCACAATTTTTATTAAGCAGTGCTTGATCCCCGGCTATAAAATCAGCATCACCAGAAAACATGACAAGCTTTCCGTAGTTAGCTTCAGTGCCATGTGAAGGGCTACAATCGTCCCCTCCTGAAAATGTGAATGCTGCAGCAGAACGTGCCATAGAAGCACGAACATGCATGTTCAGAATTGTGACAGTTACTACACCAATGGCAATAAAAACAGCTGCGCCAATGGCAATAAGGGAAGATATGCTGAGTATGATTCTCTTGTGACGGAGATTTGAAGAAAGAGAACCGTGATTGGAGTCGGACGAGTTGGGATTTAAGACCAGGGGCTTGGGGTGGACAGCAGGGCAAGAATGCTTCACGACAGAGCCACATAGGGATGGATTGCCAATGACGGATGATTGAGAAATGGTGTTGAAGAAGCCACCAACTGGAAGCTCTCCTTTGATATGATTGTAGGAGACATTAAATGTTACCAGGTTGGAGAGATTTGCCAGTTCTTTCGGTAAACTCTCGGAAAATTGATTGAATGACAAATCCACAACCTCAACGTTGGATAGGCTTGCAATTGCCACCGGGACTGGACCAGTAAGATTGTTGTGAGAGAGGATCCTACACGAGATAAAAACGTGAACCTATAAGTAGATATAATCTCAAGGCGGGAAAAAACATTTTTTTTCTTCTGAAAGCCTTCACTTATCTTAGACAAGCAGCTATTATATCATTAAAACAGTAAAACTATACATGTACTATGAAGTACAAAATTTAACGTGACAGACAACTTACAATGAGGTTAGAGACGAGCAATTCCCAATATCAGCTGGAATTGCTCCAGTCAAGAAATTGTTGTCAAGTCTTAATTCTTGCAACGAAACTGCTCTTCTAATTTCAGCAGGGATGCTTCCATTTAGCTGATTGCGACTAAGATCAAGAATAAGGGTGCTGTTTAGATCCCCTACACTAGGTGGGATGAAACCTCCTAATGAGTTCCTCGAAACATTCAAGATCCTTAATCTACTGAAATTCTCAATAGCAGATGGAATTCCGCCAGACAATGCATTCGATGACAGATCCAAGACTTGAAGGCTTTGATAGGATGCTGATAGCGATAACGGATTAGGATAGTCGAGGTTTCCATAAAATCTGTTCCCAAAAGCAGAGACACTCTCCAAAGCCAACTTAAAAAGCCATGAAGGAAGGTTACCCGTGAACAAATTTTGCCCAACGTCAAGGACCTTAAGGTTTATGCAATTCATGAAAGACTCCGGTAAGCTTCCCATAAACTGATTTTTTGATAGATTCAATTCCTTCAGGGATTGAAGACTGCCAATGGAATTAGGTATCTGACCAGAAAAATTATTGGCAGAAACATCCAAAAACTCGAGGCTTCTCATATCTCCAACCCAGTCAGGAAATTCTCCCGTCAATGAATTCCCACTTAGATCCAGATATCTGCAAAACCCAAGTTTTCGCATTGACTCGGGAAGTCCCCCATTAAGATCATTCTCACCAAAATCTACAGATTTCAAATGCAAACAGTTTCCAATGTTCTCCGGCAGCCAGCCTATAAACCTGTTCTTGCGTAAATTAATTGATCTCAAATAATACAAACCCTCAATCCCTCTAGGAATCTCACCCTCCAACAAATTATCCGATAAATCTAACCATCGAAGTAATCTCAATGACCATATTTCAGAAGGCACCAGACCTGAAAGCTGATTCGACGAAAAGTTAACCCTTTCAAGCATTGAACACGAGGTCAGTGACTGTGGGATAAAGCCGGTCAGGTTGTTCTTGGCTAGTGAAATTGCCTGTAGAGACCTACATTGTCGAAAAAGCTCATCGGGCAATGGTCCTGACAAATTATTTTCACTCAAGTCAAGAACTTTAAGGTTCTCAATTTGGGCAAGAATTGGACTGATTTGCCCAGTAAAATTGTTCTTCGATAACGAAAGCACTCTTAAGAACTGTAATCTTATTAGGCTTCGTCCGAGGTGCCCAGATAAAGAAAAGCCATTGAGGACTAGCTCAGTCACTCGATTGGAATTGGGATCACATTTCACTCCCACCCAATTGCAGGCAGTATCAGCTTCTTCATTCCAAGAGATTAACCTTGATTGTGGGTCAATCAGGCCAGCTTTGAAAACTATTAAACCCAGTACATCATCATTCAAAGCAGAGTCCAATGATTTCACAAGAAATGGAACTAGAAACAGAACAGTCAATATTTTGAGTAGCATCTAGGTATACAGATAAACCCAACAATAAAAGTTAATATGAATAAATAAGAACAGAGATTAAAGGGTTCAAGAACCTTTAAATATCATCCCCGGGGGGGGGGGGGGGGGGGGAGGGCGGTAGGCAAGAAAGGCTTACAGGGAGGGGTAGGCAAGAAAGGCTTACAGGGAGTTGATGAACAAAATGTAAATGGCACGCAAATGCAATAAATACTGAACTTTCTTTACTGTGCCGGAATATAATAGAGTCGCCGGAAAATGATGCATGTTTGAGGTGTAACAGCCATCGGAAAATACGCCGGAAGAGGTGAATCACAGAGAGAAAGAGAGGGCCAGAGACAGGTTTAGAAGTCTCGGATACAAATTTAAGAGCTGCGATGATGATGGAGCATTAAAGTGTTGTCAGTGGGGAGTGTGCTTTTCTTCATGAGTGACAGAGTGAGATTTCTTGAAAAACAGACGGAGTTAAATGCTCTCTGTATAATTACGTACAATTTTACTTTTATTTTTTATTCTTATACTAAATATGAGAAATTTTGAGGGAATCTTGACCCAAATATATAACGTTTCCTAGGCATTAAAGAAAATTAATTAGCACAAGTCAAGAATAAATTATGAAGAAGGTGGGTAATATCATATGTAGAGGCTCGTTTTAAAAAGTCAATATTGCTTTCAAGGTAAAATATATGTTGTTAAAAATGTATGTTATTAAAAATGGATCGAAGAAACGTATTATTTATATTATTTATAAATAAATTGTCAAACTGAATTTCATTGAAGACGAGTTCTGTCAAGTCACTAAGAAAGGAGGCGTTATTGACGTCATATTTAAGGAGGTGGAATGTAACAATCTAATTCTAGACAACATTGCTCGTAGAAGATTTAACTCATGTTTTAAAAGCATTTTATACCATATTCATTTACAAATTATGATAGTTCAATATGACCTTCTTGCAAATGTCGAAGAAATTATGGTGGTTCAATATGAGATTCTCTTTTATATTATTTATTTATATAAAAAAATAATATTCATTTATTATCATTCCGGTTGCAATTGCAAGCCTATCAACATTATATTATTTAAAAGCACTTTAGACCATATCATTTACAAGAAGGTCATATTGAACCACCATAATTTGGCTTAATCTTCTTGTATATATATAATAAGAGTAATTCTAAGGAGTATTTTATGAGGATCCGATGAATGTGTGATATCTCACAATGTCATTTAAAAATGTTTTCAAAAAATAATTTCATAAAATTATTGATATAATAATAATAATTAATAATAATAATAATAAAAGGGGTCAATTTTAGTTGTTTGAGACAGTGCGTAAACCGACAAGTATTTTCCTCTTTTTACGATACGTTTTCCAAACAATGCATTAACCACATCCTTAAAGGCGTGACCATGTGGGTTTTACAAGAATTATTTTGAATTTCGAGATTAAATAAGTCAAAATGATACTGTCATTTTGTATTTATATGAAAATTAAGTTGGATTCTGGTCTCTGTTTGTTAACCGATTATTTTTTAAGTAAGTGATTATCTTAGATGACAAAAAAGAAACAAGTAATAACAAAAAATGGCAGTGAAAGAGGTTGGTGGAGGAGACATTTATCAGCTTTTAAACTACTTACAATTAATAAGATAAAATTGGCTTTTTCTTTCTTGACTGAATAGTTTTGTCTTTTACAAAACAAAACAGTCCACTGCATCTTGATATTGTTGTTATTCACATTTCACACTGTTTTGGCTTAAAAAAGTGTGATTTATTTAGATTTTATTACCGAAGTGTTTTGCCCTCATTTTTTGGAAAAAATTGTGATTGTGAATAAAATTTTTAAAAGAATGTGTGGTTAAAAAATATTTTAAAAATAAAAAATGATAGACTTGACTAAAATAGATGATTAAGATTGAGTATTAAATAAATTTTATTGTGAAAAAATAGGGGCCAAACAAGGACAACATGTGCATATAATATCGCTTTGCATTCATACTCTGTTTGATAAAAAAATATTTACTATAATTTTTTTTTTTTTTTAATAAATGATCACACGACAAAATCTTATTGAAATATTTTTCTAAATAATCAACAATTTTGGCTAGTTAAAGATTATCACTCATTATTTTTTTAGTTTTCAACAAAATGGAACAATAAAACATTAATACATTCGTTGTTTATAAATAAAAATTTATAAATAAACTTTTACCAAACTGAGACTTTAAAAACTTGCTTACACTTGCCTTAAAATCAATCGGACGATCCGAACCCATCACTTCGAAAACACGTTAGCCAGAAATAATATTACATAGCACAATTGATATTTTATGATTGACTCAAATCATGACACCTCGAATTCTAAACTATTTTACTAACGACACCTTTGATCCCTGTTTGGGAGCACTATTATTTTAGATTTTAATATAATTCAAAGTTAACATTTAATATTAATCATATTATTTTTTATGAGATCCACAACTTTTGAAAACTTTTGTTAAAATCTACTAAAAATCTGAATTTTATCAACATCAAATAGGGCTGGATGTAAATGAGTCGGTTCATCCACTTTATTTCTCTCTTACCTGCCTGATGTCCAAAGTATTGTGAAATATTTGAAATATCTTACTTTGAGTGAATAATAATCTTATCAAAGACTATAAATGCGTAGACCTATTGAAAGAGAGAATAGAGTGGCGTGAATGGCGCGTATATCATCCAAGTTTCAACGTATGGGGTAAAGAAAGGAAGCAGTGGACTTGGACACTTGGGCAGTTTTGATAATATTTAGCTTCTTCATAATAATAGAAATATTATAGAACTGTCCCCTTCATCATCTTGAGTTTAAACCTGGAAAATGAAAAAAAGCAAGAAATCCTTCTCGCCTTTGACCAGCAAACAGAAAACGAATAGAATCTGATAATTGCAATAAAATTACTATTAAAGGTGTATCGAGTTTGCAAATTGTCTCTTGTGTTGAAAAATCTTCTTGATATAAAATCGCTAAATTGAGGAGGTGCATTTTGTATTTTCATCTTTCTACATCAGAATCAATAAAGTTTTTCGAAGCATCTCTCTTTTATCCTTCGTGATTGAACTCGCTCAAAAAATTACAATAAAAAGTTGTTTAGCAAGTCAGAGACATCTATATCATAAAAGTCGCATTCTTAGCTTGACGACTATAAAGAAGATATAGGAATGTGGATGCATCCAATCCAACACAGCGACCTATTCTTGCCTCAGAAACATACTTCAGTTCAACCGCTCGACTAGAAATTCATAACTTAGAACACGGTTAAGCTCAACTTTTTCTACTAGGGTCGAGCATGAAGTCCCCATGTTCAATGCCTCGTAAAGACAACAATTTTTTTGTATTTTAATTTACCATGTACGAAGAAGAACCTTGTTTTCCAACCATATGCATGAAAGTGCTATTTTCTATTTCTTTACACTTGATCATCTATTCATAATTTCATAGATCAAGCATTTTATTTTTTTTCCTTTTCTCATTTTCCACTTCAACCGGATTCGAGTACTTGATAGGGGAAAAGAAAAGCAGCTTTTATAGAATCCAAAGATGAATGTAAAATAAGGCATCACGGAATAGGTGACTCAGGCTCAGCTTCGACAGAATCCAAAGATGGATATTGTAAATAAGGAATCAAGAGTTGAGAATTAGTTTTGAATATATATACACGTAAATATCACATATATAGATAGCCTTGTCAACCGAGATTGAGATATCAAAAGGGAAAATTACATGGACACTTGTTTTTCAAAAATACAATTCAAAATTCTTGTGAGGGAAATTCCTTTTTCAAATTTCAGGTGCTAATTAGCAATTACTTAATACATAATTAATTAATTTAATATCAAACCTGTTTCCACAAAAATTAAAGGCAGAAGAACTCCCCCACACCCCCCCACCCCCCGCCGTCTCCATTGCTTCTCTTTCTACTGTCTCTTTTTTCAATCCCTTCTCCAGCAACGACGACGAGACCGCCACCTTCGAGTGACCGACGACAAGCATTACCGGAGGCCAATGGAGCCTGGCTAGGGAAACCGCCGTTGCTTAGGCGGAAAAGACGATCTCGCCCCTGGAGATCGTTGCTGCTAGCAACGACTCCGCCGTAGCTACGATCTCCAGTGGGGAGATCGCCGCTTGCCGTGGCCAGCGTTTTTAAGTGGTGGTGATGGTGTGGTGGTCTTCTTCATGTCTCTGGCTTTCTACGAATGCAGTGCAATTGACTCCCTCTTTTTTTTAAAAAAAAAAAGATCCAACTCTTGTTTATTTATGGAATTGTTGGTGGTTGCGGGGAGGTAGTGTACTGGTGGTTGTGTTTGGTGGTGGTGCGGTGGTCTTCGTCTTCTAATGTTGTGTTTGTATGTGCAGTGCTTAGTCGTTATTGGTGGTGGTGGGATCATTTGGGGACTACTAGGACAAATGCGGTGGCGCTGCGGTGGTACCGGTGGTTACGCTTTACTGCCGGTGGTCGTGATGGTGGTGAGATGGCAACGGTGGTGGGAAGGTGGCATTGTTGCTTGATGTGGAGTAAATTCCGTTGGTGGGGGTGGGGTGGGGTGGGTTGTGGTGGGGTGGGGAGGGGAGGGGGAGGGGGAGGGGGAGGGGGTAATTGGTGGGTAGGGATAAGGGTAGGGGGTAGGTGGATGACTTGAATATTGAATAGTGTGTGACCCATTATTAAATAATTGTGACCAAAATATGATAAATTGTCTTTGTACAACTTGTAACAAGTACTTGATGTGACCAAAATATTGACTAATTGTAACTTGTGATAAATGAGGGATGTGACCAAGAAAATGAATACGTTGTGATCAATAAATAAATAATACGTGACCAGTTATAAATGATTGTGACCAATTATATTACCACCACAAAATTTATTTACTACACCACATTATAATCACACCATAATTAAAATATATTTTCAATAAATACACCACAACAAATTTACAATAATACTCCTAATCCTATAAAAACTTAAAAAAATAAAATAAGATATATATATATATATATATATATACTCATCATCCCAAATTCCCAATATTTCTCCCCTTTTTCCTCATCATTGCCACCCATTGTTTCCTTAATTACAATTAATTAGGTTCATATTTTCATGTTACACATTTTTAATTGATGTTCGATGGATAATTGAAACAATAAGATATTCAATTTCATATAAACAAAGTAGGCGGTTGACTTCTAAATACTTTATACACATTTTTTTTAATACTAGATGCAATTAGAAATTAGAATCACTATTTTTTTTAATACTAGATGCAACTGAAAACTCGATAGGCAGAATGCAGTATGAACACGCAAATATATGTCATTGAAAAACCATAAAATTCGAAAATCGAATATAAAATTTAATTGAAAATCAAATATAATTAAATAACCAAAATTCTGGGTGATATCAAAATATAGGGAACCTTAAACAATAAAAATCTGTCTCTAATCTAAAGTCCTAAACTTTAACTTATGTTAATGTTTGCATGATGTTATTATTTGAAAATTCATATGAAATTATTGTATTAACATCTATTCTAATTAACTTGGTATTGAAAAGTAAAAATATAAAATAATAAGAAGAACAAGATAATTTAGAAAAATAAACATAGAGAAGATAAGATAATATTTGAAAGGTGTGATGTATATAAAAATTATTTTTAGTGAGATAATATTAAAAGAATATGTATATAATTTTATTTATGTCTATTTTTATAAATAAAGAAAATATTTTAAATTGTGGTGTAAAAAATAAATTTTGTGGTGACAATATAGCCACCCTAAATATAAAGATGAAAAGAAAAGAAATTTATTTGAAAGATTGTGGTGTATGTAAAAATAGTGAGAGAAAAATAAAAAGATATTTTTGTAATTTCTTTTATGTCTATTTTAGTCAATAAAGAAATCACTTTAAAATGTGGTGTAAGAATTAAGTTTTGTAATGGCAATATAGCCACCCAATAGAATCTAACTTCCACTAGATATATAATAACCGGTAATGAAGCCTAATAAATTCAAACTTGTCACAAAAGTAATTCCTTTCTATTCCTTTCACTATCATAATCATCACAATCCCTCGCCCCACGATGTATAATGAATTAATCTTCAATCTATATATCTATTTGCTCCTCGAAGAACATATCTTTCTAAAGAATACACCTAATCCAATTGCATAAGTTCAAAAGAACTGCTTATAGAAACGCGTGACGGAGTTGCTTATAATTGGTATAAATTATCCCTACTATATATAAAATCAACTTCCATGTTTACTATTCATAGGACCAAAAAAAATACTTTCAGTTGAAATGAGAAACACGCTTTTTATTCCCTCTGATTTCTACCAAACTCTTCTTACATTTATCGTCATTTATCTCTTATTTTCACAATTTCTCGCTGCGGTTCCAGAAACATCTAGCTAGGGTTACGATTTTTTTCATTCTCTTCTCATTTTCGCCTTCATCTCTCGCCGCGCCTTCATTCCGTCTTGAAATCTTTCCCTGCGTATGTAGTTAATTTTTTCTTTATTTTGAGCGTTCAATTTCATTGAGTATTTTAAGAGCTGTACTATTTTTTTCCTTTTTATTTTTTGTTTCAGAATTTGAAAAGTGGTGCTGTGCTTAGTTGATTCAGGCACTTCTCCGAAGTAAGGTAATTTTTTTTCCTTTGGGTTTGTTGGTAGATAAATTGTTCGATTTCTGGGTAACATTTTTACTTTATGGGATTTGGCTTTTTATTATGGTAGATAGATTGTTTGAATTTTCATCCCTCTTTCTGTGTTGTTCTTCGATTTTAATGGAGTTCCTGTGTATCTATTTTGCTGTTTTTTGGTTTAGGTTTGTGGATAGATATATTGTTCGATTTGGGGTAATTTTTTTACTGTGAGCGATTATATCTGAAGTATTGCTTCTGCTATGGTTCCTTTTTTAATGATTCTCTTATCTTTTATCAGGTCAGTGTTTGATGTAACTAAAAGCAAAAGTCGTTATGGTGCAGAGGAGGTTATAATCATTTTTGAGAAAAGGCCTCTTATCCTCTCTAATTGTTTGTTTATATATTGATCAATTGATCATGTTAAGCTTAGCTTAAACAGTAAACTGTTTAAGCAAAAATTTCTATTAAGTGAAAGTGAGTTCTCGGTTATAACATGAATGAAAAAATGAGACTGTATTAAAATATTAGGTTGCACTCAGCATAATACAACCCCATTATGCACAAGATTGTATGCCCTATTTAATATCATTAAACAACTTTGAGATAATGGTTTCAAGAGGTGATTAGCAAGTTGGGAATGATAGATAGGAAAATGTAGAAAGTGAAATCATAATGCTGGTTTGCTGGAATTGAAAAATCAGACATTTGAATTAATGTGCACATAATCCGCAGTGTTCTTCAATTGAAGTTATTTCAGCTTCCTGATTTATATGCTTGTAATTATTTAATATCTTCAGGGTTATTTTTTATTTTTTTCGTTGATTATATCATGGAAAATAGCTTAAAATAGTTGTCTCTTTTCCTCTAATATTATGTAATTTTTCTAATTCAATGCAAGACATTTTTTTAGTAGCTACTATGGGTTCTCCACCACAAAGAGTTGACATCTTTAAATAAGATAGCAGAAATCCAATCAGAATACATTATATGCTATATCTAAAGTTGGGAAGACGAATCTCACCCCTTAATTTATTAAATAGAGACTTCCAAGAAATTTCATGCTCAAGGGAAGTTGGATCTTACCTATAGGTGCTTAGCTAAGTTCAGGAAATTGATTTGGAAGAAAGGCGATTTTCTTGGGCATTTTAAGTCCTTTGGCGTCATGGTTGATTGGTTATTGTTCTTTAAATTGTGGATTTGTATGGAACATTGGTAAATGAGTTGCAATTTAGAATAGATAAATGGTTTCTTTCTGTATGTTTTCTTTTTATACAAGAGAGAAAAATTGTTTAATTTGATTAAGCAAACAAAAGGATATTATAGCACTTTTTAATTAGAATCTATGCTTCTAATTTTTTTTTCTCGTGTAGATTAAACCTAGAATTACTGAAGTTGAAGTTTTCAATGTTTTATTTCGTTGGTGACAGATGTATGTGACGGATTCAAACATTCATGTTTAAGCAATTTCGAAGGTTCTTGCACTGAGGTATCAAATGGTATGATATTTGGTTTCTCTAGGCTTTTTCAACCCAGTTTAATCTGAGAATTGAATATTGACTTTTTCCTATATATGTTGTTTTCTTCAGGTTTTTGTATAATGTTTTCTTCGTACTTAGCATTTACAGATATAGATGTACAAATAATATTTTTGTTTTGAACATTTTATATCTATTTTTATTGCAATATATTATATATACACAAGTGATAACGGAATTGAGCTGTGGATGAGTGACTTGTATTTATGGCCTTTTAAAGCTCAATGAATATCTTTAAAAAGTGATTATTCGGCTTCTATTTCAACCTGTATTATATATATAGTATTCTAATACTACCAAACTGATGTCTCCTTATAGTTAAAGATGTATGTGAGAAGCTCTTGCCTTATTGTAGCAAGTTTTGGATGAGTAGTTGACAGAAAGAATCTACAAGATTCTAAATGCCTCAGATAAGAGCACTCATGTTGGATTATCAATTTGAGAAGGTACGCTGATGATTGTCTGCCTCGACTTTTTATTTTTTTTCTAGCTTTGGGTTTGTATATAATTGTTATATATTTCTATTTGGGTTTTACGTGAAAAGTGATTTTCTAAGTGGAAGTTTATTTTATTATTATAAGTTTTAGTTGTGCGGTTTTTTTTTTTCCCCCGCCCTTTTTCTTTCAGATTTTTTTACTTTTTCCATTTCAGTCTTGAATCAAGTTGAGTGAGGGATTTTACGTTGAACAGCAAATGTAATGTTTATGTGATATTCTGTTTATTTGTGTCACGATTTTTGTTCTTCGTTTATTGACCTGAGGTTGTGATTGACGATTTTCTAGTGGGTTCCTAGACTTTTCCTCCAGTATTATAGGTTAATAATATTGCATTTGTCTTATTTTCTTCAAATTACTAAATTTTCTTTTTCTCCATTTTTTAATCAATTTGAGTAAGTAATTCTATGTTTAATATTGGAAGTGATATGCTATTTTGTATATTTGTGTCTGGACTTTCCTGCTTGTATTATGGACTGGATTTTGAAGCAGGTAAAAGAGATTGAGATTGTGGTTTAATTTGGTGGCCACTATTGCATTTGTCTTTGTTCAGATTTCAAAATTTTCTTTTCTTTATTTTTGATTTTGAATCAAGTTGAGTAAGTTAATTTGTGTTGGATAGTGGAAGTGATTTTATTTGTGTTAGGACTTTCCTGCTTGGATTGTGGACTTGGCATTGAAGCAGGTAAAATAGATTGAGATTGTGGTTTTTTGGTGGCTAGCTATATCTCTATCTCACTACTGAATCATTATGTTAAATAGATTGAGATTGTGGTTTTTTATGTAACCTTTTTTTTTTCTTTTTTGTTTTTCCTTGCTATAAATTTAAGTTCTTTCATGTAACATCTTTTATTTTTTACTTTGCAGGTTATTTCTACATTTTTTCTTGTTTTTTGCTACGTGGTGTAGTAGAGGAAAGTGTATTAGATTTATTATTTTTTGTCCTTTTTTTTGTTGATCTTTGGTTTTGCATGGAGATATGTTAAAAAAGTTTTTGTGTATTGTTTTAATGATTAATTAATTAATTAATTAATTAATTATTTTGTGAAATGGGTTGAATTCTTTTTGTGCTAATGGATCTTGGTCATAAATCTTCCAGGCTGTCCGTTTAAAAATCCGTCTCTTCCTCAATAAAAACTAGGTAATTTTCTTGTTGATCCATGGTTAGTTGTTTTTGTTTTTTGCTTTCTGCTTTTTTGTGATAAAAGATTTGATTCTTTGAATTGGGTTTTGAGATTTTTTTGCTTATTATGGATCTTGATTGTAAATTTTCTTTTAGTTAGTCTAAAATCACATTATTGGTCATTTATCGATCCTTATGATTTATTGTCTTTTTAGTCTTAAAAATGTTTTTGTGTATTGTTTTTATGATTATGTTTTGATTTTTTAAAATGGGTTGAATGCTTATTGTGATTATGTATCTTGGTTATAAATCTTCCAGAATGTCAGTTTAAAATTAAACACTTTGACATTTCTTGATACTGTGTAATTGCATATGAATCTACGTGATTTATTGATTTATTGATGAGAAAATTATGTTCAGTTATTGCTTAGAAATTGAATTTTTAAGTATGAATCTTTTAAACTTACTAATTCCAGAGTTCTTAAGTGTGAGCTATCTACACTTCTGAGTTTTATGCATGGGAAAGTAGCTCACGACCCTATATTTCCTCATTTGGTCAGTTAGGTAAGTGAAGTTAAATTTTTTTTCTTCTTTTGGGTATTTAGGGACGATTTATAGGCTCCTTTATCACCGTGTTTCCGAACTTATCCACAAGGGGGTCAAGGACCGCCTTCAATGGTCTGAGAGCATTTCATGAGCGTCATAAGTAAGCTTTTTAAATACGTAAGGCGTGATTATCCAGAATGAATTATTATGTATTAGTTATTGCCGTTGGCTTAACTGGTTGTGAAATGGTACATATGTTAGTTTGCAGAGAAAAATACATTGTAGTGGAGCAGTAGATGATTATATAGCTAACATTATTGTGCACGGATCTTGAATTTTTAAGAAGGAACAATATATTCATTTTAAATGGAAGTGCATCACAAGCATAACTTCTCTTTCTCATTTTATCAATCAACTATTTACCTTTTCCCCTCATTCTGGTACTCGCAAAATCATTCAAGGGAGCACCAAAAATTCTTTTATCCTTCAAGGTATCCGACAACTTTAGGAAGTATTCTTCAGCACTTGATATTTTGTGTCTTTTGTTTAGGTTGTGATATCCAAAGATTTGTATTTATATGTTCTTTTAGGTTTGGTCATCAGCTAGGAGATTTGATCAACCACGGAAGTACAAAACCTTTGTTAGCAGGTGCATTGTGCGAACTGAGCATCTGGGAGCTAACTGTAATATGGTATGAAAAATAGTGAATTGAGGTAGAATAGACTGTGATCCTGTAGTACTTTGATAGGATATTGAAAGAGGATATGAAATAATCATTTAAGATAGATGTCAAGTGGCTGATCAGAAAAAAAATTGATGCTCATCTGATGTTCCTAGCTTTATACCATAATATGCTTTACTCGAATGCTAAGGATTAAAGAAAGATACTTGACAAATTTGGTTTTGATTGTTGAAAGATACCCACCTAAATATTAATTAATTATTCTTTCTTTTTCCCTGACCAAATTTCATGAAAAAGTGCTTGCGATGTGAGTTTTTCAACTTCTCAGTGATTTTTTATCTTTCTGTGTATATGACTCTATTGATTTGTGTTCCCAAATGAGCCTTAGGCATTTCTAAACGCACTTAAACACTATAATTTTAGAATTCATTTTGCAAGACTGATTGGGGAAAATTGATTTGCTTACTGAATTAATTGTATGTTTGTCCTTTGGATTATTTGAATTGATTGCTTGTAACATGCATAATATGATATTTATAGTTATAAACATGAATCTCATCTTCTGACAATGAGAAAAATGTTGATGAAAAGAATTTTGACATAGGATGAAAATGATGATGGGATGAAAGTTTTGCATAATAACCAGTGTCGATTATGTTTTCTATGGTTTGATAAACAAAAGTACGAAAATTACATTTTTAATTGTATGATATATTTAATTTTAGCATGGAGAAGTATAATTATTTTTTTTATATCATTATGGTTTGTATATTTTTTGGCTATACAGACACTTCTAGCAATTCAAATTCTCTTATTTTTTTGAAATTGTTCAGGAATATTATGAGGAAGCAGGTAATCATACATATTTACTTAAAATAATTTTCATATATTATATCTCATGAAAATTAATCTTTGTTTAGGCTGTTTAAATGCTTGTGCTTTATTTGTTATTAAAATGTTTTTGTTTTCAATTACACAAAATGTTTTTTTGATATCTATTTGATTATTTTAAATTATTAGAATCTTAATAGCCAATTTGGTGTTTGATGCAGTGACTGATAAGCTAGAAAGATGCAAGCGAACAAATGGCAATAAATGGAGGTTCTCAAAGTGTAGTGTAAAGTTATTTTATTCTTCTTCTGTGTTATGCGTACTTATTCATTACAAATATAATTGTACCTATTTAATTATATAAGAAAATTTGTGTTATTATTCAAATAGAGTGGTATCTAAAATTTGTAGTATTCCAAATAGAGTCAGGGAAAATCCATTCACAGGAGAAAGATGAGATATAGAGAACGTATTCTTATTGTTGAATCTGGCCTCCAGTTTGTTAGACCAATTTTCTTTAATGCATTTTGTAGTTGGGAACTTAGATAACATGATATACAGATTATTTTTAAGTACACATCTTCATCAAGTATATTTTTAATTGAAATGAAATATAACTTCTTAATTATACAGATTTTACCTTAACTTCAGGCTTTTATAAACCTCTTGCACTAAAGTAAAGAGTAGCCACTATTATAAACTTTCGAGAATTGATCAAATGAATATTTTATTTCCAAACTTTTAGCATTCGATCGAGTTAATAAATTTTGGAGCATTAACAATAATTCTTATTATTTCCCTGCATTAATTTGGAACTCATGATCTAATAATAGTCCTTCAGCCTTTACTTGTTGATATTTTGAAGAACTGTTGTTGGTGTTTGGGTTGGACATAGAAAGGGTTTTTTTTTTTTTTTTTTGAAAACTTAGATTCTTCGATGTGATTTGTTGTTTTTGATCGAATTTCACAACATTGCTTCTATCACTTTTAAACTATTGATTTATGATTTTTATAGGAGAGAGATGGGGTTAAGGAACAGCAAAAATTTTTGCTTCTATCACTCTAATAATGAATTTTTCAATGTCTTTGTTGCCTTTTATTTTTAGGTTTTTCTAACAAGATTTATTGGTGCAGCATTTGACGGGATTGACTAATATGACATTGCTTTGAAAAGTATCGACGAGACTATAAAACACACTCAAAACTACCATTAATTTGTACTATGATAAGGTGCATATTTTATTTGTGAATGATGCATTTGACTTCGTTTTGCTTCATTTTTTGTCATAGAAAACTAAGTCTCAACTACATTTCATTCTATATTCATCTACGCCTCTTCTTCCCTTCATTACATTTCAAAACCAGAATTAGAACCAAAAAAATTAAGTGTATCCCAAAAGCTTATGATGATGAAGAAAATAAAAATACATCAAAATTTACAGTTGCATTACCCAACCATGTGAAAACCATCAAGTACATCAAACACATTTGTGAAAATTTGTCTAAAACTTCGGCAGAGCTCCTCTTATAATTATGCTCGTGTCTCGATTATTGTTGCTGGTACTATTTTTGTAAGCTTTGTTTCATCTCTCATTTTCTTTGAACAAAAAAAATTAAGTGTATCCCAAAAGCTTATAATGATGAAGAAACTAAAAATGCATCAAGATTTACAGTTGCATTACCCAACCATGTGAAAACCATGAGTACATCAAACTCATTTGTGAAACATTGTCTAAAACTTCGCTGAGCTCCTCTTATGATTATGCTCGTGCCTCGGCTCTTGTAGCTGGTACTATTTTTGTAAGCTTTGTTTCATCTCTCATTTTCTTTGGTATTTTTAAACTTTTGCTCTGAAATTATTCACGTGGTAAGAACCTTCCATTTTTATGTCTCCAGGGAGAGAATTATTAATAAGTCCTATTGACTTTCCTTTTTAAAAGTTTATGAACAAATTAAAGGGCATATGGTTCATTGACATTGATTCTCGTTATTCAGTTATGTTATGGGTTGTGAAAAGAGATTATAGAGTTAATAGTGCGTTTACCATGTGTTTGTAGGAATTATACTGAGAAGCAGTTAATATCATTTATTCAAGATGAGAGATGCAGATAAAACACATGTTGGGGGCCTGGATGTTATTGTAGTTACGTGTAGTTTAGATCGTGCAATTGTCAATAAGGTAAACAAGTCATTTGATGGAAATATAAAGTAATTGACTTTGACTGTTTAGTATTGTTTTTGTTATAGCCCCATCTGTCTAAAGTTGGGGTTTTTGTATAATTGTCTTTGAACTCAACTATTAGAATTGGTCGTAATGCAATCCTACTACATTAATCGCTGATTTGTACTGTGATTGGTTTTTTTCAACTGTATATACATACACCATTTTTTCAAGTTCTTTAAATGAATTACATTGAATTAATACTATAAATTGTTCCCTAATTTTAACACATCAAATTGAAACAATAAATTATATTTCAATCTTAATGTTACTTAATATGTATTCACAAATAACTATTTTTTTCATTACTAATTTCACATGAATAAATACAAATATAAATCGCTTCGTGCAACGCACGTAAATCGTACTAGTATATGGATAAAAATAAGTGGCACCGGGGTAGTACTAGTGGATTCCATGAAATGTGTAGATAAAAAATAGGTGACAAGCAACACTACAACAAAAACAGCCTACGGCATCGTGCAAAAAATGTTGCAAAATGCCTTTTTTAGCATTTTTGTGCATATTGCAAATTTTAGTATTGTCGTAGATGGAAAGGATACGACAATGTTCATTGTGTATTGCAAAAGATGAATTGCGCATTGTGATAGACCTTTGGAAATGTTCAATGAGCGTTGCGGCAGACTTTTGACAACGTTCAATGCGCGTTACGGTAGACTTTTAATAACGTTCTTTGTGGTTAAAACTTTGAGGAACGTTTATTGCGGGTTGCAGTTGATACTTTTAGCAACATTCATTACACGTTACGATTAATATTCATTGTGCGGTGCCGTTGATCTTTTACTTTTTTTTTTAATTTTTTCCTAATAAATATAGATAATTCCACTGATAATCAACAAATTTTCAAGCATATACGTAATATATAAAAAAACACGTGTTCTATAAATTAATCAACTATTCAAAATAAAGTTTAAGCATTTTAAAACAAACTGACCAAATATATTTTATTATAAAACCAAAATTAAGGTACATTTTTTTTTCCAAATTTATTTACAATGGCATCACAAATATTAATTCAAACACTTAACCATAAACACTTCCTTCTTCATCGATCGAAATGACTTCCATGCATCCAAAAAATACTCCAACTCAAAATGTGTCACAAAACTTGTGAATCAAATAGAGTAATGATTAAGTAATATGAACAAAAAAATCAATCATATATTTACTAATCTAGATATAAATTATAATCCTAAACTCTTTGTGCTGCAACTCTACAATATCGAATATTAATATGTGGAAATAAATCATATTGAATATTAAAATCATCATTTTCTATTGTGAAATTCTAAAGAAATTTCGACAAAATCTCCCCTATAATTTGGACTTAGTCAACCTGTAAAGGGACATCATAGCTAACATAATAATTTAAAATATCTATCATAACTCAAACAACATCCAACATCACCAAAACCACTTCAACATCAATCCCCAACTCCTCAACATAACAAATTCAAATAATAAACTCCAACTAACTAAATGAAGTATTAACAAGCTACTAAATGAAACATAAATGACTTATTCAAACCAAATGAAATTACATGAATATAACGAGCAATTATATATAGAAGTTCAAGCAATTAGATAAACATTGTAAACAAAATTGATGGTATTATTTCACATCAAACAAATAGTAGTTTCTGCTTGGAAATCCTAGTATTATTTTTAGGAAAATTGTTTCTATTTACACTCAATAGGAAATTTTAACAAGTAATTTTATCTCTAAACCAAAATCTAAGGGGAGATTTGCTTATATTTGTGAGAGATGAGCAATGTATTTCTCTCTTTCTTGTTTGCTTTCTACCTTTGCTCTTCTTTATTTCCTTTTGGGGGGAAGCTGTGGATGATGGCCACTCCTCTTATGGTGGAGTTTCGGTGTTCGACAATTGATATGGGGACACACACACACACATGTTCTAAGTTTTTGATGTATAGATTAGCTAGATTAGGAGGTAGGTGTTGAGTATATATAAGATGTCCCTTTCCTCAATTCCCATATTAAGCACATAGCTGTCGAAAATAAAAAATAAAAAAATCAATTCCAAGAGAGAATTGTCAAGAAGACATTTTCCATTAATCCTAAATATTCCTATAAATCATAATTCAATCTTAAATACATCTCTCTAAATCTCATCAATTTATTAATCCGTTTATTAGAGTCCTTCTAAAAGAAACAATTTCTGCCAGAACTTTAACCTTTTGATGATTAGAAGGTTAGGTAGCAAGGACATAAAAGTTCTTCTAAGATAGAAATAAAAACAAGCGAAGGACGCTTAGAAATGATCAAACAACAGTAAGTAAAGTGCAAGGACTTCATAAAATTTATATAGATTAGAAATTTTTGAACCATGAAATTCTACATTCAGATAATTGAGCAAAGGAAACCCAGTAAATTCGTCATGAAGCAACATACGGATAGTGATGCGTGCTAGAAATTGGAGAGCATATATTTAGAAACTCACACACCCAACTGAAGAGTAAAGGAAACTTGAAGAATTCTTAATATTACTTGAACTCAAATTTATTTGAATGGCTACAATTCATAGGGTATTTATAGGTGCTAAAATGAAATTACATACATTCACATATCTAACAATAATTGTAATGCTTGTTATGCACTTCACAAATTGTTTACTTTTCAATATGAAGCATTTTTATGGTACAAAGAAAGAATTGACTCAAAGAAGTTTTGGGGAAATTCTTATTGTACTCTAAATATGGAACAAAAATATCTTGAAACAAAACAAGATTATGAAAACAATTTACGTACATTCATCATACACTATGCAAATTGTCACCATAGTTATGGAGAACACTAGTACACAAATTAATTGTTATACATGTCATGCACATATTCATCTCATAAATTCTGAATTTCATATTTGCGAATTTTATGAAGAAGTTTATAGACACCAAGTTTTTGCAGGCGTCCACAAAGACTCTTTAGAAAACTATAGACAACAAAAAGATAAAGCTTTAAAAAATTATTACGAATCCGTTTCTAATTTTTTAATTCACTACGTCACACAACATTATAAATCATGAGCATAAATCTTGCTAACAAGCGAAGGACGCTTAGAAATGATCAAACAACAGTAAGTAAAGTGCAAGGACTTCATAAAATTTATATAGATTAGAAATTTTTGAACCATGAAATTCTACATTCAGATAATTGAGCAAAGGAAACCCAGTAAATTCGTCATGAAGCAACATACGGATAGTGATGCGTGCTAGAAATTGGAGAGCATATATTTAGAAACTCACACACCCAACTGAAGAGTAAAGGAAACTTGAAGAATTCTTAATATTACTTGAACTCAAATTTATTTGAATGGCTACAATTCATAGGGTATTTATAGGTGCTAAAATGAAATTACATACATTCACATATCTAACAATAATTGTAATGCTTGTTATGCACTTCACAAATTGTTTACTTTTCAATATGAAGCATTTTTATGGTACAAAGAAAGAATTGACTCAAAGAAGTTTTGGGGAAATCCTTATTGTACTCTAAATATGGAACAAAAATATCTTGAAACAAAACAAGATTATGAAAACAATTTACGTACATTCATCATACACTATGCAAATTGTCACCATAGTTATGGAGAACACTAGTACACAAATTAATTGTTATACATGTCATGCACATATTCATCTCATAAATTCTGAATTTCATATTTGCGAATTTTATGAAGAAGTTTATAGACACCAAGTTTTTGCAGGCGTCCACAAAGATTCTTTAGAAAACTATAGACAACAAAAAGATAAAGCTTTAAAAAATTATTACGAATCCGTTTCTAATTTTTTAATTCACTACGTCACACAACATTATAAATCATGAGCATAAATCTTGCTAATGAAGGAACATCTCAAGAACATGAGGAGATTTGCGAACAAATTGAATCAAAGGGAAATTTTTCAAATGAAATTTTAATTTCTAACGAAAAACTTGACAAAATATGTAAAATCACTTTATCTTTAGATCCAAAAGAAATTTTTTCACAACCAGGATTTATTGATAAATTCATGAAACGAAAGAAACATGTGTATTACGGTGTATCGCATAAAGAATTTGCGATTAACGCTCAACATACATACGGAAAAGTAGGAATCTCTCTACTAACTAAAAAGGATATAAACCAAGCAAAACAAAAAATTGACCTTGAAGATAACAAAAATCTTTACTGGGTTACAATTGGAGCAATCAGAATCCAATTGAAAAGCACACTATCAGAAAAAACGGATCAACCAATCCGAATGTGTTTAATTGATGAAAGAATACAAAACCCACAAGAAGGATGTCTAGGATCCCTTGAAGGAAACCTAGCATGTGGTAAACTACTGTTTACAGTCTATCCCAGACTATCAGTAAGTTTACATGATCAAAACTTTGACGGAATACTCTCGTTTGTACACAAGTACGGAAGAGAAGACTTAGTCAAAGACAATAATGTACCTTTTTCAATATCATACCTCGTGAGTTATGCAATCCATAATTCTCACAACATGGTTATAATAAGAGAACCAAAAGGAATCAAAATCGATCCTTTATTCTCTAATTACATAGAAAATAAAGAAACTGAATTTGACTGATTAACGCAACCAGAAAGAAGATCTATAAATATAGATCTTAACACTAAAAGGCCCCTAATAAGGGAACAACAACCACTTCAAATAAGAAGTAACTCACAAAATAAAATAAATCCACCAAAGCTAAAAGAAAAAGAAAGTGATGAGTTGAGAAAAACAAAGATACAACTCAAACAATTAAGTGAAACTGTCAAAAAAATGGCCGAAACACTTTATGGTGATCAAAAAGAAGAATCTGATAATTGAAATGTCAATACCAGAACTTCTAAAAGAAATTAACTCCATAAAAGAAGAAATCAAAGATATTAAAAAAAAATTTAACATATTTGAAAAACAAATTGAAATTTTACTTGAAAAACATTCTGCTATCATAATAGCAGGAATTATTAACAATAATCAAAATAACAAAATAATTTCAAAGATCAAATCAACACAACAAATTGGAATCTTTGAAAGAAGGGGAGAACTCTCTCCAAAAACAAAGGCAAAACAAGATGAAATTCCGGAAGGAAAATTTGACATTGACCATTTGGTATAATGACAAGCTTCAGGAAAAATCTTGAAAGCATTTACGAGACCAGCCAGGAGTTGGGACTCTTAAATGTTCTACTGGCATTTGAAGACAAGGAACTTGAAAAGATTGTTTCAATTGTCAAAAACATTGACATAAAAGAAAAAATTATGGCAATTTCGGACAATAAAAACAATGAACAACAGAATCAAGATCAACTTGAATCACAATCTGAAACAGATAAAGAATCTGACAGTGAAGATGAAATCATCATTCATGAAAGATTTCACACTGGAAGAGAAACAGATCCTAACATGGGACTTGGACCAACAATCAGAGAACCAAAACCAGAAACTTTGGAGATTAAAGATGATAATCCATCATCAAGTAATCCAAAAGGAGATGGGAAAAGACACATGGGTGATAATACACCAAGACCTGACCCCAGAATGCCAGAAAGGAACTTTGATCAGAACCTCTTAGTTTCTGATTTTATTCCAAAAAGACAGAGTATAAACCAACAAGTAACAATTTTGGATATAGATTGTACTCTAGATCCAGAAAAGATCATTGATGCATGGTATAGCTATATCATGGTTGCAATGATTGTCAACAAAGAAATAATCAAAAATGAAATAAATTCGTGGAATTATGTACTCGCTAGTACCAGAGGAAATGCAAGAACATTCCTTGAAAGCTTTACATACGACACAAAAAATCAAATCTGGAAAGATTCAATAGGAGTTATTCCAAAATTCATTGAAAGAATTGTGGACCAAATATACAAACAATTTACTGGACAAACTTTTGAAGCATTCAAAAGTAAGAGATCAGTAATTGCAATTGCTGATGCATTAAATCACTTAGAGAAAATCTCTATATGTGATATGTGTTATTTTGAAAATTATGCTTGCGAATTTTCAAAATACTTTTACATATGTCCACCTGACAAGTGGATAGAGTTAACAGAAAAATTCATACGTAAACTACCAGAACCATTTAATCATGAAGTCATGAGTGACTTTGATGAATCAATCAAAAAACAAAAAGAAACCATTGATCCAAGAGTAAATGCTCAAATAGACATGTCCCTTGGACTAGTCATAACTACAACCAGGAATTTAATTGCTGAAAAATGCAAACAAAACACATTGGTAAGAGAAAGTGTTAAAACAGTTTACAAAAATCCAAAAATTTGTTGTAATAATTATCTTGACCAAATCCCTGGCCAATATGGTTGTCAACCAACAAAAACCCAAAAGAAAACAAGAAAAAGATCTTTTACAAATAAAAGATATATTTTTAAAAAATACAAAAAACCTTATAAAGAAAAATTTTTTAGGAAAAAGAAAGTTTTCAAAAAATTTTCAAAGGGGAAAATTCCATATAAGAATAAAAAATTTGAAAAAACACAAGACAAAAAGAAATTTTGTCCTCAAAAGAAAAAGAATTGCAGATGTTGGCTCTGCAATGAATCTGGACATTATGCAAACGAATGCCCAGCAAAAATTGGAAATGAAGACAGGATTAAACTCCTAAATACATTTCAAAAACAAGGCTTCTACCCAGTAGAAGATCCTAGTGATACAGAATCCCTGTATTACTTAACAACTGAAACTGAATCAGAATCATCTGAGACAGATTTTTCAGAGGATGAGTAATAAAAATGTTACAAATCCAAACTCAATCTACATACCTATAAAACTCAGTTTTGAAGGATACAAAAAATTTACATTACATGCTTACATTGACACTGGAGCATCATTATGCACTGCCAGTAAATTTGTTATTCCAAACCAATTTTGGGTAACAGCAGAAAAAACAATGAATCTAAAAATTGCTGACAAATCAGAAATCAAAACATCAAAAGTAGTAAAAGGATTAAACATTGAGATAAGTGGATACCACAAATCCCAATGGCAAACTTTTTATTTCAAAATTCCAACAGTCTACCAACTTGAAACTGGAATTGATTTTATAATTGGAAATAACTTTTGTCAGTTATATCATCCTTTCATACAAGAAATTGAATCCATAAGTTTTACTCTTAACGGAAAAAGACTTTGGATATCAAAACAAAGAAAAGCTGTTGCAATGAATTTTCTTCAAGAGAAATTCTTAGAAATGACAAAAATCAATTGCAATAGAAAAATCTTCACAAAACCTCAAGGAGAAAATATTACCCCAAAAAGGAATATTTTCATAACAATAGAAGAACAAGAAAAATTCAAAATCAACTCGAAAAGAGAAGAAATCCTAAAACTCCTTGACCAATGTTGCTCAGAAAATCCTTTGGATCCAACAAAGAACAAAGGAAATATGACTGCAACAATTGAACTACTTGAAGAACACAAAAATACAATAATAAGAGCAAAAGCAATGGCTTATTGTCCAAAAGATAGAGAAGAATTCTCTATACAAATCAAGGAATTACTTGAATTACAAGTAATTGAACCAAGTACTTCACAATTCTCTTTACCAGCTTTCATGGTTAGAAAAGAAGCAGAAAAAAGAAGAGGAAAAGCAAGAATGGTTGTAGACTATTCTCAGCTCAACAAAATAACTAAGGCAGATGGATATTTAATTCCAAATATGCAAAGCCTACTACAATTAATCAAAGGAAAGAAATTTTTTTCTACTTTTGATTGTAAATCAGGATTTTGGCAAGTTATACTTGATCAAAATGCAAGACATCTAACGACATTTAGTTGCCCGAAAGGACATTACCAATGGAAAATCATACCATTTGGTTTAAAACAAGCACCTGGCATTTTCCAAAGACATATGGATAATATCTTCAAAATACACGAAAAATTTTGTTGTGTATATATTGATAATATTTTGGTCTTCTCAGACAATGAGGAAGATCATGAAAAACATGTAATCACAGTACTTCAAACAATATGCAATTTAGGCATTATACTTTCCAAAAGGAAAGCAGAAATGTTTAAAGAAAAAATTGGATATTTAGGCATGGATATTACATATGGTTATAAGCAGTTAAAACCACATGTTCTTACTCATATTCATGAATTTCCAAACGAAATACAAGATCAAAAACAATTGATGAGATTTCTTGGATGACTCACTTATGCAGAATCTTTCATTAAAGATCTAGCAAAAATGAGAGCACCACTTCAAAAGAAACTCAAAAAAGATTTTAAATGGATTTGGACTAAAGAAGATACTCTTTATGTACAAAAAATCAAATCTAAAATAAAAAATCTACCATCATTATATCATCCAAAAAATAATGATAAAATGATAATTGAAACCGATGCATCTCAAGAACATTGGGGAGCAGTATTAAAAACATTTGACGAAAATGAACAAAAAGAACAACTTTGTGGATATGCTTCAGGGACATTCACAAATCCCGAAAAAAATTACCACATCAATGAAAAAGAAATTTTAGCAATGAAAAAAGCCATATCAAAATTCAGAATTTATATCATTACTAACAAATTTCTTGTTAGAACTGATTCTACTACATGTAAATCATTTTTGAAAAATCAGGTACACCCAGATTACAAGCAAGGAAGACTAATCAGATGGAAAATGTGGTTCAGTCACTACAATTTTGATATTGAAATCATCAGAGGAAAAGACAATTCTTTAGCTGATTCACTCACAAGAGAATTTGCTTTTTCAGGTAAAAATGACTGACATCATGGAACAAATGGAAGACATTGAGACAGAAATTGAAACAAAAGAAATTGAGATTTCTGTTAAACAAAATGAAATTACAATGCTACAACAAAGCATTAAAGTCCTCAAAAAGAAGTTGATAAGGCTTCAAAAACAAGGGGAGGCAGGCGAAAGTAGCAAGACTACTGGAGCAAAAATTACAGTTTCAAAAGAAACGCCTATCATCGAAAGTAGCAAGACTACTGGAGAAAAAATTACAGTTTCAAAAGAAACGCCTATCATCGAAAGTAGAAAGACTACTGGAGAGAAATTTACAGTACTTGCAGAAAATGTTACTGCAACAAGCTCGCAAGGGCTTAAGGGAATTCAAAACCCACAACTTGGACCACAAATCCAATTACATACAGGAGATTCTTCGGAAACTCAATGTTCTCAGGAACATACGGTTATTCAAAAACCAACTGAAATATCTCAGACACAACTGGAAACCACACCATTGGTGGGGGTAAATACTTCCATTGCAGGTACAAAATTCTATACAATCTTTGATGGTCCTCACAGGGGATTTTACACAAGTTGGGCAGAAGTCGAACGCATTGTCAAAGGAAAACCATACAAACACAAAAGCTTTAAAACCTTTTCAGATGCTCATCAAGCCTATCTGGACTTTTGTACAAAAAATGGACACAGCCCAACCCCATACAAAAATTTGTTTGACCAACAAAACTTAAATTTGAGACCAAACTATTGTCAACTAGACATTAGATCCAGGCCCAGAATGCATACATTCATACCACCATCCGAAAACCAAAGAATAAAATTCTTTTCCTACAGTGAAGCAGCCCAATCCAGCAAACCAGCCCAAATTCCAACCAGGTTCAAAAAACTTGGAAAAATCCCAGCCCAAAAAGAAGAAACCACCTTTCCGGATATCAAACTACAAGATTTTCTCTTGCTTGAAGAAGAAGCACGTACAATAGGAGACTCTGCACCAGAAGGAGGGTACTATGGCACAATTGAGAAAAAATTCGGTCAGTTCATCTTCTTTGCAGGAGCTGAGCCCAATATGGTACAAACAGCATTCCATTGCGGTTTAATTAAAGAAATCATTCCTGGAAATGATTTTGAAGAAATCAAATTACTTGATGAAAATTTAGTAAAAACAGTCAAAGATTTTGCTAAATTTGTAATTAAAGACAAAAACCTCAAAATCATTCTCAAGATCAACAGCACAATTCCTTTTTGGAATGAGGATAATATTCTTGTCAAAGGATATCATCATGTACAGATCAAGACAGTCCAAGAAGTGGAAATCAACACTCCAATTGCTGGACAACTCACTGAAGTAAACGAAGAAATTTTGCAAGACTGGAGATCCCTTTCATTTCAAAGGGTTATTACAGGATTAAAAAATTTTGACGGAATCTCAAAGATTAAAGTAAACTACAATTCAAAGTTTATTTTAATTACTAGTAAAACAAGTGTACTTATCAATGTAATAGATACTAGAAAAATTTGTAAGTTCGAACAAAATTTCTATTATCTGCCAAATGCACCAAGCAGCTACAAGGAACATTTATGCAAAGCCCTCAGATCAAGTCTAGGGAAGATGCACCTTTTTCAATGGTGTAAAGTTGATGAGACTCAACAACAAGAAAAAAAAAAATTGCAGATAGCAGTACATCTGGCAGCATCAGCAGCAACCAATCAGAAGAAAAAATAGAAAATACTTTTTGACCAGAAGTTTCCCGGTGAAACGCGTGTCAAAAATTATTTAATAAGGACGTAACAAATTTTGAAAAAGAAGACAAGAGAAGGAAAAAAGAGGAAAGAGAAAAAAGGACAAGAGAAGAAAAGAGAGCAAAAGAAGACAAAAAGAAGGAAAAAAGAGGAAAGAGAAAAAGACAAGAGAAGAAAAGAGATAAAAATTTCTCGTAACAAATGAAGAAAGATAAAAAAGTTGGGAGAAAAAGTCAAAAAGGCTACAAATTGGGAGAAAGAAGTCAAAAAGGCTACAAATTGGGAGAAAGAAGTCAAAAAGGCTACAAGGCTACTAAAAATAATCACGTGAAGAATGAAGGCACTCTGCTGAATTCAACAGGAAAAAGGAGAACAACGGACGACTATAAATAGGAGAAAAGACAGAAGAAAGGGGGAGGAAATTTTTCGCTTCAATTTTCTTTTTGAATTTTACTCTGAAAAAATATATCAAGGCTAAACACCTTCAAGACAGTGATCCACACTTGGATCAAAAATATGTAATTAAATAAGTTTAAGAGTTTTTCTCTTAAACCTTCTGTTTTCAATAAAAGTTCAATGTTTTCTTCACTTTTCTTACTTTGTTCAAATACGTACGGATCTATTAAGAGTTCAGGCAACGGGAGTACCGCTAGGCAAGTGGTCGCAAGGGAAACATAGCCAAGGAATTCAACATAGTGAGGCGTGGGATCAAAAAAGAAACGTAGGAAGCAACAAACAACAAAGTACATCAAGAAGGTTTAATTTTGAATGCTCTTTTAATTTATTTTATTTACATATTTGGCCAAGCATGAGATCACATGTCTTGATTAATACACTTCCGCACACACCTTCCTCAAATTGCATTGACCATTTGGTATAATGACAAGCTTCAGGAAAAATCTTGAAAGCATTTACGAGACCAGCCAGGAGTTGGGACTCTTAAATGTTCTACTGGCATTTGAAGACAATGAACTTGAAAAGATTGTTTCAATTGTCAAAAACATTGACATAAAAGAAGAAATTATGGCAATTTCGGACAATAAAAACAATGAACAACAGAATCAAGATCAACTTGAATCACAATCTGAAACAGATAAAGAATCTGACAGTGAAGATGAAATAATCATTCATGAAAGATTTCACACTGGAAGAGAAACAGATTCTAACATGGGACTTGGACCAACAATCAGAGAACCAAAACCAGAAACTTTGGAGATTAAAGATGATAATCCATCATCAAGTAATCCAAAAGGAGATGGGAAAAGACACATGGGTGATAATACACCAAGACCTGACCCCAAAATGCCAGAAAGGAACTTTGATCATTTATTACTCATCCTCTGAAAAATCTGTCTCAGATGATTCTGATTCAGTTTCAGTTGTTAAGTAATACAGGGATTCTGTATCACTAGGATCTTCTACTGGGTAGAAGCCTTGTTTTTGAAATGTATTTAGGAGTTTAATCCTGTCTTCATTTCCAATTTTTGCTGGGCATTCGTTTGCATAATGTCCAGATTCATTGCAGAGCCAACATCTGCAATTCTTTTTCTTTTGAGGACAAAATTTCTTTTTGTCTTGTGTTTTTTCAAATTTTTTATTCTTATATGGAATTTTCCCCTTTGAAAATTTTTTGAAAACTTTCTTTTTCCTAAAAAATTTTTCTTTATAAGGTTTTTTGTATTTTTTAAAAATATATCTTTTATTTCTAAAAGATCTTTTTCTTGTTTTCTTTTGGGTTTTTGTTGGTTGACAACCATATTGGCCAGGGATTTGGTCAAGATAATTATTACAACAAATTTTTGGATTTTTGTAAACTGTTTTAACACTTTCTCTTACCAATGTGTTTTGTTTGCATTTTTCAGCAATTAAATTTCTGGTTGTAGTTATGACTAGTCCAAGGGACATGTCTATTTGAGCATTTACTCTTGGATCAATGGTTTCTTTTTGTTTTTTGATTGATTCATCAAAGTCACTCATGACTTCATGATTAAATGGTTCTGGTAGTTTACGTATGAATTTTTCTGTTAACTCTATCCACTTGTCAGGTGGACATATGTAAAAGTATTTTGAAAATTCGCAAGCATAATTTTTAAAATAACACATATCACATATAGAGATTTTCTCTAAGTGATTTAATGCATCAGCAATTGCAATTACTGATCTCTTACTTTTGAATGCTTCAAAAGTTTGTCCAGTAAATTGTTTGTATATTTGGTCCACAATTCTTTCAATGAATTTTGGAATAACTCCTATTGAATCTTTCCAGATTTGATTTTTTGTGTCGTATGTAAAGCTTTCAAGGAATGTTCTTGCATTTCCTCTGGTACTAGCGAGTACATAATTCCACGAATTTATTTCATTTTTGATTATTTCTTTGTTGACAATCATTGCAACCATGATATAGCTATACCATGCATCAATGATCTTTTCTGGATCTAGAGTACAATCTATATCCAAAATTGTTACTTGTTGGTTTATACTCTGTCTTTTTGGAATAAAATCAGAAACTAATGTTGCTCAGAAAATGTTGCTCAGAAAATCCTTTGGATCCAACAAAGAACAAAGGAAATATGACTGCAACAATTGAACTACTTGAAGAACACAAAAATACAATAATAAGAGCAAAAGCAATGGCTTATTGTCCAAAAGATAGAGAAGAATTCTCTATACAAATCAAGGAATTACTTGAATTACAAGTAATTGAACCAAGTACTTCACAATTCTCTTCACCAGCTTTCATGGTTAGAAAAGAAGCAGAAAAAAGAACAGAAAAAAGCAAGAATGGTTGTAGACTATTCTCAGCTCAACAAAATAACTAAGGCAGATGGATATTTAATTCCAAATATGCAAAGCCTACTACAATTAATCAAAGGAAAGAAATTTTTTTCTACTTTTGATTGTAAATCAGGATTTTGGCAAGTTATACTTGATCAAAATGCAAGACATCTAACGGCATTTAGTTGCCCGCAAGGACATTACCAATGGAAAATCATACCATTTGGTTTAAAACAAGCACCTAGTATTTTCCAAAGACATATGGATAATATCTTCAAAATACACGAAAAATTTTGTTGTGTATATATTGATGATATTTTGGTCTTCTCAGACAATGAGGAAGATCATGAAAAACATGTAATCACAGTACTTCAAACAATATGCAATTTAGACATTATACTTTCCAAAAGGAAAGCAGAAATGTTTAAAGAAAAAATTGGATATTTAGGCATGGATATTACATATGGTTATAAGCAGTTAAAACCACATGTTCTTACTCATATTCATGAATTTCCAAACGAAATACAAGATCAAAAACAATTGATGAGATTTATTGGATGTCTCACTTATGCAGAATGGCTACAATTCATAGGGTATTTATAGGTGCTAAAATGAAATTACATACATTCACATATCTAAGTTCATGCATAAAATCAAAAGATACATTCATGTATTGCCCTATATACATTAATAGAAACTTCTAGGATTTTCATGAATTTAGTTTATTTTTTCAACATTCCCCCTTAAACTTGATTCATTACTCCAAGTAAAAACCACGACTTTTGAAAAACATCAAAAGGGCTTCGTGAAAATATCCTCAATTTGGTCATGAGACTTCTCGAATTCAAGCTTCACTTCTTCCTCGGATATGCAATTTCGAATAAAATGATACTTAGTATCAATATGCTTGCTTCTATCATGAAACACTAGGGGGTCGTTCTCTTTGTGTTTCGATTTTGGATTTTGAGTTTTGGATTTTGTTTTGAATTTTGGATTTTGGTTGTTTGTTTTGAGATTACTGAAAACATGTTCTCTTTGTAATTTTGGAAAACTGTTTTCTAAAATAGAAAACTGAAAAATGCGTTTACTTTGTAATTTTTTGATATATTTATTTTGTGATATTTTATATGTAAAAAATAGTTGATTTGTTGAATTACATTAATTTTAATGTTAATAAATCAGTTAGTTCTCTATGCCAATAAATTCATCATTAATATTGTTTCAACTAAACAAAAATTTAACTACATACCAACAAAATCTTAATATGGATCTATATATAATGACAAAATAACATAAGAATTTCAAGTAAAGGAAATGTCTCACATTTACAAAAAAAAAAAAAAAAAAAAAAATAATAATAATAATAATAAAAAATAAAAAAATTACAAAATAAAAATAAAAAATCTTAACATGGATCTATATAATGGCAAAATAATATAAGAACTTCAAGTGAAGGAAGTGTCTCACTTTTACAAAAAAAAAATAATAATAAATAAATAATTTACAAAAAAAAAAACTTAAAATGGATCTATATATAATGGCAAAATAATATAAGAACTTCAAGTGAATGAAGTCTCACTTTTACAAAAAAAATAAAAATAAAATAAAAAATTTACAAAAAAAATAAAAATAAAAAACTTAACATGGATATATAATGATAAAATAACATAAGAACTTCAAGTGAATGAAGTGTCTCACTTTTAGAAAAAATAAATAATAATTTACAAAAAATAAATCTTAACATGGATCTATATATAATGACAAAATAACATAAGAATTTCAAGTGAAGGAAGTGTCTCACATTTAAAATAATAATAATAATAATTTTTAACTCCGGGCCCAAAAAGAGATACAGTGATCCACCAGCGAAGGCCCAATAGTGGCCCAATGGACCTTGACCCACAGCTGAGGCCTGGAATATCACCTTGAGATGAATGCCGAGGTGGTATATCAAACAAACCTCTTTAGCCGACCTGGTTAACGCACAGCCGATGTGCTTTATACTCAGTCGGGGCGCTTTATGGCGTTGACCAGAAGAGAGAGATGGAGTCAGTGATGGGACACTGCCTTTACCCAAACGTGACAGGCGCCCATCCCCTACGAAATGTAGCAATGATTACGGTTGAAAAGCAAGATTGTCACATCCATAAGCTAGGATGATGACAAGTGTAAAGTATGCCACGTGTCGTGATCCAAGATAAGAAATTCCTCTATAAATAAAGTCCAATTGTCTCCAAAGGAGGGGTTAGCAATTTCTCACTCTTAACTCTATACTTCTCTCACTCTCTTTTCTCTCTTCTACACATTTATATTTCCCGCACCCAATATACATTTTCCCAAAATGAGTACTGACTTAGGCATCGGAGTGCAAACGGGAGCCACCTCGGCCCCCTTTACAAACTGATTGTTTGTCACAGTGCGCAGGAGATCCACGTGTTCAAGAGGGAGGAGCTGAGACGTGTTGGTCCAAGGTCCATCCGGATTTTGTGGTCAACATTTTGGCGCCGTCTGTGGGAAGCCATACTGCTAACCACGAAAATACATGATAAAAAGCCACACATGGAAAAGTAGTCCTAAAAAAAGAACGAATAACCTCTTACAATAGAGCGGATAACTGCAAAGAGCTTTGAAAGATAAGCTGGTTGGCCTTGAAAAAGGTAGGAGCTTTGAAAGATAAGCTAGTGGCCTTGAAAAAGGTAGGAGCTTTGAAAGATAAGCTAGTGGCCTTGAAAAAGGTAGGAGCTTTGTAATATAAGCTGGTTGGCCTTGAAAAAGGTAGAAGCTTTGAAAGATAAGCTGGTTGGCCTTGAAAAAGGTAAAGAACTTTGAAACATAAGTTTAAACAGCCTTGAAAAAGGTAAAGAACTTTGAAACATAAGTTTAAACGCCCTTGAAAAAGGTAAAGAACTTTGAAACATAAGTTTAAACGCCCTTGAAAAAGGTAAAGAACTTTAAAACATAAGTTTAAACACCCTTGAAAAAGGTTTGAAGCAGCAAGACAAAGGCCTATCTATCCTTAAAAAGCAAGATAAGACCAGAAATTCTTCTGAAACATGAATGAAAGTGATGGTGATGTTAACCCCCGTAGGGGAAGAAATGGCCGAAACAACGAGGACGAAGTTCCTCAAGAACTCCATGAAAACGCCAACGAGGAGGCGGCACAACCTAATCCACCTTGTCGGCGCCGAAATCGTCGCATGATGCGAGACATGACACTCATGGCGGCCCAAATGCTGGAGATGCAGAGGCAGCAAATAGAACAAACTGCTACAATGAATGCCTTTATGTCCAGAGGGTATGCTGTGAACGAACCTGAGATGCCACGGCAATACTCACAGCCACATTATTCACCATCTGAGGCGGCCACCGTATCTTATTATTATCAGGACCCGCAGGCATACGCCGAAGTGGAATCCGAACCCTTCTACGAGCGAGACCCAGAACATGAAACACATGAGGAACAAAACCCACCACCAGCTAGACGCAGGGAGGCTTCTCCCGCAAATTCCGACAGTGTTTTTAGCCAAATAGGAGGGTTATTCAGGGGACAACGACGGGGACAAACGGACCCAGGTCGGCACAATGCCGCAGAGCTTAGAAATAGGCGCGAGCGACATGCCGAAGAAGCCTTATCGCAGGGTCAAATGTACAGGAGCCAGGGAGGTATGGGGGGAGAAAGGATGGCGTCAACACATGAGCCTAGGAATAGGCAAGAAAGAAGATCCGAAGCAGTTCGGACTAATCCTCGCAATGAGTTACAGAGCCATGAAAGGCCAAACTACGGCCGCGTTCCGCCACCGCAAGGGCAGGAGTACGCTCCATCGCTCTATGGCCAATACCGTGATCCGGAGTATTCCGGTTATAACGAGAACAGCGAGCTGCCGTCGTACGAATTGGATGACGAAGAGGAAGTAAGTCCCTTCACAAAGGGCCTCCGTAGATGCCCCGTCCCCCATGACTTTGAAATGCCGGAAATAGCAAAGTATTCTGGCCGAGGTGATCCTGATGATCACCTGTTGAATTATCGCGCCAGCATGGAAAGAGCCGGGGCCACCCCGGCACTGAAATGTAAAGCTTTTGCTTTAACCCTTGAGGGAAGTGCCATACGATGGTATAAAAAACTCCCTCCTGGCAGCATCCACAATTGGAGGGATATGAAAACTGCTTTTAAGAATGGCTTTATTTCTTCCAGGCCTGGTCAACTCCCACTCCAACGCCTTCAGGATCTAAGGCAGGGAAGGGACGAATCTCTGAAAAGTTACCTAGCTAGATTCATTGAAGAAATGCATATCTGCGAAAATATCACAGAAGCGAAGATGTTCTCCGCCCTAAAAGGAGGGTTAGATATGACCAGCATGTTTTGGAGGGATGTCCGGAGCAGGAAACCAAGAGATTACAATACCCTGGTAGACTTGATGAAGGAAGAGATTGTATCAGAGGAAATGGCTAGGGCCAGAGATAGTCACCCCCAAGGGAGATACAACCTTGGATATCCCAATGAATTGGACCCCAAAAAGGGAGGAAATAAGGATAGGATCGGCGGTAACCGAGGTGGCGCGCCTCGGCCATTCCCGGGGACGGGATCTAGCTTTGCAGCAGAAATCACGGAGGCTATCCCTCACTAACACTCTAACACCCCTTCTCAAAATCCTCACACGGCTCAAGGGAGAGTGGAAAGCGGCCGAAGTGGAAAACAGCCCATGATTGGGGCTTACTATGCCTACCACAGATATTACGGTCACGCAACACAGGATTGCAGAGAAATCCACATGCTAGCCGACCAAAAGGCACAGGGGAGAAGTAGAGGTGACTTTCCCCCTGACACAGGGCGGACACAAAAATCTGGTGGCCAGAAGTTCAATCGAGCTGATAGGAGAGCTCCGTGGAAGAACTCAACTAAGGAAAGAATTGATAATCGTCAAAGAGACAGGAATAAGGGCCAAGACACCGCCTCGGCACATGCCAAAGACACACGGGAACCACCTCTGCATGTGGCCGACCTCCCCATCCTTGAAATCGACACAATATTGGGAGGCCCCCACCCAGGTGGGAGCACAAGCAACTCCCAAAAGAGGTATATAAGAGAGGCCAAGCAGCCCACCAACGTGAATTATCATATCCACTCCCACCCTATGGGGGTGCCTCGGACGGACCCTATCACCTTCACACAAGACGATGCCGTTGGAGTGCACTTCCCACACAACGACGCATTGGTTATTAGGGTGGTGGTGGCTCGAAATGGGCTATCGCGGATGATGGTGGATGATGGTGCCTCGGTAAATGTGATTTACGGGGTAACTTTTGATAAGATGGGGATCAGCACTCCCCTCATTCCGGTCCCTGATCCGATATACGGATTCACCGGGGACAGCATAACCCCCAGAGGGTCCATAACCCTTATGACTGAAGTAGGGCAAGCCCCGACCCTCTCCAGAATCCCTATGGAATTCTTGGTGGTTGACAAAATCTCCTCCTATCATGGCTCAATTGGGAGGCCTGGCCTCATTGACTTGGGGGCTGTAACGCATACCAAATACATTTGCATGAAGTTCCCTACGGAGCATGGCGTTGCAACTGTGAGGGGAAGCCAAACAGAATCCCGGGCTTGTTACACAAATGCAATCCGGAAGTTTCAAGATCGAAGCTTAAACATGATCAGTGATGTAGCCATGGCCGAGGCTGCTCCAGACCCTGAAAGATTGGGTGAAGGGCCATCTGGAGACAAGGATGTCACAATGATCCTAGAAGAGGATTTAGCAGATCTAGACCCCAGGATGGCAGGTGACAATTGCCCCACCCCGGCCGAAAGGTTGGAATGCTTCGGCGTAGACCCACTGGACCCGATCAAGGAATTACAGGTCGGACTGGACTCGCCAACCGAATACAAGAGTCAATTAAAGGACTTCCTACTTCAAAATCTCGATGTATTCGCATGGAAGCATGGCGACATGGTTGGCATTGATCATAAGGAGGCATGTCACAGACTCTAGGTTGATCCACGAAGCCCTGGGCATAGGCAGAAGAGAAGACCTATGAGTTCAGATAAGTATGAGGCCTTGAAAGACGAGGTCACGAAGCTATTGAAAAATGGCTTCATCAGAGAATCGCGCTATCCGAAGTGGGTATCAAACCCTGTTTTAGTACCAAAACACAATGGGAAGCTTAGAGTATGTATTGATTTTTCAAATTTGAACCAGGCATGCCCAAAAGATAGCTTTCCACTGCCCCGGATCGATCAATTGGTTGACTCTACGGCAGGGCATGAGCTCCTGAGCTTCATGGATGCTTACTCCGGATACAATCAGATCCCCATGTACGAATCGGACGAGGAGCATACCTCGTTTATAACAGATAGGGGACTCTATTGCTACAAAGCAATGCCGTTCGGCTTGAAAAATGCAGGAGCTACATATCAGAGGCTAGTAAATCGCATGTTTGTAAAACAATTGGGAAGCACCATGGAGGTGTATGTTGATGACATGTTGGTCAAAAGTATGGTCGCCGTGGATCATATCCGCCATTTGTCAGAGGCTTTCGATGTTCTGAGGAAATATCGGATGAAACTCAACCCGACGAAGTGTACATTTGGAGTAGCATCTGGGAAATTTCTTGGGTTCATGGTGAATAAAAGAGGAATCGAAGCTAATCCCGACAAAATCGATGCTTTGTTAAACATGCAATCGCCTCGAAATCCAAAGGAGGTGCAAAGCTTAACGGGAAGAATCGCAGCCCTGAACCGATTTGTCTCCAAATCCACAGACAAATGCTTGCCATTTTTCAAAATCCTAAAAGGGGGGAAACGATTCCAGTGGACACCGGAGTGTGAGCAGGCTTTCGCCGACCTGAGAGCATCCTTGGGACAACCCCCATTGCTATCAAAGCCAAAGGCTGGCGAGCCTCTCTACTTGTATCTGGCTGTATCCAAAGAGGTTGTTAGCTCCGTGTTGGTCAGAGAAGAGGAGGGGAATCAATTTCCAGTATATTAAGTGAGTAAAGCCATGCTAGATGCGGAGACACGCTACCCAGATATGGAGAAACTTGCCCTTTCACTACTCACCGCTTCTCGCAAACTTCGCCCCTACTTTCAAGCACACTCCATACACGTGCTCACCGACTTTCCCATGAGACAAGTGTTGCAAAAACCAGATGTATCTGGGAGATTACTGAAATGGGCAATAGAAATAAGCCAGTTTGACATACACTATGCGCCTCGAACTGCGATAAAGGCCCAAGCTTTGGCTGACTTCGTAGTCGAATTCATACACCCACCGGAGGTCGAAATGATTGATAACACAGAGGTTAGCCAGGAGTGGAAATTATTTGTTGATGGGTCCTCGGCTAAGAACCCTCTATGGTTGCTTACTTGAAGAAAGTAAGAGATTTGGCGTTACACTTTGAATAAATGGAATTGCGGCACATCCCCAGAACAAAAAACTCCAACGCCGATACTCTGTCCAAACTAACAAGCAGCAGTGATGCGGAGCTATATAATCTGATCCCGGTTGAGCGCATGTTGACCTCTTCTATTGAACCAGGACCAGATATTTTGATGGTAGAGGAAGAGAGATCCTGGATGAATCCGCTGATTGCATATTTAAGGCACCAAACAGTGCCAAACGAGCCTGAAGCAGCTCGGAAATTGCAAAGGTATGCTGCCAATTTCGTACTCTTGGATGATCTACTCTATAAACGGAGTTTCACCTCCCCGTTACTAAGATGTGTTGGGCCTGAGGAAGGGCGATATGTAATGAGGGAAATCCATGAAGGTATATGTGGAAACCATGCCGGGGCACTATCGCTAGCTCGGAAAGCCCTCAAACAGGGGTATTTCTGGCCCACTATGCGAAAGGACTCTCATGACTTTGTGCAAAAGTGTGATAAATGCCAAAGACACGCAAACATACTGCACCAGCCACATCACAGGCTAACCGTGGTGACCAGCCCTTGGCCTTTTTCAAAATGGGGGGTTGATATTATAGGTCCTATGCCTAGGGGAGCCGGAAATAATTGCTTTGCTATAGTAGCAATTGACTACTTCACCAAGTGGGTCGAGGCTGAACCACTTATGAGAATCACCGAGGCCAACACCACCAAGTTCATTTGGAAGAATATCATATGCCGGTTCGGGGTACCCCATTCGCTGGTTAGTGACAATGCTAAACAGTTTAAAAACAGAAGCGTGGATGAGTTGTGTGATGATTTGGGAATTAGAAAGCTGTTTTCATCTCCACATCACCCGCAGGCCAATGGGCAAGTGGAAGCAGTGAACAAAACCATAAAAAACACCCTGAAAAGGAAGCTGGAATTCAGAAAGGGCGCGTGGGTAGACGAGCTACCACTGGTGTTATGGGCGCTTCGAACCACCTCGCACACCGCTACTGGTGAAACACCCTTCTCATTGGCATATGGAGTCGAGGCGGTATGCCCCGTTGAAATTGGGATCCCTTCGCTTCGTCAAATCCATTACGACGAAGTGAGAAATGAAGAAGCACAAAGGGCCGGTTTGGATTTCCTCATGGAGAAACGGAACGATTCTCAAGTGGTGATGGCCAGATACCAGGAAAAGATGGCCCGGTACTACAATAAAAGGGTGAAAGGGCGACGCTTTAATATTGGGGACCTAGTCCTAAAAAAGGTTATTCCTTCGACTCAAGAACCGGGAGTAGGGACTTTGGGTCCCAACTGGGACGGCCCTTACAAGATCACAGCCGAGGTGGTACCTGGTACGTACATAATTGAAGATTTATCCGGGGTACCTTTGTGTAATCCTTGGAACACAGATCACCTTCGTCGCTATTTTCAATAAGTCAAATTCCACTTCAATGAGACACAGTGTTGTCGCATGATTGTATGAAATCGCTAGTTAATTATGATGAGGATTGCACCAAATACTAATTAGTTCATACAAATGGGGTGTGTTGGCAAAGTAATTCCATACAAATTCAGACGTAACTGCCTCAGACATTGTCATATGAACCAAAGTTCTAAAAACGATAAATTAGTTCATACATACGGGGTGCTCTTTCGCGCGAGATACTAAATGTTCCCGCAAAATGGTTGATACTTTCATATATACACTTAAGCGAAACACTCACAAGACCTATGCGCACTAAATACTGTGAAAATAGATTGAACATAAGTGCACGTCGTCAAAATTATAGATTGAAAATAGGCACGCCACAAACAGAAGTTCATGCAAAGTTGTAAGGGGTGTTACTAAATGTAAGTTAAAAATCGTGCAAAAGTTGGTCGACATCAGATTTAACCAGCAAGCGTGAACGCACCAAGCTCGTTAAATCTAAGGGACTAGACATTTACAGACATTTACAAAAGGCACAGGAGCCCCTCCGGCCGAACTAGGTTGTGTCTGTCCGAGGTCCTTCAAATCAAGTGCATTTTACAAATCAAGACATTAGGGAGCGCATGTCTTATCCTGCAAATCAAGTACATTTTACATCATACAAGACATCTACAATCGCAAAGGCGTCCGTTTATGCGTAAACAGTTCGAAATGTTACGTTTACAGGCAAAATATGAATAAGTCATTACAAATTGAATGAATGTTACATTTACAAATATCCGGTGCCGGAGCACTTACAAAGAAAAAAGAGAAAACAAAAGATCCAACGACAAGATAAATACAAAAGGGGGTTATTGGGGAGAAACATCTTCTGAAAAGCCCTTGTCAGATGCATCCAGGGGATCCGCAGGAGCACTCTGAGGCTCAGGGTACAATGCTTCAATGGAGGACAGGTCCAATGCCGGATAAGCTTCCTTCACGTCCCCCAAAGCCATCATGGCCCCTAAGTTCCCAAAGATCCTTTCCATCGCCTCGTACTCTGGGGTCTCTTCAAAAGTGTCTTTGAAGGTCTGGACAACCTCAGACACTCGGGTACTTAAAGCATTCTCCACCCGCGTCATGACGGTCTGCTCTAGAACCTCAGTAATCCTGTCTTGCATATGTTTTTCCAAAGAGACAAGATCCTCCTCCGCCTTTGCCTTGGCCTCCCGCTCCCTCCCCAATTCTTCATTCGCTGCTGCCACCTCGGCTTCCAGCCTGGACTTAGCTGCGTTAGCGGCAGTCAGAGCCTCAGAGGCGATGGATTGTGCACGATTAGAATCATCCAGTTTCTTGCACAATGTTGCCACGTCAGACTCAGAGGCCAGGAGGTCGTGTTTTAACTTATCATTATCCTCCTGGAGCCGCTTGTCATTGGTCCTCTCCTCGGAGGAAGACTTCCGGGCTATGGCCAACTGGGTCTTCAAATCATTTATCTCCTTTAGCATGTTGTCCGCATGCCGGAGAGCAGTTTCAGCATTCTTCTTGTCCCGCTGCGCCTCATCCACGGACGATTCCACCTCGTCAATAAGGGACAACGCCCTGGCATTCATGGCCTTGGCGGCGAGCAGCTTCCGGGACGGACTGGCACTAGAAGAAAAGGCGGACCAGCCTTCCGTCCAAAATTGTTCGGTTATAAAGGCGGCCCGAGCTGGAGGAGAACTGGGAGAGTCAAACAGCGAAGGGCTGAAGGTGACCTCCCTGGGGAGAATGCTAGTTTTGATGTGCTTGAGCTCCTCTGCTCCCTCCGGTGTCATTTCATAGGCCAAACCAGGAATGGATACAGAAGGCTCATCCCCCAGGTCTTCTAGCATGGGAGGCGGAGGCGCAGAGGTGGATTCTTTGCCCTTACCTCTTCTGAGTCTCTTCAGAGGGGCAAGCTCCTCTTCAGGGGCAGGCTCAAACGTGTCCTCGGACAAGGGAGGAGGAACCGAGGCACCCTTAGCCTCCTTGTCCCTCTTAGATCCGCCCCTATCTGACCTTTTTCCTTTCCCTTTTGGAAGGACTTCCTTAGGATCAGTTCCCTTTTCTGTGCTAGGTTGCTGGGGACCCACAGGAAGCAGGGTAGGCGGTGGCAGTAGAGCTGGTAAAGGCCCCTGAAGTTGGGCCGTAGACGCCTCGGACACCTCTTTTGCCACCCCAACTTGCAGGTTGGCCAATACCACCTTCTGTTTTCTCTCAATTTCACTGCCATGACGGAGTGCAGGGGGGATGTTCGTAGCCATAAGCCCCTTTAGAGAGATCTTTGGAAAATCCTTGGAACCTAACAAGAAATAAAGAAAAATGAGGCTGCAAGCAGACAAAGCATAAGATAAAATAGCCATAAGAAAACGGGCTTACTCATGGCTCGCATAAGACCGTGTTTAACAAATAGCTTGTTTTGCTGAATGACCCCTTGGAAGGTGCCCTTGTAAGTAAACAAACGCCTCACTGCCGCTAGGTCTGCGTCAGGGAGGAGGCGAGCAAAAGTGTCCCTGCCAGAAACCGGTGACACGTTAGTAAGCAACGGAGAGAGGTATGTATAAAAAAAACAAGTAATACAGGACGCTTAAGGACACTAAAGCTAACACAAGACTCACTAGGAGTGGAAAGAGTTCGGGGAACTGAAATTTCTGGACTTGGGTCCACAGGCGAATTCTGCCACTCCCCAGCTACCCAGAACCATTGATTCCTCCAGTTCTTTATAGAAGTAGGTTGGCCAGTAATGACGGGAGGATATGAGCCCCTAGGAGACAAGTAATACCAGTCCTTCACATCTGGTCTAACGTCCCTCTCCCTTCTCACCGATTTCTTCAGAGTGTACAAAGTATGAATAATGTGTAGTGAGATAGGATAATCGGGGTTGACCTCTTGCCACACCAGCCAAGCGCCCACGGCATGTGTCCAAAAGTTGGGTGCCAACTGGTAGGGGCACAAGTTGTAGCTCCTAAGCAAGGCCCTGAAGAAAGGATGCAGAGGTAACCTCATCCCACAGGATAAAGCGTCGTAACATATAGCTGCTTGGCCTGGAGGAGGACTGTATGGTCGACAAGAAGGTGTAGGATGCACTAAACGGACCCCTTCTGGCATCCTGAACTTCTTCGAGGCACAAGCCAGATCAACTCCTCGAATCTAGGTAGCAACCTCGCTGCTCTCCCACAAATCTGGGTTTGGATCGGGATCAACATGGTAGCCCGAAACTTTGTTGACCTGGTCAACCCAATCCTCTACCTGAGCAATCTCCTCCGCAGTCAAACCCAACTCTTCCCTATGCGCCCTAAACGGTTCCCTAACAATCAAGCCGAGGTCCTGGTGACCTGAAGAGGAGCTCGCCGCCTTTTCTTTTCCCAAATCCCTTTCTCGCTTGCTTCGGAGTTCTCTTAGCGCGGATTCCTCCTCGGATGACAGATGAGCCATGTAGTTCTGGTGTTTTTCTTCTTCGCTATCAGAATCACTCAAATAAATTATGCCACTGGTTTTCCTATTTCTCCTCTTAACCTGCTCCCTAAAGAAACGGGAGCTAAAAACCGATAAAGAGATGGGACAGAAACCTCTGATGGGAACCGCCATCGCTAACATTTCCTGTGAACCCGTTCCCCCAACTCTTTCCAATTTTTCTTTTTGTTTTAAAAAGAGAGTCAGACTCAACAAAATAAAAACAAAATGCAAAAACAAAGTTCTCAAACCCACAATGAGAAACTAAAAATAAGAAAGTCTTGCATATACAAGGGTCAAGAGATTTACCTTCAAAAGGCGAATGCTTGACACTGTGCACTTGGAATGAAGAGCTCGCCAAGAAAAACTGTGAAACGCTAAGGGTGGATGCTGTGTAGTAAACCCTTGAAGAAAAGACACGAAAATCACAAGGAAGAGAGAAACGGCGCAAGCTCTCGCGAAAGTACTGCTACAAAGATTATGAGAAAATGGTAAAAAGTGAAGTGGTAAAATGAAGAAGGATTTATAGGCATCATAACGGTCTATATTCCTTGAATTTCGTGAGCCGCATGATTAATATGGGTAACCCATGCCTCTTGGAAAATGAGCTAATCAAAGCGACAGCCGTCAAAGGGAGGGATAAAAACCGTTCAGCTACCACAGTGCATGCCACGCGCTGCGAAATGCTGCCTCCCTCCCATTTTATATATATTTCTAGGAAATAAATATCGATAGCTCCTCCGGAGTGAATGCGCCGCCTAGGAAATGCGCTGGTATGATCCTGGCCAGCAGGGAGAGAAAATCTGAGGCATAAGGTCGGCTATGATATGGATCCGAGCCTTACCTAAGGAATTTCATTATTGAATCCCTAAAAAGTTAATGCTGTAAGATCGTGGCAAATCCTACACGACCATGAATAATCCCTTCGGATTTGAGGGACTAGTGTTGACTCCGGGCCCAAAAAGAGATACAGTGATCCACCAGCGAAGGCCCAATAGTGGCCCAATGGACCTTGACCCACAGCTGAGGCCTGGAATATCACCTTGAGATGAATGCCGAGGTGGTATATCAAACAAACCTCTTTAGCCGACCTGGTTAACGCACAGCCGATGTGCTTTATACTCAGCCGGGGCGCTTTATGGCGTTGACCAGAAGAGAGAGATGGAGTCAGTGATGGGACACTGCCTTTACCCAGACGTGACAGGCGCCCATCCCCTACGAAATGTAGCAATGATTACGGTTGAAAAGCAAGATTGTCACATCCATAAGCTAGGATGATGACAAGTGTAAAGTATGCCACGTGTCGTGATCCAAGATAAGAAATTCCTCTATAAATAAAGCCCAATTGTCTCCAAAGGAGGGGTTAGCAATTTCTCACTCTTAACTCTATATTTCTCTCACTCCCTTTTCTCTCTTCTACACATTTATATTTCCCGCACCTAATATACATTTTCCCAAAATGAGTACTGACTTAGGCATCGGAGTGCAAACGGGAGCCACCTCGGCCCCCTTTGCAAACTGATTGTTTGTCACAGTGCGCAGGAGATCCACGTGTTCAAGAGGGAGGAGCTGAGACGTGTTGGTCCAAGGTCCATCCGGATTTTGTGGTCAACAATAATAATAAATAAATTACCAAAAAAAAAATCTTAACATGGATCTATATATAATAGCAAAATAATATAAGAACTTCAAGTGAAGGAAGTGTCTCACATTTAGACAAAAAAAAATTCAGAACGCACATTTTGGTCGTTTTGGATTATTTAACACAAAATATCCAAAACGCAATAAACTCGTTTTGAGTTTCCTTTGTATTTTTTTTTTTGTGTTTTGGAAAACGCGTTTCTGAAAATGAGCAAAGTGAACGCGTTTTCGATATTTCAAAAAATCGAAAACTCAAAACGGGCTCAAAACAGCAAAGAGAACGGGGCCTAGGTTTTTGGCCAATGCTATAGCGAACTTATTATCAATATAAATGTTCATCGAACCTTCTGGTGGTAAATGAAGTTCCTTCAAAAATCTTCTCAACCAAATAGCATGACACACACAAGAAGTAGCCGCAACATATTCTGCTTCACATGTTGAAAGAGTCACAATAGGCTACTTCTTAGAATTCCAAGTAAATGCCGAATTTCCCATAAAGAAAACAAACTCAGTAGTACTTTTCCGACTATCAATATCTCTGGCCCAGTTGCTATCACAATAGTCAACAAGCTTAAAGTCATGGGAAGATGTATAAAAAATTCCATAATCAATTGTACCTTTAACGTACCGAAGTATCCTCTTGGATACCTTCAAATGTGATGTAGTAGGAGCTTCCATGTGTCGACTTACAAGTCCAACGCCAAATAGAATATCGGGTCTTGTACAAGTTAAATACCTCATGCTTCCAACTAGACTTTTAAAGAATGTGGGATTAATTTCTCGCCATCTTCATGCAAAGATAATTTGACCCCACATTCCACAAGGGTGCTAACCGGCTTACATTTCTCCATCTCAGATCCATTGTCATAGCTCTCTTGAAATCATCAAGCATCTTTGGATTGTTTCCTTAGGTAGTGATGCTAACTCCCATGTATCATTCTTCTTGATTGCTTTAATTTCTTTATCCATAGAGGCTCTCCATTTTTCATCACAAGCAGCATCATCATAACCTACAGGCTCCGTTTTCGTAAATAAAAAAAATTGAGTAAATTCACCTAATGTCGATACCTCTTCAGTTATTTCATAAACTTTCTGCAAACTTCTAGTTTTTTGAGGCCTTTCACTAGAACTTGCATCATCGAATTGTTGATTTTGTGGTGGAGGTGTTGGTGGTGGAGTATTAGGTTGCACCAAATCTTCTTCTTCTTCACTATCAAAGAATGGACTAAATTTGTAATCTTCTTTAGGAAGATTCCATTACCAAGCACTTTCTTCATCAAATTCAACATCTCTACTAATAACAATTTTTCCACTGTTTGGATTGTATAGTTTATAACTTTTGGAAATCTGATAAAAACATACTTTGCACTTTTATCATCAAGTTTGGTCTTTTTTTCATCTGGAATATGCGTGTAGGCTATGCTCCCAAAAACTCGCAAGTGAGCAACACTTGGCTTGATGCCACTCCAAGCTTCTTGTGGTGTCTTTTCGTCAACACTTTTAGTGTGACAATGATTTGTCAAGTAAGCCACACAAGTAATAGCTTTGGCCCAATACTCCTTCAGCATATTTTTGCTCTTCAACATGCTTCTCGCCATGTTAAGAATAGTCCGGTTCTTTCTTTCGGCTACTCTATTTTGTTGTGGTGAATATGGAGTTGTCATGGGGTGATGAATGCCATTTTTCTCACAAAACTCCTTGAATGCATTTGAGGTGAACTCACCACCTATATTGGACCGAAGAGCTTTAATATGGTGACCACTTCATTTCTCCACCATTTTCTTGAATCTTTTGAAAGTTTCAAACACCTCTGATTTTTCCTTCAAAAAATGCACCCAAGTTTTGCGAGAATAATCATCAATGAAAAGTACAAAATAATTTTTCTTACCAAGCGATGATGACTTGATTGTTTCACATACATCCGAGTGAATCAACCCCAATGGATGTTGAGCTCTTGTCATAGACTCTTTCGAAAAACTCTTTCTTGCTTGTTTGCCAAAAACACATCCCTCACAAAGTTTGTTTGAATGGTTTATGGAGGGCAATTATTTCACCATTCTTTCTTTGCTCATTAATTTTAGGCCATCAAAATTCAAATGTCCGAGCCTCATATTCCATAACCAAGGTGATTCTTTAAAAAAAGACTTCAAACACATGGGGACGTCACTTTGAATATTCAACAAAAACATTCCATTCTTTGTCATCGGTACGTTGGCTAGCAGCCTTCCATCTTCATCTTTCATAGTCAAACTTTTATTTTTTTAAGTGTATATCATAATTTTTCTCCAAAAGTTGTCCCAAACTTAAAATGTTACATTTCATGTCCAGCACATAAAAAAAATTAGAAATAAATTGATGGCTTCCATCTTCAACCGAATCAAAATCGTACATTTCCCTTTCACTTGGACTTTTGAAGAATCTCGAAAAGTGATGTTGCCTCCAAGAGATTCATCTAACTCCACGAATAAGTTTCTTTTAACTCTAATATGACAACTTGCATTGGAATCAAGGTACCACATATTATTTTCCTCACGTTCATTACTTTTGCAAGCAAGAAGCAAAGTAGGATCTCTTTCTTCTTTATTGCTCTCCACAAGGTTGTTTTTTTCCTCCACATCATTACAGCATTGCCAAGAATAATGGCCAAAACAATGACAGTTGAAACATTCACTATTTGATTTATCATACCTCCCTTGATATGTTCTTCCTCCACGACCTCTTCCTTGGATGAAGTTTTGACTTTTTTCATCATTATTTTGAAAATAATTCTCTCCTCGTCCACCTCTTCCATGACCACGTCCTTGTCCTTGAAATTGACCTCGTCCACGGCCTCTTTAGGATGTGCCATGATGTGTCTCCTTATCTTTCAAAGACAAATTTACTTTCAAAGCTTGATTTACCGATTCTTGAACCGATTTCTTCAATCTTTCTTCATAGGCTTGCAAAGAGCCGGAAAGCTCTTCAATGGTCTTGGTGTCCAAATATTTGGACTCTTCAATTGCGACTATAACATAATTAAATTTTGGATCTAAAGATTGCAAATTTTCTCCAACAACACGATCATCTGTTAAGTCATCTCCATATCTTTTCATTTGATTGATAATAGCCAAAACTCTTGAAATATAATCTGAAATGGATTTGGATTCCTTCATTTGCAATGACTCAAATTCCCCTCTTAATGTCTGGAGGCGCACCTTCTTCACTTTATCGGCTCCTTTAAAAGAAGGTTGAAGAATATCCCATGCTTGCTTGGTGGTGGTTGCACTAGCAACCTTCTCGAACATCTTCTCATCCAAACTTTGATGAATGAGAGAGAGCACCTTTTTGTCTCTCTTCTTGGTGACAGAATCTACACCATCTCCTTCAATTCCATTCTCCATAGGTTCCCATGCTTCATAGGCTCCAAGCAAAGCCTTCATTCGAATGCAGCAATTACCATAATTTTCTTTGGTAAGTGATGGAACTTGGAATGGTGTTCCATTCGACATCCTTTTTTTTAGATCTCCAAATAGAAGTGGCTCTGATACCAATTTGTTAGAAATTGGAGAGCATATATTTAGAAACTGACACACCCAAGTGAAGAGTGGAGGAAACTTGAAGAACTCTTATTATTACTTGAACTGAACTTTATTCGAATGGCTACAATTCATAGGGTATTTATAGGTGCTAAAATGAAATTCCATACATTCACCTATCTAAGTTCATGCATAAAATCAAAAGACAAATTCATGTATTGCTCCATTTTCACGAATAGAAACTTCTAGGATTTTCATGAATTTAGTTCATTTTTTCAACAATGCGACCTTGCTAACATGACTAAAAATAAAACCAACACACTCTCTTATAAATAAGACTAGAGGTTGAAGCAGAAGGCTAAGAGACTATTGACAGAAAGACAAAACAAGGGGCATTGTCTCAGGGGAGGTGAATGGGCAAGTTCAGGGAAAGAAAGAAGCCCAGGAATGTTGTACAAAACCAAACTGCCCCCTGCCAGCTTTCCTGCTTCCTCAGGTTCAAAGGAATGAGACCATTGATGTTGCTAGGCAGAGACAAACGCTCCCCAGAAACTATTCTAGGAGAAGTTCGAATTCCTTAATCGAAAATCGAAATCGAAAGTAGAACTGATAAAAATATATTTATTATTCAATTCCTAAAATGATGTCCAAATGTATTAGTTTGTTTGTTACATAAATTTATTATTATTATTTTTTTTTTTACCAATATGTTGAAATGTTAATGCGGTGAATTTTTGTTAAATATTTTACTGTACACTTTAGAAATCCAGAATAAACTTTATTTTATAAAACTTATTTTCAACCACAAATTCTATCAATAAAATAATCTACAAATAAATTCAATTTTTTTTTAACTTTTTAACCACAAATTCTTCAAAAAATTACAAATACAAATCACATTATTTGAAATAATTGGTCTCAAATAGGGCTTAATATGTTAGGGACTAAATATGCCAAATGTATAGAGGCTTAATATATGTTAGGAACTAAATACGTCAATCGTTTGAAAGTTACAAACTAAATATGTCAAACATAATCTTAATATGTTATGGACTATTATCGTAAGAAACTTCAAAATTATGGACCATTTGTGCTATTTACACGTTTTTTACGGTGAAAATTAACGAAATCTAACAGTATGGACCATTTTCGCAACGTTTAATAATTCTGAGGATATAAATGTCAAAATCTAAACGTTGAGGATCATTTTCACAAAAAATCCAAAAGTTGAGAACTATTTGTGTTGTTTATCCATAATTTTATACACAGATTTATTCTTGTGAAGTTCAGCACCATTCAACTTATGAGTAAACAAATATCATACTTAAGCTTTGATGGAGCTAGGGAGATCCAGGTCCGGCAAACAGCCTATAAGGGTATCTGAATGAGAAAAATAAATTGGAAATGTAGATTACTGAACCTATTTACAGATTTTCGCTTTAATTTATTTATATATATTTGGTACATCTGGGTAAAGTTTTTTTCCTCCCCCACTACTTTTTTATATACAAAAGTATTGAAATGGCTTTCTTAATATTGTCAAGTTTTATCTAATACATCATGTCAAACATGTCGAAAGTGAATGACAACAGCATTAAGAGAAACTGGAAAATATCAACACGTCGATTTACTTTACACCAACCGAGATATGTGAGTTATTCTCGTTTATCCTCCCCGAGATCTTCTCTTACTCCAGTTACAGCATCTGTTGATGAGGACCCCTTTTTTTCTTTCTTTTCAAGCTTAGCACCAATGTCAGGAACGATTTTTACTCCGGTTGTAAGTGAAATAGCCTCTTCATCAATGTCATCTCCAGTCTCCCCACAATATGCATATCTACAAGCCATATATTCCAGTTACTTGCGCATGTAGAAGTTACTATCAAGATCCGTTAATTTCTTTTATAACACAAAATGTATGTATGTATATAGTCATAAAAGAATTAAGAATACTAGAGCATTATTTCTTTGATTATATCAGGCAAATTGTGCCGAAATATTAACGCTCAGATGAGAAGTGAAGCAGCTTGATCAAACCAATTACCTTGTTGTGTTACGTGAAGGAGCCCAAAGAACACATATTACCACCAACAGACAAAAGGCAATCGAAGTCCAAAAAGAAGGAATTATCCAGGCAATTTGCCACAGCTCACTTAAAGGGTCACTTGCTTTGAAGTAAAGCTGCTCCAAAAGAAATGTGTGATTAAAACTTTTAACAGTTCCATAAAAATTAAATTAAAATAAAATAATCTTGTATAAAATAACAATTATGGACTGTTTATCCATATCTACAGCACTAACTTGGCAGTAAAAATGTGACAAAGAACGTAAAAAATTAAATAAAGGTACTCATGGGCATGCTCCCCAGGTTTATTTACTAAAACACCCATTAAAAATAATAGAGTCCATTACACCAAATTGTAGCACCCCGTTCGTTTTCATTCATTGAGGTCGCAAATTTGTCTGAAAATATTCTAGTAACTAATTGGAAAGATAAGACACGGTACCTCAAAACCAACCCAAGCAATAGAGAGTAGCACAAAAATTGCAAGGGAATTTGTGAATTTTCGATAAAGTTCCAGCTTCACCATGCTTTTGCGCATCTGCATTTAATTAGAGAACGAAGACATTAATTGCTTATAGAATGGCAATCACACAAGTAAACTATGAAGGAAAAGTCATAGACCATCTTTTTAAAGGTTACGAAAAAAATATTATACAAATCCATTTTATAGAAAGCATTTTAGTCAAATGTATCACTATTTTATTTCTGTAGTATGCGGACAAGCACTTGGTGATCAACTAACTAATTAGATCAGCTCAAACATGTAGCAGCAGCAACTCTCCATATAGGATAAATTTGTATAGAATATTCATACATACATTTCTTTTGTTTTTCTATTACACAAGCACACACATATCTACATACCATGCATGCATATTACCAAATCAGCATCTTGTGTAATAAACAGTACAAAACTTTTTTGATTAGAAGAATCATCAGATTAATAAAATGAACAGAAATTTAATGCAAATAATGAGAAAACTACCTGAAGTTTTTCTAGCGTCTGGGATAAAGAGGAGAATATCCATAAAATAAACCAGGTATCTAAGAAAGCAACAGGCAGCACTAAATATAACTTTGCTTTCCCAGAAAAGTCATTGATGTTGCCCAAATGTTCAACAAGTTCTAGAGCCTCTGAAGCAATGAAGTATACAGTGCCCAGAAGTAATTTGGGAGTTACATTACCAATGGTAGGTCTCACCACGCCATATCCCATCGAAACAACTAGAAGGAGCAAGCGAGAAAACGTTTTCTTTACGGAAGTAACAGTCACGGCCCACAATGTAATTGACATTGGCCTACTTCCAGTTGCATTAAGATTTGAATATTCAAAATACCAGAGAGCCATTTCACACATGCCAAGAGCAATTACAGCTGTTATGTAATAATGCAACTGTATGATATCCTTCCAGAACTTGACAAATTTCGAGAACCACAACATGCCAAGCAAAAGATAAGCTAAAGATGCAATTCCATAGAAATTCATCAAAGGAACCATCTTCCCGGGTAAATAACCTCCTGGGTTTCTCCATACAGTTTGCCCTCTGATTCTTGTGGCACTAAGTTGTGGATCACAAAACATAAAGTAAAGATAGTACATTCCTGTACTATTTATTTCAATAGATTGGGTGAACATTTTAGTTTCTAGATTTTTTCCTTGGAAAAATGTCTGGATGCGCTTAGGCCAGTCCGGGTTGTCAGGGTTTCTCTGAAGAATGATTTCTCCCACCCTGCAGAGATTATCTTCAGCAAGCTTAGGTGTGCAACATATTGCACCAGAATTTGAATATGCATCTCCAATCCTTTCTCTATCTTTCACCTCGAGAACAATAGCTTCAATTAATCCAGTCCTACTTTGCATTACATTATGATTATCAGCTGACTCTTTTGTCCTCAGGAAGACAACATTTTCGAACCTGCAATACACAGCATGATGTTATTGTCAACTTCCATTCACCTTTCATAATTTTCTTCAGTTTTTACAGATCTAAAGAAAATCCAAAAAAATCCCTAGGCTACAGAGGTTAGGTCCACTAGTATTGAACATTAACAGAAAGTGGGCCTTGAAATTGGACATAGAAACCACAGCAGTCACATTCGTATTGGACCATATTCAAAACCCGAATTATACTTCCCAACTGCAACTATGGTTCAGTATAATGAGCCCTAGTCAATACAAAGACAGCAAGATAATTCTTATTCCCAATGACTTAAGTCGGTTACATGGATTCTTTGTCACTGCATTTGATCTGGATATATATCAATTGAAAATTGCAATGAAATAAAATTGTTTGCCACTCAGGTCATGTTAATTTTTATCAATTGCTCCCTCTCCAAGGTTTTATAGAAATTGCATCCCTGACAAGAGCTTCTTCAAGTCTAATCAAGACATATCCTCAAACATTTAAGCTTTTTCCTTTATTTGATCTATTATAGTAGGTCATGTATCTATATTTGCATCCTAATTTAAACTTAAAGTGATGGCCATTTTCTCCTTTAAAATCACAATATTTAATAGCACAAAGCATAATTGTAGCATAGAACTTGTCCTTTTATCTTCTGACCAAGAGGAATCCTTGAACTACTATCCTACTGCTCTAATTTCACCACATACAACATCTTCCTTTTCTCCTTCCTTATCTATAAGCAAACATATATAGCCCCTATTCCATTAAAAATGGATTTTAGGGAGTAACGTATTTTGCAATAGTATTTTTTTGAAGAATATTAGGTTAAAAAATAAGTAAAAGTCTTGGGACTGCGTGTAATATTATTTTATTGAAGAATATGTGGTTGAAAATAAGAACAAGAAAAATGCATTTTTACAAAAATGGAGCCCAAACAGGGGCATATTAAATAATCATATTTGAGATAGTTTGATGCTCTATTGTGATTCCACTACCATTGTTATTCTTACTATGACTAAAAGGAGATTCTATGTATTCAGTCTTTATTCAATTATATAGAAACTTTAAATTCTATATTGCTTGACAAAGTAATATAAAATTTATCCATTTCGTGTGATTATTTTATGAACATCAGCAACTATGCAAAGTCTCAGACATGGAGCCATGAAAAAGAAAGGAAGGAATTACATTAAAAGGGTATACTAATTCTGATTTTGCAGATGATAGAGTTAATAGAAGATCCAATTCTGCTTATTTCTATACTTTATGTGATACTGTAATTAGTTGAAAATCTTAATTACAAGAAATAGTTGCACTCTCTTCTACTGAAACAGAGTATATTACTGCAACTATTCTTTGCTTTATGGATGCTAATGTTGTACTATTTTATGATAATCAAAGTAAAATTCATCTAAGTAAAAATCTTGTATTCTATGATAAAACAAAGCATATTGATGTAAAATTTCATTTTATTGGAGATGTGATTTAAAAAGGTGCTTTGAAACTTGAAATAATACCCACTCAATGCAATCCTTCAGGCATGGGTACAAAAATTATTCCTCTTGGAAAATTTTTAAACCATGTGAAAGCCCTTTCTATTGATGTCTTTTTAATGTGATTATTAGGGGTACTTGAGAGATGAAAATGGGGATATCACTTTGGGATTCTATCTGTCATAGCAACTCCTAGTAGCAAGGCGAAGATTGTAAAGAATGCTTTAGGACTTGACCCATTAGTATGTTAGGCTGATGTGCTGGACTTATTAATTGTTCCTGGTGTGGCCATTTTAACTGAAAGAATGTTATATCAATTGTCACTCTTTAAATTTTGATAACTCTTCTGGATGGAGACTCGTAGTACTACTTTGACCATTGATCTAATGGTTGTGTCTTTAAAAAAGAACTCTTTGCCTGGATTCTTGATCATTTCGTCTCTTCAGCTTTATTTAGTTTGAGTACTTCTTTTGGTTACGTTTTGTACTACCCTTTTATTATAGATCTAATAGGTTGGATCATATGTATACTGCATACAAGGGTTTTTTGGATTGTTCTTCGGTGAACATGCCCTTGGTAGATTCAGTAGGTTGAAGAACTGTAATCTGTGAAATCCTTGAGTGGATAGTCTGTAAACTAAATTTGGTCGCCTTTTTGGGTTGTGACAGTGAAATCTCGAGCGATATCTTTTATTGGATGCTCAATAAGGAATTAGGCGTTAGAAGCAGTTGCCGAACCTCTTGGGACTTTATGTCCAAAAATTCTTCGTGTTCTTTACATTTCTGCAATTATTCTTTTATTCTGATTATTAACAAGTTTGTGATCTTAGCTTAACAGTTACTATAGCACGTGCCAGATATTTATTTTGTGAAACTTGAAAGATAGAAATTAATCATTATTAGCTTCACTTTCATTCCTTCATATTCAATTTCGAACTCATAAAGAAAACCCCAAAGAGAAGGAAACTATTTTTTCCCGTGAATGACTATTGTCCACTATAATTCCTTTTCCTACTAAATAAACAAAAGCAAGCAAGAGAGTTCATTGTTTCTATTAATGAAAAAGCAATAAACAAGATGTTCATTCATGCCAATCAGTTCTTGATTAGCTTGATTAGAAATAAGCTCGTGCCAAAATGTTCAAACTGCTTCCGCAAAGAACCTGAAGACAATTTACAAAACATCAGATTTTTTAGAGTTAAATTCATCACCTTTTGTGCTTCCTCCTTGTGAGAATGTTCTTTCTTCTTTCCTTACTACTCTGAATTCACTACATTACAAAATACCTCAACCGAGAAAACTAGGTCTGACAATCGTGTAAATAAAAGCTTATTTAAGCTATCTTGGGTGGCATAGAAGTGCAAAAAATAATTAAACCAATTAAGGTAACAATTTCACAATCTGCCCAAAAAAACAAAATAGCTTGAAACTTTTAGATAGGTCGCACTAAGGATTGAGCACGGTTCTGGTTGGACGCTTATTGACCTACTTTCAAAACCAACCAGTTAAAATGATTAAGAAAATACAACCCCAAAACAAAACAAAACAAACCATTTCATTTTCCAACCAAACAATTTTTTGAAGTTTGGTTCGATTTGAATTAATGGTTTAGCTATCGGCATAATAGTAACGCATTTAGAAAGTCGAGATATAAGTAAAATGGTTGAAGATTTTGAATACAAGCTTAAACTGGAAATTCTAAGACACAAATGCTACATTATATTAATATTTGCCTATAACATATTAATATTGGTCCAAACGAAAAACAAAACGCATATAAATGATATAATGTTTCCAACATTAAACTATGCAAATAGACAATAATAAAATTGAATCAAAAATTTAAAAAAAAGGAAAAATTTGCATCATTGCCAACAAGCATCAGATGACTCGAAAACATTTTCAGCCATTTAAACTTTGAATAGAAAAAAGTGGGATTGGTAATTAACAATTCAGAAAAGTTTAAAGAAAAATACAGAAATACAAAAGCAAAGTGTCTCGTTTAAAATAAAAAGCGGCCTTTACCACCTCATTAAAAATGAATCACGCTTTACCATCAAATGAAATGATATGCATAACTAACATGCAAAGTCCAGAATTATCACAATAACCCTAGGTCACTAAGCTTCATAAATGATCGTAAAAGTTCCTGTTATGCTTTGAGTGCCAAAAAGGGGAGAAAAAGTTTACCTAATGAAGGACTTCCCTTTATGGGTTTTTTGAGAAGAAGCGTAGAGGCCCTCACTTCCACCATGGAAGAAGAAGGCATTGGACTGAGGAGTAAAGCGTTCACTGTTGTACTCGTGAATTGAAGCTGAGGTGAATTCGATTGAGCTGCAGATAAGAATCGATCCCAGTATGACGAGTATTGAAAAATTTAAACTTCCAAAGCTCATTTTGTGTTTCATTTCTTGTGCAATTTTTTCTGTGAGCTGTGGAGAAGTGATGATCAGCAAGAACCTTAACCTTCTAGACTTCTAGTAAAGGTGAAGATGTCAGTAAACGACGTCGTTCAGTTTTTAACGCTGGAAGCATTTATTTCAACAATTTGTTTTTTTTTTTTTTTTTCTTCCAGCGTTACAGGTAAATATTTTTTGTGCATTTTATTAGTTTTTTTTATTATAATAATTATTATTATTATTTCTAAGCCACAATGCATTTTGACAAACTGTTTATAAATAGTTGTTTATAAGGATTAGTTATAAATAAAGACGTAACAATATTTAGTTGATCCATTTTTAAAAAAAGTAAAAAATGATAACCAAAAATGATTGGGGAGAAAATTGGAGGAATAATACCTATTGAACTATCAAAAACAATAAAATAATGGTTCGCTAGAGATGATGTAGAAGGAGTTATATTTAACATTCAAGAACGATGATTGTAGTATTGGATCAAAATTGAAGTCTATCTTAAGCCTGCTTCAACCACGCAAATTTGGAATTAGTTCTATTTAGCGAAGATTGGCTCATCTCTTATAGCAGTACAATCACTATTTTTGGTTTAATTTAATTTAATTGCATTACATTGCTAGAACTGTTCATGTATCATCCTAATCGGCATTTTCTTCACTTCTCCATCAATCTTTCTTCAATTCCTTCACCATCATCAACATCTCTTGGAATCCCAGTGACGACCTCTATACTCATTTAGCCTCCTTTATTTTTATTTAATTTATAAATATATCATAATTTAATATGTTCATTTTTATTTTATTATCTTATAAAAACTTAAAAAGGGCAGGGATAATATATAACTAATTTCTTAACAATGTCCCCTATCCCGATCCATCCTCAGATAATTAAATATTTTCCATCACCAAGACCACGAATTTTCCATTTGGTTAACCGCCTGTGTGTGTCTTCTGGCCTATGTATGTACACATCTATTTCTTTTGCCCCCATGGTGCCCATATAACATTTCCAATGACACCCAGCTCCAAAGGCCACATAGAATAGAATGTCCCTTGTATCAGTCTACATAGGCGTTTAATAAGCAACCTATCTATTTTAAATATTTTTATGTTTTGTCCTAGTATTTACTATTTAGGAAGCAAGCTGGGTCTTCTTTTATTAACTTGCGTTACCTAGTCTTTAGGATCTAGTTATAGCACAATGTGGATTATGTTCATCTAGTTGCTAATTCTGTTGGATGTATTGCCTATATATAGGCCTTTTCTATCGTGAATAAAATATATCTTCCTTCTAATGGGGTGTTCTTTTAGATTTAATTTGGAATGTTTTGTGTCAAATCAAGGAATTGAAATTATTTGTTGATTTATTTGTGTTTTCTAGGTAAGATGAAGGGTTAAAAATTGGAAATAGAAAATGTGAATGGGTAAAAAGTGATATGGAAAATTGTGTAATTTAAATTTTTGTAACGATGACAAATTAAATTACAAAAGAACACACCCAATATTTAAAAACTCTCTGTCATTCTTTCAAGTGTTTAGTAATAATGGTATCAAAGCCTTCCTTCGTAGAGAGTAACTGTTGGGAACCCGGGTTGTTCTACTCACAAAAATTGATTTCTTGTGATAGATCATCCCGTTACAGGATTTTCTGTTCTATGTATTCAACTTGGAATAAATAATATTGTGCACATAAAACGATTTTGAGAAGATTACCCTTGTAGCGTGCTTTACAATAATCTTCATCGACTGCTGCTTGATTCCACCAAAGCTTCAAACCCTCAAGCTTTCCTCGGTGTTCTCCAATGGCAGTTGTGCAGGTGTGTGGTCACCTTTTTCAAGATCTAGGTTAAACTAGGATTAGGGTTTCTTTGTAAAGAGGAAACACACACTACACACTTTAATGTGTGTCTCGCCACTTTTCCTATTAGGTTAAGAAAAATAGTCTTGGGAGACTATTTGTAACCTCTTTACACTCCAAAACCCTACCAGGCCTAGTACCATAACCCAGGCCCATTTCTGCACAACCCAATACAGGTAAAAAGCATGTATAAACCCATTATAGTGAAGCCACCGAGGGAACCTGATCGGACCCAATTAAACTAAGCTCCAATAAATTAATTATGACCCGATCAACTCTTGATCAGTCAAAATTAATTTATTAATCACGTTCTATTCCACTAAAAGAACGAGATTGCACTCTTAGTAAAATTGAAATTACTGAAACAATTAATCAATAATTATATCCTCTGACTTATCGTTCTTACATGTTACCCCCGTCGATCAACTCGAATATTCGGAGTAAGTTAAAATGACCAAAATGCCCTTCTTCGAATATTCATAAATTCTCAACTCTCATCTTCTGTCTGACAGTTCGATGTGATCCCATCACATCATAGAATTCAACAGTCACTGTCGAATTACTGAGCTCAGATTCAACTGTCCACTAGAAGAACCAGTGAGATTATGATCATACCTAAAAGGTGACGGATTCCATAATACGAATATATGTTCCTCGTTAGTTTACTTTAATTCCCAAAGTACCGAGATATTGATCAGCAATTTGATCTCACCCATTGATACCTCAAAGAACTTCAAGTTAGTAATCGAAGTCCATTATCCTATTAGGATTAAGGTCCCACGTACAATAATCAAGTGAAATTAAATTTGTATGGTCAATGTCACAAATTAATTTCACGTGGTCCCGTCCAATATGTTCCAAACGTACTCTCAATTTTATTACCAAAGTCAAAGATAGACTTTAATAAAATCGAGACGATCTTATCAAAATAAATTGTCCATATTTATTTACTGATCGTGAACGTTAATTTTAGATCGAATCACAAATTGAATCTTTCCGTGTTTAACAACTTAAACACTCAATTTGTAATATCAAATCGACCCGTGGACAAACACAACATCATATTAATACAATCAATTAATATTTTACTTTTAAATGTCGTGAATTATACTCTATGGGCATATATAATTCCAACAATCTCCCACTTGCCCTTAGAGTATACATGAAACATCGAATCATCCATCTTGTCAACATCATCATTACACTAATGATTATGTTCTCAACCAAGATAGTAACTCCTTTCGATGTAAGTCACGGTTGTATAACAAACAATCCAAGATTGTGTTATTCCCAACCAATTAACCACATTATCTCCCAGTTATATTCCAATTTTGACGACTCTCGAGAATCCTAGTCAAATCAGATCTTAATTAGTTTTAATCCATCAGATCACCAACTAAATAGATAAGCAAATATTTACTCGTTTTCCAAAAAACGCTTCAGTACGTGCTTTACCTCTATTCAATGATCTGATCCTGGATCAAACTAATAATCACCAATAATATCCCCAACATAAGATATGACCTATCTAGTGCAAAGTAAGGCTTCCTATAGCTGAAGCATAAGGAACCTTCTCTATCTTACCATGAGTCTTAAGAGAATACTCATAAGATAGATAAAGTCCACAAAGAACATTATTCCTTTTCAAGACTTCAATATTGCAAATGTAGATAGTATCTTATTATTACATGAAACTTGAGACTATTCTATTCCATTTTTTTTCTCCCACTCCGAAAAGTACGGATGTCTAGAAAAATAGACAGTCATCTACAAGTCCTTCATGTCTAATTGCTGGTGCCAATTACTATTTAATGAAAATACTCTCACACATTAGTAGAGTGTCATTCAAATAAATAGTCGCGAAAACTGACTCATCTTTCTGTATACTCGAGTATACTTAAGATATATCAAGATTTTGATCAAGAACATGTATCACAATCATTCGATCAAATTCTGTATTCCATATGTTGAACAAATACCCAAATCCAAAGTTGGAAACTTGTAAGTCATGAATTTTACTTTCATGGTTTTTAATATGAACTCATCAGATTACACTTTGTAAATGATTTCCTCAAGATGCATTCAAGAAACAACATCTTGACATCCATGTGTCGTACCTCATTTTGACAATGAACGACAATGGATAAAAGATCCAGGTAAACTGTTGCATGACTATTGGCGAGAAGGGTTTCACAAACCCACAACCATAAGCCTTGCACCAAAGGTATCAACCTTTCCATCTACCATTCTTTTATCATCTTAAAAATCATCACACCCTATAGGTTTGACCCCATTGGGTGTGTCTACAAATATCCAAACTTTGTTGGATTACTAGGAATCTAATTCTGAGTTCTCGTTCACCTTCCATGATTTCAATTCCATAACTTCTACCACTTCCCTAAATGAGGAGTCCTTCTCTTATTTCAGTAGAGACTGTCTAAAAAGACTCTCCGTAGAATAAGCGTCAAGAAGGTGGTCTTACAACCCTCCCACTCCAATTAGTCGCTGGAAGTGTATTTCCATTATGTCCAAACAGAGTTACTTCCTCTTCTCCCACTACTTGGTTATATCCCTAATTGGGATCAACCTCTTCACTACCTCTTTATGAACATAAAGAAGAGGCAGAACAGTGAGAGCAACTTCGACTACAACCTTTGGTTTTTCCCTGTCCATTGGGTTCACCAGGCAAAAATAGTGGTTGAACCACTTGCCTATTTCTCCCACTAGGATCAGCAACCATCGGTTCCGTAGGAAGTCCCAAATCATCAAGATTAATTCTATGCGGAAACCTGGAATCAAGTTGTTTGAACCACGTTCTAACATCTTATCCAATAGAATTTTACTTGTGGATTTGTATTCTTCTATATGCCTTATCCTCTAAGAAAGTCACATTTGTTCTCAACAAATACTTTTTGGACCAGAGGACTATAGAAGAAATAATTTCTAGTTTCATTGTATACCTTATATATAATCAAACCTTCATTGTTGCCACCATCTCGTCAATCCTTCCTTTCAGCTTGTGTGCCAAAAGTCCCCAAATCTGAATGTGGTATAGACTGGGCTTGCACCCATGCCACAACTCTAGGGGTATTTCAGGAAACGAATCAATGGTACTATGCTATGAAGGAACCTGACTATCTCCGGTGTACATTCCCAAATGAAACTAGTAATGAGGATAACTCATCATTGATTTGGTATTACTTTGTTCTCCTTTTCGATAAATGGTTCCTAAACTCATATGAGAGATACACAAACCTCGATCAAATCGAAGTATCTCGATTCTCTTAATTACTTCTCAACTTCTGTCCAAAATTTTAGAATTTCTTCAACATTTTGGATCAATGAGATATTAAGGATAGAATCGAAATCTAGAGTGATCATCAGTAAAAGTGATGAATTACTCACACTCTCTCGTAGCTTGAGTATAAAAGAATCCACACATATCAAAGTGTATTAATCCTCAAACTCTTAAATCCATATAATGTATAAGGACTCTTGGTCATATAATCCTCTAAACAAGATTCAGAAAAACAGTATAGACTCCACCTCAGATCCTTTTGAGGTCCATCCCTTACTAGTATTAAAATCGAGTTTTGGATAAGTGTAACCAAGCCTAAGATCTTAATCATTTTACCCTCTAAATAAAATTCAAAAGCCCACATAGATTCCACCTCCAAAATTCATCTGTACTAGTCTTTCAATCTTATTTAGATAAATATGATTATCTTAAGATCTTATCAAAGAGTTCATTAATACAAGGAGTCGTCTATCCCTTATCACTTGTAGTAATATTACACTTAGAACCATTTACAAGGCTTTGAGATTGTTAACCATTTGTCTCGCAATAATAAGAGCATTATTTAACTTAATTCCAACTAATAACTGGAAATTAAGTGCTAAATAATTCCGCTCAAATAATAAAGAGACAAAATAACAATTAAATTGTTTCGTAAACATAAAAGCCCTACGGCTCTTTCCATATTACCGTACCCGTGCTTATCCTTATATTATACTCTATCTCATTGTGTCATTTGGTCACCTAGGACCATATTGCAACAACTTGCAATAGTGATTAGTTACTCTAGAATCTATAATCAAGATAGACTCAATTACTAACCATAACACAATGAATAGAGGCTTACTCCATTATAGAGTTTCCAGGAAAGGCTACTTCCTCATTAGTCATATCTTTGCTCAAAAGCAAAAAGGTTAGAGGGCCTACCATACTATATGTTGCTTTAAAATAATCTCTTCTCTATGAATAGCTTACATTGAACCTTTCAGGGACACGTTCATCCTGGTGAATATAGTCCACACTGAACCGCAAGAGCTCATCTTAAAAGATTTCTCAAACATTATGTCACATGAATCAATGTTTGCAAATGGAACCTCCACCACGTTAAAGTGACCAATCATGTTTTACCAAATGGTCTCTTGCAAAAACGTGATCGGTTCATAAGTAGAGATATATTATAGCTTGATAGCATATTTTGTATAATTAAAATGTTCAAATTATCATAAATACCCTTTCATCGAGAAAATAAATATGGTATCCTATTTTGATGTTTTTATTGCGAAGTACTTGACGTGAGAATCAAAATTATGCAATAAACCATCTCATCAAAATAAAACCATTTTCATTGGAAGATTTATAATTATTTTTGAACAAGGATCTTCTAGCACGAACAAATGTCATAAGTGGAAAAGAATTATAACGAGACATGTTACAGTTTTCGCAAATTAGTTGGTGATGTCTAAACATATAACTAGTTGTGGAAATACGACATTCAAATAAAATAAATGTATTAAACACGAGTTGCATAAATGATTAATACTTTCATATATGATGCATGAAGAAAAATTATGCACAAGTAGACCCAAAACTACTATAATATGACGACAACCTAAAACCCCAAAATCTTAAACACATTTCTCTATAGGAGAAATAAATGTGATTTATGGCTAGGCTGGGACCCTCCCACTAAATTAAATATATCTAGCATCTCATGCAATATTTAATTTATAGTCGTTAAAATTTGGCCATCATTGACATCGTTTGGATATTCTATAGGAAGTCCCCACGATGTCATTGATTTAAGTGTCTAACCCCTATATTAATAATATTTCAAGTACCAAATTAATTATGTCACCTATAGGGTAATCATGATTAATTCACACTTAAAAAATTATCACCTAATTGGGCCCAATCTAGTAACCAAAACAGTGCAGCCCTCCTATAGGGAGACTAATTAGATTAGCACGAGGCATACACAAATTTTTACTAATAGGCTAATAGGGGAGGCCGTGGGTTCAAAATATTTTGCACCCTCACTCACTTAATATTTTGAACTGTTGGGTTTTAATTTAATAATTACCCAATCAATTTTAACTCTTAAAATCAATTTAATTATTAATAAATATATTTATTTTCTAATCTAATATTTAGAAAAGAAAATAAAATATAAAACAATGCATGACAGTATAGTACCTAGAGCGGTGTTTATGCGATCTACATGACATGTTATTTAATGACATTCATTCACAAATTATTAAAGCAATAAATAAATGCGATAATAAAATAAATAAGAACATAATTTATGGCCAAACCTAGACACAAAAATTACAAATTAATTAAAGAGTCTATTGAGCCACAAGCCGGCCCAATTCTTCAATTCCCATTTGTAAGTGTCCAGTCCAAAACTGCAAACCTTCAGTCTTCAGCCCAAAAGTGCAAATCATCAGCCTTCAGCTCAAATGTCAAATTCCAAATGCAGTGATCCAATTAAATATTCCAGCCCATTGTAAAATCTAGTCCACATTGCATTGACCCATCTAAACGATTTAGTCTACATTGCAATTAATTAAAATGAACAATTTTACAATTTCTGGGCCATATTTAATTTCACCCAAATCTGACCCAAAAGAATATTTAGTGTTCCGGTCCAAAATTTGAATTTGGCTTAACTGAAAATAGTATATATTCAGCCCAAACCATTAGACCCATCACTGCAAGGTTGCTGCGTAACCTCCAAACCGAGCAAAGATTTCAGCCGCTATTTCAGCCGCTGTCGGGAAGCATCGTCGCCGGAAAAAAAAGGCATGGGATTGCCTTACCACAGCACCAGCCTCCGTGTGCCGCCACCACTACCGCCAACAAGGTGGAAAAAAACACCAATGGCAGCAGCGGCAGCACCACGGTGGTGCTGCCCATCTCCCGCAGCGCTGCACAGGCAGCGGGGCAGCGCTACCATCGCGATCCAGGTGAGATCACGAAGCCAAAGGCGCCGCGATCAACCACCCATCGCAGCGGCATCACCCACAGCGCTGTCGACCGTGTGCAGCGAGATATGTGGGTTCCACTACCGTCGCGATCGAGCCAAAATAGCAACGCCAAAAGCGCCGCCATTGACCGCCGAGCACATTGGTAGCACCCACAAGTCCCGACGACTGCCTGCATGTCGTTCATGGTTGATTTCCAGAAATTGCAAGCCAAGTCCTCCTTGTGTTGAGGAAGATGAAGTGAAGCCCCTATTTCGAAATTGCCTTGGAAGTCCTCCAATTTAAAATATGTAGAATTGCCAGTCCACAGAATTTCCAACAGCAATCTTTGAATCCGAAATTGCAGAATTGGTCCCTTCAATCTGAAACTGCAGATCTAGTCCTCGAATTTTATAATTACAATAGAAATAATACAAACCCTAATTCTATTGCAAAAATAAAAAATTCAAAAGGGAAAACATGGAATCGTAATCCACCCCTTTTGTTACAAGACTCGATAATACAAATACAAGATTTCACGACAAGAATCTAAGGCCATAAATTTGTTCAATAAAAAATATCATTCATTCAATAACAATTAAATCACATAATCCCTAACACCGCTCAACTAACACATGCATATACAAAATAATTTATTCCTAAATACACAAAACAGTATCAAAAAACTGACGCTCTGATACCAATTGTTGGGAACCCGGGTTGTTCTACTCACAAAAATTGATTTCTTGTGATAGATCATCCCATTACAGGATTTTCTGTTCTATGTATTCAACTTGGAATAAATAATATTGTGCACATAAAACGATTTTGAGAAGATTACCCTTGTAGCGTGCTTTACAATAATCTTCATCGACTGCTGCTTGATTCCACCAAAGCTTCAAACCCTCAAGCTTTCCTCGGTGTTCTCCAATGGCAGTTGTGCAGGTGTGTGGTCACCTTTTTCAAGATCTAGGTTAAACTAGGATTAGGGTTTCTTTGTAAAGAGGAAACACACACTACACACTTTAATGTGTGTCTCGCCACTTTTCCTATTAGGTTAAGAAAAATAGTCTTGGGAGACTATTTGTAACCTCTTTACACTCCAAAACCCTACCAGGCCTAGTACCATAACCCAGGCCCATTTCTGCACAACCCAATACAGGTAAAAAGCATGTATAAACCCATTATAGTGAAGCCACCGAGGGAACCTGATCGGACCCAATTAAACTAAGCTCCAATAAATTAATTATGACCCGATCAACTCTTGATCAGTCAAAATTAATTTATTAATCACGTTCTATTCCACTAAAAGAACGAGATTGCACTCTTAGTAAAATTGAAATTACTGAAACAATTAATCAATAATTATATCCTCTGACTTATCGTTCTTACATGTTACCCCCGTCGATCAACTCGAATATTCGGAGTAAGTTAAAATGACCAAAATGCCCTTCTTCGAATATTCATAAATTCTCAACTCTCATCTTCTGTCTGACAGTTCGATGTGATCCCATCACATCATAGAATTCAACAGTCACTGTCGAATTACTGAGCTCAGATTCAACTGTCCACTGGAAGAACCAGTGAGATTATGATCATACCTAAAAGGTGACGGATTCCATAATACGAATATATGTTCCTCGTTAGTTTACTTTAATTCCCAAAGTACCGAGATATTGATCAGCAATTTGATCTCACCCATTGATACCTCAAAGAACTTCAAGTTAGTAATCGAAGTCCATTATCCTATTAGGATTAAGGTCCCACGTACAATAATCAAGTGAAATTAAATTTGTATGGTCAATGTCACAAATTAATTTCACGTGGTCCCGTCCAATACGTTCCAAACGTACTCTCAATTTTATTACCAAAGTCAAAGATAGACTTTAATAAAATCGAGACGATCTTATCAAAATAAATTGTCCATATTTATTTACTGATCGTGAACGTTAATTTTAGATCGAATCACAAATTGAATCTTTCCGTGTTTAACAACTTAAACACTCAATTTGTAATATCAAATCGACCCGTGGACAAACACAACATCATATTAATACAATCAATTAATATTTTACTTTTAAATGTCGTGAATTATACTCTATGGGCATATATAATTCCAACAGTAACAACAATTTAATTCTATTAATTTTTGCAGCAACAAAATCAAAGGTTTCTGGGCAACACCTCGCAATAATGGTCACTATGATCATTGGAGCATGTTGATGGAGAAATCCTTAAGGTCAAAGGAGTATTGGAAAGTTGTTTCTACTGGAATTGCAAAACCAGTAGAGGTAGTTATACTAAATGATGCTCAAAACAAAGCAGTAGCTTCAAGCTCTTGGTTAAGAGTTTGAAATGCTTCGAGTGAAATTGGGAGATTCAGTTAGTGAATATTTCTCAAGAACAACGATAATCATCAACAAAATGCGGATTCATGGAGATAACACAGATGATGTCACTATCATTAAGAAGATTCTTTGATTGTTGACACCAAAGTTCAATAGAGGAATCTAAGGATATCGATGAACTCTCAGTTGATGAGTTACATGGTTCATTAGCCCTTGAGAAGAAAATTAATCAACAAGATGAGGAAGAACAAGTATTCCAAGCAACCTCAAACCCAAGAAATTTTGGAAGCAAAAAAGGAGGTGAAAAGACAAGAAAGGGCGCTGCTTATTCTCAAGGAAACTGGAGGGGACGTGAAGGACCAAATTCAATGGGTACAAATCAATGTATTCAGAAAAATCTAAGATTGAATGTTATGTTACCATAAGTTGGTCATTATGCCTCCTATTGTCTTACAAATCTAAATAAATAAAAAATGCATATTTTGTGGAATGGGAAAAGGAAGAAATTTTCCTTTTTATGTTGTGTCAAACAATATAGAAAATTCACCAGAATTTATGGTATTTGGATTCGAGTTGTAACAACCATATGTCTGGAGATAGATAAGTGTTCTTTGATTTATATGAGTCCATTCAAACACAGTAAAGTTTAGAGATGGTTCTACAATATTGATTTTGGGAAAAGTAAAGGTGGCAATCGATTCAAAACCAATGGTAATTCTCATTCCACTTATGATAATTGTTGGGCAACTTCAAGAAAAGGAATGTGAAATCTCTATTAAGGAAGGGATTTGTAGAATTAAAGATGAAAAATTGGGTTTAGCTGCTCAAGTGAAAATGACAACAAACAAGATGTTTCCATTATATATCCACCACACTAGTCACTCGTGTTTTGTAGTAGAATTGAAAGATGTAGCATGGTTATGGCACTTTCGTTATGGTCGTCTCGGCTTTGGTGGATTGCAACAATAGAATATGGTGATTGGCCTTCTAGAATTTGAATCTTCTTCAGAAATTTATGAAGATTGTAGTGTTAGAAAACAACATAATACATGGAGTGGACAAAAACCGGTTGTTGATCATTTTCGAGCGTTCAAGTCTATAATACATGCCCATGATCTTGTGGAAAAAAAAGTTAGATGACAAGGGACAAAAATGTATTTTTCTTGGTGTTAGTGATTATTCAAAAGCTTATAAATTGTATAATCCTATCACTAAGCAAATTGTTGTTAACCATGAGATGATGTTATTTTTTATGAAGACATGACATGGCTTTGGGGCAACAACACTGTTGAACAGAAAATCCAAGCAGATTTTGATGGGCCAAGTGAAAAGGAAATGCAAAAAATTCATTAGCATCAACATCCAACTGTTTCTGCAATTGAAAACTCTCAAAATGAAGGATCCGCAACCTCTGAAGTTGCACCAACCACAATTGAATCACTTGAACACTTTGATGCAGATTCACAACCCCAGTTAGTTAGAAGAAGGCCTCCGTGGATGACAGGCTATAAGCTAATTAAGCTATCAAAGAATCCTAATCTTCATGGGATATAGACTTGAGATATCACAACTTGCACGATCTCACCAAGGATGAAGTTATCTTATCCACTGCAGAAGTACTGATATATTTACAAAACTTCTCAAGTTGGCTAGTTTTCAGAAGCTGAGAAAGTTACTTGGAGTTTGCAGTCTAGAAAATTAGTTTGATTTCTATAACGCTTTAAACTCAAGTTTGGCAAACTTCAATTTAAAGGAGGCATTCTTAGATAATTTGATGTTTGTCCTACTTTTCCTCTTTTATTAACGTGCATTTTTTGTTATTTAGTATTGAGTAATTCTATAGAGACTTTTTGGGGATATTTTTAAGTGACATTGTGACATGGTGCACATTCATTGGGTGGTGAAAATGTAAGTGGTGGGGTAGTTATTTTCACCACCTAATGAATGTGTGAAAATGTGACATATTAATGCTCTATTTGTAACACTATAACAATTTATAAATTGATTTCTTATTATTTTTTTAGGCAAAATGTGTGGTTAGAGAAAATGTATTTGGTTAAAAAACTGGTTTGAAAAATTGTGTGATTTATAAATTGATTTCTAAATTGTAATGTTTACATTTATTTATTACTTCAGATTTTAAACACGTAATAAGGCCTTACCGGTGTAGAGGCAAAGGCCAAAATATGAAAGGAGCCTATTTTATGTTATTTTTTTTAAAATCCATATTTTAAAGTGATAATTACACCCTCACATGCATTATAAGATTCAAAATCAAAAATCAAATTTTAAACTTATTAATTCAAAAGTCAGGTTTTAATTTTATTTGTTATATTTAATTACCTAATACTAGAAAACCCATCTAAGCCCTAATTATTTCAAGGAAAATACTTGTTGTACCCCCCGCGGTACGGCGGGGGTACAACAAGCAAGGCCCATATTTCAAACCAAACATTTTTTTTACGAACTTCTGTCTTCAACCACTTCTCTCTAGAGAGACAGAAACCTTCTTCATGCCTCCTGCACTAGCCATGGCGACGATGGTGTCATTATAATTAGTGATGATGCTTTGATTCTAATTTCAATGGTGGTGGTGATATGTTGTATGAATCAACTATGATGCTCGTCGATGCCAATTGTTCACGAGATGGTTACCACCGCAGTGGTACCGCTGTGCTTGGTTGTTGCAATGGCACTGCTAATTTTCATTTGGTTGCTTTTTTGGGTGGAGGCGGTGTATAGCGATGGAGTTGGTGGTGTCTGCCATAGCAAATTGTGAGGGGGGGGGGTGTTGTGCTATGTTGTGCGGTGTGGTGCGGTGTCCATAGTGTATTTTTGTGGTGGTTTTGGTGGTCGCGTTGAGGACTGGTCATGGTGGTCGCTGGAGGCTGGTGGTGGTGGTAGTGTTGGCTGATGGTGCTAGCTGGCGGTTGAAGGTGCTGGTGGCTGGCGTTTATAGTGGTAGTGGTGGGGTGGAGATGATATGGGGGTTGGGTAGGATAGGATTGGATAGATTGTCAGTGATGGCAAAAAAATCCAATTCGCTCCACCGATAGACCGATTCGATCCGTCTAGATCCAAAAAAAAAAAAACCCCAACCCCAATCCTCGGATCGGTAAGGCGGATTGGGACAGGGTGGAAGATCGGCCCCGATCCAATTAAAAAATTAAATTTTTAAATTTTTAAAAATTTTAATTTAAAATATATTGAAAATAATAAAAAAAATCGGCAGATTGGGGAAACGATCCGCCCAAAAAATTGGTGGATCGTGGGGCGGATCCGGATCGGAAAAAAATTGGGTCGAGGTGAATCAGGGCTCGATCCGGCCCGTTGCCAACACTATAGATAGTTATTCAAAAATTCTTAATTTGTTACCATTAAATAATATGTGACCTAAACATTTTTGTGATTATGATTAAATTAAAATTTCGACTCATAATTTTTTTTAAGTCTTGACCAATTAATTCAAGAAATGAGTTGTGACGTTTAATTTTTTTGAATTGTAACAACAAAAAAAAAAAAAAAAATCATAGCATGTAAAATTCAATATTTGTCATTAAAAAAAAAAAAAAAAGGTCGTAACTTATGAAATTTGCAAATTTTGACAAAAAAAAAAAAAGTCGTGACTTATAAAATTTGTGATTTGTGATGAAAAGTAAGTCATGACCTATAATATTTGTAATTTTTTGTCGAGTAGGAGATTGTGGCCCATTAGTTTGATAGTTTATGACCAAACAATAAGTTGTGACATGTAAATTTTTAATTCGTGATCAAGAATAAGTCATGATCAAATAGTTTTTATAATTTGTGACTGAGAAATTAGTCGTTACATTTAAATTTTGTTATTTGTGACAGAGAAATAAGTAGTGGTCTTTAATAGTTGTGATTTGTGACCGATTAACTTGATGATTTGTGATCAAATATAAGTTGTGACCTATAAATTTGTAATTTTTTACCCAAAATTACGTCATGAACAAATAATTTTATAATTTGTGACCGAGAAATTTCATAATTTGTGATCTATAAGATTTGTAATTTGTAACTAAGAGTCTAAAGAAGAGCGTGAAGCCGGGAAGTCAAGAAGTTTAGTGAGATCCCACAAATAGAAAGTAAGTAGTCATTGTCGGGACGAAAAGCTTCTCCGAAAACAAATTGGTCGATGAAAACTGGAATTCCGACTGTGACTTTTCCCACCCCTATTTTATTTTCTCCATCTCTTTATCTTAATGTGTTGGATGATTGAGGCGTGGATATTCTGCTCATGAGCGTAATGGTATAAGCCACAAATAGAAATTTTATCACTTTAGTAAAAACATTGATTAAGTTCCCAGGGAAGGAAATGGGCTGGTGTGGCATGCCATACATTGAAACATAACCCATCTAGGAGTGAAACTAAAGGATTCAGAAGAGTTCATGTAGGAGGAAGTTCACTAGAAAGTGTTCAATGAAATTAAGAAATACCGGACCAACAGGGCAGTTTTGATGCCACCAATATGACCATAAATTGTATAATTGTTATCTTAATATATTTAATCACCTATTTTATTAATAAAATATATTTAATTGCATTTTTTTATTAAAAACCTGATTTTTGAATTAAATTCTCAAGTTTCTTAAAATTTAAATTACGACTTTTAAAATCCTTACATATGCATTCTTCTTTAGGAAAAATACATTATTCAGGTAGTTATAGATTCACATATCAAGAATAAGGTAGAACCTAAAATCATACAATTATCAGGTGTGTGTGTGTGTGTGTGTGTAACGAAAATCAAGGAAAAATGTATCCCCAATATCACGGCGAAAGTTACAAATAATCTTTCCATAATGACCGGCAATCTCCAAGCAACATTTTAGCGGGGACACATTATTGGTGTTGACCACAAAATTCGGCTGGACTTTGGACCAACACGTCTCAGCTCCTCCCTCTTTGACACGTGGATCTCCTGCGCACTAGGACAAACAGTCAGCTTGCAAAGGGGGTCGAGGTGGCTCCCGTTTGCACTCCGATGCCTAAGTCAGTACTCATTTTAGGCGAATATATATATTGGGTGCGGGAAATATAAGTGTGTAAAAGAGAGAAAAGGGAGTGAGAGAAATATAGAGTTAAGAGTGAGAAATTGCTAACTCCTTGCTTGGAGACAATTGTGCTTTATTTATAGTGGAACTTTTTGTCTTGGATTGCGACACTTGGCATACTTTACACTTGTCGCCACCCTAGCTCATGGAAGTGACAACCTTGCTTTTCAACCGTAATCATTGCTACATTTCGTAGGGGGTGGGCGCCTGTCACGTCTTGGTAAAGGCAGTGTCCCATCACTGACTCCATCTCTCTTCTGGCCAACACCATAAAGCTCTCCGGTTGAATATAAAGCACATCGGCTGGTGCGTTAACCAGGTCGGCTAAAGAGGTTTGCTCGGCGTACCACCTCGGAAATCATCCCAGGTGATACTTTAGGCCTTTAACGGTGGGTCGGGGTCCGCTGGGCCGCTATTGGGCCTTAGATGGTAGATCACTGTACCTTTCTTTGGGCCCGGAATTAACACTAGTCCCTCAAATCCGAAGGGATAATTCATGGTCGTGTAGGATTTGCTATGATTTTATAGCCGACCTTACGCCTCGGATTTCCGCTCCCTTTCTCGTTAGGTTCTAAGGATTTTCCAAAGATTTCTCTGAAGGGTCTCATGGCTACAAAGATTCTCCCTGCACTTCGCCATGGCAGTGAAGTTGAAAGGAAACAGAAGGCGGTATTAGCCAACCTGCAAGTTGGGGTGGCAAAGGAAGTCTCCGAGGCGTCTACGGCCCAACTTCAGGGCCCTCTTCCGGCCCTAATGCCACCGCCTACTCTGCTGCCTGTGGGCCCTCAGAGGCCTAACACAGAGAAGGAAGCCGACCCTAAGGGAGTCCTTCCAAAGGGGAAAGGGAAAAGGTCTGACAGGGGCGGATCCAAGAGAGACAGGGAGGCTAAGGATGCCTCAATGCCGCCTCCTTTGTCCGAGGTCATATTTGAACATGCCCCTGAGGAGGAGCCCGCCCCCCTGAAGAGACTCAGAAGAGGTAAGGGCAAGGAATCCACCTCTGCACCTCCGCCTCCCATAATTGAAGACCTGGAGGATGAGCCCTCTGTGTCCATTCTGGGCTTGGCCTATGAAACGACACCGGAGGGAGCAGAGGAGCTCAAGCACATCAAAACCAGCATTCTCCCCAGGGATGTCACCTTCAGCCCTTCACTATTTGACTCTCCCAGCTCCCCTCCAGCCCGGGCCGCCTTTATTACTGAACAGTTTTGGACGGAGGGCTGATCTGCTTTCTCCTCCAGAGTTAGTCCGTCCCGGAAGTTGCTCGCCGCCAAGGCCATGAACGCCAGGGCATTGGCCCTTATTGACGAGGTGGAGTCTTCCGTGAATGAGGCACAGAGGGACAAAAAGGATGCTGAGACTGCTCTCCGGCACGCGGACAATATGCTCAAGGAAATCAACGACCTCAAGGACCAGCTATCTATAGCCCGTAAATCTTCTTCGGAGGAAAGGGTTAATGCGAAGCACCTCCAGGAGGACAATGATAAATTGAAGCATGACCTCCATGCCTCTGAGTCAGACGTGGCAGTCTTGTGCAAGAAATTGGATGATTCCAACCGGGCACAGTCTATCGCCTCTGAGGCCCTGGCTGTCGTTAATGCAGCCAAGTCGAAGTTAGAAGCCGAAGTGGCAGAAGTAAATGAAAAGCTGAGGAGGGAGCTGGAGGCTAGGAAGAAAGTTGAGGAGGACTACACTTCCCTGGAGAAACATATTGACTCCAGAATTTCTGAGGCCTTGGAGCGTACCATTGCGGCTAGGGTGCAGGAGGTTCTGGGTGAAGAAGTTTCTAAGGCAGTTCAGAACTTCAAGGATACTTTCGAAGATACCCCGGAGTACGAGGTTATGCAGAGGGTCTTTGGGAACTTGGGGGCCAGAATGGCCTTAGGGGATGTGAAGGAAGCTTTTCCGACACTGAACCTGTCCTCCATTGAGGCTTTTTACCCCGAGCCTCAAGGTAATCCTGCGGATCCTCTGGGCGTGTCTGATAAAGGCCCCTTGGAAGATGTCCCTCCTCCACAATAGTCCTCTTCTGCATTTGTTAGCTTTAGTTTTTTTTTGTAAGTCCCCGGCACTTCATATTGTGCATGTCTCATTTTTATGAATGAAGCAGTTTATTCATATTTTGGTGCAGCAACGTTTTTTCTTTACTGCTTATGAATGAAGCCGTTTATTCATATTTTGGTGCAGCAACGTTTTTTCTTTACTGCTTAAACATGAGTATTTCCAAGTGCGAGTAGTTCGTAATTGTATGATGATATGCGGGTATCTGTAAATGTCTGTAAATGTCTGGTCCCTCAGATTTAACGAGCTTAATGCGTTCACGCTTGCGGGTTAAATCTGATGTCGACCAACTTTTGAGCAACTTTTACCTTACATTTAGTAACACCTCTTACAAATTTGCATTAACTTCTGTTTGTGCGTGCCTATTTTCAATTTATAATTTCAACAACGTGCGCTTATGTTTTTACAACAGAAATAATATAGGGACTTTTACGTTTGAATTCACAGTATTTAGTACGCATATGTCTTGTGAGCGTTTCGCTTAAGTGTATGCATGAAAGTATCAACCACTTTGCGGAAACATTTAATATTTCGTGCGAAAGAGCACCCCGTATGTCCGAACTAATTTATCGTTTTTAGAACTTTGGTTCATGTGACAATGTCTGAGGCACTTACGTCTGAGTTTGTATGGATTTCAGAAATAATACAGTGATCGACGTGTGGGCTTTATAAGAGTCCCTTGTTTTTAACAATTTCATGCATGACGAATACACATGGCTAATTAGTATTTGGTGCAATCCTCATCATAATTAACTAGCGATTTCATACAATCATGTGACAACGTTGTGCCTCGTTGAAGTGGAATTTGACTTATTGAAAATAACGACGAAGGTGATCTGTGTTCCAAGGATTACACAAAGGTACCCCGGACAAATCTTCAATTATGTAAGTACCAGGTACCACCTCGGCTGTGATCCTGTAAGGGCCTTCCCAATTGGGACCCAAAGTCCCTACTCCTGGTTCTTGAGTTGAAGGAAGAACCTTTTTTAGGACTAAGTCTTCAATATTAAAGCGTCGCCCTTTCACCCTTTTATTGTAGTATCGAGCCATCTTTTCCTGGTATCTGGCCATGACCACTTGAGAATCGTTCCGTTTCTCCATGAGGAAATCCAAACCGGCCCTTTGTGCTTCTTCATTTCTCACTTCGTCATAATTAATCTGTCGAAGTGAGGGTACCCCAATTTCGACGGGACATACCGCCTCGGCGCCATATGCCAATGAGAACGGAGTTTCACCAGTTGCGGTGTGAGAAGTGGTGCGAAGCGCCCATAGCATTTGCAGGAGCTCATCTACCCATGCGCCCTTTTTGGACTCCAACTTCCTTTTCAGGGTGTTTTTTATGGTTTTGTTCACTGCTTCCACTTGCCCATTGTCCTGCGGGTGATGTGGAGATGAAAACAGCTTTCTAATTCCCAAATCACCACACAACTCGTCCACGCTTCTGTTTTTAAACTGTTTAGCATTGTCACTAACCAGCGAATGGGGTACCCCAAACCGGCATATGATATTCTTCCAAATGAACTTGGTGGTGTTGGCCTCGGTGATTCTCATAAGTGGTTCAGCCTCGACCCACTTGGTGAAGTAGTCAATTGCTACTATAGCAAAGCAATTATTTCCGGCACCCCTAGGCATAGGACCTATAATATCAACCCCCCATTTTGAAAAAGGTCAAGGGCTGGTCACCACGGTTAGCCTGTGATGTGGCTGATGCAGTATGGTTGCGTGTCTTTGGAATTTATCACACTTGCGCACAAAGTCATGAGAGTACTTTCGCATAGTGGGCCAAAAATACCCCTATTTGAGGGCTTTCCGAGCTAGCGATAGTGCCCCGGCATGGTTGCCACATATACCTTCATGGATTTCCCTCATTACATATCGCCCTTCCTCAGCCCCAACACATCTTAGCAACGGGGAGGTGAAACTCAGTTTATAAAGTAGATCATCCAAGAGTACGAAATTGGCAGCATACCTTTGCAATCTTGAGCTGCTTCAGGCTCGTTTGGAACTGTCTGGTGCCTCAAATATGCAATCAGCGGATTCATCCAGGATCTCTCTTCCTCTACCATCAAAATCTCTGGTCCTGGCTCAATAGAGGAGGTCAACATGCGCTCAACCGGGATCAGATTATATAGCTCCGCATCACAGCTGCTTTCTAGTTTGGACAGAGTATCAGCGTTGGAGTTTTTTGTTCTGGGGATGTGCTGCAATTCCATTTCTTCAAAGTTTACCGCCAAATCTCTTACTTTCTTCAAGTAAGCAACCATAGAGGGTTATTTGGCAAAAAAATTGCCCATTGAATTGATTTACAACGAGCTGCGAATCGCTGTTCGCCACTATGGACTTGATCTTTAAAGCTTTGGTAAGTCTTAACCCAGCTAACAACGCCTCGTACTCAGCAACGGTGTTCGAGGCTTTGAACTCGAAGCGGATTGCGCTATGTAGTTTAAACCCTTCCGGGCTAATTAATAATATGCCCGCACCGGATCTCTCCTTAGCCGAGGACCCATCAACAAATAATTTCCACTCCTGGCTAACCTCTGTGTTATCAATCATTTCGACCTCCGGCGGGTGTGTGAATTCGACTACGAAGTCAGCCAAAGCTTGGGCCTTTATCGCAGTCCGAGGCGCATAGTGTATGTCAAACTGGCTTATTTCTATTGCCCATTTCAGTAATCTCCCAGATACATCTGGTTTTTGCAACACTTGTCTCATGGGAAAGTCGGTGAGCACGTGTATGGAGTGTGCTTGAAAGTAGGGGCGAAGTTTGCGAGAATCGGTGAGTAGTGAAAGGGCAAGTTTCTCCATATCTGGGTAGCGTGTCTCCGCATCTAGCATGGCTTTACTCACGTAATATACTGGAAATTGATTCCCCTCCTCTTCTCTGACCAACACGGAGCTAACAGCCTCTTTGGACACAGCCAAATACAAGTAAAGAGGCTCGCCAGCCTTTCGCTTTGATAGCAATGGGGGTCGTCCCAAGGACGCTCTCAGGTCGGCGAAGGCCTGCTCACACTTCGGTGTCCACTGGAATCGTTTCCCCCCTTTTAGGATTTTGAAAAATGGCAAGCATTTGTCTGTGGATTTGGAGACAAATCGATTCAGGGCTGCGATTCTTCCCGTTAAGCTTTGCACCTCCTTTGGATTTCGAGGCGATTGCATGTTTAACAAAGCATCGATTTTGTCGGGATTAGCTTCGATTCCTCTTTTATTCACCATGAACCCAAGAAATTTTCGAGATGCTACTCCAAATGCACACTTCGCCGGGTTGAGCTTCATTCGATATTTCCTCAAAACATCGAAGGCCTCTGACAAATGGCGGATATGATCCGCGGCGACCATGCTTTTGACCAACATGTCATCAACATACACCTCCATGGTGTTTCCCAATTGTTTTACAAACATGCGATTCACTAGCCTCTGATAGGTAGCTCCCGCATTTTTCAAGCCGAACGACATTGCTTTGTAGCAATAGAGTCCTCTATCTGTTATAAACGAGGTATGCTCCTCGTCCGATTCGCACATGGGGATCTGATTGTATCCGGAGTAAGCATCCATGAAGCTCAGGAGCTCATGCCCTGCCGTAGAGTCAACCAATTGATCGATCCGGGGCAGTGGAAAGATGTCTTTTGGACATGCCTGGTTCAAATTTGAAAAATCAATACATACTCTAAGCTTCCCATTGTGTTTTGGTACTAAAACAGGGTTTGATACCCACTTCGGATAGCGCGATTCTCTGATGAAGCCATTTTTCAATAACTTCGTGACCTCGTCTTTCAAGGCCTCATACTTGTCTGAACTCATAGGTCTTCTCTTCTGCCTATGCCCAGGGCTTCGTGGATCAACCTGGAGTCTGTGACATGCCTCCTTAGGATCAATCCCAACCATGTCGCCATGCTTCCATGCGAATACATCGAGGTTTTGAAGTAGGAAGTCCTTTAATTGACTCTTGTATTCGGTTGGCGAGTCCAGTCCGACCTGTAATTCCTTGATTGGGTCCAGTGGGTCTACGCCGAAGCACTCCAACCTTTCGGCCGGGGTGGGGCAATTGTCACCTGCCGTCCTGGGGTCTAGATCTGCTAAATCCTCTTCTAGGATCATCGTGACATCCTTATCTCCAGATGGCCCTTCACCCAATCTTTCAGGGTCTGGAGCAGCCTCGGCTATGGCTACATCACTGATCATGTTTAAGCTTCGATCTTGAAACTTCCGGATTGCATTTGTGTAACAAGCCCGGGATTCTGTTTGGCTTCCCCTCACAGTTACAACGCCATGCTCCGTAGGGAACTTCATGTAAATGTATTTGGTATGCGTTACAGCCCCCAAGTCAATGAGACCAGACCTCCCAATTGAGCCATGATAGGAGGAGATTTTGTCAACCACCAAGAATTCCATAGGGATTCTGGAGAGGGTCGGGGCTTGCCCTACTTCAGTCATAAGGGTTATGGACCTTCTGGGGGTTATACTGTCCCCGGTGAATCCGTATATCGGATCAGGGACGGGAATGAGGGGAGTGCTGATCCCCATCTTATCAAAAGTTACCCCGTAAATCACATGTAGCGAGGCACCATCATCCACCATCATCCGTGATAGCCCATTTCGAGCCACCACCACCCTAATAACCAATGCGTCGTTGTGTGGGAAGTGCACTCCAACGGCATCGTCTTGTGTGAAGGTGATAGGTTCCGTCCGAGGCACCCCCACAGGATGGGAGTGGATATGATAATTCACATTGGCGGGCTGCTTGGCCTCTCTTATATACCTCTTTTGGGAGTTGCTTGTGCTCCCACCTGGGTGGGGGCCTCCCAGTATTGTATCGATTTCACGGATGGGGAGGTCGGCCACGGGCATAGGTGGTTCCCGTGTGTCTTTGGCATGTGCCGAGGCGGTGTCTTGGCCCTTATTCCTGTCTCTTTGACAATTATCAATTCTTTCCTTAGTTGAGTTCTTCCACGGAGCTCTCCTATCAGCTCGGTTGAACTTCTGGCCACCAGATTTTTGTGTTCGCCCTGTGTCAGGGGGAAAGTCACCTCTACTTCTCCCCTGTGCCTTTTGGTCGGCTAGCAGGTGGATTTCTCTGCAATCCTCTATTGCGTGACCGTAATATCTGTGGTAGGCACAGTAAGCCCCAATCATGGGCTGTTTTCCACTTCGGGCGCTTTCCACTCTCCCTTGAGCCGTGTGAGGATTTTGAGAAGGGGTGTTTGAGTGTAAGTGAGGGATAGCCTCCGTGATTTCTGCTGCAAAGCTAGATCCCGTCCCCGGGAATGGCCGAGGCGCGCCACCTCGGTTACCGCCAATCCTATCCTTGTTTCCTCCCGTTTTGAGGTCCACTTCATTGGGATATCCAAGGTTGTATCTCCCTTGGGGGTGATTATCTCTGGCCCTGGCCATTTCCTCTGATACAATCTCTTCCTTCATCAGGTCTACCAGGGTATTGTAATCTCTTGATTTCCTGCTCCGGACATCCCTCCAAAACATGCTGGTCATATCTAGCCCTCCTTTTAGGGCGGAGAACATCTCCGCTTCTGTGATATTTTCGCAGATATGCATTTCTTCAGTGAATCTAGCTAGGTAACTTTTCAGAGATTCGTCCCTTCCCTGCCTCAGATCCTGAAGGCGTTGGAGTGGGAGTTGACCAGGCCTGGAAGAAACAAAGCCATTCTTAAAAGCAGTTTTCATATCCCTCCAACTGTGGATGCTGCCAGGAGGGAGTTTTTTATACCATCGTATGGCACTTCCCTCAAGGGTTAAAGCAAAAGCTTTACATTTCAGTGCCGGGGTGGCCCCAGCTATTTCCATGCTGGCGCGGTAATTTAACAGGTGATCATCAGGATCACCTCGGCCAGAATACTTTGCTATTTCCGGCATTTCAAAGTCATGGGGGACGGGGCATCTACGGAGGCCCTCTGTGAAGGGACTTACTTCCTCTTCGTCATCCAATTCGTACGACGGCAGCTTGCTGTTCTCGTCATGACCGGAATACTCCGGATCACGGTATTGGCCATAGAGCGGTGGAGCGTACTCCTGCCCTTGTGGTGGTGGAACGCGGCCGTAGTTTGGCCTTTCATAGCTCTGTAACTCATTGCGAGGATTAGTCTGAACTGCTTCGGCTCTTCTTTCTTGCCTATTCCTAGGCTCATGTGCTAATGCCATCCTTTCTCCTCCCATACCTCGTTGGTTCCTGTACATTTGACCCTGCGATAAGGCTTCTTCAGCGCGTCGCTCGTGCCTATTTCTAGGCTCTGCGGCATTGTGCCGACCTGGGTCCGTTTGTCCCCGTCGTTGTCCCCTGAATAACCCTCCTATTCTGCTGAAAACACTGTCGGAATTTGCGGGAGAAGCCTCCCTGTGTCTAGCTGGGAGTGGGTTTTGTTCCCCATGTGTTTCATGTTCTGGGTCTCGCTCGTAGAAGGGCTTGGATTCCACTTCGGCGTATGCCTGCGGGTCCTGATAATAATAAGATATAGTGGCCGCCTCAGATGGTGAATAATGTGGCTGTGAGTATTGCTGAGGCATCACAGGTTCGTTCACAGCATACCCTCTGGCCATAAAGGCATTCATTGCAGCAGTTTGTCCTATTTGCTGCCTCTGCATCTCCAGCATTTGGGCCGCCATGAGTGTCATGTCTCGCATCATGCAGGGATTTCGGTGCCGGCGAGGGGGATTAGGTTGTGCCACCTCCTCGTTGGCGTTTTCATGGAGTTCTTGAGGAACTTCGTCCTCGCTGTGTCGGCCACTTCTTCCCCTACGGGGGTTAACATCACCGTCACTTTCATTCATATTTCAGAAGAATTTCTGGTCTTAGATTGCTTTTCAAGGATAGATAGACCTTTGTCTCGCTGCTTCAAACCTTTTTCAAGGTTGTTAAACTTATGTTTCAAAGTTCTTTACCTTTTTCAAGGGTGAACCAGCTTATCTTTCAAAGCTCCTACCTTTTTCAAGGCCAACCAGCTTATCTTTCAAAGCTCCTACCTTTTTCAAGGCGAACCAGCTTATCTTTCAAAGCTCCTACCTTTTTCAAGGCGAACCAGCTTATCTTTCAAAGCTCCTACCTTTTTCAAGGCCAACCCGCTTATCTTTTTAAAGCTCTTTGCAGTTATCCGCTCTATTTATTGTAAGAGGTTATTCGTCCTTTTTCAGAACTACCTTTCTATGTGTGGCTTTTTACCATGTGTTTTCGTGGTTAGCAGTATGGCTTCCCACAGACGGCGCCAAAATGTTGACCACAAAATCCGGCTGGACTTTGGACCAACACGTCTCAGCTCCTCCCTCTTTGACACGTGGATCTCCTGCGCACTAGGACAAACAGTCAGCTTGCAAAGGGGGCCGAGGTGGCTCCCGTTTGCACTCCGATGCCTAAGTCAGTACTCATTTTAGGCGAATATATATATTGGGTGCGGGAAATATAAGTGTGTAAGAGAGAAAAGGGAGTGAGAGAAATATAGAATTAAGAGTGAGAAATTGCTAACCCCTTGCTTGGAGACAATTGTGCTTTATTTATAGTGGAACTTTTTGTCTTGAATTGCGACACGTGGCATACTTTACACTTGTCACCACCCTAGCTCATGGAAGTGACAACCTTGCTTTTCAACCGTAATCATTGCTACATTTCGTAAGGGATGGGCGCCTGTCACGTCTTGGTAAAGGCAGTGTCCCATCACTGACTCCATCTCTCTTCTGGCCAACACCATAAAGCTCTCCGGTTGAATATAAAGCACATCGGCTGGTGCGTTAACCAGGTCGGCTAAAGAGGTTTGCTCGGCGTACCACCTCGGAAATCATCCCAGGTGATACTTTAGGCCTTTAACGGTGGGTCGGGGTCCGCCGGGCCACTATTGAGCCTTAGCTGGTGGATCACTGTACATTTCTTTGGGCTCGGAATCAACAATTGGTAATCGGTAATAACAGAAACCCATTCAATCCCTAGAGCAGGAAATGCATCGAATGAGAAGAAACTAAATAAGAGGTCACAATTCAATTCAGCGGTGAGTCCAATAACATTAGTGACAAAGAAATCATTCAATTAGGAATTATACATTTAGCACGCAACATCAACATTGGGTAAGACTTTCGATCTATATAATTCGTGCGTGTAATTGAGGTCACATGAATGAAAGTTCACCTTAGCAATGTGTATTGAATGTTGTTGCGTTTGATTTGTATTCTTAGAATGAGCGGGTATGAATGTCAGACTGTGGGCAGAGTAACAAATTAATGGACGTGAGGTTACAATTGGATCGTGCCATAGTAAAATCGCGTGCTCTCATAGGACAGTGTGATGAAAATTATATACATATTGTGATCTCAAATGATTCTAATTCTAATAGCGTGCATGGGAAGGGCTGCAGTGATATTTTCACCTCGTTGACCACCGTCCTTGAATACTGAGTTATTCCTGTAATAACGCCATTATCATTAATGTGTAGGTATGGGCTATATAATTATATATGTGCTTTACGGATCACAGTCCTCCTTATTAATGATTGATGAAGGATGAGATTATTGGAACCTTGTGGACACGGTCATGAGCGAGTTTGGGTTTGACCGTAACAAAGTCGCAGTCTCCATGAGTTATGAATTGAGCAATGACATACACCCACTTAGAATTAAAAATGATAACAGTGTAAGGTCGTATCTGACACTGAAGAATGTAGATATGGATCATTCAAAATATCCTGTAATTGTTTATGTTACGTTATTGGGAAAAGTACGAAAACAAGGGCGGCAATTAAAAATAATATTCGATGTATGGAATTGCGTCGGACGTATGTGCTGTAGCAGATGATCCATTGAGAATATCGTATGATAATGTGGACACAACTGTAACAAATCCAGATGCCAGAGATGTAGAGGTTCATAGGGTTTTCAAGAATAAAGAAGTACTCAAGTTGAGCTTGGCTTTTTATGCGATACAACAGATATTTGAATTCATGGTTCTCAGGTCAGACAAAAAGGAATATGTTGTAAGGTGCTCAAATGATACTTGTAATTGGGTTTTTAGGCCATCAAGATTGGGGAAAATAGAACTATTCAAGATTAGATACATTCACGATGGTAATACCAGTGGTTCCAACATAGTTTTAGGGTCATATAGGCAAGTTTTCACTGCAGTTGTGTCCTCGTGTATAAAGTACAAATTCAACTCCAGTCGTACAAAATATACCCAAAATGACATATGCAACGATGTGATGCAGACTTATGGTGTTTCGCTGAATTACATTAAAATTGTAGATCAATGGAGAAGACATTAAGATTGATAAGGGGAGACCCTTCTAAATCGTTTCAACATGTACCGGGTTTTTTGCATATGCTTGAATGAACTAACCCAGGCTCGATCATGGGGATAGAGATGGATACTGGAAATACGTTCAAATATTGTTTCACGGCCCTTGGTGCATCAATTTGTGGATGGATGCATTGTAGGCCTATTATTGTAGTTGATGGGACTTATTTGAATGGACAATATGGTGGTACTATGTTCATGGCATGTACGCAGGATGCAAGTAATAGGATTTTTGATATTGGGGATAGTGAGAATGACAGGTCTTGAAAATGTTTTTTCAGCTGTTGAAGAAGGCGTATGGCACTAGAGAAGGGCTATGTTTTGTATCGAATCATCATGAAAGTATCAAAAAGGGTATATGAAGTATGTACCCTGGAACATGTGGTATTTGTTCGTACCACTTACTGCAGAACCTGAAGAACTATTATGGTAAATCGGTCACAATATCACAGAATCGTATAATTATGTTGTATGTACGTACACATTATCAGAGTTCGAGTACCAGATGCTATAGTTGGACGCTATTGACGAAGGTATTAGAAGTTATTTGGAAAGTACACTCTACTAGTCCATTTTGTGATCTATTAACATGTGCATTGAAAGTATTCCACAATGACGTCAAACATTGTAGAATCAGTGAATACTGTAACGAAGTCAGCCAAGAACTTTCCTATAGCGTCGTTGCTAGAATCTTTAACACAAACAGTATAAAACTAGTTCTGCAAAAATAGGGACAGCACACATGGTACTTTCACAAAGCTTTCAAGCAAGTATGAGAAGTTGAGAGAAAGTAGCATAGAACTGAGGAGCCTAAGGGTACTCATCTAATTTCTGCCCATAGTTTAATGTAAAATGTGTTAATATACAATTTGAATTCTGATTCAGTGGAATTTTTTACAGGTGTGTCCATCGAATCATACAATATATTCAGTTCAAGATGAAAGTACATAATTTGTGGTCGATATAGAACAACGTAAGTGTACATGTAGGATGATTCAGGTTCACCAGATGCCATGTCCACATGCTCTAGCTTTGATAGTCATCACGAAGAGGGATTTCTACGAATATTGTTTTTACTATTACACATGCAATGCTTACAAGGTCACCTATGAAGACAGTGTGTAATACCCCGACTAAGAAAGGTTAAAAGAAATGATAGGTATTACTCATACCAAACAGGTGCACCTTCTTTTTCGGAAGTCCATCGTTAGAAACTCCAAAGTTAAGCGTGCTTGGCTTGGAGAAATTCTGGGATGGGTGACCTCCTGAGAAGTTTTCTCGGGGAGCGTGCGAGTGAGGACAAAGCATGCTGAAAAGACTCGTGTTGGTACGGTGGGGACAGTACGTCATCATTTAACGGCCGGGACAGCCCGTTAAGTGGGACCCGGGTTGTTACCAATGGTATCAGAGCCGGTCGCCAGCCGGAAATCGGGAACTAAGTGCTACGCCATAGGGCGGGAGCCACCTCTAGAATCCCAACGCCTAGCAATAGATCCTCAGATGGGTTAAGCGCGACGAGGACGTCGCGAGTTTAACAGGGAGTGATTGTAATACCCCGACTAAGAAAGATTAAAAGAAATGATAGGTACTACTCATACCAACAAGGTGCACCTTCTTTTTCAGAAGTCCATCGTTAGAAACTCCAAAGTTAAGCGTGCTTGGCTTGGAGAAATTCTGGGATGGGTGACCTCCTGGGAAGTTTTCTCGGGGAGCGTGCGAGTGAGGACAAAGTATGCTGAAAAGACTCATGTTGGTACAGTGGGGACAGTACGTCATCATTTAACGGCCGGGACATCCCGTTAAGTGGGACCCGGGTTGTTACAAATGTAACGCCCCGGGTTCTGAACACCCGGGTGCGCCACTTCATCGTTTAAAAATTGACTTTGAAGATAATAATTTAGCGGAAAATAAATTTAATTGAAATTCCATTTTACATAACTTTATAAAAATTGACTCAAACTGTCAAAATAGTTTAAACATGGAAAAATAACTTGAACGTAACATAATAAAAATAAGTTTATAATTTCGAATAAAACATTTCTAAAATCTCAATAATGGCCACCATCGCACGCCCCGCCACCAACTCCGTCATCTGCAAATTTTATTTTGGAAAACGTAAGTATTTCATAGAAATACTCAGTAGACTCGCGCACAATAATCATTTAACATCATAAATTAAAACACATAATCATGATATTCAAGTCTCAGGTGTCTAACGACCACCATATTCTCATGAACAAGTAAATAACATACAAGTTCAAATCTCATGCATTTAAGCAAGTAAATTCTCGTAACATAGTCTCATACTCAGAAAGCAAGTAATTCTCATGAACACAATCATACATGCTAAACTTATAATCCAAATAATTATTGAAGCGCACTTTTGAAAAAAACGTAAATTTGTAGATTAGAGTCTACCTTAACGAGTGTGGTTGAGCGGGAATGACTTAAATCTTTCAAATCTCCTTACGCCTCGTCTAACCAATAAGTTACATTAGTCTTTCGAAACTTATAGTTTAAAAATAATAATTTACAATTTGAGGACTGAAATTGATGTTTTGAAAGTGAGGGACTAAAATGAATACTTTGAAAGTTAAGGGACTAAAATGAATATTTTTGAAAGTTGAGGGGCTAAAATAAATACTTTGAAAGTTGGGTTGAAACTCAAAACAAATATTAAACTATAGGGCTGAAATAATTGATTTTCAAAATGAAAGGGCTGATTAAAACTCATTTAAAACTTAAGGGCTGAAATTGATGATTTGAAACCAAAAGGAACTGAATTGAATAACTTTTCAAACTTGGGGGCTGAAGTAGACATATTTCAAAGTTTGGGGCTTGGGGCATAATTTATCAAAAATCAGATTTTTATATATATCACAACACACTCTCTCTCTCTCTCTCTAAAATCCTAACACAGAGATAGAGCGCAGAGGGAGAGGCGGACGACGCCCCTCGTCCGTTCTCCGGGCGTCAAACGCCGGCGCTCGACCGGCGGTGATGGTGGCTGTGTAGGCGGAAGAAGAAGGAGAGTTGGGCGAATTTTTAGGTACTGGACCGAGAGTAACCCGAGGCTGGGTTCAAGTGTTTTAGGGAGGTCTCGATTCCGGCAATGAAGGTAAGTAATTGGGCTAGTTTATTCTTGGTTTATGGTTTGATTTGGGGTTGATTTTGGATGTGGGCAGCAGTGGTGATTTTCTGGAATTTGTGGTGGCGGCTTGAGTGGTTTGCACGGTGGCGCGGTGGTGGAGGCAGCGACTTTGGTTAAGAAACTAATTGAGGCCGTGGCTAGTTACAGTGGCGCTCGGGTGATTGAGGCTCGTTTTGTGGTGACAGTGGTTATGGTCTATGATGGTGGATTGGGGTTTGGTTCGGATGATAGAAATGGGCAGTGGTTCGGTTGTGGCGTTGTGAGCTGATTTTGAACTTGGTCGTCGGCTTGGCAGTTTGGTCGTTTTGGTTTTGAAGAAGACAGGGAATAGGCGAGCGGCTTAGGTGGTGGTTCGATGAAATAGGCCGCTGGTTTGGCCGTCTATGGTTGTGGTGCTTGGTTGCAGGCTGGTGGAGTTCATTTCAGAAATTTGTGGTTCCGTTTAGGCAATGGTTGTAATGTCTGGGCTGGTTATTTCTGCAGAATGGTTGAGGCTGAGTTGATGGTCGGGCAAGGCAGGGAATCGGTGTTGGTTTTTCATGGAAGGAGGCAGAGACTTACCAACAGGTGATGACAATTTGAATGAATTGTTGATGAGAAGGAATGAGGATTTTAATATGGCTGATTGTGGTATGAATATGGTAACTTAGGTCAAAATCTTGATTTATGGAAAAATTGTGAGAATTTGGAAGTGAATATTGTTGTGTAAGGAAATACTTGGAAAATAAGTTGTTGATTTAGTTGGGCCAAGAATGACTTATTGGGTTTGTTAAAAGGGCTTGAATGATCGGTAAAACATTTGGGCTAGAGATGTTGGATTGGATTAAAACAGTTGACATTTGGACTTAATATAATTAATACTTGGACTTTTGAAAATAAACTGTGATATTGAAATATTTTTGATAAAGATTGAAGATTTTGAATAAATTAAATTTTTCACTTAACTGGCTAGACGAGTACGCATTTAAAAATAAATAACTAAATGATGGGCAAAGTCGAAGCGACACGCTTTTAAAAATATTTATTTGAATAAAATCACGAAAATTTCTCGATCGCTACACAGTGTTTTCTCACTTGGCAATCCTAGTGAATGAAAATTGCTGAACGAAGTAACTTAAGTTGTTGTATTACATCCCAACCGAAAAAGGAGTTCAAGCAGACCATCAAAGAAGAGGAAAAAATTAACATGTGAAGGTAAACTATAGATGAAATGTGGATGTTGTGGAGGAAGGGGGCACAACCACCGGACTTGTACAAGTTTGTTTCCCATTAGTCAGGATAGTGTTAGACGCAAAATCAAATAAATGTTTTGTCTAGTTGTTGATGGTGTGAAAGTTTTCCTTTATGATGTTATCAGTTTGTTAATTGATATTTGACGACTGTTGGTTTTTTTAAATAATTAAATGGATGAGAATTTTTCTAAAATTTATTTATTGTGTAGTGAAATGAAGTGTACCGTTATGTTGTATGTGTGATAACACATTGAGAAGCACGAGGATAGGTTTGTAGCGACCAAGAATTTTTACGCGATTAATAATTATTTTAATAGAAAATCGTGTCGCTACTATTTCACCCATTTTTATTAAGTAACGCCGCGACGTATTCGTATAGCCAAATCAAGAAATAATCAAGATCGTTCGATTTTAAATTAAATTCCGAATTTCTAAAAATATCTCCATTCTCTTGATTTAAAGTATATTAAGTCCAAGTACTTAATTCAATGTTATCCCAATATTTATTTATACAAAAATTATTTTTATTATTGAAATTAAGAAAATATATGCAAGCATGGGAGGTTCCATTATATGTAATCATGAAGAGCATAATATTTGTATAAATATGGAAAAGTATATGAATGATTTATATACTCCATTATATATAATCATGAAGAGCATAATATTTGTATAAATATGGAAAGTATATGAATGATTTATATACTCCATTATATATAATCATGAAGAGCATAATATTTGTATAAATATGGAAAAGTATATGAATGATTGATAAGACTCCATTATATGTAATCATGAAGAGCATAATATTTGTATAAATATGGAAAAGTATATGAATGATTGATAAGACTCCATTATATATAATCATGAAGAGCATATTATTTGTATAAATATGGAAAAGTATATGAATGGTGCTTTACTTTAAGAAAAGGATGTGTTAAAATTAATAGAATTGAATGATTATGTTTACAATATGCCAACTTTATACATCTATTTAAACCCATCTCTTTTACACACAACTCTACACATATACACTTATTTCCAATCTCTTGACAAAATCCACAAGTAAGAGAAATTCAAGGTGGTTAAGAAACTTTTGGTCCATTTACTACTACACTTCATTTTAATCTTTTAAAAAGTAAGTATATCTTATGTTTTTATGAAAAGTAAGTATGTTTTTATGAAAGGTAAATACACCTTATGTTTTTATGACAAGTAAGTATATCTTATGTTTTTATGAAAAGTAAGTATGTTTTTATGAAAGGTAAATACACCTTATGTTTTTATGACAAGTAAGTATATCTTATGTTTTTATGAAAAGTAAGTATGTTTTTATGAAAGGTAAATACACCTTATGTTTTTATGACAAGTAAGTATATCTTATGTTTTTATGAAAAGTAAGTATGTTTTTATGAAAGGTAAATACACCTTATGTTTTTATGACAAGTAAGTATATCTTATGTTTTTATGAAAAGTAAGTATGTTTTTATGAAAGGTAAATACACCTTATGTTTTTATGACAAGTAAGTATATCTTATGTTTTTATGAAAAGTAAGTATGTTTTTATGAAAGGTAAATACACCTTATGTTTTTATGACAAGTAAGTATATCTTATGTTTTTATGAAAAGTAAGTATGTTTTTATGAAAGGTAAATACACCTTATGTTTTTATGACAAGTAAGTATATCTTATGTTTTTATGAAAAGTAAGTATGTTTTTATGAAAGGTAAATACACCTTATGTTTTTATGACAAGTAAGTATATCTTATGTTTTTATGAAAATGTTTGGATCATTGCTATGAAATCAATCTCACAAGATTGTTATGGGTTCCATATGATATGTTTATGATTATGTTAAGGGGACCGGAGTTTAGTAGCGCTACACATAAGAATTCTTGCCATTTAAGTTCGGTAAAATTCTTGTGTCTCCCTATGTTTATGAGTATTTCGATCCTATCCTATGTTATGATGAAAATGATCCATATGCTTTCAAAAGAAAATTTATGCTTGGTATACTTACTGGGATTTTATAAATCTCACTCCACGATATTTACCATTTTCAGATAATTGAAGGTTCGAGGCGGTCAACATGGAAGTGGCAAAAGTGGTTAAGATTGATGAGATAATTATGTTGAACTTTATGTAAGAAAATTATGTTCTATTTTTATTCACAAATAAAATTATGGGATTCTAATTATTCTTTTGAATAATTTTACATTACTATTTAAGTCTCGATAATATGATATGAGTCACTTTTAGTGGCACTCGAATGGTCGAGAATTCGGGTCGTCACAGTTGGTATCAGAGCAAAGAGTTTTAAAAACGATTCTGTAGATTTTTGAAATTTTATTTCTTTAAAAAAAAAAAAAAAAAAAATCACTATTCACGTGAACAGTAAAACGACGTGCTATTCATGATGAACAGTGAACGAAATCACTATTCATTATAAAAAAAAAATTGAATTTTCACATGTCAAGTATGGTTATGATTTTGAAAAGCATGATGAAATTTGATGTGCGAATTTCAAGGACAAAATTCATTTTAAGCAAGGGAGTTTGTAATGTCCTGAAAATTTTATGGAATATAATTAGTTAGTGATATGATGTTTATATTGATGTCTTTGATAAATTTCTAGAAGTTCGGGGGCTAAAGGAAAAATAAGATTTGACGATAAATTTTATTTGGGTTAAGTTATTAATTATTGATGGGGAGATAATTACTATATCGATATTGGATTTGTTTTGAAGACTGTGATTAATTAGGAATTATGATTCAAGAAAATGTTGATTTGGATACAACCACATTAAATTATTATTGATTAAAGGAAAATAAGATTATATGAAATATTTTAACTCATCACTCTACTATGTCACTCTCCACGTATTGACTCCTCGAACCAGGTATGTTATATGCTTTGCAAGTCATTTACGATTTTATTAAGACATGTTAAGTATGAAATCTTCATATGTTATGAATCTTTATGTGTTACACATAATATACATGTCAAGTATGATATAAATTGATAGAAGACTCAATTTTTTTATTCTTTTCAATGTAGAATCATGAGACAGAGAGGATATTTATATGAATTTTGGTGCATATTAAGCTTAGTAAGATTGACTCAATTAGAAATTAAGTTGGGTTGTAACTTTTGCCCAAAATATATGGAATAATATATTAAACAAACAAAATTAATAATGAATTCGTACAATAATTTATCCCTTTATCACTACCTTTGTGTAAAAACAAGGGAAAAACTGTGGATGGTTATTAGTACTTCCTCTTCAAGTTTCAATTTTCGGTTCAATAATTTATCCCTTTATCACTACCTTTGCTTAAAAGCAAGGAAAAACTGTGGATGATTATTGGTACCACTCTTCAAGTTTCAATTCTGAAAAAAAAAAAAATTCGGAAAGAAAAGAAAGAAAGAGAACGGGTGTTGAGCATAATGGGAATAATATGACTTAAGAATGATTTTCAAAATAATTGTTGTCCTTGAGTTTAGAAATGATGAACCTTAAATGGACTTTGCATAATTGATTTTAGACATGACACTAAGTATGAAAAGTCAACAGAAATGATTAGAAATATGTTCAGATTATCTATCATTTAGATTTAATGAAAAATAGCGAGCCAATTTTATGAAGTTTTATGAGATGTTAAGATTATAAGTGGTTTTAATGAGACTTTTATGAGAAGCATTATGAAGTTAGAGATTTAAAGATTTGGTTGTTGGGAATTAAGTAATGGATATTATGTTGAGTAAGTGAATTATGCCTCTATATTGAAGAGAAATTTATTATGAACTTTGGCCTTGTGATTAAATTTTGGGAATATGATTTATGACTTATAAATATAAGTATGAGTAATCTTTTGAGCCAATTAAGGTATGGAAGGAAGTGATATTGTGATATTGAAAAATATGATTTGAAATTGTTATGTTGAGGAATTATGAATTGAATTATGGGATATTTTTTTGATGATATTGAAGTATTGGAATCGTTTTAAATATTTTTAGATCGTTGTGATCAAATGTGGAATTATTTATTATTGTGAGTTATGAAGTATGCTTACGGTTTGAATAAGTCCAAATTTCAAAGGAAACTCTGCTTAGAATTTTATCGTTTGGAATTAAGAGCATAGTATGGTATGCAATCACTAAGAGAATTGAGGTTAGACATGCAAATTCATTTACATCACAAACGAGATTTAGTAGATGATAACAGAGATATTTATTATTTTCTCGTAAGGAGAACACACAAGAGTCACATTGGAAAGAAATACATGAAACACGCAAAATCAAAAGAAAGCAACATGGGAAATTCCTCAAATTGAGAGATGTGTTTCCGGAGTAGCCGTATCCTACCACCTCTGACCTTTTGAGGAAATAAAGAAACCTTCAAAGAGGTGTGTTTCGAGAGTAAGAATACTCCGTAATCTACCACCTGGAACCTTTGAGGTACACACAAGATTTAAACATTAAGGAAATCCTAGGAAATTAGAGGGGTGTCTCGAGAGTAAGAATACTCCGTACTCTACCCCCACCTATTCTAAGATTCATAAAGTTAAGTTTACATTAACCGGACTCCATTTTCGCTTGATTCCCCTTCCTTGCGACCAATCTATCTTAACCCCTGCTGGATCTTGTATTGAGATATATGACTGCAGCTTATCCAGTAGTTCATCAATAGTAGGAGCAGAAATAAGGAGCCTTCTGGAAAATGGAGAGATGAATCCCTGTTCCACAACATAATCAAGAAAGGTTAACAAACCATCAAAGAAATTGTTAACATTCAGAAGCCCAATAGGCTTAGTATGGAGACCTAGTTGAGCCCACGAGGTAATGTTAAAGATTTCTTCTAAGGTACCAAAACCTCCGGGCAGGGCTATAAAGCCATCAGCAACCTCAATCTTTCGAGTCTTATTCGATAAATTTTCCTCAGATCATTCATTGGAAGACTGGAATAATACTTGCGAATGTTTGTAAGAATGATATCCATGTTTTTGATGGATCTAACCTCTTCCCAGCATGAACTATTTAAAAGCATTAAGGATCGGAGGGAATCCGCGTGATATTGATTCCAGCAAGAAAGCGCGGAATAGAATAATGGAAAAGAGGGAACAAGGGTTTATGCGCCATTTACTTTCTTGATAAAAGGAAGATTTGATGATGACGGGATTTGAGATATGGAATATTTTCTTGGATTTTTGGGTACTGATATTTTGATATAATAATCAAGGTATAGAAATAATACGGGGATACGTGAAAGTGAAATAAGGACTGTATTGAATCAGGATTAATAAGTTTGTGCAAGTGAAAGGAATACCTTACGGGAAATGTTATGATATTTGAGTTAAGAATTTTAATTATTTGGGAGATATTTGTTTATTGAATTTTGCAGAAATTTTGGGTTACAAATATTGGAAAGATAAACTGATGATTATGTTGATATGTGAATAACATGTTTGGGTATATTACATAGAGAATATTCAGGTAATCGTTTTAATTATTTTGGGATATTTGGTGATAAGAAGAAATGACAAATTATTATGGTATGATATGTTAGTAAAGATTTATTGAAATTTTAGAGATATTAATACGAATATTTGAGGTTACATGATACGATGATAAGTGACAGGTTACATGAGTACTACAAGATATGATGAAATATCACATACGATTGGAAATTTTCATTTTGAGTTAGAATTTATGAGTAGACACATATGTCTATTATTGATAAGAAAAATACATGTTCTTAAGAAAACAAAGAGATGATTTAGTAAAAGTCCAGTGGGTTAGATATTATAATGATGAGATTACTAAGAGAAAGAAGAGAAGAGATTCTGATTAAGTGTTCAGAAATCATAAGATCAAGTAAGTTTAATTTCGAGGACGAAATTATTTTAAGGGGGTAAGTTTGTAGCGACCAAGAATTTTTACGCGATTAATAATTATTTTAATAGAAAATCGTGTCGCTACTATTTCACCCATTTTTATTAAGTAACGCCGCGACGTATTCGTATAGCCAAATCAAGAAATAATCAAGATCGTTCGATTTTAAATTAAATTCCGAATTTCTAAAAATATCTCCATTCTCTTGATTTAAAGTATATTAAGTCCAAGTACTTAATTCAATGTTATCCCAATATTTATTTATACAAAAATTATTTTTATTATTGAAATTAAGAAAATATATGCAAGCATGGGAGGTTCCATTATATGTAATCATGAAGAGCATAATATTTGTATAAATATGGAAAAGTATATGAATGATTTATATACTCCATTATATATAATCATGAAGAGCATAATATTTGTATAAATATGGAAAGTATATGAATGATTTATATACTCCATTATATATAATCATGAAGAGCATAATATTTGTATAAATATGGAAAAGTATATGAATGATTGATAAGACTCCATTATATGTAATCATGAAGAGCATAATATTTGTATAAATATGGAAAAGTATATGAATGATTGATAAGACTCCATTATATATAATCATGAAGAGCATATTATTTGTATAAATATGGAAAAGTATATGAATGGTGCTTTACTTTAAGAAAAGGATGTGTTAAAATTAATAGAATTGAATGATTATGTTTACAATATGCCAACTTTATACATCTATTTAAACCCATCTCTTTTACACACAACTCTACACATATACACTTATTTCCAATCTCTTGACAAAATCCACAAGTAAGAGAAATTCAAGGTGGTTAAGAAACTTTTGGTCCATTTACTACTACACTTCATTTTAATCTTTTAAAAAGTAAGTATATCTTATGTTTTTATGAAAAGTAAGTATGTTTTTATGAAAGGTAAATACACCTTATGTTTTTATGACAAGTAAGTATATCTTATGTTTTTATGAAAAGTAAGTATGTTTTTATGAAAGGTAAATACACCTTATGTTTTTATGACAAGTAAGTATATCTTATGTTTTTATGAAAAGTAAGTATGTTTTTATGAAAGGTAAATACACCTTATGTTTTTATGACAAGTAAGTATATCTTATGTTTTTATGAAAAGTAAGTATGTTTTTATGAAAGGTAAATACACCTTATGTTTTTATGACAAGTAAGTATATCTTATGTTTTTATGAAAAGTAAGTATGTTTTTATGAAAGGTAAATACACCTTATGTTTTTATGACAAGTAAGTATATCTTATGTTTTTATGAAAAGTAAGTATGTTTTTATGAAAGGTAAATACACCTTATGTTTTTATGACAAGTAAGTATATCTTATGTTTTTATGAAAAGTAAGTATGTTTTTATGAAAGGTAAATACACCTTATGTTTTTATGACAAGTAAGTATATCTTATGTTTTTATGAAAAGTAAGTATGTTTTTATGAAAGGTAAATACACCTTATGTTTTTATGACAAGTAAGTATATCTTATGTTTTTATGAAAATGTTTGGATCATTGCTATGAAATCAATCTCACAAGATTGTTATGGGTTCCATATGATATGTTTATGATTATGTTAAGGGGACCGGAGTTTAGTAGCGCTACACATAAGAATTCTTGCCATTTAAGTTCGGTAAAATTCTTGTGTCTCCCTATGTTTATGAGTATTTCGATCCTATCCTATGTTATGATGAAAATGATCCATATGCTTTCAAAAGAAAATTTATGCTTGGTATACTTACTGGGATTTTATAAATCTCACTCCACGATATTTACCATTTTCAGATAATTGAAGGTTCGAGGCGGTCAACATGGAAGTGGCAAAAGTGGTTAAGATTGATGAGATAATTATGTTGAACTTTATGTAAGAAAATTATGTTCTATTTTTATTCACAAATAAAATTATGGGATTCTAATTATTCTTTTGAATAATTTTACATTACTATTTAAGTCTCGATAATATGATATGAGTCACTTTTAGTGGCACTCGAATGGTCGAGAATTCGGGTCGTCACAAGGTTGCTCTTTCCAATTAATGAATGTTACGTGTTTTCACGTGTGACCTAATATCCTATATATTTTGAACTGGTTTTGTAAGCCCATTCCAGAATCATGTATGACGGTTTATGACATCAGGTGACATGAAATCATGTACTTGTTTCCTAAGTATGAATAGACACCTGTGTTTTGTCAACTGGGCATAAAATGGTGTAGTAATAAAGGTGACCTCGGTGAAGTGGAACGTAACCTGTGGTGGACATCAGTGAATTTGGCAAGAAAGATATATCTGGAGTGTGACCTGGTTAAACAAGTAGAATATGCTAATAACTGATTGTCTGTGACCATACTACCTTAGAGCATGTTAAAAAAAAATTGGGATAGCATATGACATGAAAGATTGCCCGTGTGAATTGTGCCGGACATCAGTCATGATGGCATAACATATTTGTGTGGTATGAAGAAATGTTGACAACTGATAACTGTAGTAGATTGTGACGTTGCTAACTTAATGAGTACACTAAATGAAGAAAAAATATCTAGTGTTCTGTGCATGTGACCTTGATGGAGCTATAGCCAATTTTGAATGTGATCTATAAGCATGAATGTGTGACATTATTAATGTAGTTAATGTTAAAGAAATTTAAGGACAGTATGTGACCTGACACTCTTTAGAATCCATTGTTGTCTCGTCCATGCACATATGTAAATGATAACCCTGTTAGTGTGAATGTGGCCTAGTTGATTGAGAATGTGACCTCAACTGGACATTACTGAATTCAACTTCACAGTGATATATATGCTATGATCAAACAAGTAATAATGATATTTCTATTAACCTGTGACATTGGTGACTTAACAAGTACAATAAAGGGAAAAAATAAATAACCACATTTCAAAACTGGTAATGGTGAAATGAAGCAAATGGAAAAGTGAAATTAATAATAAAATATCAAATCATTGTTTACATCCAATGGATGAGCATGACATCAAAAATATAACATGTTCATCTACATAATACAAAATCCACTAAACCCAAGGAGCTTCTAATGTAACAAAACATGAAAAAATCGCCTAAATGCTTTTGAGAATTCGTAAATCATGAAATCACATGTCGTCTATTACAATGCTTTCAACATTAGGTGTTGTAAGATTTGTTCTTTTTCTAATTTGACGATGCTTGAACAGGGTAGTTGATAAGTGTTATATTAACGTTTATTTTATACACTTATATCCTTGAATATGCCATAATGTGATTCTATCTAGGTATTATTAATGCATTTTATATTTCATGTTGTATAGGATCCTAAAAGAGGAGAAAAGAAGAAAAAATGACCAAATTGCACTAAAAACTGAAGTTTGGGGACTTAGGTGCAAATAGAGTTACGGCCGCAAGACAAATCATTACGGCCGTAAGAGCATGTTGAATCAGAAAAAAATAAGCAGAAAAGATGTTACGGCCGTAATATATATCTTTACGGTCGTAACCCTCAAAAGGTGAAAAATGCGCAGAAACATATTTACGGCCGTAAATCAGAAGTTACGGCCGTAACTTCAATTTGTGAGAAATATGCAGAAACTCAATTACGGCCGTAAAGGAAATGTTACGGCCGTAACTCTCCAGTCAACAATTTCCATAATTTTGGGATTTCTTGAGCCCAAAGCTAGGGCACGAAATTAAGGCTATAAAAAGGGGTTCTCATGACAGAAAAGCGTGTGAAAAAATATTGTGAAAGAGGCTACACATTGAGGAAAATTGAGAGAAAAATATAGAGCATTCTTTGGAGATTTTCAAGCGCAAGAATATCAACAACAATGGAATTCATGAAGCAACTTGAAGAATCTACCACAATCATGCTAGGCTAAATTTCATATCTTGTTCAAAGGGGAAGTTGTGTCAATTTAATTATGTTATTTTCTTTTCCTACAAATTAGTAGCGTGAATTTATTCCTTTATTTCAATTGTTGGATTATTATGTTTTGAATGTTCAATTGAGTTTATTTGATTAATAGTTTAATTTGGCCAATTGGATTATTGATCTTTGGATTCATAAATATGCTATGTTTAGATTCTTGATCCGTAATTGTCATTGAATCTTTACTTTAGTAGCAAATAAATCTCGTGCAAGTTTAGTAATAATTCGACTTGGATTGTTTAATTCGAACTTGTGTAATTAATGATCCAATTCAATCTATTCTTCTAAATTTTCATACTAGTCGTGCATTAAATCCTAAGAGCTTGTTTAGGATTGTCCATGGCTAGAATTGGTTCAAAGAGCTTATTTTGAATCAATACACATAAGGAAGAACTTAGATAATCAGAGCTTGTTGATTATTTATGATTGATAATTGAATTAGGAATAGAAACACGTTACAAGGAAAAGTATAACATTAATTGAGGGCACAACCGAACCCGAGAACAAGATTTCTTCTTATATTATTTCTCTAGTCATATTTAATTGTTTATTTTTATGCATATTTTTTATTCAAGTAATTTCAAACAACAAACCCCCCCATTCCATTCTAATTGATCGAACAACTAAAATTAGTTTCCGTTCCTCGTGGGATTGACCCTTACTCTCGCTACTACATTATTAATTAATATTTAGCGAGTAAGGAATTATTTATTATTTTGGTGCATTGTGACACGCATCAGTAGTAGCAATATCCATTCATACAGCTGTGGCATCGAAATTCATAGGCCAATACTTCATGTTCCGATGTAGTAGGTAGAGCACGTATTCAATCACAAAGATGCCACAATCATGCTTGGAAAACATGAAATAAGTATACGTTATGGACAAGTATAAATGAAATTATTTTGCCATGGTTAATGAATATGAACTACGTACCCATTTTGCTGCTAGGGAATGATGTTTGTCATGTCCAACTTGAGATCCAACTGATCTTTGTTCGGTAGGTCGGACACGCTGCTCTAAATCCTAATTTCTTTCATCAACTTCGGGATAAGCTTGTAGAATGGTTGAACCCCCTTAAACACCATGTTGCTTTGTATGTCCTACAGTAGGAGTTGAAGATTATCATCCTATGTGCTCTGACATTAAGCAACGAAAGCATCCAGTGTGCCTTATTAGTTGGAAAGATTGGAATTAAGACGTAATCAACGTCAGCCCATGGGGAGTTCAATTCCAGCAGAATATTGCAGCATAAGAAATAGGGATTAAATTTCCTATATTTTTGAAAATTAATAAGGTTGATAAATGGGCCACCATCATCCTCCACGTTGATCATCTAAATATTATTTGTATCTAATAGATTTGATACATGTACTAAATGATTGCATGGTGTTCGAAACCTGATGTTTGCGAAATTATTGCTCAAATTTTAAATTACAAGCATAATTTTCAGATTATATAATTAAGAATGTGACTTGTTAATGCTAGTGGACATGAATCCCAATATTTTAATAAGTGTTAGTTGGGATGTCGATAAATGGTTTAACATTATTGCTTGTTAAACGTCTCCAATTAATTTTATTGAGAACAAAATACTTCTCATTTTTGTTTGGGAAACTCTATTACTCATCATGCTAACATCATAATTCTCCCTATTATAATTGGCTTTTGGTTAGAGCCTAATTTTCTACCTAATTTTTTATAGTGCAATTGATTCACTACAATGCACTGAAATGGAAAATAAAGAATGCTGAAAATATATTGTGGTTTGAAAATATATTCAAAATGTGTGATATTTTATAACGTTGAAAAAAATGATTGTCAATATGATTGGACAATTCTCTATGCATTGGAGAGCGAATTAAGAAGCTGAAAAATAATGTACAAATGCATCTTTATCTAAATCCTCGCAAATGATCATTCGAACTAGAAGTTCAAAAGATAATTTATTTAGATGCATTTCTTGATCAAAAGGATCAATAATATTTCAAAAATTAGCTTCAAATGCTACACCTCGAATTAATGTCCTAAAGGACAATTAGTCAATCTGATATTTGATGGTACGCTTAAAGCGTAATGATATTCGATTCTAATCTCCAAATGAAAATTGAGAAATTAGCAAAGATTGTCTTATTAAGGAGACATATACTCATGAGAGAGTATATATTGACATAATTAATTGTAAATCTCCAGAAGAAGTTCAAGTAGTTGAAATATTGGAAAATTGAGATCTCTATAGTTATTTCATGTGGGGGAAGAAATCGAATTGAGATGATAATTGTGTCACGCACTTTATAAAGCACTTATGTAAAAGCAAACTGCGAAGCTAAACTCATCATAATATAAATGATAGTAAGGATAATAAAAGAATATATCTCGAAGAAAATTGACATAAAAATAGTTGGCAAAAACATACATTCAGTCTAAATTAAACTTACTATAAAACCTGAAGTATTGGAACCTGAAGTCCAAACACTTAAAAGTGTAAAGCTAGTGAAATACCTATACATATATTCGTAATACACGATTTGTTGCACAACGAATATTTCAAAGATTTGGCACAAAATGTAATATTTTATTTGCCTGACAAATGCATACTATGTGTCGATAAATATATAATTATTAGAGAGGTAAATACTGAAAGATGATTGACTCTAATTACTAACATGTTTTCTTTGATGTAACAATGAGTGATATCAAAATGTATGATCATCAACTCGATACGTTGGGAGTATTCTTTGAAGTACTAATGAGTGAGATTAAAAAGAGTAATCAATACCTCGATACTTTGGGATTTCGGTGAAATAATTAGAAAATATCTATTTGAGATATAAGAATCGTTACCTGTCTAAAGTTTTACAACTTAAGGTGATAGCAAAATGACAATTGCAATGTAAACATATGCAATGCCCGAAGCATACAGTATAATCTTTGAATGATTAAATATATCTGAAATATATAGTTCAAGTTTTTAAGAAACTTGTTTAATCAAAGTATACACATACTTTGCGATCTAAATATTTAATATGCCTTGAAAAGATTCAATTTGAAATGGAATGTGAATAATATTTGAAAATTGTGGCAATTGATTTTCAATTTTCATGGTTAATTATTCACCTAAAGTAATAAGTTAATTGTTCATTGAAGTGAATAAGTCACTCCAAATTTGAGAATTGCATTATGAATATTGATTATAGAACATGACTCGATGCAAAATGTTTAAATGATTAGAAATATTTTATAGTTCTTCAAGTTCAAATGAATAATTGAATTTATATTCTAAGAACAAATAATATGAGATATATGTCATTTATTTATGCTTGGTGAATAAATTCGATATTACACCGATTAACATTTGAAATAACTATATGCAATAACAAAATAGTTGTAATGTTCCTATGAGGGGGAACTAATATGCGCTACACACTTTTTCCTTAGCTGAAGTTTTGTCCCCCGAGGTTTTCCTGAAAAGGTTTTTAATGAGGCAGTTGTTATCAATTTCTATTAATATACTCTCCTATACGAGACTCCTGTAGAGATCAAGATATGGATGATTCAATAGAGATTGAATCGGGGGGATAACTATATGGATGATTCAATACAAATTGAATCAGGGGGAGTAGCTGTACTCTTTTTCTTTCGTTAAGGTTTTGTCCAACTGAATTTTTTGGACAAGGTTTTAACGAGACAATATCAAAATACTCCAAAATTTTCAACATATTCACTCAAGTGACAATGTAGCTTATTTATCCACAAAAACACTTATCTACATTCAAGAAATCAATTCACAAGATTGAGATGCATCGACTTAATGATTTACAGTAATCAACACTAGAGGAAGTAGATGTACTCTTTTTCCTTATATAAGGTTTTGTCTCATTGGATTTTTCTGGTGAGATTTTAAAGAGGCAACATTTATCGTAATACTTCAAGAATAACTGTACTCTTTTCTATTGTTTGATATTTTTGTCCCACTGAGTTTTTATTAAACAAGGTTTTAACGAAACAAATATTTGTAATATATCATTCAAGGGGGAGTGTTGTAAATATTATCTCATATTGGTGAATGACAATTGTACCCCTGTAACCCTAGACATTATTACTTTTTATATCCCTATTCTCCCACATATATATGGGGCTCTGATTCTTAATAAAATACATAAGTTTATCGGTCTCTTTATTTCTTCTCTATTTTCTTTCTAGTTTATAACATAATATAGGCAAGGTTAGGTTAGAAGAAAAAGGGTTAATAGTACAAAACGTCCAAACGTTTGACATGTATTGTGCAAAACGTCCCAACGTTTTGATTTTTGACGCTAAACATCCCAACCTTTATAATTTTTGGTAGAAGACATCTTTTCTGTCAATTTTAACCCCATTTCACCGTTAACTTCAAATTGAACAGTAAATGTCAAGGGTATTTTCGTCCAAAAAAAAAGCAGCCCATTCATACTTGGGTAATTGGCACAAAACGTCCCTACGTTTGACACTTATTGTGGAAAAACGTCCCTACGTTTATTTTTTGGCGAATAACGTCCCTACCTTTATTTTTTTGGCGAATAACGTCCCTACCTTTAAATTTTCTTGTTCATTAGTCCCCAAATTTTACTTTTCTTTCAATTTAGTCATTCCGTATTTTATTTAAAGGTAATTGTCTTCAAACGTGTATAACTTTTGATCTACAAATCCGAATTGCACTCCGTTTTTTGCGTTGAACTCCAAATTCAACCATCTTTCTTATGATGTATCATGTGCTCATTTATTAAACATTTCGTTTTGACTTTTGTATAGTAAATACTTATTTTGTTAGGGCATAATTGATTGACGTAAATTGATTTCTGTAAATTTTATTGAAACAGTGAAATTTTAATTTTAGTGTGTGTTCGGCGGCCAGCGGAATTTATAAATTGGATTTATTTGACTTTGTAATCTTTTTAAGGTAAAATATTTGGTTAAAAATTGGTATGTTTAGCCCCTGTTTGAGTTATGTTATAATCTCTAATAACTTTCTGAACAACACACATTCTCTCTCTTTCTCCAATTTTTAAAAAGTGATTTGAAGAGAGAGAATGTGTGTTGTTCAAAAAGTTATTAGAGGTAATAACATGGCTCAAACAGGGGCTAAACATACCAAATTTTAACCAAATATTTTACCTTAAAAAGATTAAAAAGTCAAATAAATCCAATTTATAAATTCCCCTGGTCGCCGAACACACTAAAATCAAAATTTCACTATTTCAATAAAATTTACAGAAATCAATTTACGTCAATTAATTATGCCCTAACAAAATAAGTATCTACTATACAAAAGTCAAAACGAAATGTTTAATAAATGAGCAAATGATACATCATAAGAAAGATGGTTGAATTTGGAGTTCAACGCAAAAAACGGAGTGCAATTCGGAGTTGTAGATCAAAAGTTATACACGTTTGAAGACAATTACCTTTAAATAAAATACGAAATGACTAAATTGAAAGAAAAGTAAAATTTGGGGACTAATGAACAAGAAAATTTAAAGGTAGGAACGTTATTCGCCAAAAAAATAAAGGTAGGGACGTTATTCGCCAAAAAAATAAACGTATGGACGTTTTTCCACAATAAGTGTCAAACGTATGGACGTTTTGTGCCAATTACTCAAGTATGAATGGGCTGCTTTTTTTTTGGACGAAAATGCCCTTGACATTTACTGTTCAATTTGAAGTTAACGGTGAAATGGAGTTAAAATTGACAGAAATGATGTCTTCTACCAAAAATTGTAAAGGTTGGGATGTTTAGCGTCAAAAATCAAAACGTTGAGACGTTTTGCACAATACATGTCAAACGTTGGGACGTTTTGTACTATTAACCCGAAGAAAAATGGTTTATAAACCATATTCTCCCAAATCAATGTACCGACAATCTAGCCCCCAGGGCACATCTCCAAGTGGCAAAGGGGATGGGTGGTAAGTGCTCAGCGCAGCTGTGTGCTTGGTTCGATTCCCCGCAATGTGGAATTGGCCTTGTGGCAAGCGGGAGTTATTGAGCGTTTCTCATGCTTACCATAAGCCCTTCCACCCTGGCTCCTTGGAGGCATAACCTGGATTTACCTTCCCGAACCAATGACCTTGGACGTGGTCGGTTCGGACCCTCAGGCAGGCTACACCTTTTTTTTTTTTTAATGTACCGACAATCTATCAGATAAAGATCGCTGCATGCCTCTGTCATTTCATACATTGTACTATAAATAATAATGCAAAATATCAATTTATTATACCCTTACAGTGGTCAACGTTCTTGCCTTTACTTTACTACATACTTGTTACAATGCAAAATGGTGCATTTTGGTGATGCCTCTAGTGGTGGGGCCCCTTCACTTATCAAGTTTGAATTCAACCATGGTCATACGCTGTGTTCCTTTTACATTTTTTTTTGAATCTTTTATTTTTTTCGCAAATGTATTTACCCTGTGACTGGAAGGTCGTCATATTAGAGCAAAAAAAAAGGAATTTAAATCAATGTGCACACCAAGCACGAAACGTCAAGATCATTCTAATTCAAACAATAGCAGGAGTAGTAAAATATTACAGGTGGCATAACGAATTTTTTATGTTTTCTCGGCAGAGTTCCCACTCATGTCGTTCTCGAGCATTTTGAAAAAAGGTGTAGCCCACACCCTGAGGGCTCGAACCGACCACGCCCAAGGCCATTGGTTCGGGAAGGTAAATCCAGGTTATGCCTTCAAGGAGTCAGGGTGGAAGGGCTTATGGTAAGCATGAGAAATGTTCAATAACTCCCGCTTGCCACAAGACCAATTCCACCTTGCGGGGAATCGAACCAAGCAAACAGCTGCGCTGAGCACTTACCACCCATCCCCTTTGCCACTTGGAGATGTGCCCTGGGGGCAAAACTGTGTTGGGTAAACTTTTTATAAAGGTGACTGGCCCAACCGCACTGCGGCCCCATACTCCAGAAACCCCCCTCCGGCCTGGCCCTACGGGTTAGTATACACCGCTTGGCCCTACGCGTATGAGAGATTTTTTGGAGAGGCACAGTTCCACCCTGCTGGTAAGAGGACTCGAACACGGAACCTCAGCCAGCAATACCTCACCCTGCTGGATATGACGTTGTCCTTCACAATCATAGTCAGCTGGTTCCATCGGTACGTAGTCGTTCCGCATAGCAGCTAAAAAACTAGGATCAAGTCGGTCAACTTTGCGCAGATAATTGTGGATCGACATCGTCTCTAATACAATTTATATTTGAGAACTTAATTCGTAATCAGGTATTCGTTAAAGAATAATGAATCTTTTCTTCAACACTTCAAAGCTTCTTTCGAAAACATTTATGCACAATGAATGCACATAGTTAAAAAGCTCTTTCGAATTTCTTAGCTGACGTACTTGTGGGGTGGTTGCTCTATGAAATTCCTACATATGGTATCGAGTGTTATGACCCCTATACGGACCAACAAATGCACGTTTTTTTTTTTTTTTTGCAAAACCTGAATCTGCAACATAATATTTGTCCCCCATTGGAAATTGCTACTGGGATTCTTCATTGCACCGTGCAACATTCTGTTGTCATGTGTTGACCCTTCCCATCCGGTGCTTGCAAATGTGAAACACATATCGAAATCAACCACTGCTAAAACATTTTGTGTCAGTTCACCATTCCTGTTACAATAACGTTCTGAACCAAAAGCTGGTGGGACCGCAGGAATGTGGGATCTGTCCATAGCGCCAATGTAATCCTAAAATATCATTTTGTTCGAATTAGCATTCCTTATTACTATTTGTAATACAAACAACAAACATAAATCGATTACTCTTATTACTTACCTTAAACGCCTCGTGTCTTGGATCAATTGGTGCATGAGCTCCTTGGCCCAGTAGGTAGTTCGCATGTGGACGTATCATTTCTTATGAAAAATGTCTTAGCATTTCTAGCACTTTGTGGAAATGATAGTTTATCGTGGCTGTTGAATGACCAAAGAAAATGTGGGTCAAACGCATTCCTACCGAGTGACCAAGGATAAACAAGGTGAAGGCAAGCCTCTCCTCGACTGAGATGTGCCGAGAGTCTTTGAACCCATAGTTCTGTCGAAGGTGATCCACCAGCAATTGAAAAGCTGGCTGGCGCATTCTACATAACTGCAAATAGTCGTTGCCACTTTCTTGGTTTAAGACTCGATCGACCAAGTGTTGGCCAATATGTTCGTGTGAACTAATGTTTGCTTGCAAGAACTCAAGTTCATCGTAGACGAACCGTAATATATGTGTTGCCATTCTGCAATATTCAAACCAAGACGCATCTTCATTTTTCAGTGTTGGGATTTCGAGCAGAATGTCTTTCGAATAATTTCGAGATATGGAAATGGTTAAATATTGTAGATGCAGAAGCTCTAGATAAGTGATTCATTTCTTACTGAATACACATTTTATAAAGGGAAAAATTATGTGGACATTAAATATAATACACTATTTCAACCACTGGACGTCTACCTATTCAGGACCTCAACTAACATTTTCCACCTTGTACTAATCCATTAAAGATTAGAAAATTGATTGCACTAGTTTGTAGCGATCGAGATTTGCATGACTTATTTAAATGAATATTTTAGTTTAAATCGTGTCGTTACGATTTTCTTCATTTATATATTTATTTTAAACGCGTAGGCATATAGTCAATGAAGTTAAATTAAATTAAATTTATTTTAAATTTATCCTATTCCAATTCCAAAATTTATTAAATGATGTGCAAGCCCATTATTTATTTATTTTAAGGTCCAATTTTCAACTAATTGAATTCAAATTATTTTGAGCCCACAATTTTAATTATAATAGTTACAACTCCTTAAGCCCATTTAAAATCCAATAAATCATCTTTGGCCCAAAATTTTGACAGCAAGATTTAAGATTTCCTAGTTTAACAGATTTTAATTTCCAAAATTCTTCAACAATGTTTCCAATCTTCACAAGCACTTTCCATACACATGTACTCAGAATTTCCAACGGAATTCCCTTTGATTTTCCACAGTACAGATTTAACCCTAAGTTTCCATGTTTAACACAATATCAACCATTAAGTAAAACCAACTACCTTCAGCCCACGATACACACAAACCTGCAACTCAAGGTATGCACTTCCCTATCTTCATTCTGCCAACCACCAAGCCTCATACCCAACAGCCTGCAACAGAAACCACAACCAAACTGCTGTCAACACCAATTTCACAAGCCAAACCTTCCACCACCACTTGAACGACAATCATCACCATTGCTGGAAGCTAACCAATCTAACCAAGATACAACCCAGCCGCCACAACCGACTCCACTGCCAAACGCCCACTGCCACAAACCCAAACACCATCACCATGCTACCATACTGCCACCAGCATCGCCCAAACTGAATCCCCACCATATCCCCACCACCTCAAAGCATCGTGTAATACCATCACCACCACCACCACCACATGAAAACCGTAGCTGCCCACCTCTGTTCCTCCAACAAATTCACCCAATCAAAACCCAAAACCCAGAATTAATTAACCAACAACCTACCTTCATCACCGTTGGCCTTCGTTGTCGGAATTTAGCCGGAAAATCACCGCCCCAAAATCTGAATTTCAACCTCGGTTTGCCTTCGTTCCGCACCCAAAAAAATCACCTCCGCCGCCGCCAAGTGATGGCGGCAGCACCGCTTCCAAGTCGCCGTCGCAAGAGCGCCGGTAGTTTGACCGACGGATGACTGCTGTCGGAGGGGCACCCGTCGCCCCTCTTCTCTCCAGGCTCTCTCTCTCTCTAACGAGTTTAGTGAGAGAGAGAGTTGAGATATATATATATATATATATTTGAAAAGTTACCAATTTAGTCCCTTATGTTTCAAAATCTTTTATTTCAGTCCCTCACATTTAAAAACGTTCTATCTCAGCCTCGAGATTTTTGAAAAAACTATGAATCAGTCCTTTCATTTTAAAAAAAAAAACCTTTAATTCAGTCCCTAATTCCAAAATTTCATAATTGCACGAACAGTCCCTAGTTTTTCCAATTTTCACTGTTTAGTCCCTAAAGTTCTTAAAACTCTATTTTCTTTTACACAAATCTACTTTTAAAGCTTTCTTTATCCAAAAGTCTAATATTAGTTATTTATTTATAGGGCTAGACGAGGCGCGAGATAATTAGAAGTATTTTCCCGTTTGCTCAATACTCGAGAAATTAAGGTAGACTCTAATTTACAAATTTTTCTACTTTCAAAAGTGCGCATAAATAATTATTTGGATTATAAGTTTAGCATGTATGATTGTGTTCATGAGAATTACTTGCTTTCTAAGCATGAGACTTTGTTACGAGAATTTACTTGCTTAAATGCATGAGACTTGAACTTGTATGTTATTTACTTGTTCATGAGAATACTGGTGGTCGTTAGACACCTGAGACTTGAATATCATGATTATGTGTTTTAATTTATGATGTTAAATAATTATTGTGCGCGAGTCTACTGAGTATTTTTATGAAATACTCACGTTTTCCAAAATAAATTTTGCAGATGACGGAGTTGGCGGCGGGGCGCGCGATGGTGGCCATTATTGAGATTTTAGAATGTTTTATTTGAAATTATAAAATTAATTTATTATGTTATGTTCAAGTTATTTTCCATGTTTAAACTATTTTGACCGTTTGAATCAATTTTTATAAAGATATGTGAAATGGAATTTCAATTAAATTTATTTTCCGCTAAATTATTATCTTCAAGGTTAATTTTTAAACGATGAAGTGACGTTCCCGGGTGTTCAGAACTCGGGGCGTTACAGTTGTAATATTTACATACTAAATTCTCATAACTTTGACGATGTTCAATCATTAAATAAGTTGAGTTTCATTTATGTTCTATATCTGTAACAAATGATCGTGCTGGCATATTATATTCTGCACAATGTGCATTAAAAGGTTGTTTTCTAGAAGGTGCTATCATAATGAAATTACAAGCATACCTAATTTTTTTCAATTGATTTTCTATATGGTTAAGGCCATCTTAAACTATTTAATTAAAAATGTGATACACACAACGAAAATGAAACAAGTCTCCACCAAATTTAGGATTTATGTGGGTTGCTAATCTATTTATCGATGTTTTATTAACAGAAACATTATTTAGTGTAAAATCACAAACTCTACTATCACAGTTAAATTCTCTAAGAATTGCAAGTAGTAAGTTGAAAATATTTGTTGCATTATGTAGGTAATCAATAACTTTAAATGTCATAATTCTTTTGTGCATTAACCAAGTATCTTCTATGAAATGACAAGTAACAGTTACGTAACCTCTATGATTATTACCAGTCCACAAGTCCAAAGTAAATGATAAGTTACCATTATATTTATTTAAAGCATCTATAAAACTTTGTTTTCTCTCGAAATATTTAGCAATGCAATCAGCTTGTAAAGTATTTCTAGAAACGAGTTTGTATCTGGGTTGGAGATACTTCTAAATGAAATCCGTGAAATGTGGACTTTCTACAATTAAAATTGGGAACTCACCACTCGATAGGAATATGACCATCCCTTCCAGATGCGCTACATCTTGGTTGAAGACCCAATTAGTTAGACTCGATTGGCCAAAATGTAGAGTTGATTGATTTGCTTCAACCGAACCATGTTTTTGACATTGTTTGTAGTGTTTGTTGAGGTGTGTTGTGCCTCCACCCTTCTTCCAAGAGAAAAGTCCGCCGCAAGTTTTAAATTGTGCTTTATGTACCTGTTCCCATCAGCATCTTTAGTCGTTGTTTCGATCAAATGGAAAAAAATTCAGCGGTTGAATTTTTTCGTCCTTTTCGAATTTTTGTTCAAGCTTGTCGTCGTGCTAGCGGAGTCGGATCCATATGCAACAGTAACATCTTCATCAACAATGTCATCCAAATTAATATGAGTTCCCTTATCTTCGATCTTATTTTCCAAATCCACCAAAATTGTAGGGAATTGAAATATCATTGAGAGCTGCAAATTCATCAACAAATTGGCTAAATGAATAACCTTGAGATTGTGAGTGTGCCATTAGAAATAATAGAATTGAAAATTTGGATATAAAAATGAAATATGGAATTTGAAATAATATTGAATACTGTATGAAATATTTATGGCACTTGAACTTGAAGTAGAACTAAAAGTTGAAGACTACAATTTAGAGTTCAGGAGTCGACTCGCAAGCCGGCCCATTTCGGTTCATGAAAAGGGATCCCACGAGTCGAAAATGGGCCGGCCTGTGAAGAGCTAGCCCATTTCGCGGTCCGTTGGGCCTATCCATGAACTTCACGAGCCGAACTCGAACTATTCAACACTAAAATTTTCTATCCGATCTAAGCCCAAGTATGTTTTTCACGAGCCGAGTCGAATTTTTAACGAGTCTAACTCACGAGTTGTCCAGCCCATTTGCCACCCCTACTCATTGGCTAACTGGACACGTGGAGTTATCATAAGTTCTGCTGCATTAACTAGAGGAACCTTATTGGCCATTATTGGTGGTATGGTACCTTTTACCTTTCTGGATTCTTTTTGCATTTGAACATATTCCAAAGAACAAGCTCAAATACTTTATAATGCTTTCAAGTTTTAGTCTGCAATTGAGCTTGATGATTAGGCTTTCTCATTTCATCAGTTATCACCATTTTATATTCTATCTATCAATAATTATGAGTCATTATGGCTCTGTCATATGGTGGGATTTCTAATATCTGTTTACATATGCTGGTTTCAGGGGCGGAGCTACAGGGGGCTACCACCCTCCCCCAACAATTTTCATAGATCTAATCATTACCCTCCCCCAACAATTTTCACAGTTCTAATCATTTTTAGTCATTTTTCAATGCATTTTCAACTTTCGCCCTTTCAACATTTTTCGACGTTCCTAAAGATTTCGCCCTCACAAATTTTTCAATTTTTTATTACTAAAATTTACAATTAAAAAACAAAATGATAAAAATAAATGAAAATTGTCCAAACAAATTCACAACAATCCATTCCCAAGTCTAAAGTTAGTCACTGTAGTTTTGATAAAAGAAAATAAAGTTACTCACTATAGTATTTATCTGTTAAAGTTACTCACTATAGTATTTATCTGTTATTTGAGATATAGTCTAAAATACTAATCAAGAGTAAAAATTCTATTCCATTTGGACTATCCTTATATTATATTTGGTATTCAAAATCGTTGATTTTAATCATTTTAGTTCCAAAAAAATTTCGGGGATGAACCCTAAGAGAGGGGCTCCCTCCTTATTTTTCGCCCCCATAACATCTAAATCCTAGCTCCGCCAATGACTGGTTTGATTTTGGAATATATGTACTATATCAAATGGGGTTTGTACTGCTCTGGCTATATCAAATGTTATTACTAATCTTTGTAGTATTTTACTTAAGTACTAATTTAATATCAATTAGTTGACACTAGTACAGAAATTGGAATACGCATCGGTTGGAAAACGGAATACGCGTCGGTTGTAGCGGCGACTCCTATGACGCAAACACCTAAAGTCTCGACTTTAAGTTTCGGTTGTAAACTGACCCCCAAAGTGAACTTTGGTCGTCGGTTCTAATTTAGAACGCCAAAAACAAAAAAAAAAAAACTTACTTTTGATATTTTATCGGTTCAACTAGAACCGACGCCTAAAGTCGGACAGCAGAAAAAAATGGGGAATACACGTTGGTTTTTCAAAAAATCGACGTGTAAAAAAGGACGGTGGCATGCCGACTTTAGGCGTAGGTTCTTATTTAGAACCGACGCGTATTCCAAAAAAAAATTACGAAAATGCCACCGTCCTTTTTTACACGTCGATTTTTTCTACTATTTTGTACTAGTGTGATAAGTTTCTTAACTTGAGATTGTAATGAATTCTCCATTCCCTTTGACTAGCCACAGCTTCTAGCAAATTTTGTGCAACTTAAACCATAATATCTGGTTATTATAACCTTCATAGGAGTAGACGTCCCAGAAAATAGCAATGAAATAAGAATTATAAATAACTCACCAGCCCGCCCCGCCCCCGCATTTGCTTTTTCACTATGAATTTGCTTGATTGGTAAGTTGTTGGAATGTCTCTGCATTTTTTATCATTTCTGCATCTATTTATTCCTTCAAGTGACCATTTCTTTCTAAATGTGAGGAAAATATTGACGTGTCTGTACATCATACAAACTGAGTTTCTCCTCACCTTATGAAGACAACATCAGAACTATTTTCTGTAGAAGGGTCCTAACTCCTAAGCAGCTGTGCCACTTGATGTTGAGAAGTTTATATTCCAATGCAGTCTTAGTGCTTTACCAGCATATGATAATGTATGTTGATAAGTATTTACTTTGCACAGGACGCGAAGGGAATTTCACTAGCGGGCAGACTCGTACCTGTAACTTTGTAGACCTGAAACAAACAGTTATTCTTCGAGATATAGGCCCCTGGGCTTTACGGGGTGCCCCCGAAAAAAAAATTTTAAAGGAAAAAACTGAAAATAAAGATTAAATTCATATTCACATAAAACAAACTATACAAATTCACCATAAAATTGCAAAAAGTAGAAAATTCAAAAGTATTAACTAACATAAAACAACCACAAAATACGATATTTCAAATAATTACATTTTTACATCAAAAGGTATAAAATGTTCAAAACAATTACACTTAAAAATTCACCAATCACCAATACAAACTTTCACCAATCAAACAAACACAAGAAATAGGGAAAACTGAAAAAAACTTTCACCAGTTTAACTAAACAAATAAAATTACAATTAAGCAATTAAACAAATAAAATTACAAGCTTTCTGCAAATATCCAGTTTGGTTCATTTATACGGTTTCCACCAATCAGATTTTTTGCACTTTGTAAAACCAATCAAAATTAATCCATGTTTTTCACCATTCTTCTAGGTAAAGTTTGAGGGACACTTGTGAAATGAATTTAAAACTCCATAATATTGTGTCTTAAATCTTAATTCCTCAAATTTCAACAAATAAAATGGAGAAAACCAAAAGGGGAAAACCCAAACTTGAAATAGGAAAATTGAAAACCCAATAATCTAATAACAGATACAATTTTCAACATTATTTCATGATTCATGAAGAACATAGAATACCCAAAAAAAGGAATGCCAAAATGGAAAAACCTACCTGGGGTAAGCCGTAAGCACTTCGAGTTTGAGAGAAACTCGAAGATGAGTCAAGCTCGAAGTCGGAGGCCGGACTTCGGAGTGGTCACCGCCGGTGCCCGCAGATGGTGAAATGACGCCAGGTGAGAGGATTGAGACGGAGTAAGGAGCAGAGGCAGTGGTTAGGGCAGTGGCGCGGACCTTTAATTTGATTTATTTACATCAGAATTCTTCGGTTCAGTTTTTTGAGACTTTCTTTGGGTTGGGCCTATCTAGTTTTGGGCTGAAAGTTTAAATTTTTTTTTTTAATTTGGGCCCCCTATAAAAATAGGCCCGTGGGCCCTGAGGCCGTGGCCTCACGGGCCTCTAGGCAGGTCCGACCCTGCTAGCGGGATTCATAAGTTGGTTGATATGGCGCTCCAGCCCCGAGTTTTAAGCTGGAGAAACAGATTTTAGTCGCTGTTAGTGGGGGATGACGCTGGTTTTTGGATGAGATAGTTCAAGAGTAGGATGAGAGTACACTGTCCTAATCACAAAGAGTTGGAACCTTTTTCAAGTTTACCACGGGCATTCCTTTTTGAGTCATCACTTAGCAGCTGAAAGGATGACATGATTTTAATAGCATTCTTTTCCTTTTTTGCATGATAATGAAAATGGATTAGATATTATGGCAAAATAGACTGAAAAATGTGTACATCTTATTTAAATCAGATTTTTAGATAATACGAATATTGTGTGATTTATTCAAGTAAACATCCATTTTGTCATTTTATTTTATTGGATTGCACTACAACCGATGCCTAAAGTCTACTCTACAATTGACGCTTAAAATAATTTTCTAAAAGGTGTAATGCGTTACGAGAAGTCGAGAATCAAGAATTATAAGTTTAAGCGTGTCACTGCGAAGAATAGGCGTCATAATGCGTTTTGTATTTTTAATATTATTTTAATTATTTTTAAAACATTAAATATATTTTTATATAAAAATATAGATTTTTAACTTTAAAAAAAACGCGTTTAGACGGGATTAGACGCGCCTATGAGGGATTAAACGCGCTCTTAGGCAGCAAAAAAATTTTTGTATGCATTTTTCCACGCATACCCTCGATGCGAGGCGTTTCGTCTACGCCTAAGCCTCGCATTACGACGCATTTTCGAACATTGACATAAAGTCAACCATTAGGTGTCGCTTTACAACTAACGCGTATTGTCCAGGTTTTATGCGTCTCCATCAAACATGTCACTTTTACAACCGACGCGTATTGTCATGCACAATCAATGTTGTCAAAATTCGGCCCGGCCCGACTGGGTCGACCCTGAAACCCGCTACCCTGCCCAAAAATCGGCCCGATTCACGTTAAAAACCTGGTCGAGTCAAACCTGATCAACGACCCGGGTTGACCAGGAAATTCGGCCGACCCGGTTCTGGGTTTGACCCGGGTTTTATATATTTTTTATTTTTTTAATATTAATTAATGTCCGAGTCAACCTTGAGTCGACTTCGAGTTAACCCTCTGACCCTTGACTCAATCTCTTGATTGGGTCGATGCCCGAGCCCGGTCTGAAAAGTGAAAACACTGTGTACAATTGAGGCGAATGTGTTTTTTGTACTAGTGTTAGTATGTGAACTCTCTCGTTAAATCGTGTCCTTTCGCCCATTAACAATGTGATTTCTACATCAAGAAGCATGTTTTCATATAGTTTTAGTAGATTGTGAAAAGTAAATTTTTTCCTTCAAAAATTTGTAATTAAAAGTTATGATTTTAAGAGCTTGTTTGGTAAAGTCAAAAATTTCACCACAACTTTTCAATTTCAATACCAGCCATCTATTCTTAGTCAAGCCTAAAAAATTTTACTTTTCAAACATTTTTAAACAACACATCAATCAAAAATAAAAAAAAACTACAAAAGGCAAAAATTTTCACATTACCAAACAGACTCTAAGTGCAAAATAAGTAATTAAGAGAATGTTTTGTAATGTAATTTTTTGAAATTTTTGTGGAGTATTTTTTTTTTTTAATGAACGTGAGATTTTAAAAAATTAAAAAGTCAAACTTTAAACTTGATTAAGAATGGATGGTTGAAATTGATTTTGAATAGTTGAGGTGAAAAATTTCACCTAAAAACGAATTTAAAGTCTCCACCAAATATTTATGAGGAAATTACTACTTATTATTTAATTAATATTCAAAAATTACACGTACACTTTTTAACTAAAAATACTGTAATAACATAGTAAAAACGAAAACTGATAAGATAGCCTTATAATATTGGTATCTAATTTTTCTCCACTAAACAAGCCCCATGTCGTCAATAAGAAAGTAGAACATTCAATATCCCTAAATTGGAGTTTCTTATTTCCTTCCAAATCATCTCTTACGAGTTCTTCTCTAGAAAATTCCAAAATCATACAACAGATTTAATCTTCTACAATTTCAATCACCCCTATAAACCATAGCAATATTCCATGATCAATCCATTTGTTCATCTTCATTTGTGTGATTAGTGACCAAATCATCCATCCTCAGAACTCGCCCAACTGCACTAGAAGAGTCAGAGCATCTATTGCAATTGCTCTCTCCGAGCTCCGTCCTGATATTCGCATAGTTATTGGTGGTGGAAACAGGTAATAAAATCTTTACCATTTTATGCCCGTCATTTGTTTGATATTTTTCCCCATTTTTTCCTTTTTTTTCCAGGAACTTTAGAACCGAAACTGGATTTTTCTCAAGATTGGAAATGAGCGACTGACGCAGTAGGATGTACACGGGATGGATTTAATTAATTTTGTCTTTGGTTTGTTAACATGAAAAGAATATCTTGCTGCTCTATTTGTGTGTGCGTGTGTGTGTTCAAACCTCATATTTCTTTAATATGCTTAGTGTTTGGTTCAAACTTGAAACTTGGTTCTTATGCTTGATTATTTAGTCGATTGAAGGGAGAAGAATTTTCATTTTTACGAAATCTCTTATGATCTATGAAGTTGCAATTTAATTCTTGAACATAAAAGACTAAAATAATTGTACCAGTATATTTGGCCAAATAAAATAAGAATTCACAATTGGAAAACAAACAACCTCAATTTGAGAGTTAAGTCCATTTGTTGTTGCACGTTATGCTATAAGAAGGGTGAGACCAAAAAATTTTCCTCGTACTCACATAATTAGCTCCAAAGGTCTTATATCATACAAATATAAGGCCGGCCTTTGATTGAGAGTAAGTATACAATATGATTAGGCTTTATAAAGTTCTATTTAATTAATAATTTACTGGCTTGATGACCCTGTCTTGATTTTGGTAATTTATTTTTATTTCTAACATCATTTTAATATGAATGTGTGTATTCCATGTCAATGTTCTTGATGATACAGTACACAATAATTCCAGACAAAGAGGGCACAAGCCATCAAGAAAGTGCAGCTTAAGCAATTTTGCCACCAACCTCTCTGCCACCCGCTGAAACTTCAAATATAGATAGATTCTCGTGTGTCCTTTCCCGATGACCGTTGCTCCTGTTTTCTTACATCTACAATCTGAGAACTCGGTCGTGGCCGAGGCAATCAAATGAATAATACATCGGATATGCTCTTAACCCAGTTCATGTTTTTCCTATGCATACTTCCTCATCAATGGCAGATCTTAGCTTAAATCAGAATATGCCATTTGAGTCACCACAACTATTTCAGGGGCTAGACATCATTGTTTTCTATATTGAGGAAATTCCCAGTAAAACTAGAGATTTCCATAGTTGATGTGCTACAGATTCCATGGTGTACTGTATTTTATTTAATTGTTGAAGATTTTTGTCTATCTGTCATGAAGAATCCATTATATACTTCAGATTTCTATAAGTTGTGTATAAGTGTTGTATAAATGTTGTCAATTGGCACAAGATCATTGTTGAGACTTCATGGTTATTTTTGGAACCATTTGATGATAATGTGTACTTTACGTCTAGTGTAATTAAAAAATGTAGTATGTATAACAATCAAATTTGTATTGCATAAATGAGTGTTAGGAGGAAAACAAATTCCTTTGGTTAATGTCACTAAAACCTACAATTGAATGCAACATATGAGCTTGTTTGCACATCAGGAGAACTTTGGTAGGAAAAATAATACTATAGTACCCTGAAACTAAGATGGAAACATTTTACCTACATTTCTCATTGCATTTCTTTGGCATAGTATAACACCTCTTTTGATCAGTCAAACGTATAACTATTGTTAAGTTTATTCATCAATTACGTTATATAATTCTGGTGCACATCGTATAAGTCTACAAATAATTCAGCAACACATAATTGACCATGGTTTGATAATTTACAAGGATATGAAATTTCATGACGTAGCGAAAAGAATGACGTATGAGTAGACTCATGTAAAACAGATATCGATGTACCATATAAAAAAACAAAAGGTAGAAGACGAAGAACTTCCATAAAAGATAATTCAAATTCAAAATAATCAATCTCACAACTAAAAGAATCCGCATGGAACCTACGTGTTTCGCCGGCACATTATCTATCCAAAAAGAAAGTCACAATCTTAACAATCACTCCTGCGTGATATTGCTACATTACAAGAAATGGAAAAACAAAATAACATACATAGAATGAATTATTAATTTTTTAATATTGTAACATCTTAGTACAAATTAGAGATTTTTAATGGAGTTTCATAGTTAAGTACAAGTTAGAATTTCTCCCATATTAATAACTAGTATAAATAAGCAGTCCAGATCATTAGGTAACAGTCTCGTTTGGACAACCATACAACTCTCATTAGCTTTTGACCTAAATAAGAATTTCTTGGCCTAAGCAATTCACTCATGCTGTAAGAATACTAGTTACCACTGTACTTTAATCCAGAACGCAACATCAAGTGGGGAAAAATTTTATAAGAAGGGACACAAGATTTTCTATATTTTGCTTTAATAGGAAGAAGAAAAGGAAATTAGAATAACTTTTTCAAGGATATATTATAGAATATGCAGTGAAAAATTACCATTCTTGTACAGATAAATATATTAGAACTAGTACTCCCATGAAATAAATCTTGATTTGTTAAAAGCTGGAATGACGATTTACTTTTGAAAAGATGACCTCTGTAGAGATTTAAAGAATCAAAAATACGCAAGAACATAAAATCTTTATTTCAAAAACACAAACTAATACAAGTTAACAACTGGTATAGAGTTCTACACAAAACTTCAAAGATTACAGATTTTCAGAAACTTTGAACCCACATAAAAACTGCGTAAAACACAACTCTCAAATCCTCAACAAAGTGTGCTAAACAAATTGCACTACAACAACACTTACAAAACCACTAATCAAAGTGAAGACAAACAAATATTTCTTCAGAAATCAGATGGGTTTTTCGTAAGGAAGAACGAATCGCCTCAGAGGAAGAGGTGAGAGGAGAGAGAGTCAGAAATCAGAGAGAATGGATCGATTCAATGAATGTGATGAATCTAGAAGTCTTCAGCTTTTCATATGGCGTATCCAACAAGATTAATCCAACGGTCTTAGTTACACCAGGTGGAAGAAATCAACGGCTGAACAAACTGATCAGTTAAAAGGGATAAAAACGCGTTAAGGAGAGCACGACTTATGTCCGGAAAGTTCAGACAATAGGCCAGATAATGGGCTGGTTACTGCTGTATGGGCCAATTGCCTTACAAATCTTCCCCTCAATTGGTTCAGACTGCAGCTATGTACTTCCAGCTCCTTAGATCAGTTCTAAAGTCTTCCTGAATCTACTAGATATACTTCCTAACACTTAGTTCCCTGCAACAATACAGTAAAGCAGTATCAAACTCCAAAATGTTAAGGAAAAACAGAGCATCCTTAAATTTAGAAAAAGGTATGATTTTGGTTCCAGCATCTGCTGGATTTAACTGAGTTGGAATCTTAACCAATTTTACAAAACCTTTTTCAATGATGTCTCTTATAAAATGAAATTTGACATCTATATGTTTGGACCTATTATGAAACACAGGATTTTTAGAAAGATATAAAGCACTCTGGCTATCAGTACAAATTTCTATTTCAGGTTTGTTCAAACAACCAGTTTCAGAAAGTAAACCCCTCAGCCACATGCATTCTTTAACTGCATCAGTGGCTGAGATATATTCTGCTTCAGTTGAAGAAAGTGCAACTAATTTCTGAAGTTGTGCTTTCCAACTGATGCAGGCAGAATTAAGAGTGAAAAAATAGGCAGATGTAGACTTTCTGTTGTCAATATTGCCAGCAAAGTCAGAGTCTACAAATCCTTTAAGTTCAAAAGCGGTTTTGGATTTTGAAAACATAAGACTCAAATTCAAAGTTCCTTTCAAATATTTCAATAAAGATTTAAGAGCTTCCCAATGTAGTTCCCCTGGATTACTCATAAATCTACTCAAAACACTGACAGAGAAAGCAATGTATGGTCTGGTTGAGACCATTAAGTACATTACAGATCCTACAACATTTGAATAAGGAACATTCTTCATTCTATGAAACTCTTCTGCAGTTTTAGGACATTGATCACTAGAAAGCTTAAAATGAGCAGGCAGTGGAAGTGAAACTGATTTAGAATTAAATAGAGAAAAAATTTTCAAAACTTTTTCAATGTAACTCTTTTGATTCAGAAAAATTTTCCCTGCAGTTTTATTTCTAAAAACATCAATACCAAGAATTTTCCTAGCTGGTCCTAGGTCTTTCATTTCAAATTCAGTTTTTAAATTTTGTTTGAGACTGGAAATAGCCTGCAGGTCTTTACCAGCTATAAGCATATCATCCACATACAGAAGAAGATACATAGGATCAGAAAAATCATTTTTAAAGTAAAAACATGAGTCATATGAACTTTTCTGAAATTTTAGGCTTTGAATGAAATTATCAAATCTTTTGTACCATTGTCTAGGTGCTTGTTTCAGACCATAAAGGGATTTCTGAAGCAAACACACCAGATCAGTTTTGGATTTCTGTTCAAAACCTTTTGGTTGAGACATATAGATGGTTTCATCAAGCATTCCATACAAAAACGCAGTTTTCACATCCATTTGCTCAAGTTCTAAATCATTTTGAGCAACTAAAGCAAACAGAATTCTAATAGAAGTATATTTTACAACAGGAGAAAATATTTCAGTATAGTCTATGCCTTCCTTTTGTGAAAACCCTTTAGCAACTAGCCTAGCCTTATATCTAGGTTTGCCCCTTCAGAATCCCCATCTTTTATTTTATATATCCATTTGCAATCAATTAGTTTCTTGTTAGGGGGTCTTTCTACCAAAGTCCAAGTCTCATTCTTAATTAGGGAATTCATTTCTTCTTTCATGGCAGCAATCCACAAATTTTTATCTTTTGATTCCATAGCTTCTTCAAATGAAGCAGGTTCAGGATCCAAACAATTAGACAAAACAGAAGCAGAGTAAGATTCATAATCATCAAATCTAACAGGGGGTCTAATATCTCTTCTAGTCCTATCTCTGGCTAATTGATAATTATCTAAAACAAGTTCATTATGTTCAGGAAATGTGGGAGAAGTGGGTGCAGGTGATGCAGGCACATTGTTATGCAAATGTTGGGGCTGCATAGGCTGAAAGTAAGAATCATCAAAGCTTACTTCAGTTATCAAAAAATCCTTTTCACAAAGTGGATTTTCATTCTTTTCAAACTTGCAACGAAAAATCTTTTCATTAAAAATAGCAGACCTGCTTAAAATAACTTTGAATCCACTTTGTTCTTTGACCCAAAGTCTATAACCTTTAACCCCTTCCCCATAACCAACAAAGACGCATTTTAAAGATCTTGGTTCAAGTTTGGACTGAACCTGATGAGCATAGGCAGAACAGCCAAAAATTTTCAAAACAGAATAATTTGGAACTGTATCATTCCAGATTTGATCTGGAATGCTGAAGTTCACAGCACTGGAAGGACACATATTAATAAGAAAGTATGCAGTTTTAACTGCTTCCCCCCAAAATATTTTTGGCAAATTTGATTGGATTAACATACACCTTGTTCTTTCTAACAAGGTCCTGTTCATCCTTTCTGCAACCCCATTTTGTTGTGGACTATATGAAACAGTCATATGTCTAAATATGCCTTGATTTTTACAAAACTCATCAAATTCAAAATTACAGAACTCCAAACCATTGTCAGTTCTGATCACTTTAACCCTTTTGTTTTTCAAATTTTCAACCAAGGTAATGAAATTTTTGAAAACAGTAACAGTTTGGTCTTTGGTTTTTAACAAATAAACCCAAGACTTTCTGGAATAGTCATCAACAATCAACAAGAAGTATCTAAAACCAGAAACAGTGTTAACAGGGGCAGGACCCCAAAGGTCTGCATGCAAATATTCAAGAATTACCTTGGATTTATGAACAGCTTTGCCAAATGAAGAAGTTTGTTGTTTTCCCAAAACACATTCTTCACAAAAGCTAAGTTTCTGAAAAATGTTCTTTCCAAAAAATCCATTTTTCTCTAACCTTTTAAGTCTTTTTTCTCCTACATGGCCTAATCTTTTATGCCACAAATCAGACAGATTGATATCAACAGTTTCAATAGTCAGAGAAGTAGGAAGAGAATATTTTACAGACAAAATATAAATGCCATTGGTCTTAACTGTGCTCAAACATAACAAATTATTTTTCAAAATATTTATGTATCCACTGCTGAGTCTTATTTCATAACCCTCATCATCTAAAATACCTAAAGATATTAGGTTTCTTCTTAAATCAGGGACATATCTAGTCTGATTCAAGGTCAAATTGTTATTATCAGCTAGTTTTAAGGTCACAGTACCTATTCCTTTTATGTCACAGGATACATCATTTCCTAGTTTCACAGAACCAGAAGTATGCACAGAGAAGGTATCAAATAAATCCCTATAAGGGCACATATGGAAAGTACAACCTGAGTCTAATATCCATTCATCTTTCAAATTGGAAGTGGTTGTGACATAAACTTCTCCACTATTGTTTTGGATGTCTGCAGGTTCCTAATGTTTATTTCTAGCATCATCTCTTATCTTCTTAAAGCACTTCTCAACTAAGTGACCTATTTTTCCACAGTAAAAACATTTTCTAGTTTCATCAGGCTTCTTATCAATTTTATTTTCATACCTTTTAGTTTCAAACCTGTTTTGATTAAAACTCTTATGATCATACTTCTTATCCCTAGGTTTGTTTGGTATGAAATTTCTATTTTGATATTCTTTAGCCTGTCTAGGATTGTTTTTATTTTGGGTCCAGGGTCTTAAGTTTCCTCTAAATGAGTTTATACCCCTATATGAAGTGGACTCAACATTATAAGCCTCTTTGTGCTCAGACCTGGATTCCAATTCCTTATTCTTAAGAGATGTGTATATTATTTCAATAGATAATTTTTGCCCTCCATACTCTAAAGCAATTTTAATGTCCTTATATTTATCTCCCATGCCATTTAGCAAACACACAACCTTTTGGTCTTCAGTGGTTTTTTCTCCTGCATTTAGAAGATCCTGAGTTATCCTATTAAACCTGTCTATGTTTTCTTCAGCACCTAAGGTAGGATCAAACTTAAAGCTAAAAAATTGTTTCCATAGAAAACATTTGTTTGGTAATGAAACAGTAAGGAAAAGTTCTTCAAGTTTATCCCATAGGTCTGCAGTAGTTTTAGTATCCCCTACTTTCCTAATCACAGTATCAGAAAGGTGAAGGAACAGGGTACTCCAGGCTAATTCATCTAATTCAGTTCTTCTTTCCTCAGTCATGTTTTCAGGATAGGTTTCATCAATGGCTCTAGCACATTTTAATTGAAGTAGTAGGGCTTTAATTTTCTGTCTCCATAAACTAAAGTCCCCCTTCCCATTCCATATCTGTACTTCTACCTTAGCAGTGTTCATGATTAAGGCAAATATGGGGATGAACAAATATACAACAAGGAGCAGGAATAATACAAAGTAGGCAATATTATGCAACCAAGTAAAAGCCAGGATTTTACAACTTTCAATTTGTGCAGAATACAACACAAGGCACAAGATAAGTACTGCAGATATCAAATTATACAGTAGTAGTAACTGAAACTAAGTGCAAGAATCAGAGATAATGACTTTCTTTCCCTCAACCCAACTTGGGTAGGCCAAGAACTCCCTCAGATTCCCGGATTCTCAAAAGGAATCCTGGACAAAGGTGAGTAAAAGGGTCCAAGGGGGCTTCAATGGAGGGAAAAAGAAAGAAAACAAAGTAATTAAGAAAACCCTAAGGAATTTCAAGATATCACCTGATTGCAGCGTTTTTCAGAATTTCCTTTTGAAATTTCCAAGCAAAATCAGTTCTGACTTCAGATCTTTAAAGATCAATAGTCAAGATGCCAAGTTACCACAAGATCCGTAGCCAAATATACAGATCCACACAAAAGAACTCAGAGGTTTCAGAAATCAACCCCGAGTCTTAGGATCTAGGGTTTTAACACAAAGTTTTTGAAGTTTCAAAAGAAAAACAAAGATCCCTGAAACCCAAATGAAAACCCCTAAAAATTTTCTCAAATCAGAAAACCCTAAGACTCTGATACCACTGTAGAGATTTAAAGAATCAAAAATACGCAAGAACATAAAATCTTTATTTAGATTTGTAAGGCAATTGGCCCATACAGCAGTAACCAGCCCATTATCTGGCCTATTGTCTGAACTTGGGCTTTCCTCTTATTATTGATCCAATGCTGAAGCCCGCTACCATTTCTGATCCGGACATAAGTCGTGCTCTCCTTAACGCGTTTTTATCCCTTTTAACTGATCAGTTTGTTCAGCCGTTGATTTCTTCCACCTGGTGCAACTGAGACCGTTGGATTAATCTTGTTGGATACGCCATATGAAAAGCTGAAGACTTCTAGATTCATCACATTCATTGAATCGATCCATTCTCTCTGATTTCTGACTCTCTCTCCTCTCACCTCTTCCTCTGAGGCGATTCATTCTTCCTTACGAAAAACCCATCTGATTTCTGAAGAAATATTTGTTTGTCTTCACTTTGATTAGTGGTTTTGTAAGTGTTGTTGTAGTGCAATTTGTTTAGCACACTTTGTTGAGGATTTGAGAGTTGTGTTTTACGCAGTTTTTATGTGGGTTCAAGTTTCTGAAAATCTGTAATCTTTGAAGTTTTGTGTAGAACTCTATACCAGTTGTTAACTTGTATTAGTTTGTGTTTTTGAAATAAAGATTTTATGTTCTTGCGTATTTTTGATTCTTTAAATCTCTACAACCTCAATGTCTGAGAATATAAAACTTATATAAGGGATAAAAGTGCAAAATTAATGGCACATTTAACATTTCAAAAAATCCATACCTCAGTGATGTTGTTTGGTAATGACACGTTTAATTTTTGAAGTCCCGTTATTCTTGCCATGTTATGTGTATGTAATATCTGTCAAAATTTCAGTTACAAAATAAATTGGGAAATTTTTAAACACGGTACTTTTGATTTTACTTTTGGTATTATGTAGTATATTATATAATTAAATTACTTTGTAGTACATATTGAAATATGTTTTATATCTTAGGCATATATGAATTTTTCCCAATATTTATAGGATGATGAAACACTCTTTGCGGGAGTCAGGGGCGGAGCCAGCTCAAGCCCACTGCTGGCCATGGACCGCGTTGGACTTTTGGACTGCCCCGGGTCGGGCCAATAATAATAATAATAATAATTAAAACTTTCAAAACAGAAGAGACTGCAGTCCAAAAGCTCACGAACTCTGAAAACCTTGGACAAAAAAGCTCAAACTTGAAAGTCTGAAACCACCCCAACTTCACCTTCCCTGCCGCCTGCCTGACCATCGTCCTTGCGTCACCAAGTGCCTACTCCGATGTCCGACCGGCGACAGTCACAGTGACAGTCCGACTTCCTCTGCGTTCCTTTCCTCAGTCCTCACCTTCCGTATGTAAGTTTAAAGTTTCTGCTGTGCACTGCTATCTATCCTTTTTTTTTTGGGTTCAAATGTTAAAAGTTCGCCAGTCAGCTATGTTGGAATTATATATGCCCATAGAGTATAATTCACGACATTCGAAATAAAATGTTTATTGATTGTATTAATATGAAGTTGCGTTTGTCCACGAGTCGATTTGATATTACAAATTAAGTGTTTAAGTTGTTAAACACAGAAAGATTCAATTTGTGATTCGATCTAAAATTAACATTCACGATCAGTAAATAAATATGGACAATTTATTTTAATAAGATCGTCTCGATTTTATTAAAGTCTGTCTTTGAATTTGGTAATAAAATTGAGAGTACGTTTGGAACGTATTGGACGGGACCACGTGAAATTAATTTGTGACATTCACCATACAAATTTAATTTCACTTGATTATCGTACGTGGGACCTTATTCCTAATTGGATAATGGACTTCGATTACTAACTTGAAGTTCTTTGAGGTATCAATGGGTGAGATCAAATTGCTGATCAATATCTCGGTACTTTGGGAATTAAAGTAAACTAACGAGGAACATATATTCGTATTATGGAATCCGTCACCTTTTAGGTATGATCATAATCTCACTGGTTCTTCTAGTGGACAGTTGAATCTGAGCTCAGTAATTCGACAGTGACTGTTGAATTCTATGATGTGATGTGATCACATCGAACTGTCAGATAGAAGATGAGAGTTGAGAATTTACGAATATTCAGATAAGGGCATTTTGGTCATTGTAACTTGCTCCGAATATTCTAGTTGATCGACGGGGGTAACATGTAAGAACGATAAGTCAGAGGATATAATTATTGATTAATTGTTTCAGTAATTTCAATTTTACTAAGAGTGCAATCTCATTCTTTTAGTGGAATAGAACGTGATTAATAAATTAATTTTGACTGATCAAGAGTTGATCGGGTCATAATTAATTTATTTGAGCTTAGTTTAATTGGGTCCGATCAGGTTCCCTCGATGGCTTCGCTATAATGAGTTTATACAGGCTTATTACCTGTATTGGGTTGTGCAGAAATGGGCCTGGGTTATGGTACTAGGCCTGGTAGGGTTTTGGAGTGTAAAGAGGTTACAAATAGTCTTCTAAGACTATTTTTATTAACCTAATTGGCAAAGTGACGAAACATACACTAAAGTGTGTAGTGTGTCTTTCCTCTTTACAAAGAAACCCTAAACCTAGTTTAACATAGGTCTTGAAAAAGGTGACCACACACCTGCACAGCTGCCATTGGAGAACACCGAGGAAAGCTTGAGGGTTTGAAGCTTTGGTGAAATCAAGAAGCAGCGAAAAGAGATTATTGTAAAGCACGCTACAAGGGTAATATCTTTTTTTCTTTTTGTGTGCGCAAAATTATTTATTCCAAGTTGAATACATAGAACAGAAAAATCCTGTAACGGGATGATCTATCACAAGAAATCAATTTTTGTGAGTAGAACAATCCGGGTTCCCAAGAAGCTACCTCTCTTCTGGGTTCAATGGAGGCTGCGAACTGGAGCTATTTGTTTAGAGTATTTTGTAATTTGTATCACTTGATTTTTGACATTTTGCAAATGTTAATTGGAATCCATTGAACGCTCAGCTGACACAGCACAAATCACACCTAACACAATATGTTGGACTAATGGACTTCATTGGATTTTTATCTTGAAAATAGATTTCAAAATATTAATTATTGGATAATTAATGTTTAAAACACCGAAATGTTGCGTTAATTAGTTTTGTGAAAATAATATTAATTTGACATTTGGAGGTATTTTTAATATATTTGATTAACTTTGTTTGAATTTTCGTAATTTGAGATTTGTGAGTTATTTGTTGAGTTTGTTTAATTTGAGAGTTGTGATTTATAAGAAAAAATCATGTCGGCCTTAGATATATTTTTTAAAAGAAAATTTTCAATCGTAGAAAATGTTGATGAGGGGGCAGCAACCTCATTTAATTTTAGTCTACGCTAACTTGAAATCCTGACTCCGCCCCTTACGAGAGTAATCTTCAGCCTGATTGCCCCCCTCACACAGAGGGCGGTCATGTAAGAGTTGACCCATGCACGGAGTCTATCATTTTTCATATTATAACTTGAGTTCTTATCCACGAAAAAAGGTAGATTCAATGAATCATTTTATTCTTGTAGGATCTTTACCTTGATTTCCAAAATCAAGAACGCCAAAATAATGAATTCGATACCGACCGAAAAATAGGCTCACGACCATACCAATGAGAAATCAAAATCATGCACTCTTAATTCAATTCAAGAAGATAAACTTTTTCTTGACTCTTTTGAAGTAAAACCCTAAATTCTATCTTTAGAGAGAAAACTAGAAAAACTCTTTTCTAGAGAAAAATGAACCACCCTCTTTAAAACTTGTTGCATCCTTTTATAGAAAAATATCCAAGTCCAAAATTCACTTGTAAAAACATTTTAACAAATTTATGCAACTATTAAAAACTTTATTTCCCAATTGGTTTTAACGGTCGTAAGCCCTTTTTTATTTTTGCCCCCGATTACTTTAAGTAATCATCGAAATGCCACACAAGTTTATGTTAAACAAGATAGCATTTCTAAGGGCTTGTTTGTTTGGTTCTAAGCCAATAATCCCACATTCCTTCACCTTGGCTTAAACCAAACCTCCACCTAATCTAAATTTACCTTCACCTATTCCGAAAGTCCTCTTGGAAGCTTTCATCCTTCCAAGCCTTTTGATTTGATGGTTCAGGAGAAAACATCTTCACTTGCATTGCACTTTGAATCATCCTAGCTTCTCCATAACTTGTAGATTCCTTAATACCTGTCAAAAGATAACACTCTTTTAGACTAATGGAATAAAAACTAGGATTAGAGTTTACCTGCCTCCTTTCACCATCCATGACTAATAGATAGTCATACAAGCTTTCTTGAGTAGCTTCTTGTTGAACTCCATCATTTTCAACAACTTCTTCATTATTTTCTTGTTGAACTTCCTCAACAACTTAATCAAAATCACTATTTTATAGCTGATTTTGAACTTCACACCTTTGACCACTTGTTCCTTGGTCACTTGAGTTTATTCCAAACTCCTTATCCTCCAAAAACTCACTTTCAAGTGAATTTGAAGTTAAATCTGCAACATTGTTAGCAGCAACAAAAATACAAGGAAATTTATTTCCTTCATGGGCTATCATTTTGTCCCTCAATTGAGTGTCATCCTTTTGAATTATGCGTGAGCATGAATGATATTGAATTACCGTTGTGCCAAACATATAATAAAGTCTATTTCTCAATATCCCTTTAATCACAATGTCATTGCCTTTACATACTAACATATTATCATTCTTCGTTTCATAATGAAAACCAGACATATGCAAAGTGCTCAAAGAAATAAGATTTTTGGATAAAGCAGGTATATGCCTCACCCCAGTTAGAACTCTAACCACCCCATTATACATCTTGACCACAACTTCACCTATTCCCATCACAGTACAAGACTCACCATTCCCTAAATACACATTCTCCCCATCTATCTCTCTATAGGTCTTAAACCAAGCTTCATGGGAGGTCATATGATAGGAACACCCTGAGTCAAGTATCCATTCTTGATTCTGCTCACCTAACATCACATTTAACACCTCAATTGATCATCATCATTTCCAAAAGCCCCAAAAGCAGTATTACTCTCAGCTACATCCCGCAACCCCTCTTTCTTCCTTAGCCACTCGTAGCAATCTTTCTTAAAGTGTCCCGTTTTACCACAATGAAAGCACTTATCTCCATCTCTACCACTACCCTTGCCCTTCCACTGTTCCTTACTCTTACCCTTATTCTTGTTATAGTTCATAGCATTTGACTCTTTCTTACCAAATTTACCTTTAACAAAATAAGCCGTTTCATTATGGACAGCTTTCTCCTCCAAATTGATTTCTAATGCTTTAGACCTAATCGAAGCAGTGACATTTGCAAGAGTGATGGTATCCCTTCCATATTTAATAACATTTTTAAGTTCTTTGAAAGATTCTGGAAGGGAATTTACCAAAATTATAGCTAATTGATCATCTTCGATTTTCTGTCCACTGTTCGTTAAATCTAAAGTCATTGTAGAAAATGCATTTAAATTTGTTTTAAGATCTTTGGAGGGGTCCATTTTGAAACCAAAAATCCTTTCTAAAAGAAAAATCTTATTAGGAACAGTTTTAGCAGCATAAATTTCATCTAGCTTATTCCAGATTTCTAAAGCAGTTTGAGAATCGTTTACCTGCCTCAGAACGTTATCTAAGAGATGAAGAATCAGAGTGCTGTATGCCACTTCTTGAATTTCAGCTACGTCATCATCTTTGGCTAATAATGCCTCCGGCCATTCGGATTGTTCCTCCAATGCCTTTGCAACCCTTTGTTGCACAAATACTGCTTTCATTTTCTTCTTCCAAAGGGAGAAATCCCCTTTACCATCGAACTTCTCCAGCTCGACCCTAGATCCCATTCTTGAAACCATTGTTCAAAAACACTGTTGCTCACCGAATGATACTTATCACTCCCTTTGCAAATTCCAGCAAGTAAAAATAACCACAGCAACAAAACCGGTATACAATGCAGAATTTACCCAAGATTAACACCTAATCTTGTAACTTTGCATACCCCCAAGATTAACCATTTCGCATCTTTACATAAGATTGGGCCTAATTAACCCAAATAAAATTTTATCGTCAAATCTTATTTTCCTTTAGTCCCCGAACTTCTAGAAATTTATCAAAGACATCAATATAAACATCATATCACTAACTAATTATATTCCATAAAATCTTCAGAACATTACAAACTCCCTTGCTTAAAATGAATTTTGTCCTTGAAATTCGCACATCAAATTTCATCATACTTTTCAAAATCATAACCATACTTGACATGTGAAAATTCAAATTTTTTTTTTTTTTTTTTTTTTAAGAAATAAAATTTCAAAAATCTACAGAATCGTTTTTAAAACTCTTGTCTCTGATACCAACTGTGACGACCCGAATTCTCGACCATTCGAGTGCCACTAAAAGTGACTCATATCATATTATCGAGACTTAAATAGAAATGTAAAATTATTCAAAAGAATAATTAGAATCCCATAATTTTATTTGTGAATAAAAATAGAACATAATTTTCTTACATAAAGTTCAACATAATTATCTCATCAATCTTAACCACTTTTGCCACTTCCATGTTGACCGCCTCGAACCTTCAATTATCTGAAAATGGTAAATATCGTGGAGTGAGATTTATAAAATCCCAGTAAGTATACCAAGCATAAATTTTCTTTTGAAAGCATATGGATCATTTTCATCATAACATAGGATAGGATCGAAATACTCATAAACATAGGGAGACACAAGAATTTTACCGAACTTAAATGGCAAGAATTCTTATGTGTAGCGCTACTAAACTCCGGTCCCCTTAGCATAATCATAAACATATCATATGGAACCCATAACAATCTTGTGAGATTGATTTCATAGCAATGATCCAAACATTTTCATAAAAACATAAGATATACTTACTTTTCATAAAAACATAAGGTGTATTTACCTTTCATAAAAACATACTTACTTTTCATAAAAACATAAGATATACTTACTTGTCATAAAAACATACTTACTTTTCATAAAAACATAAGGTGTATTTACCTTTCATAAAAACATACTTACTTTTCATAAAAACATAAGATATACTTACCTTTTAAAAGATTAAAATGAAGTGTAGTAGTAAATGGACCAAAACTTTCTTGACCACCTTGAATTTCTCTTACTTGTGGATTTTGTCAAGAGATTGGAAATAAGTGTATATGTGTAGAGTTGTGTGTAAAAGAGATGGGTTTAAATAGATGTATAAAGTTGGCATATTGTAAACATAATCATTCAATTCTATTAATTTTAACACATCCTTTTCTTAAAGTAAAGCACCATTCATATACTTTTCCATATTTATACAAATATTATGCTCTTCATGATTACATATAATGGAGTCTTATCAACCATTCATATACTTTTCCATATTTATACAAATATTATGCTCTTCATGATTACATATAATGGAGTCTTATCAACCATTCATATACTTTTCCATATTTATACAAATATTATGCTCTTCATGATTACATATAATGGAATCTTATCAACCATTCATATACTTTTCCATATTTATACAAATATTATGCTCTTCATGATTACATATAATGGAGTCTATAATTCATTCATATACTTTTCCATATTTATACAAATATTATGCTCTTCATGATTACATATAATGGAGTATATAATTCATTCATATACTTTTCCATATTTATACAAATATTATGCTCTTCATGATTACATATAATGGAGTATATAATTCATTCATATACTTTTCCATATTTATTAAATTAAGATTCTCATAATTATTATATATAATGGAACCTCTCATGCTTGCATATATTTTCTTAATTTCAATAATAAAAATAATTTTTGTATAAATAAATATTGGGATAACATTGAATTAAGTACTTGGACTTAATATACTTTAAATCAAGAGAATGGAGATATTTTTAGAAATTCGGAATTTAATTTAAAATCGAACGATCTCGATTATTTCTTGACTTGGCTATACGAATACGTCGTGGCGTTAACTTAATAAAAATGGGTGAAATAGTAGCGACACGATTTTCTATTAAAATAATTATTAATCGCGTAAAAATTCTTGGTCGCTACACCCGAACCTTAAGGAATCTCCAACTTCTAGCCCTTCCCCGGTTTATTCACAAAACCCCGAGCTCAGAAATTATCCTAAATGTTCGTACAACTACAATAGGAGTCTTCAATGCACAGTTCAATCTCAAAAAATCAAACTAAACAATCATGCAAAAAACCATTTGCAAACCTCAACCAATATCCAAATTGAATTTCGTGAAACGGACTTCGAATATGGACTCTGCAGGTCCTTTAGAACAAACTGTCAAAAATTGTCGCCGGATCCTCGCCGGAAACCGCCACCTGCCGCCGTCGTCGGGAAATTTTTCCCGACACACTACAAGATTCTCCTCTCCGTCACAAGTCCAATGGCGCAAACCGTTTCTCAATCGGAGTTCCCTACCGGCGGGAATTTCAATTTTTAGCTCCGGTTTTCTTTTCTATTTCCGACCAAATCGCCACCATCCAGCCGCCGGATGCCTCCCAGCTTCCAGTCGAGTCTTCCCCTCCACCTTGCGGTCCTGCCGGTGGTCTTGGATCGCCGATTGGATGACCGGAGATCGCACTTTGAAAATATGGCAGAAGACTTCTACTTGCTATCGGTCGGACCTTCTTCTTCACTGGATCTTCTTCTGCCTGACTGATTTCATAGATTCTTGCCTTACTTTGTGCTTTTCTTCGGTTCTTCTTCTCACCGCCTTCTCTCTCGGTTTTGCACATATTTTTTGCTTTCGGTCACAGTGATTTCCTTCACCGGTTTCCTTCTTGGCCACTTCCTTGCCTTCGGTCTCTTGGACGGTTTCTACAGATTCCACCGAGTCTTGTTTCTTTCTTAGACAGTGCTTCCTCTATTCGGTTTCACTGACTTTCAATTTTTCAGAGATTTTCAACGCCTTGGACAGTACTTCCGTCTCCCAGCCTTCACCTCGTCGGTCAACTTCACCAGCTCCGGTCAGTACACTGCTTTCCACCAGTATCTAGTCGGTTTCAGTGATTTTCTTGTTTTTGACTTTCTTCGGCCGTTTGTACCACCGCCTGGCTGCAATATTTTCAGCCCTTGATTTCTTTCTTGGAAATTATGATTCCTCCTCGCTCTGATACCACTGTAGGATCTTTACCTTAATTTCCAAAATCAAGAACACCAAGAACGCCAAAATAATGGATTCGATACCGACCGAAAAATAGGCTCACGACCATACCAATGAGAAATCAAAATCATGCACTCTCAATTCAATTCAAGAAGATAAACTTTTTCTTGACTCTTTTGAAGTAAAACCCCAAATTCTATCTTTAGAGAGAAAACTAGAAAAACTTTTTTCTAGAGAAAAATGAACCACCCTCTTTAAAACTTGTTGCATCCTTTTATAGAAAAATACCCAAGTCCAAAATTCACTTGTAAAAACATTTTAACAAATTTATGCAACTATTAAAAACTTTATTTCCCAATTGGTTTTAACGGTCGTAAGCCCTTTTTTATTTTTGCCCCCGATTACTTTAAGTAATCCTCGAAATGCCACACAAGTTTATGTTAAAGAAGATAGCATTTCTAAGGGCTTGTTTGTTTGGTTCTAAGCCAATAATCCCACAATTCTGATACTTTTTTGCCTCTCTCTATATACAATCTTTTAGCTTATCAGCGGGTCCAAGTCCAACTGAAATAGGACAAGAAATCATAAGTAAATTTTCTGCAATCAAATATCTTTGAGCGATTGTACTAAAGTTCTCTTTTCTGCTTTAAATAATTACTATATTTTTTCCAAATGCGATTTACGAAATTTCTATCAATAAAAATGAGTTCGATAAAAATTTATACAATCATATAAAAAAAAAAGAAGACAAATAACGTTTTATTACAAAATGTTATCGAATTTGAAACTTAAAAAAAAAAATCCTAATAAAAATAGGAAAAAAACTTCATTTAATTTATGCATTGATAACAAAAAGTTGATATCAACAAATTAATTATAATCAAAACGTACAAATATTTTTTTCCCCAAATTTGTCACAATATCATTATTTTAAAAAAATAAAAATAAATAAAAGAACACTTTTCAACAATACATTTCCCCAAATAACACTTTTCTGTTGTGAAACTATCAAAAATCTAACAACTAACAAGAGAGGAAGATGGAGAGAGCTTGAGGGAGCTAGAGAGAATTCTCTTATTCATGAGAAATGGTGCAAGTTTTACAATGATATACACCCCTATTTATAGGAAAATTATAAGGGAAAAAATAAGTCATTAATACATTAATTATATTATAAATTAGGTAAAGAATAATTAGTGGTATAATTAGTGGTGATTATGGAATATGAGGTAATGATTTTACAACACTCCCCCTTTAATGACTTATTGCTCAATAGCTCAATTGTCTGCCTCGTTAAAACCTTGCTAAGAAAACCCAGTGGGATAAAACTTGAGCGAAGGAAAAAGAGTACAGCTGCTCCCCCTGATGTTGGCCATCATTAATCATTGAGTCTAATATCCGAAATAACATCAATGATAAGTAGTACAAATCATGTACTGGAAACTTCGAATTATGAAGTGCTGAAGTGCTTCATTGCTTTATTGCTTTAGTGCTTTAGTGTTGCAGTGCTTCAGTGCTGCAGTACTTTAGTGCTTTAGTGCTGCCTTGCTTTAGGTCTGCCTCGTTAAAACCTTGTCAGTAAAACCCAATGGGACAAAATCTGAACGAAGGAAAAAAAGTACAGCCGCTGCCTCGTTAAAACCTTGTCAGGAAAACCCTGTGGGACAAAAACCTGGACGAAGGAAAAAGAGTACAGCATGACAGCATGATTCTCCCCCTGAAGTGTGCAATCAAGTATTCAAGGACTTTTTGAATAATGATATCATCTTTCGTCTGGAATATGTATATATGAAAATCTTCTTATGTGTAGCCGATATCATAACATTCTTCATAAGATGTGTATGATTTTCTTCATTTGTTGATATCATTCCAGCATAATTTAAAGAGAGAGCTTGTTGTTGAATTATTACTTGCAGATAGCTGTGACAATGTCTCAAAAACCTTGCTAGGAAAACCCTGTGGGACAAAACCTTAGCGAAGGGAAAAAGAGTACATTATTCTCATTGATACGCCATAATTGTTCCATAATTGCTGCCTCATTAAAAACATTACTAGGAAAACCCTGTGGGACAAAACCTCAGTTAAGGAAAAAAGAGTGCAGTGCGTATTTGTTCCCTTCATAGGAATATCATAAGTATATTAATGCAATCTTAAATTATTTCATCAAACATATAGTTTATGATGAGCTTTTATAAATAGTTTATAACTCATTTATGAAGTCATAGCTCATTTACTGAACATGCTATACCAAGCAATGTTTAGTTAGTTAACTGATTGCATTACTCAAATCTAGAATTGATTCACTTCTATCAAAATCTAGAATTCATTTCTAATGAATAATTAAATATTCATTTTCAAATTCACTTCTAGTGAATATTCATTTTCCCGAATTCATTTTCCGATGGATAATATAATTTTGCATATTGAAAATCAATTGCATGCCCAAATATTCAAATATAATAATAGTACACTCCAATTTCATTTTCAACATATTATATTATGGGGTTATATGTATCATATCATTCTTCATGTGATTTTATTTTAAGAATCACATTTCATTCTATAATGATATTATTTTGGGCAAATTGAATCTTTCAATGATTTATACATGTACGTTCTTGCACTTAATAAACTGCAATTTCGAATTTGCAGGAGCATAATCAATCATTGAAATAGATATCAATTTCGACATATAATCTATAATCATTTCGCTTGAAATCCCAACGTACCGTGATCAACTGGTACATCAAAAAAAACTCCCAAAGTACCGATATGAGAATCACACTTTTTGATCTCACTCATTGGTATATCAAAGAGCTCAAACTAGTGAATTTAGACTATAGTCTATCCACCATATTTCATGCCAGTTTTATGAAAAATTTTGCGCGCAACGAGTCGTCTTTTACGACTGTGAAATATTTTTCATTTGTACATATAATTACTGGCTTTACACATTTAAGTGTTTTGACTTCAGGTCTTATAACAATAATCCATACATTGGGATTTTATACTTGGCCAAAGTATTATAATTTCACCAATCTCATTTTCATAAGAGGGTTGTTTATGTATGTAGTCGACTTATTTATCGATTCCATTTCATGTCAATATAACATAGAGAGATCTCTGTATATGTTCTATCATCAGGCCTGAATCTCTTATCATTTAATTATGTCCCTTTTACTCACCATGAGTATTTAGCCTCAAATGGATCATTTCCATTATTCAAGAGATATTTATTTTTGGAATCGATTGTCATTATGCTTCAGGCATAATTACGCTTTAAGCTTGATCACGCTTCATGCGTATTATTGTTTAATTTCCCCATAATATTCAAAAATCTTGTATTATATCAGTCGGCTAACAATGCCGCAACACATGTCATTCATAATTATGGATATAATCATAATATTATATCTAAGTGCGTTTTGTTGGAGTGTATATAGATATTGCACTTCTTAGAAATCATAAAGCTTTACAAGCTAAATTTTATTTCATCTTATTGACATGTTTGTATGTAGAATATTGCTGCATAAGAAATATTTATATTCAAGTTGTTCTCATAGAAAATAATTTGAGGCTTTTAATCTGCTAAATCATTAGCAATATAATATTCTATTATCTCAACCAATTCGTAAAATCATTAATGACTTTAAGATATATTCATGCTAGCATTTATCACATTGCTCGTAATATCATTACTTGAGCAAATAATTAGTCATTCATTTTCTTAGTGAGATAATTAATTTGCTTTTCAGAACAAGCAGCAATGATAACTTGTTAACCTGAACAATCTTCTGGTTCTTTAATGAATGCCATTTTGCATTCTCAATAAATCTCATTATTGAATTGGAATCTAACCAATCATTATAGAACTTCTGGTTCAGCAAGATATTTCATTTGTACATATGTATGAACTTCTGGTTTAATACAGTATTCATTTAATCAGTAAGTATTTCTATATAGTTCAAATCAGTATACTTTTATTACTTTTAGTATACCGAAAAAATCAGGTACAATATCCAAGGAAATATCTCATGATCTCAATCTTGTCGCCAAATATTCCCTTATTTCGAAAAAGGTAATGACGCATTATCTCATTGTTCCCACCTTTTCAATAATTTATTCTATTATTTCTTGATAGAATCGATATAACTGACACGCGGAGCGCTCCTTTACGCGTTTAAATATATCATTTGGGAAGAGATTAGATCCATAAAAAATGAATGTTATATTATCAAATATTCGCAAATATTATTCTAATCTTCCGGTAAATGTTTTGAAAAATATTTACCGAGTTCGACTTGAAAGATTGATGTTGCTGATGGATCAAGGCTTTCCAGAAGATGTTCGTAGGTTGATCGAAGCAAAAATTCGATTAGCTGGTGAATTCCCAAATTCATTTTCTAAACACATGCCTGATTTAGGTAAGAGTACTTTTGGCTATTCAGCATTGATAATGTGTTTTTGAAAAATTACCGAAAGGTAAGCTTTATCAAAAGTAGTGTAATTTAGTCAGAATTAGGTTTTCACTTTTTCAAAAGATGAGCAGTAAATAGTGAAGTTTTTCAAGTTTAAAAAGCCAATGATTTTCACAGTTTCATGCATCCCAAAATATCATTTTGACACAAGTTTTTCTTTCTTCCTTATTCTCTCAAAGATGGAAGGACCAAAACTTCGACAGATCAAAACTATCTGTGCATTTTGTGGATCAAAAGTAGGGAAAGGTTTTGGGTATCTAGAAGCAGCCGTGGATTTAGGAAAGAAGTTGGGAGATAAAGGTATCAATCTAGTATATGGAGGAGGTAGCAGTGGATTGATGGGTTGTGTTTCCCAATCTGCTCAAGTAGAGAAATCAAGAGTGATAGGTGTTATACCTACTCCTTTAGCTGATATCACAGGCAAAACACGAGGGCATGAAGTACAAACCTTATCTATCTATGAACGCATAACTTGCATGTTATATGGTTCTGATGCCTTCATTGCCATGCCTGGAGGTTTTGGTACTTTAGAGGAAATCTTTAATATTACCTCCTGGGCTCATTTAGATCTCCATACCAAGCCTATTGGGCTTTTAAATGTTAACAATTTCTTTGATGGTTTGCTAACATTTCTTGATTATGCTGTAGAACAGGGATTCATCTCTCCATTTTCTAGGAGAATCCTTATTTCTGCTCCTACTATCGAGGAACTGCTGGATAAGTTGCAATCATATGTCCCCATACAAGATCCAGCAGGAGTTAAGATAGATTGGTCGCAAGGAAGGGGAATCAAGCGAAAATGGAGTCCGGTTAATGTAAACTTAACTTTGTGAACCCTAGAATAGATGGTGGTAGAGTACGAAGTATTGTTACTCTTGAGACACACCTTAAATTTCTAAGATTTTATCAATGTTTAATCTTGTGTACCTCAAAGATAGGTGGTAGAGTACAAAGTCCTTACTCTTGAAACACACCTCTTTGAGTGTTTCTTTATTTCCTCCTTTTATGTATGACTTGTTTTATGCTTCTTCAGGAGCAATAATGATAATAACATTTTAGTATGTTTAGATGATAATTTTTACTTCTTCTAGAGTAAATATGTACTTCTTCTGGAATACATAATTGCTCGTGCAAGAACTTTTTCAAATACTTATCATCTAATATTCATCTCATAATACTGATGAGATTATTTTCACATTAGCTATGTTCATGCTATCATGTGATATTATCTTATCATACATCAACATTCTCTTGTTGGATAATCCATTTTTATCTATCTTTTCAATACAGATAATGGTAACTTCTGGTATCGTTTGATAAAATATTTTTTATTAACATCTATCAACCTTTTTGGTATTGATAACTTTTTATCAATATTTACCAACTTTTGGTAATGATAACTTCTGGTATCATTTGATAAAATATTTTCTAACTTTAGTATTGATAACTTCTGGTATCATTAAATGAAATAAATAACAATAATATTGTATATATATTAGCAATAATAATACTGGGGTTTTACCACCACGTATATATGTTGACAACAACCTCTAATATGTTAGAATTAACCAACAACTGAGGTGTTTCTGAAATAATATAAAACTTGAATATATGTAAAGTATTCCGTAAACCGACCATATAGGCGGTGTCAACATAATGAAATAATTACCTTTCATGAGTGAGCGAGTCATATCCTCCAGTCAAGGTATTCATAATAGTGATCAAGTCATATCGTCAAATCCAGTCAAGGTATAGTGATCGAGTCATATCGTCAAATCCAGTCAAGGTACTCATAATAGTCCAATCCGTTGAGGTATAAATTCAGTCCATAATAACTCAATCCGTCACGGTATGACAATGATTATTTTACTTATACCTTGTTTAAAATCTTTAATTTATCTTGTTGATCACATATTAATCGTTAATTTTCGATTAATTTACTTTTATGTATTACCAAGGGTAAAATTGTCCATATTTTAATATATTGCTCATATGGATAAATCAAAACCGTCAATAGGTTTGAAATTTAATTTAGAACAAACTTACTTTTGGTCCGAAGTTCAAAATCCCGTCGGAAGTGCTTCAAAAATGGTTTTTAAGAAAACCGCCACGTTCGATCGCCAGAAAATCTTAGAACTGCACAAAACAGAAAAGTAAGATCATAGAAAAATCAAGTACGTCGATATGAACAAACTTCCTGTTGACGCCATCTCCGGGAAATTCTGCACGCGCCGTCACGCGCCGTTGAGACGTCTGCGCGTGGGCCTCACGCGCGTCACGCGCCGCCGCGCCGGTGACGGTGCCGTCGACACGCGCCGGTTCGGAAGAATCGTCCGGTCGCCGTGGTCATGGATCCGGTCTCCGATCATCATTTGGATATACGGTTTGGCGTGAATTTGGTTTGGAAGTTTCGGATTATACAATTTCTTCAATTTTTCTACGTATTTGGAATTGATCTTCTAATCTATCATGTATAAATGATGATTAATAATAATCTGATTTCTGATACAGAGGTTCATCATTTAGATGCAACTGTAGAGCATACTCCCGTCATATTACTCAATAGGGTAGAGATTCGTGCTGATAACGTGTTGTGAAACTATCAAAAATCTAACAACTAACAAGAGAGGAAGATGGAGAGAGCTTGAGGGAGCTAGAGAGAATTCTCTTATTCATGAGAAATGGTGCAAGTTTTACAATGATATACACCCCTATTTATAGGAAAATTATAAAGGAAAAAACAAGTCATTAATACATTAATTATATTATAAATTAGATAAAGAATAATTAGTGGTATAATTAGTGGTGATTATGGAATATGAGGTAATGATTTTACAACATTTTCAAATTAGTTCTTTACATTACTTTTTAAAATTAAACATGTTTTAAACAATACATTTTCTCAAACTATTTTATATCTCCATTTTCAACAACATATTTTCTTGAAATAGTTTTACAAATTTTTTATTATTATTATTATTATTCATTTTCAAGATTTTTATTACTTTTCCATTTGTTTATGCTATCCTCCTTTAATAATAATAATAATAATAATAATAATAATAATAAGATTTTTCTACCTAAAGAAATTAATACTATATGATAAGCTTGATGAATTGAAACTATATAAATTACATAGCCCACAATTCTAATAATAATTATTCTAAAATTTTTACATGAAGAAGTTACACCACACAAAACAAAATTTCCATATATAAACCTATTAGACAGGAGGTGAGGTAAGGTGGATAAAGGTTTTGCGAATCAAATTCAGGCAAAATCAAAGAGGGAATCTACCATCAAATCAGTGTCCATACTGTGAGTACTTGCAGTGCAAGAATATACATCAGAAGAAATCACATCCCCACGATCACCTCCCGATGAAAATGCTAATGCATGATGAGGTACAAAGTAATCAGAAATTGGTTTGGGTGATGTCGACCCGGACCCGGACCCGGACCCGAAATTCAAGATTATAGAAGATTCCTTAACGGTCATGGTTTCACATGGTTTATTGCATTTGCATATATGATGGCCAATGTATGTGGTCCTATATATTGGTGGATCGTCTTGAATTTGCTGCACTTGTTTGCTTGCTTGGCATCCTTGATCATACTTGTGGGTGCACCTCAAGTAGCTCCTACGTTACGTTTACGTACACACAAGATCAATTAAATAAATAAATAAATACTGTTATATTTTGATCTATATATTAATTACATTTTGATCCCAAAAAAAAAAAAAAAATAGCATACGTACCTTGGATATTTGGCATTGAGGATTACTTTTTGTCCATATTTTCTCCAAGCATGGCCATCTTCAAACTGAGTAGGGCTGTCTTTTATCCATGTCTCAGAATTTCGCCTACATTGATATGACTAATAAATGAATATCATATACATATTTTTTCATATCCCCTTGAGATTATTATTTTCTTCATCTTTTCTCTTTCCTAAAGTAGGTGGACAATAATTAATCTTATCTCAATAAAAATATATATATTTAAAATAAAATAAAAAATCTATAAAAGAAATATAACCAAGCGACTTGTACAAATCCATTTTTTGTAGATATAAATCTCAGAAAGATCAATCAAACGTATGCTGACTATCTCTATCTATACATACATAAAATTCCAAAGTACAAGAAATAATACCTTCTCTTGTATCGTCCTCTCCGATCTTTCGACTCAAAAGTATTGCAACTTTTGCCGGAATCTCCAGATTTCCGGCCATCCCAATTCACTTCCGGAAATCGAGAAACCTCATCGGACTCAATAGAGCTAAGAATCGAAAGACTCTCATCAAAAGTATCCAAGAGTTTGTCCACAAGACCTTCTGCCACAGGCTGTTCTAATGCACCATCACCATTCAGCATGACTCGGAGGTGTTCGATGAGTTCACGTCCTCGAGTCAACTCGTCGATCACCCGTTTCCGGCCACTGGAGAACTCCATTTTTTAGCTCAGAGGAAGAATACGAAACTGCTTTATTTATACAACCATAAAAATTATATTAAGGTTAAAATATTAAAGAAAATTGCTTGGAATACGATCACACGCGCAGTTAATCTCTAAACGACATAATTTTCAGCTTTGGTAGCTTTTGGACATTTGGATTACATAGGACGTTGAACACGCATTACAAGGCGCGTTTTGTGTTTTTCTTAGCTCATTGTAGATGACGTAAATTTGGACTGTCATAGCTTCGTCATATTCCACTTGGCAACGTGGAATAGGCTATAGCAAAAGATTATTGAACCCTGGTTGGGATTAAGCCTCTTTGGGTTTGGGGTATATTGTTTAAATAAAATAAAAAATAAAAAATTAAAAGACACAATTTCTTAAATTATATTTTAATAACATATATTTTTCTTTTTAGTTTTTAATCACAAATTTTTTCTTGAAATTTGAAATAAATGACGGCTGAACAATGCCTAAATTTTCAATCGATTTAATAAAAATTGATAAAATATATAATTAAAAGATAGTAGCATCCATGAATATGTGATTAAAATTAAGCATTAACTTTGGTTTAAACTAATTTATAAATTGTTTCATGACATCTGAACAGAGCCTAATCTCGCGAAACAAGGACTGAATATATTAAGCTAGCAATTTTAAACAAAATTTTAATCAAAGTCTCAATTTGGTAACTTATTTATATACGTATTTATAAATAATACATTTTTCAAAATTACTTTTAGTGTCTGTTTGATTTTATAAGTTTTTGATAAAAAAAAGAGTTTTGGGAAATTGCATGGTTAAAAAGTTGTTTGAAAAGTAAAAAATTGTGGACTTGACTTTTTTGAATGGTTGAGATAGATTACAGTAGAAATTTTTTTTATTTTTTGTGTGAAAGATATAGAATCAAACAAGGGCTTAATCATAAACATTTTTTTAAATCACTTTTTAAAGACATATTTTACCTTAAACATTTTTTTAAATCACTTTTTAAAGACATATTTTACCTTAAAATATAATAATTTTTGTTTATAAGTAATACTTTTATCGAAAGAAATCAAAGTTAACAAATTTTAACCACATAAAATTCACTATTTTAAATCATACATTTGGTATCAATGTGTAGTTTATAAACTGATTTATTTATGATTTTGAGGTAAAAATTAGTGATTAAAAATTGGAGAGAGAATGTATGTGATTAAAAGGTTATTTGAAAAATTATATAATTTATAAACTAATTTTAAATCAATTTATTTTATTTAACAAATAATTGCTAAATAATCGTTAGTTGATTTGCATACAATCTTACCATCTGTTTGGCAAAATATTAAAAAAAAAAAAAAGTTTTTAAACAAAATATTTTTTCAAATCATTTTTAATAGCATACATTTTTTCTATACACTTTTCAACAATATATTTTATTTTAAGAAAATTAAAAAAAAAATATTTTTAAACATAAAATTTTTAACATAACCAGTCTACTTTCACTATTTTGTTTTACGTTAAAGTTCTCAATCAAATCAAATCACATTAGACTCGTTTTGTCCAGATTCAAAGGATTTATTTATTTATTTTTCCACGCACATTTTTTTAAATAATTCTTTGAGTACACACTTTACTTCAATTGAAATCCTGGTTGATAAACAAAAATCAGCTATCAAATAGAGACTTTACTAGCGATGACAACGAGACGGATCAACGTCGATCCAAATCCGCCCGTGTGAATTTCGGATCAAATAGTAAAAATCTATGATTGTTTCAAATCGAAACAAAGGTTAAGAAATTTTCATTATATATTTTCGTTAACGACAAACAAATCAATACATAATTCATAAAATAATTAATATAATATCTAATTCAAACAACAAAACATTACAATATAAAGAATAGAGATTTTGTACCAAATTTAATAAAATGATTATATATTTTAGATTTAATAATTAATTTTTTATTCATTGTTTAAAAAATAAATCGGATCTCGGATCGGATTGGGTCGTTCGAATCGCCCCGGATCCAAATACAATCCGTCGATCCACGGATCGGGATTTTTCTGATCAATCGAATCAAATGATGAATCAATGGATCGAATCGGATGAAAATGACGGGATCGATTGTGTTATATTTATCACCAAATTAGCTTTTATCACGATTTACGAAGCCTCTATTTGGATCTTCATATAGGGTTATAAATCAATTTTTTTCGGATTACGAGGTAAAATATGTTGTTAAAAATTGTAAAGATAATATATATGTGATTAAAAAGTGATTTGAGAATTTGTGTCGATTTGATTAATAATCGGTTTACTGAACATTGACGTGGTCTTTCTTTCAAAACGGATTTTTGGTTTTCAAGATTTTAAGATCCAATTTCTTGATCTCAATGATGACCTAATGTCAAATTCTCTCGAGGAAAAAAAAAGGGGGGGGTCACGTGTGGATTAGAGAATAATTATGTGACAATATATGGAGTTTAGACGGTTTAGTTTTAGAATTAAGGTCTGGCCAACCTTTTAAATAATGAACCAGTTACATGCGATGAAGTCAAGTTTGCTTAGATTTTGGCCTTGTAAACTTGTTAAATATGTAATACTAGATTGAACTCACAATTTAAACATAGAAAATTGCTCTCTCCATCCCGTCCCACATAGATAGACTCATTTCCCCTTTTTATTTGTCCTAAATCATATGTCATTTTCTTTATTGAAATTATATTAATATCTTAATTTTCTAATATACTCATATTTAATATATACATCGTTATTAATATATATGAACTACCCATTATTTAATATAAGGGTGTATTAAGTAAAATGTAAGCAAATTTATAGTTTTAACATATATTAAGAGAAATTATATTCACACCACAGTTATTATTAATGACACCACATTTTAATTTCAATAAATGTCCCTATGATCTTTGCTTATTTTGACAATTATTCTCTTATTATTTGTTTGTCATATTTTATCTATAATCATTAATTAATTTATATATTTTATCGATAATGAAAATTTTATTTCAAATATTCTATTACATTGAAAAAAAATATTTTTTGAAGTCCTGCAATTATTGTTTAGCTTGCTTATTTAAATATAATAGAGGTAAATTAAAAATTGTCTTCACTCCTAAAAAATTCTTTAGCCATAATTAGCACGATAAACTGTGGTAATTAATAGAAATCAAGAATAAAAGTAAGACAAAAAAGTTAAGGGGTATAAGTACAAAAATCAATAAAATTAAGGACTATGATTGCAATTAAATTTTGGTGCACTTAACAAAAATTGTGGGACTTTAATGTTAGTTGTTGAATATTAATCCGTATGAAAATAGAAATGAATCTATTTTTCTGGGACAGAGTGAGTAACTTTTTTCTTTGGCCCCAGTTTGATTTAGGGACTTTAATGTTAGTTTTGAATATTCTACAAAATTCTAGATAATGTTAAATTATTATTATTATTATTATTATTTGGGGCACTCTGGTATTCAAGTTTTACCTGATTAATTTCAGAAGAGAGAAGTCTTCCCTATTGATTCGTCCACCATGTAAATTCAAATATAACTTTTGCCAAATTAATGCGCAGTTTTCTCCACTGATTTACCCTCAATGTAAATTCGAATACAGATACTCCATATGCAAGCTTAGATTAGATATTTTGGGCAACGGTTCTCCTCTTTATAAACCTTTTTTACGTGGTGCGGACGAAACTATCAGAGAGTTGACATGATGCATAATGATTCTACCTCCATATAAGTACTTTTCTTCTAACATTTAAATGTTATTATTTAAGAGTTAAGATTCGAGCATTCAATTATCTAATTTCAACTCTTAGTTAAATTAAATTAAATGCTCTATCATGCTCGTGGAGCAATGTTTACATATTTATTAGGTTGGTGTGATTTATTAATGAGAGGGAGGGAGAGAGGGGGGAAGGAGGGAGGCATGTTCACAAACAAAGCCAAATCACGTGGTGGAAAACTGTAGTCAGTTAGTGTTCACACTATATATTTGGGGTCCACATGCTTTTAATCTTTAACGCGTCAACAATGGGACAATTTCTTGATAATGCCAACTTTTATTCGAATCTTTATTTATTTATTTATTTTTCCATCCTCTTTTTTTAAAAAAAAATGTCATTTCAAAGATTACCAATAAAATGGCGAGTGACAAAAGTAAAACAGTCCTTCAATCCAGAGACTCGTAAATCACTACTACTACTATATATATATAAAAGAGTGAGCAGTTACTTTATCGATTATTATAAACAATCGATGAACTATAAATTTTATGATCTCACACTTAAGTCAATTTTTTTGAAACGAAAATTACAGCATTTTTTGGAGATATTGAGTTTGGGAGAAAAATAAGGTTAGAAATATTGTCTGTAAGATAGAAGTTGAGGAAGGAACGGTTTCGATTCCTACTATTGCTTTTGACAATATGCATAATTACTCGATGGAAGTACTGAACTGTAACCCAGTACTATTGTAGTCTAGATTCAAAAAAAAATAAAAAAATAGCTCGACCCAAAATTGAACAGACATAACATAATCCAACAAATCTAACCCAAATCACTATCGTCCCTCACTCTTTCCAATCTCGATGTCTGAGCCCGGTCCTCATCCCTGTCCGTCTCTCCCCTAAGAAAACGTCAACCAAATAAAACCTAGTTGCTAGCTCCTACCGCAGCGTCGGCGCCGCTGCTCCGTCTTCTCCTTTGTTGCAGCCTACATGCGCTGTGCGGGTTGAGGTGAGTGAGTCTTTGTGCTCCCTGCTGGCTGCGCATGTTATTCTCAGTCTACTGGACCTCTGGTTTTTGTCGTTCTGAGAGGACGAGCTCTGACACCAGCACCGCTGCACCAATCCACCTTCGGTCGCGCGCTCCCTGCCCTTGCTCGCTGCCTACCTACTGCCTACCTAATGCCTGCTTGGAGCCCTGGACTAATATTTGGTAAATAACAATTAACAAATAATGTTGTTTATTGTTTATTTAAGCTCCAATAACCAGTTTTGTTAGATTTCTTGTTTTCAATTTTTGTTTTTAGATTTTATCTAGCTTAAATTCAAATTTGTTAATTTAATTTCCCTTTAATTTTAATAACTTCAACATCACAATTCACATATTTGCATTTGAAATTTGCACTTTGCACAATCTGCTGCCCTGCCTTCAGTGCTTTGCTCAGTTGGTTGATATGTGTTGAGACTCGACTTTTGAAATTGAATCAGACAATTGCGAGGTTAGTGAAAATGTGGTTTCGAGATTTGATTTTTGAATATGATTCTGCGAATGTGACTATGTGATATTGTGATGGGAGTTACAAATTATAATGTTATTTGATTTGGAGAATGTGAATTGAGTATTGATTAGTGCCTGTACGGTTAGTGCCTTTTCATTTTTATTTGATATTCATTTTTGAGAATCTGATTTTAAGATTTGCATTTAAGAATGTGAGATAATATGATTTGGCTTGTTCAATTTTAGATTATTGTGATTTTAAGATTTGCATTTGAGAATGTGATTAGATAAATTATTTGATCTTAGCTTATTTAAAAATGTGATTTGTAGAGACTACTGAATAAGGATATAAGTAAAAACATTTTGATTTTAGAATATGAATTCGCTTTGGATTATCAGACTTAGGCTTTGATTTTGCTTTAGAATTTAGAATTTAGAATGTGATTTGTGGGCTTAGAATGGGATTAACTTTGAATGTGATCTTAGGCTTAGATATGATTTTATGCTTAAATTTATGAAGTTAGCATCAAGTTCCAAATATCGCCCCTCAAAACAACCCTCGCCTCCAACCAAATTTTAAAATCCAGCTAGGTCTAACATAAAATCCTGGATCCGCCTCTGAAAATATGCAAGTTGTTATGCATGCCATTGATCAAGAAGTATATTCGGAACCTCAACTAGATAATGTTGAAGAACTTCCCATCCAAAATAAGGTGAATTTCAGAAGTACAAATTCAACAACCTCAATTACCAAAGTCATTAAGGAGATCCAAGAGAGAAAGAAAAATAATTTAATAGTATTTTTCCAAGAATATAAGGAAAATAATGGAATGGTGGAAGATGGCCCAATCAATTTCCATCAGGCCATGCAGGGTTTTAATTCTCAAAAGTGGATTAATGCTATAAATAAGGAGTATAAGCATATTCAAGACAATAAAATTTATGATCTTGCCCATTACCAGAAAGTGCGAAGCCCATTGGTCTTAAATGGATTTTTAAGTCAAAGCGGATTCGAAAACTAATGTGAAAAGATATAAGGCTCATCTTGTAGCTAAGGGATTTACACAAAAAGAAGGCATCGACTATAAAGAGACTTTCCATTCGGTTTCAACGAAAGACTCTTTCAGGAAAGTTAGGTTGTTGCACATTTTGACCTTAAGTTACATCAAATGGATGCTAAGACGGTATTTCTCAATGGAGACATTGATGGGACAATGTATATGGTGCAACAAAAAAACTTTGTATCAGGAGACCCATAGCAAATGGTTTGCAAATTAAAGAAATCCATTTATGTGCTCAAGCAAGCTTCTTGTTAAGGGTAATACAAATTTCATCAAGTAATCATCTCATTTGGTTTTGAGATCAATGTTGTTGATGATTGTGTGTATTACAAGTTCAGTGGGAGTATGTATATTTTCCTGATTCTGTATGTTGACAACATATTGCTTACCATCAATGATATAGGCATGTCACATACAATTATGATTTTTTTAATCAAGGAATCTTGAGATGAAATATCTTTGTGACGCCTCTTTTGTATTAGAGATTCAAATACACCGGGATTGCTCTCGGTTTATTCTTGGATTGTCACAAAATGACTATATCGATAAAATACTTAAGAGGTTTGGCATGTAAGACAGTATATCAGGGGACACCCATATTGCTAAGGGAGACAAATTTAGTCTCAACTAATGCCCGAAAAATGACCTTGAAGTTAAGAAAATGCAAAATATTCCTTATGCTTCAATTACTGGGGGTCTGATGTATACTCGGGTTTGTACGCGTTCGGACATTGCGTACATTATTGGGATACTAAGGAGATATTTAAGTAACCCTATGATGGATCATTGGAAAGCAGCTAAAAGGGTTATAAGGTATTTAAAGAGAACAAAAGATTACATGCTTACATACAAAAAATCGGATCAATTGAAGATCATATGGTATTATGATTTCGATTTTGCTAGATGCCAAAACAGTAGGAGATCTACATCAGTCTAGTCTATTTGCTAGTTGGAGGAGCTATTTTCGGAAGGAGTTCTTAGCAGACACTTATAGCTTCTCCCACCATAGCACCAGAGTCTGTAGCACTTTTAAGGCATCTAATTATGAAATACAGCTGCAAAATCTTGTCAATAGGATGCGCATTCTGTACAGTATGGAAAAACCACTAAAGTTATATTGTGATAATAGCTCAGCAGTTTTATATTCTAGTAACAACAGGAGCTCAACTAAGTTAAAATACATTGATATAAGTTCCTGGTTGTGAAGAATACAGTTTAGAGTGGACATGTGTCTATAAGAGCACATTGGGATAAACTTCATAATTACGGATCCACTTACTAAAGTATTACCACCCAAGGTCTTTCGTGAGCACATTGCTCATGTGGGTGTTGTATTTCTTGAGGATATTTGGTTTCAGTGGGAGTTTGTACTTTGGGTGCTTTTACATTAGACACGTTTATTGTCCTTTTGGACACAGTTTAAGGTTAAAGTTTTTTTCAGCTGTAAGGTTTCTAGTTTATTATCTCTGAAAGATCATATTACATGTAATTTCCATACTACACATCCATACATGATCTATGTTATTAAATTATGTTGATATACGTGACCATTGATGAGTTTAGTTACGATAAATGTAGCGAAAGCCACTTTGATCCTATGTTGATATGATTGATGAACCAGATTTTTTGGGGATGTATTCAGTAATGATAGCAAAATTCTGAGTACTCATAAGATTATGATTGATACACATTGTAAGGCTATACATATAGCCCAAGTGGGAGATTGTAAGGTTTTAATCAATTATATGGGCTTATAAGTGAAATATTGTGTATTGAATCAGATGCTATCAAATTTAGTTAAACCAATTTAAAGTGGTCTAATAAGGATTTGGTATATTGGGTTTTTATGCATCTAATTAACATATGAGCTTTTATGTGTAGATAATAGGTCATTATTCCTAATTTCATGATGGAAAGAATTAGGTTAACAGGCAATTCAGTATATAAAGTTGGTTATGGTCCCTAAATCACATATACTATTCATTCAGTCCTGACATCCCATCATCAAAGAGAAAATAAGGACTACGTGTTGATTTGGAAGACCCAACCAACAGAATCAATCATTGTCAACCATGTTGGATTAAGGTACACTTTCGCTTCAGTTATTTCATTCTTAATAATTCAGCATGATGATTTTGTATTATAGATAAACAATTATCTGTAATGAATTTCTAACAAGATTATCCAATCTTTGTTGATTTGATTCCTCGATTTTAGGGTGATCTCGTCCGTTATAATCTTGGCTCGACTCTTGGTTCGTATTTTCCTTTAACTACAAGGTAGAGCGGCCTCAAATACTACATCCAAGGAAAAACTTTATTTCAAACAGTGGATTAAGACACATCTCTTCCATGCCTAATGTCCTCAATGCTATAAATGAAGGGTGAAAGTCACCTGCATCATTCCTGATTTACTTTTATAATCTCCAGTATTCTCATATTCATGTACTTTTTCTTCATCATTACTATCACGCCGGGCAATAATAGAAGCAATAGCCTGTAGCTTCTGCAAGTGGAGTAACTTAAAGCATGTTTGGGAACTGTGGATTAGCGTTTTAAATTATAAGTGATTGGAGTATTCACAATGGACATGTTAACGTTTATTAGTTAAACATTGTCATATAAACAATAAAGTAGATATTAAGTGTTACATTACATATATATGTTAACTTTAACTATTATTTGAGTGTTACATTGAATGTGCTGAATTTACCTATCAAAATTTAGTTAAGGGGTTGTTTAAATTATCTTGTTTGTACCAATTCGTACCCTCCTATTCACCAGTTAAGTTCAATTTTTGTTTTTCATTTTTCCAATTTTAGTTAAGGATTTTTTTAATTTCTTCCAAGATTCAGTTTTCATGTTGGGTAATTGGTAATGAGAGATGCTACATGTATGTTCCATTTTTGTTTTTCATTTTTCCAATTTTAGTTAAGGATTTTTTTAATTTCTTCCAAGACTCAGTTTTTATGTTGGGTAATTGGTAATGAGAGATACTACATGTATGTTCCATTTTTGTTTTTCATATTTCCAATTTTAGTTAAGGATTTGTTTAATTTCCTGAAGATTCAATTTTTATGTTGGGTAATTGGTATTAGAGATACTACTTGGAGGTTAACAAAAAGCTTGACATAATGTAATGTAGCACAATCTTAATAATTCATACATCATATCAACCCATATATCAATCATTACAATTGTGCAACCTCAATTTTTTTCAAACTTCTTATTAACCTCCAAGTACATGTAGCATTAATCATTGGGAATTTGGTCAATTTCTTAAAACTTCAATTTTCAAGAGCTTGCTTTATAAGTTAACTCATGCAAATTGTATAAAAAAAAAAAAAAAAAATTAAAGTATCAAGAAAAACAAATTTTTGTATGAAAGATTTTTATTTTTTTATAACAATATGAATGTTTACTTTGTGAATCAGCCCAATTTATAATGGAGAAGCCTTGAGAATTCTGGTCAGGTATATACACGGGAAAAGTACATAACTAAAACATTAGAAATATCCTGAGTCCTCTATCATAAAAATGACTATTCGTCACTTGACGGATGAGTATTAGGTGTCAGGCGGGGCCTGTTGAGCCTTGTCGACACCCCCCAATAAGGGGTGACAAATGCCCTCAGTGGGCATCATAATAAGGTGCCCACTGGGGGCATTATATAATTTTCCTCACTTTTAAACCTTAAAACTTAATTTTTTTTAAAACAAAAAATAAGGTGTTTTATAATAATTAATAGATGAATACAAGTAATTTATATTTTAAATTAAAGTTAATTTAATTTTCAATATAAACCCAAACAAAAACAAACAAACCTAACCCTCTCTCCCTCTTGATCCACCCCACCCCAAGAAAGTTTCAGTCGGTCACATAAAGTCACATTTCAGTCATAATTACAAATATAACCACAACCATACCCCACCTCATCGGCAAAGTCACAGATTGTCACATAGTCACTTTCAATCACAATTACAAGTTTTATCGCAAATTTCACCGCCATCCCACCCCCATCAACAAAGTTACATCTTGTCATACAAAGTCACATTTCAATCACAATTATAAATTTAATCGTAAATTTCATTGTCAACTCACCCCACTCCTAGATATTAGGTTAACTCTTTAAAACTAACAAACTTATTTATTAATATTATTATTATTTTTAAATTCAAGTATAAAATAGTAATTAATAAATATTATATATATATAAATATTATAGAAATAATTATAACACATATTAAATTAAAACTATTATACCACTAAATAAAATAAAATAAAATAAAAAACTCAACCACCGCTTCCAAAGCCTACAAAGTACCACCACTACTGCTACCCTCCCCCTTACCCCACCATACGACCCACCCCCACCCACCCCACAAAGTCACGATTAGTCAAAAAAAGTCCTAGTTTGATTACAATCACAAATTTAGTCACAAAATTCATCCCACCCTTACCCACCACACCCCACTCCAACCGCAAAGTTACTTTTGGTCATACAAAGTTACGGTTCAATTACAATTACAAATTTAGTCGTAAATTTCACCCAAGCCCACCCCACAAGGCACTACCAAAGTTACTATTGGTAACAAAAAGTCACCATTCGATCACAATTACACATTTAATCGCGAAATTCACCCCACCCCTCTACCCCACTTACAAAGTCATAGTTCAGTCACACAAATTTATAATTAGGTCACAAATTACAAATTTAATCGCAAAATTTACTCCACCCCACCCACCTCACTCGCAAAAATCACAGTTCGATCACACAAAATCATGGTCGCTTATTATTTATTAATCACAACTTACTAGTTATCTTGGTCACACTTAGTCAATAATTGTTCACATTTGTGATTGATAAAAATTTGTAACATATAAATTAATTCAACAGGTCACGTCCATTGGTCACAATCAATCATACAATTGGTCACATTTGTGACTAAAATAGTCACACAAGGTCACGATTAACATAAATTATACGGCCACATTCCGTATTTTTCACAAATCGTACAAAGTTATAATTAATCAATATTTTGGTTTGTTATACCTAATAAACTAGTCACATTTGTGCCTAGAAGGGTCACACAATGTCATGTTGATGCAAATCAAACGGTCACATTCCGTACTCGTTACAAGGCACACAAAGTCACAATTAGTCATATTTCGATCACAATTATCTAATAAACTGGTTATACCTTGTACTTACAAAAAGTCACAATTAATCAATATTTTGATCACAATTACCTAATAACTGGTCACAATTGTGACCGATAAAATTTTGTAACATATAAATTAATTCAACAAATCACATCTGATGGTCGCACAAAGTCACGATCACTAATATAATTGGTCACACAAAGTCATAGTAGGCGCAAATCAAAAGGTCACACTCCATCCTCATCACAAGTCGTACAAAAGTTACAATTAATCAATATTTTGATCACAATTAATTAATAATTGATCATAATCACTTTTCCAACCTACCCTTTCCTCCTCCACAATCATCATTATCGCCGCCCACTGCCCACCACTATAGCTACTACCCGCTGCTAGATAACCAGATTGGTTGAGGCAGTAAAATCAAATCATAAGAGTAAACATTGTTGCACAAAAGAGACTTTAACATATAAAGAATATGTCCGAAATAAAAATATGACCATGAAGATTTTTGTAGCTTAAAGTTATATGACCCATTAGAATCCCCCGAACCCCCTTAAGCCCCCCTCTTCCCACCACAATTAATTTTCTCCCGCGCTGAAAAAAATTCCTGGCTCCGCCCTTGTGCAGACCAAAAACGCATTGCAATGGCAGGAAAGGTAATTATAAAATCGGCGGCTTTGCTATAATATATATGTTTATGAATCCAATCAAATGAAACTAACAAAAAACTTTAATTTCTGAAGAACACCAAATTAGAGATTAGAAATTAAGGAAAAAAATAATATAAAGTATTTTCAGAGTACAGATGATATAACTATCCATTAATTTTAGTTCTAGAAATATACAAAGTTAGTAACCGAAACGTAGTGTTATATTCAGTAAACATGATTGACAAATGCCCTTCATAGGATAATTTGAAATAGTTAAACATCAATTTCAGATTCTGGTAAAACCAAATCTTCGATAGGATGTCCGACAGGCTCAAGTGTGATAGGGTTATATGTAATTTTCCCTATATATATTTCAATATAAATTGTCATGTCAATCATTAAAATATTTGCTAACTTTAACAAATAAGATGACAATCACTTAAAAAGATTCTTTTAAAAATAAGTTAACATATTCAATATAGATATAAAATTAACTAAATTAATGCTATTTGTACTTGTAGGTTGACAAGATGACCAAAAATGAAGTAACAAGATTGTGTGTGTTGATTTAAAAGTTAATGTAATGGATAAAGTAATAAAATTGTACCATATATGTATTATGTTAACATCATTGTCAACTTTTAAGTACAAGCAAAATGTCTAAATTGACCATTCATATAGTATTATAATAATAACGAACATGTTAAATAGGAAATATTGAGATTAATATATATATCCCCTCATGTAGAGGTAGGAGTGGCAAACGGGTTGGAGGGTTCGTGAGTTCGACTCGTTTTTAGTTCGGTTCGGTTCGTAAAAAAACGAACTTGAACTTGAATTGGATAGAAGATTTGGGTGTTGGATAGTCCGGATTTGATTCGTGAAGCTTGTGGGCCGACTCTTGAAAGCCCAACAAGCAGCGAAATGGGCCTACTCGCGAGCCAGCCCGTGTCGTGTCCGACTCGTGAGCTCCAACTTGCGTTCAGCTCGTACGTTTGTGATCATTTTCATGTATTTTTTTTATTTTTTTATTTTTTATATTTATAAATTGATTTACAAATGTAATGATTGGATTAAAAAATTTATAAACAATAAAAAACATAAAAATCTTATGTTGTTATTATAGGTTTTAGGTTTTAATTTTTTAATTAAGTCTGGACTTACGAGAATAGTATAATATTACAAGAATGTTACATTTTAAGTATAAATTAAATTCACAAATGTCACAATATAATAATATATTTCAATGTTCAATTCAATTTTTTATTTTAACTCTTTTAACTTTTAAGTCTTTCAAATATATATATATATATGTGTGTGTGTGTAAAAGATGTCACAGACTTGGGCCGGCTCATGGGGGCTCACGAGCCGGACTTGGATGTCTCGTGTGGCTCGGCTCGTTTCCACATATTTCTTATGTTCGGCTCATGGACTAGACCAAACTCAGTGTAAAAGGTTTGACACCCCTACATAGAGGGGGCTCAGTCGGCTAGCCCCGTTTGACACCTGTAGAGGGGGCAGGGTCCATGGGGGGTGTCACCAGGTCATCCCCTGCAGCGCTTCTATCATTTTTTGATCTGCTAATGGTCACAGACAAACAATCACAAGGGGCACGAGAATTTCTCAGCCAACACTCTACCAAGGTACTAATAACATGCATAACCTGACATATTTCGAAAAGATAAATAAATAAATAAAAATTCATTCGTCACACTGCTAGAAGTCTAGAAGCGTAAAACACTCTTTGATTAGTTCAGTAAAATCAACACCTACCTTTCATAATTAAGTTTTTTTTTTTTTTTCTTTCCCTCTTTTTTCTCCTCTGGCACAACTAAATTATTACTCGAGATTCAAGTTGTGAGTACTGGCGTGAAATTGCATATATCACAATGCAATCTCCATGCATACCAGGTTAATATCGAAGCACACCCCACTCCTGGCTTTATATTTCAACTGGATTTTTTATATTTAACCTCTTTTCATCAACACAGCTTGGGGTCAGGCCGCCTCCTCTCACTTTTCTATCAAGCCATGTATTTTTGGGATCTGCTCCCAATCTTTTGTACCTATATTCATACAAAAACTGGGAAGCAATATATGGACAAACCAGAGGGGAGCTTTACCATGATAGAGTTAACTGAAACAATAAAGATTGCATGCATGTCAGCTTGAAATGCGATCTGGATTCGAACCAAAAACACGCCGCCTTTTTCTCAGTATTTCTGCTTCTCTGGCGATTTGGATATCTGAAGGCCAGAAAATTTGTTGCAAAACTTTGAAAACAAAACGAGGGAGCAATCCTACAACTATTATAAGCAAAATGGAGAGCCAATAAGCTGGTGACTTTGCCAGATGGTATATGGTACTGCAATAAAAACAATAATCAATTCCATGTCATAAGCCTTGAAAAAAGCAATGACATAATAAGTCAACACTAATATAATTGATTTTTCTTGAAAACAAAAAATTTAAACTAACCCGTAATTAGGAAACACAGGTATAGAATCAAGCACCACCATGCAACCATATGTGATAATTATTGATCCCCATAATGAGATGTGAGTAATAACAACCCAACGCTGAATGTCCATTGCCAAATGCATATTGACTAAGATAACAACAGCAATTGTCCACAAGCTGCCCATGCTCCATATGTCAATCATGCTATCCCTATAGGTGAACAAGGGTACATAGAAGAGAACAAGGCTCTGCCATAGCATGTCAAGCATAGTTATCCAGAAGAGGGGCATATTATAGCTCTCCTGTCGATGCCCTGCAGCATAGAGTTTTGGATACTTCAATAATGTCTTGTGACTTAAGTCCTTGTCCAGTATACCAACAACGATAGTAGGCAGTGATGTATATAAAACCGAATAAAAAACACTGCTCCAGTCTGTCAGTGCAGAAGTTGTTGAAAAGGCTGTATACAGAATGTACCTGGAAATTAAAGCAAATGAACGAGCTGAAATGTTAATTCTAGGCAGTTCTTATTATGCATCAACAATTTCATCGAATAAGTGATGCAAATTTCAACTCGAACAAGTATTTCAATCGTATAAAAGCATAACTCATAGCAATAACACTAGACAATTGAATTCCTAATTGGCTTTCATTAAATTGTTAATAAGAAGCAAGGATTAGTAAGTAACTGAAAAGATAGACTTTATAAAGACCAAGGATACTGACTTACCAGAAAAGCATCAACACGAAAACAGCATTACGGTAGAAGTTATAAAGAACCAGATAACCGATACGCTGATAATTCCAATGTCCATGCACCAAAAGCAATCGTTTCAAAAATCTAAACTGTCCCATTGCAAAATCTGAAGCCATTACCGCTTGTCGTCCTTCTTGACCACATATTCCAACACCAACATCCGCCATTTGGATCATGGAAACATCATTAGCCCCTGCAAAATTTTCAGTGTCAACTAGATTAAAACAAGTCAATAAACATTCTCAAATGAAAGAATATAGCACGAACACATAAACAAATGCAGACATCAAAGGATTAACCAAAACTCAAATGCAACTTCCTCCAGCCAATGCCACATGAATTCCTAACCAACTCACCATCACCAATTGCTAGTGTCATTTCATCACTTCGACATTTGATCAGGTCAACAATTCCAGCCTTTTGCAAGGGCGCTACACGGCAACAAAGTACAACCTTGCACGAAGTTGCAAGGTCGAATAGCTGGTAAAAAATGAAAAATTACCAAATGAGAAGCTTGGTAAGTTATATATGTAAGTTCATATAGACAACGAATGCAATTAAAATTTGCACATTTATATCCAACTCGAGCAAGTTGACAAGCTAACAAAATTCAAGAATTTGATAAATAAAACCAAGCTTGCGGAACAACATAAAGCATATCAGAACATAAAAAAATAACCAAAAAAGGCAGAAATTAAACATGCCTCAGACTCCAGATCTTTCTCTAATATGTAAACCAGACTATTCCCATCAATTATAAGTGCTAGTGGTCCAAAAGAAGCTCTTTCTTCGTGTTCTACATGCTGCTGCTGCAAATTAGAAAACTTTGTGCCAAGAGGAATCTCAAGGTAATCATTTTCAGTATTCTTTCTCAATTTTGATATCTGGCCACTGCTATTTGCAGATTTCAAACAATATTTGGCCTTAGCATCACAAAGAAGTTTTCTGCATTCACTCTCGGAAGTTCCGTTTATAATAATCTGTTCCATATCTGCAGTCAAGAGTTTACAGGAAAGACCAATAGAAATGGCTGTCTCTTGTTTATCTCCAGTAAGAACCCACACCTTTATTCCAGCTTGCCGCAGGGACTCAATGGCTTCTGGTACACCCTCTTGTAACTTATCCTCAATTGCAGTGGCCCCAAGTAGGGTCAAGTCACATTCTATAAGAGCTGCTGTTTGACGCAACTTTATAGATCTGTCCGTCAGAGATGTGCTAGCATCTTCATACATACACTGCCATTCCACGAGTTTTTTACCTGTAAGGTCCCTAGAAGCAACAACTAGGGTCCGCAAACCTTCAGATGAATATTCATTCAGATGATTCTTTGTAGCATGTTTTGTATGATTATCATCGTGATGGTCTGTCTTTAAAATGCTGAATATAGATGTGTCGGCCCCCTTCACCAATACCTTTACAGTATCATTTGGAAATCTGATAACAACAGACATTCTTTTACGCACGCTGTCAAACTCATGCAGACCCAAAACATCCAACCTGCATTGCACAATTAGAAATGATAAGCATGACAATCAACTTAATTTGATAACGGAAGGAAATAAAAGGGTGTTACTATTAAGACTCCTTTTGGTAACACTGCAGTAGTTTTATAAACTGGTTTATTTATGATTTTGAGTTAAAATGTGTTGTTGAAAAATGGAGGGAGAAAATTTGTATCGTTAAAAAGTGATTTGGGAAATTGTGCAGTTCATAAATTGGTTTATAAATCATTTACCAAACGGAGGCTTAGTGACGCCACTAAATCTTTGTCACAATAGATACGTTGATCGGCCTTGATTCAATTGCACAGACATGAAAAAAAAAAAAAATAGAAAAGTGGTTGTGGGTGTGGATGTTGTACTATAGAGAACAAGATAAACTCACACTAGTGTACTGCATAATATCTCTGCCTCATCCAAAAAAAAAAGGCAATATAGAATTAAAACAATATTCCAACATAAATGCAAAAAGCACGAAAGTAAAGAAATTGAAGCGGAAGAATATTCTACCTTAATTTCTCACCATTGACATCAACCACAATATGCCCAGATGTCCGCTCAAAAAGGGTATACCCATAGGCAGATGCAGCAGCAACCAGAGCCTGTTCATCAGGAGACTCGCCCTGGTAATCAATGATTCCATAACTGGCCTCCAATGTACTGTCAATGTTACTGGAAGATGGACGTTCGGTGGGAATAGGAATAACAGTATTACATGCTGCAAGTGCCAGAAAAAAATAGTGTGCAGCAATCCTTTCTTCTCCAGAATAATCATTGTGCAACAATTTGAGGAGTTCTAAATCTGGGATAATTTGAGATTTGAGCTTCCATTTTCTTCTACTCTCCAAGACAGCTTCAGCTGCAAAGATTCGTTATAGATTTATTATAATGATATGTGGTACATGATCAATGCATTTTTCTTTGTAAAGCAATCATGACGATGAGCACATACAATTACAGACAAGCATATGATATGTATATAAAATTGTGGACGCCAACCAGTATTTATTATTTAAGCATTAACTGGCTCTACCGACCTTTCATGTGAAAAGATCTCTAAGTGATCAGCGAAGGTAGAAAATAAATATAGGATGAGAATGATTGCAATACAAGGAAACTACAGGTGTTCTTCTAGTGACACGAAACAAAAATAGAGCAAAAAGAGACCAAGGAAAATGATGTCGTAATAACTGTCATCATTGCCAAGGCCCTTCGCCGTAACACCATCTACCTTAGTCATGCTTTGTATTAAGTGACGTGATACATTTGGAAGATTTTGATATTTAGCCTCGAAGTTTAAGCATTAGATTAAGACAGTAGATACAAATCGGCAGTGCCAACTGCCAAGTGAAAGCAAAAAATATTTCATAATTGATTTGCAATATTATCAAATCCAGTAATCTAGATGTGCTCACAATCTTATTATTTCACAAGTATACCATGTAGCATACACTTGCAGATCTAAGGATACATGTTTCCCAACATAAAATTGGGACAACAAAATGTTTTTCTTTTGATAATCCTCTAATTTTTTTTTCTGAAAGACGTATATATCATTTTCCTGTCATTGGGTCAAACTGAATGAACAAGAAAATAGCATAAAACCAAACTATATGGATTTTGTTTCTTTAATATGAGACCTAAAATAGCATCCTCTCTCATAGCTTGAGATTTTAACTTTCTCCATAATCAGCATTTCACATGTTTCCTTTGAAACAAATAGAAACTAATCAACACCACAATTCCACAAAATGCAAACACTCTTGCCAGATAGAAGCTGAAAAAAGATCATCACAACTACATCAAGAGAATCAAGAATAAACCAAAAAACTATAATCTCTTAATGATTCCAGATTTCTGCTAAATTGGTAAAGAAATTGAAAATAAATAATACCTGAGCTTTACCAATACCGTAGAAAAAAGAAGTGAAAGAAGCGAAAAAGTGTAAATATCTTCAGTGTAACCAAAATTTGGTATGATATAAATTTATGCAAACCTTTGTACAGAAATATTTGATATTTTAAAAACAGATCATTGCGTTCATTGGCCACCAGCAGTGTACTACAGAAAGTACAATATAAACTAAAATGACTGAACAAGCTTGATGACATACCTCCAATATTTTTGTCACCTGATCCATCCAGAGAGAGGGTGCTGTTACCATATTGCTCTCCCCATACACTCGCTTTTCTGAATTCCATCTTGTTTTCTGTTAGTGTGCCCGTCTTATCGGAAAATACATAGCGTATTTGTCCCAAATCCTCATTAATATTCAAGGATCTGCATTGAAACCTAGAATCAGAGCTACTGTCATACATATGCCTGTCGCCAATCATGAAATATGATTGTCCCAGCCGAACCAGCTCCATGGTGATATAAAGAGATATCGGAATCATTATCTGAAACACAATGATAGAACTCAAAAAAGAGAAAAAAATTTCCATTGGAATTCCATAATATTTGTACTTTTTCCCAAACTTCTTCTTCTCGAAGTATATTTTCCGATAATAAGGCAACGTATCAAGCTGACTCTTGTGGCTATTTAACCATAAACCCATCCCAATTGCTACAACAAGGCACATGATAAAAAGAAAAACTGACAACCAAAATGTTTCCCGGTTCATGTAGGTTTCCAATCTGCTCCGTTTAGCAGGAGACATTGCACTGTTCAGCATAGCTTTGGTCTCCTGTCCAGCATAAACTACTACACCAATCGCCCATTCTGTGTTCTTAAGCTGACAACCACGCAAAATAATGTTTGATTGGCTGAGGGGAAACCTCTGCCCATTTTTCTCCAAGTTGGCTGTGAACTCGTAGATATTCCTGTTTGGCTGTTCACATGTGATAACCCCGGATGTTATCGCCCCATCAAGAACTAAGTTATTAGTTTCTTGCCTTGCATACCTTGTCTTCAAGTTTGACTCACCATCTAAATTCATTGTCTGGATATAGGCAATTCCACTAGCATCACTTGTGCTCAGCAATACCATATCACAAGGAATTGTCTCATCAGAACGTATTTTCACTACCTCTCCGGACTCTATCTTTTTCCATCTTTTTGGGCGGAATTCGCCAGATTGAAGAACCAGAGATTCCCGGTTATTCTCATTCCTGTCTGACCTGTGTCTTCGCCAATCCTCATAACCATCTTTTACAGCTGTCACAGTAAGCACAAACAGTAGGGGGAAAAGGGACACTGTTCTCCCAAAGACCGCAAGAGGTGGAAGTTGGTTCAGAGCAGCAATAGCTAAAAAATACAAATAAGCAACCCGGTGGAACTGAATGAAGAGATTCTTAGGCAAAAAGTTAAAGAATGTATATTTACTGGTCCGGATCTCATTTCCGGAAAACTCAAACTTATCATTAGTCCTCTTAGGATCATTAATATAGATCAACCTAGGGTTATCGTGATGTGCTATATTTTCTTTTAGCTGCATGCTTATCTGAAGGAACCTCTCAGACCTCTGGGACTTGTTCAAATTATCCTGGACCCCAGAAGAAATGGCTCGAGATGAAGCCCCAGAAACTTCATGCGTAGTCCAAATGTTCTGTGGTTCCGTCACGCCACCCCATGACACAAGGCGTTTCCTCTCGCGTAGGCAGAGTTGAACCTGAAGGTCAACTGACTTGAACTTCTTTCGGGTTCGAAGGTTCCCTAACACATCTCCTAATGGGACGATGTCTTCCTCCACTTCCTCCTTCAAGTCTTCTTCCGATTCTTCGTTCACACCGTTCAAATTGTTATCTTGTGTCTTATCAGTAACAGATGAAGAGATCGATGCGTTATCACACAAACGTCCCAATGAGCCAATTTTTAGTGATGAGTGCCGGCGATGGTGAGGTCTTGGCGCAGATGACGGTTCAGAGGTAGACAACAATGGCTTGCAGGACGACATAGAGGATCCACCACCAAAGATAAAGCATTGGAGTACAGCATAACTAAGCCCCGCACTAAATAATCGCACAATACCTACAAAAATTGACCGCCCAGAGTGTATTGCCTCCCCTTCTCACCCCAAAATAAAAAACACCATAAAATTTCCCAACTCTTAACCAACAATATACGCAATGGGACGGCCAAAATTCAATCTCTATAATTTATCTGTATTTGCACCCTTTCATAGAGTACTTGGGAACAAAATGTACCCAAAAAATCCAATAAGCAGCAGCAGAGAAATTTTCCTCCCAAAAAGCCGGAAATCCTCTTAATTCTTGAAAATTCTGACCCAAACTGTGTTATTAGAAACTTTACCGATCAAATTAGCATAAATAATGACGAATTAACCGCTGCTCCACATAAAAGAACAACCCTCCACAGCCTCCAAGGTAAAGCTGGAACTGCAGAAAAAGGCAAAACCCAATTAACATAATGAAATCATCACTGCGACATTGGATTCAAAACAATAAACATAAGTACCAGAATGGGATAGGACAGTGATAATAGGTTAAAATCCTGACCTGTGGAAACTGAAAGCGGAGACAGAGAGGGGGAAAAAATACAAGTTTGCTTGTTGTTATCTTCTACGCAAAGGTGAAAGAGTTATTGAATGAAGGCAATCAAAGCACTGAATACGAAAATGACGACAGATCCAGATCTGGTTAAAGCACCCGATCCCTTTCTTTCTCTGCTTCTTCCCACTAGTAAATGTCTCTCTCTGTGAATCCTGATCAGCTTTTTTGGGCATAAGAAACAAAAAACTGATTTTACGTTAAATTGTGAGAAAAAACAATTTCTTCGTCCAATTGACAGTGAATTAAATTTAATAATAGCGGAAACTGAATTCAATTTGAATTGACGTTCAGATCGAAGGCGAAGGAGGAATGCAGAGAGAGAAAGGGACGAGCGGCAGAGCAGGATTTTCGGCTTTACTCCTCTTTTTATTGTATTTTATTTTTTTTTACCTATTTTCCTCTCTAAAGAACTCAACCCAACCATTGATTAGGAAATGTCTGTTTTGCCCATAAAATAGGTACGGACCATACAGGGAAAAGGTACCCAAATATAGGGTTTTTTCACGGAATTGCGGTTGGCAGGTTAGAGAGTAGCCTGATTGTCAGAAAGAAACCCGTTTAGTAATTTCGTCTGGGCTGATTAGCCCAATCATATATTTTATCTTTAAATTTTTAAAAGGATTGTTCACAAAAATATCTTACTTTTAAGGATTAATTTGAAACTTACATCAATTTTATAAAATTTAAAAATCACTTTTAAAAAAATCTTAAAAATTAAAAAATACTTATGATACTTTTCAAATAAGTTAGTATCGCAGTATGATATTTATGATTATGTTAGTATCACAATATGATACTTATAATACATTTCAATTCTTTTTAATATCACAATATGGTACTTATGATTTTTTTCAATTTTTTTAGTATCACAGTATAATACTTATGATACTTTTAAATTTTTTTAGTATCACAGCTTAATACTTTAAAAAAATTTTTTTGATACTTCTCTTAGATATAAAATCAAACACATTTAATACATACAATTTTTCAACCCCTATTACAAAGAAAATCTCTCTCCTTCCCTGCCACTAAAGAGGGAAAATAGTGGATCTGATCTCTCGGATGAAAATTTAGAGAGAGAGAGAGAGAGAGAAGTGATAATGCTCTCCCTCTTTTCTTAGCCAAAGACGGGACTCCTTCCACCTAGGAAGATGTTTGCGATACGTGTGGTGGAGCAATGAGTGAAGAGCATAGTGCTCTATTTCTTCCAAACCCGGACCTCCATTTTCTCCACCTTCCACAAAGAATCTTCTGCTAAAAGTCATCTTTATGATTACGTTTACGCTATAGTGTTGAAGTGTTACTCTCAGATTAATTAATGATCCACCTAGATTGTTGTACTTTTTGAATACATAGTAAAGAAGGTTATCCGTTTCTTCATTCCTCTTGTGATGAGAATCGGGAAAGTCAAACCTCGATGCACGTGCCCGTGGGACCCATGACGAGATCCGAAGTTGAAGAGGTTCAAGATTCGAGGCTAAACAATGTGAATAAATCAAGAAAAGAAGCCAAAAATCAAGTTGGAGCCAAAATTGGAGTTTCAGCCACTTTCGGTCGACCGAACTTTATTCCAGTCGACCGATATTCTGCAGAGGAATTTTGATCCAGCCTCAGTCGCTTTCGGCTGAGTGGCGGTCGACCGAAAGTCCCATTTCGATCGACCTAGTGATCGATCGAAATAATTTCAGTCGACCAGTTCGGTCGACCGAAACACTCCGTTTTACAAAAACGGGGTTTTTCTTGTAAATACCGAAATTGCATATTTTGCCCAATTTTGTACTTATATACACATTTCTTGTTCATTTGCAAGATAACTTGGTGGTTCATGTAAAGCTTTTGAGAGAAGCTCCTCCTTTGGGTGAGGTAAAACCCTTCCTTTGTTCTTGTATTTTTCTTGGAAGTTAATCAACTTTGCTTGAGTATTGTTATTCTTGTGTTGTTGTTTATTTTCCGCCACCTTGGAATTTGTTTTAATCTCTCCATTGGGTTAGGGTTTTTTAATCCTTGAATTTTGGGTTAGATTTAAACTTGGGTTAAGGTGTTTATCCTTTATTTTTACCACTTTAGCTTTCTTGGGTTTTGTATTAAATTGTTGTGGGAATTTTCGGTCAACACACCGAAGGGGTTCGCATCATTTGGTATCAGAGCTTGGCTCTAAAATTGGTAGTCCTATCTTTACATTTATTATTGTTATTCAAAAAAAAATCCGAAAATTGAGAAAAAAATTGGGGAAATTTATATGTCCATGTGTATTGTTGATTTCATGTATTGAGTATATTGATTGTTGAATTTGTTGGGGGTTTCTATTAGTCCAAACACTTACTTTCCTACATTATCCAAAGTGTTTGATAAATTGTCCCAAAGAAAAATACCCCATTCATGCTTTGTTGTTCAATGCCCATATATTGCTACTCACTTGGGGCTATCCAATTCCCATTATTGAGAGTGTCATCAACATTTTATTCTATATATATCACTTGCTCCATACATTGGGTAATTGTTGATCATTCATTCCTTGCCACAATTGTGTTGTTGGGGGTTTTCATATATCCACATTATCCACATTCAATGTCATTCAAAGATTGAGTACAAGTTGTTTGATAAATTGTCTCATTGAAATTTACACTCTTGTGCTTATTTGCTCTACATATATGCCTTGCCTAATACTTGTGGTTATTAAATCCCATTGTTGAAATTGTGATCCTAGCATCTTATCCCACATAAACATTGTTCCTTTTGAATATAGTAAGCACATACATTCTACTTGCTATTTGTGTCTACTTGTTCTAAATTCCTTCTTCCTTGTTGGTGATTTCTTTAACTCCACAAGAATTATACTTTGTGGTTTGGTTGATTACCTTCCTTGGAGAACTTGAAAAAGGAGATTTGAGTGGAAAAAGGCAAGAGTGGTGAGCTCAATAGAGGGTAAAAGCCAAATTTGAGTGAAACACGAGAGAAATATTTTCTTGTGAGAACACTTTCACACTTGCACACCATGTCCATTTTCAATTCTCAAACTCAAGATTTGAAGTACTTGTTGGAAAATCTCTCAACCACCATGGCTAGACAAATGGAGAATATTGGGGGTGAGTTGGAAAATTTAGGAACAAGAAGGGAGAGTACATCAACTAGTATGGATGAAGAAAATAGGGATGGTAGGAGAAGGTTGAGGGATAAATTTGGGAACATTGTGTATAGGGATGGAAGTAGAAAACCAAATGGGAAGTTGAATAGGAAAATTAGAATGAATGTTTGGGATGATGAAGGGGATGGTGAACAAAATGGGAGCTTGTATAGGAAAAGAGAAGAATGGGTAGATAGGAGTGGAGATGGAGTTGATGATAATATTGATAGAACAAAAATAAAGAGTCCATCATTCCATAGGAGGGATGATAATGAAGGGGAAGTTGAAAGAGGTTGGAGAATGGGTAGGAGAAGAAGAGAATGGGTAGATATGAGTGGAGATGGGATGGATGAGAAGGTTAATATTGAGCAAATGAAGACTTCATCATTCCATAGAAGGGACGGTAGTGGAAGTAAAGAAGTAATGAAGGAGATGAATGTTAGGCCACCACAATCTTTGGCCCATGCTAATGAGATGGAGGAACATGGGGAGGATAATTTCTACACTAGGTGCCTAGTAAGTGATAAACCATGTAGTCTCATGATAGATGGGGAGGTTGGCACTAATTTGGTGAGTGCTAGTAGAGTTGAGAAATTGAGGTTACCGGTTATGAAGCATCCTAATCCCTATGTATTGCAAAGGTTGAATGACTATGGGGAGGTGAGGGTAAGTGAACATGTTCTTCTTACTTTTCACATTGGTACTTATAGTGATCAAGTGATATGTGATGTAGTTCCCTTACACACTACTCACATAATCTTGGGGAGACCTTGACAATGTGAGCGAAATGTGAATCTTGATAAGAGAAGGAACCGGTGTAGCTTCAAAATGAATGAAAAAAATGTTGTGATCCTATCTTTGAGCTCGGAATAAGTATGCAAAGATCAAATGAAGCTCAAGAAGGAATTCGAGGAAGAAAAGGAGAAGGAGAAGGAAAAAGAAGAGAAAGAAAGGGAGGATAGGAAAACAAAAGAACCTTCAATTGATAAAATTGAAGAAAATAAAAATGAGAGCATGAGAGTTGGGGCCATGTCCCTAGAAAAAGGAGAGGTGATGAGGGTTGGAGCCACGACTCCAGAAAAAGGAGAGGTAAGAGAAGAACCGAGAGTTGGGGTTCTTACCTCAGAAAAGGTGAGGAAGTGATGAGTGCCACCAAGAAAACTGAGAGAAAAGATCACCCCAAAATGTTATTTACTCTTGAGTATTCTAATACTTCCCTCCCTAGTTTGGTTATTCCTTTATTGCAGGAAATTGTGAGGCCAACTTATCAAAGCAACAAAGAACTCCAAAAGCATGCCTTATGAAAGAAATTCTTGGAAACATTTTCCTACCACAACAAGTACAACCGAGGTAAACAAAATGAAATAACCGACGTCACATCAAGGAGGTATGCTCCTAACAATTCTTTAAATGCAAGGTTATTATGTTTTGAATACATTAGAGGATTGTATGACATCGATGGGAGCTTAGAAAATATTTTGTTGGAGTGTGAAAATGTTATACTTGATAGCCTTCATGTGCATGGTGGCTTCCTGTTTTGTGAAAACAAGCATGACTTCCTATTTTGTGAAAACAAGTTCAATGTGCCTACTTGTCTTATAGGGGAATTGTTAGTTTGGGAAGTCTACAAGGGAGATCTAACCAATTATTTTGGCTTGGAAATGATTTTTCTCCTAACCTCCTTAACCAACTCATCTTGTCTTGAACGTGTCAAGAGCATGCATGCTAAAAACCCAAAATTGTTTAACTTCTATGAATCATGTGGTAGGCGAGATTTTGCTAGATTCTATGAACATGATGATTATTTGTCTTGGGAAATTAGTTTGTTTATTTTAAAATGTGCCATGCACGAATTTCTAATGGGTGGGGGCACATGTTGGTTGTTTGATTGGGCACTTTGAAACCAAGGGGGCCGTGGAAATATTTTGTGATCGCTTTTATTGGCCTCATTGGAAAATTGGTGATAAACATGTTTGCACTTGTGGTAAAGGCCGATCCTTCAAAGTGGCTAAATCTAAGTTTTTACCTCAAGTTTTATACGCACATTTGCACGTTTCCAGTAAACCTTGGATTAATCATTCTATGGAGTTTGTGTTGGGTTTACTTAGACTAAAGAAAGGAAATGATGTTAATTTTGTGGAGGTTGATAGGGGTATTAAACTTTCACATTTTACTACATGTCATGAAACCCGCATTGCTATCAACATGATGAATCTTTTCTTTGGGGGAGTGGTGCATTGGCATAAAAATGATGCTCAATTTGTGGTTGTTAAATTTGCCTGCAATAAAAGCGTCTATCCTAGTAGCAAATTTTCTCCACTTAATGTTGTTTTTGGCCCTAACCTACTAACTCTTTTGAGATTGATGCACTTGTTTATTTATGGAGATTCTAGTTTAGGTGGGTACAAAAAGGAAAATTTGGTTGAGCCCCTGATAGAGCAGGGCGAGCGTCAATTTAGGGCGCTTATTGAAAAATGTACTTCCAATTCGAATCAAGATCTGCGATTTTTATTTGACCCGGGTGGTTGGATGTTGTTCGTTTGGAGGAAAGAACGAGTTCCCGATTTAATAAAATCCAAATTGCTACTCTGCGGTGTTGGCACCTCTCAAGTTCTTCGCAACGCCTACAAATTGATTTTACACGGTGAGTATGAAATTTCAGTAACATTTATTGTGTCTGAATTTTCTATTTTTATTATAGGTGTCGATTCGTGGTCGAATCTCTTTCGAGATGGAGGAGATGATGAGAATCACGAGGGTCCAACTTCATTGCACGAACCTGTGATCCACAATGTTGCAAGATCAAAGTTCAAGGAGTTTCACGACAGTGCATTCAAGTAAGATTCGAGGTCGAATCCTTTTTCAAGAGGGAGGGGATGATGAGAATCGGGAAAGTCAAACCTCGATGCACGTGCCAGTGGGGACCCATGACGAGATCCGAAGTTAAAGAGGTTCAAGATTCGAGGCTAAACAATGTGAATAAATCAAGAAAAGAAGCCAAGAATCAAGTTGGAGCCAAAATTGGAGTTTCAGCCACTTTCGGTCGATCGAACTTTATTCCGGTCGACTGATCTTTTGCAGAGGAATTTTGATCCAGCCTCAGTCGTTTTCGGATGAGTGGCGGTCGACCGAAAGTCCCATTTCGGTCGACCCAGTGATCGATCGAAATAATTTCGGTCGACCGAAACACTCTATTTTACAAAAACGGGATTTTTCTTGTAAATACCGAAATTGCACATTTTGCCCAATTTTGTACTTATATACACATTTCTTGTTCATTTGCAAGATAACTTGGTGGTTCATGTAAAGCTCTTGAGAGAAGCTTCTCCTTTGGGTGAGGTAAAACCCTTCCTTTGTTCTTGTATTTTTCTTGAAAGTTAATCAACTTTGTTTGAGTATTGTTATTTTTGTGTTGTTGTTTATTTTTCGCCACCTTGGAATTTGTTTTAATCTCTCCATTGGGCTAGGGTTTGTTAATCCTTGAATTTTGGGTTAGATTTAAACTTGGGTTAAGGTGTTTATCCTTTATTTTTACCACTTTAGCTTTCTTGGGGTTTGTATTAAATTGTTGTGGGAATTTTCAGTCAATACACCGAAGGGGTTCGTATCATCTTGTTAAGTAGCCATCGAAGTCTGGTTGGACTAAGAAACTCATGGGTTACGATCCTCCTCATCTTCTTCCACTGTTCTCCCCATGGGGAAACTCCCATGGTCAAGAATCCCCGTCTTGAATACTCAATAACCATGGTTTTAGGTCTTGTAACAAAAAGGGAATCATGTTTGTACAGGAATTCTCGAGCGAGTTCAGGTGAAACTACAACCGTTACATGAACACCTCTCAGGTGTGGTGGTAGATAGACTGATAGTCGGGGAAAAAGTTTGTGAGCAGCGAAGTATTTTAAAACAAAAATTAGGTAGTAAAAATCTGTTTTATCATGTAAAGTAAGTAATCTGTACAATTAATCCTTTCAGGGGGTAATTCCAAACTAATTTAGGGTCCTTTCGACTATTGAATTAAGATAGCAATGATTACACAAATTAATTTACACAATTTTTCAAATCACTTTTTAACCACAGACATTTTCTTTCCCTCTCCAACTTTTAATCACACATCTTACCCAGAAAACCCAAACAAATCAACATTATAATTTCAATTCCCTTTAAATTTTAGTCGAACAAAGCCTTACTAAATCAGGTGAATAAATATAAATCAAACCCTAATCATTCATATTTCTGTTTCGCTCATCTTCCATGTTTGTTAAGCCCTAACAGCCATTTTGTTAATGGAAAGCACTGGTTGCAGTTGAAAGTTTCCATACAAACTTCCCCTCAAATTGCAATGGAGAAACATATAATCTGGGAGCAACGGTTGCCTGTGAAGTAGAAATTAGAGAGATGGTGGTAGAAATTTGAATCCCAAGGAAATCTGTGATTGTGAGATATAGTGATTGCAGAGACCTAGAGAGGCTCCAAATAGCTAAATTAGTCGAGAAATAGCTTTTATGCTATGAGGATTTTTTCAATGGTGATTCGGGGGTGGCGATAGAGGATTAAAAACTGTGGAATTGCCAGTGAAGATGAAGCAGGTAGAGGTGGTGGATGGTGTAGTGATGATCGGGTATGTATGGTGGTTTGAAGAGTGTAGAGGCTTCCAACGAGAAGAAGCGGTCAACGGTGAAAATGGATAAACAACAAGAGGCTGCTGACGTTCTATTAATTGCAGAGTTTGAAGTTTAAGCTGTAGACATTCTATTAGTTGCACAGTTTGAAGTTTAAGCAAACATGTCTTGAATTGTTTGTGGTGATGGTGATTGGTGGTGGTTGGTGGTGATGAAATAAAATAAAGTTAAAATTGTAATTAGTTACGAAATTAAAATAAAGTTACATTTGTATTTACAACGGTGGATTGACGATGAAGGTTGTGGCGGTGGCTGATTACAAATAACACTAATTTTATTTACAAATTACGAATTACACTAACGTTTTACTAATTTATAAGTTACAATTGTAATGAATTACAAAACCTGATTATGATTTAAAAAAAAAAAACCTGATTTTGAAAATTATTTTGATACTTATGTAATTAGTTACAAATCACCTTATTACAAAAATTTCATATGTAAATGTGTGTAATTGTGTATTTAACCCATTTCGTCTCCCAGGGTTCGTATCTTTTTTGATGTAAAGAGGAAGGAGCTATATAGGCATGAAAAGGAGCCCTAAGAAATTCATTGGCTCATACCTAATACTCAAATGATTTTTTTTTTTTTTAATGGTCTAAGCTAGCTCGAATCGTTAGTCATGAAGGATCAATCTTAACATGACAACGGACAATGTCGATTAAGGCTATTGGTGAAGGAATCGGGCAAAATCGATTTACCCATTTTGACTTCTCTACTTCTATCTTTTTATCTACCAAAGTTCTAGGGGAGACCCTACTTGGCCATGGCCTACCCTAATTTGAAGAATTACTTTGGAAATTTTTAAGTATTTAAAAAAAAAAAAATATTGCCTAGCCCATTATGTTGGGCTGGATCTGCCCTGCATTCTTCAAGTCCCAAGACTTGAATCTTTTGCTCCAATGTCATAATTTTAGCCATGTTCTTTACTCAACTTAATCACCAATGCATCAACATTTTGCCCCCACAAACAAAAATTGAGCAAAATTCAAAAAAATAAAAAAATAAAAAAGGTTCGAAACATCACAAAAGGATCACGTAAAGAAGCCAAATAAGTTTATGAATTGAAGTTATCATCATTGTTTTCCTCCTTGCTCATGGTTACCCTTGAATCTCCTTAAACATTATTCATCGTTCTTTTGATAATCCTCCATGAGCTCCACTCTCACATTGGTCTCATCCATTTTGCCAACTTCATGTCCCGCATTGGCAACTTCATTCTCGCCCAATGTTGGATCACATAAAGTGAAAGAGAACAACTCTTCTTCCATTGTACTCAAAATTTGAAGCATAGTTGTGATAAATCTTGCACATAGTCACTGTTGTAAATTTGTTCAAAAATTATAATGGAATGGAGAATTGGACATATATTGTATATTGAGGAAAAGAATTAACCAAGATCAAACTAGAAGAAAATTGGCGAAGAAAAATAAATAAGACTAGACGATCGCTCAATGCTTTAATGATGATCCAGAAGGTTTTGATTTGTACTGGGCTATTGATAGAGTTATACCTACTCTAGTACAAATAGACTCATTTGTATCGGTTGTAAAGCACAATACCCTTCGATTTTAGAAGCGATGTATATAGTGCAGACGCGTAAAGTCTTGACTTTACTCGTTGGTTGTTAGACGACGCCTAAAGTCAGACTTTAGGCTTCGGTTGTAGCCCAGGCCGTTGCAGCTCATGACATGCAATTACCTGAACGCGACCTGCAATGATCAGGTCATGACCTGCAATCACCTGAACGTGGCATGCGGTGACTTGAACATTCTCCACATGCACATCACCAAATCTATCGTCATCGAATATATATATATATATATACACACGTAATAAAATTAAATAAAAAACAATTATATTTACAAAATTATTAATTTGTTATACAAATATGTAAATGCAAGTTTGAATGAAAAAAATTTACATACACACATCAACGAAGTATTTTGCTCGTAAGTTTTGAATTTCGACGATCTCCTCCATTGAGTAGTATTCTTTAACTGCCTACAAAAAATTAAAATGAATTATTAGTTATTTGTTAATAAAATATAAAGTCATAATTATAAATTCTCATTCTTCAATAACTTATACATTTTGTAAAGAAGCGAGTTGAAAATATTATGTGACTATTTCATATATGTTTCTCATTACGTAATAGCACATTCTGAATCTCCAGGTTGCTGAAGACACTGATATTTTCATATTGAAAACTAACATTAGTAATCAAACTAAATAAAATACAGAAATAATTCAAACATTTGTAATAAATTTAAATCTGTGTTTTCCATACCTTTACAATTTGTCATGTTGTATTGCTTTTCATCATAAAGACTCCACATGCCTAATACGTTTTGAAATTCCTAAAGTTTCAATAAATTATATGAACAAGTTACAAATTAGTAATAAAACTCAAATTTCCTACAAAATTTTTGGCATAGTCTCCCCCTATAAATTGAACTTATCCAACCTGTAGAGAGACTCTGCTATTGAAAACTATCACAACATAATTCTCAACAATCATCACAACATAAATGCATCAATTTCACCACAAATCCATGTACAATCAATTTCACCACAACTCCACAATTATTTCATGAAAATTATCCTAACTTGATCACTTATAAACAAAAGAAAAACAAACAAGGAAATAATAACTTACTTGTTCAATATTGGATTGATATCTACATCACGCTTAAATGCAGTAGCTGAATCCAAGAAGTAAATTGTATTCTTCTGAGGAGAAATCACTAGCAACATCCAGTGATTCCTACGTATTATGAACGTGTAAATACAATTTTAATCATCATATAATTCAAATTAGGTGGAGAGAGAGAGAGAGAGAGAGAGAGAGAGAGAGAGAGAGAGAGAGAGAGAGAGAGAGAGTATCAGTTGTCTTACTCCTGAAAATACGGTACTAGAATGAGTTTTTTAGTTTGCATTGCCTTCATGGTGTCAGCTAAATAAGTTATAACGCCATCTACATTTGTTCTTTCTGAAACCGACGCAATGTATGTAGGAGACATGAATCCAATAGATTCAATACCGTATTACTCACACAAACCATGAAGGTACCTAAAAATAAATAAACCAATAAACAGAAATAAAATAATACTTTAAATTGAAGTTATAATTTGTGGTCAGAAGTTTTACATTGAGAATTCTTGGAGGATAGATGTATCCAACCATTGCTTTGTAAGAAAATCGGTGATGATGTCTTCGACTGTAACAAAAATACCATTGTCGAATGTACAATTGAACACAGATGCATCTACGGGCACTTGATAGAAGTCACTACCAACAGACAATCGAAGGACCAGAGTGTGTAACATTTTGTATTTATCATCTAGACGTTTTAACATGTCATCGTCAACATGCATGTCGCTGGGTAGACGACAATTCGAAACTCTGAGGCCTTTTCCCTTCGTTAGATTATTTTATTTGTTTTGGTGTCTCTACCTGCAAAAGACAATTTTTACCATAATAACACGTATAATACAAATTTAAAAGAAATTAATATTGAAAGAAACTTTTATATAATTAAACGTTATTACCTCTCCAAGAATCACTAAGTCCTTAGGCCATCGAAAAAAGCTTCCAATAGCTTCCCTCAACGTTGTGTAGTGTTGAGATGGCACTGGAAAAAAGAACCCTTCTGCACCATCTATAACATGATCAACGGACACCTTATCATGATCGACCCAGAGTAGTTGATGATGCACCACAGTCTCGGATCCGGATGGATAAACCATCTCGCTGCCACTATTTGTTTCTCACCATTACGACTTACAGCGAGACTACAAAGAATCGGCTTCTATTTTTCAACATATATGATTGAACATATATGTCAGCCCTTTCCAGTTGAAATAAAATAAGTAATATTAAAAAATTAAATAATTTAACGTTAAATACCTGTAGTCCATCAAATGAATCTGAATTCACGGAGTGGCAACTGCTTCGAGTTGGTGGTCGGGGCTGTGGAGTTATGTCCACCTCGGCATCAACATTTATGCCCAAGCGTTGGAAGATAGCATCATATTTATTCTGCATACTACGATATGCACTCTGCATACTGTCAAATTTACTCTGCATCTCCAACATGGTCTAATTTTTGACCCTCTTGGCAATACTATCCTCGTGGTGACATAGACGCCATACCCCTCACCCTATCAGGATGATCCTCCTTACCAAGGGCTTCACTTAAGACATCATGATGTCTACTTGGCACAAATGTCCCTTGCGAGGCCTGCTCAGCTTTTCCAACTTGTTCCGAAAAACCACGGTACTAAATATAAGTACTTGAGTAAATTTTAATTGAAAATATGAGAAACTGGGAGGATATACTTACAATTTCCTCAAACACTCTCCTCATTTTCTCATTGGGGATGTAATAAGTTTCATCTTCTTTCTTTTTTGATCTAGCTCGAACCCAATCTAAGATGCGATCCTTGCTTAAAATTGACGAGCTAATTAAGTCACGTGAAGAGCTAGAAGATAGTGGCTCACTTACTATCCACTGTGGCTTCATCCCCGCATAACTAGCTGAGACCAAATAACGTGGATGCTCATCTCACAATTGAATTTTCCCCAGCCTTGTTACTTATTGCCTGAAAAAAATCACATTCTTACATGTTTTTAGTTTTCAACTCAATAAATCACATTGTGACATTTAACTATACCTTAAATTTCAAATTGACATAGAGTGATAACAATATTGGCCTACAAATCATCCAACGCCTCCATGTCAACAACTTTACTGCAAATTACGTTGAAGAAAAAAACAAACTTTTATAATGACTTGTCTAACATGTTTTGGGAGTATGCCTCGAATTGCAACTGGTAACAAGTGTTGCATTAAGACATAATAATCATGAGACTTCATACCAACCAATTTCACGTCCTTCATCAACACAAGAATTTTGGTGTTTGATGAGTATCCATATGGAACCTTAATAGCATGCAGGCACTCACAAAAACTTTTTTTCTCTTTTTCTGGACAAATTATAACAAGCTGGGGGTAAGTAAGTATGCTTTTTCAACTCTTATGATGCTAACTGATCCTGTATCCCCATTTCTACCATGTCCTTTCTGAATTTGATACCATCTTTCTTCTTTCCTTGAATGTTCAATAATGTCCCAATGATGCTATCACAAACATTTTATATTTTTTCTCCACGTGCATTACATCAAGACAATGCCTTATCGATAAATATTGCTAATAGGGTAGATTCCAGAATATGGACCTCTTCTTCCAAAGACTCTTCTGAGGAGGCTTAAAATGTTTTCCAAACAAAACATCAATATTTTTAACTCGTTCATATACCTCACCTCCTGTTAACGGCAAGCGAGCTGCTCGAATCTGGATTTTTCCATTGAAGGCCTTTTTCTTCTTTCAATAAAGGTGGTCAATAGAGAGAAATCTTCTATACACATAAATACATTTTTCTTACAGTTTTTCAACCAAAGATCAATTGTGTCTTCTTCACAAACAGGACATGATTTAGGTCTTTTGTTAGTATAATCCGACAAGTTACCATAAGCTGGAAAATCATTTATGGTGCAAAATATCATAGCACATAAGGTGAAATTCATCTGGCTATATGCATCAAACACCGACACACCTTCATCCCACAACAGTCTTAAATCTTCAATTAGTGAGGCTAGGTAAACATCTATGCCATTCCCCGGTTGTTTAGGCCTTGATATTAGCAAAGACAGCATAATATACTTGCGCTTCATACATAATCAAGGAGGAATATTGTAAATCGTCAAAAGAACCTTCCAAGTGCTATGTCGACTAATCATGTTACCGTGCGGGGTCATCCCATCTGTACATAATCCAAGTCTAAGATTTCTATCTTCGCCCCCAAATTCAAGAAACAGCCTATTAATGTTCCTCCATTGAGGAGAATCGGCCATGTGCCTTAGTTTTCCATCTTCTTTCCTCCCATCAGCATGCCACCATATGTTCTTTGCATCCTTTGCATAGGAAAACAAACATTTAAATCTTGGCATTATGGGTAGATACCATAACACCTTTGTCGAATGGCTATTCTTATCCTCACAATTATCGTTCACGTTCTTTAGCTTATACCATGATGCCCCACACTTTGGACACAGATGCAAGTCTTTATACTCATTTCGATACAGTATACAATCATTTGGACATGCATGTATCCTCTCGATCTTCATACCAATCGGGCACAATAGTTTCTTTGCCTCGTAGATTGAATTATGAAGCTCGTTATCCTCCGGAGGCATCTCTCGTAAAAGTTCTAGTAATGCCGTGAAACTGTTATCACTCCACCTATTATATTAGTACAACTAGAAAACAAAGGCTTCTCAGAATCATTGAATAAGCTATCAAATATATGAGGTTTTTCAATGAATTCCCCTTGTATATCACGCATCATTTCATTTACCATATCATTCTCGTTATTTTCTACATCATTCTCACCAATATTTCTCAAATTATTCTCCTGCTGATCACCAACATCGTCACTGGTGCTCGTCCTGGGAAGGATACTCTCACCACGTCATATCCATCGTGTATAACCTTCCTTAAACCCATGACAAATCAAATGGCTTTTCACTCGATCAAAATTATGAAACTTTCTTAGATTCTTACAATCATGACAAGGACACAAAATCATTGCTTCACCTTTCTTTCTCCCATGTTCGTCAACACATTTCATAAACTCTTCAACCCCTTTTACACGTTCATGTATATTACGTCTGCTATACATCCAACCCCAATCCATATCTAATTACCTATATGTGAAGATATAATTAAAAAAAATTATTAGTTTTGATTTAATATTTTTTATGATCGAACCTTAAATCACCTATATATTAATAATTGAAATCAAATACGATAATTTATTACGTTGGAAACTTCATAAATTTACTAGGATGGTTGTATTATCTCTAGTTATTTATTTAGTATGGTCAATTCTATACTATTGAAAATCACTTTAAATTATAATTTTCTTTTTTTATTTACAAAATCTTACAGAAATTTCGGTAGAATTCCCCCTATAAATTGGACTTAGCCAACCTGTAAGAGGAATCAAAATGCCATGATAAAACAAAAATGTTCAACCTCAACATATTCAAACTCAAATATAACTCCAGTCAAACTTCAACATCATCAATTACTCCAAAATCAATTCCCAACTCCTAAAAACTCAAACTAAGATTTCATAACTTAACATCTCATAATTTCAATAGAACTCCAATTATTCAAATATTGCAATATATCCATCTACTAACTCAAAATCAACATCCAAACTAAACTAATAAAAAATTTATTTAATCCAATTAATATATAAAATCTTAAATTCAATCATAAACTAACAAATTAAATCAATTAACTAGATACACCCATACATATATGATTTAAACATATATACAAATAAATATTAACAAATATATACCCATTTAATATATATAAACATATATACAAATATCTATTAACACATATCTACCCATAAATATATATATACACATGCAAATACATTTACATTTACATATACATACATATATATATATATACACAAACACAAATATTGTATATAAAGAGGGAATATTAATGGGTCTTACGGATTGGGAGACGCGAGGTGGCGTGGTGGCGGTGGCGGTGGAGGCGCGTTCGTCGGCGCGGTAGAATCCCGTGCGCAGGTAGAAATATTAAGACTTTGGGCGTTGATTTAAAGAGAATCGACGCCCAAAGTTGGCGAACCGGGTTTTACGAGTTGGTTCAAAGGGAACTGATGTGTAAACCAGGTTTTACGCATCGGTCCAAAGGGAACCGACGCGTAAAACCTAGAGAATACACGTCGGTTCTCTACGTATTCTTAATATTCTTTACTCTCACGTCGGTTTCTTTAGTACAACCGACACGTATTGTTGAAATATATTTACAAAAATGCCACCGTCCTTTTATTTGCGACGGTTTTACTAAAAATCGACGTGTATTTCTTTTTTTGTCAATTCTGTACTAGTGCTGGGTGATTGCCAATGCCATCAAAACCAATCATTAGACTCTTTTTTTTTTTTTTTTTTTTTTTCAAATTTTGATTTCTGATGACTTCTAATGAAAAGTTTCAACATTTTCACGGATGATTTTAGTTGCGCGTTTTCTTACCGTAAATGTACGAATCGCACAGTAGTGAAGTGGATTGTAAGTCAGAATATCGTTCCCATGAGGATTGAAAAAACTTATTATTTTAGACTAATTACCTTAACTAGAAATAGAGAATTATCAATTTGAATTGACATTTTGAATTAAACTAACAAATAAAATTACAACTTTGAAGTAATAAATATAATAAGAAAAACATGCTAGAATCGAGAATCCACTTTACTTTCATCATTCATGCTTTGATATAACTGTTCAACTACAATTAATGGGTTTTAAATAAAATGTTCTAATTTTATTTAAAACCCTCTTTAGAACATTGAATTAAATCATATATATCTATATGTGACCCAATTATATTTATATGACGAATTCGAACACATAGAAAAGTATTAAAGTTCTGATTTCTTCCAGTTAGCTTCTTTTTGGTCTCAATCGACTACATGCACTTCCCATGTATACAATTTCGATCCATTTATCATCTAATTGTCAATTGCTTCATTCTTTCGATTATGGGATAATTTCTGAAATATAAACAAGTAACATTGAAATCAATATCATTTATTCTAAAATGACAATATAATATCCTACTTTTATCATCTAAATATGAGTGTATAAAATACACTTATCAATTGACAGTATTTCTTTGTTATGTATGGAAAACTATAAATAGGCGATAGTTTTCCATAACCTATAAGTTATCATCTCTCGATTAAAAATTTAATAAGAAATGTGTTTCATCACTTACGAAAACCACATGAATTTAGATTACAAATTCTTAATTAACAAATAATCCCTGAAAAACAATATTGAGTTTTCTACATCGTAAGCATAATTCAAAACCTTAATTTTGTGAGAAAGAACATGCATATAAATGGTATCCAAATATATTCCTTAAGACACGAACTTTAGACCCAATTGAACTAGAACTTGAAGAAAAATGTTTTATCATATGTTGAGCCACCTACACCTAAAGGTGGGGCTGAATATGTGTATAATGCGAAATTATAAATTAATTAAAAATTAATTAGATCTAGATGAATAATCAATCAATAAAAAATAGCAATCAATATAAAGCAATAAATAATTTCATAAAATAAATAGCACGAAGAATTTGTAAGAAGGAAAACCCTTGAAAAACTCTTCTTTAGGATAAAAAACCTCCGAGCAAACGGGCCAATAAAATCCACTAAAAAATATTTGACTTACAGAAATTAGTTCAACACTACTAACCCTTAGTTGACTTTGACTGCCCAACTTGTAAATCATCGAAGACCCTCTCTGGTTGTACTTCTCGCACCTTCCAGCAACTTTGGACTCTTTTCTTTCCATGTGGATTGCTAAGAACAAACTTTGTTCTTCTTCAACTGAAACAACGACCTCTTTCCAACTCCAGACTTCATAATGCTTATTGGTAAAGTAATTTGGGCTTGGTGTTTTATGATTGATAACTTTGAATAATCAAGAAACAATTGTAATTGATCTTTGGAATCAAAGGACAGATCAAGAGATGGATATGATGCTCTCTTAATCAATAATAATGATCAACCACATAGAAAAATGAAATAAGGCTTAGATATTATAGTATGAAGTATTTGAGATAATTTAGGATTATAAGAAGTCTAAAAATCGTGAAACAGCATCTGTCTAGATTTTACAACCTTCAGTATTTTCGACACATCTTTCTCTCTCAATATTCGATGGATGCAATTCAAGGTACATTATAAAGATAATCCAAAGGGCTACAATTCTTGTAGATGCAGTATTTTTTCAATTCAAATATTTGTTATACGAAAAACATGTCTCAACTTTTGACTGAAAATATGGAGCATAATCAATTTGGGACTTTGATTCTCCTTTGACTTCTAATTGGATCTCAAGTCTTCTTGAATATTACTTTGATCTTCTTGAACCTAAATACTCAACTAAATCAATTACAACACTTTAGCTCTAATTTTGACTTTATAAACAAGTCCTTTTATACAGGGGATTGCAAATTACATCAAAACCTAATAATCTCCCCCTTTGACATTCCATGACAAAATATTATAATAATAAAATGATTACAAAAGGCCAAGTTTAAAATCTAGACACAAAACCAATATTGTGTCTTAATTTGTCAACCTATTTCTTGCACATCAACTTTACAAATATTAAGTGTAAAAAGCAACTGATACCATACAAAAAACAAATGGGATAAAAGTGATAAATATCAGCTAGCAACATCGAATTGAGATTTTAACACTCTGTCAAAAACACCAACAAAAAAACATAATATTAATATGCCCTAGATAGATTTGCTAGGCATAAAATGTCAAAGTTTAAAACAAAATAAGTCAAATAATGAGATTCAAAACGAATAAATACTCACTCTAAGTATTAACTCCCCACCTAACTGATATGCTAATAACTCTCCCCTTTCTGACATAAATGAGAGATGAGAGATTCAAGAAATATAGCCACATAGAGAGGTATGAGGGAAATAATAATGTACATAGACACATGATGCAAACAATTGCCCGGGAAAAAAAAATCTATTTTTCATGGATTTCTAAATATGACATTATGACTAAATTGGTGATAATAAGAATTAGTACTAAGCCTTTGTTTGTCTGCCATTTTCCAAACTTCTTTTTTGTCATACTCATTTTCAACCACACTTCACATAATAAAATATACTACACATAAACTCAAAAAAAAAAAAAAAATCTTACTTTTTAATTACACATTCTTCAAAAAAATTGTTATTCTAAACATCAATATAATCTTCATCAAACATGGGCTAAATTAAACTAATAAACAAATCAATCAATTGGAAACAAGAGATTTTTTATAGAAAGAAATCGAATAAGAGATGATAGCTTGGACTTTTGATTTCACTAGTTAATACTACTCATGCTCAATTCATATTTTGAAATCAATATTGTGTTGTTGGTCTAAATATCCAATTTAAAGTATTAAATATATGTCTTTCTCAAGATCCAGTTAACGTACCCATCAATATTAAATTCTAATTTATCGATTAAAAATTTAATAAGAAAGATCTTATATCACATATGACAATCACATGAATTCAAATTGCAATTTCTCAATTAAAAAATAATTCATGAAAGACAGTGTTGAGTGTTTTATATGCAATTTCTAAATTAACATGCAAAGATGTCATGCAATTAATTCTCGTTAAACAATACATAGAAATAAATCAACTTGCTCAACCCAACACAATTAATATGGAAAAGAAATCCAAATAATGGATTAAAATGGAAGTTGTAATTAAAACCTAAATCGTTCAAGTAAGGAAAATTGGTCTATCGCACGCACATGATTATGTCTATGTGCAGTTATCGATATTTTGATCATATTTTTTTTATCCAGTATCTGATTAGATGTTTCAAAATGCGTTGGAAAGCTAATTCAAAGGGTCAAAAATCTCGAAGATGTATAATTCTTCCAATTCAGACGTTTACTATGCCAATAATGGATCTCAATCTCCAACTTGGAATCGGGGTTTCTGAAATACTTTGATATATTGCAATGCTTCACTTATTTGGCTTCTAATTACATCCAATTGATCCCTAATGATCTTTAGTCAATTTTTTGTGATCTGGATCAACTATTGGATTTTTTTGCACTTTGATCCTCGAACTTCGGAATTCTTCATTTTTATCACACTTTGGCCAATTTCACTTCTTTAGATTCAATCAACTCCAAATTTGAATTTTACCTAAAAAATCACAAAATTAAGTAGAAGCACTCTGAAATAATCTGTATTTTATATCATAGATAAGTGTAAAATCACACTTATCCATCTCAAACTTAAATACTTGTTTGTCCTCGAGTAAGGTAAAATGTTTACAACCATGCAAGCAAACTTAACATAGTGAAATAAGAATATAATTTAAAATTCAACACATGTTAGATAAGTTAAATACTTAATCCAGGATTCAAAACCACGAGTGATCCTTGACCGTAGCTTACACAACTACGAGAAAGCAAAGAAACTAGTGAAACTACACTAAAAATAAAAACTAAAATCCTAAAATAAAAATAAAGGTAAAAATAAAACTAAAGTAAGTAAAAAGTCCGAATTAGTGAAAGTAATATAAAACTAAATTTAAACTACAATCCCCGACAACGGTGCAAAAAAATTGTTTGCTAACCACAAGTGTACGAATTGCACAAGTAATAAAGTGGATTTAAAGTCTGAATATCGTTCCCATAGGGATTGTGCAAATTGTATTTTAGACTACTATTCCTTAACCGGAACTAGAAAACTTTGGATTTGAGAATTCTTGTTTTGAAATCTAAACTAACGATTAAACTAAAAATGACGAGAAACTTTGATTTAAAACTATGAAAAACAGATGTGTTAGAATTATGAATCAATTTTGATTCTATTATCCATATTTTAACCGAATTATTTAAATACAATTCATGGGTTTTGAAAATCAGTATTCCAAATATTGTTAAAACTTCCTTTTGGACAAGAATTAACACATTTTCCTGTACACGACCCGACTACATTTCTATGATGAATCCGAAAGTATAGAAAAGCATTACAAGATTTATGAATACTATTGTAGATAACACAATGCATATGTGTATATTTCTATCCCCTATTGGACTTTGCGGCAATTGAAACAAGTCTAATGAAATTCTAATATTTCAAACATAAGAAATCATAACATCAAGCATATAATAGTTGGCCAGAAAATCATATGATAATAAACGCACAAATCAATTGCTCAAAACCATAAATTGCATGAAATAAATAATAGATTAAAACATGGTTTCAAGAATTCAAAACTTCATTACAACTCTAACACTATGAACCTAGCCTAGAAACATAATTAAATAGAAATCACAAGAAAAACAAAAAGATGTCACCCCGTTCATCTTCTTGTCCTTTGGTCTTCAATTGTGCTCTTGACGATTATCCATATTTTAACCAAATTATTTAAATACAATTCATGGGTTTTGAAAATTAGTATTCCAAATATTGTTAAAACTTCCTTTTGGACAAGAATTAACACCTTTTCCTATACACGACCCGACTATATTTCTATGAGGAATCCGAAAGCATAGAAAAGCATTACAAGATTTATGAATACTATTGTAGATAACACAATGCATGGGTGTATATTTCTATCCCCTATCGGACTTTGTGACAATTGAAACAAGTCTAATGAAATCCTAATCTTTCGAACTTAAGAAATTATAACATCATATAATAGTTGGCCAGAAAATCATATGATAATAAATGCACGAATCAATTGCTCAAAACCATAAATTGCATGAAATAAATAATAGATTAAAACATGGTTTCAAGAATTCAAAACTTCATCACAACTCTAATACTACGAACCTAACCTGGAAACATAATTAAATAGAAATCACAAGAAAAATAAAAGGATGTCACTCCGTTCATCTTCTTGTTCTTTGGTCTTCAATTGTGCTCTTGACGTGGCATAGATCCCCTAGCAATTTGAAAGTGTTTTGGGAACCTCCAATTTCATGCCTCGCCTATTGTATTTATAGATTACCTCAAAAATTAGGTTACTTGGGGAGAAAGTCTTTTGAAATCCGTGCAAAAGCCGAATCAGTCGGCCTAGAAACTAACCGTGCGATCGCGAGGTTATAAACTATGCAACCACACGATATTGAATGTTGAGCCTCAGTTTATTGCAGAAACTCTTCATTTGCACACTTTAACACTTTTATCATCCTATTGCTGGATTTTGGCTTCAATTCCATTATTTTCTCGACTTGGGGTTATTTCTAAAATATAAACAAATAATAACTAAATCAATAGGAAATATTCTCAAACGAACATATAAAATCCTACTTTTAGGATAGAAATAAATGTATAAAATACACTTATCAACACCCCCAAACTAGAACCATTATTTGTCATCGAACAAAATAAAACTAAGCTATAAAATAAAAATGCAAATAACAAAATATTTTTGTTTTTGTCAACTTATTTACAATGTGCTTCAATAATCCAAATTAACATTTCACTTTAGAAGAGAAATATGAATAAAAAAATTATTTTCATTCATCCGATACTCAACTTCATTATGTGTGTGTGTGTGTGTGTGTGTGTGAACAGCCAAATATCAAATTCAAACTCATGTAAAAATATACTTGACGTTGTGTGACTAGTCATGTAGAAATAAGCCTGAATCCCATGTGGTCAACAATGAATATTTTTATGATTTTCCTTACACTCTCATGGATGATTACAACCTTACTGGTTTTCTCTCATTTCCTGAGGTCTTTTCTATTTATGTGGTTTCTAAACATGTATATATTGCATTTTTTCACACAAGGTAGTTAGGATTTGACAAGTATGCACAAAAGATCAATACTAATCCAGCCCCAATCTCACATTTCAGTGTTAGAAATCTCAATCAAACAAGCTTATACCATGCATTTTATTTCATTTATTATTATTATTATTTGGACGACTTTTTCTTTTTATGTCCATGTCTTTTACCATCTTTATGCAGAACTTTTCATACTTGCTTTCTATATGACCTCTATAGCGAGCTTTGGGTCGGTGACTCCCAAACCAGACGACTTTAGGGCACCAAGTTCAAAGAACCCCTCAAACTTAATTACTCGAGTCATAAAGGCGTAACAGAAAAGTTAAAGATGTTTTAGCATCTTATATGTAAGTCTACTCTCCTTACTTGCTTTCTAATTGACTCCTGTAGCGAGCTTTGGGTTGATAGCTCCCAACTCAGTTGAGTTTAGGGTCCTAGGTCTCAACATCCTTATAAGCTTACATGCTTGAGTCAAAAAGGCATTTGAAGAGTAGAATAAGACCTTCAGTATTTTTCTGTTTTTATACTGGTTATGGTTTATACATATTGATCAAAACTCCTTACACCAAAGATGCAAAATTAAAAACTTCAGTCCTTCAATTCATCAATGCCTACTCATACTAACATTTCCACCCCCAAACTATTTCTTGAGCAGTTTGGTTCTAAAACTCAGGTACGGAGCTAGAATATTAAGGTTTTGAGATTTTTCAGTCAATTCTATGTTCAATTTTGCACAAGTTTACCCCCACATGTATCAAGCATCCCTCTACACAAGTTATTATTCGAAATTGGCTATGTGCTCAAATTTTAATGAAGTCTAATAGGGATGAATGTTTAAGAGAATTTAAGTTCACACGTTGTCCAATTTTCTAACTAAAGCTCAAAAGTCAATTTAAATCATGTCATGAGCAATATATAAATCAACAAATTTTTTCAGTTTTTTATGATTTTTCAAATTTTTATGAATTTTTTATCCCGAAATCGAATAAATGTGTACAAAAGCACATGAATGAGATTCTCACCCCCAAACTAGAAATATTCATTGTCCTCAATGTATTCAAAGCAAATAAATTAATTAAACACAAAATAACAAAAAGGGTTTAGGCATTTCCCGGGTTTGGAGAGGTGGTATTCCCATTTTGAAGCTTGATCTTCATGTAGCTTGGATGATTTGACTCGATTCTAGCTTTCTCATGTTTGATCCAAGGTGTTTTCATGTCACGTTCCATGCAAAAGAGAGATAAACAGTATTAGAATGTATAAATATTGCACGAAAACTGAAACAAATCAACAAAACACACCACACCCAAACTAGGACTTAGAAAATTTTTGAATTTTTTGAAAAATTGTCGACCACTGACTTTCAACTCTTAACATCGTCTCGAAAAAGTAAAAATTTCCCAAGACATATACCAGGCATATGAAAGTACATAACTTATTCTACAACATATCAAAGATTCATCACATTTGGAGTTCATTTGGGTTATGAAAATGCAAGGTGAAACATGTACAGTGAAGCTGAAATCAGGAGTTATGGTGCATTGGTGCCTGCAATGGCCTTGCAATGAGTACTATGTAGTGTAGTGATGTTCCAGTTGAGTTTCATGTCTTAAATTAGTGTAAACAATGATTGAATGATGCACAAATGATGTATAATATGTAGTGAAGATGATCATTCAAAAAGATTTGTAAAAACTCAACAAAACATTCATTGTGACATTTAATCAAACACATTGCATGCATATGAAGAAATCAAAGAATTTCATAGTCTTGGAGACTTGAATTGAGCCAAAAATTTTCACCTACAAATCATAACAATGTCTCCCAATTCTAGCCTAAACCCATCACATATCACCTACATCATTAAAATTCAAATAGAACATGAAAAGCTCAATAATTATGCATAAATCCATATAAAGATGTGGAAAATCATACCTTTGGAATGATTTAATGTGATGCAAGGAATGAATTTGAGTCACTATGATGTGCAAACAATGTGGAATGATTTTGGACTCAATGTGACATGATTTGTAGGGAGGGAAAATGGGTGCAAAGTGGTTAAAATGAAAGTTTTGCAAAATATAAAGTAATCTGCTGAAATATTCCAAGGTATAACCGTGTGGCCACATAGTTATACTACTATGCCACCGCATGGTAGAAAATAGCAGTGACAAGATTTTTTTTTCTTTTTTCAGTTTTTAAGTTTTGGACTTCGTTTTCGACCTCTAAATGCCTTTAAATGTATGCAACCAACTCCTAAAATATGTCCACATGTCCTAAGCTAGATGATCAAGTTGAAAATTATGATGACAAACAACAAAATAAATAGAAAACAATTATGAAGTTTTCAATGCAACTAATATGCCCAATTATGAATTTTAAACATGATAGTGAACCTAAAGTGCAATGTAAAGCTTCAAAATGACTAAGAATGCAATTAAAACTAAAAATATCTCCTAACTCTCAAACATGGAAAATAGAATACTAGAATTATTTAAAGCACATGATGATAAGTGCATTTTATACACTTATTTATATGTCTAAATTAGATTATATTATTGTCATTTTTGAATAATTACTACATAATTGCTTTACATTTGTGTGCATTGTAGGAATTTACCCATAGTTGGAAGAATGAAGCAATAAAGGAGAATAAGGCACATTTGGAAGCTAATCAGAGTCAAAAAGAGGACATTGGATGTTGATGTTGTCAACCGGGATTTCCAAGGAGGGAAAAGCTAAAGAAATCAAAGTTCGAAGGCTTAATTGAAGATGGATTGAAGGTTGAAAGAGAATTTCAAGGACTAAAATGTTACAATCAGAAGATGAAGAACTCATGTACAAATAAAACCCAGGGACCAACTTAAACGCAACTGAAAAGATGAAATTGTAATGCAGAAGTTGAAGTGCACGGCCAAGGACCCGAGACTTGGTGGCCACTCGACATTTTTGAAATTAACAGAACCACTTTAGGTTCTACAGCGCGGCCACCAGACTTTAGCCTGCACGGCCTCTCAGTTGTCCGGCTTAACGAGAGAAAAGCCCATGCGCGTTTTTAAGTTGTTCTTGCCTAGGTTTTCGTGAAAATCTATATATGAAACTCTTCATGCACGACAGGAGGACCTTTGCACAGCTTCTAAACATCATAATTCCACTTTCTTATCATATAAATCTTTGGAGGAAATTGAAGGCAAAGGCTCGAGAATTAAAGATTATAAACGGGGAGCGAATTCTTGGTACAAGACTTCATTTCTTTTGTTAATTTGATAAACTCAATATGCGTAGTTATTTATATTTTTGCGTATTTATTTATTTATTTATTTATTGATGAACTCGTAATTTCATCATTGGGATATTCGATGAGCCAAATTTTACTCTTTTAATTCTATAATTGTAGTTTTGTATTTTTGTTGTACGTGTTGATTTTATTTTGTATTTAATGCATGAATTAATCCACGACTAATTCCTGATTTAATGGGTGTTTTCATAATTCGAGAGGTGAGCTAACACTTAGATTTAGGAATAAAATCCGGTAATTGGATGAACGATAGAGATATAAGTTTGTTATTATTGTGATTGCTACATGAATTCTTGGATTTCATGCATCTAGTCATTACTACCTGATGCTCGTTAACATGGTTGACTAACTAGGTAGAATTGATTTAAACCCGAGAGGGGAATTTCATATGCGTAAGTGAATTCGATCGAGTACTATAATAGGAATAAAATTAGACAATTGGAATTAAAAGTATTGACTATATGAAATTGGATGTACCAACACTTACAAACATCAATTTAGAATATTTCAATGTCTTTTATATTCTTTTGCTTTTTAGTTTTATAGTTTAGTTCAATTAATTCATTACTATTTTACCATTCAAATAAGGCGAGAACTAATATAATTTCGAAACTTAATTACAATCTCCGTAAGACGATAACTCAGTCTCTTTTGTCTACTTTATTATTTGGATGCAATGTCCTACACTTGCGATTTAGCACAACACATAACAAGTCAATGCATGCATTCTTAACATACTAGCACTCCTACAATGCAATGTTAAGCAACAAATTAACTATAAAGCAAATAATTAACTCAAAATCAATATATAAAAAAACTATAGAAAAAATGTTTGAACCATTGGGTTGCCTCCCGAAAAACGCTTCATTTAAAGTCTAGAGCTAGAATTTTTTGGAAAACTTTTCAAGGTGGTTTTAGATTGGAAGGTGAAGTCTCCTCATTTGCTCGACATTGTACTCATACCTCTCCCAACATCTAATGGCCATGTCCACATCGATCTTGGAGCAATTTTCAAGTTGTGGATCATGGGTGCCAAACTGCATCATTGTGAAGGTCACCTCCTGATTTTCAGCATGTAGCACTACATCTCCCTTCTCTACATCAACCAGTGCTCGTGCAGTGGCTAGAAATGATCTACCAAGTATCAAAGGGACACTTTCATCTTCCTCCATGTCTAAAATCACAAAATCAGCAGGAAATATGAATTTACCAGCTTAACTAGCACATCCTCCGCAACTCCATAAGGGTAATAAATTGATCGATCAACCAGTTGCAATATGATATTGTTACCCTTTGGATCACCCAATGCAAGTTTTTTGTACACAGACAGGGGCATCAAATTTATACTTGCACCTAAATCACATAAGACCTTATTGAATTTTAAATCCCCTACGATGCAATGTATAAAAAAACTCCCTGATCTTTGAGCTTAGGTGGAAGCTTGTTTTGCAGGATTGCGCTTGTAGCGTACCCGGTCCTCAAGGGCTACCGGCCGTCTACTCATAGTCTTTCCACTCCCCTCTTGGTCGTCCTGGTCCTCAAGGGCTGCCAGCCTCGTTTCCAAGAAGTGGATTTTTGCCTTCCGCAGGATTCGAACCATGTACCTAGGGGTTTAGTACAATGATTCTTAGAATCCTGCTACCATTAGAATCCTGCGGAAGACAAAAATCCACTTCTTGGAAACGAGGCTGGCAGCCCTTGAGGACCAGGACGACCAAGGGGGGGGGAGTGGAAAGACTATGAGTAGACGGCCGGTAGCCCTTGAGGACCGGGTACGCTACAAAAAAAAGGCGCCTTTTTTTGTAGCGTACCCGGTCCTCAAGGGCTTCCGGCCGTCTACTCATGGTCTTTCCACTCCCCCCTGGTCGTCCTGCTCCTCAAGGGCTAGCAGCCTTGTTTCCAGGAAGTGGATTTTTGCCTTCCGCAGGATTCGAACCATGTACCTAGGGGTTTAGTACAATGATTCTTAGAATCCTGCTACCATTGAATTGTAAGACCGCTTTTCATTTTATGGGCAATTCTGAAATCCTACGTGATATTTATGTTAATGTTATAAATTTTAAATTGATAATTTTTAATGTCTATGATTTGAATTATTTTGCAGTGGAAGGACTTGGACGCCTCTCGATCAATGTACCAATTAGAAAACTTATAAATTGGTTACATGAAATTTTATGTGATTAATTATTTTATTACCTAAGCATGCTATAATTTTTAATTGATTAAGTTGTAAGTGACCTAAATTGTGTTAAATTAAAGTTGGGGGAAAGTTTAGTTGCAATTGGAGAATAAATTAGAACTTATGACTTAACTATGCACGTGGAGAGAAGCGAGGGACTAAATTGCAAATTCCTAAAATTAAAACCTAACCTAATCCCTCATCTCTTAGCCCTCACTCTCGTTCTCTCTCTCTCTCTCTCTCTCTCTCTCTCTCTCTCTCTCTCTCTCTCTCTCTCTCTCTCTCTCTCTCTCTCTCTCTCGGTCCTGCGTCACGTTCTCTCTCTCTATCTCCCTGCCTCTCTCGCCTCACACACGAACCAGTGCCGGCGACCTCGACCACCACCTACCGGTAAGGCACTCACTCCCCTTTTCCCCCTCAGCTCCTCCAACCCGTGCACCCACAGCGCACGCAAAACACCCACTCACGCGAACACACACGGGTTACACTCATGAAAAACGCACACAAGCCTATGTTGATGTCAATGTGTATATATATACGTGTATATATGTTAAGATGTGTAAATATGTGAAGATTTTTCAGATTTTAGTTAGTCAGATTTCGAATTATAACTGCTAAATTGGAGATTGGGTAATGCTTATATAAGTATGTATTGATGTATGTAAGTATATATACATGTGTCGGTAAGTTTATTGTTACTCTTTCAGATTTTTAATTATTCTAGATTTCGAATTTAACTGTCAATTGGAGAGTTGGTATTGTGATTGTGTGTGTGTGTGTGTGTGTGTGTGTATATATATATATATATATATAGGCATATGTATTATATGTATATTTTCAGATTTCTTAGTTATGTAGACTAATTTTCAGATTTCAAAATTGTTGGAAAAATACTTGGTTTAAATTTGAGTTAGTTAATTAAGTTTATGTTATTCTGGGTAAATTGAGAAATTTGAGAATTTTCATGTATTGATATAAATGGCTTTAGTCATATTAGCTAGTTAATTCTTAGATTTTTAATATACGAATCCAATTGTTAACCAATGGACCAATGGTTAGGTTAATTTTGGATTAAAAGTTATAGATTCAGTTTTTCGAATTTGATTAGATTTATGAAATTAGTTAATTGCTTTTTGGTAAAGTTTGTAATAAATGGTTATTTTAAGATTTGTGAACTTGTTAGAATCACGATTAAGTAATTTCTAAAGTTATGGAATTTTGAGTTTGAGTTTGAATTTAAAAGATGAGAAGACCTTCTAATGTGCATTGAGATTCATTTCTTGTCTCGAATATGGTTTTATGTGTTTTGGTTATTATGTAAAGTCACGCTTGGGTTAGATTGAAGTTTTAATCTCGGTTAATGTTTGATTATTATTAAAATAAATAACGAATGTGTTTGTGAACTAAAAGTTATACGTTTTGTCGAATGGTTTAAATCTTTTGATTTCGAGTATTGTATGGAAGTGTTTAATATATCTTAATACCTTGTTTGGAATAAATGATCACAAGAATGAAAAGGGAAAGAAGATTTATTGTTTTAACTTGTTTAATGTAATGTTAAAAGAATGTTGAATATATCAATTTGAACTGAAAGTATATTTTACTAAATGAATAGATGCAACTAAGATTTTGGTACATTGACGACACGGGCAGTCGAAGCTCCTCCACTTGCAAATTCAGATAACGGTAAATGCTAAGGACTGCAAGTATATTTTCATAAAAGTAGAAAGTTAATGTGAAATTAATGCCCGTAAGTGATTTCGTGTTAATTACTTAATGTTGATGTATTTGATTTGCGATATGCAAGTATGTGTATTTAAGGAAATGTTCAAGCATGCATGTTATCATATCATTGCATCATTAAGCATGCATTGGCATCGAAATGGGGAAGTCAAATGTTTTAATGAAATGAATGTGTCAAAGTGCAAGTTTGTTCAAAAGTTATGTATCCCAAGTTTTTAAGAATGAATGGGTGTACTTCTAGTTCATGAAAGTTGCGAGTGGGAAATGGGGCGCGGGGGACCGGCGTACCCGAATTAAGTCGCTTTGCGACGGAATGTTCAACCGGTTACGGTGGACTGTTAAACCGCTTTGCGGTGGGAAAGTGAATGTTAAACCGCTATGTGGTGGAAATATGAATGTTAATCTGGTTCCAAATAAGGAATTGCCCACTGTTATCTGATTGACTAGAAGTTACATCAAGTGAGCTCACGATGGAAATGAAGTGAAAGTTTTGAAATGTTAAGTGAAAGTTTGAAAAGTTTGAATTTTCTGGAAAGTAAAGTAAATGGGGATACATATATGAAAATTTTAAAGCATTCATGCCATAAGCATGCATTCATGCATACAGTTTACTTACTGAGCTTTAGCTCACCCCAATCCCTCCCCAACATTTCAGGTGATGAAAGTTAGGTAATCCGAGGAGAGCACTTGGCAGCTGACTCAAGCAGTACTCGCTGCCATTCTTTTTAAATAAAATAACTTTGGGATTTAGTTAAGTTTTTCATTAATCGTTCCTTATTTGTTCATTTTTAAAATTATTTAATTGGATTAGTTTTGAACAAGTAATGGCATCGCATTAGCGATTAAACTATCTCCTATTTTATTTGTTAAAGTTTGTTGGTTTGGAATTTTTGTATTGTTGAGTTTGGGAATTGATGTTGAAGTGGATTTTGGAATTTTGGTTGGACGTTGAATGTTGGATTTGAATGAGTTGCGATGTGTATTTTAAAAATGGTTTTGATGTCCCTCTACAGGTTGGCTATGTCCAATTTACAGAGGAGACTCTGTCGAAATTCCTGCAAAATTTTATAATAGAAAAATGGAAATTTTAAATGTGTAAACGTTTTAAATTCCGCATATAATGTGAATGGAAGTTAACACGCCTAGGTTTTAGACTCTTAAACTTAGGGTGTTACAGCGCTGCATTCTTCATTCGAAGTCACCTCCTCAAGTTCTTCCAGCTTCTTCTTGCTAGACATCATTTTCTTTAGAAGCTTGGCATAACTTGGAATCTAGGTGATGGTTTCCAAGAAATGGATATTTATGTGCAGTTTTCTAAGCATATTGATAAATTTGTTGAACTGCTTATCCTCTTTTGTCTTTTTCAGTCTCTGTGGAAATTGGATAGGAAACTCATGAGGCTTAATTATCGATTTCACCTCATGACCTTCTTCCTTTTTAGCTATTTTTTCACCACTTTCCAAAATCTTTTCAAGAACTCCAGCTAGCTTTTTGTTTTGTATCTCAGGAAGTTGCACACCACTACGCGTAATGATTGCATTTATCTCATTTTGTACCGCATATATAGCCATGAGCTGTTCCCTTGGGTTTACCTCTGGGATTGCAGGTAATGTACCCGGGGCTCTGTTTGTGATAAGCTATGCCATCTGTCCTACTTGGTGCTCCAGGTTTTTGATTAATGCATGCTGATTTTGGATTATGGTTTCAGCTTTTCTCATAAACTGATCTATTTTAGACATGAACTGTTCTGTCTTTTCCAAAAACATACCAATCATTTCTTCAGGTGCAAGCTTCCTTTCTTAAGTGTGGTATTAAGGTGCAATGTGTCCATTTAAGTGATCTTTCCAAGAAAAATGAGGTTGATTACGCCAACCTAGGTTACATGTATTTGAGTATGGATTGTTCTCGCGTTGACCATCTTGTACATAGTCAACCTACTCTAATGGACAATCCAAAATAGGGCAATCTATAGTAACATGGTTTGCACCACATTCTTCACAAGTTACTATAGCACTTTTTGATGATTGACTCACCAGTGCTATGCCCTCTAGTTTTGTAACCAAAGAGTCAATTTTAGCTGATATGACAGTGTAAGCATCTACTTCATAGACTCCCAATGTCTTCTTTAGGACCACCCTGTCCAATTCTCACATGGCATTTGTATTTGCAATTCTCTGAAAAGCTCAAATGTCTATCTGATGGTCTTTGTTCCCAAAGCAACATTTGATGAAGAGTCAACCATGTTTTAAAAGTGTGGAAGTAATCCTTCATAGAAGAACTTTACTTGATCACCTCGATTGATTCCATGGTTCGGACATTTTCTCAGCATGCCCTTAAATCAGTTCCAAGCATAATCAAAAGATTCAAGATACTATTGCTGGAACACAGTGATGTCATGTCTCAATTTGGAAATGTTGACACATGTCTAAAAATTTAGATACATGTCTAAAAATGTAGCAAGGGGTAGAAGATTGTTGTTGTTTTCCAATTGTTTTTTTATTTTTTTATTTTTTGATTTATCTAGCTCTCTAACTTCTCTCAACCTACGGTGTAACGTACGTTCTATTTCCTGGTCGGCTTCAAAAAGATCCTCGTTTTTCGTATGAGAACTAAACTAAAGATTAAACTAAAAATGACGAGAAACTTTGATTTAAAACTATGAAAAATAGATGCGTTAGAATTTGTTTACCTTGGTATCGTGTTCATACCGTTGTATTAAATGATCCCGGTCGGTTGCTTTCTGTTCATATAATGCACACAGCTCTGGTTGCTGGTTGGGCAGTCATTTTGACTCTATCATCCATATTTTAACCAAATCATTTAAATACAATTCATGGGTTTTTAAAATTCGTATTCCAAATATTGTTAAAACTCACGACCCGACTTTATTTCTATGATGGATCCGAATGTATAGAAGAACATTACAAGATTTATGAATACTGTTCGTGTGAATCCCGCAAGCGCACGAGATCATTTCCAAGTAATAATTGTGATGAGTTGAGAGTTATCGTTCCCACGAGAAATAAGGTCTAGTCCTAAAAATCAGTTTATCGCCGATCCAATTAAATGAAACAATAAATAAAAAAAGATGGTTTTGTTTGGAAATTCTAAAAAATTGCAATGAATAAAAATTATAGAAAATAAAAATGTTGGGGAGTAAAATATGAATGGGGAGCATGTATTGGAATCCGAATCCACTTGTTACCATCCATCTCAATTCAACAATTTTGTAGTTTAAATCATTCATGCGTTGCTTGACAATCGATAATTCACATGCAATTAATTTTATTTTTCAAGACAAATTAAATCTATCCTAAACACAAAATGAATCTATTCCTAATCCGAATACGAATGTTTAGAACGCATTGAATTACATAATTATCTTTTAGATTGCACATGTCATAGTGTTATTCCCAACATCTAGTATTCATGTGTTGATCATGCAATGTTCAAACCTATTGTGACTTTTTCAAGACTACAACAAGCAACAATATATTTAATTGGTGGCCATCAATTAAATAATAACAATAAAATATGCAAGATCAATCAAGACAACATAAGAAATTTCTAAACTACTAGTTTTCGAATTGAAATAATTAAATAACAAGTTTCATCTTCATCCAATACATAAATAGAATTAGCTTAGCATATTAATTGATGAATAATAAAAAAAAGAATTGATAAACATCACCCAGCACACAATAAACTCCAATTAAAGTTCCTCAATATCCAAGTGTTGACCATCTCTGCAATGCAAGTCTCCAATCAGCCTAGCCTCCTTTTTCCCTCTATCTCCTCCTGTCGACCAACTTCAAGAGGCATAACCTGGGCCCCCAGGGCAAATCTCCCAGTGGCAAAGGGGAGGGGTGGTAAGTGCTCACCGCGGCAGTGTGCTTAGTTTGATTCCCCGCAAGGTGGAATTGGCTTTGTTGCAAGCGGGAGTTATTGAGAATTGCTCATACTTACACAATCCCCTCCACCCTGGTTCCTGAGAGGTATAACCTGGATTTACAATCTCGAACCAATGGCCTTGGACGTGGTTGGCTCGGGCCCTCAGGGTGTGTGATACATTTTTTTTTCAAGAGGCATAACCTACGATTTACATCCTTTACCAAGGCTCAGGACAGAGCAGGGCAGGTCTAAGGTTGGGGTTCAACCTTTTTTATCAAGATGTATATATTCTTTCGATCAAAAAAAAGCAAGATGTATATATTCTGCCTTCTTCAACCAAAGTATTCCCAGGCGGCTCCAAAATTTATGTATATCACTATTTTTAAGTTCCAACCTAACCCACTAATTCCTCCAAAATCAGCCGAGCACTTCCCTTTTAATCCACTAGCAGTCCGTTTTTGTATAATATGCCTCTTAATGCCAACCTCTCTCCTCATTTCCTTTTTTCCAGCAGTCGGCTCCTTCCAATGGGTAATGTATATGTATTCTCCCAGCCGACTCACCACAATTCATGCCAAATAGGAGACTTTTTTCAATTGATGTTTAAGCTCAATTATAATTAGGTTCTAGGTTTTGCTTGCAAGACCTCAATTTTTTCAAATAATTCAAGTTGGTCCTTGAATCTCTTCGGTTGTGCAATTAAATCATTAGCATCTTTGTTCTTCATTTTGACCCCCGTCTCATCTATGAATTGTTTGCAATTTAACCATTTTTTCGTTTTGCCTCCAAAGGCATCAAAAATTGAGTTTTTCCTAAAAAAAAAAAAAAACATATAATTAGCAATATAATATCCTAAAACACTTACAATTATTTTAATTTAAAACCAAGATAAGTACGAAAAACGTACTTATCAAATACTATTGTAGATAACACAAAACATAGGGATATATTTCTATCCCCTATCAAATTTCGTGGCAATTGAAACAAGTCTAATGAAATTCTAATATTTCAGACTTAAGGAATCATAACATCAATCATATAATAGTTGGTCAGAAAATCATATGATAATAAACGCACGAATCAATTGCTCAAAACCATAAATTGCATGAAAAAAATAATAGATTAAAACATGGATTCAAGAATTCAAAACTTCTTCAAAATTCTAACACTACGAACCTAGCCTAGAAATATAATTGAATAGAAATCACAAGAAAAATAAAAGGATGTCACCCCGTTCATCTTCTTGTTCTTTGGTATTCAATTGTGCTCTTGACGTGGCATGGATCCCTAGTAATTTAACAGCGTTCTGGCATGAATTGAGCTAGCTGGGAACGTCCAATTTCATGCCTCACCTCTTGTATTTATAGATTACCTCGAAAATTAGGTTACTTGGGGAAAAAGTCTATTGAGATCGGTCCAAAAGCCCAACCAGTCGGCCTAGAAACTAATCGTGCAACCGCGCGGTTATAAACCATGAGATCGCACGATATTAAAATTGTGATGAAATTTCGATTTCTTGAATCCATGTTTTAATCTATTATTTATTTTTTGCAATTTATGGTCTTGAGCAATTGATTCGTGCTTTTACTATTATGCAATTACTTGATCACTAGTTTTATGATTTTTTGTAAAAATTTCTTAACTTTGAAATATTAGGATTTCATTAGACTCATTTCAATTGCCACAAAGTATGATAGGAGATAGAAATATACCTCTATGCTTTCTGTTATCTGCTATAGTATTCAAAAATATTGTAATGCTTTTCTATGCATTCGGATTCGTCATAGAAATATAGCCGGATCGTGCATAGGAAAATGTGTTAATTCTTGTCCGACATGGAGTTTTAACAATATTTAGAATATGGATTTTCGAAACCTATGAATTGTATTTAAATAATTTGGTTGAAATATGAATGATAGAGTCAAAATGGATTCATAATTTTAACGCGTTTGTTTTTCATAAGTTTTAAATCAAATTTTCATTATTTCTTTAGTTTAATCTATTTTTCAAAACAAAAATTTTCAAAATCCAAGTTTTTTTTAGTTCCGGTTAAGGAATAGTAGTCTAAAATACAATTTACACAATCCCTGTGGGAACGATATTCGGACTTATATCCACTTTATTACTTCCGCGATCCGTGCACTTGCGGATCTGCGGTCAGTGAACAAGTTTTTTGCCCCGTTGCCGAGGATTGTAATTTAAATTTATTTTTAGATTACTTTCACTAATTCAAACTTTTTACTTGCTTATTTTTATTTTCACTTTTATTTTATTTTAGGATTTTAATTTTTAGTTTTAGTTTAATTACTAGTTTCTTTACTTTTTTTTGTAATTGTGTATGCTACGTTCGAAAAATGGGGATCTTTTTGAAGTTGACCCGGAAATAGATTACTCCGTAGGTTGAGAGAAGTTAGAAAACTAGATAAATCAAAAAAAAAAAAATCAAATGAAAAACAACAACAATCTTCTGTCCCCTGCTGATCCAATCGATGAAGATGACATGTTGGTTGGTGACTTGATGACACCTCATGTGGTTCAATATCAATCTAGCATAGTCTATCCACCGTTTGGGCAGGCAAACTTTCAACTGAAAACCAACGTCGTTAATATGTTTCAAAATGGACAAAAATTCTATGGGAGACCTGATGAAAATTCACACACAAATGTTTCTAAATTTTTAGACATGTGTCAATACTTTCAATATTAGGGAGTGTCTGATTATACTACCAAACTCAGGTTGTTCCCTTACACTCTAAAAGATAGACCAGTCGATTTGTTGGATTCTCGCCCCACTGCGAGTATAACCACCTGGAACGACTTTGTTTAGAAGTTTTGCACTAAGATCATGCTCCCAATGAAGGTTGCCAAACTGAGACATGACATCACTGTGTTCCAGCAACAGGATGCTGAATCTTTTGATGATCCGTGGAACATATTTAAGGGCATGTTGGGGAAGTATCCAAACCATGGGATCGCCATAGGTGATCAAGTGAAGTTCTTCTATAGAGGACTACTTCCACACTTTAAAAACATGGTTGACTCCTCATCAAATGGAATTTTTGGAACAAAGACCATCAGACAGGCATGGGAGCTTTTTGAAAGAATTGCAAACACAAATGCCCTGTGGGGATCGGACAGGGTGGTCCCAAAGAAGACATCATGAGTCTATGAAGTAGATGCTTACACTTCCATATCAGCCAAATTGACTCCTTGGATGCAAAAGTGGAGGGCATAGCACTGGTGAATCATTCATCAAAAAGTGCAAAAGTAACTTGTGAAGAATGTGGTGCTAACCACGCCACTACAGTTGCCCTATTCTAACTTGTCCATTGGAGCACGTTGACTATGTACAAGGAGGTCAACGCTAGAATAATCCATACATAAATATCTATAACTCAAGGTGGCGCAATCATTCTAACTTTTCTTGGAAAGATCATTCAAATGGACACATTGCGCTCTAATACCACACTGAGGAAAGAAAGCCTGCACTGAAAGTGATGATTGGAAAATTTGTGGAAAGGACAGAACATTTCATGTCTAAAACAGATAAGTTTATGAGAAAAACTAAAAACACAATCCAAAATTAGCAGGCATCAATCAAAAACCTGGAGCACCAAGTGGGGCAGATAGCACAGCTTATCACGAACAAAGCCCCAGGTACATTACCTACAAACACTGAGATAAACTCAAGGGAACAACTTATGGCTATAAATGTGCTACAAAATGAGATAAATGCTATCACTACGCTTAGTGGTGTGTAACTTCAAAAAACCAGCTGAAGTTCTTGAAAAGATTGTGGAAAGTGGTGAGAAATTGGCTGAAAAGGAAGATAGCCATGAGGTATAATCAATAACTAAGCCTCATGAGTCCCCTATCTCATTTTCCACATATGCTCAAGAAAACAAGAGAGGATAAGCAGTTCAACAAGTTTGTCAATATGCTTAGAAAACTGCACATAAATATCCCTTTCTTGGAAGCCATCACATAGATTCCAAGTTATGTCAGGCTTCTAAAGACAATGATGTCTAGCAAGAAGAAGCTGGAAGAACTTGAAGAGGTGACTTTGAATGAAGAATGCAGCGCTATCTTACAAAACAAGCTGCCACCTAAGCTGGAAGACCTAGGGAGTTTTTCTATACTTTGCATCATAGGGGATTTACAGTTCAACAAAGTCTTATGTGATCTAGGTGCAAGTATAAATTTGATGCCCCTGTTTGTGTACAAAAAGCTGAGATTAGGTGATCCAAAGGGTAGCAATACCATATTGTAATTGGCTAATTGATCAATTTGTTACCCATATGGAGTTGTGGAGGATGTGTTGGTGAAAGTTCACAAGTTCATATTTCCTGCTAACTTTGTCATCTTAGATATGGAAGAAGATAAAAAAGTCCCTTTGATACTTGGTCGACCATTTCTAGCCACTGCACGAGCATTGATTGATTTAGAGAAGGGAGATGTAGTGCTGCGTGCTGAAAATAAGGAGGTGACTTTCACAATAATGTAATTTAATACCCAAGATCCATAGCTTGTAAATTGTTCCGAGATCAATGTGGAAATGACCTTAGATGTTCGGAGAGGTATGAGTACAAGTTGAGTGGACATGAAGAGGCTTCACCATCCAATCTAAAACCACCTTGAAAAGTTTGGAAAAAAAATGTCTAGCTCTAGACTTTAAATGAAGCACTTGTTGGGAGGCAACCCAACTTTTCAAACATTTTTCTTTAGTTGTTTTATTTATTGCTTTTGAGTTGTTTATTTGCTTTATATTTGTTTAGTTGCTTGACATTGCATTTTAGGATCACTAGCATTGATACGATTCGAGATGCGCAGAATTAAACGCCGGAAAGTTCTGAACCCAGGTTGTTACGGACGGTGGAATCTTGACCCGACAATCACGACGCGAGGATCGATGATGCGGATTGAAGAACCAAGAATTTTCGAAATGCCACAAGGATCTGTCCAGCTTCCTTGATAAGTTTCTGGTTTTGAACGCTACAAAGATAGTTAATCTTTGATAAGTTCGGGTTTGAGCGCCACAAGAATTGAAATCTTGATAAGTTCTTGGAGAATAAAAGGAATCCACCTTTTAACGAGTAAAACACTCAAAATGTTTATTCAATCATCAAAGTCTAATATTACATTCAATGGAAATATAATATAAATAAGCAAAACTAAAACCTATTAACCCTAACTGGCTTAAAATAGAATTCCAATTAAAGTAAAATACTAAAATAAGTAAATAAAAGAAAAGGAATTAAAAATCTGCAAAATATGGAAAATCCCAAAAATCTGATCAGCTAGCTATTTACGGCCGTGAAGAATCCAGTTACGGCCGTAAGTGATTCTCTGATCCAAAATTGATGTTGCATGTTTCGTCCGTGATTGAAATTATTACGGCCGTAAGATTTCCTTCCCGTGAATGTTACGGCCGTGACAGTTTGTTTACGGCCGTAAGTGTAAAATTGAAATCTCCCATCTTAACCAGTAACTTGATTACGGCCGTGACCTTCTGGGCGTTACATCCGTAAGGATCAAACTGGTCCTTTTTGCTCCAGTTTTTGCTCCAATTTGCAATTAACTCCGTTTTAGCTTGAATTACTTGAATTTTTCCGTCAAGCCTGCTATGACTCCGATTGTCGAGGGTCCGGAACACATCAAGAATGCTTAGAATTCACATTTTGACATGTTAGTGGCATTGAAAACTTTATTGGGCCTATTTTTGCATATTTTAGCATTTTAGGATCTACTTGCATTTCTATTTGTTTTGTTGTTTTTCAGCACAATTCTTAACTTGATCACCTAACTTAGGACATGCACGTATAGTTTAGAAGTTGGTTGCATGCATTGGAAGGCATTTAGGGGTCGAAACGGGATAAAAAACTCAAAATTTTAGGAAACTGTTATAAAGAACCGTGCGGTCGCATGGTATGATTCTGAACAGGACGAGAAGTTTGTTTTAAATGCAACCATTTTTCATTTCATTCACTTTAAACCCATTTTTCTTCCCCTAAATCACCCAACATTGATTCTCCAACTATTCCTCTATGTTTGGACATCATTTTAACTCCATTTCATGTCTTGCATCACATTGAAAACATTAAAAAGGTTGGATTTCTTCACAACTTTACAAAATCATGCATAATTTTGATGTTCTTCATATTTTTATGTGATTTGTGAATCGTGGATAAATTGAGATGGGTTTAGGTTAGTTGATTTGGGTTTGTGAATTGTGATTCTGTAGGTAAAATTTTTGGCTTGATCCATGAATCCAACTCTATGTTTTTCATTGATTTCTTCATATGCATGCTAGGGACTCGATAAAATGTTTCAATGAATGTTTTGTTGAATTTTTACAATTCTTTTTGGATGATCACCTTCACCACATGTTATACATCATTTGTGCATCATCCATTCATTGTTTACACTAATTTAAGGCATGAAACTCAACTTAAACATCATTGCACTATATAACACCTCATTGCAAGGCCACTGCAGACACTATTGCACCACAACCCCTATTTTCAGCTTCACTACACCTATTTCACCTTGCATTTTCATGACCCAAATGAACTCTAAATGTGATGAATTTTGATATGTTGTAGAACAAGTTCTGTACTTTCATATGCCCGAGACATGTCTCAGGAAATTTACACTTTTTCAAGGAGATGTCAAGGGCTGAAATTCAGTGGTCAACCATTTTTCAAAATTTTTCTAAGTTGTAGTTTAGGTGTGTTGTGTTGATTTGTTTCAGTTCCTATGTGATATTTAAGCATTCTAATGTTATTTATCTCTCTTTTGCATGGAACATAACGAGAAAATACCTTGGATCAAACATGGAGAAGCTAGAAAAGGGTCAAATCATCCAAGCTATATGAATATTAAAGCTTCAAAATGGGAACATCTCATCTCCATTCCTGAGAAGTACCTTACCTCTCTTTGTTATTTTGTGTTTATAGATTTATGTTTTTTAATACATTGAGGACAACACATACTTCTAGTTTAGGGCGAGAATCTCATTCATGTGCTTTTACTTACACATATATTCGATTTTGGGCAGTAAAAAAAATCATAAATATTGGAAAATTTTGAATAAACTTGTTGATTTATTTATTGCTTACGATATGATATGATTTGAATTGACTTTTGTTCTTTAGTTAGAAATTTGAACGACATGCGAACTTGATTTTCATAACATTCATTCATGTAAAACTTTGTTAAAACTTGAGCACATAACCATTATCAGATAATTACTTGTATAGGGAGATGCTTGATACATGTGGGGTAAACTTGTGCAACTTGAATATAGAATTGACTAAAAAATCACAAACCTTAAGAATTTAGATCTCGACTTAAAATGTAGAACCAAACTGCTTGAGAAGCAGTTTAGGGGTGGAAATGTTAGTATGAGTAGGCATTGATGGATTGAGGGTCTGAAGTTCTTGATTTTGCATCTTTGGTTGAGGAAGTTTTAATCAACAGGTATAAATCAGCAATAGCATAAAAACAGAAAAATGCTAATAGTCTTATTTTACTCTTCAAATGCCTTTTTGGCTCGAGCAATTAAGTTTGAGAGTTTCTCTGAATCAGGTACCCTAAACTCAACTAAGTTGGTAGCTATCGACCGGAAGCTTGCTACAAGGGTCAATTAGAAAGCAAGTACGGAGAGTGGACTTACGCATAGGACGTTACAACATCTTTAACTTTTCTGTTACGCCTTTATGACTCGGGTAATTAAGTTCGAGGGGTTTTTTGAACCTGGTGCCCTAAAGTCATCTAGCTTGGGAGTCACTGACCTAAGGCTCGATACATGGGTCATATGGAAAGTAAGTATGAAAAGTTTAGTACAAAAATTGTAAGAGACATGGACATAAAAAGAAAAAGTCATCCAAGTAAAAGAAAAAATATGGAATAAAATGTATGATATAAGCATGTTTGATTGGGATTTCTAACACTGGAGTGTGAGATTAGGGTGGATTACTTTTGGTCTGTTGTGCATACCTGTCAAATCCTAACTGCCTTATGTGAAAAAATGCAATTTATACATATTTAGAAACTCCCTATAATGGTGCCAAACAATTGCTCGCTGACCACAAGTGTACGGATCACACAAGTAATAAAGTGGATATGAGTCCAAATATTATTCCCACAGGGATTGTGTAAATTGTATTTTAGACTACTATTCCTTAATTGGAACTAAGAAAACTTGGATTTTGAAAATTTTTGTTTTGAAAAATAGATTAAAGATTAAACTAAAGAAATAATGAAAATTATTTCTTAAAACTTATGAAAAACAGACGCGTTAGAATTATGAATCCATTTTGACTCTATCATCATATTTTAACCATATTTAAATACAATTCATAGGTTTTGAAAATCCATATTCCAAATATTGTTAAAACTCTCTTTCAGACAAGAATTAACACATTTTCCTATACACGATCCGACTATATTTCTATGACGAATCCGAATGCATAGAAAAGCATTACAAGATTTGTGAATACTATAACAGATAATACAAAGCATATGTGTATATTTCTATCCCCTATCAGACTTTGTGGCAATTGAAACGAGTCTAATGATATCCTAATTTTTCGAACTTAAGAAATCATAACAAAAAATCATACAACTAGTGATCAAATAATTGCATGCTAGTAAAAGCATGAATCAATTGCACACTAAGAATCTAGCCTAGAAACATAATAAAAGATAAATCGCAACAAGAGTAATTGGAATTTATCACCCTTTTCACCATGTTGTGGAAGAATCTTCAATCATGCGCTAATTGGTTCTTTGAGATTTCGACAACCCTTTGGGATCACCTTTGACAAGTTTGGAACTCTCAATTTCGTGCCCCGAGTCTGGTATTTATAGACATGCTCGAAAACTAGGTTGCTTGGAGGAAAAGAATGCTAAAAATCGCGCAAAAGCTCAACAGTCGGCCCAGAAAGTCAACTGTGTGACCGCACACTTTTGTTCCTTACGCGATTCTGCAGGTTTAGGTTCAGTTATGGAAAATTTCAGTAATTCGACCGCATGGTCTAAATTGGTGCGGCTGTGCGGTTTCACTCTGAACTGCAATTTCCATCTTTCAAATGCTATAAGTCGGTCCCAGATCTTTTATTGCACAGCTGGTTCCTCAATTTTTAATTGTTGCAATTTAGTCCACCAACTTCTGATTTCTTCTTCAATTTTTCTTCCAATTGGTCATTTCATTTACTTCATCAACTCTTGATTTTTCCAATTGGTCCTTTCATTTACTTCATCAACTCTTGATTTTCATACTTTGACACTTTTATCATCCAGTTGCTTGATTTTGGCTTCAATTCTATTGTTTTTTGGACTTTGTGGTTATTCCTAAAATATAAACAAATACTAACGAAATAAATAACAAATATTCTTAAACAAACAAATAAAATCCTACTTTTAGGATAGAAATAAGTGTATAAAATACAGTTATCAGAGGACCTGCTTTCGATTGTTTCAATTTAGCCCCTAAACTTCTGATTTCTTCCAAATTTGATTTCCTTTTCAAATTTTCTTCCAATTGGGCCCTTTATTTACTGCATCAACTCTTTATTTGCACACTTTAACAATTTTATCCCCCTATTATTTGATTTTGGTCATTATTTTTTCGACTTTGGGGTTATTTTTGAAATATAAACAAATAATAACGAAGTCAATAGCAAATATTCTCAAACGAACATATAAAATCCTACTTTTAGGATATAAATAAGTGTATAAAATACACTTATCAATGTTTTTAAGGCTAATTCTTAATTCACTATTATTTTTTCCGCTAAAGTTTTCTTGCACCTAAACAATGATAGTGACTACCTAGGATTGTGATGATTCCAATTTTATTGAGTGTCTCAACCTTCAAATATCCACCAGACAAGTCAAATCCCCTAATTATTTGAATTTCCTTAATGCATGATTCGATCTAACAAAAAATCTTTTATTTTTTTCTTGTTGTTGTTGTTCTTCTTTTTTTTTTTTTTTTCATATCTTATGTGCAATACCACTCTTCCTTAAGCATTCTATATGACACATGTAGCGAGGTTTGTGTAGATGACTCACAGTTCTAATTAAACCATAGGGAAATAGGAATTGAGATACCCTTACATGCTTAATGACTCAAGTTGATTAGGTCCCGAAGAGATGTGTAAGATATATGCAAGTTCCTAATTCATGATTTTTTCTAATACATGAGGATTAAATCACTAGCATTCATTCATTACCCAGCTTTAATTCATTATTAAAGATAAATCCACTCAAATTTTGAACATACATGGACGATTGAACACATTGTAAGTAGCTACTTCCAAACAAGTCTTCTCCTCCAAACTTCTCTACCTAATAGGTCAAGTGATTAAATAGTAATTTTTGACTTAGATGTTGAATTCTAGGTCCATTCTAGCAACCAGAACTACACACATGTCATATATCTGTACAATGATCAAGATGGCTGTGCTTAATTAAAATCAAGCATGGATCAATTCACTACAAGTATAGCACCATAATCAACAGTTAAGAATCACACGGTTTCAAATAATTTACATAATTATCTGACAAGGCTATCTAATATAACACATACGTTTATAGTTAAAACAAGAAAATCCTTTTGGAATTTTGTTAATTTTTTTTTTTTTTTTCAATTTCTCACGTATATAATAATACATTAAACAAAAGCATAAATCTCACATAAAAAAAAAAAAAAAAAAACTCAACTAGAATCTTGCCACATCCCGAACTTGGAATCTATATTTCTAACAAAAAAATATTAATTCCAATTAATTAGTGAAATCGATTGTGCTAGTCGTTACATCTTATTTCATGAATTGAAATCTCAAATATCTTGTTTCCAAATAATTTATCTTATTAGTTTGATTTCATATTAATTCCCTTTATCACCAATTTAATTGTTCACATAAAGCTAAGAATTGACATATTTCAGTAATTAAATCAATCCTTATGGAAATGATATTTTAACTCATAGATCCACTTTATTACTTGTTACCTTTTTTCGTGTCGTTTCTAGTGATTATTATTTTAATATCGATATCCACCGATTCTAGTTTTGATTTTAATTTTATTTCTCTTTCCTTATCTATTGTTATTTATTCTTTTAGGTACTTGTTACTTAGTATATATGACACATGTAACTGCCACTAATATTATTTCTTGCGATTTTGAGATATAGTATATTTTTTATCGGATACTTCGAGAACAAGCACAAGCAAACCTAGAAAAAAAAACTTAAAATTGAAAAACAACAAATCATCATGGACTAGCAGAAAAAGAACAATAACAGATTACAATGCTCCTACTGCCGCTAGAACTCAGTTCAGCATTGCTTCACCAGGCACAGAAGCACATAATTTTGAAATCCAGCCAGGGACAATCTAAAAACTGCTAAAACATGTTCAATTCTCTAGATTATCCCATGAAGATCAACATGAGCATCGGCATGCAATACTGTTAGATATATATATTATATATATTAATTGAAATAAATAAATAAATTACGTAAAGTGTCAAGTGGTGGAAAATGTGAAATTTATGTGGGAGGTTGGTGGTTCGATTCACATTCCACGCGCATATTTAAAAATAGTCTTTGATAAGGCCTTGGACATTGGACTTCTTTGATTAAAATAAATATTTTTATTATTTATTTTTTAATCATTTCCGAATTAATTAAATAAATTTTATTGTTTCTGACTGTTGAGGCAGTTTCTTATGAAATAATGAATTCCATAAAGTTTCAGTTTTTTTCATTAATCCTTGTGGAAGTTATGTATATTTTTCTCTATAAATTCAAGTTATTTTTTCAGAAAAAAAAGACAGAAACAATTCATAAAAATTTTCTTTTCTTGTTCATCTATTATTTATATACACTATTCTGGAGTAACCTTAAGAGTTCTGAAATCACTTGTGATTGTTGCACATAGTGATTCGATCGTTGTATCCTGAGAGTGATTGTCCAAAGAGGTCGCAGCAAATTACGGCGGGCAATTTTACTTTAGGACATCGTGCTGTCACGAGTCTCGATCGATAAGTTTTTCTTTTTTGCAATTTTATTGTTCTAAATAACAATGCTTGCAACTAGTTTTCATTAACAAATATTAATGTTAAGAGCGTATCAGAAAGATCGAAAGGACAATTTCCAAGTAATACTAATGTCAACTTAAAGACATGGGTGCAAGCAATCACAACTAGAAGCGAGGTACAGTTTCCTGGAATACATATCAAGAGGTCACCTAAGGAAAAACAAGTAATTGAAGAAGAAGCAAAAAAAGCAACACAATAGACACAGAGTGATATTGAGCAGGGTACAGATAGCCAAAAAATAAACGCTCCAAAGCCAGTTCAGATGTATGTACCTCTCATCGCATTCCGACAAAGGTTGAATCCGCAAAAGAAGAAATAGGATGAGCAGTTTGCACAATTCTTTGATCATCTCAAGAAGCAGTATATCAACATAACATTTGTAGAGGCCTTGACTCAAATGCCCAATAATGTCAAGTTTATGAAATAATTGTTCAAAAATAAGTAGAAATTGGTAGAATGGGAGAAAATAAATCTTACAAGTGTAGTCAGTACCATGATGGATAGATAGCTACCACATAAAATGAATGATACAGACTGCTTACAGTTCTAATCACCATTGGGAATCTAGAGATTTACAAGACATTATGTGGTTGTGGTACAAGTATCAACCTCATGTCTTTGTCCATCTTTCGGCATTTGGGACTTGGTAAAGCTAAACTTACCAAGTGCACTCTTCAGTTAGTTGACGGTTCTATCAAAAAGCAATTTGGAGTGATTGAAGATGTAGTGATGGGATTCCCCCATTGAATTCTTTTATTAGACACCCTCCAATATTTTAAATTAATTTTTGGTCACTAAATGATGTTTTTGCATTTTCTTAGCAATTATTTCGTTTAATTTTTTGTTTAATTATTTTTAGCTCAATTTAGTTGTAAGAAATTTTTTATCGCATTGTATGTTTCTAATCCATACTTATTTTAAAGTATCAGACTGATTAGTCAAGTTTGAAATATTTTTCCAAACAAATTCAATTTTTTTAATTAGCGTCTTTCTTTTTGGAAAAAAAATCGATAATTTTATATCTGGTCAGATTTTTAAATATTTTAAAAAAGTGGATAAAATTATATTAATATTGGTGTCATTTTGTAGCTTACATTAAATAATGTAAGACGGATTTGAAAAAAAAATTATTTTGATCAAGATCGACCTAAGTAATTTCAGTTTAAAGAAACATGAAAATCTTTTTATATTATTTTTTTAATATATATTGCATGTATCATTTCAAAATCCAAAATAACCACTTCCATTTTATTTATTTATTTATTTTGTGAAACGTGTCTTTCCACATACATGTATATATTTTTCTTTTCCACCGAGTCGGCCCACGTTTTACCCCCATTTCTATTAACTTCCACGTCCATTATTCCCTTAATAACACTGGTTGTGTTATAAAATTAGGCAAAATTAGGTAAGATGTTTGAATGAAAATTACTCTTATACCCCTGTAAAATTTATATATTACGATTATGTCATTGTCCAATATTACGATTATTCCATTGTCCATCCCTATAAATAGAGGCCTATATTCATTATGAAATATTAAGAATAAGAAATTCTCTCTGATTCTCTCTATATTATCTATAGTTTTACAACACGTTATCAGCACGAGTCTCTAGCCAATTGAGTAATAATGGGAGTATGCTCTACAGTTGCATCTAAATGATGAACCTCTGTATCAGAAACCTGATTATTACTAATCAATGTTTAATTTCCTCTCGAACTGAAAAGAATGATTCCGACCAATCCAAATATCCGATCGACGATCAGCCACCGCCATCAGAACGAATTTGTCAAGGAGAAGCCTCGCCTGAAATTTGGAGATAATCCGACGGTTGAAACAGAAGATATCGACTGGAGAAGAAAAGTTGAAAAAACCGAAACTTTCAAAGCAAATTCACGCCAAACCATAAATCCAAATGACGATCGGACAACAGATCCATGACGATGGCGACGGGACGATCCTCCGGCACCGGCGCGTGTCGACGGCTCCGGCACCGGCGCGTCGGCGCGTGAGGCGCGTGAATCCCACGCGCAGACGTCAAATCGGCGCGTGGAGGCGCGTGGCTGGGAATCCAGGGACGACGTCAACAGGAAGTTTGTTCATATCGACGTTCTTGATTTTTCTATGGTCTTACTTTTCTGTTTGGTGCAGTTTTGGATATTTTCCGGCGGTCGAACGTGGCGGCGTCGTAAAAACTATTTTTAAAGCAATTTCGGCGAGATTTTGAACTTCGGACCAAAAGTAAGTTTGTTCTAAATTAAATCTCAAACCTATTGACGGTTTCGATTTATCCATATGATCAATATATTAAAATATGGAAGATTTTGCCCTTAATGATACGATAAAATATATTAATCATGATTTAACGAAATTGATTAATCATTATTAATGATATGATGATAAGTGTTAATAAAATATATATTCTAAATTATTTAACACTACTATGTAATCAATACGATAAATTAAAAGATTTAAAAGTAACATAATAGTTGCCATACCGTGATGGATTGAGTTTTATGGACTAAATTTATACCTTAACTGGAGATGACTCATTATCATAACGGATTGAACTATTATGAATACCTTGACTGGATTTGAAGATACGACTCGCTCACTCATGAAAGGTAATTATTTCATTATATTGTTTTCACCTACATGGTTGGTTCTACCACCTACATGGTTGGCTTTATCAGTTTAATTATTTCATTATGTCGATTCCGCCTATATGGCCGGTTTAGCAATTGAATATATAGAATACTTTACATATATTCATATTTTATATTATTTCAGAAACACCTCAATTGTTGGTTAATTCTAACATATTAGAGGATGTTGTCAACATATATACGTGGTGATATTATTATTGTTTAACCTATATACATGGTGATATTATTGTTATTTGATACTTCATCAAATGATATCAGAAGTTATCATTACCAAAAAGTTGGTAAATGTTGATAAAAATATTTCATCTAATGGTACCAGAAGTTACCAATATCTGAATTTGAATGGGTGGATAAAAATTATTCAACAAAGAGAATGTTGATGTATGATAAGATAATATCACATGATAGCTCGGATATGGCTAATGAGAAAATAAACTCATCAGTATTATGAGATGAATATTAGATGATAAAGTGTCTGGAAATGTTCTTGCACGAGCACTTATGTATTCCAGAAGAAGTGTATATTTACTCCAGAAGAAGTAAAAATTATCATCTAAACATGCTGAAATGATATTATTATTGCTCCTGAAGAAGCATAAACGAGACATACATGCAAAACGCAAAAGGGGGAAACATTTATGATCCTCAAAATGAGAGATGTGTTTCGGGAGTAGCCGTATCCTACCACCTCTGACCTTTTGAGGAAATAAAGAAAAAGGTGTGTTTCAAGAGTAAGAAATACTCCATACTCTACCACCTTAAATCTTTGAGATATACAAACATAAACAAAATCCTAGAAATTTATGGTGTGTCTCAAGAGCGAGAATACTCCGTACTCTACCACCACCTATTCTAGGGTTCACAAAGATAGATTTACATTAACCGGACTCCATTTTCGCTTGATTCCCCTTCCTTGCGACCAATCTATCTTAACTCCTGCTGGATCTTTTATTGGAATATATGATTGCAACTTATCCAGCAGTTCCTCGATAGTAGGAGCAGAAATAAGGATTCTCCTAGAAAATGGAGAGATGAATCCCTGTTCCACAGCATAATCAAGAAATGTTAGCAAACCATCAAAGAAATTGTTTACATTTAAAAGCCCAATAGGCTTAGTATGGAGATCTAGTTGAGCCCATGAGGAAATATTAAAGATTTCTTCTAAAGTACCAAAACCTCCAAGCAGAGCTATGAAGGCATCAGAACCATATAGCATGCAAGTTATGCGTTCATGGATAGATAAGGTTTGTACTTCATGCCCTCGTGTTTTGCCTGCGATATCAGCTAAAGGAGTAGGTATAACACCTATCACTCTTACTTTCTCTGCTAGAGCGGATTGTGAAACACAACCCATCAATCCACTGCTACCTCCTCCATACACGAGAGTGATACCTTTCTCTCCCAATTTCTTTCCAAGATCCACTGCTGCTTCTGGACACCCAAAACCTTTCCCTACTTTTGATCCACAAAATACACAGATAGTTTTGATCTGTCGAAGTTTTGATCCTTCCATCTTTGAAAGAATAAGGAAGGAAAAACTTAGGAGAAAAAATGATATTTTGGGATGCATAAACTGTGAAAATCAGTGGCTTTTTAAACTTGAAAAACCTCACTATTTACTGCTCATGTTTTGAAAAAGTAAAGATTTACTTTTGACAAAATCACCATACTCACCTTTCGGTGATTTAATATATTTAACCAGCCTTTATAAAAACTCGTGAAAGAAAACAGAAAAATATTTTATATGTGCATATATATCAAATGATTTATCTTGTATTAATGCTGCATAGCCAAAACATCATTGTTTATAACAGCCTGGCAAACAGGATCTTTTGCTATTATATTTTTGAGACTATAACGCTCTTTATCGCTGATGAATTTAGCCCATAAAGATAGTAGCTCACGCTGTACATACCCACTAGGGTGCGTCTCAAGAGTCAATCGGATATCATCCAATGACTCCTTACTCAGTCTACCCTTAATAAAGTCTATCTTATCATCTCGATTTATAGATGAATACTCTATTGACTTACAACATGTATCACATGTCCATCGAGCACATTTGTAGCAACTGTTGACCACAAAATCCGGCTGGACTTTGGACCAACACGTCTCAGCTCCTCCCTCTTTGACACGGGGATCTCCTGCGTACTAGGACAAACAGTCAGCTTGCAAAGGGGGCCGAGGTGGCTCCCGTTTGCACTCCGATGCCTAAGTCAGTACTCATTTCAGGCGAATATATATATATTGAGTGCGGGAAATATAAGTGTGTAAAAGAGAGAAAATGGAGTGAGAGAAATATAGAGTTAAGAGTGAGAAATTGCTAACCCCTTACTTGGAGACAATTGTGCTTCATTTATAGAGGAACTTCTTGTCTTGGATCACGACACGTGGCATACTTTACACTTGTCATCACCCTAGCTTATGGATGTGACAATCTTGCTTTTCAACCGTAATCATTGCTACACTTCGTAGGGGATGGGCGCCTGTCACGTCTGGGTAAAGGCAGTGTCCAATCACTGACTCCATCTCTCTCTTCTGGTCAACGCCATAAAGCGCCCCGGCTAAGTATAAAGCACATCGGCTGGGATCAATAATGAGATTCCTTAGGTAAGGCTCGGATCCATATCATAGTCGACCTTCTGCCTCGGATTTTCTCTCCGTGCTGACCAGGATTATACCAGGGCATTTCCTAGGCGGCGCATTCACTCCGGAGGAGCTATCGATATTTATTTCCAAGAAATATATATAAAATGGGAGGGAGACAGCAGTTCGCAGCGCGTGGCATGCACTGTGGTAGCTGAACGGTTTTTATCCCTCCCTCTGACGGCTGTCGCTTTGATTAGCTCATTTTTCAAGAAGAGTGGGTTACCCATATTAATCACGCGGCTCACGAAATTCAAGGAATCTAGACCGTTATGATGCCTATAAATCCTTCTTCATTTTACCACTTCACTTTTTACCATTTTCTCATAATCTTTGTAGCAGTACTTTCGCAAGAGCTTGCGCCGTTTCTCTCTTCCTTGTGATTTTCGTGTCTTTTCTTCAAGGGTTTACTACACAGCATCCACTCTTAGCGTTTCACAGTTTTTCTTGGCGAGCTCTTCATTCCAAGTGCACAGTGTCAAGCATTCGCCTTTTGAAGGTAAATCTCTTGACCCCTGTATATGCAAGACTTTCTTATTTTTAGTTTCTCATTGTGGGTTTGAGAACTTTGTTTTTGCATTTTGTTTTTCTTTTGTTGAGTCTGACTCTCTTTTTAAAACAAAAAGAAAAAAAATGGAAAGAGTTGGGGGAACGGGTTCATAGGAAATGTTAGCGATGGCGGTTCCCATCAGAGGTTTCTGTCCCATCTCTTTATCGGTTTTTAGCTCCCGTTTCTTTAGGGAGCAGGTTAAGAGGAGAAATAGGAAAAACAGTGGCATAACTTATTTGAGTGATTCTGACAGCGAAGAAGAAAAACACCAGAACTACATGGCTAATCTATCATCCGAGGAGGAATCCGCGCTAAGAGAACTCCGAATCAAGCGAGAAAGGGATTTGGGAAAAGAAAAGGCGGCGAGCTCCTCTTCAGGTCACCAGGACCTCGGCTTGATTGTTAGGGCACCGTTTAGGGCGCATAGGGAAGAGTTGGGTTTGACTGCGGAGGAGATTGCTCAGGTAGAGGATTGGGTTGACCAGGTCAACAAAGTTTCGGGCTACCATGTTGATCCCGATCCAAACCCAGATTTGTGGGAGAGCAGCGAGGTTGCTACCGAGATTCGAGGAGTTGATCTAGCTTGTGCCTCGGCGAAGTTCAGGATGCCAGAAGGGGTCCGTTTAGTGCATCCTACACCTTCTTGTCGACCATGCAGTCCTCCTCCAGGCCAAGCAGCTATATGTTACGACGCTTTATCCTGTGGAATGAGGTTACCTCTGCATCCTTTCTTCAGGGCCTTGCTTAGGAGCTACAACTTGTGCCCCTACCAATTGGCACCCAACTTTTGGACACAGGCCGTGGGCGCTTGGCTGGTGTGGCAAGAGGTCAACCCCGATTATCCTATCTCACTACACATTATTCATACCTTGTACACTCTGAAGAAATCGGTGAGAAGGGAGAGGGACGTTAGACCAGATGTGAAGGACTGGTATTACTTGTCTCCTAGGGGCTCATATCCTCCCGTCATTACTAGCCAACCTACTTCTATAAAGAACTGGAGGAATCAATGGTTCTGGGTAGCTGGGGAGTGGCAGAATTCGCCTGTGGACCCAAGTCCAGAAATTTCAGTTCCTCGAACTCTTTCCACTCCTAGTGAGTCTTGTGTTAGCTTTAGTGTCCTTAAGCGTCCTGTATCACTTGTTTTTTTTTTTTTTTTATACCTCTCTCCGTTGCTTACTAACGTGTCACCGGTTCCTGGCAGGGGACACTTTTGCTCGCCTCCTCCCTGACGCAGACCTAGCGGCAGTGAGGCGTTTGTTTGCTTACAAGGGCACCTTCCAAGGGGTCATTCAGCAAAACAAGCTATTTGTTAAACACGGTCTTATGCGAGCCATGAGTAAGCCCGTTTCCTCATGGCTATTTTATCTTATGCTTTGTCTGCTTGCAGCCTCATTTTTCTTTCTTTCTTGTTAGGTTCCAAGGATTTTCCAAAGATCTCTCTAAAGGGGCTTATGGCTACAAAGATCCCCCCTGCAATCCGTCATGGCAGTGAAATTGAGAGAAAACAGAAGGTGGTGTTTGCCAACCTGCAAGTTGGGGCAGCAAAAGAGGTGTTCGAGGCGTCAACGGCCCAACTTCAGGGGCCTTTACCAGCTCTACTGCCACCGCCTACCCTGCTTCCTGTGGGTCCCCAGCAACCTAGCACAGAAAAGGGAGCTGATCCTAAGGAAGTCCTTCCAAAGGGGAAAGGGAAAAGGTCAGATAGGGGCGGATCTAAGAGGGACAAGGAGGCTAAGGGTGCCTCGGTTCCTCCTCCCTTGTCCGAGGACACGTTTGAGCCTGCACCTGAAGAGGAGCCTGCCCCTCTGAAGAGACTCAGAAGAGGTAAGGGCAAAGAATCCACCTCTGCGCCTCCGCCTCCCATGTTAGAAGACCTGGGGGATGAGCCCTCTATATCCATTCCTGGTTTGGCCTATGAAATGACACCGGAGGTGATGCAAACCACGTAGCAATTGTAGCTACGCAACCCACAAATTATTGGAATCGACCCAAGAACGCCAATAAATCACGATTTAGAGATTGATTCAAATTAATTGAATCAAGCAACCAACACAATCAATTGATATGTTGACCTCTTGATCACAAAGAAGATAAATCTCACCCAGGATTTGAACAAACAAGAATTAACTCGCAAGTTCGGATTTTATTCAATAAAGAATAAGAATGTGAAAGCAATTTGCTTCTCAATTAATATATCAAAGTTGTGTTTGAATAATGAAAATTACATCCCTATATATAGGGTCAAAACTAGGTTAAGGAGTTCTAATTAAATAAGGAAACAACTACCTAAAATTAAGGAAATAAAAATAACCTAAAATCACGCGTATGTAATGTTACGGCCGTAACCTTGCTTCTGAGTCACTCTTACGGCCGTGACAATATGACTTACGGCCGTAAGTCCAAAAACGCCCAATTCCAAATTTAAGCAGAAACTCCATTACGGCCGTGACACTCGGACTTTACGGCCGTGATTGCTTATGTCTCGCAAATTCAATTTTCAGCAGAAAGTTGGTTACGGCCGTGAGGATTTGTATGTTACGGCCGTAACATTGAAATTTCACCACTTTCTTCGACGCAATGAATAAGGTTGATCCACTCATCGTTTTGGCTCGGTCCCAACATGGAACTTGTTTCTTTTGATGACACGAACATTGTTTTGGCCATTGTTTCTTGAACTAACTTGTCCATTGCTTCCTTGGCCTTCTTGGTTTGCAATCGAGTCATCGGTCCTCCTTTGATCTTCAACGGATCTTTGTGCGGGCTTGTATCCGTGGTCTGGATCACATCATCCCCTCCCTCTTCGAAAGGATTCGACCTCGAATCTGTACCTGCATCAAACGGAGATAGATCAGAAACATTAAATGATGCCGAAACATTATACTCACCAGGAAGATCGAGTTTATAGGCATTATTGTTGATCCTTTCGATCACTTGGAATGGACCATCTCCTCGCGGTTGCAACTTTGACTTGCGTTGTTCTGGAAACCGCTCCTTTCTCAAATGTAACCAAACCCAATCACCTGGTTCAAAAATGATGCCCTTTCTTCCTTTGTTAGCCTGCGAAGCATAATGTTCATTTTTCTTTTCAATCGCCAACCTTACCTTGTCGTGGAGTGCTTTAACCATCTCAGCCTTTTTCTTGCCATCTAAACTACTACGTTCATTCACAGGTAAAGGAATTAAATCCAATGGTGTTAGCGGATTAAAACCATAAACAATTTCAAATGGTGAACACGAAGTAGTAGAATGTATAGCCCTATTATATGCAAATTCAATAAATGGCAAACACTCTTCCCAATTTTTCAAATTTTTATTGATTATGGTGCGCAATAATTGAATCATTGTCCTATTTACTACCTCGGTCTGTCCATCGGTCTGTGGGTGACAAGTTGTAGAAAAAAGCAATTTTGTTCCTAATTTGTTCCACAAGACTCTCCAAAAATGACTAAGGAATTTAACATCCCTATCCGAGACAATACTTTTAGGTACTCCATGTAAGCGCATGACTTCCCTAAAGAAAATTTCAGCTATGTTTGTAGCATCGTCAGTTTTGTGGCATGGTATGAAATGTGCCATTTTACTAAAGCGATCTACTACCACAAAAATCGAATCTCGACCCTTCTTAGTCCTAGGCAATCCTAAAACAAAATCCATAGAGATATCGACCCAAGGTTCACTAGGGATGGGTAAATGCATATATAATCCATGGGGTTTAATCCTAGATTTAGCCTTTTTACAAGTAATGCATCTATTACAAACCCGAACCACATCAATTTTCATTTTAGGCCAATAGAAATGTTCACTTAGGATTTCAATGGTCTTTTTAACCCCAAAATGACCCATTAAGCCTCCACTATGGGCCTCTCTCACAAGTAACTCCCTCATTGAACACCTAGGGACACACAATTTATTTTCTCGAAATAAATAATCATCATGTTTAAAGAACCTATCCACAGCCCCTTTACCACATGATTCATAAATATTAGAAAAATCCAGGTCATTAGCATACATGTCCTTAATGTATTCAAATCCAAGCAATTTCGAATTTAAAGAATTTAAAAGAACATACCTTCGAGATAATGCATCTGCCACCACATTTTCCTTACCTTGTTTGTACCGGATGACATAGGGAAATGTTTCGATGAACTCTACCCACCTTGCATGTCTCTTACTCAGTTTAGCTTGACCCCTCAAATGCTTCAAGGACTCATGATCAGTGTGTATCACGAACTCCCGTGGCCACAAGTAATGTTGCCATGTTTCCAAAGCGCGCACAAGTGAGTATAACTCCTTGTCATATGTGGGATAATTAAGTGCAGCCCCTTTTAGTTTTTCACTAAAATAGGCGATTGGCCTTTGATCCTGCATTAAAACAGCTCCAATGCCTAGCCCTGAGGCATCACATTCAATCTCAAAAGCCTTGTCAAAGTTAGGAAGTGATAAAACCGGTGCTTTACACAACATATTTTTGATTGTTTCAAATGCATGTTCCTGTTCTACTCCCCATTTAAATCCTACACTTTTTTTGACAATTTCTGTGAGTGGTGTGGCAATCGTGCTAAAATTTTTAACAAAGCGCCTATAAAAACTAGCCAAGCCATGAAAACTCCTAACCTCAGTTATGCTTTTAGGTGTTGGCCACTCCTTAATAGCTTTGATTTTCTCTTCATCTACTTCTATCCCACTAGCACTAACCACATAACCAAGAAATACAACTTTTTCCATGCAAAAATCACACTTTTTAAAGTTAGCAAAAAGTTGCTCTTGTCTTAAAACCACAAGCACACACCTAACATGCTCCACACGCTCATTCAAAGTTTTACTATATATCAAGATATCATCGAAGTAAACTACAACGAATTTACCTATAAATGCACGTAAAACATGATTCATTAAACGCATAAATGTGCTAGGTGCATTAGTAAGTCCAAAAGGCATTACTAACCATTCATACAAGCCATACTTAGTTTTAAAAGTAGTTTTCCACTCATCTCCTTCTTTCATTCGAATTTGATGATAACCACTCTTAAGGTCAATTTTACTAAATATGCTAGAGCCATGCAATTCATCCAACATATCATCTAACCTAGGAATAGGATGACGATACTTTACCGTTATGTTGTTGATGGCCCTACAATCAACACACATCCTCCACGTTCCGTCCTTCTTCGGCACAAGTAACACGGGTACGGCACATGGGCTCATGCTCTCCCTTATGTACCCCTTACTCATTAATTCCTCAACTTGCTTTTGAAGCTCCTTCGTCTCCTCGGGATTGCTCCTATAAGCTGGACGGTTTGGAATGACTGCTCCAGGTATAAAATCAATTTGATGCTCAATACCACGAGTGGGTGGCAACCCACTAGGTATATCCTCCGGAAATACATCGTCAAATTCCTGCAATAAAGAAATAGCCAAACTAGGGAGGGATTTGTTAGTTTCATCAAAGGCAAGGAATGAATCCTTGTACAATAAAAGGACCATTGGTCGTTTTTCCATAAATGCTTTTTTGATTTCACTCCTTTTTGCGTAGAAACTCATTTTTCTTTCTTTTCTGGTATTCTTCGCTCCCTCTCCTTTCTCTGAGGTATGTACCCCAACACTCTTTTTTTCTCTCGCCTCTCCTTTTTCTGGAGTCGTGGCTCCAACTCTCTTTTCCTCTCCTTTTTCTGAGGTCGTGGCCTCAACTCTCTTTTTCTCATTTTCCTTTACTCTTTTTTCTTCATCATTTTTCAGTTTTATTTGATCTTCATACACTTGTGACGGTGTCAATGGTGCAAGTGTAATGGTTTTTCCCCCTTTGGTAAAGATATACCTATTTTTATACCCATCATGCGTGACCTTCCTATCATACTGCCAAGGTCTACCCAACAAAATGTGCCCGGCATGCATAGGTACCACATCACACATAACTTCATCCACATAGCTACCAATAGAAAAATTCACCAACACCCTCCTATTCACCTTAATTTCTCCACTATCATTTAACCATTGAAGCCTATAAGGTTTAGGATGTTTTAACAAAGGTAATCCTAATTTTTCAACAAGTATAGTACTAGCGACGTTAATTCAACTACCACCATCAATAATCATACTACATACCTTGTTATTAATGCGACATTGAGTATGAAATATGTTCTCCCGTTGTTGTTCCAAATCATCCGTGTGGATTTGGGCACTAAGGGCTCGCCTTGCCACTAATAACTCGCCATGCTCCCCGGATAACACATCTTCATCCTCACATATTTCCTCCAACGCTGGCATATCGCTATAATCCTCTTCCTCACTATCACTCTCCATAGTTCCATCCTTTCGTAAAAGTACCACTCGCCTATTAGGACATTGAGACGCCACATGTCCTCTCCCCAAACATTTGAAGCATTGAATGTCTCTACTCCTAGATGGTTGAGGTTCCCCTTTAGGTACGAATTTATTAGCTTGTTCCTCCTTCCCTTTTGGTGCCTCAAACTTCCCTTTTGGTGCTTCCAACTTTCCTTTAGAAACAGCCCCTTCTCCTTTACCTTCCCACTTCGGCTTCCAAGAAGAATTAGTACCCGATTGATACCTTGATGTCCCCTTCTTCTTCAATTGCTTCTCAACCTTTATAGCCATGTGCAACATATCCTCCATCTCCAAGTAATGTTGTAGTTCAACCACATTAGCTATATCCCTATTCAACCCATTCAAAAATTGAGCCATCGTAGCCTCCCTATCCTCATCTACATTAGCTCTAATCATCAATATCTCCATCTCCTTGTGATAATCCTCCACACTCTTTGATCCTTGGTATAGACCTTGCAACTTTTGATGAAGCTCCCGATGGTAATGACTAGGAACGAACCTCTTTCTCATGATAGCTTTTAATTCATCCCAAGTACTAACGGGTCTGATGAGGTTCGAAGCGCGGAAGAAACGCCGGAAAGTTCCGAACTCAGGTTGTGGTTGGACGGATGAATCATGACCCGATATTCACGATGCGATGGCTCGACGATAAGGAATAAAGAACCACGACTTTCGAAACACCACAAGGACTTGTCAATCTCCTTGATAAGTCTCTGATTTGAACGCCACAAATATTCTCTCGAATATTTGATAAGTACAACGCCACAAATATTTCCACAATATTTGATAGGTCGGATTTGTTCTTGAAGAACACAAAGGGACTCCTCAACCTTTCAATTGGAGAAAACTCTCTCAACTATATTAATCTCAAAATCAATCTTAAACTGTTTTTTACAATGAATTGAAAAGCGTATAAATAAGCAAAATAACCTAGCATCTAATTTACTCAAAATAGAATTCTAATTAGACTAAAATTCTAAACTAGGAAAATAACCAAAACAATAAAAGGAAATAAAATATTTGAATATTCCCGAAAATCTGGCCGAGCTCGTTTACGGCAGTGACAAACTACATTACGGCCGTAAAGGCCTTTTTGTTTAAATTTGTGATATTGGTTATGGCCATGATGAATTTCTTACGGCCGTGAAGTTGCCCTTTTTTGAATGTTACGGCCGTGATTGTATGCCTTACGGCCGTAAGCCTCGTTCTGCAGCAAATCTTCATTTTTCCTCGTCAATTGATTACGGCCGTGATTGTTGGTTTTACGGCCGTGATTGTATGTCTTACGGCCGTGAATAATTTCCTTTACGGCCATAAGGCCTTTTCTGCATAAACAATTCCGTGTGCTCGGCTCGGCTTGATTCTTTTCTCTTCTCGGCTCGATTCCAACACGGAACTTGCTCCGTTTTGCACGTAGATCACTATCATATTGCCGATGGCTCGACTTCGCCCTTCGATGCCTGGTCCGGATCACATCATACTCCCTCTCTTGAAAAGGATTCGACCTCGAATCCATTTTTGGTCGGCTTTTCAAATTCCTCCTACTTTCCTGGGCTCGATGATCATTTTTATGCCTCGTGCTTGCTTTCAACATTTTGGGCTGCCCATTTTTCTCCTTCAACTTTCTCGGCTTTTTGGGTTGCTCACTTGTGCCAACAAGTTTCTTTCCTGTTTTAAGCTCACGGTTTGACTTCGGTACCTGTAAAACAGAATTTAAAGAACTGGGGAGGGGCGTGTTAGCGTGAGTAAGTGCAAATAGACTCATTTTTGTGGTAGACTCTCTTTTCTTTTGATTTTTGCACTCAGTCTCTCCTTTTTCTGAGGTCGTGGCCTCAACGCTCTTAATTTTAATTTCCACTCCCTCTCCTTTTTCTGAGGTCGTGGCCTCAACTCTCTTATTTTTCCCCTCAAACTCACTTTTTACTTTCAATTGATCTTTCAGGGCGTCAGTTGGAGATAGTGGCATTAAAGTAAACTTTTTCCCCCTTTTACCAGACTGTATCTATTCGTATACCCATCATGTAGCACACAGCCCTTTCATGTTGCCAAGGTCTCCCCAACAGTATGTGACTAATTTGCATTGGCACCACGTCACAAATTACCTCATCGGTATATCCACCAAGAGAAAAATTCACCAAGGCCTGTCTCTTCACCTTAATTTCCCCCGACTCAGTCAACCATTGTAATTTATACGGCGTTGGATGTTTCGTTAAAGGTAAGCCTAATTTTTCCACCAACATTGTACTAACTACATTAGTACAACTTCCCCCGTCAATCACCAAGCTACAAACTTTTTCATTCACTAAGCATCTAGTGCGAAAAATATTATCCTTCTGCTCATCCACATTACCCACAACATCCATTTTACGTCTAATGCTAAGAGCACGCCTATCAATAATTGACTCATCCACCACAACACTTTTAGCCCCTTCACTATCGCCTCTAACCTTTTTAAGTGGACAATCAAGTGCAATGTGACCCCGTTCCAAACATTTAAATCACTTAATATTTTTATCCTTAAGAGGCTTGGAATCAGAATTATTTTTACCTTTAGTTGTCGGTTCCTCCCTCCTTTTGTGAACATGATCACTACTTTCCCGTTTTGATCGGTGTGACTTTGCTTCTTCCTTTCCCCTTAATGACCTGTCATCCACCCCATCTCCAAACCTAGCATGACTTTCACGCTTACTACTCCTCCTAGCCATAGAAACCGCCTGATGTTGCTCCTTTTCCCATTGAGCAAGTTCTGTTTCCCTTCTTTCCATCCTAGCCATCAATCTCTCAAATTTTACCTTCATGGCCTCCATCTGTTTAAAATTCTTGTGGTCACCTGTTGATGGAGATTTTTCCCTGCGAGACATGGTTAGCTTTCAAAGACAACAAAAATTCCTCTCGTGTTTATTTTCACTCGTGTATCACACTCAATCCCTTCAAATTTCACCCAAGAACAAACCAAGTATCAACAATCAAGGAATTTATGGAAGATACGAAAAGTAAAAAAAATTAAGAAATTCTCAGAATATTCGATTTTTTTTTAATCTGCCAGAAAATTTGACTACGAGTATGGCAGAAAAAAACGGAATTGGATTTGGACGAGAAATGAACAAGAAAAACACTTTTGAATTTTTGGGACTGACTCTTATGGATCAAACTGGAAAAGTTTATGACTGACACGAAGAACGCGAAGAACACGGAAAAAAATCAAGAAACGCAAGAATCTGAAATAGATTCAAGCTCTGATACCAGATGACGCGATCCCGGTCGGGGATTCTCGTCGAATACGCGGAATAACGATAATTAAAACCCTAGGAAAGATCTAAATCAGATCTGACACGAAAATAACAAGAATTAAAATACTGGAAAGATAAAATTGACGATAGGACCTTGACCCAAGATTCACGACGCAAGAAATTGACGATGCGGAATCGAGATCCAAGGTTTTCGAAACACCACAAGGACTTGTCAATTTTCTTGATAAGATACTAATCGGACACGCCACAAATATTCTCGCGAATATTTGATAAGTACAACGCCACAGATATTTCCACAATATTTGATAGGTCGGATTTGTTCTTGAAGAACACAAAGGGACTCCTCAACCTTTCAATTGGAGAAAACTCTCTCAACTATATTAATCTCAAAATCAATCTTAAACTGTTTTTTACAATGAATTGAAAAGCGTATAAATAAGCAGAATAACCTAGCATCTAATTTACTCAAAATAGAATTCTAATTAGACTAAAATTCTAAACTAGGAAAATAACCAAAACAATAAAAGGAAATAAAATATTTGAATATTCCCGAAAATCTGGCCGAGCTCGTTTATGGCCGTGACAAACTACATTACGGCCGTAAAGGCCTTTCTGTTTAAATTTGTGATATTGGTTACGGCCGTGATGAATTTCTTACGGCCGTGAAGTTGCCCTTTTTTGAATGTTACGGCCGTGATTGTATGCCTTACGGCCGTAAGCCTCGTTCTGCAGCAAATCTTCATTTTTCCTCGTCAATTGATTACGGCCGTGATTGTTGGTTTTACGGCCGTGATTGTATGTCTTACGGCCGTGAATAATTTCCTTTACGGCCGTAAGGCCTTTTCTGCATAAACAATTCCGTGTGCTCGGCTCGGCTTGATTCTTTTCTCTTCTCGGCTCGATTCCAACACGGAACTTGCTCCGTTTTGCACGTAGATCACTATCATATTGCCGATGGCTCGACTTCGCCCTTCGATGCCTGGTCCGGATCACATCATACTCCCTCTCTTGAAAAGGATTCGACCTCGAATCCATTTTTGGTCGGCTTTTCAAATTCCTCCTACTTTCCTGGGCTCGATGATCATTTTTATGCCTCGTGCTTGCTTTCAACATTTTGGGCTGCCCATTTTTCTCCTTCAACTTTCTCGGCTTTTTGGGCTGCTCACTTGTGCCAACAAGTTTCTTTCCTGTTTTAAGCTCACGGTTTGACTTCGGTACCTGTAAAACAGAATTTAAAGAACTGGGGAGGGGCGTGTTAGCGTGAGTAAGTGCAAATAGACTCATTTTTGTGGTAGACTCTCTTTTCTTTTGATTTTTGCACTCAGTCTCTCCTTTTTCTGAGGTCGTGGCCTCAACGCTCTTAATTTTAATTTCCACTCCCTCTCCTTTTTCTGAGGTCGTGGCCTCAACTCTCTTATTTTTCCCCTCAAACTCACTTTTTACTTTCAATTGATCTTTCAGGGCGTCAGTTGGAGATAGTGGCATTAAAGTAAACTTTTTCCCCCTTTTACCAGACTGTATCTATTCGTATACCCATCATGTAGCACACAGCCCTTTCATGTTGCCAAGGTCTCCCCAACAGTATGTGACTAATTTGCATTGGCACCACGTCACAAATTACCTCATCGGTATATCCACCAAGAGAAAAATTCACCAAGGCCTGTCTCTTCACCTTAATTTCCCCCGACTCAGTCAACCATTGTAATTTATACGGCGTTGGATGTTTCGTTAAAGGTAAGCCTAATTTTTCCACCAACATTGTACTAACTACATTAGTACAACTTCCCCCGTCAATCACCAAGCTACAAACTTTTTCATTCACTAAGCATCTAGTGCGAAAAATATTATCCTTCTGCTCATCCACATTACCCACAACATCCATTTTACGTCTAATGCTAAGAGCACGCCTATCAATAATTGACTCATCCACCACAACACTTTTAGCCCCTTCACTATCGCCTCTAACCTTTTTAAGTGGACAATCAAGTGCAATGTGACCCCGTTCCAAACATTTAAAGCACTTAATATTTTTATCCTTAAGAGGCTTGGAATCAGAATTATTTTTACCTTTAGTTGTCGGTTCCTCCCTCCTTTTGTGAACATGATCACTACTTTCCCGTTTTGATCGGTGTGACTTTGCTTCTTCCTTTCCCCTTAATGACCTGTCATCCACCCCATCTCCAAACCTAGCATGACTTTCACGCTTACTACTCCTCCTAGCCATAGAAACCGCCTGATGTTGCTCCTTTTCCCATTGAGCAAGTTCTGTTTCCCTTCTTTCCATCCTAGCCATCAATCTCTCAAATTTTACCTTCATGGCCTCCATCTGTTTAAAATTCTTGTGGTCACCTGTTGATGGAGATTTTTCCCTGCGAGACATGGTTAGCTTTCAAAGACAACAAAAATTCCTCTCGTGTTTATTTTCACTCGTGTATCACACTCAATCCCTTCAAATTTCACCCAAGAACAAACCAAGTATCAACAATCAAGGAATTTATGGAAGATACGAAAAGTAAAAAAAATTAAGAAATTCTCAGAATATTCGATTTTTTTTTAATCTGCCAGAAAATTTGACTACGAGTATGGCAGAAAAAAACGGAATTGGATTTGGACGAGAAATGAACAAGAAAAACACTTTTGAATTTTTGGGACTGACTCTTATGGATCAAACTGGAAAAGTTTATGACTGACACGAAGAACGCGAAGAACACGGAAAAAAATCAAGAAACGCAAGAATCTGAAATAGATTCAAGCTCTGATACCAGATGACGCGATCCCGGTCGGGGATTCTCGTCGAATACGCGGAATAACGATAATTAAAACCCTAGGAAAGATCTAAATCAGATCTGACACGAAAATAACAAGAATTAAAATACTGGAAAGATAAAATTGACGATAGGACCTTGACCCAAGATTCACGACGCAAGAAATTGACGATGCGGAATCGAGATCCAAGGTTTTCGAAACACCACAAGGACTTGTCAATTTTCTTGATAAGATACTAATCGGACACGCCACAAATATTCTCACGAATATTTGATAAGTACAACGCCACAGATATTTCCACAATATTTGATAGGTCGGATTTGTTCTTGAAGAACACAAAGGGACTCCTCAACCTTTCAATTGGAGAAAACTCTCTCAACTATATTAATCTCAAAATCAATCTTAAACTGTTTTTTACAATGAATTGAAAAGCGTATAAATAAGCAGAATAACCTAGCATCTAATTTACTCAAAATAGAATTCTAATTAGACTAAAATTCTAAACTAGGAAAATAACCAAAACAATAAAAGGAAATAAAATATTTGAATATTCCCGAAAATCTGGCCGAGCTCGTTTACGGCCGTGACAAACTACATTACGGCCGTAAAGGCCTTTCTGTTTAAATTTGTGATATTGGTTACGGCCGTGATGAATTTCTTACGGCCGTGAAGTTGCCCTTTTTTGAATGTTACGGCCGTGATTGTATGCCTTACGGCCGTAAGCCTCGTTCTGCAGCAAATCTTCATTTTTCCTCGTCAATTGATTACGGCCGTGATTGTTGGTTTTACGGCCGTGATTGTATGTCTTACGGCCGTGAATAATTTCCTTTACGGCCGTAAGGCCTTTTCTGCATAAACAATTCCGTGTGCTCGGCTCGGCTTGATTCTTTTCTCTTCTCGGCTCGATTCCAACACGGAACTTGCTCCGTTTTGCACGTAGATCACTATCATATTGCCGATGGCTCGACTTCGCCCTTCGATGCCTGGTCCGGATCACATCATACTCCCTCTCTTGAAAAGGATTCGACCTCGAATCCATTTTTGGTCGGCTTTTCAAATTCCTCCTACTTTCCTGGGCTCGATGATCATTTTTATGCCTCGTGCTTGCTTTCAACATTTTGGGCTGCCCATTTTTCTCCTTCAACTTTCTCGGCTTTTTGGGCTGCTCACTTGTGCCAACAAGTTTCTTTCCTGTTTTAAGCTCACGGTTTGACTTCGGTACCTGTAAAACAGAATTTAAAGAACTGGGGAGGGGCGTGTTAGCGTGAGTAAGTGCAAATAGACTCATTTTTGTGGTAGACTCTCTTTTCTTTTGATTTTTGCACTCAGTCTCTCCTTTTTCTGAGGTCGTGGCCTCAACGCTCTTAATTTTAATTTCCACTCCCTCTCCTTTTTCTGAGGTCGTGGCCTCAACTCTCTTATTTTTCCCCTCAAACTCACTTTTTACTTTCAATTGATCTTTCAGGGCGTCAGTTGGAGATAGTGGCATTAAAGTAAACTTTTTCCCCCTTTTACCAGACTGTATCTATTCGTATACCCATCATGTAGCACACAGCCCTTTCATGTTGCCAAGGTCTCCCCAACAGTATGTGACTAATTTGCATTGGCACCACGTCACAAATTACCTCATCGGTATATCCACCAAGAGAAAAATTCACCAAGGCCTGTCTCTTCACCTTAATTTCCCCCGACTCAGTCAACCATTGTAATTTATACGGCGTTGGATGTTTCGTTAAAGGTAAGCCTAATTTTTCCACCAACATTGTACTAACTACATTAGTACAACTTCCCCCGTCAATCACCAAGCTACAAACTTTTTCATTCACTAAGCATCTAGTGCGAAAAATATTATCCTTCTGCTCATCCACATTACCCACAACATCCATTTTACGTCTAATGCTAAGAGCACGCCTATCAATAATTGACTCATCCACCACAACACTTTTAGCCCCTTCACTATCACCTCTAACCTTTTTAAGTGGACAATCAAGTGCAATGTGACCCCGTTCCAAACATTTAAAGCACTTAATATTTTTATCCTTAAGAGGCTTGGAATCAGAATTATTTTTACCTTTAGTTGTCGGTTCCTCCCTCCTTTTGTGAACATGATCACTACTTTCCCGTTTTGATCGGTGTGACTTTGCTTCTTCCTTTCCCCTTAATGACCTGTCATCCACCCCATCTCCAAACCTAGCATGACTTTCACGCTTACTACTCCTCCTAGCCATAGAAACCGCCTGATGTTGCTCCTTTTCCCATTGAGCAAGTTCTGTTTCCCTTCTTTCCATCCTAGCCATCAATCTCTCAAATTTTACCTTCATGGCCTCCATCTGTTTAAAATTCTTGTGGTCACCTGTTGATGGAGATTTTTCCCTGCGAGACATGGTTAGCTTTCAAAGACAACAAAAATTCCTCTCGTGTTTATTTTCACTCGTGTATCACACTCAATCCCTTCAAATTTCACCCAAGAACAAACCAAGTATCAACAATCAAGGAATTTATGGAAGATACGAAAAGTAAAAAAAATTAAGAAATTCTCAGAATATTCGATTTTTTTTTAATCTGCCAGAAAATTTGACTACGAGTATGGCAGAAAAAAACGGAATTGGATTTGGACGAGAAACGAACAAGAAAAACACTTTTGAATTTTTGGGACTGACTCTTATGGATCAAACTGGAAAAGTTTATGACTGACACGAAGAACGCGAAGAACACGAAAAAAAATCAAGAAACGCAAGAATCTGAAATAGATCCAAGCTCTGATACCAGATGACGCGATCCCGGTCGGGGATTCTCGTCGAATACGCAGAATAACGATAATTAAAACCCTAGGAAAGATCTAAATCAGATCTGACACGAAAATAACAAGAATTAAAATACTGGAAAGATAAAATTGACGATAGGACCTTGACCCAAGATTCACGACGCAAGAAATTGACGATGCGGAATCGAGATCCAAGGTTTTCGAAACACCACAAGGACTTGTCAATTTTCTTGATAAGATACTAATCGGACACGCCACAAATATTCTCACGAATATTTGATAAGTACAACGCCACAGATATTTCCACAATATTTGATAGGTCGGATTTGTTCTTGAAGAACACAAAGGGACTCCTCAACCTTTCAATTGGAGAAAACTCTCTCAACTATATTAATCTCAAAATCAATCTTAAACTGTTTTTTACAATGAATTGAAAAGCGTATAAATAAGCAGAATAACCTAGCATCTAATTTACTCAAAATAGAATTCTAATTAGACTAAAATTCTAAACTAGGAAAATAACCAAAACAATAAAAGGAAATAAAATATTTGAATATTCCCGAAAATCTGGCCGAGCTCGTTTACGGCCGTGACAAACTACATTACGGCCGTAAAGGCCTTTCTGTTTAAATTTGTGATATTGGTTACGGCCGTGATGAATTTCTTACGGCCGTGAAGTTGCCCTTTTTTGAATGTTACGGCCGTGATTGTATGCCTTACGGCCGTAAGCCTCGTTCTGCAGCAAATCTTCATTTTTCCTCGTCAATTGATTACGGCCGTGATTGTTGGTTTTACGGCCGTGATTGTATGTCTTACGGCCGTGAATAATTTCCTTTACGGCCGTAAGGCCTTTTCTGCATAAACAATTCCGTGTGCTCGGCTCGGCTTGATTCTTTTCTCTTCTCGGCTCGATTCCAACACGGAACTTGCTCCGTTTTGCACGTAGATCACTATCATATTGCCGATGGCTCGACTTCGCCCTTCGATGCCTGGTCCGGATCACATCATACTCCCTCTCTTGAAAAGGATTCGACCTCGAATCCATTTTTGGTCGGCTTTTCAAATTCCTCCTACTTTCCTGGGCTCGATGATCATTTTTATGCCTCGTGCTTGCTTTCAACATTTTGGGCTGCCCATTTTTCTCCTTCAACTTTCTCGGCTTTTTGGGCTGCTCACTTGTGCCAACAAGTTTCTTTCCTGTTTTAAGCTCACGGTTTGACTTCGGTACCTGTAAAACAGAATTTAAAGAACTGGGGAGGGGCGTGTTAGCGTGAGTAAGTGCAAATAGACTCATTTTTGTGGTAGACTCTCTTTTCTTTTGATTTTTGCACTCAGTCTCTCCTTTTTCTGAGGTCGTGGCCTCAACGCTCTTAATTTTAATTTCCACTCCCTCTCCTTTTTCTGAGGTCGTGGCCTCAACTCTCTTATTTTTCCCCTCAAACTCACTTTTTACTTTCAATTGATCTTTCAGGGCGTCAGTTGGAGATAGTGGCATTAAAGTAAACTTTTTCCCCCTTTTACCAGACTGTATCTATTCGTATACCCATCATGTAGCACACAGCCCTTTCATGTTGCCAAGGTCTCCCCAACAGTATGTGACTAATTTGCATTGGCACCACGTCACAAATTACCTCATCGGTATATCCACCAAGAGAAAAATTCACCAAGGCCTGTCTCTTCACCTTAATTTCCCCCGACTCAGTCAACCATTGTAATTTATACGGCGTTGGATGTTTCGTTAAAGGTAAGCCTAATTTTTCCACCAACATTGTACTAACTACATTAGTACAACTTCCCCCGTCAATCACCAAGCTACAAACTTTTTCATTCACTAAGCATCTAGTGCGAAAAATATTATCCTTCTGCTCATCCACATTACCCACAACATCCATTTTACGTCTAATGCTAAGAGCACGCCTATCAATAATTGACTCATCCACCACAACACTTTTAGCCCCTTCACTATCGCCTCTAACCTTTTTAAGTGGACAATCAAGTGCAATGTGACCCCGTTCCAAACATTTAAAGCACTTAATATTTTTATCCTTAAGAGGCTTGGAATCAGAATTATTTTTACCTTTAGTTGTCGGTTCCTCCCTCCTTTTGTGAACATGATCACTACTTTCCCGTTTTGATCGATGTGACTTTGCTTCTTCCTTTCCCCTTAATGACCTGTCATCCACCCCATCTCCAAACCTAGCATGACTTTCACGCTTACTACTCCTCCTAGCCATAGAAACCGCCTGATGTTGCTCCTTTTCCCATTGAGCAAGTTCTGTTTCCCTTCTTTCCATCCTAGCCATCAATCTCTCAAATTTTACCTTCATGGCCTCCATCTGTTTAAAATTCTTGTGGTCACCTGTTGATGGAGATTTTTCCCTGCGAGACATGGTTAGCTTTCAAAGACAACAAAAATTCCTCTCGTGTTTATTTTCACTCGTGTATCACACTCAATCCCTTCAAATTTCACCCAAGAACAAACCAAGTATCAACAATCAAGGAATTTATGGAAGATACGAAAAGTAAAAAAAATTAAGAAATTCTCAGAATATTCGATTTTTTTTTTAATCTGCCAGAAAATTTGACTACGAGTATGGCAGAAAAAAACAGAATTGGATTTGGACGAGAAACGAACAAGAAAAACACTTTTGAATTTTTGGGACTCACTCTTATGGATCAAACTGGAAAAGTTTATGACTGGCACGAAGAACGCGAAGAACACGAAAAAAAATCAAGAAACGCAAGAATCTGAAATAGATCCAAGCTCTGATACCAGATGACGCGATCCCGGTCGGGGAATCTCGTCGAACACGCGGAATAACGATAATTAAAACCCTAGGAAAGATCTAAATCAGATCTGACACGAAAATAACAAGAATTAAAATACTGGAAAGATAAAATTGACGATAGGACCTTGACCCAAGATTCACGACGCAAGAAATTGACGATGCGGAATCGAGATCCAAGGTTTTCGAAACACCACAAGGACTTGTCAATTTTCTTGATAAGATACTAATCGGACACGCCACAAATATTCTCGTGAATATTTGATAAGTACAACGCCACAGATATTTCCACAATATTTGATAGGTCGGATTTGTTCTTGAAGAACACAAAGGGACTCCTCAACCTTTCAATTGGAGAAAACTCTCTCAACTATATTAATCTCAAAATCAATCTTAAACTGTTTTTTACAATGAATTGAAAAGCGTATAAATAAGCAAAATAACCTAGCGTCTAATTTACTCAAAATAGAATTCTAATTAGACTAAAATTCTAAACTAGGAAAATAACCAAAACAATAAAAGGAAATAAAATATTTGAATATTCCCGAAAATCTGGCCGAGCTCGTTTACGGCCGTGACAAACTACATTACGGTCGTAAAGGCCTTTCTGTTTAAATTTGTGATATTGGTTACGGCCGTGATGAATTTCTTACGGCCGTGAAGTTGCCCTTTTTTGAATGTTACGGCCGTGATTGTATGCCTTACGGCCGTAAGCCTCGTTCTGCAGCAAATCTTCATTTTTCCTCGTCAATTGATTACGGCCGTGATTGTTGGTTTTACGGCCGTGATTGTATGTCTTACGGCCGTGAATAATTTCCTTTACGGCCGTAAGGCCTTTTCTGCATAAACAATTTCGTGTGCTCGGCTCGGCTTGATTCTTTTCTCTTCTCGGCTCGATTCCAACACAGAACTTGCTCCGTTTTGCACGTAGATCACTATCATATTGCCGATGGCTCGACTTCGCCCTTCGATGCCTGGTCCGGATCACATCAGGGTCTCTCGCGATTCCTCCTCCTAGAAGTCACGAATTGGTCCCACCAAGTAATAGCATACTCGGAGAATTCAAGTACCGCTACTTTAACCTTTTTCTCTTCTGAATAAGTGTAGCAATTAAAAATTAATTCCATCTTCTTCTCCCATTCTAGGTATGCTTCCGGATCACTCCTACCCTTGAATGATGGAACTGTCATTTTTATGTTGCTCATACTACCATCCATTCTATCGCCACCAAGATCTCTATCCCTTCTTCCATGCCTAACTACTCTATCCACAATTGCCCCATCGTCAAAATCACTACCTTCTTCATTCTCATCGATCCCCTCTACTCTACGACCTTGTCCACCTTGCCTACGGGCATTAGGCACTTCCCGAGGTTGCTCAAGCCTTTCTAACCTACCTAACACATCCCCAAACAACCGCTCAAACCGTTGTACCATCTCTTCCGTCATGTTGGCTCGATCGTTGCTTTTTGCAGTAGAAGATTGTTCAGACATCCTAACACTAAATATTATATGCCTCACGTGTATTTCGCTCGTGTATCACTCAAATTAGGCTTTTACCCTCTATTGATCTCACCTCTCTGCCTTTTTCCACTCAATAGCTTTCACCCCAATTGCTTCAAAGAACGAATCCGAACTCAAACAAGTTTAAACCCGATTGCTTCAAATCGAATATGAGTGAGAAGTAATGAATTTGTTGGAAAACTCAAAGAAGACCTTTAGAGAATTAAATTTGACTTTATATAGAACTTGACACTTTTTATGGAAACTAGGATTGTTTCAAGAAAATAATTCTTGAAAATCAGATATCAACTATTTTAATTGAACTGAGAATTTTCGTTTTTTTTTTTTTTTTTTTTTTTTTTTGAAAATTCAACTACGAGAAAAACGAAACAAACGAAATTAAATTCGGATAACAAACGAAGGAAATAACGACTTTTGAATTTTTTTGTGATACTTTTCTGGATTAAAGACTCAAAACTGGAAGAACACGAAGAACAAGAATAAGAAACTCAAGAAAACAAAAACAAGATATAACCTTGATTTTTGGAGCCTAAGCTCTGATACCAGATGATGCAAACTACGTAGCAATTGTAGCTACGCAACCCACAAATTATTGGAATCGACCCAAGAACGCCAATAAACCATGATTTAGAGATTGATTCAAATTAATTGAATCAAGCAACCAACACAATCAATTGATATGTTGACCTCTTGATCACAAAGAAGATAAATCTCACCCAGGATTTGAACAAACAAGAATTAACTCGCAAGTTCGGATTTTATTCAATAAAGAATAAGAATGTGAAAGCAATTTGCTTCTCAATTAATATATCAAAGTTGTGTTTGAATAATGAAAATTACATCCCTATATATAGGGTCAAAACTAAGTTAAGGAGTTCTAATTAAATAAGGAAACAACTACCTAAAATTAAGGAAATAAAAATAACCTAAAATCACACGTATGTAATGTTACGGCCGTGACTGAATTCCTTACGGCCGTAACCTTGCTTCTGAGTCACTCTTACGGCCGTGACAATATGACTTACGGCCGTAAGTCCAAAAACGCCCAATTCCAAATTTAAGCAGAAACTCCATTACGGCCGTGACACTCGGACTTTACAGCCGTGATTGCTTATGTCTCGCAAATTCAATTTTCAGCAGAAAGTTGGTTACGGCCGTGAGGATTTGTATGTTACGGCCGTAACATTGAAATTTCACCACTTTCTTCGATGCAATGAATAAGGTTGATCCACTCATCGTTTTGGCTCGGTCCCAACATGGAACTTGTTTCTTTTGATGACACGAACATTGTTTTGGCCATTGTTTCTTGAACTAACTTGTCCATTGCTTCCTTGGCCTTCTTGGTTTGCAATCGAGTCATCGGTCCTCCTTTGATCTTCAACGGATCTTTGTGCGGGCTTGTATCCGTGGTCTGGATCACATCAGGAGGGAGCAGAGGAGCTCAAGCACATCAAAACTAGCATTCTCCCCAAGGAGGTCACCTTCAGCCCTTCGCTGTTTGACTCTCCCAGTTCTCCTCCAGCCCGGGCCGCCTTTATAACCGAACAATTTTGGATGGAAGGCTGGTCCGCCTTTTCTTCTAGTGCCAGTCCGTCCCGGAAGCTGCTCGCCGCCAAGGCCATGAATGCCAGGGCGTTGTCCCTTATTGACGAGGTGGAATTGTCCGTGGATGAGGCGCAGCGGGACAAGAAGAATGCTGAAACTGCTCTCCAGCATGCGGACAACATGCTAAAGGAGATAAATGATTTGAAGACCCAGTTGGCCATAGCCCGGAAGTCTTCCTCCGAGGAGAGGACCAATGCCAAGCGGCTCCAGGAGGATAATGATAAGTTAAAACACGACCTCCTGGCCTCTGAGTCCGACGTGGCAACATTTTGCAAGAAATTGGATGATTCTAATCGTGCACAATCCATCGCCTCTGAGGCTCTGGCTGCCGCTAACGCAGCTAAGTCCCGGCTGGAAGTCGAGGTGGCAACAGCGAATGAAGAATTAGGGAGGGAGCGGGAGGCCAAGGCAAAGGCGGAGGAGGATCTTGTCTCTTTGGAAAAACATATGCAAGACAGGATTACTGAGGTTCTAGAGCAGACCGTCATGACACGGGTGGAGAATGCTTTAAATACCTGAGTGTCTGAGGCTGTCCAGACCTTCAAAGACACTTTTGAAGAGACCCCAGAGTACGAGGCGATGCAAAGGGTCTTTGGAAATTTAGGGGCCAGGATGGCTTTGGGGGACGTGAAGGAAGCTTATCCGGCTTTGGACCTGTCCTCCATTGAAGCATTGTACCCTGAGCCTCAGAGTGCTCCTGCGGATCCCCTGGATGCATCTAACAAGGGCTTTTCAGAAGATGTTTCTCCCCAATAATGCCCTTTTGTATTTATCTTGTCGTTGGATCTTTTGTTTTCTCTTTTTTCTTTGTAAGTGCTCCGACACCGGATATTTGTAAATGTAACATTCATTCAATTTGCAATGACTTATTCATATTTTGCCTGTAAACGTAACATTTCGAACTGTTTACGCATAAATGCTTCCAAGCGCGGACGCCTTTGCGATTGTAAATGTCTTGTATGGTGTAAAATGTACTAATGTCTTGATTTGTAAAATGCACTTGATTTGAAGGACCTCGGACAGACACAACCTAGTTCGGCCGGAGGGGCTCCTGTGCCTTTTGTAAATGTCTGTAAATGTCTAGTCCCTTAGATTTAACGAGCTTGGTGCGTTCACGCTTGCTGGTTAAATCTGATGTCGACCAACTTTTGTACGATTTTTAACTTACATTTAGTAACACCCCTTGCAACTTTGCATGAACTTCTGTTTGTGGCGTGCCTATTTTCAATCTATAATTTTGACGACGCGCGCCTATGTTCAATCTATTTTCACAGTATTTAGTACGCATAGGTCTTGTGAGTGTTTCGCTTAAGTGTATATATGAAAGTATCAACCATTTTGCGAAAACATTTAGTATCTCGCGCGAAAGAGCACCCCGTCTGTATGAACTAATCTATCGTTTTTAGAACTTTGGTTCATATGACAATGTCTGAGGCAGTTGCGTCTGAATTTGCATGGATTTCAGAAATAATACAGTGATCAACGTGTGGTCTTTATAAGAGTCCCTTGTTTTTAAGAATTTCATGCATGACGAATACACATGGCCAATTAGTATTTGGTGCAATCCTCATCATAATTGACTAGCGATTTCATAAAATCATGTGACAACGCTGTGTCTCATTGAAGTGGAATTTGACTTATTGAAAATAGCGACGAAGGTGATCTGTGTTCCAAGGATTACACAAAGGTACCCCGGATAAATCTTCAATTATGTACGTACCAGGTACCACCTCGGCTGTGATCTTGTAAGGGCCTTCCCAGTTGGGACCCAAAGTCCCTACTCCCGGTTCTTGAGTCGAAGGAAGAACCTTTTTTAGGACTAGGTCCCCAATATTAAAGCGTCGTTCTTTCACCCTTTTATTGTAGTACCGGGCCATCTTTTCCTGGTATCTGGCCACCACCACTTGAGAATCGTTCCGTTTCTCCATAAGGAAATCCAAACCAGCTCTTTGTGCTTCTTCATTTCTCACTTCGTCGTAATGGATTTGACGAAGCGAAGGGATCCCAATTTCAACGGGACATACCGCCTCGGCTCCATACGCCAATGAGAAGGGTGTTTCACCAGTAGCGGTGTGGGAGGTAGTTCGAAGAGCCCATAACACCAGAGGTAGCTCGTCTACCCACGCGCCCTTTCTGAATTCCAGCTTCCTTTTCAGGGTGTTTTTTATGGTTTTGTTCACTGCTTCCACTTGCCCATTGGCATGCGGGTGATGTGGAGATGAAAATAGCTTTCTAATTCCCAAATCATCACACAACTCGTCCACGCTTCTGTGTTTAAACTGTTTAGCATTGTCACTAACCAGCGAATGGGGTACCCCGAACCTGCATATCATATTCTTCCAAATGAACTTGGTGGTGTTGGCCTCGGTGATTCTCATAAGTGGTTCAGCCTCGACCCACTTGGTGAAATAGTCAATTGCTACTATAGCAAAGCAATTATTTCCGGCACCCCTAGGCATAGGACCTATAATATCAACCCCCCATTTTGAAAAAGGCCAAGGGCTGGTCACCACGGTTAGCCTGTGATGTGGCTGGTGCAGTATGTTTGCGTGTCTTTGGCATTTATCACACTTGCGCACAAAGTCATGAGAGTCCTTTCGCATAGTGGGCCAGAAATACCCCTGTTTGAGGGCTTTTCGAGCCAGCGATAGTGCCCCGGCATGGTTGCCACATATACCTTCATGGATTTCCCTCATTACATATCGCCCTTCCTCAGGCCCAACACATCTTAGGAACGGGGAGGTGAAACTCCGTTTATATAGTAGATCATCCAAGAGTACGAAATTGGCAGCATATCTTTGCAATTTCTGAGCTGCTTCAGGTTCGTTTGGCACTGTTTGGTGCCTCAAATATGCAATCAGCGGATTCATCCAGGATCTCTCTTCCTCTACCATCCAAATCTCTGGTCCTGGTTCAATAGAGGAGGTCAACATGCGCTCAACTGGGATCAGATTATATAGCTCCACATCACTGCTGCTTGCTAGTTTGGACAGAGTATCGGCGTTGGAGTTTTTTGTTCTGGGGATGTGCCGCAATTCCATTTCTTCAAAGTGTACCGCCAAATCTCTTACTTTCTTCAAGTAAGCAACCATAGAGGGTTATTTGGCAGAAAATTGCCCATTGAATTGATTTACAACGAGCTGCGAATCGCTGTTCGCCACTATGGACTTGATCCTTAAAGCTTTGGCAAGTCTTAACCCAGCTAACAACGCCTCGTACTCAGCAACGTTGTTCGAGGCTTTGAACTCGAAGCGGATTGCGCTATGTAGTTTAAACCCTTCCGGGCTAATTAATAATATGCCCGCACCGGATCCCTCCTTAGCCGAGGACCCATCAACAAATAATTTCCACTCGTGGCTAACCTCAGTGTTATCAGTCATTTCGACCTCCGGCGGGTGTGTGAATTCGACTACGAAATCAGCCAAAGCTTGGGCCTTTATCGCAGTCTGAGGCGCATAGTGTATGTCAAATTGGCTTATTTCTATTGCCCATTTCAGTAATCTCCCAGATACATCTGGTTTTTGCAACACTTGTCTCATGGGAAAGTCGGTGAGCACGTGTATGAAGTGTGCTTGAAAGTAGGGGCGAAGTTTGCGAGAAGCGGTGAGTAGTGAAAGGGCAAGTTTCTCCATATCTGGGTAGCGTGTCTCCGCATCTAGCATGGCTTTACTCACGTAATATACTGGAAATTGATTCCCCTCCTCTTCTCTGACCAACACGGAGCTAACAGCCTCTTTGGACACAGCCAAATACAAGTAGAGAGGCTCGCCAGCCTTTGGCTTTGATAGCAATGAGGGTCGTCCCAAGGATGCTCTCAGGTCGGAGAAGGCCTGCTCACACGCCGGTGTCCACTGGAATCGTTTCCCCCCTTTTAGAATTTTGAGAAATGGCAAGCATTTGTCCGTAGATTTGGAGACAAATCGATTCAGGGCTGCGATTCTTCCCGTTAAGCTTTGCACCTCCTTTGGATTTCGAGGCGATTGCATGTTTAACAAAGCATCGATTTTGTCGGGATTAGCTTCGATTCCTCTTTTATTCACCATGAACCCAAGAAATTTTCCAGATGCTACTCCAAATGCACACTTCGCCGGGTTGAGCTTCATCCGATATTTCCTCAAAACATCAAAGGCCTCTGACAAATGGTGGATATGATCCGCTGAGACCATACTTTTGACCAACATGTCATCAACATACACCTCCATGGTGTTTCCCAACTGTTTTACAAACATGCGATTCACTAGCCTCTGATAGGTAGCTCCCGCATTTTTCAAGCCGAACGGCATTGCTTTGTAGCAATAGAGTCCTCTATCTGTTATAAACGAGGTATGTTCTTCGTCCGATTCGCACATGGGGATCTGATTGTATCCGGAGTAAGCATCCATGAAGCTCAGGAGCTCATGCCCTGCTGTAGAGTCAACCAATTGATCGATATGGGGCAGTGGAAAGCTGTCTTTTGGACATGCCTGGTTCAAATTCGAAAAATCAATACATACTCTAAGCTTCCCATTGTGTTTTGGTACTAAAACAGGGTTTGATACCCACTTCGGATAGCGCGATTCTCTGAAGAAGCCATTTTTCAATAGCTTCGTGACCTCGTCTTTCAAGGCCTCATACTTGTCTGAACTCATAGGTCTTCTCTTCTGCCTATGCCCAGGGCTTCGTGGATCAACCTGGAGTCTGTGACATGCCTCCTTAGGATCAATCCCGACCATGTCGCCATGCTTCCATGCGAATACATCGAGGTTTTGAAGTAGGAAGTCCTTTAATTGACTCTTGTATTCGGTTGGCCAGTCCAGTCCGACCTGTAATTCCTTGATTGGGTCTAGTGGGTCTACGCCGAAGCACTCCAACCTTTCGGCCGGGGTGGGGCAATTGTCACCTGCCATCCTGGGGTCTAGATCTGCTAAATCCTCCTCTAGGATCATCGTGACGTCCTTGTCTCCAGATGGCCTTTCACCCAATCTTTCAGGGTATGGAGCAGCCTTGGCCATGGCTACATCACTGATCATGTTTAAGCTTCGATCTTGAAACTTCTGGATTGCGTTTGTGTAACAAGCCCGGGATTCTGTTTGGCTTCCCCTCACAGTTGCAACGCCATGCTCCGTAGGGAACTTCATGCAAATGTATTTGGTATGCGTTACAGCCCCCAAGTCAATGAGACCAGGCCTCCCAATTGAGCCATGATAGGAGGAGATTTTGTCAACCACCAAGAATTCCATAGGGATTTTGGAGAGGGTAGGGGCTTGCCCTACTTCAGTCATAAGGGTTATGGACCCTCTGGGGGTTATGCTGTCCCCGGTGAATCCGTATATCGGATCAGGGACCGGAATGAGGGGGATGCTGATCCCCATCTTATCAAAAGTTACCCCGTAAATCACATTTACCGAGGCACCATCATCCACCATCATCCGTGATAGCCCATTTCGAGCCACCACCACCCTAATAACCAATGCGTCGTTGTGTGGGAAGTGTACTCCAACAACATCGTCTTGTGTGAAGGTGATAGGTTCCGTCCGAGGCACCCCCACAGGATGGGAGTGGATATGATAATTCACGTTGGTGGGCTGCTTGGCCTCTCTTATATACCTCTTTTGGGAGTTGCTTGTGCTCCCACCTGGGTGGGGGCCTCCCAATATTGTGTCGATTTCACGGATGGGGAGGTCGGTCACAGGCAGAGGTGGTTCCCGTGTGTCTTTGTCATGTGCCGAGGCGGTGTCTTGGCCCTTATTCCTGTCTCTTTGACGATTATCAATTCTTTCCTTAGTTGAGTTCTTCCAAGGAGCTCTCCTATCAGCTCGGTTGAACTTCTGGCCACCAGATTTTTGTGTCCGCCCTGTGTCAGGGGGAAAGTCACCTCTACTTCTCCCCTGTGCCTTTTGGTCGGCTAGCATGTGGATTTCTCTGCAATCCTCTGTTGCGTGACCGTAATATCTGTGGTAGGCACAGTAAGCCCCAATCATGGGCTGTTTTCCACTTCGGCCGCTTTCCACTCTCCCTTGAGTCGTGTGAGGATTTTGAGAAGGGGCGTTAGAGTGTAAGTGAGGGATAGCCTCCGTGATTTATGCTGCAAAGCTAGATCCCGTCCCCGGGAATGGCCGAGGCGCACCACCTCGGTTACTGCCAATCCTATCCTTGTTTCCTCCCTTTTTGTGGTCCGCTTCATTGGGATATCCAAGGTTGTATCTCCCTTGGGGGTGATTATCTCTGGCCCTAGCCATTTCCTCTGATACAATCTCTTCCTTCATCAGGTCTACCAGGGTATTGTAATCTCTTGGTTTCCTGCTCCGGACATCCCTCCAAAATATGCTGGTCATATCTAGCCCTCCTTTTAGGGCGGAGAACATCTCCGCTTCTGTGATATTTTCGCAGATATGCATTTCTTCAGTGAATCTAGCTAGGTAACTTTTCAGAGATTCGTCCCTTCCCTGCCTCAGATCCTGAAGGCGTTGGAGTGGGAGTTGACCAGGCCTGGAAGAAACAAAGTCATTCTTAAAAGCAGTTTTCATATCCCTCCAACTGTGGATGCTGCCAGGAGGGAGTTTTTTATACCATCGTATAGCACTTCCCTCGAGGGTTAAAGCAAAAGCTTTACATTTCAGTGCCGGGGTGGCCCCGGCTATTTCCATGCTGGCGCGGTAATTTAACAGGTGATCATCAGGATCACCTCGGCCAGAATACTTTGCTATTTCCGGCATTTCAAAGTCATAGGGGACGGGGCATCTACGGAGGCCCTCTGTGAAGGGACTCACTTCCTCTTCTTCATCCAATTCGTACGACGACAGCTCGTTGTTCTCGTCATAACCGGAATACTCCGGATCACGGTATTGGCCATAGAGCGGTGGAGCGTACTCCTGCCCTTGCAGTGGTGGAACGCGGCCGTAGTTTGGCCTTTCATGGCTCTGTAACTCATTGCGGGGGTTAGTCCGAACTGCTTCGGCTCTTCTTTCTTGCCTATTCCTAGGCTCATGTGCTGATGCCATCCTTTCTCCCCCCATACCTCGATGGTTCCTGTGCATTTGACCCTGCGATAAGGCTTCTTCGGCGCGTCGCTCGCGCCTATTTCTAGGCTCTGCGACATTGTGCCGACCTGGGTCCGTTTGTCCCCGTCGCTGTCCCCTGAATAACCCTCCTATTCGGCTAAAAACACTGCCGGAATTTGCGGGAGAAGCCTCCCTGCGTCTAGCTGGTGGTGGGTTTTGTTCCTCATGTGTTTCATGTTCTGGGTCTCGCTCGTAGAAGGGTTCGGATTCCACTTCGGCGTATGCCTGCGGGTCCTGATAATAATAAGATACAGTGGCCGCCTCAGATGGTGAATAATGTGGCTGTGAGTATTGCCGGGGCATCGCAGGTTCGTTCACAGCATACCCTCCGGCCATAAAGGCATTCATTGCAGCAGTTTGTTCTATTTGCTGCATCTGCATCTCCAGCATTTGGGCCGCCATGAGTGTCATGTCTCGCATCATGCGGCGATTTCGGCGCCGACGAGGTGGATTAGGTTGTACCGCCTCCTCGTTGGCGTTTTCATGGAGTTCTTGAGGAACTTCGTCCTCGTTGTTTCGGCCACTTCTTTCCCTACGGGGGTTAACATCACCATCACTTTCATTCATGTCTCAGAAGGATTTCTGGTCTTATCTTACTTTTCAAGGATAGATAGGCCTTTGTCTTGCTGCTTCAAACCTTTTTCAAGGGTGTTTAAACTTATGTTTCAAAGTTCCTACCTTTTTCAAGGCTGTTTAAACCTATGTTTCAAAGTTCCTACCTTTTTCAAGGCCACTAGCTTATCTTTCAAAGCTCCTACATTTTTCAATTGCGCTTCATTTATAGAGGAACTTCTTGTCTTGGATCACGACACGTGGCATACTTTACACTTGTCATCACCCTAGCTTATTCGTTCTTTTTTCAGGACTACTTTTCTATGTGTGGCTTTTTATCATGTATTTTCGTGGTTAGCAGTATGGTTTCCCACAGACGGCGCCAAAATGTTGACCACAAAATCCGGCTGGACTTTGGACCAACACGTCTCAGCTCCTCCCTCTTTGACACGGGGATCTCCTGCGCACTAGGACAAACAGTCAGCTTGCAAAGGGGGGCCGAGGTGGCTCCCGTTTGCACTCCGATGCCTAAGTCAGTACTCATTTCAGGCGAATATATATATATTGAGTGCGGGAAATATAAGTGTGTAAAAGAGAGAAAAGGGAGTGAGAGAAATATAGAGTTAAGAGTGAGAAATTGCTAACCCCTTACTTGGAGACAATTGCGCTTCATTTATAGAGGAACTTCTTGTCTTGGATCACGACACGTGGCATACTTTACACTTGTCATCACCCTAGCTTATGGATGTGACAATCTTGCTTTTCAACCGTAATTATTGCTACACTTCGTAGGGGATGGGCGCCTGTCACGTCTGGGTAAAGGCAGTGTCCCATCACTGACTCCATCTCTCTCTTCTGGTCAACGTCATAAAGCGCCCCGGCTGAGTATAAAGCACATCGGCTGGGCGTTAACCAGGTCAGCTAAAGAGGTTTGCTTGACATACCACCTCGATATTCATCTCAAGGTGATATTCCAGGCCTCAGCTGTGGATCAAGGTCCATTGGGCCACTATTGGGCCTTCGCTGGTGGATCACTGTACCTCTTTTTGGGCCCGGAGTCAACAGCAACTATTTAATCTTTTTGCTCTTCACTTCTTTGCAAAAGTACTCTTACCTAAGCCAGACTTGTGCTTAGGAAATGAATCTGGTAATTCACCAGCTAATCGAACTTTCGCTTCGATCAACCAGCGAACATCTTCTGGGATGCCATGATCTATCAGCAACCTCAATCTTTCGAGCCTAATTCGATAAATTTTTCTCAAATCATTTACTGGAAGATTGGAATAATATTTGCGAATATTTGAAAGTATGATATCCATTTTTGATGCATCTAGCCTTCTTCCCAAATCATCTATTTAAATGCATTATTCAACACGTGAAAGAGCGATGGCTCCGCATGTCAATGATATCGATTCCATTAAGAGATAATGGAATAAATTATTGAAAAGGTGAGATAATACGTCATTACCTTTTTCGATATAAGGGAAGATTTGGCGACAAGATTGAGATCATGAGATATTTCCTTGGATATTGTACCTGATTTTTCCGGTATAAAAGTAATAAAGGTATGCTGATTTGAACTGTACAGAAATACGTACTGATGAAATGAATACTATATTGAACCAGAAGTTCATACATATGTACAAGTGAAATATCTTGTTGAACCAGAAGTTCTATAATGATTGGTTAGATTCCAATTCAATAATGAGATTTATTGAGAATGAATAATGGCATTCATTAAAGAACCAGAAGATTGTTATCATTGCTGCTTGTTCTCAAAAGCAAATTAATTATCTCACTAAATGAATGACTGATTATTTGCTCAAGTAATGATATTACGAGCAAAGTGATAAATGCTAGCATGAATATATCTTAAAGTCATTAATGATTTTACGAATTAGTTGAGATAATAGAATATTATATTGCTAATGGTTTAGCAGATTAAAAGCCTCAAGTTATTTTCTATGAGAACAATTTTATTATGCAGCAATATTCTACATATAAACATGTCAATACAATGAAATAATGATTTGCTTGTGAAACTTTATGATTTTTAAGAAGTGCGATATCTATATACACTCCAACAATACGCACTTGATATATGATTGTATGACATGTGTTGCGGCATTTTAGCCGATTGATATAATATAAGATTTGTGAATATTATGGGGAAAACACGCTTAAAGCGTAATTATGCCTGAAGCATAATGACTATCGATTCCAAAATAAATATCTCTTGAATGATTGAAATGATCCCTTTGAGGCTAAATACTCATGGTGAGTAAAAGAGACATAATGATGAGATATTCATGTACCTGATGATAGAACATATACAGAGATCTCTCTATGTTATATTGAGTTGAAATGGAATCGATAAATAAGTCGACTACATACAACCCTCTTATGAAAATGAGGTTGATGAAATTATAATACTCTGGCCAAGTATATAACCCCAATGTAGGGATTATTATTCAAGGACCAAAAGTCCAAATGCTTAAATGTGTAAAGCCAGTAATTATATGTACAAATGAAAAATATTTCACAGTCGTAGATGACGACTCGTTGCGCGCAAGATTTTTCATTGAACTGGCATGACATATGGTGGATGTGACTATAATCTAAATCACTAGCTTGAGCTCTTTGATATACCAATGAGTGAGATCAAAAAGTGTGATTCTCATCTCGGTATTTTGAGGGTATTCTTTGATGTACCAGTTGATCGCGGTACGTTGGGATTTCAAGTAAAATGATTGTAGATTATATGTCGAAATTGATATCTATTTCAATGATTGATTATGCTCCTGCAAATTAGAAATTGCAGTTTATAAAGTGCAAGAACATACATGTATAAATCATTGAAAGATTAAATATGCCCAGATTAGTATCACTATAGGATGATACAAATGACCCCATAATATAATATGTTGAAATTGAAATTGGAGTGTACTATTATTATATTTGAATATTTGGGCATGCAATTGATTTTCAATATGCAAAATTATATTATCCACCGGAAATTGATTATTCACTAGAAGTGAATATGAAAATGAATGTGTTTAATTATTCACAGAAGTGAATTCTACATTTTGATAGAAGTGAATCAATTCTAGATTTTATTATTCACCAAAAGTGAATTCTAAATTTGATTATTCACCAGAAGTGAAAGATGCAATCGATAAATTAGTACAACATTGCTTAATATAGCATGTTATGATATCATAAATGAGCTATGAACGATTTATATAAAGCTCATCATGAATGATATGTTTGATGAAAAGATACGAGATTGCATCAATATACTTGTGATATTCCATGAAAATGAATAAATACGCGTTGCACTCTTTTTTCCCTTAGCTGAGGTTTTTCCCACAGGGTTTTCCTAGCGAGGTTTTTAATGAGACAACAATTGAAGCGTATTGATGAAAACTAATGAGAATAATGTACTCTTTTTCCCTTCGCTGAGGTTTTGTCCCACAGGGTTTTCCTAACAAAGGTTTTTGAGGCATCATCATAGCTATCAACAAGCTATAATTAACAACACATTGTTATATTGGAATGATATCAACAAATGAAGAAAATCATACACATCTTATGAAGAATGTTATGATATCGGCTACACACAAGAAGATTTTCATATATATTCCAGACGAAAGATGATATCAATGTTCGAGAAGTTCATGAATCCTCAATTGCACACTTCAGGGGGAGAATCATGCTGTACTCTTTTTCCTTCGTCCAGGTTTTGTCCTACTAGGTTTTCCTGACAAGGTTTTAACGAGGCAGCAGCTGTACTCTTTTTCCTTGGTTCAGATTTTATCCCACTGTGTTTTACTGACAAGGTTTTAATGAGGCAGCACTTCAGAATTTCAAAATTCAGTACATGATTTGTTCTACTCGAATATCAGACTCAATGATTTACCATGGCCAACATCAGGGGGAGTTTCTATACTCTTTTTCCTTCGCTCAAGTTTTATCCCACTGGGTTTTCTTAGCAATGTTTTAACGAGGCAGACAATTGAGCAAGCGAGTAATATTTCATTCAAGGGGGAGTGTTATAAAATTAGGCAAAATTAGGTAAGATATTTGAATGAAAATTACTCTTATGCCCCTGTAAAATTTATATATTACGATTATGCCATTGTCCAATATTACGATTATGCCATTATCCACCCCTATAAATAGGGGCCTATATTCATTATGAAATATTAAGAATAAGAAATTTTCTCTGATTCTCTCTATATTATCTATAGTTTTACAACAGGTTGGTTTTTATGATAAGTTTTTATGATAATATATTTATGTGTATTTGCGGTCAATCTCTACATCACAAAAACATCCTTATACATTTTCCTTTACTAATTTATTAGTGGTTTCAGTCTTTGAGTAATAAAAAAAATGAACCTTCATTTTAATATTCATATACACACGGTCAATCCTATTATACATTTGAAGAATGCAAAGGCAATCTTATTGATTTTGGTGATAGTATTTGACAATTCCACTTACGACTCGACTCAACAATTTCTGAAAAATTCTATGATAGTATCATCTCTCGTACACATGTTACACTTTTGTGAGTGGATATGAGATTATACAACTTTTATCAAATAGAATAGAAAATAGAAATCGCCACCACCACTTTGATAGCTATGCACGTTGGGTCTTGCAGGAGAGATGGCAGTTATGGTGGTAACGATGTGGGTCAAATGGTAATGGTGTGGGTCAAATGGGTCTTGCAGGAGAGATGGAAGATACATTATATCAAAATTTCATAATTTTTCAACAATGTTTGTCATGTTAAATAATTTTTACAAATAGACCGTGTCACCCGGGAAAGATGCACAAGTTGCTGAATTTTAAAGGAACCCAAATTTCAAATTGTCTTATTCCATAATTTCTAAGTCCAATTGAAATAAATTGTTAATAAAATTTTGAAATATTATTTAAGTACTTTAATTTAATGTGTTTTCTCCTAAATTTGTTGTTTTTAAACATTTTACATTAACGAGAACATGTTTGATAACGCATCATGTTAAAAGTAAATTTGGAGTGTGATAGAGATGGACGCATTCGACGATCCAGGCATCCCATCTACTTTCACTTGAAGAATTGAGCAAGAAATGTCAGATTTGTGCTTTTATTTAGTGTATTATATATGTGAATAATCGGAAAAAATTTAACTAAAATTCCAAAAAGATTTTCTCGATTTAACAATTAGTACGCGCGTTTTGTTAGATAATATTGTCTAATAATGATGTGAATTATTTGGAACCCTGTGATTTGTGAACTTTTGACGGGGTGTTATACTTGTAGTGAATTGATCCATGTTGGATTTTATTTTAGCACATAGTCATCTTGATAATTACAAATATATGTGGCATATGTTTAGTGCATTTTAGATAGTTAGTATATACAGAGAATTCAACACCAAAATCTAAAAATACTATTCAATCATTTGAAATACTGGATAAATAAGTTTGGGGGAGTAGAATTAGGTGGTAGTAGCTACTTGGGGATGTGTTAATTTCAAGTCATTTAGCCCGTAGGGGTATCTTAGTACTTGTTGCCCTATGGTTTAATTAGACCCGTGAGTCATCAGTCTAAAACTCTTTACATGGGTAATCTATAATGCTTAATAGAGGGAGGTAGTGCACATAAGATATGAAAAATAAAAAGCTAGCCAGAAAAAAATCATAGCTAGCTAGATTAGATCATTACTTGTATTAAGGGATTTAGATAAATATTGTGTTCGACTTTTTTGGATATTTGAAGGTTGGAACACTCAATAAAAAGAGAATCATTACAAATCTAGGTAGTTGTTATCATTTGTTAGACTCAACCAAACTTGACCAGGAAAAGTAATTGTGAATTAAGTATTTTCTTTAGAAATTATATATCCTAGTTAGAAAGAAAATAATAAATTGGAGAGAAAGTGCATCATCTCACGAGAGAGTAAGCAAGAATTTGACCATTAATGGTAGGGAGATCATCAACTAAACATATTTTGATGATTGAGTTGACTAAACACACAATCTCGTCAAGCATGATTGAATTAAAAATTGTACATCGTTTTTTTGGAAACAAATATGGTAGCATATTTAACATGTTTTGAGTTTTGAGTTTGTTCTTAGTTAAGTATGATTGCATGTTTATGAATAATTTATCTTATTCAAAGACGAATACATGGTTAAGTTTGAGGGTGCGATAAGTGTGATTTTACACTTATCTAGACTATAAAAGATAGATTATTTAAGTGTAATTCTACTTAACTGTGTATTTAATTTGTTTTTAGGTAAAAATCGAATTTGGAGGTGGTTGGAGCTAAAATGGGGAAAATTGACTAAATTATTACAAAAATGTGAATTGGGTACCGATTTGTAATATTTTCAAAATATAAAGGACCTTTAATACAAATATTGAAGGGCCTAATTGAAAGGAAAGTGAAAATATATGGACTCAATTGAAGAAGCCAAAAAGTTGGAAGAGGAGGTGTGCAATTAAAAATGACTAAACAACGAAGTTAATAAAGAGGTTTAGCCATGTGATTGCAAGGTTAACTAAAATAGAAGTAGGTTCTCAATAACTAAATATAGAAGTTAATAAAGAGGTTTAAACATGTGATCGCAAGGTTAACTAAAATAGAAGTAGGTTGTCAATTAATTGAACCACGCCATAGCGACAATTAAACCATGCAATTGCATGGGTGAGAAACAAACATGTTTTCCAAAATCTTGATTTAATTATAATATCTCGGAATTCAATTGGGACTCAATTTCTCCATAATTTTTGGTCTTCTTCTACTCCTATGAATACATAACATCTCCACACAATTAAAGAGAGCCATTATTATATCATAATTTATAGAATTTCAAAGCAAAAGTCAAGAAGAGATTCAAGAATTCTTTGAAGATCAAGAAAATAAGATTTTCACGCAATTGGGATGGAAGAATCGAGATTGAGACCCTTCATAAGGACAATCAATCCTATATTTACGAGTGATGTATATGTCATTATCATTTTCTTTTGATTGTCAAATCCTGTTCCTTTGCTAGTTATATTGTTAAGGACGAATGGTGCAGCTTTTTCATTCCAACTTATGTTTTAATTCATTATTCTAGATTTATTTTCTATATTAATTGTGTTGAATTGAGTAAGATGATTTATTTTCATGAATTGTTTCATGAAAGTTAATTTCATGGCATACATTACATGTTAATTGAGAAATTTCTGTAAGGATTTTAATCATTCATGTGGGCTTATATGTGAATTATTGTGTATTGAATAAAAGACTATCAAATTTGGTTAAGCCCGTTTAAAGTAATCTAATAAGGATTTGGTATATTGGGCTTTAGTGCATCTAATTAATGTATGAGCTTTTATGTGTAAATACCAGGCCATTACCTAATTCATGATGGGCCGAGTTAGGTTAACTGGCAATTCAGTATATAAAGTCGGTTATGGTCTCTAAATCCTACGTACTGTTCATTCTGTCTGACATCCCATCATCAGAGAGAAAATAAGGAATACGTATTAATTTAGAAGATCTAACCAACCGAATCGTTCATCGTGAATCATGTTTGATTAAGGTACGCTTCCGCTTCAGTTATTTAATTCTTGATAATTCCAACATGATGATTTTGGATCATAAATAAATGATTGTCTGTGATAAAATTTTACTAACAAGTGGTATCAGAGTCACCTTCATGTTGAACTATCAGATCTTTATACGTGTGCATATGAAATATATTTTCCACCGGGTATAATATGCTTTCAGTTTGCTACCTATACATGATTTGAGCAGCCGTAAGAACTCAACCTTGTGTATATCTTCTGCTTATTGCTATGATTCGATTTGGGATTTATGTATGGTTGGGTTGGTTGAAATAAACAACTGTAGTATAAGGTTTTGAATCCGGCTTTTGGCAATGGAGTTTGAATCTGATTTTGGTTATTAAAATACTGAATCTGGGTTTTCAATTTGTGTGATTTGGATTTGATTAAGAAATCTGGTTTTGCATCTGTGTATGCGTATGGCCGGTTGGGTGATTTTCCAAATCTGATTTTGAAATCGGTTATGATAAGGTATGGATTCAATTTGAACATTGGGGAATATGTATTGTGGTCAAATCTTTGGCTGTGAATTTGTAATGTATCATGTATGAATGATGTTGGGTATGGTTGAGGTATGATCGGCGGATTTGGCTGCCAGCAGCGTCGCGCGCGATGGGCTGCGGCGTCGCACATAGCGACGCTATGATTCTGGATTGCAGCGCCGGGAATGGCGCTGCAAGCGAAGGAACGCCGGTTGGGGCGCCGTTTTCTCCAGATTTGGATGTGACGGCAAGGGCGGCGGCAGCTAGGATTATAAACCCTAGCTGGTGCGACTTTTGGCAAGGGGCTTCAGTTCGGAAATTTGAAGCTTTCAGGGACCACTGTGCAATTTTGGATTTTTTAGCTAATTGCACCTCAAGTCCTCCCTGTTTGTTTTGAATTAAAGTTTAAATCCTCAAATTTTGGATTTTATAAACTTCAGCCCCTAAAGTTATGAAATTATTTAAGTTGGCCCTTAAAGTTCTGAAATTTATAAATTGAGCCCCTAAAGTTATAATTTAGTTAAGTCAGGACCCTTCAAGTTATGGGATTTTATGATTCAGCCCCTGAAGTTTGAAAATTTTCTAATCCAGCCCCTAATGTTTGAGAATTTTCAAAACTGGTCTCTAAACCTTGAAAATTCTCTAATTTGGTCCCTTAAAGTTTGAAAATTTTCTAATTCAGTCACTAAAGTTTGGAAATTTTCAAAATTGGTCCTTAAAGTTTGAATTTTTTTTAAATTAAGTCCCTAAAGTTTGGGAATTTTCTAAATTGGCTCCTAAAGTTTGAAAATTTTCAAAATCAACCTTTAAAGATTGAAAATTTCCTATTTTGGCCCTCTAAAGTTTGTTTGTTTTTTTCTTTCAAATTGGGACCTAAAGTTTGGAATTTCTCTAAATTGGCTAATAAGGTTTTGGAAAAATTATAATTTAAGTCTTTCAAGCATAATTTTTTTCATAATTGGCCACCAAAAGTTTAAGAATATTGCAATTGATTATCTCAACTTAAGGATTGCTTTATTCTGAAGTTTTTAATTCTATAATTCAAATCCTAAAGTCAAATATAGATGCAAATCAGTGATTTCAGTTTCAAATCTTAGTACATTGGAATCTTTTGAGAGATATAATATTCGAAAGTAAGTTAGTTGAAGCAACATGTTGCCAAAGCAACCTCTCTTGTGGATATTAATTAACTTTGAATATTAGAAGGTATTTGTGTGTGCTATTCATTGCGGATATTGATCGGCCCAAAGGAAGGTCAATATTTGGCTCGAATTTCACATGCACCTGTGGTGATAAACACGTGGCAATTATTTGGTTTAACGTGTGACCAATAAATCGGTCCAAAGAAAGGTTTATTGGTTAACATGTCTTATTATCAGTGTTTGATCACTACACCAAGGGAAAATTAGGTGTTTGTGTGTTATTTCATTGCGGATATTGATCGGCCCAAAGGAATGTCAATATTTGGCCCGAATTTCACATGAACTTGTAGTGATAAATATGTGACGGTTATTTTGTTTTACGTGTGATCAATAAATCGTTCTAAAGAAAGGTTTGTTGGTTGACACGTCTTACTGTCAGTGTTTGATTACTACACCAAGAGTACCATTTACAAGTCAATATTTCTGTCCAAAGACTAAATATTGATGTTGTGCTAGGTATCTTGTGATGGGCCCTACCATTATTTGAAAGTATGATTTGCATAATAAGGTATTTATGTGAGCTATTTTGTTTAAGTATTCTCTATTCGGTTTCAAATTTTGCTAGTAGTATAACTACAAGCTCAAATTTAATCCCTGTATTTATGGAACAAACTTCAAGGATCAAAACAAGAACATTAACTTTTCGTTGGCTGCATGGATCTAGACCGTGTACTAAGGATTGAGCAACCTGCTTCTCTTACGGATGAAAGTTCATCTAATCAAATGAGGAACTTTGAGAAGTGGGATTGCTTAAATTACGTAAGTCTCATGATCATTAAGTGCGACATTCCAGAAGCCTTTAGTGGCATAGTATCTGAGGAGGTAAATGATGCCAATGAATTCCTTGCCGAAATTAAGAAACGTTTTGCGAAAAACAATAAGGCTGAAACAAGCATGCTTATGCAAAGCTTGATTTCAATAAATTATAAAGGCAATGGGAAAATAAGGGAGTACATCATGCAAATGTCTCACACTGCTTCAAAACTTAAGGAACTAAAACTCGACTTGTCTAATGACTTGCTCGTGCATTTGGTATTGATATCGCTTCCTACACAATATAGTTAATTTAAGGTTAGTTATAACTGTCAAAGTAGAAATGGACTCTCAATGAGCTCATTTCATAGTGTGCAAGCTTCTAGCACAATTCAGTCAATTTAAGGTCAGTTGTAACTATCAAATGGACAAATGAACTCTAAATGAGTTTATTCTAATTTTGTGTGCAAGAGGAAGAAAAGTTGAAGTAGAATAGAACCGAAAGTGTTCACTTGGTAAACACCTCTAAAGATAAGGACAAGAAAACAAATAAAGAAAATAAAGTTGTTAAGGGTCCAAGATAAAAGAAACCACATAAAGAAATTGGACTCCAAAATAGTAAGTAGCTACTTTATTAACTGTTTTGAGCGTTTAAGGGGCTATAAATTTTATGATCCCACACTTAAGTCAACTTTTGAAACGGGAAATGCAACTTTTTTTGAGGATGTTGAGTTTGGGGGAGAAATAAGGTTAGAAATATTGTCTTTAAGGAAGAAGTTGAGAAATGATCGGTTTCGATTCCTACTATTGCTTTTGGCAATGTGCAAGTTTTTATGCATGTTATTGATCAACAAGCATATCCGGAACCTCAATTCGACGATATTGAAGAACCTCCCATCCAAAATAAGGTAAATTTCAGAAATACAAACTCAACAACCTCAATAACTAAAGCCATTAAGGAGATCCACGAGAGAAAGGGAAAAATGCTATTCCGAATAATTAAATAGTATTTTTCCAAGAATATAAGGAAATAATGAAATGGTGGAAGATGATCCAATCAATTCCATCAGGCCATGCAGGGTTCTAACTCTCAAAAGTGGATTGATGCCATAAATAAGGAGTATAAGCATATGCAAGACAATAAAGTTTAGGATCTTGTCCCATTACCAGAAGGTACGAAGCCCGTTGGTCTTAAATGGATTTTTAAACCAAGAAGGATTCGAAAGGTAATGTGAAAAGATATAAGGTTCGTCTTGTATCTAAGAGCTTTACACAAAATGATGGCATTGATTGTAAAGAGACTTTCTCTTCGGTTTCAATGAAAGACTCTTTCAGGAAAGTTAGGTTGTTGCACATTTTGACCTCGAGTTACATCAAATGGATACTAAGGTGGCGTTTCTCAATGGCGACATTGATGGGACGATCTATTTGGTGCAATCAGAAAACTTTGTGTCAGTAGACCCAAAGCTAATGGTTTGCAAATTAAAGAAATCCATTTATGTGCTCAAGCCAACTTCTCGTTAAGGGTAATACAAATTTCGTCAAGTAATTATCTCATTTGGTCTTGAGATTGATGTTGTTGATGATTGTATGTATTACAAGTTCAGTGGGAGTAAGTATATTTTCCTGATTTTATATGTTAATTATTGCTTGCCACCAATGATATAGGCATGTCACATAAAATTATGAGATTTTTGTCAAGGAATTTTGAGATTAAAAATCTTGGTGACGTCTCTTTTGTATTAGGAATTCAGATACACCGAGATTGTTCTCGGGGTATTCTTGAATTGTCATAAAAGGGCTATATCGATAAAGTACTTAAGAGGTTTGGCATGCAAGAAAGTAAATCAGGGGACAGCCCTATCACTAAGGGAGACAAATTTAGTCTCGACTAATGCCCGAAAAGTGATCTTGAAGTTAAAGAAATGCAGAGGATCTCATATAGTTAAGCTATAGAAAATCTGATGTATACTCAAATTTGTATGCGTTCGGATATTGTATACATTATTGGGATACTAATGAGATATTTAAGTAACCCTGGGATGGATCATTTGGAAAATAGCCAAACATGGGTTATAAGGTATTTAAAGAGAACAAAAGATTACATGCTCACATACAGAAAATCGGATCAGTTGGAGATCATATGGTATTATGATTTCGATTTTACTGGATGCCAAGAAAGTAAAAAATCCACATCAGGCTACATTTATTTGCTGGTTGGAGGAGCTATTTCCGAAAGGAGTGCTTAGCAAACACTTTAGCTTCCTTCACCATGGCAGCAGAGTTTGTAGCAATTTTTGGGGCATCTAATTATGGATATAGCTGCGAAATTTTGTCACTGGGCTGCGTATTTTGTACGGTATAGAAAGATCACTAAAGTTATATTGTGACAATAACTCAGCAGATTTATATTCCAGTAACAACAGGAGCTCAACTAAGTGAACATACATTGACATAAGTTCCTGGTTGTGAAGGATACAGTTCAGAGTGGACACGTGTCAATAAGAGCACATTGAGACAAACTCCATAATTGCGGATTCGCTTACTAAAGTATTACAACCCAAGGTCTTTCATGAGCACAATACTCATATGAGTGTTGTATTTCTTAAAGATATTCGGTTTCAGTGGGAGTTTATATTTTGGGTGCATTAGACACATTTACTGTCCTTCTTCGGATACACTTTAAAGTTAAAGTTATTTATAGCTGTAAGGTTTCAGATTTATTATCTCTGAACTCGTTTTAGGATGATCTCTCTAAAGTTGGACCAGTTGGAAATAGGCATGTTGAAGATCACATTACATGTAATTTCCATGCTACACATCCATACTTGATCCATGTCATTCAGTTATGTCGATATATGTGATCATTGATAGGTTTAGTTACGATTAATGTAGCGAAAGCCGCTTTGATCCTCTGTTGATATAATTGATGGACCGGATTGTTTGGGGATGCATTCAGTAATGATAGCAAAATTCTGAGTACTCATAAGGTTATGATTGATACACAATTGTAAGGTTACACATATAGCCCAAGTGGGAGATTGTAAGGATTTTAATCAATCGTGTGGGCTTACATGTGAATTATTGTGTATTGAATAAAAAGCTATCAAATTTGGTTAAGCCCGTTTAAAGTGATCTAATAAGGATTTGGTATATTGGGCTTTAATGCATCTAATTAATGTATGGACTTTTATGTGTAAATACCAGGCCATTATCTAATTCATGATGGGCCGAATTAGGTTAACTGGCAATTCAGTATATAAAGTCGGTTATGATCCCTGAATCCTACGTACTGTTCATTCTGTCTGACATCCCATCATCAGAGAGAAAATAAGGACTACGTACTGATTTAGAAGATCCAACCAACCGAATCGTTCATCGTGATCATGTTTGATTAAGGTACGCTTCCGCTTCAATTATTTAATTCTTGATAATTCCAACATAATGATTTTGGATCATAGATAAATGATTGTCTGTGATAAAATTTTACTAACAATTTCATCTATAATACTCAATATTTCTTTTAGTTAATTATTTTTTAATTGAGACATTGTAATTTAAATTCATGTGGTTGTCCGATGCGATAAAACATCATTCATATTAAATTGTTAATTGAGATATTAGAATTTAACATTGAGAGGTATGTTAACTGGATCTTGAGAAAGACATAGAGTTAATACTTTAAATTGGATGTTCAGACTAACACAATATAAGTTCCAAAATATGAATTAAGCATGAATATGATTAATTAGTGAAATCGAGAGTCATAGCAATTACATCTTATTTCATTATTTATACACATTAATGGATACTAATGTACGAAAGTTCTATTCCTATGAACTCTCTTGAGTACATGGATAAACCCTATCGTATAGTTGCAAGAGATTAAAAAAAAAAAAATATCTAAAAATAAAATGAGATAAGTTTGATTCTTTAGGAGTCCGCTCAGTATGCCCACTCAAGATGGTGAATAAAAGCACACCAATATTGACATGAAGATCTTGAATCCGAGTAGAGGAGAGTGGTTTTGTGAATGTATTTGCAAGTTGATCATTGGTTGACACATGAGATACTCGAAGTTCACCATTTTTTACCTTATCCCTAACAAAATGATAATCAATTGCAATGTGTTTCATATGCGATCAAAAATCGGTCGTTAATGAAATCATTTGGCCATTAGTCTCGCCTTGAAGTGCTCAATAGTTCCATTAGATTTACGCTGAATACGGAAAATTCTTTTGCAACCCACTGTATTTTTTGCATAATTACGTGTAATTCTGAAGAAGGGCATCAAATTCAAGAAACATAGCTTTGTACCATTAAGGATCTTTCATAGATTGGGAGACACGTGTTGGTTTTGGTGGTCATGGAAGGAGAAACTATAGCTAGAAGATTAATCTTTTTGGAAGGTTTAAACACATTATTTTCTGACCTCGTAGTCATAGAATGAGTCCAACCCAAATGATGAAGTCCATATTGAAGAGCCCAATCGGATGGATAAATGGAGCCTAGGTCCAAGCATTTTAATTGTTCCAATCCAAAGCTACAGTCCATGTAGAAGACTCGGGTTATTGGGCAAAAAAAAAAAACCATTTTTCAACCATCTGCTTTTTATCAATCATTGGATCAAACCGACTCAATCCAAGCCGTCCATTTGGAGATAAAGATTGATCCTTCATCTGGCGACTTACACTTCTTTCAGACGCTTCCTTTACTTTTCTCTCTCTAGTTTTCATTTCTTCGTGGTTTTTTTCTTTCAGAGAGATTCTTCATCTCTTGCAAAAATTCCGTGTGGTTTCTTCTGATTCTTTGTACATAATCAGAGGGATATTCTTTGTAATTATTTACAGTGTTGATCTATAAAACTTTCTTAGTGGTTTCTTTTGTGCGAGATTTGTCAATTTTTGAGTTTTTGTTCAGAATTGTTTTTATTTTGTAAAACTATTTGATTCTTGTATTTTTACTTTTGATTAATAAAGTTCTTGAAGTTTTATGTTTACTTCATAATTTGTGGTGATTCTGAGACTTAAAATTAGTAACAGTGGTATCAGAGTCTTAGGGTTCTTGTGAATACACTAATTACGACTCAGATCTGTTAAATCCAGAGTCCGTGTGGTTGGATCTGTTGTTTTTCTGGAAATACTTTGTTGTTTTCTCTAAAAATGATTTTAGGGGTTTTCTGATTTATTGATGGTTTCTTACGAAACGTTGGCTAATTTCTTGATTTTTGAAAAACTAAAAGCTAAAACCTTTTTTGATCCTTGAAATTCTTAGTGGTTAGTTGTTGATCTGAAATTTCTCTTAATGAAAACTTTGTGGTATTTTTCATTTAGAAGAAATTTTTCTGTAGCGATCAAGAATTTTCTCAATTATTAAACAATTATTTAAAATATTTAAAACGTGTCGTTGCGATCTCACCTATTTTAAATTTAAATTGAAACGTATTCATCTACCCACGTCGAATTTTTTTTTAGCCAAGATATGAAATCGAGTCCAATTTGATTTTAAGACAATTCCGAATTTTTAAAATTATTTAAATCTCAAAATCATTTTAATTCCAAAATTTAATTATTTTGATTTCCAAAATTATTTTAAATTAAATTTTAATTTATTTGTGATATTATTTAAAACTATATTTTTAATACAATTCTTGTTCCATTAGAAGTCATAAATTGTTTGGTATCCTAATCGAGTCCAACTTCTCACAATTCTTTTTCAACTGTAATACCAAATCATTCAAAATTCCATTATCAATAGAATTCCACAAACATATCACGTCCTACCGATCAATACCTATATATACTCCATTCTCATACACAACTCAAACCCAAAAATTTCAGCAACTCATTGGTAAGTTTTTCAATTCTACCGGCTGCTTCCTCACAACACACAGCGATGCACCACTTGCACGCCACAACACTGCCAACCTGCCTTAACCATATACACAGCCACGAATCGGCAAATCACAAAGCAACCAAACCAAATTTGCAGACGACACCCCATAAACCAACCTTTCACTACCAACGGTAAACAACCGAAATCAAGCACCAATTCACTGCCTTCAGCCCACCAGCAGCTCCATCAATAGCCACCGTTTACCACCCCGTCGAGCATCACCTTCGTCCACACAAAACCCAATCCACAAGATGAAACAGCCCAATCCACCACTTCCTCTTCACCGCCGAGCAAACCATCAATCTGCCCAGTTCACCACAAACCAAACAACCAAATCACAGTCTCATCCCAAAAACCACAATTCGACTGCCACCCATTATTCTGCAGAGTTCTCACCGCCATATTCAACAATCATTACCACCCACCACACCGTAGCAAAGATCGAGCCTAACATAGAACCACCTCAACACCTTCGAAATCCCACTGCTCCATCCCAAATCAAAACAAGAATCAAACCCAAATTAAGAAATAAACCCAGAAATAGACCAAGAAAACCGTCCCTTACCTTGAACACCGGTAAGCTCGCCGGAAACCATAGCGAATCCGACCCCAAGCTTTGATTTCCTTTCGGTTCTTCGCACCAAACCACAGCGAAAACAGCCCAAAATCTTCCTACCACCGTCCGGCGTCGCCTCTCTGTAGTGTCAACACCATCTCCAGCAACGGCGCCGGCAAAGGCTCCAAACCCGTCTCCATTGCTCTCTCTGTCTCCCTTTTCTTCTCAAATTTGAACGAGAATGAGAGAGAGATATTTGTTTTATTAAAAGTGTTTCTTAAATTGCCATTTAGTCCTGAGTTTTAAAAGCGTTAATTTAGTCCCTGTTATGCTTTAAGATATTTTAAAGTCCAGCCTTTTGTTTTTTAAACTCATTATTTCAGTCCCCAGATTATTTTAAAGCAGTGTTTAATTTTAGTCCTTGCACTTTTGAGAAGTAAATTAGTTAGTCCTAATATTTTAGATTCTGTGAGTCAGCCCAACAATTTTCAAAATCATCTGTTTTAGCCCCAACTCTTTTCAAATCAATTATCCTAGATTTTCAATTTAAATCCCTAAGCTTTTAATTTTGTTGTAAAACTTTAAATTCCAAAATACTAATTTAGATTAATTTTCTTATTGGCTATACGAAGCGTTCGAAGGTTTAAAAGAATAAAGTAATTATTCCCGCTCAACTTCCCAACTTGTGATTTAAGGTAGACTCGCCTCCACTAATTAGTTTAAATTATAATTGCACGTATTATGTGATTTTACGTGATATATATGCATTTAATACATGAGACGAGACAAGATTATGATGATGTTATGCATAACTTACGTGCTTTAATGCATGAGACGAGACTACCCGCACCCTATGTTTTGAAAGAGCCTTTGATTTTTTAAAAATAAAAGAACATATGATGATGATGATGATGTCACTATATAAGTTGTATAATTATGTATTCAATTATTCTCTAGATAAATTATTGGCGATAAGTATACTGAGTATTTCTTTCAAAATACTCATTCCATTTTTTACAGCTTTTGCAGATTTCGGAGATGGAGACGCGTGATGGGCGTGGTGGCAATAATAATTAAATAATGAAATTTTTATTCTTAGCACAGTTATTTATGTTTTTCATAGTAGTAATGGATTTTTGAAAATTTTATATTGCTAGCAAATTTTATATTCTTTGTTAAACGATTTCTTTTGAATTGTTATTTCAAGAATTTCAAAGTTATTAAAATTTTATCTACCATTTGGTTTTTATTAAATGTTGCCAATTATGAGAAAATTTATTATTCTTTCGCTAAATCGTTATTTTAAAAATTCGACGAGAGGATGACGTAGCGTTTCGGGTGCTTTAGAACCTGGGGCATTACATTTTCGCAACCCTAATATTTTTTTCAAAAAGGGGTTTTTCTTTTTTCTTTCTTTTTTTTTTTTTTATCTGGATCGTCTATAACTCAGTATATTTTTCTAAATATACTGAAAGTTCTAAAGGGATCCCACATCTCCTTGGTGGCTGAGCTTAGTGGATGCAGTTAAACTTTGTGGAACTGAACCTTCGTGGAAATTTGCAGTAATCCTAATTTTGCAAAGATGTGATATTTTTTCAATTACTGCATATTTGATTTTCCTTTTAAAATTCTCGTTCTCTCTAAAATCTCTCCATTTGTGACGCCTTCTGTTGGACCCCTTTACTTTCATTTGTCTAGGATTTCATGAAAATTCGAGAATTTAAGAGAGTTTTGGGCTGACCCAAATTAAGTTGAGGGATATACTAGAAGAACACTTTTCTTTAATAATTCAAATTCTTAGTGATTATTACTTTGTGTAATTGCTCTTTGTGAACTGTGATCATTTTGATTGCTATACTGCTTAGTGTCTATTTGAAGCTGTGTGACAAATTATATCCTTCTTGATTTTGTGGGTTGCCTCTGATTACTTGAAATAATCTGTGAACCTGTCCTGTATTCTTCTGTTTTGCTTAATTGAAATCTTTGAAGGAATAATGCTTCTGATATTCTTTTTAAAATTTTTAAATTTTTAGTCATTATTGTAATGACTACTATTAAAGTAGATGTTGAAATCTGGAATGGTAAAGGAGACTTCAGTCTCTAGAGCCAGAAAATAAAAGCCTTATTACTTCAAATGAAATGTGCTAAAGCTATTGATGAGTCTGGCCTGATACACTATCTCAGAAAAGACAAATTGAAATTGATGAAACTACATGGAGTACTTTATTTCTTCACCTATCTGATAATGTCATTAGACGAGTAGGTGAGACTAAAACTGTTATGGAACTCTGGATAAATGAGAAGAAGTCTACCACACTATCTCTTTACCTAATAAATGTTTTCTTTGGAAGGAATACTTTAGCTTTAATTTTGATCCTTCCAAAGATGTAGATGAAAACATGAGTAGGTTTAATAAAATCACACAAAGTTTATTGAATTGTGATGAAAAATTGTCTGATGACCAGAAAGTTGTCTGCCTTTTAAATGCCATGGGAGATAAATATTAAGACCCTAGAAATGCCTTAGAACATGGTGGGCAGAAATTAACTACTGAAATAGTTCACACTTTCCTTAAAAATAAGGAGCTTGAAATGAGAAATGATCATAAAGAGGCCTACAATATGATAGGAACTTCAAAGAAAAGGTACTCCTTTAGGGATAATGAACCTGTGAACAATTTCAACAAAAGTTGGAATGTTCCAAATAATAATAGGAACTGGAATAACATGAATAGTAAGCCTGTTAGGGGAAACTATCAAAAGAGAGGCAATTTCAAATAGGTCAAAGGATTATAACTTTAGAGGAAAAGATAACTTCATGTGACGACCCGAATTCTCGACCATTCGAGTGCCACAAAAAGTGACTCATATCATATTATCGAGACTTAAATAGTAATGTAAAATTATTCAAAAGAATAATTAGAATCCCATAATTTTATTTGTGAATAAAAATAGAACATAATTTTCTTACATAAAGTTCAACATAATTATCTCATCAATCTTAACCACTTTTGCCACTTCCATGTTGACCGCCTCGAACCTTCAATTATCTGAAAATGGTAAATATCGTGGAGTGAGATTTATAAAATCCCAGTAAGTATACCAAGCATAAATTTTCTTTTGAATGCATATGGATCATTTTCATCATAACATAGGATAGGATTTAAATATTCATAAACATAGGGAGACACAAGAATTTTACCGAACTTAAATGGCAAGAATTCTTATGTGTAGCGCTACTAAACTCCGGTCCCCTTAGCATAATCATAAACATATCATATGGAACCCATAACAATCTTGTGAGATTGATTTCATAGCAATGATCCAAACATTTTCATAAAAACATAAGATATACTTACTTGTCATAAAAACATACTTACTTTTCATAAAAACATAAGGTGTATTTACCTTTCATAAAAACATACTTACTTTTCATAAAAACATAAGATATACTTACTTGTCATAAAAACATACTTACTTTTCATAAAAACATAAGGTGTATTTACCTTTCATAAAAACATACTTACTTTTCATAAAAACATAAGATATACTTACTTGTCATAAAAACATACTTACTTTTCATAAAAACATAAGGTGTATTTACCTTTCATAAAAGCATACTTACTTTTCATAAAAACATAAGATATACTTACTTGTCATAAAAAACATACTTACTTTTCATAAAAACATAAGGTGTATTTACCTTTCATAAAAACATACTTACTTTTTATAAAAACATAAGATATACTTACCTTTTAAAAGATTAAAATGAAGTGTAGTAGTAAATGGACCAAAACTTTCTTGACCACCTTGAATTTCTCTTACTTGTGGATTTTGTCAAGAGATTGGAAATAAGTGTATATGTGTAGAGTTGTGTGTAAAAGAGATGGGTTTAAATAGATGTTTAAAGTTGGCATATTGTAAACATAATCATTCAATTCTATTAATTTTAACACATCCTTTTCTTAAAGTAAAGCACCATTCATATACTTTTCCATATTTATACAAATAATATGCTCTTCATGATTATATATAATGGAGTATATAAATCATTCATATACTTTTCCATATTTATACAAATATTATGCTCTTCATGATTACATATAATGGAGTCTTATCAATCATTCATATACTTTTCCATATTTATACAAATATTATGCTCTTCATGATTATTTATAATGGAGTATATAAATCATTCATATACTTTTCCATATTTATACAAATATTATGCTCTTCATGATTACATATAATGGAGTCTTATCAATCATTCATATACTTTTCCATATTTATACAAATATTATGCTCTTCATGATTATATATAATGGAGTATATAAATCATTCATATACTTTTCCATATTTATACAAATATTATGCTCTTCATGATTACATATAATGGAACCTCCCATGCTTGCATATATTTTCTTAATTTCAATAATAAAAGTAATTTTTTGTATAAATAAATATTGGGATAACATTGAATTAAGTACTTGGACTTAATATACTTTAAATCAAGAGAATGGAGATATTTTTTTTTTTAGAAATTCGGAATTTAATTTAAAATCGAACGATCTCGATTATTTCTTGACTTGGCTATACGAATACGTCGCGGCGTTAACTTAATAGTAGCGACACGATTTTCTATTAAAATAATTATTAATCGCGTAAAAATTCTGGGTCGCTACAATCTTACCTCCTTAAAATAATTTCGTCCTCGAAATTAAACTTACTTGATCTTATGATTTCTGAATACTTAATCAGAATCTCTTCTTCTTCTTCTTATGTAGCATCATCGCTACCATATTTAACCCAACCATATTTAACCCACTGGACTTTGACTAAATGCATCGATTTGTTTTCTTAAGACATGGACTTTTCTATCAATAATAAACATATGTCTACTCATAAATTCTTCTGAATCAAAATGAAAATTCCCAATCGTATGTGATATTTCATCATATCTTGTAGTATTCATGTAACTTGTCACTTATCATCGTATCATGTGACCTCAGATATTAGTATATATCTCTAAAATTTCAACAAATCTTTACTGATATATCATATCATAATAATTTTTCCTTTCTTCTTATCATCGAATATTCTCAAAATAATCAAAACAATTCCCTGAATAATCTCTCTATGTAATATACCCAATAACATATCAACATAATATCATCAACTTATCTTTCCAATATTTGTAACCCAAAATTCAGTAAACAAATATCTCCCAAACTAAGATTCTTTACTTAAATATCACCACATTTCCTGCAAAGTATTTCTTTCACTTGTATATACGTATGAATTCTGATTCAATACGGTCCTTATTTCTCGTTCACGTATTCCCGTATTATTTCTATACCTTGATTATTATATCAGAATATCAGTACCCAAAATCCAAGAAAAATATTTCATATCTCAAATCTTATCATCAAATCTTCCTTTATCGATAAAATTTAACAGTGCATTACTTCTTGTCTCCTCTTTTCATTAAAATAATCCTGCGCTTTCTTGTTGGACACAACATCACGCGGATTCACTCAGATCCTTTACGCTTTTAAATAGTTCATGCTGGGAAGAGGTTAGAATCATCAAACAATGGATATCATCCTTTCTAACATTCGCAATTATTATTCCAATCTTCCTATGAATGATCTGAGAAAGATCTATAGAATAAGGCTCGAAAGATTGAGGTTGCTGATGGCTCATGATATTCCAGAAGATGTTCGCTGGTTGATCGAAGCAAAAGTTCGACTATCTGGTGAATTACCTATGACCTTTCCAAAACATATGCCTGGTTTAGGCAAAAGCACGTTTGCAAAGAAACGAAGAGCAAAAAGACTGGGTGGTTGCTACAAATGTGCTCGTTGGAACTATAATACTCGTTGCAAATCATTAGGATATTCTTCTACTAATCGAGATGATAAAATCGAATTCATAAAGGGTGGACTGAGTAAGGAGTCTTTGGATGATATTCGATTGACTCTCGAGACGCACCCAAATGGTTATGTGCAACGTGAACTTCTCTCCTTATACGCTCAGTTTAACGAGGACAAAAATCGTTATAGTCTCCAAAATATAATAGCAAAAGATCCTGTTTGCCAGTCTGTTTTACAAAATGAGGCTTCTGGCAGTTCAACAATGATATAAGGTAAATCTCTTGATACACATTTAAAATATTTTGCTGTTTTCTTTCACGCGTTTTGGAAATAAAATATATTTTCCTTTCTCGAGTTTTGATAAAGCTGGAAATAAATCACCGAAAGGTGATATCTTTGGTAAAACAGTCAAAAGTTGGCCGATTTTGTCAAAAGTAAATCTTTACTTTTTCATAATCAATCAAAAGCAGTAAATTTTTCCGGCTTTAAATAGCCAAACATATTTCATAGTTCAGGCATCCCAAAATCACATCTTCTTCGTAAGTTTTCTCTTCTATACTATCAAAGATGGAAGCACCAAAACTTCGACAGATCAAAACTATTTGTGTATTTTGTGGATCAAAAGTGGGGAAAGGCTTCAGTTATCTAGAAGCGGCCGTAGATCTTGGAAAGAAACTGGGGGAAAAAGGTATCACTCTTGTGTATGGGGGTGGTAGCAGTGGTCTAATGGGTTGTGTTTCCCAATCTGCTCTTGCAGAGAAATCAAAAGTAATCGGTGTCATACCTGTCCCTTTGGTAGATGTTGCAGGCAAAACACGAGGGCATGAAGTTCAAACCTTATCCATCCATGAACGCATAACTTGTATGCTATATGGTTCTGATGCCTTTATAGCCCTGCCCGGAGGTTTTGGTACCTTAGAAGAAATCTTTAACATTACCTCGTGGGCTCAACTAGATCTCCATACTAAGCCTATTGGGCTTCTGAATGTTAACAATTTCTTTGATGGTTTGTTAACCTTTCTTGATTATGCTGTGGAACAGGGATTCATCTCTCCATTTTCCAGAAGGCTTCTTATTTCTGCTCCTACTATTGATGAACTACTGGATAAGCTGCAGTCATATATCTCAATACAAGATCCAGCAGGGGTTAAGATAGATTGGTCGCAAGGAAGGGGAATCAAGCGAAAATGGAGTCCGGTTAATGTAAACTTAACTTTATGAATCTTAGAATAGGTGGGGGTAGAGTACGGAGTATTCTTACTCTCGAGACACCCCTCTAATTTCCTAGGATTTTCCTTAATGTTTAAATCTTGTGTGTACCTCAAAGGTTCCAGGTGGTAGATTACGGAGTATTCTTACTCTCGAAACACACCTCTTTGAAGGTTTCTTTATTTCCTCAAAAGGTCAGAGGTGGTAGGATACGGCTACTCCGGAAACACATCTCTCAATTTGAGGAATTTCCCATGTTGCTTTCTTTTGATTATGCGTGTTTCATGTATTTCTTTTCCAGTGTGACTCTTTGTGTGTTCTCTTATGAGAAAATAATAAAATTTCTGCTATCATCTACTAAATCTCGTTTGTGATGTAAATGAACTTGCATGTCTAACCTTAATTCCTTTAGTGGATGCTTATCATATCATGCTCTTAATTCCAAATGATAAAATTCTGGACAGAGTCTCCCTTGTAATTTGGACTTATCCCAAACCATAAGCATACTTCATAACTCACAATAATAAATAACTCCACATTTGATCACAACGATCTAAAAATATTGAAAACGATTCCAACACTTCAATATCATCAAAAAAATATCCCATAATTCAATTCATAATTCCTCAACATAACAATTTCAAATCATATTTTTCAATATCACAATATCACTTCCTTCCATACCTTAATTGGCTCAAAAGATTACTCATACTTATATTTATAAGTTATAAATCATATTCCCAAAATTTAATCACAAGGCCAAAGTTCATAATAAATTTCTCTTCAATATAGAGGCATAATTCACTTACTCAACATAATATCCATTACTTAATTCCCAATAACCAAATCTTTAAATCTCTAACTTCATAATGCTTCTCATAAAAGTCTCATTAAAATCATATCACTTATAATCTTAACATCTCATAAAAATTCATAAAATTGGCTCGCTATTTCTCATTAAATCTAAATGATAGATAATCTGAACATATTTCTAATCATTTCTGTTGACTTCTCATACTTAATGCCATGTCTAAAATCAATTATGCAAAGTCCATTTAAGGTTTATCATTTCTAAACTCGAGGACAACAATTATTTTGAAAATCATTCTTAAGTCATATTATTCCCATTATGCTCAACACCCGTTCTCTTTCTTTCTTTTCTTTCTGAATTTTTTTTTTTTTTTTTTTTTTTTTCAGAATTGAAACTTGAAGAGTGGTACCAATAATCATCCACAGTTTTTCCTTGCTTTTAAGCAAAGGTAGTGATAAAGGGATAAATTATTGAACCGAAAATTGAAACTTGAAGAGGAAGTACTAATAACCATCCACAGTTTTTCCCTTGTTTTTACACAAAGGTAGTGATAAAGGGATAAATTATTGTACGAATTCATTATCAATTTTGTTTGTTTAATATATTATTCCATATATTTTGGGCAAAAGTTACAACCCAACTTAATTTCTAATTGAGTCAATCTTACTAAGCTTAATATGCACCAAAATTCATATAAATATCCTCTCTGTCTCATGATTCTACATTGAAAAGAATAAAAAAATTGAGTCTTCTATCAATTTATATCATACTTGACATGTATATTATGTGTAACACATAAAGATTCATAACATATGAAGATTTCATACTTAACATGTCTTAATAAAATCGTAAATGACTTGCAAAGCATATAACATACCTGGTTCGAGGAGTCAATACGTGGAGAGTGACATAGTAGAGTGATGAGTTAAAATATTTCATATAATCTTATTTTCCTTTAATCAACAATAATTTAATGTGGTTGTATCCAAATCAACATTTTCTTGAATCATAATTCCTAATTAATCACAGTCTTCAAAACAAATCCAATATCGATATAGTAATTATCTCCCCATCAATAATTAATAACTTAACCCAAATAAAATTTATCGTCAAATCTTATTTTTCCTTTAGTCCCCGAACTTCTAGAAATTTATCAAAGACATCAATATAAACATCATATCACTAACTAATTATATTCCATAAAATTTTCAGGACATTACAAACTCCCTTGCTTAAAATGAATTTTGTCCTTGAAATTCGCACATCAAATTTCATCATGCTTTTCAAAATCATAACCATACTTGACATGTGAAAATTCAATTTTTTTTTTTATAATGAATAGTGATTTTGTTCACTGTTCATCATGAATAGCACGTCGTTTTATTGTTCACGTGAATAGTGATTTTTTTTTTTTTTTTTAAAGAAATAAAGTTTCAAAAATCTACAGAATCGTTTTTAAAACTCTTTGCTCTGATACCAACTGTGACGACCCGAATTCTCGACCATTCGAGTGCCACAAAAAGTGACTCATATCATATTATCGAGACTTAAATAGTAATGTAAAATTATTCAAAAGAATAATTAGAATCCCATAATTTTATTTGTGAATAAAAATAGAACATAATTTTCTTACATAAAGTTCAACATAATTATCTCATCAATCTTAACCACTTTTGCCACTTCCATGTTGACCGCCTCGAACCTTCAATTATCTGAAAATGGTAAATATCGTGGAGTGAGATTTATAAAATCCCAGTAAGTATACCAAGCATAAATTTTCTTTTGAATGCATATGGATCATTTTCATCATAACATAGGATAGGATTTAAATATTCATAAACATAGGGAGACACAAGAATTTTACCGAACTTAAATGGCAAGAATTCTTATGTGTAGCGCTACTAAACTCCGGTCCCCTTAGCATAATCATAAACATATCATATGGAACCCATAACAATCTTGTGAGATTGATTTCATAGCAATGATCCAAACATTTTCATAAAAACATAAGATATACTTACTTGTCATAAAAACATACTTACTTTTCATAAAAACATAAGGTGTATTTACCTTTCATAAAAACATACTTACTTTTCATAAAAACATAAGATATACTTACTTGTCATAAAAACATACTTACTTTTCATAAAAACATAAGGTGTATTTACCTTTCATAAAAACATACTTACTTTTCATAAAAACATAAGATATACTTACTTGTCATAAAAACATACTTACTTTTCATAAAAACATAAGGTGTATTTACCTTTCATAAAAACATACTTACTTTTCATAAAAACATAAGATATACTTACTTGTCATAAAAACATACTTACTTTTCATAAAAACATAAGGTGTATTTACCTTTCATAAAAACATACTTACTTTTTATAAAAACATAAGATATACTTACCTTTTAAAAGATTAAAATGAAGTGTAGTAGTAAATGGACCAAAACTTTCTTGACCACCTTGAATTTCTCTTACTTGTGGATTTTGTCAAGAGATTGGAAATAAGTGTATATGTGTAGAGTTGTGTGTAAAAGAGATGGGTTTAAATAGATGTTTAAAGTTGGCATATTGTAAACATAATCATTCAATTCTATTAATTTTAACACATCCTTTTCTTAAAGTAAAGCACCATTAATATACTTTTCCATATTTATACAAATAATATGCTCTTCATGATTATATATAATGGAGTATATAAATCATTCATATACTTTTCCATATTTATACAAATATTATGCTCTTCATGATTACATATAATGGAGTCTTATCAATCATTCATATACTTTTCCATATTTATACAAATATTATGCTCTTCATGATTATTTATAATGGAGTATATAAATCATTCATATACTTTTCCATATTTATACAAATATTATGCTCTTCATGATTACATATAATGGAGTCTTATCAATCATTCATATACTTTTCCATATTTATACAAATATTATGCTCTTCATGATTATATATAATGGAGTATATAAATCATTCATATACTTTTCCATATTTATACAAATATTATGCTCTTCATGATTACATATAATGGAACCTCCCATGCTTGCATATATTTTCTTAATTTCAATAATAAAAGTAATTTTTTGTATAAATAAATATTGGGATAACATTGAATTAAGTACTTGGACTTAATATACTTTAAATCAAGAGAATGGAGATATTTTTTTTTTTAGAAATTCGGAATTTAATTTAAAATCGAACGATCTCGATTATTTCTTGACTTGGCTATACGAATACGTCGCGGCGTTAACTTAATAGTAGCGACACGATTTTCTATTAAAATAATTATTAATCGCGTAAAAATTCTGGGTCGCTACAATCTTACCTCCTTAAAATAATTTCGTCCTCGAAATTAAACTTACTTGATCTTATGATTTCTGAATACTTAATCAGAATCTCTTCTTCTTCTTCTTATGTAGCATCATCGCTACCATATTTAACCCAACCATATTTAACCCACTGGACTTTGACTAAATGCATCGATTTGTTTTCTTAAGACATGGACTTTTCTATCAATAATAAACATATGTCTACTCATAAATTCTTCTGAATCAAAATGAAAATTCCCAATCGTATGTGATATTTCATCATATCTTGTAGTATTCATGTAACTTGTCACTTATCATCGTATCATGTGACCTCAGATATTAGTATATATCTCTAAAATTTCAACAAATCTTTACTGATATATCATATCATAATAATTTTTCCTTTCTTCTTATCATCGAATATTCTCAAAATAATCAAAACAATTCCCTGAATAATCTCTCTATGTAATATACCCAATAACATATCAACATAATATCATCAACTTATCTTTCCAATATTTGTAACCCAAAATTCAGTAAACAAATATCTCCCAAACTAAGATTCTTTACTTAAATATCACCACATTTCCTGCAAAGTATTTCTTTCACTTGTATATACGTATGAATTCTGATTCAATACGGTCCTTATTTCTCGTTCACGTATTCCCGTATTATTTCTATACCTTGATTATTATATCAGAATATCAGTACCCAAAATCCAAGAAAAATATTTCATATCTCAAATCTTATCATCAAATCTTCCTTTATCGATAAAATTTAACAGTGCATTACTTCTTGTCTCCTCTTTTCATTAAAATAATCCTGCGCTTTCTTGTTGGACACAACATCACGCGGATTCACTCAGATCCTTTACGCTTTTAAATAGTTCATGCTGGGAAGAGGTTAGAATCATCAAACAATGGATATCATCCTTTCTAACATTCGCAATTATTATTCCAATCTTCCTATGAATGATCTGAGAAAGATCTATAGAATAAGGCTCGAAAGATTGAGGTTGCTGATGGCTCATGATATTCCAGAAGATGTTCGCTGGTTGATCGAAGCAAAAGTTCGACTATCTGGTGAATTACCTATGACCTTTCCAAAACATATGCCTGGTTTAGGCAAAAGCACGTTTGCAAAGAAACGAAGAGCAAAAAGACTGGGTGGTTGCTACAAATGTGCTCGTTGGAACTATAATACTCGTTGCAAATCATTAGGATATTCTTCTACTAATCGAGATGATAAAATCGAATTCATAAAGGGTGGACTGAGTAAGGAGTCTTTGGATGATATTCGATTGACTCTCGAGACGCACCCAAATGGTTATGTGCAACGTGAACTTCTCTCCTTATACGCTCAGTTTAACGAGGACAAAAATCGTTATAGTCTCCAAAATATAATAGCAAAAGATCCTGTTTGCCAGTCTGTTTTACAAAATGAGGCTTCTGGCAGTTCAACAATGATATAAGGTAAATCTCTTGATACACATTTAAAATATTTTGCTGTTTTCTTTCACGCGTTTTGGAAATAAAATATATTTTCCTTTCTCGAGTTTTGATAAAGCTGGAAATAAATCACCGAAAGGTGATATCTTTGGTAAAACAGTCAAAAGTTGGCCGATTTTGTCAAAAGTAAATCTTTACTTTTTCATAATCAATCAAAAGCAGTAAATTTTTCCGGCTTTAAATAGCCAAACATATTTCATAGTTCAGGCATCCCAAAATCACATCTTCTTCGTAAGTTTTCTCTTCTATACTATCAAAGATGGAAGCACCAAAACTTCGACAGATCAAAACTATTTGTGTATTTTGTGGGTCAAAAGTGGGGAAAGGCTTCAGTTATCTAGAAGCGGCCGTAGATCTTGGAAAGAAACTGGGGGAAAAAGGTATCACTCTTGTGTATGGGGGTGGTAGCAGTGGTCTAATGGGTTGTGTTTCCCAATCTGCTCTTGCAGAGAAATCAAAAGTAATCGGTGTCATACCTGTCCCTTTGGTAGATGTTGCAGGCAAAACACGAGGGCATGAAGTTCAAACCTTATCCATCCATGAACGCATAACTTGTATGCTATATGGTTCTGATGCCTTTATAGCCCTGCCCGGAGGTTTTGGTACCTTAGAAGAAATCTTTAACATTACCTCGTGGGCTCAACTAGATCTCCATACTAAGCCTATTGGGCTTCTGAATGTTAACAATTTCTTTGATGGTTTGTTAACCTTTCTTGATTATGCTGTGGAACAGGGATTCATCTCTCCATTTTCCAGAAGGCTTCTTATTTCTGCTCCTACTATTGATGAACTACTGGATAAGCTGCAGTCATATATCTCAATACAAGATCCAGCAGGGGTTAAGATAGATTGGTCGCAAGGAAGGGGAATCAAGCGAAAATGGAGTCCGGTTAATGTAAACTTAACTTTATGAATCTTAGAATAGGTGGGGGTAGAGTACGGAGTATTCTTACTCTCGAGACACCCCTCTAATTTCCTAGGATTTTCCTTAATGTTTAAATCTTGTGTGTACCTCAAAGGTTCCAGGTGGTAGATTACGGAGTATTCTTACTCTCGAAACACACCTCTTTGAAGGTTTCTTTATTTCCTCAAAAGGTCAGAGGTGGTAGGATACGGCTACTCCGGAAACACATCTCTCAATTTGAGGAATTTCCCATGTTGCTTTCTTTTGATTATGCGTGTTTCATGTATTTCTTTTCCAGTGTGACTCTTTGTGTGTTCTCTTATGAGAAAATAATAAAATTTCTGCTATCATCTACTAAATCTCGTTTGTGATGTAAATGAACTTGCATGTCTAACCTTAATTCCTTTAGTGGATGCTTATCATATCATGCTCTTAATTCCAAATGATAAAATTCTGGACAGAGTCTCCCTTGTAATTTGGACTTATCCCAAACCATAAGCATACTTCATAACTCACAATAATAAATAACTCCACATTTGATCACAACGATCTAAAAATATTGAAAACGATTCCAACACTTCAATATCATCAAAAAAATATCCCATAATTCAATTCATAATTCCTCAACATAACAATTTCAAATCATATTTTTCAATATCACAATATCACTTCCTTCCATACCTTAATTGGCTCAAAAGATTACTCATACTTATATTTATAAGTTATAAATCATATTCCCAAAATTTAATCACAAGGCCAAAGTTCATAATAAATTTCTCTTCAATATAGAGGCATAATTCACTTACTCAACATAATATCCATTACTTAATTCCCAATAACCAAATCTTTAAATCTCTAACTTCATAATGCTTCTCATAAAAGTCTCATTAAAATCATATCACTTATAATCTTAACATCTCATAAAAATTCATAAAATTGGCTCGCTATTTCTCATTAAATCTAAATGATAGATAATCTGAACATATTTCTAATCATTTCTGTTGACTTCTCATACTTAATGCCATGTCTAAAATCAATTATGCAAAGTCCATTTAAGGTTTATCATTTCTAAACTCGAGGACAACAATTATTTTGAAAATCATTCTTAAGTCATATTATTCCCATTATGCTCAACACCCGTTCTCTTTCTTTCTTTTCTTTCTGAATTTTTTTTTTTTTTTTTTTTTTTTCAGAATTGAAACTTGAAGAGTGGTACCAATAATCATCCACAGTTTTTCCTTGCTTTTAAGCAAAGGTAGTGATAAAGGGATAAATTATTGAACCGAAAATTGAAACTTGAAGAGGAAGTACTAATAACCATCCACAGTTTTTCCCTTGTTTTTACACAAAGGTAGTGATAAAGGGATAAATTATTGTACGAATTCATTATCAATTTTGTTTGTTTAATATATTATTCCATATATTTTGGGCAAAAGTTACAACCCAACTTAATTTCTAATTGAGTCAATCTTACTAAGCTTAATATGCACCAAAATTCATATAAATATCCTCTCTGTCTCATGATTCTACATTGAAAAGAATAAAAAAATTGAGTCTTCTATCAATTTATATCATACTTGACATGTATATTATGTGTAACACATAAAGATTCATAACATATGAAGATTTCATACTTAACATGTCTTAATAAAATCGTAAATGACTTGCAAAGCATATAACATACCTGGTTCGAGGAGTCAATACGTGGAGAGTGACATAGTAGAGTGATGAGTTAAAATATTTCATATAATCTTATTTTCCTTTAATCAACAATAATTTAATGTGGTTGTATCCAAATCAACATTTTCTTGAATCATAATTCCTAATTAATCACAGTCTTCAAAACAAATCCAATATCGATATAGTAATTATCTCCCCATCAATAATTAATAACTTAACCCAAATAAAATTTATCGTCAAATCTTATTTTTCCTTTAGTCCCCGAACTTCTAGAAATTTATCAAAGACATCAATATAAACATCATATCACTAACTAATTATATTCCATAAAATTTTCAGGACATTACAAACTCCCTTGCTTAAAATGAATTTTGTCCTTGAAATTCGCACATCAAATTTCATCATGCTTTTCAAAATCATAACCATACTTGACATGTGAAAATTCAATTTTTTTTTTATAATGAATAGTGATTTTGTTCACTGTTCATCATGAATAGCACGTCGTTTTATTGTTCACGTGAATAGTGATTTTTTTTTTTTTTTAAAGAAATAAAGTTTCAAAAATCTACAGAATCGTTTTTAAAACTCTTTGCTCTGATACCAACTGTGACGACCCGAATTCTCGACCATTCGAGTGCCACAAAAAGTGACTCATATCATATTATCGAGACTTAAATAGTAATGTAAAATTATTCAAAAGAATAATTAGAATCCCATAATTTTATTTGTGAATAAAAATAGAACATAATTTTCTTACATAAAGTTCAACATAATTATCTCATCAATCTTAACCACTTTTGCCACTTCCATGTTGACCGCCTCGAACCTTCAATTATCTGAAAATGGTAAATATCGTGGAGTGAGATTTATAAAATCCCAGTAAGTATACCAAGCATAAATTTTCTTTTGAATGCATATGGATCATTTTCATCATAACATAGGATAGGATTTAAATATTCATAAACATAGGGAGACACAAGAATTTTACCGAACTTAAATGGCAAGAATTCTTATGTGTAGCGCTACTAAACTCCGGTCCCCTTAGCATAATCATAAACATATCATATGGAACCCATAACAATCTTGTGAGATTGATTTCATAGCAATGATCCAAACATTTTCATAAAAACATAAGATATACTTACTTGTCATAAAAACATACTTACTTTTCATAAAAACATAAGGTGTATTTACCTTTCATAAAAACATACTTACTTTTCATAAAAACATAAGATATACTTACTTGTCATAAAAACATACTTACTTTTCATAAAAACATAAGGTGTATTTACCTTTCATAAAAACATACTTACTTTTCATAAAAACATAAGATATACTTACTTGTCATAAAAACATACTTACTTTTCATAAAAACATAAGGTGTATTTACCTTTCATAAAAACATACTTACTTTTCATAAAAACATAAGATATACTTACTTGTCATAAAAACATACTTACTTTTCATAAAAACATAAGGTGTATTTACCTTTCATAAAAACATACTTACTTTTTATAAAAACATAAGATATACTTACCTTTTAAAAGATTAAAATGAAGTGTAGTAGTAAATGGACCAAAACTTTCTTGACCACCTTGAATTTCTCTTACTTGTGGATTTTGTCAAGAGATTGGAAATAAGTGTATATGTGTAGAGTTGTGTGTAAAAGAGATGGGTTTAAATAGATGTTTAAAGTTGGCATATTGTAAACATAATCATTCAATTCTATTAATTTTAACACATCCTTTTCTTAAAGTAAAGCACCATTAATATACTTTTCCATATTTATACAAATAATATGCTCTTCATGATTATATATAATGGAGTATATAAATCATTCATATACTTTTCCATATTTATACAAATATTATGCTCTTCATGATTACATATAATGGAGTCTTATCAATCATTCATATACTTTTCCATATTTATACAAATATTATGCTCTTCATGATTATTTATAATGGAGTATATAAATCATTCATATACTTTTCCATATTTATACAAATATTATGCTCTTCATGATTACATATAATGGAGTCTTATCAATCATTCATATACTTTTCCATATTTATACAAATATTATGCTCTTCATGATTATATATAATGGAGTATATAAATCATTCATATACTTTTCCATATTTATACAAATATTATGCTCTTCATGATTACATATAATGGAACCTCCCATGCTTGCATATATTTTCTTAATTTCAATAATAAAAGTAATTTTTTGTATAAATAAATATTGGGATAACATTGAATTAAGTACTTGGACTTAATATACTTTAAATCAAGAGAATGGAGATATTTTTTTTTTTAGAAATTCGGAATTTAATTTAAAATCGAACGATCTCGATTATTTCTTGACTTGGCTATACGAATACGTCGCGGCGTTAACTTAATAGTAGCGACACGATTTTCTATTAAAATAATTATTAATCGCGTAAAAATTCTGGGTCGCTACAATCTTACCTCCTTAAAATAATTTCGTCCTCGAAATTAAACTTACTTGATCTTATGATTTCTGAATACTTAATCAGAATCTCTTCTTCTTCTTCTTATGTAGCATCATCGCTACCATATTTAACCCACTGGACTTTGACTAAATGCATCGATTTGTTTTCTTAAGACATGGACTTTTCTATCAATAATAAACATATGTCTACTCATAAATTCTTCTGAATCAAAATGAAAATTCCCAATCGTATGTGATATTTCATCATATCTTGTAGTATTCATGTAACTTGTCACTTATCATCGTATCATGTGACCTCAGATATTAGTATATATCTCTAAAATTTCAACAAATCTTTACTGATATATCATATCATAATAATTTTTCCTTTCTTCTTATCATCGAATATTCTCAAAATAATCAAAACAATTCCCTGAATAATCTCTCTATGTAATATACCCAATAACATATCAACATAATATCATCAACTTATCTTTCCAATATTTGTAACCCAAAATTCAGTAAACAAATATCTCCCAAACTAAGATTCTTTACTTAAATATCACCACATTTCCTGCAAAGTATTTCTTTCACTTGTATATACGTATGAATTCTGATTCAATACGGTCCTTATTTCTCGTTCACGTATTCCCGTATTATTTCTATACCTTGATTATTATATCAGAATATCAGTACCCAAAATCCAAGAAAAATATTTCATATCTCAAATCTTATCATCAAATCTTCCTTTATCGATAAAATTTAACAGTGCATTACTTCTTGTCTCCTCTTTTCATTAAAATAATCCTGCGCTTTCTTGTTGGACACAACATCACGCGGATTCACTCAGATCCTTTACGCTTTTAAATAGTTCATGCTGGGAAGAGGTTAGAATCATCAAACAATGGATATCATCCTTTCTAACATTCGCAATTATTATTCCAATCTTCCTATGAATGATCTGAGAAAGATCTATAGAATAAGGCTCGAAAGATTGAGGTTGCTGATGGCTCATGATATTCCAGAAGATGTTCGCTGGTTGATCGAAGCAAAAGTTCGACTATCTGGTGAATTACCTATGACCTTTCCAAAACATATGCCTGGTTTAGGCAAAAGCACGTTTGCAAAGAAACGAAGAGCAAAAAGACTGGGTGGTTGCTACAAATGTGCTCGTTGGAACTATAATACTCGTTGCAAATCATTAGGATATTCTTCTACTAATCGAGATGATAAAATCGAATTCATAAAGGGTGGACTGAGTAAGGAGTCTTTGGATGATATTCGATTGACTCTCGAGACGCACCCAAATGGTTATGTGCAACGTGAACTTCTCTCCTTATACGCTCAGTTTAACGAGGACAAAAATCGTTATAGTCTCCAAAATATAATAGCAAAAGATCCTGTTTGCCAGTCTGTTTTACAAAATGAGGCTTCTGGCAGTTCAACAATGATATAAGGTAAATCTCTTGATACACATTTAAAATATTTTGCTGTTTTCTTTCACGCGTTTTGGAAATAAAATATATTTTCCTTTCTCGAGTTTTGATAAAGCTGGAAATAAATCACCGAAAGGTGATATCTTTGGTAAAACAGTCAAAAGTTGGCCGATTTTGTCAAAAGTAAATCTTTACTTTTTCATAATCAATCAAAAGCAGTAAATTTTTCCGGCTTTAAATAGCCAAACATATTTCATAGTTCAGGCATCCCAAAATCACATCTTCTTCGTAAGTTTTCTCTTCTATACTATCAAAGATGGAAGCACCAAAACTTCGACAGATCAAAACTATTTGTGTATTTTGTGGATCAAAAGTGGGGAAAGGCTTCAGTTATCTAGAAGCGGCCGTAGATCTTGGAAAGAAACTGGGGGAAAAAGGTATCACTCTTGTGTATGGGGGTGGTAGCAGTGGTCTAATGGGTTGTGTTTCCCAATCTGCTCTTGCAGAGAAATCAAAAGTAACCGGTGTCATACCTGTCCCTTTGGTAGATGTTGCAGGCAAAACACGAGGGCATGAAGTTCAAACCTTATCCATCCATGAACGCATAACTTGTATGCTATATGGTTCTGATGCCTTTATAGCCCTGCCCGGAGGTTTTGGTACCTTAGAAGAAATCTTTAACATTACCTCGTGGGCTCAACTAGATCTCCATACTAAGCCTATTGGGCTTCTGAATGTTAACAATTTCTTTGATGGTTTGTTAACCTTTCTTGATTATGCTGTGGAACAGGGATTCATCTCTCCATTTTCCAGAAGGCTTCTTATTTCTGCTCCTACTATTGATGAACTACTGGATAAGCTGCAGTCATATATCTCAATACAAGATCCAGCAGGGGTTAAGATAGATTGGTCGCAAGGAAGGGGAATCAAGCGAAAATGGAGTCCGGTTAATGTAAACTTAACTTTATGAATCTTAGAATAGGTGGGGGTAGAGTACGGAGTATTCTTACTCTCGAGACACCCCTCTAATTTCCTAGGATTTTCCTTAATGTTTAAATCTTGTGTGTACCTCAAAGGTTCCAGGTGGTAGATTACGGAGTATTCTTACTCTCGAAACACACCTCTTTGAAGGTTTCTTTATTTCCTCAAAAGGTCAGAGGTGGTAGGATACGGCTACTCCGGAAACACATCTCTCAATTTGAGGAATTTCCCATGTTGCTTTCTTTTGATTATGCGTGTTTCATGTATTTCTTTTCCAGTGTGACTCTTTGTGTGTTCTCTTATGAGAAAATAATAAAATTTCTGCTATCATCTACTAAATCTCGTTTGTGATGTAAATGAACTTGCATGTCTAACCTTAATTCCTTTAGTGGATGCTTATCATATCATGCTCTTAATTCCAAATGATAAAATTCTGGACAGAGTCTCCCTTGTAATTTGGACTTATCCCAAACCATAAGCATACTTCATAACTCACAATAATAAATAACTCCACATTTGATCACAACGATCTAAAAATATTGAAAACGATTCCAACACTTCAATATCATCAAAAAAATATCCCATAATTCAATTCATAATTCCTCAACATAACAATTTCAAATCATATTTTTCAATATCACAATATCACTTCCTTCCATACCTTAATTGGCTCAAAAGATTACTCATACTTATATTTATAAGTTATAAATCATATTCCCAAAATTTAATCACAAGGCCAAAGTTCATAATAAATTTCTCTTCAATATAGAGGCATAATTCACTTACTCAACATAATATCCATTACTTAATTCCCAATAACCAAATCTTTAAATCTCTAACTTCATAATGCTTCTCATAAAAGTCTCATTAAAATCATATCACTTATAATCTTAACATCTCATAAAAATTCATAAAATTGGCTCGCTATTTCTCATTAAATCTAAATGATAGATAATCTGAACATATTTCTAATCATTTCTGTTGACTTCTCATACTTAATGCCATGTCTAAAATCAATTATGCAAAGTCCATTTAAGGTTTATCATTTCTAAACTCGAGGACAACAATTATTTTGAAAATCATTCTTAAGTCATATTATTCCCATTATGCTCAACACCCGTTCTCTTTCTTTCTTTTCTTTCTGAATTTTTTTTTTTTTTTTTTTTTTTTTTCAGAATTGAAACTTGAAGAGTGGTACCAATAATCATCCACAGTTTTTCCTTGCTTTTAAGCAAAGGTAGTGATAAAGGGATAAATTATTGAACCGAAAATTGAAACTTGAAGAGGAAGTACTAATAACCATCCACAGTTTTTCCCTTGTTTTTACACAAAGGTAGTGATAAAGGGATAAATTATTGTACGAATTCATTATCAATTTTGTTTGTTTAATATATTATTCCATATATTTTGGGCAAAAGTTACAACCCAACTTAATTTCTAATTGAGTCAATCTTACTAAGCTTAATATGCACCAAAATTCATATAAATATCCTCTCTGTCTCATGATTCTACATTGAAAAGAATAAAAAAATTGAGTCTTCTATCAATTTATATCATACTTGACATGTATATTATGTGTAACACATAAAGATTCATAACATATGAAGATTTCATACTTAACATGTCTTAATAAAATCGTAAATGACTTGCAAAGCATATAACATACCTGGTTCGAGGAGTCAATACGTGGAGAGTGACATAGTAGAGTGATGAGTTAAAATATTTCATATAATCTTATTTTCCTTTAATCAACAATAATTTAATGTGGTTGTATCCAAATCAACATTTTCTTGAATCATAATTCCTAATTAATCACAGTCTTCAAAACAAATCCAATATCGATATAGTAATTATCTCCCCATCAATAATTAATAACTTAACCCAAATAAAATTTATCGTCAAATCTTATTTTTCCTTTAGTCCCCGAACTTCTAGAAATTTATCAAAGACATCAATATAAACATCATATCACTAACTAATTATATTCCATAAAATTTTCAGGACATTACAAACTCCCTTGCTTAAAATGAATTTTGTCCTTGAAATTCGCACATCAAATTTCATCATGCTTTTCAAAATCATAACCATACTTGACATGTGAAAATTCAACTTTTTTTTTTTTTATAATGAATAGTGATTTTGTTCACTGTTCATCATGAATAGCACGTCGTTTTACTGTTCACGTGAATAGTGATTTTTTTTTTTTTTTTTTTTTTTAAAGAAATAAAGTTTCAAAAATCTACAGAATCGTTTTTAAAACTCTTTGCTCTGATACCAACTGTGACGACCCGAATTCTCGACCATTCGAGTGCCACAAAAAGTGACTCATATCATATTATCGAGACTTAAATAGTAATGTAAAATTATTCAAAAGAATAATTAGAATCCCATAATTTTATTTGTGAATAAAAATAGAACATAATTTTCTTACATAAAGTTCAACATAATTATCTCATCAATCTTAACCACTTTTGCCACTTCCATGTTGACCGCCTCGAACCTTCAATTATCTGAAAATGGTAAATATCGTGGAGTGAGATTTATAAAATCCCAGTAAGTATACCAAGCATAAATTTTCTTTTGAATGCATATGGATCATTTTCATCATAACATAGGATAGGATTTAAATATTCATAAACATAGGGAGACACAAGAATTTTACCGAACTTAAATGGCAAGAATTCTTATGTGTAGCGCTACTAAACTCCGGTCCCCTTAGCATAATCATAAACATATCATATGGAACCCATAACAATCTTGTGAGATTGATTTCATAGCAATGATCCAAACATTTTCATAAAAACATAAGATATACTTACTTGTCATAAAAACATACTTACTTTTCATAAAAACATAAGGTGTATTTACCTTTCATAAAAACATACTTACTTTTCATAAAAACATAAGATATACTTACTTGTCATAAAAACATACTTACTTTTCATAAAAACATAAGGTGTATTTACCTTTCATAAAAACATACTTACTTTTCATAAAAACATAAGATATACTTACTTGTCATAAAAACATACTTACTTTTCATAAAAACATAAGGTGTATTTACCTTTCATAAAAACATACTTACTTTTCATAAAAACATAAGATATACTTACTTGTCATAAAAACATACTTACTTTTCATAAAAACATAAGGTGTATTTACCTTTCATAAAAACATACTTACTTTTTATAAAAACATAAGATATACTTACCTTTTAAAAGATTAAAATGAAGTGTAGTAGTAAATGGACCAAAACTTTCTTGACCACCTTGAATTTCTCTTACTTGTGGATTTTGTCAAGAGATTGGAAATAAGTGTATATGTGTAGAGTTGTGTGTAAAAGAGATGGGTTTAAATAGATGTTTAAAGTTGGCATATTGTAAACATAATCATTCAATTCTATTAATTTTAACACATCCTTTTCTTAAAGTAAAGCACCATTAATATACTTTTCCATATTTATACAAATAATATGCTCTTCATGATTATATATAATGGAGTATATAAATCATTCATATACTTTTCCATATTTATACAAATATTATGCTCTTCATGATTACATATAATGGAGTCTTATCAATCATTCATATACTTTTCCATATTTATACAAATATTATGCTCTTCATGATTATTTATAATGGAGTATATAAATCATTCATATACTTTTCCATATTTATACAAATATTATGCTCTTCATGATTACATATAATGGAGTCTTATCAATCATTCATATACTTTTCCATATTTATACAAATATTATGCTCTTCATGATTATATATAATGGAGTATATAAATCATTCATATACTTTTCCATATTTATACAAATATTATGCTCTTCATGATTACATATAATGGAACCTCCCATGCTTGCATATATTTTCTTAATTTCAATAATAAAAGTAATTTTTTGTATAAATAAATATTGGGATAACATTGAATTAAGTACTTGGACTTAATATACTTTAAATCAAGAGAATGGAGATATTTTTTTTTTTAGAAATTCGGAATTTAATTTAAAATCGAACGATCTCGATTATTTCTTGACTTGGCTATACGAATACGTCGCGGCGTTAACTTAATAGTAGCGACACGATTTTCTATTAAAATAATTATTAATCGCGTAAAAATTCTGGGTCGCTACACTTCAAGAGCCAAGACAACACTAAAGGTCAAGATATTACACTTAGACCTAGAATGTGTTACTATTGGGGTAAACCACGACATCATGTTAACGACTTTTTTAAGAAATAGCATGAAACTGGCACTTGTAATCAAACTGAGGTTGCAACACAGAATAATTATGATGTTGTTTATGTTACAACTGAATCTCTGATACTAAAAATGATTGGATACTTGATTCTGGTTGTACATTCCATATGTGCCCTGAAAAGGATTTATTTGCTAATTTCTGCGATGATTCTTTTGGTTTTGTCAAACTTGGTAATAATCTAACTTGTGATATAAAAGGCATTGGTAAGGTTCTATTGAAACTTGAAAATAATAAAACACTTGTTTTAAGTCAAACAAGATATGTGTCTGATTTGAAAAGAAATCTAATATCTTTGGGCATTCTTGATTCTGAACTGTATGATATTAGATTGCATAAAGGTTATCCAAGTGTTTTTAAAGGTAATTCTGTACTTCTCTGCACTCCAAAAACAAATGGAATATATGTTTTAAAGTCGTATACTATTTGTGCTAAGTCTTTTAATGCAATTTCTGAAATCAATAAATCTGTTTTATAGTATAAAAGACTTGGACACTTAGGTGAAAGAGGTTTAAAATTGCTTGAAAAGAAAGTTTTTTTTTTGGAAAAGATTTTTTACAAAAAATTAGATTTTTTTGAAAAATGTGTTTTGAGAAAACAGAAAAGAAGTTCTTTTGGTAAAGACATTCATAAGTCTAATGATATACTTGAATATTTGCATGCTGATTTGTGGGGTCCTGCCCCAGTTAACTCTGTTTCTAGTTTTTAATATTTTCTTCTTATAGTTGATGACTATTTTAGGAAAACTTCGGTTCATTTTTGAAGTCTAAGGATGCTACTATGTGGGTGTTTAAAAACTAGATTACTTTAGTTCAAAATTTAGAAGATAGGAAGGTCAAAGTGATTAGTACAGAAAATGGCCTAGAGTTTTGTAATCTAGACTTTGATTCTTTTTGTAGTAATCTAGGTATCCTTAGACATATGACTGTTACATACAGTTCACAACAAAATAGGTTTGCTGAGAAGATGAATAGGACACTGCTAGAAAAAACTAGGTATCTGCTACTTGACTTAAAAACTTGCCAATATTTTTTTAGGGTGAAGCAGTTAAAACTGCTTCATATCTGATCAATCTTTCTCCCTGCAGTGCCATTGATTTTAAAATACTTGATTAGATTTGGAACAATAAACTTTCTTATTTTTCAAAACTAAAAATTTTTGGGTGTGCAACCTATTCACATCAAACTGAAACCAAACTTAATGCCAGATCTCAAAAATGTGTATTTCTGGGCTATGGGGAAAGTGTTAAGGGCTATAGACTGTGGGTAAAAGAACAGAGAGGCTATAGGGTGATCATTAGTAGGTCTATTGTATTTAATGAAAACCTTTTTTCCCGTAAAGATGAAATTTTAGAAGATCCTCTTAGTGAGAAGGATTTCCTCACTTTTGAGCTAAGTGCAGATCATCAGTGTGAAGAAAATGATCTGCCCAATACTTAGGTGGAGTAACCCCCACATTCTCCAAATAACATTTCTAAACTTAAGTCATCCAATTTTGTCCCTGTTCCTGAGCCTGTTCCTGAAACAGAAGCTGAAATTGAAACTGATTTTAATCTTGATACTTACCAGCTTATTAGGGATTGAACTAGAAGGGAAATTAGACCTCCTTCTAGGTATGAAGATCCTAATTTTGTTTTTCGATTTACATATACTGAACCTTTACAATATGAACCAGAATTCTTTGAAGAAGCTATTTCTTCACCTGAATCTATACTTTGGCTTGCAGCAATGCAAGAGGAAATGAACTCTCTTATTAAGAATGGAACTTGGATCTTAGTGAGTAGGCCTAATAATAAAAGAATAATTGATTGCAAATGGATTTTCAAAATAAAAGAAAGTGAGCCTAAAGATGTGAAACCTAGGTACAAAGCTAGACTTGTAGCAAAAGGTTTTCCACAAAAGGAAGAGATTGATTATAATGAAATATTTTCACCTGTTGTTAAGTATACTTCTATCAGACTTCTACCTTGCTTTAGTTGCTCAATTTGATTTAGAACTAGAACAAATGGATGTTAAAATTGCTTTTCTGTATGGCTCTTTAGATGAAACTATTTACATGCATCAGATTAAAGGATTTGAAAGAAAAGGTCAAATTTACTTGGTATGTTTCCTTAAAAAATCCACGTATGGTCTGAAACAAGCCCCAAGGAAATGTATAAGAGGTTTAACTCCTATATGCAAAGCATTAATTTTCAAAAGAGCCAATATGATTCCTGTTTTTATTTTAAGTATGGTGATACTGATTTTATGTACCTTCTATTATATGTTGATGATATGCTCATTGCTGGCTCTAACATGCATGATATTAATTTTCTTAAGCATAAACTACATTTTGAATTTGAAATGAAAGACTTAGGGCATGCTAAAAGGATTCTTGGAATGGATATTTTAGAGATAGGAAATCTAAAAACTTGTTTTTAAATAAAAAACATTACATTAAAAAGGTTTTAAAAATGCTTTGCCTATCTGATTCTAAAACTGTTTCTTTACCACTGCCTGCACACTTTAAATTGTCCGTTGATCATTCTCCTAAATCTGATGAAGAAGAATTTAGGATGAAAAATGTGCCTTATTCTAATTCTGTAGGATCTGTCATGTATCTTATGGTATGTACTAGGCCAGATATTGCTTTCTCTGTAAGTGTGATTAGCAGATTTATGAGTAATCCTGGTAAGTTACATTGGGAAGCTTTGAAATCTTTGTTGAAATATCTTAAAGGTTCTGCAGGACTCACAGTCTTGTATTTTCTAAAACCAAAACTGATTTTAAACTAAAAGGATTTGTTGATTCTAATTTTGTTGGGAACATTGATAACAGAAAGTCTACTTCTGCATATTTCTTTACTTTAAATTGTTCCCGCATTAGCTGAAAATCTCAGCTACAAAAATTAGTTGCTTTATCTTCAACTGAGGCAGAATATATAGTTGCCACAGATACTGCCAAGGAATGTATGTGGCTTAAATGATTACTTAGTGAAATTGGCTGCATTGATAATTTTGAAATTGAAATTTGTACTGATAGTCTTAGTGCATTACATTTGTGCAAAAATTCTGTGTTTCATAATAGGTCAAAACACATAGATGTGAAATTTCATTTAATTAGAGACATAATTGAGAAAGGTATTATTAAACTTGTTAAAATGCCTACTCAACTAAATCTTCCAGATGCTGGAACCAAGGTTATACCTATTAACAAATTCAAAGATGCTTTAAAGTTCTTGAATTTGTTAGAATTTTGATATTGCTTAATTTGTTTTGCAGGTGCTGCTGATCCAATTGAGGTGGAGATTATAGAAGCAATTGGACCTTAATAGCAACCTACCAAAATGAATTCCAGCCTAAATGATGAAGTCCATATTGAAGAGCCCAACCGACTGCATAAATGGAGCCCAGGTCCAAGCATTTCAACTGCTCAGATCCAAAGCTACAGTCCATGTAGAAGACCAGGATTATTGGACAAGAAAAAAAAATCAGTTTTCAACCATCTGCTTTATATCAACCAGTGGATCAAACCGACTCAATCCAAGCCGTCCATTTGGAGATAAAGACTAATCCTTCATCTAGCGACTTACACTTCTTCCAAATGCTTCCTTTACTTTTCTCTCTTTGGTTTTCATTTCTTTGTGGGTTTTTTTTTTCTTTTAGAGAGATTCTTCATCTCTCGCAAAAATTCTGTATGGTTTCTTCTGATTCTTTGTGCGTAATCAGAAGGATATTCTTCGAGGTTGTTTATAGTGTTGATCTGTAAAACTTTCTTAGTGGTTTCTTTTGTGCGAGATTTTTCCAATTTTGAGGTTTTGTTAAGAATTGTTTTTTTTTTATAAAACCGTTTGATTCTTGTGATTTTACTTTTGATTAATAAAGTTCTTGAAGTTTTATGTTTACTTCGTACTTTGTGGTTACTTTGTGGTGATTCTGAGACTTAAAATTCGTAACATGAGTGTTTAAAGGATTGGGTGATGGATAAAGATAGTTTCTGAAGAGGATTGAGGACTTGGTATTGGATTTGAAGTAGAATCATATGATTCTTGAGGGCTAACCGTGGAAGGATTCATATTGGTCAAGTTTCCAAGTCCATTAATTAATTGCATTACTTTCCAAACTAAGGCTAGAAAAGGAAGGAGAGACCTTTGGAGGCGAAGAAAATTATTTAAGGGAGTTAGAGGTTTTGAGGCGTCTGAGAGATGATTAGTTGAATTAGACCATAAATCATATGATGTAGATGATGTATTCTTAAAAGAAATTGAAAAAGGAAATATGGACTCTACAAAGGTAACAAGAATTATAGTATTAGTTGAAGACTCTAAACAAAGATAAACACTTTGAGGTAAGGAATACCCTATAAAAAAAAATTAAAAAAAATACATGGTTCCTGATTTGAACTTGTGAGTGTTATATGGCTTTGACCATAAACAACCAAACACGTGCAATTTTTCAAAAAAAAAAAAATTTATATGAGGACGTGAACCTTAAGTTTTCTTTTTGCATGCGATTGATTAGCTAAATAGTTGTAGCTAAATCTTGTAGCCAGAAGGAAAGTGGCATAGAAGCATGATGCAAAAGTGTGAGGCCAATTTCAACTATGTGATGGTGCCAACGCTCAGAGTATCTATTGTGTTCAATAGTATGAGGGGGAGTGGTTAGGTTAGAGATTCCATTCTAATATAAATTTAGTTTTAAATTTAGGATTTATTTCTGTTAATTAGTTGCCTATTATCTAGGATGCAGTTAGTGTTTGATTAATTCCTCATTTCGTTTACCACATTTCTAGTTGCATACGTGGGCTGCAGTTTTTTCTCTTCTAGCATTGCAAAGGCTATTAAATAGCCAAAGTTAATTTTCAATATATATATATATATATATATATATATATATATATATATATATATCATTCCCAGTTTGTTTGTGTTCTTGTTCATGAAACTTTATTCTTGTTCACTATTTTTAACAAATTGGTATTAGAGCTACCACTGGGCCTGAGAAAAGAGAAATGATGAGTGAAGGGAATTATGTTCAACCAGCAATTCCTCGATTTGAAGGTCATTATGACCACTGGAGTATGCTAATCAAAAATTTCCTTAGGGCAAAGGAATATTGGCATTTGGTGGAGACTGGCTATGAAGAACCAAGAAACGAAGCAGCTGTCACAGAAGAACAGCGGAGAAGACTCGATGAGTTGAAATTGAAGGACTTGAAGGTGAAAAACTACTTGTTTCAGGAAATCGATAGGACAATCATGGAAACCATACTGAAGAAGGATACAACAAAGCAGATATTAGACTCGAAAAGGAAGAAATATGAAGGCAGTGCAAAAGTGAAGCGATCAACCCTTCAAGCTCTGTGTAGAGACTTTGAAACTTTGGAGATGAGAGCATGTGAAACTGTTACAAATTACTTTTCTAAGGTGATGTCTATAGAAAATAAGATGCGTATGAATGGAGAAGATATGAAAGATGTAACTGTGGTAGAAAAAACCCTGAGAACTTTGACCGAGAGATTTAACTATATAGTCTGCTCAATTGAAGAATCAAAGGATGTAGACATGCTTTCAATTGATGAGTTACAAACCTTATTTTTAGTTCATGAACATAAGCTTCAAAGGCAAAATGGTGAAGACCATGCTCTCAAAGTGTCATCTGAAGAGAGAAGTGGTGAAAGAGGTCGAGGTAGAGGTTCACTTAGAGGCAGAGGTAGAGGGCATCAAGCTTTCAACAAGGAAAATGTGGAGTGTTACAACTATCACAAGCCTGGACACTTCTAGTATGAGTGTCCAACCTGGGTGAAACAAGCGAATTATGCAGAGCTGGATGAGCAGGAGGAAATGCTATTGATGACTTATGTTGAAGATATTGGAGGAAGAAAGGAAGAGATTGGTTCTTGGACTCAGGTTTCAGTAACCACATGAGTGGTTGCAAGTTCTTGTTTGTTGACTTAGATGAAGGCTATAAGCATATGGTGAAGTTAGGAAACAATACAAGGATTAATGTTGTTGGTAAAGGTAATGTTAAATTGGATTTGGATGGAGTTATTTATGTCATTGCAAAGGTGTTCTTTGATCCCGAGCTGAAGAACAATCCTGAACAATCTCCTAAGCACAGGGTAATTTCAAGAGAGAGGCCTTTTCATCCTCATACGGTCAGGAAAATCCAAAATTTATCATCCAAAAATAGGATTAATTATTCAGACTGAAATGACAACTAATAGGATGTTTATCTTGGTAGCTAAGTCACAGTCATCCTTCTCCCAGTCAAATCAGGAAATTTGCTTCAATACTACTCAGGATATTGCTTATTTATGGCATTGTAGATTTGGTCACATTAGCTACAGAGGTTTGGAGGCTTTGCAAAGTAAGAAAATGGTTCATGGACTTCCTTAGCTCCCTAGCTCAGATGTGGTATGCACTGACTGTTTGAAGGGAAAGCAGCACCGAAAGCCAATTCCAAAGAGCATTATCTGGAGAGCCTCCCAAAAGCTAGAGCTTATTCATCCCAAATTGTGTGGACCTATTTCTCCAATTTCAAATAGTCAAAAGAATTTCTTACTGTGCTTCATCGATGATTTTAGAAGGAAAGCGAAAGCTTGGTTGTATTTCTTAACTGAAAAATTAGAAGCTTTTACTTTCTCTAAGTATTTTAAGACATGTGTGGAGAAGGAAACCAGTTTGGCTATCAAGGCTTACGCACTGATCGAGGAGGAGAGTTTAATGATTTTTGCAAGCAAAATGGGATAAAGAGGCAATTGACAACTGCATACACCCCTCGAAAAAACATAGTGGGAGAAAGAAAGAACTAGACTGTGATGAACATGGTGAGATGTATGCTATCTAAGAAGAAAGTTCCCAACTCTTTTTTCCTGAAGCTGTAAAATGGACTATCTATGTGTTAAATCGATGTCCTACTGCAGCCTTGAAGGATATAATACCGGAAGAAACTTGGAGTGGTGTCAAACCATCTGTAGGACATTTCAGGGTCTTTGGATGTGTTTTCCATGTGCATATACTTGATGCTAGAAGGACCAAGCTAGAAAATAAAAGTTCCAGCTATGTTCTAGGAGTGAGTGATGAATCGAAGGATAACAATTTATATGATCCTGTTATGAAGAAGATAATTATCAGCATGGATGTTGTTTTTCAAGAGAATAGACAGTGGGATTGGAATAGAAGCAATGAGCACCAAGTGTTAGTTGATTTGGAGTGGGGAGAAAATGAAGATGTTGAGGCTGATGATAATTCAAGTGAGTATGAGGAAGATGTTGAGGCTGGTACTGATGGAAATGAAGGAGCTGTGCAAAACCCTATGAACGCAATACAAATTACAGTAGAAGCTCCTAGTCTTGCAAACTCAATATCTAAAGAAAGAAGAAATAGAAGACCACCTATTTGGATGGAGGATTACGTGAGTGGTGAAGGGCCGTAAGGAGACTTTGACGTGAATTTAGCTCTCTTTGCTAGTGTAGATTCTGTGCACTACGAAGAGGCTATTGAAAGTGAAAATTGGAGTGTTACGATTTTAGGTTTAGAATCACCACAAAGCAACCACGAGGAAAATTTAAACATAAAACCTCAAAAGATTTTATTAAACAAAATAAATCGCAAATATCAAATGGTTTCACAAAACAGGAATAAACTTCTTTGAAAATCTACAAAACTCGCACAAAATCACAAAGTATTACTGATCAAATGCTGTAAATGAACCACAAAGAATAACCCCTGATTATGTACTAAGAATCAGAGAACCACAAAGAAGAAATGTGCGAGAGATGAGTTTTTCTCTCAATAAAAACCACGAAGAAAGCAAAATTTCCAGAGAGAGAGAGAGTTAGTGGAAACGTCTGGAAGGAGTGTGAAAAGCAAGAGAAAACCGCATCCTTATCTTTGAATGAACGACCACGATTATGAGTTTGACGATCCAACGGTTAAGAACAAAAATTCGGTATAGAGTTGGGCCATATATCCGGGTCTCCGAGTTGGGCCAATTATAATGGAGATGGATCAGCTTATATAAATTATTCGGACTTGGGCTTCAATTATCTATCTGGTTAGGCTCTTAAAATTGGTCTTCAGCATATGGAGTGCACTTTTGAATGATTTTGGGCTGGTCTAAATTGATCCAATTGGATCTACAATCCCCACCTATTTTGGATCAGCTTCACCTGCAAAAAAACATAAGTATCATAATTCTAACAAATTTAAAAAATTTAACGCATCTTTAAATTTGTTAATAGGTATAATTTTTGTTTCAGCAACTACAGGATTTAGATGAGTTTGTATTTTAACAAGTCTAACAATTCTTTTTTCAGTAATATCCGTAATGAAATGAAATTTTACATCTATATGTTTTGATCTATTATGAAACACAGGATTTTTGCACAATTGTAATGCACTAAGACTATCAGTACAAATATCAACTGTAGCAGCTATATATTATGTCTCAGTTGAAGATAAGGCAACAAGTTTTTGCAACTGAGATTTACAACTAATACAGGAACAATTTAAAGTAAAGAAATATCCAGAAGTAGATTTTCTGTTATCAATGTTTCCAACAAATTCTGAATCAATAAAGCCTTTGAGTTTAAAATCAGTTTTGGATTTAGAAAATTATAAACTAAGTCCTGCAGAGCCTTTAAGATATTTCAACAAAGATTTCATAGCTTCCTAATGTAATTCGCCGGGATTACTCATAAATCTGCTAAGCACACTGACTGCAAAAGCTATATCAGGTCTGGTACATACCATAAGATACATCACAGATCCTACAACATTAGAATAAGGCACATTTTTCATCCTAAATATTTCTTCATCAGATTTAGGTGAATGTTCAACAGACAGTTTAAAATGAGTAGGCAGAGGTAATGAGACAGTTTTTGCATCAAATAAGCTAAATCTTTTTAGAACATTTTCAATGTAATTTTTTTTATTCAGAAACAAGTTTCCAGAATTCCTATCTCTAAAAATATCCATTCCAAGAATTCTTTTAGCATGTCCTAAGTCTATCATTTCAAATTCAGAATGCAATTTATTCTTAAGCAGGTTAATATCTTGCATGTTTGGGCCAGCAATAAGCATATCATCAACATATAACAAAAGATACATAAAATCAGTTCCACCAGATTTAAAATAAAGACAGGAATCATATTGGCTCTTTTGAAAATTAAGACTTTGTATAAAAGAATCAAATCTCCTATACCATTGCCTTGGTGCTTGTTTCAAACCATACAATGATTTTTAGTAAATACACTAAATCAGATTTACTTTTCTTTTCAAAATCTTTAGGTTGATTCATATAAATGGTTTCATCTAAATGACCATAAAGAAAGGCAGTTTTAACATCCATTTATTCTAATTCTAAATCAAATTGAGCAACTAAAGCAAATAAAATTTTGATTGAAGTAAACTTAACAATTGGAGAAAAGATTTCATTATAATCAATCCCTTCTTTTTGTGAAAAACCTTTTGCAAAAAGCCTAACTTTGTACCTAGGTTTCACATCCTTAGACTCATTTTCTTTTATTTTGAAAGTCCATTTGCAGTCAATTATTCTTTTATTAACAGGCTTGTCAACTAAGATCCAAGTACCATTTTAAATGAGAGAATCCATTTCTTCTTGCATTGCTGCAAGCCAAAATTTAGAATCAGTTGAAGAAATTGCTTCTTCAAAGGATTTAGATTCATTCTATAAAGGTTCAGAATATGGGAAACCAGAAACAAAATCAGAATCTTCAAATCCGACAGGAGGTCTAATCTCTCTTTTAGTTCTATCTCTTGCAAGCTGATAATTTTCAAGATTAAGTTCAGCTTCTGTTTCAGGAACAGTTTCAGAATTAGGGACAAAATTTGATGACTCGGGTTCAGGACTGTTGTGTTGAAAATGTGGGGGCTGCTCCACCTAAAACTGAGTATTGGGGAGATCATTATCATCACTCAAATGATATGTATTCAACTCAGAAGTGAGGAAGTCTTTTTCACTAAGAGGATCTTCTAAAATTTCATCTTTACAGGGAAAATAGTTTTCGTCAAAAATAACAGACCTAATAATAATAATAACCCTGTAACATTTATGTTATTTTACCCACAGTCTGTAGCCCTTGATCCCTTCTCCATAACCTAGAAAAATACATTTTTAAGATCCGGAGTCAAGTCTGGTGTGAGTAGGCTGTACAGCCAAAAATTTTCAGTTTTGAAAAATCAGGAAGAGAATTATTCTAAATCTGATCACGTAATTTAAAATCAATAGCATTGATGGGAGAAATATTGATCAAATGTGAGGCATTTTTAACTGCTTCACCCCAATTTTTTTTTGGCAAATTTGAATCAAACAACAGACACCTAGTTCTTTCTAGCAGTGTCATATTCATCCTCTCAGCAACCCCATTTTGTTGTGGACTGTATGTAATAGTCCTATGTCTAAGGATACCTAAATTACTATAGAAAGAATCAAAGTCTTGATTACAAAATTCTAGGTCATTGTCTGTCCTAATCACTTTGACCTTCCTATCTTTTAAATTTTGAATCAAAGTAATCCAATTTTTTAATACCCACACAGTAGAATCCTTAGATTTCAACAAATAAACCCAAGTTTTCCTAGAATAGTTGTTCACTGATATCTCGTGATGCGAGATATCCCCGCAAGTGCACGGGTCGTGATAAGTAATAAAGTGGACCTAGGTGTAATACCGCATTTCGATTTTACATGCTTTCTTGATTGTCGCGTAAAGTTTATGTTAATATCATTATAAATGATTTAACTAATATTATGGTTTTAATTGAATTATTTTGCAGTGGAAGGATTGGATGCCGTTTCGATCAATGTACCAATTAAAAGTTTATAAATTGTTATTTTAACAGTTACGTGCAGTTTTATGTGATTAATTAAATTTATTGCCTAGGCATGCTAATTTCTATTTTTATTGTGTTAAATTGAAGTTAGGAAAAGTTTGGTGACACTTTGGAATTTCATTTGAAAGTTTTGAGCCTAAATTACTAAATTATGAGAGTAGAGGGACTAAATTGCAATTTTCCAAAAGATACACATTAAACCTAACCCTAACATTATACTCACTCACTCACGATCCCTCTCTCTCTCTCGACTCGCCTCTCACTCTCGGTCTCACTCTCTTCGTCCGTCTCTCGCTCTCGCCTCTCCGTCTCTCTCACTCGGCTTCTCCCTTCGCACCGCCGGTCACCACCACCGCCTGAAGTAAGCCCTCCCCTCTTCCCCCTTCTCCCTTTTCTCCTCACGCACACACACCACCCGCGCACACACACACACGGTTCCACGCGATTTCACACACACACCCCCATAATTCGATACACACATGTATATATGTATAATTCTATGTAGATAATGTATGAATACACTTGATATGCATAAATTCAGATGTTGCAGATAATTTCAGATTTGTAATTTTGTTAAATTTTCGAAATTAACCATGATTATAGGTAGGTGTAAGTTCTGTGTATGTATATATTGATGTATGTGTATGTATATATTGATGTAAGTGTATATTTGTATATTTCAAATTTTCAGATTTTAGACTTGTTTAGATTTCGAATTTTAAATTGTTTATTTGAGATGTTAGACAATGTGTATGTGGTGTGTGTATATATATGTATATGTGTGTGTGGGTGTATTGATGATTTTGTAACTTAGTTAAATATTTGGTTAAGTTGAATTATGAATACAATTTTCAGATTTAAAAATTTTGGAAAATACTCTGTTAAAATTTGAGTTAGTTAATTAAGGTTATGTTATTCTGGGTTAAATTGAAGTTTTAATCTCGGTTAATGTTTGATTAGTATTAAAGTGAATAATGAATGTGTTTGTGAACTGAAAGTTATTCATTTTGGCAAATGGAAATAATTAGGACTTTTGGTACATTGACGACACGGGCAGTCGAGGCTCCTCCACTTGCAAATCAAGAAAACGGTAAATATTAAGGACATCATGTAAGTAAACTCCCCCCTATTTGCATCAAAGTCGAATGTAAATGTGAAAGTTATGTGTAAATGACTGTCGTGCAAATTACTTGCCTTGATGAATTGCATTTACTTTAGGAAAACATATGTTATTGAGAAGAATGTTCAAGCATGCACGTTACATGTCATTGCATCATCAAGCATGCATTGGCACCGAAATGAGAAAGTCAAATGTTTTCATGAAAGGAATGTGTCAAAGTGCAAATTTTTGTCAAAAAAGTATGTATCCCAAGTTTTTGAAAGAATGGGTGTACTTCTATGTCATGAAAGGTGCGAGTGGGAAATGGGGCGCGGGGGACCGGCGTACCCGAATGTAATGTTACACCGCTTTGCGGTGGGAAAGTAAATGTTACACCGCTTTGCGGTGGGAAAGTGAATGTTACACCGCTTTGCGGTGGGAAAGTGAATGTTAAACCGCTTTGCGGTGGAAATGCGCATGTTAATCTGGTTCCAAATAAGTAATTGCCCACTGTATGCTGATTGACTAGAAGTTACATCAAGTGAGCTCACGATGGAAATGAATTGAAAGTTTTGAAATGTTGAACGAAAGTTGAAAAGTTTGAAAGTTCTGGAAAGTAATGTAAATGGGGATACATACACGGAATTTCGAAAAGCATTCATGTCATAAGCATGCATTCATGCATACAGTTTACTTACTGAGCTTTAGCTCACCCCAATCCCTCCCCAATATTTCAGGTGATGAAAGTTAGATGATCAGAGGAGAACACTTGGCGGCTGACTTCGACAGTACCCACCGTCGCCTTAATTAATAAAGTTAAATTGATTCAAGTTGTCGTTTAAATTTATTCCTTCATCTATTGTTATTGGTAATGTTTGGTTGAAGTTAGTCTTGATTACGTATGGGTGACGCAATTGAGATTAAATTTCCTCTTAATTCTTTTGTCAATGTCGTTTGATATTTTGAGAAATCTTATGATTGAGGAGTTTGGGAAATGCATGAATTGGTTTTGGCGATGATGAATGTGATTGAGATGTGATGGGTGTTTTAAATTTTTAAATGGTTTTTGATGTCCCTCTACAGGTTGGCTATGTCCAATTTATAGAGGAGACTCTGCCGAAATTTTTCTAAAATTTTATAATAGATAAATGAACATTTTAGTCGTGTAAAGGATTTAAATTCCGCGTTTAATGTGAATGGAACTGGACACGCCTAGGTTTTAGACTCTTAAACTTGGGGTGTTACATTTTTGGTATCAGAGCTAAGAGTTTTAAAAGCGATTCTGTAGACTTTTAAATTTTATTTGAAATTGGTTCGGGTACTAAGTCACGCCTCAAGTGCTTCTCCCTCGATCATCTGGTAAGTTAATTTTGCCTAAATTATTGAATGTCATGTAATGCTACTAGATTGAAATTTGTACACATTGATATGTAGTACTATATATTGAACTAGATGTTTTATTCTCTTCTATTTAGAAATGGCTCCCACTAGACGTAGCAACACTCAAGGAAGAATTTCTCAAACTCAGGATGAAGGGACAGGCAATAACACTGCCCCTTCCGGCACTCCGACGATCGTAGAGGCCTTGGTCCAAGCGTTAACTACGTTGGGACAGGCAAGTCAGCCTAGGACTAATGAGAACCGTGGGCATGGGAGGATATCAGAATTTAAGAGGCTGTCTCCGCCATCCTTCGTCGGAACCACTGACCCCCTCGAGGCTGAAAAGTGGTTAACTGAAATGCAGAAAGCCTTTAAGGTTATGGGATGCACCGATGAGGAGAAGGTTAACTTTTCCGCATACATGCTTCAGGGCGGTGCCTATGATTGGTGGCTGATGGTGCAGCGGCAACATGAAAATGACGCTGAACCTTTTACTTGGGAAATGTTTACCACGGCCTTCAATGAAAAGTACTTTCCCAAGAGTATCCGCCAGCAAAAGGAGGGAGAATTTCTGAAACTAGTGCAAGGGAATAGATCAGTTACGGAATATGAAGCGGAGTTTGCTAGACTGGCTAAGTTCGCTCCAAACTTAGTGGATACTGAAGAGAGAAGGTCTAGGCGCTTTGAAGAAGGACTTAAACCACAAATCAAACAGGCCGTGATCCCTTTTGAACTCACTACCTATAGAGAGGTGATCAACAAATCCCTGTTGGTGGAAAGAGCTCTAGCCATAGATGGAGAAGAAAGTAAAACACAATCTTTTAGCCAGAAATTCAAGGGTGGAAATTCAAAGGGGTGGAGTCACAAGGGACAAAAAAGGAGGAGTGATCAAGGGAGTAAGCAGTATCACCAATCAAACAAGCAACATATAGTAACTTGCTCGAAGTGTGGCAAGGGACATCGTGGTGAGTGCCTTCAGGGCAAGGGGGTATGCTTTAAGTGTGGGAAGCCGGGACATTCGGCACATGATTGTCAGAATTGTTTTAACTGTGGGAGGCCAGGGCACCTAGCGAAGGATTGTAGAGAGAAAAAGAAGACTACCCAAGCAAGGGTTTATACAATGTTTAAGAAGGAAGCTAATGATTCATCCACCGTAGTATCAGGTATTTTAAATTTATTTATTACATTTCTCTTCTGTCTTTACACCTCGTACCATTCTAGAAAAATTATGAACATGCATATATCTATAGAAGTATACTTTATTGTGGTAGGTACTGTGTACGTATGTGACAAACTTGCAACTGTTCTTTTCGATTCCGGGGCTACTCATTCTTTTGTCAGTCCTGTTTTTGCTGAGAAATTAAATCATTCATCCCCACAACTGAGTACTCCATTTGTTGTGTCAACACCATCCAGAGACTTATTGAGTTCAAGTACTGTATTGAGAGACTGTCCAATAGTGGTGAATGGGAATGACTGGGTGGCAGATCTTATAGTACTGGATATTCACGATTTTGACATCATACTGGGCATGGATTGGCTATCACGGTATTATGCTTCCATAGACTGTCATGAGAAGAAGGTGATGTTCAAGCCTCCAAATGAAACCCCTTTTTACTTTGTCGGGGTTGAGGTGAAACCTTCTATTCCAATAGTGTCAGCGATGAAAGCCCGTCAATTGATGAATAAGGGCTGTAAGGCGTACTTGGCTGCGATAGTCGAAGTACCAAAAACAGACCCCTCACTTGAACAAATTGCAATCGTTCGAGAATATCCGGATGTTTTTCCAGAGGACCTTTTTGATCTACCGCCTGAAAGAGAGATCGACTTCGTTATCGATTTGGTACCTGGAACAGCCCCGATATCGAAAGCACCGTATCGGATGGCTCCTGCAGAACTTAAGGAGCTCAAGGAGCAACTGCAGGATCTCATGGATAAGGGCTTTGTTCGACCTAGTTTCTCCCCATGGGGTGCTCCTGTATTATTTGTGAAGAAGAAGGACGGTTCTATGAGACTTTGCATAGATTACAGGGAGTTGAATAAAATAACAATAAAGAATAAATATCCGTTGCCGAGAATTGAAGACCTATTCGACCAGCTTCAGGGTGCAGGGTATTTTTCCAAGATCGATCTGCGATCTGGTTATCATCAGTTGAGGATTAAAGAAGAGGATATCCCAAAGACAGCTTTTCGTACCAGATATGGACATTATGAATTTTTGGTGATGCCGTTTGGGTTAACCAATGCTCCTGCAGCATTTATGGATCTGATGCATCGAGTTTTTAAAGAATACTTGGATCAATTTGTTATAGTCTTCATTGACGATATATTGATCTATTCTAGGTCTGAAGAGGAACACGAAAAGCATTTGAGAATAGTGCTTCAGAAACTTAGAGAAGAGAAATTATTTGCGAAGTTCAAGAAGTGTGAATTCTGGCTGGAAAGAGTGCCGTTCTTGGGGCATGTTGTATCAAAAGAAGGCATTGAGGTTGACCCGAGTAAAATTGAGGCAGTTCGTAATTGGCCAACACCAACTAATGTGAAAGAGGTCCGCAGCTTTCTTGGATTAGCCGGTTACTATCGGAGATTTGTGGAAGGATTTTCCAAGATTTCCTCGCCTTTGACTAAGCTGACCAGAAAGGATACGAAATTTCAATGGAATTCGGATTGCGAACAGAGTTTTGAGGAGTTAAAGACGCGGTTGACAACTGCGCCAATTTTAGCTATTCCACAAGGAAATGAAGGATTGGTCATTTACAGTGATGCCTCATTGAAGGGGCTTGGTTGTGTTCTTATGCAACACGGCAAGGTAATTTCCTACGCTTCAAGGCAACTGAAAGAGTACGAGAAGAATTACCCAACTCACGATCTCGAGTTGGCAGCTGTCGTATTTGCATTGAAAATATGGAGGCACTATCTCTACGGGGTCAGATGTGAGATCTACACCGATCATAAAAGTCTCAAATACTTCTTCACACAGAAGGAACTAAACATGCGACAACGCAGGTGGTTGGAACTTGTCAAGGATTATGATTGTGTTATTAATTATCATCCTGGCAAGGCTAATGCCGTAGCTGATGCACTTAGCAGAAAAAGTCATGGAACAATGAATGCCTTGCAAGTTGTCCAGAAACAGTTACTGAGGGATATCCAAGGGTTAGAGTTGGAGATCGTTCCAAAGGGCAAGACAGGTTATCTTGCTAACATAACATTGGAATCGACATTGTTGGAGAAAATAAAGGCCCTACAGTTAGAAGACCCCAATACTTCAAGGGTCCGCACTGAAGTAATTAATGGGAAACGCACTGATTTTATTATCTCCGCAGATGGTGCCCTTCGGCAGGGAAATAGGCTGGTAGTCCCCAATAATAAGGAATTGAAGCGAGAAATTATGAGGGAAGCTCATAACACTCCTTACTCAATCCACCCCGGAAGTACTAAGATGGCTCGGGATTTGAGGCAGCATTTTTGGTGGATTGGCATGAGTAGGGATGTGGCGGAGTATGTTCAACGTTGTCTCACTTGTCAGCAAGTTAAGGCCGAACATCAACGACCTTCTGGCCTATTACAACCTCTTATGATTCCGGAGTGGAAGTGGGAACGAATAGGCATGGACTTCATTGTAGGCTTACCTAAGACGAAGAAGGGTTATAACTCTATATGGGTGATAGTCGATCGTCTTACCAAGTCGGCACACTTTCTACCGGTAAAGACTACTTATAATATGGAGAAGTATGCAGAGTTATATGTGGCAGAAATTGTAAGGCTTCATGGGATTCCCCTATCCATTGTGTCTGAACGCGACCCAAAATTTACTTCTTCATTTTGGAAAAGTCTACATAAGGCCATGGGTACTCAATTGAGTTTCAGCACGGACTTTCACCCTCAGACAGATGGACAGTCAGAGAGAACAATTCAAACCCTGGAAGATATGTTGAGAGCTTGTATTATTGATTTTCCAGGTACTTGGGACGAATTTCTCCAATTGGTTGAGTTCTCCTATAACAATAGCTACCAAGCCTCCATTCACATGGCTCCATATGAGGCGCTATACGGGAGGAAGTGTAGATCACCGGTTCACTGGGATGAAGTTGGGGAACGGAAATTCCTAGGCCCAGAAATGGTGCAGCAGACATCGGAAATTGTTGAGAAGATTCGCCAACGGATGAGAACTGCACAGAGTAGACAGAAAAGCTATGCAGATAGAAGAAGGAAACCATTGGAATTCGCTACAGGTGATATGATTTTCCTAAAGGTCGCTCCTATGAAAGGAGTTATGAGATTCGGGAAGAAGGGAAAGTTAACTCCACGATATGTTGGCCCCTTTGAAATACTTGAAAGGGTGGGTGACCTAGCTTATCGGGTTGCATTGCCACCGGCACTATCTAGAGTTCATAACGTATTTCATGTGTCGATGTTGAGAAAATATATTTCGGATCCTTCTCATATCCTCAGTTATGAGTCGTTAGATCTTCGTGAGGATCTAACTTACGAGGAATCACCTGTGAGGATCCTACTGAAGGCGGATAAGGAACTTAGGAGGAAGAAGATACCTCTAGTTAAAGTCCTTTGGAGGAATCATGCAGTAGAAGAGGCTACTTGGGAACGCGAGGACGAAATGCGTGCCAAGTATCCACACCTTTTTGGTAAGTTTTAATTTCGAGGACGAAATTTTCTTTTAGGGGGTAAGGAATTGTAATACCGCATTTCGATTTTACATGCTTTCTTGATTGTCGCGTAAAGTTTATGTTAATATCATTATAAATGATTTAACTAATATTATGGTTTTAATTGAATTATTTTGCAGTGGAAGGATTGGATGCCGTTTCGATCAATGTACCAATTAAAAGTTTATAAATTGTTATTTTAACAGTTACGTGCATTTTTATGTGATTTATTTGATTTATTGCCTAGGCATGCTAATTTCTATTTTTATTGTGTTAAATTGAAGTTAGAAAAAGTTTGGTGACACTTTGGAATTTCATTTGAAAGTTTTGAGCCTAAATTACTAAATTATGAGAGTAGAGGGACTAAATTGCAATTTTCCAAAAGATACACATTAAACCTAACCCTAACATCATACTCACTCACTCACGATCCCTCTCTCTCTCTCGACTCGCCTCTCACTCTCGGTCTCACTCTCTTCGTCCGTCTCTCGCTCTCGCCTCTCCGTCTCTCTCACTCGGCTTCTCCCTTCGCACCGCCGGTCACCACCACCGCCTGAAGTAAGCCCTCCCCTCTTCCCCCTTCTCCCTTTTCTCCTCACGCACACACACCACCCGCGCACACACACACACGGTTCCACGCGATTTCATACACACACCCCCATAATTCGATACACACATGTATATATGTATAATTCTATGTAGATAATGTATGAATACACTTGATATGCATAAATTCAGATGTTGCAGATAATTTCAGATTTGTAATTTTGTTAAATTTTCGAAATTAACCATGATTATAGGTAGGTGTAAGTTCTGTGTATGTATATATTGATGTATGTGTATGTATATATTGATGTATGTGTATATTTGTATATTTCAAATTTTCAGATTTTAGACTTGTTTAGATTTCGAATTTTAAATTGTTTATTTGAGATGTTAGACAATGTGTATGTGGTGTGTGTATATATATGTATATGTGTGTGTGGGTGTATTGATGATTTTGTAACTTAGTTAAATATTTGGTTAAGTTGAATTATGAATACAATTTTCAGATTTAAAAATTTTGGAAAATACTCTGTTAAAATTTGAGTTAGTTAATTAAGGTTATGTTATTCTGGGTTAAATTGAAGTTTTAATCTCGGTTAATGTTTGATTAGTATTAAAGTGAATAATGAATGTGTTTGTGAACTGAAAGTTATTCATTTTGGCAAATGGAAATAATTAGGACTTTTGGTACATTGACGACACGGGCAGTCGAGGCTCCTCCACTTGCAAATCAAGAAAACGGTAAATATTAAGGACATCATGTAAGTAAACTCCCCCCTATTTGCATCAAAGTCGAATGTAAATGTGAAAGTTATGTGTAAATGACTGTCGTGCAAATTACTTGCCTTGATGAATTGCATTTACTTTAGGAAAACATATGTTATTGAGAAGAATGTTCAAGCATGCACGTTACATGTCATTGTATCATCAAGCATGCATTGGCACCGAAATGAGAAAGTCAAATGTTTTCATGAAAGGAATGTGTCAAAGTGCAAATTTTTGTCAAAAAAGTATGTATCCCAAGTTTTTGAAAGAATGGGTGTACTTCTATGTCATGAAAGGTGCGAGTGGGAAATGGGGCGCAGGGGACCGGCGTACCCGAATGTAATGTTACACCGCTTTGCGGTGGGAAAGTGAATGTTAAACCGCTTTGCGGTGGAAATGCGCATGTTAATCTGGTTCCAAATAAGTAATTGCCCACTGTATGCTGATTGACTAGAAGTTACATCAAGTGAGCTCACGATGGAAATGAATTGAAAGTTTTGAAATGTTGAACGAAAGTTGAAAAGTTTGAAAGTTCTGAAAAGTAATGTAAATGGGGATACATACACGGAATTTCGAAAAGCATTCATGTCATAAGCATGCATTCATGCATACAGTTTACTTACTGAGCTTTAGCTCACCCCAATCCCTCCCCAATATTTCAGGTGATGAAAGTAAGATGATCAGAGGAGAACACTTGGCGGCTGACTTCGACAGTACCCACCGTCGCCTTAATTAATAAAGTTAAATTGATTCAAGTTGTCGTTTAAATTTATTCCTTCATCTATTGTTATTGGTAATGTTTGGTTGAAGTTAGTCTTGATTACGTATGGGTGACGCAATTGAGATTAAATTTCCTCTTAATTCTTTTGTCAATGTCGTTTGATATTTTGAGAAATCTTATGATTGAGGAGTTTGGGAAATGCATGAATTGGTTTTGGCGATGATGAATGTGATTGAGATGTGATGGGTGTTTTAAATTTTTAAATGGTTTTTGATGTCCCTCTACAGGTTGGCTATGTCCAATTTATAGAGGAGACTCTGCCGAAATTTTTCTAAAATTTTATAATAGATAAATGAACATTTTAGTCGTGTAAAGGATTTAAATTCCGCGTTTAATGTGAATGGAACTGGACACGCCTAGGTTTTAGACTCTTAAACTTGGGGTGTTACACTAGGAGTCCGAATTATCATCCCACGAGGACTGCTATTAATTATCGAAATATTTTAGTTCTACACTTTATTTGAACGAACAAATGAATTTGAAGTTTTAAATTAAAACTAAGAAGATGAATTAAATAATTAAATTGTGAAATTGTTTTGTTTTAAAATATGATTTTAAAGTGGTTGGGATTCACGATTTCACCTAACTTAAATCAATTCTAATTCCAGATTTTATTTTCTAAATATGTGCTCGATCGAATTCACTAATTTAAATTGAGATTCCTCTCTCGAGTTTAAATCAATCCTACCTAAATAAGTCAACCTTGTATATCTACAACGGGTCTGAATATTCCTTATCTAGATGCATTACATTCAAGAATTCACACATGATCGCACTAATCACAAGAGTATATCTCTATCTCTCGTTCAATTAACGGATTTATTACCTAGATCTATGTTATTAACTCACTTCTCGGATTATGGAAATAACACATAAAATCATGAATAAGTGGTCAGTTCATTCACGCATTAAACGCAATAATAAACCAACACATGCATTAAAGCGTTAAAATAAGGAATATGGAATTAAAATAATTAACTAGGCTACATCGTTCATCCAAACATAGAATTTAGTTACACATCTTGATTAAAGAACAAAAACAAGAAAATAAAACGTTCATTGAAAATAACAAAGAAGAATGGAAAGATTGCACCAATTATCAATTCTTCTAGTATCTTCAATTCGCGCCCCTCTGCGATGCTTGAATCTCCAAGAATTTGACGTGAAAAACTTGATTGTAGCTCGTTCTATGGAGAGGCAAAGGTCTGATTTTCGTGCAAAGAGGTTGTATATATAGGTTTTGGAGAAAACCTAGGTCAAGAAGAGAGAATTCTGTTGAAAATCTAGAGAAAAAGCCCACAGTCGGCCCAACCGGAAAGCCACGCGATCGCGTGGTTTACACTTTAGCGATCGCGTGCTTGACACAAAAACTCTCGGGTTATTTTTTCACACCTTCTCGCGATCACTTGGTATGTAACCAGGGATCGCGACTTCGCTCTTTTCTCGGCTGTACAAGTTAGTCCCCGACCTTTAATTGCACCTTCAATCCTCAACTTCCAATTATTGCAATTTAGTCCCCGAACTTTATCTTCTTCTCGATTTGCCCATTCAAGCTCTTAATTTATTCAATTCGGTCCTCCAACCTCTGATTCATTCATTTTGGCACATTGCATCTTTCCGGTTGACGTCACAAACTCCTCACTTGTCCAATTTAGGTCCAATTAGCAATCCAATCATGCGTGTTTCCCATTGATTTCATCATTCTTCATCTTTTGGGATATTTTCTGAAAAGTAAACGATAAACACAAATTAAATAGCAAACATTCCTAAACGATAATAATTACACCTAATTTATACATACAAATAAGTGTATAAAATACACTTATCAAATACCCCCAAACTAGAATTATTGTTCGTCCTCGAGCAATGGAAAATAAACTACAAAAATCAAAGAAATAAGAGAACAAATATTTTTGTTGTGTCAACATGTTTACCATATGCCTCCATAATCCAAACCAATTTAAGCTTTAACCAAGCGTCATGAACAACAATACAAAATAATTTCTAGTTATATCCTGCCAGAGTCTCAAGTGTGTGTGTGAATAGCCAATGTCAAAAGCATACTTATGCAAAAGATGTGCTCAACACTGTGTGACTCAGTATGCATAATCCAGCCCGAATCCCATGTGGTCAATCTATGATTTCTAATAAAATTCCTTTCAATGCTCATGGATGATCACCACTTTCTGCTTTTTCTCTCGCATCCCGAGTTTTTAACTATATGGGTTCTAAAAATATTCTTTGTTTTTTCCACACAAGGTGGTCAGAATCAAAAATAAGTGTGCACAACAAATCGAATGACTCCCAAGTAAAAGATGTTATAATGTCTTATGTGTAAGTCCACTCTCCATTCTTGCTTTCTAATTGACCCATGTAACGAGCTTTAGGTCGATGACTCCCAAGCCAGTTGGCTTTAGGGCACCAGGTTTGAAAGACCCCTCGGACTTACTTACTCGAGTCAAAAAGGCATTTGAAGAACGGAATAAGACCTTCGGCATTTTTCTGTTTTTATGCTGGAAATGGTTTATACCAGTTGAAAAAACTGCAATGACTAAAGTGCAAAACCAAGAACCACAGACCTCCAACCTGTCAATACACACAAATTCCAACCATTTTACCCCCAAACTTTCCTTTTAGCATGATTGGTTCTAATTTAGGGGTGGGATATCTTATGATCTAAGTTCAGGGATTTTCAAATCATTTCTAAGTTCAAATTGCATAAACTCTGCCCCACATGTATTAAACAAAATCCCTCACACAAGCAATTATCCGACACTGGCTATGTGCGCAATAAGTATGGAATCTAGCAAAACATAACTAGTTCAAAATAAGTTAATGCTTTCATGTTGTCCAATTTTTAAGTCTAAGCACAAATTGATTCATACTATATCCTAGGCAATAAACAAGTTAACACAAAAAAAAAAAAATTCAAAATTTTTTTTAATCCCAATAAAAATAGAATGAATAGCGTGAATATGGGAGCATTTTGCATGAATGATATTTCCCACCCCCAAACTAGAAAGACACATTGTTCTCAATGTTTGTCAAAAAGATTTAAAAATGTAAAACAAGACAAAGGAGAGAGAAAGAGAACTTCCCAGGTGCATTGGAGATGTTTTGTTGCCTTGATGCTTCCATTTGAAATTGCACTTTGATGCATTTGACCCTTTCTTTACATTGCCCAACTTGATTGGATATGTTTTGATTGGTGTGTGCCTTGCAAATAAGAGATAAGTAACATTAGAAGTAATAAACACGAATAAGAAATAATGGAAGTTCAATACCACACCTCCAAACTAAAGTTAAAGTAAAATCTTGAATTTTCAAAATTGGTCGACCATACACATTCACGCCTTGACATCGCTTAGAAAAACATAAATTTTCCTGAGCCATCTTTTGATACGTTAAAGTTCACAGCATGATCGACAATATAATAAAAATTCAGCTCATATGAAGATCAATAGGGTCATGAAACAATGTAGAGAAGTAGGTGACGTGAGTGGATTTTCAGGTGCAATGGCCTGCAGTTGCCTTGCAATGGGGTTGCCATGGTGCAATGTTGATTTTCATGATTTTCATGTAATGTAGTGAACTAATTCATGAACTAAGCACACATAATCAATGATAAACATATCATGAAGATAAATTCTCGGAAGGATTTCTCAAATTAGCACAAAAATCTCTTTGTGGCATTTCATCAAACACTAAATTTGCACAACAAAAATTAAAGAACTTGCATCAACTTGGAAACATGGATTGACCAAAAAAAATCCTACCTATTAAAGCACAAATCACATTCTCCAACAACTAACTTAAGCCCATACTCCACTCCACAATAAATTTGCACTTATGAATTCAAAGAAAATTTTACTCTTTTGAATAACTTGAAGGAAAGTGAAAATTTCATACCTTTGATTGAGTTTTGTAGGTGATGAAAGCAATGAGTTTGATGCAAAAAGGTGTTGATGAAAAGCACACACAATGTAAGATCAAATATGAGGTGATTAGGGGAGAGAAAACGAGTTTATAATGTTTGAAATTGGAAACATGAGGAACAACACTTAAACTGCCGATTTTGGTCCCAGTACAGCCACGCGATCGCCTGGCAGGAGTGCCAGTGATCACGTGGTTCAAGGTTTAAGAATCTGATGATTTTGAAAGGCAAACTCGCGATCGCCATAGCCTATTGGCACACGATCGCATAGTTCCCGGCTGTAATGAAAATTTTTCCTATTTATGATTTCCAAAATCATTTTTATCCCCCTAATCACTTCGTGATCGATGCAATGATTTTCCAAACCTTATCGTCATGATTCAAACTAGTGTGTGTGTGAGTTTGGAATGACGATAAAAATCTAGCCTAATATAAACATGCAAAATTAAAAACATACCTAAATATGCAATAATAGACTCTTATGCACAAGTGTTCTAAACATGAAACATGCAAAACACTCAAACACATTTCCTACCATGCATATATCTAAAATTTTAATACTAAAATAAATAATAGAAGCATAATAAGTAAAAGGGAAGAAAGGTTGGGTTGCCTCCCAACAAGCGCTCCGTTTGAAGTCTTAAGCCCGACTTTAGCACATAAATATCATGGAGGCTTGAAAGATCCTCTTGAAGCCCTGCAAACTTTGCAATTTCCTGCTTTGCATATCTCCACCTGTTTTATCACTTTCTTGAATTCCAAATCCTCACTTTTTACTGTTTGTTGAGGGATGTTCGGATTTTCTTCCTTTTTGTCTCTTCTTTCATCTTTTACCTTCACAAACTCATGTTTTGTGATTGGAAACTCCTCCAACTTAATACCTTGCTTCATCTTCACTTCTGGTTTCTGGACCACTCCCTCCACCTTGAAGCAACTTTCTTTTAGAACTTCAAGGTCTTGTCTTGGCTTGATACTGAAAGTGACTTGTTCCTTCTCGACCCTAAAGATGATTTCCCCTTTTTCGATATCTATGAGAGCTCGTCCTATAGCAAGAAATGGTCTTCCAAATATCAGGGGCATCTGAGAGTCCTCTTCCATATCAAGGATCACAAAGTCAATTGGAAAGAAGAACTTGTCCACTTTCACAATCACATTCTCCACTATCCCATATGGATACTGTATAGACCTGTTAGCAACCTTTAGTGTGATATTGGTTGATTTAGGCTCCCCCAAACCAAGTTTCCTATATACAGACAAAGGCATTAGATTAACACTAGCCCCTAAGTCACACAATACATTATCAAAAGTGAAATTACCAATAGTGCAAGGGATAGAGAAACTCCCTCGATCAGTCAATTTTTGTGGTAATTTTTTTGAAGTATGGCGCTGCACTCCTCACTCAGTGCTACTGTCTCAAAATCAACCAACTTTCTTTTGTTTGACAGCATCTCCTTCATAAACTTTAAGTAGATGGGCATTTGAGCCAATGCTTCACCGAAAGGGATGTTTATATGCAGTTTCTTGAAAATCTCCAAAAATTTCCCAAATTGCTGCTCCAGATTTTGCTTTCTCAGCTTTTGTGGATATGGAACTGGAGGTACATATGCCTTGACTGGAGGTCTAACTCGAACGTCTTCTTCAGATTTTTCTTGAATTTCAGGAGTTGACCTCTGTTCTTTCTCACTTTCCTGTTCTTCCACCACATCTTTCTTTTGGTTCTTATGCTTCTCATATTCCTCTACAGTCACTTCAAATAGTTGAACCCCGCTACTTGTTGTTATTGCATTAACATGCTCACGAGGGTTTGTTTCAGTATTGCTCGGTAACTGTCCTGGCTGCCTTGTGGAACTACTAGCTGCCAACTCTCCCACTTGTCTCTTCAAATTCTTAATCTCAGCTGCTTGATTCATAATTTCACCATTCTGACTCTTAACTAGCTGGATTAACATCTCCATGTTTTCTGCCATGGTTTTATGAGATTGTTGTTGTTGCTGTTGTTGAAAACCAGGCTGATGCTGAACATTTTGATTATTAGTCCAGGAGAAGTTAGGGTGGTTCTTCCATTCTGGGTTGTATGTTTGTGAATATGGACCACCCTGCTGTCTGTTCCCAATGAAGTTGACCTGTTCTGAACTTGATTGATTTTGTTGAAGTGGGCAGAAATTTATAGCGTGATTTTCAAAACAAAAATCGCACAAAGCTGTTTGAACCGAATTCACTGGCTTCACACCCATACGGTCTATTTTCTTTGTCAACGCATCCAGCTTAGCAGTTAATGCTGTAATTTCACTAACTGCGGCAATCCCTCCAGATTTTGGTGTAGATCTATCGGAATACCACTGGTAACTGTTCGCAGCCATCTTCTCAAAGATCTCAGATGCTTCTTCATATGTCATATCCATTACTGATCCTCCAGCTGCTGAGTCAACGTACTTCTTATTTTCATTTGTCAGCCCATTGTAGAATGTCTGAACTAAGATCCAATCAGTGATTCCATGGGTAGGACACTGTCTGATGAGCTCGTTGAACCTTTTCCAAGCCTCAAAAATTGATTCCCCAGGCTGTTGACTGAATGATAAAATCTCACGCCTTAGCTTTGACATACAGCTAGGTGGGAAAAATTTATCTACAAATCTCTGGCTCATAACTTCAAAAATGGTGATTGTGTGTAAGGGCAAAGAGTAAAATCAGGCTTTTGCTTTGTCTGCCAAAGAAAATGAGAAGAGCTTTAATTTCACGGCGTCATCTGAAACTCCATTCATGCGTTGCATATCACATAGTTCCAAAAATGTTCGAAGATGCACATGAGGATCTTCAGATGGCAATCCATGAAAAACGCAAGAATTTTGGATCAAGGATATCAAGGAAGTCTTGATCTCAAAAATATTAGCTCGGATTGCAGGAGGTACAATGCAAGTTCCAATGTTCCCCACAGGAGGAACCATGTAGTCTCGTAAAACACGTCTTCCATGATGTTGTTGCTGTCCATTCACAGCTGCTGGCAGATTTTGTTGATTTTCCTGATTATCCTGAATTATGTCATCTGCCATGGCTAAGTCTGTTTGTTGATTCGCTTCCAACTGTTGTCTACGCCTCTGTCGAAAGATGCGTTCAATTTCTGTACCAAAAGGGAGCAAATCAAATGACTTAGTCCTTCTTAACATAAATTAAAGAAAACAAAAAATAAAAGCAAAAACTGAAAATTAATATAAAGATAAAAATAAGCAAAATAAAGTTCAAAGTAAAATAAGAACTAATGAGTATCGATATTAATTAACAGTCCCCGGCAACGGCGCCAAAAACTTGTTCACTGATATCTTGCGATGTGAGATATCCCCGCAAGTGCACGGGTCGTGAGAAGTAATAAAGTGGACCTAGAGTCCGGATTATCATCCCACGAGGACTGCTATTAATTATCGAAATATTTTAGTTCTACACTTTATTTGAACGAACAAATGAATTTGACGTTTTAAATTAAAACTAAGAAGATGAATTAAATAATTAAATTGTGAAATTGTTTTGTTTTAAAAGATGATTGTAAAGTGGTTGGGATTCACGATTTCACCTAGCCAATTAAATCAATTCCAATTCCAGATTTTATTTTCTAAATATGTGCTCGATCGAATTCACTAATTTAAATTGAGATTCCTCTCTCGAGTTTAAATCAATCCTACCTAAATAAGTCAACCTTGTATATCTACAGCGGGTCTGAATATTCCTTATCTAGATGCATTACATTCAAGAATTCACACATGATCGCACTAATCACAAGAGTATATCTCTATCTCTCGTTCAATTAACGGATTTATTACCTAGATCTATGTTATTAACTCACCTCTAGGATTATGGAAATAACACATAAAATCATGAATAAGTGGCCAGTTCATTCACGCATTAAACGCAATAATAAACCAACACATGCATTAAAGCGTTAAAATAAGGAATATGGAATTAAATAATTAACTAGGCTACATCGTTCATCCCAACATAGAATTTAGTTACACATCTTGATTAAAGAACAAAAACAAGAAAATAAAACGTTCATTGGAAATAACAAAGAAGAATGGAAAGATTGCACCAATTATCAATTCTTCAAGTATCTTCAATTCGCGCCCCTCTGCGATGCTTGAATCTCCAAGAATTTGACGTGAAAAACTTGATTGTAGCTCGTTCTATGGAGAGGCAAAGGTCTGATTTTCGTGCAAAGAGGTTGTATATATAGGTTTTGGAGAAAACCTAGGTCAAGAAGAGAGAATTCTGTTGAAAATCTAGAGAAAAAGCCCACAGTCGGCCCAGCCGGAAAGCCACGCGATTGCGTGGTTTACACCTTAGCGATCGCGTGCTTGACACAAAACTCTCGGGTTATTTTTTCACACCTTCTCGCGATCACTTTGTATGTAACCAGCAATCGTGACTTCGCTCTTTTCTCGACTGTAGAAGTTAGTCCCCGACCTTTAATTGCACCTTCAATCCTCAACTTCCAATTATTGCAATTTAGTCCCCGAACTTTATCTTCTTCTCGATTTGCCCATTCAAGCTCTTAATTTATTCAATTCGGTCCTCCAACCTCTGATTCATTCATTTTGGCACATTGCATCTTCCCGGTTGACATCACAAACTCCTCACTTGTCCAATTTAGGTCCAATTAGCAATCCAATCATGCGTTTTTCCCATTGATTTCATCATTCTTCATCTTTTGGGATATTTTCTGAAAAGTAAACGATAAACACAAATTAAATAGCAAACATTCCTAAACGATAATAATTACACCTAATTTAGATATACAAATAGGTGTATAAAATACACTTATCAAATATTCAAGTATATTATTTGATTTGTGAATACCTTTATCAAAAGAATTTCTTTTCTGTTTTTCCAAAACTCACTTTTCACAGAAATCAAGTTTATGTAAAACATCTTTGCCAAAAGCACCTTTCTTTTCAAGCAATTTAAGACCTTTTTCATCTAAATGTCCAAATCTTTTAGGCCATAAATCAGTTTTATCATTTTCATAAATTGTATTAAAAGAATTGGCACAAACAGGATATGATTTCAAAACATATATACCATTTGTTTTGGGAGTAAAAGAAAGAAAGTAATTAACTTTAAAAGTACTTTGGTAACCTTCATGCAGTCTAATATCATAAAGGTCATAATCAAGCACACCCAGAGAAATTAAATTTCTTTTCGAATCAGGCACATATCTAGTTTGATTTAAAATAAGTGTTCTGTTATGTTCAAGTTTAAATATAACCTTCCCAGTGCCTTTAATATTACAAGTCAAATTATTTTCAAGTTTCACAAAATCATAAGAATCATTACCAGAATCAAGTATCTAGTCATACTTAGTATCAGTTTCAGTAGTAACATAAACACCATTATTATCTTGTGTTGCAGTCTCAGCTTGATTACTAGTTCCTATTTCATTTTATTTATTAAAACAATCTTTAACATGATGTCCAAGTTTACCACAGTAACAACACAATCTAGGTCTGAGAATACTATCTTGACCTCGAGTGTTGTCTTGACCTCCAAAATTGTCTTGTCTTCTAAAATTATCTTGATTTCTAGGGTTATTTTGACCCCTAAAGTTGTACTGACCTCTAAAATAATTATTCTTATGCTTATAAAAATTATCTTTCTTTTGATAGTTATCCCTAACAGGCTTATTATTCATGTTATTCTAGCTCTTGTTATTATTGAGAGCAATCCAACTTTTGTTGAAATTGTTCACAGGTTTATTGTCCCTAAAAGAGTTCTTTTTCTTTGAAGTTCCTATAACACTATAGGCTTCTTTGTAACTATTTCTCAATTCCAACTCCTTATTCTTAAGGAAAGTGTGAACTATTTCAGTAGTAATTTCTGTCCACCATATTCTAAGGCATTCCTGAGGTCTTTAAATTTATCACACATAGCATTTAAAAGACAGACAACTTTTTGATCATAAAATTTTTTTTCATCACAGTTCAGGAGGCTTTGTGTAATCTTATTAAACCTACTCATATTATCATCAACATCTTTGGAGGGATCAAATTTAAAGGCAAAGTATTGTTTCCAAAAAAAAGCATTTATTAGGGAAAGAGATAGTGTAGTAAACTTCCTCTTATTTATCCCAAAGTTCCACAGCAATTTTAGTCTCACCTATTTTTCTAATGACATTATCAAATAGGTGAGGAAACAGAGTATTCCAGGCTGTTTCATCCATCTCAGTCTGTCTATCATGAGTTAGGTTAGCAGGCCAAGATCGATCAATAGCCTTAGCACATTTCATTTGAAGTAATAAGACTTTCATTTTCTGGCTCTAGAGACTGAAATCTCTTTGCCATTCTAGATTTCAACAAATACTTTAATAGTAGCCATTGAAATAATGACCAAATAATTTTTAATTTTTAATTTTTTACAAAATCAGAAGCCTTATTGCTTAAAAAAAAATATCAGGCAAATATAACAGAGGCATATAGGAGAGTTTCACAAAGTATTTCAAATAACAAAGGCAGTCCACTAAGTAAAAAATATAATATGTCACACTGTATAAGGATCAGGAATTATAAGCAGTATAGCAATTAAGGTGATCACAATCCACAAAGAATAGTCACACGGAGTGAAAACCACAAAGAATTAGAAGTACTAAAAATGTTCTTCCAGTATATCCCTCAAACTACTTTGAGTCAGCCCAAAACTCTCTCAAATTCCCGTATTTTCAAAAAATCTTGGACAAAGGTAATTGAAGGTGATGCGAACCCCCTTGGTATATTGACCTAGAATTTCCACAATAATTTAGAATCAATCCCAAGAAAGCTAAAGTGGTAAATAAAGCGATAAAACACATTAACCCAAGTTTAAATCTAACCCAAAATTCATTGATTAAATAATCAAGCCCAATGGGTAAAGATTAAACAAATTCCAAGGTGACAGAAATTAACAACAACACAAGAATAATAATACTCAAGATATAGTCGAACTTTCAAGAATTACAAAGAGCAAAGGAGGTTAACCTTACCTCAAAGGAGTCTCTCTAATATCAAGTACAAATGAACATTCAAGTTAATTCCTAGGGTTTCAAGTATGAAGGGTATTTATTACAAAATACCAAAAGAGAACTTTTGAAAATTGCATGAAAAACCCCATTTTTTCTGAAACAAGGTGTTTCAGTCGACCAAACCGATCGATCGATATATTTTTGGTCGTTCACATGGTCGATCAAAATGGCACTTTCGGTTGACCAATCCTCAGCCAAACGCGACTGAGGCTGCAGCCCAGAATTTCTGCAGAGTTTCGTCGACCGGAATGACTTTCGGTCTACCGAAATTGGCTGAGTCCAATTTCTTCTTCTTTTTGGCTCCAACTTGATTTTTGGCTTCTTTTCTTGACTTATTCACATTGTTTAACCTCGGATTTTGAACCTCCTGGGCATCGGATCTCTCCATGAGTCCCACAGGCACACGCGTCGAGGTTTTGACTTTCTCGGTTCTCATCATCCCCTTCCTCTTGAAAAGGATTCAACCTCGAATCTTGCTTGAATGCACTGTCGTGAGACTCCTTGAACTTTGATCTTGCAGCATTGTTAATAGGTTCATGCAATGAAGTTGGACCTTTGCGATTCTCATCATCTCCTCCATCTTGAAAGAGATTTGACCACAAATCGACACCTATAATAAAAATAGAAAATTCAAACACAATAAATGTAACTGAAATTTTATACTCATAGTGCAAAATCAATTTGTCGGTGTTACCAAGAGCTTGAAATGTTCCAACACCGCAGAGCAGCAATTTGAATTTTATTCGATCGGTACCCGTTCTTTCCTCAAAAAGAACCATATCCAACCACCCAGATCAAATACGAATCGCCTCCTACTATTGTTAGTGTTTGAATTGTACTGCTCATCCTTCATCTCAATTTGAGACTTGTTCCACTCATGAGGTGACTTAACCTCTTCCACATTTTTCTCCCCACCCAAGTTACCTCTTTCATCAATAAAAAAATGCATCAAATTAAAAAAAGCAAACGAGTTAAAATCATGAAGAATTTCAAACGGGAGAAAATGCACTTCGATTATAAGCAAATCCAACAAAAGATTGACCTTGTTTCCCACTCTTTAGGTCACTTATAAGGTTAGTGCAAAAGAATTGTGTTAAAACTTCATTAACCATCTTGGTTTGGAACGTGGTTTGGTAAGAAGAAATGATTAAAATTAGAAATTTCTAAACCTCCCCAACAAAACCCCCAAAATGTGATTAATAAAATGTGCAATTATACTCAACAACATTCCCCTATGGACAACATGTAAATGCACTACTTCCTTAAAGAGAAGATTTGTTACGTTGGTAGTGGTAACGCTCCGCAAGTGCACGGGTCGCGCAATTAATAAAGTGGACGTGAGTCCAAGTATCGATCCCACAGAGATTGTGTTAAATTGTATTTTAGATTACTACCTTAACCGGAACAAGGAATTTGTTTGAGTTTGAAAATTTGTTTTTGAAAATTTAAAATAAAAATTAAACTAAAAATAAGAAAATTTGATTTGTTAAAACTTATAAAAGCAAAACGTGTTAGAATTATGAATCAATTTTAATCAAAGCATCCATGTATTTAACTAAATCATTTAAATACAACTTATGGGGTTTTGAATATCCATATTCCTAAAATGTTTTAAGTCCTCTTTCGAGCGATACATAAAAACATATCTCTAAATGCCAATTGACTATATTTCTATGACAATTAATCAATTAGAAAAGTATTAAAGGTCAATGAACACTATATATGATAACACAAAGCATAGGGGTATATTTCTATCCCCTGTTGGACTTTGTGGAAATTAAATAGCTTCTAATGAAATCCTACTCTTTTGAACATAGAAAATCATGAAGAGAATCACACAAAAGCTGGCAAAACAATTGCATGATAATAAAATCACTTATTTAATTGCATCAAACCCATAAACTGCATATATTAAATAATTGGTAAAAACATGGAATCAAATAGTTAAAACTTCATCACAATTCTAACACAAGATTTCTAGCCTTAACATATGATAAAAGATAAATTAGAACTATGATAATTGGAGTTCATCACCCTTTTCACCATGCTGTAGAAGAATCTTCAATCATGCGCCAGTTGGTTCCTTGAAAGTTCGAAAGCTCTTCGGGATCACCTTTGACAAGTTTGGAACCCCTAATTTCGTGCCCCAAGTGTCTTATTTATAGATGTTCACGAAGTCTAGGTAAAAAATATGAGAATTTGGCTAAAATCCGCGCAAAAAGCCCAGCTGTGGCCCAGTCGGGACTACCGTGCGACCGCACGGTAGGAATTTTTGCAGTCCCAACCTAAAAGATCCAACCTTCAGTCGTCATTTTTTTAATCCGTGCGGCCGCACGGTTATACCGGCAGCAAAAGTTTTCTTCTTTAAATTTCAGCAATTTGGTCATCATCCTTTTATTGCACAGCATTTAGTATTTTGATTATATCTTTCTATTCCATTATCCGATTGAGGTGATTCAAAGTCCATTAGAAAGAGAACTAAATGGAATACAATTCTTCCTGAAATATTATTTTCTCAATTCAAACGTTTAATGCACCGAAATTAGCTTTCAAATATGACTAAAAATTTGCCTGAAAATCTTGTGTAATTGGAATGAATTTATGGTAATATTCTTATCATATTTCATTCCCTTTTGACTTTTAATTGCATCCAATTGACTCCTAGAAATCTTCAAGTATCGTATCATGGTCTGGATCAATCATTGAGTATTTGCAACTTGGTCCTTCTTCATTTAATTTGTATACTTTAGTCCTTGAACTTCTAATTTCTTCTAATTTGGTTCTTTCTTTGACTTTTCTTCCAATTGATCCTTTGATTTACTTCATCAACTCTTGGTTTTCACACTTTAGCTCCTTTATCATCCAAATGACTTGTTTTTAGCTTCAATTTCATTGTTTTCTCGACTTTGGGGGTACTTTCTGAAATAAAACAAATAATAACAAAATAAATAGCAAATATTCTTAAACAAACGAATAAAATTCTACTTTTAGGGTAGAAATAAGTATATAAAATACACTTATCAACACCCCTAAAATAGAACTATTGTTCGTCCTCGAACAAAATAAAACTAAACAATAAATGTAAAAAGGCAAATTAATAAAAATTATGTTTTTACTTTTGTCAATTTATTTACCACGCGCTTCAACAATCCAAATTGACGATTCACTTTAGAAAAAGAAATATGAACAACATAAAATATTTCATTCATCCAATGCTCAACTTCATTGTGTGTGTGTGAATAGCCAAAATCAAAATCAAACTTATGCAAAAATAAACTTGACAATGTGTGACTTTTTATGCAAGAGTAAGCCCGAATCCCGGGTGGTCAACAATGATTTTATTCTGATTTTCCTTACCCTCTCATGAATGATCACAACCTTACTGCTTTCTCTCATATCCCGATGTCTTTCCTAATGATGTGGTTTCTAAACATGTATACATTGCATTTTTCCACACAAGGCAGTTAGAAGTAGACAAGTATGCACGACAGATAAGGAATAATTAACAAAGTGTTAGGAATTTCAATCAACAAAGTTTATACCATTTTATTCCTTTTTTTTCATATGGATGACTTTTTATTTTAATGTCCTTATCTTTTACCATCTTTGTGCAATACTTTTCATACTTGCTTTCTATATGACCCCTGTAACGAGCTTTAGGTCGGCAGCTCCCAACTCAGTTGAGCTTAGGGTACTAGGTTCAGAAAACTCCTCAGACTTAATTACCAGAGTCATAAAGGCTTAAACAGAAAAGTTAAAGATGTTTTAACGTCTTATGTGTAAGTCCACTCTTCGTACTTGCTTTCTAGTTGACCCCTGTAGCGAGCTTTAGGTCGGCAGCTCCCAACTCAGTTGAGCTTAGGGTTCCAGGTTTAGAGAACCCCCAAAGACGTACTTACCCGAGTCAAAAAAGGCATTTGAAGAGCAGAATAGGACCTTCAACATTTTTCTATTTTTATGCTGGTTATTATGGTTTATACCCGTTGATCGAAACCCCTTACACTAAAGATGTACAATTAAAAACTTCAAATCTTAAATCCATCAATGCATACTCATACTAACCTTCCCACCCCATTGGTTCTACATTTCAAGTCGGGATCTAATTTTCTTAAGGTTTTGGATTTTACTGTCAATTCTATGTTCAAAGTGCACAAGTTTACCCCACAACTATCAAGCATCTCCCTACACAAGTTTTTATTCGAAGTGGCTATGTGCTCAAATTTGATTAAAGTCTCATATGGATGAATGTTAAGAAAAATTTAGTTCGCATGTTGTCCAATTTTCTAACTAAAGCACAAAAGTCAATTCAGATCATGTCATAAGCAATAAATAAGTCAACAAAATTTTTCAAAATTTTCACTTTTTATGATTTTTTCACATTTTTCAATTTTTTTTAATTTTCTACCCAAAATCGAATGAATGTGTACATGAAGCACACGAATGAGCCCACCCCCAAACTAGAACTATGCACTGTCCTCAGTGTATTCAAAGCAAATAATTAAATAAAATAACAAAATAACAAATAGGGTGTTATGTACTTCCCAGGTTTGGAGAGGTGGTGTTCTCAATTTGAAGCTTTGATCTTCATGTAGCTTGCATGATTCGACCCCTTTCTTACTTTTCCAAGTTTGGCTCCAAGTGTCCCACGATGATATTTTTCTTGCAAACAAGAGTTATTTATCATTAGAAGCATGAATATCGTATAGGATCTAAAACAAATCAACACAACACACCCAAACTAGGACTTAGAAAAATTTTGAAAATTTTGAAATATGGTCGACCACTGATTTTCAACCCTTGACATCACCTCAAAAAAGTGAAAATTTCCCAAGACATGTCTCAGGCATATGAAAGTACATAACTCGGTATACAACATATAAAAAATTCAGCAAGTTTGAAGTTCATTTGGGTCATGAAAAGATGTAACAAAGTAGGTGCAGTGAAACTGAAAACAGGTGCACTGATGCCTGCAATGGCCTTGCAATGAGGTGTCATGTAGTGCAATGATGTTCAAGTTGAGTTTCATGCTTTAAATCGGTGTAAACATGGATTGAACGATGCAAAAATGATGTATAATATGTAATGAAGGTGATCATCCAAAAATAATTTCAAAAACTCAACAAAACATTCATTGTGACATTTATTCAAACACCTTGCAGGCACATGAAGAAATCAATGGAGAACATAGAGTTGGAGACTTGAATTTACCCAAAATTTTTCACCTACAAATCACAATTCAATATCTCCAATCCTAGCCTAAACCCATCATCAACTATTCACAATTTTACAATTTACAAAAAGAATGAGGAACAAAAGATCATGCATGATTTTGTGAAATTGTGTAGAAATTCATACATCTTGAATGTTTTTGATGCAATCCAAGACATGAAATAGAGTTAAAATGATGTGCAGGTAATGGGGGCTAATTGGGGACTCAATGTGGGATGATTTGGGGGAGGTAAAACGGGTTTGAAAGTGGTTAAAATGAGAGAATTCAACATATAAATGAATCTGTCGAAACTGTCCAGTATTGAACCATGCGACCACACGGTATATAAGGCATGTCCTGAAATTTTTTCATTTTTCAATTTTTCATATAAATGAATCTGTCGAAACTGTCCAGTATTGAACCATGCGACCACACGGTATATATGCACATGTCCAAAGCTAGTTGATCAAGTGGAAGATTGTGATAAAAAGCAGCAAAACAAATAGAAATGCAATGGAAACTAAAAGTGCAAGAATGTGCAAAATAGAATACTAGAATTATCTAAAGCACATAACAACTCAATGCATGCACTCTAAATACACTAGTGCTCCTAAAATGCAATGTCAAGTAACTAAACAACAATCAAGCAATAAAATAACTCAAAAGCAATAAACAAAATAACTAAAGAAAATGATTTGAAAAATTGGGTTGCCTCCCGACAAGCGCTTAATTTATAGTCTAGAGCTAGACTTTTTGCAAATTGCGTTGGTCGTTCAAGGAACTTTAAACAAGGCTTTTGATGACCTTCTTTGCTTGTGTCGGTTGAACTTGTACCAATTTTCATTCCTACTCCAAAAGCTCACTTTACCTATGTCATGTATCTTGATGTCACAAATTGATTCAAACTTCAATACATAAACTTCAATCATCTCATCTGTGCCAATGAAGAAATCAATTATTGCGCAGTCAATGGAGTTGGAGGATTGCATGGTACAGTCTGCATCTTTCAATGTCTCTGTTTTTGTTTCCCTTATTGTGATCAACTCCTCTATTTTCATATGATTTTCTTCTTTGATTGAGGTTTCATTGAGCTTGATGTCCAGATCTTGAATTGTTGACAATGAGACAGTGGCATCTTCATGACAATTATTTTCCTCTTGGTCTGTTTGTTGAAAGCCCGGTAGAGGTGATTCCCTTAATTGATGTTCATTTACGCTTGGTAAAAGAAATACCTCACATGGAAAATCAAGCACATCAAATTTAGTTGAGAGTGAGACAAATAATGAAGCAGGTAATGTATCCAGGATAGCTTCATTAACTTCATATTTGGCTTTTAAATCTCGTAGTCGCTCTCCTATGATAAAATCTGCTACTAGCATATCATCCTCTTCAACTCCTTGAGCTATCAATAGTTGTTCCCTTATAAGAAAATCACGTACAGACATTGCGTTGAAGTCAACCACAGCCATCTCGAATGTCGAGTATCAAGACCTAAGAAGAAAACATGACAAATAGTGAACGAACTAAAAAGAAACTAAGACAAATCATAGGGGTATATTTCTATCCCCTATCGGACTTTGTGGCAATTAAATAAATTCTAATGAAATCCTACTCTTTCGAACATAGAAAATCATGAAGACAATCACACAAAAGCTGGCCAAACAATTGCATGATAATAAAAGCACTTATTTAATTGCATCAAACCCATAAACTGCATATATTAAATAATTGGTAAAAATATGGAATCAAATAGTTAAAACTTCATCACAATTCTAACACAAGATTTCTAGCCTAAAAACATGATAAAAGATAAATTACAACTATGATAATTGGAGTTCATCACCCTTTTCACCATGCTGTAGAAGAATCTTCAATCATGCGCCAGTTGGTTCCTTGAAAGTTCGACAGCCCTTCGGGATCACCTTTGACAAGTTTGGAACCCCTAATTTCGTGCCCTAAGTCTCTTATTTATAGATGTTCACGAAGTCTAGGTCAAAAATATGAGAATTTGGCTAAAATCTGCGCAAAAAGCCCAGCTATGGCCCAGTCACGGTAGGAATCTTTGCGGTCGCAGCATCAAAAAGCCAACCTTCAGTAGTCATTTTTTCAATCCGTGCGACCGCACGCTTTTTCAACCGTGCGGCTGCACGGTTATACCGGAAGCAACAGTTTTTTTTTTTAAATTTCAGCAATTTGGTCCTCATCCTTTTATTGCACAACATTTAGTATTTTGATCATTTCTTTCTATTCCCTTATCCGATTGAGGTGATTCAAAGTACATTAGAAAGATAACTTAAATAAATACAATTCTTCCTGAAATATTATTTTCTCAATTCAAACTTTTACTGCCCCGAAATTAGCTTTCAAATCTGACTAAAAATCTGCCTGAAAATCTTGTGTGATTGGAATGAATTTATGGTAATATTCTTATCATATTTCATTCCCTTTTGACTTTTAATTGCATCCAATTGACTCCTATAAATCTTCAAGTATCTTATCATGGTCTGGATCAATCATTGAGTATTTGCAAATTAGTCCTTCTTCATTTAATTTGTAGACTTTAGTCCTTGAACTTCTAATTTCTTCCAATTTGGTTCTTTCTTTGACTTTTCTTCCAGACCCTTTGATTTACTTCATCAACTCTTGGTTTTCACACTTTAGCTCCTTTATCGTCCAAATGACTTGTTTTTAACTTCAATTTCATTGTTTTCTCGACTTTGGGGTACTTTCTGAAATAAAACAAATAATAACAAAATAAATAGCAAATATATTCTTAAACAAACGAATAAAATCCTACTTTTAGGATAGAAATAAGTTTATAAAATACAATTATCAGGTAGCATAATTGGATTCATTAAATGCAGCAAAATGTAGCATTCTAACAATCCTACCAACATTTACAAAATTAGCTTCATTCCCTTTCTTTGATCTAAGTAAACCCAACATAAAATTCATAAAATTAGTAATCCATAGTTTACTCATGTTGGGCCAATATGTATGGAATGATTGGGTCAAAAACTTCAGCTTAGCCATTTTGCAAGTTCGGAATTTGCTACAAAGGCAATTATGTTTATCACTAACTTTCAAATTAGGCCAATAAAAACAATCACAAATTATTTCCAAAGCTCCTTTGATTCCATATTGTCTTCCCCAACACCCAATATGTGTCTCTCTCATTAGCAACTCCCACATGCTTATAGAATTTATCAAAATCTCGCTCCCCACGACTCATAAATGTGAAACAATTTTGGATTATTAGTTTGCAAACTCACTAAATTCAAAACAAGAAGATTTGGTAATTAGGCAACTTAACACACACAAAAATTTGGATTTACAAATGAGGAATTCATCATGCCAATGATCCTTATTACATGCAATATTTTTACAAGTCACAAATACACTTTTCTGGTCTACATCAATATCATACAACCCTCTAATGTGTTCAAAACATAACCTTGCATTCAAAGAAATTTTAGGAGCATACCTCCTAGATGTTGCATTGGCTATTCCATTTTCTTTACCTCGGTTGTACTCCCTGTTGTAGGAAAATGTTTCCATGAATTTCTTCCACACGGCATGCCTTTGGAGTTTCTTGTTGCTTTGATAAGTATGCTTAACGATCCCCCTGTAACAAAGAAATAACCAAGCTAGGGAGGGAAGTGTTAGAGTATTCAAGAGTAAAGAACATTTTGGTATGATCTCTACTCTCAATTTTCTTGGTGGCACTCATCACTTCCTCACCTTTTTCTGATATAGGAATCTCAACTCTCGGTTCTACTCTTACCTCTCCTTTTTTTTGGAGTCGTGGCTCCAACCCTCATTGTTTCTCCTTTTTCTAGGGATGTGGCCCAACTCTCATGCCCTCAATTTGTCTCTCCTTTGTTTCTTCATCTAATTTTTCAATTGAATTCTCTTTTTATTTCTTCTTTTCTTTTTCTTTTTCTTTTTCTTTCTCCTTCTTTTCTTCCTCCCATTCACTTGGTAGCTATACTGGTTCTTCCTCTTATCATATGCCACACTCCTATCACTTTGCTAAGATCTCCCAAAAATTATGTGTGTAGTATGCATGGAAACTACATCACATATCACTTGGTCACTATAGGTTCCAATTTTGAAAGTAAGAAGAACTTATTCACTCACTCTCACTTCTCCATCATCACCCAACCCTTACAATACATAAGGATTAGGATGCCTCATAACCGGTAACTCCAATTTCTCCACTCTACTAGAAATCACCAAATTAATGTCAATCTCCTCATCTATCATGAGACTACATGGTTTACCACTCACTAGGCACCTAATGTAGAAGTTATATTCTTCATGTTCATCTATCACATTAGTATGGGCCAAAGATGTTGGTGGCCTAGCATTCAACTCCAACTCTCCCTTCTCATTATCACCCCTCCTATGGAGTGATGGAATCTTCATTTTTGTTCTATCAATATTATCATCAATTTCATCTCCATTCCTATCTACCCATTCTCCTCTTTTCCTATTCATGCTCATATTTTGTTCCCTATTTCCATGTCTACACATAATGTTCCCAAATTCATCCATCAACATTCTCCTACCATTCCTCTTATCTTCACCACTACTAGTTGATGTACTCTCCCCTCTTATTCCTAAATTTTCCAACCCTCCCCCAATTTTCTCCATTTGCCTAGCCATAGTGGTTGAAAGATTTAGTAACATCTCCTTCAATTCTTTAGTTTGAGCATTGGAAATGGACATAGTGTGCAAGTGTGAAAGTGTTCTCAGAAGAAAATATTTCTCTCATGTTTCACTCAATTTGGCTTTTACCCTATATTAAGCTCACCACTCTTGTCTTTTTCCACTCAAAATCTCCTTTCTCAAGTTCTCCAAGGAAGGTAATCAACTAAACCACAAAGTATAATTCTTGTAGAGTCAAGAATCACAAATAAGGAAGAAGGAATTTATAACAAGTAGACAGAATAGCAAGTGAAATTTATGTGCTTGCTATACTCAAAAGGAACAATTGTTATGTGGAATAAGATGCTAGGAACACAATTTCAACAATGAGATTGAATAACCACGAGTAATAGACAAAGCATAGATGTAGAAAAATAAGCACAAAGAGTGTAATTTTCAATGAGGCAATTTAGCAAACACTTTGTACTCAATCTTTAAGTGGCCTTGAATAGGTATAATGTGGATATATGAAAACCCCCCTACAACACAAATATGGCAAGAAATGAATGATCAACAATTACCCAATGTGAGAAAATGATATATGGAATAAAATGTTGATAACACAATCTCAATAATGGGGAATGAACAACCACAAATATTTAGTAAGGCATGGAAGTTGAAGACATATGAATTAATAGTGCAGTATTGATTGAGGCATTTTGTCAAACACTTTGTATGCACACTTTTGGATAGTGTAGAATTGTAATGTATGACTAATGAGAATCCCTAACAAACTCAACAATCAATATAATGTAGGAATCAAGAAATACACATGGGCATATAAATTTTCCAATTTTTTTTTTCTTTATGGATTTTCATTTTTTTTTTTTTTTTTTTTTTTGGATAGATGAAATAACAACAACAATGACAAGAATTTAAAGATAGAGTTTACCAAATTAGAGCCAAACTCTGATATCAAATGATGCGAACTCCCTTTGCATATTGACCAAGAATTCCCACAACAATTTAGAATCAATCCCAAGAAAGCTAAAGTGGTAAATAAAGCGATAAAACACATTAACCCAAGTTTAAATCTAACCCAAAATTCATTGATTAAAGAACCAAACCCAATGGGTAAACATTAAACAAATTCCAAGGTGGCGGATATCAACAATAACACAAGAATAATAATACTCAAGATATAATTGAAGAACTTCCTAGAATTACAAAGAGCAAATGAGGTTAACCTTACCTCAAAGGAGTCTCTCTAAGACCAAGCACAAATGTACATTCAAGTTAAATTCTAGGGTTTCAAGTATGAAGGGTATTTATTACAAAATAGGGACCAAAAAAGAAATTTCGAAAATTGCATGAAAAACCCCATTTTTTTCTGAAACATGGTGTTTCGATCAACTGACTGAACCGGTCGACCGAAATAGTTTCGGTCGTTCACATGGTCGACCTAAATGGCACTTTCGGTCGACCAATCCTCAGCCGAATTCAACTTAAGCTGCACCCCAAAATCTCTGCGGAGTTTCAATCGACCGGAATGACTTTCGGTCGACCGAAATTGGCTGAGTCCAATTTCTTCTTATTTTTGGCTCCAACTTGATTCTTGGCTTCTTTTCTTGATTTATTCACATTGTTTAGCCTAGAATTTTGAACCTTCTTGGAATCGGATCTCGCCATGGGTCCCACAGGCACACACATCGAGATTTTAACTTTCTCGGTTCTCATCAGAAGGGGTCCAAGAATAGGCTTCAAGAACGGAGAGATTTTGGAGAGAACAAAAATTTTGAAAAAAAATAATAGTATTAAAAGTGCAGTATGTAAAGATATCATCTTTTGAAAAATTAGGGTTACTGTAGTTTCATAAAGTTTTAATCACACAAAGATTCAATACCACCGAGTTCAATCAGCATGCACGAACCTCAGCCACAAAGATTATGTCTGATCCCCTCTAAGAATTTTCAGTATATTATAACAAATATACTGAGTTCTTTGGATCTTTTGATTTTGACTTAGCAATCAAAAACCAGACACCAAAAATACGAAAAACCCAAATATTTTAAGATAGGGTTACATAAATTTCACAAAGTAAGTCTACCACGAAGATTTTAGTAAAGAAATTTGAGAAATCCACCAGATATGAAAAATTTCCAAAAAGTTTTCAGAGATCAAAACCGTTTTGATATGGGTTTTTCAAAATACTTAAGAAATCACAAAGAAACAGAAAACCCTACAATAGTTTTTTAGAAACCACAAAGAGTCTTCTAGAAAAAAACAGATCTACTCACAAAGATTCTGGATCTACAAGATTTGAGTCGTAAATCGGTGAAAAATCACGAGAATCCTAAGGATCTGATACCACTGTTACGATTTTAGGCTCAGAATTACCGCAAAGCAACCACAAAGAAAGTCTAAATATAAAACCTCAAAAGATTTTATTAAACAAAATAAATTACAAATATCAAATGGTTTCACAAAACAGGAATAAACATTTCTGAGAATCTACAAAACTTGCACAAAACCACAAAAGTATTACAGATCAAACGTTGTAAATGAACCAAAAAGAATAACCCCTGATTATGTACTAAGAATCAGAGAACCATAAAGAAGAAATGTGCGAGAGATGAGTTTTTCTCTAAAAAAAACCACGAAGAAAGCAAAATTGTGCAGAGAAAACCGCATCCTTATCTTTGAATGAACGGCCACGAAATTAGTTTGATGATCCAACGGTTAAGAACAAAAAGTCAGTATAGAGTTGGGCCATATATCCGGGTCTCCAAGTTGGGCCGATTATAATGGAGATGGATCAGCTTATATAGATGATTCAGACTTGGGCTTCAATGATCTATCTAGTTGGGCTCTTAAAATTGGTCTTCTGAAAAATCATGAGAATCCTAAGGCTCTGATACCACTGTTACGATTTTAGGCTCAGAATCACCGCAAAGCAACCACAAAGAAGATTTAAACATAAAACCTCAAAAGATTTTATTAAACAAAAAAAATTGCAAATATCAAATGGTTTCACAAAATAGGAATAAACTTTTCTGAAAATCTACAAAACTTGCACAAAACCACAAAGTATTACAGATCAAATGCTGTAAATGAACCACAAAGAGTAACCCTTGATTATGTTCTAAGAATCATAGAACCACAAAGAAGAAATGTGCGAGAGATGAGTTTTTCTCTCAACAAAAACCACGAAGAAAGTAAAATCTCCACAGAGAGAGAGAGAGAGAGAGAGAGAGAGAGAGAGAGAGGGTTAGTGGAAACGTCTGGAAGGAGTGTGAAAAGCCAGAGAAAACCGCATCCTTATCTTTGAATGAACGGCCACGATATTAGTTTGATGATCCAACGGTTAAGAACAAAAACTCAGTATAGAGTTGGGCCATATATCCGGGTCTCCAAGTTGGGCATATTATAATGAAGATGGATCAGCTTATATAGATGATTCAGACTTGGGCTTCAATGATCTATCTGGTTGGGGTCTTAAAATTGGTCTTCTGAATGATTTTGGGTGGTCTAAACTAATCCAATTGGATATACATGGAGACAAGCAGTGGACTCCGAAATCAAGTCTATTAAAAAAATGGAACTTGGTTTCTAACTGACTTACCTGAAGGAGCAAAACAAATTGGAGTCAAGTGGGTCCACAAAACAAATTTAAACGAGCATGGAGAGATGTAGAAGTATAAAGCTCGTTTGGTCGCAAAAGGCTATGCTAAATAATATGGAGTTGATTATTTGAAGGTCTTTGCGCCAGTAGCAAGAATGGACACAGTGAGGATCATTATTGCTCTTGTTGCACATAGAAGCTTGAATTATATCAGCTAGATGTCAAATCGGCATTTTTACAAGGTGAGTTGGTTGAAGATGTGTTTGTGGAACAACCCAAGGTTTTCGAAGATGGAGGAGCCTCACAAAGTCTACAAACTGAGAAAAGCTTTATATGGACTGAAACAAGCTCCTCGAACTTGGTTTAGTCTAATTGAAGCTTATTTCTTAAGGAAGGGCTTCGAGAAATGTAGTAGTGAGCAGACACTTTTCATCAAGACAAGTTGTGAAGGTAAGCTTTTGATTGTAAGTGTGTACGTTGACGATTTGATTTATAGTGGTGATGATGATGCAATGATTGAAGCTTTTAAGAACTCAATGATGAAAGAGTTCGACATGTCTGACTTGGGAAAATGAGATTTTTTCTTGGAATTGAAGTGTAGCAAATGAGTGATGGGAAATTTATTTATCAAAGGAAGTGATGTGATCCAGAACCTCGATAATACGAATCATAGCAGGCTTGACGGGAAAATTTAAATATTCAAGCCAAAACAAGAATTCAGCAGGTTCGACAAGCTTTGAAGATCAAACCGTGTCGAAAATAACCAAAAATTATGCAGAAGCAAAGTTACGGCCGTAACCAAATATTCTCACGGCCGTAAGTCACTCTCAGATCAAAATGAAGAATTTCAGGTTTTCAAAATTACGACCGTAAGTGATGTTGTCATGGCCGTAAGTTAGGATTTTAGCAAATAATGGGGATTTTTAATTCCTTTTTCGTATTTTTATTCATTTTCCAGTTTTTAGCTATTTTAGGTGAGTTAGAACTCTATTTTGAGTCCATTAGCGACTAGGGTTTTATTTTCCTTATTTTTAGTAATTTGTTTCCTAGTATAATTAAAACTCTTAAGCTAGGTTTTGACCCTATTTATAGGGATGTAATTTTCATTATTTATGGATACAACTTTGATATTATTATTGAGAGGCTATTTTTCTTTCAACAACCTTATTCTTCATTGAATAAAATCTGAACTTGCGAGTTATTCTTGTTTGTTCAAATCTCGGTGAGAATTAATATTGCTTGTGATCAAGAGGTCAACATATCCTTGTGATTGATTGTATTGGTTGCTTGGTTCAATTAATTTTAATTGGATCCATAAATCGTGGTTTCTTGGCATTCTTGGGTCGATTTCAACATTTTGTGGGTTGCGTAGCTACAATTGTTACGTGGTTTGCATCATTTAGTATGAGAGCTTAGGCTCCAAAAATCAAGGTTATATCTTTATTTTGTTTTTTTTTAGTTTTCTATCCAGTTTGATTTTTATGATTATCATCGAGTCCCATAAAAATCATCCATATCTTGTTGAGTGTTTTGTTTTTCAGTTTTTTGCGTTCTTCTTGTTTGTTGAGTCTTTAAACCAGAAAATCGTTCCAAAAAAATTTCAAAAGTGTTTGTTTTGCTTAATTCTTATCCGAATTAAGTTCTGTTTGTTTTGTCGTATTCGTTGTCGAATTTTCGGATTTATATATAAAAAAAAAGATTATTTATTTTATTTATTTTATTTATTCCGAAAATTCATCAAAAATCCAAAAAAAAAAAGTCCATTCAAGAACCACTTTCTTGAATTTCTTGATCCTTTGTTTTCATTATTCTTTTTCTGTGTCCTTCCACATAAATTTCTTGAATTTCTTTAAAATTTTTGATATTGTTTTTCCTTTTCGAGTCAACATTAAATTCCTTCTTGATATGACCCTCTTATTTTGAGTCTCTCAAATTTTTGAAAGCTACATAAAGGGATGAATTATGAGTTCGATCCTGCTTTCATGACTAGATGTCGTGTGGGTGATAAGCTGTGTAGTTTTGCTATTGATAGGGAGTACATCTCTAATTTGGCTAGTATCAACATGGTTGAAAAATTGGGGTTGCATTTACTACAACATCCTAGACCTTATAGGATGACATGGTTGAAGGAGTGTGGGGAGTTCAAAGTGACCAAGCAAGTCTTAGTGAATTTCACCATTGGGAGGTATAGTGATGAAGTATTATGTGATGTGGTGTCTCTAGAGTCTTGTCATATGTTGTGGAGTAGGCTATGGAGACATGAGAGGAAAGCATTTTATGATAAGATTATAAACAGGTACAAATTTGTGAAGGATGGAGAATCAATCACCCTAGCTAGTTTAACACTAGAGCAAATACTTGAAGATCAAAAGGAGGTGAAGGAAAAGATTAATCCATTATCTAGATTGAATTATCAATTAAAACTTCTAGAAGAGGACATGATTGCACGGAGGGGTAAAAATGTAGTTAAGTTGTAAGAAGAGCCTCAGGATATGAATGTTGGGAAGAAGGAGGGAGAGTTGAAAATAGAAATAGTTGAAAAAAATCCAACATTTAAGGTAGGAGATGTGGAATTGGGTAATAAAGAGATGGATGAACAAGAAGTTAAAATTATTGATGATGATATGCATGAATTGAAAGTGGACAGGGTAGAGAATGAAAACATGAAGGAGTTGGTTGAGGTCAAAATTTTAAAAGAGGTAGTTGAGCTTGAAAAGGTAGAGTTAGGTGATCAAACTCCAAAATTTGATGAAAAAAATTGGAAGTTGGGGTAGAAGTTCAAATCTTGAGCTTTGAATTGGAAGATCCACATTTTGGTAGTGATGAGGTAGTACATGAACATGGTGATTCAAATGTGGAGGTCGGAGATGTGGTTGAGTTTGAAGATAAAAAAATTGAACAAGAAATTGCAAAGGAGGAAAGAGGCGAAGAGAAGAGCCTCATGGTTCAAGAAGCGGAGTTGGTGGTGGTTTATCATGAATACAAGGATTCATGCTTTGTACCTCATGAAGCTAACATGTCCCTCCCCATTTTGTTTAAATCTTTTTTGCAGGTTAATTATGTTTGGAAGCTTCAACCACACTACGTATGGCAAAGGGAGTTCAAGCACCATCTCTTCCATGTTTTCCAATCAAAGGAGCATAATTTATTGAACTCATGGCATGGAAGCAGAAATTTTCCGTTTGATCCAGGGGGAGCAGTTGCATTCATGAACAAAGTTATGATTCGGGACAAATCATCCTAAAGAAGGAGGGTACGATGTGATCCAGAACCTCGATAATACGAATCATAGCAGGCTTGACGGGAAAATTTAAATATTCAAGCCAAAACAAGAATTCAGCAGGTTCGACGAGCTTTGAAGATCAAACCGTGTCGAAAAGAACCAAAAATCATGCAGAAGCAAAGTTACAGCCGTAACCAAATATTCTCACGGCCGTAAGTCACTCTCGGATCAAAATGAAGAATTCCAGGTTTTCAAAATTACGGCCGTAAGTATTATGGTCATGGTCGTAATCCTTAAGCAGAAGAATAGTTACGGCCGTAAGTGATGCTGTCACGGACGTAAGTTAGGATTTTCGAAAATAATGGGGATTTTTAATTTTTCGTATTTTTATTCCTTTTCCAGTTTTTAGCTATTTTAGGTTAGTTAGAACTCTATTTTGAGTCCATTAGCGACTAGGGTTTTATTTTCCTTATTTTTAGCAATTTGTTTCCTAGTATAATTAAAACTCTTAAGTTAGGTTTTGACCCTATTTATAGGGATGTAATTTTCATTATTTAGGGACACAACTTTGATATTATTATTGAGATGTTATTTTTCTTTCAACAACCTTATTCTTCATTGAATAAAATCCGAACTTGCGAGTTATTCTTGTTTGTTCAAATCTCGGTGAGAATTAATATTAATTGTGATCAAGAGGTCAATATATCCTTGTGATTGATTGTATTGGTTGCTTGATTCAATTAATTTTAATTGGATCCATAAATCGTGGTTTCTTGGCGTTCTTGGGTCGATTTCAATATTTTGTAGGTTGCGTAGCTACAATTGCAACATGGTTTGCATCAGGAAGTATGCTATTGATGTGTTGAGAAGGTTTGGAATCGAAGATAGTAATGCAGTTTTAAATCCCATTGTTCCGGGGTTCAAAATTTCAAAAGATGAGAATGGGGTGGAGATTGATGGTACTTTCTACAAGCAAATTGTTGGAAGCTTAATGTACTTAACAACAACTCATCCAGATTTGATGTATGCAGTGGCTTTGATCAGTAGATATATGGCGCATCCTACCGAGCTTCATCTCATGGCTGCAAAAGGGTGCTGAGATATGTGAAGGGGACAATGAATTTTGGCATTTTGTACAAGAAGGGAAGAAATAAGGATTTGATAGCTTTCACTAATAGAGATTATGCAGGTTGTGTGGAAGATAAAAAAAAGTACGTCGGGATTTGCATTTTTGTTAAGCTCAAGAGTTGTGGCATGGTCATCAAGGAAACAACCAATAGTTACTCTTTCTACATCAGAGGCCAAGTTCATTGCTGCTGCAGCAAGTGCTTGTCAAGCTGTCTGGATGAAGAGGATCCTAAAGAAGCTCGGCTATAGAGGAGAGGACCGCATCACTATCTTTTGTGACAACAGCTCGACAATCAAATTGTCTAAAAATCCTGTAATACATGGGAGGAGTAAGCACATCAGCGTGATGTGGTCAAAGAAGCAGTTGTTCAGTTGGTTCACTGTGGTTCACAGGAGCAGATTGCAGATGTGTTAACTAATCCACTAACGTTGGAATTGTTTCGGAAGCTGCGAGGTCTGTGTGATATACTAGAAGTAAAGCAACTAGTTTAAGGGAGGGAATGATATAAATTTAGTTTTAAATATAGGATTTGTTTCTGTTAATAAGCTACCTACTATCTAGGATGTAGCTAGTGTTTGACTAATTCCTCATTCAGTTTACCACGTTTCTAGTTGCATAAGTGGGCTGCAATTTTTTCTCTTCCAGTATTGCAAAGGCTATTAAATAGCCAAAGTTGTTTTTCAATATATATGTCATTCCCAGTTTGTTTGTGTTCTTGTCCTGGAAACTTTGTTCTTGTTCATCTATTTTTAACACATTCAGGGCTAGAAAATCTGTCAAAGCCATGTACTATCCACCAATATTATCAGTATAAAGTTGTAAATCAGAGACTTAAATATTTTCTCATTTGTTTGATTTTCATTAATTTTTTCTCTTTTTCTACATTATTCAATCTCAATCACTCAATAAAAGTCAAACTCACAATATTTGACTTTTTAACCAAATTTCAACCATTTATTCTCTTAAAAATGACTATTCATTTCAAAAATACTATTTTTAAACAATATCAAACACACTAACTTTGAAACGAATAAAGATCTCTTTAACATCATTTTTCTTTTTGAGTGGGTAAAACCATACATATATATTTAGTAAACTGATAAAAAAAAAAAAAGTTGACATAATACGTATTTCCATTAAATGATTCTAAAGAAGAACTCCATACATTAGAATAAGCCAGTTGTAACGGAGAAATACTAGACAAAGTGGACTCGAAAAATGGAAGTTTGTGACTTTTATTATGAGAGAAAGAGTTGTAACTAATGGAGAAAGACTACCAAATGACACGAGAAGGTTGTGTGAAGATAGTAAATGACGAAGAACTTTAATAGAGTGATGACCAAAGCGGTGGTGCCATTCAGAAATTAGTGCTTTAACATAAGCAAGCTTAGAGACTCTTAGGTGATTTTGGCCATGCATAAACTCCATCCTTAGTTTGATCACGTAAAATAAGCGCTGATCCTGTTTAAAGATCCATCACAATAAAAGATTGAGGTAAGAACTTAATCGAAGTATTGTTAAAATTGAGACAGATACATAAAAAATTAGATAATGTAAAAGTGGTAGAAGGAGAATAAAGAGTAGATGAACCCAGTCTCGTTCTTTTAGTGGAATAGAACGTGATTAATAAATTAATTTTGACTGATCAAGAGTTGATCGGGTCATAATTAATTTATTAGAGCTTAGTTTAATTGGGTCCGATCAGGTTCCCTCGGTGACTTCACTATAATGGGTTTATACAGGCTTATTACCAGTATTGGGTTGTGCAGAAATGGGCCTGGGTTATGGTACTAGGTCTGGTAGGGTTTTGGAGTGTAAAGAGGTTACAAATAGTCTCCTAAGACTATTTTTCTTAACCTAATTGGCAAGGTGGCGAAACACACACTAAAGTGTGTAGTGTGTGTTTTCTCTTTACAAAGAAACCCTAAACCTAGTTTAACCTAGGTCTTGAGAAAGGTGACCACACACCTGCACAACTGCCATTGGAGAACACCGGGGAAAGCTTGAGGGTTTGAAGTTTTGGTGAAATCAAAAAGCAGCAAAAAGAGATTATTGTAAAGCACGCTACAAGGGTAATATCTCTTTCTTTTTATGTGCACAAAATTATTTATTCCAAGTTGAATACATAGAACAGAAAATCCTGTAACGGGATGATCTATCACAAGAAATCAATTATTGTGAGTAGATCAACCCAAGTTCCCAACACTTCTAGCATGAAGGCGCCTATTAGAGGTGCGAGTAGCGTCAATAGGAGGAATCAGTGTTGCGGTATGGAGCCAACTATATGCCATTGAGGAGTTGGTATTGGAGGATCCAAATATGGAACGCTGAATTTGGGACTGCAACACTGTCCGTGGTGTGGTCAATGTTAATATCAGGAATTTTTTTTTTTTTTTTTTTTTTTTAAACTAAAGGAAATATTGTTCAATTATTGCATGCTTACTTCTTAATATTTATACTAGTATTTTACCCGTGCGATGCACGAAAGTTATTATCCGGAATATCAATTTCAATAAATATTCGTAAAATTTTAGTACTTATACATAATCAACACATATAGAAATGCATAAAAAAGAATTCTCTATTACAATAATTATTAGAATTTAAAAAATAACATAAGTAATTCAAATTATTAAAAAATTCTTTGAATAGTAAACGTCAATTTATATATTTAAACAATAAATTATTATTGATTTCAATAATTTTTATGGATTATTAATGATAATTGTATTTTATACACTTATTTATTTGTCAAAATTAGGATATTATTTTTTTCTTGAATAAATTTTACTTAGTTTGTATTTATTTATATTATTTCAGGTTTTATCCCAAAATCAAGAAAAATAAGAAATTGGATGGTAAAAAACTCAAAAGTGGAGCAAATTGGAGAAAGTCAAGAATTCAAGGGCTTAATTGCACAATTGAAAAGACTCAAGGACCAACTTATTTTATTTGAAAAAATTAAGGCTTAAGAATTAAATCTACACTAATGTTAATTGGGCCTCAACACCAATTGCAAGAAACTCTTTTGGCCCAAATTAGGATTGGATTTGAGACATATATATATATATATATATATATATATATATATATATATATATATATATATATATATATATAATTCTTTGTTAGATACACAAGGAGGGGGAGGTCAGCCGAGAGGAATTAGTTGGGGAGTTTGCGGCTGTGCAAAGTAGGGATTAGAAGATACTCTCTCCGTCCCAAAAAAATAGTCATATATACTATTTTTGTCTGTCCCAAAAAGAGAGTTTTGTTTTTAAATTGAGCATGTATTAAATTTTTCATTTCAACATATACATTATTTAATGTATTTTGGTACAATGTGGAAAACGAAGAGAATTCACTTAAAACAATAAATAAGGGATAAAAGGTATAAATGAAAAACATTGATAAAATTTAATACCCTAACTATACTAACTATATTTCTTAATCCGTGTAAAAATAATCATAAGACTATATTTTTGGAATGGAGGGCGTACTTTACTTGGGAGAAGAAACGGTAGGCTGACTTGGGAAAGGAAGGTCACGACTGGGGAATAAAAACACACTTGGCTGTGCAGTTGAAGGGTTACTCTAGGAAGAAAAGCAGTCGGGTGGAGAATAATTTGGAAGAAGAGTTGGTTGGCTGGTTATATACATAGCACCCTAGTGATCTGGTGCACAACCTCAAAACAAAGCTGCACTCATGTACATTGAAGGAAGTGGACGAAAGCTGAATTAATGGGAGGTGCACGGCTGGTGATAGAAGGAGGAGGATGCTAATTGTTGGACTCTTCAAAATTTCGGGTTTTATTTACATTATTTATTGATTTTTTTTTCAAGAACATGAGTAGTTAATTTCAGAATCGGGATTGACGATGTAGATTTAATGTGTTTAGTTTGATTTTAATTCTCAAGTTGGTACTTTATTTTTATGTATTGATTTTATTATTGCTTTTAATGCTTAAGTTGCTTGATCACCAAATCATGATTCAATGGTTGTTTTCAAAATCCAAGAGGTGAGTTAACAATTAGATCACGTAATAAAATTCAGTAATTTCAACTAAAATATAGAGATATGAATTTGTGGTTGCTTGTTGTCACTTATGAATTTCTACGTAATTTAATACATTTAGCTAAGGAGAATTCTAATCCGACGTAGAAATACATAGTTGATTTAATTAAATAGGCCTAATTTGAACTTGAGAGGTAAATTAGATACATGCGTGAATTCGACCAAATACAATTCTAGAAAACAACTTGAGATGCGAAATTAAACAAAAACATTATTTGAAATCGTTAGTCCTGATATTCATTTAATTGTTCAAAAATCGACCACTCTAGTTATTTCTTTTATTGGCTGCTTTTACTTTAAAATTTTATTTTTATTTTAATTGTATTGTTTATTTCATTAAATCTCTATTTTATTGTTATATTGGATACCGTTGCAATTTTATTTTCTTTGTTAGTTTTTCTTTTAATCCAGAATTATTTAGAATCGAAGTAGATTTATAACGAATTAACTAGTTCTCGTGGGATCGACAACACGGACTCAAAAGTTCACTTTTATGATATCGTGCACTTGCGGTAATCTCACAACTTCGTTGAAAATGTAAATGTAGTAGTTTTTTAATGATATATCATATTTAATATAATATTATGTGTACGAATATTGATGCATATAAAAGATATTAGCATACTTCTCATAACTTCTACATTTGACTCTTGTATTTAACGTACTTTTAATTTTCATTCAAAAACATCAATCACAATAATTATTTATGAGAAGCACATTTACTCTTCAATATTAACCTTCGTTCAATAAATTTTTCTATAAATTATTTATAAGCAGCACATTTTTTCAATCCACCTTTTAACCACATATTTTTTCAAACTATTTTTCAACCACAAATTTTACCTCGAAACAAAAATATACTTGTTGAACAGAGGCTTAATTTATTAAAATATTTAATAATATATATAATATTTTTGAAAATATGATTTGTTATTAAAGATAATAAATGATTTGACCATTAATAATTAAAATACAACTTAATTATTGATGGTTACACATAGGATTTATAATATTAAGAACAGCAAATAAATAAAAAATCAATAATTAAATAATAATTTTAATACTGATAACTAAAAATATTAATTGAACTCATTCAATATTAACGTTAAAAATAAAAATAATTATAACCAGAATATAAAAATAACAATAACATCATATTAATTATTTACTATAATACTAAAACATAAAGAATTTAAGAATTAAATTCTGTCAAATTATCCTACTTTTATATATAGTATAGATTTTCAATGCAATGAACTGAAATTGCTATCCTCAATATAGATAAACATTCATAAAATTTAATGATTATACATAATCAACACAAATACAAAAGATACAAAAATAATTTTTTATTACAACAATTATTAAAATTTAAAAACAATATAAGTAATCCAAATTATTGAAAACTTCATTAAATGATAAATGCAAATTTTGTATTTTTTTTAATTATATATCATATTAAATATAATATTATGCGTACAAATATTAATGTCTGTTCAAGATATAAATATATTTATTAAGATTTTTGCATTTGCCGCACGTATTTAACTTTTTCTCAATTTTCGTTCAAAAATCACAATAAACTATAAATGTGTGTTTAATCTTAACTCATCAAATATACAACGAAGGAAAATAATTAATTACAAAAAGATACAAATTACACATACCTTAATTATTTTTTTATCGTTATTATGTTTACCTTTTAGGAAATTTCTTTAAATAATGTAATTGAAATTGATTTAAACTTAAAATGAGAAAATAAAATTACATTTAAACAAAAATTTTATACGTAAAAAAATAAATACATCTGTACTATACACTCATAATTTTATTAAAAAGGAAAATAAAAATAAAAATAGATCGATGAACGTTCCTATTTTATCCTCTTTCATTTTCTGTTTTTAAAGAAAAATATTTATTTGATATTGACAAAGTTTTTTTCTTTTTTACGAATTAAAAAAAATGTAATTGATCTTCAAGAGGGAAAGGTGGACCACAAACTTAGAGACTTTGAAAAAGCACATATTTAAATATTTGCATTTAACTAGATTATTTTAAATCTGAAATTTTTCTAAATTGAATAATATATAGTTAATTAATACTACTTACCATTTTAAGAAATATATTTTGACGAAAAAATTTGTCAATACCTATTCGTGTTCTCCCTTTATGCATGTCGTTTTTCTCCTATGAATATATTTAGTCCTTGTTTAAGCTCTCTTTGTATACAAATGAATTTTTTAATAGTGATTTTTTTAATAGTCCTGTTGATCTCTTTTGAAATTTACATTTGGGGATTGAATATATTTTTACAATTGTTTATTTATTTGTTTGTATCAGTTATAGATAAATATTTTAAATGTAAATTCATGTTTCCTTGTGTAATGATCAACATGATAAAAATGTAGATAGAGAAGAAATGATTGAACTTGATGAAGAAACAGATGGAATTTTGATCTCTTCCCTTAAAAATAAAATAAAATTGGGGGGCAGAACATCATAATGTCCGCCGCAAAAACACAGAAGTATATCTTTGTGCCCCACTATGACAAAATGTATGCGTCCGCAATAGGGATAAAATTAAAAATATTCTTCAATGCTTTAAACTGTTATAAATTATATAGATATATGAATGACCAATTACCATTATATCCCTGTAAACTTTACATATTACGATTGTGTCATTATCCACTCATATAAATAGGGACTTATATTTTTAATATTGAATACACCAAATGAGAATTTATCTCTCATTCTCTCCATCTCTCTATCTCTTTCTTATCATAATTTATATAGTTTTACAACACGTTATGAGCACGAATCTCTAGCCATTGAGTAATAAGACGGGAGTATGCTCTACAGTTGCATCTAAATGATGAGCCTCTGTATCAAACCTGATTGTTATTAACCAATGTTTTCCTTTCTCAAATCAAACACTTTTGGCTTTAGAAAATATCCTATATATTGTAGATCTGAAAACTTCAAGAAAGATGAAAACTTTACATCTTTGTATGATTCAAAAGTTCCATACGAGGAAAGAAAAACAAGGTCTCGATGTTTTGTAGAAAGGAAAATTGGAAAAATCCGAAACTTTCAAAGCTGATCTATTCAAAACCGTATATCCAATCGACGATCGGAGACCAGATCCATAACCACGGAGACAGGACGATCCTCCGGCTTCGGTGCGTGTTGACAGCGGAGGAACGGCGCGGCGGGGCATGACGCCCACGCGCAGACGTCGATTGGGCGCGTGAGGGAGCGTGAAACGTTTTCCTTCGACGGTGTCAAAAGGAAGTTTGTTCAGATCGACGTTTTTGTTTTTTCTATGGTCTTACTTTTTTGTTTGGTACAGTTTTAGACATTTTTCGGTGGTCGAACGTGGCGGCTTCGTAAAAACTATTTTTGAAGCAATTCCGACGAGATTTTGAACTTTGGACCAAAAGTAAGTTTGTTCTAAATTAAATTTCAAATATATTGACGGTTTCGATTTACTCATATGATCAATATATTAAAATATGGACGATTTTTCCCTTGATGATACGTTAAAGTATATTAATCGTGATTTAACGAATTTGATTAATCATGATTACTGATCTGATGATAAATACTAATAGAATATATATTCTCAATTATTTAACACTACATGTGATCAATATGATAAATTAAAAGATTTAAAAGTAATATAATAGTTGTCATGCCGTGATGTATTGAGTATAACTCATTATCCTAACGGACTGGACTATTATGAATACCTTAACTGGATTTGAAGATATGACTTGCTCATTTATGAAATGTAATTATTTCTTTATATTGTACCACCTATATGGTTGGTTTTATCAGCTTTAAATATATATATCATGTTACCACCTATATGGTTGGTTCTACAAGTTTCAAGCATATTATGTTACTGGTTGTTCTACTGATTTTAAATATTTCTACTCATATAAATTTAATATATGATTGTTATTTGATATTTCAACAAATGGTACCAGAAGTTACCATTACCAAAAGATTGTTGGATCTTTATGAAAATATTTTATCAGATGTTATTAGAAGTTATCAATATTTATATTTGAAAGGGTGGATGAAAATAAATTATTCAACAAGAAAAATATTGATGTATGATAAGATAATATCACATGATAGCACGGATATGGTTAATGTGAAAATAATCTCATCAGTATCATGAGATAAATGTTATAGGATTGAGATAAAAAGATTTGATCAAAGTTCTTGCACAAGCACTTATATACTCCAGAAAAAGTAAAGATTATCATCTAAACATACTGAAATGATATTATTATTATTGCTCCTGAAGAAGCATAAACGAGTCATACATTTAAAACACAAAAGGGGGGAAACATTTATGATCCTCAAAAGTAGAGGTGTGTATCAAGAGTAATAATACCCTGTACTCTACCAGCCCTAATCTTTTTTTTTTTGTCTCAAGAGTAAGAATATTTCGTACTCCACCACTCCTAATCCTTTTGAGGTTCACAAGATTAAGTTCAAATACTCATCAACATTAGAGGTGTGTCTCAAGAGTAAGAATACTCCGTACTGTACCACCCACAATATTTTGAGATTCACAAGAATAAATTTACATTAATCGGACTCCATTTTTGTTTGGCACCCCTTCCTTGATACCAATCTATCTTAACTCCTACTGGATCTAGTATTGGAACATATGATTGTATCTTTTCCAGCAGTTCATCGATAGTGGGAGCAGAAATAAGGATTCTCCTAGAAAATGGAGAGATGAATCCCTATTCCACAACATAATCAAGAAATGTTAGTAAACCATCAAAGAAGTTGTTAACATTTAAAAGTCTAATAGGCTTAGTATGGAGACCCAGCTAAGCCCATAATGTAATATTAAAGATTTCCTCTAAAGTACCAAAACCTCCAGGCATGACATAAAGGCATCAGAACCATATAATATGCATGTTCATGGATAGATAACGTATGTACTTCATGCCCTCGTGTCTTGCCTACGATATCAGCTAAAGGAACAGGTATAACACCTATCACTCTTGCTTTCTCTGTTTGAACGGATTGTGAAACACAACCCATCAATCCACTGCTGCCCCCTCCATATACTAGATTGATACCTCTCTCTCCCAACTTCTTCCCTAGAATTACTATGCTTCTAGATATTCAAAGTCTCTCCTGATTTTTGATCCACAAAATACACAGATAGTTTTGATCTGTCGAAATTTTGATCCTTCCATCTTTTAAGTGAATAAGGAAGGAAAACTTACAAAAATTGTTATTTTGGGATGCATTAAACTGCGAAAATTACTTGGCTTTTTAAATTTGAAAATATTCACTATTTACTGCTCGTCTTTTGAAAAAGTTACTATTTACTTTTGACTAAAATGACACCACTTTTGATAATATCTCTGACAGCATATATTTTTATCCATAATGGATAATCTTTCGGTGATCTCTCAAATACCATCTATTAATATGCGCAAAAATAAAAATACAAAATATTTTGTTAAAATATATACACTATACTGATTTACCTTGTATCAATGATGAGTAGCCAAAATATCATTGTTTATAACAGCCTGGCAAACATGATTTTTTGATATTATATTTTTGAGACTATAACGGTCTTTATCGCTATTGAATTTAGCCCATAAAGATAGTAGCTCACGCTGCACATACCCACAAGGGTGCATCTCAAGAGTCAATCGGATATGATCCAATGACTCCTTACTCAGTCCACCCTTAATAAAATCTATTTTATCATCTCGATTTCTGGATGAATATCCTATTGATTTACAACGAGTATCACATGTCCATCGAGCACATTTGTAATAACCATTCAATCTTTTTGCTCTTCGCTTCTTTGCGAAAGTACTCTTACCTAAATCGGCATGTGCTTAGAAAATGATTCTGGTAATTCACCAGCTAATCAAACTTTTGGTTCGATCAACCAACGAACATCTTCTAGGATACCTTGATCCATCAGCAGCCTCAATTTTTCGAATCAAACTCGGTAAATCTTTTTCAAAACATTTATCGGAAGATTTGAGTAGTATTTGCGAATATTTGATAATATAACATCCATTTTTGATGGATCTGATCTTCTCCCAAAGTGATATATTTAAATGAGTTATTTAACGCGTAAAAGAGTGGTGGCTCCGCGTGTCATTGATTCCATCAAGAAAAGGGAAAAGATTTGTAATCAAAAGAAGGGGACAATGATCATTTTATTGAGATTTCAGTCTAATAATCTTTTTAGATATAATAAATCAAAGTATACTGATTTATAAACTCGAACAAGTAAATATTGTATTGAACCAAAAGTTCATACGTAAAAGTGAAATATATATATAGTATGAACCAGAAGTTCATACGTAGAAATGAAATAAAATCGTATTGAACCAGAAACTCTATAATAAACGGTTAGATTATTAAAAGTTTCAAATTATTTTCTATGAGAATAACTTATTCAGAAATTGTTTATCATACAATAATATTTTATGTTAAATAAGGATTAGCTCAAGAAGCTTTATGATTTGTAAAAGTGCAATATGTATACAATCTACCAAAGCGCACTTAGATATATGATTGAGATTTTATCCCTAAAAGGATGACATGTGTTACGACATTTTAGCCGATTGATATAATATAAGATTTGTGAACATTATGAGGAAAACACGCCAGAAGAGTAATTATGCCTAAAGCATAATGACAATCGATTCCAAAAACAAATATCACTTGAATAATTGATATGATCCATTTGAGGCTAAATACTCATAGTGAGTAAAAGAGACATAGTTAAATGATAAGAGATTTATGTACTTGATCTCTATATGTTATATTGAGATGAAATGGTATAGATAAATAAATCGAATACATATACAACTCTCTTGTGAAAATGAGATTGATGGAATTGTAATAATTTGGCCAAATTTAAAACCCCAATGTATGGATTATTTTTCAAGGACCTGAAGTCCAAATGCTTAAATGTTTAAAGCCAGTAATTATTTGTACAAATAAAAAATATTACACAGTCGTAAAAGACGACTCGTTGTAAGCGAAATTTTTCATAAAACTGGCATGCCATATGGTGGATAGACTATAGTCTAAATTACTAGTTTGAGTTCTTTGATATACTAATGAGTAAGATCAAAATGTATATTTCTCATCTCGTTACTTTGAGAGTATTCTTTGATGTACCAGTTGATCGCGGTACGTTGGGATTTCAAGTAAAATGATTGTAGATTATATGTCGAAATTGATATATATTTCAATGATTGATTATACTTATACAAATCAGAAATTGTGGTTTATGAGATGTAAGAACATACATGTATAATCACTAAAAGATTCAATATACCCAGAGTAGTATCACTATAGAATGATACAAATGACTCCATGATATAATATGTTGAAATCGAAATTGGAGTGTACTATTTATGACATCTGGGAAATTGATTATTCACTAGAAGTGAATTTGAAAATGAATATTTTATTATTCACCAGAAGTGAATATGAAAATGAATATGTTTAATTATTCACCGGAAGTGAATTCTAGATTTGATTATTCAGCCGAAGTGAATTCTATATTTGATTATTCATCAGAAGTGAATTGTAGATTTGATTATTCACCAGAAGTGAAAGATGTAATTGATAAATTAGTACAACATTGCTTAATATAGTATGTTATGACATCATAAATGAGTTATGAAGGATTTATATAAAGCTCATCATAAATGATATGTTTGATGAAAAGATTCGAGATTGCATCAATATACTTGTGATATTCCATGAAAGGAATAAATACGTGTTGCACTCTTTTTCCCTTAGCTGAGATTTTGTCCCACATGGTTTTCCTAGCAAGGTTTTTAATGAGGCAGTAGTTGAGGCGTATTAATGAGAATAATGTACTCTTTTTTCCTTCGCTAAGGTTTTGTCCCACAGGATTTTTCTAGCAAGGTTTTTGAGGCATTATCATAGCTATCGACAAGCTATAATTCAGCAACACATTGTTATACTGGAATGATATCAACAAATGAAGAAAATCGTAGACATCTTATGAAGAATGTTATGATATCAGCTATACAAGGAGATTTTTATATATATATATTCCAGACGAAAGATGAGATCAATGTTCGAGAAATTCATGAATCCTCGATTGCACACTTCTGGAGGAGAATCATGCTGTACTATTTTTCCTTCGTCCAGGTTTTGTCCTACTAGGTTTTTCTGACAAGGTTTTAACGAGGCAGCGGCTGTACTCTTTTTCCTTGATTCAGATTTTATCTCACTGGGTTTTACTGACAAGGTTTTAACGAGGCAGCACTTCAGAACTTCAAGTTTCAGTACTGATTTGTTCTGCTTATCATTGGATGTTATTTCGAACATTAGACTCAATGATTCACAATAACCAACATCAGGGGGAGCTTCTTTACTCTTTTTCCTTCGCTCAAGTTATATTCCACTGGGTTTTCTTAGTAAGGTTTTAATGAGGCAGACAATTGCAGAATAGGTCATTCAAGGGGGAGTGTTATAAATTATATAAATATGTCATTGACCAATTACCATTATATCCCTGTAAACTTTACATTTTACGATTGTACCACTATCCACCCCTATAAATAGGGGCTTATATTTGTAATATTGAATACACCAAATGCGAATTTATCTCTCATTCTCTCCATCTCTCTATCTCTTTCTTGTCATAATTTATATAGTTTTACAACATAAACTGCTTTGATTTAAGTTGAAGTGGGAATCATTTCGTCAAATCCTTCCAAAAACTCCAATCCCTTTTCAATTATTATTTTTTCTCCCCACCAATCTGAGTTCAAAATAGGTAAATGATTTTTGGTTATAAAAATAGAATGTGATATTTTCAAGGTAAAATAAATAATTAAAAACAAGTTTAAAGAAATGTGCATTATTAAAAAGTGGTTTGAGGAATATGTTATTTATAAACTTGTTTATAAATATGTTTGGCTGACGAAATTATTCTAATCTATATTTGATTCAATTTTTTATTTTTATCACGCCGAAATATCATTTGACTTTTTCTTTCATTCCATCCATCCATACAAACATGACTTCGATTAGCCGTTCCATCGAAAATTATCAAAATCCAATAAGAAAAATACAATTAAAAATTAAAAGAGTGTTATGAGTTAATGGGTGTGAGGTAAGAAAATTAGGTATTAGGTTTGAATGAAATATCACTCTTATGCCCCTGTAAAATTTACATATTACGATTATACCATTATCCGCCCCCCTATAAATAAGGCACCATATATTCATTTGTAACTAGCACCATTCTTGAGAATCAAGAAATTCTCCTCCTTCTCTCTAGTTCTCAATCTCTTTCTAATTCTTGTGTTTAGAATTTTGATAGTTTCACAACACGTTATCAGCACGAGTCTCTACCCTATTGAGTAATATGACGGGAGTATGCTCTACAGTTGCATCTAAATGATGAACCTCTGTATCAGAAACCAGATTATTATTAATCATCATTTATACATCATAGATTAGAAGATCAATTCCAAATACGTAGAAAAATTGAAGAAATTGTGTAATCCGAAACTTCCAAACCAAATTCACGCCAAACCGTATATCCAAATGATGATCGGAGACCGGATCCATGACCACGGCGACCGGACGATTCTTCCGAACTGGCGCGTGTCGACGGAACCGGCACCGGCGCGGCGGCGCGTGACGCGCGTGAAGCCCACGCGCAGAAGTCGAGGGGGCGCGTGCCGGCGCGTGCGGCTGAATCAGGCGACGACGTCAACAGGCAGTTTGTTCATATCGACGATCTTGATTTTTCTATGATCTTACTTTTCTGTTTTGTGCAGTTCTGAGATTTTCCGGCGATCGAACGTGGCGGTTTTCTTAAAAACCGTTTTTGAAGCACTTCCGACGGGATTTTGAACTTCGGACCAAAAGTAAGTTTGTTCTAAATTAAATTTCAAACCTATTGACGGTTTTGATTTATCCATATGAGCAACATATTAAAATATGGACAATTTTACCCTTGGTAATACATAAAAGTAAATTAATCGAAATTTAACGATTAATATGTGATCAACAAGATAAATTAAAGATTTTAAACAAAGTATAATTAAAAATAATCATTGTCATACCGTGGCGGATTAAGTTATTATGGACTGAATTTATACCGCAACGGATTGGACTATTATGAGTACCTTGACTGGATTTTGACAATATGACTTGATCACTATTATGAATACCTTGACTGGAGGATATGACTCGCTCACTCATGAAAGGTAATTATTTCATTATGTTGACACCGCCTATATGGTCGGTTTACGGAATACTTTACATATATTCATATTCTATATTATTTCAAAAACACCTCAATTGTTGGTTAATTCTAACATATTAGAGGATGTTGTCAACATATATACGTGGTGATATTATTATTGTTTAACCTATATACATGGTGATATTATTGTTATTTGATACTTCATCAAATGATACCAGAAGTTATCATTACCAAAAATTTGGTAAATGTTGATAAAAATATTTCATCCAATGGTACCAGAAGTTACCAATATCTGAATTTGAATGGGTGGATGAAAATTATTCAACAAGAGAATGTTGATGTATGATAAGATAATATCACATGATAGCTCGGATATGGCTAATGTGAAAATAATCTCATCAGTATTATGAGATGAATATTAGATGATAAAGTGTCTGGAAATGTTCTTGCACGAGCACTTATGTATTCCAGAAGAAGTGTATATTTACTCCAGAAGAAGTAAAAATTATCATCTAAACATACTGAAATGATATTATTATTGCTCCTGAAGAAGCATAAACGAGACATACATGCAAAACGCAAAAGGGGGAAACATTTATGATCCTCAAAATGAGAGATGTGTTTCGGGAGTAGCCGTATCTTACCACCTCTGACCTTTTGAGGAAATAAAGAAAAAGGTGTGTTTCAATAGTAAGAAATACTCCATACTCTACCACCTTAAATTTTTGAGGTACATAAGATTAAACATTAACAAAATCCTAGAAATTTATGGTGTGTCTCAAGAGTGAGAATATTCCGTACTCTACCACCACCTATTCTAGGGTTCACAAAGATAAATTTACATTAACCGGACTCCATTTTCGCTTGATTCCCCTTCCTTGCGACCAATCTATCTTTACTCCTGCTGGATCTTGTATTGGAATATATGATTGCAACTTATCCAGCAGTTCCTCGATAGTAGGAGCAGAAATAAGGATTCTCCTAGAAAATGGAGAGATGAATCCCTGTTCCACAGCATAATCAAGAAATGTTAGCAAACCATCAAAGAAATTGTTTACATTTAAAAGCCCAATAGGCTTAGTATGGAGATCTAGTTGAGCCCATGAGGTAATATTAAAGATTTCTTCTAAAGTACCAAAACCTCCAGGCAAAGCTATGAAGGCATCAGAACCATATAGCATGCAAGTTATGCGTTCATGGATAGATAAGGTTTGTACTTCATGCTCTCGTGTTTTGCCTGCGATATCAGCTAAAGGAGTAGGTATAACACCTATCACTCTTACTTTCTCTGCTAGAGCGGATTGTGAAACACAACCCATCAATCCACTGCTACCTCCTCCATACACGAGAGTGATACCTTTCTCTCCCAATTTCTTTCCTAAATCCACGGCTGCTTCTAGATACCCAAAACCTTTTCCTACTTTTGATCCACAAAATACACAGATAGTTTTGATCTGTCGAAGTTTTGATCCTTCCATCTTTGAAAGAATAAGGAAGAAAAAACTTACAAGAAAATGTTATTTTGGGATGCATAAACTGTAAAAATCATTGGCTTTTTAAACTTGAAAAACTTCACTATTTACTACTCGTATTTCGAAAAAGTGAAGATTTACTTTTGACAAAATCACCATACTCACCTTTCGGTGATTTAATATTTAACCAGCCTTTATCAAAACTCGTGAAAGAAAACAGAAAAATATTTTATATATATATATATATATATATATATATATATATTAAATGATTTACCTTGTATTAATGCTGCATAGCCAAAACATCATTGTTTATAACAGCCTGGCAAACAGGATCTTTTGCTATTATATTTTTGAGACTATAACACTCTTTATCGCTGATGAATTTAGCCCATAAAGATAGTAGCTCACGCTGTACATACCCACTAGGATGCGTCTCAAGAGTCAATCGGATATCATCCAATGACTCCTTACTCAGCCCACCCTTAATGAAATCTATCTTATCATCTCGATTTATAGATGAATACCCTATTGACTTACAACGGGTATCACATGTCCATCGAGCACATTTGTAGCAACTATTTAATCTTTTTGCACTTTGCTTCTTTGCAAAAGTACTCTTACCTAAGCCAGGCTTGTGCTTAGAAAATGAATCTGGTAATTCACCAGCTAATCGAACTTTCGCTTCGATCAACCAGCGAACATCTTCTGGGATGTCATGATCCATCAGCAACCTCAATCTTTCGAGCCTAATTCGATAAATTTTTCTCAAATCATTTACTGGAAGATTGGAATAATATTTGCGAATATTTGAAAGTATGATATCCATTTTTGATAGATCTAGCCTCTTCCCAAATCATCTATTTAAATACATTATTCAACGCGTGAAAGAGCGATGGCTCCGCGTGTCAGTGATATCGATTCCATTAAGAGATAATGGAATAAATTATTGAAAAAGTGAGAACAATGAGATAATGCGTCATTACCTTTTTCGATATAAGGGAAGATTTGGCGACAAGATTGAGATCATGAGATATTTCCTTGGATATTGTACCTGATTTTTCCGGTATAAAAGTAATAAAGATATGCTGATTTGAACTGTACAGAAATACGTACTGATGAAATGAATACTGTATTGAACCAGAAGTTCATACATATGTACAAGTGAAATATCTTGTTGAACCAGAAGTTCTATAATAATTGGTTAGATTTCAATTCAATAATGGCATTCATTAAAGAACCAGAAGATTGTTATCATTGCTGCTTGTTCTCAAAAGCAAATTAATTATCTCACTAAGAATATGAATGACTGATTATTTGCTCAAGTAATGATATTACGAGCAAAGTGATAAATGCTAGCATGAATATATCTTAAAGTCATTAATGATTTTACGAATTAGTTGAGATAATAGAATATTATATTGCTAATGGTTTAGCAGATTAAAAGCCTCAAGTTATTTGCTATGAGAACAATTTGATTATGCAGCAATATTCTACATATAAACATGTCAATACGATGAAATAATGATTTGCTTGTGAAACTTTATGAAGTGCGATATCTATATACACTCCAACAATACGCACTTGATATATGATTGTATGACATGTGTTGCGGCATTTTAGCCGATTGATATAATATAAGATTTGTGAATATTATAGGGAAAACACGCTTAAAGCGTAATTATGCCTGAAGCATAATGAGAATCGATTCCAAAAATAAATATCTCTTGAATGATTGAGATGATCCCTTTGAGGCTGAATACTCATAGTGAGTATAAGGGACATAGTTAAAAGAGATTCAGGTACCTGATGATAGAACATATACAGAGATCTCTCTATGTTATATTGAGTTGAAATGGAATCGATAAATAAGTCGACTACATACAACCCTCTTATGAAAATGAGGTTGATGAAATTATAATACTTTGGCCAAGTATATAACCCCAATGTAGGGATTATTATTCAAGGACCAGAAGTCCAAATGCTTAAATGTGTAAAGCCAGTAATTATATGTACAAATGAAAAATATTTCACAGTCGTAGATGACGACTTGTTGCGCGCAAGATTTTTCATTGAACTGGCATGACATATGGTGGATGTGACTATAATCTAAATCACTAGCTTGAGCTCTTTGATATACCAATGAGTGAGATCAAAAAGTGTGATTCTCATCTCGGTATTTTGAGGGTATTCTTTGATGTACCAGTTGATCGCGGTACGTTGGGATTTCAAGTAAAATGATTGTAGATTATATGTCAAAATTGATATCTATTTCAATGATTGATTATGCTCCTGCAAATTAGAAATTGCAGTTTATAAAGTGCAAGAACATACATGTATAAATCATTGAAAGATTCAATATGCCTAGATTAGTATCACTATAGGATGATACGAATGACCCCATAATATAATATGTTGAAATTGAAATTGGAGTGTACTATTATTATATTTGAATATTTGGGCATGCAATTGATTTTCAATATGCAAAATTATATTATCCATCGGAAATTGATTATTCACCAGAAGTGAATATGAAAATGAATATTTAATTATTCATCAGAAGTGAATTCTAGATTTTGATAGAAGTGAATCAATTCTAGATTTGAGTAATGCAATCAGTCAACTAAATAAACATTGCTTGGTATAGCATGTTCAGTACATCATAAATAAACTATGACATCATAAATGAGCTATGAACGATTTATATAAAACTCATCATGAATGATATGTTTTTATGAAAAGATATGAGATTGCATCAATATACTTGTGATATTCCATGAAAAGGAATAAATACGCGTTGCACTCTTTTTCCCTTATCTGAGGTTTTTCCCACAGGGTTTTCCTAGCGAGGTTTTTAATGAGACAACAGTTGAGACGTATTGATGAAAACTAATGAGAATAATGTACTATTTTTCCCTTCGCTGAGGTTTTGTCCCACAGGGTTTTCCTAGCAAAGGTTTTTGAGGCATCATCATAGCTATCAACAAGCTATAATTAACAACACATTGTTATACTGGAATGATATCAACAAATGAAGAAAATCATACACATCTTATGAAGAATGTTATGATATCGGCTACACACAAGAAGATTTTCATATATATTCCAGACGAAAGATGATATCAATGTTCGAGAAGTTCATGAATCCTCAATTGCACACTTCAGGGGGAGAATCATGCTGTACTCTTTTTCCTTCGTCCAGGTTTTGTCCTACTAGGTTTTCCTGACAAGGTTTTAACGAGGCAGCGGCTGTACTCTTTTTCCTTGATTCAGATTTTATCCCACTGGGTTTTACTGACAAGGTTTTAATGAGGCAGCACTTCAGAACTTCAAGATTCAGTACATGATTTGTTGGAATGTCAGACTCAATGATTCACTATGGCCAACATCAGGGGGAGCAACTGTACTCTTTTTCCTTCGCTCAAGTTTTATCCCACTGGATTTTCTTAGTAAGGTTTTAACGAGGCAGACAATTGAGCAAGCGAGTAATATGTCATTCAAGGGGGAGTGTTATGAATTAATGGGTGTGAGGTAAGAAAATTAGGTATTAGGTTTGAATGAAATATTACTCTTATGCCCCTGTAAAATTTACATATTACGATTATACCATTATCCGCCCCCTATAAATAAGGCACCATATATTCATTTGTAACTAGCACCATTCTTGAGAATCAAGAAATTCTCCTCCTTCTCTCTAGTTCTCAATCTCTTTCTAATTCTTGTGTTTAGAATTTTGGTAGTTTCACAACAAAGAGAAGTTTAAAACTATTTTTTGTACCGGCAAGAAGCAAGAAAAGACATAAGTGGGTTGGTTGGGTGATTGGGTGAACCTGGCAACTTTCGTTCCAATATCAGAATCAATTTTATTGGGGTCCCACCCACAAATGTCACCGCTCTCTGGTATTCATTCAATGAACTTTTATTAATTTTAATTTAATTTCAAATGTCACTATTTTGTTACATTTCTTCAATTATTGTTTCTCAGATTGGCAGCAGGCCGTAAGAAAAAACTAACACTCTTTCAAAGTTGTTGATACCTTGTGAAGCCATCAACAAAATAATTTTGAATAAAGAGTGATGCTGCAAAATCACTAACATTGACTTGACAAGACCATAAATTGTTGTACCTCTAAAATAAGGCGATATAAGCTTACAATGAACATGCAAAAAGGTGTTCTCATCACACCTCCAGTATGATAATTAGTTACTCAAGAGAGATGAAAAATATAGAATGTGAAGATGAAAATGCTCGTAAATGTATGAATAATGTACATTAATCAATGTTATCAAACCCGGATCGGATCGGCCGGTCCGACTGGAAAACCCGCGACCCAGTTCAAAAATCGGGTCGCAAATTGTTAAAAAACCGGATTTGTAAAACCCAGTTAAAACTCGGTTGAACCGGCCGATTTTGAAAAAATCGGCGACCCGATTTCGGGTTTCCCGAGTTCAACAGGTCATGCTAAAGAGTTAATTTTTTTTTTTTTTTTAATATTAAACTCATCAATTGATAGGTTGAACGCAGCCCCACTCAATTGAGAACTGTCTCCCAAACAGCCTATTTATAGGGCTACTAATTCTTTGTCCCAACATATGCTTCCGATGTGGGATTCAAACATTGACCCTTTTTCTTTTTTTCCCCCCTCCCCTCACTACTGTTTCGGTACTTCTAAGTTCCAGCTTCCACATTCCATTGTAATCAATTGTAAAGGTCACTAATAAATAGTAAATAAAACTAATAGTATATTCCACGTATAATATAAATACAAAATATCATATGCCTTTTTTTTTAATTTAAAAAAAAAAATCCCTCAATTATGAGATTTTAATTTTCTTTTTATTCTCTTATATTTATTCAATTCTTCAACTATTTTTATTTCATTATTAGTATAATAATTTAAGAATCTTTTTTTATGGGTTAAAATACATTTAATATTAAAGTTTTGAAATAAATTATACTAATAATTAATAAATATAATTAACAATAATTAATCTATGTTTCCTTTGAATTAATAATTCTAAAATTAAAAAATATTATTGCTATAATGTTTTATATCTTGTGTAGATTTAATTTTTATATAAAAATCTAGTTTTATATAAAAGATTATTTATGTCATAAAATAATTAAAATAACATTAGAAAATTTAAAATTAATTATTGCTCTCAATTCCTATTGTTTGGTACTTCAATTTTTTTATAATTTTATTTAATATATTGGGTCGACCCCGGGTCAACCCACTGACCCTTGACCCTTTCATTTTTTCGAGTCGATGTCCGGGCCGATTTTTAAAACATTGACATTAATTTATGAACAATGGAGCCATATTTATAGATCATGTAATACCCCGAATTTTCTATGGACTTTTTTGCTTATAGTCATAATAATTGGTATTATGAGTTTTGTGCAAAATTATTATTTAATAAATTTATTTTAGATATCTATTAAGTTAGTTATTGGATTGTTTTAATATTCATGCATTATTTAATTGTTTATTTTTATGAGTTATTGGATAATCGTTTTGATGAAGTTGAATAATTTGCACATATTCATATTAGAATATTATTCTCATGCAATTAGGATTTCTCTCTTATCGATTTTTATAAGGATTATTCCCACACAAATCTCATTATTATTTAACTACCAGTTTTGTGCACGGATTATTCACAATTAGGATTCTCCAACCATTGGGAGATAAGCTAGAAGGTAGCTATTCTTCAAGAGCTAAAAAAATTTCTTATAACCAGTGAGAATGGTAAACTCAAGCCGGCCTCCAACATATCTTTAGTAACTGCTGCATGACCTACTAGCGGATCACACGACCTATCCTCAGAAAGGGGCACCCCAAATTCCACCTAGTCAGGTTTCTTAAATTTTTTCCTCCACAACCCCAAATCCTTTTTCAGTTAGTACGATCACATATCTTTTTACATCCAACTCCGAAATAGTCCTAAGAAGGGCAGACATCTCCTCACTAAATATAGGCATATGCTCCTTGGAAATCTTACACAAGGGTACAGTGACCTCTTCTCCAAAAGGGTTCACCGTTGTTAGCGGAGCAGCCTTAAGGCTTCCGAATGGAGCTTGCTAGTCCCTAAACTAGTTCCTGCCTCTTCACTCAAGACTACCCAAACTTAAAAAATTATACCCAAACTTTTACCAGAAAAGAGAAACTACAAGAGGTTCAAAACTTTCAGATGGAGAAAATCCAAGCCAAAAGAAACTTGAAAAGAAAAGAAAAAGAGTAGGGGAGCTCGTAAATTCAGTACCTCGGAAGGAAAAAGCGCTAAAAATGGTAGTTGCGAAAAAATGGAGTCTCACAAATAGAGATTCATACAAATCACCAAAAGATGAAAGAGAAATAATAACAAACCAAAGGCTTTTAAATTTTTGATGAGAAACGTAGGAGGCACGGCAAAGAAAATTAATTAGTCGAGTAAAAAAAATTTCAAGTCTATTTTTGAAGGACTTCCGGGGCATCAACGAAGAAAATTTAAGGCTTAAACAAGTGATTCAGCCAAATTCTGTAGTAAATTTTCAAACGCAGCCTCAGTCACTTTAGGCTGAGCCTCGTACGATCGAAACTGTTGTTTCGGTCGACCATGAGGTCCACCAAAATTGGATCGGTCGACTGAAACATACTGCTTTTAAAAAAAGGGTTTTTCTTGCAATTTTCGAATTTACTTCTACCCATGTTTTGTACAATAAATACCATTCATAACTCAAACCCTACAATCAAATTTGTTGTTCATTGTGAAATGACTCTTGAGAGAGTTCCTCTTGTAGGTGAGGTAAATCTCATTTCTTGCTCTTATATCTTAGGAAATTAATCAACAATATTTTGAATATATTATTCTTGTGTTGTTGCTTTTTTTTCCTACCTTGAAATTTGTTTAGTTGATACCCATTGGGCTTGGTTCTTTAATCAATGAATTTTGGGTTAAATTTAAACTTGAGTTAATGTGTTTTATCACTTTCTTTACCATCTTAGCTTTCTTGAGAAGATATTAAATTATTATGAATTTTTTTTGTCAATATACCAAGGAGGTCCTCATCATTTAATATCTTCCCAATAAAGTTAAGATGATAAAGAAAGAAACACCTTAACCCAAGTTTAAATCTAACCCAAAATTCATTGATTAAAGAAACAATCCCAATGGGTATCAACTAAATAAATTTCAAGGTGACGAAAAAAAAAGCAACAACACAAGAATAATATACTCAAAATATTGTTGATTAACTTCCTAAGATACAAGAGCAAGAAATGAGATTTACCTCACCCACAAGAGGAATTCTCTCAATAGCATTTTCACAATGAACAACCAAGTTGATTGTAGGGTTTAAGTTATGAATGGTATTTATTGTACAAAATATGAGTAAAAGAAATTAATTCGAAAATTGCAAAAAATCCCCCCCTTTCTTTCAAAACAGCGTATTTCGGTCGACCTCAACGATAATTTTGATTGTACGGGGCTCATCCGAAAGTGACTAAGGCTGCGCTTAAAAAATTGCTGCAGAATTTTAGTCGACCGAAGTTGGCTGAACCTCCAACTCCATTCATTTGTTCCCAATTTTGATTCTTGGCTTGTTTTCTTCACTCTAATCACTTATTTAAGCCTTAAATCTTCTTCGTTGATGCCTCGGGAGTCCTTCAAAAATAGAATTGAAAATTGTTTAGCTTGAATAAGGGGGACAACTGTTAAAAGGAGGCAAAGAGGTTAAAAGGTCCATGTCGAACTCATTCAACATAGACCTTGGGGGACAATTGTTGATATATTAAGAAGTAATACTAAGGCCCAGTTATGTTCTACTAATGAGATGGGCTTGGTCCATATTACGAGGTTCCCATCTTAGCTGCAAACTTCACTTTAGCACAAAACCCTGGATTTCAACTTGCCATCGGTCTTCACTTAGTGGGCCAAAAGCTGAGGTCGGTAAATACCGACCTTAGGTCAAAAGGTGAGTTGAAGAATACCTTAAAAAAATGCCTCATTTAAGGTGGACAAATGAACTACCTCTAGCCATGAGATTCAGAGAATATTCCTGCAAGGACGACGCCTACTTTACAAATCTGTAGAAGATTAAGCTGATTAAATACAACAGGGACCCACTGAAGTATAACTTATAGCATATTCAACAAGTTATAATTATTAAGTGTATAGATAAATGTGAAAATATCTATATTTGGTTATTGTTACCCTAAAGATTATCTATAAATAGGAGGATTATTTACCTTGTAACGTATGCAAACACTTGGGGATAAAAAATGTCAATACTATACTCTCCCAATACAAGAGTTTTTTGTGTTTTCCCATTGTCATTTTATTGACCGATTAAACATCCTTACTGTCCTAAGTTGACTAGAAAATTACTACGTGTTAATCACCATTTTCAACATCAACAATGTTCTATTATGTAATCCGAATTAATAGTAATGAGAATCTTATAGGTAATACTAAAGGGTATCGGAAGCCAGCCATAAGGCTACACCCTTAGTGGATAATGAGGATGAGTGTGACCTAAGTGGAGGATGAGATGGTCGAGTTATCCCTAAAATAAGTATATTATGTATGTAATTTACTTGCCTTTTATATTAAATTGTGAAAATACTGACACGAGATCTATACTGAGTATATTCGTATGCTCATTCCATATTTTAAATATTTTACAAATGCCTAATTGATCGGAGTTGGAGGTTGAGACCCTCGACAGAGCTCGTGTCACTGGATCAAGAAAGCTAAAATTTCTTTCAATATTTAGTTAGACAATTATATTGCAAATCAAAGTTTTTATTTATTTATTTAGATCTCAAAATCAATGTTGAATTATTTTCCTTTTTGTGAGACATAATTTTTTTTTTTAATTATGTTATTCAACATTATTCTCCGAAATTGTTACTATATCTTATTTCAAGTCAATATTTTTACGAATGAATGAATTTGTTTAGTAACCTTCGGGACATAGGTTTTGGAGCGTTACAAAATAAGTATCCTTATTCCAATGGGAGCGAGTGTCTTCTATTAAGACTAGTATTAACCCCGTGCGACGCACGGGAAAAAAATGTTTGAATAAAGATAAAGGTGTCAATCCGGGTGGTCCGGGTCGGGTCTGCCCGCCAACATAAAAGCCCGGTAACGGCCCGTTTGAAAAAAAAGCCCGCTCGCTGCGGGTTACGGGCTGGTTCCAAGTCAGCCCACAAATTTTGAACTACAACCCAGGCCCACCCGCTGGCCCATGCGGGTCACGATTTGTTCTGCTTTGGCCCGTATGTATAAAAACATAGATTTTTTTCATATTTATAGCAAATTTTTTGTCAAGTTTCTAAATACAAAATGATTAAAATAATAAATTCATATTTATACCATAAAATATTTATATAGAATTTAAAATTATATTTTATATTATATGAATTACTTCTAAATTTGCAAATTTAAATAAAATATAAAAAAATAACAATTAAATGCTAAATGTATTTTTAATTACTATTATCAAAGAACATTACGTTTTTTAGCTATTAGGGAGAAAAAAAATAAGATTTTGCTTTAAAAGTTGCATTAGAGTTTGTAGAAGAAGAGAAAATTTCAATGTTACCATATTTAATCAAAACAGTTTTTTTTTTACTGGCCAGCGGGTTAACCGCGGCTTGTGAAGGTTTGACTCGCAAAACCCGCGGTTCATAACTTCTTGACCCGTGAACCGCCCGCACAGGTCACGGGTCGACCCGCGGTCCCGGTTCGATCCGGGCCGATTTTCACGGGTTTGGTCGGCCCATCCATCTTGACACCTCTAAATAAAGATATCATATGTAAAATTAAATGAATCCTTAGACAAAACAAATAACGTTGGCAAATAACAGATGAGATCATTATTTATTGGTTTCATATTATTACAAATTTTAAAATACTTTTTTGTATACTATATTGTTTGTTGAATTTGATGGTCTTTCATTCTTATTACAAATCAACATTTTTAATTCGGAACGATTTGTCATCATATAAATCGCAACATAAAGTTATCCATATGTAAACACTGATCTTCTAAGAAGAAGTCACGCATGCGAGAGTAATTGTCCCTAACTCTTATTGGTTTGTAATATTAATAAGCTTTACCACCACACCAAAGATCTTGAATGATTAAATGTGATTAAACTCAAAAATTTCTAGAAATCTTTGTGGATCAAAGACGCATCGTTGAACTCGTCAAAAAGAAAAGATCTAGTACTCTTAGTCATAAATTATTTTTGCATTTCTATATTGTTTTCGAAGTTTTTTTCTACATTTTTATTGTTCTATTTTTTTTATTTTTTTTGTCAGAAACCCAGATCTATATTCTCCAACTCAAGACTTGGCTGACCTTGAAGAAAAGAGCATTCCCTTTTTATTTTTTCTTAAAATAATTTATGATTCTCCTATTCATTCGGTCTATAATATTAATATGGCTTTAAATTGTATTATTTTAATTTAACTTAGTGTGAATGTAAAGATTTGTTAACTTCTAAAGATTAGAAAAAGAGCTTCTTGTAACTGTATTTATCAAAACCGTGTGATGAGCAAACGGAACGTCGACGCGGAACAAAGATGCAAGCTTATCACACCGGAAAAGGTAATCCGTTCCTCAAAACTCAGATATGTTTCGTACATAAACATGCTAGTTCAATTAAAATGTTTTGTTGTCCACATAACTAAGTATAGTATTTTATAAAAAATTGCACAAACAATTGAAAGTAGTATTTATTTGGATTTTTTTTAAATTGCTTAAAACTTAACAGCCTGTCATTATTGTAAATGTATTATCCAAAACTGTGTAATGATCAACGCAGAATGGAGAGGCAATCACATCAAACCGAGAGAGCTAATCCACTTTCAAAGCTCATTTTTTTGGTATATAAAACTGCCCATTAAAATGTTATGTGCCCAAATAAGTTTAATATTTGAGAAAAAATCGCATGATGTAATTGAAAGTACTATTTCTTTGGATTTTGTTTTTATATTACTTATATGAATTGCATAATTCTACTTAAAAATAGGATTATGGCTATATCAACTATAACCATGATTATAAGAACATATATAAATGAAGTTCCAAAACATAAATAGTGAAACTTATTGTAATAATATAATTAATTATATTATGATACATAAAATCTATATAATAATAGCACAGGAAGGCATAAATGAAGTTCTCATATCCTATCTTCATGCATAAAATAGTTTTTAATTAAAATACTAAACTCACGTAAATTAAAACAATGGTTTGACATTATTGTTGTGAAACACTTAGTACTATATGTTTGTATAAATGAGTGAACTTTAAATGGGGTTTAGAATTAAATTTCGAAAATGTTAAAACCTTTAGAAAAACGAAAATCAATAATTACTATTTAATTATGATAGAAACAAACATATTTAATTATAAAAAATATAATTATGATAGAAACAAACAGATTTTGAAAATATCAACAAGAAAAAAATTAAAGAAAATCGAATCTTGAGCCAGATTATTGGGCAGGATTAGAAGATTAGTATGAACACATTAATTACGGCAGGCCAATAAAAAAAGCTTTGGAAAAGATCTATTAACATAAAAAAGGGAAAAAAAATTCAATGTGTGGAGTACCTAAGTTTTGGCGGGAAATTGTATAATTGATCTAAGTTGACTCAGCTACTTTTATATATTAATTAATATAGATGTTTTCTAGTTATAAAACATTTCTTATATGAGTTGGACTTTTCTTTTAGTGAAAAGGGATTTATTGAGGGAACTTAAATCATTATTAGGACACATGGACCAATACATGACCCATTAGTGAATTTGGAGAAATGACAAGTTTACGATGAGAACTTGCCATACTTGTCAACAGGCCGCCCAAGACGTAACCTTGAGCCTTGTTGCGAAATGGTTATTTGGACTAGGTCGACCCATAACCCGACCTCGGTCTTCATTTTAAGGTTGGGCCAAGTAACGATCTTGGGCCTTGTACGTATCTTGTGAAACCCAAGATTCAGTAACGATAGGGTCGAGAAATATGGCGATCAAATAGTATTCTATCTTCAATTTGAAAATCAAACTGCATTGCTTAAGAATATTTAAATAAACTAAGTTAAAACTAAGCCGCTATTCGATAAAATCTTTATAACATATATATTTATAAATATTACAATTTTCAATAAAAAAATTTAGTTACACATATTTTTCGAAATAACTTTTTAACACAAATTCTACCAAAAAAATAGACAATGTAAAAAATAACGACAGCTCAAAAGCCATTGTACAGAGGGTAAAATGAAAACTTAATGACCTAAGTGAAGTATAATACAAAATTTTGTGACCGATAGAAAATTCAACCGACCACTCTCCCACCCTCCATTGCAATTGTGAGGGTAAACTTTTTTTAAAATAGTGGAACTTGGAAAACGCACCTCCTATTCTATATAGGGATTGTACAGAGGGTAAAATGAAAACTTAATGACCTAAGTGAAGTATAATACAAAATTTTGTGACCGATAGAAAATTCAACCGACCACTCTCCCACCCTCCATTGCAATTGTGAGGGTAAACTTTTTTTAAAATAGTGGAACTTGGAAAACGCACATCCTATTCTATATAGGGATGACAAAAAAATTCGATGGGTACCCGATTATAACGGGGCGAAAAAAAGCTGCACCGCGAGTTGATGGGGTTGGTATGTGATTAAAATGAAAAACCCGAAGCTGGTATGGGGCGGGGCGGGTTTTGTTTGACTCGCCCCGCAACTTATATTAAAAAATAATTAATTTTTTTACTATATAGTTTGAAAAAATATTATATTTTGTTAGTTTTTGTTTATGATGAGTATTTAAATATATTATAGGATCTTGTTGGAAAAAATGTTGTTTGATATTGTGTTGTTCAAAAAAAAGTTGTTTAATTATGAGGGATGAAGTTTAATAATAAAACAAGTGAAAAAACTGTTCAAATATATATATTTTTTTTAAAAGAAAAAAAAAATAAACGAGGCGGGTATTGGATGCCCCGCTCCGAACTCATTCCCGTCCCGCCCCGTTATAAGTTAGCGGGTGATGGAACGGGTATGAATTTGAGGTTCATCTCGTGGGGCGGAGCCCTGCTCTGAAACCGTCTCATTGTCATCTCTAATTCTATCTCTGTTTTACGCGTTGTTGCCAACTATATAAGAAAATAATAATAATTAATAAATAATGCTACAGCTTAACCTGTCATCATTTAACAAAGAACATATCATAAATCAGCTTAACCACCTTTTCAGATTATTATTGTTTTCCAAATTTCTCTCTCTAACTAGTTTCCCTCCGATCCGACTTCATTTTCTGTCAGCTTTCTTCTTGGATTTTCTATGCTGATTGAAGCTTTAGTATTTGGATTTTCATTCATTGTGGTCTAATGGCTTAATTTTTTCATTTTTGGAGGTAATTGTCTTATTTTTTATTTTCTTTTAGTGTATAGCCTACAATTGATTATATACTATATATTTCCTTTATATTATTGCTTTCTTGACCTTGGTATTAATGGATCTACTAAGCTTTCCTGTTCTGGAGTAGTTAAAATCTCATTTTTCTTTTCTTTTATCTCCAGATCTTGGTATTTAACTGGAGTCGAGTTAAATTACTTGGTAGAAATATGTTTAAAACTAGGTAGTTTAATCTTTTATTGTTTGTAAATCTTTCTTTACAGAGTAGGTTTGTGCACAAGTTTTGTGCTTTTTTTAGGTCAAAACTCACGATTTTAAATTTTCCAGATTTTTTGTGGATTTTTCTAGGATTTATCAAACATCTATGAAGAAGAGCAATAGTTCTCGGTTCTTATTACTTATCAATTTTCTGTTAGTGGCCGTTGTGGTTGATTTAATATCAGCAGCTGATTATGTACCAACGGATAACATTTTATTGAACTGTGGAGGTCCCCCTGATTCTAGTGATACTGATAATCGAAAATGGACATCAGATATTGGATCGAAGTTTGCATCTTCTCGCGGAAACACTTCTACGGCCACTGCTGCTACCCAGAAACCCTCTGTACCCGATGTACCTTATATGACTGCCAGGATTTTCCAATCCGAGTATACCTATAATTTTCCCGTTGCACCAGGCCGTAAATATGTCCGTTTGTACTTTTATCCTGCATCCTATAATGGTCTAGATGCTTTCAATGGTGTCTTCGCTGTTACTTCTGGGCAATATACCCTTTTGAAAAACTTTAGTGCTGCACAAACCGTTGAAGCTCTGAACTATGATTTTTTGATGAAGGAGTTCTCTGTTAATGTCCTTTCCGAAGTGTTAATTCTAACTTTCACACCATCCCAGGATATTTCTAACTCTTACGCGTATGTGAATGGGATTGAGATAGTTTCGCATCCGGACATTTACAGTACGGTTGGGACTGTAATTGTGGTTGGTCAATCGACTGGGTACAATATCGACAACAGTACTGCACTTGAAAATGTTTATCGGCTGAATGTGGGTGGAAACGACATTTCACCATCTGGTGATACGAGTCTTTTTAGGTCGTGGCGTGATGATTCAATGTACATATTTAGTGCAGCCAATGGTGTAACAGAGACAACAGATCCAAATGTGAATGTCAGCTACCCTCCGGGAACACCAACCTATATCGCCCCAATTGATGTATACAGCACTCTGAGATCAATGGGTCCCAATGCATCTGTTAACATGAACTACAATTTGACTTGGCTCTTTCCTATCGACTTGGGTTTCTCTTACCTGGTTAGGCTCCATTTCTGTGAGACAACAGAAGTTGTTACAAAAGTAAATCAAAGAGTCTTCAGTATCTTCCTAAATAATAAGACTGCAGAGCCGCAGGCAGATGTAATTGCTTGGGCAGAAGGAACTAACGGGGTTCCGGTTTACAGGGATTATGTGGTTGTTGTTCCTTCTGGGCAGGCTGACCCAGAACTTTGGCTCGATCTGCATCCTAACCCTCGCACAAAGCCCCAATATTATGATGCTATCTTGAACGGGGTAGAAATATTCAAAGTAAATGATACTAAAGGCAACCTTGCTGGTCCAAATCCAATTCCTGTTCAACAACCACGAGACGACTTGTTAAATAACCAATCATCTGGAAAGGGGCATTCGAAGAACCAAAAAGCCATTGGAGGCGGAGTTGGTGGTGGAGTTGCTGCAATTTTTCTTGTTGGTTTGTTTGTGTGCCTTGTATCCCGACGTGGGAAACACAAAAAGGATTCTAGTACCAGTGGTGGGTGGCTTCCTTTATCTTTGTATGGAAATTCTCATTCTTCAGGTTCTGCGAAGACGAACACCACTGGAAGTTATGCCTCCTCCCTCCCATCAAACCTTTGCCGCCACTTCTCAATATCTGAAATCAAGACTGCCACTAATAACTTTGATGAGGCTCTTCTCCTAGGGGTTGGAGGTTTCGGTAAAGTTTATCGAGGAGAGATTGATGGTGGCACAAAAGTGGCTATTAAGCGTGGGAATCCACTCTCTGAACAGGGAATACATGAATTCCAAACTGAGATTGAAATGCTTTCAAAACTTAGGCACCGCCACCTTGTTTCACTGATTGGGTATTGTGAAGAGAACTGCGAAATGATTCTTGTATATGATTACATGGCTCATGGAACTCTTCGTGAGCATCTATACAAAACCCAAAAACCTCCGTTGCCATGGAAGCAGAGGCTTGAGATTTGCATTGGTGCTGCTCGAGGTTTACACTATTTACACACTGGTGCCAAACACACTATTATCCATCGTGATGTCAAGACAACTAACATCCTCTTGGATGAAAAGTGGGTGGCTAAGGTTTCGGATTTTGGGCTTTCAAAAACAGGTCCTTCACTGGACAACACCCACGTCAGCACAGTGGTGAAGGGTAGTTTTGGTTATCTGGATCCTGAGTACTTCAGGCGACAGCAGTTGACCGAAAAATCTGACGTCTACTCATACGGAGTTGTACTTTTTGAGATCTTGTGTGCTCGTCCAGCTTTAAATCCAACACTTCCAAAAGAACAAGTTAGCTTGGCCGAGTGGGCTCAACATTGCTATAAGAAGGGCATTCTTGATCAGATTATGGATCCGTACCTTAAGGGGAAGATTGCACCAGAGTGCTTTAAGAAATTTGCTGAGGCCGCAGTGAAGTGCGTTTCTGATGTCGGAACTGAAAGGCCTTCTATGGGTGACGTGCTTTGGAATCTTGAGTTTGCTCTGCAGCTTCAGGAGAGTGCAGAGGAAAGTGGCAAAGGTCTCAGAGGAATGGATATTGAAGAGGGGTCATTCGAAGTTACTTGCAAAGGAAAAGATCCAGGTGCATCCCCGCGTTTTGATGGCAACATAACGGATTCAAAAAGTAGTGGAATGTCCATGAGCATTGGCGGTCGGAGCCTTGCCAGTACGGACTCGGACGGGTTGACACCAAGTGCAGTGTTTTCACAGATAATGAATCCCAAAGGGCGCTAATGTTTGTTAGTGGTAACGCATTGTTCTCCACATCTACCTTTTTTTTTTTGTTACACGTTAATTCAACTATCGAATATTTTTTGATATTGATGTTTCTTCCCGGAATCCTTGTATAAGTTACACAGGAAAATGTGAAAATCTCTTGTTCTTTCTATCTGTGACTGATCAAGAGTTGTTCATTTGACAGTTGGATCTCTTAATTCGTGTATTATTTTTATTATTATTATTATTTGAATAACTGTTCTGGGGGTTTACTCTTAATGTGGATGGTTGCGTAAAGTTAAGCGACTTGTGGTTTGGCTGTTGATGCTTGCCAATTGTTTCTATTTGCAAATGGAGATTAGTATTGTCTGATGGGGGTTTGTTTAGTGTTTATCTTCATTAAGCATTGATTGATTTCATGTGATGCGATGATGATGTGATACGGAATAGGAGCTCAAAGAAGAAATTAAGACACGAGTTTCGTGTTGGGCTCGAGTCGAGAATTAAATCGGATCAAGTTGTTTCAAAAGGGACGAAGAACTAGTCGGAGTCGAACCATCGATCGCACGCATGCATCAAAAAACAATCAGAGAGTTTCAGGTATAACCATGCGATTATGCAGTTGAAATCTGAGAAAAATTTTGCAAATTATATTTCATTTTCAGTTTTATTTTAGTTCAATTAGAACTCTATTTTGAGCTCATTAGTGGCTACCCTAGTCGTTAGGTCATTTTTCATTATTTATATGTTTTTCATTCATTGTCACAAACAGTTTTTGTTTAATAAACATTTTTACTGAGTGATTCAATAAAATTATAGGTGGATTCCTATATTTTCTTAGAATTTATCAAAGAGTGAATCTTTGTGGCGATCAATCGAACTTATCAAATATTCGCGAGAATATTTGTGGCGTTCAAAATCAGAAACTTATCCAGGAAACTTGACAAATCCTTGTGGCGTTTCGTAAATCTTGGTTCTTTCTTCCACATCGTCGTTCCTCGCGTCGTGAAGTTTGGGTCAAGATTCCTCCGTCCGCAACAAACCCTAGTTAGGAACTTTTCAACATTTAATTCCACATCTCGAATCGTCATTTGGCATCAGAACTGGACTCTGAATTCAGGTTTTGTTATTCTATCACAGTTTAATTCTTATGTTTATCATCGAGTCTGTCATAAGAATTATCCATATCTTGTTGTTGAGTCTTTTTTCTTGAGTTTTTTTTTCTTTTTGTTCTTCGTGCCAGTAAAATTTTCAAGTCTTTAATCCATAAAAAAAATTCCAAACTAATTCAACAGTGTTTATTTTGGTCAATTGTTATCTGAATTTCGTTTTGTTTGTTTTCCCATGTTCGTAGCCGGATTTTCGAATTTACAAAAAAAAAAAATTATTATTATTTTTTTATTCCGAAAACTCATCAATAATTCAAGAAAAAAAAGGAGTCATTCCAAAATTTAAGAGCAACTTCTTGAATTTCTTGAATTACTGATTTTCTTTAATTTCATAATTAAACTCCACCACGTTTAAATCCAAGGACAAATATGCAAGTAGGAGGGAGAGTGATGAGACGGCGATTTTGAGGACACAAGCAGGAATTTATGAGGAAAGGATGAAGAGTAAAAATAATGCTAGAAAATAGGCTAGGTTGAGAAGGAGGGAGAAATAAAAGGTAAGAGATAATAATCCAAAAATGAAAGACCTTTTCAAGGAGATGAGAAGGTTATGGGAACAATTAGAGAATGAGATGATTGCACAAAAAAAGAGAAAAAAATTAGCAAAGTTGAGAAAGAAGGAGAGTGAAAAGAAAGTTGTAGTTAAATTGCATGAAGAGCCTCGGGTTAAGAATGTTGAGAATGAGGAGGGTGAGCTAGGATTGAAGTTAGAAGTAGAAATTTCGAATTTTGTGGTAGAAGATGAAAAATTGGGTCGTGAAGAGATGGGTGAACAAAAAGATAAAATTGTTGATGAGAGGCATGAGGAGAAAAATGACAAGTGAGGTTGAAGTAATTGAGAATAAAATTGTTTTTGATGAGAGGCATGAATTGGAATGTGGAGTAGAAGTGCATATTTTGGATTTTGAAGTTGAAGATCCACATTTGAGTGGTGGAGAGGAATTACATGAAAATTTTGATAAAAATGTGGAATTAGAAGAGGCGGTTGGATGTGAGGAAAAAGAGAAAAAGGTGATTGAGCAAGAATTTGAAAAGATTGGGAAAGGTAAAGAGAAGGGCCTCGTTGTGGGGGAAAAATGAATTGGAGATAATGAGTCATGAGTACAAGGATCCATACCTTATACATGGAGAAACTAACATTACCCACCCCATTTTGCTTAATTATTTTTTGCAAGTTAATTGCACTCGGGAATTTGGGTCATCCCACCTATGTCCAAGGAAGTTTATGTTTCAATCCATTCGTATAACCCAAGTTACAAAGTACTGTTAGTTGGACTTATTCAAGAGAAGCAAAAAAATTTTAGTTGATCAAGGTGGGAAAATTCTACATCAAGCTCCCAAAAAGAAGGACGCATTTGAAAAGCAGGGCAAAAGTTAATTCGAGGTCGAATCCTTTTCAAGAGGGGGGATTATGTGATTCGGGATAGGAGCTCAAAGGAGAAATCAAGACAGGTGTGATGCGACAACATTCTACATGGTATAATGAGCAAGTTTCGTGTTGGGCCCGAGTTGAGAATCAAACCAGACCAAATGTTTCAAAAGGGACGAAGAACTAGCCAGAGTCAAACAACGCGATTGCGTAGCACAACAGGGACGCTATCGCACGCATGCATCAAAAACAACCCGTGAGTTTCACGCATAACCACGCGATCGCACAAGGTAAAACCACGCGATCAAGCAGTTGAAATCGGACCAGAATTTCTCAGATTTTATTTCCTTTTCCGTCTTAGTTATTTTAGTTCAATTAGAACTCTATTTTGAGCCCATTAGCGACTACTCTAGTTGTTAGGTCGTTTTTCATTCATTGTAACAAATAGTTTTGGTTTAATAAACAGTTTATTGAGTGATTCAATAAAATTAAGGCAAAATTCTAAAAACTTTCAATCTTTCAACACAAGGTAAGATTATCTTCAAAACTTTGAATCCAAAATTGTTTTCTTCATTTTCTTTTGATCTTATGAAAGTAAAAGTGATAAACTATGTTCAAACACAAGAATTTCTCACTATTGAATTCATAAGGTTTCAAGAAAAAGGAAGACTTCGAAGCTGGAACTCGAAGGACGTAAAATTTACCAGTAACACAAATCTGTGGGAAAATAACTTGAATTTTAGAAAACTAAAATTACTGATAACGTCCGATGGTGATTATTTGTGAGAATCTATCAAGTTTTTAAACTATTTTTGGACGGCTCTTTGTTTAACTAAAAAGCTAATGTATAAATTTTACTTTCTCCTAAACTTTTACCTTGTTTAACCTTTTTAAATCACAAATTTCAGGGTATAAACAAAAGGGCAAACTTCACTAAAACAGTGAGTAAAACAAATGTGTTTCTTAAAGCAAATATGTTTCTTTTGCTTCTAAATTCTGTTTTCGTATAATATGATGTTGTATTTTTCAGATTTAATAGGTTGTGAGATTTTGATTAAAGTTTTATGAAGATAAGTTCTTAGAAATTTTATTTCTTATATTAAGCACATCCTCATGTTAGATCTGAAAGTTTAATGATGTACGAACGAATAAAGGAACTGAAATTTAGCCATGAACTATTAATGGACAAAAATGATCGGGTGAATAATATTGCATGAATAGAAAATGTGGATTAATGTAGAAATTATTGCAAAGAATCGAAAAAACCTTAAAAAGTAACCCAGGTGGGCATTCTAATATGATTTTGAGGCTGAATAATGTTTGATTTTACTAGATCTAAACCCTACTAATTACTTTGTACCTTGTTTGATAAAATATTTATATGAAGTTTAAATTGTGATGAGAGTTTCTAAGATATGTTTATGATAAAAAGTCATGTTGAGAAATTGATAAAAGGTGATATAAGTAATGTGAAATCTATAAAGTCATTCTCTTGATTATGTTATCTTCTACATGTGAGAATCAATATTTTGATAAAGTAAAGATAAAATTCAGCTTTTAGGATGTAACAACAAGTTTGGGATTCTATGTATCAAATATAGGAAATTCTGTTTTATGATGAAAAACATATTTTGTAATCCTTTATGTGTCGAAATATGTATAAGCTAATATGTTTTCATATGTGAAGACATGATGATATTTAAAGTCTTTTACATTTGATGTTTAGCATTTCAACTTACCACCACGAGCATGCATGATCATTTCATATGGAAGAGCAAAGTATGTACCTATGAATGTGAAGAAATGATTAGGTATAAGGTTGTTCAAGTGAAAATAGTGTGATAATTGATGTCCAATGTTTACATCATAATATCATATACATTCATGATCATTAAAACTTTTAAAGAAGAAGTATTTTTTGAAATAATGGTCATGAAGAATTAAGAATATCCCTATTTTGGTTGTACACCTAGGGAATAATCATAAAATGAATATAGGTCATGAACACTAGTTGTCCATAAGGATGTCTCACGACCATGGGGACGAGCCCCTATTGAGCTTGATGGCTCATGAGCTTCACCTCAAATGAATGAAGCTTAAGCTCATAACGAGTTTACTTGGAGTGTAAACACTCTTGTGACCTCGTGCTTAGCAAAGCACAATGAATGTCGCACGGTGTATATGACCCTAATAGAGGAATGACCCAAAAATGTAAAAAGAAAGAAAGTGAAAAATGTCAATGATTATTGCATATCACTTTACCAAGAAAGGAAGGAAAAAGAAAAGGATTGAAAGTGCATTCCATTTCATGCATACAATGTCATCTACTCCATAATATCTTTTTAATGGTCAAAATCATTATATGAGTTTATTTGATAACTAATATAGTCACATGAAGTGTTTAAACACTTGAATGTTAATGTGAAATTACATTGATGATTTAAAATCATTATATGAGTTTATTTAATGATTATTGAATATCACTTTACCAAGAAAAGAAGGAAAAAGAAAAAGATTGAAAGTGCATTCCATTTCATGCATACAATGTCATCTATTCCATAATATCTTTTCAATGGTTAAAATCATTATATATGAGTTTATTTGATGACTAGTATAGTCACATGAAGTGTTTAACCACTTGAATGTTAATGTGAAATTACATTGATGATTTAAAATCATTAAATGAGTTTATTTGATGACTAGTATAGTCAAATGATGTGTTTATCCACTTGAATGTTAATGTGAAATTACATTGATGATTTAAAATCATTATATGAGTTTATTTGGTGACAAGTATAGTTACATGAAGTGTTTACCCACTTGAATAGTTGAATGCGGATGAGTAATTAAATTGATGAGTTAAAATCATTATATGAGTTTATTTGGGGACTAGTATAGTTACATGAAGTGCTTAACTCTTGAATGATAATATGTAATTACATTGATAATACGAATCATTATGTGAATTGGTTTGGTGGTTTAGTATAACTACATGAATTATTTCAATGCTTCAATGCATATATAGTCGTGTAATGACTTGAACGTATTATATAAATTGAATAGGTGATTTAAATTATATGACTAAATAATAGTAGAATCTATATTGAGTACAAATGTAAAAAGTGAAATCATTGAGATAGAATAATTGTTGAAATGAGCATTGTGTTTAATATAAATAAACCGATGCTCATCCTCAAGATCAAAATTAAGACTTGTGAAGAATGAAAGTGAAGACGATAGATATCGATACCTCTTCATCCTTTGAATTTACTTAATAACTCATGTTATTGGTAACTTTGTACTTGATGCGAAGTAAGTGAATATAAGATCTCGGTCTATTCTTCATAAGCATATAGGATATTGATTTTTATATAAACTAGTTTCACACCCGTGCGTTGCACGGAATCTTTGATGGTGATAATATTTTATTATAGGAAAACGTAGAATCACAATATATAATAAAAAATATTATGAACACAAGAACTTATAAAATTTTGTATTTCTAAATAGAAGTTAATACAAATTTTGAAACACTTATTTAAATACAACATTTGTAGTTAAATTGATTGAATTGCCTTCCTCGTCACATAAGTAATTCTAGATATTGTTACATATAGTTGACCATTACTAAATACTGATCTTCCCAAGAAAAAACCAACGTGGGATAGTTGTCATTGACTCTTATTGATCGTCATGGCGTAAGATACTATTAAAGGGAATTGTCTTCTTTGAAATTTTAAAAAGCAACATTGGATCTAAAGGAGTTAACGACATTTTTGGAATAAAAACCTTTTGCCCTGCATTACTCCCCGATAGAATTGAGGCCTCCAAAACATGGTGTCCAAGCCTAGAAATAATTAACCTAGTTCTGTTGCACAATCTCGAAGCATGATCAATATTTCTCAACAACATTATTGGAGCATTGACTCTCAACTTCAACTCGTGGTTATACACAGCAGAACATTTTACTCAATTTAAGAACTATGTGGAATGTACGTCTCCAAACAAACCTCTCATGCTGTCCAATTTACAAAATGTATTTGAACTAATATATATATTTTATTCAGCATGATTTAGTAAAAATCGTGTATCTATTTATGTTTTCAACATTGTTCAATATTGGAGCAAGAATGGCCCTTCCTTGAGAGGTATGTGCTTTCAACTATTGTTTTATATTATACGTTGAGTTTTCATTAGGATTCAAAGTTGCAAACCTGGTCCCGTTATTTCAACAAAAGACTTTAAATTGCAAATTGCTTTAGGGAAAAAACAGTCAGCTGTTGGCCAGACGTAAGTCTTATAAAAAAAATAAAAAATAAAAATAGAGTCTGAACTTATGGCTTGTTATTGGGTAATTTCCTCGGTTTTTAACAAATGTGACGCACCGAATGCAGTAAATTTCACGTTCGCTCAATAGATGGTTGTAAGTATTAATGAGGTGACCCTTTACTATAGCTTAAAACCTATTACTCTGAATACAAATTATATTGGTAAATAATGCACGTAGATTATAGAACAATGTTGTCAACACAAACTGAAATACAATTAGAAATTTAAAAAACGTGTGTTAAATTTGGGACCATAACACATCTTTTTCTATGAAAATCATTTCCATGCATTTATTATTTTTTCCGTGCTTGGGTACAAACCATTTTCTAGCCCAATGGAGTTTTAACCTCAAGTCAGCACGATGTTTGTTAAGATCATTCAAGAGTACAAATGTTGAATGTATAGAAGCAGAATATGAAGTGTTGCAGGTAAGATGACTTTCAATATTTGCGAATATTTAAAGAGAAAACGGAGTACTTTGACCATTACCATTCTCAATTATAGACTCTTAAACTTGTAATACCAGCAATTAAGAATCCAGGATAATCATGCAGTCTAATTAACAACTACTAATGTGGAATAGGTTTCAAACAAAGAATAAGTATATATAAAAAACTAAATAATAATTATACGGTGTTAGTAACTATCGAAATTTGTAATAATTTCTAATTGTATTATAATTAAAAAAAAAGTTTTTTAGTTAGTAATTTTTCATAATATAAGACGTGCTTTCTTTATTAGAAATTATAAACATTTTTTCTGTGTTAGTACTTTTTATAGTATAAGACATGTTAATGCTATTACTTATTATGTCTAATAACAATATTATTTTCAATATATAAAACGTTAGTTGATAACAATTATTGAATACTGAGATATTTAAAACAATTGTTAATCTTATAGGTAATTATACAAACAAAATAATTACTTTAAGAAGCTATATTTATACCATACTTAGGACAGTTCAAATTGATTTAAGACGTATCCTGTTCATCCTAATGCAATTAGTTATCATTAATAATGGTAACATTAAAGATGTTTTACTTGGACCTTATTTTGTGATTATAATAGTATTATTATGAATAAAATGCTTGTCTTATTTCAATCTTCTTCACAATGACATGCTTTTGTGAGATTTTTTTTTTAAATAAGAAATTACAATTGATCAAATTATTATTATTAGAAACATTAGACATTTTATAGTGTGAATTTTATTATTAGTAGTAGTAATATCTGGCATGCTTTAGTGAGATTTTTTTTATAAAATAAGAAATTATATGATTTATCAAATTATTATTATTAGTAACACCAGACATACTTTTGTGAGACTTTAATATATAAAATAAGAAATTATATTTGATCAAATAAAGCAATAATCATAATAAATAATGCAAAGTTTTCTAAAGAGCCAAAATTGAAAAGATACAATAATAGGAATTAGAAACCATCAAAGTTTGAAAATTTAAAAGATCAATTTTTTTCAATACAATTGTTAATTTTTTATTTGGCTTATTTAGCCGTTATCACTATCAATAGTACAATAAAATAAAGTAAAAAGAATTCCTAGAATTTAACGAATTTTTTATACAGATATAAAAATGAATTTTTATTTTGCAATGACCTAGATGTGTGATTAAAGATTTTAAAAAATAAATATTATAGATAAAATCGTTGAGTTTTTAATAACTTATTTTTATTTGATATTTCTTTGATTAAATTTGCACGATTAAACATCTTTGTATAATTGATTTATTTTAATTTGTTTATATTATTATCATTCATTTAATATAGATTAAGAAAAAAATGTCATGCAAATTAAATAAAATCATTTTTAACCTATTAATAATTATTTTCATGGGACACGAAGAGGCAAACAAAGAGTTAGGAAATCAATGTATAAACATTAATATGTTATTGTTATTGCATATTTTATTATGAAATGAATTTAATAAATACACAAAAAAAATCAATAATATAATATTTATTAGTTGTAGAGTATGTACAATTAATTAGTGAGTTTGAGCGAGAAAACCTGAATTGGGATCCGCTCCAACTCAAGAACTTTAATATATAATATAGATTGGACTTTTTCAACCGAGAGGTGAGTTCTCATTTAATATTCAAATAAAATTTATGTTATGTGATTACGTGAATGTGTGATGCTTTGCTCACTAAGCTTGATGACTTATAGTAATTTTATGACAAATATAAGACATGGATCGGGAAATTTATGAGCCAGAGAGGACTTGGCCGAGAATCTCCCAGAATGGAACTAAGCTTCATATTATTACTAAGAAAGAGGTGTGGGTATGATTTTCCTTTTGGCCGGGAATCTATTTCAAAGAACGAACTTATAAAATGGTTTATGCTTACGACTCCTTTTCCCTAGAACCACTTGGTACATCATTATCTATTAAGGTACTAAGTAATGTCCTAAGTATTTTGTAAGTCTTTATGTAAGTAAGCGGTGAAGGTTCGTATAAACCCATTTTTGTAAAATGAAAAATACATATCATTTCACCCTTTTTGTTATGGAATGGGTATGATGGGATTTTGTAATGGGGAACGTTCCCAAGAAAACGGATTAGCTTTCGATGCATGTTTTGTAAAAGTCATAATATGTTTCTATGAAGTTATGTTAAGATACGCTCAAAATTTTCTTTAAAATTTAATTTTCTGTTATTTCCATGATTTACAATTACAAAAGGAAAACTGATATTTTTAAGGGCAAAACGTATGGTCCAAATTATGTCTCTTCGTTGCAAGACTACTATTATCCTATTTTAAAAGCAAAAGAAAAATTAAGGAAAATTTTGGGTCATGACATACATACATATATATTGATTGAGATAAAGAATAGAGAATGATCTTGATTGAGATTCTATACTTTGTAGGGTAAATACAGACAATCTTTCTAGCACATTGAAAAAGTGTGATCTAATACATCTAATTCTACCAGTACTCTCTTTAGGTGTATTTTGATCTGTGTCAATATATACATATAGGTATGAGTATAGATATGTATACAAGTGTATCTTGCATATATCTAATATTATTATTTTACCTGCATCTATGCGAGTGTTTTATTGCTTCAAACTAGAACAGTCGATACAGCTCTAAATTTAAGGCTCTGTTTGGTAACACTGTGTGGTTTATAAACTTATTTGTTTATTTTTTGAGGTAAAAAGTAATTGTTGAAAATTGAAGAGAGAATGTCTGCAGTTAAAAAGTGGTTCAGGAAATTGTGTAGTTTATAAACTGATTTATAAACAAATTTATTTGGTTTACCAAACGAATGCTAAAGCTGGCACAGTATTGCAGTTCCTCTGCTTTTCAAGGAGTACACAGAAAATGGCTTTTGATTGCTGAACAATGGCTAACACTAAAAGTTAATCAGACTGTATTAGTTCTCAAAATTTAATATAATTCTTATCCACCTAAAGTTAAATTACTTTTATACCAGTGAATTACTGATTCAATATTGTAAGTAATTTAAAGAAAATTACAAAAAATGCTCATTCATTTTATTATTTATTTATATAGAAGTTGTTCCGAGTACTTTGTTGATGCCTTTGGGGGGCAGCATGATGTTTGCTGTTTAACACAGAACATTGCAAGTAGCCAATATTTGTTGAGTTGCTTGGTGAGATAATTCACCACATGATTCACATTATTCAATAATGGAATCTGTTTCAAAATCCCTTTACAATGATAATGTAGAAGCAAGGTTTGGTTCGAGCTGGTTACCTTCAAGTGCAATTCAAAAAAAATGTCATATATAATGTTATATTGTACAAATGATATCTAGAACGTGAACTTAATTTGACGGCAGATATTAATTAGTCGACAAATTATACGGTATTTTAATACAACAACATGTTTATTATTCGCTCATTACAATAGTTAGTGTGTGTGTGTGTGTGTGTGTGTAAAACAAATATTATTTATCAATTCAAGTAATTACATTGGAAACAAGAAGCAATGTCACTCGATCATTATCAAATTGATTACAATTTTTTTCTGTCCGTGAAGATCCCACCAAAGCACCTTCAGATTTCGCACATCGCACGGATGATGCACTATGTTTGATAAATAATACAATTTTTCAAATCATTTTCTAACCACAAATTTTCCCTAAATAAACAAAGTAAAATGACGTTTGTAGCCACTGAACAAACAATTATATATGATCTCTCCTTTGGGATGAGAGAATTCCAATCCAAGAGCTTATTATGAGAGAGGGAAAGAATTAAAATGCGGTTAACGATTGGTCATTGAATTTTTGCACTATCTAACACCAAATATGTCCCTATTGTAAAAGAACTGGAAGAAATAGTGGGAAATAATGAGTGATCCTTTCCATTTTCCAAAATACTCTTTGATAAAAATATCAATTAAAAATTTATAATTTAGAAAGTCTAATGCACCCCCTCCTTCACAAGCTTCAACCTATCGTGTGGGAGAAAGAAAAGGAAGAAAAATGGTGAAGAAGTGAGAAAATTTTGAAATCTTTAAGTCAATCTACAAGCCCAATCCTTCATCATCACTTTCAAACAAAATATTCAAGGTTAGATTTCCATTTTTAGCTTTAAATTCCTAGATTTGTATATGTAAAGTTTGAACTTCATTCATTGAAATAAACAGTGGCAGACGCAGGAATTTTGTAGCAGGGGGGCACAGATTATATCGCAGTAAACAATCAATTAATATATTCAAATTCCAATCAATTATATTCCTGTTTAGTGTAGATTAAAATTAGATTTTTCGTAGATTTTGATAAAAGTTGATGAGATGCGTGATTGAAAAGTTATGGGTCCTATGAAATCTATGGTTGAGATTGATTTTTGACTTTGACAAATATTAAAATTTAGATTTTAATTGATACCAAAAAGAGGCTATATTTACTTAATATATGTTACAATCTTTTACATATATTTCATCTAAAAGAATCTATTCAATATGCATAAATTTTAATTATTCAAAGTCGAGACTTTACCTTCATTCAACTAAAAAAAAAATAATTATTCAACCATTCAAATCATCTTTTTTTATTTTTTTATTAGTATTATTATTATTATTATAGATTCTATATGTAGATATATTGTAGATGTAGATTAAATTAAATAAATGAAAAATATAATAATATGAGAATAATAATAATATGAAATCATATTACACCATTATAATTATTAGATAATAAATTGATTTAATACTAAAAAAATGAGAAAATATAATATTATGAAGTTATATTATAATTTTGTAAATTGCTATATAATAAATGTAATGAATTATTAATGTTATTAAATAAAGAGGTAAGGATAAAACGAGTATATAACTAATATATGAGGGTAAAACGGGTACTTAAAAGTTTCACCTTCATCCACCTTTTTTATAGATTGTAAGTGTAGATGTAGATGTAAATTGTAGATATAGATATAGATAGATTGTAGATAGATAGATGTAGATGAAGATCCAGATTGTAGATAACACACTCTTTGAACGATTCAAAGAATATATTTATATTTTTAATGATTTTTTCTATTTTTAATTCAAACAATTATATTTTGGTTACTGAAAAAAAGTTAATTTTTTTTTTTAAAAAAAGTAGGTGATTGTGAAACTTTTTTTATTTTTAAACACACTTAAATTCTTAAAACCATCAATTAATATATGTAATATTTTTTAATTATTTCCTAATTAAGAATATAAAATAAATAATTTTAAACTCTTTTGAAAAAGAAAAAAATCAAACCTGAAAATTTTGTTTAACGTTATATAATCCCTGTTTAGTGAGAATTAAAATCATATTTTTAGTAGATATTGATAGAAATTAATAAAGGTATGGTTGAAAATTTTTTGATACAATGAAATATGTGATTAAAATTAATTGTTAACTTTGAGATGGATAAAAATATCATTTTTAATTTCTTCCAAACTGAGGCATAATATCAAATTTTTTCATTATAAAAATATGCTCATAAATTAATTTAATTTATCCGCATGCTGCTTTTTCATATTTTTCTGCAACCTATCATAAATATTTTATAGATGAATTATTAATTTTCTTAATATTTTATGATATCATATTACTTCTTGATATGTCACACTGATTTATTTATTAAGTTAACATTTTAAATAACTGTCTAACAAATATTTTGTGGAATTGGGTAAAATTTTTCAATAAAATATTAATATATAAAAAATTGCAATCAGTTTACAAATTTTAATTATCCTCCAACAATATCAATTACCTCAACTACTCTAAAAAATAGTATTAGTACTTCAAAATACTAAGCACATACTTACCTCAACTTGTCTTCGCTAATTTACGTCGTTGTTGGTCCGATTTCTTGTAGTGATACATAATACGTGCTAAGCATGTACTTACTACTAGTTCAAATAAAATAAAATAAAATAAAAAAATAACATTTATTTAATCAACAAAATTCAAAATTTCTGAGTAGCATGTTAAACACTATTTCAAGCTATAGAAAGTGAGCCTGAAACCTTCTTCATTTATTGTTTCCATGTCAGTGTGATAGACTCCAAAATTAAATGTAGTAGAGATAAAAATATTGGCATGATGTCTTTTTTAATGATTTGGAAAACATTTTTCAATGTGAAAAGTGTAACATTTTAGATGCTCTTATAGTCCTGTTCTTTTTTTAGAGTATTTTTTTTTTTTTTGTTTGCTAATATATCCTTTTAATTCGAACCAAACACGGACTTAAAATTCTGGTCAAAAGAATTTATAAATGTTGAAAATTGAAAGTTAAAATCATTCAATTTCATTGCTACTTCCAACAGTAATTTAACCAACATTATTTTTTGATAATCTACTAGTTGTTGATAATAATTAAATAAAGGTAAACTAGGAAATTTCTTTGCAAAAATTGCTTTTTCAATAGAGTAAACATGTTCCCACAAAAACTTTTGTCAATTATACCACATTTTAATTGAAATGAATATCCTTCAAATCTTCAAATATTAACACTTATGCTCTCAACTATTTTTAAATTATTTTTATTATCAAAACTATATGCCTCTCTTTTCAATGCACGTTAGCCGAATATTTGGATAAAAATCGCGTAAAATATATTAATGATTGAAGGTTAACAATGATGGTTAAAAATAGAAAAAAAAAATTGAGAACATAGAAAGTAAGCAAATATCAACCTAACTAAACTCCATTTTAAGTAGTTCCACAATAGTGTTTATGGTAAAATTAACATAAAAAGTGGAGAGTTTGTTAATTTAGACGAGAATTCACATCTTGACATTATTCTATTCCATAGCCATCTCTCTTCTCAATCTGTATTCATTAATCTTTCGTTCGAACTCCATTGTTTGTTGAGGTGGTGGCGGTGCCCAGGTCGACCCTCGAAACGAATAAAGGATGGCGTACAGAAGAAGGCATGGGATGACAAGAGCAGCCACCTTCAAGGAAGACACATACCATCCGCCTGAGGATGCTGACTCTTCTTCATCCCTGGCGGCTCAGGCAATCAGGGCCTCTGCTGCCCATCGAGACTCGTCTCATGCTTCCGCCTATGCCAACAATTCTGCTCTCCATTCGTCTTTCAAACACCATTCAAAGGTGTTGCTTTCTTTCTATTCTATCAATATTATAAATTTGCATTCAATCTAAAAAACGGATCTTATTGATCATCTAATTACTTGTAGACATAATATTGCATGGTATGGATGAGAAGCTATCTATCTTTATCTCCTTCTACCTTGAAATCTGCTTGTGTATGTGAAGTGATGTGATTCCTTAAAATATAGGGAGGTCCTATCTATGACTATACGTCAATGAGAAGCTCAAATGAAGCAGGAAGTTTTTGGGGAGTTCTTGCAAGGAAAGCCAAAGCAATTCTGGACGATGACAATGTCTCCCCACAATCAAATAATCTTGACAGAACAAGGCTTGAAATGGTCGATTCCTCCGGAGGTGACCAGGTAAATAAACTATTCGACGTTTACTTTGAATTATATAGAATGCGGGCAATCTTCTATTTCTTCTCTGTTTTCATGTTGAAATCTTCGAAAGATGGACAATCCTACATTGCGAAAGGGACTGGATGCATTTACATTTTCCTTGAACAACATTGCTGGTACTATTGGAAATGCTTTGGAGGTAAATCCCATCATATATTGTTGGATCAAGATTGACAAATTCCATATTCCCGTGCTACTTCAACCTGAAATCCCATTAAACTTCTGTTTCTTCTTTAATGTCCATCAATCTACAGTGGTTTTGCATTACACTATGGTGTGCAATTAATGTCAGAAAATAGCTAAATCTCCGAAAATGAAAATAGTTGAAAATTTTCTCAGCAAATCATTTGTTTCTATTATTTGTTTCCAGGAAGGACGTTCAATTGTTGAAAATAGGACTGCAGACTTCATCCAAGAAACGAGCAAAATACAGATGAGAAGAAATGATTTTAATTCTGAGGAACAAAATCAGGTTTCTGGTGTACAATCAATACAACCACAGACTCAAACCAGACAAGAAGTTCAGCTCAAAGCATCTCGCGACGTAAGGTCATGCACTCAAGGGTATTGAGTATTAAGATCGAGTTAATATATCATTAAAAAGCTGATTTATGAAATATGACCGCTATAGCTTTTTCTTCACCTAACTGATTCTTAAGTCACTTGCATCTGTGGATGATAAACATCCAAATCATGATTGTCTGCTCTGCTGTTTGTTAATTAGTTCAACTTTTTATTTGATTCCTAGATGGGCTTTAAGCCTGATTATTGTGCATTTCTTACTTAATGCATTGCTGTCGGAAATTGGTTTGACTTACAGGTGGCGATGGCAACAGCTGCAAAAGCAAAACTACTACTTCGTGAGCTAAAAACTATCAAAGCAGATCTTGCTTTTGCAAAAGAGCGGTGTTCTCAGTTAGAAGAAGAGAACAAGATTCTTAGAGACGCTCGTGAAAAGGGTGTTAACCCTGAGGACGATGATATGGTATTTTATTATATTCCTTTTTTATGCATGTATTTTAGTGAATTGAGTTTTATCAATGTTGAATAACCATAATTCAGATACGGCTTCAACTGGAAACACTATTGGCCGAGAAAGCTCGCCTGGCTCTTGAAAATTCTCAATATGCTCGTGAAAACCGCTTCTTGAGAGAGATTGTGGAATATCACCAACTCACAATGCAGGATGTTGTCTACTTAGACGAGGACATTGAAGAAGTTACAGAAGTTAACCCTGCTTCCAGGACGCTCACTGCCTCCTCATCTTCACCAATATCTCCTCGATCGTCCATAGAGATCACCTTGTCTAGAAGCTCCAGTGTGGCAAAGGAGATGCAAACAACGGATGATTCAAGAAGACACTGATTCCCCCCCCCCCCACCCCCCACCCCCCCGACACCAATTTCAAAGGCTTGAATTCTTACTTTTTCATCGCAAGATTTTTGTAACGTTAGCTCTCTCACTTCCTCTTTTTAGTTAGTTCTCTTTCACTTCCTCTTTTTAGTACAGGGGAAGAAGATTGTTGAATGGATAGATATTGAGTGTTCAAAACTATTGATTATAAATTGTTGTTTGCTTGCCTAGGCAACAAATTACACTCGATGTACACCGAATAGCTAACTACAGATAGTACACACAAATAAATCACACATTTATCAATTCCAAAAAAATAAAAATAATAATAAATAAATAAATCACACATTTATCATTTCATCCAAACAATTTCAGTTAGTATTAAAGAGCAATTTTGGTACCTTCAGTAAGATTTAGATAAACTTCCATCTTAAAATAAAGCTTATTACCCAGATGAACTACACACCATGGCCAGCTGTACATTTAACAAGCCAAAATTCAGACCGTTTGAAGATATTCGAACTTTACTTGACAAGAAAATCTATTTCTCCAAAGAAAAAAACAACCATCCAACAGATACAGAAAGGGCAATCAAAGAGAGAGAGAGACTAAATCGAAAAGCTTTCATTTGGATCCAGCTGTTGCATATGCGTGCGTATGTATATATATATATATGTAACTCCTGTTGCTTTAGGAACCCATTACATACATTTCTCATTACAACCCATGAACACATAATTGCTGACTCCAGATTAAGTTCAACATCACCAAAAAGACTTTTAATAGTTAAAGTTAAATTTTCTATATAACAAGATGATCAAGAGACAGCTGCTATAGATGTGTATTTTGGCTTCAAAGCAGAAAACTTTCTGGTTATACTTGCTAGCAGTTTAGAATAACTGAAAAAATAGACTTGTAGATCCATCACCAAATGATCTGAGATTTACATGTTTCACCACAGCTCGGCACAAAGGACATGTACGTTCTCTCTCAAACCTGGAAGCAGAAGACAGTCAGCTACTCAACGTGGAAATGAATAGCAAGGGCCCATTCGTAATAACTTCTGCGTTTGTTAGAAGAGCATATTGAAGAAGCCACCTTGGGTCAGCTTCTGTTAAAAGTTTTTCTAGTCAAACAAAGGGCTTTCACTTAAACAGGCCTAAGAGCTGTTTCTTAGCCTCCTAAACCACTTTTGGTTCTTCAGAAGCCATTCCAAACAAGCTCTAAAACTTGTAGGAGGACTAAACTTAAGGACAGGATTAAGTTCTTTATTTTGTCCTTCAGAAACTGAATAAATACCTAAGGTCAGTATAGGATACAACCCAAAATCCTAACAAAATGCTAAAAATGAAAAATAAACAATCCATATAGATAACTATTTCACTGTGAAACACAGACGAGCCAACTTCATAGCAATGATAAAAGGAGGGAAAATAGAACTGATATCAAGAATGTGGTAATTGATATAGCATTTGCTTTAGCTTTTAGTAGTTTATCAACTACTTTCTTACGGTGCAAGTTTATTTAGCCTTAAATTTGGATTGCAACATGTCCACGCCTACTAATTTTCTCTTGAACCTTGCTTTAGGAAAACAGCAATAAGTGTGCATTTGGTACACCGTATAAGATTAGGGTGGTTAGGATTAGGATGGATGTTCTGTATTTAATGGTAAACACCATATTACAAAATTGTAGAAGCATTAAAAATAAAAATTTACAACAATATTTTTAGCTAAGCTTAAAAAAGTAAAGTTAATTATAAGTAACTATTGACAAACATGTTTGGATAAGTTACTTTTCAATAAAAATAAAAATAAAAATGTTACTTTTTTAAAGTAAAAAAAGTAAAAGTATTTTGACTGAAACCTTGCCTGGATAACTCACTTTTCTTTATTTTAAGTTAAAAATTAGTGTTTTTCTAAAGTGAGTTTAAAAATGTGAATTTTACTTTTAAGTAACTTTTTGTCTATAAAAAGGTTTGGACAACTTTTTAAGTAAAAAAAGTTTCTTTTGTAAAGTACGCTTAAAAAAAAGTGAAGTAATAATTGTCCACAGACAACTTTGGATAAATTTTCCTCCACTCAAGTAAAAAATTACATTTTCTTACCTCAAATGGCACTTAAGGCATAAGCTATGAGGCATCCAATGAAAATTTCAGGTGAGACAGGACTTCAAGAGTAAGCCTCAAGAAAGTTTTTTATAAACAATGGCAAGGCATAAAACCTCCATTTGATATTCTGATGAGATACCATACCAGCAATAGATTTCAATCACGTACAACATACAACATGAATTGAGACTAGAAAATTTTGTCTTTATTTATAAGAAAAAAATTGATGTTTCAATTCTTAATATCTGTTGGCCTAAGCACATCAAACTTCTAATGACTTTTGGGTTCAGGACTTGGTAAATTCGCTCTGCATTCATTTAAGCTTCAAAGGAAAACTAAAATTATAATTGTTAAAGTGTCAAAAACTTTTTTAAGTCTCGAACAATCAAATGCAGGATAATATTCAATATGGGTGTAAGATTTATCCGCTTCTCCAATTCCTCATCTTCCGCCTTCAACCAAATATTACTGAACTTAACTGATCTAATCTTTCAACAACTACAACAGGACGGGCCTCCAAGTCTACAGCAACCAGTAAGTAATACCATACTATCCTAATCTTCCTTCTCAGCCTCACCTAATAAGCATAAAGGAATTATGTTGAGCTGTCAGCTCTTAGTCAAACTTTAGAAATGAGGCAGTACAGGAACAAATTTAACCACCCATTCTGTTGCTTAGACTGTTATCATTGCAGGAAATATATTATTTAACAAATTAAGAATCGGAAAACTAACCATTCAGACACACAATCCTCACAAAATATGTGTTTACAGCATAATAAGATTGGAGCATGCATATTTTCCTGGCAAATGGCACACAAATCCCCTGCTGCATTAACCTGCATTAGATTACATGAATGTATTAAAAAGGTTTCCTTTAAAAACTCAAAATACTAATTCAAGCATAAATAATTAAAGCAACGAATGACATGGCATTAACTTGAGCACATCACATGGGGACTAAAGCAATGCTTGCAAGAAAGTTGACCAAAATGCAGCAATAGACGACACTGCAGCCGTAACAACAAGATGAAACTGCCAGGACTGCTGAGATATCATTTGCAAGAGATAACAGGTATTGCATATACCATTTTCTAGTCTACAAATTAAAAGGAAATTTCTCTAAACCATCTTAAACAACCTAAAGACAAAATTAGCACATGAAAACACTGAGCAGAGATGAGGAAACTTGATCACCTGTTCGGATGTTGCATAAGCTCCATAATGGATATCTTTACATGATAATGCTTTCAAGGCAGTAAAGAAAGATTGAACCTAAATATACAAACCAGAGATGCAAAATTTCAAGGTCTGATGCTTGCTTGCAAACAAATTACAATATTTCAAATTTCAATAGTAAATTCCAAAAATAAGAGCCAAATAATTTGATATGTAACTATTTAAAAAATTGACTATGCAGAACCATGAACAGAAGACAGCTCTAACGACTACTAACATAAGTTACCTTCTCAACAATAGATGTGAGTTTGAAAGTCAAGTATAACCCGGTCATAAGTGATGAGAAAAGGCTTCCATATTCTTTGTTCAGAAAGAAACGATACCATACAAGAGCTGGCAGCAAAGCACGGTAAAGTAGAAGTAGGTACCCAACCAAAGTCAGCATTTGACCCTGTTAATTACATATCTCTTCATCAGGTAGCAATCTCAAATAACACTAAACATCACAATTTACTGAAATCTTTAGCATAGTTATTAGTGGTACAGAAACATTGATAGGCCACCAATTCATATAAGCACAGCGTAAGAGACCAACAAGGGCAGAATAGGAAAATAAATGGGAGATTGCTGCACATGCAAGTACCAGAAGCTGTTGAAGAAATTGTTACTGAGCCACAGTTATATAAAGGGGGAGAAAACAATGGAGAAGAAGGCTGAAATTCATGGTATCTTGGGAGAAAATTGGCCTCTCGAAAGCCAAATATCCTTTTCTTTTATTCATTATTGCTATATTACAATTACAGAGATTTACAAGTTGTTTTACTATCATCACAACATATATCATATCTACATTGCTATTACAATTTGTTGAAATACAAAATAAGACTTCATCTATATTTTATCAATTCTGTCTTCACCTTCCATTCTTCTAGTAATCTGGTGGATGAATTGCTAATGTGAACTATGAACCTATCAACTAGTATCAGAGCATCTAAACTGGGAAAAATGACAACAAATTTCAGCAGTGAGATGAAGAAGAGCATGGATCGAATTATGGAAATAGGGGACCAGATGATGAAAAGATTCATCTGGTGGATGAATTGCTAATGTGAACTATGAACCTATCAACTAGTATCAGAGCATCTAAACTGGGAAAAATGACAACAAATTTCAGCAGTGAGATGAAGAAGAGCATGGATCGAATTATGGAAATAGGGGACCAGATGATGAAAAGATTCAGCCGAGAGGATGATTTCGGATTGTATTCTGTTGGTCGACTCAAAATATCACTATTCTATGGTGAAAATCCAAATTTGTGGCAGTTCAAAGCAGAGCAGCGTTTTGCCGTGAATTGGGGTTTATCCGAAAAGGAAAAGGTGGAAGCCGCCGTTGCTTGCTTTGGCGGAGAAGTATGGGAGCGGTTTCACTGGATTGAACATCACCGGCCAATTCGAAATTGGGAAGAATTGAAGGGATTGATGATTGAAAGATTCTTACCATCCTAGGAGAGCAAAATTTCTGGCAAAAAATTGGTATCAAGGCAAGAAGAAATCGATTACCAATGGGATTTTGAGATTCCCACATCTCAATTACATAGTCTACTAGATTTGGAGAGTAATCTATTCAAAAGAGTGGGATCGGAAATTCACATAGAAAGACTATTGCTTGAGCCTAATGGATTGAGCCAGGCAATGGAGTTGGCCGAAAAGGTGGATGATAAAAGTCATACCCTCAAACAAACCCAAATTAGATTGGGTTCAAACCATGTTAAAGGGCCTGTGTTAATTGCAGCCCAAATTTCAATGAAGAGGCTCCAATTCGTATTCAATGTGAAGGCCTAAAGACTAAACCAAATTTGATCCAGCCATTTTCAATTGCAAACTACGCCCAAACTATCCCAAAATCTCTATTTACTCCTGCATCACTCTCAAATCATCCACCACCAAATACCCTTGGGCAATTACACAATGCTAATCAAAACATGGTGGATAGAGGTGAAGAATTTGTAGTGCTAGATGACATAACGGAAATCTCAATCAATTGTAAGGTGGGTCTCATGGGTCCAAAGATGATGAAGATTAGCGATACAATTGAGCAACCTAGATTGTAAGTTCTATTTGATCATGAGCAACTCTCTATTTTACTCTAAATAATCAAACTCAAGCTTTGGTTATTCCCTTTATATGTCCAACAGGTTATGGGGTCTTCATGGGTGCTATACTTACGGTGTTCAAATTTGGGAATGTGGTTATATTTACCGATCAAGTGATTGCAATGGATGAGAAGATGGATAAAATTGAAATCGATTTGCAGAATGGGCTCAAAATTATTAGAGTTAATTTCGACAAGGTTGAGATGGAATTGTCAGTGATGATGGAAAAATTTGATGAGCACTTGTGGGCTTTTTGGAAGATCTGGACCTGCTGCCCGTGTCGAAATAATGAGGTCGAGAACAGAAGAGGAAAAGAAGCGGCAGATGAATTGTGATTTTTTAGTTTTCATGAATAAGATTGATGCTCAAGAGACGAAGGAGGAAATGCAAGGAGTGATGGAGTATGAACACGAATTGAAGATGGGGTGGGGTAAATCTACCTCGATTTCATCCCAAGTTATTCCTGCTCCACCTCCTGGACATATGGCCCTCACTAGCAACGAAGTTGCCGCAGTTATCTTGTATGTTATGTATGGTTCTCTAGTGACATTACTTCCAAGCCAAAAATCTGAGCTAGTTCTTACTCTAAATGAAGATACACTTCAACCATGGCGAACATATGCTTTTATCATTATAACCAGTATTGGTGGAGGGATACCACCACCTCTAACAATAACAAAAAGACCAAAGCATGATACGAAATTCGAGAACACTTACACTGCTGAGAAAAGCAAGCGATAAAAGTGGAAAGAAAATTGACTGATGTCCAAAGAGATGTTGAATTTGCTGACATGTTGCGTGCATTGACTTTAGAAAGAAGCCAGATCAAACAAGCTATGAGGTTTTCATCGGATAATATTGATTCAGTTAAGAATTATTGTGCGTAGAACTACTAAACTTCGGTTCCCTTTATCATAATCATTCTTGTAATCATATAGATATCATAAATAATTCTTAACATTTATAACACGATGAACAATTTAGCATAGCTAATTGACTGGAGCTTTGGAATTTGAAAGCCAAAGGGGAGATAAATCCTTTGCTTTGTTACATCTTAGAATATAAGTGTACGTGCAGGGTATTGGTGCCTCATATTTATAGTGTAGATTCTTGGGCCATGTGTAGAAAAATGGAAGGAAATTACTAGATGTTAGACATGATCAATGCATGAAATGGGTTGTCTTGACTTGAATTTTGCTTATGCTCATTGTTTGTCTTGCATGAATATTGCACGTGGTCACAGAAATAACTAGATATTGGTCCTAGTCAATGTTTGTCTTGGCTTGAATTTTTGCATGTGGTCAAATTATTTGTCTTTAATCATGGGCTCACCCAAAAATAAAATCAATCTCACTTAAATGATGGTTAAATCACCCATTAGTTCTTCCAATCCATGATTCCATATAAAATTATCATAGAATAATTGCACTTAAATTCTCAAACTCTCAATGACTAGTAATTAGATTAAAATAAAAATTGCAAGTCGTTATATTTCCTAACAATCTTGACTTTTAGAGCTTGTTTTGTCTTGTTTCCACAATCCATTTTTCCAAGAGCTCGTTTTTCAACTAGACATTCTATCATACTTTTCAATCAAAAATCACTATTTATCTCTGAATTGCAAGATTAAACAAGCTCTTAATAATATAATTTACCATTTACACAAATAAAATGAAATAAATTATCTTGGAGTTGTGCATTGATATATTTTGTTCTGAAAGTGAAATTGGGAGAATCTTAAAATTAAAGTTGATACTCTCCACTGCCTTGGGTTATTGTAATGAGAAGCTAATATCTTTTTTAAACAAGGCCATAGAAAGGTATCATGTGCGAGTTCTTACTTCTACCTTCAATTATGCGTTCTCTGTTTGCAGGATGAGATTTGCAGATCAGTTCCATATATAGATGAAATTCTTAATTGCATTGACAACAGTATCAAACATTGCAACAATGCTGTAGCTAGAGGTTGCTGTTGCTTGTTGTCTAAGGTGCAAGCTTAAAATTAAATTGATGTTCATAATTTTTTTTTTTACAGTCTGTCTTAAATAGATATTTTCACTTTCTTTCTACTTTCTTTTGATTCTAGGTAGGACAAGGTCATCATAGTTTAATGGTTATTTGATTTTTACTTTCTTATTGTTTAACTTGTGATGGTATTACTGATATTTCATTAGATGAGTTTTAATATCTTGACTTTTCCTAATTCGTTCTGTGGTTCTTCGATATTTTCTTCTTGAATCATTCCTTATATGATGTATTTAATCAGTTGGCAGGAAATGATGATAATGCTAGTTCAATTTTAGAAAATCACGACGTGGCCATGCTTGTCAAATTATCATCAGCATTTATAAATGATCCTTCAGTGCTTCAAGAGGTAAAAAAAAAATTGGCGTGTTCGTAAATTTGAATTGTGCATAAATGGCTAAATATACCAACCTGAATACACTACTGCATAAATTGTTGTATGCACGTGATTCATTTTGTTGAACTTTTTCGAGACGGGTGATACTTGTTATATCCAAACTGTGCTTCTGGGTCCCAAAAGATGACATAAGTATGGTGTTGAAGTCGTTATTCAAGCAATGTCGGGATTTCCTAATTGTGACCAGCTGCAGTGTAACTCTTGTTTGGTGATCAAGAACCTTCTCGACAAGCAAGAGAATAGGTGACCTTTAACTTAGCTTTCTTACATTCTCTATGGAACTCCATATTTTCCCTTCATAATTTAGAAGTATTTTGCAAGATTATGTCATACATCAATCACTTAAATGCAGAGCTCTTTTGCACAATCGTGGCACTGAGACATTGCTCGAAAATGCTAAGAGAAGCCACAATAGCTGCAAAGTTGTTGCCACTGATGCTCTTCGACTTCTTCTATTTCCTGGTAAGTACAACTTATAATTCAACATTCTCGTTCTTCCTGTGATTGTCGAAGATCAACTTCGATCATAATCAGTCAAATCATAACGGACTTTTTTGGAACAATTTTTCTCATGAACTGATAAAACACTTAACAAAATGGTATGGGAAAACCAGAAAAAGGAAGAAAGACGAAAGAACAGAGATAGCGGAGAGTGAATTCAGCTGCTACAGTGAGATTTTTCAATAAAAAAATCACATCCTCTTTCAGCCCATGTGTTCGGTTAAATAAATAGATTCGTGAGATAAAAGCGTGAATTTAAAAGTAGCTCGTAGATCTCATTTAATTGAAGTTCCACTATCATAAGCCAAAAAAAAAAAAAGGTAGCCCGTAGATTTTTTTATAGAAGTATGGATGTGTTTTTAATTTAGTCTAATTACTGATAAAAACCTTTAGAAGCCACTGCACCAGATGCAAAACATATGACCACCTCTCAAGAAGGTGATGCGTCTAAGAGAGCAGAACAGATTTTTGCAAATTTTGGGGGCCCCTGTCAATGGCTTCATTAAGAAGCTGAAAATGACTAGTGTCGTTGGACCATTTTGGTTGGTAAGTGTTTCTAAAAACGAATAAACTATCTATATTTTCAAATGGCTTAATTTAACATGATACCGTCGGTGATAGCAAATCCCTACGGGTTTTATCAAGGAAAATTTAAGTGCTTACAAAGAAAATACAGATTTTGTTTTGGAGGTGGACCAAACTAGCGAAACATGGAATGCGAAATTTCTGTATAATAAAGATGCTCTATCCTGGGCTGCATTTTCAGAATGTCATAAATTGCAAGCGCACGATTATGTTGTGCTCCATTTGGTGGCTAGCAAAACTTTTAAGTTACTTAGTTATGTTATCTTTGTAATTAACTTGATATCGAGTGCTATCTAGGGGTGGACAAAATAACCGAACCAGACCAAACCAAATCAGAACCTAACCAAACCAAGCGGTTTGGTTCGGTTCTACATAAAAAAAATTATGGTTTGGTTCATAGAATCAAGAACCATTTGGTTTCGGTTCTCTTTCCTGAACCTAGCAATGGCAATGGGGCGGGTTCGGGGCGGGGCGGAGGTGCTCCGCCCCAAACCCGCGAACGAAAATCGTGCCCCTCCCCTAAACCCGATTGGTTGCGGGGCGGGGCGGGTCGCCTGCCTACCCCGCAAGGCTGACCCGATTTATTTATTTATTTTAAAAGCAAGGATAATAAATAAAAATAGTATAATAATACACCTATAACAAACACAATAATATCCCTAATTTGGAAATAAATACGACAAAAGAAACGTAAACATACTGTTACGCAGAAAACAAAATTACTAACAAAAGGTTCAACAAAATACACAAAGACAAAGTTCAAAACAATCATCCCATCAACACAATTAAATGTTCATCAAACTACACAATCAAAATATTGAAAAAAAACAACAATTGACGACAATTATCAAATTCCTTTACCGGTCCATCTTTGTTCATTAATTTTCTTGTCCACTTGTTGTGAAGTGGTCGTAACAAATGACTGCTGTGTAATGAATATAAGATAAATATGTATAGTATTATAGTGAAAATAGATTATAACATTATACATTGAAATAAATAAAATTTCCCCCTCCTCAACTTCTGCTTCGATGATAGTAGAACAACTTCTCGTGTATGATGACGAAGCGGGACATTTATTTAACATAAATCTTGTTTAACACTCAATTGAAATGACATAAATAATAATAGTAAATATAAAAGCAACTATTTCATTTTTATCTTACCGTGAATGTCAACCCACAACCAATCTTGAGCACACATCAATGCCTCCAATGTCTTTGGATGAAGTCTACTTCTATGCGGACTAACAAATCTAAATGCAGATTCAGAAGCAACGGTAGAAACAGGAATGACCAAGATATCTCTTGCAAGTCTAGCCAAAGTAGGATATTTACTTGAATTTGCTTTCCCCCAATTTAGTATGTCAAAATCACTAGATCTAGGCAATACCGCTTCCTCCAAAAATATATCAAATGCTGACTTCACATCACTAGTTCTAATTTTAGTGTTGACAAATTCATCCGTCAAGTTAACACTTGAAGTCCCAGACTTGGTATATGGAGATCACCATTTTAAACATTGGATCCAAAACGGTTGCTACAGCTAATATCCCATGAATCTCATCCCAATACTTATAGAATTTTTTAAATGATTTGTACCATGTTTACTTTGACCCACTAACTTCGTTTCACAATAATTACAAACAGCCTTCAGCTCGTTATTAATCTCTTGTAGTTTAAAATGCTCCAACACTACAGATTTCAATTTTCTTTTCCTACCACTTATTCCATCAGTAGTTGTTGTATTATCCCCATCTGAATCTATAGCTATTGGTTCTTGATTCAAGTTTTCCTCACCCGGTAGTTTTGAAGGATTACTACTATTTTTCGTTGGCGTAGAACTATCACGAGGTGTGTGTGGGAAGATGATAAAATATCCTCAATTCAATTCAAACCAATATAAAATATTCTCAATTCAAACTAGAAAGATTTCATGTGACTAAAAACATATAATGAATTACCAAATAAACTATAAATACACTTAAAAGTTACAAAAGTTCATAGAGTACACACCACAAGCAAACAAGCAAGAGTGTCAATCCCATTTTCACAACCCCGCAACGAACCACCAAGATTGGTCCACTGCCTCAGTGGAGATCGATCAGGTAGCTCATTATCGAGATGTTACATTCAGAGATTACATGGATCACTTTAGACCCCAAAATTAAAGATCAATGTAAATTATGTTTCAGAGTTTTATTGTTTTATCATGACTAAACACTTAAGAATTTAAGATATACAGGGTTCTTGGTCTATGAGAAGAGTCAAGAGAAAGAAAGTGATGAATCGATTAGCCAGAATGCCAGATAGGGTTTATACTTTCAAATAATTTGATTTCGTATTCAAATATGTATAATAAAAAAGATACAAATCCAACAATTGAAAGCATAGCTTAGTGGTGGCGTTTACAAATTCTATACATCAAGTTCTGGGTTCGATTCTCCTTTGCACAATTTCAATTTTATATATATATATATATATATATATATATATATATATATATATATAATAAAAAAAACCGGATTTGGGTCAATATCGGGGCGGGTACGGTCCGCCCCGATATGGTTCGCGGGGCAGAAAACCCGCCCGCCAACCCGAATTTTCGGGGCGAGACGGGGCGGGGCGCTACGAATCCGTCGGGTTTCGGGTCGTCTGGGTTTTTTTGCCATCCATCCCAGAACCAAAATCAAGAAAATTTAGTGCATATTCATCTCACAAAAAAAATCCAAATCTGAAATTATAAATGTGAAATGTACAAAAATGTTATTTACCATACATTTTTTCTCATTTTCTATTAGACAGATTTTAAATCATAAATCTAAATTCTAATTCATTTTTTTTTCAATTATATTATAGACAAGCATTCACACTGCTTTATTTGCACTCCTATAACACAGCAATCGTTGCACTCCTCAAGAGTTAACTCAAACTCAAATTGCAAAATTCATCCCTAACTTCATCGTAACCTATAACTATAAGTCTAAACGGTCTTTATGTTCGATGCTCTAAGCTTCAACTGGTCGGCGAGTTTCCTTCACGTGAGTTTCTTCTTCTGTGACTTAGAATAACATGTTATTTTTTCTAAATTTTTATTTTGTTAACTAAAAATTTCATTTTCTATTTAGTAATGGTGTAAATGGATTCTAATGAAGAAGATAATATAAACCAGTTTTAATTTGCATTTATTATTTAACAATTCAAGTGATGGTCCCAGAACCAAACCAGAATCGAGCGGTTTGGTTCCATATCTTTAAAAAAACCAAATGGTTTCATTAATAAAAAACCATCGGTTTATGGTTAGATTTGGTTTTTCTGGAACCAGAACCAAACCGAACTACGTCCACCCCTAGTGCTATCCATTTTTTATCATCAATACATTATCAAAATCATGTCATTGCCTCTAGGTTTACATCGTGAGAGCAACCGATCGTTTACCTTTGTATCCTGAGTCGAGGAGATCAACTAGCGAGGTTCAATAACCTCGATGTAAAGACCGATTCAGAAATTTGCAGTCTTTTGTTAACTCACCACAATCAGGTAATCCTTCAAATATTGTCTATTTATTGTGCATAGTTTTTCAAGTTGAACACCTCTCATACTCGGTGTCGTTTTAATGATTTTTTTTTTTTTTTTTTTTTTTAAATTTGAAATGTTAAAACTCGTATGGTTATTTTATCAGGGGATTGCTATAGAGAAGGCTCTTGCTGGGTCATCATCCAATTCTTCAATATAAAATTGATCAAATGGATAAGGGTGAGCTACAGATTAAGATTAATAATTTGAGAAGTGAATTGAACAGGGTTGAGCTGCTCATAAAACACAAAGATGAAGAGATCGAGATAATGGAGAATGACATTTCACTCGAGAATCTTGCATCGAACTTCGTTATGCAAGGTAGTGAGATTGTCAACGATGTCATTTGCGAAGCAATGAAGTGGTTTTTGAGGAGAAGCTCCCTGAAATCAATGTTGATGATTTGAAGAAATCCATTAAGGAGACTCGTTTCAGTCTTAAATAGGTATTTATGGTGTAATCAAACTTCCAAAACCAATGTGAGATCTTTTCTCCATCTCCTCTCATGTCACCTTTCTGGTCTCAAATAAGTTTTTAACTTTCGAATTGTTTTTTCTTTACAGCTAGAAAGGGAATGGAGGCTGGTGATACTAATCCTGATGAGGACTGATGCACTGGACTGGATGTGCTGCCACCTTAATTAGTTCAAGATTAATTCTACACTGATCTCAGTATTGACAAATATGGTGAATCAACTAGAACATTGTCAATACTGAGATCAGTGTAGAATTAATCTTGAACTAATTAAGGTGGCAGCACATCCTGTCCAGTGCATCAGTCCTCATCAGGATTAGTATCACCAGCCTCCATTCCATTTCTAGCTGTAAATAAAAAACAATTCGAAAGTTAAAAACTTATTTAGGATCAGAAAGGTGACATGAGAGGAGATGGAGAAAAGATCTCACATTGGTTTTGGAAGTTTGATTACAACATAAATACCTATTTAGGACTGAAACGAGTCTCCTTAATGGTTTCTTCAAATCATCAACATTGACAATCTCACTACCTTGCATAACAAAGTTCGATGCAAGATTCTCGAGTGAAATGTCATTCTCCATTATCTCGATCTCTTCATCTTTGTGTTTTATGAGCAGCTCAACCCTGTTCAATTCACTTCTCAAATTATTAATCTTAATCTGTAGCTCACCCTCATCCATTTGATTAATTTTATATTGAAGAATTGGATGATGACCCAGCAATAGCCTTCTTTATAGCAATCCCCTGATAAAATAACCATACGAGTTTTAACATTTCAAATTTTAAAAAAAAATTCATTAAAACGACACTGAGTATGAGAGGTGTTCAACTTGAAAAACTATGCACAATAAATAGACAATATTTGAAGGATTAATTGATTGTGGTGAGTTAACAAAAGACTGCAAATTTCTGAATCGGACTTTACATCGAGGGAAATTGAACCTTGCTAGTTGATCTCCTCGACTCAGGATACAAAGGTAAACGATCGGTTGCTCTCACGATGTAAACATAGAGGCAATGACATGATTTTGATAATGCATTGATGATACAAAATGGATAGCACTAGGGGTGGGCGTAGTTCGGTTTGGTTCTGGTTCCAGAAAAACCAAACCATAAACCGATGATTTTTTATTAATGAAACCATTTGGTTTTTTTAAGATATGGAACCAAACCGCTCGGTTCTGGGACCATCACTTGAATTGTTAAATAATAAATGTAAATTAAAACTGGTTTATATCATCTTTCTTCATTAGAATCCATCTACACCATTACTAAATAGAAAATGAAATTTTTAGTTAACAAAATAAAAATTTAGAAAAAGTAATATGTTATTCTAAGTCACAGAAGAAGAAACTCACGTGAAGGAAACTCGCCGACCAGTTGAAGCTTAGAGCATCGAACATAAAGGCCGTTTAGACTTATAGGTTATGATGAAGTTTGGGTTAACTCTTGAGGAGTGCAACGATTGCTGTGTTATAGGAGTACAAATAAAGCAGTGTGAATGCTTGTCTATAATATAATTGAAAAGAAGAAAAATGAATTTAGATTTATGATTTAAAATCTGTCTAGAAAATGAGAAAAAAATGTATGGTAAATAACATTTTTGTAAATTTCACATTTATAATTTTTTTTGTGAGATGAATATGCACTATTTTTTCTTGATTCTGGTTCTGGGAGGGATGGCAAAAAAACCTAGACGACCCGAATCCCGACGGATTAATGGCGCCCCGCCTCGAAAATTCGGGTTGGCGGGCGGGTTTTTCGCCCCACGAACCATATCGGGCTGACCGTACCCGCCTCGATATTGACCCGAATCCGGTTTATTTTATATATATATATATATATATATATAAAATTGAAATGGTGCAAAGGAGAATCGAATTCAGAATTTGTAAACGCCACCACTAAGCTATGATCAATATTTTTTTACATAGTAAGTTATGTACTGATTCATTGTTGGTGAATGATGATTTCTTCCATATGCGGTGTTGTGCACATATATTGAATTTGATTGTGAAGGAAGGTTTGGATGACATTAGTGGGAGTGTAGAAAATATTCGGGAGAGTGTAGCATTTTGGATATCAACACCAAAAAGATGGGAAAATTTGAGAGTAATGCACGTCAACTTAAAATAAGTTGTAATAGAAAACTGGTACTTGATTGTAAGACTAGGTGGAATTCGACATATTCACGCGGTTTCAGAATATATTGATGTTTTTTCCCGTTTGAAGCAAAGAGAACCCTCATATAAAAGTTTGCCTAGATCAGGACTGGAAGTTGGCTAAAGAAATTTGTGAAAGATTGAAGTTATTCTCTGTGGTAACTGAAATATTTTCTGGAACTAAGTATCCTACAGCAAATTTGTTTTTCCCAAAAATTTGTGAAATAAAACTGTCCATTCGTACTTGCATTACTTCTTCTTGTTCTGAGATTAGAATGATGGCTTTAAGTATGATGGACAAATTCTATAAGTATTGGGATGAGATTCATGGGATATTAGCTGTAGCAACCGTTTTGGATCCAATGTTTAAAATGGTGATATCCATATACCAAGTCTGGGACTTCAAGTGTTAACTTGACGGATGAATTTGTCAACACTAAAATTAGAACTAGTGATGTGAAGTCAGAATTTGATATATTTTTGGAGGAAGCGGTATTGCCTAGATCTAGTGATTTTGACATACTAAATTGGTGGAAAGCAAATTCAAGTAAATATCCTACTTTGGCTAGACTTGCAAGAGATATCTTGGTCATTCCTGTTTCTACCGTTGCTTCTCAATCTGCATTTAGATTTGTTAGTCCGCATAGAAGTAGACTTCATCCAAAGACATTGGAGGCATTGATGTGTGCTCAAGATTGGTTGTGGGTTGACATTCACGGTAAGATAAAAATGAAATAGTTGCTTTTATATTTACTATTATTATTTATGTCATTTCAATTGAGTGTTAAACAAGATTTATGTTAAATAAATGTCCCGCTTCGTCATCATACACGAGAAGTTGTTCTACTATCATCGAAGCAGAAGTTGAGGAGGGGGTAATTTTATTTATTTCAATGTATAATGTTATAATCTATTTTCACTATAATACTATACATATTTATCTTATATTCATTACACAGCAGTCATTTGTTACGACCACTTCACAACAAGTGGACAAGAAAATTAATGAACAAAGATGGACCGGTAAAGGAATTTGATAATTGTCGTCAATTGTTGTTGTTTTTCAATATTTTGATTGTGTAGTTTGATGAACATTTAATTGTGTTGATGGGATGATTGTTGTTGCTTTTGAACTTTGTCTTTGTGTATTTTGTTGAACCTTTTGTTAGTAATTTTGTTTTCTGCGTAACAGTATGTTTACGTTTCTTTTGTCGTATTTATTTCCAAATTAGGGATATTATTGTGTTTGTTATAGGTGTATTATTATACTATTTTTATTTATTATCCTTGCTTTTAAAATAAATAAATAAATCGGGTCAGCCTTGCGGGGTAGGCAGGCGACCCGCCCCGCCCCGCAACCAATCGGGTTTAGGGGAGGGGCACGATTTTCGTTCGCGGGTTTGGGGCGGAGCACCTCCGCCCCGCCCCGAACCCGCCCCATTGCCATTGCTAGGTTCAGGAAAGAGAACCGAAACCAAATGGTTCTTGATTCTATGAACCAAACCATAATTTTTTTTATGTAGAACCGAACCAAACCGCTTGGTTTGGTTAGGTTCTGATTTGGTTTGGTCTGGTTCGGTTATTTTGTCCACCCCTAGATAGCACTCGATATCAAGTTAATTACAAAGATAACATAACTAAGTAACTTAAAAGTTTTGCTAGCCACCAAATGGAGCACAACATAATCGTGCGCTTGCAATTTATGACATTCTGAAAATGCAGCCCAGGATAGAGCATCTTTATTATACAGAAATTTCGCATTCCATGTTTCGCTAGTTTGGTCCACCTCCAAAACAAAATCTGTATTTTCTTTGTAAGCACTTAAATTTTCCTTGATAAAACCCGTAGGGATTTGCTATCACCGACGGTATCATGTTAAATTAAGCCATTTGAAAATATAGATAGTTTATTCGTTTTTAGAAACACTTACCAACCAAAATGGTCCAACGACACTAGTCATTTTCAGCTTCTTAATGAAGCCATTGACAGGGGCCCCCAAAATTTGCAAAAATCTGTTCTGCTCTCTTAGACGCATCACCTTCTTGAGAGGTGGTCATATGTTTTGCATCTGGTGCAGTGGCTTCTAAAGGTTTTTATCAGTAATTAGACTAAATTAAAAACACATCCATACTTCTATAAAAAAATCTACGGGCTACCTTTTTTTTTTTTTGGCTTATGATAGTGGAACTTCAATTAAATGAGATCTACGAGCTACTTTTAAATTCACGCTTTTATCTCACGAATCTATTTATTTAACCGAACACATGGGCTGAAAGAGGATGTGATTTTTTTATTGAAAAATCTCACTGTAGCAGCTGAATTCACTCTCCGCTATCTCTGTTCTTTCGTCTTTCTTCCTTTTTCTGGTTTTCCCATACCATTTTGTTAAGTGTTTTATCAGTTCATGAGAAAAATTGTTCCAAAAAAGTCCGTTATGATTTGACTGATTATGATCGAAGTTGATCTTCGACAATCACAGGAAGAACGAGAATGTTGAATTATAAGTTGTACTTACCAGGAAATAGAAGAAGTCGAAGAGCATCAGTGGCAACAACTTTGCAGCTATTGTGGCTTCTCTTAGCATTTTCGAGCAATGTCTCAGTGCCACGATTGTGCAAAAGAGCTCTGCATTTAAGTGATTGATGTATGACATAATCTTGCAAAATACTTCTAAATTATGAAGGGAAAATATGGAGTTCCATAGAGAATGTAAGAAAGCTAAGTTAAAGGTCACCTATTCTCTTGCTTGTCGAGAAGGTTCTTGATCACCAAACAAGAGTTACACTGCAGCTGGTCACAATTAGGAAATCCCGACATTGCTTGAATAACGACTTCAACACCATACTTATGTCATCTTTTGGGACCCAGAAGCACAGTTTGGATATAACAAGTATCACCCGTCTCGAAAAAGTTCAACAAAATGAATCACGTGCATACAACAATTTATGCAGTAGTGTATTCAGGTTGGTATATTTAGCCATTTATGCACAATTCAAATTTACGAACACGCCAATTTTTTTTTACCTCTTGAAGCACTGAAGGATCATTTATAAATGCTGATGATAATTTGACAAGCATGGCCACGTCGTGATTTTCTAAAATTGAACTAGCATTATCATCATTTCCTGCCAACTGATTAAATACATCATATAAGGAATGATTCAAGAAGAAAATATCGAAGAACCACAGAACGAATTAGGAAAAGTCAAGATATTAAAACTCATCTAATGAAATATCAGTAATACCATCACAAGTTAAACAATAAGAAAGTAAAAATCAAATAACCATTAAACTATGATGACCTTGTCCTACCTAGAATCAAAAGAAAGTAGAAAGAAAGTGAAAATATCTATTTAAGACAGACTGTAAAAAAAAAAATTATGAACATCAATTTAATTTTAAGCTTGCACCTTAGACAACAAGCAACAGCAACCTCTAGCTACAGCATTGTTGCAATGTTTGATACTGTTGTCAATGCAATTAAGAATTTCATCTATATATGGAACTGATCTGCAAATCTCATCCTGCAAACAGAGAACGCATAATTGAAGGTAGAAGTAAGAACTCGCACATGATACCTTTCTATGGCCTTGTTTAAAAAAGATATTAGCTTCTCATTACAATAACCCAAGGCAGTGGAGAGTATCAACTTTAATTTTAAGATTCTCCCAATTTCACTTTCAGAACAAAATATATCAATGCACAACTCCAAGATAATTTATTTCATTTTATTTGTGTAAATGGTAAATTATATTATTAAGAGCTTGTTTAATCTTGCAATTCAGAGATAAATAGTGATTTTTGATTGAAAAGTATGATAGAATGTCTAGTTGAAAAACGAGCTCTTGGAAAAATGGATTGTGGAAACAAGACAAAACAAGCTCTAAAAGTCAAGATTGTTAGGAAATATAACGACTTGCAATTTTTATTTTAATCTAATTACTAGTCATTGAGAGTTTGAGAATTTAAGTGCAATTATTCTATGATAATTTTATATGGAATCATGGATTGGAAGAACTAATGGGTGATTTAACCATCATTTAAGTGAGATTGATTTTATTTTTGGGTGAGCCCATGATTAAAGACAAATAATTTGACCACATGCAAAAATTCAAGCCAAGACAAACATTGACTAGGACCAATATCTAGTTATTTCTGTGACCACGTGCAATATTCATGCAAGACAAACAATGAGCATAAGCAAAATTCAAGTCAAGACAACCCATTTCATGCATTGATCATGTCTAACATCTAGTAATTTCCTTCCATTTTTCTACACATGGCCCAAGAATCTACACTATAAATATGAGGCACCAATACCCTGCACGTACACTTATATTCTAAGATGTAACAAAGCAAAGGATTTATCTCCCCTTTGGCTTTCAAATTCCAAAGCTCCAGTCAATTAGCTATGCTAAATTGTTCATCGTGTTATAAATGTTAAGAATTATTTATGATATCTATATGATTACAAGAATGATTATGATAAAGGGAACCGAAGTTTAGTAGTTCTACGCACAATAATTCTTAACTGAATCAATATTATCCGATGAAAACCTCATAGCTTGTTTGATCTGGCTTCTTTCTAAAGTCAATGCACGCAACATGTCAGCAAATTCAACATCTCTTTGGACATCAGTCAATTTTCTTTCCACTTTTATCGCTTGCTTTTCTCAGCAGTGTAAGTGTTCTCGAATTTCGTATCATGCTTTGGTCTTTTTGTTATTGTTAGAGGTGGTGGTATCCCTCCACCAATACTGGTTATAATGATAAAAGCATATGTTCGCCATGGTTGAAGTGTATCTTCATTTAGAGTAAGAACTAGCTCAGATTTTTGGCTTGGAAGTAATGTCACTAGAGAACCATACATAACATACAAGATAACTGCGGCAACTTCGTTGCTAGTGAGGGCCATATGTCCAGGAGGTGGAGCAGGAATAACTTGGGATGAAATCGAGGTAGATTTACCCCACCCCATCTTCAATTCGTGTTCATACTCCATCACTCCTTGCATTTCCTCCTTCGTCTCTTGAGCATCAATCTTATTCATGAAAACTAAAAAATCACAATTCATCTGCCGCTTCTTTTCCTCTTCTGTTCTCGACCTCATTATTTCGACACGGGCAGCAGGTCCAGATCTTCCAAAAAGCCCACAAGTGCTCATCAAATTTTTCCATCATCACTGACAATTCCATCTCAACCTTGTCGAAATTAACTCTAATAATTTTGAGCCCATTCTGCAAATCGATTTCAATTTTATCCATCTTCTCATCCATTGCAATCACTTGATCGGTAAATATAACCACATTCCCAAATTTGAACACCGTAAGTATAGCACCCATGAAGACCCCATAACCTGTTGGACATATAAAGGGAATAACCAAAGCTTGAGTTTGATTATTTAGAGTAAAATAGAGAGTTGCTCATGATCAAATAGAACTTACAATCTAGGTTGCTCAATTGTATCGCTAATCTTCATCATCTTTGGACCCATGAGACCCACCTTACAATTGATTGAGATTTCCGTTATGTCATCTAGCACTACAAATTCTTCACCTCTATCCACCATGTTTTGATTAGCATTGTGTAATTGCCCAAGGGTATTTGGTGGTGGATGATTTGAGAGTGATGCAGGAGTAAATAGAGATTTTGGGATAGTTTGGGCGTAGTTTGCAATTGAAAATGGCTGGATCAAATTTGGTTTAGTCTTTAGGCCTTCACATTGAATACGAATTGGAGCCTCTTCATTGAAATTTGGGCTGCAATTAACACAGGCCCTTTAACATGGTTTGAACCCAATCTAATTTGGGTTTGTTTGAGGGTATGACTTTTATCATCCACCTTTTCGGCCAACTCCATTGCCTGGCTCAATCCATTAGGCTCAAGCAATAGTCTTTCTATGTGAATTTCCGATCCCACTCTTTTGAATAGATTACTCTCCAAATCTAGTAGACTATGTAATTGAGATGTGGGAATCTCAAAATCCCATTGGTAATCGATTTCTTCTTGCCTTGATACCAATTTTTTGCCAGAAATTTTGCTCTCCTAGGATGGTAAGAATCTTTCAATCATCAATCCCTTCAATTCTTCCCAATTTCGAATTGGCCGGTGATGTTCAATCCAGTGAAACCGCTCCCATACTTCTCCGCCAAAGCAAGCAACGGCGGCTTCCACCTTTTCCTTTTCGGATAAACCCCAATTCACGGCAAAACGTTGCTCTGCTTTGAACTGCCACAAATTTGGATTTTCACCATAGAATAGTGATATTTTGAGTCGACCAACAGAATACAATCCGAAATCATCCTCTCGGCTGAATCTTTTCATCATCTGGTCCCCTATTTCCATAATTCGATCCATGCTCTTCTTCATCTCACTGCTGAAATTTGTTGTCATTTTTCCCAGTTTAGATGCTCTGATACTAGTTGATAGGTTCATAGTTCACATTAGCAATTCATCCACCAGATTACTAGAAGAATGGAAGGTGAAGACAGAATTGATAAAATATAGATGAAGTCTTATTTTGTATTTCAACAAATTGTAATAGCAATGTAGATATGATATATGTTGTGATGATAGTAAAACAACTTGTAAATCTCTGTAATTGTAATATAGCAATTCCATATGGGTAAGTGATAAAATACTATGTCTTGTGGGTTAAATAATTGTGCCGCTTTTAAGAATCAAAATGCATAGATGATTTCTTAGTATATAAAATTAAATGTATTTGTGATATACATTCATTAAAATTTAATCGAAACTAACATTTCATGTTGTTTAATTTGCACATTCAATTAAATATATGACCACATGTATTTAATTTGTAATGTAAAGTAAATATGAAATAAAATATTTGTTTAATAAATTTAAATACCAGATATTGTAATAAAATAATTAGTACTAATTCTAATAATACTATTCGGATAGTGATAAATTATTTGTAATAATCTAGAAATTATATTTTGAAAAGATTAATTATATCAATAATCATTAAAATTGAATAGTTATGAAAATGAGTTATGCAAATGGTCATTGAAGTATTTTTTTAAGTAGTAAGTTATTTAAGTTCCTAAATATTACTATTTTTGCAAAAATAAAAAAATAAAAAAAAATATTGGTTCCTATTCAGTACATTTAATTCAAACCCTCATTTTTTTAAAAATCATTTCAACTAACATTCTATTAATAAAATAATATACATATAAAATTAAAAATATGCATACCTTTTAAAAGCTCATTGTACCAAAATTTACTGTTATGAACTACGTTATTTGATATAACGAGTCCAAAACAGATGCTTAAATATACATTCTCCACAAAATCATTGTTATTAAACTCATTTCCTAAAATGATAATTAGTAGTATTAATTCACTATATATTATTCGTTTGGACAAAATAAAAATTTAAAATAATCCAATTGAATGCAATTTTTTAAATACTTGCATTTTTCAGGTCCCGAAATTTCTTGGTCCGTCTCCCCCTCTGGAAAATCAATGATTTTTTTTTAATTCATAAAGATAAAAAAAAAAAAACTTTGTCAATATCGTATAAATATTTTTATTTTAAAATAGAAAATGAAAGAAGATAAAATAAGAACGTTCATCAATCTATGTTTCTTTTTCTTTACCTTTTCGTTTTAATAAAATTCTAAGCATATATCACAGATAAATCTATTTTTTTCTACTTATTACAAATTTTATTTAAATGTAATTTTTCTTTTCCATTTTAAGTTTTAAATCAATTCAAATTACATTATTTAAAGAAATTTCTGGAACGATAAACATACGAATCGTAAAAAAATTAAGTTATGTGTAATGTACATTTGTAATTAATTGTCTTCATTCCTTTCTCATTTTTAATTATGTATTAATTTCATATATTAAAATATAAATTTGGTATATGTAAATAACAAATGGTCGTGCATCGCACGGATGTAACACTAGTTATAATTATTTATGCACGACTACAATTTATTTCGTACTTATTGGGATTTTATTTGAGATCTCACTCTATTAAGTATCTTCCCCTTTAAAAAAAAAAAAAAAAAAATTAGATTACAAGGTATCAAGAAATGGGCATGGCATTGTGGTGATAACAAGTTCAAGAATCTGTCAAGATTATTTTGAGTTTGTTCTTCTAAAACTTTTATTATGGAATAATTTCTAATTCTACTCTATTATTGTTAATCTTATTTTGCGTAATAATTCATGATCAAATACATTTAGTTTACGAGAAATGATTTATTCTTTTGTCACACTATTTTTTAATTTATACTTACTTAAATTTTCCTGGCTCTCAAATAGAGATTTGAGGTGTCACAGAAAATGCCTAATTCAGAACCAAAAAATAATCTCACTCTGCTTCAAATGTTTCTCTGAACGCCCTACTCGCCCCTTCTACGTTAATCTTATTCCAAATTTCCAACCCAGTAAGGTAGAGTAGGTAAATAAATTATCCAGGACACGAGGTCCAATTAGTATCACCCAGCCAGCATTGCTTTTAAGGCGGTTGCCATCACATGTTAAGATTTTCATGTTACATATATTGTCAAACGGACTGAAGGGTTTTGCAAATTTTCAAGCATATCCAGAAAAAAAATTGAAATGATAAAGTATCTTCTAATATTGGGCATGTTAACAAAGAATAATGATCTAAAAATTCAATTAGTAGAAAACAAAAATGAATGCTACCATTAATATCATTCAAATAGGCATTTTCTAATAGATTGACACACCTGAGTCATATTATCTAACTTCGCTGACAAATCTACTAATGCAATCAGCATACCCTCATCTCCAGCCTGATTTCTATCCAGCCAGCTGTTTAGCAGCATCAAAATCTTCAAACAACCCATATATTTCGCCTATCAACCATTTATAAACATTTTAATAATCAGTCCAATATTTTATAACAAGAATACATAGATCCCAATCTAAATTTCAAACGTGCAGAAACATAAGAAATACGGATGAAAATCCTATTTAGAAATGGTAAGCAATCGATTATCCATTAGTGTATATAGGTTGTACGCAAAAACAAATAAAAAGGAAAAAAACGCAGAAAATATGAACTCTGTCGTTGACACCCATTTCAGCTCACCAAAATGCAAAAGAAATCATGAAACATCCAAGTGAAAACCCAGCCAAACATTAATCAGATATCACGTAACCCTCCAATGTTTGCAAGTAGATCCAAGATGGGTATGCCTTGATCTTGTTTTGCTTTTAAGGGTATTTTGAAAAAGTGAGAAACATTTACCTTAAATGTGAAACCAAGTAAATCCAAGAAGTCGTTCGGCGGAGGGAGAAGAGGCTGATGTGAAACCAAGCAAATCCAAGAAGTCGTTCGCCGGAGGGAGAAGACGCTGATGTCAGTTAGAGAGAGACTAGGGAAAGCGAGAACGGCGGCTAGAAGGGATATATCTTCTTAATTTTAATTTTAATTGGGATGATTTATGATTTATTTTATGATGACTTCTAATTAGGGTTCGTTCGGCGGCCCATTTGTACTAGTACTAGTGGTTGATCGTGTGTTGCACGATCTCCGTGATATTTTGACGCGCAATCTCTATGATACTTGTCGAAGTAGTCATGCGTAAATGAAGACAAAACTAAGCCACGACTTCAACAAAACAATTGGTTGCACTTGTGACAGTGGTAGAAAAATTAAAAATAGAATGACATATTTCTGTTTTATTTATGTTCATTGTTGGCTTGGGGTTGTGCGTGAGTTTGGGTAGGCTGTTGGTCAGTGTGCTCCACTCATTCTTGATACTTCTGTTTTAATGACAACATCTATAGCATTTTATTGCAAAATAAGTGACCAAAGGTTAGTGAATACTTTGTTAAATTGATCTTGTTTAGGGTTTACCCAAGGCAAATTTGAGCACCAGTGAACAAATTAAAATTTGAACCAACAAGATTTTAGAAAAGAAAAAGTATAGATAATAACTGATTGCCAATTACCTGGTCTACTCGTAGCACAGTACAGGCCGCATCAGCTAAATACTTGAGAGCAAAATACCTGACAAACATGCAATGTGTAATTATGTATACAGGTAGAATGATTAATCACTATAAGGTAACTGCAACTCAACCCGCTTGATATAGTTGAAAAATTTTAGCCACTGTTTCACAAAGATTAAAAACTAGATTTTTACAAAGTTAAAACCAAAGTCAATAAATAATTTTAATTGGGGGACCATAAATTTCTCAACCATCATTTCATCATTTTTTTATCAAAATCCACTAAAAATCTGATTTTAATCCCCACAAAGAGGGGCTTAATATTTATTGCTCAAAAGAGAAATCAACTCTGTTACTATTTTACTATAAATCTGCAAACATATAGATTATATTAGACAATAGCTTTGATAGCCCCTCAACTTATTGACAATATCAGACATGCCCTCGCATTTAAAATATTACAACAACATCCCCATATCAAAAATAATTAAAAATCAAATACTATTATAGATGTAGGTAACCAATTTTGACCTTGCACCTAAACTTTTTTTTTCTATTTCTGTCAATATTTTTTGGGCTTGTAAAGGATTAAAACATGTTTCTCCAATTTCAACTTTGTAGTTTAGGTTTCAATTTAACACTCGTTCTTCCCTTCTACTAATTTCTATTTTTCATTTCTTGCGTGTATTTCAAGGTTTTTGCTGTTGATTGAGTTTTTTCAAGTCTATATACTTTTCCATCTGATGACATTTTTCGATTCAAAAAAATATTTTTTGTTCAATATGTATTAATATTTACTGCTTTTTTTGTAGGATGTTAAGGAGTCTAAAGGGCAATGTAGGTGCACATTAGACTAACACGGTCTAACACACTCCTGGAAGGCAACATTCCCATGATTTCAAGGGACGTACACTGTCCATCTATTTCTATGGAAGGCATTGCCACTTTAGTGTCATTTATGTGATCCGAACCAAGTATCGAAGGGAGAAGTCAAGTCATCGGCAATACGACAGTGATCTACGAGAGAAACGGAGCAAGTTCCGTGTTGGGCCCGAACCAAGAAACAAACCGGGGCACGTTGTTTCAAAAGGAAGAAAAAAAATGCAGCCGAGACAATCAAGCGATCGCGTGGTGAAAATGAGCACGCAATCGCGCGATGACATCAAAATTCCACCCGAGAGTTCCAGCGAACTCCACGCGATCGCGACACCGAAGCCTAAGCGATCGCGCAGTTGTGACGAAACCAGATTTTCGCTTTTTTTAGATATTTTCTGTTTTCTTTATTATTTTCCGTTTTTTAATTCTTAGCGGCTAGGGTTAGAGTTAGACGCGTTTTTTCCATTATATCACTACTAAAAAACAGGGTTTCTCCGACGGATATTTTTCGACGATAGTCGGCACCGTCGGAAGTTTCCGACAGAATTTAGTTTTCGTCGGAAATTTCCGACGGTAAATTTCCGACGAAAACTAAATTCCCGTCGGAAATTTCCGGAGGAAAATTCCCCCGTCGGAAATTTCCAACGGAAAGACGGCCGTCAGAAATTTCCAACGAGAATATTAATTTCCGTAGGAAATTTCCGCCGGGAATTTAGTTTCCGTCGGAAATTTCCGACGGTAATTTATTTCCTGTCGGAAATTTTCGATGAAAAATAATTAAAAAAATTGAATAGCGTATTTTTTCAAATTAAAAAAAAAAAAAAAAAAAAAAAAAAATTTAATTCGCGTGTCACCAAACGTATCGTGTCCTATCTTTTTGAAAAATTACGTGTCGACGTGTCGGTGTCGTGTCCGTGCAACTTAGGCTCTTATGTTATTTTACCATTATATATAGATCCATGTTAAGATTTTGTTGGTATGGGATTAAATTTTTGTTTAGCTGAAACAATATTAATGATGAATTTATTGACATAGAGAACTAACTGATTTATTGACCTTAAAATTAATGTAATTCAACAAATCAACCATTTTTTACATATAAAATATCACAAAATAAATATTTCAGAAAATTACAAAGTACACGCATTTTTCAGTTTTCTATTTTTGAAAACAATTTTCCAAAATTATAAAGAGAACATGTTTTCAGCAATTCCAAAACAAATAACCAAAATCCAAACCTCAAAATTCAAAATCGAAATACAAAGAGAACGGCCCCTAAGTGTTTTAAATGTTTGGAACGGGGTCACATTGCACTTGATTGTCCACGTAAAAAGGTTGGGTGTGATAGTGAAAAGTTGAAAAATGTTGTGGTGGATGAGTCACTTATTGATTGGCATGCTCGTAGCGTTAGGCACAAGGTGAAGAGACAGGCATTGGTGTCATTTTCTTTTGGTGGATATTTGGATGAGGTAATTTGTGATGTGGTTCCTATGCAAATTAGTGACATATTGTTGAGGAGGCCTTGACAACATGAAAGGATTGTGCTACATGATGGGTATACAAATAGATATAGCCTGGTAAAAGGGGGAAAAGTTTACTCTATAATGCCACTATCTCCAACTGAAGCCCTGAAAGATCAATTGAAAGTAAAAAGCGAGTTTGACGGAAAAAAAGATAGTTGAAGCCACGACCTCAGAAAAGGGAGAGGAAGAGAAAATTGAAATAAAGAGAATTGAGGCCACGACCTCAGAAAAATGAGAGGAAGTGGAAATTAAAGAAAAGATAGTTGAGTTCCAAACCTCAGAAAAATGAGAGATTGAGGGCAGAAAGCAAGAGAAAAGAGAGACTACCACAAAATTAAGTTTATTTGCACTCACTCACACTGACAAACCCCTCCCTAGTTCTATTAAATCTGTTTTGCAGGTATCCAAATCCAACTCCAAAACTAAAGTTGGGACTGAATGTAATTGCAAGAAGGGACAGCCCCAAAATCTCAAGGAGTACACAAAGTCCAAGCATGGACAACAATCTTGCAAAGTCAAAAATAGGCATGAACCAATAGCCCACAGACACAGGAGTTGCAAGAGGATTGGATCAGTTCTAGATTCGAGGTCGAATCCTTTTCAAGAATGGGGATAATGTGATCCGGAGCAGGCATCGAAGGGAAAAGTCAAGTCATCGGCAATAAGACAGCGATCTACGAGAGAAACGATGCAAATTCCGGGTTGGGCCCGAACCAAGAATCAAATCGAGTCACATTTCAAAAGGAAGAAAAAAGATGCAGCCGAGACAACCACGCGATCGCGTGGTGAAAATGAGCAGGCGGTCGCGCGATGACACGCAAATTCCACCCGAGAGTTCTAGGCAGTGTTCTAAAAAGCGTGAAGCGTGACGAAGTGTAGAACCCAAGAGTCAAGCTTTTGAAGCTTAAGCGGGAGTAAGCGTTAAAAAGCGTTTTTCAATTCCTAAATATTTGATTTAAATTTTACCCATACTTGAACAAGTAAAAAAAAAAAAGGAAAAAAAATAAAAATGGCAGCTACGCGCATCGGGCACGCTTAAGCGCGCACAATGCGCGCTTAAGCTCACTTCAGCACGCATTGTGCGCGCTTAAGCGCGCTTATACGCGCACTGTGCGCTCTTCGTGCGCGCTTTTTAGAACAAAATTTTCAAAAATGCGTTTTTCTCGCTTTTCGTCAAAGCGACGCGCGCGTTTTAGAACACTGGTTCTAGGGGACTCCACGCGATCGCGACACCGAAGCCCAAGGGATCGAGCAGTTGTGACGAAACCAGATTTTGCGTTTTTTAATTATTTTCTGTTTTCTTTATTATTTTCCGTTTTTTAATTCTTAGCGGCTACGGTTAGGGTTAGACGTGTTTTTTCCATTATATTATTGACAACTTCATTATTGTAAAACAGTTTTTGAGTTTATTAATTAAAATTGAGAGAGGATTCTCTTGTTAAAAAGATTGAGGATTCCCTTTTTGTGTTCTTCAAAGAACAATCAATTGAACTTATCAAATATTGTGAAATATTTGTGGCGTTCCCATCAGAAACTTATCAAGGAAATTGACAAGTCCTTGTGGTGCTTCAAAAATCTTGGATCTTCAATCTGCATCGTCGAATATTCGCGTCGTGATTGTCGGGTCAAGGTCCTATCGTCAATTTTTATCTTTTTCAATTAATTTATTTTCTTGTTTTCTTGTGTTTGCTGAATCTGGATCTTTCCTATTATTGTGTCGTTTAATTCCGCGCTTCGATTCTTATCAGTCATATTTTGAGTCGGTTGAGGGAGATCTCTTTCATATTGTCTCAAATATATCAATGTACTTTATTTATGAATCAGCCATCATTATCTTACTAATGCATGTCATGTCAAACCCTATGCATTTCAATGTCCAAATTATTATTTACTTACAAAAGCAACTTACTTGGTTATGTAGAGGTCCCATACGTTCATTGTAGAGACATCCTTGCAGACACCTTCCTCCAAATCGATGCCAACTTTGGTATTTCCAGATGCATTTTCAGCATATAAAGATGATATGATCTCCATTGCATTAAGCCCAGCATTCTCGGCCAAGGTTTTAGGTTTCATTTCAAAACTTTCACCAAATTTAGCAATTGCATACTGATCCAGTCTGCCAGAGGATGAATTGATCTTAGATTTGATGTGATATAGCAGATAAGAATCAATTAAAAGCAATTGCTAGAAAGTCCTGCATTAAATGAACAAAATAGATCCTGCAAATACAGAACATTGAAAAATCACAAAACACTCAAGGTACAAGGATTGGTAAGCGCAACAGTTCACATGTAATATGACAAAGGTGTCCTGATTGGGATTTGGGACTTGAACTGCGCACACCAGCATTGGAAATACATGGGAATGAGATATCATCCATGTTAAACATTTCAACATTAGCTAGGGGTGGTTTGGGAGTCGGCAACCATGATGCAACAATTATATTTACATCTTCAACTGCTAAAAGCATATATAACAATCGTATGAAATCCCCATGCTCAGTACACCAAGGGTTGGCTTCATGAATCCTTTTCCACAACCCTGTCCGATGCAGCACAACATTTATTGAAAGGCAGGAGAAATGAAACCTTAGGCGATAACATATGGGAATATTAACTTTGAACTATCTCCCTGTCTAACATGCACTAAGATAGCATCACCCATCTTCAAGTCTGTGCAAGACATTCACCAACCACTTAAGCCATCTCACACTCGATTTAGTCTCAGTTGACTAATAGATATGAGAAAGGTGACAAACTTTTTATGGCATAAGTGCAAGAAAAGCCATATGGTATATACACGAGGTTGAGCACCAAATATCAATAGCAAGGGATTCATGCTGCTTGATGACATTGGATAGAACATCGTGTGAATATGTAATAAAAACCAAGAAGTTCACACAGGAAATATATTGTTTTGCTTTATCAAATTCAAATGTGATATCAGTAAAGTTCAGTCTCAACCTAGAACTAAGTCAAATGACAAATTGTCTGAATACACCTGTCTATATTGGAATAGCACAAATTGAAATCTTTGAGAGAAAATGAGTATGAGAGAATTCAAATAGGTGGAAACAAAAAATAGTACCCAGTCTCTTTGAAAGAAAATTCCTTGAGCCTTCTGGCCAATTCAATTTCAGTAGCCGCAGCCCCAGGTATTAACCTACTGTCCCTGCACATAGCCTAGACAGGGAAAAAAACATAATGAACTAAGCTAAATCCTTTACATGATCAGGGAAGAGCTAAATTTAAGCACTGGCTAATGAATAAATGATAATTACCTGATTTTCAGTTATTTATTTAAACAAACAAAAAGGACCATCAGGAAATACACTACAGATTATACCTTGTATGTGTTCACGCCATCATCTACTGCTCTTTCAAGATCATCCAGTATACTGTCAGTGCTTCCTCGCAGAACAATAGTGGAAACAGAATTTCCACCTTGTTCATTTTTTACAACTGTAACCTATCAAGTATCAAGGAAATCAAATATCAATAACGGCTAAAATTATACATTTGAGAAATTAAAACAAATAATCATGTGTCAAACTTATTTATTTGTACCCTAATCCCGCCTATTTCCTCCACAGAAATAGAATCAACATATCCGAGGTCATCTGGGTTTGGTTGACTGGGCTTTAACTGTTCACATGAAAGAAAAACATCATGCAAATATAAATATATAATGTACTTTAAAATAAGTTAATATATTGTGCTTACAAGAGCAACAGCGCCAGTGGTGCGGCAAAACCGTCGTCCGTCGCAGTTCAAATTTCGAACCGATTTTAATCACCATCAGCCTGCAAAACAAAATTTTGATACTCCAACAATATCATTCAAGCACTTTCGATGAACCTCGAAGAGGACAACGTACGTGAATTACTGATTTATTAATTGATAGGCAGGTAATAATACTTAGTATCATAAGAGAACAGAGCTCTGATTGATAGGATTCTCAAAACATGCATATTAAAGGATACATCTGCCAACATAATTACATTTCTCTTGGTATTCTCTGAGCTTTATTTTATTCTCCAATTTTTTTTTTCTTTTATAGTTAAAGCAATAAAATTCTCATATAGTTGGTTAGATGTCTCATTTCTTAGACTTTCAATTTTAGTTCGATAGAATTGGTACTGTTTCTTGCATCTCAACTTAGCCTTTTTAAACATTGATGAGATGATCTCAATAGATGTCCAAAGTTGCCCAACAATAAAATCTTCAGTCCTGTCCCTATCACCCAAGCATCCCAAAAAATCCAATGATATAAATTTGCAATTAAACAAAACAACAGAAAAGGCAAGTAAGAAGGTAAACATACTGGTATAGACAGGATCTGGTGAAATGATCAGAGAACAGAATTCATATCGTAGAAATGTGTAAAAATACAATAAATAGCTAAATAATCTTGCATTTACATAAAGATGAACCATTAAGAAATAAATAAAATGTTTCAGATTCATATTAGAGAAGAAAAAACAATACAACATTATTATTCAATCAAGAGTCATTAGAGGGAAAATAATCAAATGTCCAGGAAGTGTAATAGAATAGATGAAGAGGTTATACTTGTAACGTTCGCAAAAATGCAATGCCATCTCCCCAACAGAGGCTCCACTAACAATGACTTTAGCACCTGATTCAGCAACTGCCTTGATAAGCTCCTCAACCTTTGCTTCTTCAGTCTTCGCATAATTCTCAAGCTATGGAAGTGTACAATGTTAAAGACATTATTAAATCTAATTAAGCAGTTGGATGAGTACCTTCAAATTTAAATAAAATTGCTCACATGGAGACTTGAAATCGAACAAGTTAAGACTAGAAGTTATTAGTTCCACAAATATGCGGAGATAATCCCTCTCAAAAAATCTTAAAAATTTTTAGTAACAATTTGAAATCGCCAAAGGTGCGAAACAATCATATCTAAGAGCCTTGTTATTACTTGATAAAATAGGATCATAAACTTAGTTGGGGAAATCAATCAAAACACCATAAAATGGGCAATTTTCAACAGAAGCCCATTCTTAAAGGACACAAAAGTAGGTCAATTCTTACTTGTAATCAAAGGTAGATAAAAAGAGACTACACAATGTAGAACTTTACATTTTACAAATCACCAGTTTGACAAGTCAAAGACCTATTAAACAGTAACCAGTAAGATGTAAATATCTGGGGAAAATGCGACTAGATCTTAGAATATCTTGGAAATTCTGCATAAACTCTTAAGAACTAATTTAACCAATGCACTGAAGCATGAGGGAATACCAGTAGCGCGAGATACAAATAAACAAATATAATTGACCAGACATCGATCTTACACCCGTATTTAGATTATTATAAACTAACAAAAAGTATAAATTTTATGAAAAGTTCATAAGAACTATACAAGTAAACACTGTAACTGTTCAGCATTATGGATAAGAACAGTTCCTTTTGTTTCAGTTGCAGATGTATCAACGCCCCCAACAAACACAGCCACCTGTAACCAGCAAATATTAGGGTGTGTTTGATTACATATATTTGCTAGGAAAATGTCACATCAAGGAAAAGATTTTCCACCTTTTGGTGATTGATTGGAAAATTTGCTTGGAAAATATTTTCTTGGTACAATCATGTTATGCACTACTTAAGGCATTTTCTTGGAAAGTATTTTCTCACCATTTTGGTGAGAAAATTTGCATGGAAAAGGCAAATATTTTCATTTGCCTTTTCCATGTTGAATCAAACATAGCCTTAGAGATCAAGAGTGACCTGGAATCCTGATTAAAGCAATCTAGGGAAATAAAAAACAATAAAAGTATCAATGGATACAAAAGAACATCTCGGTATCAAAGTTGGATACAATATTATCAATGCATAGAAAAGAATATCTCGGTATCGAAGTTAGAAACAATGTCGAGGTTAAGTGAACCAACACATTTATCGACATAAAAATCAAGCTCTAGGCCCACCCTCATAATTCATAGTTCTGACTCATAGACTTCTTTTCTCCCTCCCCCCAGCTGTTTCTAATATAATTATTTGTTTCTTTCTTTTCGTTTTTCCTTCTAAAAATTTATCATTCAACAAATGGGAAACATTCCAGAAACAAGCACTATCCGCAATCCCTTAGAACTCCAATTTTATTTCAGAATCTAATTATAAGTCCTTTAAGATTGATCAATTTTGCAATATTTTTCTGCTTAAACCGCAGTATGATGGACCACCGAGTGACTGTACTAATTGCAGGAGCAAGAGGAGCATTTATGACATTTCTAGAATAGTAGGCTGAAAACATGATAAATAGGAATGTAAGAAATTCACTTCAGGCATACAGAAACTGGAGAAGTATTGGTAGAGTCCATGCCTCTCAAATGTTTTTGATTGTGTAGTTCATTTCATTTCCATTTACTCTGTTTCACTTCTTCAATTCGGTACTCATGCAGACCTCCACCCAATAGCTTTGCTACTCGGACATTATCCACATTGAAGTTTGCTGGGTTGCTGGAACAAACTTGAATACAAGCCTACACAAAAATAATTTTTGTATTCACCAGTTCACATGGTAGATAACCCAAATGTCACGAATGGTAAATAGGTATTACATCAGCAATGAGGGGGCACAATCTATCCTCCTGTCCAAACTGTTTGCTAGCAACCGCAGCTCTCATTCGTAAAATGACTTCTTCTTTGTTTCTCACATTCATATTTTCAGATCCTTTCTCCACTAGGTCCTCTAATATCTCAACTGCCTGCAAGCATATTATTTATGACAGCAAATAAATGAAAAGTGAAGTGAATCAACATAGAAATAGCTAACATCTTAATCAAAATATTAGTTAACAATTACAAACCTTATTTATTGCTTTTGTGTACCCAGAAATAATCTCACTGGGATGAAGACCCATCCTGATTAGCTCCTCAGCATTTTGGAGAAGTTCGCCAGCAAATGAAATGGTTAAGTTAGCACCATCTCCAATTTCCTCTTGCTGAGCTTTCCCAGCCAAAACTAAAAGTTTAGCCGCAGGATGCTGCACTTCGAGCTCGTTCACAATTGTGGCAGCATCATTTGTAATAAAGAGCTTATCTAAATGATTGATGACCATCTTATTCATACCTGAAAAGATAAAATAGACAACGTGAAGGGCAATATCATAACCTTACACAATGTTCAACGCAGATAAAAATGTTATAGTCCAGCAAAAGATCAAAAACCTTATGAGATACCAAGCTAAACAAGTGATTGAGAATAAATTTTCTTTTTAAGGAGGGTGGAGGGAAGAAAGAACATCGTTGAAGAGAAATAAGCCAATGAGCATCACAGATATGGGGTACACTTCACTTTATTGCAATGCAAAAGAATTCAATATCCATAAAGGGGGGTAAAAAGAAAAACATGGAGACTTCTTGCAGTGTCTTCCCATGCCCATCAATTTTGCTAACTCCCCATTAATCTCCCACTAGGTGTAAAGTTATGGAGTAAGTAATCTTAGTTGAGATTTAAATTAAAAATCCATCTAATCTAAGATTGAAAAGCAAAGTTTTAAGAACATCAAAAGTAAAAACAACCTTTACAGCCACCCAAAAAACTCAAAGCTTCCAACTTATCAATACACACCCTTGAGATGGAAAACATACAGGCAGGAATTAAAAATTTCCCTGATCAAATATAAAAAGATTGTGCTACGGTATGAAAGCTCCAACCCGTAGGAAGGTGTATGAAACTCAAAACATGAAGGGAAAGCAAGGAACTCTTAATATATTTGATCCAAATTGATCTTAAATACTTTCCTATATAACTTCTACATAATATTCTTAACTTGCGGGAGTAACCACTTACAATGTTAAGTGATTTCTCTAATATCATCATTAATTTACTTGTCCAAGTGAATACAAGCCACAGTCTCAGCAAACACACCAGATTAAGCAATTCATTCAGGAAGGGGAAAAAAACGAAATAAATCTCGTAACAGTGAGAAGATCTTCACCGTTGGGACCGAGGGAAGTGCGGGTTATGGTGGAGAGCTGTTTGCAAGCATCGATGTTTTTTAGTACGGCTTCATCGAGGCCAGAGGGATGCCGGTGCCCTTCTTTCAACATTCCCTGTATTCCATACGGCTGCATCGAGAACCCTACCATTATCAGTTTAGTCGCAAGGAGATAGATACCAAATTCCTTTCAGAAAAAGAGGAAAGGAAGAATGAAGCCAAGAAAGGAAGCTCTAGAAGTGTAAAACCCTTGTACTGTCTCTATTTTGCTCTTAGTAAACCCTAGGATTCGGCCCGATCCTGTAATTCCTCTTGCGGTCCCTCAACTCTTTCATAATTGTACGTTAATACCCCAAACAGTTCATTTATGACATTCATGTCATCAGTCTTTTAAAACTGTCAAAATGCCCATATGTCCCTATCTATCTATTCTTCATTGCCTTAAAAGTATGAACAGAAACTTTGACTTGATGAATTTATCCTCATATTGTTTGCTCTAAACTAAATATACCCTTCCATTAAACTAAACCAAAATGAAGAAGAAATGATAAGTCGCTAGCTCCCATTTGAAACCTATAAACCAAAAAGAAGAAATCTTCAATCATCTCCTCTGTATCGTCATCGTTGGAGATCTTCCAGTTCGCAATCATCGTTGAGATCTCCTACTCGGCATCAAACTATGTGTTTCGGGATGATGAAGATTCTGAAAATGAATTTTATCGATTCCAAATCCCTCTCGAACGGACTTTGTTATTGTTTGACAAATGTGTTTAATTATCTGTAATTGTTGCATATGGTTTTGTGGTATGAGTATGTTTGTCCAGTACTGTTCCAGCGATCTAGGGCCTTGGAATTGAAGTTGGACGAGATTAATTTTGAATTTAATTTTTGATTTCCTTACGAGTTTTTATGACAAATTCCATTTCTAACTAACAAGTAACAAATCTTTACTGCCAATGGTTTACTCACATGAAATCTTTTTATTTTGGGGGTTTCAGTGTGTAATTATTTTCTTTTATTTTCATGACTAGTTAATTGGATAAAACAAGCCACAAGACACCCATGAATCGTCAGCCTTAATATTCATTAAAAAAAGGTGTAACTCACACCTTGAGGGTTCGAATCGACCCTGTCTTGGGCCATTGGTTCGAGTGGTAAATCGCAGGATGTGCTTCCCAGATGCCAGAGTAGAGGGTATTGAAGGTCCCCACGAGAGGTGGTAACTCCCGTTTGTCACAAGGCCAAATCTATTTTCAGGATTCAAACTCTGCACCCGACCGCGCAGAGCATGTTCAGCCCTCTCCTTTGCCATTGAGAAATACGCCCTGGGGGATTCAGCCTTAATATTCATGGTTGGTCAATTGGATGGTGAAAGTCACATGACAATGTTTTCCAAAGTAAATAGCAGATGAATGGTGCACATCGATTTTTGCCTTTCATTGTTCTTTGAAAGGTAAGGGATGGACAATTGGGTATGTTGGAAATAGATTCCAATAAATTGTTCAAACAAAAAAAAAGTTAGTTTTCTTTGAAAAATAAGAATGCTCTGAAATTTAATTAATTACTAAATAAATTAAAACTATCTTGAAGGTGCGCAGCGGAGTTACCTTCCAGCAGTTAATATGAACTTCAATCTTTAATATAATTCTTCCAGCTTCCAACATTTAAATATTTCACAATATTCCTTCAAGAACAAGATTGCGTTGATATGTGGACACCAAAGGATCAAGAACTCAAGAATACAATATTACCCAAGTAGAATAAAAATTTCAGTCTAATATTTACTTAGGGAACAACCAAAAACAAGAATATTTGGAATAGTTCTTGGTTGTCCCCTCATGTGTATATATAGGAACTCTTCTCCTGTTCCTTGTGGGATTAGAGTTTCGTACTTGTCCTAAAAGTAACTCTATCCTTATTCATTTTTAATAGCGCAATTCAAGAACTACTAATCTAACTCTTTATAAGTTAGTCATTCAATTCTTATTTAGGCTATTGGGGGGACTCAATTGTATTTATATATTATAGGCTCCCAATAATGAAATCCGACTACGCTAATTAATAACCGTCCAATTTAATTATCTAACAATTCGCTCATACCACTATAGACGAATTATTGTAACTCCTAAATATATAAAATAATCATAAAAGCAACATTTATTTATTTTCCATAATTATTTATCCTCTTGACTTATCAATCTAATAGTTTGTCCCCGTTTGATATTGATAATTAATTAGGCACACAATTAACCGTTTCACCTAATTAATTATTCACTTTACTTAAATCAATATTTATATTGCTATGATTTCTATTTAACAACGATTGTTAAATACTAAGCTTAGATTCCTAAAATCATACTCGTACTTATAATATTTAAGCAATTTTCTTAACTCTACAATTAGAGCAATAGGTTCCTCTTGCAGTGCATCATTTATTAATTTACTTTCATTCGGCTCTCAACATACAAAATTATTGATCATATCAATGATTGATCTCACTTATAGTATATCAAAGACCTTAAGGATTGTTACATAATAAATACTGTTGCGACCACATCCTAATTACGCATGACGTGTCGCACATGAAACCTAATAACCACCTAAGTAGGTCCCCACCTAAGGGGTTATTATTTTGCCGAGGCATTCCGAGGCACATCCCTCCTATGGCCGAACCATCTCCATAAGCGGCATCGTCCGAAGCAACCTCAAGGACCGGCATTTAGGTAGGGCAGAAACGTCACAAACACAGGACCCATAAGCAAACTGCAATTTGATGGGACAGCGCCTTTATCGTTGATGTGATAGCCGCCGTAACACTATAGTAGACTGTAATGATTATGCCCAACTAAATTGTTAACTTGACCAACGGATGGGGAGAAGCCACGTGTAAAGGCCAAACACGTGTCATGATAATGATAAATAAATGTAACTATAAATAGAACAGGTAAGTCTCCCAGCAAAGGGTTAGCAATTTCTCACTCTTAACAATACATTTCTCTCACTCCCTTTTCTCTCTTTTACACATTTATATTTCCCGCACCCAATATATATATATATATATATTTGCCTAAAATGAGCACTGACGTAGGCATCGGAGTGCAAAAGGGAGCCACCTCGACCCCCTTTGCAAGCTGATTGTTTGTCCTAGTGCGCAGGAGATCCACGTGTTCAAGAGGGAGGAGCTGAGACGTGTTGGTCCAAGGTCCAGCCGGATTTTGTGGTCAACATTTTGGCATCGTCTGTGGGAATCCATACTGCTAACCACGAAAACACATGATAAAAAGCGACACATGGAAAGATAGTCCTGAAAAAGGACGAATAACCTCTTACAAAAGAGCGGATAACTGCAAAGAGCTTTGAAAGATAAGCTGGTTGGCCTTGAAAAAGGCAAAGAGCTTTGAAAGATAAGCTGGTTGACCTTGAAAAAGGCAAAGAGCTTTGAAAGATAAGCTGGTTGTGTGACGACCCGAATTCTCGACCATTCGAGTGCCACTAAAAGTGACTCATATCATATTATCGAGACTTAAATAGTAATGTAAAATTATTCAAAAGAATAAATTAGAATCCCATAATTTTATTTGTGAATAAAAATAGAACATAATCTTCTTACATAAAGTTCAACATAATTATCTCATCAATCTTAACCACTTTTGCCACTTCCATGTTGACCGCCTCGAACCTTCAATTATCTGAAAATGGTAAATATCGTGGAGTGAGATTTATAAAATCCCAGTAAGTATACCAAGCATAAATTTTCTTTTGAAAGCATATGGATCATTTTCATCATAACATAGGATAGGATCGAAATACTCATAAACATAGGGAGACACAAGAATTTTACCGAACTTAAATGGCAAGAATTCTTATGTGTAGCGCTACTAAACTCCGGTCCCCTTAGCATAATCATAAACATATCATATGGAACCCATAACAATCTTGTGAGATTGATTTCATAGCAATGATCCAAACATTTTCATAAAAACATAAGATATACTTACTTGTCATAAAAATATACTTACTTTTCATAAAAACATAAGGTGTATTTACCTTTCATAAAAACATACTTACTTTTCGTAAAAACATAAGATATACTTACTTGTCATAAAAATATACTTACTTTTCATAAAAACATAAGGTGTATTTACCTTTCATAAAAACATACTTACTTTTCATAAAAACATAAGATATACTTACTTGTCATAAAAACATACTTACTTTTCATAAAAACATAAGGTGTATTTACCTTTCATAAAAACATACTTACTTTTCATAAAAACATAAGATATACTTACATTTCATAACAACATACTTAATTTTCATAAAAACATAAGATATACTTACATTTCATAACAACATACTTAATTTTCATAAAAACATAAGATATACTTACATTTCATAACAACATACTTAATTTTCATAAAAACATAAGATATACTTACATTTCATAACAACATACTTAATTTTCATAAAAACATAAGATATACTTACATTTCATAACAACATACTTAATTTTCATAAAAACATAAGATATACTTACATTTCATAACAACATACTTAATTTTCATAAAAACATAAGATATACTTACCTTTTAAAAGATTAAAATGAAGTGTAGTAGTAAATGGACCAAAACTTTCTTGACCACCTTGAATTTCTCTTACTTGTGGATTTTGTCAAGAGGTTGGAAATAAGTGTATATGTGTAGAGTTGTGTGTAAAAGAGATGGGTTTAAATAGATGTATAAAGTTGGCATATTGTAAACATAATCATTCAATTCTATTAATTTTAACACATCTTTTTCTTAAAGTAAAGCACCATTCATATACTTTTCCATATTTATACAAATAATATGCTCTTCATGATTATATATAATGGAGTCTATCAATCATTCATATATTTTTCCATATTTATACAAATATTATGCTCTTCATGATTATATATAATGGAGTATATAAATCATTCATATACTTTTCCATTTTTTATACAAATATTATGCTCTTCATGATTACATATAATGGAGTCTTATCAATCATTCATATACTTTTCCATATTTATACAAATATTATGCTCTTCATGATTATATATAATGGAGTATATAAATCATTCATATACTTTTCCATATTTATACAAATATTATGATCTTCATGATTATATATAATGGAGTATATAAATCATTCATATACTTTTCCATATTTATACAAATATTATGCTCTTCATGATTATATATAATGGAATATATAAATCATTCATATACTTTTCCATTTTTTATACAAATATTATGCTCTTCATGATTACATATAATGGAACCTCTCATGCTTGCATATATTTTCTTAATTTAAATAATAAAAGTAATTTTTGTATAAATAAATATTGGGATAACATTGAATTAAGTATTTGGACTTAATATACTTTAAATCAAGAAAATGGAGATATTTTTAGAAATTCGGAATTTAATTTAAAATCGAACGATCTCGATTATTTCTTGACTTGGCTATACGAATACGTCGCTGCGTTAACTTAATAAAAATGGGTGAAATAGTAGCGACACGATTTTCTATTAAAATAATTATTAATCGCGTAAAAATTCTTGGTTGCTACAAACTTACCCCCTTAAAATAATTTCGTCCTCGAAATTAAACTTACTTGATCTTATGATTTCTGAACACTTATTCAGAATCTCTTCTCTTCTTCTCTTAGGTAGTATCATTGCTACTATATTTAACCCACTGGACTTTGACTAAATGCATATCTTTGTTTTTCTTAAAAACATGGACTTTTCTATCAATAATAGACATATGTGTCTACTCATAAATTCTGACTCAAAAGGAAAATTCCCAATCGTATGTGATATTTCAGCATGTCTTGTAGTACTCATGTAACCTGTCACTTATCATCGTATCATGTGACCTCAAATATTCGTATTAATATCTCTAAAATTTCAATAAATCTTTACTACCATATCATACCATAATAATTAGTCATTTCTTCTTATCACCAAATATCCCAAAGTAAATAAAACGATTACCTGAATATTCTCTATGTAATATACCCAAACATGTTATTCACATATCAACATAATCATCAGTTTATCTTTCCAATATTTGTAACCCAAAATTTCTGCAAAATTCAATAAACAAATATCTCCCAAATAATTAAAATTCTTAACTCAAATATCATAACATTTCCCGTAAGGTATTCCTTTCACTTGTACAAACTTATTAATCCTGATTCAATACAGTCCTTATTTCACTTTCACGTATCCCCGTATTATTTCTATACCTTGATTATTATATCAAAATATCAGTACCCAAAAATCCAAGAAAATATTCCATATCTCAAATCCCGTCATCATCAAATCTTCCTTTTATCAAGAAAGTAAACGGCGCATAAACTCTTGTTCCCTCTTTTCCATTATTCTATTCCGCGCTTTCTTGCTGGAATCAATATCACGCGGATTCCCTCCGATCCTTAATGCTTTTAAATAGTTCATGCTGGGAAGAGGTTAGATCCATCAAAAACATGGATATCATTCTTACAAACATTCGCAAGTATTATTCCAGTCTTCCAATGAATGATCTGAGGAAAATTTATCGAATAAGACTCGAAAGATTGAGGTTGCTGATGGCTCATGGTGTTTCAGAAGATGTTCGCTGGTTGATCGAAGCAAAGGTTCGACTATCTGGTGAATTACCTATGACATTTCCAAAGCACATGCCTGGTTTAGGCAAAAGCACCTTCGCAAAGAAACGAAGAGCAAAAAGGCTGAATGGTTGCTACAAATGTGCTTGTTGGAACTGTGATACTCGTTGCAAAACAGTAGGATATTCTTCTACTAATCGGGATGATAAAATCAAATTCATAAAGGGTGGACTGAGTAAGGAGTCTTTGGATGATATTCGACTGACTCTTGAGACGCACCCAAGTGGTTATGTGCAACGTGAACTTCTCTCCTTATACGCTCAGTTTAACGAGGACAAAAATCGTTATAGTCTCCAAAATATAATAGCAAAAGATCCTGTTTGCCAGTCTGTTTTACAAAATGAGGCTTCTGGCAGTTCAACAATGATATAAGGTAAATCTCTTGATACACATTTAAAATATTTTGCTGTTTTCTTTCACGCGTTTTGGAAATAAAATATATTTTCCTTTCTCGAGTTTTGATAAAGCTGGAAATAAATCACCGAAAGGTGATATCTTTGGTAAAACAGTCAAAAGTTGGCCGATTTTGACAAAAGTAAATCTTTACTTTTTCATAATCAATCAAAAACAGTAAATTTTTTTCGGCTTTTAAATAGCCAAACATATTTCATAGTTCAGGCATCCCAAAATCACATCTTCTTCGTAAGTTTTCTCTTCTATACTATCAAAGATGGAAGCACCAAAACTTCGACAGATCAAAACTATTTGTGTATTTTGTGGATCAAAAGTGGGGAAAGGCTTCAGTTATCTAGAAGCGGCCGTAGATCTTGGAAAGAAACTGGGGGAAAAAGGTATCACTCTTGTGTATGGGGGTGGTAGCAGTGGTCTAATGGGTTGTGTTTCCCAATCTGCTCTTGCAGAGAAATCAAAAGTAATCGGTGTCATACCTGTCCCTTTGGTAGATGTTGCAGGCAAAACACGAGGGCATGAAGTTCAAACATTATCCATCCATGAACGCATAACTTGTATGCTATATGGTTCTGATGCCTTTATAGCCCTGCCCGGAGGTTTTGGTACCTTAGAAGAAATCTTTAACATTACCTCGTGGGCTCAACTAGATCTCCATACTAAGCCTATTGGGCTTCTGAATGTTAACAATTTCTTTGATGGCTTGTTAACCTTTCTTGATTATGCTGTGGAACAGGGATTCATCTCTCCATTTGAGGAATTTCCCATGTTGCTTTCTTTTGCTTTTGCGTGTTTTCATGTATTTCCTTTCTAGGGTGACTCTTGTGTGTTCTCCTTATGAGAAAATAATAATATCTCTGTTATCATCTACTAAATCTCGTTTGTGATGTAAATGAACTTGTATGTCTAACTTCAATTCTCTTAGTGATTGCATACCATACTATGCTCTTAACTCCAAACGATAAAATTCTAGGCAGAGTTTTCCTTTGAAATTTGGACTTATCCAAATCGTAAGCATACTTCATAACTCACAATAATAACTAATTGTACATTTGATCACAATTTCATCAAACTTCAATATCATCATAAATATTCCAGAAAATCAATTCATAATTCCTCAACATAGAAATTTCAAATCATAATTTCTAATATCACCATATCAAGTCCTTATTTCTCAATAATTAAGAGCCTAAACTTTAAATCTCCAACTTCATAATTCTTCTCATAAAAATCTCAATAAAATCATATCACTTATAATCTCAACATCTCATCATAACTTCATAAAACTGACTTTCTATTTCTCGTTTAATCTAAACGATGAATAATTCGAAAATATTATCTAGTCCTTTCTGTTGACTTCTCATACTTAGTACCATGTCTAAAATCAATTATGCAAAGTCCATTTAGGGCTCATCATTTCTAAACTTGACGACAAAGATTATTTTGAAAATCATTCGTAAATCATATTTTTTTTTTTTTTTCAAAATTGAAACTTGAAGAGTGGTACCAATAATCATCCACAGTTTTTCCTTGCTTTTAAGCAAAGGTAGTGATAAAGGGATAAATTATTGAACCGAAAATTGAAACTTGAAGAGGAAGTACTAATAACCATCCACAGTTTTTCCCTTGTTTTTACACAAAGGTAGTGATAAAGGAATAAATTATTGTACAATTCATTATCAATTTTGTTTGTTTAATATATTATTCCATATATTTTGGGCCAAAGTTACAACCCAACTTAATTTCTAATTGAGTCAATCTTACTAAGCTTAATATGAACCAAAATTCATATCAATATCCTCTATGTCTCATGATTCTACATTAAAATGAATAAATTAAAATTTAGGCTTCTATCAATTCATATCATACTCAACATGTATATTTCACTTAAAGATTCATAACATATGAATATTTCATACTTAACATGTCTTAATAAAATCGTAAATGACTTGCAAAGCATATAACATACCTGGTTCGAGGAGTCAATACGTGGAGAGTGACATAGTAGAGTGATGAGTTAAAATATTTTTAAAAAAAAATTATTATTAATCATTTCGCATCTTTACATAAGATTGGGCCTAATTAACCCAAATAAAAATTTATCGTCAAATCTTATTTTCCTTTAGTCCCCGAACTTCTAGAAATTTATCAAAGACATCAATATAAACATCATATCACTAACTAATTATATTCCATAAAATTTTCAGGACATTACAAACTCCCTTGATTAAAATGAATTTTGTCCTTGAAATTCGCACATCAAATTTCATCATACTTTTCAAAATCATAACCATACTTGACATGTGAAAATTCAATTTTTTTTTTTAAATGAATAGTGATTTCGTTCACTGTTCATCATGAATAGCACGTCGTTTTACTGTTCACGTGAATAGTGTTTTTTTTTTTTTTTTTTTTTTTTTTAAGAAATAAAATTTCAAAAATCTACAGAATCGTTTTTAAAACTCTTGTCTCTGATACCAACTGTGACGACCCGAATTCTCGACCATTCGAGTGCCACTAAAAGTGACTCATATCATATTATCGAGACTTAAATAGTAATGTAAAATTATTCAAAAGAATAAATTAGAATCCCATAATTTTATTTGTGAATAAAAATAGAACATAATCTTCTTACATAAAGTTCAACATAATTATCTCATCAATCTTAACCACTTTTGCCACTTCCATGTTGACCGCCTCGAACCTTCAATTATCTGAAAATGGTAAATATCGTGGAGTGAGATTTATAAAATCCCAGTAAGTATACCAAGCATAAATTTTCTTTTGAAAGCATATGGATCATTTTCATCATAACATAGGATAGGATCGAAATACTCATAAACATAGGGAGACACAAGAATTTTACCGAACTTAAATGGCAAGAATTCTTATGTGTAGCGCTACTAAACTCCGGTCCCCTTAGCATAATCATAAACATATCATATGGAACCCATAACAATCTTGTGAGATTGATTTCATAGCAATGATCCAAACATTTTCATAAAAACATAAGATATACTTACTTGTCATAAAAACATACTTACTTTTCATAAAAACATAAGGTGTATTTACCTTTCATAAAAACATACTTACTTTTCGTAAAAACATAAGATATACTTACTTGTCATAAAAACATACTTACTTTTCATAAAAACATAAGGTGTATTTACCTTTCATAAAAACATACTTACTTTTCATAAAAACATAAGATATACTTACTTGTCATAAAAACATACTTACTTTTCATAAAAACATAAGGTGTATTTACCTTTCATAAAAACATACTTACTTTTCGTAAAAACATAAGATATACTTACTTGTCATAAAAACATACTTACTTTTCATAAAAACATAAGGTGTATTTACCTTTCATAAAAACATACTTACTTTTCATAAAAACATAAGATATACTTACATTTCATAACAACATACTTAATTTTCATAAAAACATAAGATATACTTACATTTCATAACAACATACTTAATTTTCATAAAAACATAAGATATACTTACATTTCATAACAACATACTTAATTTTCATAAAAACATAAGATATACTTACATTTCATAACAACATACTTAATTTTCATAAAAACATAAGATATACTTACATTTCATAACAACATACTTAATTTTCATAAAAACATAAGATATACTTACCTTTTAAAAGATTAAAATGAAGTGTAGTAGTAAATGGACCAAAACTTTCTTGACCACCTTGAATTTCTCTTACTTGTGGATTTTGTCAAGAGGTTGGAAATAAGTGTATATGTGTAGAGTTGTGTGTAAAAGAGATGGGTTTAAATAGATGTATAAAGTTGGCATATTGTAAACATAATCATTCAATTCTATTAATTTTAACACATCCTTTTCTTAAAGTAAAGCACCATTCATATACTTTTCCATATTTATACAAATAATATGCTCTTCATGATTATATATAATGGAGTCTATCAATCATTCATATATTTTTCCATATTTATACAAATATTATGCTCTTCATGATTATATATAATGGAGTATATAAATCATTCATATACTTTTCCATTTTTTATACAAATATTATGCTCTTCATGATTACATATAATGGAGTCTTATCAATCATTCATATACTTTTCCATATTTATACAAATATTATGCTCTTCATGATTATATATAATGGAGTATATAAATCATTCATATACTTTTCCATATTTATACAAATATTATGCTCTTCATGATTATATATAATGGAGTATATAAATCATTCATATACTTTTCCATATTTATACAAATATTATGCTCTTCATGATTATATATAATGGAATATATAAATCATTCATATACTTTTCCATTTTTTATACAAATATTATGCTCTTCATGATTACATATAATGGAACCTCTCATGCTTGCATATATTTTCTTAATTTAAACAATAAAAGTAATTTTTGTATAAATAAATATTGGGATAACATTGAATTAAGTATTTGGACTTAATATACTTTAAATCAAGAAAATGGAGATATTTTTAGAAATTCGGAATTTAATTTAAAATTGAACGATCTCGATTATTTCTTGACTTGGCTATACGAATACGTCGCTGCGTTAACTTAATAAAAATGGGTGAAATAGTAGCGACACGATTTTCTATTAAAATAATTATTAATCGCGTAAAAATTCTTGGTTGCTACAGGTTGGCCTTGAAAATGGCAAGAGCTTTGAAAGATAAGCTGGTTGGCCTTGAAAAAGGCAAAGAGCTTTGAAAGATAAGCTGGTTGGCCTTGAAAAAGGTAAGGAGCTTTGAAACACAAGTTCGTGAACCCTGAAAAAGGCTTAAAACTTTGAAACACAAGTGTATTCACCTTGAAAAAAAACATAAAACTTTGAAACACAAGTGTATTCACCATGAAAAAGGCATAACACTTTGAAATATAAGTTTAACAACCTTGGAAAAGGCGTATAACTTTGAAATATAAGTTTAACAACCTTGGAAAAGGCGTATAACTTTGAGATATAAGTTTAGTAACCTTGAAAAATGCGGGGATTTTTGAAACGAAAGTCCACTCATCTTTGAAAGACAAGATAAGATTAAGGAATTTCCCTAAACATGAACGAAAGTGATGGTGATGTTAACCCCCGTAGGGGAAGAAGTGGCCAACACAGCGAGGGCGAGGTTCCTCAAGGACTTCATGAAAACGCCAATGAGGAAGTGGCACAACCTAACCCACCTCGCCGGCACCGTAATCGCCGCATGATGCGAGATATGACACGCATGGCGGCCCAAATGTTAGAAATGCAGAAGCAGCAGATAGAACAGACTGCTGCAATGAATGCCTTTATGGCCAGAGGGTATGTTATGAATGAACTCGTGATGCCTCAGCAATACCCACTGCCACATTATTCACCATCCGAGGCGGCCACTGTCTCGTATTATTATCAACATCCACAGGCATATGCCGAGGTGGAATCTGAGCCCTTCTACGAGGAAGACCCGGAACATGAAGCACATGAAGAACAAAACCCACTCCCAGCTAGACGCAGGGAGGCTTCTCTCGCAAAATCTGGCAGTGTTTTCAGCCGAATAGGAGGGTTATTCAGGGGGCAACGATGGGGGCAAATGGACCCAGGTCGGCACAATGCCGCAGAGCCTAGAAATAGGCGTGAGCGACGCGCTGAAGAAGCCTTGTCACAGGGTCAAATGTATAGGGACCAACATGGTATGGGAGCAGAAAGGTTGGCATCAACACATGAGCCTAGGAATAGGCAGGAAAGAAGAGCTGAAGCAGTTAGGACTAATCCTCGCAACGAATTACAGAGCCATGAAAGTCCAAACTACGACCGCGTTCCACCACCACAAAGGCAAGAGTACGCTCCGCCACTCTATGGCCAATACCGTGATCCGGAGTATTCCGGTCACGACGAGAACAGCGAGCTGCCGTCATACGAGTTGGATGATGAAGAGGAAGTAAGTCCCTTCACAGAGGGCCTCCGTAGATGCCCCGTACCCCATGACTTTGAGATGCCAGAAATAGCAAAATACTCTGGCCGAGGTGATCTGATGATCACCTGTTAAATTACCACGCCAGCATGGAAATAGCCGGAGCCACCCCGGCACTAAAATGTAAAGCCTTTGCTTTAACCCTCGAGGGAAGTGCCATACGATGGTATAAAAAACTCCCTCCTGGAAGCATCCACAGTTGGAGAGATATGAAGACGGCTTTTAAAAATGACTTTGTTTCCTCCAGGCCTGGGCAGCTCCCGCTCCAACGCCTTCAGGATCTGAGGCAAGGAAATGACGAGTCTCTGAAAAGTTACCTAGCTAGGTTTACTGAAGAGATGCATATCTGCGAAAATATCATAGAAGCGGAGATGTTTTCCGCCTTAAAAGGAGGGCTAGATATGACCAGCATGTTCTGGAGGGATGTCCGGAGTAGGAAACCAAGGGATTACAATACCCTGATAGACCTGATGAAGGAAGAGATTGTATCGGAGAAAATGGCTAGGGCCAGAGATAATCACCCCCAAGGGAGATATAACCTTGGATATCCCAATGAAGCGGACCTCAAGAAAGGAGGAAAAAAGGATAGGGCGGCGGTAACCGAGGTGGCACGCCTTGTCCATTCCCGGGGACAGGATCCAGCTTTGCAGCAGAAATCACGGAAGCTATCCCTCACTTGCACTCTAACACCCCTTCTTAAAATCCTCCCACGGCTCAAGAGAGAGTGGAAATCGGCCTAAGTGGAAAACAGCCCATGATTGGGGCTTACTGCGCTTACCATAGATATTACGGTCACGCAACAGAGGATTGTAGGGAAATCCACATGTTAGCTGACCAAAAGGCGCATGGGAGAAGGGGGGTGATTTTCCCCCCGACACAGGAAGAACTCAAAAATCTGGTGGTCAAAAGTTCAACCGAGCTGATAGGAGAGCTCCGTGGAAGAACTCAACTAAGGAAAGAATTGACAATCGTCAAAGAGACAAGAATAAGGGCCAGGATACCGCCCCGGCGCATGCTAAAGATACACGGGAACCACCTGTGCCTGTGGCCGACCTCCCCATTCGTGAAATCAACACAATACTGGGAGGCCCCCACCCAGGTGGGAGCATAAACAACTCCCAAAAGAGGTATATAAGAGAGGCCAAGCAGCTCGCCAACGTGAATTATCATATCCATTCACATCCGGTTGGGATACCTCGGACAGAATCTATCACATTCACACAAGACGATGTCGTTGGAGTGCACTTCCCGCACAACGACGCATTGGTAATCAGAGTGGTGGTGGCTCGGAATGGGCTATCACGGATGATGGTGGACGATGGTGCCTCGGTAAATGTGATTTACGGGGTAACTTTTGATAAGATGGGGATCAGCACTCCACTCATTCCAGTCCCTGATCCAATATACGGATTTACGGGGGGACAACATAACCCCCAGAGGGTCCATAACCCTTATAACTGAAGTAGGGCAAGCACCGACCCTCTCCAGAATCCCTATGGAATTCTTGGTGGTTGACAAAATCTCCTCCTATCATAGTTCAATTGGAAGGCCTGGTCTTATTGACTTGGGGGTTGTAACGCATACCAAATACATTTACATGAAGTTCCCCACGGAGCATGGCGTTGCAACTGTAAGGGGAAGCCAAACAGAATCCAGGGCTTGTTACGCAAATGCAATCCGAAAGTTTCAAGATCGAAGCTTGAACATGATCAGTGACGTAGCCATGACCGAGGCTGCTCCAGACCCTGAAAGATTGGGTAAAGGGCCTTCCGGAAGTAAGGATGTTACAATGACACTTGAAGAGTATTTGGCAGATCTAGACCCAAGAATGTCAGGTGACAATTGCTCCACCCCGGTACAAAGGTTAGAATGCTTCGGTGTAGACCCATTTGATCCAATCAAGGAATTGCAGATCAGATTAGACGCACCAATTGAATACAAAAATAAATTGAAGAGCTTCTTACTCAAAAATCTTGATATTTTTGCATGGAAACACAGCGACATGGTTGGGATCGATCCTAAAGAAGCCTGTCACAGACTCCAAATTGATCCCTGATGTCCTGGACATAGGCAAAAGAGAAGACCTATGAGTTCCGACAAATACGAGGCCTTGAAAGACGAGGTCACAAAGCTATTGGAAAATGGTTTCATCAGAGAGTCCCGCTATCCGAAGTGGGTATCAAACCCTGTTTTGGTACCAAAACACAATGGGAAACTGCGGGTGTGCATTGATTTTTCCAACTTGAACCAGGCATGTCCCAAGGACATCTTTCCACTGCCCCGGATTGATCAGTTAGTTGACTCCACGGCAGGGCACGAGCTGCTAAGCTTCATGGACGCCTACTCCGGGTACAATCAAATCCCCATGTGCGAATCGGATGAGGAGCATACTTCATTTATCACAAATAGAGGACTCTATTGCTATAGAGCTATGCCATTTGGCTTGAAAATTGCGGGAGCTACCTATCAGAGTCTGGTAAACTGCATGTTTTCGAAACAGTTGGGGAACACCATGGAGGTATATGTTGACGACATGCTAGTCAAAAGCATGGTCGCTGCGGATCATATCCTCCATTTGGCAGAGGCATTCGATGTTTTGAGGAAGTATCGGATGAAACTCAACCCAGCGAAGTGTGCCTTTGGGGTAGCATCTGGAAAGTTCCTCGAATTCATGGTGAATAAGAGGGGGATCGAAGTCAATCCAGACAAAATCAATGCTTTGCTAAACATGCAGTCACCTCGGAATCCGAAAGAAGTGCAAAGCCTAACAGGGAGAATTGCGGCCCTGAATCAATTCGTCTCAAAATCCACTGACAAATGCTTGCCATTTTTCAAGGTCCTAAAGGGGGGGAAGCGATTCCAAAGGACGCCGGAATGCGAGCAGGCGTTTTCCGACCTGAAAGCATATCTGGGGCGGCCCCCGTTGCTATCAAAAACAGAATCTGGCGAGCCACTCTACCTATATGGATCGCACATGAATGAACAAACCATATTTAAGGGACTAGTGTTGCGACCACATCCTAATTACGCATGACGTGTCGCACATGGAACCTAATAACCACCTAAGTAGGTCCCCACCTAAGGGGTTATTATTTTGCCGAGGCATTCCGAGGCACATCCCTCCTATGACCGAACCATCTCCATAAGCGGCATCATTCGAAGCAACCTCAATGACCGGCATTTAGGCAGGGCAGAAATGTCACCAACACAGGACCTATAAGCAAACTGCAATTTGATGGGACAACGCCTTTATCGTTGATGTGATAGCCACCATAACACTATAGTAGACTGTAATGATTATGCCCAACTAAATTGTTAACTTGACCAACGGATGGGGAGAAGCCACGTGTAAAGGCCAAACACGTGTCATGATAATGATAAATGAATGTAACTATAAATAGAACAGGTAAGTCTCCCAGCAAAGGGTTAGCAATTTCTCACTCTTAACAATACATTTCTCTCACTCCCTTTTCTCTCTTTTACACATTTATATTTTTCGCACCCAATATATATATATATTTGCCTAAAATGAGCACTGACTTAGGCATCGGAGTGCAAAAGGGAGCCACCTCGACCCCCTTTGCAAGCTGATTGTTTGTCCTAGTGTGCAGGAGATCTACACGTTCAAGAGGGAGGAGCTGAGACGTGTTGGTCCAAGGTCCAGCCGGATTTTGTGGTCAACAAATACCATCCAAGATAGATTAAGATAATCCATATGATAGTCATGTGAAATTTCAATTCATAAGCACGGTCATGCTAGAGGAACTAATTTTATGATGGTTCAGTCCAATTTATTTATCCTGAAGTATATCAATGTTATTGTTCACGACTCAATTAGTCACTGTTAAGTGCATTTTTGTACACTTTTTATACCTTTAAATTAGCATATTTTGGAACATCTTGAGCAAATATCTACTAATTTATGCATATTTTGTGTTTAAATAGGTTAATATCCAAGTTTGAGGCCAAAAATCACAAAAGAAGTGCAAATGACGCTGAAATTGGAAGTTTGGGGACCATTTTGTCACTTTCGGGAAGTTTTGGACAAGCTGAGCAATTAACCAAGGGTCCAAATTGAAAGATTTCAAAAGTTGAAGGGCCAAAAGTGCAATTTTAGAAGGACATAATTGAAAGAAATCTTAAAAATTGGGGACTAAATTGCTCGTGATTGAAAGATGGAGGACTTGATGGCAATTACGGAAAGGATTTAGCTGCAAAACCATCATTTGGCTGAGCCACGCGATCGCCTGGATCGAACCAAGTCGCGTTCACGACTCGGACCTCAAAACGGACCCGAGACGACGTTGGAGCAGATTTTTACCGCGCGCCTTTAAAATCTAAAAAAAAAAAAAAAACTTTTCGGGCCGGACCGGGTCAACCCGGCCGACCCGGTTCGGCCCAGAAGTTGAATTTCGCGGATCTTGGCACTTTTTAGGTTTTTTTGGATGATTTTAGGGTTGTATAAATAGGAAGAAGTCAGATTTTTGAGGGATTATGTAAGTTTCTTGCCTCCTTTTCTATTTTCTCTTGTATTTTTCTTAACATTTACCTTATTTAATGCAATGTTTAATTAATGTTTTAATGTTCTTGTGTTCTTCTTCTACATTTCATCCTCTTGTTGTAGTTTAAGTTTTTATATTTGGTATTTTCTCAAATTTCTACCATAAATGTTATCTATTTTAAGTGCATTTAATGTTTTATGATTGGGTTGTTGAAGATATTAATGGTTGATGAAGAAATTTGGTTCAAAGTGAAGGATTCTTGGGTTTTCACTTCAAGAACTTTACAAAAAGGGGAGTTTTCTTTATTATCTTGTTTTTAATCTTTATTTTAAGTATTATTCTCATGTTTATGTTATTTGTTAAATGTTGTTGTTAGTTTATTATTAGGGGTTAATATTATTGTGTTGGAATTTTAATTAGTTTAAGGTTATTTAAGTATTTTTGGTTGTTTTTGGATTGTGGGTATTTATGTTTATGTATTTGTGATTGTGAATGTTGTTTATGTTTTTTGTAATTTTTAAAATGTTTATCACTATGTTAGGTTCTTATTGGAATTTACTATACATGTTAGGTTAAATTTAAATTTTCCCATGTAATTTGGTTAATTAATTGACCACCACTATTTGATTTGTGAAAGAAGAAATTAGTGTAGTTATAAAAACTAAATTCACCTTGTTTCATGTTTTCTAGTTTAGTTTAGTCACCAAGTTCTTTTTTTTATTATTAGTTTATTTTGGATAATTAGTTCTAATCCTAGCTTTTACATATTGTTGTCTATTTGCTTTAATTAACTAGTTTTTCATGTTGCCATGTTTTAATTTTATGATAGTTAGTATTCACCATCAAACCAACTTTTTATGTTACTTGACTTTTCTTTTAAAATGAAATCAATAACTTTAGTTACACATCAATCATTCCTCGTGGGTACGATAACCCGGACTTCTCTAGTCCACTTTACTACTTGAACGCGAACCGTGCACTTGCGGTATACGATTTTAGCGAACAGTCACGACGATTAAGATAAATCGCATATTCTGAATAATTAGAGTTGTTGACCCAAGGATGAGAATAATGAAAGTTTTGAGCCTTTTTTGAGGCTGTGAAACTTATATTTCAAAGTTTTGAGCATTTTTCAAAGTTTTTATGGTATTCCTTCAATATTTTTCAAGAGGTTCTTGTCCCTTTTTCAAGGTTTTCTTGGTAGCTCTTTACCATGTGAATTTCGTGGTTAGAAGTGTTGTTTCCCACAAATGACTCCAAAATATTGACCATAAAATTTGATGGGACCTTGGATTAACGCGTCTCAGCTCCTCCTTTTTAAACACGTGGACTTCCTGCGCACTTGGATAAATAATTAGCGTGCAACAAGGGTCGAGGTGGGTCCCGTATACACTCCGACACTCAAGACATGACTCATTTCAAGTAATAAGTTAGGTGCGGGAAATGTAAGTATGTAAAAGAAAAAAGGCGAGTGAGATTTGTATATTGAGTTTCTAACCTTTTACTTCGAAGGAAATGCGATCTATTTATAGTGATAGTCGTCATCCTAGATTGTGACATGCATTATACTTTATAAGTGGCAAGTCTCTAACCGTTGGTGAGGTAAACCGTTTATTTGGTTATAATCATCACTACATGTTATAGAGTTACGATAGCCATCATATCTCTATTAAAGCCGTTGTCACATTAATCTGCAACATGCAGAGGGGTCACGTCTATTTGACACATTGACCAGTCTTGTCACCCGTTTGGAGTATGAGCTCCAGGTAGCATCAATCCGGTACAAGGAGTCCGAATATTGAAGTTCGGACTAATGGACTCCTATTTGTGAAATCCGAAGTGTAGCTTCGATGCATCTGGGCCTTCCATAGGCCTTTATTGATGACGTGTCAAGTCCATTTGAGCATGGTCGTAACAAGAGTAATAATCAAATGAATATCAATAGAATAAAGTACCTATCTTTATTCAAGGTTAATGACTAAATTATTCTCAATTGAAATATGATATTAATCTTCTCTACTTTGAAAGCACTAATATCATAGTGCCTTTAAACAATCGAAGGCCCGTCATTACAGCTTACATAATAATGAATTGTATATTTAAATAAATGTCAAATATTATATCAAATATAAATAATCATTTATTACATTTTAGTAAATTCCTAACCCTTTTGGGTATATATCCCAACAGGGCAACCTTTGGGATTACAAGTTTTTGGTGCATGAAATTAATAAGATTTGTCATCATATTGATTAGATAACTTAATGTAGGGATGACAATGGATCGGGTTCGGGGCGGGTCGAGGCCGCCCCGCCCCGCCCCGCCCCTCGACTGTTCGCAGGGCGAGGCGGGGCGGGGCGACTACCTGCCCCGCCAATGACCTGAAATTAAATTTTTTTCCTTCAAAATTGGTAATGAAATTTTAGGTGAAAAATTTAGGCGTCGAACTAGTTAGAATTTTTAAATTTGAACTTTAAAGATAATATGTATATATTTAAAGGAAAAAAATCTATAAACAACATAATGGTATAGTGATTGTATATTCTCATACCCTTAAATCCCACCAATGTTCAATTCTTCTAGACCTTATTAAATTTATTTTTAGTTTCTCATTCCAATAAAAAAAAATTCTAGTCGCGGGGCTGGTCTGCCTCGAACCTGCCCCAAAATGCTCCGCATGGCGGAAAACCCGCCCCGCGGACCCGATGGGGCGGGTCGTTTCGGGTCCTTCGGGTTTTTTTGCCATCCCTAACTTAATGTTGCGAGTGAGGCTGCCTTTGGTTGTTTGGAATTGGAATTAGAAAAATTCCACTATAATATGACTGGTTTTTCTTAGATTTTTGTTTCAATTTTGAAAGGCATATTTGAACCTCTCAAAATTCTCTCTCTTTCTTGGATTGATGCTAACATCACAGTTTCAAGCACCCAAATCAACAATTGATTTTCTCCACTAGGGCACCAAGACACCTAATAAAAGCGAAGGAGTTGAAGTAACATAATAAAACAAATTACATCAATGGCAACTAGAAGGAGAAGTTGAAGTAACATAATCAAACAAATTACATCAATGGCAAATAGAAGCAAGAGTTGAAGTAACATAATGAAAAATAGAGAAATTATTGAGAAATCCAGTTATAAACGTGAGAGAGAATGAATTTCGTTTTCTTTTTAGTTTTACAAATTTTCAAAGGTAGATTTTGATTTTGAATCTTAGCTTTGTAGAAAGTTGTTGGAATCATGTTCATGATACTGGGGCAATTTTATAGTGACTCGATCCAATGATTTTAAAACAGATAAGAGAATTCTGTTGAAATGAAAGATCATTTTGCAGAAATAGTTCCTTAGTATCAATCCATGAAAAACTAGGTCTGAAAATGTATCGATACTTTCATTAATTTTCAAAATAATGTAAGTTTGATTGTTGATTCTTTCTTTATTTTCAGGTTCTAAACAAGGTAAGTAACACTGAAATTTTGAAAATAGTCTTAAATGCTACCTCGTGCAACATTTCTTAATATTTTAACTTGTTCTCGTCTTACCAAAGTATTTTTCCTGCATTATTACATTCATTATGTTATCCCGCTTGAAATACATGATATTTGTACCAGGATTTCAAATCCTGGTTGAATTTTTGTGCGCACGGGATAACACATGTTTTGTAATACGGGCCCCTTGAAACTCACGTTTTAAAATGAAAAGAATTTCACTTTCTGTTTCTGAATACATTCGTATTCATATTTTTCAAGTTTTATAATATTTCAAATGCTTGATCGAGCTTATTTCAAATCTGTCTCTCACAGGTGGAAAGCATCAAAAGATGGATTGACTCATATATATATTACGGAGACAGAAATATGGAGCTACCATCCGGACCATCCAACCTTATCCCGCTACGAGTATACAAAAATGAAAGTGGAGTTCTATGATATAAATACTTTTGAGCTTGTATAAACGGATGTTTTTAAATTTACAAATATGTAAGTAGTTTAAAATATGAGGTTTTATTTTGTTAAATGTAAAAACCTTGTCTACGGCCATAAAATAAACATATATGTAAAGGGTTTTTACAAAAAGTAATGTTTTTCTTATGTATCGATACTTGTGTATAGTTATGTTTAACGAACTAACTTTCAAATACTAACGGTAACTAATCAACTGTCATGTATCGGTACATATAGAGAAATCTTATTATATTATATATATATAAATATATATGCGATTTTACTAGTTATAAGTTAACTAAAGTATTTACTATTTATATACATTGTTTCAATCTTATATACATGAAAGGGAAGATTACCTTGACAAATTTAAGATATTTGGCTGATTCAACAGGTATCGATACTTTACAACAAAATATATTTACCTATAAAGCAACATATGGATAACAAAAAAAGAAAAAAATTGTATGGAATTTTTGTGCATCACAACCAATATTTCTTTATGTTTATGTACTATATCGTACTGTGTTTACCACTAGACTTCACATTCACTTCAAAGTAAAACATGCATAATGGGGTTGCTTCACCTCATAAGTTAAGAAATAATGTGTATTCGTAATATGCAGTTCTCTTTTTCGGGGAAAGGAATTAAAGTCCTCGCGCTGGGTTCATTTTATTTTGCAGTTTCGTTTAACTGGGCCTATTCAGGTGCACGCACTTCGATTTGTACTGGGAATATTGCCACGGATGCGAAATTTATTGGGAGCAGAATTGGCTCCATCATGAGGTCGAACCAAATATATGATCTTTGAGGCCATGCATCGCTTCGATGCTTAAGCCGAGGCTCAATGATGTATGGTCTTTGAGACCATGTGTCACTTCGACACTTAAGTCAAGGCTTAATGTATAGGGTCTTTGAGACCATGTATCGCTTCGACACTTAAGTTGGGGCTTAATGATATAGGGTCTTTGAGAACCTTTCGTTTCGACACTTAAGCCGAGGATTAATAATATATGGTCTTTGAGACCGTGTGTCGTTTCGTCATTTAAGCCGAGCGTTAATAATATATGGTCTTTGAGACCTATGTCGTTTTGACATTTAAGCCGAGGCTTAATGATATATGGTCTTTGAGACTGTGTGTGTGTTTCGACACTTAAGCCGAGGCTTAATGATATATGGTCTTTTAGACCATGCGTTGTTTCGACACTTAAGCCGAAGCTTAATGATATATGGTCTTTGAGACCGTGTGTCATTTCAACACTTAAGCCGAAGCTTAATAATATTTGAGATCGTGTCGTTTCGACACTTAAGCCAAAGCTTAAAAATATATGGTCTTTGAGATTGTGTGTCGTTTCGACATTTGAGCCAAGACTTAATAATATATGGTCTTTGAGACAGTGTGTTGTTTCAACACTTAAGCCGATGCTTAATAATATAGGGTCTTTAAGACCGTGTCGTTTCGACACTTAAGTCGAGGCTTAATAATATATGGTCTTTGAGATCGTGTGTCATTTAGACATTTAAGCCGAGGCTTAATCGGCTTAATAATATATAGTCTTTGAGACCGTGTGTCATTTCGACACTTAAGCTGAGGCTTAATAATAAATAGTCTTTGAGATTGTGTATCGCTTCGACACTTAAGCCGAGGCTTAATGATAAATGGTCTTTGAGACCTTGTGTCGTTTCGACACTTAAGTCGAAACTTAATGATATAGGGTCTTTGAGACCATGTGCCATTTCGACACTTAAGCCGAAGCTGGTGCAGTGAAGTTCCGGGGTGATGAGGAAGGCGATGGCAGAGAGGCCACAGTACCGTTGCAATTTTGGCATCGCGCCCGTGCGTGGTGCGGCGGTGGTCGAGCAGTAGCCATCGTGGCGACGAAGATGGTATCCGAAGACTTTATTGAATCCCACCATGAGGTCCGATTTTTCATCGTTGGCAGACTCGGTTGATGGCGACTGAAATTCCATCCAAGTTCTGTGTCGCCATGTAGAAAGGAGAAAAAGTGGATTGATGCAATTGGGCCTCCTATTCACTTGGACCGGTTTGTATCAGTTGGGCCGATTTTGGGTGAAATTAAATATGGCCCTGAAATTGTAAAATTGGTCAATTTTGATTAATTGCAATGTGGGTTAAATTGCTTAGCTGGGCCAATGCAATGTGGACTAAATTTTACAATGGGCTCGAATATTTAATTGGATCACTTCATGTTGGTATTTGGCATTTGGGCTGAAGACTGAAGGTTTGCAGTTTTGGACTGGACACTTGCAAATGGAAATTGAAGAATTGAGTCGACTTGTGGCTCAATAGACTCTTTAATTAATTTGTAATTTTGTGTCTAGGTTTGGCCATAAATTATGTTCATGTTTATTTTATTATCGCATTTATTTATTGCTTTATTAAATTATGAATGAATGTCATTAAATAACATGTCATGTAGATCGCATGAACACCGCTCTAGGTACTATACTGTCATGCATTGTTTTATATTTTATTTTCTTTTCTAAATGTTAGATTAGAAAATAAATACATTCATTTATAATTAAATTGATTTTAAGAGTTAAAATTGATTGGGTAATTATTAATTAAAATCCAAGAGTTCAAAATATTAAGTGAGCGAGGGTGCAATTTTTGAACCCACGGCCTCCCCTATTAGCCTATTAGTAAAAAATCCGTGTATGCCTCGTGCTAATCTAATTAGTCTTCCTATAGGAGGGCTGCACTGTTTTGGTTACAAGATTGGGCCCAATTAGGTGATGATTTTTTAAGTGTGAATTAATCATGATTACCCTATAGGTGACGTAATTAATTTGGTACTTAAAATATTATCAATATAGGGGTCATACACTTAAATCAAGGACATCGCGAGGACTTCCTATAGAATATCCAAACAATGTCAATGATGGCCAAATTTTAACAACTATAAATTAAATATTACATGAGATGCTGGATATATTTAATTTAGTGGGAGGGTCCCAACTTAGCCATAAATCACATTTATTTCTCCTATAGAGAAATGTGTTTAAGATTTTGGGGCTTTAGGTTGTCGTCATATTATAGTAGTTTTGGGTCTACTTGTGCATAATTTTTATTCATGCATCATATATGAAAGTATTCACCATTTATGCAACTCATGTATTTTATTTGAATGTCGTATTTCCACAACTAGTTATATGTTTAGACATCACCAACTAATTGGCGAAAACTGCAACATGTCTCGATATAATTCTTTACACTTATAACATTTGCTTGTGCTTGGAGATCCTTGGTCAATAGTAATCATAAATTTTCCAATGAAAATGGTATTATTTTGATGAGATGGTTTATTGCATAGTTTTGATTCTCATATCAAGTACTTTGCAATAAAAACATCAAAATAGGATACCATATTTATTTTCTTGATGGAAGGGTATTTATGATAATTTGAACATTTTAATTATGGAGTTATATAAAATATGCTATCAAGCTATAATATATCTCTACTTATGAACCGGTCACGTTTTTGCAAGAGATCATTTGGTAAAACATGATTGGCCACTTTAACGTGGTGGAGGTTCCACTTGCAAACATTGATTCATGTGACATAATGCTTGAGAAATCTTTTAGGATGATCTCTTGCGGTTCAGTGTGGACTAAATTCACCAGGATGAATGTGTCCCTAAAAGGTTCAATGTAAGCTATTCATAGAGAAGAGATTATTTTAAAGCAACGGATAGTATGGTAGACCCTCTAACCTTTTTGCTTTTGAGTAAAGATAGGATTAATGAGGAAGTAGCCTTTCTTGAAAACTCTATAATGGAGTAAGACTCTATTCATTGTGTTATGGTTAGTAATTGAGTCTATCTTGATTATAGATTCTAGAGTAACTAATCACTATTGCAAGTTGTTGCAATATGGTCCTAGGTGATCAAATGACACAATGAGATAGAGTATACTATAAGGATAAGCACGGGTACGGTAATATGGAAAGAGCCGTTGGGCTTTTATATTTGCGAAACAATTTGATTGTTATTTTGTCTCTTTATTATTTGAGCGGAATTATTTAGCACTTAATCTCCAGTTATTAGTTGGAATTAAGTTAAATAATGCTCTTATTATTGCGAGACAAATGGTTAACAATCTCAAAGCCTTGTAAATGGTTCTAAGTGTAATATTACTACAAGTGATAAGGGATAGATGACTCCTTGTATTAATGAACTCTTTGATAAGATCTTAAGATAATCATATTTATCTAAATAAGATTGAAAGACTAGTAAAGATAGCCTCTAAGTATTTTGGAGGTGGAATCTATGTGGGCTTTTGAATTTTATTTAGAGGGTAAAATGATTAAGATCTTAGGCTTGGTCACACTTATCCAAAACTCGATTCTAATACTAGTAAGGGATGACCTCAAAAGGATCTGAGGTGGAATCTATATTATTTTCTGAATCTTGTTTAGAGGATTAGATAACCAAGAGTACTTATACATTAAATGGACTTAAGAGTTTGGGGATTAATACACTTCGATATGTGTGGATTCTTTGGTGCTCAAGATACGAGAGAGTACGAGTAATTCATCACTTTTATTGATGATCACTCCAGATCTCGATTCTATACTTAATATCTCATTGATCTGAAATGTTAAAGAATTTCTAGAATTTTGGACAGAAGTTGAGAAGTAATTAAGAGAATCAAGATACTTTGATTTGATCGAGTTTTGTGTATCTCTCATATGAGTTTAGGAACCATTTATCGAAAAAGGAGAACAAGGTAATACCAAATCAATGATTAGTTATCCTCGTTACAAGTTTCATTTGGGAATGTATACCGGAGATAGTCAGGTTCCTTCATAGCCTAGTACCATTGATTCGTTTCCTGAAATACCCCTAGAGTTGTGGCATGGGTGCAAGCCCAGTCTACACCACATTCAGATTTGGGGAATTTTGGCACACTAGCTGAAAGCAAGGATTGACGAGATGTAGGCAACAATGAAGGTTTGATTATAAGGCATGCTACGAAACTAGACATTATTTCTTCTATAATCCTCTGGTCAAGAAAGTATTTGTTGAGTACAAATATAGCTTTCTTAGAGGATAAGGCATATAGAAGAATACAAATCAACAAGTAAAATTCTATTGGATGAGATGTTAGAACGTGGTTCAAACAACTTGATTCCAGATTTCCGCATAGAATTAATCTTGATGATTTGGAATTTCCTACGGAATCGATGGTTGCTGATCCTAGTGGGAGAATGGGCAAGTGGTTCAATCACTATTCTTGCCTGGTGATCCCAATAGACAAGGGAAAACTAAAGGTTGTAGTCGAAGTTGTTCTCACTGCCCTGTCTCTTCTTTATGTCCATAAAGAGGCAGTGAAGAGGTTGATCCCAATTAGGGATATACCAAGTAGTGGGAAGAGAGGAAGGGACTCTGTTTGGACATAATGGAAATACACTTCCAGCGACTAATTGGAGTGGGAGGGTTGTAAGACCACCTTCTTGACGCTTATTCTACGGAGAGTCTTTTTAGACAGTCTCTACTGAAATAAGAGAAGAACTCCTCATTTATAGAAATGGTAGAAGTTATAGACTTGAAATCATGGAAGGTGAATGTGAACTCGGAATTAGATTCCTAGTAATCCAATAAGTTCCGATATTTGTAGACGCACCCAATGGGGTCAAACCTATAGGGTGTGATGATTTTTAAGATGATAAAAGAATGGTAGATGGAAAGGTTGATACCTTTAGTGCAAGGCTTATGGTTGTGGGTTTGTGAAACCCTTCTCGCCAATAGTCATGCAAAAGTTTACCTGGATCTTTTATCCATTGTCGTTCATTGTGAAAATGAGGTAGGACAAATGGATGTCAAGATGTTGTTTCTTGAATGCATCTTGAGGAAATCATTTACAAAGTGTAATCTGATGAGTTCATATTAAAGACCATGAAAGTAAAATTCATGACTTACAAGTTTCCAACTTTGGATTTGGGTAATTGTTCAAGATATGGAATATAGAATTTGATAGAACCATTGTGATACATGTTCTCGATCAAAATCTTGATATATCTTAAGTATACTCATGTATACAGAAAGATGAGACAGTTTTCGCGACTATTTATTTGAATGACACTCTACTTATGTGTGAGAGTATTTTCATTAAATAGTAGTTGGTACCAGCAATTAGACTTGAATGACTTGTAGATGACTGTCTATTTTTCTAGACATCCGGACTCTTCGGAGTGGGAGAAAAATGGAATAGAATAGTCTCAATTTTCATGCAATAATAAGATAGTATCTACATTTGCAATATTGAAGTCTTGAAAGGAATAATGTTCTTTGTGGACTTTATCTATCTTATGAGTATTCTCATAAGACTCATGGTAAGATAGAGAAGGTTCCTTATGCTCTGGCTATAGGAAGCCTTACTTTTCACTGCTGAATTGTGTTTCATCATAATCGGCCTCAACCACTATTGACGGAAATTTCTTGCAGCATAACCCGTTACCAATTATCGCTAAGTTATGTGGGGATATTACAATCATTCAATAATCACTATGTTATGCAAAGATATTACATGCTGAGGGGAAGCTTGGTTTCATTGAAAATAGCAGTGAAGATGATCCGTGTTTCAAGGGTTATGCAGGGGGACACCAGCTAGGTCTTCTATTTTGTAAGTACAGGGTACTACCTCAGCGATGACTTTATAAGGCCCCTCCCAATTAGGACCTAGAGTCCCTACTCTTGGTTCTTGAGTAGAAGGAAGAACCTTTTTAAGGACCAAATCCTCAATTCTAAAGAATCGTTTCTTCACCCTTTTGTTGTAGTAGCGGACAATTTTTTCTTGGTACAAGGCCAACACCACTCCAGGAGGAAATCCAAGTTTTCCCTTTGAGCTTCCATATTTATCGCCTCGTCATAATGGATCTGACGAAAGGAAGGCACCCCAATTTCCACTGGGCATACCTCCTCGAACCCATACGCCATTGAGAACAACGTTTCCCCTATTGCAGTGTGTGTGGTAGTCCGAAGTGCCCATAACACTTGCGGGAGTTCATCTACACATACACCCTTCTTTGATTCCAGTTTCCTTTTTAGAGTGTTCTTTATGGTTTTGTTCACAACTTCAACCTGCCCATTTGCCTGTGGGTGGTGTGGAGATGAAAATAACTTGCAGATTCCCAAATCATCTCATAGTTCGTCAACACTTCTATTTTTGAACTGTTTTGCATTGTTACTAACCAAAGAGTGTGGAACTCCAAACTTGCATATAATGTTCTTCCAGATGAACTTGGAAGTGTTGGCTTCAGTGATCCTCATTAGGGGCCTTGCCTCGACCCATTTGGTGAAGTAATCTATTGCAACTATTGCGAAACAGTTGTTAGCAGTACCTCGGGGCATGGGACCAACAATATCGACCCCCCACTTCGCAAAAGGCCAGGGGCTGGTTACCACAGTCAATTCATGATGAGGCGAATGCGGTATGGTTGCATGCCTTTGGCATTTATCGCATCTTCGAACGAAGTTATGAGAATTTTTTCGCATAGTTGGCCAAAAATATCCCTGCTTCAGAGCTTTTCGAGCCAATGATAATGCTCCAGCATGGTTACCACAAATACCCTCATGAATTTCCTTCATTATATATAGTCCTCCATCCGGCCCGACACAACGTAGTAAAGGAGAGATGTAGCTTCATTTGTAAAGTAAGTCATCCAAAAGAACAGAGTTGGCGACATACCTTTGTAGTTTTCGAGCTTCTTCTGGCTCGTCTGGTAAAGTTTGATACTTCAAGTAGGACAGAATGTGAGTTATCCAAGAACCCTCCTCTTTTATCACCAAAGTCTCTGCCCCTAGTTCAATGGAGGAGACCGGCAGATGTTCAATTGGCACCATATTGAGGAGCTCGGCGTCCTTACTGCTTGCCAGTTTAGACAAGGAATCCGCATTCGAGTTCTCATTTCTAGGAATATGAAGCAGTTCGACCTTCTCGAAGTGGGCAGCTAAGTATTTCACTTTCCTTAAATATGCAATCATAGTTGGCTCCTTGGCAGTGAATTTCCCATTAACTTGGCTTACAACAAGTTGTGAATCGCTGTTTGCCACTAATGACTTGATTTTCAGAGCTATGGCGAGCTTTAGTCCAGCCAAGAGTGCTTCATATTTCACAACATTGTTCAAGGCTTTGAAGCAGAAGCAAACTGCGCTGTGCAACTTATGACCCTCCGGGCTTACCAGTATTACCCCTGCCTCAGATCTTCCTTCAGTAGAGGAGCCATCAACGAAAAGCTTCCACTCAAGGTTGTTATCCATGTTCTCAATCATCTCAACCTCGGGCGGATGCGTGAACTCAACTATGAAATCTGCTAACGCTTGGCCCTTTACAGTTGTCCGAGGCACATAATGTAGGTCGTACTGGCTGATTTCTATCGCCCACTTCATTAACCTTTCGGACACATCCGATTTCTGTAAGACCCGTCTCATAGGAAAACTTGTGAGTACTTGGATAGAGAGTGATTGAAAGTAGGGGCGGAGCTTACGAGCAGCAGTAATCAATGCTAAAGCAAGTTTCTCCATGTCTGGGTATCGTGTTTCAGCATCTAGCATGGCTTTACTCACGTAATACACTGGAAGCTGATTCCCATTCTCCTCTCTGACCAACACAGAGCTAACAGCCTCTGTTGACCACAAAATCCGAATGGACCTTGGACCAACACGTCTCAGCTCCTCCCTCTTGAACACGTGGATCTCCTGCGCACTGTGACAAACAATCAGTTTGCAAAGGGGGCCGAGGTGGCTCCTGTTTGCACTCCGATGCCTAAGTCAGTACTCATTTTGGGCAAATATATATATTGGGTGCGGGAAATATAAATGTGTAGAAGAGAAAAAAGGGAGTGAGAGAAGTATAGAGTTTAGAGTGAGAAATTGCTAACCCCTTACTTGGAGGCAATTGTGCTTCATTTATAGTGGAACTTCTTGTCTCGGATTGCGACACGTGGCATACTTTACACTTGTCATCACCCTAGCTTATGGATGTGACATTCTTGCTTTTCAATCGTAATCATTGCTACATTTCGTAGGGGATGGGCGCCTGTCACGTCTGGGTAAAGACAGTGTCACATCACTGACTCCATCTCTCTCTTCTGGTCAACGCCATAAAGCACCCCGGCTGAGTATAAAGCACATCGGCTGGGCGTTAACCAGGTCGGCTAAAGAGGTTTGCTTGACATACCACCTCGACATTCATCCCTAGGTGATATTCTAGGCCTTAGCTGTGGGTCAAGATCCATTGGGCCACTATTGGGCCTTCGCTGGTGGATCACTGTACCTTTCTTTGGGCCCGCTTGCAACACTAGTCCCTCAAATCCGAAGGGATCATTCATGGTCGTGTAGGATTTGCCATGATTTCATAGCGTTAACTTTTTAGGGATTTCAATGAAGAAATTCCTTAGGTAAGGCTCGGATCCATATGATAGCCGACCTTCTGCCTCGGATTTTCTCTCCCCTACTGGACAGGATCATATCAGCGCATTTCCTAGGCGGCGCATTCAGTTCGGAGGAGCTATCGGTATTTATTTCCAAGAAACATATATATAAAAGGGGAGGGGGGCAGCATTTCGCAGCGCGTGGCATGCACTGTGGTAGCTGAACGGTTTTTTGTTCCTCCCTTTGACGGCTGGCGCTTTGATTAGCTCATTTTCCAAGAAGCATGGGTTACCCACATTAATCATGCGGCTCACGAAACTCAAGGAATTTAGACTGTTAGGATGCCTATAAATCCTTCTTCATTTTACCATTTCACCTTTTACCATTTTCTTAGAATCTTTTCAGCCATATTTTCGCGAAAATTTGCGCCGTCTCTCTCTTCCTTGCGAGTTTCGCGTCTTTTCTTCTAGGGTTTTCTACCCAGCATCCACCCTTAACGTTCCACAATTTTCCTTGGCGAGTTCTTCATTTCAAGTGCACAGTGTCAAGCATTCGTCTTTTGAAGGTAAATCTCTTGATCCCTGTATATGCAAGACTTTCTTATTTTTAGTTTCTCATTGCGGGTTTGAGAATTTTGTTTTTGCACTTTGTTTTTCTTTTGTTGAGTCTGACTCTTCTTTAAAAGAAAAAAGAAAAATAGAAAGAGTTGGGGGAACGGGTTCACAGGACATGTTAACGATGGCGGTTCCCATCAGAGGTTTCTGCCCCTTCTCTTTATCGGTTTTTAGTTCCCGTTTCTTTAGGGAGCAGGTTAAGAGGAGAAATAGGAAAACCAGTGGCATAATTTATTTGAGTGATTCTGACAGCGAAGAAGAAAAACACCAGAACTACATGGCTCATTTGTCATCCGAGGAGGAATCCGCGCTTATGGAACTCCGAAGCAAACGAGACAGGGACTTGGGAGGAGAAATGGCGGCGGGCTCCTCTTCAGGTCACCAGGACCTCAGCTTGATCGTTAGGGCACCGTTTAGGGCGCACAGGGAAGAGTTGGGTTTGACTGCGGAGGAAATTGCTCAGGTAGAGGATTGGGTTGACCAGGTCAACAAAGTTTCGGGCTACCATGTTGATCCCGATCCAAACCCAGAGTCATGGGAAAGCAGTGAGGTTGCTACTGAAATCCGAAGGATCGATTTGGCTGCGGCTTCGGCAAAATTCAGGTTGCCAGAAGGGGTCCATCTGGTGCTCCCTACCCCTTCCTGTCGACCTTGCAGCCCTTCCCCAAGTCAGGCTGCTATATGCTACGACGCCCTTTCTTGTGGGATGAGGCTTCCCCTGCATCCCTTCTTTAGGGCATTGCTTAGGAGCTATAACTTGTGCCCCTACCAGCTGGCCCCCAATTTCTGGACTCAGGCTGTGGGGACTTGGTTGGTGTGGCAAGAGGTCAACCCTGACCATCCCATCTCACTGCACATCATTCACACTCTCTACACTTTAAAGAAATCAGTTAGGAGGGAGAGAGACGTGAGATCGGATGTCAAAGACTGGTATTATCTGTCCCCCAGAGGCTCTTATACTCCCGTTATTACCGGTCACCCTACCTCGATAAAGAACTGGAGGAACCAGTGGTTCTGGGTTGCTGGGGAGTGGCAGAATTCCCCTGTGGACCCTAGTCCAGAAATTACAGTTCCCCGGACTCTTTCCATACCTAGTGAGTCTTGTATTTACTTTAGGGTCTTTAAGTGTCATGCGTCTTTTGCTCTTTCATCCATACTTATTTTTCTTGACTGCTTCTTAACATATTATTTCTTATGGCAGGGGACACTTTTGCCCATCTCCTTCCTGACGCAGATCTAGCGGCAGTAAGGCGTATATTTGCCTACAGGGGCACCTTCCAAGGGGTTATCCAACAGAACAAGTTATTTGTGAAACACGGCCTTATGCGAGCCATGAGTAAGTTCTCCTCCTTATTGCTGCTACATCTTGTATTCTTTTCTGTTCATAACCCCATTGTCCTCTTTTCCTTTTTAGGTTCCAAAGAATTCCCAAAGATTTCTTTGAAGGGCCTCATGGCCACGAAAATCCCTCCAGCTCTGCGCCACGGGAGCGAGGTTGAAAGGAAGCAGAAAGCGGTTTTGGCCGACCTGCAAATTGGGGTGGCAAAGGAAGTGTCTGAGAAGTCTACTGCCCAACTTCAGGGCCCTTTTCCAGCTCTACTGCCACTGCCCACTCTGCTGCCAGTGGGTCCCCAACAGCCCAACATTGCTGGGGAGGCAAATCCTGAAAAAGGCGTTGCCAAAGGAAAAGGGAAGGGGTCGGATAGAGGCGGACCCAAGAGGGGCAGGGAGACTAAGGATGCCCCAGTGCCACCTTCCTTGTCCGAGGACATTTCTGAGCAAGCACTTGAGGAGGAGCCTGCTCCCTTAAAAAGGCTCAGAAGGGGAAAAAGCAAGGAGTCCACTTCCGTACCTCCGCCATCACTGATCGAGGAACTGGAGGACGAGCCATCCGTGCCCATGCCGGGCTTGGCTTATGAAGTGACACCAGAAGGGGCGGAAGAGCTTAAGCATATTAAAACCAGCATCCTCCCCAGAGATGTCACTTTCAACCCTTCATTGTTCGACTCTCCCAGTTCGCCTCCAGCCAGGGCGGCCTTAATTACCGAACAGTTTTGGACAGAGGGTTGGGCCGCCTTTTCCTCCAGTGCTACTCCCTCTCGGAAGCTGCTCACTGCTAAGGCTATGAATGCCAGAGCCTTGACCCTCATTGATGAGGTAGAGTCCTCCGTGGAGGTAGCTCAACGGGACAAGAGGGATGCCGAGACTGCTCTCCGCCACGCTGATAATATGCTCAAGGAGATCAATGATCTCAAGGCCCAGCTGTCCATAGCCCGCAAATCTTCTTCGGAAGAGAGGGCTAATGCGAAGCGCCTCCAAGAGGATAATGACAAATTGAAGCATGACCTCCATGCGTCTGAGTCAGACGTGGCAGTCTTGTGCAAGAAATTGGATGATTCCAACCGGGCACAGTCCATCGCCTCTGAGGCCCTGGCCGTCGCTAATGCAGCCAAGTCGAAGTTAGAAGCTGAAGTGGCAGAAGTAAATGAAAAGCTGGGGAGGGAGCTGGAGGCTAGGAAGAAAGCTGAGGAGGACTACACTTCCCTGGAGAAACATATTGACTCCAGAATTTCTGAGGCCTTGGAGCGTACCATTGCGGCTAGGGTGCAGGAGGTTCTGGGTGAAGAAGTTTCTAAGGCAGTTCAGAACTTCAAGGATACTTTCGAAGATACCCCGGAATACGAGGCTATGCAGAGGGTCTTTGGGAACTTGGGGGCCAGAATGGCCTTAGGGGATGTGAAGGAAGCTTTTCCGACACTGGACCTGTCCTCCATTGAGGCTTTTTACCCCGAGCCTCAAGATGATCCTGCGGATCCTCTGGGCGTGTCTGATAAAGGCCCCTTGGAAGATGTCCCTCCTCCACAATAATCCTCTTCTGCATTTGTTAGCTTTAGCTTTAGCTTTTTGTTTTCTTCTTTTCTTTCTTTTTGTAAGTCCCCCGGCACTTCATATTGTACACGTCTCATTTTTATGAATGGAGCAGTTTACTCATATTTTGGTGCAGCAACGTTTTTCAACGTTTTTCCTTTACTGCTTAAACATGAGTATTTCCAAGTGCGAGTTTCATAATTGTAAGATGATATGTGGGACATTGTAAATGTCTGTCTGTAAATGTCTTGATTTGTAAAATGCACCTAATTTAGAGCGCCTCGGACAAGCATAACTTAGTTCGGCTGGAGGGGCTCCTGTGCCTTTCCTCCTCGACCATTAGTCCAAGGCGATATCTAAACCTTTGGTCATGGATGGCCATATTTTGGGTGTGCTAGTCCCTCAAATCCGATGTGGTCATTCATGAGCGGATCGAATTTGTCATCACTTTGTAGCAATAATTCTATTCAAGTTTAATCATTTGCTATACCCCTAGATCCAGCACAGTTGATGTACCTATTTCTGCTAATTAGATTTGATCTTGACCAACCTTTGAGCGATTTTACCTTAAAACTCTATGACACCTACATTTACATCTTTGTATGAACCTCTGTTATTGTCGCAGTGTAAATTCACCGGAGTCCCTTGTTTTTAACAATGATCCTGCCTGGTGGAGGCGTGTTGTATTTGCGACCAAAATAACATAAGAATTTTTTTACGTTTGTCTTTTACGCTTAGGCACACAGCGCTTAGTATATCTTGCAAACGCTTTGTCCGGATGTATGAACTAACTTAACGCACCAAGGATTTTTGTTTATGTGACAACATTTGGTTATATTTGAATGATTTCAAACATATTACGCGGTGAATGACGGTGAATGAGTGCAGCACCTTAGATTTGAGTGGTTCGAAGCATTTATTGTATTAAAACTCCCAATCCTTACGTGGTGATCGTAGTTTAGCCTTATGAGAGTCCCTTGTCCTTAACAATTTTTATGCATAGTGTGGACGTGTGGCGTCATGACCAAAATAATTTTAGAATGTGCGTTTATCCATTATGGTTGTCTAACAGATATTGGCGTAACTTTTAATGCAGCTCGCCCACGATTTTTTGAAATAATATGATAATGTTGCAATCATAGAGGAATTTAATTTTATTGAAAATAACGGCGAAGGTGGTCCGTGTTCCAAGGATTACATAGAGGTACTCCAGACAAGTTCTCAATCATGTATGTTCCGGGTACCACCTCGGCAACGACCTTGTAAGGGCCTTCCCAGTTAGGACCCAGAGTCCCTACTCCTGGCTCCTGTGTTGAAGGAAGAACCTTTTTGAGGACCAAGTCCCCAATGTTAAAGCGTCGGCTCTTCACCCTTTTGTTGTAATATCGAGCCATCTTTTTCTGGTATTTGGCCATTACCTCTTGGGAATCATTCCGCTTTTCCATGAGGAAGTCTAAACAGGCCCTTTGCGCTTCCTCGTTCCTAACTTCATCATAATGAATTTTGACGAAGCGTAGGGATTCCGATTTCGACGGGGCATACCGCCTCGGCTCCGTAAGCCAGCGAGAAGGGTGTTTCACCAGTAGCGGTGTGCGAGGTGGTTCGAAGCGCCCATAACACTTGTGGTAGCTCGTCTACCCACGCGCCCTTTCTGAATTCCAACTTCCTTTTCAGGGTATTTTTTATGGTCTTGTTCACCGCTTCGACCTGCCCGTTGGCCTGTGGGTGATGTGGAGATGAGAACAGCTTCCTGATTCCCAAATCGTCACACAACTCATCCACGCTTCTGTTTTTGAACTGTTTTGCATTGTCACTAACCAGCGAATGTGGTATCCCGAACCGGCATATGATATTTTTCCAAATGAACTTGGTGGTGTTGGCCTCGATGATCTTCATCAAAGGTTCCGCTTCGACCCACTTGGTGAAGTAGTCAATTGCTACTATCGCAAAGCAATTGTTACCAGCTCCTCTGGGCATAGGACCAATAATGTCAACCCCCACTTTGCAAAGGGCCAAGGGCTAGTCACCACAGTTAGCTCGTGATGCGGCTGATGTGGTATGGTCGCGTGTCTTTGGCATTTATCACATTTCCGCACAAAGTCATGGGAATCCTTTCGCATAGTAGGCCAAAAATATCCCTGTTTGAGGGCTTTCCTAGCTAGCGATAAAGCCCCGGCATGGTTGCCGCAGATGCCCTCATGGATTTCTCTCATCACATACTGCCCTTCCTCTAGCCCCACACATCTCAGCAATGGAGAGGTATAACTCCGCTTATAAAGTAAGTCGTCCAAGAGCACGAAGTTCGCAGAGTATTTCTGCAATTTCCGAGCTGCTTCGGGCTCGTTCGGAACTGTCTGATGTTTTAAATAGGCGATTAGGGGGTTCATCCAGGATCCCTCTTCTTCAATCGCCAGGATCTCCGGTCCTGGCCCAATAGAAGAGGTCATCATGTGCTCTACAGGGATCAGATTGTGGAGCTCCGAATCACTGTTGCTTGCTAGTTTGGCCAAAGCATCAGCGTTGGAATTTTCTGTTCTGGGGATGTGCTGTAACTCCATTTTTCCGAAGTGCATAGCTAAATCTCTTACTTTCTTCAAGTAAGCGACCATAGAGGGTTCTTTGGTAGAAAATTTCCCATTGAATTGGCTTACAACAAGCTGCGAATCACTGTTCGCCACCACGGACTTAATCTTCAATGCTTTTGCAAGTCTTAGCCCGGCTAATAGCGCCTCGTATTCGGCAACATTGTTTGAGGCCTTCTATCCAAAGTTCCAAGATGTTAGTAAGGAAAGTCCCCTTGAAAACGTCACTGGCGGCCCTTCTTCTAAAGAAGCCAACCTTTCCCGCGCTCCTGCTTAGGATGCCTGTTTTTGTCATTGTCTTTTGTGAATCTTCATCTACTTCACCTTTGATCTTTATATGTGAATTTTATGTATTGCTCTGCTATACACAAGTAGTTCGTATTGTAAGATGGTCATCATTCAATATGAGATGGTCCATCATAGGATGAACATAGTTTAATACAGGATAGTCCGAAGCTTGTGCCGGTCCTTGGAGTCACTGGTGGATGTGATAGTCCCTCAAATCTAAGCGCTAAAGACATTTATGTCCATCGCTTAGCTTTGACTGAATGGGTCACAACTCGTACTTCCTCGCGAATCCCCTGTTTACGTCCAGGGTGATTACATCGGGGCCATTTTTGGTTAAAAATCTAACATGGGCGATATGCCTTTAAATTGTACCGTACATACTGCCTCTGACCCATGTGCCAGTGAGAATGGAGTTCCTCCTGTGGCGGTTGGCAAGGTAATCCTGATTCCCCATAGGGCTCATGGAAGTTTATTTACCATTGTTTCTTTAATTGACTCCAATTTTTTCTTCAGGTTGTTTCATAGATTTATCAACCAAGTATGCTTCACCCTCATCTAATAGAATATTCACTCCGGAGTTAAAGGAGGACATCCACCTAGGAGTCCCATGTATTCATGCTTTATAGCCTCGTTTGTAAGTACTCAGTTTGTTAGTCCGGGGTGGATTCCATTGAATGGGGAAATCCCTTATTTGTGGGGGTTTGCTAAGCTATTCATGTTTACTTGGAATTATGCTTGTTAGCAGCCCCTAGCGAGGACTTAGATTAATGATCTTATTCTTTTGTTAACTTGTAACGGTGTTACTTCAGTACATCAGGTTCGGGTTAAATCACGTCGACATATTACCTTGTCCGTGTTTTATCCGGTGTGAATTCAGAAAAAACTTCTAAGGTCATGCCATTCTGGAGACGAGTGGGTAGGGCTCCCATAGCCGTGTCATTTTCGGAGACACATAAGCCGAGGCTTAAGAATATAAGGTCTCTGAGACCATGTGTCGTGGAGACACTTAAGCCGAGCTTAATAATATATTCTCCGAACCGTTCCGCTTCGGCAATAAGCAAATCTTTTATTGTTTCATGAGTCTGCGTTGCCGCGACATTTAAATCAGACATGACTATAGGTGTCTTTTGACACTGTGTTGCTGCGACATTTATGAAGACGACCTTAGGAGAGGTACTTCGGAAGAAGTCCATGGAAGAGGTCCTTCGAGAGAGGTGCTTCGGAAGGAGTCCATGGAAAAGGTCCTTTGAGAGAGGTGCTTCGGAAGGAGTCCATGGAAAAGGTCCTTTGGAAAGGAGTCCACTTAGGCAATAAGAGGGAAGCCAATTCGGCCATGCCACTTAGGCAATATCAGGGAATCACTTCGGCCTTGCCGCTTAGGCAATATGAAGGAAGCACTTCGGCCGTGCCACTTAGGCAATACGAGGGAGAGCCACTTTGGCCATGCCACTTAGGCAATATGAAGGAAGCACCTCGGCCATGCCACTTAGGCAATACGAGGGAGAGCTACTTTGGCCATGCCACTTAGGCAATATGAAGGAAGTACTTCGGCCATGCCACTTAGGCAATACGAGGGAGAGCCACTTAGGCAATATAAAGGAAGCCACTTCGGCCATGCAACTTAGGAAATATCAGGGAAGCACTTCGGCCTTGCCGCTTAGGCAATATGAAGGAAGCACTTCGGCCGTGCCACTTAGGCAATACGAGGGAGAGCCACTTTGGCCATGCCACTTAGGCAATATGAAGGAAGCCACTTCGGCCATGCCACTTAGGCAATATCAGGGAGAGCCACTTGGGGACAATAAGAAGGAGAGTCCCTCTTTTGAGGAGGCCTTTCTTCAAGACATTTGTTACCAATCTTTTTCAAAAGGTTTCCTTCATTTTTCAAGGTTTTATGTAGTATTTCTCCTCTTTTTTTTCAAGAGGTTCTTCACCTTTTTTCAAGGTTTTTGTGGTTCTTCACTCTTTTTCAAGATGTTATCAGCCATTTTTCAAGGTTTTATGTAGGTTAACGGACTTGTCTTTCAAAGTTCTTACCTTCTTCAAGGTCAACCAGCTTATCTTTCAAAGCTCTTACATTTTTCAAGGCCAACCAGCTTATCTTTCAAAGCTCTTACCTTTTTCAAGGCCAACCGGCTTATCTTTCAAAGCTCTTACCTTTTTCAAGGCCAACCGGCTTATCTTTCAAAGCTCTTACCTTTTTCAAGGCCAACCAGCTTATCTTTCAAAGCTCTTACCTTTTTCAAGGCCGACCAGCTTATCTTTCAAAGCTCTTTGCAGTTATTCGCTCTATTGTAAGAGGTTATTCGTCCTTTTTCAGGACTACCTTTCTATGTGTGGCTTTTTACCATGTGTTTTCGTGGTTAGCAGTATGGTTTCCCACAGACGGCGCCAAAATGTTGACCACAAAATCCGAATGGACCTTGGACCAACACGTCTCAGCTCCTCCCTCTTGAACACGTGGATCTCCTGCGCACTGTGACAAACAATCAGTTTGCAAAGGGGGCCGAGGTGGCTCCCATTTGCACTCCGATGCCTAAGTCAGTACTCATTTTGGACAAATATATATATTGGGTGCGGGAAATATAAATGTGTAGAAGAGAAAAAAGGGAGTGAGAGAAGTATAGAGTGAGAAATTGCTAACCCCTTACTTGGAGGCAATTGTGCTTCATTTATAGTGGAACTTCTTGTCTCGGATTGCGACACGTGGCATACTTTACACTTGTCATCACCCTAGCTTATGGATGTGACATTCTTGCTTTTCAATTGTAATCATTGCTACATTTCGTAGGAGATGGGCGCCTGTCACGTCTGGGTAAAGGCAGTGTCCCATCACTGACTCCATCTCTCTTTTCTGGTCAACGCCATAAAGCACCCCGGCTGAGTATAAAGCACATCGGCTGGGCGTTAACCAGGTCGGCTAAAGAGGTTTGCTTGACATACCACCTCGGCATTCATCCCTAGGTGATATTCTAGGCCTTAGCTGTGGGTCAAGATCCATTGGGCCACTATTGGGCCTTCGCTGGTGGATCACTGTACCTTTCTTTGGGCCCGCTTGCAACAGCCTCCTTGGAAACGGCTAAATACAGAAAAAGTGGTTCACCAACCTTTGGCTTGGACAACAGGGGGGCTCATCCTAAGAATGCTTTAGCTCGGCAAAAGCTTGCTGACATTCTTGTGTCCACTGAAATCGTCTTCCTCCCTTCAAGACCTTAAAAAATGGTAAGCATTTGTCAGCGGACTTGGAAATGAATCGACTCAAGGCAGCAACCCTTTCGGTTAAGCTTTGTACTTCTTTAGGGCTCCGAGGAGAGCGCATGTCAAGTAAAGCTTTGATCTTATCCGTATTGGCTTCAATTCCCCTCCTGTTCATCATGAATCCAAGAAATTTCCCAGATGCTACCCCAAAGGCGCATTTCACAGGGTTAAGCTTCATCCGATATTTCCTTAATATACCGAAGGTCTCTGATAAATGGTAAACATGTTCCGAGGCAACCATACTTTTGACTAACATGTCATCCACATATACTTCCATGGTGCTTCCGAGTTGCTTTGAGAACATATGATTCACTAACCTTTGATAGGTGGCCCCTGCATTTTTCAACTCGAATGGCATGGCTTTATAACAATAGAGTCCCCTGTCAGTGATAAACGAGGTGTGCTCCTCATCCGATTTATGCATGGGAATCTGATTGTACCCGGTGTATGCATTCATAAAGCTCAGCATCTCATGCCCTGCCGTAGAATCAACTAGTTGATCAATCCGAGGCAGTGGGAAACTTTCTTTTGGACACGCCTGGTTTAAATTTGAAAAATCAATACATACCCTCAACTTCCCACTTTGTTTAGGAACCAAAACAGGGTTTGACACCCACTTCGGATAACAGGATTCTCGGATGAAACCATTTTTCAATAGCTTCGCCACCTCCTCTTTCAAGGCCTCATATTTTTCCAAACTCATTGCCCTCCTCTTTTGCCTGTGCCCATGGCTTCTTGGGTCAAGTTGGAGTCTGTGATAGGCTATCTTAGGATCAATTCCAATCATATCGTCATGTTTCCACGCTAACAAGTCAAGGTTTTCGAGCAAAATACTTTTTAGTTGATCTTTGTATTCAACCGGTGAATCCTGTCTGATCTGCAACTCCTTGATCGGGTCATTTGGGTCGACAAAAAAGCACCCCAGCCTTTCGACAGGAGTGGAGCAACTATCACCTGTCATTCTAGGATCAAGATCTTCCAGATCTTCTTCCTGGGTCATTGTGACATCTTCACCTTGCGAGAGCCCTGCACCCAATCTTTCAAGGTCCAGAACAGCCTCGGCCATCGCCACATCACTAATCATATTTACGCTCCGATTTTGAAACTTTCAGATAGTGTTTGTGTAACAAGACCGTGATTCAGTTTGGCTCCCCCTAACGGTGGCTATGCCATGCTCTGTTGGGAATTTCATACGAATGTATTTTGTGTGAGTTATAGCTCCTAAGTCAATTAGGCCTAGCCTCCCAATTGAGCCATGATATGAGGATATTTTATCCACAATTAAGAACTCCATGGGTATCCTAGAAAGAGTTGGAGCCTGCCCTACTTTCGTCATAAGGGTTATTGATCCTCTGGGAGTGATACTATCCCCCGTGAAGCCATATATGGGATCCGGGACTGGAATGAGTGGGGTACTAATTCCCATCCTGTCAAAAGTTACCCCATAAATCACATTTACCAAAGCACCGTCATCCACTAGCATCCGGGACAACCCATTCCGAGCCACCACCACTCGAATTACTAACGCGTCATTATGCGAAAAATGCACCCCAACCGCGTCATCTAGGGTAAACGTGATAGGTTCTGTTCTGGCCATCCCAGTAGGATGTGAGTGGATGTGATAGTTCACGTTAGCGGGCTCCTTGGCTTCTCTGATGTACCATTTTTGGGAGTTGTTTGTGTTGAGATCGTGCCCAAAATGAGCCCAACGGATCACCAGTAGGGGCCCAAGAGAAGCCCAATGGACCCCAGCTATGAATGGAATTTAACGTTTTCCCTTGTCCAATCACCGAGGTGGTATATCGCTTGGAACCTCTCTGTCCGAACTGGTTTATAATAAGTTGAGGCGCCATGTTGTACCACCCCGAATCTGAGATGGGACAATGGAGAGTGTCAGAGAAATCGCATGGTAAAAAGCCACCAAAGGTCCTGAGAAAAGGTAGATAACCTCTTGAAGAAGAATGAATAGTCACAAGGAACCTTGAAATATAAGTTTACTCACCTTGAAAAGAGGCTTAAAGCTTTGAAGTATAAGTTCATCTATCCTTGAAGAAAGGACAGGGCCAAAAATTACTATAGCCATGAATGAAAGTGATAACGACGTTAACCCTCGAAGAAACAGGGAAGAAAGACACAGTGAAGAGAATGCCCCGCAGGAACCTCATAAGGACGCTGACGAGGGGGTAGCCCAACCTAACCCTCTATGCCGGCACCAAAATCGTCGCATGCTGCGAGATATGACGCGCATGGCAGCCCAGATGTTGGAAATGCAAAAACAGCAAACAGAACAAACCGCTGCGATGAATGCCTACATGGCTAGAGGGTACGTTGTAAACTAACCAATGATGCCCCCGCAATACTCAAAGCCACCTTACTCACCATCTAACGCAGCCACTGCATCGTATTATTACCAAGATATGCAGATGTATGCCGAGGTGGATTTTGTTCCTTACGATGAGGAGGACCCAATGCATGTAGCACCGGGAGAACAAGGTTAGCTGCCTAGTTATCATGGGGAGGCCTCACCCTCAAAGTCAGGCAGCGTTTTTAGCCGGATAGGAGGACTATTCAGGGGCAAACGAGAAGGCCGAACTGAACAAGGTCGGCATCATGCACAAGCACCTAGAAATAGGCAGGAGCGAAGGGCTGAAGAAGCCCTTTTTTAGAGCCAAATGCCTAAAGATAGAGATGATGTAGGAGCGGCATAATTGAGCCCCGGACATGAGCCTAGAAATAGGCGGGAGAGAAGAGCAGAAGCAGCTCGTTCTCGAACTCAAGGGGGCCCGCCGAATTTTCAAAGGCCAAATTATGGCCAAGTTTTGCCACCACGAGGGCAGAATTACCTTCAGCCGCCCTATGACAGATATCATGGCGTGATGGATTTTGACCATGGCGAGAACAGTGAATTACCGTCGTATGAGCTGGACGATGAAGAAAAAATAAGCCCCTTTACGAAGGACATTCAAAAGTGCCAGTGCCCCACGACGTTGAAATGTCGGAGATAACGAATTACTCCGGTAGAGGCGACCCCGATGATCACCTCCTAAACTATCGCGCAAGTATGGAAATAGCAGGATCCACCCCGGCGTTAAAATGCAAAGCCTTTTCTTTAACACTTGAGGGAAATGCAACATGGTGGTACAAAAAACTCCCTCCTGGTAGCATCCACAGTTGGAGAGATTTGAAGACAGCTTTCAAAAATGGCTTCATTTCCTCCAGACTAGGCCAACTCCCACTCCAACGCCTCCAAGATTTAAGGAAAGGAAGGGAGGAGTCTTTGAAGGGCTACTTAACTCGGTTCACAGAGGAAATGCACATCTGTGAGAACATCTCGGAGGTGGAGATGTTTTCTGCCCTAAAAGGAGGCTTAGACATGACAAGTATGTTTTGGAGGGATGTCCGAAGCAAGAAGCCAAGAGATTACAACGCCCTGGTAGACTTAATGAAGGAGGAGATCGTCTCAGAATAAATGGCTAGAGCCAGAGATAATCATCCTCAAGAGAGATACAATACTGGGTACCCTCACGAAGTGAGCCAAAGGAAAGGGGGCAATAAAGACCTGTTCGGCAATAACCGCGGAGGTGCACCACGTCCATTTCCGGGGACTGGATCCAGTTACGTGGCTGAGATCACGGAGGCTATCCCCAATTTACACTCCACAGGGCTTACATTGAATCCCCTCATTACCCCTGAAAGAATAGGAGTTAGTCGAAGCGGAAAGCAACCAATAATTGGGACCTATTGTGCATACCACAGGTACTATGGTCATGCAACAGAGGATTGTAGGGAAATACACATGCTGGCTTACCAGAAGGCAAATGAAAGGAAGGGAGGCGACTTTGCCCCTGACAAAGGAAAACCACAAAGGCCAAATAACCAAAAGTTTAGCCGAGTTGATAGGTGAGCTCCATGGAAAGCCCCTGCGAAAAAGAGAATTGATGGTTGTCAAAGGGATCGGAGCAGGGATCGGAATAACCCCTTGGCACATGATAAAAATATAAGAAAACCACCTCTGCCTGCAAATGATCCACTGATCCGTGAGATTGACACAATATTTGGAGGCCCCCACCCATGCGGGAGTACAAACAACTCCCAAAAACGGTACATCAGAGAAGCCAAGGAGCCCACTAACGTGAACTATCACATCCACTCACATCCTGCTGGGATGGCCAGAACAGAACCTATCACATTTACCTTAGATGACGCGGTTGGGGTGCATTTTTCGCATAATGATACATTAGTAATTCGAGTGGTGGTGGTTCGAAATGGGTTGTCCCGGATGCTAGTGGATGACGGTGCTTCGGTAAATGTGATTTATGGGGTAACTTTTGACAAGATGGGAATATGTTCAATTTGTTGAACACCACAAATATCTCACAATATTTGATAAGTTCGGGTTTAAAGGGAATCCTCACCTTTAGAGAGTAAAAACACTCAATATATTTTATTCATCCAAGTCTTATTGTTACAATGAATCAAAAGGTAATAAATAAGCAAAGTAAAACCTTAGTCACTAATGGACTCAAAATAGAGTTCTAATTAACCTAAAATAGCTAAAACTAAAAAGGAATTAAAACACAAAAAGGAAATAAAAATCCGTGTCATTTGCAAAAAACCTGACTTATGGCCGTGACAACAACTCTTACGGCCGTGACTGTATTTCTGCTTCAGGTTTACAGTCGTGAAAGTAGGAGTTATGGACGTATGTTCTTTTTTGCTGAATTCCTCTATTTTACTCGAAAGTGACTTATGGCTGTGAGATCCTATGGTTACGGCCGTAACTTTAAAAATCTTGATTTCTTCATTTTGATATGAGAATGGACTACGGCCGTGAGATACTTTATTTACGGCCGTAACTTTGCTTCTCTTTAATTTCTGATTTTCTTAATTTCTCAACCCGATTCTCGACTTGTCTCTTGGCTTGCTCACTTGGTTTAACCTCGAACCTTCTTCGCTCAAGCAGTGTTTGATCTTTGAAGCTCTTCGAACATGCTTGAAGCTTTGTTCGACTTGATTTTTAGTTCTTTCCGTCAAGCCCACCATGATTCGTATCACCATTCTACTCTAATTGATCGAGCAACTAATTAGGTTCACTATTCCTCATGGGATTGACCCTTACTCTCGCTACTACATTATTAATTAATATTTGGCGAATAAGGAATTATTTATTATTTTGGTGCATCGCGACATGCATCAATGAACAAATATTCTAGTTTGGGCGGGTTTGATAAGTGTATTTTATATTCTTATTTATCTATCAAAATTAGGATATTATATTGTTTTCGTGAATAAACTCTACTTAGTTATTATTATTTGAAAATTTAGAACGTGTTATAAGACTACCATTCTTTTGTATATTTTGTGACTTTTAATTGGCTAATTTTCTTAAGCTTTTTTTTTTAATTATAATTATATATATAGGTATGGAGAAGAGGTATCATAAAAGAGCCGATTAGATGGATAGGCATGTATTCTCCACTGCTGGTGTATATAACTTCGGTTGAAGCAGGATTTTAAGATCCATCTAAATTTTAAAGAAAAGGAAGCTACAGGTGTTATTAGCAAAGTGAATCATTTATGCGTGAGGTTTGTTGCTATGATCTCTTATCTCAGTTTTTAATATTAATTGTTTCAATAGTTGTTTATTCGAAGATTGTTTCTTCTAGATGAATCTTGTATATAAGATCCGAACAATATAAAAAATATAGAAAAAAGAATAAATTTTTGGGTTTGCAATAATTCCAAACAATAATAGAGTAAATTATTGGGTTCACAATAATCTATAATAAGTTTATATCAATCTAATTAGATGACCCCTTTATATATAACCGGATATAAAAGTGAAATAACCGGATCAAATATTAAATTTGATATATCCCCATATATCACTTTATATAACCATATGCCTTGTACCATTTTAATCTATGAATATTTGTAAGATTCTTCACTTTCCATAACCTCTCTAACTCCTTTGATGCACAGGGGAGCCTTTTCTTTTTGCTTGCAGCAGTTGATGTTGAGAAAAATCAAATTTTCTCCCTCTTTTTTTTTTTATTTTTTGCCTTTGACATTTGTACAGGGTACGTTCACTCGTATAGAAATGACAAAAAAATGGGGAATATACGTCGATTTTTAGCAAAACCAACGCTTATAAAAGGACGGTGGTATTTTTGTAATTATAATCATAGAATACGCGTCGGTTGTAATTATACAACCGATGCGTATTCTTAACAGTTAACTTTTACGTGTCTGTATCATATACATCGCCTCTACAACTAACGCGTATCGTCTTTTATAACCGAAGCGAATGAGTCTGTCTGTACTAGTGGTTGACTGTGGCCCTTTTGCAGGTCTAACATTAGAATGGGTCTTAACGCAAAATCTTTTATTAAATGTTTAGGTTTTTTTAATTCAAGTGAGCATTACATGACTAGTTGTCCAAATTGAAAAAAAATCTTCGATCAGATTGTGGATAGCAAAGTCACCTGCCATTTTAGACATAAATTATTTTCAAAGTATTACCAAACCTTTAACGTGTTCCGCGTTACTTAAATGGTTAGCTAAAGAAAGACACACAAACAAGTCAATTTTTTTCTTTTCATTTTCATAAATCGCAAAAAGCGAATCAAACCCCTTACTAATAGCGATCAAATTGGCGTATTTCCAAATCATGCCCCTATTGCTACAGCTGTAGATATAGGGATTTTGAGAATACGCTTTAACGACTAGTGGTTAATGATGGCTCTGATGGTTGGTTTTGCTTGAACAGTCAATAATGAGATCATTGTTTTAGTAAATGATGCGGAAAAGGGTTTGGTGCATCGCGACATGCATCAATGAACAAATATTCTACTTTGGGCGGGTTATATAAGTATATTATATATTCTTATTTATCTGTCAAAATTAGGATATTATAATGTTTTCGTGAATAAACTCTACTTAGTTATTATTATTTGAAAATTTAGAACGTGTTATAAGACTACCATTCTTTTATATATTTTGTGACTTTTAATTGGCTATTTACCTTAAGCTTATTTTTTTTTTTATAATTATATATATAGGTATTGAGAAGAGGTATCATAAAAGAGCCGATTAGATGGATAAGCATGTATTCTCCACTTCTGGTGTATATAACTTCTGTTGAAGCAGGATTTTAAGATCCGTCTAAATTTTTAAGAACAGGAAGCTACATGTAATACCGCCTTTCATTTTCATACCCTTTAAAATTTCACGTCATATTTATGTTAATGTTATTTGAAATTTAATTAATTTTACGTCAATGATTTGAAATTTGTTTTGCAGTGGAAGGACTTGGACACCGTATCGCTCAATGAGCAAATTAGAAAATTATAAATTCTTCACGTGCAATTTTATGTAATTAATTAAATTTATTGCCTAGGCATGCTAATTTCTATTTATTGTGTTAAGTTGAAACTTTATTGGCGATTGGAAAGTAAATAGGACTTATGGACTAAATTATATCCTTAGAGAGAATTGAGGGACCAATATGCAAATCACCGAAAGTTTATAGCTAACCCTACCCTAATATCCTCACTCACCCTCTCTCTCTCTCTCTCTCTCTCTCTCTCTCTCTCTCTCTCTCTCTCTCTCTCTCTCTCTCTCTCTCTCTCTCTCTCTCTCTCTCTCTCTCTCTCTCTCTCTCTCTCTCTCACCGATCCCATCTCACTCTCGCTCTCACCCGACATCTCTCTCTCGCGGCTCTTCACGTCGTCGCCACCTCCGCTCTCCCTCCGTTCGCGCAGCCGCCAGTCACCACCACCACCGGCAGTAAGCCCTCCCCCTTTTCCCCTTCCTCTTCACGATACACACACACACACACACACACACACACACACGAACCGCAGTCACGCACACTGCACACAAGGGTTTGCACGCACACACCCGCTCACACACATACACAAATTCATATGGAATTGTATGTATATATTGATGTATATATGGATTGAATGTAAGTATATATGTATGTTCTCACAATTTCAGATTTCAGATTGAGTAATGTATATAAATGTATGTATAGATTGTGTTGTAAACCTAAATTATGAAATTGGTAGCTTTGTGGACTGTTTGGTTAAAGTTTGAATTATAATAATAATCTTTTTATATTTTCAGATTTAAGTTTGGTTAGATTTCGAATTATAATTGCTAATTTGGAGATTTGGTAATGCTTATGTATGTGTGTATTGATGTGTGTCTATATATATATATATATATATATATATATATATATATATATAGATGTGTAATTCCCACAGTAATTTTTCAAATTCGGACTAAGTATGATTTTGAAATTTAATTGATTGATTTCAGTTTTTAAATTTAGGTATTTAGTATTTATATGTATGCATTAATGATAGGATTCGAAAATTATTAAATCGATTTGTTTAATTGATTTTCTTCTAGTTTAATGAAGGGTTAAATTGAGAATTTTAGAATTTGGAAAAGTGGTATAACCGTGAATAAATTTCTAATGTGGATTGAAATTTATCCCTTATTTTCGAATATGATTTTTGTGTGAACGTGAGTAGTAATTATAATTACTAGATTTTGAGAAAAATTGTGAAGTCGTGTACATTTTTCAAACTTTGGTTTTAATTTAAGTACCTTAATAGTTAAGCTAAAAATGTTGTGTCGAATGGTTTAAATCTTTGCTTTCGAGTATTGTATGGAAGTATTTAATATATGTTAATACCTTGTTTGGAATAAATGATCACAAGAATGAAAAAGGGAAAGAAAATTTATTGTTTTAACTTGTTTAAAGGAATGATGAATAGATCAAATTGAATTGAAAGTATATTTTACTATATGAATAGATGCAACTAAGATTTTGGTACATTGACGACACGGGCAGTCGAAGCTCCTCCACTTGTAAATTCAGATAACGGTAAATGCTAGGGATGTCAGGTAAGCAAACTTCCCCTATTTTCATAGAAGTTAAATGTAAATGTGAAATGTGGAAATGAATGTTTGCAACTTACTTGCTTTGATGAACTTCATTTACTTTATGAAAGTATATGTGTATTTAAGGAAATGTTCAACCATGCACGTTATCATGTCATTGCATCATTAAGCATGCATTGGCATCGAAATAGGAAGGTCAAACCTTTTAATGAAAGGAATGTGTCAAAGTGCAATTTTTGTCAAAAGTTATGTATCCCAAGTTTTTCAAGAAAGAATGGGTGTACTTCTATGTCATGAAAGATGCGAGTGGGAAATGGGGCGCGGGGGACCGGCGTACCCAAATGTAATGAGCCGCTTTGCGGTGGAATGAAATGAATGAGCCGCTTTGCAGTGGAATGAAGTGAATGAGCCGCTTTGCGGTGGAATGAAGTGAATGAGCCGTTTTACGGTGGAAATGTGAATGTTAATCTGGTTCCAAATAAGAATTGCCCACTGTTATCTGATTGACTAGAAGTTACATCAAATGAGCTCACGATGGAAATGAAGTGAAAGTTTTGAAATGTTAAGTGAAAGTTTGAAAAGTTTGAAATTTCTGGAAAGTAAAGTAAAGAGGGGATACATATATGAAATTTTTAAAGCATTCATGTCATAAGCATGCATTCATGCATAAAGTTTACTTACTGGGCTTTAGCTCACCCCAATCCCTCCCCATATTTCAGGTGATGAAAGTTAGGTGATCCGAGGAGAGCACTCGGCAGCTGACTCAGGTTATACCCGCTTCAACCCTTTTAAAATAAAGTTAAATTAGAATTTATTTCAATTTCTCATTATTTATTCTTTAATTCATGTATTATTGAGGTTAAATTACCTCTTATTGCATTTGCTAAAGTTTATTTAATTGAAATTATATTGTTGAGGAGTTTGGGACTTATCGTAATGGCTTGGAAGATGTTTGGGATTGAATGAGTTACAATGTGTATTTTAGAAATGGTTTTGATGTCCCTCTACAGGTTGGCTATGTCCAATTTACAGAGGAGACTCTGTCGAAATTTTTGTAAAATTTCATAATAGAAAATGAAAAATGTTGAGGTTTTAAATGATTTCTTTTTCCGCATTTAAGTAAAGAAAAGTTAACACACCTAGGTTTAAGATTTTGAACTTGGGGTGTTACACTACACGTGTTATTAGCAAAGTGAATCATTTATACTTGAGGTTTGTTGCGATGATCTCTTATCTCAGTTTTTAATATTAATTGTTTCAATAATTGTTTATTTGAAGATTGTTTCTTCTAGATGAATCTTTTATATAAGATCCAAACAATGTAAAAAATATAGAAGAAAGAATAATTTTTTTGGTTTACAATAATTCCAAACAATAATAGAGTAAATTATTGGGTTCACAATAATCTATAATAAGTTTATATCAATCTAATTAGATGACCCCTTTATATATAACCGGATATAAAAGTGAAATAACCGAATCAAATATTAAAGTTAATATATCCCCACATATCACTTTATATAACCATATCCCTTGTAACATTTTAATCTATGAATATTTGTACGATTCTTCACTTTCCATAACCTCTCTAAGTCCTTTGATGCACAGGGGAACCTTTTCTTTTTGCTTGCAGCAGTTGTTGTTGAGAAAAATCAAATTTTCTCCCTCTTTTTTTTTTTTTTTTGCCTTTGACATTTGTACAGGGTACGTTCACTCGTATAGAAATGACAAAAAAATGGGGAATATACGTCGATTTTTAGTAAAACCAACTCTTATAAAAGGAAGGTGGTATTTTTGTAATATAAATCAAAGAATACGCGTCGGTTGTAATTATACAACCGATGCGTATTCTTAACAGTTAACTTTTACGTGTCTGTATCATATACATCGCCTCTACAACTAATGCGTATTGTCTTTTATAACCGACGCGAATGAGTCTGTCTGTACTAGTGGTTGACTGTGGCCCTTTTGCAGGTCTAACATGAGAATGGGTCTTAACGCAAAATCTTTTATTAAATGTTTAGGTTTTTTAATTCAAGTGAGCATTACATGGCTAGTTGTCCAAATTGAAAAAAAATCTTCGCTGATAAGTGTTATTGTAGCGACCCAGAATTTTACGCAATTAATAATTATTTTAATATTTAGAAAATTGTGTCGCTACTATTTCACCCATTGTTTTGAAGTAAACGCCGCGATGGATTCGTATAGCCAAGTCAAGAAATATCGAATTTGTTCGATTTTAAATTAAAATTCGAATTTCTAAAATTATATTATTTTAATTATTTATTCAAAGTATTATTTTCAAAATGTATTTTTCAGTCCAAAATATATCTGTTTTAAAAGCGTTTCTTGATCAAAGATAGTTAAATTTTTAGTTGATTTCATCCCCACGTTTTCTCCTCATTTATTTTCTCTTTACACCAAATCCATATCATATTAAATCAAATTATGATTATTCCATTCAATGATTTTATTTTCCACTATTCCCCACAAATTCCTTTACAGCTCCATTTTTCATTATCCTCAGTACTAATCCGCCGAAAGCCATTCCCTACTGCCCAAGTTGAACTCTACACCACAAACCTCCCATGTGCAAACTCAATCTCAGCATCACCACCACAGCTTTTCCATCATTATATCAATCCACTAACTCACAACCATTCACTGCAAAGGCATCTTCTACTGCCCAAATTGAACTCCAAACCAACACTGCCCTCTACCTCCATCAACCTGATTCAATTCATCGATTCATCACCAAACAAAGTTTCAACAATTCTGCTGCTATCAAACACCCAATCACCGAAGACAATCACTCGGCTGTTTTCATTTCACCACAGCGAACATCATCTCCTCCGCCCTTCGAAACCACTAGTCAACCACACAATCCATCACCACAGCCCACATCGCCGATAGAACCACGGCCACAAATAAACCACCCACTGGCCACTTCGATTATGACAACCAATCGAACCCAAAATCAAGAAATAAACTACCCAACAATCACGATCTCACACCAAAATCCCGTGCCTAAGCCCAACCTTTTGTACACCGCCGGTGTTGCGCCGGCAGTAGATCGGATTTCTTCGTCGATCGCAACCTTCGTCCGCTCGCCACTGCGTCGCCTCCTCTGCCTTTCTCTAGTCTCTCTCTCTAACGATCTGTATAAGAAAATAAAGAAAGTAAATTCCGAAGTATATATTTAATTTCAGAATTTGCAGCATTGGTCCCCCTCTTTTGAAAAGTTATTTCAAATCAGTCCCCAAGTTTTAAAAGTTTCAAAATCAGTCCCTGACGTTTTAAAGTCTTTCAAATCAGTCCTCTCATTTTTAAACTCTTTTATTTCAGTACCTGCTGATTTACTTTTAAGCCCAAGTTTTAAAAGTATTCATTTTAGTCCCTCAACTTTCAAAGTAATCATTTTAGTCCTTCAACTTTCAAAAGTATTCATTTTAATCTCTCAACTTTCAAAATATCTATTTTAGTCCCTAAACTATCAAAAGTATTCATTTTAGTCCCTCAACTTTCAAAAAATCAATTTTAGTCCTCAAATTATAATTTATCATTTTGAACTATATATTCGATAGACTAAAGTGACTTATTGGCTAAGACGAAGCGTACGGAGAATTTAAAGAAATTGAAGTCATTCCCGCTCAACTTTGCACTCGTCGGATTTGAGGTAGACTCGCACTTATTAATTGATTTAAATTATGATTTCATATAAATGTCATGTGACTTGTGAAAGTCAATTTTCAAGAAAATTAAGTATGTTTTATGAAAGGTAAATATACCTTATGTTTTTATGAAAAGTAAGCATACCCTATGTTTTTACGAAAATGTTTTATATGTTTTGGATCATTGCTATGCACATAAGAATTCTTGCCACGAAGTTCGGTAAAATTCTTGTGTCTCCATAAGTTTATGAGGATTTTCCACGAAGTTCGGTAAAATTCCTATGTTTCCATATGTTTATGAGGATTTGCCACCTAAGTTCGGTAAAATTCCTGTCTCATATGTTTATGAGGATTTCGATCCCATCTTATGTTATGATGGAAATGATCCCTATGAATTTCAAGAATTATGTTTTGGTATACTTACTGTTACTACGATTTTACTGCATAAGAATTCTTGCCACCGAAGTTCGGTAAAATTCTTGTGTCTCCCTATGTTTATGAGGATTTCAATCCTATCTTACGTTATGCTTTCAAAAGAAATTATGCTTGGCATAATTAAAATATTTTTATAAGTATATGGTTTTCAAAGAGCTGTTTTCAAAGAGCTATTTTCAAAGAGCCTATGATTTGCAAAATATGTCCCGTGCTGTAATGCACAATATGAGTTTTATCAAGAGCCGTTTTATAAAGAAGCTCTATCAATGCGCGTTTTATAAAGAGCCGGGATTTATGTGTTTAATCATCTTATAAATTAATTAATTTGCGATGAGTCTACTGAGTATTTCCCCCATGAAATACTCACCCTACTTTTTAACAGTTTTGCAGATTTCGGAGACGGTGGCGAGCGATGAATGATGGTGGCAATAATCGTTAAACGGTTGAAAGTTTGAGGTTAATGATTTCCGTATTTTTTCAAACAATCGAATAATTTAGACAAGTTCATTTATTTGAGAAATTATGACATTGTCAATTTCTTTACAAAATTAATGGTTCGATTTACTATTTCAAATGGTTTCATAAATGTTTCAATTTTATCGGCCATTACAGTTTATTTAATGTTGCCAAAAATGAATTTCAATTATTTCTTCCGCAAAAATATTATTCGAAAAAATTTAGACAGAAAATGACGTAGTGAATCGGGTATACGGAACTCGGGGCGCTACAGTTATATTAACGTTTATTTTATACATTTATATCCTTGAATATACCATAATGTGATTCTATCTAAGTATTATTAATGCATTTTATGTTTCATGTTGTATAGGATCCTAAAAGAGGAGAAAAGAAGAAAAAAAGACCAAATTGCACTAAAAACTAAAGTTTGGGGACTTAGGTGCAAATATCTTTACGGTCGCAAGCAAATATCATCACGGCCATAAGTGCATGATTGAAACAGATAAAATTAAGCAGAAAAGATGTTACGGCCGTAAGAAACATCTTTACAGCCGTAACCCTCAAAAGATAAAAATACGCAGAAACCCAATTACGGCCGTAAAAGAGATGTTACGGCCGTAACTCCAATTTAAGGAAATATGCAGTAACTCAATTACGGCCGTAAAAGAATAGTTACGGCCGTAACTATTCAAGTCAAAAATTTCCTTATTTCAATTCTTTCCATAATTTGGGATTTCTTGCTCCCAAAGTTAGGGCACGAAATTGGAGCTATAAAAAGGGAGTTTCATGACAAGAAAAAGGGGATTATTATTATTTTGAAGGAGGATGGCTTGCTTGAAGATTTGGAAGAAGAATTCAGAAATTCGAGAAGGTGAATCAGGACAGAAAATTATAGAATTCCTCATGACTATGCTCGGCTAAGCTTCCGTACCTAGTTCGAAGGGGAAGTTGTATTTCATATCAATTCGTTATTGCTTTTCCAAACTAGTAACGTAGTTCTAAGTTCTTTATTTTGATTTGTTGGATTCTTATGCGTTTTAATTTAATCAATACAATTCTTTATTTGATTAAGGCCTTATCATTTAATTTGTTGTGTTGTGTTGAGATTTGCTATTTTGAATGATTGGATCCGTAATTGTCTTTTTATTCAAATCATAGTAGCAATTGGAAATTTAATATTTTCATAAAGAATTCCAACTTGGGTTAATTATCACTAGCTTGTGTGATTAATAATCGAATTCACCCTAATTCTTCTCAACCAATACATAGTTGTTGTCTTAAATCTAAAGAGCTTGTTTTAGGTTATTCAGTGGCTAATGTTTAATTAGAAAGCTTATTCTAATTAAATACAATTAAGGAAGAATAGGAATAGTTAGAGCTTATTAACTATTTACGGGTGATAAATCAAATAGGGAATTTGAACACGCGTTACTTGGAAAGTGAGAACATTGCGATAGAATACAACTGAACCTGAGAACTAGGGTTTGCAACCACTTGACTTTTATCTAATTTACGTTTTTACTTTATTTTCACGTTATTTACAATTCTTGAACTCGAAAACCCCCCATCTATTCTGATTGACAAAGCACTATTTTAGTTCCCGTTCCTCGTGGGATCGACTCTTACTTCCGCTATTACAATCAAACCTGTTAATTTGCGAGTAAGATATTTAATTATTATTTTGGTGCATTGCGACACACATCAAATTTTTGGCGCCGTTGCCGGGGAGCGGTTAACCAATTTAGTGTTTAATCAATTCGAATTTTATTTTTCTGCATTTATTTTATTTTTTATTTTCACTTTATTTATTTAATTTTTCAAATTTTTTTTTTTTATAATACTCAGCTGTGCTTCTTTGCTTATATGCTTAAAACTCGGTCAACTAATTGTGAAATTTTTGATCTTGACCCAAAAATTGAGAGGACTTTTCGACAGCAAAGAAGAGCAGCACGACAAATGGCAGCTAACAACAGGACTCTTAAGCAACTGGCTACCCCCGATGTGACTCAGCAGCCATTATGCATAACGTTTCCAACAGTGGAAGAAGGAAAAACTTTCGAGCTTAAATCTGGGCTCATCCACTTATTACCAACTTTTCGAGGAAACCCAGGCGAAGATCCGTATAGGCACCTAAAGGAGTTCCACGTGGTTTGCGACAGTATGAGGCCCACGGGCATTACCGAGGAACAAATAAAAATGAGAGCCTTCCCATTCTCATTGAAGGATGCCGCCACTGACTGGCTCTATTGTCTGCCATCGGGAACGGTTACTACTTGGAGCGACATGAAAAGGCTCTTCTTGGAAAAATACTTCCCTGCCTCGAGGGCTGGTACCATCCGAAAAGAAATATGTGGGGTGCGCTAGAACAACAATGAAACACTATATGAGTATTGGGAGCGTTTCAAGAAGCTCATCTCCGGCTGCCCCCATCATCAGATTAGCGAGAAACTTTTGGTGCAATACTTCTACGAAGGTCTGGCGCCAATGGACAGAAGTATGATAGACGCCGCAAGCGGAGGTGCGCTAATGGACAAGACACCAGAGCAAGCACGGGCTTTAATATCCAACATGGCGGAAAATACTCAACAATTCAACTCTAGTAGGGATTCCCAAGTCCGCCGAGTGAACGAGGTAAGTAGTTCTAATATTGAAGGTCAATTATATGAACTAACAAATCTTGTTAAGCAACTTGCTGTAGGGAATTTGAAACAAGCCAAGGCCTGTGGAATCTGTTCGAATTTTGGACACCCAACGGATACATGTCCGGTATTGCAAGAAGAAAACAATGAACAGGTAAATGCTGCTGGAGATTTTCCTTTCCAAAGGCAGCAATACAACCCATACTCGAATACGTACAACCCTGGGTGGAGAGATCACCCCAACCTGAGCTACGGAAATAACAAACCCCCGGGGTTTACTTCAAACAAGCCACAAGGACAATCCCAGCGGCAAGGGACTTTCCAACCACAGGGGCAATATCAACAAAAATCTCAAAATTTAGGTATGTCTCTTGAGGATATGGTTAAGACATTGGCAACTAACACGATGCAATTCCAACAGGATACCAAGTCAAGCATACAAAACCTGGAAAATCAAATGAGCCAAATGGCCACTGCCATAAATAGGTTGGAATCACAATCCGGAGGTAAATTGCCATCTCAACCCAAGATAAATCCTAAAAACGTGAGTGCCATAACACTCCGAAGTGGAAAAGAAATTGAGGGTCCGCAATTGGAACCGGCCGCACCCGAAATGGGGGGAGATGAAAAGGACGGAGTCGGGAAAGGAAACGATGCTTCACAAAACCCTGAGGTAAAAACTGACTCCCATTTAAATTTTAAACTAACACCTCCACCTTTTCCTAGCAGGTTAGCAAAGTCGAACAAGGAGAGCAAAGAAAAGGAGATGCTGGAGATGTTCAGAAAGGTTGAAATAAATATCCCGCTACTAGATGCCATCAAGCAAGTCCCCCGGTATGCAAATTTTTTAAAGGATTTATGCACTAGCAAACGGAAACTGGTGGGAAACGAGAAGGTAAGAATGGGGGAAAGCGTTTCAGCCTTATTTCAAAGGAAATTGCCTCAAAAGGGTAAGGATCCCGGTATGTTCACTGTGCCATGTCAAATAGGTAACACCAAGGTAAATCATGCACTAATAGATTTAGGAGCATCCATTAATGTCATGCCTAGATCCACTTACATTGCATTAAATTTTACCAAAATGACTAAAACAGATGTTATCATCCAACTAGCCGACCGTTCCAATGCATATCCAGACGGGGTAGTTGAGGACGTCTTAGTGCAAGTAGGGGGGTTGGTGTTTCCGGCAGACTTTTACATATTAGATATGAATGATGATCACTCCCCTAATTCTACCCCTATACTGCTAGGAAGACAATTTTTGTGGACCTCCCAAACCATTATTGATGTAAGAAAAGGGGTGTTGACTATGGAATTAAATGGGGAAGTAGTGCAATTTAATATCTACGACGCCATGAACTACCCAAATGATGTATGTGCTGTTTATTCTATTAATGACATTACTCCTGCTGTGCAGAAAATTTTCAAGTTAAATTGCAGGGATGAGCTAGAAACAGCTATCGTGGAGTCGCTAAGGCAAGATGATGACAGCGACGTGGGTATAAGCAAGGAATTACAGGATGGAATTACTGCACTTGATTCACTAGGACCTACACCACGCAGGTACACCGTAAAAACAATTCAACTGACAGACTATCCTAACAAATTGCTACCTTCTATCTTGCAGGCCCCAGTGGTGGAAATGAAATCTCTCCCCGTCCATCTGAAATATGTGTTTCTTGGTGATCAAGAATCGCTTCCCGTAATTGTTTCATCCAACCTCACCAATTTGGAAGAAGACAAACTTGTTCGAGTCCTTCGGGAGCACAAGGAGGCGATTGGTTGGACCATCGCGGATATCAAAGGAATCAGCCCGTCTGTAGCGCCCCGAGTTCCGTATACCCGGTTCACCACCTCATCTTATCTTTTCTAGCTTTTCAATTAATATTTTTGCGGAAGAAATAATTGAAATTCATTCTTGTCAACATTAAATAAACTGTAATGGCCGATAAAATTTAAAACCTTTATGAAAACAATTCGAAATAGTAAATCGAACCATTAATATTATAAAGCAGTCGACAATGTCATAATTTCTCAAATAATTGCACTTCTCAAAATTATTCAATGTTCGGAAAATACGGAAATCATTAACGTCAAACTTTCAACCATTTAACGTGTATTGCCACCATCATTCATCGCTTGCCACCGTTTTCGAAATCTGCAAAACTGTTAAAAAGTAGGGTGAGCATTTCATGGGGGGAAATACTCAGTAGACTCATCGCCAATTAATTTACTTATAAAATGATTGCACACATAAATACAGGCTCGTTAGAAAATCAGGGTGTTGGTAGGCTTCTTTTCATAAATCATATACTCTTAAAAATATAGGATGTGGGTAGCGGATTGGGCTCCCTCGCTGGGGCCTTTTCCCAATCTTGCCCGCATTCTCATGGTCTTTCCACTTTTGTAGCGTTCCCGGTCCTCACGGGATACGGCCTTCTACTCATTAGACTTTCCAAGTTTTCTTTTGAAACATCATAAACTCTTTAAAAACATTGTATGTATAAATCACATAACGTTCACAAACATAGAATGTGGGTAGCGGATTGGGCTCCCTCAAGGGGCCTTTTCCCAATCTTGCCCGCATACTCAAGGTCTATCCACCTTTGTAGCGTTCACGGTCCTCACGGGATTCGGCCTTCTACTCATTGGATTTTCCAAGTTTTCTCTTGAACAATCATAATATAAATAAATTAATAGGTGCGAGTCTACCTCAAACTTGACGAGTGTGGTTGAGCGGGAAACGATCTTCATTCTTTAAATTCTCCGTACGCTTCGTCTAGCCCATACTTTAGCCTTTAGAAATTTATAGTTTAAAAATGATAATTTACAATTTGAGGACTGAAATTGATGTTTTGAAGGTTGAAGGACTAAAATGAATACTTTGAAAGTTGAGGGACTAAAATGAATATTTTTTAAAACTTGGGCTTAAAATTAAATGAATTAAATCTGCAGGGACTGAAATAATAGGTTTTAAAAATGAAAAGCTGATTAAAACTCATTGAAAACTTAATGGCTGAAATTAAAAGGTTTAAAGCTGAAAGGACTGAAATAAAACATTTTCAAACTTGGGGACTGAAATGAATAGCTTTTAAAATCCAGGGACCAAAATTGCAATTTCCGAAAATAAAATATATATTCAGATCTTATTTCCCTCTCATTCCGTTTCGCGATCTGAGAAAATAAGACACAGAGAGAGCGTTGAGGCGGAAAACAGAGGTAGACACAAGGCTTAAGGTGGGGCGATTTCCGGTGGTGGTTGAGGTAAATAACTGGGCTCATCTATTTCTTTGCTTGTTTTGATTTGGGTCGAGACCAAGGGTAGATGTTGGCGGATTTGACTGTTGGTGGTTATTGGTGGTTGAGATCGATTTTGGCTATGGCAGTGTTGATGATGGGTTAGAGCAGTGGGTGGTTATGGTGATTTAAAATTGAGTAGTGGTGGTCGGAGGTGGTGATGTCGGCAACTGGTTGTAGCTGGCAGTGGTGATGCGGTGATGATGAAGATGGGTTTTGAATTGTGCAGGTCAATGGCGAAGATGGAGGTGGTGCCTCTGTGTGTGGTTGATTTTCCGGTTATGATGCAGATTGGTTTGTCGATGGATAGAAAGTATTACTTTTGATTGTGAATTTGAATTGTAGAAAGTGGAGGTTTGATTCAAATGATGATAATGGCTGCTTGATAGTGGTAGCTAGATGGTTTGGATGCAAGATACGAATATGGTGGTGATGATGGCAGATTGCTGGTTGGTTTGATGGTAGTTGGATGACCGGTGGTGGTTGAATGAAGAAGGTAGAGATAAAACTTTGGTTTGCCGATTGAGTTCTTGCAGAGAAATTGGAGGATTGGTGATGGTGTTATAATGATGGAATGATGGAGGAAAAAGAAAAGGGAAATTGATTAGTGGAAAACATTATGATTTGGAGGAATATTTGATAGATTAATTGAGTGGAAAGTGGTAGAAAAAGCAATGGAATTGGTTGTGACTTGAAGCCACTATTTGTAGATTGAGATAGACATAGACGTGAGGTGATGAAAGTGGAGATGTGAGGAACCATAAAAAAAATAACATGGTGGAGAGTTAGGTATGAAATCATTGAGTGGAAATGGTACAGTGAAAGCTATAACTTTCGGCGTTACGGTGAATGCGCAGACAAGGAGGCTTGCACATGGGAGGATTTTATAATTTATTTAAGATATTTAACTAAAAATTTGACTAACCTCGATTAAGAAACGTATTGAAAACAGATATATTTTGGACTGAAAATAATTTGAGAATAAATAAGTTTTGAGATAAAAATTGAATTACATATTTTGGACTTAAAATAATTTAATAAGGAACATTGGGATATTTTACTGAATTTGGAATTAAAATGATTTTGAAAATAATACTTTGAATAAATGATTAAAATAGTATATTTTTAGAAATTCGAACATTTAATTTAAAATCGAACAACCTTGATATTTTCTCGACTTGGCTAGACGAATCCGTCGCGGCATTAACTTCAAAATAATAGGTGAGATAGTAGCGACGTGATTTTCTAAATATTAAAATAATTATTCAATTGCGTAAAAATTCTTGGTCACTACACCGTCAATCTGCATGCATCGCATATTGCTTGAGGAAGGTGCTCAACCATCGAGACAAGCCCAGCGAAGGTTAAACCCGGCAATGATGGACGTGGTGAAGAAAGAAATTTTGAAACTGCTAGGAGCATGGATGATTTACCCAATCTCAGACAGCAAGTGGATCAGTCCAGTCCAAGTGGTGCCAAAGAAATCCGGGGTAACGGTGGTAGAAAACAAAGATGGAGAACTTGTACCAACTAGGGTCCAAACTGGTTATCGGGTATGCATCGACTACAGGAAGGTAAACACTGACACTCGAAAAGACCATTTTCCCCTTCCCTTCATGGATCAAATGTTAGAGAAATTAGCTGGTCATTCCCATTATTGTTTTTTAGATGGTTTCTCAGGATATTTTCAAATTGCCATAACTCCAGAAGATCAGGAGAAAACCACTTTCACTTGTCCATTTGGCACGTTTGCATATAGACGCATGCCCTTTGGTTTGTGTAATGCTCCTGCAACGTTTCAACGTTGTATGATGAGCATTTTTTCTGAATACATAGGACATATTATAGAAGTGTTTATGGACGATTTTAGTGTGGGGCGATTCATTTGATGCATGCCTGGACAATCTCTCATTAATTTTGAAACGTTGCATTGACACTAACTTAGTCTTAAATTGGGAAAAATGCCATTTTATGGTAGATAAGGGAATTGTGTTAGGACATGTAGTGTCAGAAAAGGGAATAGAAGTTGATAAGGTTAAGGTAGACATCATATCTGCATTACCTTACCCTGCCAATGTGCGGGATATACGATCTTTTCTTGGGCATGCAGGTTTCTATCGCAGGTTCATCAAGGACTTTTCCAAAATTGCATCACCATTGTGCAATCTGTTGCAAAATGATGTCCCATTTAATTTCACCGAGCTATGCAAAAAAGCCTTTGACCAACTAAAGGAGCGGCTAACTCCTCCCCCGATCATTCAACCACCCAACTGGGATCTTCCATTTGAAATAATGTGTGATGCCAGCGATTATGCAGTGGGAGCAGTTATAGGGCAACGGGTTGGGAGAGCAGCCCATGTGATTTACTATGCCTCCCGAACCCTGAATCAGGCTCAAGCCAACTATACCACTACTGAAAAGGAACTTCTATCTGTGGTATTTGCTTTAGAAAAATTTCGTCCTTATTTATTGGGTACTAAAGTGATTATTTTTACAGATCATGCAGCTTTACGACACTTATTTGTTAAAAAGGATGTGAAGCCTAGAATCATCCGCTAGATACTTCTATTACAAGAGTTTGACTTGGAAGTAAAAGATAAGGCGGGGTCCGAAAATGTAGTTGCCGACCATCTTAGCCGGGTAGTGAAGCCCGAGGACGACCTACCTCTGCGTGAAACCTTCCCAGACGAGGGTTTATTTGCCATCGAAGCAAATCCCCCATGGTATGCTGATTTGGTAAATTACATGACTGCTAAACTAATTCCTACTGGTTTTTCGCAGGCACAAAAGCATAAGATGAGGAGCGACGCTAAATATTACATTTGGGATGACCCGTACCCGTGGAAGAGATGCCCCGACCAAATCATTAGAAGGTGCGTGCCGGAATCAGAACATCAATCCATCCTCACCTTTTGCCATTCATACGCATGCGGTGGCCATTTTGGACCTGGAAGGACGGCGCAAAAGGTATTGGAGAGTGGGTTCTTTTGGCCGACCCTTTTCAAGGATGCGTACATTTTTTGTAAGTCTTGCGATAATTGCCAAAGAACAGGTAACTTATCCCAACGAGATCAAATGCCTCAAAGTCCCATTATTGTGTGTGAGATTTTTGACGTTTGGGGCATTGATTTCATGGGACCCTTTCCCCCGTCGTTTGGTTGTAATTACATCCTTTTAGCTGTCGATTATGTTTCAAAATGGGTGGAGCAAAGGCCACCCGTACTAATGACGCTAAAGTGGTTTCAGATTTTGTAAAAACTGTCATTTTTAGCAGGTTTGGAATACCCCGAGCTATGATCAGTGACAGAGGGACACATTTTTGCAACCGAACCATTGAAGCCTTGTTACGGAAATATGGAGTGATGCACCGGGTATCAACCGCGTATCACCCCCAAACTAGCGGACAGGCAGAAATTTCCAATCGGGAGGTGAAGTCCATCCTAGAGAAAACAATTCGACCAGACCGGAAGGATTGGAGCATTCGCCTCGATGATGCTTTATGGGCCTACAGAACCGCTTACAAGACACCAATTGGTATGTCTCCGTACCGATTGGTATTTGGGAAGCCATGCCACCTACCGGTGGAGCTCGAGCATAAAGCTTATTGGGCCATCAAGCAATGTAATATGGATTGGGGCGCGGTAGGTGATCTAGGAAGCTCCAATTGCAGGAATTGGATGAAATACGGAATGAGGCTTATGAGAATGCAATGATCTATAAAGATCGAACTAAAGCATTCCACGATCAACGCATTTCTCGAAAGAGCTTTTGTGAGGGTCAGAAAGTGCTACTGTTTCAATCCCGGCTCAAATTACACCCAGGTAAGCTTCGTTCTCGTTGGGTAGGTCCATTTGTTGTTACTAATGTATCTTCCCATGGTGCAGTCGATATTAGGAGCTTGCGTCCGGATAAACAGTTCAAGGTCAATGGGCACCGTCTCAAGCCATATTATGAGGGATTCCAAACTGAGAACTTGGAGGTAATTGCACTGGAAAACGCCAACAAAGGGCAATAGTCCCACACGAACTCAGTCGAGCCAACGACGGTAAACAAAGGCGCTGCTCGGGAGGCAACCCGAGAGGGGAGTTTCTTTATCTCCTCGACTTTTTATTTTCGTATTTTCATTTTGGTTGATTTTAGTCTATTAGGTCATTTCATTCAAAAAAAAAAAAAAAAAACATGATATTTCCAGTGGCCTAGTTACAGCCATAATACAACCTTTTACGGCCGTAACTCAATCTTTTTTATTTTTATGCAGAGGCCTTATTACGGCCGTAACTAAACTTTTACGGCCGTAATTGGCCCTTTTAATTTTTTTTTTCAGAATGTGACTTACGGCCGTAAGTCATACCTTTACGGCCGTAAGTCCGCCTGTTTCAAAATTTACTTTAAATGGTCATCCCCCTTCATTCCCGTCTCATTCCCCCATTTTCTCCACCATTCACCCACAACTCTCTCACGCTAATCCCTCCAATTCGACCCATATTTTCGTTTATAAGGGATTCTCATTGCATTCTCCCACCACGCACATCACGAACCTTCCTCTTCACAAGGTTTTAAGGTATGAACATCTTTTCGTTTCTCCTCTCTTGTCTTTGGTTATATCTCTACTTCCATAGGTATCTCGATATTTCCCTTTTCGATGTTTGGTTATGCTTTATTGATGTTGTGCTTGAGATTTGGGAAGCTTGGACTTTACTTGTTTTGTACCAATGGCATCATTTTGGTTCACTCTAGATGTTCGATGAAATGTCTAGGCGAGTTTGGGGTATTCGTTCCCTTAAATCTTCGACTCACATCTTCCTATTATGCTATTATAAGTGTAATGTTGTCATGATAGGAGTCAAATTGTTAGAATAATGTGGCGTTTGATATTGATGAAGTCATGGGGTACATTGAATACTCGTCAGTGCTTGTTATTTATCTTAATGGGTAATTCGGTTATGTGCTCCAGTATTTGGCCCCACACTAGCCTAGGTGGTGCATTTACATCTTTGCTTTGGTTTGTCATAATGGAAATTGTCTCATGGATTTGACGACCATCACCTCACCCTTGTTTCTGCCGTGTGTCATCTAGGAGCACTTGATTAGGATCTGACTCTTGTACCTATTTTTCTTCGTTGCCCTGCTGCTTCATCGGTTGTTTGCACATCTTGTTACTTGTATATGTTCATTATACTCTTCATGCGGCTTTATTCACAACTAATTCCATTGATTGATTGTGCGTGTTGAGTGTGCTTGATCTTGTTGAAGTCATGGTGAGGAATAATTGGTGCTTAATCTTGTTGCAGTACACCTTATTACGACCTCATGCCTTGCTTGTGTGTACATTATACAGGTCGTGTCAGCCTTGATTTTCAATTTAGGCCTTTACCATCACGCACTGTTGGCTTGCGCACATTTGCTTTTCCATCCCTATCCATGCTCGACTAATCTCCTCGTTTCCTTTTCAGGATTAACTATGGCTCCACTGGCAAAGAAAGGAAAGCAGGTGGCGGGGGAATCCTCATCTGAGCCCCGCCAGGAGAAGAGCCAGTCTAAGCTTTACATAAAGGAGCGGCTATTCCTCCCAGAGGACTTTCAGGAATGGAGGAGCGCTGACACCGTCATTGCCCCGCGACGATTTTGGGCCCGCTTCGTTGAATTCGGATGGGTCAAATTCGTGAGTGATCTACCATTTGGGAACCCCCTGCTGGTGTACAAATTCTACACCCAGTTCAACAAAGAAATTGGTGACGAGGGTTCCCTTGACTATCACCACACCAGGGTGGCGGGGAAACTGTAGCGCCCCGAGTTCCGTATACCCGATTCACTACGTCATTTTCTGTCTAAATTTTTCGAATAATATTTTTGCGGAAGAAATAATTGAAATTCATTTTTGGCAACATTAAATAAACTGTAATGGCCGCTAAAATTGAAAACATTTATGAAACCATTTGAAATAGTAAATCGAACCATTAATATTGTAAAGAAATTGCCAATATCATAATTTCTCAAATAAATGAACTTCTCTAAATTATTCGATTGTTTGGAAAATACGGAAATCATTAACGTCAAACTTTCAACCGTTCAACGATTATTGCCACCATCATTCATCGCTCGCCACCGTCTCCGAAATCTGCAAAACTGTTAAAAAGTAGGGTGAGTATTTCATGGGGGAAATACTCAGTAGACTCATCGCATATTAATTTAATTTATAAGATGATTAAACACATAAATCCCGGCTCTTTATAAAACGGGCATTGATAGAGCTTCTTTATAAAACTGTTCTTGATAAAACTCATATTGTGCATTACAGTACGGGACATATTTTGCAAATCATATGCTCTTTGAAAACATTTCTTTGAAAACAGTTCTTTGAAAACCATATACTTATAAAACATTTTAATTATGCCAAGCATAATTTCTTTTGAAAGCATAACATAAGATAGGATTGAAATCCTCATAAACATAAGAATTTTACCGAACTTAGGTGGTAAGAATTCTTATGTAGTAAAATCATAATAACAGTAAGTTTTCATCATAACATAGGATAAAATCGAAATCCTCATAAACATAAGAATTTTACCGAACTTAAGTGGTAAGAATTCTTATGTAGTAAGTATACCAAGCATAATTTTTCTGAAATTCATAGGGATCAATTGCATCATAACATAAGATAGGATCGAAATCCTCATAAACATATGCGACAGGAATTTTACCGAACTTAGGTGGTAAATCCTCATAAACATATGGAAAGATAGGAATTTTACCGAACTTCGTGGCAAATCCTCATAAACATAGGAGACACAAGAATGTTACCGAACTTAGGTGGCAAGAATTCTTATGTGTAGCGCTACTAAAACTCCGGTCCCCTTAACATATCATAACTTATCATATGGGACCCAAAACAATCTTGGTAGATTGATTTCATAGCAATGATCCAAAAAAACATTTTCGTGAAGCATAGGGTATACTTACTTTTCGTAAAAACATAAAGTATATTTTCTTTTCATAAAAACATACTTACTTTTCATAACAACATAAGGTATATTTACCTTTCATAAAAACATACTTGTTTTTCTTAAAAATTGACTTTCACAAGTCACATGACATTCATATGAAATCATAATTTAAATTAATTAATAAGTGCGAGTCTACCTCAAATCCGACGAGTGCAAAGTTGAGCGGGAATGACTTCAATTTCTTTAAATTCTCCGTACGCTTCGTCTTAGCCAATAAGTCACTTTAGTCTATCGAATATATAGTTCAAAATGATAAATTATAATTTGAGGACTAAAATTGATGTTTTGAAAGTTGAGGGACTAAAATGAATACTTTTGAAAGTTGAGGGACTAAAATAGATACTTTTGATAGTTGAGGGACTCAAATGAATACTTTTGAAACTTGAGCTTAAAATAAAGTAAATCAGCAGGGACTGAATAATAGATTTTAAAAATGAGGGACTGATTAAACTCATTTAAAACTTAAGGGCTGAAATTGATAAGTTTAAAAGCTGAAAAGACTGAAATAAAACATTTTTAAAACATAGAGACTGATTTGAAATAACTTTAAAACTTCAGGGACCAAATTGCAAATTCTCGAAATCAAAATATTAATATTAACAATATCATTTCTTTCTTCATATCTGATCGAGAGAAGAGACGGAGGATGGCGACGGCGATGGAGGAGACGCAGCGACGCCAGGCCACGAGCGAGGTGTTCTGCTGGTGATTTCGCCGGCGCTGGTTACGAGGAGTGGAGAGGGTGCAAAATAGGATAGTTTCTGGGCTGATTTGGGGGCGATTTTAGGGTGAAACCGAAGCTAGGGTTCGCAGTTCTTCCGACCAAAATCCGGTTAAGATGGCGGCAGTCAAGGTGAGTAACTGGGCTTCATCTATTTCTTGGTTTGGGTTTTTATTTTGGATGATTGATTTGGGACTAGGTTTGGGATTCGGTTGGGTGTCCAACTGAAGGGCAGTGTGTGATCGGTGGTTTTGACATTGATGATGATAAATGGCGAGGTGGTGGTCTGAATTGGTTGTAGTGGCTTGAGGTAGTTGGGCGCTGGTGGTGGTGATGCTGCAGTGGGTGCGTGAGTGGCATGGAGATAGCAGCTAAGTTCTGAGCTGATTGGGTGCGAGATTGATGGTTAAATCAAAGCTGGAAATCGAGATCGAAGTTGTGGCTTCCGAAACAAATAACGAGGTTGCTGTTTGGTGATGATGATGATGAATCAGAGATTGGTTTGGAGATTCGGCTATGGCGGATTTGAGGATGGCGAATTGGAAAAGCAGGCTGGTGGTTGCAGCTTGTGGTGATTCAGTGGCTTGGTGGTTGGAAATCGTGATGAGGCAGTGGGGTTGCTCGAATGGTTCCGGCAGTGAAGGTGAAAGTGATCATACAGGTTGGTTTGGCTTGATGATGATATAGGGGATTGAAATTGTGGTGGGTGGAGTTGTGGATTGTTGGTTGACAGTGGTGGCTGCATTGGTGATGATAACAGTGGCCGGTTTTGGAGTTGAGTTGGTTTGAAGATTGATTTTGATATTGAATGTTCAATTGGCAGTGAGGGTGATTTCTGAATGGTGATGAAGATGAATGCTTTCGGCTATTAAGGTGATGAGAATGATGATGTTGGAGAATATTAGATGTAAAGGTGGAATAAAATGTGAGTTGCCATGTGTGTGATGAATGATGAAGATTCTAATGGTATAAAGAGAGAATTGTGGTGGTGTTCAACCGAGATGGTAGTGATGATGAATGGAGAAGGAAAATAATTTAAAAAGAAAAAGAAAGAATAAAAATAATTAATGGGATACTAGCATAATTAGGCAAATGTTTAATTTAAGATAATTAATTAGATATCTTTAATAATTTGGAATTCAAAATGATTTTGAAAATAATATTTTGAATAAATAATTAAAATAACATAATTTTAGAAATTCGGATTTTAATTTAAAATCGAACAAATTCGATATTTCTTGACTTGGCTAGACGAATCCGTCGCGGCATTAATTTCAAAACAATAGCGACTCAATTTTCTAAATATTAAAATAATTATTTATTGCATAAAAATTCTGGGTTGCTATAGAAACGTATCAAGTTTGATAAGGAAGTGGTGGATAACTATTTGGGGTTAAATAGCACTGGGTCGGTCCCCATGTCGTCTAATGCGGGTGTTTTCTTTCCGGACCAAGAGGTGCTCCGTTGGGCTTTGAAGCCTGAACTCCATGACTCCCTAAATGTCATCCTTCCGCACTACAAGAATCGGGATCTACAGCGGGACGCCTGGTACCTGCACCAGTGGGGGTCGGGGAGTCTCTTCCCATCCACTAGCCTCACTACAGTATCTGTTCGCTACCTCCGGGTTTACTACGCCATCACCATGGGAATCAAGTTTGACTTGGGGAAGCACATCTTTGATACGATATCCACATACGCCAGCTTGATACCACAGAAGCGAGGCATGCCGTTCCCATGTTTAATCACCGCCTTATGCCGGGCTCAAAGAGTTCCCGCTGCAGTAAGTGACGACACCTTGGGGCATGGGAATCGCCTCACGAAGGCGAGTCTGGAGAATGCTCGCAGGCAAATCATTGTGAAGTGGGGTCACGGAGATGATGAATCAGGGGACTCCGATGGTGATCAGGGCTCCGAGGAGCCCGCAGCACGGGAAGCGCCACAACGGCCTAATGCTCCTACCCCTTTTGAGCTTCAGATGCTAGGCATGATGCAAGCCTTCCAAACCCAGCTGAATGCTATGCAAGAAGATCAGCAGCTTCTACTAGAGGAGCAGCGGGCCATTCGGGAGGAGATTCGACAATTGCAGAGAGCTCGAGATGATCAACCTCCACAATAGACCGAGGGAGTTTCTTTTTTTTTTTTTCCCTTTTATTGTTTTACTTGCCAATGCGGACATTGTGTTGTCTAAGTGTGGGGGGGGGATTAACTTGATTGTAAGCATATCTAATTCAATTTCTCTTTGTAATCGAATCTTTAAAAGGTATTTTGATCTTGTTAGCTGTTTTTGCTACCTATCTATGCTACTTAGATCCTTAACCATACTTTGATAGGAAGCGACCCCACTTTTGGTGCATTTTTTTTTGAAAATCATTGCATAATTGGATATAAATTGAGCACATAGAGATCATCTCGTCCAAAACTTCATAAATAGATTGGAATTGAAAAGTAAAATTGTCAAATATCTACAACCGAGTTAACCCAACCTACAATAGACAGATTACCCTTTCATATATAACCTTGAATGTCCCAAATTATTATACCTTTGTGAGTAGTAATGGTTTGAATGCTTTTAACCGTTACCCTCGACCAATGGACTTAGATTGGAATGAAGATCAAGCAATGACCTATAACTCATAATTGGATGGGAGAAACACATGAAAACCATAATTTGTGAGCTTTTGAACCTAAGAGCTATTTTCAATACTTATAAGCTCATAATTCTTTGATGTGTGTCCTGCATGGTTGAGTTATACTTGGATGTGCTTTCTTGTGCATACCGTTGTAGCTTCTTGATTCAAGTGCAATTTATAGCAAAGTCAATAGGTTAAACCAAATTTAACTTGCTAAAAGAGCCTACCTTGTTACATGGACCATTAGAAGCCCGTTTGAGCCTAAGCCTTTCTTTGAATTTTTATGCCTCGTTACAAGCCACGAACACCTTTTCTTTCACATTGTCTCTGTTTTGAACCTATAGAGAAGGGATTCGCAAGCTTTTGTTGATTGAGGATTGTGCTATGGTTTAAGTCTAATTTAGTGGAAATAGTCATCTTGTGTTGGGCGATGGTTGTGTAATGGACTGAAGTCAGGGGATTGTAATTCTATCTTGTGCCAATCGATGACTGCGTAAAAAAAAAAGTTGCAGTCTATAATCGAAAAAAAAAAAATCGAAAGAGAAAAAGCAATGAAAAGGAAGTTAGTCATGAAAATTAGTAGTTGAGGATGTCAAACACTCAACTTGAAAAAAAAAAGAGAGAAAAGAAGAGAAGATATTCAAGTTTGAATAGAGTTGGGTAGTGTAGCGATCCAGAATTTTTACGCAATTAATAATTATTTTAATATTTAGAAAATTGTGTCGCTACTATTTCACTCATTGTTTTGAAATTAACACCGCAACTGATTCGTCTAGCCAAGTCAAGAAATATCGAATTTGTTCGATTTTAAATTAAAATCCGAATTTCTAAAATTATGTTATTTAATTATTTATTCAAAGTATTATTTTTTAAATCATTTTGAATTCCAAATTTATTAAAATATCCCAATGATCCTTATCAAATTATTTCAAGTCCAAATACGAAATCCAATTTTATCTCAAAATTTACTTACTTCTCAAATGTATTTTCAGTCCAAAATATATCTGTTTTAAATACGTTTCTTGATCGAAGTTAGTCCAATTCTTATCATAATCAAAATTTATTTCACACGTTTTGCTTTCTCTTTATACTCCTTTCCATCACATTATACAAGCATCATCATTATCATCACCACCCCTCCAAATTATGATAATTTACACTCAATTAATCTATCACAAGATTCCTCCAAATCATGATGTTCTCCACCATGTTATTTTTTACAAAACCATCTTTCCAGCAAGAAAGATGCCTTCTCTTTATACATATCAGACTCTGATTTCCAGCCTCCTGACACAGCCAGACAACCACTCCACAGCCACCATCAACTCCAAGTTCAAGCACAACCAACCAGCCCCCACTACCAAGCTGAATTTCTCTGCACATCACCACTGCCAGCCACCCTAATTACCACCACTGAAATCACAACCTCCCTCAAACACCAAATTGAATCAGCGTTCATCATCATCAATCAAAATTGAGCACCACCACCGCACTCAGCCGAACCACAGTCTCAATACCATCGGCAACCACCAATCTGTCAAATAGCATCAACCCCAAACCACCACCCACCTGCAAACCACCAACAGTCAAATCCGCCAACATCTACCCTCGGTTTCGACCCAAATGAAAACAAAAACAAAATAATAGATGTACCCCGACACTTACCTCAACCGCCACCCTATTCGCCGGCGAGCCCGTCGGTTGGATACAATTTTTCCTCCTCAGCCGCACCTCCGTCTCCTCTGCCTCGTTTGAGCGTAGATGAGAGAGTGAGAGATAGAATAATGAGAGATGAGAGATAAGATCTGAATATAATTTTTATTTTTCAGAAATTTCACTTAAGCCCTCAAGTTTGAATAGTCATCCAATTCAGTCCCTATGGTTTTAAAACAATTCATTTCAGTCTCCAAGTTTTAAATGAGTTTTAATCAGCCCTTTCATTTTCAAAATCTGATCACTTCAGTCCCTGCTGATTTACTTTTAAGCTCAAGTTTCAAAAGTATTCATTTTAGTCCCTCAACTATCAAAAGTATCTATTTTAATCCCTCAACTTTCAAAACATCAATTTTAGTCCTAAAATTATAATTTATCATTTTGAACTATATATTCGATAGACTAAAGTGACTTATTGGCTAAGACGAAGCGTACGGAGAATTTAAAGAAATTGAAGTCATTCCCGCTCAACTTTGCACTCGTCGGATTTGAGGTAGACTCGCACTTATTAATTGATTTAAATTATGATTTCATATAAATGTCATGTGACTTGTGAAAGTCAATTTTTATGAAAAGTAAGTATGTTTTTATGAAAGGTAAATATACCTTATGTTTTTATGAAAAGAAAGTATGTTTTTATGACAAGTAAGTATGTTTTTATGAAAGGTAAATATACCTTATGTTTTTATGAAAAGTAAGTATGTTTTTATGAAAAGAAAATATACTTTATATTTTTACGAAAAGTAAGTATACCCTATGTTTCACGAAAATGTTTTTTTGGATCATTGCTATGAAATCAATCTACCAAGATTGCTATGGGTCCCATATGACAAGTTTATGATATGTTAAGGGGACCGGAGTTTTAGTAGCGCTACACATAAGAATTCTTGCCACCTAAGTTCGGTAAAATTCTTGTGTCTCCATATGTTTATGAGGATTTGCCACCTAAGTTCGGTAAAATTCCTATGTTTATGAGGATTTCGATCCTAACCTATGTTTATGAGGATTTCGATCCTATCTTATGTTATGATGCAAATGATCCCTATGAATTTCAAAAATTATGCTTGGTATACTTACTGCATAAGAATTCTTGCCACCGAAGTTCGGTAAAATTCTTATGTTTATGAGGATTTCAATCCTATCCTATGTTATGATGAAAACTTACTGTGATTTTACTGCACAGAATTCTTGCCACCTAAGTTCGGTAAAAAAATTCTTGTGTCTCAAAATGTTTATGAGGATTTCGATCCTATCCTATGTTATGATGAAAATGATCCTTATGCTTTCAAAAGAAAATTATGCTTGGCATAATTAAAATGTGTTTTATAAGTATATGGTTTTCAAAGAGCTGTTTTCAAAGAGAGCTATTTTCAAAGAGCTGTTTTCAAAGAGATGTTTTCAAAGAGCTTATGATTTTCAAAATATGTTCCGTGCTGTAATGCACAATATGAGTTTTATCAAGAGCCGTTTTATAAAGAAGCCATATCAATGCCCGTTTTATAAAGAGCCGGGATTTATGTATTTAATCATCTTATAAATTAATTAATTTGCGATGAGTCTACTGAGTATTTCCCCCATGAAATACTCACCCTACTTTTTTACAGTTTTGCAGATTTCGGAGACGGTGGCGAGCGATGAATGATGGTGGCAATAATCGTTAAACGGTTGAAAGTTTGACGTTAATGATTTCCGTATTTTCCAAACATCGAATAATTTAGAGAAGTTCATTTATTTGAGAAATTATGGCATTGACAATTTCTTTACAAAAATTAATGGTTCGATTTACTATTTCAAATGGTTTCATAAATGTTTTCAATTTTATCGGCCATTACAGTTTATTTAATGTTGCCAAAAATGAATTTCAATTATTTCTTCCGCAAAAATATTATTCGAAAAATTTAGACAGAAAATGACGTAGTGAACCGGGTATACGGAACTCGGGGCGCTACAGGTAGTGAGAAACAATAAGGTTCATAATAAGAGTGAAGGAAGTGATGTTATTTTGAATCGACTTAGTTTGCGACGTTCCTTCTCAACTCAGCCTAAATATACCCTTTTATCCTGCTTGACCCGAAGCCCCGTTACAACCAAATAAAGACCTTCGCTTTGCACTTGTGTTATTGTTGGCTCCGGTTATGACAGTTAGGCAATCTGTGGTACTGACTTATCCATGTAGAGAGCTGAGCGAAAATTCAACACCTTATACACTTTGTGCGAAGAGAGAAATATCTTGTGAGGGTGTTAAAACCCATTACATATACTTATGAGTGGTTTGAATTGCTTGGTCTAGGGTTGGTGGTATGAATGTGGTCGGGGGTCCTGTGTTGACTGTATTCATGTCATGAACAGCTCAGTTTACGCAACTGATTTCCGCTAGAATTGGGTGAAATTATTCTCCTCGTAGTCACTCATACGTGGTTGGGATGTGATCAAACACGAGAGGTGCAAGGAAATAAACCATATCGAGTCATGATTGGGATGGGAAATAAAGGGCGTTGCATCTCTAGCACACACTAACACAATCCGATCATGCAATGGAACATTTTTTTTGTTAAAGACAAGTGGGTTGCAACCTCAAGTCTCTAAACTATAATCTATTGTTGGAATCCTACTCTTTTTATTTGTTCAAGGACGAACAATGGTTCAAGTGTGGGGGGATTTGATAAGTGTTAAATTAACGTTTATTTTATACACTTATATCCTTGAATATACCATAATGTGATTCTATCTAAGTATTATTAATGCATTTTATGTTTCATGTTGTATAGGATCCTAAAAGAGGAGAAAAGAAGAAAAAAGGACCAAATTGCACTAAAAACTGAAGTTTGGGTACTTAGGTGCAAATATCTTTACGACCGCAAGCAAATATCATCACGGCCGTAAGTGCATGATTGAAACAGACAAAATTAAACAGAAAAGATGTTACGGCCGTAAGAAACATCTTTACGGCCGTAACCCTCAAAAGATAAAAATACGCAAAAACCCAATTACGGCCGTAAAAGAGATGTTACGGCCGTAACTCCAATTTAAGGAAATATGCAGTAACTCAATTACGGTCGTAAAAGAATAGTTACGGCCGTAACTATTCAAGTCAAAAATTTCCTTATTTCAATTCTTTCCATAATTTGGGATTTCTTGCTCCCAAAGCTAGGGCATGAAATTGGAGCTATAAAAAGGGAGTTTCATGACAAGAAAAAGGGGATTATTATTATTATTTTGAAGGAGGACGGCTTGCTTGAAGATTTGGAAGAAGAATTCAGAAATTCGAGAAGGTGAATCAGGACAGAAAATTGTAGAATTCCTCATGACTATGCTCGGCTAAGCTTCCGTACCTAGTTCGAAGGGGAAGTTGTATTTCATATCAATTCGTTATTGCTTTTCCAAACTAGTAACGTAGTTCTAAGTTCTTTATTTTGATTTGTTGGATTCTTATGCGTTTTAATTTAATCAATACAATTCTTTATTTGATTAAGGCCTTATCATTTAATTTGTTGTGTTGAGATTTGCTATTTTGAATGATTGGATCCGTAATTGTCTTTTTATTCAAATCATAGTAGCAATTGGAAATTTAATTTTTTAATAAAGAATTCCAACTTGGGTTAATTATCACGAGCTTGTGTGATTAATAATCGAATTCACCCTAATTCTTCTCAACCAATACATAGTTGTTGTCTTAAATCTAAAGAGCTTGTTTTAGGTTATTCAGTGGCTAATGTTTAATTAGAAAGCTTATTCTAATTAAATACAATTAAGGAAGAATAGGAATAGTTAGAGCTTATTAACTATTTACGGGTGATAAATCAAATAGGGAATTTGAACACGCGTTACTTGGAAAGTGAGAACATTGCGATAGAATACAACTGAACCTGAGAACTAGGGTTTGCAACCACTTGACTTTTATCTAATTTACGTTTTTACTTTATTTTCACGTTATTTACAATTCTTGAACTCAAAAACCCCCCATCTATTCTGATTGACAAAGCACTATTTTAGTTCCCGTTCCTCGTGGGATCGACTCTTACTTCCGCTATTACAATCAAACCTGTTAATTTGCGAGTAAGATATTTAATTATTATTTTGGTCCATTGCGACACGCATCATTCGCTCAGATTGTGGATAGCAAAGTCACCTGCCATTTTAGACATAAATTATTTTCAAAGTATTACCAAACCTTTAACGTGTTCCGCATTACTTAAATGGTTAGCTAAAGAAAGACACACAAACAAGTCAATTTTTTTCTTTTCATTTTCATAAATCGCAAAAAGCGAATCAAACCCCCTACTAATAGCGATCAAATTGGCGTATTTCCAAATCATGCCCCTATTGCTACAGCTGTAGATATAGGGATTTTGAGAATACGCTTTAACGACTAGTGGTTAACGATGGCTCTGATGGTTGGCTTTGCTTTAACAGGCAATAATGAGATCACTGTTTTAGTAAATGATGCGGAAAAAGGTTTTGGTGCATCGCGACATGCATCAGTGAACAAATATTTTACTTTGGGCGGGTTTGATAAGTGTATTTTATATTCTTATTTATCTGTCAAAATTAGGATATTATATTGTTTTCGTGAATAAACTCTACTTAGTTATTATTATTTGAAAATTTAGAACGTGTTATAAGACTACCATTCTTTTGTATATTTTGTGACTTTTAATTGGTTATTTTCCTTAAGCTTATTTTTGTTTTTTTATAATTATATATATAGGTATGGAGAAGAGGTATCATAAAAGAGCCGATTAGATGGATAAGCATGTATTCTCCACTTCTGGTGTATATAACTTCTGTTGAAGCAGGATTTTAAGATCCGTCTAAATTTTTAAGAACAGGAAGCTACAGGTGTTATTAGCAAAGTGAATCATTTATACGTGAGGTTTGTTGCTATGATCTCTTATCTCAGTTTTTAATATTAATTATTTCAATAATTGTTTATTTGAAGATTGTTTCTTCTAGATGAATCTTTTATATAAGATCCAAACAATGTAAAAAATATAGAAGAAAGAATAAATTTTTTGGTTTACAATAATTCAGAACAATAATAGAGTAAATTATTGGGTTCACAATAATCTATAATAAGTTTATATCAATCTAATTAGATGACCCCTTTATATATAACCGGATATAAAAGTGAAATAATCGGATCAAATATTAAAGTTAATATATCCCCATATATCACATTATATAACCATATCCCTTGTACCATTTTAATCTATGAATATTTGTACGATTCTTCACTTTCCATAACCTCTCTAAGTCCTTTGATGCACAGGGGTCATTTTCTTTTTGCTTGCAGCAGTTGTTTTGTTGTGAGAAAAATCAAATTTTCTCCCTCTTTTTTTTCTTTGCCTTTGACATTTGTACAGGGTACATTCACTCGTATAGAAATGACAAAAAAATGGGGGAATGTAAGTCGATTTTTAGTAAAACCAACGCTTATAAAAGGAGGGTGGTATTTTTTTAATATAAATCAAAGAATACGCGTCGGTTGTAATTATACAACCGATGCGTATTCTTAACAGTTAACTTTTACGTGTCTGTATCATATACATCGCCTCTACAACTAACGCGTATTGTCTTTTATAACCGACGCGAATGAGTCTGCCTGTACTAGTGGTTGACTGTGGCCCTTTTGCAGGTCTAACATGAGAATGGGTCTTAAAGCAAAATCTTTTATTAAATGTTTAGGTTTTTTTAATTCAAGTTAGCATTACATGGCTAGTTGTCCAAATTGAAAAAAAATCTTCGCTCAGATTGTGGATAGCAAAGTTTCCTGCCATTTTAGACATAAATTATTTTCAAAGTAGTACCAAACCTTTAACGTGTTCGGCGTTACTTAAATGGTTAGTTAAAGAAAGACACACAAACAAGTCAATTTTTTTCTTTTCATTTTCATAAATCGCAAAAACCGAATCAAACCCCCCACTAATAGCGATCAAATTGGCGCATTTCCAAATCATGCCCCTATTGCTACAGCTGTAGATATAGGAATTTTGAGAATACGCTTTAACGACTAGTGGTTAAGGATGGCTCTGATGGTTGGCTTTGCTTGAACAGGCAATAATGAGATCATTGTTTTAGTAAATGATGCGGAAAAAGGTTTTTGTGCATCGCGACATGCATCAATGAACAAATATTCTACTTTGGGCGGGTTTGATAAGTTTATTTCATATTCTTATTTATCTGTCAAAATTAGGATATTATATTATTTTCGTGAATAAACTCTACTTAGTTATTATTATTTGAAAATTTAGAACGTGTTATAAGACTACCATTCTTTTGTATATTTTGTGACTTTTAATTGGCTATTTTCCTTAAGCTTATTTTTGTTTTTTTTTTTTATATAATTATATATATAGGTATGGAGAAGAGGTATCATAAAAGAGCCGATTAAATGGATAAGCATGTATTCTCCACTTCTGGTGTATATAACTTTTGTTGAAGCAGGATTTTAAGATCCGTCTAAATTTTTAAGAACACGAAGCTACAGGTGTTATTAGCAAAGTGAATCATTTATACGTGAGGTTTGTTGCTATGATCTCTTATCTCAGTTTTTAATATTAATTGTTTCAATAATTGTTTATTTGAAGATTGTTTCTTCTAGATGAATCTTTTATATAAGATCCAAACAATGTAAAAAATATAGAAGAAAGAATAAATTTTTTGGTTTACAATAATTCCAAACAATAATAGAGTAAATTATTGGGTTCACAATAATCTATAATAAGTTTATATCAATCTAATTAGATGACCCCTTTATATATAACCTGATATAAAAGTGAAATAACCGGATCAAATATTAAATTTGATATATCCCTTGTACCATTTTAATCTATGAATATTTGTACGATTCTTCACTTTCCATAACCTCTCTAAGTCCTTTGATGCACAGGGGAGCCTTTTCTTTTTGCTTGCAGCAATTGTTGTTGAGAAAAATCAAATTTTCTCCCTCTTTTTTTTTTTTTGCCTTTGACATTTGTACAGGGTACGTTCACTCGTATAGAAATGACAAAACAATGGGGAATATACGTCGATTTTTAGTAAAACCAACGCTTATAAAAGGAAGATGGTATTTTTGTAATATAAATCAAAGAATACGCGTCGGTTGTAATTATACAACCGATGCGTATTCTTAACAGTTAACTTTTACGTGTCTGTATCATATACATCGCCTCTACAACTAACGCGTATTGTCTTTTATAACCGACGCGAATGAGTCTGTCTGTACTAGTGGTTGACTGTGGCCATTTTGCAGGTCTAACATGAGAATGGCTCTTATCGCAAAATCTTTTATTAAATGTTTAGGTTTTTTTAATTCAAGTGAGCATTACATGGCTAGTTGTCCAAATTGAAAAAAAATATTCGCTCAGATTGTGGATAGCAAAGTCACCTGCCATTTTAGACATAAATTATTTTCAAACTATTACCAAACCTTTAACGTGTTCCGCATTACTTAAGTGGTTAGCTAAAGAAAGACACACAAACAAGTTAATTTTTTTCTTTTCATTTTCATAAATCGCAAAAAGCGAATCAAACCCCCTACTAATAGCGATCAAAGTGGCATATTTTCAAATCATGCCCCTATTGCTACAGCTGTAGATATAGGGATTTTGAGAATACGCTTTAACGACTAGTGGTTAACGATGGCTTTGATGGTTGGCTTTGCTTGAACAGGCAATAATGAGATCATTGTTTTAGTAAATGATGCGGAAAAAGGTTTTGGTGCATCGCGACATGCATCAATGAACAAATATTCTACTTTGGGCGGGTTTGATAAGTGTATTTTATATTCTTATTTATCTGTCAAAATTAGGATATTATATTATTTTCGTGAATAAACTCTACTTAGTTATTATTATTTGAAAATTTAGAACGTGTTATAAGACTACCATTCTTTTATATATTTTGTGACTTTTAATTGGCTATTTACCTTAAGCTTATTTATTTATTATAATTATATATATAGGTATGGAGAAGAGGTATCATAAAAGAACCAATTAGATGGATAAGATGTATTCTCCACTTCTGGTGTATATAACTTCTATTGAAGCAGGATTTTAAGATCCGTCTAAATTTTTAAGAACAGGAAGCTACAGGTGTTATTAGATAAGTGAATCATTTATACGTGAGGTTTGTTGTTATGATCTCTTATCTAAGTTTTTAATATTAATTGTATCAATAATTGTTTATTTGAAGATTGTTTCTTCTAGATGAATCTTTTATACAAGATCCAAACAATGTAAAAAATATAGAAGAAATAATAAATTTTTGGGTTTACAATAATTCCAAAAAATAATAGAGTAAATTATTGGGTTCACAATAATCTATAATAAGTTTATATCAATATAATTAGACGACCCCTTTATATATAACTGGATATAAAAGTGAAATAACCGGATCAAATATTAAATTTGATATATCCCTTGTACCATTTTATTCTATGAATATTTGTACGATTCTTCACTTTCCATAACCTCTCTAAGTCCTTTGATGCACAGGGGAGCCTTTTCTTTTTGCTTGCAGTAGTTGATGTTGAGAAAAATCAAATTTTCTCCCTCTCTTTTTTTTGCCTTTGACATTTGTACAGGGTACGTTCACCCATATAGAAATGAAAAAAAAAATGGGGAATATACGTCGGTTTTTAGTAAAACCAACGCTTATAAAAGGATGGTGGTATTTCTGTAATTATAATCAAAGAATACGCGTCGGTTGTAATTATACAACCGATGCGTATTCTTCACAGTTAAGTTATACGTGTCTGTATCATATATATCGCCTCTACAACTAACGCGTATTGTCTCTTATAACCGAAGCGAATGAGTCTGTCCGTACTAGTGGTTGACTGTGGCCCTTTGCAGCTCTAACATGAGAATGTGTCTTAATGCAAAGTCTTTTATTAAATGTTTAGGTTTTTTTTAATTCAAGTGAGCATTACTTGGCTAGTTGTCCAAATTGAAAAAAAATCTTCGCTCAGATTGTGGATAGCAAAGTCACCTGCCATTTTAGATATACATTATTTTCAAAGTATTACCAAACCTTTAACGTGTTCCGTGTTACTTAAACGGTTAGCTAAAGAAAGACATGCAGACAAGTCAATTTTTTTCTTTTCATTTTCATAAATCGCAAAAAGCGAAACAAACCCCCTATTAATAGCGATCAAATTGGCGTATTTCCAAATCATGCCCTTATGTCTACAGCTGTAGATATAGGGATTTTGAGAATACGCTTTAACGACTAGTGGTTAACGATGGCTCTGATGGTTTGTTTTGCTTGAACAGGAAATAATGAGATCATTGTTTTAGTATACCCTGGGCAAGAAGATGTGGACCTGTCCCTGCTGACCCATGAGATGACTGTGCTGTCTCAGCAGAAGGTGGGGAGCTAATGTGTGTAGTAGCTTTGGGTGGTACCTCTGTAGCAGGTGTAGGAGTAGGGGACAAGGGAAGTACCTCAATAGGAGCCTGTGGAGGATGCTCAGCTATGGTAGATACTGTCACTGAAATAGGCTCAATAGATGTAGGAATGGTCTGTGTGGCCTCTGTCAGAACCTGTGGTATGATCTCAGTAGTACGAGCGGGTAACTGAGGAATTTCTGGGATAACCTCTGTAGGTGTAGTACTAAAAGTCGAAAAAGCCATAAGAGGTGGTGTCATGGTGAAAGATCGCTGCTGCTATAAGGGAAGAATCACTGGAGAAACAAAGGCTGTAGGAGGAGGCTGTTGAGCAACAGAAGAACTGGGGCCCTGCTGGCTGCTGGATGCTCTAGGCCCCGCCACCCACTGTCTGGGTTGATCATCAATCAACATCCCCTTTCCCTTATCCTTCACCCTATCAACAGGTTTCGGAGGAGGGGTAGAAGGAGCAACAACAGGAGCAGTAGGAACAGAAGTAGAAGGATGAGCAGGAGCAGAAGGCCTGCCAATCAGACATTTATCGACACTGTGCCCCAAATGTCTACAACGGCTGCAAAAAGTTGGCTTCTGATCATAAACAACAGCCTGCCAATACCTGGGATATTTCTCACGCTGAATCCATATGCGGTCTGGAAGAGCAAAAGACAAGTCAACCTCAATGCAAACCCTGGCCTCACTGGGCCTCCTCAAATCAGTAGTGGCCTCATCAATGCGCAACGGCGTCCCAATAGCCCGAGCTAAAGCAAATAGAGCACCCTTTGCACGAAAATGTATGGGTAATAATGGAAAAGAGACCCAGACAGGCACAATGGGGATCTCATGTGCAGGGATAAAAGCAGGAGTCCACTTGATAGCCCTCATAAGGCACCCATCAATATACCAAGATGGCTTCAGGAAAAGGCGAGCATAATCGTCCTAATGTGATAAGTGAATGAGAATGTGGTGTGCATCAATTAAGCCAACAGAAAACTCATCATAAAATCCAAATTTAAGGAAGCTCTCATGAACCTTAGCGATTGGAGGCTTCCTATTCATAAACTTACCAACAAGTGTAAACTTATATGGCGCAGCTAAAAACTGCTCATCCACATCATCAAAATTAATAGCAGGTTCGTTCAAGTGTAATGAGGGGGGTCTTAGTAGCGAACCTGTGGAGAAAGGAATCTGGGGGAGCTTGCGTGACTGATGCAAAGGATTTATTTTGGTTCCTCTCAGTCTGAGTTATAGTTGGCTTTCTGGCTAAAGCAACTGCATAAGAAATCTTATTCTGAGCTGAAGTCCCAAGAGCTGTAGTAGAATTCTCAACAACACGAGGAGGGCGATTCCCCATAGGAGCCTTTCCATGGGGCTTAGGAGCTGTCCTATTAGTAGGAATAGGTCTGGGAACTTTAGTTGGTGCTAAAGGAACAGAATTAACAGCCTCTATTTGCGTGCATGAAGGCACGCTTCCCAATGCAGTGGAACCGGGAGGATTAGCTACCAAAGGAGTGACTCCAACCATTTGCTGCTGTTCTGGAGCTGATGCAGCTGGTCCTACGATCAGATTCGCAGCAGAGAGAACAGAAATCCCTGCCTCGATTTGTGTGCTAGACAGCACGTTTCCCAATGCAGAGCTATTAACCACAGTTGAGGTAACGGGGACCAAAATTGGGTGATTTTCAGCTTCTGAGATCAGTGGTGCAACAGGTTGGCTGAAATTCTGCCCAGAATTCCCATAAATCGCTGCCTTGAAGTGCGTGCCATTATGCACGATTCCCAATGCATCGTGAACCACAACATTTTTCGGAATTGACGACTTTTTTGTCATTCTCAGGTGCTCTGGAACTGATGGTGGTGTTCCCAGACCCGAATTCACAGCAGAACCCGCTGCCTCGAAGTGTGTGCCAAAAGGCATGTTTCCCAATGCTGAACTACGCTCAAGATTAGTTGAATCCGGGACTACTACGGGGTAATATGGGGGCTCTGAATCCAATGGAGTAGGTCCCAAAACCAGATTCGGATCAAAAAAGTGTGAAATCGAAGGGGCAGCTGCGGGCACGCTTCCCAATGTGAGATTTTCGGATGAATTGGGCTTAAAGAGTGGTACCCCAGGGGTTTTTGGGTGTTCTGAAACCAATGGAATCAATCTCGGGACCTAAATCAAAGTGGAACAACCTGCACTGGAATGCCCTAAAACCGAGGCTAGGGTTTTGAGATAATCCATATGGGCCGTAAATGACAAAGGGGGAAGTTGGGGATGATTTTTGGTTGGTTGGAGGGAGAAGGTGGAACGGATGGATGGGGGGACGGAGGTGATGGTGGTGCAATGCCAGAAATGTCCCCGACGGTGGCGGAAAGTGGGTTGGATGTGTACGGGTTATGGGGAAGATTTTGGACAATTGAAGGGTGGTTTGTTGGTGGAATTGGACATGGATTGGATGAATAGAAAGAGCTTGAGGAGCCTTCGACGAGGGAGGTGGTGGCCGGTCGATTGGAGGGCGGATCCGGCGGCTTTGGTGGAAGGGACGACATGGCGAAAAAAAATCACCAAAAATCGTCCTAGGGTAGAGAGAAAGCGGCGGGGTTGGTTTTTGTTCAGGGTTCAGGGTTCGGGGTTCAGGGTTTAGGGTTGAGGGTTTGGTGTTTGGGGTTTGGGGTTTAGGGTTTTTTGGGGTTTGGGGTTTGAGGTTAGGGGTTTAGGGGATAGGGGTTACGGTTTAGGGTTTGGGGTTTTTTTTTTTGGTTTTTTTTTTTTTTTTAGAGTTGTTCACAATTTATCCTCGTGCGGGCCAGGAGCTAACATGAAAATGAAATAGTACAGGAAAGGAGGGGGGCATAAACCTGACCTCCAAGAATGTGCAAATGTAGCAAATGGAAAAGAGGAACTGAAAGCAACAAATGGGGGAAACAACAATCCCCAGACAAGGGTTTGGGGTTTGGGGTTAGGGTTTAGGGGTTTAGGGGTTAGGGGTTTAGGGTTTAGGGTTAGGGTTAGGGGTTTAGGGTTTAGGGTTTAGGGGTTAGGGGTTAGGGTTTAGGATTTAGGGTTTAGGGTTTAGGGTTTAGGGTTTAGGGTTTTTTTTTTATCAATATCATAATTTTATATCATAAAATGCGAAACAACAAATAAAAGGAGGGGGGCAAGGACCTGACCTCCAACAAATGTAAAGTACAACAATGAAAAAGAGCAAGTGAAAAAAGTGCAGAAAAAACAATGTAGAAAGGACTCTCATAAGCCCTGGTACATGTTCCCTCCATAGTAACGCTCGTAAAGGTCTATGGACTCTGGGCCATAGGAAGGGCGGAATGCAGGTGCCTCTGATCTCAAGAAAGGACTCATGTGTGATGTGGCTGTTGAAGTGACTGAGGGGACCTGTGGTGGAGGTGCTCCAGATGAAGAAGCAGATGGGGTAGCTGATGGCAAGTCTGCCTGAGTATTAAGCATGCAATCTCCTAAACCCATCCCATCAATGTCTCCCTGGATCAGAGACTTCATCTTATCCTGTCTCGGGGGAGGATCAGGAGTGGATGAAGGTGTGGAAGTCTGATTAACAGAGGGCTTGGCAGGTGGGGGCTCTCCAAAAAGCTTGTGTACCAGATCTTCAATGGCAAATCTCAAGGAGGATGTCATCTTCATGCGGTGTGAGCCCTTGAAGTGGTCTAACAGAAGATGCTTTGCCTTAGAGTGCTCCGAACCTAACTCTGCGAGAAGACCCTGAGCGAGAACCTGTGTAGCTGAACCTGCTGACCCATGTGCTGACTGTGCGGTCTCTGCAGATGGTGGAGAGCTACTGTGTGTGGCTGTGGGAAGTGCCTCTATAACTGGTACTTGAAAAGAAGGGATGGGAGTTACCTCAATAGGAGCCGGTGTAGCCTCTGCCTGAACCTCTGGTATGATCTCAGCAGTAGAAGCGGGTAACTGAGGAGGTGAAGGACGAGTCTCTGTGGTAGGCTCAATAACTGGAGGAGGCTGTGTTGTGATCTCAACTGGAGCCTCTGGGATCACCTCTGTAGGTGTGGGTACTGTCTCAATCACCTGTGGAACCAACTGGGTGACTGGAGGCACAGTAGTGGAAGTAGTGAGGAGGGAAGTGGGGGCTGCTGAGACTGGAGCCCATCTCTTCTTCTGGATGGGTGGTGGAACTCTGATTGCAGGCGCAGAAGTAGGTGGAGGTGCTGGTGGTGTAGGCTGAGCGGGTGCAGGTGCCGGTGCTGGTGGTTTCCCAATCTGACATTGAGCATCTGAATGCCCCATGTTTCGACACCTGAGACAAAAAACTGGCTTCTTATCATAGACAACTGGCTGCCAGTAACCTGGGACTTTCTGTCTCTGAATCCAAATCCGGTCAGGAAGCTCATACTCAAGATCAGCCTCAATACAGACCCGAGCTTCACTAGGCCTTCGTAGGTCAGTAGTTGCCTCATCAATGCGAAGTGGGACCCCAATGGTCCTAGCGAGGGCAAACAAGGGCCCTTTGGCTCTAAAGTGGATCGGCAACAAAGGAAAGGACACCCAAATGGGAACAATAGGGGTCTCATGCTCTGGACTGAATCCTGATGTCCACTTAATGACCCGCATGAGACATCCCTCAATATGCCAAGATGACCTCATGAATAGTCGTGAATAATCATCCTCATGTGTAAGGTGTAGCAGAATATGTCGTGCATCAATAAGACCAATGCTAAATTCACCTTTAAATCCAAATTTATGAAAGCTTTCACGTACCTTAGAGATAGGAGGCTTTCTGTGGATGAATTTCCCAACAAGTGTGAACTTGTAAGGCTCAGCAAGGATATTCTCATCCTCCTCAGTAAAAGCTACTGCAGGTTCATTCAAATGTAGAAATGGTTCCTTAATAGCGAACCTGTGCAGTGTAGATTCTGGTGGAGCCTGTGTGACAGATGCAAATGATTTGTTCTGACTCCTAGCAACCTGAGTAATGGTGGGCCGAGCATTCAATGTAGCTGCGTATGACAATTTCGGAAGAGCCGGGGCAGTTTTCGGAGCAGTAACGGCAGAAACAGCTGATGCAGGAAGTTTCGGTCGACCAGGGTTCGGTCGACCGAACCTGGATTTTCGGTCGACCGATCTTTGGAAGTTCGGTCGACCGAAAGTGTAGTTCGGTCGACCGAACTCGCGACAGGTTCCGCGACGGGTTTCGGCAATTGATCTGAAAAAGTCGATTTTTGGGCCAAAAATTGAGTTGGAGAGACCAAACCAGGGGTTTTTGATGCTTCTGAGTTGATTGGGAGTGGTCCCATGGCCTGATTTTGAGCAAAAACATGTGTATTTCGAGATTCATGCTCATGAACCCTAAAACCCTCATTTCTCGAATCTGCAACTTCAAGCGCTTTAATCCGCAAAACTTCTTCATGGACATGTTCTCCTAGTGTAGGAGAGGTGTCTTGTTGATGATTTGAGCCATGGGTATCGACGGGGAAGGATTTCTCAAATTGGGCATCCGAATGAACGATTTTTTGGCTCGATTTTGGGGCTGTTTTTGGATTTGGATTGGTGGGGATTGTTGTAGATGTTATTCCACCAACATAAGTGACATTTTCCGGAAAAATAGGCGGTGGTTCGGGGGGTTTGAATGGTGGTGCCTCCATGGGAAAAAAATCCCCTTTTTTCTCCCAAAACCTAGAGAGAATTTTTTGGTTTTTTGGTTTAGGGTTTAGGGTTTAGGGTTTTTTTTTTATCAATATCATAATTTTATATCATAAAATGCGAAACAACAAATAAAAGGAGGGGGGCAAGGACCTGACCTCCAACAAATGTAAAGTACAACAATGAAAAAGAGCAAGTGAAAAAAGTGCAGAAAAAACAATGTAGAAAGGACTCTCATAAGCCCTGGTACATGTTCCCTCCATAGTAACGCTCGTAAAGGTCTATGGACTCTGGGCCATAGGAAGGGCGGAATGCAGGTGCCTCTGATCTCAAGAAAGGACTCATGTGTGATGTGGCTGTTGAAGTGACTGAGGGGACCTGTGGTGGAGGTGCTCCAGATGAAGAAGCAGATGGGGTAGCTGATGGCAAGTCTGCCTGAGTATTAAGCATGCAATCTCCTAAACCCATCCCATCAATGTCTCCCTGGATCAGAGACTTCATCTTATCCTGTCTCGGGGGAGGATCAGGAGTGGATGAAGGTGTGGAAGTCTGATTAACAGAGGGCTTGGCAGGTGGGGGCTCTCCAAAAAGCTTGTGTACCAGATCTTCAATGGCAAATCTCAAGGAGGATGTCATCTTCATGCGGTGTGAGCCCTTGAAGTGGTCTAACAGAAGATGCTTTGCCTTAGAGTGCTCCGAACCTAACTCTGCGAGAAGACCCTGAGCGAGAACCTGTGTAGCTGAACCTGCTGACCCATGTGCTGACTGTGCGGTCTCTGCAGATGGTGGAGAGCTACTGTGTGTGGCTGTGGGAAGTGCCTCTATAACTGGTACTTGAAAAGAAGGGATGGGAGTTACCTCAATAGGAGCCGGTGTAGCCTCTGCCTGAACCTCTGGTATGATCTCAGCAGTAGAAGCGGGTAACTGAGGAGGTGAAGGACGAGTCTCTGTGGTAGGCTCAATAACTGGAGGAGGCTGTGTTGTGATCTCAACTGGAGCCTCTGGGATCACCTCTGTAGGTGTGGGTACTGTCTCAATCACCTGTGGAACCAACTGGGTGACTGGAGGCACAGTAGTGGAAGTAGTGAGGAGGGAAGTGGGGGCTGCTGAGACTGGAGCCCATCTCTTCTTCTGGATGGGTGGTGGAACTCTGATTGCAGGCGCAGAAGTAGGTGGAGGTGCTGGTGGTGTAGGCTGAGCGGGTGCAGGTGCCGGTGCTGGTGGTTTCCCAATCTGACATTGAGCATCTGAATGCCCCATGTTTCGACACCTGAGACAAAAAACTGGCTTCTTATCATAGACAACTGGCTGCCAGTAACCTGGGACTTTCTGTCTCTGAATCCAAATCCGGTCAGGAAGCTCATACTCAAGATCAGCCTCAATACAGACCCGAGCTTCATTAGGCCTTCGTAGGTCAGTAGTTGCCTCATCAATGCGAAGTGGGACCCCAATGGTCCTAGCGAGGGCAAACAAGGGCCCTTTGGCTCTAAAGTGGATCGGCAACAAAGGAAAGGACACCCAAATGGGAACAATAGGGGTCTCATGCTCTGGACTGAATCCTGATGTCCACTTAATGACCCGCATGAGACATCCCTCAATATGCCAAGATGACCTCATGAATAGTCGTGAATAATCATCCTCATGTGTAAGGTGTAGCAGAATATGTCGTGCATCAATAAGACCAATGCTAAATTCACCTTTAAATCCAAATTTATGAAAGCTTTCACGTACCTTAGAGATAGGAGGCTTTCTGTGGATGAATTTCCCAACAAGTGTGAACTTGTAAGGCTCAGCAAGGATATTCTCATCCTCCTTAGTAAAAGCTACTGCAGGTTCATTCAAATGTAGAAATGGTTCCTTAATAGCGAACCTGTGCAGTGTAGATTCTGGTGGAGCCTGTGTGACAGATGCAAATGATTTGTTCTGACTCCTAGCAACCTGAGTAATGGTGGGCCGAGCATTCAATGTAGCTGCGTATGACAATTTCGGAAGAGCCGGGGCAGTTTTCGGAGCAGTAACGGCAGAAACAGCTGATGCAGGAAGTTTCGGTCGACCAGGGTTCGGTCGACCGAAATTGATGGTTCGGTCGACCGAACCTGGATTTTCGGTCGACCGATCTTTGGAAGTTCGGTCGACCGAACTCGCGACAGGTTCCGCGACGGGTTTCGGCAATTGATCTGAAAAAGTCGATTTTTGGGCCAAAAATTGAGTTGGAGAGACCAAACCAGGGGTTTTTGATGCTTCTGAGTTGATTGGGAGTGGTCCCATGGCCTGATTTTGAGCAAAAACATGTGTATTTCGAGATTCATGCTCATGAACCCTAAAACCCTCATTTCTCGAATCTGCTACTTCAAGCGCTTTAATCCGCAAAACTTCTTCATGGACATGTTCTCCTAGTGTAGGAGAGGTGTCTTGTTGATGATTTGAGCCATGGGTATCGACGGGGAAGGATTTCTCAAATTGGGCATCCGAATGAACGATTTTTTGGCTCGATTTTGGGGCTGTTTTTGGATTTGGATTGGTGGGGATTGTTGTAGATGTTATTCCACCAACATAAGTGACATTTTCCGGAAAAATAGGCGGTGGTTCGGGGGGTTTGAATGGTGGTGCCTCCATGGGAAAAAAATCCCCTTTTTTCTCCCCAAACCTAGAGAGAATTTTTTGGTTTTTTGGTTTAGGGTTTAGGGTTTAGGGTTTAGGGTTTAGGGTTTTTTTTTTATCAATATCATAATTTTATATCATAAAATGCGAAACAACAAATAAAAGGAGGGGGGCAAGGACCTGACCTCCAACAAATGTAAAGTACAACAATGAAAAAGAGCAAGTGAAAAAAGTGCAGAAAAAACAATGTAGAAAGGACTCTCATAAGCCCTGGTACATGTTCCCTCCATAGTAACGCTCGTAAAGGTCTATGGACTCTGGGCCATAGGAAGGGCGGAATGCAGGTGCCTCTGATCTCAAGAAAGGACTCATGTGTGATGTGGCTGTTGAAGTGACTGAGGGGACCTGTGGTGGAGGTGCTCCAGATGAAGAAGCAGATGGGGTAGCTGATGGCAAGTCTGCCTGAGTATTAAGCATGCAATCTCCTAAACCCATCCCATCAATGTCTCCCTGGATCAGAGACTTCATCTTATCCTGTCTCGGGGGAGGATCAGGAGTGGATGAAGGTGTGGAAGTCTGATTAACAGAGGGCTTGGCAGGTGGGGGCTCTCCAAAAAGTTTGTGTACCAGATCTTCAATGGCAAATCTCAAGGAGGATGTCATCTTCATGCGGTGTGAGCCCTTGAAGTGGTCTAACAGAAGATGCTTTGCCTTAGAGTGCTCCGAACCTAACTCTGCGAGAAGACCCTGAGCGAGAACCTGTGTAGCTGAACCTGCTGACCCATGTGCTGACTGTGCGGTCTCTGCAGATGGTGGAGAGCTACTGTGTGTGGCTGTGGGAAGTGCCTCTATAACTGGTACTTGAAAAGAAGGGATGGGAGTTACCTCAATAGGAGCCGGTGTAGCCTCTGCCTGAACCTCTGGTATGATCTCAGCAGTAGAAGCGGGTAACTGAGGAGGTGAAGGACGAGTCTCTGTGGTAGGCTCAATAACTGGAGGAGGCTGTGTTGTGATCTCAACTGGAGCCTCTGGGATCACCTCTGTAGGTGTGGGTACTGTCTCAATCACCTGTGGAACCAACTGGGTGACTGGAGGCACAGTAGTGGAAGTAGTGAGGAGGGAAGTGGGGGCTGCTGAGACTGGAGCCCATCTCTTCTTCTGGATGGGTGGTGGAACTCTGATTGCAGGCGCAGAAGTAGGTGGAGGTGCTGGTGGTGTAGGCTGAGCGGGTGCAGGTGCCGGTGCTGGTGGTTTCCCAATCTGACATTGAGCATCTGAATGCCCCATGTTTCGACACCTGAGACAAAAAACTGGCTTCTTATCATAGACAACTGGCTGCCAGTAACCTGGGACTTTCTGTCTCTGAATCCAAATCCGGTCAGGAAGCTCATACTCAAGATCAGCCTCAATACAGACCCGAGCTTCACTAGGCCTTCGTAGGTCAGTAGTTGCCTCATCAATGCGAAGTGGGACCCCAATGGTCCTAGCGAGGGCAAACAAGGGCCCTTTGGCTCTAAAGTGGATCGGCAACAAAGGAAAGGACACCCAAATGGGAACAATAGGGGTCTCATGCTCTGGACTGAATCCTGATGTCCACTTAATGACCCGCATGAGACATCCCTCAATATGCCAAGATGACCTCATGAATAGTCGTGAATAATCATCCTCATGTGTAAGGTGTAGCAGAATATGTCGTGCATCAATAAGACCAATGCTAAATTCACCTTTAAATCCAAATTTATGAAAGCTTTCACGTACCTTAGAGATAGGAGGCTTTCTGTGGATGAATTTCCCAACAAGTGTGAACTTGTAAGGCTCAGCAAGGATATTCTCATCCTCCTCAGTAAAAGCTACTGCAGGTTCATTCAAATGTAGAAATGGTTCCTTAATAGCGAACCTGTGCAGTGTAGATTCTGGTGGAGCCTGTGTGACAGATGCAAATGATTTGTTCTGACTCCTAGCAACCTGAGTAATGGTGGGCCGAGCATTCAATGTAGCTGCGTATGACAATTTCGGAAGAGCCGGGGCAGTTTTCGGAGCAGTAACGGCAGAAACAGCTGATGCAGGAAGTTTCGGTCGACCAGGGTTCGGTCGACCGAACCTGGATTTTCGGTCGACCGATCTTTGGAAGTTCGGTCGACCGAAAGTGTAGTTCGGTCGACCGAACTCGCGACAGGTTCCGCGACGGGTTTCGGCAATTGATCTGAAAAAGTCGATTTTTGGGCCAAAAATTGAGTTGGAGAGACCAAACCAGGGGTTTTTGATGCTTCTGAGTTGATTGGGAGTGGTCCCATGGCCTGATTTTGAGCAAAAACATGTGTATTTCGAGATTCATGCTCATGAACCCTAAAACCCTCATTTCTCGAATCTGCAACTTCAAGCGCTTTAATCCGCAAAACTTCTTCATGGACATGTTCTCCTAGTGTAGGAGAGGTGTCTTGTTGATGATTTGAGCCATGGGTATCGACGGGGAAGGATTTCTCAAATTGGGCATCCGAATGAACGATTTTTTGGCTCGATTTTGGGGCTGTTTTTGGATTTGGATTGGTGGGGATTGTTGTAGATGTTATTCCACCAACATAAGTGACATTTTCCGGAAAAATAGGCGGTGGTTCGGGGGGTTTGAATGGTGGTGCCTCCATGGGAAAAAAATCCCCTTTTTTCTCCCAAAACCTAGAGAGAATTTTTTGGTTTTTTGGTTTAGGGTTTAGGGTTTAGGGTTTTTTTTTTATCAATATCATAATTTTATATCATAAAATGCGAAACAACAAATAAAAGGAGGGGGGCAAGGACCTGACCTCCAACAAATGTAAAGTACAACAATGAAAAAGAGCAAGTGAAAAAAGTGCAGAAAAAACAATGTAGAAAGGACTCTCATAAGCCCTGGTACATGTTCCCTCCATAGTAACGCTCGTAAAGGTCTATGGACTCTGGGCCATAGGAAGGGCGGAATGCAGGTGCCTCTGATCTCAAGAAAGGACTCATGTGTGATGTGGCTGTTGAAGTGACTGAGGGGACCTGTGGTGGAGGTGCTCCAGATGAAGAAGCAGATGGGGTAGCTGATGGCAAGTCTGCCTGAGTATTAAGCATGCAATCTCCTAAACCCATCCCATCAATGTCTCCCTGGATCAGAGACTTCATCTTATCCTGTCTCGGGGGAGGATCAGGAGTGGATGAAGGTGTGGAAGTCTGATTAACAGAGGGCTTGGCAGGTGGGGGCTCTCCAAAAAGCTTGTGTACCAGATCTTCAATGGCAAATCTCAAGGAGGATGTCATCTTCATGCGGTGTGAGCCCTTGAAGTGGTCTAACAGAAGATGCTTTGCCTTAGAGTGCTCCGAACCTAACTCTGCGAGAAGACCCTGAGCGAGAACCTGTGTAGCTGAACCTGCTGACCCATGTGCTGACTGTGCGGTCTCTGCAGATGGTGGAGAGCTACTGTGTGTGGCTGTGGGAAGTGCCTCTATAACTGGTACTTGAAAAGAAGGGATGGGAGTTACCTCAATAGGAGCCGGTGTAGCCTCTGCCTGAACCTCTGGTATGATCTCAGCAGTAGAAGCGGGTAACTGAGGAGGTGAAGGACGAGTCTCTGTGGTAGGCTCAATAACTGGAGGAGGCTGTGTTGTGATCTCAACTGGAGCCTCTGGGATCACCTCTGTAGGTGTGGGTACTGTCTCAATCACCTGTGGAACCAACTGGGTGACTGGAGGCACAGTAGTGGAAGTAGTGAGGAGGGAAGTGGGGGCTGCTGAGACTGGAGCCCATCTCTTCTTCTGGATGGGTGGTGGAACTCTGATTGCAGGCGCAGAAGTAGGTGGAGGTGCTGGTGGTGTAGGCTGAGCGGGTGCAGGTGCCGGTGCTGGTGGTTTCCCAATCTGACATTGAGCATCTGAATGCCCCATGTTTCGACACCTGAGACAAAAAACTGGCTTCTTATCATAGACAACTGGCTGCCAGTAACCTGGGACTTTCTGTCTCTGAATCCAAATCCGGTCAGGAAGCTCATACTCAAGATCAGCCTCAATACAGACCCGAGCTTCACTAGGCCTTCGTAGGTCAGTAGTTGCCTCATCAATGCGAAGTGGGACCCCAATGGTCCTAGCGAGGGCAAACAAGGGCCCTTTGGCTCTAAAGTGGATCGGCAACAAAGGAAAGGACACCCAAATGGGAACAATAGGGGTCTCATGCTCTGGACTGAATCCTGATGTCCACTTAATGACCCGCATGAGACATCCCTCAATATGCCAAGATGACCTCATGAATAGTCGTGAATAATCATCCTCATGTGTAAGGTGTAGCAGAATATGTCGTGCATCAATAAGACCAATGCTAAATTCACCTTTAAATCCAAATTTATGAAAGCTTTCACGTACCTTAGAGATAGGAGGCTTTCTGTGGATGAATTTCCCAACAAGTGTGAACTTGTAAGGCTCAGCAAGGATATTCTCATCCTCCTCAGTAAAAGCTACTGCAGGTTCATTCAAATGTAGAAATGGTTCCTTAATAGCGAACCTGTGCAGTGTAGATTCTGGTGGAGCCTGTGTGACAGATGCAAATGATTTGTTCTGACTCCTAGCAACCTGAGTAATGGTGGGCCGAGCATTCAATGTAGCTGCGTATGACAATTTCGGAAGAGCCGGGGCAGTTTTCGGAGCAGTAACGGCAGAAACAGCTGATGCAGGAAGTTTCGGTCGACCAGGGTTCGGTCGACCGAACCTGGATTTTCGGTCGACCGATCTTTGGAAGTTCGGTCGACCGAAAGTGTAGTTCGGTCGACCGAACTCGCGACAGGTTCCGCGACGGGTTTCGGCAATTGATCTGAAAAAGTCGATTTTTGGGCCAAAAATTGAGTTGGAGAGACCAAACCAGGGGTTTTTGATGCTTCTGAGTTGATTGGGAGTGGTCCCATGGCCTGATTTTGAGCAAAAACATGTGTATTTCGAGATTCATGCTCATGAACCCTAAAACCCTCATTTCTCGAATCTGCTACTTCAAGCGCTTTAATCCGCAAAACTTCTTCATGGACATGTTCTCCTAGTGTAGGAGAGGTGTCTTGTTGATGATTTGAGCCATGGGTATCGACGGGGAAGGATTTCTCAAATTGGGCATCCGAATGAACGATTTTTTGGCTCGATTTTGGGGCTGTTTTTGGATTTGGATTGGTGGGGATTGTTGTAGATGTTATTCCACCAACATAAGTGACATTTTCCGGAAAAATAGGCGGTGGTTCGGGGGGTTTGAATGGTGGTGCCTCCATGGGAAAAAAATCTCCTTTTTTCTCCCAAAACCTAGAGAGAATTTTTTGGTTTTTTGGTTTAGGGTTTAGGGTTTAGGGTTTTTTTTTTATCAATATCATAATTTTATATCATAAAATGCGAAACAACAAATAAAAGGAGGGGGGCAAGGACCTGACCTCCAACAAATGTAAAGTACAACAATGAAAAAGAGCAAGTGAAAAAAGTGCAGAAAAAACAATGTAGAAAGGACTCTCATAAGCCCTGGTACATGTTCCCTCCATAGTAACGCTCGTAAAGGTCTATGGACTCTGGGCCATAGGAAGGGCGGAATGCAGGTGCCTCTGATCTCAAGAAAGGACTCATGTGTGATGTGGCTGTTGAAGTGACTGAGGGGACCTGTGGTGGAGGTGCTCCAGATGAAGAAGCAGATGGGGTAGCTGATGGCAAGTCTGCCTGAGTATTAAGCATGCAATCTCCTAAACCCATCCCATCAATGTCTCCCTGGATCAGAGACTTCATCTTATCCTGTCTCGGGGGAGGATCAGGAGTGGATGAAGGTGTGGAAGTCTGATTAACAGAGGGCTTGGCAGGTGGGGGCTCTCCAAAAAGCTTGTGTACCAGATCTTCAATGGCAAATCTCAAGGAGGATGTCATCTTCATGCGGTGTGAGCCCTTGAAGTGGTCTAACAGAAGATGCTTTGCCTTAGAGTGCTCCGAACCTAACTCTGCGAGAAGACCCTGAGCGAGAACCTGTGTAGCTGAACCTGCTGACCCATGTGCTGACTGTGCGGTCTCTGCAGATGGTGGAGAGCTACTGTGTGTGGCTGTGGGAAGTGCCTCTATAACTGGTACTTGAAAAGAAGGGATGGGAGTTACCTCAATAGGAGCCGGTGTAGCCTCTGCCTGAACCTCTGGTATGATCTCAGCAGTAGAAGCGGGTAACTGAGGAGGTGAAGGACGAGTCTCTGTGGTAGGCTCAATAACTGGAGGAGGCTGTGTTGTGATCTCAACTGGAGCCTCTGGGATCACCTCTGTAGGTGTGGGTACTGTCTCAATCACCTGTGGAACCAACTGGGTGACTGGAGGCACAGTAGTGGAAGTAGTGAGGAGGGAAGTGGGGGCTGCTGAGACTGGAGCCCATCTCTTCTTCTGGATGGGTGGTGGAACTCTGATTGCAGGCGCAGAAGTAGGTGGAGGTGCTGGTGGTGTAGGCTGAGCGGGTGCAGGTGCCGGTGCTGGTGGTTTCCCAATCTGACATTGAGCATCTGAATGCCCCATGTTTCGAAACCTGAGACAAAAAACTGGCTTCTTATCATAGACAACTGGCTGCCAGTAACCTGGGACTTTCTGTCTCTGAATCCAAATCCGGTCAGGAAGCTCATACTCAAGATCAGCCTCAATACAGACCCGAGCTTCACTAGGCCTTCGTAGGTCAGTAGTTGCCTCATCAATGCGAAGTGGGACCCCAATGGTCCTAGCGAGGGCAAACAAGGGCCCTTTGGCTCTAAAGTGGATCGGCAACAAAGGAAAGGACACCCAAATGGGAACAATAGGGGTCTCATGCTCTGGACTGAATCCTGATGTCCACTTAATGACCCGCATGAGACATCCCTCAATATGCCAAGATGACCTCATGAATAGTCGTGAATAATCATCCTCATGTGTAAGGTGTAGCAGAATATGTCGTGCATCAATAAGACCAATGCTAAATTCACCTTTAAATCCAAATTTATGAAAGCTTTCACGTACCTTAGAGATAGGAGGCTTTCTGTGGATGAATTTCCCAACAAGTGTGAACTTGTAAGGCTCAGCAAGGATATTCTCATCCTCCTTAGTAAAAGCTACTGCAGGTTCATTCAAATGTAGAAATGGTTCCTTAATAGCGAACCTGTGCAGTGTAGATTCTGGTGGAGCCTGTGTGACAGATGCAAATGATTTGTTCTGACTCCTAGCAACCTGAGTAATGGTGGGCCGAGCATTCAATGTAGCTGCGTATGACAATTTCGGAAGAGCCGGGGCAGTTTTCGGAGCAGTAACGGCAGAAACAGCTGATGCAGGAAGTTTCGGTCGACCAGGGTTCGGTCGACCGAAATTGATGGTTCGGTCGACCGAACCTGGATTTTCGGTCGACCGATCTTTGGAAGTTCGGTCGACCGAACTCGCGACAGGTTCCGCGACGGGTTTCGGCAATTGATCTGAAAAAGTCGATTTTTGGGCCAAAAATTGAGTTGGAGAGACCAAACCAGGGGTTTTTGATGCTTCTGAGTTGATTGGGAGTGGTCCCATGGCCTGATTTTGAGCAAAAACATGTGTATTTCGAGATTCATGCTCATGAACCCTAAAACCCTCATTTCTCGAATCTGCAACTTCAAGCGCTTTAATCCGCAAAACTTCTTCATGGACATGTTCTCCTAGTGTAGGAGAGGTGTCTTGTTGATGATTTGAGCCATGGGTATCGACGGGGAAGGATTTCTCAAATTGGGCATCCGAATGAACGATTTTTTGGCTCGATTTTGGGGCTGTTTTTGGATTTGGATTGGTGGGGATTGTTGTAGATGTTATTCCACCAACATAAGTGACATTTTCCGGCAAAATAGGCGGTGGTTCGGGGGGTTTGAATGGTGGTGCCTCCATGGGAAAAAAATCCCCTTTTTTCTCCCCAAACCTAGAGAGAATTTTTTGGTTTTTTGGTTTGGTTTAGGGTTTAGGGTTTAGGGTTTTTTTTTTTATCAATATCATAATTTTATATCATAAAATGCGAAACAACAAATAAAAGGAGGGGGGCAAGGACCTGACCTCCATCAAATGTAAAGTACAACAATGAAAAAGAGCAAGTGAATAAAGTGCAGAAAAAACAATGTAGAAAGGACTCTCATAAGCCCTGGTACATGTTCCCTCCATAGTAACGCTCGTAAAGGTCTATGGACTCTGGGCCATAGGAAGGGCGGAATGCAGGTGCCTCTGATCTCAAGAAAGGACTCATGTGTGATGTGGCTGTTGAAGTGACTGAGGGGACCTGTGGTGGAGGTGCTCCAGATGAAGAAGCAGATGGGGTAGCTGATGGCAAGTCTGCCTGAGTATTAAGCATGCAATCTCCTAAACCCATCCCATCAATGTCTCCCTGGATCAGAGACTTCATCTTATCCTGTCTCGGGGGAGGATCAGGAGTGGATGAAGGTGTGGAAGTCTGATTAACAGAGGGCTTGGCAGGTGGGGGCTCTCCAAAAAGCTTGTGTACCAGATCTTCAATGGAAAATCTCAAGGAGGATGTCATCTTCATGCGGTGTGAGCCCTTGAAGTGGTCTAACAGAAGATGCTTTGCCTTAGAGTGCTCCGAACCTAACTCTGCGAGAAGACCCTGAGCGAGAACCTGTGTAGCTGAACCTGCTGACCCATGTGCTGACTGTGCGGTCTCTGCAGATGGTGGAGAGCTACTGTGTGTGGCTGTGGGAAGTGCCTCTATAACTGGTACTTGAAAAGAAGGGATGGGAGTTACCTCAATAGGAGCCGGTGTAGCCTCTGCCTGAACCTCTGGTATGATCTCAGCAGTAGAAGCGGGTAACTGAGGAGGTGAAGGACGAGTCTCTGTGGTAGGCTCAATAACTGGAGGAGGCTGTGTTGTGATCTCAACTGGAGCCTCTGGGATCACCTCTGTAGGTGTGGGTACTGTCTCAATCACCTGTGGAACCAACTGGGTGACTGGAGGCACAGTAGTGGAAGTAGTGAGGAGGGAAGTGGGGGCTGCTGAGACTGGAGCCCATCTCTTCTTCTGGATGGGTGGTGGAACTCTGATTGCAGGCGCAGAAGTAGGTGGAGGTGCTGGTGGTGTAGGCTGAGCGGGTGCAGGTGCCGGTGCTGGTGGTTTCCCAATCTGACATTGAGCATCTGAATGCCCCATGTTTCGACACCTGAGACAATATACTGGCTTCTTATCATAGACAACAGGCTGCCAGTAACCAGGGAGTTTCTGTCTCTGAACCCAAATGCGGTCGGGAAGCTCATACTCAAGATCAGCCTCAATACAGACCCGAGCTTCACTAGGCCTTCGTAGGTCAGTAGTTGCCTCATCAATGCGAAGTGGGACCCCAATGGTCCTAGCGAGGGCAAACAAGGGCCCTTTGGCTCTAAAGTGGATCGGCAACAAAGGAAAGGACACCCAAATGGGAACAATAGGGGTCTCATGCTCTGGACTGAATCCTGATGTCCACTTAATGACCCGCATGAGACATCCCTCAATATGCCAAGATGACCTCATGAATAGTCGTGAATAATCATCCTCATGTGTAAGGTGTAGCAGAATATGTCGTGCATCAATAAGACCAATGCTAAATTCACCTTTAAATCCAAATTTATGAAAGCTTTCACGTACCTTAGAGATAGGAGGCTTTCTGTGGATGAATTTCCCAACAAGTGTGAACTTGTAAGGCTCAGCAAGGATATTCTCATCCTCCTCAGTAAAAGCTACTGCAGGTTCATTCAAATGTAGAAATGGTTCCTTAATAGCGAACCTGTGCAGTGTAGATTCTGGTGGAGCCTGTGTGACAGATGCAAATGATTTGTTCTGACTCCTAGCAACCTGAGTAATGGTGGGCCGAGCATTCAATGTAGCTGCGTATGACAATTTCGGAAGAGCCGGGGCAGTTTTCGGAGCAGTAACGGCAGAAACAGCTGATGCAGGAAGTTTCGGTCGACCAGGGTTCGGTCGACCGAAATTGATGGTTCGGTCGACCGAACCTGGATTTTCGGTCGACCGATCTTTGGAAGTTCGATCGACCGAAAGTGTAGTTCGGTCGACCGAACTCGCGACAGGTTCCGCGACGGGTTTCGGCAATTGATCTGAAAAAGTCGATTTTTGGGCCAAAAATTGAGTTGGAGAGACCAAACCAGGGGTTTTTGATGCTTCTGAGTTGATTGGGAGTGGTCCCATGGCCTGATTTTGAGCAAAAACATGTGTATTTCGAGATTCATGCTCATGAACCCTAAAACCCTCATTTCTCGAATCTGCAACTTCAAGCGCTTTAATCCGCAAAACTTCTTCATGGACATGTTCTCCTAGTGTAGGAGAGGTGTCTTGTTGATGATTTGAGCCATGGGTATCGACGGGGAAGGATTTCTCAAATTGGGCATCCGAATGAACGATTTTTTGGCTCGATTTTGGGGCTGTTTTTGGATTTGGATTGGTGGGGATTGTTGTAGATGTTATTCCACCAACATAAGTGACATTTTCCGGCAAAATAGGCGGTGGTTCGGGGGGTTTGAATGGTGGTGCCTCCATGGGAAAAAAATCCCCTTTTTTCTCCCCAAACCTAGAGAGAATTTTTTGGTTTTTTGGTTTGGTTTAGGGTTTAGGGTTTTGGGTTTAGGGTTTAGGGTTTTTTTTTTTTATCAATATCATAATTTTATATCATAAAATGCGAAACAACAAATAAAAGGAGGGGGGCAAGGACCTGACCTCCATCAAATGTAAAGTACAACAATGAAAAAGAGCAAGTGAAAAAAGTGCAGAAAAAACAATGTAGAAAGGACTCTCATAAGCCCTGGTACATGTTCCCTCCATAGTAACGCTCGTAAAGGTCTATGGACTCTGGGCCATAGGAAGGGCGGAATGCAGGTGCCTCTGATCTCAAGAAAGGACTCATGTGTGATGTGGCTGTTGAAGTGACTGAGGGGACCTGTGGTGGAGGTGCTCCAGATGAAGAAGCAGATGGGGTAGCTGATGGCAAGTCTGCCTGAGTATTAAGCATGCAATCTCCTAAACCCATCCCATCAATGTCTCCCTGGATCAGAGACTTCATCTTATCCTGTCTCGGGGGAGGATCAGGAGTGGATGAAGGTGTGGAAGTCTGATTAACAGAGGGCTTGGCAGGTGGGGGCTCTCCAAAAAGCTTGTGTACCAGATCTTCAATGGCAAATCTCAAGTCGGATGTCATCTTCATGCGGTGTGAGCCCTTGAAGTGGTCTAACAGAAGATGCTTTGCCTTAGAGTGCTCCGAACCTAACTCTGCGAGAAGACCCTGAGCGAGAACCTGTGTAGCTGAACCTGCTGACCCATGTGCTGACTGTGCGGTCTCTGCAGATGGTGGAGAGCTACTGTGTGTGACTGTGGGAAGTGCCTCTATAACTGGTACTTGAAAAGAAGGGATGGGAGTTACCTCAATAGGAGCCGGTGTAGCCTCTGCCTGAACCTCTGGTATGATCTCAGCAGTAGAAGCGGGTAACTGAGGAGGTGAAGGACGAGTCTCTGTGGTAGGCTCAATAACTGGAGGAGGCTGTGTTGTGATCTCAACTGGAGCCTCTGGGATCACCTCTGTAGGTGTGGGTACTGTCTCAATCACCTGTGGAACCAACTGGGTGACTGGAGGCACAGTAGTGGAAGTAGTGAGGAGGGAAGTGGGGGCTGCTGAGACTGGAGCCCATCTCTTCTTCTGGATGGGTGGTGGAACTCTGATTGCAGGCGCAGAAGTAGGTGGAGGTGCTGGTGGTGTAGGCTGAGCAGGTGCAGGTGCCGGTGCTGGTGGTTTCCCTATCTGACACTGAACATCTGAATGCCCCATGTTTCTACACCTGAGACAATATACTGGCTTCTTATCATAGACAACAGGCTGCCAGTAACCAGGGAGTTTCTGTCTCTGAACCCAAATGCGGTCGGGAAGCTCATACTCTAGATCAGCCTCAACACAGACCCGAGCTTCACTAGGCCTACGTAGGTCAGTAGTCGCCTCATCAATACGAAGTGGGACCCCAATGGTCCTAGCGAGGGCAAACAAGGGCCCTTTGGCTCTAAAGTGGATCGGCAGCAAAGGAAAGGACACCCAAATGGGAACAATAGGGGTCTCATGCTCTGGACTGAATCCTGATGTCCACTTGCTGACCCGCATGAGACATCCCTCGATATGCCAAGATGGCCTCATGAATATCCGTGAATAATCGTCCTCGTGTGTAAGGTGTAGCAAAATGTGTCGTGCATCGATAAGCCCAATGCTAAAATCACCTTTAAATCCAAATTTATGAAAGCTTTCACGTACCTTAGAGATAGGAGGCTTTCTGTGGATGAATTTCCCAACAAGTGTGAACTTGTAAGGCTCAGCAAGGATGTTCTCATCCTCCTCAGAAAAAGCAACTGCAGGTTCATTCAAATGAAGAAATGGTTCCTTAATAGCGAACCTGTGCAGTGTAGAGTCCGGTGGAGCCTGTGTGACTGATGCAAAGGATTTGTTTTGACTCCTAGCCGCTTGAGTAATAGTGGGACGAGCATTCAATGTAGCTGCGTACGACAATTTTGGAAGAGCCGGAGATGTTTTCGGAGCAGGTACGGCAAAAACAGCTGTTGCAGGTAGTTTCGGTCGACCAGGGTTCGGTTGACTGAAATTGATGGTTCGGTCGACCGAACCTGGATTTTCGGTCGACCGATCTTTGGAGGTTCGGTCGACCGAAAGTGTAGTTCGGTCGACCGAACTCGCGACAGGTTCCGCGACGGGTTTCGGCATTTGATCTGAAAAAGTCGATTTTTGGGCCAAAAATTGAGTTGGAGAGACCAAACCAGGGGTTTTTGATGCTTCTGAGTTGATTGGGAGTGGTCCCATGGCCTGATTTTGAGCAGAAACATGTGTATTTCGAGATTCATGCTCATGAACCCTAAAACCCTCATTCCTCGAATCTGCAACTTCAAGCTCTTGAATCCGCAAAACCTCTTCATGGACATGTTCTCCTAGTGTAGGAGAGGTGTCTTGTTGATGATTTGAGCCATGGGCATCGACGGGGAAGGATTTCTCAAATTGGGCATCCGTATGAACGATTTTTTTGCTCGATTTTGGGGCTGTTTGTGGATTTGGATTGGTGGGGATTGATGTAGATGTTATTCCACCAACATAAGTGACATTTTCCGGCAAAATAGGCGGTGGTTCGGGGGGTTTGAATGGTGGTGCCTCCATGGGGAAAAAAATCCCCTTTTTTCTCCCCAAACCTAGAGAGAATTTTGGTTTGGGTTTAGGGTTTAGGGTTTGGTTTGGTTTAGGGTTTAGGGGTTAGGGTTTAGGGTTTGGGTTTAGGGTTTCGGGTTTCGGGTTTCGGGTTTCGGGTTTCGGGGTTTAGGGTTTCGGGGTTTAGGGTTTAGGGTTTTTTTTTTTTTTTTTTGGGTTTTTTTTTTTTTGGTAGAGCCGTTCACAGTTTATCCTCGTGCGGGCCAGGAGCTAACATTAAAATGAAATAGTACATGTATGGAGGGGGGCATAGACCTGACCTCCGAGCGAAAGCAAATGTAGCAACTGAATAAAGCAAAATGTAAGAAATAAAAAAAGGGGAAAACATGCCCCAAACAAGAAATAAAAGATGAAACCAAGACTAGAGTCCTCTGAAGCTGGGGAGCCCGTGTCTGTCAATCTGTAGGAGTGCCCTGATGTTACGTGGTAGATCCTGTGGTCCATACTCTCTGTAAGCTCTGAAATCCCATCCCTCAGAAGCAAGCGAGTCAGCAACCTGATTACCCTCACGATAGATGTGGGAGATAGTGCCCCTGTCCATATGAAGAATATTCCTGATCTGTCGAAGAATCCCCTGAATCTGCCAAGGTCCGCCCGTTCTGGTGATACAATGAATAGCCACTGTAGAGTCAGCCTCAATCCAAATAGATGTGATACCCAGTCTGCGAGCAAGAATAATTCCATCAAGGATAGCACGCAGCTCAGCCTCTAATATAAGACAGTCTCCATAGAAAGCTGAGAATGCCCTAACACACTGTCCATCATGGCCCCTGATAATACCCCCTCCACTAGAAAAGCCATCCTTGACGCAACCATCAGTGTTAAGCTTGTAGGCTCCCACTGATGGAGTGCGCCAAAGGACCAAGATAGGAGGTGAGGGAGTTTGGGGGGCAAAAGAAATACCAAACAGTGGTGCAATAGTCATATCTCCTCGCCAATGCTGCGGTCTGAATAGCCGCCCCGTATGTAAGAATGAGAGCATCCGGTAGATTCTCCAAATAATCCTTCGTGCCTCCATCTGAATGCCCCTATGCTTCGCATCATTCCTCTCAGTCCAAAGAAACCAAAAAATCAATAGAGGAATAATGGTGCGAATGTGACCCAGCCTCACATGACACCCTGAATATCTCCAATGCTGGAATCTCTGCCTGACATCCTCATCCTGAATCATGGTTATCCGAAAAATATTCCCAAAGTGGCTCCAAACCTGATCTGAAATCGAACTGCCAGTAAAGATATGTGTAAGAGTCTCAATCTGTGCGCAGCACTGACACCGAGAAGCCAAGTGACAAGCAATCCGCTTCTGAATAACCGTGTCAACGGGGATGAGCCCCTGCCATAGTCTCCAAATGAAAAAAGAAACGGTGACAGGCAGTACAGAAGTCCACATCAAGCGAAAAGAATCCAGGGTCTGCCTCCCTGTCCGGACCAACTGCCAAGCAGACTTGGTAGCAAATCTACCATCTGATGTATCCCTCCAAACAATCTGATCAGGGGCATCAACACACAATGGAATCGCCCCAATCTGCTCTGCCATAACCGGTGGAAGGATCTGAAGGAGCCTGTCTATATCCCAACCAGCGACATCAAAAAATTCATACACCCTCTCCGATGTATGGAGCCTATCAGGAAAACGTGCAGCCAAAGTAGTGTCCCCCATCCAACAATCATGCCAAAAGAATATCTGTCCAGCTCCAAGGTGCCACGCAATATGTGGCTCAGCCTGCGAACACGCCCTCTTCAACCTCTTCCATGTAGGGGAGGCTGAGTGTGGAATAGCAGCAAAGGAGGGATGCGTCCCCACACAATATTTGCCCAGTAGAAACTGAGCCCAAAGAGATCTCTGAGAGCGAAAGAGCCACCAAAGCTTCAACGAGAAAGCATCAGCATTGTCCTGAAGTCTCCTGAAGCCAAGTCCCCCCTCATCAGTAGGAAGGCATAGATCCTTCCATCTCCGCCAGTGTAATCTATGTGCATGGTCCCTGGAATCCCAAAGGAAACGTGCAAAGATGCTCTCGATTTTCTTCAGAACAGCCTTAGGAGGCTGTAGGATCTGAAGGAGGTATAATGGGAGAGAGCCGAGGACTGATCTAACCAAAGTAATGCGTCCTCCAGGGGAAAGCAATCGTGATGCCCACCCAGAAATCCTGCTCCTGACCTTCTGAATAAGGTCATCATAAAGAAAGGATCGCTTGGCCCCCTTATATAAAGGGACCCCCAAATAAGTGAACGGCTGCTGCTGGTGTCTGAAACCCGTGAGGTGCTCGAGCCGTCTTATCTGACTAGTAGACGCCCGTCTGGGGAGGATAAGTCCACTCTTATCCCTGTTCACCAACTGGCCAGAAACCCCCTCATAATGCTCCAAACAGTCAAGTACCCTACTGATAGACTGTTTCTGGCCGTTGGAAAAGATGATCATATCATCAGCAAATGACAAATGCGAAATAGTAATGGCACCTCCATGTCGAAAAGCCATACTGGGGAACCTCTCAAAGGTTTAGGGTTTAGGGTTTAGGGTTCAGGGTTTAGGGTTTTTTTTTTTTTTTTTTTTTTTTTTTAGAGCCGTTCACAGTTTATCCTCGTGCGGGCCAGGAGCTAACATTAAAATGAAATAGTACATGTATGGAGGGGGGCATAGACCTGACCTCCGAGCGAAAGCAAATGTAGCAACTGAATAAAGCAAAATGTAAGAAATAAAAAAAGGGGAAAACATGCCCCAAACAAGAAATAAAAGATGAAACCAAGACTAGAGTCCTCTGAAGCTGGGGAGCCCGTGTCTGTCAATCTGTAGGAGTGCCCTGATGTTACGTGGTAGATCCTGTGGTCCATACTCTCTGTAAGCTCTGAAATCCCATCCCTCAGAAGCAAGCGAGTCAGCAACCTGATTACCCTCACGATAGATGTGGGAGATAGTGCCCCTGTCCATATGAAGAATATTCCTGATCTGTCGAAGAATCCCCTGAATCTGCCAAGGTCCGCCCGTTCTGGTGATACAATGAATAGCCACTGTAGAGTCAGCCTCAATCCAAATAGATGTGATACCCAGTCTGCGAGCAAGAATAATTCCATCAAGGATAGCACGCAGCTCAGCCTCTAATATAAGACAGTCTCCATAGAAAGCTGAGAATGCCCTAACACACTGTCCATCATGGCCCCTGATAATACCCCCTCCACTAGAAAAGCCATCCTTGACGCAACCATCAGTGTTAAGCTTGTAGGCTCCCACTGATGGAGTGCGCCAAAGGACCAAGATAGGAGGTGAGGGAGTTTGGGGGGCAAAAGAAATACCAAACAGTGGTGCAATAGTCATATCTCCTCGCCAATGCTGCGGTCTGAATAGCCGCCCCGTATGTAAGAATGAGAGCATCCGGTAGATTCTCCAAATAATCCTTCGTGCCTCCATCTGAATGCCCCTATGCTTCGCATCATTCCTCTCAGTCCAAAGAAACCAAAAAATCAATAGAGGAATAATGGTGCGAATGTGACCCAGCCTCACATGACACCCTGAATATCTCCAATGCTGGAATCTCTGCCTGACATCCTCATCCTGAATCATGGTTATCCGAAAAATATTCCCAAAGTGGCTCCAAACCTGATCTGAAATCGAACTGCCAGTAAAGATATGTGTAAGAGTCTCAATCTGTGCGCAGCACTGACACCGAGAAGCCAAGTGACAAGCAATCCGCTTCTGAATAACCGTGTCAACGGGGATGAGCCCCTGCCATAGTCTCCAAATGAAAAAAGAAACGGTGACAGGCAGTACAGAAGTCCACATCAAGCGAAAAGAATCCAGGGTCTGCCTCCCTGTCCGGACCAACTGCCAAGCAGACTTGGTAGCAAATCTACCATCTGATGTATCCCTCCAAACAATCTGATCAGGGGCATCAACACACAATGGAATCGCCCCAATCTGCTCTGCCATAACCGGTGGAAGGATCTGAAGGAGCCTGTCTATATCCCAACCAGCGACATCAAAAAATTCATACACCCTCTCCGATGTATGGAGCCTATCAGGAAAACGTGCAGCCAAAGTAGTGTCCCCCATCCAACAATCATGCCAAAAGAATATCTGTCCAGCTCCAAGGTGCCACGCAATATGTGGCTCAGCCTGCGAACACGCCCTCTTCAACCTCTTCCATGTAGGGGAGGCTGAGTGTGGAATAGCAGCAAAGGAGGGATGCGTCCCCACACAATATTTGCCCAGTAGAAACTGAGCCCAAAGAGATCTCTGAGAGCGAAAGAGCCACCAAAGCTTCAACGAGAAAGCATCAGCATTGTCCTGAAGTCTCCTGAAGCCAAGTCCCCCCTCATTAGTAGGAAGGCATAGATCCTTCCATCTCCGCCAGTGTAATCTATGTGCATGGTCCCTGGAATCCCAAAGGAAACGTGCAAAGATGCTCTCGATTTTCTTCAGAACAGCCTTAGGAGGCTGTAGGATCTGAAGGAGGTATAATGGGAGAGAGCCGAGGACTGATCTAACCAAAGTAATGCGTCCTCCAGGGGAAAGCAATCGTGATGCCCACCCAGAAATCCTGCTCCTGACCTTCTGAATAAGGTCATCATAAAGAAAGGATCGCTTGGCCCCCTTATATAAAGGGACCCCCAAATAAGTGAACGGCTGCTGCTGGTGTCTGAAACCCGTGAGGTGCTCGAGCCGTCTTATCTGACTAGTAGACGCCCGTCTGGGGAGGATAAGTCCACTCTTATCCCTGTTCACCAACTGGCCAGAAACCCCCTCATAATGCTCCAAACAGTCAAGTACCCTACTGATAGACTGTTTCTGGCCGTTGGAAAAGATGATCATATCATCAGCAAATGACAAATGCGAAATAGTAATGGCACCTCCATGTCGAAAAGCCATACTGGGGAACCTCTCAAAGGTTTAGGGTTTAGGGTTTAGGGTTCAGGGTTTAGGGTTTTTTTTTTTTTTTTTTTTTTTTTTTTAGAGCCGTTCACAGTTTATCCTCGTGCGGGCCAGGAGCTAACATTAAAATGAAATAGTACATGTATGGAGGGGGGCATAGACCTGACCTCCGAGCGAAAGCAAATGTAGCAACTGAATAAAGCAAAATGTAAGAAATAAAAAAAGGGGAAAACATGCCCCAAACAAGAAATAAAAGATGAAACCAAGACTAGAGTCCTCTGAAGCTGGGGAGCCCGTGTCTGTCAATCTGTAGGAGTGCCCTGATGTTACGTGGTAGATCCTGTGGTCCATACTCTCTGTAAGCTCTGAAATCCCATCCCTCAGAAGCAAGCGAGTCAGCAACCTGATTACCCTCACGATAGATGTGGGAGATAGTGCCCCTGTCCATATGAAGAATATTCCTGATCTGTCGAAGAATCCCCTGAATCTGCCAAGGTCCGCCCGTTCTGGTGATACAATGAATAGCCACTGTAGAGTCAGCCTCAATCCAAATAGATGTGATACCCAGTCTGCGAGCAAGAATAATTCCATCAAGGATAGCACGCAGCTCAGCCTCTAATATAAGACAGTCTCCATAGAAAGCTGAGAATGCCCTAACACACTGTCCATCATGGCCCCTGATAATACCCCCTCCACTAGAAAAGCCATCCTTGACGCAACCATCAGTGTTAAGCTTGTAGGCTCCCACTGATGGAGTGCGCCAAAGGACCAAGATAGGAGGTGAGGGAGTTTGGGGGGCAAAAGAAATACCAAACAGTGGTGCAATAGTCATATCTCCTCGCCAATGCTGCGGTCTGAATAGCCGCCCCGTATGTAAGAATGAGAGCATCCGGTAGATTCTCCAAATAATCCTTCGTGCCTCCATCTGAATGCCCCTATGCTTCGCATCATTCCTCTCAGTCCAAAGAAACCAAAAAATCAATAGAGGAATAATGGTGCGAATGTGACCCAGCCTCACATGACACCCTGAATATCTCCAATGCTGGAATCTCTGCCTGACATCCTCATCCTGAATCATGGTTATCCGAAAAATATTCCCAAAGTGGCTCCAAACCTGATCTGAAATCGAACTGCCAGTAAAGATATGTGTAAGAGTCTCAATCTGTGCGCAGCACTGACACCGAGAAGCCAAGTGACAAGCAATCCGCTTCTGAATAACCGTGTCAACGGGGATGAGCCCCTGCCATAGTCTCCAAATGAAAAAAGAAACGGTGACAGGCAGTACAGAAGTCCACATCAAGCGAAAAGAATCCAGGGTCTGCCTCCCTGTCCGGACCAACTGCCAAGCAGACTTGGTAGCAAATCTACCATCTGATGTATCCCTCCAAACAATCTGATCAGGGGCATCAACACACAATGGAATCGCCCCAATCTGCTCTGCCATAACCGGTGGAAGGATCTGAAGGAGCCTGTCTATATCCCAACCAGCGACATCAAAAAATTCATACACCCTCTCCGATGTATGGAGCCTATCAGGAAAACGTGCAGCCAAAGTAGTGTCCCCCATCCAACAATCATGCCAAAAGAATATCTGTCCAGCTCCAAGGTGCCACGCAATATGTGGCTCAGCCTGCGAACACGCCCTCTTCAACCTCTTCCATGTAGGGGAGGCTGAGTGTGGAATAGCAGCAAAGGAGGGATGCGTCCCCACACAATATTTGCCCAGTAGAAACTGAGCCCAAAGAGATCTCTGAGAGCGAAAGAGCCACCAAAGCTTCAACGAGAAAGCATCAGCATTGTCCTGAAGTCTCCTGAAGCCAAGTCCCCCCTCATCAGTAGGAAGGCATAGATCCTTCCATCTCCGCCAGTGTAATCTATGTGCATGGTCCCTGGAATCCCAAAGGAAACGTGCAAAGATGCTCTCGATTTTCTTCAGAACAGCCTTAGGAGGCTGTAGGATCTGAAGGAGGTATAATGGGAGAGAGCCGAGGACTGATCTAACCAAAGTAATGCGTCCTCCAGGGGAAAGCAATCGTGATGCCCACCCAGAAATCCTGCTCCTGACCTTCTGAATAAGGTCATCATAAAGAAAGGATCGCTTGGCCCCCTTATATAAAGGGACCCCCAAATAAGTGAACGGCTGCTGCTGGTGTCTGAAACCCGTGAGGTGCTCGAGCCGTCTTATCTGACTAGTAGACGCCCGTCTGGGGAGGATAAGTCCACTCTTATCCCTGTTCACCAACTGGCCAGAAACCCCCTCATAATGCTCCAAACAGTCAAGTACCCTACTGATAGACTGTTTCTGGCCGTTGGAAAAGATGATCATATCATCAGCAAATGACAAATGCGAAATAGTAATGGCACCTCCATGTCGAAAAGCCATACTGGGGAACCTCTCAAACTGTACTGTGAGAAGACGTGAGAAGTAATCCGCAGCAATAATGAAAAGAGATGGCGATATAGGATCTCCCTGCCTAAGACCCCTCGAAGAAGGAAAGAAGCCACATGGGCGCCCATTAAGGAGTACCGAGAACATACAGCCGGAAATACATCTCCTGATCCTATCAATCCACAACTGATCAAAGCCAAAGCTCTCCAGCACAGAGTAGAGGAATCCCCAGTCCATGCGATCATATGCTTTAGCCATATCAAGCTTCAGCATAGTATTGCCTCCTCTAACTTTATCATCCAAAGTATATAGGAGCTCCTGAGTCAATAAGACATTATCCCCAATAAGCCTACCAGGGATAAAACCACTCTGCTGAGGAGAGATAATACGAGACAGTAGCAAGCTGAGTCTGGTGTTCAGAAGCTTAGTGATGAGCTTATTGAACACTGTGCACAAGCTGATAGGTCTAAAATCAGTCCACCTACAGGCTCCATCCCTCTTAGGGACCAGAACAATAGAGGTAGCAGCGAATCCCCTAGGCAAAACTCCACCCTCAAAGAAATCCATGACTGCACTGGCAACATCATCCCTAATAATATCCCAACACTTCTGAAAGAACAATGATGAGAAACCATCTGGACCTGCGACACTGTCAGAATCAATGCTGAATACTGCCTCCCGTATCTCATCAATCGAAGGGGGGCGGTTTAGTGCCATATTGTCCTCATCCGTCACAAGTCTGGGTATAATGTCAGTGCGAATGGCCTCCACAGGCTGCGAAGAAGAAGACAGTAAATCCTGGAAAAAAGAAATAGCAGAAGCCTGAATATCCTCAGCAGCAGATAGGACCTCCCCAGACTGGCTTGTAATAGATCTAATACGTGATCTAATCCGGCGTCCTTGAACCATCGCATGGAAGTATCGAGTGTTGTGATCACCCTCACACACCCAGCGTGAACCGGCCTTCTGCTTCCAAAATCCCTCCTCAATAGCCAAGGTCCGGTTCAGCGCAGCCTGTGCCTGATGCAGAGAGTCATGACGCTCAGCCGTAGGGTCCAAATCATAATCAATCTCCAGCTCCTCAACCCTGCGCTCAGCATCCCTCACCCTCTGGAACACATCCCCGAAAACATGTCGATTCCACCAGCGAAGCCCCTGTTTCAGCCTGAAAAACTTTTCCCAGAGAGCAGCCATACCCGTAAGATGAGTGGGTAATGACCACTTCTGGGAGACAAAGGCTGAAAAATCATGATGTTTGGTCCAAACATTAAGGAACCGAAACGGCCTAGGTCCCAAATCATCCTCGTCGTCCCACTGAAGCAAAAGAGGCGCATGATCGGATGAAGTCCGATTCAGGTGTCTGACAGTAAGCCGATGACAAAATGAAGCCGCTGCCGGATTAATCAAAATCCTGTCCAATCTCTTCCAAACCCGACCATTGGTCCAGGTGTACCTGCTGCCAATGAATCCAGCATCCTCCAAACCACAATCCATCATCATATCTGAGAAAGCTGTAGTACCTCTGTCTCTGGTGTTATGACCCGTACGCTCACCATCGTGAGCAATAACGTTAAAGTCTCCCCCAACTATCCACGGACCATCCACAGTGAGGGAGATGTGGTGAAGACCCTCCCACAAATCCCTCCTACCTGACACCGTGCAAACCGCATACACAGGAGTCAAAAAAATAGGCCGCGACAGTCTGGGATCCTCAACTTTAACGTGCAGATACTGGAGATTATCATCCAATGCAGTAACAGTAGTCGCAGAATTCCAGAAAGCCCAAATCTTCCCTGATGAGTTCTGCGTCCCAGTATCAAAGCGTAGCAAACGTCTGATGTAATCGAAACTCTCCCGAAGAACAAAGGGCTCTAAAATAACCAACAAAAAAACCTGATGAAGCTGAACCAACCTCTTCAGCCGCCTGCGAGTAGCTGAGCTAGCTACACCCCTCACATTCCAAATGATGACACTCATCGAGACCGAGAGCGTGAGGTATCCAATGACCGACTCCTGGTCGTCATCCGAGTAGGTGGAAATCTGGTGTCAACAGTACGCGGGTTTTTCTTCCGAGTGACCGGAATAAACCCATCATCCTCAGTACGCTGAGTAAGACCAACTAAATCATCAGTCGAGGATCTCCGAAAAACACCCTGCTGGTGAACCTCCAACTGGGCAGTACTCTCAGTGTCAGAATGAGTACCAGAATTCGAAGGGACAGATGCCTCCAAATTCTGATGGCAAATAGGAGGAGCCCCAGAAGGGATCCCTGCAATAGTACCAATAGACTGAGCCACACCCTCATCAGAGGCCTGCTGCCTCAAAAGAATATCAGCGAGCAACGGGTCAGAAAAAGAAGCTGGGACACTGATACCCGGAACCGCCACAATAGGTGGCGTCATGGTGAGAGAACTCTGCTGTGGTAAAGACTGAACCACAGGCAAAACAAAAGCTGCTGGAGGATGCTGCTGAGCTACTGTCGAAAAAGGAGTCTGAGTAAAACCTGGCTGAACTGAAGCAGCCAAATCCATAGACCGAACTGCAATAACTGGGCGTGGGATAGTAGAAGCGGTCATCACAGTGGAACTGTGCTGAATGGAGATTCCAGAAGAACTGGGGTTATGCTGGCTGCTGGAAACTCTGGGTACTGCCATCCACTGTCTAGGCTGATCCTCAGTCAAAATCCCCTTACCCTTATTCTTCACCTTATCAACAGCCTTTAGAGGGGGGGCAGAAGTAATAGTAATAGGAGCAGTGGAAACTGAAGAAGAAGACGGAGGAGCAGAAGCAACAACATGAGGTCTACCAAGCAAGCATTTATCAACACTGTGACCCAAATGCCTGCATCGACTGCAAAATATCGGCTTCTTATCATAAACAACAGGCTGCCAATACCCCGGATATTTCTCTCGCTGAATCCATATGCGGTCCGGAAGAGCAAATGACAGATCAACCTCAATGCAAACCCTGGCCTCACTAGGTCTCCTCAAATCAGTAGTGGCCTCATCAATACGTAACGGGGTCCCAATAGCTCGAGATAGAGCAAATAAAGCGCCCTTTGCACGAAAGTGTATGGGCAATAGTGGGAAAGAAACCCAAACAGGAACAATAGGACTTTCATGCGCAGGGTTAAATCCAGGAGTCCATTTGATGGCCCTCATAAGGCACCCATCAATATACCAGGACGGCTTGAGGAAAAGCCGAGCATAATCATCCTCGTGCGATAAATGAATAAGAATGTGGTGTGCATCAATTAAGCCAATGGAAAAATCACCACAGAATCCAAATTTAAGGAAGCTTTCCCGTACCTTAGTGATAGGAGGCTTCCTGTTAATGAATTTGCCAACAAGTGTGAACTTGTATGGCGCAGCCAAAAATTGCTCATCCTCATCATCAAATATAATAGCAGGTTCATTCAAGTGTACTGAGGGGGTCTTAGTAGCAAACCTGTGGAGGAAGGAGTCCGGGGGAGACTGTGTGACTGATGCAAATGATTTATTCTGGCTTCTTTCAGTCTGAGTAATGGATGGCTTTCCAGCCAAAGCAACCGCATATGAAACTTTATTCGGGGCTAGCAATCCTGGAGCTGTAGTAGATGTTACAATAGCACGAGGCAAAGCTGCATTACCACGTGGGGGAGCTCGAGGAGCCAGGGGTTGCCCACGTAGTGGAGGACGCCGAGAATCCCGAGGAGGTGGAGCAACAACTAAAGGAGTATTATCCTTATCCAAATTAATCAAAGGTGCCTTTCCAACAACCTTCGGGGCCTCCAAATCAGTAGGGGCAGGTGTGGAAACTTGGCCTGAGGCTTTAGCAACAAATTTATCAGCCTCGTTGTTCGTGCTCAATGGAACGCTTCCCAATGAAGTTGTACAATGAGGATTAGTTACTAAAGAAGTGACCCCAACCATTTTTCCCTGTTTTGGAGCTGATGGAACAGGATTCATGATCATCTTTGCTGCAGAGAGCACAGAAATCGCTGCCTCGATTTGCGTGCTCGAAGGCACGAATCCAATTGAAGAGCTACTAACAACATTTGACGAAATGGGGGCCAAACCTGGATAATTTGGGGCTGCTGAGATCAGTGGTGCTACTGGTTGGCCAAGAATCTGCACAGAATTCCCAAAATTCGTTGCCTCGATTTGCGTGCTAGAAGGCACGAATCCCAATGTAGAGGTACAAACAACATTAGACGAACCCGGGGCCAAAATTGGATGATTTGGGGCTGCTGATATCGGTGGTAATGCTGGTTGGCCGAGATGCTGTCCAGAATTCCCAGAATTCATTGCCTCGAAGTGCGTGCCATTATGCACGATTCCCAATGCATCTTGAATCACAACATTTTTCGAAATTGAAGACATTTCCATGGTTTTCAGGTGTTCTGGAACTGATGGTAAAGGTTTCAGACCCAAATTCGCACCAGAACTATTTGCCTCGAAATTTGTGCCCAAACGCACATTTTCCAATGTAGAATTCACACCACTAGTAACGGAATAAAGAGGATTTGATATCATTCCTATGGTTTGCAGGTGTTCCAGAGCCAGTGGTAATGGTTTCGAATTCAGAATCGCACCATAAATCGCTGCCTCGTTATTCGTGCCAAATTGCACATTTCCCAATGTCATGTTATGTTCAAAAGTAGTGGAATCCGAGACTGCCCTGGGGTAATATGGGGGCTCTGAATCCAATGGCATAGGTCCCAGAATCAGATTCTGATCAGAACAGTACGAATTCGATGGGGCAGCTGTGGGCACGCATCCCAATGCGAGATTTCCGGATGAATCTTGATATGCAGAGACTACTCCAGGGGTTTTTGGACCTTCTGAAACCATTGGAAGTGAAATCGCAGCCTGAAACATAGTAGAATTGCATGAACTAGAAACCCCTAAATCCGAACCTAGGGTTTGGCATTCAACCCTAGGCGCCGCAAACCGAGGTTGGGGCTGTTGGGGGCTGACTTGGGGGTTATGCAGGGGTGGAAAATGACCACCATGATGAGGCGCTGCTGAGAACGGTGGTCCGCGACCATGGGGGTCTCGTCTGGCGCCGGAAAATTGAGGGGGAGGGTTCGGTTGAAATGTATGAAAATGGATGATTTGGGGCTGATTTTGGGTGTAAACGGATTGGTGGTTTGGTGGTAGAGAATGGGAGGCGTTTCCGGCGATGTTGGGAGGCGGGTCCGGGGGTTTGGCCGGCGGCAAGGCGTCGTTCGAGGAGGAAGGTGGCGGGTGCGCCATGGAGGGTCCGAAATCGCCCTAGGGGTAGAGAGAAAACGGCGGTTTAGGGTTTTTGGTTTGGTTTGGTTCAGAGTTTAGGGTTCAGGGTTCGGGGTTCGGGGTTCGGGGTTCGGGGTTCGGGGTTCGGGGTTCGGGGTTCGGGGTTCGGGGTTCGGGGTTCGGGGTTCGGGGTTCAGGGTTCAGGGTTCAGGGTTTAGGGGTTTTAGGGGTTTAGGGTTTAGGGTTTAGGGTTTAGGGTTTAGGGTTTAGGGTTTTAGGGTTTAGGGTTTAGGGTTTAGGGTTTAGGGTTTAGGGTTTTAGGGTTTTAGGGTTTAGGGTTTAGGGCTTTTTTTTTTTTTTTAAAACCACACGAAGGTGGCGATTTTTATAGATTTTCAACAACAACAAGTACAAACGAGGGGGGGCATAACCAAAGCCCTCGCCAGAAAAGCAAAACATCAACAAAACACAACAAACAGCACACACACACACGGATAGACATCACAATCCTATTCCACCTATCCGAGAGAGGGATAGATGTTTATTGACAAACCAACAACCCAACACCACATGACGCACAGGAAGTGAAGGAGGCAGGCATCAATCCCAAAACCTCACAACTGGCTTGAAGCCACTTCAGAAGTCATCAAACCCCACGTCCTCGTCTTCACTGTCCGAAAGTTCCCGGAGGCCATCAAAGGCTTTTGCTCTCAGGTATCCATAAAACTTAGCAAGTTCCAACGCAGACATTCTATGATATTGTTCACGCAGGATTCGTCTCTTAATTTGCAAGTGCTCCATCGCACTATGCCTAGAAATCTCATCACGGTATTGCTCTGCAAGGCGGATCATAGCACGAATTGGGAAGAACCTGATATGTTCAATTTCAAAAAGGTTGCACTCGAAAAGTCCCTCAAAGAAATTCTCCAGCACCGCATTACTTGTATGGAGTGAGTCCATGTACATAAGAGGATGATGTAAAATGTCCAGCAAAGCATCTTGAGAGTCGTCATCCATCAGTTGAAAATCATAAACTTCCAGTTTATGGTGTATCCTAGCATACACCATAAGCAAGGCAGGCTCCACAATTATCCTCATATTCTCAAGCCGAGTCGGATGATACACTGTGACAATAAATTTTTCAGCTTTTGTTCCTTTGATTTTGATAGTCGGGCGTCCATCAATTTGGCTGGTATCTCCTTCTGGTTGTGCAACCGGTATCACCTGGAACAAATGAGGGAGTGGAGAAAGAAGCAACAGCCCATTGTTTTCACCTTGAACCTGCACAGGAAACAGATTGGGGGAGGGATTATTAGCCATAGCCGAAGCAGGGAGTTTAGAGGAGCAACAGACGGATGAGTGGGGTGCGTGGCTGAAAAGAATTGGGTTGTGTGTTTAATGGATTCGGGTGGGGGGTGAATAAATGAAGTTCAGGGTGGGTGAGGAAAATTAAATTCGGAGTCTCAGTGCTAGCATAGGCAGTACCAGCAGTCCAGGAGGGAGAAGAGGCATGTGCCAGCTCCAGAGTGTTCAGTGAAAGGTGGTCATTAAATGGCATTAAAGGAAGATGGTTGGGTGTATGAGGGTATCATGGGTATTGATGATGGTCAAAGGCTGGTACATTTTGGCAGGATGGGGGGCTCGGTAGAAAGCAGAGAGTGAGGGATGAAAATCTGGGAAGGACCATTATCACGGTCAAAGGACTCATGATAGCAGCTTTAACTGTGGCAATTTGGGAGAGGAGCATTAAGGAATCATCTTGCAGAAAGTTTGACCGGTTCAGCTGAATCGATGGACAGTTGAGGAGAGGCAGCTGGCTGAATCAGTTTACAGAGGAAAAAGGCTGGCCATTGGTTCAAAGGGTCAAACATGAATGGAAAGGCCACGTTAAAAGTGCAAGAAGCACTGATCATCAATGTCCAACAAATCGTATTGATGGGAGCTCAGTTTTGTCCAGACTCACTCTACTTCTGATCCCACCAGGTGCACTTTTATCTTCAAAGAATTTACTGACTCTTGCCATACCTCCTTCTGCAGCAAGATAGTCTGCCACCCAATTCCCTTGTCTAAAGATATGTGTAATATTCGCCGCCCCTTCAGTAATAACTTTTTTGATTTCCTGCGTATACTTTTCCAGTTTCCATGGTCCCCTGTCAATTCCTTCAATAATCCGAATAAGTTGCAAACTATCTGTTTCCACCATCAAGTTCTTCATCTCCAACGGTTTGCATCTTTTAAGTCCAGCAGCTAAAGCCTTGCATTCAGCTTCTAATACCGTTCCAACGCCAAAATAATCCTGGTATGCCCAAACCAGGTTCCCCTCGCTGTTTCTAAGGATTCCCCCTCCAGCAATTTCCCCCGTAATCTCATTTCTGTAACCATCAGTATTAAGTTTCATCCTCCCCGGAGGTGGCAGCTTCCATCGAACAACTTTCACCGGCAGGAGCTTTCTGACATTAATTTTGAAAAATTCAGCATGCCTCTCATCACCCTTCCAATCCTTCACATTCATGATATTACCTTCATTCAACGTTCGAATCATATATTCAATCCTCCCAATAATTCTGTCAGCACTCATGGGTATATTTCTGTGTTTAGCATCGTTTCTCTCCACCCATAGGAACCACAGAGAAAAAAGTGGCAAGATGGATCGAATATGCCCTGGTTTTGCCCATTTGGTAGATTTCATCCAGTAGTTATAAAGGACTCTGGGTCGGTGACACTCAAAGTAGTCCACCTCAAAAATTCTACTGAAATGCGTCCAGACTTTGACTGCAATTTGACAATTTATGAAGAGATGTTTGATTGTCTCAGCATGCTCACAACATTGACATTTAGAGGCCAAAGATATTCCCATCTTGTGTATAATGATTTCTTCCACTGCCACCCATTCATGCCAGAGTTTCCAGATGAAGATAGAGATTTTTTTTGGGATAGTTTTATGCCAAATAAACTTCCATTGATCAAATTCCGGTCTTCTATTCCTAATTCGATCCCACATGTCTGCAATTTTAAAAAACCCATTGTTGGAGTACTTCCAGATCATTTCATCTTCCTTTCTCTGATCCACCTTCTTTTCATTGAGCTCAATCGCAAGCTGGTTAGGAATCATATTCCATATTTCTTCCGTCCATGCATTATCCTCCCAGTACTCCCCGACTTTCTTTGATGAAATGTTTTGACATGAAAGATTTTCAGCAAGTGTGAAGTCCCCGAGCCATCTGTCTCTCCAGAAATAAATATCACCTTTTCCCACTTTCCAAAGAATCCCTTCATCACAAATTTTGGCTCCTTTCAAAAGCCTTTTCCATCCTGGGGAATCAATTCCTTTTTTTTGGATAGTACTAGGATGAGCTCCTTTGCAATATTTATTGCTCATGACTTCAGCCCAGAGGGATTTCCTTTCTCTGAATCTCCACCATAATTTTGCTGAAAAACATGCAATAACTTCTGACAGTAATCTAGTTCCAATCCCTCCTTCCCTCACTGGCTTACAAATTTCCTGCCATTTTGCCCAATGTATCTTCCTTCCATGTTTACCGTCTCCCCAGAAGAAACTGGCAAGGATTTGTTCAATCCTATACACAACCGTCTGTGGTGCATGCATAATTTGGACTGAATAAATAGGTATTGATTCTAGCACACTTTTAATGAGGACCAACCTCGCTCCCTGAGATAAGCAGTTCTTCTCCCAACCAGCAATCTTGTTTTTAATCTGCTGCACAATCCTATCGAACAGATAGACACGCTTGTTCCCAACGAATAAAGGCATACCCAGATACATTGTTGGGAGTGTGATTCTTCTGAATGTAGTAAGTCCCTCCAATTTCTCCATCAATTTTCGATTAGCCTTTTCGTTGACAATAAAACCACTCTTTAATCGATTAACTTTCTGCCCAGACACCCGTTCGTAATCCGCGAGTAGTTTAAGGATATTTTTGCTGGCTAATGCATTCCCGTTGGAAAAAATGATGATGTCATCAGCGAAAGCAAGGTGTGTAACAGGAACTTCCCCTCCATAATTAAAGAGCCATGAGTTTTTCCTTTCAAACAGATCATTTAGGTTACGAGAAAGAACTTCTGCAGTAATAATGAACAAAGCTGGTGAAATGGGGTCCCCCTGCCTTAACCCCCGAAAGGATTGAAAGAATCCAACCTGTTCGCCATTAATAAGGACTGAGAACCAACATCGCTGAATCATCCTCTTGATCATATCAATCCATTTCAAGTTAAAGCCAAATCGAATCAAGACTTGATCCAGGAAATTCCAGTTAACTCGATCATATGCTTTGGTCATATCCAATTTCAACGCAATGTTGTGACCCCTAACCTTTTTATTGATACTATGCATGAGCTCCTGTGCAATTAGGATGTTATCTGAGATTGCTCTACTTTTCACAAAACCACTCTGATTATTCGAAATAATCTTTGGCAAGATCTTAGCCAGTCTTTCAGCAACAATTTTGGAAAGAATTCTATTGAAAACCGTACACAGGCTAATTGGTCTAAAATCCGACCAAGTTTTTGGATTTACGGTTTTCGGGATTAGACTAATAGTGGTACTCGAGAAGCCTCGGTGCACAAACTGTCCATTAAAGACAGCACGAATAGCTCCACAAACATCCCCAGAGATAATATCCCAGCAGAGTTGGAAGAAGAGAGGCGTGAAGCCATCAGGTCCAGCCACCTTGTCCCTATCCATGTTCATCACAGCAGCTTGAATTTCATCATCATTTGGGACCTTTAAGAGTTTCTCATTATCCTCTTCTGTAATAACTCTCGGGATACAATTAAGCAACGAGTCATCAACTTGAGTGCCCTCGTCCTCGTACAATTTAGCAAAAAATTCAGTTGCTGCTCTTTTAATCTGTGATTCCTCAGTAATCGTACCTCCTTGATCATCAATAGTCCAGATTCTTTGTCTCTGTCTCCTACAACCCACAACTGCATGAAAATATTTTGTATTGTTCTCACCTTCTTTGAGCCATCTAATACCTGATTTTTGTCTCCAAAAGGATTCCTCCATCATCAGGGCACAATTAAGCGCAGCCTGAGCTTTATGTAGTTCTTCCCTATCCATAGGCAGCCTTGTTTCATCAAACATTTTCTCTCTACTAGTAACAATGTCCTCTGCTTCTCTAACTCGACAATGAACATTCCCAAAAACCTCCTTATTCCAAATACGCAGAGCTTTCTTCAATTTAGACAACTTGTTCCACAAAAGCATCATGCCATTTCCAACTTCTGCCTTAGACCAATGATATTCCACGAATTTCAGAAAACCATGGTGTTTAGTCCATGCATTGAGAAAACGAAATGAGGATAGTCTACATTTTTGTTTATTTATAAACTCCACAACCAAAGGGCTATGATCGCTTCCATTCCTGTTAAGGATGCTAATTTTAAAATTATCCATACTGGTAGCAAACTCCACATTACCCAGCACTCTATCAAGTCTCTCCCAAAGTCTTCCATTAGTCCATGTAAACTTAGCTCCAACACCCCCCAAATCAACCAGTCCACATTCAAAAATCATCTGGGCAAACTCCTCCGCCTGTTTAAATCTTTTAATCTTCCCATCACTACGTTCAGCACAGTTAATCACACAGTTAAAATCTCCTCCAACTAACCATTTCCCGGAGTGATTATCAGCAATATTCTTGAGATCAGTCCACAACCTACGACGTTCCACATACGAACAACTTGCGTAAACCACCGTTATAAGAGTCTTTCCACCCTTGGTGGAATCAGTAACTTCCACATTCAAACTTTGATCAGTATCGAAAATCATATCACATTCAACATTACTTCTCCACAGAATCCATATCTTCCCGTTTTTATTCACACAAAATTTTTGAAAGCCAATTTTGAAAGCAAACTGACGAATTTTACAACAATCAACAAAAGGTTCCAGAATTGCCAAAACATCAATTTTATGTTCTTTGGAGAGAAATTTGATTCTTCTTCTGGTATTACTCTTTGCAGCCCCCCGAATATTCCAAAAAAGACAATTAATCATAAGAACATTAGATGGAAGGGCACTTGATTGGCCCATTCTTGTTGGACCGTTTGTAGTGTGAGTTTGTAGGGCTTTTAGAGTAGCCCAAAGTGTCATAGCCCCACGACAATTTTTTACCTTGGGCTTTAAGATATCTTTCCTCTAGTAGACCATCTTTATAATCTGGGCTTTCAATATCAATATCATCCATCCTATTTTCAACACAACAAACCGGTTCCTGAAGGCCCATATCCGTCAGCATCTGAAATGGGTTATCACAAAACATTTCTTCTTGATAGGCCATATTCAAGTCAGTATCCAAACTCGCAGGGCCCACAAAAGGAACCAACATCCAACTATTATGGTCCGAATAACCTATCTGGTTAAGATCTTGCTTTTCCAATTTTCGAAATTTTTGTTTTTTCTTCTTCCCATTCCTCGAAACACTGTTGTCTTCATAATTACTAACAACTGTCAAGGGTTCAGAACTGTTTTCTTTCCCAAGGTCAAAGCTTCCACCTGTCAGTGTTAACTTTCTCCCATTTTCCTTATCTGCAGCACTTTTCGTTTCCTTTTCACCAACCACCTTTTGAAGACCCATTCTATCACCTCCTGCATGCTGTTGACAGCCTGTATCCATCCCCACATGTGTTCCATTGCCAGTCACCTTTTCCACATCAGTATCCCTTACATCCTTTCCCTTTCCCAGGGTATTAGGATTCTGTCTGTGTATAGTATCTGGTAAATCGATTTCCTCGGAAATCAAATTATTTCTGTCAGAGTTTGACAGGTCAGATTGAATTGAGTCCGACCCACGCGCCTCCATCGGTTCCACCATTGCTGGTAAACCTTCAGCTTGTTTTTCCACCGGAGTTTCCCGTGTAAACTTTTCCGGCTTCTCCTTCTTGTTCCAGAAACATGCTTCTCTACCATGTCCCAGGTGTAGGCAAACATCACAGTATCCTGGTAAATTTTCATATCTTATCTTTTGCCAAAAACCACCTTTATCCATCCCAATCCAAATCCTCTGAGGTTTTGATTTAGAGACATCCATTTCGACACAGATTCTGGCTTCACTCGGCCTAGTGAGCATTGTTGTTGGTTTATCCAAACAAAAAGGTCTACCCAAAGGTGAGACAATTGAGAATAGAGCATTTTTATTCTGAAAGAAAATGTATGGTAATCCTGGCAGTGCAACCCAAACCGGAACAACCGGAGATTCTCTTGAGGGGTGAAAATCTCTATTCCACTTAAGCACTCTCATAGGAGCTCCTCTTATAAACCAGACCGGCTTTAAAAACATCCTTTGATAATCTTCTTCCAAATAAAAATGTATGATGATATGCTTAGAGTCCACCAGACCCAGACCATAATTTCCTTTAAATCTCAGTTGCCTGAAGGATTCCCTCACTTGTTCCATACTAGGTTTAGCATGTGAAAATTTTCCAATAAGAACATACTTCGCCATAGCCTCCAAGCTTTCCAAGTGTTCCTTTGAGAAGTGTATACCTGGTTCTCCTTCATGTAGAAATGGAGTAAGAATCCTGAAACCTTCCTCCTTCTCTGGCTGGGCTTTCGACTGGACTGCCTCAAGATATGACAGCTTCTTCTTGAAACCACCTCCCACCTTCCCAGTACTGTGCAACGGCGGGAATGCTTTTCCAAAATCTTGCGGCTCATATTCGTCAGAGAACTTCCTCTTCTCACTAGCAAGCTTTGCCTTACCTTTAGCGACCTGGGGATTAGCCGTACCAGTTGAAGGGACCGGTTTTGACCGGGGGTCAGAAGGTTTTCCGGTGAAGACATTATTAACTGCAGGGGTTTTATTTGTTAGCACCAGAGGGTTACCAACAAAAGCTTTCTCCGGTGGTGGCGTAGGGTCACCACCGGGCGGGTTAGGTGACGGAGGGGGAGGTTCCCCCATAAGGGAAATGAGGGAGGGGAAAAACTAGAGAGAAGGAGGAGAGAAAATCCTAGAGAGAGAAAGTTGGGGTTTTTTGGGTAGTTTAGGGTTTAGGGTTTAGGGTTTGGGGTTTAGGGTTTGGGGTTTAGGGTTTGGGGTTCGGGGTTTGGGGTTCGGGGTTTGGGGTTCAGGGTTTGGGGTTCAGGGTTTGGGGTTCAGGGTTTGGGGTTCAGGGTTTGGGGTTCAGGGTTTGGGGTTCAGGGTTTAGGGTTCAGGGTTTAGGGTTCAGGGTTCGGGGTTCGGGGTTCGGGGTTCGGGGTTCGGGGTTCGGGGTTCGGGGTTCGGGGTTTAGGGTTTAGGGTTTAGGGTTTAGGGTTTAGGGTTTAGGGTTTAGGGTTTAGGGTTTTGGGGTTTAGGGTTTAGGGTTTAGGGTTTAGGGTTTTTTAGGGTTTTTTAGGGTTTAGGGTTTAGGGTTTTTTAGGGTTTAGGGTTTAGGGTTTAGGGTTTAGGGTTTTTTAGGGTTTAGGGTTTAGGGTTTAGGGTTTAGGGTTTTTTAGGGTTTTTTAGGGTTTAGGGTTTAGGGTTTAGGGTTTAGGGTTTTTTTTTTTTTTTTTTTTTTTTTTTTAAAAAACCACACAAAGGTGGCAGATTTTTATAGATTTTCAGAAAAACAAGAAAACACAAAACACTGAAGGGGGGACCATACCAAGACCCTTCCAACAAAAAAAGAAAACAAAAAACACAAACATGGACAAACATCACAATCCTAGTACACCTACAGGAGGGACCAGGACTTTATTGACTAACAAACACAGCGGACGACAAACAAACACAAAGCTGGGTGAGACAGGCAGACAAACTCGTCCAAGACATGACCATTGGCTTGAAGCCACTTCAAAAGTCATCAAACCTCACATCCTCCTCCTCACTGTCAGAGAGTTCACGGAGGCCATCAAAAGCTTTTGCCCGCAGATACCCATAGAATTTAGCAAGCTCCAGAGTAGACATTCGATGATATTGTTCTCGAAGTAGTTGTCTCTTGATTTGCAAATGCTCAAACGCATTGTGCACAGCAATCTGAGATCGGTATTGCTCTGCTAGGCGAATCATGGCACGGATTGGAAAAAACCTGATGTGTTCGATTTCAAACAAATTACACTCGAAAAGTCCTTCAAAAAAGTTTTCCAGCACCGCATCACTGGTATGCAACGAGTCCATGTAAACAAGAGGGTGATTCATGATATGGAGAAGAGCATCCGGGAATTCATCATCCATGAAGTGGAAGTCAGAAATTTGCATTCTATGGTGGATGCGGGCATAGACCATCAATAGTGCCGGTTCAACAATAATTCTCATTCCCGTAAGCGCAGTTGGGTGGTGGACTGTGATGATAAATTTATTAGCCTTAGTCCCTTTGATTTTTAGCGTCGGCCGACCATCAATTTGGCTCTGGTCCCCTTCCGGTTGCGCCACTTGAATCACCTGGAAAACTTCCGGCATTGGCGAATAGAGCACCAGTCCATCATTTTCTCCTGGAACCTGCACAGGGAGCAAATCTGGGGAGGGGTTATTAGCCATAACAAGGATTGGGAGAGGCAAACGTGCAGGGTGAAAATGGGCAAATGTGAGGATATTGAAGGGTTAAAAGGCCAGAGAGGCAGTCAAAACACAAAAGGTTCGGCACCAGTCAAAGGCTGTGAAGAAAAACTTGTTCAGAGACAGGGAGGGCCAGAAGTTGTTGGGAAAAGGATAAAGCAACTGACTGGTCAAAGAAATAATAAATGCATCCCTATTGTAACAGTTTGGAACGTAATGGGGGGTTAAATGCAGAGTCTGAGAGGTAGGTGGGATTAATGGTGAAAATGCTTCCTTGTTTAGTATGGTAATATCCATATCAATCGCACGCCTTCAGGCTTGGATTAAGTAGGATATAATTAACTGCATAAGGGTTTCATGGGTTGACCACTCTAACACTCGGGGTACCACTACCATCCAGCTGTATAGCACCTTTGATTTTTTTAGATATTTCCTTATCATCAATCACTCTGTTAACCTTTTTTTGAGCTCCTTCTTTTGCCAGCATATCAGCAACCCAATTACATTCCCTATAGACATGTGTAATTTGGAAGCCTCTCTCTTTGCAAATACGAATAATCTGTTGTACCTCCTCCATTATCCCATTTGGGCTAGGTGCCATATTATGAATAAGTTGTACCGATCTAAGACTATCCGTTTCAACAATCACCTTCTCTAATCCCTTCTCTGTACAAATCCGGATTCCTGTCAAGATTGCCTTTAATTCTGCTTCAAGCACTGTACCAACCCCAAAATTTTCTTGGAATGCCCAGATAGCTCTTCCATTATGGTTTCTTAGGATTCCTCCTCCTGCGATTTCACCCTTACTCATGTCCCTGAATCCATCTGTATTTAATTTGAATCTGCCAACTGGAGGTAGAATCCATCGAACAATTTTAACGAACCTCGGTCTATGTTGAACAGAACCAAAATATTCAATGTGCTTTTCATCCCCCTTCCAGTTTGTTTGATTCAGGATTCGTGCCTGGTTCAAAAGATTTACATGTTGTTCAATTCTCCAGATAATTCTCTTGCCATTCATGTGGATACCTCTATGTTTATGATCGTTTCTCTCCACCCAAATGAACCAAAAAATCAACAGAGGTAAGATTGTTCTGATATGACCCTTGCACACCCAGTTGCTAGATTTATACCAGAACTTATAGCATGTGACAGGATTTGTATGTTCAACATTTGTAACCTCAAAGATTCTACATAGATGTTCCCAGACCTCTTTGGCAATCTCTCCAGTAATGAATAAATGTTGCACAGTTTCAGTGTCTTGGCAGCATTGACATTTGGATGGTAGCGCAATTTGTAATCTATACTTAATCACCTCATCAACTGCAACCCAGTTGTTCCACAGCCTCCAACAGAATAAGGAAATTTTCCTTGGGATTGTTTTGTGCCATATATATCTCCAGAATGGTTCAATTGTGTTTTTTTCCCTTATTCTTTCCCACATATTACTTGTATTAAAGATTCCATTAGATGATAGCTTCCACCTGATCAAATCCGCACTCTGTCTATTGGGTTGTATCCTTACAATATCAGGAATAATATTTTCAGGTACCCATTCCTTCAAGCATTCCATGTTCCATCCAGTGTTGTTCCAAAGCTCCTGTATAAGTTTGGATGTTGTTGGTTTTGAAGGGAGTTTAGAGCCAAGAGATCCATTTCCAAGCCAATTGTCCCACCAGAAGAATAATTTTCCTTGTCCCACAATCCATTCAATGCCATCTTCAGCCAATGTTGAGCCTTTTACAAGTCTTTTCCATCCCGGTGAATCATGCTTTTTGGCAGCAATCAATCTGGGGTGTTGTCCTTTACAATATTTGTCATGCAAAGCTGTTGCCCATAATGAGTTCTGCATCCTAAACCGCCACCACAGTTTAGCTGTAAAGCATAAAATAACATCCTTCATCTTTCTGATTCCAAGGCCTCCCTCATCAACAGGTTTACAAAGATTCTTCCATTTTGTCCAATGCATTTTTTGTCTCTGATTATCATCTCCCCAGAAAAAGCGCGCCAATATTTGTTCAATCCTTGAGATAATCATTTTGGGGGCATTCATGATTTGCAATGAGTAAATTGGTATGGAAGTCAGGACACTCTGAATAAGGACCAGTCTACCTCCCGGGCTAATGGAATTCTTTTCCCAACCAGAAACTTTCCTTCTAATCTGTTGCAACAACTTATCAAAAAGAGAAGTTCTCTTATTTCCTCTAAAAAGTGGCATTCCAAGATAGATCATAGGGAGGTGTATTCTACTGAGTGCAATTGTATTACTGATGTGGTTAACAATCCTGTTGTTGACACCTTTCGCCATAATGAATCCACTTTTTTCTCTATTAATGCTTTGCCCTGAAGCTTTCTCATATTTGCTGATTAGTGCCATAATTGCCTGTAAAGCGCTTCGATTACCATTGGAAAAAATGATAACATCGTCCGCAAAACCCAGGTGGGTTACTGGGACATTTCCTCCATATTTAAATAACCAGGAATTCTTCTTTTCCACCAATCTATTTAGATTTCTTGTCAGGGCTTCTGCAGCAATAATAAAAAGCGCAGGGGACATTGGATCTCCTTGTCTAAGTCCTCTGGAAGATGGGAAGAAACCAGCTTGTTCACCATTAATGAGTATTGAGAACCAACACCTCTGGATGCACCTATTAATAAGCATAATCCACTCATTACTGAAGCCAAACTTTAACAGAATTTGGTTCAAAAAATTCCACTCAATCTTGTCATAAGCTTTGGCCATATCAAGCTTGATGGCAACATTATGGCCTCTAACTTTTCTACCCAGGGAGTATATCATCTCTTGCGCCAACAAGACATTGTCTGATATCAGTCTTCCTGCAACAAAACCACTCTGGTTAGGGGATATGAGGTTCGGAAGTAGAACTGCAATTCTTTCTGCTATGACTTTTGAGATGATCCGATTGGTCACGGTGCATAGGCTAATAGGTCGAAAATCAGACCACTTTTTTGGGTGATCTATCTTTGGTATCAAACAAATGGTTGTACTTGTAAAACCCCGATGTAAAAATTGCCCACGAAATACATCTCTAACAGCGTTGCAAACATCCTTTGCAATGATGGACCAGCATGTCTGGAAAAAGAGGGGGGTGAAACCATCCGGGCCAGCAACTTTATGCCTATCCATATTCATAATAGCTTTTTGAACCTCCTCATCAGTCGGCAATTGCATCAACATTTCATTATCTTCACATCCAATTAGCTTTGGGATACACTTTAGTAGCTCCTCATCCTCTCTGCATTCCTTACTTGCATAAAGCTTTGAAAAGTATTTAACTGCAGAGTTCTTTATTTCTTCCTCTCCCGTCAAAAGTTTTTCCTCTTCCTCAATGCTCCAAATGCGCTGTCTCCTTCTTTTCCCATTAACAACAGCATGGAAGTATTTCGTATTACTGTCACCTTCCTTCAGCCAATTCATCCCTGATTTTTGTCTCCAAAAATCTTCTTCCATAAGGATTCTCTGATTAAGCAGCGCTTGTGCTTTGTGAAGTTCAGCTCTATCCTCTTGCATTTTAGTCTCATCATATATCATTTCTTTCATTTTCACCCCAAATTCAGCCTCTCGAATTTTACATTCAATATTTCCAAAGACCTCTTTGTTCCAGACCTGAATGGCCTTTTTCAATCTATTAAGTTTCATCCATAAGGTCCACATGCCATTTCCTTCCATATCCTCTCCCCAGTTAGTAGACACCATTTTCAAAAAGTTATGATGTTTCGTCCACGCGTTAATAAATCTGAATGATGACTTTCTGTTCCCCTTAACACCACTTCGCACAATAATCATAGGACTATGATCACTGCCACTTCGATTCAGGACCTCAATTTTATAATTCTCCATATCTGCTGCAAGTTCTACATTGCCCATCATTCTATCAAGTCTCTCCCAGAGAGAACCATTCGTCCATGTGAATTTAGTACCTCCTTTACCCAGGTCAATTAAGCCACTGTCAAAAATCATATTTGCAAATTCCTCAGACTGTCTATATTTTTTGATTTTTCCATCACTTCTTTCCTCACAACATGTAATGCAGTTAAAATCCCCAGCCACCAGCCATTTACCAGTTACAATCTTTGATAGGTCTTCAATATCCCTCCATAATTCTCTTCTTTGAATATATGAACAACTTGCATAAACAACAGTGAAGATAAAAGATTCCTGTTTATTGGGGTTAGTCATCTCCATGCTAAGACATTGATCGGTATCCCGAAACAACCTTCCCTCGACATCTCTTCTCCACATAATCCAGATTTTCCCAGATTTATTGACATAATAGTTTTTAAACCCAAACTTTTTACATATTCCTCCAATCTTGCTGCTATCAACAAAGGGTTCAATAATTGCAAGACAATCAATTTTGTGTTCTTTGACAAGAAATTTAATCCTCTCCCTAGCATTGCTTTTGGCAACACCACTGACATTCCACAAAAGACTATTAATCATAATAAATAGATTAAAAGCTTAGGGCCCTGTTAAGTCCATCAGTAGTGGGCTTGGTTTTTCGAGAATTTACTGTTGGGCTTCCATAATCTTCCTCAGTCTCCCATGATAAAATTTTCCCTTGGGCCTTGATAAAATTTTCCATCAAAATCCCTCTTTCCTTCTCGTCCCTTTCCAATGACATTTCCATGCTTTTATTTTCCATACATGGGCCCATATCACCCAAGTCCATTTGGTTTAGCAGCTGAAAAGGGTTTGGGCCCGAAACTTC